>OY856410.1:598493405-601108405 GCA_963693085.1 Alisma plantago-aquatica | reverse complement strand
AATGAGATAGGTGGTACACATTTATTATATATAAGAATGAAACCACATTTGTTTGTTGGCCTAGAAAGTGAACAATCATTGTTCTTTATATTACTTGTACATTGGTATAAATTAGAATGAACAATCACTAAATTATATACTGTTTGTATGGAGTCCAACTTCATTGTACCTCCTAATTACAATATTTTCCATGTAGCACATCACATTCTAGCCGCAGGCCCAATTATTATTTTGTATTGGACACTATCAAATGTTACCACCATATAAATGCTTAATAAAGGCACTTTCATTTCATATCCCGCACTGCCTACTTCAACATCGGATGGGTCTAGATAATATACAGTAAGCGTGGCTGGGACGATTACCATCAGAATCCAGTGTCTACCCCTAATTGCAAATAAGCCAAACAAATAGAAAACCGGATGGGTCTAGATAATAGGAGTAAATCTTGGATAGTCCCCGGTTTGGGATTGTTCTTGAAAACCTAATCTCACTTAGGATGTAAGTGTATACCCTATTCTTGTCCTAATATATACTTGTTTTCTCTTTGATCATAGAATGGATAGATCATAGATGTCCATTCGCAATTGCTGCACCCCAGAGTTTATATACGATCTTGATCCATTTATTAGATTTGTCGAGGAACATAGGAAAGAACCTACAGATAGGTTCTACTGTCCATGTAGGTATTGCGGTAACAACTTGAAAGTCAGCACTGGTGAGGAAATCAAAAGTCATGTCATGTGCAACGGGATTGTACAAGGCTATACAGAATGTCACTGGCATGGAGAGATTACAAACTCGAAACCAGTGAATGTCGATAGCAGTGCTTGGGTGGAAGAAGAAATTGCCTCTGATGACGTAGATGTGAACGAACCAGTTCCAGTAGACATCGTTGATGCGATGATGGATAGTTGTAAGGTAGAGAACACCGATCCATCTCCTATCTTTAGAAACATTGTGCAAGATGCTGAGATACCGTTATACACATGTTGTGCTAAGTTTACGAGGCTTAGCACTGTGTTGAGATTGTATAAGTTGAAAGCTAACAATAGATGGAGCGATAAAAGCTTCACTTCATTGTTGACTTTGTTGAAAGAAATGTTTTTCTAAAGGAAACGAGCTGCCAATCTCAACATACCGGGTAAAGAAAATGTTGTGCCCAATGGGAATGGAGGCCAAGAAGATACACGCATGCCCGAATGATTGTGTATTATTTCAAAAGGACTATGTGGATTTGAAAGATTGTCCAAAATGTGGTGCGTCACAGTATAAATTGACGACTTCGGGGGAGTCCAAAACTGGTTCTCCTGCCAAGGTGTTGTGGTATCTACCTATAATATCATGATTTCAACGCTTGTTTGCAAATCCGAAAGATGCGAAGAATTTGAGGTGGCATGTAGATGCTAAGAAAAATAATGATGGGATCCTACGACATGCATCTGATTCCCTACAATCGAAGAAGATTGATTTATTGCACCCCAAATTTGGTGAAGAAGATAGTAATCTAACACTTGGGATTTGTATATATGGGATGAATCTGTACGGGACATTGAGCAGCCAACATAGCACTTGGCCAGTCATTCTTGTTATATACAATCTTCGTCCCTGGCTGTGTATGAAAAATAAGTACGTTATGCTGTCGTTGTTGATATCGGGCCCTAAACAACCCGGAAATGATATCGATGTTTATCTTGAACCTCTGATTGATGACCTAAAGAAACTTTGGACTGAAGGTGTGATGACCTATGATGCTTCAGGAAGAGAGACATTTTGTTTGCACGCTATGTTGTTTTGCACTATTAATGACTTTCCAGCATATGGGAATTTTTCTGTATATAGTGTCAAAGGAGCTAAAGTGGGTCCTATATGTGAAGAAAACATTGATTCAATAAGATAAAACATGGTGGTAAGACTATATATCTTGGTCATCGAAGGTTTCTTTCAAAATTCCATCTGTATCATAGGAAGCGCAAAGCATTCAATTGGTGGAATGATGAACGGAGTGCACCTAAACCTATACTAGGGGATGTTGTTTATGAAAGAGTAAAAGACATTGTCAATGAATTTGATAAGAAATCACAATGTAGTATGGCCACACCGAGTAACAATTCTTCATTCAAGAAGAAGTCAATATTTTGGGATCTTCCTTATTGGAGTTCTTTAACAGTCAAACATTGTATCGATGTAATGCACGTTGAGAAAAATGCCTATGATAGCATCATTGGTACTCTGTTAAATATACAAGGTAAGACTGAAGATGGGATAAAATCCAGACTGGACCTACGTGAAATGGGAATAAGGTCAGAATTAACAGAATTACGTGAAATGGGTAATAAAAGAACATATTTAACTCCCGCTTGTTACACGTTGTCTAGAAAGGAGAAGAAAGCTTTTTGTGAATGCTTGGTAAATGTTAAGGTGCCACATGATTACTCATCCAACATCCATAGATTGGTATCAATGAAAGATCTGAAGTTGATAGGTGATGCGATGATTTTGAGTCGCATTTATAGACTTGTTTTACTTGTGTTTTATGCATTTATTGGTCATTTTGGTGGTTAATATTGCATAATTCATTTACTTTGGTCTAATATCCATGTACATGTCAATTCTCCCTTATTTTGGTATTTTGAGCATAAATTATTACAATAATATGTTTTATTTCGGCTTATGTGGTTTTGTGTTGCAATTTTAGGAAAAACAAATATCTACTGCTGTCGATACCATCGACAGTGGTCGATCGATACCATCGACACGACCATAGGTTGCTAGCCGCAAGGAGCATCACATAGTCGATATTGTCGACAGGGAAGCCGATGGTATCGATTTACCATCAGGTTGATGGCGAGAAGAGAGTCGATACTATCGATGCATATGTCGATACTGTCGACAAGTGGAGCTACAACGACACAAAAGGATAAAACCGACACCTTAGGATGTCGATACCATCGACCCTCGTCGATGGTATCGAGTCAGCATCAGGCGCAACAACGAAGAGAAAGAAGATTGGACGATATCACTCAAGGTCGATACCATCGACCCACGTCGATGGTATCGACACCGTCAGATACAATTTTGCTTCAGATCATTCTAAATCTGACGGCTGTGATATTTTGGCGGCCTAACTCGGTGATTATACCTAATGACGGTGGCAAAGAGCAATCTATCACGTCATTAGCCGCTGCACACATCCCGAGAAGGTGTGGAGAGAAGAACGGAGCCCAGAAGCACGCCCCAGCCGTTCCAGATGCTGAATAAGACATGTTCCACCACCAAAAGGCGGGAGATCGCGTATTCTACGCCAAGGAATGCCTGGATCTTCTCCGTTCAGGGGTTTCACCACTCAATCACGTTGTTCTCCATGTTTCCCCTTTTCTCTACCATGTTTTTCTCTGAGATGAACATGGGGCTGATCCCCTTTATCTTTAGGACCGGGAGTAGCCCGGGAAATCATTGTATGACAATTTTATCATAGTAATTCATCATTTATCTCTTAAATCCATGGTATAATTTTGTTTTCTCAATTATATTGTTATGCTTGATCACCAAAATAATAATCTAATTCCCTCGATTACTTTGAAAGAAGAATTAATGGTTAAAAAGAAACGTTATTCACATTATTTGACAAATACCTTGAACAAGGTGGTGTAAGGTTAATGGTGGATACCTAGAGATCGATTCTAATGCACCTAGTTTAGGGTATAGGTTACTACGATAGTGGAACCGATCTAGACATAGGTAGTGAATTGTACCACGACAGTGGGCAATTCTGATTACAGGCCACTACCCTGATAGAGAGATGAATTTGAGTGACTAAATAGAAATTCATACAATGAAAACCCGCGGTGAAACCGCAATGCTAAAGATCTCCACTTGAATTGATTAAAATAAACCTTTAATCGATTATTTTGTTTTGTTTTATTTTACTTTCTTTTAATTTTACAACAACTTCCAACTTTTTAATCAGTCTAGCTGATTGCGCGTAGTTAGTAGTAGTCTCTGATAATTCAGTGTCCTTAAGTTCGAATCGGGCCTCACAAGGGCATATTACATTGACGTGTACACTTGCATTTGTACGCATAGAAAACACGTGTCAAGTTTTTGGCGCCATTGCCGGGGACACGAAAATTGTCGGCACTATGAGTGCTGCAAGCGGCCATTCTAGGCCACTTTTTATTTTTATTAGTTTGAAATCATTTCTAAAATTCGTAGTCTATTCTTTCCAATTTTTGTAATCGTCAAGCACGATAATGAACTCAAATGTTTATTTAGCAGGTACTGTGTATGGTGCAGACGCGTAGCACCGACTACACACAACAGGCACCAGAGGGTCCACTGTTGGGACCTGACGACGAGGACCATTATAATCAAGACCACTTGTAAGAAATAGATTCTGAATCCGAACAAGAAGAAATGGCATAGGAACAGACGATATGGGAGAATTTCAAGGCTTCTTCTTCATCTGCGTCGAAGGGGCCAATCAAGAAGCAGGCGATCAACATTCCAACTTATAAGATTGATCCTGCATTAATCAACTTGGTCAAGTCAAATGCATTCCATGGGCTCAAGAATGAAGACCCAGTCACACATATAAGCTAATTTGTGGAGAATTGTGACATGATAAAAATAGATAGATTCTTACAAGAAAAACTCTATTTGAAGTTGTTCCCAAGTTCTTTAGTAAGAAATGCATGAGAGTGGTTGCACAATCTAGACGACGAATATGTGGGGTCATGGAACCACATGGTGGAGGTATTCTTTGAAAGGTTCTTCCCGCCCGAGAAGACCAATGACATGATCAGGAAAATCCACAATTTCACTCAGAAGGCAGGAGAGACCTACTCTGAGACTTGGGAAAGGTTTCAGATCATGCTTAGGAGGTGCCCGCATCACGGGCTTGACAAGGAAACACAGGTCAAAATCTTCTATTTTGCTCTCTCCAAGCATGATAGAAGTAATCTAGATTCAGCAGGCTCAGGATTCTTTTTGAACAACACATACACAAGATGTTGGGAAATCCTGAAAAATATGGCCAAGAAGCAATCCTGGGGCGAGAGGGATGCCGTAGAGCACGTTTGAGTAGCAGGGGAGTCAAAGGCAATCAAAGAGCTGAATGAAAAAATGGACCTTCTAGCAAAGAAACTGCTTGCTAAAGAAGATATTGAATCTGAGGATGAAGCCCAAGTTAAATTTATGCGGCAACAGCAGGGGTATAGAAATAATGACTACTCATGGAGGAAGGATAAGAAATTCTCATGGAAGGATCCGAATAACTTTTTGCAGGACCCCGATGAGAAACCCCACCCGGTTGTGGAGGATAAGAACACAGAGTTGCTCAATCAAGTGATAAATCAGAACCAAGAACTTATGAACACTTTTGGTGAGCAGATTAAGCAACAAGGGGAATTTATGAATCAGTTTGGACAGACATTACAGAGCCACTGGGCACAGATGAGGATAATAGAGATGTCCATGGTGCAAATGGTAGCTAAGATAGCTAATCTGAAGAAGCCACCGCAGCAAGGTTTTCCGAGTAACACGAACATTCCAGGAGGAAACCAACAGGTGAAGACCATCTTGCTAAGAAGTGGCAACAAGCTTTTAAACCCCAGGGCCGATGAACCGAACCAACCCCAGTAAGAAACTGAAGGTGAGGCTACTGAGGAGGTTCCAATACTAGTCACGGAACTGATTGAGGACATATCAGCGGATGTTACTGAAAATTCCATTGTAGTTGAGGAGGAGACGCAGAGAAGGACACCATATGTGTCGCCGCATCAAAGGGCACAGGCTGTCCCGGTTCCATATCCGAATAGTGCAAAAGAAAGGAAAGTGGACGCCCAGTTCAAGAAGTTTTTAGACAGTTTCAGAAAGCTCTCAGTCAACATACCGTTATTAGAGGCAATAGAGAAAATCCCCTCTTATGGCAAGTTTTTTAAAGACATAATTACTAAAAAGAGGAAGATCCCTGACACTGAGGTTGTAGTTCTTAAGGAGTAGGTGAGTGCCTTCATCATGGGCACATTACCACCAAAGAGGCAGGATCCGGGTTGCTTCAATATCTCATGTTACATTGGAAAGGTGAAGTTTGGTGAAACGCTATGTGACTCCGGGGAAAGAATAAACTTGATGCCTGTCTATACATTCAAGAAACTGGGATTAAAAGAGTCAAGGCCGAGCAACATGACAATACAACTGGCAGATAATTCTATGGTGAAGCCATATTGTATTTGTGAAGATTTGTTGGTGAAAGTAGATCGATTTGTATTTCCAGCGGACTTTGTCGTAATGGAGATGCAAGATGAATAAGGCAATGAATTACTACTTGGACGACCCTTCCAAGCTACAGCTGACATGATACTTGAGATGGGGAGAGGTTGTTTGACCTTGGGCATCGCTGATGATCACTTCGATATGGCCATGCCTTCTAGCACCACGTCATCTAAAGATAAGGAGCGGTGTCACATGGGAAAGCATTTTGATCACACTCTCTCACTTTGTCTAGGGAAGCCATTTTTAGATATGGCTCATGTAATGACTAAGGTGGAGAAAGGGACATTGGCTATAAACATCATGGAGAAGACCAAGGTTGTGTCCCTTAGAAAAGTTGTGGGTTTTCCTAACGATGAAGAGGAGGACACCCCTCCTTCTACTGAAGATGAGGCCATAGCGAGTTCGGTTTTCGATGCATATCCAGAATTACCACTTGAAGCCTTCTTGTTCAATATAACACATGATTAGATGGGAAGCAAATCACTGCAAGAGTGTGCCAAGATGCTTCAGGTGCTTCCGTGCTTCTATGCTAGGTACTATGAAGACCTTGGCCAACTCCCACCACCACTTCAGTCATCCTCAATCATCCCACCAGATTTGGAATTGAAGCCCCTGCCACCGCACTTGAAGTACGCATTTCTAGTTGAGGAAGAAAAGTTGCCTGTCATTATATCGGCTTATCTGAGTGTTGAGGAGGAGGACCAGCTACTGATTGTGTTGAAGAACCACCGAGGTGCATTTGGGAGGTTGGTCGCAGACATCAAGGGGATCTCCCCTACATTGTTCCAGCACAAGATTCAGCTCGAGGAGGGAGCCAAATCGGTGATTCAGCCAAAGTGTCGACTAAATCCTAGCATGATGGTGGTTGTCAAGAAGGAGGTGATTAAGCTCCTTTCTACAGGTATCATCTATGCTATATCCGACTCGATGTGGGTGAGTCCTACATAGGTAGTCCCTAAAAAGGGGGGAATTACTGTCACACATAATCTACTAAATGAACATGTCACGACCCGCATGGTAACCATGTGGCATGTTTGTATATATTACCATCGATTGAATGCCTCTACGCTTAAGGATCATTTCTCTCTCCCGTTCATTGATCAAATTTTAGAGCGTTTAGCTGGCCGATCACATTTTTGTTTTCTTGATGGTTATTCGGGGTACAATCAGATATGAATTGATCCTAAGGACCAAGAGAAGTCCACCTTCACTTGTCCTTATGGAACATTTATGTACTGCCGTATGCCTTTTGGGTTATGTAATGCACCAGAGACCTTTCAGCGTTGCACGCTCGCCATTTTTTCCGATATGGTTGAACGCTGTCTATAGGTTTTTATGGATGATTTCTCTGTCTATGGTGCATCCTTTGACGAGTGTCTTTACAATTTGGATAAGGTTTTGCAACATTGTGACGACACACATTTGGTCCTCAATTGGGAGAAATGCCACATGATGGTGAGCGAAGGGATAATGCTAGGACATAAAGTGTCTAGCAAAGGGTTGGAGGTAGACCCGGTGAAAATCGAAGTGATTTCCAAATTGCCCCCACCGAATTCAGTTAAAAGGGTACAGAGTTTCCTAGGTCATGCCTATTTCTATCGCCGCTTTATAAAAGATTTCTCTAAAATCGCTAAACCATTATCTGAGTTGTTAGAAAAGGATGTTGTATTTGATTTTAATGAAATATGTCTACATGCGTTCAACGTGCTTAAGGACAAATTGATATCCGTATCGGTTGTGCAAACACCGGATTGGACTAAGCCGTTTAAATTAATGTGTGATGCATTCGATTTCACTGTTGGGGCTGTTTTGGGACAACAGGTGGACAGTAAACCCGCTGTGATTTTTTATGCATCCAAAACATTGAATGACGCTCAACTTAATTACACAACAACCGAGAAAGAACTGCTTGCCGTTGTTTTTTCTTTTGAAAAATTTCGGCAATATCTTGTTGGATCAAAAGTCGTGGTATGGACGGACCACGCCGCCATTAAGTATTTGATGGAGAAAAAGGATGCCAAACCTAGATTGATTAGGTGGATCTTACTTTTACAAGAATTTGATACTGAAATCAAAGATAAGGCAGGCATTGAAAATGTGGTTGCGGACCACTTATCTATGTTGGAGAGGGTAGATGAAAAGGATTTGCACATACCCATTACCGAGACATTTCCGGATGAACATCTTTTGAAAGTGAAATCGAAAGACCCATGGTTTTCTTACATTGTTAACTATCTTGCCTGCAAAATCATCCCGGATGATTGTACATACCAAGAGAAGAAGAAGTTTTTACATTCTTTTCGTTATTATTTCTGGGATGACCCTATCTTGTTGAAGCAGTGCAGGGATGGTGTCTTACGCAGGTGTGTACCAGAGGAGGAATACGAAAGTGTTCTTTGTCATTGTCATACATTACCGACAGGTGGCCACCATGCTAGTTCTCGCACTGCGGCCAAAGTACTTGAAAGTGGCCTATACTGGCCTACTTTGTTCAGGGATGCTTATGATTTTGTGCGGCAATGTGATTCCTATCAAAGGGTAGGTAACATTTCGAAAAGACAAGAAATGCCCCTCAATGTATTTCAAGAGGTTGAGGTGTTTGACTTGTGGGGTATAGATTTTATGGGACCCTTTGTGTCCTCAAATTCTAACTTATACACTCTTTTAGCTGTTGATTATGTGTCAAAGTGGGTAGAGGCAATACCCACAAGGACTAACGATGCCGTTGTAGTGTGTAGGTTTGCAAAAGAATATATTTTCTGTAGGTTTGGTGTACCAAGAATGATCATAAGTGATGGGGGTACACATTTCCGGAATCAAAAGTTCGCGGCATTGTTGAGAAAGTACGGGGTAAAACACAACATTGGTACCCCGTACCACCCACAAACTCAAGGGCAAGTGGAGGTTTCCAATCCGGAGATTAAGAAGATCTTGGAGTGCACTGTGGCTTTCACGAGAAAGAATTGGAGTACCCTGCTACCGGATGCTTTATGGGCATACAGGACGGCATATAAGACACCTATAGGCACTATGCCTTTTAGGTTGGCTTATGGTCGGGCTTGCCATTTTCCGGTGGAATTGGAGCATAAAGTGCATTGGGCGCTGAGGAAATTGAATTTGAGCTATGATGAAGCATGAAAGAAAAGGTTGCTTGAGCTCAACGAACTAGACGAGCTGAGGATGAATGCATATGAAAGCTCGCAGATCTACAAGGAGTGAACAAAGTTAATTCATGATCGCCATATTTAGATGCACGTCTTTAAGAAAGGAGATCGTGTATTTTTATTCAACTCCAGGTTGAAGATGCATCCCGAGAAATTGAAATCTCGATGGAGTGGACCGTTCACTATAGAAGAGGTCAGGCCACATGGCGCAATCATGGTGTGTGATGGTGAGACAACCTTTCTGGTCAATGGGCAACGGTTGAAGTTGTACTTTGGTGAAGATTACACAAGGAAAGTGAATGAGGTCAAACTCATTGCACTTCCAGATGCATGAGGATCTTAATTTCATCTAGACTAAGATGTTAAATAAGGGCGCTTGTTGGGAGGCAACCCAGCCATTGGTAGTGTAGTCAGTTTCTTTCACATTTTGTACTTTGGTTTGCTTTCACTTTGGTTTTAGTGTAAAAAGATACTGTGATCATTTGCTCAATGTGCAAGACTGAGGCAGAGTTGATACCATCGACCCTTGGGTCGATGGTATCGAGATGGGTACAGGTTGGCAACTACAGAAACTGCTCTGCTCGATACCATCGACGGCCTTGTTGATGGTATCGACACACCAACAGGTTGATCACAAGAAAGAGGTCGATAGTATCCAAAATGGTGTCGATACTCGCGAGATCTCTGGAGATATTCAGAAGAAATTGTCTCAGTGAAGTCGATACCATCGACGGGCCTCTCGATGCTATCGACCCAGTTACAGGCAGAAAGTGGCGGTCGGGCCTCGCGAGGGCATTGCCCTAACCGGAAGTCAATACTATCGACTGGCGTCGATAGTATCGACGCGACACGTCACCGATCCGTGAGAAGAGATCAACGGCGATCGCTGCATCGAGAGAGTCGATCCGTGGGACGTGTCGATACCATCGAAACATGTCGATAGTATCGACACGTCATCGATCCGCGGCCCCACATCAAGCCATCGACGACCATCGATACCAGTGGCAGTATGGATTGTGCTACGCTAGTCGATACCATCGACCCGCGTCGATGGTATCGACGGGCACACAACAACGCCGACCTCAATTATATAAGGGATGGTTTGTCATCATATGACATCACAACTCTAGAACGATCCTTCTCTACTTGTGCCGTGTGTCTTCCAGAGCAATCAGAGCCCGACGACGAGCATCCCAGGAGCACGTCTTCATCGAGTGGAGATTATCCTCTCCGACCTGCACCAAGTTCCTTCTTCTATTTCTTCTTCTTCTTTTTCTACAACAATGGTGCATGTTACCGGCATGTCTTCTTCGCGGGAAAATCCAATGGAGATCCCAGAGTTCATTCCTCCACTGACTGCATCTATTCCGCGTCCGTGGATCGTTCATCCTTCTGCGGAGGTTCGGAAGATCTACGAGGAGATCATGAAAAGAAAGATTGAGCCAACGTGTTACGTCGACCGTGACATGATCCATAACCTGGGGTTCGAGGCTTATCTCGCCTACGTCTTGAAAGGGCAGGTGAGACACACGGGCATGACGCCCGATGAGATGGAATGCCACGTGGATGGCCAACCTTTCTTTGGTGACTGGCCGACATACAAGGAGCTGGTGGCGGAATTCATGGCGTCACTGGACATATGCGTCGTGCCAAACGACATCATCACCACTGATCGCGAATGAATCAAGGGCCGTGTTTCTTTCCGGCTGTACAATAATGACTACACTCACACCCTCAAGTAGTTCAATGAAATCTATGAATGGAATCATGGGCGAGATCAGTACCGGAGGCCAGAAAACCAGACTGATTATGATGCTATCTTCACCGAGCTAGTGACTGTGTCGCCATGCAAATATGTGAGCTACCACATTGCGGCGGTAGCGGATTTCGAGCATTCGTTCGTGCAGATTCTTCATCACATGGTTTGCTCCACCATGTTTGCTAGGGGTGATTTGTCTCTTAGCAAGTTCCAGGAGACAAACCTATTTTTCCTACACAAGTTATTGAAGCGGCAAGAGTGCAACTGGGGAGCATTTTTTCTGCAGCGTGTGTTGGTGGTAAAGAGGAGTACGCGGAAGGCTCCAATTCACTTTGGAGGGCTCATCACACCACTGGCCCACTATCTTGGGTTGAATTTCCCCCAGTTGACTCCTCTCTCCAACAGAAGTAAGGTAAATTTGCAGCATCTTCACCGCTCCAACCTCATCCTACTTTGGGATGGTTTACCCTATGCACACTGCCATGTAAACCAAGCATATCAAGAATGTTCGCTTCTCGACCCTATTTTCCACATCGAGGGTGCTCAGCATTTTCGATGGCCGGTTACCACTATTGATGATTCAGATGAAGACAATGACAACGATGACAATGACAATGATGGCGACGAGGTTGAAGAGGAAGACGAGGCCTACACTCCTCTTTGTGCGCGAGTGGCACCTAGGAAGCGTCCTCACATGCATCCGGGTGCATCTTTATCTTTGCAGCCCCCGCCGTCACCACTACCCTCGCAACAAAGAGAGGATGTATACTCCATGCAAGGAATGTATGCAATGCTATAGGATATCCCGCAGACGCAGCAGCATCACACAACAGTGTATACCGGTATTCACGAGACGACGAACCAGTTACTTGACAATCAGAGGGCTATCATTGAAAACGAGCGCCTCCTCCTCGACAACCAACTGCAGATTCATGATAGGTTGCATAGGATGGAGATGCAGTAGCAGCCCTTCTATGATCACTACTGGATCCAGAACTACTTTGGGGGGTATCCACAACCTCCACCCATGCCCCAGTATGATCCGAGCTTTCAGGGGCAGGACCCATCCTGGGACCCCACGGCCCCACAGTACCCGCCTCCTCCGGAAGAGTAATCGGTATCTCTGTTCCAACCTTTAAGATTGTTTTTGACTATGAGGCCATAGTCAAATTCAAGCTTGGGGGAGTTGGAACAACTCTATCTTTTATTTTCTCAACTTTTAGTTTTATTGTTTTTTACTTGTGTCATTTATTTCTTGCAATCGTAGTTTGTTTGTAGGATCCACACTCTATCTAGTGTAATTGTGGATGTCTTAAGTCATGTGTCATCTCATTTGCTTGTACATGGGAATTAAGGGAAATTTTTAAAAATTTGAGTGTTCGCAAGGTTGTGTTGTTCAACTTTGAGCACATAACTTAAGAAAATGATTGGTTTTGTCAACTCTAAAATAGAAAATCACAACTGTACATTCCTAATGATTCATGAAAAGTGGACGAAATTGGTTGTGTGAGCCTAAACTGACCAAATGATAATGAGACTCTAATTTGAAGTAAGAGAGAGAAACCTCTTAATTACTACACAGGTCAGTAAGGAGGGACACATAATAATTTTCAAAGGTTCAGTCAATTAGTCTTGTGATCTTTCCACCCCATTATTTTTCGCAATCCACCATAAGAATTGGAAGTAAAGTATGGTTTTAATCTCTTTGAATGCATTTCATGTAGATAGGACTTGCATTGCAACCGCTTTCACATGTTTTGCATGAAAAATAAAAATTTGAGTAGTTATACATGCACATTATCCTTAGGTGCGTGTCATTTAGATGCATTCATAATTTTTATGCATACAGTACATCATGTATCTTATTTCTTATGGAAAATTAAGGGTGTTTAAATTGTTCCATACCTTCTAAATGCTGCAAATATTTGAGTTATGCAGAAAAAGCAAGCCCAACAAATAATTCATAAGGGCCAAAAAAAAATTAAATAAAAAAAGAAATAGAAATTTTTTTGAGAAGCAAGGAGAATAAGAGGGAGAAAGGAACATAGTCTCACCTGTATTTTAAGATGAGTAAGTACATGATGTATCTCAGTAGATATTCCATCTCATTTTGAAGATGGGATGTTAGTGCATGCATCATTCCACCCAATTATAGTCATTAGGGCATTTTCATGTGCAAATGCATCATTTAGGGCATTTTTGTTTTATGCATGTTGAAACCATATAATGCTTCCATTTCTTCCATTAGCCACCCATTCCATCCACCCGTTGCTTGAATTGGTAGGCCACCGTGATTTTCTCCTCACTTGTGAATATCAGGAGAGCCGCTTCCATGTAGATGGTTGTTAGGGTGAGAAACGTAGTATAGGAGATCACAAGATGCACCGAGTCTGAACCGGTGAATTTTATTATGTTAACTACCTTATATGATAGTGTTCATCAGTTTTGAGGTGGATATCTTTTATGGATGATTACTGTTGCCTTTAGGGTAATTATCGTTCCATGGTTAGTGAGGGCCGGAATGTGAATGTCCGGTGGGGATTATATGGTGATGTTTGTTGTGATGATCTGTTCTTTAGTTGACCCTTGCAATTCTATTCTAAGGTTTTGTTGCTCGAGGGCGAGCAATGTTCAAGCTTAGGGGTGTTTGATGTGATGATTTTGAGACATATTTATAGACTTGTTTTACTTGTGTTTTATGCATTTATTGGTCATTTTGGTGGTTAATATTGCATAATTCATTTACTTTGGTCTATGATCTTTCTCTATGTCAATTCTCCCTTATTTTGGTATTTTGAGCATAAACTATTACAATAATATGTTTTATTTTGGTTTATGTGGTTTTGTGTTGCAATTTTAGGAAAAACGAATATTTGCTATTGTCGATACCATCGACAGTGGTCGATACCATCGACACGACCACAGGTTGCTAGCTGCAAGGAGCATCACAGAGTCGATACTATCGATAGGGAAGTCGATGGTATCGATTTACCATCAGGTTGTTGGCGAGAAGAGAGTTGATACTATCGATGCATATGTTGATACTATCGACAAGTGGAGCTACAACGACACAAAAGGATAAATCCGACGCCTTAGGATGTCGATACCATCAACCCTCGTCGATGGTATCGAGTCAGCATCAGGCACAACAACGAAGGGAAAGAAAACTGGCCGATATCGCGCAAGGTCGATACCATCTACCCGCGTCGATGGTATCGACACCGTCAGATACAAGTTTGCTTCAGATCGTTCTAAATCTGACGACTGTGATATTTTGGCGACCTAACACGGTGATTATACCTAATGACGACGGCAAAGAGCAATCTATCACGTCATTAGTCGCTGCACACGTCCCGAGAAGGTGTGGAGAGAAGAACGGAGCCCAGAAGCACGCCCTGGCCATTCCGAACACTGAAGAAGACGTTTTCCACCACCAAAAGGTGGGAGATCGCATATTCTACGCCAAGGAATGCCAGGATCTTCTCCGTTCAGGGGTTTCACCACTCAATCACGTTTTCCCTCCATGTTTCCCCTTTTCTCTACCATGTTTTGCTCTGAGATGAACATGCGGGGCTAATCCCCTTTATCTTTAGGACCGACAATAGCCCGAGAAATCATTTTATGACCATTTTATCATAGTAATTCATCATTTATCTCTTAAATCCGTGGTATAATTTCGTTTTCTCAATTATATTGTTATGCTTGATCACCATAATAATAATATAATGCCCTTGATTCTTTTGAAAGAAGAATTAATGGTTGAAAAGAGACGAAATTCACATTAATTGAGAAATCCCTTGAACAAGGTGGTGTAAGGTTAATGGTGGATACCTAGAGATCGATTCTAATGCACCTAGTTTAGGGTATAGGTTACTAC
This sequence comes from Alisma plantago-aquatica, assembly GCA_963693085.1. NCBI lineage: Eukaryota > Viridiplantae > Streptophyta > Magnoliopsida > Alismatales > Alismataceae > Alisma > Alisma plantago-aquatica. The sequence continues at coordinate 601,093,329 of OY856410.1, read as the reverse complement.
GATGGTGGAACCGACCTAGACATAGGTAGTGAATTGTACCACGACAGTGGGAAATTCTGATTACAGGCCACTACCCGGATAGAGAGATGAATTTGAGTGACTAAATAGAAATTCATACAATGAAAACCCGTGGTGAAACCGCAATCCTAGAGATCTCCACTTGAATTCATTAAACTAAACCTTTAATCGATTATTTTGTTTTGTTTTATTTTACTTTCTTTTAATTTTACAACAACTTCCAACTTTTTAATCGGTCTAGCTGATTGCGAGTAGTTAGTAGTAGTCTCCGATAATTCAGTGTCCCTGAGTTCGACTCGGGCCTCACAAGGGCCTATATTACATTGACGCGTACACTTGCATTTCTACGCATGGAAAACACGTGTCATTAGGTCTTAAATCTCATGATTGTCACATTCTAATGCAACAAATATTTCCCGTGGCAATTCGATCTATATTGCCGAAGCATGTAAGGTTTGCAATCACCAGACTTTGTTTCTTTTGCAACAGTCTATGTAGCAAAGTTATTGACCCTAATACTCTGGATAATTTGCAAAGAGAAGTGGTTATTACCCTACGTCAGCTTGAGATGTATTTCCCTCCTTCGTTCTTTGATATCATGGTACATCTTGTTGTCCACTTGACTAGGAAAGTGAAAATGTTGGGACCAGTTTTCTTGCATTGGATGTATCCCTTTGAATGATACATGAGCATTTTCAAAGGTGATGTTTGAAACCGTTATCGACTTGAAGGGAGTATTATTGAAGGTTATGTGGCGAGAGAGGTTATGGATTTTTGCAATGACTTTCTGAGTAGTAATAACACTCATGTTAATGACAAGAATATTGAGGAGGGCAAAGGAATTTTGGGTTCACAGGAGAAAGTAATCAGCCATGAGCAGTTGGAACAAGCTCACTTGTATATTTTACACAAGTGAAATGTTTGCTTTTAAAATATCAATATCATTTTCAGATTTGATTTTTCATTATCTTCTAGTTAATAGAAATGCTAAATGTTTGCCTTCTTAATGACATTTTCAGATGGCTGACCATGATGAGCATGATGTCCATGATGAGCATGAAGTCCAAGATGAGCATGTTGTCCATGACAAGCATGACGAGGATACCAATGTAAGTTCTAAAAACATATCCTGTATTTCTATAAAATTCATTATCTTCTAGTTATGTCATATATCCCATATTTCTATATTGTGCTAATTCAGTGTGTTTATTTTTGTCAAATTTTAGGTTGATGATGCACATGTACCCACTGAAGCACTGGTGGAACTTGATGCGCAACACCAAACACTTAACAAGAAAAGGGGCATCACTCTGTTGAAGAAGTTAATAGTGCTAAGTGGCAGTTGATCCAAATTGGTTGTGGAGTTTGATAATGGAGGAAATGCAATTGGAGTGAACCGTAATAATTTTGTAAACTATCTTGGGGTTGTCACTCGAAGCCATTGTGGTTTTAAGTATGATAATTGGCATAAAGTTTCTCAGGCGAAGAAAGACATGGTATGGAAGGATTTATTTGTGAGTTATTATTATTTGCAATTCTATTGTGTAAATTACAAATTCTATTATTTGCAATTCTATTTTTGGATACTAGTTAATAAGAATTCTATTTTACAGAATCTGTTTGGATTGGATGAGAAGCTGCATCGTAAAAGCATGATGCAATGCGCTAGAAAGATGCTAAGGAACTATAGGACAAATCTCAACAAAGAATACATAAAAGATGGTGATAAGAAGAAGAAGTCAGCCCTTGAACAGTGGAACTTCTTGGACAAAGAAGAATGGGAAATGTTTGTTGCTTCAAGAAAATCTGAAGAATTCAAGGTATTAGGCGTCACTCCCAATTTAATTAATAAACATTGTATTCAACTATTCAAGATTAACATTTAGTGCTACTAATCAAATCATTAATGTGCATACTAACTAGTCCCTCAGTGAGGCGCAAAAAGCAAGGCATGCACTGAATGTGCATGACCACACTATGGGTCCAAAGGGCTATGCAAGCGTTTGCCAAAGACTACAGGCAGAGTCTTCTGCTACTCAGGAGTCTGCTAGTACTCAAGAGTCTGCCACACCCATGCCTCACCATGATGTCTGGATAGCTGGGAGGCAAAATAAGAAGGGTGAAATAAAGAAGCCCGTAACTGCTGAGGCGGCTGCGAAAATGGTAAAATACAACACTTAGAGCAATCGTTTGAATATTGATTATTTGTGGTGTTAACTTACTAGTTTCTGTTGATGGTGATTAGCACGAGTTGCACGAGCAGAGGAAACAAGGCACGTTCATCCCTCAGGGCACAAGAGATGAATTGACAGTTGCTCTGGATAACCCAGAGCATCCTTGACATGTTAGGAGTGCAGGCGCTGGTGTGGGCATCAAAGTATTCTTTGGGCCATCCCAGCATAAACCCAGAGTGGGACTTTCACAAGAAGAGGTAACCTATTCTTTTTTTAGAATGTTACTGCAAAAGGGAATTAAATAATAAGAAGCTAATGTTTCTTTTATCCATGTATAGGAGAATAAGAGAGTCGAGGATATAGTTGCTAAGAAGGTCAATGATACTTGCTGAGAAGTTCAAGGAAGAATTGTTGCGGTGGCAGGCATCTAAGACTTCCAATCAGCCTATGACAATCCACTCTTGTACTGATGCCCAGACTAAAAGTAATCCTGTATACCCACCGCCTAACACCTCTGCTGTAAGTATTGTTTATGACATTGTAGCTAGTCTTTTCAAGATGATATGTTTTCAAGATGATATGTATATATGTATAATATTCTTTATGTAAATTTGTAGGCATTGAAGCCATGCCGCTTAAGAATGCAAGACTATGTTGTTGCAGAGGCGCATGCTTACCCATCCCTTCCTTAGGCAATGTTTCACGGGACTCCAATGCCACAGAGCTACATTCGTGTGAGCCCGATACGTGTGTTACCCGATTGGAGGGAAGCTACATTGCCATATCCCCACCCGGATATTGATACACTTGCTGAGGCAGAAGGCGGGGTGATATTGTTGGTATGTATGCCCTGAGAGCCAATCATGGGATGATTGGTGGGATACATTAAGATTGATTTGATAAACATCAAAGGCAAGCTTCCAATTCTTTCTTGTTCAGTCATATGAGATAGTGATAGAACAGATTGAATGTCTAGAGAATGATAATACTCAATGACGTATGCCTTCATGTTCAGGACCTGAACAATGAGATCATATGGATTCTAAGAGTTTGTATATTCTCATTATGTCCCTAGTCGGATGTCATTGTGGAAGGTAGATAGACAACAATGACACACAAGACTAGATTGTGGTGTTGGTTGATGACATACTCTCATTAGTCATGATATAGAGATATCAAACCAAACACATATGTACTTGTTAGAGAACAAGTGTACCAGACAGACCAACCGTGGGTTTGACACATGGAACCATGACGTGGTATTCACAGTCAGTACTCAAAGTGATGGTGGTGAGTGTGATTCTTTGACCTAAAATCACTATACTCAACACATGTCGTTGGGCACACTTTGACATCATCAAATGCAGTCCTGAAACATGGGTTGTTATAAAGGTGATGATTGGGTGCCTTTGACACATGGGGCTTTTGAGGGGTGAGTGATAGATATGGGATTTGCCCCTCCTGAGGGAGTTTGATATCCAAGGACACTTGATGAGTATGATTGAAATAGGCGTGCACATGCATGTGTGAATCAATATGTGATATTGATGTCATACATATCTCTTCCAAAATACTCTGAGATCAAGAAAGTGAATGAACGTTGACAAGATGACTGTTCCATGCCTCGAGTTCATTCGGGATATCAGTGATAAAGGAATTATACATTCATTATAACACCATTCACGGATTGTAGGATTGAAAGTTGTTCTCCAACTTTCTACTTTCACTTGGGTAGCACTGATGTGTGACTAGGCACCGCTCTTTGCTTGTGAAGTCATAAGTGTTATGGACTTTCACTGCCAATGTGAAATGGACCTGTAGGGTCACACACATAGGATTTAACCTGGAAGAGGAGTTTTTTCCACAAACAATGTTTAGATTGATTGCTAAAGGAGTTTAGTAGTTCAATTAAACACTCAATCAATTCATATCTCAATATCATAATGTTCAAGATGTTGGACACATTGATTGGAGTATCAGATTGATTGAAATCACAATTGACTGATTCTGCACAATATGCACTCCCAACCGATCGACTCATGTGATGAACCGATCGGCTGAGCTTGGTGAACTGGTCGGCTCAAGTGTTGAGTCGATCGACTCATGTTCAGGGTGAAACGATTGCTTCAAGTGTTGAAATGATCAATTCAACTGGTGCAACCGAGCAAGTTGGGAAAGTAGGATTGGAGAGAATTTCCTTTTGTTTCACTTGCCCAGTTTGATTGGGAAATAGGATTGGTATTCGATACCAATTAGAAACAAAAGATGGAAAGTCAATCGGGAACTGATCAGGACCACCAACTGACCAGTTTTGAAGTGAACCGATCGGCTCATGGGTCCCAACCGATCGGTTGAGGTGTCAATCGACCGGTTCAGGTCCCCAACCAACCGTTTCAGTTGTGAAATGATCAGTTCAGGTTGTGAGTTGGTTGTTTTGTAGAAAATATCGAACCCTTCCACTCCTACTTTTAGTCACGCATTGCCCGGGATGGAGAACCTTGTCCCATGACTCTCCTATATATAGGGGTATTGGGGGCTTATCAAAGTACAGCTCAGTGCAACAAGTTGCTCTGCAAAGTTGTCATTCTCTCTGGTTTTGGTAACCGAGAGAGCCCGAGAAAGTGCTACCCGAAAAGGGAGGCACAACAAGGGAAAGAAAACTACAGTTACAACTGGAAGTAGGAGAGTGTGTTGCCAACTAGTATGTCAACAGGAGGGTGTGACTCCTTCCAATTCCTTGTGGGACATTGAGATTGGAGTTCCAGGTGGTCCGTGTGGACTACTTCAGAGGCGGGAGGTTTCTGCCGCTTAGGAGGATACCTGTCAATCCTGACAGTCCTGGTGAGACCAAGAGTCGTCAGTCCCGGTGCGACCAGGAGCTGCACAGACACCGTATAAGACCGGAGGTGAAGACCGCACAAGGCGCGAGGTATTGTCGCCGAGCAAGCCTCAGGACAAGGTATGATTCCACAAACTATCCTTTCCTATTGTATAGACGTTGATGCGTTCCTCCCCTAAAACCCAACAGTGGTATCAGAGCCATGTCAACAACTCTATACTTTAGGGATTATCGATATGATTGATTTTGGTTTGCCGCCTTTATTTATTGATACGATGCGAATAAAATTGGCTTTATGCATGTCCAATCTTAAATCCACAAATCCCAAATTACATATATGATATGTATTATTAATGCACTTGATACGCGTCTCCCTTAAACGAGTTTTGTGGTGGATGTATAGCGTGGTTATGGCCAATCAACCCTATCTGTGTATGGTTGTGTGTGGTTGCTTGCATCTCGATCTGCCCACCGATCTTCCTTCTCCTATTCCTGATGTAACTCGAAATATTTTGAGATTTCTTTCCTACCTTTTATATAAATCGAGGTTTCTCCTTTTATAATGTAAAATAGGATAGATTTTATTTCCTGTTATGTTAAAGAACGGATGACATCGAGACGACAACTGAAACGAACGGTTCAAGGCGTGAACCGATTGGTTGATGTTCCAGACGATCGGTTCAAGGAGTGAGCCGATCGGTTGATGGCCGGTTCAAGGAGCGAGACGAGCGGGTGGTGGCCATAATGAGATGAACGACGACCAGGAAAACCGATCGGTTGGAGGAGCCAACCGATCGGCTGGTGGCACCCAGACGACCAGGCCAGAAAGAGCAAGTTATTCATGTGATGAGTTGATCTACTCAGAAGGCAAAGCATAGAGTTCATCTTGTACAGGTTGCATGTGATGTAGACCTAGATGACCGTGATTCCTCTTGGCTTGAGGAATCACATTAGGATGGACATAATCATTGATTTTATCGTTTTGCATGTTTCTGTGGGATATAGCATGTATATGATACCCACTATGCATTGTGGTGATTGGATATGTATATGTATATAAAAACCAAATCCCTCATTAAATATTAAGTTTTAGATGCCTTCCAAATGCGACACACGTGAAAAGCTTGATTGACCAAGTGTGGGCATGCCCTAGAGTGGTGCACCGTCTATCTTGTGGAAGCGTGAAGGGTGAATGTGTGGGTCTGCCCTAGCAGGGTGCATGTTCATCGTGTTTGCTTTGGGTCGGACTTAACAAGGTGACCTAGATAGGATCTAGCGCCTTGAGGCATGGAGATGATCATGGAAAGGAGTTGCAATGACATCTTATCAAGAGTTGCATATGATGCAATTGGCAAGAGTTGCCTACCTGAGAGATCTATGTTGTGGGTGACAACCCTAGCTGGTCCATGGCGTAGAGGATTTTAGGATCTTGCCCACTAGAAGGTTGTACGCTGGAATCTTCCGAATTAATGGTGAGGGCTATCAATTTGAAGTAAAATAGTGGGAGTGATAGTTAATTAAAGGCCTAATTTTATCGTCAACTTTTCAAATCAATCAAACAAGTCAAAAGAGTTTTGGATTAAAATTGCATATATTTCCTTTTGTTAAAATAAATGGTCAATCAACAATAACCACTTTATTTGCGATTGGTCTTTGAGACCAACAAATTAAATGGGAATAATTCCACATCTGCTTAGGATGATGAGAAGTGTTCTCAAAGAGTGAAAGCTCTAAGTCCTAGTTATACCAAGACCAGATAAACTCAATCCACCACATCAATGGCTAAAAGTATGCTTATGGAAGCATACTGAGGAAGACATTGATGAGGAGTGATTGATGTTGTGTTCTCTGAACTATGAGTTGCAGAGACAACATGAGACATATGATGTCTCCAAGACACTGTCCTAATATGTCATGACAGAAGGAGATCCAGTAAGGTATCCACACACTCAATGTGATTAAGTATGTGGAAAACCTAACTAAGAATGATTCCCTCTGAGCCAAGGGTTGGCTATTGGTATGATATTGCAAATGTTGTGAGAATCATACAATTCATGTTAAGCTACGACATGAATAACTTTTTCAAGTGTTGACAAAGTTGTTGGACATGTTGAGGAGAGTAGAGGCAAAGATGAAGAAAGACAAACCATAATCTTTGATGTGATCAAAGAGAAAGGTAATTCTTAAGGGAAAGGATAAGGTCAAAGCAAAGAAGTGTTCTGATGCTGGCCAGCAATCCAAGCCGTCTTCAGCCTCAAGGCACATGGGGAAAGGGTGTATGAGGAATTTCCCTCTATATCTGGAAGAACAAAAGAAGATAAAGGAGGAGATGGAGATCTCCACCTAAGGTATCAGGAAATGAACTACTTCTTTATCTGAGGTATATGATACCAAGATATGGATATGTCATATATGATATGCAATATCCACAAAGAAGTGATGGCCTTTGTGAAAGGACCAAGAAAGAAGTACCCATCATTGGAGCAAGTGTTGATGCCATAGATAGGAGTACCTTTCACTTTATTTCAGCCTAAAGGGCACGAAATAGAGTTGAGAACTGCTATTTCATATATTGCCAATAGATAGAAACACTTTATTTTTGCATATTGTATGACAATGATGGCAATTAATAAAGAGATGTTTCAATTTATAAAGATATGATCTTTGTGGCAATGCCTTATTTATCTTGTGGTATTTGATATGCATAAGATAAAATGATACCTAAAAGTTATAGATAAACTCAAACAATCAATTTAGCATCAATCAATTTTGTTGGTCTTATACTTCTCTCTCATTGATTGCTTTGGAATTAAATTCCCTTTATGAATACAGCCATCCCAACAACAAACATTTTTTTTTCAAATTCAGAAATAAAAGTAGTATCTAATAAAATAACATATATGTGATTTATGGATATTCAAGAAACTATTTTCTTATATCAACTTTAAATTTTAATCTTTGTAAAAGACATTAATGGGACACTTTCCATACCATATCTCATATGGTGTCTTTTTAACCAATTTAGATGGTACATTTTTCTATTGTAAACCATGTGCCAAAAAGGAAATTGTAATATTAACAAGATTTATTGATAATCGCACCATGACGAATATTATGGGTTTCCTTCTTTCCAATACACTATTATCATATACTATCATTGTGTTTCAAGTGGAGTTCTCATGATAAACTATCATGTTCACCTAGAAGGTCATCAAACTCTTGGTTTAAATATTTCCACATTGATCATATCAAAGTGTTTTAATACTTGTACCAAGTGGGTTATGTACTTCATTCATGATCTCCTTTAACACTATAAGAGATTCCAACTTGTATTTCATTAAATATAAATATCATATCTACTGAGATCATCAATATATATAGAGAAGTACTTCTAACTTGTTTGAGTCATCGAGCCATTCAATATATATAACTGTCTCTAGAACTATCAAATATAAACTATGAGGCATTGGGGCCACTGCCATAAAATATCTTATGTTAAAAAACAAAACATCAAATATATTCATAATTTCTTGTCCATACAAGATACATGACATTTTTCAATAATGGTAGGTACATATTAGCAATTGACTAATTCTATAGCATGCCCATTACATGACTGATGAATTCTAATTGTAGTGGAAACAACCCTTGATCTGCACAATTCTATCTTACTTCTTATCAGGTTCTGAAGTGAATATGTATATCTCATTCATTTTCTTGAGATCCTCTATATAAAGACGATAATTCCTTTTACAGTGTCCAGGATGGTGACAATGGTGGAACTTCCCTTCCTTATTTACTCCTCCCTTAGCTTTTAGTGTAGAAGACTTTGGTCTATAGATAGCTTTAGAACTCTTCTCATCTTTGCCTTTGGCCTTAAAATTCCGTCTCCTCGTCATCATCACATATCTGGGTTCGTCCTTTTTTATCTGTGCTCCAACTGTCCTCGACATGGCAAGTAATCCTGACTACGACTTGTCAAAATCATTCACATTGTAGTTCATGACAAAACAACTATATGATTCAGGTAGTGACTGTAGGATCACATATGTGACCAACTCTTGACCCAAAGAAAATCCATGTCTTTCAAGGTTCTCTAAATACCCAATAAACTTCAGTGTATGGGGACGTACTAGATCTTCTTCTACCATATTGAACTTGAACAATGCATTTGAGACATCATATCTCTCTTGTTTTACCTATTCTTGGTACATGTTCTTAAGATGTGTAAACATCTTAATAACTTCCATGTTCTCATGTTGTCTCTACAACTCAAAGTTCATTGAGCAGAGCATCAGGAACTTGACATCCACAACATCATTAAAGTGCTTCTAGTAAGTATCCTTGTCAGCCTTAGGCGCGTTGAAAGTGGGTTCATCTAGCTCTGGTCTCTCCAAGATATAGAGATTGCTCTCTTGAGAGAGAATGATTCTCAAATTCCAAAACCAATCATGGAAATTGTTTCCATTCACCAAATATGAGGGATTTTATATAATACATATACATATCCAATCACCACATATGTATTTCGAATATACATCATATAAGTACAAATGAAAAACATGCAATCATAAACATATAAGTGATGGTTATGGCCACACTAATACAATTCCTTAAAGATACAAGGAATCACTAACACCTAAGGTCCACATCATATGTACAACATGTTCTTGTAGAAACTTCTACTAGAACTAGTATACATCAATTGGTTCAACTCTTGAGTCGATCAGTTGGCCTCTTGGTGGTCAGTTGGTCACTTGAATCAGTAGTTTGGTCTCTGATTCATGCAATATCTAGACTCCTCCAGCCAATCGATTGGACCTCCAGTCGATCGGTTCCTCTTATCATTTAAACTACTAAATCCTCTAGTTGATCAGTTTGACATCTAAGCTGGTTGGTTTTCTGGTGCATAACGTTTTCTCACAAAAAAAACATAAATTAAAACTATCATGTTCAATATTACATTGTAAAAGGGAAAACCTCAAGTTACATTCAAGTATAATATAGGAGGAGGAATATTAGTTTACATTTTGAAAGAAGAGGAGAAGCTCGATATTCAAACCAAACAAAAACAAGAGATAAACCAAACAACCATGCACACAATCCACATGGGTTTTGGCCATAACCATGCAAAATCAACCACTAAAATAATTTTACGATGATACATATGGACTGAATATATATCATATCATATATATATTTATATTTGTGCGAAAATATGTGGTATTTATTAAAGTATGCACATTAATCATTTTAATATTTGTGTTGTATGCAATAAAATAAATCTGATCACATCAATTTAAAATTTTAAAACGTCATAAATTGGCATGGCTCTAATACCATTGTTGAGAAATCTAGACAACAGATATGGCAGTGGGAAAAAAATTATTGTTCAATTCCTGAACTAAAAGATTTCATCAACAATAATGTATCTAGGAAAGAAGGCAACAAGAGATATACCTCTTCCCAGAGAAAGTCTAGTGACAATTCTTGTTGTGGAATGCTTCTTTCTTCAAGTTGCACACAAACGACTATTGACGGTGGCCTCTTGGTCTATCAATATGGGTGATAGTTGACAACATCCTCTTGGCAAGTGGAAAAGGCCTACTCGCATCTACGTAGTCTACACAGACTATTGAGAACTCCTTGTTGTGCTACCAGAGCCAAAAAAAGGAGTTGTCCCTTCAACGTCAACCTGTTAGAGAAGATTCACTCTCCCATGTTGTCTCTCCCTTGTTGTCCCTCCCTTTTATGGGTAGGATTTGCTTGGGCTCTCTTGGTTAGCACAACTAGAAAGGACAAAAATTGTCAGAGATAATTGTTGTGTCCATGAAAGCCTACACTTCCCCCCTTTATATAGGATGTCTAGGGTTAGGGTTTCTAGTTCATCTAGGAGTCAAAGGGATAGAATTTGATGAATTTTTTAGAAGCTATGAACACTAAACTGGATGGTTGACTGTTGAACTGGTCCATTTACAGCTAAACCAGTATGTTCACATGTGAAATGATCATTTCACAATGTTTCCTATTCACAAATATATTAGCTTTTAATATGAAGATTAATGAAGAATATTACAGCAACATCCATCCTTGATCCAATTGTATTGATCAATCAAACAAGTGGTTCACAAGTTGAACCAATAATTTCAGACCTTGAACTGGTCCATTCACCAAGTGAACCGGTCGACTCATGCCCTAGTTTAGACACAATTCTACCAATTTAGCTTAAATTGACCTAACACTTGAATTGATCGGTTCAACACTTAAACTAATCAATTTATAGTCCAGTCAATCAATTTCCAATCATTGTTTTTTAAATTGAATACTTACACACTTCAGTAATCACGTTGAACAACATTCATGAATAAAATCCTATTTCGGGTGCATCTTATGCATGTGACCTTATAGGTCCCAAGTTACATAGGCTGTGAATGTTCATGACTAATTTATGACATCCCAAGCAATGAGCTTTATCTAGTAACACATCATTTCTACCCATATACTTGTAATGTTGGAGAAAAATTTCAACCTACAACCCATGATCAATGTTACAATGATCACATAGTTCCTTTGTCTCTGATATCCAGATTGAACTCGAGGCATAGCATCCTCATCCTCTCGACGTTCAACCCATCTTCCTTGAACTAAAGCAGATTGTATGAGATGAATGTGAGCTCACATATCATATATTGAGTCCCATGAGTATGGACATACATTTCTCAATCTCGCTAACTAGATGCCCTAGATACCAGTCTCATGTGGGAGGGACAAATCCCATCTACATCACCCACGTTTAATACTCATGTGTCAAAATATACTTGAGCACCACCTTTATGGCAACCATTATTCAGGTCAAGTTGGATGGTGTCAAAATACATCCAATGAAATGTGATGAGTGTAGTGACTTCAAGTCTAACGACAACAATCACCACTATCTATATGAGAGATGATTACAATTTCCATTCCATGGTTTCCATGTATCACTCTCAAGGTGTGACAATCCCACACACTGTTCTCAAATATGTTCCTACGTTTTTAGTTTGATATGACAAATCATCACTGATGAGATTCCGTCATCAACCAAAAAACACTCTAGTCTTATGTATTGTTTTTTTCTATTTAGATTCCACAATAATAATTAACTAGGGACATATCAAGAATGTATGTATTGTTATAATACATATAATCTCATTGTTCTGGCCCTCAACCTGAAGACATATGTCATCTAGTAACATTATTCTTTAGACACCTACTATGTATGTGTCATCATCTCATGATTGAGACAAATATAATGGATAGAGTTATCTTTATAATTATCAAATCAGGTATATCATTCCTCATTACAAGCATTGTATGATTGGTGGTTTGAGAATAGATAACAACATGATTAGGATAGTTTTTATTCCTATTATGGTAAATAAGATGCTTTGCACTAGACGAACTGCCAATTTTATAAGACAAATTGATCGATTGGAGGAATGATAAGGCCTGAGGATAGGAGCAGCCGAACTGATCATCTAGTGGCCCAGCTGATTGGCTGGAGGGTATAGATGTTGCTTGGACCAGTGACTAGATAATCAATCTGAGGGACCAACCGACTGACCAGGAGGCCAACCAATATGTTCAAAAATTTAACTGATTGACACATACTTATTCCAACACAAATCTTCATCAATAAGACGTTGCTACATATGGTGTGGATCTTAGGTGGTAGTAATTCCTTGTGGATCCAAGGAACTACAATAGTATGGTCATAACCATCACTTATATTTTAAAATTGTATATTTTCATTTATGGGTTATAACATGTATATGACTCATACAAAAAGTATGTGGTGATTGGATATGTTGATGCATTTATATAAATATCAAATCCCTCAATCAATTATTATATATTAGATAATTTCCATAAACAACACACATAAAAACCTTGATCGACTATGCACGTGCATGCCAAGCGTGGTGCGATATCCATCTCGAGGAAGTGTGATGGTAGTCATGTAGGCCTACCAAGTAGGGTGCATTTAATTGTGTTGGATTTTAGGTCAGACTTAACTAGGTGACCTTAATGAGATTAATTTCCTATAAGGATGAAATGACTATGGAAAAAAGGGTTCTTCATACCATCTAAATAAGAATTGTATAAGATGCAATTGACAAAACTTATCTAGCTTTATGATTTATTTTGGATGCTGACGTTGTCCATGTAAAAATGCAATTATTTTAGGTCTTAGCTCACTAGAAGTTTGTATACTACATTCTTCCTAATTTGTACATGAGGTCTATCAATTCAAACAAAATAGTGAGATTCATTAATTGAAGGCCTAATGAAAAATCATCAAATTTTATTTTAATCAAATCAAATCAGAAGTGTTTTGACAAAATTACAAATTTTTCTTGTAAAATGAAATGGAAACCAATAAAACGTTTTTTGTGATATGCCCTTGAGAAGGACAAGTTTAATGGGAATAATTTCAAAGACTGATTTAGGACATTGAGAATTGTTCTTACACATGTGCACAACCTCTTTATCCTGGACACACTAGATCTAGATGAACTTTCTCCCAATTCATCTAAGGCTGACAACAAGGCTTACAACAAGTACTCTGAAGATATCATTGATGTCAAGTGCCTAATGCTATGTTCGATGAACAATTAGTTTCATAAAAAACATTAGAACTTGGATGTTATTGAGATGGTAACACATTTTAAGAACATGTACCAAAATCAAGCAATATAGGAGAGATATGATGCCTCCAAGACAATGTTCAAGTGCAACATGATAGAAGGAGATCCAATAGGTCCCCATGTGCTCAAGATTATTGGTTATGCGGAGAACCTTTGGAGACTAATATTTCCCTTAGGTAAGGAGTTGGACACTGATGTGCAGTCACTTCCATAGTCATGTAGTCAGTTTATCATGAATACAATGTGAATGATTTGATAAGCCATTGTCAGAGTTATGTGACATGTTGAGAACAATTGAAGATCAAATGAAGAAAGACAAGCCAAAGTCTAAGATGTTGATCAGAAGAAAAGGGAAGTCAAATGGCTAATGGATGGTAAGAAGAGTTCTAAATCTAGCCAAAAGCCCAAGTCTTCTGCATTCAAATCAAAGGGAGGGGTGAACAAGGGAGGAAATTATCACCACTGTCACCAATCTGGACATGGAAGAGGAATTTCCCTCTCTACCTGGATGAACTTTGAAAGATCTAGAGGGGGTGAATAGATCTTTTTTGATAATTTAAAAATAATTAAAAATTAAAACACTCTTGAATAGAAGGAGGAAACAAGGAAGAAGTTGTGTTTAGAGTCATTCCAACCTTTGAACTCAAATGTTGTCAGTCCACTACCCAATTGTCTCCAAATTGAACGTGATTAATTTTATTACCTTGCAAGGATGTTACACAAAATACAATCACCTTCCTTGAAGTATCCTTCACCTAGAAGTAGCCTCAACCTCCATGAAGCAGCCTTCTTTGAAGTAACACCAAGCCCTTGGAGCAGCCTTCTCCTCCTAGAAGTAGCTCCACCACCTTGAGATAGCCTTTAAATGTAACCTCAACCACCCTTGAAGTAACCTTCCTTGAAGTAATCTAAAGCACCTCTTGAAGCATCTTTATCCACTAAGAATAAGCTTCAACCAAGCTCCCTCAGGCAACCTCCACAATCTAGGAGTAGCCAAGGAGCACAAGCAACTTTAACATGTGAAAGGGGATTGGAAGAAGGAAGTACAAGATTTGAGTATTGTGATTTGATCCTATATTAAGCATTTGGATATCCTATCTACTTACGATGGATGTGGCTATATGTGGTGGCTAGGAGATTGTAGTTATAGGACAACTCTAGAGCACAACGAAAAGGATAGCAAGTGAATCTTAGCTTTATTTCTCTCAATGGTGAATGCTCAAGTGTAGCTTAGGTGCTTTAGGTGTCCAAAGGCCTATCCTATTTATAGAAATGGTTTTCAAGTGTCTAGGGCCGTTCTAGGGAGTGTCTAGATTTTTTTTAGTGCTTAACTAGTTGTTAGTTGTACATTAGTTGGCTAGCAATTGCTAATTTGTTCGTGCTTGAAAAGAACAATCTAGAACCCTAATCAGTCGACATGTTTGTTGACCGAACTATGTTTCGATCGAGAATTTCTTTGAATGGGTCTAGTTTTAAAGAAAAAGTTTTGCAACGTCTATTTCCAACTCCCAATTTCCAATCACTCAGTCAAACTGTCGCAAGCTTTAGATCGCGCGATGCCTGGTTGATCAAGATTATTTTTAACAAAAGACTATTTTAGAGCACAATTGTGTAAGTTGTTGAACAATGCTCACAATTTCGACTGAGGTGGTTCTTCATCGATAAAAACTTCAACTAGTATGTCTCGATCAACAAGTTTTTCAACAGAGGGTGTCCCTATTCTAAGTGTGTGTTTCAATGAGTGACAATGACTCTATCTTTGGGGAGGGGAACCTATATAAGGGTTATAAGTGGGTAGGGAAGATCTAATGCTTTATTTACATGATGTCTAAGTACTTGTACATTATATATTTTGTACAAGTGTTTACATTTGAGTACAATCATGAACATTTATACAATTAAGTACATTTGCTATTAAATTTGTATTGACCTTAATATTTCCACTTGACATGATTTCCTTATTCCTTTAAACCCTAAATTACTCAAATAAGATTTTAGATTGAAAAATGTGAAATGTTTGTCATCATAAAATAAAGGGTATATTAATGTCCAATTCAGCCAACAATCTCCCCCTTTTTGAAGATGATACACATTCCTAAAATATAAGAAAAATAATTGAAATACAATGAGTTTCATACTTGTGATGTACCTAAGATGAATGGAATCTTTTGATTTCATAAAATGTGTGCTAATATAACTAAAGAGATATGGAACATCATATCCATCTCTTAAGGAAATGTAGCACTAATTAATGTCAACCCAAGGGATAATTAAAACTCATGATAAGATTTTACTTTGTTTTGCTTTATTTTATTTCTCCCCCTTTGTCACTTCAAAAAGATAATCATACGTTTAACTCAATAAGACTCCCCCTTAACTGATTACTCCTCCTTATTTGTTTACTTGAAAATGAATGTCAAATTTAGCCACAATTGAAAAACCAAGATTAATTTCTCAACCATTTGCATTTGATATTAAGCCCTGAAATTGTATGAGATTTATTTAGGCTAATGGTGGGATGAATGTATTTTATATTATTTTTTCAACCATTTACAAGGGATGTTAATCCCTACAATGATATAAGATCTCTATAGGCTCATAGTGGAATCAATAGGTGTATCTCTAATCAAATACAAGGGATGTTAAGCCGCAAATGGTGTAGAGAATTCAATTAAGAGAAAGATATACATTATATCCAAGAATCTTGTGAGCACCCTCTTAATCTCATAACAAAAGTGAGCTTAAAAATACTATGGTATTTCAATTCATTACTTTATTTAAGATCAATTGATTAAGTAAGATTATGAGTCAATTTTTATAAGAAATCTTGTGATTATGAGTCAATTTTTATAAGAAATCTTGTGTCTTGCATTATATTAAAAATTTCTATTATTCTAGGTATTTAACATGATGAGCAACTTACAGATTTAATATAGAAATGTTGGGTGCAAGTGAATGATTTGATTTACAAATAATCATTTTTATCAGGCTTATTTCTGGTCGACCATTACTTTGAACAATGCGCCCCTCGATTAAACTACTTTTTCATCTGAGAGGCAATTTTGGAGATATCCCATTAATGCAGGTTTAATGAATCAAGATATAACTTTTTCTTTTATATTTCCATAAATGACTAGCCATCAATTTTTGTATGCATATTCAATCTTGTTTCAAGTTGTGAGTTTAAACAACATATATTTCTTCTCTAATGTTTTTAAGGAAATAATTTATTGTTTTCAAATAGTGTCCATACAGTTAAGAGGTTTACAATCATTTTTCTTTTTGATAATTTCGTACGAATCATAACCATTGTCATAATACTTATGATGTAATTCTATAACATATTTGAGAATTTTGTGCCAACATTACCTATGCCAATAGTTTTACCTTTGAAGCTTTATCCAAATGTGACCTATACTTTTGCCTTCTTTCCATGTATGTGGAAATCTTCTTATTTCAGGTTATATGCTTATTGGGGCAATCTTTATGAACCATTCAAACCTGCAAAATAAAAATTTTTGGTCCCCATATAGTGGTCCTTTTGGTTATCATCATTCAAATAATTAGAATAATAAAAAGTTTATTACTGGGTCGGCTCACAATTGAATGATTTTGTTTTCAATAAACAACTCTAACAGAACTGCATTCATTCGAACATTTCTTCGACCGAAAGAATTTTTGATCGAGCTATTTTTCGATCGAATGATTTTCCAGTAAAACAATATTGCCAGAACTACCTTCAATCGATCTTTTCTTTGATTGGAAGAGTTCTCCCTCAAGCATTTTTTCGACCGAGATGAAATTCTATGCACTTTCAATAAATTCAACATTTCTAATGTAAACATATCATCTCATTATTTTTGGATAAAATAATTAAGAAATCAAAATATACAAAGATATACAAGTTCAGGCTTAATTTAGTTGAGATAAGACATTATAAATTTCAAGGTGAAGTTTAGGCTAAATCTCAACTAATATGTCCAACATTTCTAAGTTGGGGTATTTGGAACCCATACGAAGTTAACATCCCTTTTCTTGTATGAGAAAGAGAATGAATATTATCTAAGACATAAACAGTAATGACAACAAACATAATCAATTTCATTTCTCTTCTTAGCTAGATTGTCTTTAGGCACATATTTGACCTTTGTTTTGGGTTTTTGTATCTTTCTAGCTCTAGGTTTTTGATAAGATTTATCTTTGGGTACATAACCTAGTCCTCTCCTCCCAATTTGATTAGAAAAGTCCTTTAGAAATTTATCAAGAATATCGTTATTTTTCAAGATAGTTATATCTTTTTGCAACTTGGAAATTTTATCTATTTTCCTTTTTATGTCTATCTTTGCTTGGTCTAGATTAGATAAAAAAATTTCGCTTTCTTTGACAATAACATCATAGTCTGAATGAGTACATAGGATAGGTTGAGTTTGAAGATCATTTATCTTTGCAAGAAATTCAACCTTTTCTTAGCAAAGTAAATTATTGTTGGTTTCTAGATCAAGCAACTTAACACTACAATCATTAGTAGATGATTTCAAAGTAGCTTTTTAATACATAAGACTTTCCTTTACAAATAAGATCATTCAAATTAACACAGATCTACATTATTTTTTGTAAGCCTTTTATATTTCTTTTTACAATCAACATATATATCATGTAATTATTCAATACTAGTCAGTAACTCTTTGTCAGGAAATTCATGAAGACTTAACTCATTTTCTTCTACATTTGTTGTTGCAATGAAACACCTTACTGTGTCTTCTTTGGTCATGAGACATTCTGGTTCCTTCTCACTTTTTCCATCATCACTTGAGTCATCCCAAGATGCTTTGTGGACTTTTTCTTTCTTCTTGATAAAAGATTTCTTCCCCTTCTTGACTTTGGGACACTTATTTTTTAAATGTCCCTTCTTTCCACATTCAAACAACCTATGGGAAGAAGAGGAAGAAATAGAGGAATTTTTGTTAGTATTATACCTTCTATATTTCTTATCATTTACAATGAGTGACTCTTCTTCACTATCTTCCTCACTTGTTTCGTTACTGTCCTAAAAAAAATATCCTTCCTTTTCTCCTTCATGTGTTTGGCTTCCAATCTTTCTTCTTCTTTGAGAGTTACCTCATGAGTCTCTAGATTGCCAATGAGCCGCTCCATCCTCATTGTGGTGAGATCATTAGCTTCTTCAATGGTTGTCACCTTTGGTTTGTATCTTGGAGGCAAGGATCTAAGAATTTTGGACACCTGATTTTCTTCACTTATATACTTTCTTAATGCACTTAAACTGTTAACAATGGAAGAAAATATTGCATACATTTCACTAATAGATTCATTAGGGTTGCATATGAAATTGTTCAAACTTTTGCTTAAGCATATTAATTTTGGTATTTTTATCTGGGGCTAAATTTAGCATTATAGAGGGGGGTGGATAGAGATTTTTTGATAATTTAAATATAATTAAAAATTAAAACACTCAACCAAAGATGGAGGAGTAAACAAGGAAAACCATTGTGTTTAGAGTGGTTCCAACCATCAAAATTCAAAGGTTGTCAGTCCACCACCTAATTGTCTCCAATTGGTATTTTGAAAGTGATTAATTTTATTACATCGCACGAATGTTACATAAAATACAATCACCTTCTTTGAAGTAGCCTTTACCTCGAAGTAGCCTCAACCTTCTTAAAGCATCCTTCTTTGAAGTAACTTCCAACCCTTGGAGCAACCTTCTCCTCCTAGAAGTAGCTCCACCACCTTGAGATAGCCTTCCTTTAGAAGTAGCCTCAACCACCCTTGAAGTAGCCTTCCTTGAAGTAATCTCAAGCACCTCTTGAAGCATCCTTCTCTACCAAGAAATAGCTTCAACCAAGCTCCCTCTGGCAGCCTCCACAATCTAGGAGTTGCCAAGGAGCACAAGCAACTTTAACATGTGAAAGGGGATTGGAAGAAGGAAGTACAACAATTGAGTATTGCGCTTTGATACTATATCAAGCGTTTGGATTCCCTATCCACTTTGGATGAATGTGGCTGTATGTGGTGGCTAGGAGATTGTATCTATAGTAAAACTTTATAGCACATGGAAAATGATAGCAAGTGAATCTTAACTTTGTTTCTCTCAATAGTGAATGTTCAAGTGTAGCTTGGGTCCTTTAGGTGTCCTAAATCCTCTCCTATTTATAGGAATGAGTCCAAGTGTCTAGGGCAGTTCTATTTCTTAGTACTTAACTAGACATTAGGTGTACATTAGTTGGCTAGCAATTGATAATTTGTTCATGCTTGAAAAGAACAATCTAGAACCCTGCTCGGTCGACAAGTTTGTTGACCAAACTGTGTCTCGGTCGATAATTTCTTTGACTGATCCAAGGTTTAAGGAAAAAGTGTTGCAACTTCTATTTCCATCTCCCAACTCCCAACTACCAACCACTCAACCTAACGGTCACATGTTTTAGACCAATGCTTACTCAGTCGAGATTATTTTTTACGGAAGACTATTTTAGAGCAAAATTGTGTAAGTTGTTGAACAATGCTCACAATTTCAACTGTGGTGGTTCTTGATCGACAAAAACTTTGACCAATTGTGTGTCGGTTGACAAGTTTTTCGACTGAGGGTGTCACTATACTAAGTGTGTGTTTTAATGAGTGATGAAGACTCTAACTTTAAGGGGGAACCTATCTAAGGGCTATAAGTGTGTAGGGAAGTCTAACACTTGATTTACATGATGTCTAAGTAATTATACATTATATTTTTATACAAGTGTTTACATTTGAGTACAATTACGAACATTTATACAATTAAGTGCATTTGATCTTCAATTTGCATTGATCGTCATCTTTCCACTTTGTAGGATTTCCTTATTCCTTTGAATCCTAAAACACTTGGATAACATGTTAGATCTAGAAGTGTGAAATGTTTGTAATCATCAAAACAAAAGGTATTTTAATGTTCAATTTAGCTAATAGAACTGTGGAAGAAGAAGGATGACAAAGAGATCTTCACTTCAATTATATATGTTATTGAGATAAATTTGTCTACTTCTTTATCTTGGATGCTAGATATTGGACGTGGATCTTATATATGCTGAAATAGTGTAGGATCTGAAAAGAAGTAAGCCTTTGCGTACGGGTGAGGTCAAACTATGAATCACAAATAGAGCAAGAGTTTCCACACTACAATTGAAACCTATGGTTTCTCTCTGCCAACAAGATTTGTAATAGAGTTAAAGAACTATTATTTGTGCCTACCATTAATAGAAACATTAATTATGTATCTTGTATGGACAAGGATGGATATGAATTTCATATAAATCATAGTCAATGCTCTATTTCAAAGGATGGGATCTTTTATGAGAATGCCCCAATGTGTGATGGTCTTTATTTGCTGGATATAAAGAAAAATATTTATAACGTAAATACTAAATGATTAAACTCGACAAATCAAACAAAACATATCTTTGGTATTGTCATCTGGGGTACATCAATGAGAATCACATATCTAGACTCCATGAAGGTGGTCATCTAGACTCTTTTGATTTTGAATCAATAGAGAAATGTGATTCTTGTTTGTTGGAGAGATAATAAAGACTCCCTTTATTGAAAACTGTGAGAGGACTAGTGATCTATTAGGACTCGTACCGACTGATGTATGTGTCCCTTTTAGAAAAAATTATAGAGGTGATTAGCAATACTTCGTTACCTCTATGGATGACCTTAGTGGTTATGGTTATGTTTATTTGATGAAACATAAGTCAGAAACTCTTAAAAGGTTCAAGGATTTCATGAATGAAGGATAAAACCAACTTGGTAAATGTATTAAGCCATTTCATTCTGATCAAGGTGGAGAATACTTAAGGTAAGAGTTTCAGGACATTCTGTGAGACCATGGTATCGTATTACAATGGACTAACTAGAACACCACAACAAAGTGGTATATTGGAGAGATGGAATAGATCATTGCTAGATATGGTGTAATCAATTATGAGTTTTGATGATCTACCGACCTCCTTCTGGGGTTATTCTACTGAAACCACAATCTTTACACTAAACTTTGTACCATCTAAATCGTTTCAAAAGATATCATATGAGACATGATATGTGAAGCATCCCAATGTGTCCTTTATGAAGATTGGAGGTTGTAAAGCTTATGTGAGAAAGCAAAAATGCTTGGAATCAAATTGGATAAGTGTTATCTTGTTGGATGTCCTAAGAAAACCAAAGGATACTCCTTTTATACTTCATGTGACAACAAAGTGTTTTCTTCCATGGATGTTATACTCCTAGAAAAGGAATTCATTTCTAAACAAATCAATGGGAGGAAAGTAGAACTTGAAGAAGTTTGAGACCAATGAGAAAAACACCTATTGAGGTAGAAGAGGAACATAGAAAGTCACTAATTGTTGTGGAATCTCAAATTCCTCATGTAGTACATGAACCTCAGAGATGTAGTAGGACACACCTTGAGCCAGATAGATTTGGTTATCTAGCGACTAAAAAAAATCGATGAGTCAATCATTTACGATGAACCAACTACCTACCTAGAAGTTGTTAAAGGACCAAAGTCTAAGAAAAGGATTGTGAACATGAGATCTGAGAAATCCATGTATACCAACAAGGTATGGACCTTAGTATATCCACATGAAGGGGTGAAATCAATAGGGTACAAGTGGGTTTTGAAGAAGAAGACTGAAATGGATGGTAATGTACAAACTTACAAATTTCGATTTGTTGCAAAGCATTTCTTAAGAGTTCAAGGTATTTACTATGTTAAAATCGTTTCTCCCATTTCCAATGTTAAGTGCATTAGTATCATGCTTTCCATAGTAGCTTATCATGACTATGAGATCTAGCAGATGGATGTTAAAATTGAATCCCTTATTGGGAATCATGTTGAGGATGTGTACATGACAAAACCTAAGGGTTTTATAAATCCAAAGGATAAAAATAAAGTTTGTAAGCTACAAAGGTCAATCTATGGATTGAATCAAGCATCTCAACGATGGAATCTTCAATTTGACGAAACAATCAAAAAATTTGTCTCTAGTCAATATGAGGATGAACAATGTCTTTACATGAAGGTTAGAAACAACATGATTGTATTCCTCATATTGTATGCGGATGACATACTATTCATGGAGAATGACATCCCAACAATACATATGGTAAAGACCTGGATAGGAAATCCATTATTTATTAAAGACTTAGGCAAAGAAATTAATAGGGCTTGTGCTTGGGTGAGAGTAGTACATTTGTAACGCCCAAGCCCACTACCCAAGGCTCTAGTAGAGTTTCAGGAATGACGAATATCCCCATAGACCACCAATAGCCTTCTCTACGTGCTTTGTCCTCACTCATGCACAAGCGGGGGTCAACTTCCCGAATGGTCACCCATCCTAGTACTACTCGAAGCCAAGCACACTTAACTATGGAGTTCTTTAGTTATGGTTTCCCAAAAAAGGAGGTGCACCTTGGTGATATGGGTAGTCCAATCATTCCTTTTATGAAGATCATGTTATCCGAGGCCTCAAATCCTGGGATGTTATAATCTACCCCACTTAGGCTCTTGACGTCCTCGTGAAGGCTCAACTATAAGGCCTCATAATCTCTTCTCCATTTCAATGCAGACCCACAATGGCCCATGGACACCCAACTCCCCATCACGAAATACCAGTGCAAGGGTGGCTATGTCAAACATGGACAACCCTTTCCTACATGCTTGGACCGCACGGCTGACCGGCCTAAATCGTGCGTCCAAAAGTGGAGGCGGATTTGAGGTAGTTGAGCTTTTACATTTATAAACCTGAATCCTTCTAGGCCCCCGCAACTTTGTTTACGGGGTCAAAGTAGATATACAGGGTCGAACACAGGGACAAGGGGGGTAGTGTTGAGAACCCAACATCGACACGCTACACTTTGGCATGTATAAAGAGATAATAAATTCCCCAAAAGGGAAACAACAAGGCGCCACAAACAAAACAAGAAAACTATCTCCAAATGGAGCTACTGGAAAAAATAATTAAGGGTTTTAAGCATTTATCAATTTTTAGGGGTGTTCATGCAACAGAAACAGAAAGATAAAACTAGAGCTAGAGCAAGATACGAAGGATAAGACTACAGTAAAACAAGTGGCAACAGTAACACCCTGCACCCCTCCTCTTAGAGCGGATACCTCTAACCAAGCGTCAACACCCCTCTCGAGGTTGTCAAACTTAAGTTAGAGTTGAATGTTACTGAAACAACTCCATTCCAGGCACTCTCGTACTCTATAATAGGACCGAACACTAGATCCACAATACAACTCTCAAAGTTGTTGCGACGGGAAAACACGGTTCGGTAGCTAAGCGAAACGTGGTCCAAACATGCAAGCTAGCGTTCAGATATTAAACATGGTAGTTCATCCAACAATTGCACCAAGCATAGAGCAACAAGTAAAGAAGCTATTCCATTTCCATAAACATTAAAAGTCTTAATTACAATGCATAAATGAAGAATTAAATAACATAATTAAAGATAGATGTCACCTTCTTGATGTAGAAGGTCGACAGGCTACTGCGGCTCTCCAACCCGATACCGGTCAGGAGCCTAGCCCGATACAGTAGTGTCGGGCGGCACACCCTCTCGGGCGGTACGCATGACGGCCAACTGTATCGCTCAAGGACCCTGGCTGATACGCTCATGTCAGACGGCGAACCCTCTCGGGCGGCACACATGACGGGCGAAGCATATCGGGTTCGATATCTTGTCGGGCATGGAGCGACGCGTTCCATTGTCGGGCACTTGTGTCAGGCACTTGTGTCGCTCATCAACGTTGGCCGATATCGTCCCGCGGTGTCACCCGGGACGGTCCTAAGTGAACCATCCCCTCGCTCTCAGGATGAGGAAGAGATCACCTAGAGTTTCCCGGTACGAGCACTAGGGCACGATACTCTCGCAGTTCTCCCTCGAAAATCGCTCAAAGTTCCCAACTGTCCGAACCTGTCTTTTTGACTTCCTGTAGCTGCTATTTATAGGCAGTGGTTGGGGGAAGTTATGGTGGTCGAAGCACCACGTGTCCTCCTTATCCGCGGGTCGGTGGACAACCGATACGGGTATCGCTCGATGCAGGGGTGTCGTCTATCGGTCACGTGACGGGAGGCGTGCCTGCCGGTGGGTGGCTATGTCGCCCGACAAGCTGAGCTGTCGTGGCGAGCTTGGATCCCTGTCGGGTAGAAGGCGTGTCATCCGCCGGCTTCTTCTTGCGCGACATCCCTTTGTCGTGTGTCATTGTGTCTCTCCACCCTGTCGGGTAGAGGTTGTATCGGGCGTTGGGTCAGGAAGGCCGAAACATACTTGGACTTATTCGTGGGCCGGGACGGGACGACCTTATTGTACCAAAATGAGGAAAAATTCTGCAAAAGACAGAAAAATTGGATTAAGAGCATTGATTGGCCAATTATTGCGGAAGTGCTAATAAACGAGAGGAAAATAGCAGAAAAGGGCAGTTTCGATAACAGAATAAAGGGCAAAACATCACAAAAATAGGTGTTATCAACTCCCACAAACATAGCATTTTGATTGTCCTCAATCAATATTTAAACTATATTTAGTGATGCTTCTTCTGCTTGGGAAAGCTCTCTGTTCAAAAGGTGAAACAAGAATCGTAATGCCTTAAAGATAATGCTATCTCATTACGAACAAAAGACTTAGTTTTACCTGCTTATTGTTTAAGTAGGATTTTTCTCTACAGCTTCGGCGAGACTTTTTTGTATGATTCCGAAGTTAGCTTACACACCAAACAACTTTATTTTTGGGGCAGAAAGTTGTGTATCGGGTAGGCTAAGGCTTTTTGGGGTTTTTTCTTGTTTCCCATCGGTCCATCCAGGTAAGGGTCCGTTAGCGGGCAAGTGGTCCCTGCAGTCCAAGCCAGTTGGCTTTAGAGCAGTGATTTCACATCCTACGTACCACTGCCCCAGATCTACCATGCCTAAAGATGGGTACTTTTAGAAAACAAGTGTGTCTATATAAATATATATATATATATATATATATATATATATATATATATATATATATATATATATATATATATATATATATATATATATTATTGGGCACAACTCTCATGCTTTTATTCACACTCGTAAGGCTTCTCTCTCTTTTTGGGATTTTCGTTGGAAGAGGGGAAACAAAGAGATTTTTTCTGTTTGGGCAGCTTTTTCCTTCTCCATACTCGTCTCTTAGCTGTTTGCAAGATTATTATATTTCTCGAATTTTTTGGCATGGAAAAACATACACTTTTGTTCGTTTGAAGCAGCATTATCAAAAAGATGTAACAAAACTTACATCTCATTAAATACAAAGAAAACTAACTTTGCAAGAAGTAGCAACATGTTTTCATACTATTATAGCAACTTTGTACATATGTATGGGAATAATATAAACAAAATTTTTCAAAATTTTTATGTGAGCATGGCATTCCGTGCAGGCATGGGTACATACAAATGATAAAGAGCAAGGACAAAATGGCACAAAGGGTGGAGGTGAAGAAACTTTTTATACCTCCTTCACTAATACATGGGTACCCCCCCAAATTTACTCCGCACTCTGTCCCAGAGTAGCGAAGTATACCGGGTGAGGTCATGTTATTTCAGTGAAGGTTGTGTAGCGGGCTCGCTTGTGCCTTCGAGAAGCTGCAATATGCTTCTCTACTGTAGCCCTTTTATTTCCCCAGTTGGAAGTAGCCGAAATAAGTGCAAAGCTCTCAAGTAGGAAGCTCGAAGCTTGCGCAAGGTAGACCGAGAGCTCTTGAAAACACTTGTGGACACCCCCTCCTCCTTAAGAAGATGGAATTGGAGTGCCCAGATGAGATCCGGAATCCATCGGGGCAAGACTTGTGCTGTCTCTGAAGATGGTCCTAAACCACCACAGAAGACAGACTATAATAAGGAAGTACTCCTCTTCGGGGTAGTCACGTTTTTGTCCGACAATTGTTGCTTCAGCTGTGGTCACAACTCTGATTCTTGTGCGATCCATTCATATTATGAAGTTCATTAACACTTTAAATGTTAGGTAGGGAAAGCAAGAGAGATTCGATAAAACTCAACTTATTTCAAAATCCGGCTGTTGTCCATCAAAAGAAAGCTTGAGGCAATACAGGGTTGGACGATACGAGGAGAGCTGTGTGGCACAACACTCCGCCCGACACGGATGTATTGGGCGATAAGGTCGCCAAAGATCAACTGCCTGTCCAGTCATCACAAAAGAAAAATGTGTCGCCCGATAAGGTGTATCGGGCAAACACAATCGGTCATTATTTCGTGCTTAACCTTGTCGGGCGATACAAAATCGACTAGGCTCGTAAAACCTGATAAGCAGCGCGCGATATGAAAACTCATGTCGGGCGATGAGCCTGTCGGGCTATACCTTTGCTTATTGGAGCCATCGTCCAATACAAAGGTGGAGGTAAGCTGGCCATTACAGGAGCAAAACCGGCTAACTGAATAGAACGGGAGGCAAAAAGGAGTAAGCGTGGTAGCCCGACACGATAAATCCACCTTACTATATATAGCAAACTCAGCTGGGGGTAAATCAGGCAGTTTTGGGCGCGCATCGGCCGCTTGAGACATGTCATTCCCGAGATGACGGTCCCGTCAGTCTAATTAAGGGTATTTATTCCCATGCACGATACGGCTGTCGCTCGGGAATACTATCCGTCGTGACTTTTGCGGTGCCTAAGAAACTGTGGCCCGATACAAGCATGGTTGCACGCCAGCTGAGCTGCTGCTCGACACGGCGTAAAAGAAGGCGTATGAAACTTAAAGCAAGGCGGGGAAAACAAAGCAATAGATGGGCAAAACATCATCGGTTCAGGGTACAACCCCTGACCTCAGGCAAAATTACTCCTCAATGCTTAGCAAAATTCAGCGATGACCCATAGAACTGAAGAGTCGGTACGCTCGGCGCGTACTCTGACTCAGGCCTTATTACAGTCCAAATGTTTGTAATGTTTGTTTTGTAGGAATGTAAATTGCATGCTATTCTAGGAAAGAAAAACGAGCTCGGGCTGCCTCCCGAGAAGAGCTGAAGTTTGTGTCGCCATCTCAACCTGGTGAAAGATCATCTTGCTCCGCTCTTGACTGTGCCCATATCTTGCAGATTGACCTCTTCTCTCCTGACAAACTCTTCATCTTCATAGAACCTTTTTACCCTGTGCCCATTCTTGATGGGTATATCTTTGACACGGTGAATGGTCCAGACCACCTCATTTGTAACTTCCCAGGGAAAAGACGAATAGAGGACTTGAATAACAAGACCTTATCCCCTTCTCTTACGTATTTTCTCTTGAGGTAGGCATCATGCCACAATTTTGTCCTCTGTTTGTAGATTTTTGTGTTTTCTTAGGCATTCATTCTAAGCTCTTCGAGCTCTTGAAGCTGCAAAAACCTCTTTTCTCCTACCTTGTCGAGGTCCATATTTAGGAACTTGATTGCCCAAAGGGCCTTTTTGTTCCAACTCTAAAGGAAGGTGGTAGGACTTTTCGTAGATGAGACGGTAGGGGGTGGTTCCAATGGGTGTTTTGTAAGCAGTACGGTAGGCCCAAAGTGCGTCGTCAAGCTTCATGGACCAGTCTTTCCTCGTTCGGCTGATAGTTTTCTCCAAGATCTACTTGATTTGCCTGTTGGAAACCTCTACCTGCCCTGACGTCTGTGGGTGGTAGGGTGTAGCGATCTTGTGCCTCACTCTGTACTTGCGCAAAAGTGCTTCAAACTATCTTTCTCCAAAGTGTGACCCTCCGTCTCTTATAACAGTGTGCGGTACACCGAAACGAGGGAAGATGGTCTTCTCGAAGAGCTTGATAACCGACTTGGCGTCACAGGTTTGGGTGGCTACCGCTTCCACCCACTTCGATACATAATCCACTGCCACGAGTATGTATTGATACCCCCGAGATGGGGGAAATGATCCCATGTAATCGATCCCCCACACATCAAATATTTCTACTTCGATCCAGCTTTCCATTGGCATTTCAGTCCTCCGCCCTATGTTCCCTGTAAATTCGCACTCTTTGCAAACCATCACAATTCGTGCAACGTCTTTAAATAAGGAGGGCCAGTAGAAACCTGCCTGCAGTACTTTTGCAGTTGTTCTCTCGCTACCCAGGTGACCGCCATAGGGGGAGGCGTGGCATTCCTTCAGGATGTCTGTGGTTTCTTCTTCTGGGATGCACCTCCTGTATAAGTTGTCGGTGCACTTTCTGAATAGGAGAGGATCATTCCAGTAGTAGTTTTTAGCGTCTGCGAACAGCTTCCTTTTCTGATTGTATGTGATATCAGGAGGCAGTTCTCCGCAAGCAAGATAATTGCAGATGTCTGCAAACCAGGGTAAGCCTTGTTCTTGACCTTCGGCCAACATGAGAGCCTCGTCGGCATATTCGTCGTTGATTGGAGGCCCTCCTTGTCTCTCAGCCATGATCCTTGATAGGTGGTCTGCGACCACATTTTCTGCTCCCTTCTTGTCAATAATCTCGTGGTCAAACTCCTGGAGCAATAAGGCCCACCTCAATAGTCTGGGCTTTGTGTCTTTCTTTTGCATCAAGTATTTTATAGCCCCATGATTTGTGTATACTTTGACCTTAGCTCCGATGAGATACGACCTGAACTTATCAAACACGAAGACGATCGTGAGCATCTCCTTCTCAGTTGTTGTGTAGTTTACTTGAGCCTCGTCCAACGTGCGACTAGCATAGCGAATCACATGGTGCTTTTTGTCTTTCTTTTGCCCAAGGACTGCTCCAACCGTGTAGTCACTAGCGTCGCACATCAGTTCAAAAGGTAAACCCCATTCTGGCGCTTGAAGGATAGGTGGTGACATCAAAGCGTTTTTCAGGGCCTGAAAAGCACTGAGACAATCGTTAGAGAAAACAAATTCAACATCTTTTACCAGAAGATTGGACAGCGGTTTGGAAATCTTCGAAAAGTCCTTGATGAATCTTCGGTAATATCTGGCGTGCCCGAGGAAGTTGCGCACCCCCGTCACGGATTTGGGTGGAGGAAGCTTGGATATTGCTTCAACTTTGCTTACGTCCACCTCGATCCCACGCCTTGAGATCTTATGCCCTAGAACGATGCCCTCCCGCACCATGAAATGGCACTTTTCCCAGTTCAGGACTAGGTCGTTCTCCTCGCACCTTTGAAGGACCAATGATAGATTCTTTAGACATCTATCAAAGTCCTTCCCACAGGCTGAAAAGTCATCCATGAAAACTTCTATGATGTCTTCTAGAAAATCTGCGAACATCGATATCATGCATCTTTAAAAGGTAGCTGGGGCGTTGTAGAGTCCGAAGGGAATCCTTTGAAAGGCATAAGTGCCATAAAGGCAGGTGAATGTTGTCTTCTCTTGGTCGTCAGGTAAGATGGGTACCTGGTAAAAACCTGAAAAGCCATCAAGAAAACAAAAGAAATCATGATGCGCTAACCTTTCAAGAACTTGGTCAATAAAAGGTAGAGGAAAATGATCCTTCTTTGTAGCCTGATTTAGCTTTCGGTAATCAATGCACATCCGCCATCCGGTGACAGTCCTAAATGCCACCTCGTCTCCCTTCTCACCCTTAACCACCGTCATCCCTCCCTTTTTGGGTACTACGTGAATCAGACTCACCCAATTGCTATCGCTGATTGGGTAAATGATCCCCACATCCCTAAGCTTTATTACCTCTTTCTTGACGACCTCCTTAAGCATCTGGTTCAGCTTCCTCTGGGGTTGGGCCAGAGGCTTGGTATATTCTTCTAAGTTGATGTGATGCATGTACAGGGTGGGGGTAAGGCCTTTGATATCATCCACTGAATATCCGATAGCCCCCCTGTGGAGCCTTAACTCTTCAAGGAGTCGGTCTAGCTGATTGCTTGAAAGATTAGCGTTTACGATGATAGGGTTTCTGTGCTCTTCATCCAAGAACTCATACTTCAGGCCTTCAGGAAATACTTTTAACTTTGGCTTTGGTCTGGGTGCCTGCTCTTGAGGCTCCCCCTCGAGAGAGGCATACATCACAGACTCCACCACCTTATCCTCTTCTTGCAAGTCTTCGTCAGAAAGGCCAAAAAGGTTGAGATGCCTTGTGACCTCAGGATCCTCAAGATCAGGATCTTGACAATTTATAGCCATCAAGAGGGGGTCTATTGTCTGGATGTCTTCCTCTATTTCCTCACAGAATTTATTGTAGCTATCTGCGAAACATGCTGATTCAGACAGGGATGAGCTTCTCATGATCTCTTTCAACTTGAAGTCCATATGGTCATTTCCGACCCTCAAGGTGATCATCCCCTCAAAGACATCAATCAGCAATCTCCCTGTTGCCAAGAAGGGGTGCCCAAAGATGATCGGGCAACGGAGGTCTTCAGTTGTGTCGATGATGACTACATCGTAAGGGATGAAGAAATCGCCGACCATGATCGACACATCTTTGACAATGCCTACATGTCTCTTAAAGGTGTGGTCTGTCAGTTCAATCCACATGTTGGTTTGAACCATGTCGGTCAAACCCACCCTTTGTGCGAAACTTAGGGGCATGAGGTTGATGCTCACCCCCAAGTCTGCTAGACCCTTACGCTCGACATTGTCCCCGATGGTGAACGAGATTGTGAAGGCTCCGGGGTCTCTTCTCTTATTTGGCATGTCGGGCTTCACGAAAGCAGAGGAGGCAGAAGCTAGGTGCACTGTCTCAATCCTTCCTCCCCTTCTCTTCTTTGTGATAAGGTCCTTGAGGAACTTGGCATATGTAGGAATATCCTCCAAAGCGTCGAGCAAGGGCACTTCGAGATGCAGCTTCCTGATAGACTCCATGAACTTATCGTGACGCTTCTTCAGATTTGCCTTTATTAGCTTGTAGGGGAACGAAATCCTAGGAGCGTAAGCATTCCTTCCGCTAGGTAGCTCTTCAGGGA
Organism: Alisma plantago-aquatica; assembly: GCA_963693085.1. Lineage (NCBI taxonomy): Eukaryota > Viridiplantae > Streptophyta > Magnoliopsida > Alismatales > Alismataceae > Alisma > Alisma plantago-aquatica. Next base: position 601,061,702 of record OY856410.1, on the reverse strand, counting down.
ACCTTTGCACAGACTCTTGAACGTCTGCCCATTTTTCTTCCTCCTCTGTTGGGGCTGCTTCCTCAGGACTTAGCTCGGGCTTAGGCCTGGCTTCATCCGGACACTCTAGCGTTCTTCCAGACCTCAGTACTGCCATTCTGGCAGTTTCAGGGTATGGAAGTGTTTTTATTGCAGGATTCTTCATCAGAGTAGTCATCTTTGTCAGCCGCTGATCAACCTCATGCTGGTGAATTCGTAAGCCAGCCATCTGGTGTTGCATTGAATTCAGAGCTCCAGGGCTAGGGAGCATGCCCTGCACCAGTTGGATGATGATGGTATCCTGTCTCTTTATGTAGGCGGAAAGCTGACCAACCAAGTTAGGCTGGCTAGATCTCTCTCCGTGGCCCCGACATTCACCCTCAGAAAGAGACTGCTCACAACGAGACATGGTATCAAGGCATGGTGGAACATGTCACAATTCTTCAGAGTTCCTGAAAAGGCACGAAAAATCAAGTTTAGGAAATTGAATTTTTACTTTTAAAAGAATAACAATAAGAAGAAAAAGAAAAAGAGTGTTGTCAAACTCATTTCTGAGCTTGAGGCACATGAGTGTAGTTAGTGGATTCAGATTCGTCTATAGTACCGTGTTTGCCTTGTCCCCGGCAACGACGTCAAAAAGTTGACCGGCCTAAATCGCGTGTCCAAAAGTGGAGGCGGATTTGAGGTAGTCGAGCTTTTACATTTATAAACCCGAATCCTTCAAGGCCCCCGCAACTTTTTTTACGGGGTCAATGTAGATATACGGGATCAAACACAAGGACAAGGGGGGTAGTGTTGAGAACCCAGAATCGACACGCTACACTCCAGCAGGTATAAAGAGATAATAAATTCCTCAAAAGGGAAACAACAAGATGCCACAAACAAAACAAGAAAACTGTCTCCAACTGGAGCTACTGGAAAAATAATTAAGGGTTTTAAGCATTTATCAATTTTTAGGGGTTTTCATGCAACAAAAACAGAAAGATAAAACTAGATCTAGATCAAGATACAAAGGATAAGACTACAGTAAAACAAGCGGCAGTAGTAACACCATGCACACCTCCTCTCAGAGCGGGTACCTCTAACCAAGCGTCAACACCCCTCTCGAGGTTGTCGGACATAAATTAGAGTGGAATGTTACTAAAACAACTCCGTTCCAGGCACTCTCGTACTCCATAATCGGACCAAACACTAGAGCCACGACACAACTCTCGAAGTTGTTGCGACGAGAAAACACAGTTCGGTAGCTAAGCGAAATGCAGTCCAAACATGCAAGCTAGCGTTCATATATTAAACATGGCAGTTAATCCAACAATTGCACCAAGCATAGAGAAACAAGTAAAGAAGCTATATCGTTTCCATAAATATTAAAGGTCTTAATTACAATTCATAAATAAAGAATTCAATAACAAAATTAAAGATAGATGTCGCCTTCTTGATGTAGAAGGTCGACAGCCTACTGCGGCTCTCCAACCCGATACCGGTCAGGAGCCTAGCCAGATATAGTAGTGTCAGGCGGCACACCCACTCGGGAGGTACGCATGACGGCCAACTGTATCGCTCAAGGACCTTGGCCGATACACTCATGTCGGGCGGCGAACCCTCTCGGGCGGCACGCATGACGGGCGAAGCGTATTGGGTCCGATATCTTGTCGGGCATGGAGCGACGCGTTCCATTGTCGGGCACTTGTGTCGCTCATCAATGTTGGTCGATATTGGTCCGCGGTGTCGCCTGGGATGGTCCTAAGTGAACCATCCCCTCCCTCTCGGGATGAGGAAGAGCTCACCTAGAGTTGCCTGGTATGAGCACTGGGACACGATACTCTCGCAGTTCTCCCTCGAAGATCGCTCAAAGTTCCCAACTGTCCAAACATGTCCTTTCGACTTTATGTAGCTGCTATTTATAGGCAATGGTTGGGGGAAGTTATGGTGCTCGAAGCGCCACGTGTCCCCCTTATCCGCGGGTCGGTGGACGGCCGATACAGGTATCGCTCAGTGTAGGGGTGTCTGCAATCGGTCATGTGACGGGTGGCGTGCCTGCCAGTGGGTGGCTGTGTCACCCGACAAACAGGGCTGTCGTGGTGAGCTTGGCTCCCTATCGGGTAGAAGGCGTGTCGTCCGTCGGCTTTTTCTTACGCAACATCCCTTTTTCGTGTGTCATTGTGTCTCTCCACCCTGTCGGGCAGAGGTTGTATCGGGCGTTGGGTCAGGAAGGCCAAAACAGACTTGGACTTATTTGTGGGCCAGGACGGGATGACCTTATTGCACCAAAATGAGAGAAAATTCTGCAAAAGACGGAAAAATTGGATTAAGAGCATTGCTTGGCCAATTATTGCGAAAGTGCTAATAAAAGAGAGGAAAATAGCAGAAAAGGGCAGTTTCGATAACAGAATAAAGGGCAAAAACATCACAAAAATAGGTGTTATCAACGGCTCAAGATTGGCATGCCATGTCCATGTGGGCCCCACCTACTGGAGGGGTTATGGCTCTAATACCATTTGTAACACCCAACCTGTCGCGCCCCAACCCCACATTAAACACAAACTACCGGATTAGGGCACGGCAGGTGGGATCAACACATAAACAACCATTCATTACTTTTTGAAACAATTAAAAATATTTCTGCAATGAAAACTAAACAACCTGCGGAAGCATTTCTATTAACTGATAGGAAATTAAACAAGTCTACAACATGAACATTGTTCAACATAAACTAAAACATAACAGTTAATTTACATCATTATACATGTTCTCTCTCTCACTCACACCTTGTCCCGAAGATCGAGGGGAATGGACTAAGAGACCTTCTAACTAGTCTAACTGCAAACCTTCTATCTACTAAGCGTTGGGATGGAACGATCCTTCTGATTCCTAAAGCTGGTGCTGACCTGAAAATTTTTGAGTACAGGGGTGAGCCTACTCGCTCAGTGAATAACATTTCACTTAGCTATCAATAAACAACTCGTCAGGTTCATTAACTGAAAGTAAACAGATATACAGTTTAAGCAGAGCAATTCTACTAACATAGCAGATATTCAGTTACCAATCACATTCCTAAGCATCATTAGGTATTTCAAATAAATAGACAGTTATATAAATTTACTGTGATCCTATGTGGTTATTTATTCATTTATTATTATGCCCTAAATATATGCAGTGTACTCTGCATATAAAGATCCGCAGCAAATTCATGCTACGGCCCCACCGTACAAGACTCAGCGACACACCCGGGGAATGCTGAGTCTGACTACTCGTCCTGGTCTGCACAGGACACAGGCTCCTTGCACAACCACGTGTGCACTCGACTCCTCCTTAAACCTGAGTACACCGGCGGAGAGTCACAGGGTTACCTTCGCGACACAAGCACGAATGGTGTTAGATAACCAAGTTTACTGGTGAAATCGCAGTGCCATTGTGACACAAGCACAATTTTTGTTAGACAATGCCCTTTTTCTCTTTCCTCGTTTGTCCGCGACACAAGCACGGATGATGTTGCAATACGAGTTTCACCCCAAAGCTGCAGATACCACTTATGGGGTTCTACGGTGTTAGGGCATCTAAATCTATACTTGATTAACAATTAACATAAATAACATCTTATAACTGTAAACACAGGAATTTCTCTTTCTCATCATTCTTATTATACAATTCAAGTCCCAATAGTCTTATTAAACTATCACTGAAGCAATCAGACATTTAAAATGAGTTAAATAATGATTTCTAGGTGAACTGCCACTCACCACTTGAAACTCGGCCGAACACTGTGAAACTCGGCCGATCACTTCCCAGATCCTGGAACTAGGCCGACCAAACTCGGCCGACAAACTCACCGCTTGAAAACCTATAAAGGAAACTCGGCCGATCAGAACCAAACTCGGCCGACCAAATCCCTGTTCGCATATCTAATTCAGGAAACTCGGCCGATCCAAGACGAAACTCGGCCGATCCGGAAAACGTTGTGCAAAAGCCCTAAATAAGAACTCGGCCGACCGATTTGGAAACTCGGCCGAACCGCGCACAAACAGAACAGAAAAACGACCTGCAGAAGTCGATTTCTCACGAATCGATGGGCAAACTTCGCGCAAACAACACCAAACGATCACAAACGATCCACACGACTAAACCGTACCTGAAAGGAGCAAGAAAACGAACAGGGGCTGCACCGTGCACCCCAATTCTTCGGCCGTTTTCCCTACAAACGCAGCTCCAGCTGCGGTTTTGGTTCGAATCGACGGAGAAGTTGATTCACAGAGGAAAGGAACGATCTACCGCAACTAACTGGAGCAGAACGACGCTCCAGCGCTTCCTTCCTCAGCTTCCTCTCTCTTTCCCTCTCTTTCTCTCTCTTTCTCTCTCGCAGGAGCTGAAGGCAGGAAGCGTTCTGCGGTTCTAAGAAATGAACCGAGAAAAGGGAGAAAGGAAGATAAGGAAGAAAAACTTAGGGGCCAAACCGCAAATTTCGAACTTTTCGCAAATTGCAATCGGGTCCCTAGAAGCCCAAAAACATGCAACTTTTGACTCGAAGGTAGGATTCGAACGATTTCTCTGGCAACGTTTCAAGCGTAAGATTTTACACACTTTAGAAGCTAGAAAACACACTAAGCACATATCATGTCCATTTTAAGCATTATTAACAAAAACATGCTTATAACTTAACACATCAGCTAAACACATGCTGAACAACTTACTTACGGGATAAGCTCGACGTGGGTCGTAACACAACCCCACTGCCCAAGGCTCTAATAGAGTTTTAGGAATGACTATTGTACCCACAGACCACCAGTAGCCTTAACTACGCGCTTTGTCCTCACTCATGCACATGCTAGGATCAACTTCCTGATAGGTCACCCATCCTAGTACTACTCCAAGTTGAGCACACTTAACTATGGAGTTCTTAGTGATGGGCTCCTGGAAAAGGAGGTGCACCTTGGTGATCTGGGTAGTCCAATCATTCCTTTCAAGAGTGTTTTATCTGAGGCCTCAAATCCTGGGATGTTACAACAATACTACATGGAAATATTTACACAAGTAAACATGCATAAATACATAGTTAGATAATTATGTAAATCCCATAACTAGTCTGTGACCATGTAGATCACAGACATCACATGATTACGAACGTGATGACATGCATCAATTAGACTATCATAACTAACTCTACATAGCTCCATTTAAGATTGGTTAGTTCATTAGAATGTTCTCATCATTACTTATTGTCTTAAAATTAAACATACTAATTCTCTTCTATATGTTATTATCATTACTCATAATTTTATATTTTAAAACCTCGATCGATAAACTAAAACTAACATTAGATATATTAGTGTAGGGTTTTATGTCACATTAGGTTCCATCATTATGTAATCGTGAACTAGATGCAATATTTGATTCTTAGAATTATGTACACTATTCAGGATACTAATGTGCTTCTAACATTTAACACCACGTGATTGATATATTAATAACATATTTATAGTATTGAATTTAGGGTTATTAAGTACAAAATTTAGTGTTTGACCATTCTTAGTTTCATACTAATAATAAACATATTAATATATAATTCTAGTGGTCAAAGATCATTATAAGGTTTTGATTAAAATTTATATTTTTCTGGATTCTTATCTATATTCTAGGATACAATGATGTTTAAAGAAGATAATTCCATTTTACTACAAAAGGGTGCAATTCAACATTATAAAAATAGAGTTTACATGAACATTCCAAAAAAATTTGGGTTCTAACATGATTTTATGAATCTATTCTTTCTATAACATTTAATATAGTTTAAAATGTTCATAATATTTTACAGGAAAACCATGTTAAAACAACTTCCAAAGACATTCCAAGATTCTCATGGTAAACTAGCAATTAGTTTAGTTAATGGATATATTTTAGTTATTCTTAGACTACAGGAGTTATTTTTAAGAGTTTTCTAAGATTACTAATATAATTATGATTTCTAGGAAAAATACCTTTAGTCATCCATAGTGTGTCGTGAAAGAAAGATTGACATGTGTCTGGATTGTTGGTAAGATAAGCCCAGAAATCCAATCATACAATGATTGACATGAGATATTACATAATGGACATGATTAATAATAATATAAATAAAATCAAGCTTCTGATTCATTCTATTTCATTCAATTATGAGATAATGAGAAAACGTTATGAATGTCTAAAAAATGACAATATTCAAAGAAGTATTTCATCAAGTACGTGATTTGAAGAATGAGATCATATCGATGTTAAGAATATGTACATTCTTATTATGTCTGTAGTCGGTTGTTATAGTTGAAGGCAGATAGACACCACTAACACATAAGACTAGAGTGTGGGTTGGTTGATGATAGAATCTAATTAGTCATGATATGGTATATCAAATGAAGCACACAGATACATGTTAGGGAACAATGTATCAGAAAAACCCACCTTGAGAATGACACAAGGAAACCATCATTGGTGGTCATAGTCATCTGTCATAGTGAAGGTGGTGATTGTAATCCTTACACATGAAATTAATGCACTCATCACATGTCGTTGGGTATACTTTGACATCATCAAACACAGTCCTGAAACATGGGTTGTTACAAAGGATATGATTGGGTAGCTTTGACACATGAGGACTGATCATGAGTGATAAAAATGGGATTTTTCCCTCTTATTGGAGTTTAGATCTCGGTTACTTGATAAGCGAGACTGAGAAACAAATGTGAATCAATATATGATATTGAGGTCACATTATCTCAGACAGTCTGCTCTTGTTTCAAGGAACATGAGTTGAACGTTGAGACGGTGACCACCCATACCCCAAGCTCACTCTGGATATCAGAGACAAAGGAATTATACAATCACTACAACACGGTACACATATTCTATGTTGAAGTTGTTCACCAACTTTACATTCACTTGGGTATCATTGATGTGTGACTAGGCATCTCTCTCTGCTTGTGATGTCATAAGTTAGTTATGGACATTCATTGCTAATGTGATATGGAACCTATAAGGTCATGCATAATGGAACTCATCTAAAAGAGGAGTTTAATGTTTAATGATGATTGCGTTGATTACTAAAATGTTTAGGTACTCAACTCAAGCAACAAATCAGATGATGACTGCCAACTAATAGACTCATGGGATGAGGCGACCATTTGGAGTGTCAGACGATCAGATCAAGTGTTGAGACGGCCCTTTGGGACATCATGCCGATTGGAATTGAATTGGTGAATGTTCTACGCAAATTGGACTCCAACCAATCGACTCACTCGGTGAACCGATCGACTCGGGTGAGCGGGACAACCTATTCACCTAGTGAATTGATTGAATTGACTAAGTCGGTGTAAGGTTCTGGTATCTTTCCCATATTTGTGAGAAACACTACTTGTTTCAATTGTCCAATTGATTGGGACAAGGATTTAATGCATGCATTTATTCGAAACAATTTTCCCAAATTCATTTGTGATTAGGAAACTACGAAATGAAAATCCTATAGAGAGAGACTATTGGTTGGCACACTATACGACCGTTTGGGTTGCCAAACGACTGTTTGCGGTTGCAGTTTGTGAAAATTCAATATATTTTGGTCTGTTCCACTCCCACACAAATCCCAAACAAATTGGGAATCTTGGCCCAAACCCTGCCTATAAATAGAGGGGTACTGGGGGCTTCCCAGAACATGGAAAAAACAATTGAGAATCAGTTGTTATGACAATTGTTTTCCTCTCTAGTTGTGGTAACCAAGAGAGCCCAAGAATATCCTACCAGACTAGGGATGGATTGCAAATGGAGAGAACAACTGAGCATCATTGTCGTGAGAGAGCAAGTTAGTGACCAGTACACCAACAAAAGGGACCACTCCTTCCTTCCTATATGTTCTAGTTGAACAACATGAGTTCTAGTTTGTATGTGTAGACTACTATAGAGGTAGGAGTCCCATGACTACTACTAGGAGGGCAAAGTCAATCTATAGTCTGTGGTGAGAACACATGAGACGTTGCATGAGCTATTCTATTCGCTGAAGACTAGGAGCTGCACAACCACTGTCAAGGTGAAACTAGAAGACAGTTGCATTATAACTAGTTTTTGTCGTTGGACTTGCTCCTGAATTGGTGTAACTTGTTAAACCATCATTCCTATTTCATAGTAGTTAATATGATGTTACTGTTACGAGAATACATATAGATAATTTTTTTGTTTCCACTGCAATACTCTATTCCTGTATTCACCAACAGTGGTATTAGATCCACGCCAATTTACTATGTTTTAGGATAATCTATGTGATTGGATTTTTGGTTTTATCTTTTACTTATTACATAATATGCGAATATTTAAACTATCTCATATGTGTATTCGATCAAAGACCATATAACCCCAGAGTAATATATATATATATATATATGTGTGTGTGTGTGTGTCTATATATATATATATATATATATATATGTATGTGTGTCTATATATATACATATATATATATATATATATATATATATATATATATATATATATATATATATGTATATATACATATACATGTGTTGCCATAAAAGTAGTTTTGATGGTGGATGTGTATCACGATTATTGCCTAAACCCAATATCTATATGTTTTTGGATGGTTTGGATTTATACATGTTTATAATAGTCTGCATACCGAGCCTCAACCTCTCTCTTCCCTATATAAAGTTAATTCATTCCTACCTTTGCTCCTCTCAAATGTAACTCTAGGTTTCTCTCTAGTAAGTAATAGTTTAATAGAAATAGGATAGTTTTCTTTCTTGCAATAGATGATTCTCACTGAACATGACGACCAATTCATGAAATGAGCCAACCATCTAGAGAACTATGGAGGACAAATTCATAGAGCCAAACAACCACCTAGTGGAATGATGAATGCATAGTCATCCCATTTTTAGCAGCATTATTAGACTAGTTTAGAATTCATATAACTTAGTTTTCATTAGAATATCTTTATTTTGATCTACTTGAATTTTATATTAATTTGTAGGAATTTGATACTTTTCTTGACTCCCTTTGCAGGTTTTGAATTGTATCACTTTGAATCAAGTTTGCCTAGCGGGTCCAACTATTTTTAGCAATTCCAAAAGGCAGATCGATACACAATTTGTGTCCTAGGAAAAATTCGACATGTCGATCGACATGACAATTGACCGTCAAAATCATTGATTATCAAGACATTGACTCAGAAGCTTGACAACCTTATCAACCTTCTAGAACACATAACTAAGGTCAACACCTCTATTGATCTCTCCTCCTCAACAACATCACCTAGTTGTAGCCGATAACAAAATTTGGCCATCAATCTGCTAGTATCGACACTCTTGTCGATGAAAACAATTGCCTAATAGCCATATTGACTCTCAAGGTCGAACATCTTGTCGACCTCCAAGGATGATGATAGGAATTCCAAAAGCCATCAACTAATAGAGTCATCAATCAACATCGATGGTTGAAATTGATGGAAAGAGGTCGATAGCCTCGAACCTAAAAATAGGCCATCAATGCAGCATTGCAAATCATCTCGATATTCTGGAGATAGAAATGCCGAAAGGTTGCCACCAAGATAAGAGCCCAAGACAACAACTATCGTCCTTTAGTCACCACATTGACCTCCCTCTCTGGTAGATCGATGACTTTTCAAGCCGCTACCCATCCACCTACTTCTTTTGCAAGTCAGGGTTAATAACTGAAGGAGAAAAAAGGAAGGAAGTTCTCCATCACACACCACTCAGAGAAACTTCTACTACCATCATGACCATGATGGTGTCCTCGTCCTTTTCTAGTGATATTGATCTCTCCATGTTGAGGAAGTAGTCTTTTCACTAGGGTGTTGAGACTAGCCCAACTACCTATTTCTTCCAATTTCATTCATGTTCCAATTCTTGTACAAACTCATTTAATTCATAGATAATTGTTTATCACATGTCTCATGTATTGATCAACCTCTTTATGTGATTTGTTATAATTTTTTACAAAGAGAATTTCAATGTTTTAGATTTGAATAGTGATTAGCTTTAGTTGATGCCCTGATGAGAACTTCTGACGGGAATTCTCCAGAGTAGTAGACATAGGATCTGTGAGTAATGAGACATCAAGCTTGAATGGATATCTACTCATGTAAGTTTCTAACACCGAAATGGGAAACTTGTATAACTCCAATTATATATTCATACTTGTTTGGATTTGAATGAATGTGCAGATTCAAGTAGTGGTGGTGAAACCCAGTTCCACCCTAGTATTTCCATCCATTGATAACTAGAACCTTAATCTAAATCCTTTTATTCATGCAACCTTGGTTCAACAAACCAACCTCATCTTTTGTGATAAATACTCATTATTTCTAGGTTACTTTTATTAGATAATATTTGAAAATGTTGTCCCTTGGAATTCGATCCTAAATTGTACTTTGATATGACCCGTCCGCTTGTGGGTGGCATTATTGCACGTTAGGTTTAGTAAACTCTAGAAATTACATTCATAGTGAATTTGTAGTGTGATAATATCCCCATAATGGACCCAAATGACCGTCTAGAAGGCGTCTGAACATCAGTTGGACTGGAGGTCAGACGACCATATGAGATGACTAACCAACCGACCAATAGGCAAGAGGACCAATTTACGTGTTGAACCGGTCTACCCAGATTGGAAAGCACACATCTATATCAATATTTGGTTCATACATGTGATGTGATGATTGAACTAGGTGGTAATAATTCCTTGTGGCTCCAAGGAATTACAGTAGACATGGCCATAAACATAGCTTTTTATTTTATATTGCATTTTTACGTTGTGGGATATAGCATGTATATGATATGTACTATATATGTGGTGATTTAACACAATGTATATATATGATATATAAAACCCCTCAACAAAACACATTATTTATAATATGCTTTCCAATAGTAATACAAATGATAAGCTTGTTCAACTAAGCATATGTTATGATCTCGCGTGGCTCGTCGTCTACCTCGTTGAAGTGTGATGATAGATATGTAAGTTCTACCTTCGCAGGGTGCATATCTATCATATTGGTTGATGGGTCAGGCTTAAACTAGTGATTCTTAGAGTGTTTAAGACCAGAAGCATACATATAACAATGGCAGGGAGTTGTGTCTATTATCTATCTAGAGTTGCATATGATGCAATTGACAAAAGGTTTCCTACCTTGATGATTGACTTTATTTTGTGGCGTTGGTTGGGCCATAGTTGGATTATCTTGGATCTTGACTCATTAGAAAATTGTTTGCTGGAATTTCACAAATTGATACTTGAGGGTTATCAATTTGAAATAAATAATGAGAATGATAATTAATTAAAGACCTAATGATTATTGTGGAAATTTGAATCAAATCAAGTCAAAATGAGTTTTACAAAATTTTAAATTCTTTTGTAGAACCAAATACCAACAAACAACAATCACTTTATCTGTGATTGCCCCTGAGAAAAGATAAATGGGAACAAATTCCAAAATTGGTTTAGGATGTTCAAAATCGTTCTCACCCAGGAGTCCAAGCTCTATGTCCTGGAAATTCTAGAACCAGATGAACCACTTCCAAATGCACCATGGTCTGAAAAGGATGCTTATTAGAAGCATACTGAAGACATCATGAATGTCAAATGTCTGATTCTATGCTTCATGGACTTTGAGTTGTAGAGGAAACATGAGAACATGGATGTCATTGGGATGGTCACATGTCTCAAGAACATTATAACATCCTAGTATTTGAGGCCATGGATAACATGATCTTAAAAAAATGATTGGACTACCCATATCACCAACGTGCACCTCCTTTTCTGGGAACCCATCACTAAAGAACTCCATAGTTAAGCATTCTCAGCTTGGAGTAGTACTGGGATGGGTGACCTATCGGGAAGTTGATCCTGGCATGCACTTGAGTGAGGACAAAGTGTACAGTTAAGGCTAGTGGTGGTCTGTGGGGACAATCGTTATTCCTAAAACTCTACTAGATCCTTGGAAAGTGGGATCGAGCGTTACAAGCCCCAATTCCCCTCCAGTAGGTGGGGTCCAAATGAGCATGGCATGGCAGTCTTGAGCAGTGCGATCCAGACATGGAGGAAAGGGTTGTCCATGGTTGACGTAGCCACCCTTGCACTAGTATTTTTTGATTGGGAGTTGGGTGTCCATGGGCTATTGTGGGTCTGCACTGAAATGGGGAAGAGATTATGAGGCCTTATAGTTGAGCCTTGATGAGGACGTCAAGTGTCTAAGTGGGGGAGATTGTAACATCCTAGGATTTGAGGCCTTGGATAAAACACTCTTAAAAGGAATGATTGGACTACCCATATCACTAAGGTGCACCTTCTTTTTCAAGAGCCCATAACTAAGAACTCCATAGTTAAACGTGCTCAACTTGGAGTAGTACTGGGATGGGTGACCTGTCAAGAAGTTGATCCTGGCATGCACGTGAGTGAGGACAAAGCGTGCAGTTAAGGCTAGTGGTGGTCTATGGGGACAATTGTCATTCCTAAAACTCTATTAGAGCCTTGGGTAGTGGGGTCGGGTGTTACAAATGGTATTGAAGCCATAACCCCTCTAGTAGGTGGGCCCACATGGACATGGCATGCCAGTCTTGAGTCGTGCGGTCCAGGCATGTAGGAAAGGGTAGTCCATGGTTGACATAGTTACCCTTACACTGGTATTCGTGATTGGGAGTTGGGTGTCCATGGGCCATTATGGGTCTTCATTAAAATGGAGAAGAGATTATGAGGCCTTATAGTTGATCCTTGACGAGGACGTCAAGAGCCTAAGCGGGGGAGATTGTAACATCCCAGGATTTGAGGCCTCAGATAACATGATCTTAAAAGGAATGATTGGACTACCCATATCACCAAGGTGCACCTCCTTTTTTGGGAACCCATAACTAAAGAACTCCATCGTTAAGCCTGTCGGGAAGTTGATCTTGGCATGCGTGTGAGTGAGGACAAAGCACATAGTTGAGGCTAGTGTTGGTCTGTGGGGACAGTCGTCATTCCTGAAACTCTATTAGAGCCTTGGGCAGTGGGGTCGGGTGTTACAAATGGTATCAGAGCCATAACCCCTCCAGTAGGTGGGGCCCACATGGACATGGCACGCCAGTCATGAGTCGTGCAGTCCAGGCATGTAGGAAAGGGTTGTCCATGGTTGACATAGTCACCCTTGCACTGGTATTCCATGATTGGGAGTTGGGTGTCCATGGGCCATTGTGGGTCTGCATTGAAATGGAGAAGAGATTACGAGACCTTATAGTTGAGCCTTGACGAGGACGTCAAGAGCCTAAGTGGGGGAGATTGTAACATCCTAGAATTTGAGGCCTCAGATTACATGATCTTAAAATGAATGATTGGACTACCCATATCACCAAGGTGCACCTCCTTTTTAGGGAACCCATAACTAAAGAACTCCATCGTTAAGCCTGCCAGGAAGTTCATCATGGCATGCGCATGAGTGAGGACAAAGCACACAGTTAAGGCTAGTGTTGGTCTATGGGGACAGTCATCATTCCTAAAACTCTACTAGAGCCTTGGGCAGTGGGCTCGGGAATTACAAACATCTTCCAATATCAGGCAAGACATGACACATACAATGTCTCCCATGTATTATTCAAGTGCAAAATGGCAGAAGAAGATCTAGTAGGACCTCATGTACTCAAGCTCATTGGGTATGTGGAGAACCTAGAAAAATTGGGATTCCCCTTGGGTTAAGATTTGGCCACTTACATGATTCTATAGTCCCTTCTAGAGTCATATAGTCAATTTGTCATGAACTATAATATGAACGACTTTGACAAGCCATTGACAATATTGTTGGGAATGTTGAGAATCATAGAGACATAAATGAAGAAAGACAAGCCCAAGTCTGCGACGATGATTAACAAGACAAAGGGGAAGCATAAAGGCAAAGGAAAAGCCAAGAAGAGTTATAAAGCTAGCCAGAAGCCCAAGTCTTCAAATCTCAAAGCAAAGGGAGGAGTGAAGAAAAGAGGCAATTGTCACCATTATCACTAGCCTAGACATTGGAAAAGAAATTACCCACTTTGGTTATAAGAACTAAAGAAGAAGAAGGATGGTGTTAATGCCTCCACTTCAAGTATAAATGTCATAAGATAAATTTGATTACTTCATAAACTTGGAATATGATACCAGATAGAGGTCTGACATACTTGATGTGCATGATATGATAAGAAGTCAAAGCCCTTTATGAAATAAAAAAATTTGAAAAGGCAGAGCAAGAGTTGTGGCATCCATAGACTACATTTAAATTTACCTTATCCCAAAGGGTATGTAATAGAGTTAGTAGAATTGGTAATTCATTATTCCAATTAATAAATATATTTACATTAAGGAACCTTGTATGACAAGGATGATAAATAAATAATGTGAGATTTTGATGTTATTATTTAGTGACATATGAATTTTATTTCTAAGTTTAAACATCTACTGGCCTTTGAATACATAAAATCTCAAGATGAATGTTTCATAGTGTTTGTACCACAGGATTGTAATTGATAACTCAAAGTTGTCATTAGAATTAGTTATCTTGCACATATATTTAAGAAGTTCATATCTAGAATACATGTTGATGTTAATCTGGATTCCCTTGGTTATCAAACCTAAGGAAACATGAAGCCTTATTTATGCACAATATGACATGACATCCTTAACTAGATGTAGTGGGAGGAGAAGCTTTCAACATACCTCGTACATATGATGGATGATGATCTTATGAATGAATGCTATAGATTATTTCATTACCTCATCTCATTTAATAGTAATATAGTGATATGTACATAGTAAAATATAAACAGAAATCTCTTGAAGTGTTCAATGAGATTAGGAATGAAGTATAAATTTGATAAAAATATTAAGGAATTTTGATGAGATCAATCGTTGAAATACTTTATATCAATACCTTATGAATTTTCAAGAAAGAACTGTGACAATGTATCACAAGTCAAATCCTTATGAACATGATGAGTCATGATATAATTATCAATTAATCTAGTCTTCTTATATCCTCATTATTATACATCCAACACTAAATAATTTACCATCTGAATGGTTAATGAGACATCATATATGATTGAAACCTACGTTGAGAAAATAGTTTCTTGAAAAGGTTTATCCGCAAACCAAAATTGTTGAATGGCACCATTTACTCCAATCCTATTACAAAATGTTTTGTTGATAGGATAATTGAGTTCATAAAGAATTATTGGGAGTAAAAGTAGAACTCAAAATGTTTGAAGCTGATAATTAGGTACATTAGGAATTAAGATAATCAAAAGATGTTCATCATATAACAAAAAATAAAATAGTTGTAGTAAGAATACATCTGAGATTGGAGGATTGTGAATCTAACAACTCAGATATGTTGGTCATAAGAGTGGTAGCCAACTAATCAACTAGAAGCTATTAAGAACCAAAATCTGAGCCATTTTGAAGTACATGTAAGCTAACAAGATAGGACCTGTAGGGAAATATGGTTACAGAGGAGGCAGTGGAAGCAAAAAAAAATTGTCTACCATATTCCCCATATCTAGCAGATCGCATCAACAACTATAAGATGGAAAGGATGGTTTTGACAATATATTTGGTCCTAGAGAAAGACCGATGACAACTCTTTGTCATTGTAGATGTGCAAATCAGACTCCAAGTTGCATTAGGACTCATCTGACCGCTTCTGGTCTACACCATGGACTGTAGCCTTGAACATCATCGTCTGCAACAACTCCTCTTATCATAGAGTTTTGGTTGATGTTATTCTCCTAGAGGAAGACAATGGCCTCCCTCCTCTAGAATAGTCCACATAGACTTCATAGAACTCCTTTCATCCAACTAGAGTGGACATGAAGGAGTTGTCCCTCTTGTTGGTATACTAGTCACTAGCTTTCTCTCCCACAACAAGAATCTCAGTTTTTTTTCTCTCCCTTTCTATTCTTCTGTACTCGGTTAGGACTTCTTGGGATCTCTTGGTTACCACAACTGTGATGGAGTGAACTTTTGAAGTATGTGATTACCTAATGAGATAATAGGACACATGTGTTTGAGTTATTTGAAGAGTTTAAGTGCTTGGATATAATGGAACATATATTTTTTCTTTCATGTGTTCATAGCAATAAGTATAGAAAATCATGCAACATATCATACATGAACAGTCACTTCATCAAATATCATATGCCAAGTATTTTACTACACATATAACACAAGCATACTACTTAATAAGACAAGTAAGACGTAATGGCATACCTTGATAAAAAATATCCTAATCATCATATATCACATTCTTATTGTCAATGATGTAACCCAAGTCAAACCTTGATCAAGACAAGATCACATATACCATCAGGTTCTCATCCTCTTACATTCTATCTTAACATAATGATGTTCATTAGGGTTTGACTTCGTTTATTAGGATATATGCTTATTACTTGTCTTATCATCATTGTTATGTGGGATTCCTATTACTGATGTTGTATTCCTGATTATGTTATAGGTTAGGGTTCATCATCTGAATATTAGCTTCCATAGTATTTTGTGCACACGTTAACCTTAGGTAACATGTATTATTCATGTTAGGGTTTTCTCATTATTTTAGGGTTTCATACATGTAACATGATCTATATGCACATTAATGATCACAAACTTACACATTATCTTCCAATTACTGATATTTGCGTATTCTTTAACTTTCATCATTTTTGGATCATAAATATATTTATTGCATTTTATCTAGGGTTACTAACCCTAAATAGCTATATGAAGCATTTCATATGTTTCCATGCATCAACATCATAGTCACTGACCTTATATGGATTATAGACATCAAAAAGGATTTACTAACATATTATCATAATGTTAGACTGTTGTTTGATATTCATTATCCATGAAATAAGTATATAGATTCTTACATGATATTAATAATATTTGAGCTTCTAAAGACTGATATCAAGGTCCCATGTGGTTCTACTTATTTTTATGAACATTTTTGTATATTATTGTATTTTTTGGATAAAGGAGTTAATTTCTACAAATTATCCAAGAACTGAGCATTTGCTGATTATTAACCTTTTTGGACGAATGGTGTGTAGCCACATGTCCATAGGGTTGGCGGAACACCTTCTTTGCCTTACTGGGGTCTAGATGGTCTAGGTTGTATTGGATCTGTGAGTCGGCTGGTTAAGGGTAAAATGAACGCTGGTTCAGGGAATTTGATTATGTCAGTTCATGACCTCTCCCTTTCTTTCTTACTTCATGATAGAATGTGATTGTTGGGTCTGCGATGCCCTGTTTCTTCCACCCAAATCCTCCTCTACAACTGCCTCCTCTGATAAGAAAAAGGTGATGGGTTCCTCCTCATCATGAACTAGGAAAAGGTCCAGCAGATCCGTCTGTGCTCCCTCAATGTTGTCGGCCATCAGGCTTCTTGTTGGCATCTCCTCCTCATGGACTCGAGGAGTCTGCCGACAGCAGCTCCTGCTATGGCAGAACAAAAGGGGGTTTCCTCATCCCCGCTGCCAAGCTTTGGCCTAGAGCCCCCACTAGCACCTTTAGACATCTAGGAACTCAAACGCCTTCCATAGGTGATGTAACAACATTGCAACCTCACCCGAGATCCATCCTCATGGTTTGTTGAGTTGAGTTGGTTTGCTACCAAAATACTATGGGAGGTTATGGAAATGACTGGTATGGATTCCTCTAGACCCGAGCTTCCTTTTCCCATTCTTTGTCATCCTCTAAGCTGCCTTTTCCCTATATTTTTGACCCCCAGCCATCACCTGCTCACTACAGTGGAGCGGCAGTGAGAGGTAGGGCCTCGTTCTCCCTACTTTTGTCATTTCAAGTATCGTTTAAGGGGTCTCCCGACTTCCCTAGTTGAGCCAAGGAAAACTGCTTGATCAGTTTCACCACTAGAGCCACAACATGAGGGCACCGTGATGTGTGTGGTCACCACCAGCAGTCAAGCTGTAACTACAAGGTTGTAGGTATAATCACAGCCGTCCTCTTATCATGCATGGTTGAGAAGAAGCTGACCAAAAGTGAATTTATGGCTGACTCATTCCAGGGGAGCATGACACTTCCTTCCATCAAAAACTAGGCTAAAAAGGATAAATCATGTTCCTAAATACATTCAAATATAAAATATTTTAGAAACCTAAAACCTCGATAGCCTCTGATTGGATGACCATTCATCATCAATATTTTGACCATAGCTCTATCATCACTGTAGATAAATTCCATTACATTTTGTTGTCAAGAGTCAACTATGTGACTTGTCAAAGAAACACCTCAAAGAACATAAATTTAGGGATCGTATCCATGATATCAACATCAATCAACCATCAAGATTTACCAAAACATTTGGAACTCTTATATAACTCAATACTTGAATTTCAACATGTCATTAAGCATTCAAAAGGTCCCAAAAGTCCACTCCATCACATACTACACACCGTAAAAGATATTTCGTCCTTAAAATTAAGCTAAAATCCAATCTTTCACATCATATAAATCTTAAAAGAAATTTTATCCTCAAAATTAAGCCATCCAATTACTTCAGGGAACTTCATCCATTTCTAGGGAACCACTCTATGTGAATCAGATCCAAAAACAAAGCTCCATAATCATATCCAAACCACTATTAGGTGGTATCAAAACATTATCTTCATCTCAACCGTAGATGATGGGGCAACAGTTGCGATTTTGCCTTCAACCTTGCAGTTCTAGCTTGACTGCTGATGGTGACCAGACACGTTGTGGTGCCCTCAGGTCGTGGCTCTAGTGGTAAAATAGATCAACTAGTTTTCCTTGGTTTGACTAGGGAAGTGGGGAAACCCCTTAAATGATAGTTGAATGGACAAAAGTAGAGAAAAAAGGCCCTGCCTCTAACTGCTTCTCCACGTAGTGAGCAGGTGATGGTTGTGGGTCAAAAATGGAGGCAAAAGTAGCTCGAAGGAGGACAAAGAAGGGAAAAGGAAGCTTGGGTCTAGAGGAATCCATCCCAATCATTTCCATTACCTCCCGTAGTGGTTTTGGTAGAAAACCAACTCAACACAGTCGACCATGAAGATGGAGCTCAAGTGAGGTTGCAAGGCTGTCACATCACTTATGGAAGGCATTTTTGAGTTCTTGGATGTCCAAAGGTGTTATGAGGGCTCTAGGCTAACGTATGGGAGTGGGGATGAGGAAACCCCCTTTTACTCCACCATAGTAGGAGCTGACATCGATGAACTCCTCGAGTCTGTGAGAAGGAGATGCCAACAAGAAGCCTGATGGCTGACGATGTTGAGGGAGGACAGACAGATCATCTGGACCTTTTCCAAGTTTGTGACGAGGAGGAACGTATCACCTTTTTCTCATCAGAGGAGCTAGATACGGTGGAAGATTTGGGCGGAAGAAATAGGGTCTTGTAGACCCAGTGAACATGTTCGATCGTGAAGCAAGAAAGAAAGGGAGAGGGCCTGAACCAGCATAATGAAATCCCCTGAACTAGTGCTCATTTTACACTAAACTAGTCAGCTCAAGGATCCAATCCAACCCTAACGGGCCAAATCCCGGTAAGGCAATGAAGGTGTTGCGCCATCCCTATGGCCATGTGGCGACACACAATTTGTCCGAAAAGGTAAATAATAAATAAATTCTCAGTTCTTGGATAATTCGTAGAAATTAACTTGTTTATCTGAAAAATACAAATAATATACCTAAATGTTCATAAAAATAAGTAGAACAACATGGGACCTTGATGTCAATATTTTGAATCTCAAATATCAACAATATAATGTAAGAAACTATATACTTGTTTCATGGATAATAAATATCAAAAAATGGCCTAATATTATGATAGCATGTCTATAAATCCTTTTTGATGTCTATAATCCATATAAGGTTAGTGACTATGGATGTTGATGCATGAAATCATATGAAATGCTTCATATAGATATTTAAGGTTAGTAACCCTAAATAAAATGCACTAATATATTGATCATCAATAAATGATGAAAGTTACAGAATGCCCTAATATCAATAACTGGAAGATAATGTGTAACTCTAAGATCAGTAATGTGCATATAAATCATGTTACATGTATGTAACAAAAAAATATTGAGAAAACAATAAAATGAATAATACATGTAACCTAGGGTTAACATGTGCACAAACTACTATGGAAGCTAATATTCAGATGATCAACCCTAATATGTAACATAATCAATAATACAACTACGGTAACATGAATCCCACATAACAATGATGATAAGATAAGTAATAAGCATATATCCTAATAAACTAATTCAAACCCTAATGAAGATAATTAGGGTTAAGATGAGATGTAAGGGGATTAGAACTGGATGGTATATGTGATTTTGTCTTGATCAGGGTTTAACCTGGGATATTTAGTTGAAAACAGGAATGTGATATATGATGATTAGGATATCTTGATCAAGGTACACCATTACCTCTTACTTGGCTTATTATTCAATATGCTTGTGTTATATGTGTAGTAAAATACTTGGCATATGATATTGTATGAAGTGATTGTTCTTGTATGATATCTTGCATGATTTTCTGTACTTATTGCTATGAAAACATGAAAGATAATATAAATGCTCCATTATATCAAAGAACTTCAACTCTTTGGTAGTAAAGTGCTGGAAAATAATATAATTCAACTCTTTGGTAGTCAACTACTTGGAAGTGATCCATCTCTTTGGTATTTGATCACATTGTGAAATGATCCAACTCTTTGGTAGTAGATCATAAAGGCCTTAATACATTCAACTCTCAGGTAGTAAATGCATGAATGACATAATGGAAATTGTGCCTAAAATATGTGTTCTCTTTTGTTAATGAACAACATTGTGCAAGTATATGCTTTTTCTTATATTTATTTATAACTGCCAAGTATTAGTTTTATCTTTTTTCCAAGCTTAGTAAAGAGAGGTATATAAAAAAACACGTAGGCATACTTTGTACAATATTCTTGAATATTGTGATGACATATACCACATGCAATCTTTGTTTAGGTTATGGACATGTGATCTTGAAGGTCTAGGATAGTTGAGAGTTGTATGGCCAGCTGATGTACACGTGGACATGTTGTCTTAAGATCATGTAGTTTAGAAGTGGTACATATACATGTAAGGGTTTGTTGTTCAATATGTAATATCAAATGTTGTAAAAAATCATTAAGTAATTATATGTTGAATGGTGAACATGTGTTGTATTGTTTAATTATTGTTCATGTGTATATGCTATTGTTGTTTCCTTCTGACTGCCTCTGATTTTCTACTTCTTAGCCTAGTTTTTGGTGTTTTAATTAATATTCTTGCTGAGGTGAGGTTTCAATTTAGACGTCACACATCATATTAAGTTATAGAAAATTTAGGGATGTCACAACAACCAGAGAGGACAACAATTCTCATACCAAATGATTCACAATATTTTGTGTTTAGCTCTGGGAAGCTCCCCATACTGCTCTATTTATAGGAGGGGTTTGGGTCTAGGTTCCCAGTCGATATGTGAGTAGAAGGGACCTAAAGATCTTGAATTTTCACAACCTGTGACCTCATAAACAATCATCTAGAACACTAGACGGTCGTCCGGTGTGCGAGCTATTAATCTTTCCCAACGACACAGTCATTTTTCATGTTTCTCAATTACAAAAAAAATTGACAATTCAAATCTAATTAGTGCATGACATTGTGTCAGCACCAATTCCTTTATGCAATCAAATCTCCCACAAATTGAGTGATCTTGGACAAGCAAGTTGGTTGCCAACTCTCCTAGATGGTCGTATGGTTGAAGTAAGTGGACCCAATTGGTTCATCATAATGAACCGGTCAGTTTACACCTCAGTTTGAGTAGATCACAACCTATTTTATTTAAACTCAACCTGGCATTCCAAGTACCCTTCTCAACCCTTAAGATGCCCATTTGGCATTCCAAACAGTCATCTCACTCTGAGAGATGGTTGTTTTGTAGTGCAATCAACCTATTTGATGCATGAATGGAATACCTAAATGCTTTAATACTCAATTCAATTGTAATTCAAAATTAAACTCCTCTTCTAGGTCAGGACCTATGTGTATGACCGAATAAGTCCCATACTACATTGCCAGTGAATGTTCATAACAACTTATGACATCACAAATAATGAACGGTGCCTAGACACACACCAATGCTACACAAGTAAATGGAAAGCTGGGGAACAACTTCAACCTACAATCTATCTGGTGTTATAGTGCTTGCATAGTTCCTTTATCACTGATGTCCATACTAAACTTGAGTTATGGAGTAGTCATCCTCTTTATCATCCAATTTTATTTCTTGATCTAGAGTAATCTGTCTGAGATATATGTAAGCTTAGTATCATACATTAACTCACATGTTCATGGCCATGCATTTCACATTCTCACTAATCAAGAAGCCTAGGACATCAAACTCCAGTAGGAGGGACAAATCCCTTCTCTATCACTTACAGTCAATTCTCATGTATCAAAGTCACCCAATCATCACCTTTATAACAACCCATGTTTTAGGAATGGATTTGATGGTGTGAAATCATACAAGTCTAAGAACCACAACCACCACCATCACTATGAGATCTGACTATGACTTCCATGATGATGGATTCCATGTGCCAGTCTCATGGTGGGTCTATCTAATACATTGTTCTCTAACATGAATCTATATGCTTGGTTTGATATAGCCATACCATGACTAATGAGATGTTGTCATCAACCAAATCACAATCTCATCTTATGTGTTATTATTGTCTATGAACATTCCACAATAACAACTAATTAGGAGATAATGAGAATATGTATATCCTTTTAACACCCATATGATATCCTTTCCCCATGTCTTATACTTGAAGACAAACATCATTGAGTAATATTATTCTCCAGACATTTAAAATGTTACATCATTATCTCATAACTGAAATAAACAAAATAAATTGGAAGTTTGGTTTTATTTATTAATCAAATCAGTTACAAGTTATGGCATTACAATCATCATATGATTGGCTCTCTGGGCATACATACCAACATGACCGTGGTAGTTCCATCTAAAGAGATAATACTTGAAGGGTGCTATAGGGTCATGTGGAAAAGACCTATATGGATAACATAAAAGGACAAATAGGTTGAAAAGTTTTTCAAATCAGTTTAAGCTATTGGATGTGATAGTATACCTTTAGCAATTATTATGCTTGTTGTTGTAGTTGAAATAGACTATGAGATTGAGAATATGAAGATAGAAACTGTATTCCTTAAAAGGAGTATTTGAGAGGATGTGTATTTGAAACAACCTAAAATGTTTTTATAAATCTGTGAATGCTAATAAACTCTAAATAACTATAGAGTTCAATCTAGAATTGAAATCAAGCATCTCACAAATAGGGATATTATAAATTGATAAGACAAAAAAATATTTTGACTTGAACCAAGATAAAAGATGAAATTTGTGGTTACACAATATTTAGTGGGAGCATATATAAATATTCCACATGTGATGAGGAATGATGTCCCAATACTTAGATTATTTCAAATCTACCATGGAAACAACTTCAGTAATGAAGGAATATGTGAAACATATAGTGTGATAGGGATGAAGATCTATAGACATAGCCATGGAATGTTTCATGAATACATGTTGGCTAATGTTGAAAGAATTGAAGATAAATGGTTTAGTGGGAGAGAATCTATCCATACAGATGGGATTAGTTTCTCAAGGAACCAATATTCTGATTCTTCTGAAGAATGGAATCGACATGAACGAGATGCCATATGCACCAAAAAATTGGATCTATCATGAATTCCATATAATGTAATCATCACATAATCTTGTATGTACTAGACATGACAAGATGTGTTAAATTCCAATATGGGTTATTGGAAAATGTCATTGAATATCATTAATCTATGTGAAGTATTTAATGATATGTTGTTATTTGATAACAACAAGGGAGAGTTTAGTGTAAAGAGTTAGATTGATGCATGCTTTCTAAATAACATAAAATAACGAAAATGTAAAATATGTTTGATAATAAAGGTGGAATGTTATTGGTTGGAAGGGTTTCGAACTAGTAGCCATAAATTCTATTCTATAATAGAGGTTGAGTATGTGTGTGTTTTGAACACAAACATGAGTACTATATGGATAACAAGTTCATATGATGAACTTATAGATGTTCCAACCATTGATGACCCAGTAGTGATATTGAGACAATAATGGAGATACTTGTTATGAAAGGAATATCTTATATCATATTACAATGGTTTCATCACAGAGCAGAGAGATAAGAAACATTCAGTATATCGACTAATAGAAAAATGTTGTTAACCCACTGCATTAGCACTTGAGAAGTAGAAATACAGTGGACATGTTTAGATCACTAAGTATTTGATTCATGGGTGATAAGCTCTAAGTGAAAGTGGGATTCTATGGGTAAGGTATACCTAGAGAGCCAATCATATGATGATTGGTATGGAATATTACATAAAGGATTTGATTTATAATAATATACATAAAGGAAAGCTTCCAATTCATTATTTTTCATTCTATAATGAGATAATGAGTAAAAATTATGAATGTATATAGAATGACAATACTCAATGACATATGTCTTCAAGTACGTGAGTTGAAGAATGAGATCATACAGATGTTAAGAATATGTACATTCTTATTGTGTCCCTAGTCAGTTGTTACTATGTAAGGCAGATAGACACCAGTGACACATAAGACTAAAGTGTGAGTTGGTTGATGACACAATCTCATTAGTCATGATATGGCATATCAAGCCAAGCACACATATACATATTAGGAATGGTGTAACAGACAGAGACATCTTGGGAATGATACATGAAAACCATCATTGGTGGTCATGGTCATCCCTCATAGTGAAGGTGGTGACTGTGGTTCTCAGACCTGAAATCATTACATTCATCACATGTCATTGGGCATATTTTGACATCATCAAATATAGTACCTGAAACATGGGATGTGAAGAAAGAGAAAATAGATAAAAGATAAGTGAGAGGCTAAGGAATATTCCCAAGATGGGATTCTGAGACATTAGGGTTCCTTGAGGTTCAAGGAATTTAAAATAATAATTTAATGACAAAGGAAGAGGGAATACCAAATTAATTGGCTTAATTTATAATGATAGTTTTCTTATGAAGAAAACACACTTTTCTTTTGGAATTTGGGTCTCTAATTTGGTACAATGGTAGATAATGTTGATCCAAAGCTTACTTTAAAATTTTATTGAAGAAGGATAAACGATTCAAGAGTTGTGATTTTTATAAGTTTCCTAAAGTAAAGGGGTAAACTTTGAATCGAATTAAATGTCACAATTCTGGATATATTTTCCTTGATCTAGCACACACATTTAGGGCCATCAGATCTGGATCTGACGGTGATAAACTTGTCTTCCAGCTCTCACATCTGGTTAGGAAAGAAAAGATAGAAGTCTGACTTTCCTTGATCGATTTCCTTGTCAATTAATGTGCATGCAAACTCGGAAACATGCTAGATGTATTCGTGAGTTTCTTGCGGACAAATTAATCCTAGGATTTGCCTATCTTGGGGATCACTAGAAGAATCTCCTAAAGCTAAGGACCTCGTCGTCTGTGCGCCATAGCCACATGCTATTTAAGGGGTGGGGTCCCTCTGTGAGTTGATGCACGACTCTGTGAGATGCGGTAGGACCTCCAGGACAAATAGCTTCCACCAATTCCCTATCTTGAGCCCTTTTGTACCATGGACCTCCTTGGTTTGCCGCAGAGAGACCCCTCGTGTCGTCCCAGCAACACCGACCGTGACTGGACCAATTGGGACCATCAATGAATCTGGTTGGGTCGGGCAGAGGTGGAGGACCAGTTTTGGGCAAGGAAGGAGCCCTTACGATGGAAGTCAACACCCGAGTTGACTGCTCCCAAAGGCTGGCTCACGAACATGCACTCATCGTGAGGTTGATGGAGAAGATGACCCTGCAAAAGTACTCAAGTGCCCTTCCATCCAAGTCTATCATGGTAAGGACATTTTCGTCCTTTGCAACCTAAATCAAGGTTAGGCACGTGTGTCCCTGGCCGTTGGATCCTAAGTGGACCAACAGATCATTGATCTAACGATCCATGAATTTGCTAATAAATCAAATAAAAAGGTTTTCATTATAAAAATCATATCTTGAGCTAGAAAACTCGGATGAGGAAAGTTAATACATGAAAAATGATTAGAAAAATACGAGGGACACATTAAAATAGTTTGGGAACCAAAATCAATATCTTTTTGCAAAAGTATCTAATATGGATAAAAAAGGTATTAAATTGTGGGTATTAACCCTAATTGATGATCGAAAATAGATTTAATCTTGAAAGTGTGTAAATTTGAGCAGAATTATTTGGTTTAATGATTAAGATAGATTGTAACCTATTTTGATGATGGAATTGTAAGGATTAGGGTTTTAAACCAAATATGTTGATTAAAACCCTTAGAAACCCTAAGTGAGGGAAAAAGGGAAGAAAGGATATAATAACACGAAAATTAGGGTTTTTATGATCCAAATATGATCTTAAGATCTTAATAGAAAATAAATTGAGATAATTAGGGTATGATGGATATTTTGATAAAAATAAAGTAAAAGTGGTAAAAGGAAATGAAACCCAAATTATGGTCAAAACCCTAAAAAGGGTGACGTGGTATTTGAACGCACTAACAAACTCACTTGGGGTTGAAATCCCCGAGCTTTTACCATAACCAAAGTGAAATAATACCACCCGCAAGAGGACGAGTCTTATCGCAGAATAGTTAAGATCGAACCTAAAGGACAACATTTTTAAGAACCCTTGTCAGTTGAATCTAGCTCATGTAAAACTAATATTTAGAACGATTGGTTGATTTTAGGTTATTTAAACTAATTGAAAAAAGTAAAAGATGAATTAAATATGGGTTTAGATCAATGATATGGAATCGTTGGGATGGTACCGGGTTTCACCACCGCTACACACACAATCATATTCAATCATGAACAATCCAGGCAAGATATAACCCAAGTACAGCTGCTGCAGAACCCCCCATACATGCGTTAGGTTTGCATAAGCATCACCATAGGCATCAGATGTCTCATCACCATCCGGATTACTTTGCTTATGACTCTGAAGATACAGAAATCCACGGAGGTTGTGAACCCCCCATACGGGGATTAGGCGCACAGAAGTGTCACCAAAGGCTAGATGGCTCGTCCCCTCACAGATCATACACTTACGACCTCGATGAAATCCCATCCTATTCAGCCGCGTTAACCCGTAAACAAGTAGGTGGATAACATACTAGCAAACATCAATGATTAATAAGAAGATACAAAATCCAACTAAGGCTGTGAACCCCCCATACGAGCGTTAGGCACACAGAAGCGTCACTGAAGGCTAGATGGCTCGTCCCCTCGCGGATCATACACTTACAACCTCAAGGAATCCTTTCAGAATTTCTCGTCAAGGAGTCTAACTAGTTAAACGACATTCAAACCTACATATAGATGAAATCACAACATAGGAAGAACAAAGATGAAAGCAAGCCATTACCCAAACTACGAACATAACATGTGACAAAGTGGTTTCTGGATTAATTTTGAGGACAAAATTTCTTTTAAGGTGTGTAGGATGTTATGGAGTGGACTTTTGATCCTAAATGTCCAATGATATAAGTGGATGCATGTATGTTGGGTTATTTTAAGAGTTGCAAATGCTTTGGTAAGATTTGGATGGTAGATAACATATATGATTATACGCTTTTGGTACCTTTTTGATGATTCTAGAGGTTCCTACAAGGAACTATAAGCATTTTATGTCGATGAGATATTTTGTAGATTAATGGGAATGAAGCTAAGCTCTTAATCAATACAAATCTCATTCTTTGTTTTTGTGAACCAAGTGATAATGAGAATGATGTAACCGAGTGACTAAGACCCGACTAGACATCTTTGACCCTTGGAACGGCAACAAACGTGGATTTGTTATGGTGAAGAGTCCATCGCAACCACACATGAGGTTCAACAGCCCAGATTGCATCCTCTTCTACCTAACGGTTATGGTTGTGTTAATTGTGGGGTTACACCACGTCGTTTCACTCAGGGATCGTGGAGTGAAGCGTGTTTTGGAATGTGTGGTTGCCGGTTAGTTTCAGATCCTCGTAGGCATCATAATGTGCCTTATAACCTTAGTGAGGGATGAGTGATGCTTTCCCGTAATGCCACCCCCAAGTTCCTCCATTACACCAAGCAGCTTGGAGCCGAGAGTGGAGCTATGAAGGTGCATATGCAGAGGAGCTACGAATAAGGCCAAGGAGGTGGGGCGGGCTTGCTCTGCCATGGCAGCAGCAGTGCGGCGAGTTCATTGAACCGGAGGAGAACCTGACGGAGGAGGCCCTTAGGAACAACGCTACGTCTGATGAGCACCGACGCGGAGGAGGCCTTCCTTTAGCGGCAACATCGCGAGGCAGATGGGACTCCAACGGAGGCAAGTCAGGGATGGGAGCCTCCCATAGGTGCAACCGGACTCAAGCAGTGATAAGGAGGTGCCGCTCTATTACTCATCGGAGGTGGGCTGTGCAGCGGTGCCCTTGCAGAACAAATCCTGATGGCGGCACTGAGCGGGAGTCTCGCCCAGAACGGAGAACGCAGGTAGGCTCGGAAGTTCGAAGGAGGAAGACCTACTACTGATCGCTCGCCCAGAAGCTGGAGACAAGGAGAAACTGCGAGGAGTACGGGAGGACGACCGGTTCCTTGCCGGGGATCTTCCTTACGGCGGCGATCTGGAGCAGGCCGAAGACTTGATCACCAGCGGTGGCTGGTTAGTGGAAGACGAGGCTACGGCGTCCATGTTCCCATGAGCAGGGAACTCCGAGAAACGATGGCAGTGCGATGGGCCACAACAACGTCAGACGGCAGCAGCCAAGGAGGCAGGCTGCCGCACGCCTGAGCAAACGACGCAGGCATCGGGCGGATCGTGAACACAGAAAGGAGGAAGAGAAAGGCCCAACCGGGCTAGCGGATCCACAAATCCGTGGATCCAACCCCAAGATCCGGACCGGGTCCCAGTTGGAAGAGAAGAGCTGGAGTTGCATGTCCAAGGACACGTGGCAGTCTCGGATAGGCCGAAAAAGGTAAAAATTGCTGAGATCTTCTATAAATCGCAATATATAGCTCGAGTATCAGAAAATTTCATATAATATACCAAAATGTTCAGAAAAATGCGTAGAATGCAGTGGAAGCATAATATCTATCTTTTTATGCACTAATGTTAGTTATATCATATAAGTTGTAAAATGCTTGCTTAGTGGATAATAAATAGCAAATGATGACATAAAATTATGGGAAAATGTTAGTAACTCCATGATAATGTGTATAATACACCTGATGTCAAGGATGATCATGTTGATGTGCGAAATCATGTAATTTGCTTAGAATGGCTATCTAGGGCTAATAACCCTAAATAAAATGCAATAAATACATACATGCTCAATAAATGATGAAATTCACAAGGTAAGCTCATATCAGTATATGGAACCTCAGTTTTAATTATGAGATCATAAACATGAACAGAATTCATGTTATATGAAGTTGACCTTTAATACATGTTATGAAACCATAATCTTGGTTAATGATGCAACCTAGGGCTAATATGTGCACATTAAGGATTTGGAACCTAATGTTCAGATGATGAACTTTGATAATGAGATGTAATCTGGAAAATGACATCAGTATGATAAATCTAAGATAAGAAGACAAGTAATAATGTATATAACATAATGAGTTAAGAAAACCCTAAAATGGATACGATTAGGGTTAAGATGAGATGTAAGATGATGTGAACCTGATGATAGTATATGGTGTTGTCTTGATCAGGTTTGACCAAGGATATAGTTGACATCAATGATATGTGATTAGAATGATCTATCTCTTTGGAAGGTACGACATTACCTCTTACTTGGCTTATTATACAATATGCTTGTGTTATATGGTAGTAAAGACTTGGCATATGGTATTGATTGAAATGATTGTTATTGCATGATATGTTGCTTGATTTTCAATACTTATGGCTATGAACACCTGCAAACATAATATAGATGTTCCAACATAAGATAGCTCATAAACCACTAGGTGGTAGAGCACATGCATAATGATCACAAGCCACTAGGTGGCAGATCATATGATGTTTGTATAATGATCACAAGCCACTAGGTGGAAGATCATAAGGCCTAAAGATGTCAAAGCCACTCGGTGGCAGACGCACGAGACGTATGATGGAAATGTACTTAAAATATGTGTTCTCTTTTGTTAATGAATATTCTTGTGCAAGTATATGTTTTTCTTATATTCTTCTGATACTGCCAAGTACGTTAGTTTTATCTTATTTCCAAGATATGATGAGAGGTAAATAAAAGACACGTAGGCGTACTCAGTACAATATTCATGAAATATTGTGCTGACGTGTACCGCATGTAATCTTTTGTTTAGGTTGTGGCTTATGCTCTTGAAGATCCAGGATAGTGTGAGTTGTGTGGCGAGCTGATGTACAGGTGGACCTATTGTCTTAAGATCTTGTTGTTTTAGATTATAGTACATGTATATGTTAAAGTTTGCTGTTCAATATGTAATATCAAATGTTGTAACAATTCATTATGTAATTATATGTTGAATGGTGAACATGTGTGTATGGTTTTATTATTGTTCATGTACATGTGCTACTGATGTATGTTCCTTTTGACTTCCTCTAGTTTTCTTCTTCTTAGCCTTGTGTGGGATGTTTAAATTGGGATTCTCGCTGAGGTGAGGGTTTCAATTTGGACGTCGCACATCAGATTAAGTTTAAAGAAAATCTGGGGACGTCACAGGTGGTATCAGAGCATGAACAATAGCAAAGCCTGACATTTGCTCATTATGCAACTCAAAACTAAAGAACCTTGAACCTTAATAATCTTATAGGGTTAGATTAGTCGTCTTTTAGAGACTAGATCTGACCTAGCCTCTAGGTTAGCACCTAGATGTCCGAGAACTAGGTTTAGACTGGTGCTTGTTAAGTAGCAAGTCCTTAGATGTTGTTCTTTCCTTGTAGTGCAGCGGTATGGGACGTTGCACTATTTGGAAATGATGTGCATCCAGGGAAAAGAAACCCTAGACATATGGCGCTCGTTGTCTAGAGTAGCTACACTAGTCTACACCATGTTCTCACCCTTTTCACTAGTTTTCATGACACTGGACTCTCTACTGTGTGTGGGACACTCGTTTCTGGTTTTGGTTTTTGATTCGAAACGAATAGAACCTTGATAGTTTTCTCTGACGCTTGTTTTATCGGAGATAAACTATATAATATTTTATTATGTATATGTATTACAAAAATGTGTCCCCACACATGTACGAGTAGGAAGTGATCATGCAATCTAAGTGAAAGTGAATGACATCTGTCTAGAAAAGAGGGTAGTTCTAGATTAGATGTCTAGAGCCTTGTTAGAATATATGATAGACGGAATAGATGAAATAAGCTTTGATGTAAGTCTTATATAGATGAAATAATATGGTTATGATGGTTTATGTTTGTCTTTCAGGACATGAGTTAGGTTTGAGGTTTTGAGATATGTCTTGATGATTCAAGTAACTAGGCTTTTATGAGATAAGATATGCTAAGTTAAGACAAGGTTGTGAGTCAGCATGAGCCTCAAGCTCTTTTACAAAGGAGGACCTCTAGTGTTAGGACCAGTTTTGGGGTTAGCTCAAGAGAGAGCGAGACCCACAGGGGTCAGAGAACCTAGACTCTGCGATATGAGAATTATGAGATTTGTGATATGTGATATGTTATGTCCTAAACTAGACTACTCCTGAGTGATTGAGTTGAGTTGCTTTATGCATGATTCCTATAGTTTGTTAAACCCTAGATGTCCTTGGGAAGACCAAACCCTAGAGTCAGAGAGAGGCTCGTTATATGAATATGTGAATACGAATATGAGTGCCTACCATCTGGGTGAGGGAGAGAGCCCAAGACCCTGGAGGAGGTAGCTATTTTAAGTTTATGCGAAGCCTCATGCTCGGGTTGGTGGTTCCCATATAGGAATCTAGTAGTGTGTATATAAGAGAAAGTGAGAGGAGAAATAGTTTTCATGGGTATAGAGACGAGAAGAGTATATCATAGCATGTTTTGGTTGGTGTGACTAGAGCTTGTAAAGCCATTAGCTAGTACCAATAAGGTAATCCGATAACCCTAGACCGAGAGGAAAGATAAAGTATATGCATATGAGATACTCATAGAGTTGAGTTAGTTCAGTGAGACGGAGCATGTAATTACTCTCATGACAAGGGTTAGGACCTCGGTTGGACTAGATGAAGTTTTGATATATGTGTAACAAGTCACTCACATAAGTCGTTTAACACAACCATGATATAATATATGTAAGGATGTGATATAATCTCGAGACGTGATATATGGACATGATATGATGGAAACCTAGAGATGGTTTAATACGTATCAATGCATAAATGATTAACCATATACATGAATAAAGATGATAATGTAGTATGGTTGGTTAATCTTAGGATGAAATCGCTAGTAGATGTTACAATATACTTTGAATAATGAAATGAGTTCATATGCATGAGATAAGTTACACGAGGTGTTAATCTTAGTGCTTGATAAAAATGAAAAAAAAAAAAATTTGAAGGTTAGCACAACATAACATGTATGACACCTTGATATGATCTAGATGGATGATGTGAGTTAATGATTGTTAACTCCCTCCTAAAAGACATATGTTAATGTTAAGCATGTTCTAACAATTACCTCAATAAAATGTTAATGGTACCTTGATGTATGAGTTAATCTTAGTTAACTCATTTAGAACATGATAATATGATGTGGCAACACTAATGAATGGGTTAGGATAAGGATGCAACCCTAAGATATGAAATATGTAATGACATAACCTAAGCTTCTAAACCCTTGTTTGAGCCTTCTATGGCGTGAGGTTTCACCCTTGATGCTTTTGAAACCTCCTACTAGTGCTTTGGATACATGGTTCTAGGTAACCTTTGCAGATATGTTACACCTAGAATAGTTTATACATGTGGATGAAGGCAAGATAAGGTTTTTCCTAGAAGTATGAGTATGGTTTACTTTCGAGGACGAAAGTTTCTTTAAGATGTATATGATGTGACAAAGTGGTTTCTGGATTAATTTCGAGGACAAAATTTCTTTTAAGGTGTGTAGGATGTTATG
This sequence comes from Alisma plantago-aquatica, assembly GCA_963693085.1. Lineage (NCBI taxonomy): Eukaryota > Viridiplantae > Streptophyta > Magnoliopsida > Alismatales > Alismataceae > Alisma > Alisma plantago-aquatica. The sequence goes on along the minus strand of OY856410.1, from coordinate 601,028,406 downwards.
GAGTGGACTTTTGATCCTAAATGTCCAATGATATAAGTGGATGCATGTATGTTGGTTTATTTTAAGAGTTGCAAATGCTTTGGTAAGATTTGGATGGTAGATAACTTATATGATTATACGCTTTTGGTACCTTTTTGATGATTCTAGAGGTTCCTACAAGGAACTATAAGCATTTTATGTCGATGAGATATTTTGTAGATTAATGGGAATGAAGCTAAGCTCTTAATCAATACAAATCTCATTCTTTGTTTTTGTGAACCAAGTGATGATGAGAATGATGTAACTGAGTGACTAAGACCCGACTAGACATCTTTGACCCTTGGAACGGCAACAAACATGGATTTGTTATGGTGAAGAGTCCATCGCAACCACACATGAGGTTCAACAGCCCAGATTGCATCCTCTTCTACCTAACGGTTATGGTTGTGTTAATTGTGGGGTTACACCACGTCGTTTCACTCAGGGATCGTGGAGTGAAGTGTGTTTTGGAATGCGTGGTTGCCGGTTAGTTTCAGATCCTCGTAGGCTTCATAATGTGCCTTATAACCTTAGTGAGGGATGAGTGATGCTTTCCCGTAATGCCACCCCCAAGTTCCTCCATTACACCAAGCAGCTTGGAGCCGAGAGTGGAGCTATGAAGGTGCATATGCAGAGGAGCTACGAATAAGGCCAAGGAGTTGGGGTGGGCTTTCTCTGCCATGGCAGCAGCAGTGCGGCGAGTTCATTGAACCGGAGGAGAACCTGACGGAGGAGGCCCTTAGGAACAACGCTACGTCTGATGAGCACCGATGCGGAGGAGGCCTTCCTTTAGAGGCAACATCGCGAGGCAGATGGGACTCCAACGGAGGCAAGTCAGGGATGGGAGCCTCCCATAGGTGCAACCGGACTCAAGCAGTGAGAAGGAGGTGCCGCTTTATTACTCATCAGAGGTGGGCTGTGCAGCGGTGCCCTTGCAGAACAAATCCGGATGGCGGCACTGAGCGGGAGTCTCACCCAGAACGGAGAACGCAGGTAGGCTCGGAAGTTCGAAGGAGGAAGACCTGCTACTGATCGCTCGCCCAGAAGCTGGAGACAAGGAGAAACTGCGAGGAGTACGGGAGGACGACCGGTTCCTTGCCGGGGATCTTCCTTACGACGGCGATCTGGAGCAGGCCGAAGACTAGATCACCAGCGGCGGCTGGTTAGTGGAAGACGAGGCTACGACGTCCATGTTCCCGTGAGCAGGGAACTCCGAGAAACGACGGCAGTGCGATGGGCCACAGCAGCGTCAGACGGCAGCAGCCAAGGAGGCAGGCTGCCGCACGCCTGAGCAAACGACGCAGGCATCGGGCGGATGGTGAACGCAGAAAGGAGGAAGAGAAAGGCCCAACCGGGCTAGCGGATCCACAGATCCGTGGATCCAACCCCAAGATCCGGACCGGGTCCCAGTTGGAAGAGAAGAGCTGGAGTTGCATGTCCAAGGACACGTGGCAGTCTCGGATAGGCCGAAAAAGGTAAAAATTGCTCAGATCTTCTATAAATCGCAATATATAACTCGAGTATCAGAAAATTTCATATAATATACCAAAATGTTCAGAAAAATGCGTAGAATGCAGTGGAAGCATAATATCTATCTTTTTATGCACTAATGTTAGTTATATCATATAAGTTGTAAAATGCTTGCTTAGTGGATAATAAATAGCAAATGATGACATAAAATTATGGGAAAATGTTAGTAACTCCATGATAATGTGTATAATACACCTGATGTCAAGGATGATCATGTTGATGTGCGAAATCATGTAATTTGCTTAGAATGGCTATCTAGGGCTAATAACCCTAAATAAAATGCAATAAATACATACATGCTCAATAAATGATGAAATTCACAGGGTAAGCTCATATCAGTATATGGAACCTCAATTTTAATTATGAGATCATAAAGATGAACAGAATTCATGTTATATGAAGTTGACCTTTAATACATCTTATGAAACCATAATCTTGGTTAATGATGCAACCTAGGGCTAATATGTGCACATTAAGGATTTGGAACCTAATGTTCAGATGATGAACTTTGATAATGAGATGTAATCTGGAAAATGACATCAGTATGATAAATCTAAGATAAGAAGACAAGTAATAATGTATATAACATAATGAGTTAAGAAAACCCTAAAATGGATACGATTAGGGTTAAGATGAGATGTAAGATGATGTGAACCTGATGATAGTATATGGTCTTGTCTTGATCAGGTTTGACCAAGGATATAGTTGACATCAATGATATGTGATTAGAATGATCTATCTCTTTGGAAGGTACGCCATTACCTCTTACTTGGCTTATTATACAATATGCTTGTGTTATATGGTAGTAAAGACTTGGCATATGGTATTGATTGAAATGATTGTTATTGCATGATATGTTGCTTTATTTTCAATACTTATGGCTATGAACACCTGCAAACATAATGATCACAAGCCACTAGGTGGCAGATCATATGATGTTTGTATAATGATCACAAGCCACTAGGTGGCAGATCATAAGGCCTAAAGACATCAAAGCCACTCGGTGGCAGACGCACGAGACGTATGATGGAAATGTACTTAAAATATGTGTTCTCTTTTGTTAATGAATATTCTTGTGCAAGTATATGTTTTTCTTATATTCTTCTGTTACTTCCAAGTACGTTAGTTTTATCTTATTGCCAAGATATAATGAGAGGTAAATAAAAGACACGTAGGAGTACTCAGTACAATATTCATGAAATATTGTGCTGACGTGTACCGCATGTAATCTTTTGTTTAGGTTGTGGCTTATGCTCTTGAAGATCCAGGATAGTGTGAGTTGTGTGGCGAGCTGATGTACAGGTGGACCTATTGTCTTAAGATCCTGTTGTTTTAGATTATAGTACATGTATATGTTAAAGTTTGTTGTTCAATATGTAATATCAAATGTTGTAACAATTCATTATGTAATTATATGTTGAACGGTGAACATGTGTGTATGGTTTTATTATTGTTCATGTACATGTGCTACTGATGTATGTTCCTTTTGACTTCCTCTGGTTTTCTTCTTCTTAGCCTTGTGTGGGATGTTTAAATTGGGATTCTCGCTGAGGTGAGGGTTTCAATTTGGACGTCGCACATCAGATTAAGTTTTAGAAAATCCAGGGACGTCACATAACAATTAACGACAAAATGAAGAGTTATATACATTGCCATGGAGAGTTTAACAAAAGAACATAGTTTGCATGGGCAGCGGGTCTAGTCCCCACACCCCAGGGAAAAGGTACTAGTCGCTCATGGTGCGAGAGACAAGAAGGATGAGAAAGAAAGAGAGATCCTCCATGAACTAGGTGCAGAAGGTAGTCGCAGCCCGATGAAGAAGATACGACCTTCTACGTCGTGTCGTAGCAGATCTGGACGTGCACTGAAGTTGCCAAGACAGATCGGGCAGTCTCCCTTGCTCCGCCTTCTCTCTCTCTCTTTAGCCTCCTTGGTTGTACACAGGCAATAGGTGGAATGGAATCTGATCAGAGTTGTGCTCTGGCAGCCTGGTGGCGTCCGGATCCGATGCCCCCAAATGAGGGCCCTTGGGGTCCTATTTATTGGCTCAGATCTGTCCCCAAACGGTTTGTTAAGTTGCTAAAAATATCTCCTCCAAACGGTCTGGAGACCATTTAGTGGTAAACGGTCTGGAGACTATTTGCTTCCAAACGGTCTGGAGACGGATTGCTTCCAAACGGTCTATCGTCTGAGAAGCAACTTCAAACGGTTTTCACATGCAACAACCAGTCCTGAGTGCGTGACATTTGATCTTCATTCAGTTTTCACGATCATGGCAAGCGGTCTTGGAGACCGCATGGACCCAAACGGTCTTGAGACCGCACGGACCCAAACGGTCTTGAGACCGCACGGACCCAAACGGTCTTGAGATCGCATGGAACCAAACGGTCTTGAGACCGCATGGACCTAAAATGGTCTTGAAACCGCATGGACCGAAACGGTCTTGAAACTGCATGGACCCAAATGGTCTTGAAACTGCATGGACCCAAACGGTCTTGAGTCTGCTATCGGTCATGTAGTTTGCAGATCGCGCGGTCGACCTTAGCAATCGGTTTCGGCATTCGATCTTCGTGCATTCCAGTAAACGGTCTTGGGACCGTATGGACCCAAATGATCTTGGGACCAGATTGACTCAAACGGTCTTCGGACCGCAAGGGTTCAAACGGTCTTGGGACCACGAGGGCTCAAACGGTCTTGGGACCCTATGGACCCAAACAGTCTTGCGACCACAAGGGCTCAAACGGTCTTAGGACGGTATGGACCCAAACGGTCTTGGGACTGCAAGGGCTCAAACGGTCTTGGGACCACATATGTGGAATTTCTTGGTTACCTGCATTAAATGAACAATATTTAGTTAAAACCTTGATAATTGAATCAACTAAGTAGTTTTACACATTATGATTCATATTGATGTGAAAATGTGTGAAATAGAGTTGAATATGTTTCAAAGAGATAATGGAATTCCGTGATGAGTATGCACTCATCAAAACACCCCGAACATAAACGTTGCTCGTCCTCGAGTAACATAAAATTTGAAATAGTAGCCAAATGAATACTTTCAATTCGTGTGATTGCTTCATCTTCAAATCACAAGTGTTTTCTTTTTGCTCAGTATGAATCAGTACCCCAACCTCCTCGGACCACTAAACACGTCTTACCATAGCTTCGTTCCTGAGTTCATTTTCCAATATCACTTCCTCCTCACTTTTTTGAACAATAAGCATGTCAAAGAGTTTCGTAAGAGTCCAGAGATACCCGCAAAATCAACAAGTATGCTTCTGATCGGACACTGGTGTTTTTCAGGATAGTGGTGGCATGCATTGGGCCCTTAGGTAAAAAAAGGAGTGAAGGGTGGTATGGAAAGAAGAAGTAAATCTCTCCTCTATTTGACTCAAGATTTTTATTTGTTTTGCAATTTCATTTATTGCATTTTTTGTGTGCAAATCTCTCCTCTATTTGACTCGAGATTGCATTTCTTTTTGTGTGCACTTTGGCATCTTTTGTTTGCAAATATGTCCTCTATTCGACTCAAGATTGCATTTTTGGTGGTACATCCCTATTTATTTGCGAGGGGTATGGAAGAAGAGGATAAGGAGGGAAGTGGTGTGCCACCCCGAACTTAGGGTTTCACACATATTTGACTATTTTTGTTTCTTTTGATGAATTAAGGGGTACAAAGATGATGGAAGAAGTGTAGAAGAGAGTTCAGATCAGAATGCAACTTGATTTACAATTCAATGTACCAGGTTGTTCTCTTTGTCGTACTCTGCTCAAATAATGACTTGATGAGGATCCAGTGGGGATTACAAATTATTGTTCCACTAGTCAGTTAGGAAGCACGATGTGTTTGATCCCTATCAGTTTGACAGATACTTATCATTTTTGCAAAAAGTATTATGATGTTGGGATTCATAAGCTTCACAGGATGATTTCAAGAAAAAGGCATGTTTCAAAAGTCGGTCCTCTTGAGGATTTACTTCGAATAAGGAGGATATAATGATTGAAGATGCATAGCAAATTAGTTAGTGACTTTTAATGAAATCATGAGTTATCAACAAGTGTCAAAAATTCATCAAGTATCTGATCAAAAATTTTGAAAATTTTGAAAATTTTTATGATAGAGAAAACTTGAGTATGAAAAGAGGGTGTATGTGGAAAGTGAGGTACGTACCACCCACCCTCCACCCTGAAATTAGAGATTTTCTCATCCCGAGCAAATCCTAAATCCAAGATGGAGGGGAAAGATAACACCAGTAATGACCACCGAGTGTGGTTGCATTCTGATCAGCGCGCATCCCCTTATTTGAAAATCTTGATGGAAAAGAGCAGTTAGATCTTTAAAATACCATCTCACAAGGCAAATTTTATTTAAGGAAAAGTTAACTAGAAGGTAAAAACAAAATTTTGAAAATAAAAGTAAAACAAATTTATTGATCGGGTTGCCTCCCGACAAGCGCCTTTGTTTTACGTCAATGGCTCGACTAAGTCCTTCGGCTTCATGGTGGGTCCTTTGGATTGGTGAGTTCTAGCATTGTGTCGGTGCCTATGTCAATCGAGGTGAAATATCTCTTTAAGAGGTGACCATTTGCTATAAATTTGCCTGATTTGTCACTCCATAAAGAGAAAGCACCATGTGGGGAGATGCTTTTGACAATGAAAGGTCCAGACCAGTGGGAGTGGAGTTTTTGTGGGAATAACTTCAATCTTCAGTTGAATACTAGAACTTGGTCTCCTACTTGTATGTCTTTTCTTTTCAGATGTACATCGTGCCAAAGTTTTGTGTGTTCTTTGTAGATTCGTGCATTCTCATAAGCTCTCATCCTGAGTTCATCCAGCTCTTGGAGTTGTAGAATCCTGGCCTGCCCTGCTTCTTTCATATTAAAGTTCAATTGTTTAATTGCCCACCATGCCTTGTGTTTCAGTTCGACTGGCAGGTGGCAAGCCTTTCCATATATTAATTGAAAAGGTGTAGTCCCAAGGGGAGTTTTATAAGCAGTACGATAGGCCCATAAGGCGTCGTTGATTTTTGTTGACCAGTCCTTTTGATTGTGTCCAATGGTTTTCTCAAGAATAACCTTCAGTTGACGGTTAGAGACCTCTACCTGTCCACTTGTTTGTGGATGGTAAGGTGAGGCTACCTTATGTGTGACAATGTATTTTCTCAGTAAAGCTTCAAAGATTCTTTCAAGGAAGTGGGAACCTCCGTCAGATATCACGGTTCGTGGTACTCCAAATCGGGGAAAAATGATATCTTTGAATAATTTGATGACGGGTTTGGAATCACTAGTGATGGTTGGTATAGCTTAAACCCATTTCGAGACGTAGTCCACCGCCACTAGGATGTATGAAAATCCATGAGAATATGGGAATGGACCCATGTAGTCCACCCCAAACATCGAATATCTCAACTTCTTGCCATAGATTCAGCGGCATCTCGTCGCTCTTTGTTATACTACCTGTTCGTTGACATTTGTCATATGATAGGACAAAATCATAAGAATCTTTGGATATGGTTGGCCAGAAGAATCCACACTGTAAAACCTTTAGAAAAGTCTTTTTAGAGCTCATATGCCCCCCAGAGGTCCTGAGTGACAGTGTTCCAAAATGGATTGAACTTCTTCTTCGGCGATACAACGTCTATACAAACCATCAACACAAAGTTTAAAAAGATATGGTTCATTCCAGTGGTATTGCTTCACATCATGCATGAACTTCTTCAGTGCGTTCCCGGTGCATTGGGGATGGATGACTCCAGCAGCAAGGTAGTTTATAAAATATGAATACCATGGTATAACTTCCGAGACTCTCATTAGCTGATCATCTGGTAGGGAATCATTCATCGGAATCTTCTCAGCATCCAGAGTGTGGATCTGACTGAGGTGATCTGCTACAACATTTTCCCTCCCCTTTTTATCTCTTATCTCTAAATCAAATTCTTGTAGTAGGAGGATCCATCTGATCAGCCTTGGTTTTGCATCTTTCTTTTCCAGAAGGTAACGAATAGAAACATGATTTGTGTAGACAATCACCTTCAAACCAATAAGGTAGGACCTAAACTTGTCAAAGGCATAGATGACTGCTAGAAGTTCTTTATCAGTAGTAGCATAATTCCTTTGAGCTTCTTCGGGGGTTTTTGATGCATAATAGATCATGTAATGTTTCTTTTCTATACATTGCCCTAAAACAACACCCACAGCGTAATCACTGGCATCACACATAATTTCAAAAGGATGGTCCCAGTCGGGAGCTCTAATGATGGGGGTTTTTGTAAGGGCCTGCTTTAGCGTGTTGAAGCTTTTGACACATTATTCATTGAAATTGAAATCAGTATCCTTTAGTAGCAGGTTTGTCATCAGCTTAGTTATCTTGGAAAAATCCTTTATGAATCTCCTGTAAAATCCTGCATGACCTAGAAAAGCATGAACTTCTTTTACATTTGTAGGAATAGACAATTTAGAAATCACTTCAATCTTGGCTTTATCTACTTCAATTCCTCTGTTGCTAACCCTGTGGCCCAGGACAATGCCTTCTTTTACCATGAAATGACATTTTTCCCAAATTAGCACAAGATGTGCTTCTTCACAACGTTGGAGGACCATGGAGAGGTGCTTTAGACATCAATCGAATGAGTCTGCGTATACAGAAAAATCATCCATGAAGACCTCCATAATAGTTTCAGTAAGACCCGCGAAAATAGCAGCCATGCAACGTTGAAAAGTTGCGGGTGCATTACAGAGACCAAATGACATTCTTTTAAATGTGTATGTTCCGAATGGGCAGGTGAAAGTCATTTTTTCTTGATGATCTGGATGTATGGGTATCTGATAGAATCCAGAGTAACCGATAAGATAACATAAATATTCTTGGTGAGCCAACCTTTCTAGGACTTGATCGAGGAAGGGCATAGGAAAATGATCTTTTCGAGTTGCTTTGTTTAATTTTCTATAATCTATACACATCCTCCACCATGTAACCGTTCGAGTGGGGATGAGTTCGTTGTTTTCATTTCGCATCACATTTGTTCCACCTTTCTTCGGGACAACATGTACTGGGCTCACCCATGGCGAATCTAATATCTGATAGATTATTCCATCTGTGAGAATTTTAATGACCTCAAGACGGACAACTTCCTTCATATTAGGATTCAACTTCCGTTGATTCTCAATATTCGGCTTGTGATCTTCCATCATAGGGATCTTATGCATACACAGAGCTTGACTGACCCCGGTGAGGTCACTCATTCTATATCCGATGGCTTTCTTTCTTTCCCTCAATTTCTTCAGGAGTTTATCTTCTTGTTCAACAGTCAGATCGGAATTTATAATAACTGAGAAAATGTTGAAATCATCTAAAAACATGTACTTCAGTCCTTCTGGTAGGGGCTTCATTTCGGGAGCCTAAAGTTTTTCGCTTTTTTCTTCTGCGGCTTCCATGGCTTTGAGTTCTTCACTAGTAGCATCATCATCTTCTTTAGCTGAGTTGAGGGATTCAATGTAATCATTTGCTTGTTCGTCGAGTGGTTCATCAACTGATTGGTTTGATAGAGCAGTTTTTAAGGGATCGTATGATTCATAATGTTCTTGGGTCAGAAGTTACATTTGCTCAACACAATCAATCAAATATACTTCTTCTTGCATACTTGGTCTTCTCATACTTTCAAAAACTTTGAATTCGAGAGTCTCTTTGCCCAATTTGAGCAGCAAGGTACCAACTTCAACATCAATTAGGGCTCTTTCAGTGGCGAGGAATGGGCGACCGAAGATGAGAGGATATATGGTATCTTCTTTTATATCCATAATGACGAAGTCGCACGGAACGTATGTGCCCTTGCCTACCTTGACCGGGACATCATCAAGGATTCCCAACGGACATTTTATCGAATTGTCTGCAAGATTTATAGTCATACCGGTAGGAAGTAATTTTGCAAACCCTAGTCTTTTACACAGGCTTAGTGGCATGATAGAGATGCTTGCGCCGAGATCTGCCAAGACTTTCTTGCATGATGAGTCACCAATGTGACATGAGATTCCAAAGGATCCCAGATCTTTTTGTTTCTTTGGAATCTTGCTCAATATGATATCCGATGTAGTTGTAGTGAGTTTTACAGTCTAAATATTACTCAGTTATATACTTCCTGGTGAGGAGCGACTTTAGTTACTTAGTCCAGGCTGGTATCTCAGCCAGAGCGTCTAAGAAATGTATATCAACATTAAGTTTTTTCATAGCCTCTTTAAACTTATTGAATCTAGTATCGAGCTTGGTTTTCCTTAGGCGGGACGGGAACGGTATACAATGCTTATATACAGGAATATCAGGTTTTGGTGTTTCGGTTTCTTCATCAGTAGATTTCTCAGGACATCCCTTATCTGTCTTATCTTCTTTTGATTGTGACTCTAGTGTTGTTGAGTTTTGGACAACCACAGGTTCATCTTCGTCTGCAATAACCACATGTATCTCTACATGGGGATCCAAATAGTCTTTTCCTGACCTGGTGGTGAATGCCTTCAACTGTACAGGATGCTTGGGATTGTTCTCAGGTTGGACGACAAAGACTCCAGCTGGTGGCTTTATGCTAGCTGCAAGTTGAGCTAGTTGAGATTCAATGGCCTTCTACTGAGCGTGTTGGTTATCTATCATAGTTTGCTGAGTTTGCAACATCTTTTCAATGGCTGATAGCTTGTCATCAGAAGATACGAGTCTTGTTTTTTGTACTTGCTGTTGATTAAGATTCTGATACTGAGAGTTGTTTTGATAGTTATTGTAGTTCCTATTATGGAAATTCCGTTTGAAATTTCCTTGATTCCCAAAATTCTATTGTTGATTGTACTGGAATCCTGGTGGGCCTCTAGCTTGGTTGTTTGAACCAAATTGATGTGAGTTCGCTGCTCCAGAGGGGTTTCCATATTGAAAACTGGGGTGATTCCTGTTATGATTCAGATTGTAGTAACTTTGCCCAGGAATGGTGTTGATAGCATTAAGATTTTCCATCTGCCAATTATCTCCTTGTCCACATACATTGCTTAGAACAATGTCATAGAGAACATTGCATGATAAAGTGGAATGATCGATGCTCTTGCATGCTTCACAGAATAAGGAAGTGGACTTGACTTGTTTCGGTTTCCGAGTGGGTGAACGTCCTCTTCCAATAGAAGCTAGAGATGATTCAATATAGTCTTGCTTGGCAACCAAGACCTTCAAGGTTTCAGTAATAGACTTGTACTCGAGAATAGCTTTGGCCATAGCTACTTTCAAAACTCCTCTTCATACATATCTCCCCCAATTGGCCTGATTTTCTGCTCCCAGGGTGATGACTCTCCATGCGCTGTTGTAACTTTGACGCATCAAGTTTCCTCCAGATGAGGAATCTAAAAACATCTTGATATAATCATCCACACCCCTATAGAAAATTTTGATGAGATGATTCTTAGGGATCCCATGGTGTGGACATTTGCGTAGAAGCTCCTTGTACCTGTCCCATAATTCAGTGAGAGTTTCTCCAGGGACTTGGGTGAAATTTGTTATTCGGCCCCTAATTTCATATGTGAGAGATGGAGGATAGAACTTTTCCAGAAACTTATTTTGGAGTTGTTCTCAGGTAGTGATGGGTATTTCACTTTGCAATGAATTGTACGAGCTTATGGCTCTATCAACAAGGGTGTACTTGAAGAGACGGAGTCATATGGAATCATCAGTGACTCCATTTTGCTTTGTCATAGCACATAAATTGATGAATCTCAGAAGATGTTATTGGCTGTCCTCCGTTTGTTTGCCATAGAAAGGGTTGCTTTGAAGCAATGTGATCCAATATGCCCTAACCTCGAAATTGGCAGCATTAATGGGAGGAGGTTGTACTAGATGATGGACATTCACAACTTTTTGGTTTGAGAATTCTCTAAGATCTTTCTATAATTTTTCTGCTTGTGCTGCTAAGATCTCATGTTGAACCGCAACTCTAGCTTCTTGCATGAACCTCTCTCTTTGTGTATTGATGGCTTGAGCCATTCTTCGGGCCACTTCTTCTTCTTGTGCCATCCTTGCTTGATTTTCTCTAATCTGACGATGGAAGGTTCTATCTATTTCGGGATCAAAGCTCACTGTGAGTCTGGGACTGTCCGAACGGTGCATACACTATGCGTTGGGTGGCACCTGAAAATTAGAAAGATTTTGAAAATGAGATCCACAAAGTAGAGTCAAATTCAAGTAGATATGCAATTGTTTCAAAAGAAAAGAAAGATCCTAGATTAGTCTTAAAAGAACTAGATTTGATTGACTGATTCTGTTGTCCCCGACAATGACACCATAGTTTGACGTGGTATTTGAACGCACTAACAAACTCACTTGGGATTGAAATCCCCGAGCTTTTACCATAACCAAAGTGCAATAATACAACCCGGAAGAAGATGAGTCTTATCGCAGTATAGTTAAGAATCGAACCTAAAGGACAATGTTTTTAAGAATCCTTGTCAGTTGAATCTAGCTCAAGTAAAACTAATATTTAGAACGATTGGTTGATTTGAGGTTATTTAAACTAATTGCAAAAAAGTAAAAGCTGAATTAAAGATGGGTTTAGATCAATGATATGGAATCGCTGGGATGGTACCAGGTTTCACCACCGCTACACACGCAATCATATTCAATCGTGAACAATCCATGCAAGATATAACACTCCATGTATAGCTACTGCAGAACCCCCCATACGGGCGTTAGGTTTGCATAAGCATCACCATAGGCATCAGATGTCTCGGCATCATCCAGATTACTTTACTTACGGCTCTGAAGATACAGAAATCCATAGAGGTTGTGAACCCCCCATACGGGTGTTAGGCGCACAGAAGCGTCACTGAAGGCTAGATGGTTCGTCCCCTCACGGATCATACACTTACGACCTCGATGAAATCCCATCCTATTTCTAGTTTGGGAGTCAGCCGCGTTAACTGGTAAGCAAGCAGGCGAGTAACATACTAGCAAGCATCGATGATTAACAAGAATATACAAAATCCGACTAAGACTATGAACCCCCTATATGGGCGTTAGGCGCACAGAAGCATCACCGAAGTCTAGATGGATCGTCCCCTCGCGGATCATACACTTACAACCTCATGGAATCCTTTCATAAGTTCTCATCAAGGAGTCTAACTAGTTAACGACATTCAAACCTACGTATAGATGTTATCGCAACATAGGAAGCACAAAGATGAAAGCAAGCAATTACCCAAACTACGAACATAACGGTTAACAACAAAATAAAGAGTTATATACATTGCCATGCAAAGTTTAACAAAAGAACATAGTTTGCATGGGCAGCGGGGCTAGTCCCCGCACCCCAGCAAAAAGGTACTACTCGCTCATGGTGCGAGAGACAAGAAGGATGAGAAAGAAAGAGAGATCTGCCATGAGATCAGTCCAGAAGGTAGTCGCAGCCCGGTGAAGAAGATACGACCTTCTACATCGTGTCAGAGAAGATCTGGACGTGCACTAGAGTTTCCAAGACAGACTGGAAAGTCTCCCTTGCTCCGCCTTCTCTCTCTCTTCAGCCTCCTTGGTTGCACACAGGCAGTAGGTGGAATGGAATCTGATCAGAGTTATGCTCTGGAAACCTGGTAGCGTCCGGATCCGATAAACCCAAATGAGGGCCCTTGGGGTCCTATTTATAGGCTCAGATCTATCCCCAAATGGTTTGTGTAAGTTGCAGAAAATATCTCCTCCAAACGGTCTGGAGACCGTTTGGTGCTAAACGGTCTGGAGATCGTTTGGTGCTAAACGGTCTGGAGACTATTTGCTTCCAAATGGTCTGGAGACCGTTTGCTTTGAAACAGTCTATCGTCCGAGAAGCGGCTTCAAACAGTTTTCACATGTAGCAACCGGTCCTGAGTGTGCGGCATTTGATCTTCATTCAGTTTTCATGATCACGGAAAATGGTCATGGATACCACATGGATCCAAACGGTCTTGAGACCGCATAGACCCAAACGGTCTTGAGACCGCATGGACCTAAAACGGTCTTGAGACCGCATGGACCTAAAATGGTCTTGAAACTGCATGGACCCAAATGGTCTTGAAACCGCATGGACCCAAACGGTCTTGAAATCGCATGGACCCAAACAGTCTTGAAACCACATGGACCCAAATGGTCTTGATCCGCTATCGTTCATGCAGTTTGCAGCTCGCACGGTCGACCTTAGCAATCGATTTCGGCATTCGATCTTTGTGCATTCCATCAAACAGTGTTGGGACCGTATGGACCCAAACGGTCTTGGGACCGCATGGACTCAAACGGTCTTGGGACTGCAAGGGTTTAAACGGTCTTGGGACCGCAAGGGCTCAAACGGTCTTGGGACCGTATGGATCCAAACGGTCTTGGGACCGCAAGGGCTAAAACAGTCTTGGGACCGTATGGACCCAAACGGTCTTGGGACCGCAAGGGTTCAAACGGTCTTGGGACCGTATACGCGGAATTGCTTGATTACCTACATTAAATGAACAATATTAGTTAAAACCTTGATAATTGAATCAGCTAAGTAGTTAAAACCTTGATAATTGAATCAGCTAAGTAGTTTTACACATTATGATTCATATTGTGGTGAAAAGGTGTGAAATAGAATTGAATATGTTTCAAAGAGATAATGGAATTCCATGATGAGTATGCACTCATCAAAGGGCTAGTAACCCTAGGGCACGATTAGGCCTATTAGATTCGTATACCTTGATCCATGATAGAAAATATTGGATGATTATTTCAGGAATGAATTCTGCTTGCTTGATTTACTCTGGATTACTTGATTGTTTGGATTAATTCTGCATTCAAGACAGCTTGACAGGTATGTGGTTAATTATGAATAACAGCCTTAGTTTCCCGAGGATTTTATGGATGGTTAATCGCATTGAATGAAATTATCAGTTTGGATGTTCATTCTTGCAAATCATAAAGTCACTATGATTATCACATTAATAATAGAAGTATGTATTTTCGCACCTACATGCCACCCTGATGGATGATGCCAAAGGTCAGGCCCAGATGGGTAGACCAATGGGCACCCTGAGTGGTGACCTCACCAAGCTCGGGAATGAGAAGGTGGCCTATGATATTGCATGACTAGAGGGCACCATGAGTGGTGACCCCAAGCAGCAATCTTGGGATTGAGAAGGTGGCCTTAAGTCATTGGCAAGAGAAACCCTAAGGTGGGTATGCCAGGGTTAGGGCAAAAGCGGTGGAGAATGTCATACTGAAAAGTTTAAATTGGTTTGTTAATTAACTTGATTGTGATAATTATATTATTATCCATATGTGTAAACTTTTTGTTGTCCCCACATACCATTATATTTTGATATACTAACTGACGTTTTGTTTATCGACGTTTTAGGTACAAGTTTGAAAAGCACAATCAGTAAAGTGACACATCGTGAAATAAGAAGTAAAGTATAAGGAGGATTAGATAGAATAATTCAAGTTGTGGATAGATAGTTTTCCAAAGTTTTAAATTGGTATGCAACATTTTATTTTATACCAATTTTTAGTTTAGTCGGTAAAATTTGATAATTGTTATTGATTATTTGACAAACCTTTGATCCGGGTTATTGGATAACGGCTCTGACCTTTCGGTCTCCCTTAATTGGGGGTTACCGGGAGGCAGGGTCGTTACAAGTAATTAATGCATGAGTTAATTTGAAATGATTTTTCCAAATTCATTTGAAATTGGGAAATTGCAAAATGACTGTATCGCATAATGAGATGACCGGCTCACATACCAAATGACAATCTAGGTTTCCAGACAATTGTTTGGGGTCTTGAAGGTTACAAAAATTCAAAATCTTCCGATCCCGTCTACTCCCACATAGATCCCGAACACACTTGGAACCATAGCCCAAATCCCACCTATAAATAGAGGGGTACTATAGGGGTTCCAAGAACATGACACAAACAATTGAGAATCAATTGCTCTGACTACTGTTGTCCTCTCTGGTTGTAGTAACAAAGAGAGCCCAAGAAATTCTAACCTGACTAGGGAGGGATAATGAAGGGAGAGAACAATTCAAGATCATTGTTGTGAGAGAGAAAGTTGGTGACTAGTACACCAATAGAAGGAATGACTCCTACATTCTAGTTCAATAATAGGAGTTATAGTTTGTCCACATGGAATAATCTAGAGGAAGTACCCTTTAGCTATTTCTTGGATGGCCAAGTCAATATGCAATTTGTAGTGAGATCGCATGAGTCACTGGATAAGTTGTTATGTTTGCTGAAGAGAAGGAGTTGCACAACCATTGTCCTATAGCAACTAGAAGACAATTACATTGTATGCTATTGTCGTTGGACATGCTCCATGTCTGGGTATAGCTCATTAAGCCATCTTTCCTATTTCATATTAGTTGATGTGATCTTACTGTTACGTGAATACAAACAAATAAATCTTTTGTTTCCTATACTATACTCTGTGTCCGTTTTCACTAACATGGCTCACGCTGGAAATAGGGGGACTACCACCCATTCGGCCCATAGTGATATGTGTTGGTTTGTGTTTGGTGACTAACATGGACAACTCCCTTCTTTCCTCAGTTTGTCTATGTCCTTGACTTAACACTTAGGTTGCCCATTACAACACCTTCGTAGGAAAGATTTTTGGTGATGGATTTTTCATGTTCCTCACTCCTTATTGACTCTGCTATGACCCTTTTTCTCATATATGAGATTCACAACTCACCATCCTATTCAAATGGAACTTTGTGGCCTAGTCCTTTTCTACCTTGGAGCTCCATGGTAGACTCATTCTTCAAGTTATCAACATTGTATCCTCTCAAAACCTTTTCTGGAAGAATGAATCAAGGAAAGGGGGACATAGTCATGTTCTTCCTCATCGAGTCCACAAAAGTATTTTAGATACATGATTTTGTTCCCTTTATCATTGTTCATGATTCTATGAGGAATATGGAGTAGTTCCCTTTTGTTGGGTAATAGGGAGTATCCATATGAGCTAGTAACTTGTCTTAGCCAATTTTGATTCCATGAAGTATATAAAATATGTCTCTTCATTCATTTAAAAGCATGAATTATGACTTGATCTCTTGCTCTTGACGAATGTTACAATCCATAATGATGAGATCCCAGACATATGGACCAGAACCTTGAATAAGACTTAGAAGATTCAGGAAGAGATCAACTTGTAGGATTATCGAACCATGACTTGTAAGAACCAAGATCCTAGGTTTGAGGGTATCTTGACCGATTACATATACTTATAATAGAACATATCTATATAATACTAATCCATTTAGTTGCTTAAAAAGGAATAAAAATTTCTAAGATAACTACACAAAATTTTGACAGTGAAATCCAATATCCTAGCAATCTCATTAAATGAAATTAATCCTTGATTAGTTTGCTTTATTTCTACTAATTTAATTTCTTGTTTGGTCTTAAATCTCTTTCCAAAATAAATTCTAAATATTTTTAAATCAGTTTGATTAAAATTATTTATAAATGTTGTTCCTTGGGACTGATACCTTTCTATACTGAGAATTTACTTTCTTGTTTACCAATGGGTTATTTGTCGTTAAAGTGTTAAACTCTAAGGGAAATTTGTCTAGTGAATTTTATGTTTGATTGAAGCAGATCAAATTTTGGTGAAGTTTTCAAGGATAACGGAGTTTCTTTTGAGCTCCTATTACTCAAAATAATAAGGATTTCTTCTTTCTAGTCTGTTTCTACAATTTTTTGAAATTTTATAATTGCATAGTTACTCTTTTGTTTTGTACTTTATATTAGATTCAATTAATTCCCATCTTTATTAGATTTTTACTATACCTATGTTTGTTCCATTATAAAACCATTCGTATAAAAAAATTGGAGTCTGATAGTCATATTTCCTATTTTTTTGGTATTCATTTTAAATGGAGTGATTGACACCACAAAATGTATGATATGAGGAATGTGGCTCCTTCTATCATGATATATGGGAATGCCTCAAGATGTATCCACAAAATCTAAACATGGTGTGTACCCATTCAACCCACTTTATGTTATCTTTTTAACCTTTTTCATTATTTAGCTTGAAAATTTTCCAAATTTCCCCTTTTTATACGTTTTAGCCTTTATCTAGTAGGAAATTTATGCATAATTATTAACAAACCCCTTGTATAAGTGAATCCTACTGAAAATGATCATAAAATATTATTTGTATTATCATTTGTCACATAGGACTTTAAATTGCATTATTCCTTAGAAATAATGGGAAGACATAGTTGACAGAGTGGATTCAAACACAATGTATCCCTACTTAAACATTTATAAATATATTGTAAAATTTCATTATTACCGCAAGCTGCTGAGAGAAGTGAACTAATGTAACATTACTATAAATGCACTATATTCAAAAATAGATGATGCACAAGTCCAACCTCTTATACATTTTCTTCCACCATATTCTTAACCCTCAATTCTTGAAAAAATATTTAAAATCCAAAAAATGCTAAACACAAAGTTTGGAGTGGCACACTATTCCACCTCTAGCTCTTCATCAATACCCCTTATTTAATAGGAGAATACTGCCACGAAAAGATGCCAAAGGATGCACCAAAAATGCAATCTATTTAATGGAAACAAAGAAAATAAAATGATCTCTACTCAAATAGAGGAGAAGTCACCATCTTCTATACCACCTCCTTTCACTTTACTTTTCTACTTGGGGAAATATACATCAGCCCAAACCATTCAATCAAGTAAACCCTATTCTTATGTAAAAACTTGTGGGTATATGCGAGAGTAAAAATATAAAAAAGGATAGGTATTCAATTTCTCTATAGGTCTTGAAATAGAAACAAGTCTAGGGAAATTATGAGAAAAAATTAGAAAATTGTGTTCCATGAATCCAAGAAACTAGGTTCACTTGAGCATGAATGGTGGTAAGGATTTAACTAGCTCTAGGCAAGAACAAAGGGACATACAAGAGTATTATTTGGTGTTGTTGATGATTCCATTTTCCTTGAGGACAAGTAACATCAAGTTTGGGATGTTTGATAAATACGTATTTATATGTTTTTATTTCATCTTATAAATCATTACATAGGAGGATTTTGTTGATTGTTTTATAGTTTTAGAATTAATTGTCTTAGTTTTGATTTTCTATTTTTAAATAGAGTTTATATTAGATTTGATTATTTATTGTAGAGAAACATATCAAATGTAGACATTCACTTCAAAGTTCTAGAACTCTCAAAAATACACTGGAAAGATATTTGCACAACTTCCTATATTGCCTAATATATGTGTCTCACACTAAAATTGTCATATCTTTTGAAGCCCAATGCATAATTTAATGTATAAATATGCATAAAAAGGGAATTTAATCTCTATAGGGAAAATATATTTCTTGCATCTTTGACAATCTGTCAATTATCTTTCCAAACCGTTGACTCACATGCATATTTTCTATAATGCCTGATTTATCCCACATAAAAATCACCATATCTTCTGCATCCACCACAAACATATATATAAATATGATCAAAAAGGGGATTTCATCACATACATGAAAAATGTAATTTCAAAGAAACGTGACTAGTTGGTCCACTAGATTTTCATCAAGTCAAAATACATATAACGGAAATTTATAGGAAAAAGAGCGAAATAAATTGAATGGACAAAATAAAAAAGGAAGGCAATCCAATAATTTTTTTCATTTGAGGCAAGCAACTAACATTATTAAAGGTTATTGGCTTGATCGGGCATAAAAGAATGTTGTCCAACACCATATGTTTTTGTGTAGAGGAAAGAACATAATTAAAGACCTTTGACCAAGTACAAATCTAAGAAGGTGGTCAAACCGAATGTTGGGCATTGTTTACTAAAAATACAAAATAATATTCATTTTACAAACTATCAACCCCCTACGATCTCCGAACTTTATCTGAGAAAACAAAGAAAGGAAAGTGGAGCTAATGTTTTGTTCGTCATGATGTCTGCAAAAGCATTACTAGAAACATGAATTATCTTCCTACTAATCTTGTCCCTACTTCTATGATAAATATGGAACATTTCCCTTTTAGTGGGATATGGGGAGTAGCTACATGAGATGGTAACTTGTATTAGACAACATGGATTCCATTGAATAAATAAAATATGTGTTTTCATTTGTTTAAAAATGTGAATTTTGATTTTATCCTTCATTCTACATGATTATTATGATCCATAATGACATGATCCCAGAATTATGGATCAAAACTTCGAATAAGACTCACTAGATTCCAATCATATTCCCGATGGAAACTTGTTGGATGATCGAAATAAGACCCATTAACACAAAGATTCTGGATTTGTGGGAACTTGATCCTTGAGATCAATTATGAAAAGAACAAATCTACATAACCATAATTCTTGTAATTATTTGAAATGGAATTGTCATTACTAAGATAACTAAGCATGTTTCTTTTGTGATGAAACTTATACTTCCAGCAATTTCATTAACGAAAATAAATGGTTGATTAATTTTCTTTATTTCTACAAACCTGAGATCTTGCTTTAGTCTTATATCTCTTTTCAAAACCAGACTGTAACTATTATTCATAGAAGTTGATTTGATTAAATCTCTTAAAAACGTTGTTCCATGGAATCAATACCTTTCTATATTAAGAATTACTTATTTGTTTACCAGTGGGTCATTTGCCGTGAAAGGGTTTATCTCTATGGAAAATTTCTCTAATACATTTCTTGTGTAATCGATGGACATCAAGTTTTTGCACCGTTGACTATGATGATGGAATTTTATTCAAACTCTCATATTGAACAATTTGGATTTGTTCTTTCTAGATTATTTTTGTAAATTTTAGCAATTTCAAATTTAGTCATTTTTTGTTTTTTCTGGTAATTTTTGTTAGTGTAAAACTTTTGCCTTCTATATTATAATGTTTGTAACTTTATTTGTTGCTTAAAAATCATTCATTTGAAAATTTCTCTCAAATATGATAGTCATTTTTTCTATTTATTAGGCATTCATTTTCAATGGAGTTATTACCATCAAGGAATGTATGATATGAGAGGTGTGGCTCCTTTTTTCATGTTATATAAGAAAGTCCTAAGATATATCCATACAAAATAATAGTGTTAGCTCTACCTTGTGCATAATATTAGAACCCCTAATGAGAGATATGAAGTAGATTGCAGATAGTAAAATTCTAGATGTAATAAGGTGTCATGCCTTCTAAGTGAGAAAGAAACCAACCGTCATGTAGAACATACGCTTGCCACAATGAGAGAGTACACAATGGAAAATGCAACAGAAGTTGCAATCACTAAGCAGAAGGCATGATACAAAAAGCACCAGCTTGATGCTATAGAGATGACGATAGTTGGATGGAAGGTGTAACTCTCTCATTTAGTCGAGTTTATTATAAGGAAATCTGAGAGCTCCCCGAGAAAGTTGGAGCAACCAAGAAGAATTTTAATTAACAACAATAATGATGATGATATCGTACTAATTTCATCATGCCAATTTTTAGCACAAATGGCTCCAGTACGTGAAGCTCCACCGACCACCACTATTGTAGGCATTGATCCTAGTGAAATAAATGACCAACCAACTTTGGTTGAGCCTATTTTAGATAATATACCATCACCCTCCTATGGTGAACCGATGTATTCTTTTGAAGAAAGGATTTCTCATCAAGATACCTATATTTCACCTCAACCACCCTTTGTTCCATATCAAGTTGAACTGGATGAGGTGACTACACCTCCGCATGAAATTTACATACCTCCTCTATATTATGATGTGGTTCCTTATGAACCCATTGAGTTGAGAACATGATTTATGAAAGAATCAGATCCACATTTCAGATTTGTCAAGGACCTTGATGCCTCCATTAACCTTCATGTTTATGGGATTGTAGATAAGGAGGAAGCACATCCATATACAAAGTTATATCAAGACGAGAAGACATTTTTCCCCATAATGACATTGATCCTATTACATCCAAATCTAGGTGATAAGATCCATATCCTACACCTGAACTATCACAGTCGGCACTACACAGAGTGGATTAATCTTATGCCATAATGTCCTTGAAAAAAGGTGATCAATCATGGATCTTTGAGGAAGATTTGACCCTAAAAACACTAGTGAGTATAATTGTAACACTCGGGCCCACTTCCCAAGGCTCTAGTAGAGCTTCAGGAATGATGACTGGCCCCACAGACCACCACTAGCCTTAACTGCGTGCTTTGTCCTCATGTACGTGCAAGCCAAGGTCAACTTCTTGACTGGTCACCCATCCTAGTACTACTCCATGATGAGCACGCTTAACTATGGAGTTCTTTAGTGATGGGCTCCTGGAAAAGGAGGTGCACCTTGGTGATATGGGTAGTCCAATCATTCCTTTTAAGAGTGTTTTATCTGAGGCCTCAAATCCTGGGATGTTACAATCTCCCCCACTTAGACTCTTGACGTCCTCATCAAGGCTCAACTATAAGGCCTTATAATCTCTTCCCCATTTCAGTTCAAACCCACAATGGTCCATGGACACCCAGCTCCCGATCATGGAATACCATTGCAAGGGTGGCTACGTCAACCATGGACAACCCTTTCCTACATTCCTGGACTACACGTCTCAAGACTGGCATGCCATATCCATGTGGGCCCCACCTACTGGAGGGGTTATGGCTCTGTACCATTTGTAATGCACAGGCCCACTGCCCAAGGCTCTAGTAGAGTTTCAGGAATGACGACTGGCCCCAAAGACCACCACTAGCCTTAACTGCGTGCTTTGTCCTCATGCAAGTGCAAGCCGGGGTCAACTTCCCGACTGGTCACCCGTCCTAGTACTACTCCAAGTTGATCACACTTAACTATGGAGTTCTTTAGTGATGGGATCCCGAAAAAGGAGGTGCACCTTGGTGATATGGGTAGTCCAATCATTCCTTTTAAGAGTGTTTTATCCGAGGCCTCAAATCTTGGGATGTTATAATAAAAAGTCCCCAATCAACATACATCAATAACACTTCCTCCACCGATGAAGGAAGATTTGTGGATTCTACTGGTAGAGACTACAAGGTACAAAATTATATCATTTTAATCAACCAAAAAGCTCCTCTGAGGTTCCAAATTCTCCTAATAAGTAGTTGCACCATGAATCTGCATTTTTTAATGGGTCAAACCCTCGTCAACATTCCATTTTGTAGGACATTCTTCGAGCTACCAGGGTTACCTGGTGATCTCAGTGGAATTCTACTCACCATTCGAATATGAATTTTTCCAGGATGAGTAAAATATTTTATGTTCAATGTGGAGGTGGGTGGTACAAACCCATTCCACCAACTCTGTCTTATCTTTTTAGCATTTTTGTTACATTTTATAGTTTTGATTAAATTTTTTTAAAATTTTCCCTTTTATTTATAAGTTCTAACTTTTATCTAGTCGGCTAATTATGCATGATTACAATAAACTACCTCAAAAGCTTATTCTTCTTGCAACATGTTCGTAAACTATCATTGGTAGAAATCATCTATAACCTATGACCTTAAATTGCATTTTTTATAGAAATGATAGGAAGCCATAGTGGATAGAGAGAATTAAAATGCAATGCATACCTACTTAAAAATTTGTAAATAGATTGTAAACTTTCTTGATTGCTGCAAGTTACAAGGAGAACTGAACAGATGCAACTATACTCACAATACACAAAATTCCAAAACACATGGTGCAAAATTGTACCCTTTTATACATTGCTTCCAAAACATTCTTACCCCTAAATTCATAAAATATACTCAAAATCCAAAAAATGTGCCAAACACTAAGTTCTGAGTGGCACACTACATCCCCTGTACTGCTTCATCCATACTGCTCATATTTAATAGGGGAGTACTACTAAGAAAATATACCTAAGTGCACACCAAATAATGTTATCTATTTAAATATAACAAAGATAGTAAAAGTATCAAAAATAAAATAGAGAAGAGGTCACATTCTTCCATACCTCATTTCATTCTACTTCTCTATCTATAGAAATCCACATAACTCCAAACCATTCAATCAACAATACCATGTTCTTGTGTAAGAATGTGTGGGAATATTGGGGGTACCAACATAAAAAAGGATACAAAATTTGTTTCTTTGTGGGTCTTTAAATGGAAACAAGTTGTGAAAAATTTTGAGTGGAAATCGGAAAATCATGTTTCATGAATCTAGGAAACAAGGGTCGCTAGGCCATGAAAGGTGGTAAGGATTCAAGTAGTTCTACGCAAGAGAGTAATGTTGGATAAGAATATTATTTGGTATTTTTGTCAATTCAATGTTGCTTGAGGATGAATAATGTTCATGCTTGGGGTATTTGATACATACATATATCCATTTTTGTTGCATCATATGTATCATTACTTAGGAGCATTTTGTTGATTATTCTTTAGTTTTCAAATTAAGTGTCTTGGTTTATCATCTCTCTAGTTAATTATAGTTGTTATTAATTTGCCTGGTTATTGTAGAAAACATCTGAATTTCATCCGTCCAAAACAATGATCAAGAACTATAAGAAATACTCTAGGAAGATGTTTTCATAACTTCTCGCATTTTCTAGATATATATACTACACTAAATTGGTCATATCTTTTGCATCCAAATGCAGAATGTAATGTTTAAATATGCCTTGTAGTGAGAATTTTATTCTCTTCTGAGATTTTTTTTTCTTGTGGCTTGGTGAGTTGGTCAATGTATTTCAATTGGTCGACTGACCTATAGATTTTTCCAGAATGCCTGATATAAACCACACCAAAATGACCATATTGTTTGCATCCCAACACAAAATAAATATTCAAATATGCTTTTGAAAGGGAATTTCATCATGTACATGACAAATGTATTTTCAAGTAACTTGGAAAGTTGGTTGACTGGATTTCTAGTCAGCACATATAGAAAAAATATGTAGCAAAGAGAGTCAAAGAAATTGAATGGACAAAATATTAAAGAAATGAAATCAAATATTTTTTCCATTTGGAGTAAGAAATTAATGTTTTCAAAGATTATTCCATTGGTGATGCACAAAGGAAAGTTGGCCAATACCACATGTTTTTGTGTGGAGGAAAGAATGTTATTAAAGAACTTTGACCAAGCACAAAGCTATACAGGTGGTCAAAGTGAATATTGGGCATCGTTTACCATAAATACAATGCAACCTTCATTATTCAAGATATCAACCCCCTACCATCTCAGAACCTTATCCAGAATACCAAAAAATGAAAGCATATATGAATTTGTGTTCTTCCTCATGAGGTCCACATCCTATAAACATGATTTTTGTTCTCCATATTTTTGTTCCTACTTCTATGAGAAATATGGAGTAGTTCCACTGACTTATGCATGGTGGGAAATCAAAAGTATCCCCATGAGATAGTAACATGTCTTGAACAACTACGATTCAAATAAATGAATCAAGGTGTGTCTTCATTTGTTTAAAAATTTTAATTATGTCTTCATTTGTTTACATGGCTTTTATTTTCCATAATGATGAGATACAAGACTTAGGGACCTAAACATCAAATTATATGCATAAGATTCCCAATGAGATCCCAGATTGAAACTCATTGGATGATTGAACCATGACCCACAAACACCAAGTTCTGAGTTTATGAGTAACTTCATACATGAGATCTATTCTAAATAGAACAAATATGCATAATTATAATATATATATATATATATATATATTTATTTGAAAAGGAAGATATATTACTAAGATAGCTATGCATGTTTTTGCAACAAAATATGGACGCCCAAAAATCTGATTAACTAGAATTAATTCTTGATTTATTGATTTTAGTTCTGAAAATATAATTTCATGTTTTATACTTAAATATATTTTTAAAACCAGATACTAAATATTATTCTTAGCAATTGGTTTCATTAAATATGTTAAAAATGTTTTTACATGGGACCGATACGTTTCTATAGTAAGAATGTACTTGTTTACATGTGGGTTGTCAACTATTAAAGGGTCAAATTCTAAGGAAAATTTCTCTAGTGACTTTTTTGTGTCATCGAAGCATGTCCAATATTGGCATTGTTGACGACAATAATGGATTTTCTTTTAAACTTCCAGTATTTTGAATAATTATGATTTCTTATTTGTAGTTTGTTTTTGTGATTTTTAGCAATTTTATAATATCATATTTGATTTTTGTTATGTTCTATAATCTTTAATATAGTAGTTTTCCCTCCTATCTTAAACCTTTTGTATACCTTTTTTTGTTTCTTAAAAAAATTCATTTGCCAAAGAGGTGGCACCTAGATGGTAAAAGTACTGATGTAAGACTGAGAGGTTGCAGGTTCAAAACCCCCTGACCACGGGATGAATGAATGGCCAATTTAAAAAAAAACAACTCATTTAAAATTTTCTCTTGATCCTGATAGTTGTATTTACTATTTTTAGGATTCATCTTAAACGGTGTGATTGGCACCACAGAATGTACAATATGAGATATGTGGCTTCTTCTACCATGCTATATGGGAATGTTGTAAGATATCTTCACATGATGTAAACAAGCAATTACTCTACCTCACATGTAATATTAGACCACCTAGGGAGAGATATGAAGCAGATTACATCTAGAAATAATCTGGATGTTATAAGTCATCATGCCATTTAAGTGATAAAGAAGAATTCGTCATATAAAACTTGCCTTTCCACACAACGAGAGGCCATAATTACCAAAGAAAGAGCAATCATGGTCAATGAATAGAAGGCATGATATAAAAATGAGCATCTTGATGCCATAGATATGATGATATCTAGATGGAAGGCACTACTCTCTCAACTACTCGAGCCCCATACATGGAAATATGAGAGCACCTTGATAAAGTTGGAGAAACCAATGATGATTTTAATTAACAACAACAATGATGATGATACCATCCTCATGTCATCTATGCTAGATTCAACACAAATGACTCTAGAACATGGAGCTGCACCGACTGCCATTGTTGTAGACATTAATCCATGACCAACCATCTTTGGTTGAGCCTATTCTAGATTATGTACCATCACCCCCTATGGTGAATTGGTGGATTATTTTAAAGAAAGTATTTCTCATCAAGATCGATATGTTTGACCTCAACCACACTTTGTTTCATATAAGGTTGAACCCGATGAGGTGTTTCCACCTCCATAAGAAGTTTGCATACCTCTGTTAGATTGCGATGTGGTTCCTTATGAAACCATTGAGTTGGGCACAATGCCTCCACTAACCTTAAAGTTGATGTTATTTTAGATGACGAGGAAGTGCATCCACATGCAAACTTATATCAGGTCTCATAATGACATCATGCCTATTGCATGAAGATCAGGTGAAGAGGAGAAACATGAGTTGGATCCTCCACCTGAGCTGCCATAGTTGGCACTAAACATAGTGGATTCTTCTTATATAACATTATCTTTTAAAAAGTATTTCTACCAAAAATATTTGAAAAAGAGTTAACCCCAAAGACAATAGATAAGTTTAATCTTGTCCCTAATTCTCATACATCAATAACACTTCCTTCACAAATGATGGAATATTTGTGGATCCTACTGGAGGGACTATGAGGTGAAAAGTAATATCATTTTAATCAACCAAAAAAACCCTTTGATCTTGATGTACTCCCAAATACTAGTAGCACCATGAAGCTCCCTTGTTCAAGGCTCTAACACTCATCAACATTCCATTTAGCGGGACATTCTTTGAGCTACCATAGTCTCAGTGAAATTCTACTATCCATTCTGGATCTATGTTTTTCTAGGAAGAGAAACATATTTTACATTTAGAGTGGAGGTGGGTGGTATGTAGCATTCCCTCCACTCTATCTTCTCTTTTTAGAATTTTTCATTATGTTACATAGTTTAGCTTTAAAAAAAAATATTCCCTTTTCTTTATATGTTCTGGCCTTTGTCTAGTCAAAAATTATGCATGATTATCAATAAACCCCCCGAATGAGTAAATCTTCATGCATCATCTTTATAAACTATTATTGTTGGAAATCATATGTCGCCTAGGTCCTTAATTGCATTATTCCTTAGAAATGATGGGAAGCCATAGTGGATAAAGATGATTCAATTGAAATGTATCCCTACTTAAAATTTTGTAAATAGCTTGTAAAATTTATTGATTACCGCAAGTTATATAGAGAAGTGAACCGATAGAAAAATACATAAAAAACACAAAATTCCAAAACACATGATGCACAAGTTCATCCTCTTCTATATTGCTTCCACCACATTATTACCCCTCAATTCGTGAAAAGTATACACAATCCAAAAATATGCCAAACTCCAACTTCAAGGTGGCACACTATTCCTTCTCTACCTCTTCATTCATACCCCTCATGTTTAATAGGGGAATACCATCAAGAAAAGATGCCAATGTGAATACTAAGAAATTCAATCTATTTAATGGAAACAAAAAATATATAAATATCTTGAGTCAAATAGAGAAGAGGTCACCTTCTTATATATCTCCTTTCACTCTACTTTTCTACCCAGGGAAGTCTATGTAACCCCAAACTATTCAGTCAACAAAACCATGTTCTTGTGTAAAAACTTGTACATGTGTTGGAGTACCAACTTCAGAATGGATAGGAAATATCTTTCTATGTCTATCTTGAAATGGAAACAAGGGGTGAGAAATTATGAGAGGAAATTTGAAAATTATGTTCCATGATTCTAGGAAAATTGGGTCACTTGGCCATGAAAGGTGGTAAGGATTCAAGTAGTGCTACATTATAGAGGATGGTTGGACAATAGTATTATTTGGTATTGTTAATGATTTAATGTTTCTTGAGGAAGCATAATGATCAAGCTCAAGGTATTTGATAATTACATATTTATAAATTTGTATGCATCATATATCATTACTTGGGGTCATTTTGCACATCATTCTGGAATTGTAGAATTAATTATCTTTTTTTATAAAGGGTTCTTGTCGCTCTTATATATTGATGTCTTTAAAAGAAAGTTGTACAATGTCATCATCAAAGTTCTCTAGAAGACTACGAGAGCCTTCAAGCTGACAGGCAGTCGAAGCCAAGGTGTGGGCTACCCCATTACCTTGCCTTCTTACAAAGCTTACATTAAAGGAAAGGAAATGTGAAGAAAAACAAATAATGTTTTGAATTATACGATCCACATAACCTCTACCCCATCCTTACCTCTTGATCGCATGGACAAGTAAGGCACTATCCGTTTCTACCATGAGGTCAGTAATACCTCTTTCCAAGGCAAATACCATGCCAGAATATACTGCCATTCCCTCCGCACTAAGCACCTAGAATGTATGGTCTATCATGCATTGATACGTCCCTTGGATGATTCCTTTATTGTCCCTTAGAACAGCGCCTATGCCTCCCGACCCATCATTCCTTACGCTTGCATCTGTATTCCGCTTTGTAAATAGCTGATTAGGAGGTTTCCAGGAGGTGTGGACGTCTGTGTTGTTGTCATTGTTGTGATTGGTTGTCGTAACTGTATAAGCCTTCGTATCTGCCACCATGGAGAGGAAGCCAGCTGCCAGGGCTGGCGTGTAGGGTGGGTGCTGATAAAAAAGGCTTTTGTTCCTCGTCGTCCACGCCACCCACATCAGCGTTGCTCCTTCATCAATTCTATCCTGGTTGTCTTCCCTTATCAATTCCTGAACAAAGTCCCTTGCGCTGCCAAGTGCTCGTATCGGCCATGAGAACGTGCCTGACGTCCATGCTTGAAGAGAATGGCTGCATGTTAGCAAAGCGTGAGCTGCATCCTCTTGCTGCAAATGACATCTCCTACAGGTGTATCTTAGTTTAGCTTTTCTATCATTAATTAGAGTTTTTGTTAGATTTTCTTGGTTATTGTTGGAAAAAATATTAGAGTGCTTCTTAGATTTTCTTGGTTATTGTAGGAACACAACTCAATTGTATTCATTCACTATAAAGATCAAGAACTCTCAAATATACTCTGGGAAGATGTTTACACAACTTCATGTGTTGCCTAATATATATATCCCACACTAATATGGACATATCTTTTGTAGTTCAATGCAACATTTAATGTTTATATATGCATTGGAAAATAATTTTCATTCTCTATTGGGAAAATGTATTTTCTTGTAGTTTTGTCAGTCAGTCAAATGTCTGTCAAATCAATTGACTCACCAGTAGATTTACCCATAGTGTCTGATAAATTCTAGTCCAAAATAACCACATCTTTTGCATCCCAATGCATAATTTGATATACAAATAGACTCTGGAAAGGGAATTTCATCACATACAAAAAAGTGTATTCTTGAGTGACTTGGGTAGTTGGTCGACTGGATTTCTAGCTATTCCAAACACTACTAGTGGAAACTTTTAGCAAATAGAGTCAAAGAAGTTGAATGGACAAAATATTAAAGGAAGGCAATCAATATTTTTTGCATTTGGTGCAAGCAATTAATATTTTCAAAAATTATTCCCTTGATAAGACACAAAGGAAAGTTTGCAAATAGCATATGTTTTTCTGTGGATGAAGGAACATAATTAATGGCATTTAACTAAGCACAAACCTATAAAGGTGGTCAAACCGAATGTTGGGCATATTTTACTATAAATACAAGGAAACCTTCATTCTTCAAGCTATCAACTCCATACCATCTCAGAGCCATACCTGGGAGAACTGAGTAAGGAAAATGGATACAAAGTCATGTTCTTCCTTCTAATGTCCGCATATTTATTGATAGAAAAATGATTTCTCTTCCCCTTTTGTTATTCCTTCTTATATGAGAAATGTGGAGTAGTTCCATTTTGATGGGACAAGAAGAGTAGAACCATGAGACCGTAAATAGTCTTTTCCAACTTTAACTCCTTTAATAAATAATATATGTTTGTCATTTGTTGAAAAATTTGAATTATTGCTTGGTCCTTACGTTTGCATGGTTGTTACCATCCATAAAGATGAGGTCCCAGTCTTATGGACCACAACATCGAATGAGACTCACAATATTCCCAATGAGATCCCCGATGAAAACATGTTGGATGATTGAAGCATGACCCACAAACACAAAAATTCTACATTTGTGGGTAGCTTGATACATGAGATCTATTCTGAAATGAACAGATCTATATATTTATTTGAAATGGAATTAAAATTTCCAAGATCACTACATGAGTTTTTTATGGTGAAACTTGGACTTCCAACAATCTCATTAGTTAAAATGAGTTCTTGATTAATTAGTTTTATTTATGCAAATTTACATCATTATTTTCATCTTAAATGTATTTGTGAAACTAGATTCTAAATATTATTCATAGCAATTGGTTTGATTAAATATCTTTAAAATGTTGTTCCTTGAGATTGTTACCTTTATGAACTAAGAATTTACTTGCATGTTTATAAATAGGTTGTTTTCCGTTAAAAGGATAAACATTAGGAAAAATATCTATAGTGAATTTATTATATAATCGACGTACATCATCAGGAAGTTTCCTGTGACAAGTTCATTATTGTAGTACACTACACAGATGACACATTGATAGTGTTGCATTGTGTCAGTTTGATTCAAAAGCTAAACATAGAACTTTCCAAATCTATTGAGATGGAGGATTTGAGACAAACATTGTAGATTCTAAGAATTTTGATCATGCATGCTGGAAGCAGTACAAGTTGTGGTTGTCACATTTGACTTACATTGAATGGATTCTTGATGAATTTTATTAGAGAAAATTTAAATCCATGCCCATCTATACATGTGGAGAAGATATAGATTTCTATGATCTCCTATTCTTTTTCATGTAGGAAGTTAGATGTAGATAATAGTGTCTACTCATATTATTGTTCATGCAGTTGGTGTTGTGAGCATTTCTCTCAAATCTTGCAAAAGATCAATGGGATTCAATCAAAAGGATATTTAGATTTTTCTCAAGCACTATCGGCATGTATTTCATGTTTCCTGATTTTGAACTAGTTATGAAAGGGTTCGTGACACTATCATGACATGTGCTGATCCCACAAAGTCTACTTTTTGATATCTCCTAACTTTTGCATAGGACCATTTTTGGTTGTGATCATATTGTAAGTGTGTTTTGCACTTGTATGCCAGATGTACTGTACATTGCAGTAGTAGAAGATGAAAAGAAACACTCTTGTTTGTGAGATTTGTAGGGAGTTGGTAACGAGTCATGTCGATTAGGCTATTTTTTGCATAGTTAAACAATTATTGATTTGAGCTAGGGCACAATGCATCATGCACAAATTTAACAAATTGATGTGAGATGTAACTCACTTTGTGATGTGTGAGTTATGAAGTTTTTAACACTAAAAAGGAACCATAATACTAAGAATGACTATGAAATAAATACCAAATTGGTGAAGAGCTCAGTGGTATGTATTTGTAATGGTGATAATTTTATAAAAGTTAGCCATTTGGATAAGAATAGGAGATTATTGGGCAAGTGATATGTTCAACAATGTTTGGTTCTCGTAGAAATTCCAAAATGGTACTATTTCTATGTGAATGCATAAATTATGAATTTGGTTCTCTCAAAACATGAGAGGGAAACATACAAGATTTCCAAACTAAAAGAATTGCAACATTGGTGTTGTTCAGTGTTCGTGAAGATGAGAAAGAAAATGAAGACGAGAAAAAAGAAAATGGAAGAAGAAAGAAATCACGTAAGATTACTATGTGTGCCCAAATTTCTCCATCATTCCGTCATAGAACCATTAGATCTCAAGTAGAGGGTGTCTCCCAGAAAGGATCTTGTACAAAATAGTTGTAGGGATATATTTCTATGTTGATAATATTTCTATGTATCTTTTTGGTTATCTTTTCTTGGTTTGAAGTTAAAGTACAAAAAATACATTATATCTTATTTTGCCCCATGAGCACTTTTCATGATAAACTAGACATTATTTTTATCCACTTGTGGTTCTATTTTAAATGAGTTATGATTTTCTCATGCGCTAAGGAGGTCGGTTCAAATTTAACTCGTGAGGAAACCTCTCCCTTGCACACCCCCTTGCCAGCTAGCATGGTTCCTCACTTCCCCTCTGCCTCTATATCTCTCTCTCTTATCAATTAGATTTTTATTTTTTTGTGTTTATTTTTTATTGTGATTATAATTTTTAATCCAGAATATTTTTTTGATGAAATAAAAATCATTAAAATACTTTCAAAAAGTGCTTCACAACAAGACCAATTTTGACATATATTGAAAAAGTAATAAAAAAGAAAGAGGGTATAGAAGGAGAGAGGAGGGAAGTAAAAATGGAACAAAATGAGTAGGGAATTAATGAAAGAGATGAAATAAAAGGAGAGTGGCAGGAAGTAATGCACCCATATACTAATAGTATATAGGATTAGTGTTAGGATAAGTGGGAACATTTTACTAAAATGTGGGTGTGTTATTAGAAGTTGGTGCATTCCATATTTAAATAGAATGTGTCCTCTTCTAATAGTAATGAGCTGACATTTGAGTGGAATTTACTCACTTTATCTACTAATGTGCATATATATCAGCAAAATGTGTCCACTTCTTTAGTAATGCGTAAAAATTTCATTGGGTACATTTCTAGAAAAGTGGGCACCCACATCTACTAGTAATGCACCCATATTTGAGTAGAACACACCCACTTCTATTAGTAATGTACCCACATTTTTATAGAATTGTTAGTAGAAGTGGGTGTGTTCCGCTGAAATGTGGGTTCATTAGTAGTTGAAGTAGACACATTCCATATTTTAATAGAATGCATCCATTTATAATAGTAAGAAGCTGACACTTGAGTGGAATGCACTAAATTCCACTTGCATTATACCCACAAATAAGAGGAATGCCTCCACATCTTTAGAATGAACCCACATTAAACTGGATGCATTTCTAGGGAAGTGGGTTCATTCTACTGAAATGTGTTCACTATTCTAGTACAATTGGGTGCATTCCACCCAAATGTGGACGTATTTACTAGTAGAAGTGGTTGCACACCATAATTTGATAAAATATGCCCACTTTTACTAGTAATGAGCCTAATTTTAAGTAGAATGTGCCTATTACTACTAGATATACATACTTCCATCCTCACTTCCTTCATTCTCACTTCCTCCAGTTCTCCTTATACTTCCATCCTCACTTCTCTCATCCTCCTCCATTTACTTCCCTTATCTCCTCTTTTACTTATCACCTCTCTCCTTCTTCTTTTCTCTCCCCTCTCCTTACTTTGTTCCTCTCCTCTCTTTTCTTCCCTCCTCACATCTCTCATCTCCATTGTCTACTTCCCTCATCATTTCTGTCATTTTCCACACTTTTTTTCTCTCCTCTTTTTATTTCTCACCTCTCTACTCACTTCTTTGTCTCCTCCATTAATTCCTCCTATTATCTAGCATATTATTTTATCAAAAGTACGTCAACATCTCTCTTGTTTAAATGTATTTTATGTACAAAGTTAGTGGTTTTTATTTTGTCAAAAAATAATTATGGAGCAAAGATTACAAACATATTAAATCTCTTTCTCTATTTTACACTCATTCTCTACCCACAAACCACTATCAGTTTTTGTTTTTTTGAAAAGTTTGCCTATATTGGTTTTCTTGGAAAGTATTTTAATGAATGATCTTTATATTGTTAAAAAATAGTTATAGATCAAAAGTTATCAACAAAACAAACTGTCTCTCCTTTTCCCACTCATTCTTTTCCACAAATAATTCAAATCAGCCTACATGGCACCCACAAGCTACTTGTGCCATGTTACTCCCAAAATCACCCTCCCAACTTCAAAGCCACCACAAATGGGCCACATAGCAAAACCACCCTGCCTCCCTCGATGCACAGAAAAACTAAAACACATGTTGAAAGGGGGGCAACTTGTTGTGCTCATTTCATATTTTATATCTTGCACACTCTTTTGTGATGCTTGTATGATTTTTCTATCACGTCCTCATTTTCTATATTACATTATATCATATCCAACACAAACTAGACCTTAACATTAGTATACAAGATACTAAAAATATATTTAAATGACCCTCCTCAAATAATGAATATTTGTCGGTCAATATTCATACTTTAAAGGAACAAATTTAATACCCAACCATAAGAGTGTGAGTTGGAGGAACTATTTCTACTCACCAACATCTCCTAACATGTGAGACCTAGTCAACCACAACAGTCTACTATTGACCTATTAGAAATAGGCGACACTGGTTTATCGAGCACACCATAAAATGCCATAAGTGTTGCTCAATAGCTTGCATAAAAAATCCATCACAAAGTTACCAAAATCACAAAGAACACTAAAAAAAGAAGAAAAAAATAGGGCAGGAAGGTGGACAAGGAATTTACATAGAAAGCCATTGTGTTTTTACAGTGGAGAAGCACATAACAAAATTTTGTACTCAGCAATCTCTAGAATTAGGAATGAGATGAGGACATAAGTGTGATGGACTTTATCTTCTCTTTCTTCTTTTTGGTAACTTCAAAATCTTACCCTACTCTGTTTACTTACTTTGCTTTCAGTTTTGTAGTCAGATACAATTAGATGCATAATTGATGAACCTTGGATTCAATGAATACACATATGATACGCAATTTCATTCTAATCTAGTTCATAATTCTATCACTTATCACCCTCCTTTCATCCAATTTTGATATTTTTTGAAAACACATGCACACCTAGACATATGCTCATGTTGTGGAGCTTTTCCTCATGATTCCAGCATGTTTTGTTGCTCAAATCAGAGTTCAAATGAGGTTCTTATTACCTTTTTATTTCACCTATATTTTCCTAAGTTTCTCTTCCTTTTTCTCTAATCTTGGGTTTACCTTCCTTTGGCCCAATGTGAACTGACATACACACAAGCACGCCCCACCTCTACTTCTCCCACTCTTATTATCCTCTTCCAGTCCACCTTGAGCCTGACGCTGGCCATCAAATCTCTGCATGGCATAGATCAACGGTCGATCCAATGGTGGCCAAGTTGCCACCCACCTCCCGAAATTACCACTATGACTTGCCATCTGAAAAGGTAGTGTGAGAAGTGTGATGCCCTCCATGCTATGTAACCAATCTCCATTCAGCCATGAGACCTGCCCCCGTGGCCAATGAGGCTTGCACACAGACTGGGGTGCAACTAGCATCCACCAATTTCACACTCGATGTCGTAGGTTTCCCCTCTAACCCAGAACACATCCACGCTTCCTACCTTGTCTATTTAAAATGCCCAATCCTTTCTTTTTACTTCGCTTTGCTTCACTTCACCTCACTAAAGTGATATCATGCTCGATTCTCCCCCTCCCCTCTCTTAAACCTTCGACTGTCGCACCAAGGAAGCTAAATCGGGGTTAGGGATGATACGAACATCATCTGATTAGCAATTTATTTCTTAGATCACTCGTCTCCTTGTGCCACCACCTTGCTTCACATCAGATCAAAACCAACCATCTACTTGATCGTCTCCCTTCATGCAACACCCATGGAAACCCATGTGCGTGCTTCACCGCTCCCAATAACAGTCATTCAAGCAAGCCAAATGCCTCTTGTCACTGCACATCACCACGCAGAAGCAGGACGAGGCCACTAGATGACCGATTGGCCGACCTTAATCAATTTTTGTACAACCTAAGTGAGGAGAAATTCCCACAACATTATAGGGACATATGTTTATAGTAAAGGCAATGAAAAAAAACATTTAACTATCATATTCCCCTTATAACAGTAGATTGTGTCAATAATTATATAATGGAAAGGATGGATATGAGGATATACTTGATCTTCAAACAAGTCCAACAATAATCTCCTCCTCCTCTTTTGTGCCTTTCTTGAAATCACACTTGAATAAAGTCTGTAGTAGCACCTGGTTGATCACCATGGACTATAGTTTGACATTGTTCTCCTAGCGGGAAAATATTTGCCTCTAGATTAGTCCACATAGACCACTAGAACTCCTGTCATTCTAGAAGAATACACATTAAGGATTTATCCATCTATGTTGGTGTACAAGCACCAACTTGCTCTCCCACAATTGTCCTCCCTTTCTATCCCTCCTTTACCGGGAAGGACTTGCTCAGGTTCTCTCAGTTACCCCAACCAAAGAATAAAATAATTGTCAGAGGGAATTGAGTTGTGTCTCTAGGAAGTCCCCTATATCCCTCTATTTATAGGAGAGTTAGGGTCAGGGTTCCCAATTTGTTTGGAAGTGGAAGGGACAAGAATTTCACAAATTTTTGCAATGTGCAAACAGCAAAATGGTCAATTCCTGGGTGAACCGATCAGTTGACATCCGATCTGATCGGTTCAAACCTTGAACTGGTCATTTCATCATGTTTCCATATAACAATTGTACTTGCAATTCTCATCCAATTAATGTTGAACATGATGTCAACACTAATCCTTGATGGAATGAAATTGATCTATGAACCACACCATTTTTCTCATTAACTGGTAGTCTAGCAACCTTGAGCCAATGGGTTCACTAAGTGAACCGGTCCATTCATGCCATGGTTCATCCTGAATTCAGCCAATGCAATTTCCAATCAACCCGACACTCCAACCGATTAGTTCAACACTTGAACCAGTCAGTTCAGAGTCCAGTCAGTCAATTTTTGTTTAAACTAAATATGTAAAAACTTTTAGTAATAAAATTAAACATCATTTATGAACAAACTCCTATTCCATGTGTATCCTATGTGTTTGACCCTACATGTTCCAATTTACATTGGTAGTGAATGTCCATAACTAGTTTATGATATCACAAGCAAAGAGCAACATCTAGTAGCACATCATTTCTACCCAAATAAATGGAAAGTTGGAGAACAACTTCAACCTAAAATCTACATTTGGTATTATAATGTTTGTGTAGTTCCTTTGTCACTGATATCTAGATTTAAGTTGAGGCATCAAATCATCATCCTTTTCAACATTCAATCTTCATTCCTTGAACCAAAGAAGACTTCCTAAGATATATGAAAGCTCAATATCACATATTGACTCGCATATGCATGGTCATTCATTTCTCATTCTCTCTTATCAAGTGGCTAGGATATCATATTCATATGGAGAGACAAATCCCATCTACATCACTCACAGTCATCTCATGTATCATGGTGCATCTGATCATCACCTTTATGACAACCCTTATTCAAGGTTGTGGTAGATGATGTCAAAGTACACTAAACGACATGTGATGAGTGTAGTGACTGAAGGTCTAAGAACCACAATCAATACCAACCCTATAAGAGTTGATTTTGACTACCAATTATGGTTTCCATGCATCACTCTTATGGAGGGTTTGTTCGATAGTCTATTCTCTAACAAGTATCTATATGCTAAGTTTAATATCACTTTTCATGACTGATGATATATGTCATCAACCAACACACACTCTAGTCTTATGTGTTATTGTTGTCTATCAACCTTCAATAATAACATCGTACAAGGTACATGTCAAGAATGTATATACACTTGGCATCCATATAATCTTATTATTTACGTCATCGACTCGAAGACATACTTCATTGAGTGATATCATTCTTTAGACATTTATTATGTTACATCATTATCTCATAACTTAATAAAACAAAATAAATTGAAAGAATGCCTTTATTATTAATCAAATTATTTACATGTTATGTCATTAAAATCATCATATGGTTGGCTCTCTAGGAATACATACCAAAAAACTCCCACTTGCACATTGAGGCAATAACACATGAATCTCATCCCAAATGATCTAATATGACCATAATAATCCTATTGTGAAAGTGATTTTTTCACAAGATCAACAACATTATTTTTTATTGGTACTCTACAAATATTCACATATCCTTTATGTATGATCTATTGTATGATATGGAACCACCTTTGTATATGATTCAAATGTAGATGTGATATGGGTTCCTTACCTTGTACAATAACTCCATTGTTGTCACAATATACCTCAATTGCATCGTTGATGCTTGGAACAAACCCAAGTCCTGAGACAAACTTCCTGATGCAAAAAACGACCTTTACAACATTCAAATGCAATAATATACTCGATCTCTTTTGTAGAATCTACAATTATCTATTTCTTGGAATTCTTCCAGCTCACAAGTCTGTTGTTGAGGAAAAATACAAATCTTGATTGTGATCGATAATCATCTTTGTCAGTTTGAAAGCTTGCATTAGTGTAACCCTTTACCGCCAACTATTCCTCTCTATCGTAGATAATGTACTGATCCTTAGTTCTTCTCAAGTACCTAAGGATGTTTTTGATGGCTTTCTAGTCAGCATCACCTGGATGTGACTAATATTTGCTCCTCATTCGCATGGAATATGAGATATCTGGATGAGTACATAACATTGTGTACATGATGGATCAAATTGTAGATGCATATTGAATCCTACTCCTATGTTGCCTCTCTTCACAAGAATTGGGATATTGAGCTCTAGAGATGGAAAATCCATGGGACATGGGAAGGTTTCCTCTCTTTGAGTCTTCCACGTTGAACCTCTTCCACAAATTGTCAATGTATGTGCTCTGACTTAGTCAAAGAAGCCTTCTAGATCTATGTTTATAGAACTTGATACCTTAGATGCAGAACTCTTCATTAAAGTCCTTCATTGCAAAAGTATTTTCGAGCCATGTCTTTACCATCTATAAAGTAGGGATGTTATTCCCCATCAATAGTGTGTCATCAAAATACAATATGATGAATACATTCATGTTTCCACTAACCTACTTGTACACAAAAGGCTCATTCTTATTTTGACTAAAGCCAAATTCTTTGATTATTTTGAAAAATAAAAATTCCATCTCTGACATGCTTGCTTCAATCCATATATTGACCGTAGCTTA
Organism: Alisma plantago-aquatica; assembly: GCA_963693085.1. Taxonomy (NCBI): domain Eukaryota; kingdom Viridiplantae; phylum Streptophyta; class Magnoliopsida; order Alismatales; family Alismataceae; genus Alisma; species Alisma plantago-aquatica. The sequence continues at coordinate 600,989,076 of OY856410.1, read as the reverse complement.
CATACTTTATTTGCATCATTTGGATTTTGAAAGCCGTCTAGCTGTGTCATGTACACATCCTAAAGAAGATTCTCATTAAGGAATGCAATTTTATTATCCATCAACCAAATCTCATAGTCTTGATAAGATGGAATGGAAAGCATGATCCTAATGGACTTACCAATGGCGATTGGAGAACATGTTTCTTCATAGTGAACACTTGGAATTTGTCTAAAACCTTTGCAACAAAATCTACCATTATAGATTTGTACTTTACCATCCATGTTTATATTGTTTTTGAAGACCCATTTTTACTCTATCAGTTTTACCCCTCCAGGTGGATCTACCAAGGTCAATACCTTGTTGGTATACATAGATTCCATCTCCGATCTCACGGCCTCAAGATATTTCTCAGATTGTGGTCCCTTAGTAGTGTCTAGATCGATTTTTGGCTCATTGTCTGTGTCCGATTCACCACCTTCCTGAGTCACAACATAACAAAATCTTTCAGGTTCAGGGCATGTCCTATTATATCTATGAGGTTCTTGTGTGAAGAATTTGAGATTTCACAAGGACTTTAGATTATCCTTGTTCACTTATAAATCTATTGGTTCAATGTTTTCTTGTTGGTCTCAAACCTCTTTGAGTTCAACTTTTTTCCCATTGATTCCTTTGGAAATAAATTCCTTTCTGGGAATGCAATATCTCTAGCAACAAACACTTTGTTTTTAGATAGGGAATAAAAGCAGTAGCCTTTGCTTTCCTTATAATGTCCAACAAAATAACATTTTTTCAAGAAATGGCTTTCTCACATAAATGTCACTATCACAAATCTTCATAAAAGATACATTGTGATGCTTCCCATACGGTATCCCATATGGTGTCTTTTGAACCGAATTAGATGGTACTCGATTTTGTGTAAACATAATGATTTCAAGTGCAAAATGCAATAAGGTGGTTAGAAGTTTACCTAAACTCATCATTGATCACACCATATCCATCAACGTGTGATTACTTCTTTTTAATACACCATTTTGTTATGGCATTCTAGGCAAAGTCCATTGTAATAGAATACCACGATCTCTCAGAAGTCCTCAAACTCTTGGCTTAAGTATTCTCCACCTCAATTATAAAAAATGACTTAATACATTATCCATGTTTGTTATGTACTTCATTCATGAAATCCTCAAACTTTTCAAAGGTTTCTGAATTATGGTCATCAGATAAACATAACCATACCTACCAAAGTCAACAGTGAAGGTAATGAAGTATTGACACCCATATCTAGCAGTAATTTTAAAAGTGTCATATAAATCAGTATGTATGAGTCCTAATAGATTACTATCCCTCTCACTATTACTAGTGAAAAGTGTCTTGGTCATCTTAGCCAAAAAACAAGATTGCAATGTCTCTCTTGATTCAAAAGAAAAAAGTCAAGATAACCATCTTTACAGATTCTAGATATGGAATTCTCATTTATGTTCCCTAGATGACAATGCCAACGATATGTTTTGTTTCAATTGTTGAGTTTTAGTCTTTCGGTATTTACATTAAAAATATTTGTCATTAGATCTAGCAAATAAAAACAATAAGACATTGGGGCACTACCATAAAAGATCCCATCGTTAGGAATACAACAGACCATTCTTAATATGAATTCATATGCATCCTTGTCCATACAAGATACATAAATGATGTTTCTATTTATGGCAGGTACATAATAGAAGTTCATTAACGCCATTACAAGCCTTGTGGGAAGGGACAAACTATAGGTTCCAACTATAATGACAACAAATCTTGCTTCATTTGCAACTCACAGTTCGACCTCACCCTTTATTAAAGGCCTACTTCTTTTTAGATCTTACATATTAGAGCATATGTGAGATCCACATCTGGTATCTAGTACCCAATATGATGAAGTAGATAATTTTATCTCAATAAAGTATATACCTAAAGTGGATATCTCTATCCCCATTATCTTCTTAATGAATGCCTTCAAGTACAAAGGACATATTCTATTGTACTTTTCTTTCTCCTTATATTGAGTGTTGAATATCAGGATTTATGCTTAGCCTCTAAACTCTTCATGACTTTCCTTTCATCCATGTACTCCATTCCACAGATCATCATCATGTATTTGTCCTTCTTCATTCATGCTTTAGCAAAATCAACATGCCCAAAAAATCCGACAGTGGTATTGCCATGTTATTCAAGTGGTAACACACAATAAAATGGCTATATTGTTCAAGCAATGATTGTAGATTCATATACATGGCCAACTCTTAACTCAAAGAGAATCACAGTTCTTTTAGATGATCCACATGTCCAATCATTTTGAGCACATGGGTCTCCACTGAGTCTCCCTCTATCATCTTACACTCAAAGAGTTCCTTTGAGACATAGTACCTTTCTAATTTTTTGAGATAATGGTTCATGTTCTTAAGATGTGTTGCCATCTCAAGTATCCCCATATCCTAACATTGCTCATGCAACTCATAGTTCATGCAACACAACATAATGTGTTTTATTTCTAAGACATCATTGGCATGCTTCTAGTAAGCATCCACTACAACCCTCAGTGTATCAGGAGTAAGTATTTCTAGCATCGATCTATCTAGGACATAGAGCTTATGCTCATCATTGAGAACCCTTCTCAAATTTCAAAACCAGTGGTGGAAATTTTTCCTTCCAAGTTTTTCCATCCTAAAGACTAACTACAAAAACAATTTGATTATCATTTGATTCTACAAGAGAAAATTGCATTTATCAAAACACTTTTGATTTGATTTGATTTGAATAATATTTGATGATATTTAATTAGGCCATTAATTAATTATTCTCCCACTATTTTACTTAAATTGATATCCCTCATGTATGAATTTGGAAGATTGCAGCATACAAACTTCTAGTGAGACAAGATCCAAAAGATTCAAACATTACCATGCATACACCAACATCCATAATCAATCACTAATGTAGGAAACATTTGCCAATTGCATCCTATGCAATTCGTGGATAGATCATATGTCAAACTATATCTCATAATCATCTGCATGCTTGTAGGTGCTTAATCTAATTATGGATATCCAATTAAGCCTGATCCAAAGGAAACACGATAGTAATGCACCCCGCTTGGTGGGCCCACATTACTACCATCACCTTCCATGAGATGGATAGAGCACCACACTTGGTGTGAAAAGTCAGGCGAATTTGTCACAAATGGTCAACGATTGAAGAGATATTTCACCTCTACTGACATAAGCTCTTAAGCAATGTTGGATCTCACCAATCCAACATATCCAAAGTAAAGTTGAAGGAATCAAGTCGAGCCATTGACGTAAAACAAAGGTGCTTGTTGGGAGGCAACCCAAACAATAAATTCATATTTAGTTTTAATTTTGAATTAGGTATTTTTCTTAATTTTGTTTCTAATTTTTAGATAATTTTGCGCCAAATAAAAATTGCATCATGAGATGATATCTTGAGTTCTAATTTATCTTCATTTTTGAGATTTTCAGATGGAGGATGCACGCTGATTGGAACAAAACCACATCTCATAGTCCAACCAGCCTGAATTTTCCCCTCCATCTTGGATTTAGAGTTTGCTCAGGACGAGCCAAATTCTATGTTTGGGGTGGAGGGTGGGTGGTACGTATTTTACTTTCCACCTTGACCCATCTATCTCAGACAGAAAGTTTCATCGCCACATTTTTGACTATTTTCAAAAAATTTTAAAATAGTTTTCAAAAGAAATTGAACAGATAATTTGACGCTCTCTGTTTAAATAAAAAATCATTACCAACCATCTAGTTTCTCTTAGTACATTTTGAATTATTATACCCTCCTTATTCAAAGCAAATCCTTAAAAGGTCCACTTTTTGAGACTACCCTTTTTATTGAAATCATCTTGTGAAGCTTATGAATCCTAACATCATGATCTTTCTACAAAAATGGCAAGCGCCAGTCGAATTGATAGGGATCAAACACATCATGCTTCCTAACTGATTAGTGGAACAATAACATGGAATCCCCATCGGATCCTCATAAAGTCACTATTTGAGCAAAGTACGATAAAGAGAACGACCCAGTGTACTAAATTGTAAATCAAGATGCATTCTGATCTGAACTCTCTACACTTCTTCTATCATCTTCGTACCCCACCATCTATCAAAAAGAAACAAAAATAGCCAAAATAGTGCCAAACCCTAAGTCCGGGGTGACACACCACTTCCCTCCATATCTACTTCTTCAATACCCCTCACAAATAAAAAGGGGCGTACCACCAATAAAAGATGCCAAAGTGCATACAAAAATGCAATCTCAAGTCGAATAGAGGAGAGATTCGCTCAAAAAAATGCAATAAATGATATTGCAAATGATATAATAAAAATATTGAGTCGAATAGGGGAGAGATTTATTTCTTCCTTCCATAGCACCCTTCACTTGCTTTTCTACCTAAAGGCACAATGAATGCCACCTCTATCCTCAAAAACACAAGTGTCATATTCGGTGCACACTTGTAGTTCCGTGGGTATATCTGGAGTCTTACAAAACTCTTTGACATGTTTGTTGTTGGAAAAAGTGAGCAAGAAGTGATATTGGAAAGCAAACTTAGGAACGAAGATATGGCAAGATGTGTTTAGTGGTCTCAGGTAGTTAAGATACTTAGTCATAATGAGAAGAAAGAAAACAACCGTGATGTGAAGATGAGGCAATCACACAAGTTGAAAGTGTTCATTTGGTGACTATTTCAGATTTTGTGTTACTCGAGGACAAGCAAAATTTAAGTTCGAGGTGTTTTGATGAATGCATACTCATCATGAAAATCAATTTCCATCTTGGGCTCATTTTAATTCAATACACCCAATTTCATTTACTTTATATCAAAATGTGCAAATTGGTTATTTGGTTCAATTGTTAAGGTTTTAACCGAGTTTATGTTGATTTTTATGTAGGTCTTGATGAGGTTGAATAAACAGCTGGCTCCAACTTCCTTTTAACCCTTATTCACCTTCATACTACCTGAGATCCACCCTCACTCGAGATTCTCTCATCATTGGTTTTGACCAACCGGTCTGACCAAATGGTCTCGACCTAACGGTTTCATTCATTTGGTTTTGACCTATCAGTCTAAACCATTCATCTATATAGTCTCATACCGCAAGCATTGCCACACCATCAAATCATGGATCTATGGAACTCGTTCATTTGGGCTAACAGTTTCCATCATGATCAACCCTATTAGTTCTCTCTAAACGGTTTCCTTCCATACGGTCTCAAGACCGTATGGGCAACCACAAGCCCCTTCTCATGACCACACAAGAAGAATCCTCGCGAGACCGTTTGGGCATCTAGACCTAAACCCTTAACCTCCATATTCTTCCTCCATCCATCCTCTATAGCACCGCCACCATCCCCTTCTACCAGCAATGCCCCTGTCCTCTTCCCTCCTCTCTTCCCCTCTTAGACACCTGCAAACCCTAGCTCCACAGCACCCCCATCATCTGTCGCGGGCATCTTCACCTATGCCTCCCACCGTACCATCACTATCTCAAGCAACGCAAGGATCTACAACAATCGTGGCTCAACCTGCCACCTTCTCCGTTGCCCACAGCTCCGGCACCGCCACCACCGTTGAGCAGACGTGACCATCAGACTATAAACAGTCTTGCAGACCGCGAGGAGAAACTGGTTGGCCACAAGATTGTTGGTGGCACACAATCCAAGACTATTTGGACATCTCCAGATCGCAAGACCGATTGCATAAAGATCCGAGGACCGATCGGAGCTTGGCTCTTCAAAATCATTCACACTACCAAGGCAGTGTGAAATCCAGAGCATACCAAACGGGTTGGAGAGATTTACGAGATCGTTTGGTTGATAGGGGGCCAGAGACCGTTTGCAGCCAGCGAACTACAAACTGTTAGCAAGATCACGATCCTCCAAGATCTTATGAATGAGAGTTCAAGACTGATCAAAGGCATCGATCACCCAAAACCATTTGGGCAGCGCCTGACTACCAAGACTATTTGGGCACTTAGGTATTCAAGAGCGTTTGGATGAGGGCGACCAAACCATTTGGATCACTGTGAGTTTAAGATTGTTTGGACTCCTCCGCATATAACCGTATGATCACTGGACCTCCAAGACCGATAGAGCAAGGTCTGAAGATCGTTTGCATGAGACAATAATCTGCAAAACCATTTGGAGGACAGGTTGGTTTGCAAACCATATGGAGGTATACCTGCAAGACCAGTTGGAAGAGAACTAAACACAAAACTGGTTGGGTTGCAAACAATTTGGAGCGCAAGTCCTCAGGACCGCTTGCGAAAATAGAGAAAATTGGAACTGGGTCCAAAATGTCAAGACCCCATCCGAGCCTATAAATAGACCAAAAGGATCCAAATCATTATACCCTCCTTATTCGAAGAAAATCCTCAAAAGGTCCACTTTTTGAGACTAGCCTTTTGATTAAAATCATCTTGTGAAGCTTATGAATCCTAACATCATGATCTTTCTACAAAAATGGCAAGCACCAGTCGAATTGATAGGGATCAAACACATCATGCTTCCTAACTGATTAGTGGAACAATAACATGGAATCCCCATCGGATCCTCATAAAGTCACTATTTGAGCATAGTACGATAAAGAGAACGACCCGATGTACTAAATTGTAAATCAAGCTGCATTCTGATCTGAACTCTCTACACTTCTTCTATCATCTTCGTATCCCACCATCCATCAAAAAGAAACAAAAATAGCCAAAATAGTGCCAAACCTTAAGTCCGGGGTGGCACGCCACTTCCCTCTATATCTACTTCTTCAATACCTAAAGGGTCATACCACCAATAAAAGATGCCAAAGTGCATACAAAAATGCAATCTCAAGTCGAATAGAGGAGAGATTCACACAAAAAAATGCAATAAATGATATTGCAAATGATATAATAAAAATATTGAGTCGAATAGAGGAGAGATTTATTTCTTCCTTGCATAGCACCCTTCACTTGGTTTTCTACCTAAAGGCACAACGAATGCCACCTCTATCCTAAAAAACACCAGTGTCAGATCAGGTGCACACTTGTTGTTCTGTGGGTATCTCTGGACTCTTACAAAACTCTTTGACATGCTTGTTGTTGGAAAAAGTGAGCAAGAAGTGATATTGGAAAGCAAACTTAGGAACAAAGATATGGCAAGATGTGTTTGGTGGTCTCAAGTAGTTAAGATACTTAGTCATAATGAGCAGAAAGAAAACAATCAAGATGTGAAGATGAGGCAATCACACAAGTTGAAAGTGTTCATTTGGTGATTGTTTCAGATTTTGTGTTACTCGAGGACAAGCAAAGTATAAGTTCGGGGTTTTTTGATGAATGCCTAATCATCATGAAAATCAATCACCATCATGGGCTCATTTTGATTCAATACACCCAATTTCATTGACTTTATATCAAAATGTGCAAATTGGTTATTTGGTTCAATTGTTAAGGTTTTAACTGAGTTTATGTTGATTTTTATACAGGTCTTGATGAGGTTGAATAAACAGTTGGCTCCCACATCCTTTTAACCCTTATTCACCTTCAACCTACCCAAGATCCACCCTCACTCTAGATTCTCTCATCATTGGTTTAGACCAACCAGTCTGACCAAATGGTCTCGACCTAACAGTTTCATCCATTCGGTTTTGACTTATCAGTCTGAACCATTCATCTATACGGTCTCAACCCGCAAGCATTGCCACACCATCAAATCATGGATCTATGGTACTCATTCATTTGGGCTAACAGTTTCCATCATGATCAGTCCTATTGGTTCTCTCTAAACGGTTTCCTTCCATATGGTCTCAAGACCGTATGGGAAACCACAAGCCCCTTCTCATGACCACACAAGAAGCATCCTCACGAGACCATTTGGGCATCTAGACCAACACTCTCGACCTCCATATTCTTCCTCTGTCCATCCTCTAAAGCACCGCCACCATCCGCTTCTACCAGCAATGCCCATGTCCTCTTCCCTCCTCTCTTCCCCTCTTCGACACCTACAAACCCTAGCTCCGCAGCACCCTCATCATCTATCATGGGAATCTTCACCTCTGCCTCCCACCGTACCATCACCATCTCGAGCGAAGAAAGGATCTACAACAATCGTGGCTCAACCTGCCACCTTCTCCATTGCCCACAGCTCCAGCACCGCCTCCACCGTTGAGCAGACATGACCATCAGACTATAAACAGTCTTGCAGACCGCGAAGAGAAACCGATTGGCCACAAGATTGTTGGTGGCACACAATCCAAGACTGTTTGGACATCTGCAGATCGCAAGACCGATTCCATAAAGATCCGAGGACCGATCGGAGCTTGGGTCCTCAAAATCATTCGCACTACCAAGGCTGTGTGAAATCCAGAGCATACCAAACGGGTTGGAGGGAATCACGAGATCGTTTGTATGATAGGGGGCAAAAGACCGTTTGCATCCAGCGAAATACAAACTATTAGCAAGATCACGATCCTCCAAGATCTTATGAATGAGAGTTCAAGACTAATCAAAGGCATCAATCACCAGAAACCATTTGGGCAGCTCCTGACTACCAAGACCGTTTAGGCACTTAGGTGTTCAAGACCGTTTGGATGAGGGCGACTAAACCATTTGGATCACTGTGAGTCTAAGGTTGTTTGGACTCCGCTGCGTAAGACTGTATGATCACTGGACCTCCAAGACCGATAGAGAAAGGTCCGAAGACCGTTTGTGTGAGACAATAATCTGCAAAACCATTTGGATGACAGGTTGGTTTGCAAACCATATGGAGGTATACCTGCAAGACCGGTTGGAAGAGAACTAAACACAAAACTGGTTGGGTTGCAAACTATTTGGAGTGCAAGTCCTCAGGACCATTTGGGAAAACTGAGAAAATTGCAACAGGGTCCAAAACGTCAAGACCCCATCCGAGCCTATAAACAGACCAACAGGGTCTTCATTTGGGGAATCAGATCTGAGATGCCACCAGGCTACCTGAACACAAGATTTGATCCAGATCCATCATCCACGCCAACATCAGTTCACCTATTGCTCCTACTGTGATCGAGGAAACCAAGAAGGGAAGGAAGGAGGAGTGAGAAAGAATCCTCAATTTGTCTTGGCATCCTCATTCTTTGTCCACATCTGCTCTGACACAACGTAGAATACTGCATCGTCTTCACCGAGTTTTGACTACCTTCTGCATCATGCTCATGGTGAATTCTTACCTCTCTCTTATTCTTCTTGTTTCTCACATCATGAGCAAGTAGTTACTTTTTGCTGGGGTGTGGGGACTAGCCCCATTGCCCATGCAAGCATGTTCTCTTGTTAAACCTTCCATGGCAATGTATGTAAATTTCCATTTTGTTGCTAGTCATTCATGCTTGTAGTTTGATTACCTACTTGCTTTTATCTTGTTCTTCCCTATGTTGGGAGTTCTTCTATATGTAGGGTAGGATGTCATTTAATGAGGATGACACCCAAACCAGAAACAAAATGGGATACCTTAAGGTCATAAGTGTATGATCTATGAGGGGACGAGCCATCTAGCCTACAGTGACGCTTCTTTGGCCTAAACATTGATGGAGCTTCCACTTGCGTGGAATTTCGTGCTCCACTAAAAATCCTAAAGATGGTAAGTCTTCAGGTTTAAGCTTTCTTATACTAAATTGAGGACTCCACCCACGTATGTTGGGATACGTGGAAGTCTTATCGTAGTATAGTTAAGGGTCAAATCCACAGGGCAATGGTCTTGTCGAGATTAACAAGATAGAAAATGTTAGAATTTCACTTAACTCCTTAATAGTGGGTATCTAGATCAAAGAGTTGGTTTGGTTGTTTTAAACTAAGTGCAAGTAAAATAAATGCATGAAAGTAAATTTAAGGTTGTAAACAATGTTAAGAAACCACTAGGATGTGATCGACTTTCCCCAACACTATGCATGGATCAAAACACGCAACATAAAAACATAACATGAAATAAGAGTTTAAACAGTTAGTATATTTGTAGATTTAGTTTCGTTTCAGAGGACTAACTACGAGAAGTGTAGGAATGTTGCAATGCCAGCAATCCCAGAATGAATGGTCACTTACTTCACATCATTCCCTTAGCAAAGTGTGTTCCTTGACTTATCAAGGTTGTACTTTCATACATCAACTGATTCCATTTCATAGTATGAAAGTACAATGATGGAAGTGAGTTTACTCCACTTCTTGAAAAACACTCCTAGATACTGAAACAGATGCATGGTGGATACGTGCATCATGAACCAACATTCAGTCAAGGTTCGAATCTAATAGTACAAATGTAGACAATTCATACTAAAAGATAAAAGGTAACACAAGTTGGTGATCAAGCAACAAGCATTAATTAAACGATTGATGTTGAACTAAAAAGAAAGTATATATCTATTGCAAACTATGGATTACATTGCATGAGATGAAAACATGGGTAGAGGGGCTACTCCCCGCACCCTAGTGTATAAGACTACTCGCTCATGGAAAGGACAAAGAAGGAGGCAAGAAGAGAGAGAGAGAGAGATAATGTCATCTCAACGAAATAGGGAGGAAGGTCAACCCTTTGGAGAGAGAGAGTGATGATCTTCACACTTCATAGGTTGCTCGATGATGAATCCTCCTCTTCCCACCTTCTTTGACGATGAGAGAGAAAGTAACTTTGGATGGAGTGTGGATCTCAGACCCACAACCCCGAGGCGGTGGAAGAAGGATGGAACAACTCTGGTGCAGTAGAGGCAGCCTTTGGACATCTGAAACTTGATACCTTGTGAGGACCCTTTGGGTCTCATTTATAGGATTTGAGTGGAGTCCAAACGGTTTGGGAAGTTTTAGCCCCAAACGGTCTTGGAAACCGTTTGGGTTCTGAGACCATTTGGACTCTCTTGGTATCAAAACCGTTTGGACTCTCTCGATTTGGAAACCATTTGAGTCCTTGTGGTCTTGAAACCATTTTCCTTTATTCGGTCTTGGGACCGTGTAACTTTATGCGGTCTTGGGACCAGTTGAGCTCCATTCGGTCTTGGGACCGTATGGTATTCATTCAGTCTTGGGACCGTTTGGTGTCCATTCGGTCTTGGGACCATTTGGACTCTCTCGATCTGGAAACCATTTGAGTCCTAGCGGTCCTAAAATTGTTTGCTTTTATTCGGTCTTGGGACTGTGTATCTTTATGCAGTCTTGGGACCGGTTGATCTCCATTCGGTCTTGGGACCATTTGGCATCCATTCGGTCTTGAGACCGTTTGGCATCCATTCGATCTTGAGACCATTTGGCATCCATTCGATCTTGGGACCGTTTGGCGTCCATATGGTCTTGGGACTGTTTGGTGCCCATTCGGTCTTGGGACCGTTTGACGTCCATACGATCTTGGGACCATTTGGTGCCCATTCGGTCTTGGGACCCTTTGGTGCCTATTCAGTCTTGGGACCGTTTGGAGCTTTTGTAATTTTTTTGTATTTTACTGTAGGAAATGAAAAGAAAAATAGGCTAATGATATATTTGCAATAAAGTGGAAAGTTAAAGATTCTATCTAATTTATCTAAGAAAGAGTACGGAAAACTAAGAAAAATCAATAAGATAACATCGCAAAATGGGAGGTTATCAACCCCCGTAACTTAGAGTCTAGCTTGTCCTCAAGCTTGATAGAGCTAAGGCATGTAGTGGCGAGGCGATTTGATTTAGTCAATATTTCTATACTCTTGCTTCAATTCTAAACCAGAGATCTCCTAATGTTGTATCAGAGCTTTTGCTTGCCTTAACTCTTTTAGGTGTTGAGAGTTTCTTGGATCTTAGGTTTCTTCCATATCTCGTAGACCGCATTGGAAGCACTTTTTATTCTGTGCATGTCGTCGACTCTAATCAGTTTTATACTTCTTTGAAAATCTTGACGGAAGCTATAGTGGATATGAGGGTTGGCTAAAGGCTTGTTGTGTAACTCCCACTTCAAGTGGGGGAGGGTTTGTCTATGCATTTAGGGTCTCACTACCGGGAACAATACATCTTCCTTTGTGAGGGCAGTTGAATGTACCGGCCAGGCGAGTCCTTTATCATCCTTTCATATATTTGGATACCTTAGTGTTTCACTACCGGGCACGACACATCTGCCTTTGTGAGGACAGCTAAATGTACCTTCCGGACAAGACCTTTATTGGCTCTTCATATAAATCCTTATGCGTGGTACAACTCTCATATTTTTATTCAACAATCTGGCTTTTATACGTAGACTCACAGGCTTAGGATTTGGAATTTTAAGGGTTTTGGTTGGGCGGTCAAGCCTCTTTAATTTGAAGAGAAGAAATATGTTCTTAGAGTTTCTCATCATGCACTTTGGTTTCTACTTAGTGGTCCACTTGTGAGGCTTCTTGATTTGGATGTCACCTGATATCCCTCCCATCCTTGAGAGTGTTTGGCTTGTTTCGACCCTGATGTTGACCTGTGGAGAGTCAGATGTAGAATTGAAGCAAAAGCATGAAAATCTAGTGTGAAGATAATTTATTAATTCACCATTACATGTCTATATGCTATTCTTGTTATTCCTCTTGAGGACTAACTGGATTCTAAAGTTATCTGGGGATGACTTTTTCCAAGAGGGATGTTAATCTTCCGTGCAAGATTTATTTTAATAGGGGAATTACTTAAAACAAAATCTAAATGTGCAAATAAAACTAAAAAAAATTGTACATAATTGAAAGAGAAGGTAGAGAGGGAAGGATTTTAAAAATGATACCTCACACTTGTCCAGTGTACTCCCCGCCCAACTTATCACTCACTCTGTCCTCAGAGTGTCAAAGTGATACGTTGAGAAGTACAAGGATAAGGACATCAGGCTTCTGTTAGTCCTTTATGAGCTCTAGGCGTTCGTAGAAGATTAGCTGCAAACTTTCCATGTAGAGTGTGGTAATCCACGTCAGTGATGTCCTCTACTGGTCTTCCAAGGACCATGATGGTGTACATCCAGTAGAGGATGTGGAAACCACAATCTTTCAACTCTCGGAGCTGCTGGGGACATTTGTGGCCTAAGGCAGGGTGATGAAAGTGTTCTTTACCGTATGCCCGTGTGTGCTTGCTGAGAAGGTCATGTAGTTGGTCAGCTCACTCCTTCGACACCTCCTCTATGGGCATTCTTGGTTTTGTAGTGTACTGTTGCTGATCTAGATTGTACTGGCTGTCAAAACTATTATATATGATTGTTGTTTCATCATGAAGATTTGTCGCCAGTAACATCCAGTGCTATGAATGAAGGAAAGGAAGCATGATAAACTTCGAGGTCGTATGTTGGAGGAAAGAAACGAGTGCCTCAGGTATTCCGAAGTTCTTTAGCTTTAGGAGATCATCTTTCAAATATGCTGATGCCATATAGATCCTAGGGTGATTCTGTCTGAGGTGATATTGATAGGCGGCCCTCAAACTCACGGATAGATACCCTTTGAACTGTACAATTTAACGTAGCGCATCTGCCATAACCAGGATATCTCCGGCTAGGAAAACGAGATCATCCTTCTCAGCATAAAGCCTAGACATGATGAGCCAAAGTTCATTGTAGGAAAGACTTTTGCAGGCCCTGAGATCAAAATTAGGGAACGTCAGTGTAATGGCAGACAAGGGGACCTTTTGTGAAGATGGTCTGTTGATGGTAGCCTCGGTTATCAACTCGGTGTCCCCTTTATCATCTGCCAAATAAAAAGAGTAATGATCCCATTGTTTCTTCTCGGGGACCTTGGCGGGCTGTTGTTTCTCCAACTCCTTTATTGTTTTCCAGAATGGCTATTTTTGAGGACGTTGGATGGCCGAGTAGAGGTAGCGAGGAACATCGTTAGGCACCATAGTTGGGTCCTTAAAGAACCTTCTATCACATATTAGCTCCATGGCATAACAACCTCGTAGAGAATGAAAATCCTCTATGGCTAGCTCAGAGAAAGGGATTTGTTGATTGAGCGTTTGGATGTGGTGTATAGTGTACAAAGTGCAATCCCTAGATCCTTATTGTGTTTGGACTTGTGGGTTTATGATTTGGAACTAGGGTTGGTTCCAACCATTTTGGAGGGATGGGCATGCATCCCAAATAAATTTTAGAAACCGAAAAGGGATGCATCTCGCCTCCCCAGCTTCAATGCCAGCAAAATTAATTATTTCGGCCTTTAGTTCACTGGTGCAAAAATTGTACACATTGGCGTCTCGAGCCGCGGTATCCACGATCATTAGCAGCTAGTGGCCAGAAACTTGAAAGGGCACGGTAATATAGCATACCTTTCTGGCAATCCCCCTCTGCAACTACTCGATAGATTTGTTTTGTAAATCTTTATATAATGGACTCATGGCCAGAGCAGGTGAAGCGTTAAGTACTGGTTGCAGCCATTTAAAGCCTCTGTAGATTTTTATAGAATTGGCAAGGAGGACACGGAAGATTGTCATCTTCACTGATGACTGTGGTCGAAGGATGGTGCGGAAATCTTCATGTGTCAACTTGCGCTGAGTCTTTGTATTATGGTAGTTAACGCTAGTGTTTAGGATGAATATATCTTGAGCATCTAGGGTAGAGATTGCCGCCATGTCTAAATCATGGATCTGGTGAGGTAGAGGTGGCGGCGGGGGTAGCTCTTGCGGAAGGTGGGAAGAAGTCTGCTCCAAATCATCTATGTGGTGCTGCATATCTTCGTCTTTATCTGAATCAGAAGCAGATTCGAGTTCTTGATTTGTATCTAAACTGACACTTTCTAATTTTTCTGTTCTGGGGGAAAGGGTGAAGATTGCTCCAGGCCAGAGTGTTGTGGATGGTTTGCTTGTGGTTGACTCGTGCTGGTTCCAAATAAACATTTCTGGAACTCAGCAAAAGCTGCTTCTTTGGCAGTTTCCCCCAGCGATCCCATTGCAGAATAGTCAAGAAATTGATCCCCATATGACATGTTAACATTGTCATTGTGAGTAGGGCATTTGAGATCTTTATCACCTTCATGATGTGCTGGTGCAGCTCTACGGCTGGGGCCCTCCCCAGCATTGTTTGTGTCATCAGATTTATCGTATGAGGAGGTGCTATTGTTTGAGTCAGTTGAGAAATCAGAATCCTCATCTTAATCTTCTTCTTCATCATCTTCTTCGTCTGCCACCTTATTTGTGGTCTTATTTTGGTGGAGGCTTCTTGCACTGCTGGTGGAGTGCGTGTAGTTCGTCGAAAGCCACTTGCATATGCTCATGTGTTTCAAGCAGAGCGTCGTGGGTTTCTTCGAGATCTGAATATCGAGCCTTGATGGAGAGGAGTCATATAGAGAGATTTGTCAGTTGATCTCTTAAGTGGTTGATTTCATTGTTGGATGACTCCTCTTGGCAGTTAATGAGTTGCATGAAGGTGGTGTTGATGTCATCCAAGCGCGTGCTTAAAGTAGTTTATTTCTACTTAAGCTCACGCAAGGTTTTTGGAAATTGTTGATTTTGTGCAGAAATCTTGTCGACTTGCTTAGTCAGACAGCCTTGCTGGATTTTCACCCCAAGCACCAACTGTGACAGTTGTTGCAGGTGGTCATCGATGCGTTCGACTTTCACGACCGCTGCTTTCTGGTGTTGGTGGATTCTTGAGATGATGCCTGGCAGGGCACGGTTTTGCTCGTCAATCTTGGCGACCCGTGTAGTTATACCCTGCACACAAAAAAAATAGATTGTAATATATAATAAGGGTCGGTGAGGAGGTTTTGGATAGCGTCGAATCAACGCCCAAATTCTTCACCGACGTTTGTAAAAGGGACCCCAAATGTGGAAGGGTGGGGTGGCTGGGGTCGGGGTGGAAGGGTGGAAGTGCCTTGCGAAAGAGACACTGGTGATGGTCCCACAACCTGCGTGGTGACTGTAGATGGAGTAACCAGCGGTGTCGGGGTGGTGGCAGATGAAAAAAATGGTGGGACCTAGAATGTTAAGGGGAAAAGGGTGGAGATGGGAGCGGAGGAGGTGAAGTCGGGTGTTGGAGTGGAGAATGGGATACTCAAAGAGAAACAAAGGTTGAGGTGGAAGATGTGGGTGGAGGTGTGGATGTGGGTAAAGGGATTGTTGTTAGAATTTTTGTGGAGAAAGGTGGGAGGGTGGTATATGGTGGGATAGTAGTAGATGGTAGTGTGGTGGGGGTGGTTGTGGTGGCGAGCCTAACATTTAGGCTCATGATGAATGAGTCTAAAGATGAGGTATTGATATGTTCCTCAGGATGCGGGCGTTCTGTTTCAGGATTTAGCTTTGATGTCGGCGTCCCTGACAGCTGTTGTGGTTGTAAACGTGCCTTAGATGCTCGTTTTACTAGTATTTTTGTTACCCTAGCTATCAGGGCAGTGATACTAAGTTATGTTTGTCCCACTTTGGTTTTCCTCTCTTGTACTTTGACCAAACTTGGATTTTGGTAAGTTGTTCGTCAGTAAAGAGTTGTTTTTCCTTGTCATAATCCACAAGCTCCGAAAGTTGTAGCAGAGTTCTGGAACATTTTACTGTAGGGCAGAAAATGTAGTGTAATTTTGGCATCCTTTTCATTGATAATATAAGAGTTCTTTAAGGTTTTCTTGTTGGTTAGGATGTCACCCTTGATCTGCGTGCACTTGGGGAGTAATCTTTCCATCTTGAGATATTTAAGAATGGAAGTTATGTGTCCACCCATGCATAATTCTTTCCCTAGGGCATATGCTGAAAACTTTTTTATCATGTGCCATCCAATGTTGACCGGCTTCCCATGTAGGACAGACCAAAAAATAAAAAGATCAGAGGTGATAACATTACCGCCCTCTGTTCTGGGGAAGAGCACACCAGTGAGAATTGTGTGAAGCATGCGTACTAACCCATAATAAATATTGGAGGCCTTGCAGGTCTTCACCTCATAATTTAGGGTCCCTGTTAGGGATTTCTAGAAGTTGTGTCAATGAATTGGGAGATTTTTGTGCTAACAAATTTGGCCTGTTTTAGCTGCTCCTAGTTGTCAATGAAGATTTCATTCAATACATTTTCTATTATGACAACTTTGTTCCCAAAAATCTTGGTGACCAGCCTACGGTCACCACCATCCCTTTCTCTATCCATAATGTCCACAGATTCTTTGATGAGATGTGTAAAAAAATATGTTGTGGGCTCGACGTATGAGATCTTGGGGATAAAACATAGTCTTGAGATATTTGCGTTATCGAGCAGGGGGAGGATTCTATCGTATATCTCCATCTTTTTTAGTATGCTGCAACAGACATACTTTATTGGCTTTAAAGTTTTGTTGATGGATGGGATTGTGTTGATGAAAAGGTTTTCTAGTGGTGGTGTGGTAGTGGTGATGACAGAGAAGACATGATTAGTGGTGGTTGCGGGAGTGTTAGTGGGGGTGGTGGTGGCGGTTGATGGGATGTATCCTGCTAGGGTTTGTTCCCTAGCAGCGGCGGGGTGGACCTATTTTCTTGTCCGTTTCTTTATTGGTTGTTGTTTGGTAGCTTCCTGGGTCTTACGCTTCCCCTTGAACTTTTCAATTGGGGAATCATCTTCGGAATTTGTCTCGTATTCAGAGACTTCATCACTGGAAGAAATTTCTTCCACTTCTTTTTCAAGCTCCTTGGTTAGACATCTGTTGATGCGGTCTATTTTGTGCATGACCAATAGCAGGTTGACTTTTGGTGGGATCATTCGAATCTCGTCATAAATGTCTATCACTTTCTAGAGCTTGGCACGGTCCTCCATCAGTTTCTCCGTTGTCCAGTGTTGAGCGTCGGCGGTTCCAGTGGCTTCTTTTCCGGGTGATGCCATATCTGAAAAATTTGCAGTTTAAATCATGTGTTAGAAAAATTTTGAATTTGCAAAGATAACAAGTTTATTTAAAAGAAAAAGTTAGATCATATGTGTGTTTATGTTTTTATGTTTTAGTGGAATACAAACGGTTTTAGGACCGTTTGTCTCCAAACGGTTTTGGGACCACTTGGCTCGAAACAGTTTCGGGACCGTTTGGCTCCAAACGGTTTCGGGACCTTTTGGCTCCAAATGGTTTCATGACCGTTTGGCTCCAAACAATTTCAGGACCATTTGGCTCCAAATGGTTGAAACCACGAGGAAGGTGGAACGTCGGGGGCGCGGCGGACGGCGGTGAAAATGATGAAAAAGGTGAACGACGGTGGTGACGTGTGTGTCGACAGAAAAGAGAACCGTGTTGGCGATGGTAAAAACGAAGTGTGGCATGATGATGGAAGTGTCAACGATGGCAGTGGTTTTGGTCTACCTTGCTGCTATGGGCGACGATGATGACGGTGAGGTGACGAACGGTGGTAATGATCGTGCAAAAGTCGTGAAGACACGCGGAAGCTGAGGTGACGTCGGTGATGGTAGCGAAACAAACTAGCATCACTTGTTGCGTAGGAGCGAGAAAAGGAGGAAATGAAACAGTACTCACGTGACGGTTTAGAGAGTTTTAGATTTTAAAGAAAGAAAAAGGGGAGGGGTGGGATTATATTTATAGGATTTGGGGGCGACGATACAAATTCCCAAAGTCAATCGGTTTCGAGACCATTTGGGCTCTAAACAGTTTCGAGACCGAAAGGGGTCCAAACATTTTTAAGACCATGAGGCCCAAACGGTTTCAAAACCTGTTAGGATAAGATGGTTTAGGTATTTTTGATTTTTATATTTTTATGTTTTTTTGTTATTTATGTGAATTTTGATATTTTCAGATTAAAGATGATAAACCTAAGTCAAACAAAGGAGCAAAAAAAATGGTGATACTCAGATTTTGTGTTGCCTCCCAAGTCGTGCCTGGGTTTTACGTCGCTGGCTCAACAAAGTTTTGATTTTGTTGAGGTGATGTTGTGGGGTCTCGGATCTCAATAGTCTGTCTTGGAATTTATTCAACTGGAGTATAGTATTTCTTTACTCTATGGCCATTGACTATCCTCTCTCCTCCATCGTCATCAACAATTATGATGGCTCCAGTTGGATATATGTGCTTGATGGTAAAAGGCCCGGACCACTTTGTACGAAGTTTCCCGGGGAACATTTTGAGTATGGAGTTGAAAAGAAGGACTTTGTCACCAATAATGATGTCTTTTCTTTTTAGATGACCATCGTGCCACATCTTGGTTTGTTCTTTGTAGATCCTGGCACTTTGGTATGCGGTCATTCTGACATCCTCTAGTTCTTGTAACATGAGTTGTTTGTTTTCTCCAGCGCTTTTAAAATCAAAATTCAGTTGTTTAATGGCCCACCAAGCCTTATGTTCCAGTTCAACTGGAAGATGACATGATTTCCCATATACCAGACAGAATAGGGTTGTTCCAATTGGTGTTTTATAAGCTATACGGTAAGCCCAAAGGGCATCGAGAAGTTTGATGGACCATTCAGTACGGTGTCTATTGACAATTTTCTCTAAGATTGCCTTCAATTTTCTATTTGAAACTTTGACCTGACCACTAGTTTGTGGATGGTAAGGTGTGGCAACTTTATGGTTGACTCCGTATTTCTTTAGGAGGGCTTTGAAGCTTCGTTCCAGAAAATGGGTTCCTCCGTTGAATATGAGAGTTCGGGAGACTCCGAATCTGGGAAAAATGATATCTTTAAACATCTTAATGACTGGTTTGGAATCGTTGGAAACTGTGGGTATAGCTTCTACCCATTTTGAGACATTATCCAAAACAACCAGTATGTAAGAAAATCCATATGAAGAGGGGAAGAGACCCATGTAGTCTATCCCCCAAACATCAAAAATTTTGATCTCTTGCCACATAGTGAGAGGAATTTCATTCCTTTTAGTTATACCGCCAGAAAGTTGACATTTATTGCATTATTTTACAAACTCATGGGAATCTCTTACTATTGTTGGCCAAAAGAAACTCGATTGTAGAACTTTCATAGCGGTCTTTTTTTAACTCATGTGTCCCCCCAGTGGGGCCGGAATGACAATGTTCTAAGACAGGAGTAATCTCTTCTTCAGGTAGGCAGTGACAAAAAAGTCTTTATGCACCAATACGAAAGAGATAAGGTTCATCCCAGTAGTATTGCTTAACATTGTGGAGGAATTTCTTTTTGTCATGGTGAGAGGCGGAAGGATGGATGATTCCTGTAGCCAGATAGTTCACTATGTCGACATACTAGGGGAATCCGGTGGTAATTTTCATTAGTTGGTCGTCAGGGAGGGAGTCTCAGATAGGTACTTTATCATCATCCTCGACTTCAATGCGGATGAGATGATTGGTGACGATGTATTCCACTCTGATTTTGTCTTTGATTTCCAAATCAAATTCCTAAAGCATCAACACCCAGCGGATAAGTCTGGGTTTTGCGTCTCGCTTCTGAATTAGATATCGAATGGCGGAGTGGTCAGTGTAGACTATGACCTTTGATCCGATCAGGTAGGAGCAAAATTTCTCGAATGCATAGATGGCAGCTAAGAACTCCTTTTATGTAGTGGTGTAGTTCTTTTGCGCTTCATCAAGTGTCTTGAACGCATAGTATATTACATAAGGCTTTTAGTCATTTTTCTGCCCTAACACCGCTTGACGTGTATTTTACTACGCGCTTAAACGCAAGTATACGCGTCGAGTAATATAGGCCTTGTGAGGCCCGAGTCGAACTCAGGGATACATGAATTATTGGAGACTTCTACTAACTAATCGCAATCAGCTAGACCGATTAACAAAGTAGGGTTTTGTTGTTCAAATTAAAAGAAAATAAAAATCAAACAAAGAAAACAATCGATTAAAGGTTAATTTAATCAATTAAAAGGGATATCTTTAAGATGGCGGTTTCACCGCGGGTCAACATTGTATTAGATTTCATATAATTCCTCACACTTCTCTCTCTATCCGGGTAGTGGCCTGAATTGAGGATTACCCACTGTCGTGGTGTAACCCACTACTTAGGTTTAGGTTGATTCCACCGTCGTAGTAATCATTCCCCTAAACTAAGCACATTAAGATTGATCTCTCAGTTCCCACCATTAATCTTACAACTCCTTAGTCAAGGGTTTTATCAATTAATGCAGAATTCGTCTCTTTTCAACCGTTAATCCTTCTGTCGAAGTGATTAAGGGCATTAATTTATTATTATGGTGATCAAGCATAACAATAGCAATAGAGAAAACGAATTTGTACCACGGATATGAGAGAAAAATATGAATTATCACTGTAAAATCATCATACAATGTATCACCGGGCTACTCCCGGTCCTAAAGATTGAGGGTTTTAGCCTCTCATGTTCATCTTACACGAGTGCATGACAGAAATTAGGGAATTCATGAGAAAAACGTGAAATAGATGGGAAAACCCCTGAACGGAGAAGAACCGGTGGATCCTCGGCATAGAACACGAACTTCTCCACCTCTCGGTGGTGAAAATCGTCTCCAGCAGCGTCCGAATCACCCGGGATGAGCTTCTCGGCCTCCGTTCTCCTTTCTCTCTTTTTCGGCACTCGTGCAAAGCAAAAAAATGAGATCCCCCTCGTGAGGGCGGCCGTCCTTAGGTATAAGTCCCTAATTAGGTCGTCAAATAATAACAACCGTCCGATCACGATCAAAACGAATCCAACATGTGTCTGCCGGCGTCGATACCATCGACGAGGGTCGATGGTATCGACCCAGCAGATTAGCGGCCGCTTTCCTTTCTTTTATTCTGAGCGCATGTGGTGATCTCGATACCATCGACGGGGGTGTCGATGGTATCGACTCATGTAGCGTCGGTTTTGTCTTTTAGCGACGCTCTAGCTCTCCTTGTGTCGATGGCATCGACTTGGGTCGATGGTATCGACTTTATCCTTGCCAGCAACCTGTAGACATCTCGATGCCATCGACATGGGTGTCGATGGTATCGACTCTGTATTGCTCTTCACGGCTGACAACCTGTGGCTTGGTCGATGGTATCGACATCCGTCGATGGTATCGACGGATGCAGATACTTGTTTTTCCTGAAATTGCAAAACAAGACCAAATAAATCCACACAATATATGATAAAATGATCAATAATGCTTAATTTACTGAAATAAAGGGGATTTGATATAAAATGATGGCAAAGACCAAATTAAGTGAATTATGCGATATTATCCATGAAAATGAGTAATTAAAGCACAAAACACATATGAAATCAGTCTATAAATGCGACTCAAAATCATCGCATCAAACTCCCCTAAGCTTAAGCATTGCTCGCCCTCGAGCAACTAATCCTTAGAATAGAATTGCGAATGTCAACTAACAATCAAAATACCAACCCACATCACAATTGACTCCCACTGGACATTCTCAAACCGGCCTACCAATCACAGAATAGTAATTACCCTGTAGGCGACAATAATCATCAATAAAAGAATTAGTCCTTCAAACTGATGAACACTATCACATAAAGCAGTTAATATAATAAACTCCGCCGATTCGGTCATGGTGCATCTTGTGATCGCCTAAACTACGTTGCTCGCCCCTAACTACCATCTACATGGAAGCAGTCCTCCTTATACACATGAGTGAGGAGAATATCACGGTGGCCTACCAATCCGAGCAACGGGTGGATGGAATGGGTGGTTCATGGAAGAATATGGAAGTATTACACAGTTTCAATATGCATATAACAAAATGCCCTAAATGATGCAAATGCGTATTAAGAATGCCCTAATGCCTAAAAGTGGTTGGAATGATGCATGCACTAACTTTCTACCTCAGAATGAGATAGAAATCTACTCAAGCCACATCATGTACTCCATTTCCTTGTTATGCAAGTGATAAAATCACTCCTTCCTCCCTCTTATTCTTTTCCTTCCAATATTTTTTCTTTTTCTATGTTTTTTCTTTGCCCACATATCCATAATTACATAGAGATACATGTATAAGGGCTTTTTTTTTCTTTATAATTGGAGATCTTTGTTTTACTTCGAGGGTATGGAACTAATTAGATCACCTACTTAGGAGAACTGAGATACATGGTGTGCTTATGCATGAAAATCATGAAATTATGAATGCAACTACATGACATGCACCTAAAGGTAATGTGCATGTATCCGTGTATATTTTTTTCCGCTTTATGCAAAATTATGAAAATAGGAATGCAAACCCTATCTACATGCTATGCATGCAAAAGAAATTGAAACTGCACTTACTTCCAATTCTTGGGTGGATTATGGAAAAATGGGGTGGAATGATCACAAGATTAAGTGACTGAACCTTAGAAGAAAATTATGTGTCCCTCTTTACTGACATGTGTAGTAGTTTAAAGGGTTCTTTCTCTTACATCTGATTAAGGTCTCATTACCATTTGATTCGGTTAGGCTCAAACAACCGTTACTATCCACTTTCCATGAGTCAAAGGGGTGTGGGAATGACATATTGCTTCAAAGTTGACATAATCAATCATTTTCATAGAATAAGTTCCCCAAGGACAACCAAGCAAATCTATCCAAATAACACAGAAAAATTTTAAATTCCCTTAATTTCCCCATGAAAACAGCAAGATGACAATTTTTAAGACATCCACGATTACACTAGATAGATGTGGATCCTAAATAACAACTTAAAATTGCAAAAAAAAATAACAAAGCAAAAACTAAAACAACTAAAGAAAAATAAAAGATAGAGCTGTTCCAGCCACCCCCCCTAAGCTTGAATTCGACTATGGCCTCATAGTCAAAAACCAATTTAAGGGTGGAACAGTGATACCCTGATCAGTCCTGTGGAGGCGGTGGTGGGTATTGTGGTGCCGTCGGATCCCAAGACGGGTACTCCCCCTGGAAGCTTGGCTCATATTGGGTCCTCGGCGGAGGTTGTGGATAACCTCCAAAGTAATCTCGACTCCAGTAGTGGTCGAAGAAAGGCTCCTGCTGCGTCTCGATCCGCTGCAACCGGATGTGGAATTGTTCTTGGTTGGCGAGGATCAGCCGCTCGTTCTCGAATATAGCTCGTTGACTGTCGAGCAACCGGCCCGTTGTCTCATGGATGCCGGTATACAAGGCCATGTGCTGGTGCTGCGTCTGCTGGATGTCCTGCAGCATGGTATACATCCCTTGCATGGAATAGGGATCCGCAACTGGCTGCTCTTCCTGTGGTGTTGGCGGCGGGGGCTGAGATGATGAAGATGCACCCGGGTGCATCCTAGGACGCTTCCGTGGTGTCACACGTGCTCGAAGAGGTGTGAAAGCCTCCTCGTCTTCCTCGGCCTCGCCTTCTTGGTCTTCACCTCCGCCTTCTTCATCGGAGGACTCAATGGCTATGATGGGCCACCGAAAGTGTTGCTTGCCCTCTATGTGGAAGACGTCGTCCGGTAGGGATGCTTCCTGGTAAGCTTGGTTGACGTGGCAGTGAGCGAACGCCAACCCGTCTCGGAGGAGAATAAGGTTGGAACGGTGCAAATGATGCACGTTCACCTTACTCCGCGAAGAAATCGGAGTCATGGTCTGAAGGTTTAGCCCCAAGTATATCGCCAACTTGGTGACTAGGCCACCAAAGTGGATTGGAGCCTTCCTTGTGCTCCGCTTCACTGCCATAACGCGCTGCAACCAGAAAGCTCCCCAGTTGCACTCTTTACGCTTCAGAAGGGCGTACAGAAAGAACAAGTCGCTCTCCTGAAACTTGCTCAACGCAAGATCGCTCCGCCCGAAGAAGGTCAAGCTCAGCATCCTATGCAACACTCGGACGAACGGGTGTTCAAAATCAGCTACCGCGGCATTGTGGTAGCTCACGGTCTTCCCTGCCGGCACCGTACAAAGCTCGGAGAAGATCTTGTCGTAGTCGGTGCGGGCGTCGGGGCGTCTGTGATCATGGCGGCCGTGGTTCCAGTTGAAGATGTCGTTGAACTGCTCCAACGTAATGTTGTAATTGTTGTTGAAGAGTCGGAAGGACACCCTTCCCTTGATCCACTCCCGGTCCGTTGCTATCACGTCGTTTGGCACGACGCAGATATCAAGAGACGCCATGAACTCTGCCACTAGTTCTTTGTAGGTGGGCCATTCGCCGAAAAACGGCTGCCCATCCGCATGATACTCCATCTGATCGTGGCGTCAACCGGTGTGCCGTGCTTGCCCGGCCAGTACATAGGCCAAGTTGGCCTCGAATCCCAGCTCCATGATCATTCCCCGGTCCACATACCGGGTGACCTCGAACTTCCTGTGCATGATCTCCTCGTACACTTTCCTCGTGTCCATATTGGCGTGAATAAGGCGTGGACGAGAGATGGAAGCAGGTGGAGGAGGAACAAATCTCTCAATCTCTATAGGGTGTGCGCTCGATGAAGATGCTCCGCCCGTATGCACCATGATTGTCAGAAGAAGAGATTAAGAGAAAGGAGCTCGGTGAAGATGGAGAGAAATCTCCGCTCGATGAAGATCCTTGCTCGGTGACGCTTCTCCGCAGGTGTAGAAGGCTCGGGGGAGTGCTCGGCGCAATGGGGGATACTTGCTCTGAGGGTGTGATGTCATATGACGTTGCAAGTCCCCTTAAATAGACTTGATTGGCGCCCATGTTGACCCGTCGATACCATCGACGTGGGTCGATGGTATCGACATGTCTCGCGGGTATCCGCCTCTGTCGCTGGCATCGACGGCTGATGTTTGCTGATATGAAAAACCCGGATCGCTGACGAGTCGATACCATCGACAAATGTCGATGGTATCGACGAAGCCCCCGGATCGCTGACGTGGCTGTCGCGGTCATCGTCGATGTCATCATGCGGATCGGTGACATGTCCGTCGATACCATCGACGGGTGTCGATGGTATCGACTTGCTTTTATTGAGACACCTCCATTTTCTTGCTTTCAACCTGATGATGTCGATACCATCGACGAGGCCGTCGATGGTATCGAGTTGAGTGAGCAAAAATCGTCTGAATATCTCCAGAGATCTCGATGGTATCGACTGGGGTGTCGATACCATCGACATTTTTATTGCGATCTGCCTGTGACCATGTCGATGCCATCGACGGGTCCGTCGATGGTATCGACGCAGTGCAATTTCTGCTTGTGTCAACCTGTACCCATGTCGATGCCATCGACGGGTGTGTCGATGGTATCGACTCTGCCTGGTCCTGCACAATTAACAAACGGATCAAGGTATCATATTTAGACTAAAAAGGTAAACAAAATAAAAGCAAACTACACCTAAACTATCCTAATGTACCAATGGTTGGGTTGCCTCCCAACAAGCGCCCTTCTTTAGCGTCTTAGGCTAGACGTCAGTCCTTCTTCTCATTCATGTATAAGTGAAATGAGTTTAACCTCATTCACTTTCCTCTTGTAATTCTCACCAAAGTATAGCTTCAAGCGTTGCCCGTTCACCAAGAACGTGGCCTCTCCATCTCGCACGAGAATCGCTCCGTGCGGTCTCACTTCTTCCACCTCAAAGGGTCCACTCCATCGGGATTTCAGTTTCCCGGGATGCAACTTGAGACGAGAATTGAACAATAAGACACTGTCTCCTTTCTTAAACGTGCGCATCTCAATGTGGCGATCGTGGATCAGCTTTGTGCGCTCCTTGTAAATACGGGCATTCTCATATGCCGTCATGCGTAGCTCATCCAATTCATTCAATTCTAACATTCTTTTCCTCCCGGCCTCGTCATAGCGCAAATTCAGCCTTCTTAGCGCCCAATGGGCCTTGTGCTCCAATTCTACCGGAAGATGGCATGCCCGGCCATACGCCAACCTAAAAGGCGTAGTGCCTATAGGTGTTTTGTACGCCGTTCGATAAGCCCAAAGTGCATCCGGTAACAATGCACTCTAATTCTTCCGTGTAGATGCTACGGTCCTTTCTAAGATCTTTTTGATTTCTCTGTTTGATACCTCCACCTGTCCTTGCGTTTGTGGGTGATACGGGGTGCCAATATTGTGCTTGACCCCATATTTCTTCAAAAGTGAAGCAAATTTCTGATTTCGGAAGTGTGTGCCTCCGTCACTAATAATCATCCGAGGAATCCCGAACCTGCAGAAAATATTCTCCTTGACGAACCTGCACACTACATTCGAATCATTAGTCCTTGTGGGGATTGCCTCCACCCACTTCGACACATAATCCACAGCAAGCAAAATATAAAGATTTGAATTTGAGGACACAAAGGGTCCCATGAAGTCAATGCCCCATAGATCAAATACCTCGACTTCCTGAAACACATTCAGGGGCATTTCTTGTCTCCTTGAGATATTACCTGCACGCTGGCATGGGTCACACTGCCTAACAAAATCATAGGCGTCCCGGAACAAAGTGGGCCAATAAAGGCCGCTCTCCAACACCTTAGCTGCTGTCCGTGAGCTAGCATGATGTCCTCCCGTAGGCGACATGTGACAATGATGTAGAACACTTTCGTACTCTACTTCCGGCACGCACCTGCGAAGAATACCATCCCTGCATTGTTTCAACAATATTGGGTCATCCCAAAAATAGTATCTCAATGAATGAAAGAATTTCTTCTTCTCTTGATAGGACCAATCTTCCGGGATGATCCCGCAAGCCAGAAAATTCACAATATTCGCAAACCATGGTTCTTTAGAATCAATATTTAAAAGTTGTTCGTCGGGAAAGGTCTCGGTAATGGGTATATGCAAACCCTGTTCATCCACCCTCTCTAACCTAGAAAAGTGGTCAGCCACCACATTTTCAATTCCCGACTTGTCCTTAATTTCAATATCAAATTCTTGTAAGAGCAGAATCCACCTAATTAGTCTCGGCTTGGCATCCTTCTTCTCCATCAAATACTTTATTGCTGCGTGATCCGTCCACACAACCACCTTAGAACCCACTAAGTATTGCCGAAATTTCTCAAAAGCAAATACAACAGCAAGTAACTCCTTTTCCGTGGTTGTGTAATTTAATTGAGCATCATTAAGTGTTTTTGAGGCGTAGAAAATCACCGCAGGCTTGTTATCTACCCTTTGCCCCAAAACAGCCCCTACAGCATAGTCAGACGCATCACACATCAACTCGAACGACTTTGTCCAATCCGGCGTTTGAACAACCGGAGCCGAAATCAGCTTTTCCTTCAAGAGCTCGAATGCATGAAGACATTTCTCATTGAAATCAAAAACTGCGTCTTTTTCCAACAATTCCGATAATGGCTTTGCGATTTTTGAAAAATCTTTGATAAAGCGCCGATAAAATCCAGCGTGTCCCAAAAAGCTTCTTACCCCTTTTACAGAGTTTGGTGGGGGTAGCTTAGAAATCACCTCTATTTTTACAGGGTCAACCTCTAGACCCTTGCTAGACACCTTGTGTCCTAGCACAATTCCTTCTGTCACCATCATGTGACATTTCTCCCAATTGAGGACCAAGTGTGTGTCCTCGCACCGCTGCAAAACCTTATCTAAATTGTAAAGGCATTCATCAAAAGATGCTCCATAGACTGAGAAGTCATCCATGAAGACTTCGAGACACCGCTCCACCATGTCAGAGAATATGGCGAGCATGCAGCGTTGAAAAGTCGCCGGCGCATTGCATAAACCAAACGGCATACGGCGGTAGGCGAAGGTCCCATAGGGACATGTGAAAGTAGACTTCTCCTGATCCAACAGATCAATAGAAATCTGGTTGTACCCCGAATAACCATCTAAGAAACAAAAATGCGACCGACCGGCGAAGCGTTCCAAAATCTGATCAATGAATGGTAATGGAAAATGATCTTTCAGCGTGGCGGCGTTCAATCGGCGGTAATCAATGCATACACGCCACCCGGTTACCAGTCGGGTGGTGACAGGTTCATTTAAAAGATTGGTAGTTACAGTGATTCCCCCCTTCTTAGGGACTACCTGCGTGGGGCTCACCCACGTCGAATCAGAGATTGCATAAATAATCCCTGCAGTAAGCAACTTGATGACTTCCTTTTTGACCACCTCCATCATGCTTGGATTTAGACGTCTTTGAGGCTGTATGACTGACTTGGCGCCTTCCTCAAGCCGAATCTTGTGTTGACAAAGCGTAGGGGAGATCCCCTTGATATCCGCCACAGACCACCCAAAGGCTCCACGGTGGTTCTTGAGCACTATCAATAGCTGCTCCTCCTCATCCGTACTCAAATATGCAGAAACAATCACTGGCAATTTGTCCTCCTTAGCTAGAAAGACGTACTTCAGGTGCGGGGGCAGTGGCTTCAACTCCAGCTCCGGTGGGCATATAAGAGATGATTGTAGCGGTGGGGGTAGTGTACCCAAATCGTCATAGTGTCTCATGTAGAAACATGGAAGCATTTGAAGCATTTTGGCACACTCTTTGAGTGAAGTACCCCGCATCCAATCATGAGTGACATTAAGCAAACACGCTTCTAGAGGCAATTCCGGATATGCATCACAAACAGAAGTAATTATCACATCCTCCTCCCACGAAGGTGGGATGTCCTCATCCTCATCATTTGGAAACCCGACCGCCTTGCATAAAGAGACAACTTTCGTTTGCTCCATAAGGTCTACCGCCAAGGTCCCATTCTCTATCTTGCTCATCACATGAGCCATATCTAGAAATGGCTTCCCGAGACACAGTGAGATATTGCTTTCCACATGCTTCACCATGTTGCACTGTGCCTTCGCTTTAGTAGATGTATTGTTATTGGGCATGACCATCTCAAAGCGATCATCGGCAATGCCTAAGGTCAAGCGGCCTCTTCCCATCTCCAAGATCATATCAGCTGTAGCTTGGAATGGGCGACCAAGAAGTAGCTCATTGCCGTGTTCGTCTTGCATCTCCATCACAACAAAATCAGCGGGAAAAACAAAGCGGTCTACCTTGACCAACACATCCTCACAAATGCCATAAGGTTTCACCACAGAATTATCGGCCAATTGGATGGTCATGTTACTAGGCCTTGACTCCTTCAATCCAAGTTTCTTGAATGTGGAAAGGGGCATCAGATTGATGCTTGCCCCAGAATCACAAAGCGCTTCGCCAAATTTGAACTTCCCGATAAAGCATGAAATATTGAAACACCCGGGATCCTGTCGCTTTGGCGGCAAAGTGCCCGTAATAAAAGCACTCACTTGCTCCTTCAATACCACGACCTCAGTGTCGGGTATCTTCCTCTTCTTGGTGATTACATCTTTAAGAAACTTTCCATAAGACGGAATTTGTTCAATTGCCTCTAGCAAGGGAATATTCACAGATAATTTCCTGAAGCTGTCCAGAAATTTCTTAAACTGTGCATCCACCTTTCTTGCCTTTGCGCTATTTGGATATGGAACCGGAACACTATGTGCCCTTTGATGAGGTGGCACATAAGGAGTTAATTTCTGCGGTTCTTCCTCAGTGGCTTGTCCTTCCTTACCAGCTTCGGTTGTGTCATCAATTTGCTCTATGACCGGTGCGGGCTGCTCCTTAGCGGTTGTCTCTTCGACTGTGTCCTTTGGTGTGCTTGTGTCATCCTCCCTTGGATTAAGCACCTTTTTACCGCTTCTCAAAAAAATGGCTTTGGCCTGTTGGTTTCCCCCGGGAACATTGGTGTTCCCCGGAAAACCCGGATGTGCCGGCTTCTTCAAGCTTGCAATCTCTGCTGCCATCTGTGCCATGGAAGTCTCTATAGTCCGCATTTGAGCCCCGTGGCTCTGCAATGTCTGCCCGAACTGGTTCATGTATTCGCCTTGTTGCTTTATTTGCTGCCCAAAAGTGTTCATCAATTCTTGATTTTGCTTTATGACTTGATTGAGCAACTCCGTGCTCTTATCCTCTGCGGCTGGTGCAGGCTTGGCGTCCGGATCTTGCAGGAAATTGTTTGGATCCTTCCATGAAAATTTCTTGTCTTTCCGCCATGAGTAGTCATTGTTCCTGTACCCCTGCTGTTGCCTTATATATTTGACCTGAGCCTCGTCCTCGGACTCATTGTCTTCTTTTTGTAGCAGCTTCTTAGCGAGAAGATCCATCTTCTCATTCAGCTCTCTAATTGCCTTAGACTCAGTGGCAACTCTCGCTTGCTCAACTGTGCCTCTATCTCTCTCTCTCCAAGATTGTTTTTGTGCCATATTCTTCAGTATTTCCCAGCACCTCTCGTCAGTGTTGTTCAGAAAAAATCCAGATCCTGCCGAATCCAAGTTGCTTCTATCATGCTCGGAGAGAGCAAAATAGAAGATCTTCACCTGGGTCTCCTTGTCCAAACCATGGTGTGGACATCTCCTCAACATGACTTGGAATCGCTCCCAAGTCTCAGAATAAGTTTCACCCGCTGATTGGGTGAAATTGTGGATCTTCCGGATCATGTCATTGGTCTTCTCAGGAGGGAAGAACCTCTCAAAGAATACCTCCACCATATGATCCCATGACTCGACAAAATCGTCATCAAGGTTGTGGAGCCACTCTCTCGCCGTTCCTGCTAGCGAACTTGGAAATAACTTGAGATATAACGCATCTTGTGGGAATCTGTCAATCTTCACCATGTCACAGTTCTCCACGAACTGGCTGATGTGAGCTACCGGATCTTCATTCTTCAATCCATGAAATGCGTTAGACTTGATCAGATTGATCAATGTTGGATCTATCTTGTAGGTTGGAATATCTATCCCTTTTTTCTTTATAGGCCCTTTTGATGCAGAGGAGGAAGACGCCTTGATCTTTGCCCATATCGTTTGTGGTTCAGCCATTTCTTCTTCTTCTTGTTGTTCTTGCTCAAATTCAGAATTTATATCACTAATATGTCCCTCTTCTTGCTCCTGCTCGAAGTACTCTCTGTCTCCTGATCCCCCAAATGGCACCTGAGGTGAGTGCTCCTCGTAGTATCTACTACGTGTGTACACCATGCAAGTACCTGAAAATTTTGAAAATTGGGTTCAGTACAATGCTTTGACAGAGTAAACACAAATATAAAGGAGTGAAGGAATTTTTAGAAATGTTTTTGAAATAAAATAAAAAAAAACGTGGCCTAGAGTGGCCGCTCTTAGCACTCAAAGTGCCAATAATTCGCCGTATCCCCGGCAACGGCGCCAAAAACTTGACGTGTATTTTACTACGCGCTTAAACGCAAGTATACGCGTCGAGTAATATAGGCCTTGTGAGGCCCGAGTCGAACTCAGGGATACGTGAATTATTGGAGACTTCTACTAACTAATCGCAATCAGCTAGACCGATTAACAAAGTAGGGTTTTGTTGTTCAAATTAAAAGAAAATAAAAATCAAACAAAGAAAACAATCGATTAAAGGTTAATTTAATCAATTAAAAGGGATATCTTTAGGATGGCGGTTTCACCGCGGGTCAACATTGTATTAGATTTCATATAATTCCTCACACTTCTCTCTCTATCCGGGTAGTGGCCTGAATTGAGGATTACCCACTGTCGTGGTGTAACCCACTACTTAGGTTTAGGTTGATTCCACCGTCTTAGTAATCATTCCCCTAAACTCAGCGCATTAAGATTGATCTCTCAGTTCCCACCATTAATCTTACAACTCCTTAGTCAAGGGTTTTATCAATTAAAGCAGAATTCGTATCTTTTCAACCGTTAATCCTTCTGTCGAAGTGATTAAGGGCATTAATTTATTATTATGGTGATCAAGCATAACAATAGCAATAGAGAAAACGAATTTGTACCACGGATATGAGAGAAAAATATGAATTATCACTGTAAAATCATCATACAATGTATCACCGGGCTACTACCGGTCCTAAAGATTGAGGGTTTTAGCCTCTCATGTTCATCTTACACGAGTGCATGACAGAAATTAGGGAATTCATGAGAAAAACGTGAAATAGATGGGAAAACCCCTGAACGGAGAAGAACCGGTGGATCCTCGGCGTAGAACACGAACTTCTCCGCCTCTCGGTGGTGAAAATCGTCTCCAGCAGCGTCCGAATCACCCGGGATGAGCTTCTCGGCCTCCGTTCTCCTTTCTCTCTTTTTCGGCACTCGTGCAAAGCAAAAAAATGAGATCCCCCTCGTGAGGGCGGCCGTCCTTAGGTATAAGTCCCTAATTAGGTCGTCAAATAATAACAACCGTCCGATCACGATCAAAACAAATCCAACATGTGTCTGCCGGCGTCGATACCATCGACGAGGGTCGATGGTATCGACCCAGCAGATTAGCGGCCGCTTTCCTTTCTTTTATTCTGAGTGCCTGTGGTGATCTCGATACCATCGACGGGGGTGTCGATGGTATCGACTCATGTAGCGTCGGTTTTGTCTTTTAGCGACGCTGTAGCTCTCCTTGTGTCGATGGCATCGACTTGGGTCGATGGTATCGACTTTATCCTTGCCAGCAACCTGTAGACATCTCGATGCCATCGACATGGGTGTCGATGGTATCGACTCTGTATTGCTCTTCACGGCTGACAACCTGTGGCTTGGTCGATGGTATCGACATCCGTCGATGGTATCGACGGATGCAGATACTTGTTTTTCCTGAAATTGCAAAACAAGACCAAATAAATCCACACAATATATGATAAAATGATCAATAATGCTTAATTTACTGAAATAAAGGGGATTTGATATAAAATGATGGCAAAGACCAAATTAAGTGAATTATGCGATATTATCCATGAAAATGAGTAATTAAAGCACAAAACACATATGAAATCAGTCTATAAATGCGACTCAAAATCATCGCATCACCGCTCCTATAGCATAGTCTCTAGCATAACACATTCTTTTGAATGGTTGCAACCAGTCAGGTACTCTCAGAATAGGCGCAGAGACTAGAGCGTTCTTTAAGGTTGTGAAGCTTTGTAGACATTCTTGGTCAAAATTGAACTCGGTGTCCTTGGTCAATGATTGGGTCATGGGTTTTACTACATTCGAGAAATCTTTAATGAATCTTCAATAAAACCCAGCATGACCCAAGAATGTTCGTACTCCTTTTACGTCTTTTGGCGGTGATATTTTCGAGGGGACATCAATTTTTTCCTTTTCTACCTCAATCCCTCTTTCACTATATGTCCGAGGACGACACCTTCAATTACCATAAAATGGCATTTTTTCCAATTTAAGATAAGGTTCATTTCCTCACATCTTTGTAAGACTTGTCCAAGGTTTAATAGACAATTGTCAAAGGAATCTCCGTAAACTGAAAAGTCATCCATGAATACTTCCATTATGGACTTGGTTAACCCTACAAAAATAGCAAACATGCACCTTTGGAAGGTAGCAGGTGCGTTGCACAACCCGAATGGCATTCTTCTGAAAGTGTAGGTCCCAAAGGGACAAGTAAAAGTTGTTTTTTCTTGGTCTTACGAGTGTATAGGGATTTGATAGAACCCGGAATAACCATTGAGATAACAAAAGAACTTTTGATGGGCTAGGCGTTCGAGGACTTCATCAAGAAAAGGTAGAGGGTAGTGATCATTTCGTGTTGCTTTGTTTAGTTTCCTATAGTTGATACACATTCTCTCCCCCGTGACAGTACTCGTGGGTACTAGATCATTTTTATCATTTAGCACGACAGTGGTTCCTCCCATTTTGGGGACCACTTGGACAGGGCTGACCCATTGAGAATTTGAAATTGGGTAGATAATATCGACTTTCACCAGTTTGAGGACCTCAAGGCGAACCACCTATTTAAGATTGGGGTTCAACTTTCTCTGGTGCTCTCTTGAATGCTTGAATTCTTCTACCATGGGCAATCTATGCATACATAGGGCTAGGTTTAAACCTGTCAGGTCAGTTATTTTGCACCCAATGGCTTTCTTATGTTTCTTTAACTCAACGAGAAGCCTTTCTTCCCGGTCTTTCATTAGAGTGGAACTGATGATTACTGGACATAGTTTTTCTTCATCCAGGAAGACATTCTTAAGTCCCATTGGTAGGGTTTTCATCTCGGTAGCCTTAGGTGCTTCTGTTGTTTCTAAAATAGTGACAGATTTGAGCTCCTTAAAAGTGACTGTTGGTTCTTCTTTAGATTTCTCTAAGTGTTGAAAGCATTGTTGAACTAATTCGTTGGATGAGAATTCAACTTCTGGATTTATTAGGACATTTTCTAACTCATCAGATGCTTCAGATATTTCCAATTGGGACATTTGATGTATTGCATCTAAGAGAAAAACTTCCTCTTGAATGTTGGGACCTTTCATGCTGTTGAGGACCCGGAACTGAATTGCTTCTTTTCCCAGTTTCAGAATGATTGTGCCAGCTTCAACATCAATGAGTGCCCTAGCTGTGGCAAGGAAGGGTCTGCCAAATATTATTGGGTATCTTAGATCCTCCTTGATATCCATAATGACAAAATCACATGGGACATAAGAATCTTTACCTATCCTGATTGGAATGTCTTCAATAATTCCTAGGGGTGCAGTGATAGTGGAATCAACTAATTGAATTGTCATTGTTGTGGGTAGCAAGTTATTAAAACCCAATCTTTTACACATGGAGTAGGGCATAATAGATATGCTAGCCCCTAAGTCATCTAATCCCTTTTTGCTCGAAGCATTTCCAATACAACATTGAATACCGAAAGAACCAGTGTCCTTCTTTTTCTTTGGCATCATATTAAGAATGATATCGGAGGTGGTCTGAGCCAGTTTGATTGTCTCCTGATCTTCAGTAATATATTTCCTTGATAGCAAGGTTTTTCGATATTTAGCCCAAGCTGGTACTTCAGAGAGGGCATCGAGAAGCAGGATATCGATATAAAGTTTCTTCATCGCCTCCTTGAATTTTTGGAATCTAGTGTCGATTTTAGTCTCTCTCTCAATCTTCTTGGATATGGTATCCTAGGTTTATATTGCAGAACTTCTGGCTCTTTGGGAGCTTGTTCCTTTTCTTTGTCTTTTGTAGTCTCTGCAGATTTCTCAATTCCTAGATTTGGGCTTGCATTCAGTGTAAAGACAGGTATATCATCATCATCATGAGCGATTATCGTAGCTTCATGAAAGACACGACCATATCTTGTAGTGACGACATTCAATTGCTCTGGTCTATTTTGATCGTGTCTTGGGTTTGACTCAGGTTGACCCGCAAAAGTACCTCCTAGTGGTTTCAACTGGGGAGTAATGTGTGCTAGTTGAGCCTCCACAACCTTCTGTTGAGCTTGCTGATTGGCAACCATGGTTTGGTGTGACTGTAACATTTGCCTAATCATAGTCATCTCGTCTGTTGGCTGGCAAGGAGCATTTTTCTGTTGAAATTGAGTGAGTTGTTGTTGTCCTTGATGTGGTTGTTGCGGAGGTGATGTTAACTAAGGTTGATGCGATTGCTGATGAGGAGGTAATTGTGGGTGCAGAGGAGGATGGGTATATTGATAGTAGGTGGAGGGATTGCTTGGGTAGTTGGATCTTAGGAAATTATTTCTAAGATTCCCTTGATTTTGGTTATAGTTATTTTGAAATCCAGGTGGCAATCTATTAGAAGATCCTCCTTGTGTTTGATGTTGCAGGTTAGCAGTCCTAGCAGGATTCCCATATTGAAAACCGGGGTGGATTCTTGGTTGATTTGGATTATAGTAAGCTTGTCCTAGTATCAAATGAATGGAATTAACTTGTTCGGGTATCTGATCTTTAGGGTGTTCGATGATTGGTATGTACTATTTTTGTGGTGGTCATATCCATCATCACATTATAAAGTAAGCCACATGACAATGTAGGGTGATCAGATGTGTGACAGGCTTCACAAGTCCCTGTAGAAGCTTTAACTTATTAAATTTGGGGTATTTTCTTCTTATCATATTCTCCAAATGAAGTTTCAATCGCATGCTATTTGTGAGATATAGTCTTTAAAGCTTCATAAATAGCCTTCATTTCCAGTGATTCCTCAGCCTTATAAACTTTGAGGACTCCCTTAGCAGATGATCATCCCCAATTGGATTGGTTCTCAACTCCAAGTGTAACGATTTTCCAAGCATCCTCGTAGTTCTTCCTCATAAAATTTCCTCTAGATGAGGAATCCAGAAATTGCTTGATATGATCACTCACCCCCCTATAGAACGTTTCCATTCATTAATTTTGGGAGATACCATGATGAGGGCACTTCCTTAGAAGTCCTTGAATCTTTCCCATGTTACTCCGAGTGATTCTCCAGGAAGTTGGGCGAAGTGGTTGATCTTCCCCCTAATTTCGTAGGTTAATGAAGGAGGGAAAAACTTTTCCAAGAAAATTTCTTCCAAGGGAGCCCAGGTGGTGATGATTGGCTCCCTATAAAGTGAGTTGTACCAACTCAAAGTTCTTCCAGATAGAGTGAAGTGAAAAAGATGTAGCATTATTGCATCAAAGGAAACTCCAGCTTGTGGGACAAGTTGACAAAGTGCCTTGAATCTCTTCAAGTGATCCATGCAGTCATCTCTAGAACCACCTCAGAATTAGATGCCCTGCATTATTTGAATCCATTGTGTCTGGATTTCGAAATTGGGTATGTTGATGATTGGTGGCCGGACTGGATGATTATCTACATAGTTCTTAGGGACGGAATAGTCCCTCAATTGCTTATTTCTTAGCTCTAACCGAGTTGCTTCGTTAGCTGCTTCATTTTCAGCTCGGATGCAGGTATGTTCTTCAGCTCAGATTTCCGCTTGGACCTGAGAAGGAGTGTCAGCAATGAGTTATGCTCTCTGAGCGGCTATGGCGGCATTGACCCTATCCATCACTAGCGCAGCTTGGCGTTGATCTTCAGGCATTTTTCTAGCTCTTTGGTGGTTAAGTCTGATGCCGCGGTGGAAGCTTCTCTCTACCTCAGAGTTGTACTCTGGATTAGGGGAGAATCTGAGATTACGCGATGGTTGCATACACCTCTTCTACCTGAGTAGAGGAAGAAACACACTTTTTAGATGATGCGGAAGGTGTGATGAAATTAAGAAGATATGGAGTATTGTTTAAAAGAAAAAGTGTAAAACCCTAACCAACTAGCAAGATGATAAATGAAATTAAAACGTTCTGTTGTCCCCGGCAATGGTGCCAATTTTTGATTGAGCTTCCACTCGTGTGGAATTTCGTGCACCACTAAAAATCCTAAAGATGGCAAGTCTTCAGGTTTAGCCTTGTTTCTACTAGATTGAGAACTCCACCCACATATGCTGGGATATGTGGAAGTCTTATCATAGTATAGTGAAGGGTCGAATCCACATGACAACGGTCTTGTCGAGATTAACAAGATAGAAAATGTTAGAATTTCACTTAACTCATTAATAGTTGGTATATAGATCAAAGAGTTGGTTTGGTTGTTTTAAACTAAGTGAAAGTAAAATAAAAGCAAGAAAGTAAATTTAAGGTTGTAAACAATGTTAAGAAACCACTAGGATGTGATCGAATTTCACCACCACTACGCATGGATCAAAACACGCAACATAAAAACATAACCTGGAATAAGAGTCTAAACAATTAGTATCTTGGTAGATTTAGTTTCCTTTCAGAGGTCTAACTACAAGAAGTGTGGGAATGTTGGAACGCCAACCATTCCCAAACGAATGGTCACGCACTTTACATCATTCCCTTCGCAAAGTGTGTTCCTCGACTTATCAAGGTTGTACTTTCATACATCAACTGATTCCATTTCATATTATGAAAGTACAATGATGGAAGTGAGTTTACTCCACTTCTTGAAAAACACTCCTAGATACTAAAATAGATGCATGATGGATACATGAATTAGGAACCAACATTCAATCGCGGTTCAAATCTAATAGTACAAACGTAGACAATTCATACTAAAAGACACAAGGTAACACAAGTTGGTGATCCAACAATAAGCATTCATTAAACGATTGATGTTGAACTGAAAAGAAAGTATATCTCTATTACAAACTATGGATTACATTGCATGATATGAAAACATTGGTAGTGGGGCTACTCCCTGCACCCTAGTGTATAAGACTACTCGCTCATGGAAAGGACAAAGAAGGAGGTGAGAAGACATAGAGAGAACATCATATCCACAAAGGAGGGAGGAAGGTCAACCCCTTAGAAAGAGAGAGAGCGACGATCTTCACACTTCGTAGGTTGCTCGATGATGAATCCTCCTCTTCCCACCTTCTTTGGCAATGAGAGAGAAAACAACTTATGGATGGAGTGTGGATCTCAGACCGACAGTCTCGGGGTAGTGGATGAAGGATGCAACAGCTCTGGAGCAACAGACACAACCTTTGGACGTCTGAAACTTGATACCTTGTGAGGACCCTTTGGGTCTCATTTATAGGCTTTGAGTGAAGTCCAAACGGTTTGGACAGTTTTAGGCCCAAACGGTCTTGAAAACCATTTGGGTTCTAAGAACATTTGGACTCTCTCGGTTTCGAAACCGTTTGGACTCTCTCGGTTTGGAAATCATTTGAGTCCTTGTGATCTTGAAACTGTTTTCCTTTATTCAGTCTTGGGACCATGGAACTTTATGCAGTCTTGGGACCGGTTGAGCTCCATTCGGTCTTGGGACCATATGGTCTTCATTAGGTCTTGGGACCGTTTGGCATCCATTCAGTCTTGGGACCGTTTGGACTCTCTCGGTTTCAACTCTATTTGTACTCTCTCGGTATGGAAACCATTTGAGTCATCACGGTCCTAAAACCGTTTGCTTTTATTCGGTCTTGGGACCGTGTATCTTTATGTAGTCTTGGGACCGGTTGATCTCCATTTGATCTTGGGACCATTTGGTGTCCATTTGGTCTTGAGACCGTTTGGTGTCAATTCGGTCTGGAGACCGTTAGGTGTCCATTCAGTCTTGGGACCATTTGGCATCTATACGGCCTTGGGACGGTTTGGTGCCCAATCGATCTTGGGACCGTTTGGCGTCCATACGGTCTTGGGACCGTTTGGTGCCCATTCAGTCATGGGACCGTTTGGAGATTTTGTAATTTTTTTTGTATTTTACTGTAAGAAATGAAAGGAAAAGTTAGGCTAATGATATATTTGCAATAAAGTAGAAAGTTAAAGATTCTATCTAATTTATCTAAGAAAGAGTATGGAAAACTGAGAAAAACCAATAAGATAACATCGCAAAATGGGAGTTTATAAAACATCCCTCAGGGAGGGCCACAACCTTAGTTGGATTTTGTATCTTCTTTGTTAATCGTCAATGTTTTCTATTAGATTAATCATCTGCTTGTTTGTCGATTAGTGCGGTTGACTCCTTGATGAGAACATATGATAGGATTCCTTGAGGTCGTAAGTGTATGATCCGATGAGGGGACGACCCATCTAGCCTATGGTGATGCTTCCATGTGCCTAACGCCTCTATAGGGGGCCCACAACCTTAGTTGGATTTTTGTATCTTCGAAGTTGTAAGTGTGTGATCTGGATGGTGACGAGGCATTTGATGCCTAAGGTGATGCTTACACAAACCTAACGCCCGTATGGGGGGTTTTGTAGAAGATCTATTTGGATAGTTATATCTTGCCTGGATGTTTGATGTTTGTATTGTATTTGCATGTGCAGTGGTGGTGAAACAAGAGACCATCCCAGTGATTCCATACCATTAATCTAGATCAACTTTAATTCTACTCTTTACTTTCTTGCAATTAGTTTAATTAACCTCAAATCAACCAATCATTCTAAATATTAGCCTTACTTGAGTTAGATTCGACTGACAACGATTCTTAAAAACATTGTCTCTTGGGATTCGATCCTTAACTATACTACGATAAGACCCGTCCACTTACGGGTGGTATTATTGCACAAGCTTTTGGTAAAAGTTTAAGGATTTCAACCGTGAGTGAATTTGTTAGTGCGATCATATTACATGTCAGGGTCGGCCGGTTCAGATCGTTGAGCCAGTGGTTTCGCACCCGACCCTCATCTGTGCAGACTCTCACACGAGCCCAAGAGCAGGGCAGAGGGCTCACCAGTGCAAGGGTGATTGGGGACAAGAGAAGGTGAGGGAGGCAACCGAGTTGTCATCTAGGTGTGTCTTTCCCTCGCGAAATCAATGGAGGAGTTAGATAGAGGCAAGGAGGCCAGGAGGGTAAAAGCCCAAAAAGCATTGGCGGCGGCACTTCTTTGAGTAGGAGGTGAAGAAATGGTAGATTGAGGTTGTTTGAGGCCCAGAGAGAGTACAAAAATGTGAGTCATAGAAAGGCATTGTGGATTCGGTCCTTGGGGGGGTGTTTATATAGCACTAGGCTAGGGTTTTAAGGCTAGACGAGCCTTGGTTGCAGCCATAGCCACGAGAGTGAGAGAGGAGAGAAAAGAGTTTGTTTTGGCGGTAGAACAGTGCACAAATCATGGTCAAAATGGGTATGGTTGAGCGCAAAAATATGAGACTAAGAGATTTTCTCGGTTAGAAATTCGAATCGGGTCTTATTCGAGCAATTTGCAAGTCTCGGTCCTCGTTAACTCCTCCCCACTGATTGTGAGAGGTAGGAGATGACCAGTGGTCGTTAGATTGGATCGTGATCTATGAGGGGAAGATCCAAGGGCCCTGACTCGCCCCCCCTTACACACCCCACAGATTGCTGACATGGCAAAGCTAATAAATGAGTAAATAAATCGGTTTTTAACCCATTAACTTCAAGAAATCATAGTAATTAGTAGGAATGTCCAATTGCAATGAAATTTAGATCATAGCTTCCCAAAAATGTGAAGAACATCTAGAAAAAGTTTTAGAACCAAATTATGATGTTTGATGTATAAATTTTCTTCTTTGGACAATGTGATCAATTAAAAAAAATTTAGGTGTTATAATGTGTATAAAGTTCACATTGTTCACCATATTTTGTATTTGAGTATCAAAATTGATTACAAAGTTGAGAAAAATAATTATGGATCATGAGTGAGTATAATGAGGGCAAAAGGGTAATTAATTGAAACTTAAGCAGAATTCCACTTTGTTACATACGTATAATTAAAATGCTTAGAAAATCATAAGTACAAATTGTAGCATTAAGTAAGGATCATACTCAACTCTTACTTTTTAT
This sequence comes from Alisma plantago-aquatica, assembly GCA_963693085.1. Classification (NCBI taxonomy): domain Eukaryota; kingdom Viridiplantae; phylum Streptophyta; class Magnoliopsida; order Alismatales; family Alismataceae; genus Alisma; species Alisma plantago-aquatica. Next base: position 600,947,395 of record OY856410.1, on the reverse strand, counting down.
TAGCTTCTATTGCATCCTTTTTGCTTCTACCATCTAATCCATTTTGATGACATCATATTTATATTTCTACACATTCTTTTATGAATCATTTTTCCTCATTCAGTGAGTCAGGGGTTGAGTATATACCATTTTTACGATGTAAATTTAATTGTTAATATAGTTACCTTCTATCATTGTAGTTTCCTCTGCTTAAATTGTAATTATTTAACAAAAGTCTAGAAAAATCAACATCAATTGACCACTATAGTTGGTTATGTTTTGCTAATAAAATGTTCATTTGAATTGGTATGACATAACAATATGGGTGATATCAGGGTTTGTTTTTTGAAATACACAGCAAGAAGAAAGAGGGAGGGGGTAAAAAAACATTTTGAAGGCATATCTTATGATATCAAAGCTAGATTAATGCAAAACAATATTAAACATAATCGATTCTACATCATATTTTGTAATGTGTTCATCTCATAATCACCTAGTTCTAGAATGTCTCAAGTAAAAGAGAACTGATACTCCAAAACATTTTGTACTTTTTAAAGTATATCTTAGATTAATTGTGCAATAACGTATATATACTCACACATTTTTTATTGAATGATGATTTCAATTTATTATACAACTTTATATATTTCTTAAACTATTAATATTTCAATACTTGCAAATGACTTGCATTCTTATTAGAAACTAAATTGTCAAACGTTTCAAGTCTAGTGCGGACTCAATTTTAACAAATTAACTTACAAATACGAAGACCTAGATTGACAATTCCAAACATTCCTACTTTTTACTATATCTGACCTATTTAGGCTCATCGATTTAGATGTAACTTTGACTGTCCTAGATGTAAATACATATTTTTTTAGGTCTTTTAATAGAAGCAATCATGAAACAACTCTAGATTATGCGATCCAAAAATGGTATATATTTTATTTATAATTTCTCCCAATAAATTTCTTAGTCAAGTCCTATCTTTGAAAACATATCCATCATTATTGACTTATCATCTGATATCTATTTTAAAACTATTCTCTTAAGAATGTGCCTCATCCACTTCAAAAATATGACTCCATATATTATTAAAAGTTTTCAAATAAAAAATACAATGCTTTTATAGTATAAATATTTTGTAATTTGTTACATTACTTTTTAAATTTATCATGTTTAGCTTTTAGAGTGGTTACTTATGACTTTTGAGTGAGTAAACTCATATTGCATATTTTTTGTCTACTGCATGTATTGATGGTAAATTATTTCTTCTATCTCTAGATATGTAACAGACTGAATTCCAGGGTCCTTCCTGCAATTTACCCACTTGACAAGCTTTTAATTGCTTTCTAGTCCTTTAGGGACTTTTTAATAAATTTACCATCTTTTTTAGCGTTCTTTGGCCTCAACATTGAAATGGAGCCTTTCTTGAGGGTGTAATTCATATTTACCCACATTCATGATAATGTAGGGGGTTTTGCACAAATAAACCACCTAATGTGATAATTGGGGACTAATTATGCAAATTGCCCATTAATGAGATATACCTAGTGGATAATGTTGTTACAGAGTGGATATGGCTTTTATTGGTAAGATAAGAGCAATTAAATGTATTTGAGTAAGAAATGAGAGTAATTAACCTTTTTATTTCTCTCTCCTCAAAAATGATATTAATGCATGAAAAGATGATATTATGAAGAGTTATGACTCGTAATACTGATATGTCTTGACTTTCATTCATTTATGGCATCAAAAGACTATCTTCATATTAATTACTCCATTTATGTATTAATATATGCATCAATAGTCAATATAGCAATTAAGGGCCAAAGTTTGTGTAAAACGCGAAACTAAATGCACAAAATTGATCTAGGAGTTGTAACTAACCTATGGTTAAAATATGTTGGCTTTTGGAATTTATTTGACTCCTCCAATTAAATTCATGAGTTTTAATATAGTGTAACTATTGTAGATGAATCATTATCATTTATTTCATTCAAATCAATGTGTCCCACTCCTGTCACGCTCACAGGTCCAATGTAGATCAACTTCTGACTGTCCTTATCTAACTAGAAATTGATCCATTGGTCGACAACTCACCTCCTTCCTCCTGTCGCCCATGGTTAGGTGTGCAATACCACCTCCTCATTTCCTTTGACCCGATATCTCTCCCTCCTCAACCATTTCTTGATATCTTTCACCCTCGGAGTTCGTTGCTCGACGCCAGTTCTAACAAGCTAAAGCTCATTCCATCTCCTTCACTATGCATGAAACACCCATTCAAGCTCTTCATCCCTTCTCCACGGCAAGGTTAAAGAGGGGGCTAGTGTTGGTATGTATGCCCTGAGAGCCAATCATGGGATGATTGGTGGGATACATTAAGATTGATTTGATAAACATCAAAGGCAAGCTTACAATTCTTTCGGGTTCAGTCATATGAGATAGTGATAGAATAGATTGAATGTCTAGAGAATGACAATACTCAATGACATATGCCTTCAGGTTCATGACTTGAACGATGAGATCATACGTATGCTAAGAGTTTGTACATTCTTGTTATGTCCTTAGTCGGATGTCATTTTGGAAGGTACATAGACAACAATGACACACAAGACTAGATTGTGGTGTTGGTTGATGATAGAATCTCATTAGTCATGGTATAGAGATATCAAACCAAACACATAGGTACTTGTTAGAGAACAAGTGTATCGGACAGACCCACCGTGAGTTTGACACATGGAACCATGACATGGTAGTCACAGTCAGTACTCACAGTGATGGTGGTGAGTGTGATTCATTGACCTGAAATCACTACACTCAACACATGTCGTTGGGCACACTTTGACATCATCAAACGCAATCTTGAAACATGGGTTGTTATAAAGGTGATGATTGGGTGGCTTTGACACATGGGGCTTTTGAGGGGTGAGTGATAGATATGGGATTTGTCCATCCTGAGGGAGTTTGATATCCAAGGCCACTTGATGAGTAGGATTGAGATAGGCATGCACACGCATGTGTGAATCAGTATGTGATATTGGTGTCATACATATCTCGTTCTATCTACTCTGAGATCAAGAAAGTGAATGAACGTTAACAAGATGACTGTTCCATGCCTCGAGTTCATTCGGGATGTCAGTGACAAAGGAATTATACATTCGCTGTAACAACATTCCCGGATTGTAGGATTGAAAGTTGTTCTCCAACTTTCTACTTTCACTTGGGTAGCACTGATGTGTGACTAGGCACAACTCTTAGCTTGTGAAGTCATAAGTTTTATGGACTTTCACTGCCAACGTGAAATGGACCTACAGGGTCACACACATAGGATTTAACCTGGAAGAGGTGTTTTGTCGACAAACAATGTTTAGATTGATTACTAAAGGAGTTTAGTAGTTCAATTAAACACTCAATCAATTGATAGCTCAATATCATATTGTTCAAGGTGTTGGACATATTGATTGGAGTATCGGATTGATTGAAATCACATTTGACTGATTTTGCACAACCTGTACTCCCAACCGATCGGTTCAAGTGTTGAACCGGTCGGCTGAGCTTGGTGAACCGGTCGGCTCAAGTGTTGAGTCGATCGGCTCATGGTCAGAGTGAAACGATCGGTTCAAGTATTGAAATGATCGGTCCAACTGGTGCAACCGAGCAAGTTGGGAAAGTCAGGTCGGTGAGAATTTTCCTTGCGTTTCACTTGCCCAATTTGATTGGAACAAGGATTGGTATTCGATACCAATTAGAAACAAAAGAAGGAAAGTCATTCGGGAACTGATCAGGACCATGAACCGATCGGTTCAGAAGTGAACTGATTGGCTCATGGGTCCCAACCGATCGGTTGGTGTCCCAACCGATCGGTTGGTGTTCCAACCGACCGGTTCAGGTCAACCGACCCGTTCACTTGTGAACCGATCAGTTCAGGTTGCGAGTTGGTTGTTTTTGGTGGAAAATATCAAACCATTCTACTCCTGCTTTAGTCCCATATTGTCGGGGATAGAGAACCCTATCCCATGACCCCCCTATATATAGGGGTATTGGGGGCTTCTCAAAGTACAACTCAGTGCAACCAGTTGCTCTGCAAAGTTGTCGTTCTCTCTGGTTTTGGTAACCGAGAGATTGCCCGAGCAAGTGCTTCCCGCAAAGGGAGGTGCAACAAGGGAATGACAACTACAGTTGCAACTGGAGACAGGAGAGTGTGTTGGAGACTAGTACGTCAACAGGAGGGTGTGACTCCTTCCACTTCCTTGTAGGACAAGGAGTGTGGAGTTCCAGGTGGTCTGCGTGGACTACTTCAGAGGCGGGAGGTTTCTGCCACTCAGGAGGACAACTGTAAATCCCGACAGTCCTGGTGAGAGGAGGAGTCGTGAGTCCCAGTGCGACCAGGAGCTACACAGACACCGTCCAAGACCGGAGTTGAAGACCGCGCAAGGTGCAAGGTATTGTCTCCGAGCAAGCCTCGGGACAAGGTATGATTCCACAAACCATCCTTTCCTATTATATAGATGTTGACGCATTTCCTCGTGCTGGGTTTGGGGAGAATTTTTTTTTTGTTTCCGCTGCCTTCTCTGCCTCCCCTAAAACCCAACAGTGGTATCAGAGCCACGTCAACTGTTCTATATTTTAGGAATATCTATATGATCGATTTTGGTTTGTCGCCTTTATTTATTGCATGCAATGTGAATAATATTGGCTTTATGCATGTCCAATCCTAAATCCACAAATCCCAAATTACATATATGATATGTATTATTAATGCACTCGATACGCGTCACCCTTAAATGAGTTTTGTGGTGGATGTGTGTAGCAAGATTATGGCCTATAAACCCCTATCTGTGTGTGGTTGTTTGTGGCTTCTTGCATCTCGGTCTGCGCACTGATCTTCCCTCTCCTATTCCTGATGTAACTCGAAATAATTCGAGATTCTTTCCTACCTTTGCTCACCCCGAATGTAACTCGGGGTTTCCCTTTTAAGCAATGTAATATTATGATAGATTTTATTTCCTGTTATGTCGAAGACCGGCGGACATCAAGACAATAGTTGAAACGATCGGTTCAAGGCGTGAACCAATCAGTTGACGTTTCAGACGATCGGTTCAAGGAGTGAACCGATCGGTTGATGACCGGTTCAAGGAGCGAGACGAGCGGGTGGCCCATGAAGAGTAGCACGACGACCAGGCAAACTGATCAGTTGGAGGAGCCAACCGATCGGCTGGTGGCACCCAGATGACCGGCTAGAGAGAACAGATCATTCATGTGATGAGTTGATCTACTCGGATGGCAAGGCACAAAGTTCATATTGTACAGGTTGCATGTGATGTAGACCTAGATGACCGTGATTCCTCTTGGCTCGAGGAATCACATTAGGATGGCCATAATCATCGCTTTTATCGTTTGTGCATGTTTTCTATGGGATATAGCATGTATATGATATGTACTATGTATTGTGGTGATTGGATATGTATATGTATATAAAAACCAAATCCCTCATTAAAATATGAAGTCTTATATGCCTTCCATTAGCGGCACACATGAAAAGCTTGATCTACCAAGCGTAGGTTACGCCAAAGCGTGGTGTGCCGTCTATCTTGTAGAAGTGTGAAGGGTAGACATGTAGGTTCTGCCAAAGCAGGGTGCATGTTTACCGTGTCGGCTTTTAGGTTAGACTTAACTGGTGATTCTTAGAGCATCTAAGCCCAGAGGCAAGGAATGTTCATGGCAAGGTGTTGTGCATGTTCATTCATCAAGAGTTGCACATGATGCAATTGGCATGATGGCCTACCTAAATAGTCAAGTTTGTGGGCGATCAGCCAAAGCTGACTCATGACTTGATGAAATATGGATCTTGTCCACTAGAAGGTTGTACGCTGCAATCTTCCGAATTGATGGTGAGGGCTATCAATTTGAACTAAAATAGTGGGAGCAATAATTAATTAAAGGCCTAATTTTTATCGTCAACTTTTCAAATCAATCAAACAAGTGAAAAGAGTTTTGGACTAAAATTGCATATATTTCCTTTTGTTAAAAGAAATGGTTAATCAACAAATCACTTTATTTGCGATCGGTCTTTCAGACCAACAAATTAAATGGGAATTATTCCACGACTGGTTAGGATGATGAGAAGTGTTCTCAAAGAGTGAGTACTCTAAGACCTAGTTATACCAGAACCAGATGAACTCGATCCCACCACATCAATGGCTGAAAGTATGCTTATCGAAGCATACTTAGGATGACATTGATGAGGAGTGCTTGATGTTGTGTTCTCTGAACTGTGAGTTGCAGAGACAACATGAGACATATGATGTCTCTAAGACACTGTCCTAGTATGTCATGACAGAAGGAGATCCAGTAAGGTATTCACACACTCAATGTGATTGGGTATGTGGAAAACCTGACTAAGAAGGATTTCCTCTGAGCCAAGGGTTGGCTATTGATATGATACTGCAAATATTGCGAGAATCATACAATTCATGATAAGCTAAAACATGAACAACTTTGACAAGCGTTGACAGAGTCGTTGCACATGTTGAGGATAGTAGAAGCAAAGATGAAGAAAGACAAACCATAATATTTGATGTGATCAAAGAAAAGGTAATTCTTAAGAGCAAGGACAAGGGCAAAGCAAAGAAGTGTTCTGATGCTAGCTAGCAATCCAAGCCATCTTCAACCTCAAGGAACATGGGGAAAGGGTGTATGAGGGAATTGCCCTCTATATCTGGAAGAACAAAAGAAGATGAAGGAGGAGATGGAGATCTCGACCTGAGGTATCATGAAATGAACCTCTTCTTTATCTGAGGTATATGATACGTAGATATGGATCTATCATATATGATATGCAAGATCCGCAAAGAAGTGATGGCCTTTGTGAAAGGACCAAGAAAGAAGTACCCATCATTAGAGCAAGTGTTGCTGCCATAGATAGGAGTATCTTTCAGTTTATTTCAGCCTAAAGGGCACGAAATAGAGTTGAGAACTGCTATTTCATATATTGCCAATAGATAGAAACAATTCATTTTTGCATATTGTATGACAATTATGGCAATTAAGAAAGTTGATGTTTCAATCCTAAAGATATGATCTTTGTAGCAAGGCCTTGTTTATCATGTGATACATGGTATGTATAAGATAAAATGATACCTAAAGTTATTGATAACTCAAACAATTAAATTAGCATAAATTATAAGAAATTCATTTCTAGTTTCCATATGATGGATAAATCTAGACTCTTTTGGTTAGAGAACCAGTAAGAGACATGAATCTCTTGTACATGATTAATCAATCCTCACTAATGGTAGTGGCAGAATGATTGTCCTATTGGGTATAATACATGTGATGTATTTACATACCTATTGGAGTAAATGCTAATACTTCAAAAGGTGTTTAGAGAAATACCAATATGAATATCTTGAAGTGTTCAATATTGTCATAGATGAAGTGCAAATTTGGTAAAGTGTTATCAATGAATGAAATACTTGGACCAAATGTTTGAGATCCTTATGAGTGATTATGATAGTGTATCATAGTGAACTCATGATTAAGGCATGGTGATGTCTAAATAAAAAAGGAATCATACTCGAAGGAGTTAGAGAATGATTATCAAATAACTGAATTCTTCTTAATAAATGAATACCCCACACTAATAAAGGACATTGAGAATCACAAGGAGTTGTGAGTTCTTATATCCTTGACAGATACACCTCAATTATCTATGTGATAAGTTGTTCATGTGATGAGTCAACTATCTAGATAAATATAAGGAACCAAATTTTGAGTTATGGTTTATGACCATTACATCCTAAATGACATCCATGTCAACCATAAGGTGTGACCTTGATGGTAGCACTCATTGAATGAAATCCATAAGTGAAAATGAGTCTTAAATGTTAAGACACATGGATAACATTTTGAGAAGGATGATGCTTGTTGATTGCAACTTAATGACTAAGACATTTGGCATATGGATACTAAAACCACATTCCTATGAGGAATAAAACAAGGATGTGTACGTGACACAACCTATAAGGTTTATAAATACACTAATGAAAATAAAGTCTATAAGTTACAATGGACTAATCAATGTGATTGATTGAGTACAAGCAACTCAGAATTGGATCTTTACTTTGATGATATAGTCAAAGGGTTTGACAGATATGTCAAAGATAAAGAAGGGATCTGTGATTTAGTGGGAGTGTATTCACATTCCACATGTTGATGTGAAATGGAAATGTTCTAGAATGGAAATCCAAAAGTGGAAATTGACTTTAAGGAAGATAGAGATATTTCCTATGTGATAGGAATAGAGATATATAGAGATAGTTCTGTAAAAATCTCTTGACCTAAAAAGAGAGAGCATACATTGGAAATATATACTTAAGTGTTCAGTATGCACAGATTCAGTGGGAGAAAACTTGTCCATGTTACATGGAGTTAGTATCCCAAGGCCAAGTGTCCAATTCTTATGAATAATGGGAACACTAAGAATAGATATGGATCTATCATGTATGTAATCATCCCATTATCTTGCACGTATGGACATGGAAAGAATAAAATGCATTCATCATTTTGTATGTATGACATGACAATATGATGTGCTCAACCTGATAACTCGTATGTGGGACATGATGAGTGGATGTCTGTCTACTTCCAGTAAGGGTTACTGGAATACCATGAGAACTTAATAAGTACTTGGGAAGTACTAGTTCTATGGAGATAAGGAAGAGTTCAATGTAAAGAGTTACATTGATGCAAACTTCCGAAAGGACAGAAAATTAATCGCAAAATATATATAGGATATATAAAAGTGAAGGTTTGTTGATGATTGGAAGTATTCCAATAAAACCATTTGAAAGGAAATGTCGAGTATCTATACGTTAGAGAATAGCAGTAGATACTATATGGATCTGGAAGTTCATGAGATGAACTTATAGATATTTCACTCATTGATGACAAGTATGGAATCCTTGATCATGCAATGTGGCTAAAAGTTAGCATAGGAATATAAGATCGCATATTACGACAACTCCATCTCATACGTGTGACGTACATCGAAGAGATGTGAGACATGTAATATTATACTGACTTTGGCAAGGTGTTGCCATTACTCACTATGTTAGCACTAGAGCACAGTAACATGTGTGACATGTTTGAAGATCACTATGAATATGATTCAATGGTGATTGGCTCACAGTGCAAGTGGGAGTCTGTTGGTATGTATGCCCTGAGAGCCAATCATGGGATGATTGGTGGGATACAATAAGATTGATTTGATAAACATCAAAGACAAGCTTCCAATTATTTTGGGTTCAGTCATATGAGATAGTGATAGAACCGATTGAATGTCTAGAGAATGACAGTACTCAATGACGTATGCCTTTAGGTTCATGACCTGAACGGTGAGATCATATGGATGCTAAGAGTTTGTACATTATTGTTATGTCCCTAGTCGAATGTCATTGTGGAAGGTAGATAGACAGCAATGACACACAAGACTAGATTGTGGTGTTGGTTGATGATAGAATATCATTAGTCATGATATAGAGATATCAAACCAAACACATTGGTACTTGTTAGAGAACAAGTATACCGGATAGACCCACCGTGAGTTTGACACATGGAACCATGACATGGTAGTCACAGTCAGTACTCACAGTGATGGTGGTGAGTGTGATTCTTTGACCTGGAATCACTACACTCAACACATGTCGTTGGGCACACTTTGACATCATCAAATGCAGTCCTAAAACATGGGTTGTTATAAAGGTGATGATTGGGTGGCTTTGACACATGAGGCTTTTGAGGGGTGAGTGATAGATATGGGATTTTTCCCTCGTGAGGGAGTTTGATATCCAAGGCCACTTGATGAGTAGGATTGAGATAGGCATGCGCACGCATTTGTGAATCAATATGTGATATTGATGTCATACAGATCTTGTTCAATCTACTATGTGTGAATCGACATTTTTATAAATATTTCACATTCCAAATAGAAGTTACATATTTAAAATACTTCAACAAAGATGCTTCATGCTTAGAAAAGGTCTCAAGGAATGACACATAGTCCCACAAGGATGATTCCAACTTCTATACGGTCTGAAGTACTAGTTGACACTTCTTCAAAAGTAAGGGAGAGAAACATCCCCACAAGTTCACTTCCTTTTGCAACATTTGATACGAGATTGATGAAAGATGCATATTTAGGTAATTAATACATTAATGTTCTCAAATTTTATGTTTCCAAACAACATTGAGTTCTGTTTTGAACGCAACTCATACAAGAAAAATGAGGGAATCTTTGACGAAAATTGAATTGGGGTCAAAATAGCGCAACCTTAGTTCTCCTGATTCATAAGAAAATAGTGTCCATGGATATTCAATCCTTGATACCATGCATCATAAGGAGGCTAGAAAAGAAGATCATATTGGTAGGTAATATTTTTTTGTAATTTATCTTTTCGAACAATAATGATTTATAAGATAAATGTAGATGAAACAACGAGCAAACAATTAGGTTCTTGCTCTAAAACTGGAATGGGGTCTAAAGGATTCATCCATAACTCTATAAAAGCAAGTGAATGCATTATCCCTACAAGTTCAATTTCAAAATTGATGGATGTTCAATGGGGTATGAAAAATTCATATGCTAAAGGTAACTTATTATTATTTTTATATTCTAAATTAAAAAAATGATCTGTGTAAAATACTTTTACTAAGATGATTAATATTTTAACAGGGTCTAAAGGGTTTATTCAAACTTCCATTGGGACACATCCAACTTCTATAGGGATAACGAAAGATGGATGCTTAGGTAATCAATATATTGATTCTCTTAATATTTATATTTTTTAGAAACAATGAATATTGGTTATTAATGCATGCTAGGTAATCAACATGAGGAGGCTAGGAGAGAAGAACATATTTATATTTGCTATTTTTTTGTTATTTATTTTTTAGAATAGTAATAGTTCTGGATATTAACACAAATAAATCAAGGAACAAGCAATTGCGTTCTTGCTCAAGAATGAAGACAAGGTCTAACGGAATGATTCATAGATCTAACAAAGAAAGGGAAAACGTTATCATCCATATAAATCAAAATTCAAATCCAATGGATGATCAAAGTGAACCATGGACATTGGTGGATATCCAAGGGTTGATCCATAGATTAATAACCAAATAAAAAGTAATATACAAAGGAGTTCAAATTTGAACGGTATAAATAATGAAGATCCCATGATAGAATATGTACACACAATTAATATATTATTCATCCTTTTTTACATTTACAAACATTTCTAAGTTCTATGTAAAATGCAACGCAATCAACAAACTCATTATTTTGTACTTCTTCTCAAAATTGGTCATGGATGAAAAGATAGATTCCTACTTCAACTGCACCAGAAAAGAACATCAATTGGAACTCAATTCCCACTACATCAAATGGCCAGGGGCCAACTAAAGCCACTCTTAAAGGTAAATAATACATTTGCTTTTCATTTTCACTTTTGAAAAAAAGACATTTTATGATTTTGGTGCAGATCCATCAACTGGGATAATGCCATATATGTGTACAAAAAGTAGTACATGGACTAAAAGGATGACTTTAAGTCCAACTGCTACAAAAATTAATAGTCCCCAAAAATCAATCACCACTGAAAGGGACAATTAAGATTGTGGAACATGCTCAAATTGGAATTGGTACATCAGTTGTTTTGTCATTTCCAAACAACTATTAATAATGAGTTTTCATCCATGTAAATCGACAATGTTCTGTGTGTTGGTAAGGTACGATTGTAGAGCCAATCATATGATGATTGACAAAGCAAATTACCTAAAATGAATTTGATTAATAATAATATAAAAAAGGAAATCTTCCAATTCATCTATTTCACTCAGTTATGAGATAACGAGGACATAAAGTGAATGTTTATAGAGTGAAAATACTCAATGAAGTATGTCTTAAAGTATTAGCCTTGGAGGATGAGATCATACAAATGTGAAGAGTATGTACATTCTTATTATATCCCTAGTCAGTTGTTATTGTGGAAGGTAGATAGACATAAGTAACACTAAACACTAGAATGTGGGTTGGTTGATAACATAATATCATTAGTCATGATATGGAAATATCAAACCAATCACACATATACATGTTAGGGAACATTGTATCAGACAGACCCACCTTGTGAAGTGAAATATATAAATCATAATTGGTGGTCATAGTCACATCTCATAGTATAAGTGGTTCTTGTGATTCTTAGACCTAAAATCACTACACTCGACACATGTCATTGGGTACGTTTTGACATCATCAAACGTAATCCTAAAACATGGGTTGTTATAGTGGTGATGATTACATAACTATGACACATGGGGATAGATACTGAATGATAGATATGGGATTTCTCCCTCCTACTAGAGTATGATATCCTGGCCACTTTCTAAATGAGATGAAGAAATGCATGCACATGCACATGTGAATCAATGTGATACTGAGATCACATTATCTCAAACAGTCTACTATTGATTCAATAAACATGAGTTGAAAGGGTGACTTTCCATGCTTTGAGTTCACTTTGGATGTCAGAGACAAATGAATTATATGATCACTGCAAAACCTTACACAGATTGTAGGTTAAAGTTGTTCTCCAACTTTCCATTCACTTGGGTAGCACTGATGTGCGACTAGGAACCAGTCTCTGCTTGTGATGTCAAAAGCAGGTTATGGACATTCACTGCCAACGTGATATGGGACCTATAATGTCACACACATAGGATCTCATCTGTAAGAGGAGTTTGATCTTGAATGAAGATCTAATTGATTATTAAAGCATTTAGGTACTCAATTTACCAAACAAATCCATAGATTGGTTGACTAAACTACCAAATGATGATATCACTGGATGATAATGTTGTTTGGGCAACCAGATGGGCATCTCAAATGTTGAGATGACCATTTGGGTTGTCAGGTTGATTAAAGTTTGAATTGGCCAAGTTTTTCCTTTGAACCGACTAGTTCAAAATGAACCAACAAGCTCATCTCAGACTTACTAGACAGTCATATGAGTGAGTGAAATGGGTGTCTCACCTGGGTGAGATAGATTGATTGGATCAAATGAATATTCTAGATGTTTCTCGAACATTTTATATTTTGTATACTTGAGGAACAAGAAAATTTATATGAGATATTAATTGCAACCAAAATAGTAGAATTTGTTTCAGATTAGGAAATCGCCAAAAACGACCACTTGGCAGTGTAAAACAACCATCTCTCACCTTAGGCAACCATCTGGAAGTGCGAGATGACCATTTGGCATCTCATAGATTGTGAAAATTCAAGTTCTTTCAGTCCCTTCCACTCCCATGCTATCTTGTACAGACCAAATGCCTTGGCTCCAACCCCGCTTAAAAAAGGAAGGGTATTGGGGGCTTCCAAGACACAACGTAGATAATTGAGAATTAGGTCCTATGATAACTATTATCCTCTCTGGTTGTGGTAATCATGAGAGCCCAAGCAAGTCCTACCCGATAGGGAGGGATAGCTACGCGAGAGAACAACTGAGATCGTTGTTTGTGGGAGAGTAGGTTGGTGATTAGTACACCAATGGGAGAGACAAATCCTTCCTCTCCATTCTTAGTGAACGATATGAGTTTTACTTCGTCCATGTAGATTACTCTAGAAGAAGGAGTCCTTCGGTTGATTGTCAGAGAGCAATGTCAACCTATAGTTTGTGGCGACACCACTAGAGACATTGCAAAAATTGTTTGGTTCATTATTTGTGGTGAAGACCAGGAGTTGCACAACCACCGTAGAAGAGAAACTTGTTGATAGTTCCAAAGAAGCATGTTTTGTCATTGGACTTTCTCCTGGACAGGTTTAAGTCACTAAAATCGTCCTTCCTATTTCATAGTAGTTGATTTGATCTTGTTGTTCTAGGGAATATGGATAGATAATTTTTTTTGTTTCTGCTTCTATACCATGTGCCTATATTTCCAAACAGTGGTATCAATTTGAACAAAATAATGAGAATGATAATTCATTGAAGACATAAAATTATCACTAAAATTTCAATTAAAATAAATCAAATCAAAGTGAGTTTTTGACAAAATTGTAAATTCTTTTATACAGCCAAATGACAACAACAAACAATCACTTATCTCTGTGATCGGTTCTACAGAATGACAAACTTTTTGAGAACAACTTCCAAGACTGGTTTAGGACTTTGAGAATCATTCTCACACAGGAGAACGAGATCTATGTTCTGGAAATGGCACAATCAGAGGAACCTGCTCAAAATGCTCTGAGGGCTGACAAGGATGCTTACAAGAACCATATTGAAGATGTCGTTGATGTTAAGTGTCTGATGATATGCTCCATGAACCATGAATTGCATAGGAAACATGAAAACATGGGTGTGATTGATATGGTCAAACATATCAAGAAAATACATGAAGATCAAGCAAGACAAGAGACATTCGATGTCTCCAAGGCATTGTTCAAAAGCAACATTGGCAGAAGGAGATCTAGTAGGTCCTCATGTGCTCAAGGTCATTGGGTATGTGGAGAACCAAACTAGACTGAGATTCCCCTTGGGCCAAGAGTTTGCCACTAACATGATTATATAGTCCCTTCTAGATTCATACAGTTAGTTTGTCATGAACTGCAACACAAACGACTTTGAAAAAATAGTGATAGAGTTGTTGGGCATGTTGAGAACAACTGAGACAACAATAAAGAAACACAAACCCAAGTTTATGATGGTAACCAACAATATAAAGAGGAAGTCAAAAGGAAAAGTCAAAGCTAAGAAGAGTTCTAAAGCTGGCCCGAGGCTGAAGTCTTAAGATCTCAAGGCAAAAGGTGGAGTAAAGAAAATGGGCCATTGTCACCATTGTCACCAGCCTGGACATTGGAAGAGAAATTGCCCACACTGGTTAGAGGAACTAAAGAAGAAGAAAGAAGGCACTAAGGCCTCCACTTCTGGTATAAACATTACAAGATAAATTTGATTACTTCTACATCTTGTTATTTGATATCAAATAAAGTTTTGACAAACTGACATGCAAGATCTGACAAGAAGTAAAAGGACCTCACAGAAGGACAAACATTGGACAAGGTGGAGTAAGTGTTGTGGAAGCCAAAGTATGCATTTAAATTTATCTTAGCCTAATGGACATGTAATAGAGTTATTTGAACTGCTATTTCACTTATGTCATCAGAATCGAAATATTTTCTTTACCCATCTTGTATGGACAAGGATGATTACCAATAAAGAGTCATTGGTGTTTTTATTTCAAGGATATGAACTTGCATGGCTTTGGTCCTAAATATCTTTCAATATTTATGTGAAGTGATCCAAAGATGAATGTTTATTATGTTTATACCAAAGGATTATAATCAATAACTCAAAATTATCATTAGCATTAGTCATCGTGTAAGGAATATGAAAAATGCATGTCTATAATACATTGAACCTAAAGAAACATTGAAGTCTAATTTATGCATAACATGGTATGACATCCTTCATGGAGGATAATATTTCATTAGACCTCGTACATGTGATGCATGAAGATCTTATGAATGAATACTATAGATAAATTGCTTATATCTCATTTCATTTATTGGTAATATAATGATATGTACTCATTAAAGTAGAAACTTAGAATATCTTCAAGTGTTCAAATAGATTATAAATGAAGTATAGCTTTGATAAAGGTATTGAAGAACTTTTATGAGGTCTAATGTTGAAATAATTTACATCAATGCATTGAGTACCTTCAAGAAAGAACTATGATAATGTTTCACATGTGAAACCCATCTGAGCATGATGATGTGTCAAAAGGAAGGAATTATACCATGATGAGTCATTATAAAACTATTAATTAATCATATCTTCATATATCCTCATAAATATATATCCTTCACTAAATGATGTACTCTTTGAATGATTTATGAGACATGATATATGATATGATTTGGGAATGTCCCAAATATGTCTTAAAGGATTGAAATAAAATTTAAGAAAATACTTTCTTGAAAGCTTTATCCACAAACCATAGTTGTTGAACACTACTTTTATCCATCCAATCGCAAAGTGTTTCCTAGTTGAATAACAAAATTCATAAAGAATCAGTGGGAGTAATGTAGAACTCAAAATGTTTGAATTCAACAAAGCGGTACAATGAGAACTAAGAGAATCACAAGTTGTGGAATCTCAAGTTCATTATATGATAAAAAAACAAGATAGATCTAGTAAGAACATGTCTGACTTTGGGGGATTGTGAATCCAACAAATCAGACAAGTTGGTTATAAGGATGAGACAATGGGACCTTGATAGTGCCACCTAAAGGGTACAATAGGGTCTTGTGGAAAAGACCTACATGGATAACAAATAAGGATAAATTGGTGGAAAAGTTTGTCAAATCAGTTCAAGTCGTTGAATATTAAAGGAAATTCCTTTACAAATTGTCATGCTTGTTGTTATATTGAAAAATAGACTAAGAGATTTAGCATATTAATATAGAAACCAAATTTCTTAAATGGAATACATCCAAGAATGTATACATGACACAACCTAAATGGTTACATAACTTCAAGAATGCATATAAATTATATGTAATTACACAGTTCAATCTGAGTTTGAAACAAGCATCGCAGATATGTGATCATATGACTTGATAAGATAGTCAAAGATTTTGACTTGAATCAAGACAAAAGATGAAATATGTGTTTACAAAATATTTAGTGGGAGCATATAAAATATTCCACATATGATGAGGAATAATGTCTCAATTTCGTGAATATTGAAAACAAGCATGATAATCCCTTCAACAATGAAGAATTAGCTAAAACACCTTATATGATAAGGATCAAGGGCTATATATATAGTTCTTAAAAGTTATAGAATGAAAAGTTGAGCACATACAAATAGCATATTGTTGAAATAGTTCAATGTAGAAGGATTTAATGAGAGAGAATCTATATTAGTCTCTCATGAACCTTATGTTGCTATTCTTGTGAAGAATGGAAATGTCATAAGATTCCACGAACCAGTCCAATAGTGGATCTATCATGAATGTTGTAAATGTGTTTGTGCGATACAATCCTGTATGTATAAGACATGACAAGATGATACTAAAATCAAATAAAGATTATTGGAAAGACATTTTTTTTTGTGAAAAAATTGTCTGATTCGTCATTGTTTTTGAAATATTTCCGCATAAGAAGCACCAACCAGAATAATGTGCGGTAGTTAGGATAGAACTAATGTTGTAGGAATATTGCAGCATAGCAGGTGGACATGTGTTTGAGATACTACTATAGGAATATGTGTTATGGTAGGTATCAACAACACAAGTAGATATGCAGATTCTGCGCAATGACGTCGGATGGCATGACTTCTTCTCTTCACCTTGTCTCTTCCATCTCATCTCTTTCCACTATTCATACTCATCTTCCTCTATTCTCCCCCTCACACAACAATTTTACTCCACTGCCGCCAAAAATTATCTCGCACGAAATCCCCAATTTCAGATATACACGTTGGGGATTCTCCAACGGGATGACGATCTTGTATCTGGTGAAGAGGAAAGCATGGCGATTAGGAAAGCAAGGTGCTTATAGAACACATCGTTTAGGCACACATGTGCAGTCGCTCATTGCTCGAGCTAAAACATGGATTTTGATGGACAGAAGACGGAAGGAGCGCATGGCCTTGATTGACTATTCAGAATTCACGGCTTCGCAACAGTTGCCGTCATCGTATTGTAAAGGGGCAGAGATGGATGACGCCAATAAACAGCAGAAGCCGGTATCCTCAGGTTATGGCTCGCCAGTGTCTTGATTAATGTTGAGGACGTGGTGATGAAGCTCCGTTGCCGCCGACATTGATGATTCACGCATCGCCGACCTTGAAAAGTCAAGGCATCGATAAAAAAAAATGTAAGTAACGGGTTGAAGAGTGCCGGCCTTGAAGAGTGGCGTCAATGTCCCTGATTCCAATTTTGGAAAGACATTAAAAGCATATCCATTAATAGTTGTGAAGTATTTAAGGATATATTGCTAGACAATGTTGATAGCAATAGAGGAAGAGTTGAGTGTAAGGGTTACACTGATGCAAGCTTCTAAAATAAAATAAACTCATAAATAAAATATGTTTGATTATAACAGAAGAAAAGTGTTATTAGTTGGAAGTGTTATGAACTAATAAGCTATAAATTCAATTATACAATAAAAGCCTAGTATACCTGTGATGTGAATACAGTGTGATACAATATGGATCTAGAAGTTCATATTATGAGCTTATAGATTTTCCAACCATTGATGCAGTAGTGATATCATGACAACAATGGAGCTACTTGTTAGTCAAGGAATATCAGATACGATATTACAGAGGTTTCATGTTAGAATGAAGACATAAAAAACATGCAATATACTAACTAATAGCAAATTATTGCTAACACACTGGATTAACACTTACACAACAAAACATGGTTGACATGTTCATATCACTATGAATGGGATTCATGGGTGATTGGCTCAAAGTGCAAGTGGGAGTCTATTGGTAAGATATTCCCATAGATCCAATCATATGATTATGACATGGTATATGACCTAAAAAGGATTTGATTAATAATAATATAAATAAAAACAATTTTCCAATTCACCCATTTCACTCAGTTATGAGACAATGAGAAGATAGAGTGCATGTTTATAGAGTGATAATGCTCAATGATGTATGTCTTCAAGTATTAGCTTTGGAGGATGAGATCATATGGATGCTAAGAGTATGTACATTCTTATTATGTCCCTAGTCGGTTGTTATTATGAAAGGTATATAGGTACTAGTAATACTAGAGTCTGGGTTGGTTGATTACATAATATCAATAGTCATTATATGGAAATAACACCTATTTCACTCAGTTATGAGACAATGAGGAGACAAAGTGCATGTTTATAGAGTGACAATGCTCAGTGACGTATGTCTCCAAGTATTAGCCTTGTTGGATGAGATCACATGAATGCTAAGAGTATGTACATTCTTATTATGTCCTTAGTCGATTGTTATTGTAGAAGGTATATAGGTCCTAGTAATATTAAAGACTAGAGTATGGGTTGGTTGATTACATAATTTGATGAGTCATGATATGTCAATATCAAAACAATCACACAGATACATGTTAGGGAATAATGTATCAGATACACCCACCTTGAGAAGTGACACATGGAAACCATAATTGGTGGTCATAGTCACATCTCATAGTGTAGGTAGTGATTGTGATACTTAGCTTGAAATCACTACACTTGTAACATGTCTTTAGGTACACTTTGACATCATCAAACACAATCTTGAAACATGGGGTTGTCATAACGGTGATGCTTTTGTGACTTTGACACATGGGGATCGACTGTGTGGATAGATATTAGATTTGTCCCTCCTACTACAATATGATATCCTGGCCACTTGATAAATAAGACTGAGAAATGCATGCACATGCACATGTGAATCAGTATGTGATACTGAGGTCACATTATGTCATAAAATATGCTCTTGGTTTAAGGAACATGAGTTGAATGTTGAAAGGGTGACTTTCCATGCTTTGAGTTCACTCTAGATGTCAAAGAAAAAGGAATTGCATGATCACTACAACACCTTATATAGATTGGTGGTTGAAGTTGTCCTCCAACTTTCCATCCACTTCGATAGAACCGATGTGTGACTAGGCACCACTCTCTACTTATGATGTCATAAGATGTTAATGGACATTGACTTCCAATGTGAAATGGGACCTACAGGGTCACACATAGAGGAACTCGACTAGAAGAGGAGTTAGATATTGAATGATGATTGGATTGAATACTAAAGTGTTTAGGTATTCAATGCAGGCAACATAATGATGATTAGCTGACTAAACTGTCAAACAACCATCTCACTGGGTGACACAATCATTTGAGCATCCATACGGGCATCTAAAATCTTGAGATGGTTGTTTGGGTTGTCTGGCTAATCAGAGTTCGAATTGGCTAAGTTCTACCCTTGAACAAACTGGTTCAATGTGATTGAACCAACCAGCTCATCTCAGACTCACCGGACGACTCTCAGGATAAGTGATACGAGTGTTTCTCTTGGGTGAGATAGCTCAGTTGGGATGAATCAATATTATAGATGTTTCCCAAATAGTTTTGATTGTTCTTTACTCATGGAATAAGGAAAACATGAGATGTTAATTGAAATTGAAATATCCAAATTTGTTTCAGATTAGGAAACTACCAAATGACCATTTGGCAGTGTGAGACAACCATCTCGCAACCCATATCACTGTCTGGTAGTGCCAGATGACCATTTTGCATCTCATAGTTTGTGAAAATTCAAGTTCTTCTGGAACCTTCTACTCCCACACAATCTCGTACAAATTGAGAACCCTGGCCCAAGCCCTTCCTATAAAAGGAGCCATACTGGGGGCTTCCAAGACACATCACAGACAACTGAGAATTAGTTCCTATGACAATTGTTTTCCTCTCTCATTTGTGGTGACCACGAGAGCCCAAGAAAGTCCTACACGATAAAGAGGGATAGCTACATGATAGAGAAAATACGATCATTGTTGGTGGGAGAGTAGGTTGGTGACAAGTACACCGAAGGGAGGGACAACTCCTTCATGTTCATTCTTGGTGAATGACAGGAGTTCTAGTTAGTCAGTGTGGACTACTCTAGAGGAAAGACTCATTCGGCTACTACTCGAAGAGCAAGGTCAACCTACATTCTGTGGTGAGACCACCAGAGGCATTGAAAAAGATGTCTAATTAGTTGTTTGCGGTGAAGATTAGGAGCTGCACAATCACCATAGAAGAGCAACTTGTTGACAATTGCAAAGAAGAATATTTTTTCATAGGACTTTCTCCAGGACTAGGTATAACTCGCGAAGACCATGCTTCCTATTTCATAGTAGCTGACACAATCATGTTGTTTTGGAAAATACACACATATTATTTTTTTTGTTTCCACTACTATACTTTGTGACCGTGTTTACTAACACTGTGAGGATTCTATAAAAAGATGGGAGGGTAATACTCCTACAACGTCAAACATTGATGCAATGGATGATATTTGAGATGAAATACTAACTATCCCAACCTCCCTTGAGGACAAGGAGACAACTATACCGAATTTTCTTGAGGATCTTGATCAAACTATGTCTAGCCAACCAAAGGTTGAATGTAGGTCAAAAACTTGTGTTGGAAACTGAGAAGGTGTAGATGTATATAATTTTTTTTGTTAAACATTTTCATATCTTATTTCTTATATGTCATTTTTCTAGCCATCCAATTTCTTATTCTCGATAGGTAAGATCAAATGTTGAGATTGTAGAATGTGTGGACAACAATGGTAGAGATGAATACTATCTAGATATTAAACACGTACCTAGCATAAGAAACCATCAATGTGCAATGAGGTTTGATCCTTGAGATAATATCACACAATTTGAAAGACATGAGTTTGCAAGCACGTTTCAAAAATTACATGTAATCTAGTAATAATATTTCTTATAATATTTTTTCATTTTTATAGAAAACACAGATTCTACAGGAACACAAAAAAGTTAAGGTCGTGGGTGGATAGGATGTCGTATTAAGATGCCACTATTTTGTAAAAGAAAACATGAGAGCATGACACTATAAAATGAATCCATTGGTGAGAAATTTACATCCTTGTACAACTTCTTGGATGTGATGGCTAGAGATTTTTATGCATTTCCACTAAACTTGATGTGGGGTGACTTCCAAGATTGCAATTTTGATGGTGTTTAGGAGGATGTCGTGGTAATTATTTGGTTCTGAACTCTTATTTTTAGTTTTTTAAACTATCCATGATGCCTCTATATTTGTAACATTTTTACTATAGAAATTGTTTAACTTCACATGTTTGGAAACAAACACCAAGCCAACCATGTTCCATGTTAGGCAATTGCTCTTAAGAAGTTGAAAACTTGTGTTCAAACACATAGGTTTCTTTTGAAATGATACTTAAACAAATGTAGTGCACAACTTCTTGTGTCACCTGAATCTAAAGTTAGACAAGATCACTGGGGAAAGTTATTGGGTTACAAGAGTAAAGAAGAAGAAATTGCAGAGGCACTAAGAAATGCTAAAAACCATGCACATATCCGGCCTACCTACACACTAGAAAGAAAATCAATAAGACATAAGCAATATGATATGGTATATGTTTTGGTTTATTTTTAGATTACCGCATACCTATTATTGATATATTTATTTTCAGATTTTAGCTGGTCTAGAACCTTCCTATTTAACTACATATGTAGTTTTGCGCACTGATAAGAAAGTTTGACTTCCTAATGAACATACTAGGAAAGTTCTGGTGTGTTATTTTATATTCATTGTGCATCTCTTTTTTATAATGAGTTCTACATTTAGTTCAATATTACAATCTATATGTCTCTATAGGAGGAGCTTCAAAATGAAGCAGAGTGGTGTCACGTGCAAGACATTCAAAACTTTATTGATTACATGCCTATAATGGACCATGTATTTAGTGATCATCATGGTGGATATGAAAGAGGCTAAAATAGTGGCACAACAAGACAAATATTGAGAAAGCATACAACATGGAAATAGCTCAGAATACCTTGAGGAGATTGAAAAGGAGGCTAAATTTTATGTTGAAGCACTTGCAAATACAGAAATTAAGTTGGCACTATTAAGAAATTAAGTTAGACACTCTAACATGATCTTATTCTATTTATTTTTTGAATTAGGAATCAAGTCACATCAAAAAATTGAGTGATTCCATACTATTGGATGTTTGGTGTAGTAGGATGCCTAGATTCACCAATGAAGAGGAAGATGATTATGAGGATGAATAGAATTTAAGATCATGTTCCTCTTAAAATTTTATTTTATGAGGCCTACTACAATTTCATCAATGATGTGAGGCCAACTCGATTAGGAAAAGGAACTTTTCAATTGCAACACTTTATTTAATTATTTAATTGAATTTTACTTATTATATGATCTATTATGATTGCAAGTGAGTTTGTTTGAATCAAAAGTGTCAAATATTTGACCTAATTGGATGTTTTGTATGATTTAGATTTTGTTTGATGTTTGAATTTTCTTATTGAATGATCCAATGTCTTCTTAGTTGGGTTGATCTTAGGTTTTTCTTATTTGATGATTGTTATCAGCTTGTATGATGCTTCCTTAAGGTTGTTTTTCTTTTTTGTTCCCTCTAAAACATTGGAAACCACTTAAACTTTCTATTTTATATGGAGGGGACTGAACCAGTTGTATACTTCAAGGACTTCCTCAAATATTTTGTTAATGTTATAGTGAAACTTATTAATATCATTGTTGCATTGCAATAAATTTGGCCTTAAAATTAAGTAGGGAAATGACTTTCATCACTACTAATTGGTGGTTTTGATATACTTGGGCTAGGTCGTCAGTGAGTACAAGGTGATATATTTCAATTGAACAATTTGATTTTGTTAATTCATCATGTATCCCAATTCTTATTGGACTAATGTAACCCAATCTCACCTTAGCAAAATTGTTGGCCTTATCTGAGTAGTATAAGATTTTATTGGTTTATTTATGTTATACACTATGTTTTCTATATTTTGTAGATCTCTACATATAGATATCGTTTACCAACACAAAGGGTTAGATACAATTGATCAATAATATTAGAATTCATGCTCATAAAGGTTGAGGAATCTACACCAAATCTATAGAAATTATAAAAGTTCTAATTTTGACAACATTTCACTTATTTCACATATTTACCTATGTTGTCTTAATGAGATACATAGGGATTGCATTCAGGAAATCCAATTTTGATATACATTAAGATATAATTTACTTCCTAACAACATTTTGTAAATATATTAGTTTTCTTGAAACATTCTATGATCTATTCCTTTGGTTTATAGGGATGAAGTAGCACATACTACTAAAGGATATATCAATTGACAATTAAAGAGTCAAATTGATGTTTGTTGGGACAACATGGACTCTCAATGGTATGAAAAAATACATTGAACATGTTCCAAAGCTTTAACAACCAAGAAAATGTGATTTGAACTCATGTAATCACATCTCCTGGACATGTCTATCTCTTAAATATAAAATACTAGGTAGGGCACCACCTATTATCATGCCATGTAAACTACCTAGTGGTGTTGCGTGTTTTGAACTTTTGCTACTTCAGAATTTATGTAGTTGTGAAGATAACTTCTTTTTATGCTCAAGCAAATAAAGATAACCACGATCTAGGTGGTTGTGAAGATAAATAAGACTCTAGTAGAAATCTGATGGGAATTTGATAAATTTTGTTGTGTTGCTTCAGGGAATGTCTGATATAAATTTTGGAACAAAGCAATGTGGTAGGTCAGATCTATATCCTTTTTTCTTAAAAAATACCACCACCAATCCCATGTCATGTGCAATAATATTTATGTATTTATAAAATGCATAGTTGATAACTACATATTTACAAAGTTACTATTGGCCATCCTTTCTTTTTTTTTCTACTAACTCCTTTTTTCATTCTTGATATGATTCCCATTTTATTATTATAGTCACATGGTTTGAGTTCATATTTGTGTTAAGCATTTGTGCATATACTAATGGCCTTAATTAGATGCAAATCTGGGATGGTGTTCTAGATTTTTATTAGAGGTAGGACTTGATGGGCTACCACGAGTAGTACACCAACAAATGACCTTGATTTGATGCAAATTTGGGGTGGGGGTTTTCCTTCTTGTTCTAAAGAGAAGCTTGAATGTCCTATTCTTTACTGATTTTCTTTTCTTTATTAGTACATCTCTCAATTTCCACATGTCAAGGTAAAATCTCTCCCTTTTTTAGAACAAAGTTGAAGACATTGTTATCTTGGATAGCCTCTATTCTTGAGGATTGTAACAGAGATGACCACCCCCAGGAGAATTGGGATATATTATGTTTGGAGTATCAAGGGTCAAAGTGTCACTATTTTGTATTCTTGTTGTATACCTTGTGATTCATAGCCCATTCAAGTTCAAAGGACAATTTTATACTATAACATCCATCACAACACAAAGTGAGATTACTCTAAACAAAGTGCAAAATTATCAATAGCATACACATTTCCACAAAATAGGGTAAATTAGAACCCATCACAACAAAAATTCTCAACCAGAAACATATCACAACAAAAGACACAAACTTGCCATTTGTATGTTATATATGCCAAGGGATATACATATCACTGTTCAATGGCCATCAAACCACATCATGTTACATATGATAACATGTTCACATATACAACCCATATTTGTACCACCATGGCATATTACCAAAAAATCTTATCGATATAAAACATCCTCAAAATAACCCCAATGACCTACAAGTACATGGACAACACATACGACTCTAATACAAAACACTAGCATCATATCCTACCTTTAATCTCTACTGCTCCTCTTACTACTCAACCTCAACTGCATGATCTCTACCTCATCATACGCAATCACGTAAAAGATGTGGAAACCATAGAGTGAGACCAATGTACTAGAGAGAGATATAACTCTCCACCAACAACTAATATTAACACAGATAAGATAAAGAATGAAGATAACATTTTTATCAGGCTTAGTAGATATAGCTAAATAATATTATTAAATAATTTAATATTGTTTAAGCAATTTAGGTATATACAACTTAGCAGTAGGACATATTATACATTTAGAAGGAATATGAAGAATTTGTATAAGTTGGCTTATATTATTGTATTATACATCAACAAATAAATATAAGTGACATGGAAAAGGGTCATCCCACATGAGTAGTGTTTAACCCTAAGAAAATATACTACATGATTGTATTACATGTTTTATTATGCCCTGAGGAGATGAGGTATAGAACTCATGCTCCAACTAACCACTTCTAAGTCAAAATCAGTGCCATACAAGATCTAGAAGGATCCAAACTCCTATGATCTCCCACACCCTTGGTCAGTCTGAGTCTGCCACAGTGACATAAAAAGTCCAACTATAAAACAACCTAGTCCACCTTGGTAAATAGGCACGCCACTAGTGAAAACTAAGTTACGATGATAGACACACACCTGCTAAGATATGACCACAACAATCCTCAAAACATAGCATATATGTACTAAATCACATTTGTCACGGGTTAACAACCTAACTCCAATGTACACCTCAGGCGCCAACATAAGGCGTACAATAGAGTTAAAATTGCCCGTCCCTGAGTGGATCAAACACATGAATATATAAATGCACCGAATAAAAAGCTTCCATACATAAACCAAATGTGTTCATTGCATAGGGGCCCGAAGGCATAGGAGTTGTACAGAAGAAACTCAATACATGAGAAAACTAAATACAGAAGAAACAGAAACATAATCTAAGAGTCCCATTTAGCTTTAGCATCCCCATGATAGATCTAATTTGTGAGCCAGCATATAGAGTAGCAACATCATCTTTCTTTCATCATGAGCATCATAAGCAGAAGGTACCTATAAAACATATACAATTGGTACGTGTCAGCACAATATACAAATATATTGTACTGAGTACGCCTCCGCATCATCTGATTTACCTCTTTTATACTTGGCAATAAGGATAAAGGTAAACTTGGCAGTAATAAGCAAACTACAACAATATATCCATATTAAGCAAGAATTTATTTAACAAACGTGAACATGTATCTTTTAAGCGTATTTTCCATCATACATCTCGGGCGTCTACCACCAAGTGGCTTTGATGTCTTCAGGCCTCATGATCTACTCCCTAGGAGTTTGTGATCATTATACAACATCATAGGATCTACCACCAAGTGGTTTGTGATCATTATGCATGCGCTCTACCACCTAGTGGTTTATGAGCTATCTTATGATGGAACATCTATATTATGTTTGTAGATGTTCAAGGTATACATACGGCAAAACCAACAAAACCTTAAAATCATACA
The DNA here is from genome assembly GCA_963693085.1 of Alisma plantago-aquatica. Lineage (NCBI taxonomy): Eukaryota > Viridiplantae > Streptophyta > Magnoliopsida > Alismatales > Alismataceae > Alisma > Alisma plantago-aquatica. Next base: position 600,920,420 of record OY856410.1, on the reverse strand, counting down.
TTTAACAATTCATTCAAGCATCATACTAGTTACATTTATTTCATTCAATATCTTATGCCAAGTATTCTACTACTCATAGTTCTCAAGCATTAACTATAGTAAGCCAACCAGAGGTAACGGCGTACCTTCTACTCAGAAGTGGGGAGTCCAGGGATGCTCCTCACTGATACCTTTGATTTCTTGAAATTATTAGAGATTGGTATTTATTAGTTATATTGTTCCAATCACCATTATTCTAAATAGTATATAAAAGGCCCTTTTATTATCTTTAGAGTTATGAGGGTTGAGTATGAGTCTTAGAGTATGGATTTGAGTTCAAGATTGGTAGAGTCACGTCAGAGTAGGGTTATAAGGTCAAAATCATGATCTTTAGATCATGTTGACTAATTATGTACATATTGATAAGTCAAAAATAGGGAAAAGAGTGATAAATAGGTTTTATTGATAATTGAGTCATAATAAAAGGATCTGATTGTTCTATGATGATAAGGATGCAAAAATATGATTATCACAGGTTTTTTGGTGATTTAAACAGATTCGAGTATTTTCCAAATAATTAATCAAGGTATACAGAAAAATAAGCATGAGTAATTACTCGAGTCAGATTTAGGGTCAATAGATGTCAAAATCGTGATCCTCATATTTTTCTTATCAAAATAGAGTACTAGTTTGTATTTTTCTGACACTCCTACTATTTTTAACGAATTTCCCAAGATTAGGTCCTAAACTGAAAAATTGAGTTAATAATCGAAAACTTAGAAAGACGTGGATCGTTGGATGATCAGATCCAACGACCAAGATCACGCGTGCATAAAAAGAAAAGATCGAGGTGGATATTGGACCGCTTACTTGGCAAGCTGTGGTTTGTCCACTTGGATCGACTTGGACTCCTGTGATAGGTCCAACTAGGCTCGAGCGGGTCCTCCTTCTTCTTGCTCAACGCGCACACAGCAGGCAGGGGAGGTGGACTGTGGTGAGCCCTCGTTAGAGCCTGGGACCTCCTCGTGCGTGGGTGAAGGTCTCGCTAGCTTTGTGGGAGCTTCCCACAGCTGTACGGCCAAGCCTCAGGCCGTGGCTCCTCCTGCGATGTCGGGTCGACGAGATGACCGGCGAGTTGCAAAGCTCATGGTGGAGGGAGAGGGTAGCGGGAGGAGCAGGCGATGCAGCTTCAGAGTGAGGGTCCGTTAAGGTGGGTGGAGGTTCCTCGGAGCTCAGGGAGTATTCAATTGAGGACGATCAGGCCTGGAGGTGCCTAGTCCAACATCTTGACAGCGGCAGAGCGGACCGAAGGGGGTGAGCTTGAGGTTGGAGTGATCTGAGCTATCATTGGGCAAATTGAAGCGAGTGAGTATGTAAAGGGGTGTTGGTGAAGCTCTTGGTATGCTTAAATAAGCATGGGATCAAGTGAGCCACGAACGCCCAATCTCGGTCAGTGGAGGTAGGAGAGGGGTGCTCGTCGGCGCGATCATGGGAGCACTCCTGATCATCTTCAGGGGACGTGTGAGTGCTCTTCAGGTTCATGGGGACAAGGTGGAGTCATTTGTTCAGTTGCTTTCTTGCGAGAGTGGGTAGGGGCAGAGATCGTGGTTGGGGTTCCAACTTGTGGCTGTAGCCACGTCTCCCCGGGTTGACCGGAGATTGGGGACGACCTCATGGCCGTCCGATCCTACGTCGGATCCTTGGGCGCGCCATCCCACGGTCACAGATAGCTCGCGAGAGAGGGTCCACGGATTGCTGACGTCAGCACCGCGTGACATAGAAAAACAAATGAAATCATAGATTAAAGGACTGAAATCGTGACATGATTTGATCAAACTATAGCCAAAACTTGTAAAAATCATAGAGGGAGCTAGAAATGTCCAATCGACATGAAATTTGGACCATAGCTCCAAAACAGTATACCCCACATTGTGGTAAAGTTTGGGATCGAGATTCCTATCATTGAGTGATCCATTAATCTTTAGGTGAATTAGGGTTTTGAAAAAGATTAGAGATTAAAGGAACCAAGCATAAAAGAATTAGAAAACTCACTTTATCACATCCTACTAACCTTAAAAGAAATTTTGTCCTCAAAATTAAACTGGATGAAAGAGGTGAGGAAAACGTTGTTCCATATCTGCTTGTAGCTTCCAGGTAGCGTCCTCTGCACCGTGATGGTTCCATTGTACCTTCACCATCGGAATCTGCTTGTTCCTGAGCTCCTTTACCCTAGAGTCGAGAATCTTTATAGGTTATTCTGGATAAGTGAGATTCTCCCGTAACTCAAGAGGCTCGTGATTCAGTACATGACTATCATCCTTCACATACCGTTTCAAGTTGGATACATGAAAGACATTATGCATCATGTTTTACTGCGGAGGAAGAGCAAGTCGATAAGAACATTCGCAATTGCACTCCAGAACTTCAAAAGGACCCACATATCTTGGACTAAGCTTCCCCTTGTTCTTGGCTATGGCACGGATAGGTCTGATCTTCAAGAATACATAGTCGCCATCATTAAATTGTCTGTCTGACCTGTGTGTATCTGCATACGACTTCTGACGATCATGGGCCCGTTTCAACCTCTGCTTGATCAAAGACACCTTATCAGCATATAATTGTAACTCCTCGGACTTTAGAATCTTCCTTTCCCCAACTTCATCCCAATGGAGAGGGTATCTACATGGCCTACCATAGAGAGCTTCATAGGGTGGCATATCAATACTAGATTGATAGCTATTATTGTAAGCGAACTCCGCTAATGGAAGGTAGTAATCCCAAGATCCTCCCCACTCTAAGACACATGCTCTGAGAAGATCTTCTAAGATTTGGATAGTACATTCTAACTGGCCATCAGTCTGGGGATGATATGCTGTGCTGAAGTTCAACTGTGTACCCAGCTCATTCTGCACCTGCTTCCATAAATGTGATGTGAACTTTGGATCTCGATCTGAAACTATCGAAACTGGTACTCCATGCAATCGTACAATCTCCTTTATATACAACTCAGCAAGCTCAGGAACCTTGTTCATAGTCCGCATAGGTAAGAAATGTGCAGACTTGGTCAACCGGTCTACTATGACCCAAACCGCATCATGACCCTTCCTGGTCCTGGGTAGTCCCACCACAAAATCCATGGTGATATTTTCCCATTTCCATTCAGGAATTGGTAAGGGTTGCAATAGAACACCGGGACGTCGATGCTCGGCCTTAATCTGCTGGCAAGTGAGACACTTAGAGATAAACTCAGCGATATCATTCTTCATACCCCTCCACCAAAAGTGTCTATGCAGGTCCTTATACATCTTAGTAGATCCAGGATGTATGGAATACTTAGACCCATGTGCCTCTTCTAGGATACACTTCTTAATCTCTGACTCTTCAGGTACCTACATCATGTGCTTGTACCTTAGTCCACCGTCCATACCAAGAGATAGATGTGTCTGGGGCTTTGCCACAAGAGCTGTCATCTCCTCCAAACTAGGGCTGTTATTTTGAGATATCAGGAGTTCAGAAAGAAGACTAGGAATAATATTGATATTCGCCAGAATAATTGAGCTAGATTCTGCTTGAGATGACCCAGAAGATGAAGGTTCCAGATGCATTGATGCACAAATCGACTTCTTACGACTAAGAGCATCAGCTACAACATTGGCTTTGCCTGGATGATATGCAATAGTGAAATCATAATCTTTAAGATACTCCAACCATCTCCTCTGTCAAAGATTGAGATCTTTCTGATTCAAGCGGTATTTGAGACTTTTGTGGTCTGTGAATATATCAAAAGTAGCACCATACAGATAATGTCTCCAGATTTTGAGAGCAAAGGCAATTGCAGCTAATTCCAAATCGTGAGTTGGATAATTGACCTCATTAGGTTTCAACTGTCTAGAGGCATAGGCAACACTTTACCGTCTTGCATGAGGACACAACCCAAACCCATTTTAGAAGCATCAGAATAAATTACAAAGCCATCCTTCCCAGAAGGTAGGGTCAAAACAGGAGCAGAAGTCAAGAGAGATTTCAATTCTTGGAAACTAGCTTCACACTCAGGAGTCCAAACGAATTTGGCATCTTTTCTGGTAAGTTTAGTCATGGGTAGGGCTATTTTACTGAAATTAAGGATGAAACAACGGTAATAGCCAGCTAGGCCAAGAAAGCTACGAATTTCAGAAGCATTGGTAGGGGCTTTCCAATCAAGGACAGCTAGAACTTTGGCAGGGTCAACAGAAATTTTCCCACCCGAAATGACATGGCCAAGAAACATGACTTGGTCAATCCAAAACTCACATTTAGATAATTTAGCATACAATTTCTGGGCTCTCAAAACATCAAGGTCTTTCTGGAGATGTTCACGATGTTGATCAACAGAATTTGAATATATAAGAATGTCATCAATGAAGACCACAACAAAGTTGTCAAGGAATGACTGGAAGACAATGTTCATCAGATTCATAAACACTCTAGGAGCATTAGTCAAGCCAAATGGCATCACCATGAATTCATAATGTCCATATCTAGTTCTGAAAGTTGTCTTTGGAATATCACAATCTTTTACTCGTAATTGATGATAACTTGATCTAAGGTCAATCTTGGAGAACACAGTGGCAGTACGAAGCTGGTCAAACAAGTAATCAATTCTTGGAAGGGGATATTTATTTTTAATGGTGGCTTGGTTGATCATGCGATAATCAATACACATTCGCATTGACCCATCTTTCTTTTTGACAAAAAGAACAGGAGCACCCCAAGGAGAAGTACTAGGACGGATGAAGCCTTTATCAAGAAGTTCCTCTAGTTGTTTCTTGAGCTCTGCAAGCTCGGCAGGTGCCATCCTATAAGGTGCCTTAGAGACTGGTGTGGTGCCCGGTGCTAACTCAATTGAGTACTCAATCTCACGATCTAGAGGCAGCCCTGGAAGCTCCTCAGGAAAAACGTCCGGGTAATATCTCACCACATCCAAGCTCTCTATAGGTCTCACCTTAGGATCAGGCATGGATACAACAGCAAGATAGGCTCTACATCCTTTGGTTATCAAAGTTTCATCCTTAAGAAAAGAAATAATCATATTTCGGTTTCTTTCCTTTCTCTCGGAAATAGTCAAAGTTTTAGAATTGGGTGCACAAAAGATTACTTTCTTGCCTCGACAATCAAGCATGACAAAGTTGGAAAAGAGCCGATCCATCCCCAAAATTAAATCAAAATCTTCCATATCAAGAAGAATGAAAGCAGATTGAAATTTATGACCACCAAAAGAAAAAGGCAAAGTTTTGGTTTTCTGAAGAGAAGTATAAATTTTGCCACTGGGAGTTGTCACATCCAAGATATAACCTAGATCATTGAACTCGAACTTGAGAATGGAAGCAAGATTTCTAGATATGAAAGTGTGTGTTGATCCTGAATCGAATAGGGCCACAACATGATGATCTTGGAGACATATCATACCTACATTATGATTTTATATGAGATTATGGTTTCCAAGGATTTATTACAAAAGAATTGTTAACATTGTTACCTTCAATCAGACGGTTATCATTGGCTTTAGCTTCCTCTGCATCAATTGCAAAGACTCGGCCCTAACGATGTTCTGGCTGAGCCTGAGCTATAGGGATAGCTGGTTGAGCAGGTGGAGCTCCAGGCTGAGGTAATGGGGCAGGACGATTCTGAGGTGCCCCCTGGACCAGATTTGGACAATTGTACCTCATATGCCCTTCATTCTTGCAGTAGTAACATACATGCACCTCCCTGGATGTCTGCTTCCACAGTTTTTGCACATGTTAGGACCCGATGACTGCCCTCGGTGTGGTCCATCTCGGCCTCAACCTCCTCGGTTTGGTCCTCCTCGGTATGATTGACCTCTATGGTGATTTCCTCCTCCTCTGCCCATGCCATGGTTGTTAGGCTTCTTCTTATCATGCTCCTTTGCCTTGCCCTTGGTGATAGATGCATCGGTTAGACCCAGGTATCCCAAGCTTGGTGTTTTGCTCTTCCCTAGGGTTCTTTCTTGGGTAAGGGCGTTATTGATGGTAGCTTCAAAGGTAGGATGGGTGGAGGTGCAAAGGTGAACTTTGATTTCTTGGTTAAGACCATCTATGAAGTGTTCAATCTTTTCATCTTCATCAAGGTTGCGAGCATGATGCTCTAGGAGTTTAAAGGCCCTAACATAGTCAACAACAGATAGGTTTCCTTGGGTGAGGTTATTGAACTATTTCTTCTTCTCCTTCCTAGCTGATATGGGCATGAAACGGTTGGTAAAGATCCCCTTAAACTCCTCCCAACCTATGGGGGCATCTGGAAGTTCTCGTGTATGGTAATAATTTTCCCACCACAACTTCACAGACCCCCTAAGTTGGTAGGTAGCAAAGGTGACCTTATCTTCCTCAGGACACTTAAGGGCTCTAAAGGCATTTTCAACAGATATGATCCATGCATCGGCTTTATCTAGGACTTCACCTAAGTCTTCTCCATGAAAGGTTTCGGGTTTGAGTTTAAGGATGTCACTAATGGTGGTTCCATGGTTGGTCCTAGAGGATGAGGCACTATTGTTGGTTTCTTTTAGGGATAGGGCATGCATGCATTCCAACATCACCTTCTTTTGCTCTTCCCAACTGCCTACAACCTTGGTCTTATTAGGGCGTGATTCAGATTCATCACCAGAGCCATCACTAGATCTTGTTCTCTTGGACCTAGTTTTTGGAGGCATCTGCAAGTTCGTATAAAAGGCAGTTTAGAGATTTATTTGAGATAGATTGTAATGCAACAAAAAAAAGATTTAGCAATCATGGCATGTATTATTATTTTTTTTTTCCAATTTTTCATGTCTTTTAGTTGTTCCCATTTCTCCTAATCTACCCACATAATAGAGAGAGTATATCATCGATCATGGTCATGAGAGAGAAAGTAGATGAGAAACCTAGTGTATATTATTCACTAAATAGGTTGGTTGGGGGGTAGTCCTTAATTGAGAAAAGATGAGAAGAAGGATTTTTCTAAGGTAAGGGTGCCCACTTTAACAATAATTGCGTTAGCCAGGCAGATAGCTTGCGACGGGAACCCTCGCACCGTGAAAACGGATGGGGAGAGTATTATGTCAGAACCTTCTGCAAGGTACCCTTCTTGACACCTCGACAATTTACTGCTAAATGTGGGTTACCCTACGTCTAGGTTAGGTTACTAATTATTTGATACATCTATATTGATTCATGCGCCTGCTCTGATACCATCTTTCACGGGTTAACAACCTAACTCCACTGTACACCTCAGGCGCCAACATAAGGCGTACAATAGAGTTAAAATTTCCCGTCCCTCAGTGGATCAAACACATGAATATATAAATGCACCGAATAAAAAACTTCCATACATAAACCAAATGTTTTCATTACATAGGGGCCCGAAGGCATAGGAGTTCTATAGAAGAAACTTAATACATGAGAAAACTAAATACAGAAGAAACAGAAACATAATCTAAGAGTCCCATTTAGCTTTAGCATCCCCATGATAGATTTGATTTGTGAGCCAGCATATAAAGTAGAAACATCATCTTTCTTTCATCATGAGCATCATAAGCAGAAGGTACCTATAAAACATATACAACGGTACGCGTCAGCACAATATACAAATATATTGTACTGAGTACGCCTCCGCGTCATCTGATTTACCTCTTTTATACTTGGTAATAAGGATAAAAGTAAACTTGGCAATAATAAGCAAACTACAACAATATATCCATATTAAGCAAGAATTTATTTAACAAACGTGAACATGTATCTTTTAAGTGTATTTTCCATCATACATCTCGTGCGTCTGCCACCAAGTGGCTTTGACGTCTTCAGGCCTCATGATCTACTCCCTAGGAGTTTGTGATCATTATACAACATCATAGGATCTACCACCAAGTGGTTTGTGATCATTATGCATGCGCTCTACCACCTAGTGGTTTATGAGCTAACTTATGATGGAACATCTATATTATGTTTGCAGGTGTTCAAGGTATACATATGGCAAAACCAACAAAACCTTAAAATCATACATTTAACAATTCATTCAAGCATCATACTAGTTACATTTATTTCATTCAATATCTTATGTCGAGTATTCTACTACTCAGAGTTCTCAAGCATTAACTATAGTAAGCCAACAAGAGGTAATGGCGTAGCTTCTACTCAGAAGTGGGGAGTCCAGAGATGCTCCTCACTGATAACTTTGATTTCCTGAAATTATTAGAGATTGGTATTTATTAGTTATATTGTTCCAATCACCATTATTCTAAATAGTATATAAAAGGCCCTTTTATTATCTTTAGAGTTATTAAGGTTGAGTATGAGTCTTAGACTATGGATTTGAGTTCAAGATTGGTAGAGTCACATCAGAGTAGGGTTATAAGGTCAAAATCATGGTCTTTAGATCATGTTGACTAATTATGTACATATTGATAAGTCAAAAATAGGGAAAAGAGTGATAAATAGGTTTTATTGATAATTGAGTTATAATAAAAGGATCTGATCATTCCATGATGATAAGGATGCAAAAATATGATTATCACATGTTTTTTGGTGATTTAAACAGATTCAAGTATTTTCCAAATAATTAATCAAGGTATACACAAAAATAAGCATGAGTAATTACTCTAGTGAGATTTAGGGTGAATAGATGTCAAAATCGTGATCCTCGTATTTTTCTGATCAAAATAGAGTACTAGTTTGTATTTTTCTGACACTCCTACTATTTTTAACGAATTTCCCAAGATTAGGTCCTAAACTGAAATTTTGAGTTAATAATCAAAAACTTAGAAAGACGTGGACCGTTGGATGATCAGATCCAACGGCCAAGATCACGCGTGCATAAAAAGAAAAGATCAAGGTGGACATTGGACCGCTTACTTGGCAAGTTGTGGTTTGTCCACTTGGATCGACGTGGACTCCTGTGATAGGTCCAACTAGGCTCGAGCGGGTCCTCCTTCTTCTTACCCAATGCGCACACAGGAGGCAGGGGAGGTGGACTCCGGCGAGCCCTCGTTAGATCCTGGGACCTCTTCGTGTGCGGGTGAAGGTCTCGCTAGCTTCGTGGGAGCTTCCCACAGTTGGACGGCCAAGCCTCGGGTCGTGGCTCCTCCTGTGATGTCGGGTCGACGAGATGCCCGGCGAGTTGCAGAGCTCGCGGCGGAGGGAGAGGGTAGCGGGAGGAGCAGGCGATGGAGCTTCGGAGTGAGGGGCCGTTAAGGTGGGTGGAGGTTCCTCGGAGCTCAGGGAGTATTCAATTGAGGACGATCAGGCCTGGAGGTGCCTAGTCCAGCAGCTTGACAGCGGCAGAGCGGACCGAAGGGGGTGAGCTTGAGGTTGGAGTGATCTGAGCTATCGTTTGGTGAATTGAAGCGAGTGAGTATTGATGTGGCTTTTTGAATGCACTAACAAATTCACTCGGGGTTTATATCCCCGAGCTTTTACCAAAACCAAGTGCAACAATACCACCCGCAAGCGGACGGATCTTATCGCAGTATAGTTGAGGATCGAACCCAAAGGACAACGTTTTTAAGAATCTTTGTCAGTTAGATCTAGCCCAAGTAAAACTAATATTTAGAATGATTGGTTGATTTGGGTTTGATTAAACTAATTGCAAGAAAGTAAATGCGGAATAAAAGGCGGATTTAAATCAATGATATGGAATCGCTGGGATGGTACCGGGTTTGACCACCGCTACACACACAAACATACTCTTTTGCGAACAATCCAGGCACGAAATAACACTCCAAGTAGAGCTGCTACAGAACCCCCCATACGGGCGTTAGGTCCGCGTAAGCGTCACCATAGGCAGCCGATTTCTCATCGCCATCCGGATCATACGTCTTACGGCTCTGAAGATACAGAAATCCACGGAAGTTGTGAACCCCCCATACGGGCGTTAGGCGCACAGAAGTGTCACCGAAGGTTAGGCGGACCGTCCCCTCGCGGATCATACACCTACGACCTCGATGAAATCCCATCCTATTTCTAGTTTGGGAGTCAGCTGCGTTAACCGATAAACAAGCGGGAAGGTGGCATGCGAGCAAACATCGACGTTTAGCAAGATGATACAAAATCCAACTAAGGTTGTGAACCCCCTATACAGGCGTTAGGCGCACAGAAGTGTCACCGAAGGTTAGGCGGACCGTCCCCTCGCGGATCATACACTTACGACCTCAAGGAACCCATCGGAAGTTATCGTCAAGGGTCAAACATGCTAAACGACATTCTAACCCACGTCTTGAAGTTATCGCAACATAGGAACCCGTGCATTGAAGTTATCGCAACATAGGGAGCACAAAGATGAAAACACGCACATAACCAACTCACAAGCTTAACGATAAACGACAAAATGAAGAGTTATATACATTGCCATGGAAAGTTTAACAAGAGAACATGGTTTGCATGGGCAGCGGGGCTAGTCCCCGCACCCCAGCGAAAGAGGACTACTCGCTCATGATGCGAGGTACAAGAAAGATAGAAGAAGAAGATAGATCCGCCATGAGCTCGGTGCAGAAGGTGGACACAGCCCGGTGAAGAAGATGCGCTCCTTGCTCCGTCTTCTTCTCCTTCTTAGCCTCCTTGGACGCAACACCAGCTGTAGGTGGAGTGGAACTTGATCGGGAAGGTGCTCTGGCAGCCTTTCGGCGTCTGGAACCGATGCTTCAAATGGGGACCCTGGGGGTCTATTTATAGTTTTAGATCTGACGCCAAACGGTCTGGGGACCGTTTGGGCGCCAAACGGTCTTGAGACCGTTTGGGCGCCAAACGGTCTTGAGACCGCTTGGTCACCAAACGGTCTTGAGACCGTTTGGGCATCAAACAGTTTGGAGGTCGTTTGAGCGCCAAACGGTCTTGCTTTGATCAGTCTGGCTTTGGCGTGGTCGCGCGGCTTTAGTTCTTCAAACGATCCTTGTGCTTGCATCGAACGGTCTTGGGACCGCGCGAGACCAAACGGTCTTGGGACCGCATGGGACCAAACGGTCTTGGGTCCGTATGGGACCAAACGGTCTTGGGACCGCATGGGACAAACGGTCTTGAGACCGCATGGGACCAAACGGTCTTGGGACCGCATGGGACCAAACGGTCTTGAGACCGCATGGGACCAAACGGTCTTGGGACCGCATGGGACCAAACGGTCTTGGGACCGCATGGGACCAAACGGTCTTGGGACCGCATGGGACCAAACGGTCTTGGGACCGCATGGGACCAAACGGTCTTGGGACCACATGGGACCAAACGGTCTTGGGACCGCATGGGACCAAACGGTCTTGGGACCGCATGGGACCAAACGGTCTTGGGACCGCATGGACTTCTTGGGCAACTGGTTTCGTCTTGTTCTTTGTGTATTCCAGCAAACGATCTTGAGACCGCTTGGATCCAAACGATCTTGAGACCGTTTGCATGGAGTTGCCTGCTGTACCAGCATAAAATGAAAGATATTTAGTTAAAACCTTGATTATTGAATCACTTAGTAGTTTTGTGCATTATGATTCATATTAGGGTGAAAAGATGTGGAATAGATATTAAATTGTTCCAAAAAGGGAATTGAAAATTATGATGAGTATGCACTCATCAAAACACCCCGAACTTAAATCGTTGCTCGTCCTCGAGTAACATAAAATTTGAAACTGTTGCCTGATGGAATACTTTCGATCCGTGTGATTTCTTCATCTTCACATCACAAATGTTTTCTTTTTGCTCAGTATGAATGAGTACCATAACTTCCTGGGACCACTAAACACGTCTTTCCATAGCTTCGTTCCTGAGTTCGTTTCCCAACAACGCTTCCTCCCCGCCTTTTCCAACACCAAGCATATCTAAGAGTTTTGTAGGAGTTCTGAGATACCCACAGAATCAACAAGTATGCATTTGATCTGACACTGGTGTAGTTTAGGATGGTGGGGCATATATTGTGCCCTTAGGTAGAAAAAGGAGTGAAAGGTGGTATGGAAAGAAGAAGAAAATCTCTCCTCTATTCGACTCGAGATTTTTATTTGTTTTGCAATTTCATTTATTGCATGTTATTTTGTGTGCGCTATGGCATCTTTTATTGCAGATCTCTCCTCTATTCGACTCGAGATTGCATTTATTTTGTGTGCACTTTGGCATCTTTTTATTGCATATCTCTCCTCTATTTGACTCGAGATTGCATTTTTGGTGGTACGCCCCTATTTATTGGAAGGGGTATGGAAGAAGCGGATATGGGGAAAGTGGCGTGCCACCCCGAACTTAGGGTTTGACACAATTTTGGCTATTTTGGTGGTATTTATGGATGGAGGGATACGAAGATGATAGAAGAAGTGTAGAAGAGAGTTCAGATCAGGATGCAACTTGATTTACAATTCAAAACCGGGTTATTCTCTTTGTCATACTCTGCTCAAATAATGACTTGATGCGGATTCGGTGGGGTTTCTGAGCCATTGTTCCACTAGTCAGTTAGGAAGCGCAACGTGTTTGATCCCTATCAGTTTGACAGATACTTATCATTATGTAAAAAGGATTATGATGTTAGGAATCATAAGTTTCACAGGATGATTTCAGGCAAGTTTCAAAAGTCAGTCCTCTTGAGGATTTGCTTCGAATAAGGAGGATGTTATGGCAGAAGATGCATAGTAAAAAGTTAGTTACATTTTTATCAATAAAAGGCAAAATTTCATCAAGTATCTGTTCACAATTTTGAAAATTTTTATGATAGAGACATATTGAGTATAAAAGAGGGTGTGTATGTGGAAGTGGAATACGTACCACCCACCCTCCACCCCGAACTTAGAGATTTGCTCGTCCTCGAGCAAACCCTAAATTCAAGATGGAGGGGAAAGGAAACACCAGGTATGACTGCCTAGAATGAATTTGTTGTTATCAGCACCAATCCGATCTCGTGTCCTGAAAGAAAACTATCCATAAGGCAAATTTTATTTTAAGAAAGTTAAATATAAAACAAAATTGGGAAAGGAAAAGTAAAACAGATTTATTGGTCGGGTTGCCTCCCGACAAGCGCCTTTGTTTTATGTCGATGGCTCGACAGAGCTTTTCGGAATTATGGTGGGTCCTTTGGATTGTTGAATTCCATCATTATTTCGGTGCCTTTGTCAGCTGGTGTGAAGTATCTTTTCAAGCGATGACCATTTGCTATAAATTTGCCAAACCCTTCGCTCCATAAAGAGAAAACACCATGAGGAGAGATGCTTTTGACGATGTAAGGTCCACACCAACGTGAGCGGAGTTTTCCGGGAAACAATTTTAATCTGGAGTTGAAAACTAGAACCTGGTCTCCTACTCGTATGTCTTTTTGTTTCAGATGTCCATCATGCCAGAGTTTTGTACGTTCTTTGTAGATTTGTGCATTCTCATAGGCTGTCATTCTGAGTTCATCCAGCTCATGGAGTTGCAGAGTTCTGGCTTGACCCGCTTGTTTCATATCGAAGTTTATTTGTTTAATTGCCTACCATGCCTTATGTTCAAGTTCGACTGGCAGGTGGCAACTCTTTCCATATATTAATCGAAAAGGGGTAGTCCCAAGGGGAGTTTTATAAGCAGTGCGATAAGCCCATAAAGCATCATTAATTTTTGTTGACCAGTCTTTACGATTGCGTCCGACGATTTTCTCAAGGATAGCCTTAAGTTGTCGGTTGGAGACCTCTACCTGTCCACTGGTTTGTGGATGATAAGGTGAAGCTACCTTGTGTGAGACGCCATATTTTTGTAATAGAGCTTCAAAGCTTCTTTCGATGAAATGGGAGCCTCCGTCAGAAATCACGGTTCTCGGCACTCCGAACCGTGGGAAGATAATATCTTTGAAAAGTTTGATGACTGGTTTTGAATCACAACTGACGGTTGGTATAGCTTCAACCCATTTGGAGACGTAGTCCACCGCCACAAGGATATAAGAGAATCCATTAGAAGATGGGAATGGCCCCATATAGTCCACTCCCCAGACGTCAAATATCTCGACTTCTTGCCATAGATTCAGTGGCATTTCGTCTCTCTTGGTTATATTGCCAGCTCTTTGACACTTATCACATGATATGACAAAATCATAACAGTCCTTGGATAAAGTTGGCCAGAAAAATCCACATTGCAAAACTTTTAAGGCAGTATTTTTAGAGCTCATATGCCCACCCACGGGTCCTGAGTGGCATTGTTCCAAAATGGAATGGGCTTCTTCTTTGGCGACGCAACGTCTATACAATCCATCCACGCAGAGTTTGAAAAGATATGGTTCATCCCAATAGTAATGCTTCACATCATGCATAAATTTCTTCAGACCGTTCCCTGTGTATTGAGGATGGATGACTCCGGCGGCAAGGTAGTTTACTAAGTCTGAATACCATGGTTCAAATTCTGAGACTCTCATAAGCTGATCATCTGGTAGAGAGTCGTTTATCAGAATTCCTTCAGCATCCAGAGTGTGGATGCGACTCAGGTGATATGCCACGACATTCTCCGTCCCTTTCTTATCTCTTATTTCAAGGTCAAATTCTTGTAGAAGGAGTATCCATCTGATCAGCCTTGGCTTAGCATCCTTCTTTGTCATAAGATAACGGATAGCAGCATGGTCAGTGTAAACGATTACCTTTGAACCAGTAAGATAGGATCTAAATTTATCGAAGGCATAGATGACTGCCAAAAGTTCCTTTTCAGTAGTAGCGTAGTTCCTTTGAGCTTCGTCGAGGGTTTTCGACGCATAATAGATAACATAATGTTTCTTCTCAATGCATTGTCCTAAGACCGCACCCACTGCGTAATCACTGGCATCACACATAATTTCAAAGGGGTGCTCCCAATCTGGAGCTCTAATAATGGGAGTAGTCGTAAGGGCTTTCTTCAGCGTATCAAAACTTTTGATGCATTCTTCGCTGAAATTGAAATCAGCATCTTTTAAAAGAAGATTAGTCATTGGCTTCGTTATCTTGGAAAAATCTTGTATAAACCTTCTATAGAATCCAGCGTGACCAAGGAATGCACAAACTTCTTTCACATTTGTGGGAATTGCCAATTTAGATATGACTTCTATCTTGGCTTTATCAACTTCGATTCCTTTGTTGCTAACTTTGTGGCCCAAGACAATGCCTTCCTTTACCATAAAGTGGCATTTCTCCCAATTTAGCACCAGATGTGCTTCTTCACAGCGTTTGAGGACCATGGAGAGATGCTCAAGACAGGAAGCAAAGGAGTCACCATATACGGAAAAATCGTCCATGAAAACCTCCATAACTGTTTCAGTAAGCCCTGCAAAAATGGCAGTCATGCAACGTTGAAAAGTTGCAGGGGCATTACACAGACCAAAAGGCATTCTTTTAAAAGCATATGTCCCGAACGGACAGGTGAAAGTTGTTTTTTCTTGATCATCTGGATGTATGGGGATCTGATAGAATCCAGAGTAACCATCCAGGTAACAGAAGTATTCTTGATGGGCCAATCTTTCCAAAACTTGATCGAGGAAGGGCATGGGAAAATGATCCTTCCGAGTGGCCTTGTTTAATTTTCTATAGTCAATACACATCCTCCACCCAGTGACTGTTCGGGTGGGGATGAGCTCATTGTTTTCATTTCTTGTGACAGTAGTACCTCCTTTCTTGGGTACAACATGAACTGGGCTCACCCATGGTGAGTCCGATATCGGGTATATGATTCCAGCTGTAAGGAGTTTGATGATCTCACGACGGACCACTTCCTTCATATTCGGGTTCAATTTTCGTTGATGCTCGATCGTTGGCTTATGGTCCTCCATCATGGGAATTCTGTGCATGCACAGGGCTTGGCTGACTCCTGTGAGGTCACTCATTTTGTAGCCTATGGCTTTCTTGCTCTCCTTTAAAACTTCCAGAAGTTGCTCTTCTTGTTTGGTAGTTAAACCAGAGTTAATAATGACAGGACAAACTTTGAGATCATCTAAAAACATATACTTCAGCCCTTCAGGTACGGGCTTCATTTCAGGAGGTTCTGGTTTTTCACTGACTTCTTCCGAGATTTCGGTAACCTTTAATTCCTCATAGGTAGCTTTAGGATTTCCCTCAGCAGAGTCGGGAGGTTCGGCGCAATCCTTATCTTGTTGGTCGGTATGTTCATCATTAAAAAGGTCATACAGAGAAGTTTCCAAAGGATCGCATGACTCGTGATATTCTTGAGTAAGTTGTGACATCTGCTCAACACAATCTATCAGATAGACTTCCTCCTGTATACTCGGTCTTCTCATGCTTTCAAAGACCTTGAACTCCAGAGTTTCTTTTCCTAACCTGAGCAGTAAGGTTCCGGCTTCAACATCGATAAGAGCTCTAGCAGTAGCGAGAAATGGACGACCGAAGATAATAGGGTATTTGGTGTCTTCTTTTATGTCCATGATGACAAAATCACATGGGACATATGCGTCCTTGCCTACTTTGACCGGGATGTCTTCGAGAATTCCTAACGGCCTTTTTACTGAATTGTCCGCAAGTTGAATTGTCATAGCAGTTGTAAGCAATTCTTCGAACCCTAATCTCTTGCATAGACTCAGCGGCATAATAGAAATACTTGCGCCAAGATCAGCCAATCCTTTCTTGCATGATGAATCGCCAATGTGACATGAGATTCCGAAAGATCCTGGATCTTTTTGTTTCTTTGGCATCTTGCTTAGTATGATATCTGATGTAGTTGCAGCCAATTTCACAGTTTCACATTCTTCAGTGATGTACTTCTTGGTGAGAAGCGACTTTAGATATTTGGTCCAGGCTGGTATCTCATTAAGAGCATCTAAGAATGGTACATCAACATGGAGTTTCTTCATAGCTTCTTTGAATTTGATGAATCTAGTATCAAGCTTGGTTTCCCTTAGACGGGATGGGAAAGGAATACGAGGCTTATATATAGGAATTTCTGGTTCAGGGGTCTCTACTTCTTCATCGGTAGATTTCTCAAAATTCCCTTTATCATTATTTCTTTCCTTCGGTTGTGATTCTGATGTTGTTGAGTTTTGGTCAGTCAAGGGTTCATTCTCCTCAGGGATATCCATAGTTGTTTTCGCTGGTGGATCCGAATAACTTTTCCCTGATCTTGTGGCGATAACTTTCAGCTGCTCCGGATGTTTCGGATTGTTCTCGGGTGAAAACTCCAGCTTGTGGTTTAATACTAGCAGCAAGTTGAGCTAGTTGAGTTTCAATAGCCTTCTGCTGGGCTTGTTGATTGGCTATCATCGTTTTTTGTGTTTGCAATAACTTTTCAATGGTAGATAGCTTGTCATCAGAAGGGATGGGTCCTGTTTGACCCTGTTGTTGGTTCAAGCTTTGATACTGAGAGTTGTTCTGATAATTGTTATAGTTTCTGTTCTGAAAGTTTCCCTTGAAGTTTCCTTGATTCACAAAGTTCTGTTGCTGGTTAAACTGATACCCAGATGGGCCTCTTGGTTGATTATTTGGAGCAAATTGATGTGAGTTCATAGCCCCTGAAGGATTTCCGTACTGGAAGCCTGGGTGATTCCTATTTTGATTCGGATTGTAAAAGTTCTGCCCAGGGTTGGTGTTAATAGCATTAAGATTTTCCATCTGGCAATTATCTCCTTGTCCACAGGCATTGCTTTAAACAGCATCATAGAGAACATTGCATGATAGTGTTGAATGGTCAGTGCCTTTGCACGCTTCACAAAACAAAGAAGTGGACTTGACTTGTTCTGGTTGCCTAGTTGGAGAATGTCCTCTTCCAATTGCAGCAAGGGATGATTCTATGTGATCTTGCTTTGCAACCAAGACTTTCAAAGTTTCAGCTATAGATTTGTATTCTGGGATAGCATCAGCCATAGCTACCTTTAAACCTCCTTTACCAACAGATCTGCCCCAGTTGGCTTGATTTTCTGCTCCCAGAGTGACTACTCTCCATGCGCTGTCGTAACATTGCCGCATGAAGTTCCCTCCAGACGAGGAGTCAAGGAACATCTTAACATCATCCTCCACACCCCTGTAGAATATTTCTATCAGCTGATTCTTAGGAATTCCATGGTGTGGGCATTTACGTAGGAGCTCCTTGTATCTATCCCAAGCTTCGGAAAGAGTTTCTCCTGGGACTTGAGTGAAATTTGTGATTCGTCCCCTGATTTCATATGTAAGGGATGGGGGGTAGAACTTCTCCAGAAAGGCATTTTGAAGCTGCTCCCAGGTGGTGATGGGTACATCACTCTGCAGTGAGTTGTACCAACTAATAGCTCTATCCGCCAGAGAGTACTTGAAGAGACGGAGTCGAATAGCATCATCAGAGACTCCGTTTTGCTTTGTCATAGCGCACAGGTCAATGAATCTGAGTAGATGACCTTGGCTGTCTTCAGCTTGTTTACCGTAGAATGGGTTGTTTTGAAGCAAGGTTATCCAATGTGCTCTAATCTCAAAGTTGGCAGCTTCGATGGGAGGAGGCTGCACCGGATGATAGACATTCGCGGCCTTTGGGATAGAGAACTCTCTAAGATCCTTCTGAAGTTCTGCTGCCTGCGCTGCTGCCTGTGCGGCTAAGATCTCCTGTTGAACCGCAGCTCTAGCTTCTTGCATGAATCTTTCTCTCTGCGCATTGATGGCTTGAGCCACCCTACGGGCTACTTCTTCTTCTTGAGACATTCTTGCTTGATTCTCTCGGATCTGACGATGGAAGGTTCTATCGATTTCGGGATCAAAGCTCGCAGTCAGTCCGAGACTATCCGAACGGTGCATGCACTAATTGTCAAAGAGCACCTGAAACTTGAAAAGGTTTGAAAGTGAGATCCTTGAAGTAGAATAAAGATCAAATAGATGGGCGATTGTTTCAAAAAGAAAACAAAATCCTACATTAGTCTTAAAAGAACTAGATTTGACTTGACTGATTCTGTTGTCCCCGGCAACGGCGCCAGAATTTGATGTGGCTTTTTGAATGCACTAACAAATTCACTCGGGGTTTATATCCCTGAGCTTTTACCAAAACCAAGTGCAACAATACCACCCGCAAGCGGACGGATCTTATCGCAGTATAGTTGAGGATCGAACCCAAAGGACAACGTTTTTAAGAATTTTTGTCAGTTAGATCTAGCCCAAGTAAAACTAATATTTAGAATGATTGGTTGATTTGGGTTTGATTAAACTAATTGCAAGAAAGTAAATGCGGAATAAAAGGCGGATTTAAATCAATGATATGGAATCGCTGGGATGGTACCGGGTTTGACCACCGCTACACACACAAACATACTCTTTTGCGAACAATCCAGGCATGAAATAACACTCCAAGTAGAGCTGCTGCAGAACCCCCCATACGGGCGTTAGGTCCGCGTAAGCGTCACCATAGGCAGCCGATTTCTCATCGCCATCCGGATCATACGTCTTACGGCTCTGAAGATATAGAAATCCACGGAAGTTGTGAACCCCCCATACGGGCGTTAGGCGCACAGAAGTGTCACCGAAGGTTAGGCGGACCGTCCCCTCGCGGATCATACACCTACGACCTCGATGAAATCCCATCCTATTTCTAGTTTGGGAGTCAGCTGCGTTAACTGATAAACAAGCGGGAAGGTGGCATGCGAGCAAACATCGACGTTTAGCAAGATGATACAAAATCCAACTAAGGTTGTGAACCCCCTATACAGGCGTTAGGCGCACAGAAGTGTCACCGAAGGTTAGGCGGACCGTCCCCTCGCGGATCATACACTTACGACCTCAAGGAACCCATCGGAAGTTATCGTCAAGGGTCAAACATGCTAAACGACATTCTAACCCACGTCTTGAAGTTATCGCAACATAGGAACCCGTACATTGAAGTTATCGCAACATAGGGAGCACAAAGATGAAAACACGCACATAACCAACTCACAAGCTTAACGATAAACGACAAAATGAAGAGTTATATACATTGCCATGGAAAGTTTAACAAGAGAACATGGTTTGCATGGGCAGCGGGGCTAGTCCCCGCACCCCAGCGAAAGAGAACTACGCTCATGATGCGAGGTACAAGAAAGATAGAAGAAGAAGATAGATCCGCCATGAGCTCAGTGCAGAAGGTGGACGCAGCCCGGTGAAGAAGATGCGCTCCTTGCTCCGTCTTCTTCTCCTTCTTAGCCTCCTTGGACGCAACACCAGCTGTAGGTGGAGTGGAACTTGATCGGGAAGGTGCTCTGGCAGCCTTTCGGCGTCCGGAACCGATGCTTCAAATGGGGACCCTGGGGGTCTATTTATAGTTTTAGATCTGACGCCAAACGGTCTGGGGACCGTTTGGGCGCCAAACGGTCTTGAGACCGTTTGGGCGCCAAACGGTCTTGAGACCGCTTGGGCACCAAACGGTCTTGAGACCGTTTGGGCATCAAACGGTTTGGAGGTCGTTTGAGTGCCAAACGGTCTTGCTTTGATCAGTCTGGCTTTGGCGTGGTCACGCGGCTTTAGTTCTTCAAACGAACCTTGTGCTTGCATCGAACGGTCTTGGGACCGCGTGAGACCAAACGGTCTTGGGACCGCATGGGACCAAACGGTTTTGGGACCGTATGGGACCAAACGATCTTGGGACCGCATGGGACAAACGGTCTTGAGACCGCATGGGACCAAACGGTCTTGGGACCGCATGGGACCAAACGGTCTTGGGACCGCATGGGACCAAACGGTCTTGGGACCGCATGGGACCAAACGGTCTTGGGACCGCATGGGACCAAACGGTCTTGGGACCGCATGGGACCAAACGGTCTTGGGACCGCATGGGACCAAACGGTCTTGGGACCGCATGGACTTCTTGGGCAACTGGTTTCGTCTTGTTCTTTGTGTATTCCAGCAAACGATCTTGAGACCGCATGGATCCAAACGATCTTGAGACCGTTTGCATGGAGTTGCCTGCTGTACCTGCATAAAATGAAAGATATTTAGTTAAAACCTTGATTATTGAATCACTTAGTAGTTTTGTGCATTATGATTCATATTAGGGTGAAAAGATGTGGAATAGATATTAAATTGTTCCAAAAAGGTAATTGAAAATTATGATGAGTATGCACTCATCAAGTATGTAAAGGGGTGTTTTCGAAGCTCTTGGTATGCTTAAATAAGCATGGGATCAAGTGAGCCACGAACACCCAATCTCGGTCAGTGGAGGTAGGAGAGGGGTGCTCGTCGGTGCGATCATGGGAGCACTCCTGGTCATCTTCAGGGGATGTGTGAGTGCTCTTCGGGTTCGTAGGGACAAGGTGGAGTCATTCGTTCGGTTGGTTTCTTGCGAGAGTGGGTAGGGGCAGAGATCGTGGTTCGGGTTCCAACTCGTGGCTGTAGCCACGTCTCCTCGGGTTGACCGGAGGTTGGGGACGACCTCATGGTCGTCCGATCCTGCGTCGGATCCTTGGGCGCGCCATCCCACGGTCACGGATAGCTCGCGAGAGAGGGTCTGTGGATTGCTGACGTCAGCGCCGCGTGACATAGAAAAACAAATGAAATCATAGATTAAATGACTGAAATCGTGACATGATTTGATCAAACTATAGCCAAAACTTGTAAAAATCATAGAGGGAGCTAGAAATGTCCAATCGACATGAAATTTGGACCATAGCTCCAAAATAGCATACCCCACATTGTGGTAAAGTTTGGGATCGAGATTCCTATCATTGAGTGATCCATTAATCTTTAGGTGAATTAGGGTTTTGAAAAAGATTAGAGATTAAAGGAACCAAGCATAAAAGAATTAGAAAACTCACTTTATCACAACATCATTGAGACACGATCAAGAAGTTCTCCTACTAAGTTATGACTGCAACCAATCTTGTGAAATGCATATACTCAACAATATATGACTCTGAGCTTCCACTAAGGGAGAACTCCTTTCACCATCCAGCATGTACTTTCATTGAAGATCGATCTATGGAACATGGCAACTACATGATTAGGTTTTCACTTGGTTCGATAAGACAA
Organism: Alisma plantago-aquatica; assembly: GCA_963693085.1. Lineage (NCBI taxonomy): Eukaryota > Viridiplantae > Streptophyta > Magnoliopsida > Alismatales > Alismataceae > Alisma > Alisma plantago-aquatica. The sequence continues at coordinate 600,898,579 of OY856410.1, read as the reverse complement.
TTGAGTATTTTTTAGCATCAATCAAGTTACAACATACAAACCCTAAAATTTTTTACAAAGATAAGGGTGTGTTGCATTGTCAAAAGATATAAAATGTGCGAGGCATACTTGTCGATACCATTGCCATTCATGTCCATCATTATTATCACATCATTTTGAGAAACATCCATGATCACGATACAAGAGGATATTACCTCTCATTAGGAATTGAGCCTCTTCCAGGTCATAAGACCTTATCACATAATTAATGTACATCATCATTATATTATCATGCCTCATAAAGGTTCATACTCATCACCCAGTGTCATATCAAACACACTATAGCACTCACTAGCTATGTTCATTCCACCTGCAAGGTTAGGATTACACAAGTAGGAGAGAGAACATATCATCACATACTAATTGTTTTAAGCATGATCAATGTTACTTCATGTACTCATGATTAGGGTTTGAGTTCTCATATAATGGTCAGCATATCACACCATAATAAATCATTCTCACATTCTTAGATTACATTAGAGTTTAGCATTCATATCATTGATACTCAAAAATGTACATAGAAACATGTGCCGACCATCAGGTAAGGTACTATAGTGACCATTAGTGTTACACCCTACCTATAGTGATCCTACAAAGAAACATGAGTATCGACCGCTGTTGAGACCACAAGACTCAATACATTTAGTTGCCAACTGAACTAGGCCAACTATTTGTTGTGACTGCAACACATCACTTGGTAGTGAGTACTACCACACAAACACAATGTTGCAATCTCAACAACATCCCCTTCGACTACAACAAGAAACAACCCCTAGCACCCAAAACAATCATCCAGGTTTGCCTACCTCAAGCCAACACTAGGATAGCTGACCAAAACAAGGAATCCACATGTATCAACCAAACTCATGTCCAAACAGGGTAGCAACCACAAGGCATATTAGGGTTAGGGTTTAGTAATGACCTACCCACCCTCAACACAAGGATGATAACTTCAAGCACAACAAGACTCATCATGGGTAGCACAACAAAAGATCCTAAACATAGGTAGAGACCTCAAGCTGAGACCAAGTGTTGCCACCAACCAAGGCTCAAAACATGTCAACCAAAACAAAGTTCATCTTAAATAAGCTAAGGCATCACCAAGATGATAACTGAAGATAGGAGGAACATCAAAACCCTAGAAGAGATCACCATCAAGATCAACAAAGAAAACCATGCATAGAGGAGAAAAACCAACGTCCAACACATGCACATAAGAACTAAAACCACCATCTAATACATATTGGCCAAAACAAAAACATGGTGATAAAACCAAAGATCAAGGTGCATGTAATTAACATCAACTCACCATCATTGAGAATTCGGATTCATGAATTAGGGTTAAGGGAAAGAGAAATCTAAGCAAGAATACTACATAATCTTAAACCCTATAATAAGATAACATCATCTAGCATCTTAAGATCACATTTTAGAGATAGAACATTAACATGCAAGCATGATATTAGTGGAACAATAGAGAGGGGAAAGTTATATAATTTGCCTTAAGAATAAGATCATGCTCCAAAGCCACAAGCTCTAAGAGAAAAGAGAATCTCCAACTTGGATTAGCTCCACAAACAACAAGGTCACATCAAGAATAAGAAAACATACCAAGGTCAAAGGAGAGCTCAAGATGAAGGAAACTCAACCCTAGGCCAAAAAAAGAGAGAAGAAAGAAGAAGAAAGATTCATCTCACTAAGGTACTACCATGGTCAGTCCATGGTCTTGACCTCTATGGAGAGAAGATCTTCAATATAGCCACCATGGTGATCCATAGTCTCACGGCCAAGAAAGGTAGAAGAAAGGTAGGGTTCAAAGAAAAATGAGATCAAGGAAAACATAACAACTTACTTAGCTCAAGAACCACCAAGAATCACCACAAAGAAGGTGATCAAGTTCAATATCACCATATGCAAGTGAAGATTGTCCACTTTCTGAAAGATCAACACCTTCTTGTTGCTCCACCAAGCTCAAGGCCGAACACAAGGAATAAGAGAGGAAAAAGAGCTAAAGGAGATAATTACATGTGTGAGAGAGAAACTATATATACTCAAGAGGTAGGAGAGAGGTGAAGATCATGAGGTGTCAAGGTATTAGAGCACCAAAAGGTCACTTGTCCCAAAATGGATAGGCCAACCAAGAACTCTAGACATGAATGTAACAATGGGTGATAAAAACAAAGTAGTGTAATGACCTCTTAGGTCCACTACTCTACACATTCTCTTGTGGTCCCAAAATGTCAATCATATGATGATTGAGATGGCATAATTACCTAAACAAATTTTATCAATAATAACATATATAAAAGGGAAGCTTACAATTCATCTATTTCACTCAATTATGAGATAATAAGGATACAAAGTGAACGACTATAGAATGAAAATACTCAATGATGTGTGCCTTAAAGTACGTGACTTGAAGGATGAGATCATACGAATGTTAAGAGTATGGACATTCATATATGTCCCTAGTTGGTTGTTACTGTGGAAGGTAGATAGACACTAGCAACAATAAAGACTACGATGTAGGTTGGTTGATGACAAAATCTCATTAGTCATGATATGGCAATATCAAACCAAGCACACATATACATGTTAGGGAATAGTGTATCAGACAGACCCACCTTGAGCGTGACACATGGTTTTGTGGTCATAGTGATATTTCATAGTGAAGGTGGTGATTGTGATTCTTAGACCTAAAATTTCTACACTAGTCACATGTCGTTGGGTACACTTTGACATCATCAAATGCAATTTTGAAACATGGGTTGTTAGAATGGTGATGAGTGGATGACTTTGACAAATGGGGATAGAATGTGAGTGATCGATTTGGGATTTGTCCCTCCTATTAGAGTATAATATCTTAGACACTTGATAAGTGAGACTGAGAAACGCATGCACATGAAAATGTGAATAAATATATGATATTGATGTCACATTACCTGAGACAATCTGCTCTTGGTTCAAGAAACATGGATTGAATGTTGCGAGGATGACCTTTCATTCCTCGAGTTCATCTGGGATGTCAAAGTCAAAGGAATTATACAATCGATGCAAAACCTTACACAGATTGTAGGTTGAAGTTGTTCTCCAACATTCCATTTCACTTGGATAGCACTGATGAATGACTAGGTACCAATCTTTGCTTGTCATGTCATAAGATAGTTATGTACATTCAGTGCCAATGTGACAGGGGACATATAGGGTCACACACCTAGGAACTCATCTAGAAGAGGTCTTTGATCGTGAATGTCAATTGGATTGATTACTAAAGTGTTTAGGTATTCAATTGACACAACTCATCGCTCGATTGGTTGACCAAGTCTTCCAAAGGACCATCTCACTGAGTGAGATGGTCGTTTGGGCAGCCAAAAAGTCATTTCAAGTAGTTGAGATGATCATTTAAGGGTCAGGTTGATCGAAGATCGATTTGGCTTAGTTATGACCCTAAACCGACTAGTTCAATATGATTTAACTGACTGGTTTAGCTCAAGTCACTAGACGGGCATTTGGGTGAGTGAGATGGGCATTTTGCTTGGGTGATACAACTCAGTTGAGTCGAAGGAAGGTTTTGTATGTTTCCATAATAGTTTCGATTGCAAGTAAAATTTATATATATATTAATTGGAATTGAAATTGCTAAATTCATGTGCGATTGGTAAACTGTCAAATAGTCGTATGGAAATGTGAGATGACTGTCTTGTACACCAAATGACCATCTGGGTGTGTAAAATTGTTGTTTTGAGCTGTTGCAGGTTGTGAAAATTCAAGATCCTTCTGTTCTTTCCACTCCCTCACATTAATCTCATATCAGATAGCAACTGGGAACCTTGACCCTGGCCTCTACTATAAATATAGGGGTACTAGGGACTTCCCAAAGCGCAACACAACACAAAGACCTGAGAATTAGTAAATCTAACAATGGTTGTCCTCTCTAGTTGTGGTGACCACGAGAGCTCGGGCAAGTCCTACCTAAAAAAGAGGGATAGCCAAGGGGAGAGGACAACTAATAGTTGTCATTGTAGGAGAGAAAGTTGGTGACTAGTACACCAATGGAAGGGACAACTCCTTCGTGTCCGTTCTTGGTGAATGACAAGAGTTTGAGTTGGTCTGTATAGACTACTCTAGAGGTAGGAGTCCTTTGGCGGCTATTGGGAGAGCAAAGTAACTAGCAATATGTGGCCAGATTATCAGACTCATTGTAGAGGTTGCATAGAAAGTTGTTCGTGGTGAAAACCAGGAGCTGCCCAACCACCGTCCTAGAGAAACATGTCAATGGTTGCAAAGAAGTGAGTTTTGTTGCTGGACTTGCTCCACGATTAGTGATAACTCTCTAAAACCATCCCTCCTATTTCATAGTAGTTGATGTGATCTTGTTGTTATGGGAATACAAATAGATAATTTTTTTGGGTTTCCGCTACTATACTTTGTGACTGTATTTCCCTACAGTGGTATAAGAGCCACGTTTATTTGACTATGTTTTAGGATAATGCATATGATCAAATTTTTGAATTTATCATCTATTTATTACATATGATGTCAATATTTAAACTGCTCTCATATGCATATCCAATCAAAGACAACATAATCCCAAACTTTACACACACACACACACAGATATATATATATATATATATATATATATATATATATTTATAATGTGAATTTTACATGCATCACCCTAAAAGCAGTTTTGATGGTAGATGTGTAGCGCAGTTATGGCCAATACTCTTTAGATGTGTGTGGTTGGATGGACTGGTTCCTGTTTATCTCGGTCTACGTATTGAGCCTTTGCCACCTCTTCCCAATGTAAGGTTATTTTTTTTCCTACCTTTGCTCCCCTCAAATGTGACTTGAGGTTTCTCTCATTCAATGTAATAAAGAAGCAATATGATAGTTTCTATTCATGCTACGACGTTTAAGATGTTCATTGCCGATTGAGATGACTACTTTGTGAGACAAGCCAACCATCTGTAGGATCATGGAGAATATGACGATGTAACCAAATGACCGCCTGGTGGGCCCAATGGACCATTTGGAAGGAGTACAAATATCAGTTGGATAGGAGGCCAGACAACCATCCCAAAAGGTCCAATCGATCATTTGCAAAGAGTCCAAACATCAATTAGATAGGTGGACCAACCAACCAGACAAGAGGCGAGATGACCTGTTCAAGGGTTGAACTGATCTACCTAGATTGGCAAGCACAAATCTACATCAACCGTAGGTTCATAAATATGATGTGATGATTGACCTAGGTGGTAGTAATTCCTTTTGGATCCAAGGAATTACAAGTAAACATGGCCATGACCATCAATTTTTGTTTTATATTGTATATTTACATTGTGGGATATAGCATGTATATGATATGTACTATATATGTGGTTAATGGATACAATATATGTATAGATGCAAACACACACACACACACACACACACACACACACATATATATATATATATATATATATATATATATATATATATATATATATATATATATATACATATATGTATATATATACATACATACATATATATATATATAACTCATAAATCAAACATCAAGTCTAAGATTCTTTCCAATAGAAATACACATGAAAAGCTTGTTTGATCAAATGCAGGTTATGATATAGCAAGGTGCATTTTCTACCTCGTCGAAGTGTGATGGTAGTAATTTAGGTTCATCTAAAGTAGGGTGCATTATGATTGTATTTCCTACATGGTTAGGCTTATATGGTGATTCTTGAAGAGTTTGGGCCCATAGGCATACAGATGATCATGACTATCCAAAAGTTGCATATGATGCAAAGTGCAAGTTTGCCTACCTAAATAGTCAAGTTGTGGGCCATCAACCAAAGCTGCCTCATGACTTGATAAAATATGGATCTTGACTCATTAGAAAATTATTCATTGCAATTTTCTGAATTGCTATTTGAGGTTTGTCAATTTGAAAAAAATAATAATAAAGATAATTAATTTAAAACCTAATAATTATTGTTTATATTTAATCAAATCAAATCAAAAATGATTTTTTGACAAAATTTCAAATTCTTTTGTAGAATCAAATGGTCACACCAAACAATCACTTTTCTCTAAGATCAGTCCCTGAGAAGAACAAACTTCTTGGGAACAACTAGCACGACTAGTTTAGGACATTGAGAATTGTTCTCACTCGTGAGAGCAAGCTCTATATCCTGGAAATGGAGGAACCACAAGAATCCACTCAAAATTCCCCAAGGGTTGATAAAGATGCTTAATGAAGTATATTGAAGATGTCATTGAAGTCAAGTTTCTAATTCTTTGTTAAATGAACCATGAGTTGCAAAGGCAACACGAGAACATGGGGTGATTAAGATGGTCAGACATCTCAAGAACATGCATGAAGATCATGCAAGACAAGAGAGGTTTGATGTCTCCAAGGAACTATTCAAATGTCACATGGCTGAAGGAAATCCAGTAGGTCCTCATGTGCTCAAGATGATTGGGTATATGGAGAAGCTAACTAGGTTGGGATTCTCCTTAGGCCATGAGTTGGCCACTAATGTGGTTCTTTAGTCCCTTCCAGAGTCATATAGTCAGTTTGTCATGAACTACAATATGAATGACTTTAACAAACCGTTGACAGAGTTGTTGTGCATGTTGAGAATAGTTGAGCCACAAATGCAGAAAGACAAGCCAAATTCTATGATGGTGATCAGTAGGATAAAGGGGAAATCTAAAGGAAAAGGCAAATCTAAGAAAGGTTCTAATACCACTCCAACAACCAAAGTGTTTTGGTGATAGGATAATTGAGTTCCTAAGAATCAGTGGGAGTAAAAGTAATACTCAAAATTTTTGAGGTCAACAAAGATGTACAATGAGAACAGTGAGAATCAAACTTTTTTGTGGAATCTCAAGTTCATCATGTAATACAAAACAAAAGATTTCGATTAGAATAGATCTGAGATTGAAGAATTGTGAATCGAACAATGTTGGTCATGTAGAATGAGCCAAATGGTGAACTAGAAGCTATTTCTAAGTAATATTGGATCCATGTAAGCTAACAAGGTAAGACCTTGACAACACTACCTAATGGGGTAATATCCAAAAGGTGCAATAGGGTCTTGTGGAAAAGACCCTCACAGATAACATTAGATGACAAGTTGTTTGAATAGTTTTTAAATATGTTCAAATTGTTGAATATGAAAGAAGTTCCTTTACCAATTGTCTTGCTTGTTGTTTTAGTCAAAAGAGACGATGACATTTGCCATATGAAGATCAAACCAGATTCCTTAAAAGGAATACCTCATAGGATGTGCACATCACACAACCTATAGGGTTTTACAACTTCAAGGATGCAATTTAAGTCTATAAACTAAAAATTGCAATCTAGGATTGAAAGAAGCACCTCGTAGATGTGATCTTATGACTTAATAAGACAACCAAAGAGATTGACTTGAATAAAGACAAAAGATGAAATATGTGTTTACACAATATTTAGTGGGAGCATGCATAAATATTCCACATGTGATGAGGAATGGCATATCAATATTGTGAATATTGAGAACTGGCATGAAAAACACCTTCAAACATGAATGATAAGGTGGAACTTCTTATGAGATAAGAATCAAGACCTATAGAGATAGTTCTTGAATGTTTCACAATGGAAGTTTGAACATGTACAATAGCAATCTGTTGAAAGAGTTCAACATGGAAGGATTCAACGAGAGAGAATTCAAATTAGTCTCTCATGAACCCTATATTTTGATTCTTGTAAAGTATGGAAATAACATGATTAACATTCCATGGGCCAAACCCAAAATTGGATCTATCATGAATGATATAAATGTACTTATCCCAAATAATCTTATATGTATTAGACATGATAAGATGATATAAACCCCAATAAGGGTTATTGGAAAGTCATTAAAAATTTCCATTAATACTTGAGAAGTGATTAAGGCTAGATTGCAAATCATATGATGATACAAATAATAGAAAGAGTTGGATGTAAAAGGTTACATCAATACAAGCTTCCATAAATGACAGAGTTGGTCGCAAATTAAAATTTGTTTTCATTTCAAAAGAGAAAAGGTTGTTATTAGTTGGAAGAGTTCCAAACTAACAAACATTAATTCTAATCTTCAATAGAAGTCAAGTACACTTGTGTTATGAACACATTGTGATACTATATGGATCTAAATGTTCTTACGATGAACATATAGATGCTCCAACCATTGATGACTCGATAGAAATACTATGAAAACAATGGAACTAATTGTTTGGAAAGGAATATCAGATACCATATTATGGCGGTCTCATCTCAGAGCGAAGAGATAAGAAACATGTAATATCTTGACTGTAAGAAAAGTGTTACTAAACCTCTAAATTGGCACCACCATAGTAGAAGCATGGTGGACATGTTTAAGTCACTAAGGATGTGATCTGTTGGTGATTGGCTCTAAGTCCAAGTGGGAGTGAGTTGGTAAGGTATGCCCGTAGAGCAATCATATGATGATTGACATGGAATAATTACCTTAAAGGATTTGATGAATAATAACATATATAATAGGCAAGCTTCCAATCCATATGTTTCATTTAGTTATGACATAATGAGGATACATAGTGAATGTCTATAAAATGGAATTACTCAATGACGTGTGACTTCAAGTATGTGACTTGAAGGATGAGATCGTATGAATGTTAAGAGTATGTACATTCTTATGATGTCCCTAGTCGGTTGTTACTATGGAAGGTAGATAGACACTAATAACACTAAGGACTAGAGTGTGGGTTGGTTGATGACATAATTTCATTAGTCATGATATGGCAATATCAAACTAAGCACATAGATACATGTTAGGGAACATTGTATCGGACAAACTGACTTAAGAGTGACACATGGTTTTGTTGTCACAGTCATCTCTCATAGTGAAGGTGGTGATTGTGATTCTTAGACCTAAAATCACAGCACTTGTCACATACTATTGGGTAAGATTTGACATCATCAAATGTAGTCCTAAAGCATGGGTTGTTATAATAGTGATGATTAGGTGACTCTGTCACATGGGGATAAAATTTGAGTGATAAATATGGGATATGTCCCTCCTAATTGAGTATTATATTCTAGCTACTTGATAAGAGAGATTGAGAAATGCATGCACATAGACATGTGAATCAATATATGATATTGATGTCATATTATCTCAGACAGTCTACTCTTGGTTCAAGAAACATGGATTGAATGTTGAGAGGATGACCTTCCATGCCTCGAGTTCATCTTGGATATCATAGACAAAGGAATTATATAATCATTGCAACACCTTACACTGATTGTAGATTGAAGTTGTTCTCCAACTTTCCATTTTACTTGGGCATCGTTGATGTGCAACTAGTCACCAATCTTTTCTTGTGATTTCATAAGCTAGTTATGGACATCCACTGCCAATGTGGCATGTGACCTATAAGGTCACACACATAGGAATTCATTTATAAGAGGAGTTAGATCTTGAATGACAATTGGATTGGTTACTACAGTGTTTAGGTATTCAATTCATACAGCTAATTTCTTGATTGGCTGACCATGTCTACCAAACGACCATCTCACTAAGTGAGACGGTCATTTGAGTATCCAAATGGGCATCTCAAGTAATTGACACGACTGTTTGGGGGTTAGGTTGATCAGAGATCAATTTGGCTTAGTTTTTTCCCTGAACCGACCGATTCAATATGATTGAACCTACTGTCTTAGATCAATTGACCAAATAGGCATCTGGGTGAATGATACATGCATCTTTCTTGGGTGAGATGGCCTAGTTGGGTAGAACGAAGGTTCATTATGTTTCTTGAATAGTTTCGATTGAAAGTAAAATTAATATGTATATTAATTGGAATTGAAATTGTCACTACCAAACAGTCATTTGGTAGTGCAAGATTACCATCTCAAGCACCATACGACTATCTACATGTGTGAATGACTTTTTAAGATGTTGTAGGTAGTGAAAATCAAGATCCTTCAGTCCTTTGGACTCCCGCACATTAATCCTGTATCGAATAGCAGCTTAAAACCTTGACCCTAGCCTCTACTATAAATATAGGGGTACCAGGGGCTTCCTAGCATACAACACAACAAAGAAAAGTGAGAATGAGTTCCTCTAACAACTTTTGTCCTCTCTGGTTGTGGTAATCATGAGAGCCTAGGTAAGTCCTGCCTGAAAAGGAGGGATAGCCAAAGGGAGAGAACAACTAATAGTTGTCATTGTGGGAGAGTAGGTTGGTGACTAGTACACTAATAGGAGGTACAAATCCTTCCTATCTATTCTTGGTGAATGATAGGAGTTCTAGTCGGTCCATGTGGACCACTCTAGAGGAAGGATTCCTTTGGCTACTGCTCAGAGAGCAAAGTCAACCAACATTTTGTGGTAAGACCACCAGAGTCACTGTAGAGGTTGCACAAACAAATTTTCATGGTGAATACAAGGAGATGCACAACCACCGTCCAAGAGAAACTTGTCAATAGTTGCAAAGAAGTGGTTTTTGTCACTGGACTTGCTCTAGGACCATCTATATATCACTAAAACCATCCTTCCTATTTCATAGTAGTTGATGTGATCATACTGTTATCAGAATACAGATAGATAAAACTTTTTGTTTCCACTACTATTCATTTTGCTAGATAAAACTTTTAGTTTCCACTACTATTCTTTGTGCCTGTGTTTTCCTATACAAACAAAATCATAGGTGATTACCACCATGTAGCCACTGCTACACTAGGTCACCAAACAAAATAGGCTGCAACACTCCATAAAAGCACAAACCCTAATGACAAAACCACATGCCAAAGGCACTAGGTTGGAACAAACTTCAACCAAGGGAGTATTGACATCACAACACCTCAAGAACCAACTCACAAGGTTGATACATCTATCAAACTCAAGCATTTATGCAAAGTCATGCAAACCCTAGTTTATCATACATGATGACACCTCATCATCTAAGGTCCAACAAGGTTCCACTATGCATCATCATCTCTCTCATGATCCTAAGACACAAAAGGAACAACCTACATGTGACAAATTGCAAGATATTCCCTCATAATGAAAAAATTTCAACTTGGTCCAAAATAAGCATAATTAGCTCAAACATTTTCCAAATGGACCAAACTGAAAACATAGATTTGTAACATGTTATTATGGCATATCAAGAGGTTAGAATAAGGTTTAAGCATATTATCAAACAAAATCAAGCACTAAACCGGGTTAGCATCTTACAACCATAAACCACTAACAAGGATTTTTCCTCCAAAATTCTACGCAAAAAGAGAATGGATACTTCCTACACATCTCACCCTTAAGGCCCCACGTCACTTCCTCAACACCACAATGATGCCACAAAATATTTACTAACATGATGTCCTTCCTCTTTAGCTTCTTCACCCTTCTATCAAGAATCAACACCAGATCCTATACATAAGACACGACCTAATCCAATTCAACCTCATTAGGATGCAAAGTCAACTCCATGTCATGGTGACACTTTCTCAACATCAAAACATGGAACACTAGATGCAAGTTGTGTAACTCTTGTGGCATCTCCAAGTTCTAAACTACCTTCCTAGCATGTTCCACCATGGGATATGATGCCATAAACTTGACAGATAATTTACCTTTCTTTTCAAACCTCAAAACACCTCTCCAATGAGAGACCTTAAGATACACCTTGTCTCCCACTTGGAACTCCAAAGACCTATGACGATTATCAACATAATACTTCTATTTTCCCTATGTTTCCTTCAACTACTATAGAATCATTATGATCTTCTATGTAGTCTGCTACACAATCTCATGACAAAAAGTTGATACTCACCCGTCTCATACCAACACAATGGAGATCTACAATGTCTCCCATACATGCCTTGTAATGTCCCATGTCGATGCTCCTCTGGTAGTTGTTATTGTATGAAGAATCTATCAAACTGATATGGACATCCCAATTGCCTAAAAACTATTAGATGCAAGCTCTCAATGGGTCCTTTAATGTCTGTATTATTCTCTTAGAATACCCATATGTCTATGGGTGGAACACTATACTAAACCTCAATTGCCTACCCATGGTTGCATGCAGACACTCCCAAAAGTGACTGGTAAACTGAGGACCTCTGTTAGACTCTATTATCACTGGAATGCTAGGTAGATAGACTATCTAATCAACATACACCTATGCCAACTTCTCAGATGTATATGTGTTTTCATGTAGTCAAACTGTCCATGATCACCCAATATGGAATCATGACCCTTGGTTTTCCTAACAATTCCAACCACAAAATTCATTGTGATATGATCTTGTTTCCACTGTGGTAGAGGTAATAGTTGCAAAGTACCTATAGGTTTCTGATGCTCATCTTTAACATGTTGTCACACTGCATACTTGGCCACAAACTCAGCTACATCATGCTTCAATCCTGGCCACTAGTAAAAAAAATTTAGATTGCAATACATCTTGGCACTACTTGGATCCATAACACACATATAAGAGTGAGCCTTTTCCAGAACCAACTTTCTCAGGTAATCAACATCTGGTACAACTTCCCTGCCATAGAAACATATTGTCCTGTCCTCTAACTCATGGAAGACATTACGCTTCTTGCTTCCCATCTTAGACCAATACTATTGAATCACTATATCAGTCTGCGGTGCATCTCTCATCTGTTGACTCAATGTAGGTTTCACTTGTAACTATGCCAATAGACCTACTAGCAAAGACACCTCTAGTTGTACATTCATATGTCTCTAAGAGACCAACACGTCTCTCTTATACCACACCAACGAACAAAACTGTGCCTTCTCAACAAATGATAACAAAAAGACTTCCTAGTCAAAGAAGTTGTCACCATGTTCACCTTCCCTAAATGGTATTTTATAGTGCAATCATAGTCCTTGATTAACTCCATCTAGTGACATTGGTACATGTTCAACTCCTACTTCAAGAAGATGTACTACATGTTCTTATGGTCGATGAAGATATGACACTTCTTTCCGTAAAGGTAGTGTCCCCAAATCTTCAAACCATAGAGCACAATTACAAGCTCCAGATCATGCGTCAGGTAATTCTCCTAATGTTTCTTAACTTGTCATGAAGCAAAAGAAATCATATACTTATCCTAAATCAGCATGCAATTGAAACCATTCTTAGACACATCACAAAATACTATATAGCTCTTTCCCTTCTCTGGAAGCACTAACACTAGTGCACTGGTCAACTTCTCCTTTAAAAGCAAAAAAGAACCCTGACGCCTATCATCCCACAAAAATGGTACACCTTTCCTAGTTAACTTGATTAGGGGTAACGTCGTTGCACTGAAGTTCTTTATAAACCTCCAATAGTGGCATGCCAAACCTAGGTAGCTACAAACCTTCATAGGTGTCTTCAGTTGCTCCTGTTCTAGCAATGACTCCACTTTCTTTGGGTCTACACTGACTCCTCTAGTAGATATCGTGTTCCGATGGAAATACACCTCCTTCAACAACATAGATGTTGCTCATGATTTTGGATATCTCTAGAGTATATTAGGATGTCCTCTATGAATAGAACTATGAGCTGATTAAGATGAAGTCTGATACTATATTCATCAAGTCCTTAAATGTTTTTGGTGCATTGTTTAACCCAAACAACATAACTAAAACTCATAGAGACCATACCTCATCCTAAAAGTTGACTTTGGCAAGTCATCTACCTAGATTCACAACTAATGATAACCTGACCTTAGGTCTATCTTTGAAAAGACTGCAACACCCCTCAACTGATCAAACAAATTACCTATCTATAAAAATAGGTACTTGTTCTTGATCATCACCTTGTTCAACTATTGGTAGTCAATGCACAACCTCAAGGATCCATCCTTCATTTTCACATACAACTGTAAAGAGGCGAGATCACCCCTTTACTAAAATTTAAAGGAAATACAAACATCCACAATTTTTAACAAAATTTTAGACTTTGAGGATGATTGCATAATATTCCAAGTAAATAAGCATGATTCCAGATACATAATAAAATGTCAATAGCAGCGGAAAGAAAGAAATAATAATCCTTCTAATGGCTTTTTTGTTTATTACATAATTGATTTCTAAAAGAAAAGATAAGATAGATAAGAGGATCTAGCTATAGCAACCTATCCATCCTTCTTGTCAAGCTATTGATCAACAACAGAGGGAACCTTTCTTCAAGCCCTTCCTTCTCCTAGCTCAGCACCAACACCTGGGTGGTTTTGAAGACACCCAGCAAGAGGGAAAAACAAAGAAAGTATGTGTTACAAGATTATTATAACAATGTCAAAGAAAGTTGTAACAAGTAAATTAGGCTAGATATTTGATGTAAAAAGAGATATCAAAGAGTATGAGGTTTTTATAAGGAAACTTGCCATTAACAAAATAAATAAAGGTTTTAGCATGTCAATTAATATGTCTACCTAACTAAGTAGGGTTGAGGCACCTACCGGACCTCTAACCTTAGGTGAGGGAAGAATAAAAACATTTCCAATCACCTACAATTTTTAATGGGGAGCATTATAAACATTCCCCTAGGGCAATTTTATACATGCCCTCTATGGGTGGTTGTACATAAGTACCACTACTTAAAAATTTAATAGACCATTTAATTTCATGCTAACAAAAGAGATATGGCAAGGATAAGCAAAAGAATATTAAATCATGGCAGTGGGTTATGAATACCCAAATAAGAGAATACTACATCTACTTTTGAGGCAATAAGCAATTTAGGTTTCAAGATTCAAGGGTTTAGATCAAGTTAAACCTCATAAGAAATATGGGTAATGGATTAATGATTTACCAACTGAAAAGGTAGTTGCACAAACAAAACACATACCTTAGCCTCAGGTGTTCTAGAATTCCCTTTTCAACTCTTCACACGAATTATAAACCCAATTTCCCTAATACATCATTATATTCATAAATTAGATTTACACACATTCATTTAAAAGATTAAAAACCCTAATTCACTAACTTTTTGCGCAAACTCTCAATTCAGACTTCAAAAACCTCATAACCATCTTAGTTAGGTTTTCCTGATCAAAATAACATATAATATTGTATATTTTAGAAATATGGATTCTTAGGGTTAATTTTAGTGATTTTAAGATAATTAAATCGACTTTAAAAATACATTTTTGCAAACCTCAAAACCAGATCTCAAAAACATTTTTATTAGATAGATCTCGTTTTCCTGATTTCAAAACACTACTTGTTTTTAATTATTGACCAACAAATTAATTTATAGAAAATAATTTACCTCGACCAATCACAGCCTGCCACGTAGGCAAGGCCGGATGGCTGAGCGGTGACGAGCACTCGGTAGCGGTGACCCGCGCCCCACGGTCGCTCGCTACCGGACGTGCGGTGCGGTCAGGCGGACGAAGAAAAGACGAGGACACCCTCGCGCGAAAACTCAAGAGAAGAAGACGACTAGGGGAAAAATTGGAAAACGACTGGGGTCGTCTTCCTCCCCTCGCCCGAGCAACGCGAGCAGCTTGCTCGGCCCAATTTGGGCAAAACCGCAATACGCGACCAAACTCGACAATCAGATACTCGAAAGAAAGAGGAGAGAACAACAAAGCTAATGGTACCTTTAATTCGAAACGAGGTCAACGGAGAAGAGCACTAGAGGCGCCGCAAGCCAGGGGTCTTCGGCAGCCTGTTGGGGGTCGGTTCGTCCACGAAACTCCAAATTAAGAACACGAACGAGTTGCTAAGGTGATGGCGGTCGCTGGGGTTGCAATATATATAGGCAAGGAACCCTAAACTAGGATGTAGGTAGGAACAACGTAAGGAGGTCGGCGGTCGAGTTAGGCGTTTCTCGAAAACGCGTCTAATCCCAAACTTTTTGGGATAATTCGGAGTGGAAACTCGCAAGGAGTCCAACGAAACTGATTTGAGCGAAAATCATCGAGTAAAACTCGAGATATGTCGATTTAAAAAAAAAAACGAAAACAAGGGACATGTTTCCTTGTTCGGCTAGAGGTGGAAGACGGTCGCGGATCGTCCGATCAATGGACCCGAGTCCATCAAGGATTCTGAGTCATCCGATCTCGCTTTAGATTAGGAAAACAACCCTCAGCAAAAGTCGATTAAATCTATTAAAATTTTTAAAGGTTTTTCTCTCTCTTCGTTTGGGGGCTCAAACGTCATCCAAAAATTATCAAATTTTATATCCTGACGTATTTCGACGCGTAGAATCCAAATCCGGAGTTAGTTTTGCAGTTTGAGAAAGTTTGATAGGTGAAATAATTAATATATCATTTTCTCTTTCCTCCTTCAAAAGAGGTGATAACATTATCTAAAATTAGTGTAACTTCACCCATAAGTCTCCTTAAAGGTTTGGAACACGATTTTGCAATTATCTTCACAAGTTGAAATTATCTTTATATTTATTAAATAAATAGAACATTCTACACACTTTCTCTCTCTCCTATTTTACTCATTATTCATATATTATCCAAATTAGTTGCAAATTTGTATAGAGGCTTATTTTTATGTTTAGAATACGAATTTGGAGTTATTTCCCTGATTTGAGAAGATTAAGTATTTTATTTCTCTTTATTGGCATATTTCCTATATTCTTTTGATAATGTTATTAATATTTATATTTAGGTTCCATTTTAAATGATACTTGGCCCTTAAGTTACTTTTTTCTCAAGGAAACGAATTTAACTATCAAATTATCATAAAGGTTTCAGATTATAATATTTGTTGCAAAAATCTTTCTAATTATCTTCTTTACCCATAAATTCTCATATTACTTTTAATTATTACATTTATCTTCTCCCTTATATAAAATTCGGATTTTCTTCTTATCTCTCATATTCTAGGAAATGCTAGAAAGTTCTAGGACGAATTATTTTATTCTTTTTATTACTTAATGTGAAATTGCATTTTAGACCCATTATCTAATTCAAACTGGAGTATTTGTGCATGCAACCTTGTAATAAGAATATATGGGAAACATTTATCCAATAACCATCTTAATTTATTTTAAATCAAAACCAAGGACAACTGGAATGAAAACGAAGGACAAAACTTATAGAAAAGAGTACAAAGAGGTACATAGGAGATTTCAATATGTTACAACAACACAGGAGCACCCCAAGGGTACATGCTTGGTTTGATAAAACCTTTCTCAAGCAACTCTTGTACTTCAACTCTTGTATCTCAGATGGTTCCATCCTATATGGTGTTTGGGCTATCATTTGGGTATCGGAAACCAAATTCATCTCAAAGGAAATCTCTCTAGGGGGGAGAACACCTGAGATCTTGTCAAGAAACACATCCCCAAATTCAAGGACATATGTAACTTCCTAGATACAAGGACTCCTCACCTTGGTATCTACTACATGTTCCAAGAATGCATCACAACCCTACCTCATCAGCCTCTCTGCTATCGGTTACTGGTACCAGACACGATGAAAGAATCTTCCTATCTCCTTGAAAGACCCACGAAACATCACCATGTACAAATGTAGCCATCTTGGAACTACAGTTCAAAACCACCTTATATTTCTCCAAAGTGTCCATCCTAAGGATCACATCGAATCCATGCATATCACATGGTATATAATTCACTTGAACGTTGTGATCTGAGAAATAATGAACATAAAGGGAACACACTTCCCACAACACAAAAACATTATCTAGAAGTTTCTAGTAAGGGTTTACCAATTTTTTCTATATTATATAGGTTTAAAACTTCTTATTTGGCATTTTACCTTTGTCCTCTTGTGTTATCATGTTTTCAACCCCTCATCAAGTGGTAGATCATCATATTTCACATGTTCTTCATTATACAAGGACCATTCCTCATTAATTCCTTTCACATATCATGAAGATTTTACTTTATCACTTTCTTACACACATAGGTTGGTCTGAGATTAACTTATGTTTCACTTCTGCAACATCCCAATCTTTTTATGCAAAATTTCCAAATTATTTTAGTCCTTGCATGCTCTTTTCTAATTTAGATAATTGTTGAGAACTCAAATGCAATTTTCCCATAATTAGTTGTGCAAAATCACTTATTGTGTTCAATTGCTCTATTATACTTGTTTTATTTAAAGAAAATGTCTTCATGTATATCTATGCCCTTTTTGTTGAAGAAAATAAGGATAAATGCTTTCATGTCATATTTTCTCTCTCATCTGACAATTAGTGATTTCCTTGTGTAATTATTTGCTTAATGGCTCCCATCTTGTCAAATGAGAGGAAATAATGTTTAGGGCACGTTTTTATGCTTTTCAATTCTTATTTGAAGAATTAATGGCTTTATTTGCTTTTATCATGGTCATTTAAGTACACATAAGGGTTTTTGTTATTTTAGGCCTAAAACGAATACAAGCATAAAATCCAATTGTATGAGAATATTCTAGACCCTCTAATGTACCCATGGTTCAAATTTGAACCCATTATGACCTTGTTTGACCCCCCAATTAAATTGGGAAAGATTTGAATGCATTTTGTTTAATTAGGAGTGATGGTGGGTTAAAAGACGAAATTAACTGATTAATTATGTTTTAGTGCATGTCATTAACCTATGGGTGAAATTTGAGCTCTTTTGGCCTATGTTTGACCCTCCAATTAATTGGAGGAAGATTTGAATATAATTTGACCTAGACTTTAATTCGATTTCACTGATTTCATTCAATACCTCTAATGTTCGCACCTTAATGATTGTCACGCGTTACTTATTGTCACGCGCATTCACTGTAACCGTTGGATCAAGATCCAACGGTGATCTCTTGTCTTCTTCCTCCGTTTCTCCCCGCGCGCAAGACCGTTTTACAGTGACGTCTCCATTGATCTCTCTCTCCCTCTTTACACGACGGTTTCACGTCGTTTCTTCGCCAACGTCTTCTTCTCTCTCTCCCGGACCCAACGAGCCCCTGCTCGCGTGCTCTCGTGCCCTATAGAAGAAACGCCCATTTTAGGGCTCGGACGCCTCTCCTCCTTCCAAGCACAGCCACCACCTCCATGCATCTCCCATCCACCTAATCGTTCTATAAGCACCACTGGTCCCCGGGCGACTCTCCCCTGAACTCAATTTCTCCTCTAGATCTCCGAGGCTCCCCGACCTACTCAAGTTGTCTCCTCCGACGATCGAAGCTTTCCCCTGACTTCTCCGACCCCTCTGACCAAATTGCTCTTAAGGTGAGCATCCTCAATCTCCGTTCTTCCCCCTGGTATCGCTCCTATGACTCGCGATGGCCCCGATCACTGTGGCCTATAGACCGGCCTTGCGGTCACCGCCGGTGAGTATCCCTTAGACCTTCCCGGGGTGCTTTAGCCACTAATGAAGGGTCTTTGGCTTCGTTTTGCTTCAAGGAGTGTGCTTCTCCCGTCTGTTGTCCTTGTCACGACCGTTTTCTTTGATTTCTGAGCTCCGAGCTTGCTTCCCCTGTTTCCAGCATTGCGGAGGAGCGTTCTCGAGCTCCTGGTCATCGCAGAGCCCACGCTTGGGCTTGGTGAGTTCGGTAGGGGGAGCTGATGGATTTGCTATTATCGGTTTTCTATAAAACGCTTTGATTCACGATCTGGATCCCTGGAGTCAGGACGGGCTGCTCGTCGAGCGCCATGGCTTGGGTGAGGAGCAATCCAGGTCACGAAATGACCATGGTGCCCCCACGAGCAAAATCAGTTAAACTGATCGCCCAAGGGTACAATCGGTATTTCACCTTTGATTTGTTTCATCAGCCGCAAGTGGTTTGCACACCCAAATGACGGTTTTACCCCACTAGTCTGATTCATGTGTCACGCGTGCCTTGGTCTTTACGGGCATTTCATATTTTATTTATATCAGCTTTAATCGAGTTTTCTATTTTCTGATTGGTCCAGAGTGCAAAATTCATAACTTTTGCATACGACCTCAGAAAAATATAAATAAATATGTTTTGGAAAGGATTTTCATTAAGGAATCCTATTTTCTAGTTTTTATCGCCTGATTTCTCTGTTTTCACATCTCAATTATTATATGACACAAATTAGGGTTTTAAGGCTATAAACTTATGTGTATTATGCGGTTTAATCATATTTCAGGTGTTTAGGGAATCCAATCAGTCAAACCAAGTTTGACTTAAGGTGATTTAGTTCAAGGTAAGCGGGCCATGCCCTTGGCATAGATAACTCTTGGTTATTGAATGTTTATGAATATTGTTAAGCACCTTATGTTAATATCATTGTTAATTCATGTTTTCTTCAAGTATATGATTATTGAATGTTGTTTGTTTTAAGCTAAGTCTAAGAGTAGAAATCCTATTAACATTATGGTTTATGATTAAGGTACAAGAAATTCAGATTTAAGAGGGAATAAGTTCCCAATCATGCTTAAGAGGGAGAAATCCCATTATGGTCATGGGGAGAAATCCCAATCATGCTTAAGAGGGAGAAATCCCATTATGGTCATGGGGAGAAATCCCAATCATGCTCAAGAGGGAGAAATCCCAATTAAGATTAAGTTTAAGATATTAAGAAGATAAGTAGAGTTTAAGAAAGATCATGGATAATAGAAATTTATTCAGATTTATATGCACCTTGTTATGGGCTTTCCGAGCAATTATGGGCTTTCCGAGCATTCATGGGCTCCTTACGGGGCATTAAGAGAGGAGCATATTTTTCTAGTAAATTTCTTTATGTAAAAGACAATAAGAAATGATTCATGATAAATGCATGTTCATGATTATGTTAAGTCACTTGTATATTTATTTTTATGTCTTATAATATGCCAATGCCGCTTACTTACCATGTTTGTTTTCCTTTGCATGGCTGGGGACGAGATGTCCGCAGAAGTTGGAGCCAAGGAGAAGGAACAATCTTGAGTGTACCAAAGACCCAGAGATCCAAGGAGTTGTTGCCTGGTGGGACGTCCATCTATGGAGATCCTATCATTATCTAGTTTATGTTTAGTATATCTTTGGAAAACTGATGTAGCTTTTATTCCAAGAACTTATGTATGAATCTATGTTTTCATAATGCCAAGTGTTATTTGTTTCCTGTTATGAGATCATGTATGTGACATTTCCTCCCAAATATGCCAAGTACCCCACATTATGGATAATGTTGGGGATTAGGCTGTGCTTCCTCTGGTTACGTAAGAAACCCTAGGGAGGGGTGTTACATTAATGGTATCAGAGCAAGGAATAGATGGCCACTAAGGCAACAATAAAGATTCATGCAAGTCACCCTAGGATGAAGAAATAGAAGTGGAAAACATGATTATGTATACTAGTATGTCTAGAGAACCCTAAAGATGACTAGAGCCCTCATCTCAGTAGAGAAGTACATGTTAGCATGCTTAGGTAGTTGAAACCAAACCCTAGATGATGACATGTTTCTCCTTGTCTCAATGGTAAGGGCCATCCAATTGAGATTTGAGGAAAATGCCATTTAATGTGACTTTTTATGTGTCTTACCTTCATAACTGTATGTGTGGTATGGGACACATGTGCACATAAGTTGGTGAGATGTAGCATAAAAAGATCCAACATTTCTAAAATATGTGCTTGATCACCACATATAAAGAGATGAAGGATATATGACCTAATGTTAGTCAACTATGAAGATGTAGCCATGATAAGTGAGAGATAGATTCCCAAAGTATAATGAGTTAGGTGTAATGTTAAGGAGTAAGTATGAGACTTAGTAAGGGTAGTTAAGTAATTTATGATTGATTCATAATGCTTTGTCTATGCATGCTTCTTTTGTAATAAAATTTGTATGGAAAATTTGCAAGTTTATGTGAAACCCTTAAGGTGGGTAGAAACCCTAGGAAATTTCGAGACGAAATTTATTTAAGGTGGGTAGTATTGTAACATCCCAATCTTTTTATGCAAAATTTCCAAATTATTTTAGTCCTTGCATGCTCTTTTCTAATTTAGATAATTGTTGAGAACTCAAATGCAATTTTCCCATAATTAGTTGTGCAAAATCACTTATTGTGTTCAATTGCTCTATTATACTTGTTTTATTTAAAGAAAATGTCTTCATGTATATCTATGCCCTTTTTGTTGAAGAAAATAAGGATAAATGCTTTCATGTCATATTTTCTCTCTCATCTGACAATTAGTGATTTCCTTGTGTAATTATTTGCTTAATGGCTCCCATCTTGTCAAATGAGAGGAAATAATGTTTAGGGCACGTTTTTATGCTTTTCAATTCTTATTTGAAGAATTAATGGCTTTATTTGCTTTTATCATGGTCATTTAAGTACACATAAGGGTTTTTGTTATTTTAGGCCTAAAACGAATACAAGCATAAAATCCAATTGTATGAGAATATTCTAGACCCTCTAATGTACCCATGGTTCAAATTTGAACCCATTATGACCTTGTTTGACCCCCCAATTAAATTGGGAAAGATTTGAATGCATTTTGTTTAATTAGGAGTGATGGTGGGTTAAAAGACGAAATTAACTGATTAATTATGTTTTAGTGCATGTCATTAACCTATGGGTGAAATTTGAGCTCTTTTGGCCTATGTTTGACCCTCCAATTAATTGGAGGAAGATTTGAATATAATTTGACCTAGACTTTAATTCGATTTCACTGATTTCATTCAATACCTCTAATGTTCGCACCTTAATGATTGTCACGCGTTACTTATTGTCACGCGCATTCACTGTAACCGTTGGATCAAGATCCAACGGTGATCTCTTGTCTTCTTCCTCCGTTTCTCCCCGCGCGCAAGACCGTTTTACAGTGACGTCTCCATTGATCTCTCTCTCCCTCTTTACACGACGGTTTCACGTCGTTTCTTCGCCAACGTCTTCTTCTCTCTCTCCCGGACCCAACGAGCCCCTGCTCGCGTGCTCTCGTGCCCTATAGAAGAAACGCCCATTTTAGGGCTCGGACGCCTCTCCTCCTTCCAAGCACAGCCACCACCTCCATGCATCTCCCATCCACCTAATCGTTCTATAAGCACCACTGGTCCCCGGGCGACTCTCCCCTGAACTCAATTTCTCCTCTAGATCTCCGAGGCTCCCCGACCTACTCAAGTTGTCTCCTCCGACGATCGAAGCTTTCCCCTGACTTCTCCGACCCCTCTGACCAAATTGCTCTTAAGGTGAGCATCCTCAATCTCCGTTCTTCCCCCTGGTATCGCTCCTATGACTCGCGATGGCCCCGATCACTGTGGCCTATAGACCGGCCTTGCGGTCACCGCCGGTGAGTATCCCTTAGACCTTCCCGGGGTGCTTTAGCCACTAATGAAGGGTCTTTGGCTTCGTTTGCTTCAAGGAGTGTGCTTCTCCCGTCTGTTGTCCTTGTCACGACCGTTTTCTTTGATTTCTGAGCTCCGAGCTTGCTTCCCCTGTTTCCAGCATTGCGGAGGAGCGTTCTCGAGCTCCTGGTCATCGCAGAGCCCACGCTTGGGCTTGGTGAGTTCGGTAGGGGGAGCTGATGGATTTGCTATTATCGGTTTTCTATAAAACGCTTTGATTCACGATCTGGATCCCTGGAGTCAGGACGGGCTGCTCGTCGAGCGCCATGGCTTGGGTGAGGAGCAATCCAGGTCACGAAATGACCATGGTGCCCCCACGAGCAAAATCAGTTAAACTGATCGCCCAAGGGTACAATCGGTATTTCACCTTTGATTTGTTTCATCAGCCGCAAGTGGTTTGCACACCCAAATGACGGTTTTACCCCACTAGTCTGATTCATGTGTCACGCGTGCCTTGGTCTTTACGGGCATTTCATATTTTATTTATATCAGCTTTAATCGAGTTTTCTATTTTCTGATTGGTCCAGAGTGCAAAATTCATAACTTTTGCATACGACCTCAGAAAAATATAAATAAATATGTTTTGGAAAGGATTTTCATTAAGGAATCCTATTTTCTAGTTTTTATCGCCTGATTTCTCTGTTTTCACATCTCAATTATTATATGACACAAATTAGGGTTTTAAGGCTATAAACTTATGTGTATTATGCGGTTTAATCATATTTCAGGTGTTTAGGGAATCCAATCAGTCAAACCAAGTTTGACTTAAGGTGATTTAGTTCAAGGTAAGCGGGCCATGCCCTTGGCATAGATAACTCTTGGTTATTGAATGTTTATGAATATTGTTAAGCACCTTATGTTAATATCATTGTTAATTCATGTTTTCTTCAAGTATATGATTATTGAATGTTGTTTGTTTTAAGCTAAGTCTAAGAGTAGAAATCCTATTAACATTATGGTTTATGATTAAGGTACAAGAAATTAAGATTTAAGAGGGAATAAGTTCCCAATCATGCTTAAGAGGGAGAAATCCCATTATGGTCATGGGGAGAAATCCCAATCATGCTTAAGAGGGAGAAATCCCATTATGGTCATGGGGAGAAATCCCAATCATGCTCAAGAGGGAGAAATCCCAATTAAGATTAAGTTTAAGATATTAAGAAGATAAGTAGAGTTTAAGAAAGATCATGGATAATAGAAATTTATTCAGATTTATATGCACCTTGTTATGGGCTTTCCGAGCAATTATGGGCTTTCCGAGCATTCATGGGCTCCTTACGGGGCATTAAGAGAGGAAAACTTTGATTGACGGTTATAATTATTAAAAATCAGAAATTGGATCTAAATTACTAGTGATTTATCATGATTAGATGGAATTCCCTAGGATTATGCTTTCACCTTAACTAGCATTGCAATAAACAAAATAACATTAATAAACATCTCTACTAACTCTGGACTAAGAGCTTGTAGCGAGAATCACCCACTCTCGTAGTGTAATTCACTACCTAAATTAATACCAATCCCACTCATGTATTGATTGTGTTATTAGTTAGGCTCTTTAATGAAACCTTTGGGTACTCTTCGAATGTTCAAAAGTCTCCTTTCTTGAAGGGTGATATAAAATGTGTATTTTTATGATTTTCGAACCATTAATTTCCTTTTTCAAAGCAATTAAGGTCTAATTAACTATCTATGGTGATCAAGCACGGATACTTCATAGAAGTCTCATATAAATAAGTCAAGAAATTAAGAGAAATTATTATATTAACACATAAAGTTCAATAACAATGCATAATTAGGCTATTTTTGGTTCCTAAGGAACAAGGGGTTTAGTCATGCATGGTCTTCATGGACAAACATATCAGAGAAGAAAGGGAAAACATGGAAAACATTAATGGAATTAAGGAACTACTAAAGTATACCATCCAAAAGATCCCTTCTTGTGCACGTGCCGATTAGCTACCTTCTGGCTGTAACTCCATCCACAAGAAGTGACCAGATTGTCCACAATGCAGTTTTCTTCTCTACTTTCTCCTCTCCTTGCTTTCTGCTACTGTCCAACATGAAAAAATGTGATAGCTAGGTCTTTTTGAATTTAGCCCAAGTCATATAAGTGACTTTGGGAGAAATAAGACCTCAACTGTTGGATTAATGTCATCTTAAAATTTTCCTGATCATTACTGCCAATATGGTGTCGGTACTATCGATTCCTTTGAAACTTTTTCCACTCGGCAAGTTGTTGGTACTATCAAGTTGTAAGTCGATAGGTTTGAGGCTCCTCGATTTTGAACAAAATGTTGAGATGTAGTCTGTAGTATCAACTATCATGATCAGTACTACCTAGTCTTCATGATTTCTTTCTTGTTTCAACCTGAGCATGTGTCGGTACCACCGACTCCAAAGTTGATAGTACCAAGTGTTGGGTTTTGGAGGAGGTAGAGAAGCAGTGGAAATAAAAAATTTCTCCCCAAACCCAGAACAAAAGGAATCGCGTCAACGTCTATACAATAGGAAAGATGGTTTGTAAATCATACCTTGTCCTGAGGCTTGCTCGGCGACAGTACCTCGCTCCTTGTGTGGTCTTCACCTCCGGTCTTGGACAATGTCTGTGTAGCTCCTGGTCACACTGGGACTGAAGACTCCTCCTCCTACCGAACTGTCGGATGACAGTTGTCCTCCTGAGTGGCAGTGACCTCCCGCCTCTGAAGTAGTCCGCACGGACCACCTGGAACTCCACACTCCTTGTCCCACGAGGAAGTGGAAGGAGTCGCACCCTCATGTTGACGTACTAGTCGCCAACACACACTCCTGCTGCCAATTGCAACTGCAGTTGTCTTTCCCTTGCTGCACCTCCCTTTGCGTGAAGCACTTGCTCGGGCTCTCTCTCAGTTATCAAAACTACATAGAATGACAACTTTGTAGAACAACCAACTTGCACTGAGTTGTACTCTGAGAAGCCCCCAATACCCCTATATATAGGTGGGTCATGGGACAGGGTTCTTTGTTCCCCGCAATATGGGACTAAAAGAAGGAGTAGAAGGGTTCGAGATTTTCCACAAAAGCAACCAACTCGCAACCTAAACCGATCGCTTTAAAAATGAACCAGTCGGTTGGGGACCTAAACCGGTCGGTTGACACCTCAACCGATCGGTTGGGACCCTTCAACCGATTGGTTCACTCATGAACCGGTCGGTTGGGGTTCCAGGTCGGTTCCCGATTGACTTTCCTTCTTTTATTTCTAATTGGTATCGAATACCAATCCTATTTCCAATCAAATTGGATAATTGAAACGAAAGGAAAATTCTCACCAATCCTAATTTCCCAAGTTGCTCGGTTGCACCAGTTGAATCGATCATTTCAACCTTTCAAGCAATCGGTTCACCCTGATCTTGAGCCGATCGGCTCAACACTTGAGCCGACCAGTTCACCAAGCTCATATGTTCGGTTCATCACATGAGCCGATCAGTTGGGAGTGTACATTGTGCAGAATTAGTCAGTTGCGATTTCAATCAGTCCGATACTCCAAGCAATGCGTCCAACACCTTGAACATTATGATATTGAGCTATCGATTAGTTGAGTGTTTAATTGAACTACTAAACTCCTTTAGTAATAAATATTAACATTGGTTGTGGACAAAACTCCTCTTCCAGGTTAAATCCTATGTGTGTGACCCTGCAGGTTCACTTCACATTGGCAGTGAAAGTCCATAACACTTATGACTTCACAAGAAAAGAGCGGTGCCTAGTCACACATCATTGCTACCCAAGTGAAATAGAAAGTTGGAGAACAACTTTCATCCCTAGAAACCATGAATGGTGTTATAGTGAATGTATAATTCCTTTGTCACTGATATCCTGAATGAACTCGAGGCATGGAACAGTCATCCTATCAATGTTCATTCCTTTCCTTGATCTCAGAGTAGACCGAGTGAGATGAGTATGACATCAATATCACATATTGATTCACATGTGCATGCTCATGCCTTTCTCAATCCTACTCATCAAGTGGCCATGAATATCAAGCTCCCTTAGGAGGGACAAATCCCATATCTATCACTCACCCCTCAAAATCCCCATGTGTCAAAGTCACCCAATCATCACCTTTATAACAACCCATGTTTCAGGACTGCGTTTGATGATGTCAAAGTGTACCCAACGACATGTGTTGAGTGTAGTGATTTTAGGTTTAAGAATCACACTCACCACCATCACTGTGAGAGCTGACTGTGACTACCAAGCCATGGTTCCATGTGTCACTTTCACGGTGGGTCTGTCCGGTACCTTGTTCTCTAACAAGTACCTATGTGCTTGGTTTGATATCACTATATCATGACTAATGAGATTCTGTCATCAACCAACAAACAATCTAGTCTTCAGTGTTATTGATGTCTATGGTTATTTCCACAATAGCAACCGACTAGGGACTAAACAAGAATGTATACTCTTAACATCCATATGATCTCATCGTTTAGGTCATGAACCTAAAAGCATACGTCATTGAGTAAAATCATTCTTTAGACATCAATCATGTTACACCATCTTATCAGAAACAGTTTAAACATATAGATTGGAAATTCCCTTTATTATTATTCAAATCATTTACAAAGTATCCCATTACAATCATCATATGACTTGCTCTATGGGCATATAGACCAACAGACTCCCACTTGCACTTAGAGCTAGTCACCAAGGAAACACAGTCCTTGTGACCTAGCATGACCATCATGCTTCTGCTGAGAAAGGGCCTTAGTCAGTGGATCAGCTATGTTGTCTTCAATTGGTACTTTGCAAATCGTCACATCTCCTCGTTGTACGATCTCTCGTATGAGATGGAAGCGCCGCATTATGTGCTTGGACCACTGATGTGATCTGGGCTCCTTAGCTTGTGCAATAGCTCCATTATTGTCACAATAAAGCTCAATTGCATCACAGCTACTAGGAACTATACCAAGTTCATAAATGAACTTCCTCATCCACATAGCCTCCTTTGCTGCATGCCAAGCAGCAATATACTCGGCCTCTGTAGTAGAACCGACAACTGTTTCTTGCTTGGAACTCATCCAGCTCAGAGCTCCATTATTAAGGCAAAACAAAAATCCTGACTGCGATCTGTAATCATCTTTATCTGTTTGGAAGCTTGCATCGGTGTAACCCTTTACAACCAGCTCTTCCTCGCCATTGTACACAAGAAACTGATCCTTAGTCCTTCGCAAGTACATGAGGATGTTCTTCACGGCTGTCGAGTGAGAAACCCCAAGTTACTCAGGTCGTCCTCCATTCTATGACATAACATGAAATAAAATCTATCCTATTTACAATTGAATTGAGAAACCCCAAGTTACATTCGGGGGTATCAAAGGTAGGAAAAGAATTCTCAAATTATTTCGAGTTACATCAGGAATAGGAGAAAGGGAATCGGTGCGCAGACCGAGATGCAAGCAACCACACAAACAACCACACACAGATATAGGGGTTTATAGGCCATAATCATGCTACACATCCACCACAAAACTCATTTAAGGGCGACGCGTATCGAGTGCATTAATATTACATATCATATATGTAAATTAGGGATTTGTGGTTTGGACATGTATAAAGCCTATATTATTCGCATCGCATGCAATAAATAAAGGCGACAAACCAAAATTGATCATATCGATAATCCTACAATATAGAGTGGTTGACGTGGCTCTGATGCCACTGTTGGGTTATGGAGGAGGCTAGAAACAGCAGAAACAAAAATTTTCTCCCCAAACCCAGAACAAAAGGAATCGCGTCAACGTCTATATAATAGGAAAGATGGTTTGTAAATCATACCTTGTCCCGAGGCTTGCTCATCGACAGTACCTCGCGCCTTGTGCGGTCTTCACCTCCGGTCTTGGACAGTGTTTGTGCAGCTCCTGGTCGCACCGGGACTGAAGACTCCTCCTCCTACCGGACTGTCGGATGACAATTGTCTTCCTGAGCGGCAGTGACCTCCCGCCTTTGAAGTAGTCCACACGGACCACCTGGAACTCCACACTCCATGTCCCACAAGGAAGTGGAAGGAGTCGCACCCTCCCGTTGACGTACTAGTCACCAACACACTCTCCTACTGCCAATTGCAACTGCAGTTGTCTTTCCCTTGGTGCACCTCCCTTTGTGGGAAGCACTTACTCGGGCTCTCTCTCTCTCGATTACCAAAATCAGAGAGAACGACAACTTTGCAGAGCAACCAACTTGCACTGTGTTGTACTCTGAGAAGCCCCCTATACCCCTATATATATAAGCGGGTCATGGGACAGGGTTCTCTGTTGCCGGCAATATGGGACTAAAAGCAGGAGTAGAAGGGTTCAAGATTTTCCACAAAAGCAACCAACTCGCAATCTAAACCGATTGGTTCACAAGTGAACCGGTCTGTTGGGGACCTAAACCGGTCGGTTGACACCTCAACCGATTGGTTGGGACCCTTGAACCGATCAGTTCACTCTTGAACCAGTCGGTTGGGGTTCCAGGTCGGTTCCCGATTGACTTTCCTTCTTTTGTTTCTAATTGGTATTGAATACCAATCCTATTTCCAATCAAATTGGATAATTGAAATGAAAGGAAAATTGTCACCAATCCTACTTTCCCAAGTTGCTCGGTTGCACTAGTTGAATCGATCATTTCAACCTTTGAAGCAATCGGTTCACCCTGACCTTGAGTCGATCGACTCAACACTTGAGCCGACCGGTTCACCAAGCTCAGTTGATCGGTTCATCACGTTAGCCGATCAGTCGGGAGTGCAGATTGTGCAGAATCAGTCATTTGTGATTTCAATCAATCTGATACTCCAATCAATGCGTCCAACACCTTGAACATTATGATATTGAGCTATCGATTAATTGAGTGTTTAATTGAACTACTAAACTCCTTTAGTAATCAATCTAAACATTGGTTGTGGACAAAACTCCTCTTCCGGGTTAAATCCTATGTGTGAGACCCTGCCAGTTCATTTCACGTTGGCAGTGAAAGTCCATAACACTTATGACTTCACAAGCAAAGAGCGGTGCCTAGTCACACATCATTTCTACCCAATTGAAATTGAAAGTTGGAGAAAAACTATCATCCCTATAAATCGTGAATGGTGTTACACTGAATGTATAATTCCTTTGTCACTGATATCCTGAATGAACTCAAGGCATGTAATAGTCATCCTGTCAATGTTCATTCATTTCCTTGATCTCAGAGTAGACCGAGTGAGATGGGTATGACATCAATATCACATATTGATTCACCCGTACATGCGCATTCCTTTCTCAATCCTACTCATCAAGTGGCCATGAATATCAAGCTCCCTTAGGAGGGACAAATCCCATATCTATCACTCACCCCTCGAAAGCCCCATGTGTCAAAGTCACCCAATCATCACCTTTATAACAACCCATGTTTCGGGATTGCATTTGATGATTTCAAAGTGTACCCAACGACATGTGTTGAGTGTAGTGATTTCAGGTCTAAGAATCACACTCACCACCATCACTGTGAGAGATGACTGTGACTACCAAGTCATGGTTCCATGTGTCACTCTCACGGTGGGTCTGTCTGGTACCTTGTTCTCTAACAAGTACCTATGTGCTTGGTTTGATATCACTATATCATGACTAATGAGATTCCGTCATCAACCAACACACAATCTAGTCTTTATTGATGTATATGGTTATTTTCACAATAACAACTGACTAGGGACTAAACAAGAATGTATACTCTTAACATCCATATGATCTCATCGTTTAGGTCATGAACCTAAAAGCATACTTCATTGAGTAAAACCATTCTTTAGACATCTATCATGTTACACCATCATCTCAGAAATAGTTTAAACGTATAGATTGGAAATTGCCTTTATTATTATTCAAATCATTTACAAAGTATCCCATTACAATCATCATATGACTTCCTCTATGGGCATACAGACCAACAGACTCCCACTTTCACTTAGATCCAGTCACCCAGGAAACACAGTCCTTGTGACCTAGCATGACCATCATTCTTCTGCTGAGAATGGGCCTTAGTCAGTGGATCAACTATGTTGTCTTCAGTTGGTACTTTGCAAATCTTCACATATCCTCACTGTACGATCTCTCATATGAGATGGAAGCGCAAAAGTATGTGCTTGGACCGCTGATGTGATCTGGGCTCCTTAGCTTGTTCAATAGCTCCATTATTATCACAATAAAGCTCAATTGCATCACAACTGCTGGGAACTATACCAAGTTCAAAAATGAACTTCCTAATCCACACAGCCTCCTTTGCTGCATGCGAAGTAGCAATATACTCGGCCTCTGTAGTAGAATCGGAAACTGTTTCTTGCTTGGAACTCTTCCAGCTCACAACTCCATTATTCAGGAAAAACACAAATCCTGACTGCGATCTATAGTCATCTTTATCGGTTTGGAAGCTTGCATCGGTGTAACCCTTTACAACCAGCTCTTCCTTGCCGCCATACACAAGAAACTGATCCTTAGTCCTTCACAAGTACATGAATATGTTCTTCACGGCTGCCCAGTGAGCATCCCCCAGATCTGACTGTTACCTTCTAGTCATGCTGAGAGCATACAAGACATCTGGCCGTGTGCACAACATAGCGTATATGATGGATCTGATGGCTGATGCATATGGGATCCCATTCATATGTTCCCTCTCTTCACAAGATTGGGTACATTGAGCTCTAGAGACGGTGACTGCATGTAGCATGGGGATGTTGCCTCTCTTTGAGTTCTCCATGCTGAACCGTTTCAGCACCATGTTAATGTACGTGCTTTGACTTAGTCCGAGAAGCCTTCTAGATCTGTCTCTATAGATCTTAATTCCTAGAATATAGGATGCTTATCCTAAGTCCTTCATTGAGAAAGTTTTCCCAAGCCAAGTCTTTACCTTCTCTAAGGCTAAGACATCATTCCCCATCAAAATTATGTCATCCACATACAATATGAGGAATGTGGTCTAGCTCCCACTAACCTTCTTGTACACACAAGGTTCATCTTCATTTTGAATAAAGCCAAACACTTTGTACACATCATAATCAATTAGGAATCCACTTGGTGTATTATGTGATTCCCTATTCTACATTGTTCTTTTCCTAACTAACAACTACTAGGAAGTAAATCTCCTTATAAAAATGGATGAGAAGAATAATCATTTGAATGGCCTACTGATAAGAGGAATGGATGGTATGAATTGGGAGGAAAATGAAGATTCACAAGTAACATCCAAATTATTTTATGCAAAACTAAACATGATGAACCTATATGGTAAAGAGACTGAAAAATATATGAATCCTAATGCCTAATGTTATGGGTGAAATGATGCATGAATAAAAGATCATATCAAATTGACAAGAATGAAACAAAAAAAAAGAATTGCACCATGTGAATGTTTTCCATCTTTTGTAAAGAGTTTAGGGCATCTTTTCTCCCTATTCTCTTCAATATATATATTTTTTCTTCTTTATTTGGTTGGCCCAATGTTTTATTATGATGAAAATTTATGCTTGGGCTTCACTACATAATCTGTTCACTCATTTTTTCTTGATTTTTTGAGGGTATGTATGTATATCCTTACATTCTTATTTCAAGGAGAACAATGTTGCAACATGATAAAAATGAATGAATGCATTCTATCTACATGTGTTGTTATACAACTAAGTGGTGCAACCTAAATCATTTATGCGTACATATATATCAGTATTTTTTTCTACATTTTATAACTAATTCAGTCAAAAGAAAAACAGCTATTATGCCAACTATCATGCCATGTAATGCCAAAAAAGCAAATAATTCAGACTTACTTGATCATCTTAAGGCGGTGAGTCAAAAATTCATAGAAAAATGGGTGGAATCACATAACTAAGAGACAAATCCTTTCATGAATTATTATATGACCCTTCCTAATGACCTGTGTACAAGGTAAATGTAACATCCCTGGCCTGGGTTATACTTTAACCCTAAGTGTTTTGGTTAAGAGAGATATTATATGCTTGATATTATCTTTTGAAAAGTAATTAAGGCTCAAGAGGAACTTATATTTCAGTTTTAGTCCATTTTGAATAATGTTGAAAGTAATGTTTTACTTGATTTTGACTAAAGTGAAAATTACCGAAGTTAAGGGGTTAAATTGTAAATGTTACATGATAATATGTTCCTCATGTGTTGAAGCATCATGAGAATGAATATCATGCAGAGGTATGTCTAGTGAAAGCCTGAGTACCAAGAAAGAGCTTATAAAGCAATGATTGTGCATTAAAACCTAGTTTTGGTGTAATGTGCAATTTACCAAAAACCCATGGTTCAATATCCAACTTACCACTTCAATAAGGTTCCTAATATTTCTTGGCATCATTTAGAGCAAAGAAAATTAGAGGGGCGTCTCATTTGTACCTTTTTGAAGGAGAGAGATTCTTGATATTAAAGTAATCAAGATTTAAGCATAAATGGAACTTTATTTCAAATTAATGCAAAAATAAATATAATAATTGAAGGGCCTTCAACCAAAAACGAGATGGTTGGATTTGTTCAAGTGTTAAAACCTTTGTGCCTTTGCTAGCCCATGAAATATCTAACTTGAGTGGAGAGTCCACTCACCTTAAGTTAATGGAAAGTAATATCCACTAAAATGGTTATATAAAATGATTAAGGTGCTTAATTTCTTTTCCCTTAATTCATGGATAATGGAAGGTAATTTGGAGATAAGGAAGATATCTTTGCATGCACAGAATTGAGGAGGAAGAGGTGGCATAGATTTTGGAATAAAAGGATTTTTATAAGGCATTTTCTCTCTCATTGGTTTTCTTATAAAAGCACCCTTTACCACTCAAACCAAGGAATTTTTCGAATTCACTTCTTTCCTTTGCTTGCAAAAGCGTTCATGGAAGCTAGGAGCAGCAGAAAGACGACCCCCAACCTCTTGGTAAGCTTCTTGACCTTCATTCATCTTGATTTCATGGTGGAAATCATAAATGAATGCATGATTTCTTCATATCGCGATCCCATCTTCACTTCTAACCATTCCTTTTCACTCAAAAGGTTGAGGAACGAACCTTGTGGTGTGGACAAGCTTCTTCCACCATTTTTGACGTGAAGATCCAAGCTTTGAAGCTCAATTGAAGGTAGGTTATATAACTTGAACCCCTATTCATTGATATTGATTTCAATTTCTCATTCAACTATGTTCAATTGCTCTTCTTTCAATTTCTTTGATTAGTTGATGCAATTACCATGATAATGATAGTAGTTTTCGATGGTCTAAGGCTTGATGATGATAACATCATCTTAGGCTCAGTATCCAATAGATTTGAGTTGCAAATTATTTTAAGGATTTGGTTCAAACTGTTTCACCAAACCGTTTGGAGACCAAATGGTTTCCAAACCGTTTGGAGGCTTGGACCCCAAACTATTTAGAGGAGTTGACCATTTGAGGTCAGATCCCTAGAACATGTTGGATGATGATACATTTGATCCAATTGATTAAGTTTATATATAGACAATCCTCCAAGTGGAAACCCTAATCGGCTAAGTGTTGAAATTGCATTTGTTCAAAGTAAAAGTTTGGGTTGATTTGGCCAAACGATCTCAAGACCATTTGGAGGTCACCCCAAATGGTCTCAAGACCATTTGGAGGTCAATCAAGACCGTTTGGAGGTCTAGGGCCGAATATGGTTGAGTAATTGAAGAGTTAGAGATATCTAATCAAACTGCAATCAATAGTTATATTGATTATCAATCCAATGACCTAAACCCTAATTGGATTTCACAACTTTTAATGAATGATGAGGCGAACGGTCTCAAGACCATTTGGAGGTCATCCAAATGACCTCAAGACCATTTGGAGGTCATCCACACGACCTCAAGACCATTTGAGGTCAGGTCATATTATAATTTGATGGTGGTTCATTAATTTCAATTGGAATAGTTCCACAATGATAACCATTGATGGATCCTCGATTCCGAAACCATAATTGATGGGTTCTTGATTATAAATCCTAGTTCAATTGGGTTCAAAACCCTAATTGATGGTCCAATTGAAGGATGATTCAACATTTCAATTGATGAATGATTCAATGAGTCAATTGATGGTGGACTCATGGATTGAAACCTTGAAATGATTAAGTGTTAAAAGACCTTTTTGGTCCATTCGGTTTTGAGAGGGTTTGGGCCAAACGGTCTTAAGACCGTTTGGGTCCAAACAGTCTCAAGACCATTTGGTTCCAAATGGTCTCAAGACCATTTGGGTCCAGATGGTCTGAAGACCATTTGATAGCAAATGATCTCAAACTGTTTGGAGACCCAAGCTCATTCGGTTTCAATGCAATTTTGCTTAAGC
Source organism: Alisma plantago-aquatica (assembly GCA_963693085.1). NCBI lineage: Eukaryota > Viridiplantae > Streptophyta > Magnoliopsida > Alismatales > Alismataceae > Alisma > Alisma plantago-aquatica. The sequence continues at coordinate 600,862,946 of OY856410.1, read as the reverse complement.
ATTTTCAAGGGAAATAATCCCAAATGGTTTCAAACCGTTTGAACTTTAAAAATCCAAGACCGTTTGAGGTTCAAAATGGTTAATCCATTTGAATATATAATTTAATTGAAGATTCAATTGGTCAATTCATTTGAACACTCATGTGATTGAAGGCTCAATTAATCAAATCTTCTGGACATTCTAGAAGGGGATGAGAGAGAGAGAGATTTATGCATGTAAGATAATCATGTAGCAATGAAGCCTAACACATTCAAAATGAGTGTGATATACAATTAGAGTATGATCCTTGGTAAAGAGATCATGAAACTCTAATTGAGTTAATTGATGAGCTCCAACCCTAAATTAGGGCAATTCTGAGTGAAACCCTAATCTAAGAAGATAATGTAATATGAATTTAGTGTAATGACATGAGTAACCCTAATTCATGGTATTTTGATGTAAAACCCTAATTTGTATGTATAGTAAACCCTAATTGTGGGTTATTGGATATAAACCATAATCTAGGGTGATGTGATGTGAATAGTAAACCCTAATTCTAAATAGGGTGAAGTTGTATGATACCTTAATTCTGGATTATGCTATTCAGGATGAAACTCTAATCTTGGGCTATGAAATGTTGAATCATTGGTCCTAATTGAATAAAGGGGGATGAGTAACCCTGATTGCTATAAAATGGGCAACCCTACCCCTGGTATGGGAATAGTGGTGTTACCCTGGGATAGCATGGAACTAAAATATGACTAATATATCTGTTATCATCTATACTAACCATGTAGGTATCCTAAGATGATGAACATGGCTAGGTATGAGCTATGATGCTTTATTTATTGAAATTATTTATTCGGCCTTGTGTGCCATAATATGCCTTGTTGCTTAGTAAGAGGCAACAAAAGAATTGATGGGCCTCAAGTGCCAGATAAGATGCTTGTGAAGCAAGTGTCATGTTTACCTTGGTCAGATGACCTGAAGATGATGGTTACCTCAAAAAGTGGTAAGAGTGCTCAGTAATGAGCTAAGAGTTTGAATGCGCAGAATGATATGTGTATGAGAGGGACTGAAATACCATTGTCTTTTAGAGATTGAGAAGTAACTAATGAAAATAGTACATGTTTCTTTATAGCAATTGTCATAATAAATTATGTTTAAAAACTTTACTGATGCTAAAAGAATATAATAATGTACCTAATTAATCAAGTGAAAGTTATTCATTTAGTGCTCTGATCATAGATCCATCATCATCAGTAGTTGGTGATAGTGAAATAGGTTTTCTTATGAGATCTCCTGGAGTTCGCATATTTTTGAATATGTGGGGGTCGATGGGTGAAAATATCCTTACGTCCTAATGAGGGAATTGATGGAAGGTAAACATTAAACCTCTCAATCCTTCATTGTATGTTCTGAGATGGATGTATCACTAATTTCCAGATGATGTTAATGCCAGGTCGATGGAGGTAAACATGAAATCTCTCGATTGCGAAGAGAGTGCAGCTGCCACTATAGCTCTATAGTGAGTTGCCACTATACCCTGGAAAGCTATGTAAGTAGAGACACAAGATGTCTTGCATGTAATCTCACACTGACTGAGATGTGGGAAGTCAGGGAAGCTGGCTCTTCCGTTGACTTTGTATAGTACCGATTTTGACTTCGCAATGATTCGTTGGAGTATGAGCCGCATACCTCATCTCCTTAGAGCTTAATTATGTTTGTAAAATATAATCAGTCGTGTAGCATATTCGCATAAGATTGAAAATATGAGAAACACTGGTTGATGTTATCTTGCTTAGCATGTTCTTGATACATAAATGTTATTTATGATTCTTTAATTCCTTATTGAAGAAAAAATATTCTGCCTTGTCAAGTTGTAACTAAAATACTTGAATATGATTGTTGGTCTAACCTTCATAGATAGTAATTTATCAACTATTGAAATATAATATCCCACTGCTCAATTTATTTCTATTAAATTGCAATAATGTTTATGACAGAGAGTTATATCTCTCACTAGGGAAATTGTATAATTGTCTCACCCCCGTGAGATTCAACATTTTTAGGTAGACACAGACAATGAGGCAGAACCTCTATAGCAGAGGAAGAGTAGTAGCAACAACATCAAGGACAACAGTAATATCCCAGGTGGGGATACTGGTTGTCAGGCTTTGTACATAAAGCCCTATGTGTCGTCTTTGTACTCTCAGGTCCTAGGAGTCAGTAGATAGTGTTTTTAATAATCCACCTGAGATTTTGGTTTGATGATACATGAATGTACAATGTGGACTAGTATGTAAATATACTATTGTGGTTTTTTTTTAAATAATCTCTGGTAATGGATCTTTTTATAAAGGTTTTAAGTTTTAGTTATTTTTAGTAATTCTACTGCTAACGATCACTTCCGCATTAGTTAATCATGTCAGATGAGTTAATAACATTTTGCTCAAACGGTGTACCATAATTAGTGGTATCAGAGCTCCAGGTTTGCTGAGTCTACAGAGACATAGGATTAAGGTTGTTGATTCTGTTCTAAGTGTTTTCTAGTTTATCTAATAGTGTCTTTTGCTCATATAGCAGGAGAAGAACTTGAAGATGTGTGGATCACATGAAGAACATGTTGCTAAGAGCAGCGTTGCTGCACCGAGAGGAGGTGTAAGGGATCAAGCAGGGAGGAACATGTACCTGAGATTCCTCAACTTGATCAAGTTGCATTAGTGAACCCAGCCTTCCAAGCCATGTTTGGGCAATTTATGGCATCTATGACTCACATGACATATAGGATGCCACTACCTGCACCAAGGGCACCAACCCACAATGAAAGACAGGCGGCTGGCAAGACCTTTGAAAGGCTTCAGAGAGTAGGAGCCACAGAGTATGCAGGCATAGCTGACCCAAAAGATGCTGACTTATGGTTAACTGATCTGGAGAAGGCCTTCAGAATTCATATGATTCCTGAAGATGAGAAGGTGAGACATGCTCTCTACCTATTGAAGGGGAGTGTTGGTCATTGGTGGACCACTTAGGAAGGTAAGAGGCTGGGAGTTGAAGTCGGATGGGATGAGTTTGTTGCTAAATACTTGAAAAACCACTAGAGGGGGGTGAATAGGGTTTTATGATAATTTTAATATAGTTTAACTCAAACAACCACAAATGAAATAATAAGAAGGAGACAAGGTGTTTAGAGTGGTTCCAACCTTAGCAAATACTAAGGCAGTTAATCCACTACCTGGTTGCTTAACCAACCAGGATTTTGAAAGTATTAAATTTTATTACCTCTCAAGGAATTTACATAAAATTATAATACTTTCTACACCCTTTGGACATCCTTCACCTTGAAGTAGTTGCACCAACTTTGAAGCAGCCTTCTTGAAGTAACTTCAAGCTCCCCCTTGAATTAGCCTTCCTCTAGAAGTAGCCTCCCATTGCAACAGCCTTCTAGAAGTAGTCCAAAGCCCCCTTCTTCACCAAGAATATTAAGACCCTCTCCAATCTACAGCCTCCAACCCTAGGTGTAGCAAGGAGCGTACAAGGAATAAGAGTGAACAAGAAAGGAAATGGAAATTGCAATTACCTCTTTGAATCACAAGGCTTGATTTTCATATATCAAGCGTATAGATCTCCTAACCAATGAATATTGAAGTTTAGGTTTGGTGGATAGGAGATGCTAGCCTATAGGACGCGAACTTAGAGCAAGGGGATGAGTAGCCAATGCTAGTGTTGCTCAATTTCTCAAAATAGATTGCTAATTGCAAGTGTAAGTTCAAGGATTGCACCAGTGTAAATTGGTGACTTTAGGTGTGCTAAGGCATGTCCTATTTATAAGAATGACCTACAAGTGCTTAAGGACGTTCTAGACACTTTCAAGGGGGTTCTAAGTTCTTAACTAGCCGTTACGTACACTTTAGTTGCTTTAGCAATGGCTAGTTAATTAATTCTAAAAGCTACAGACAGAATACATCTCGGTCGAAGAATTGTAGACCGAGAGTCCTTCTCAATCGAGGGTTTTTTGACCGAAAGACTGTCTGGAGCAAGTGTATACAACGTTCATCTCCAACTGCCAACTACCTTGTTTGCTGTATCTAACGACTACTTGGGTCTTTCTCAGTCGAGGAGTTTGTCGACCGAGAGTGTCTCGATCGAGGATTTTGTCGACCGAGATTGACCTTGTTTCAATGTTTTAAATAAAGTGCTAAGTGTATGTATGAGTGTGCATTTGTGACACTATTGAAGGGATGACCTATCTAAGTGTAGTGATTGTCTAGCAAAGATCTAACACTTGATTTACATGATGTCTAAGTACTTGTACATTATATATTTGTACAAGTTTTATAATTGATTACATTCATGAAATGAAAGCAATTTAGCATATAGATCTTCCATAATATTTCTCATCCACCTTATTCCTGCAACACTCAAGTAGCACATTAGATCGACAAGAATGAAATGTTTGTCATTATCAAAACAAAGCGAAAATCATAATGCCCAATTTAGCCAACAATCTCCCCCTTTTTGAAGATGACAAACATTTCCTAAATATAAAATAAGGAAATATAAATCATATGAGTTTCATACCAGAAGTTTACCTTTTGTAGCCATTCTTGTTTTGCAAGTGGGTGCTGGCTGAGATATTATGAAACTCATTTTATTTTATGTGTTTGATTTTATATTATTTCTCCCCCTTTGTCATTTCAAAAAGATATCCAAGTTTACTTTGTATTTCTCCCCCTTAATTTTATGCTATGCTCCCCCTTAAAGAGATATTCAATTTAAAATCAAGGGATTAATGTAAGCCATTTATTGTTGAATTTAGCCACAATGTATCCCTAACCAAATACACAGGATGTTAAGCCCAAATTTGTTTAGAGAATTCCATTAAAAAAAAGATATATGTCATATTCATGAATTTTGTAGATTTCATTGTTTTCATAACAAAAATTACTTTTAAGAATACTAAGGTCATAACAAGCTTCAAAGTTTTGTAAGCTTCTTAATCTTATAATCAAATTTGTTTTTGTGAGCTCCCCCTTAATCTTATAATTAAGACAATTTAAGGATTCTAAGGTCACAAATGATTTTTAAGATTTGATTTTGTCCTTTTATTCGAACACATTTTTTTAAATCAAGATACTAAGGTTGAGTCCAATAAAATGATGTACAAATAAGCATTTTATCAAGCTTATTTTAGGTCGACCTTGACTTCGACCAAAGCGCCCCTTGGTCAAATTTAATTTCAACCAAGAGGCAAATTCTACAGATTTCACATTTGAACATTCATATGTGAAGCAAATTTCTACAGGTAGCTTGATTAAATAAATATCAATTTGAAGCACATTATTATGAAGACGTTTTAAAAATTTAATATGGGCATCATAATGAAGTTTTTATCCTTGATTATTGTTTTGTATTCATTTTGAATGATGTCTCCTAAGCTCTGCTATGGGTGCATAAATTTCAATTCCTTTATTTTCAGATTAATCATAGGATTCTCTAGAAGCATGTATCCTTGAAAGCAAGATTGATATCTTAAAGCCAAGATTGTGCTTTAGATTTTTTAGAACAAACAACTAGATAAAACATTGATATTCTTGTTCTAAGATACACTATTTGGCTTGCCATAGCCACATCATTATTTTAATTCAAGCCATGCCCACAATAATCATTATCTATTATGTCAAGATGCTTTTAAGCTAACGACATTTTGAATGATCTGAAACACAATGATCAAGAATAATATCCATTCATGGTTTGTATATATGAATCAAAGATTATTTTAGACAAACCAATGAAACACAATGATAATGGCACAAAGATTATGATAGAAAAGTAGAAGCATATCCACAATACAATGATCAAGATAAAAGCGTATAAATGCAATAATTATGATCGTTTAAACTAAATTTCAACACATATGGTTCCTATATAGATATACCAAGGAGTAATTCGGAAAAACCATGTGGATTATGATAAAACAGTAATTTCTTTGTTTAAACTAATCATGATTCATATTTTCAGTTTTAAGTCAAACCATTTAGAAAATAAACCAATAATTTCTCATTCAGGTTCATAAGTTTTCAATTTCAAGTATACCTAATAAACTTTTTCAATCAATGAGTAAGGTTTGTTCAAGATCAATCTTCACATAACACTTTTGCAATATATATAAGGATTTTATATTCACAATGTTAAATCTTAATTCATGATGCAAAAGATCAAAATGTCTTGTTTCAAAGATGGTTTCCAAGATTTATTCTTGATTTAATATGTTGAATCAATCATTAATAACAAATTGATAGCAAATTGAAAACACATTTAGTAGATTTGCAAATAGTAACCTGCACGGTAGACTATTTCTCGACCGACAATGCTCTCGATCGAATAGTTTATCGACTGAGAATGTTTCTGTACTATTTCAGAATTGTTTTCAGTAATTTTTTACAAGCAAATCATAGGTTATTTCCAATTCAATTATGCAATTTGAAAACTTAGTTTAGTTAAGATAGAACATATCAATATCAAAGGAACATTTATATCAAATCTCAACTAAGTATATTCAAAACTCTATGTTTTGAGGAACCTAATTAAAACAAATTTTCAAAGATGTGTCTCTGCAGATTAGTTTAAAATGTATATTTTCAAGTTATAAATTTTAATAACTTGAATCAATTTGTTATCTCATTATGTTAAGTTGAGATAGACATAGAGATATACAACTTAGAGTGTTTGGTCATATCTCAACTTAATTTTGTTCATTTAGTTTGGGAGTTTTGGAACCCATACCAACTCAGCTTCCTTTTTCTGGTAAGGACATGAGAAGGAATAATGTCCAAGATGCAAACAATAATGCAAACATAGAGTCAATCTCATGTCTCTTACTATGAGTTTGGTCTAGTTTGTTCTTGGATACATATGTATATTTGCTTCTAGGTACATACATAGATTGACTCTTTGGCACTTGTGTTCTTCCCCAACTAGGTTTTTGAAAAGATTTTCCTTTAGGCTTGTAACCTAGTCCTCTCCTTACAATTTGATGGTATGAATCATTTAAGATTTTATCAAGAATGCCATTATTACTTAGACTACTAACTTCTTGTTATAACTTAGCAATCTCATCCATTCTTGTCTTGATATCTATCTTTGCTTGATCTAGATTAGATAAACAAAGAATCTCTTTCTTTCACAATAGTATCATAATCTAGATGTGTACACAAAACAGGTTGTTTTTGAAGATCATTTACTTGAGTTTGCAAATTTTTCTTTTCTAGGGATAAAAGATTGCAATTTGCTTCTACTGATTTTAGCTTAATATCATGATCTTCAATAGTCTTTTTGAGATCTTCATTTTCAGATGTGAGAGCAAGAAGTTTAGCATGTAACTTATCATTTGTTTTATTAGATTTCTTTAATTTCTTCTTGCACTCAATATTTTTTTCATGTGTTTCTTGAAGACTAGCAATTAAATCTTCTTTATGTAAATAAAAAAGGCTTACCTCTTCTTCTTCTTCTTTACTTATTGTAGCAATTAGGCATTCTTTATGCACTTCTTCCTTCTTTGACCTCCATGGACAGCTAGGTGTATTGTGCCTTGTTCCTAAGCACCAATTGCAACTTGTTGAATATTGGTCCATGCTTTTCCTTTGCTTGTGGTTGTAGACACCACCACCCTTCATTCTTCAAGACTCAATTAGAGCTTCTTGAAGCCTCGCTATGATACCAATTGAAAAACCACTAGAGGGGGTGAATAGGGTTTTATGATTATTTTAATATAGTTTAACTCAAACAACCACAAATAAAATTATAAGAAGGAGACAAGGTGTTTAGAGTGGTTCCAACCTTAGAAAATACTAAGGTAGTCAATCCACTACCCGGTTTCTTACCCAACCGACATTTTTAAAGTATTAAATTTTATTACCTCTCAAGGAATTAACATAAAATTACAATACTTTCTACACCCTTTGGACAACCTTCACTTTGAAGTAGTGGCACCAACTTTGAAGCAACCTTCTTGAAGTAACTTCAAGCTCCCCCTTGAAGTAGCCTTCCTCTTGAAGTAGCCTCCCATTGCAACAACATTCTAAAATTAGTCCAAAGCCTCCTTCTTCACCAAGAAGATTAACACCCTCTCCAATCCGCAACCTCCAACCCTAGGAGTAGCAAGGAGAGTACAAGCAATAAGAGTGAACAAGAAAGAAAATGGAAATTACTATTACCACTTTGAAGCACAAGGATTGATTTGCCTATATCAAGCGTATAGATCTCCTAACCAATGAATATTGAAGTGTAGGTTTGGTGGACAGGAGATGCTAGCCTATCGGATACGAATTTAGAGCAAGGGGATGAGTATCCAAAGCTAGTGTTGCTCAATTTCTCAAAAAAGATTGCTAATTGCAAGTGTAAGCTCAATTGAACCAATGTAAATTGGTGAGTTTAGGTGTCCTAAGGAATGTACTATTTATAGGAATGACCGAGAAGTGCTTAAGGACATTCTAGACACTTTCTAGGGGGTTCTAGGTGTTTAACTAGCCGTTAGGTATACTTTAGTTTGCTTTAGCAATGGCTAGTTAATTAATTCTGAAAGTTGCAGACTGAACACATCTCGATCGAAGAATTGTCGACTGAGAGTCCTTCTCGTTCGAGGGTTTTTCGATCGAAAGACTGTCTGGAGAAAGTGTATACAATATTCTTCTCCAACTGCCAACTACCTTGTCTGCTGTGTCTAACAGCTACTTCGGTCTTTCTCGGTCGAGGAGTTTGTCGACCGAGAGTGTCTCAGTCGAGGATTTTGTCGACCGAGATTGACCATGTTTCAATGTTTTAAATGAAGTGCTAAGTGTATGTATGTGTGTGCATTTGTGACATTATTGAAGGGGATGTCCTATCTAAGTGTAGTGATTGGCTAGGGAAGATCTAATGCTTGATTTACATGATGTCTAAGTACTTGTACATTATATATTTGTACAAGTTTTACAATTGATTACATTCATGAAATTAAAGCAATTTAGCATATAGATCTTCCATAATATATGTCATCCACCTTATTCCTGCAACACTCAAGTAGCACATTAGATCGACAAGAATGAAATGTTTGTCATTATCAAAACAAAGGGATTATCATAATGTCCAATTTAGCCAACAATACTTTCCCAATACGTATCTAGATGAGAAGATCTCTCAATTTGAGAAGTTGAGTCAAGGATAGATGAACATTAGCAAATATGAAGCTAGGTTCATGGAGCTGTTGCGGTTCTATCCGCAAATGGTAGCTACTGATGAGGAGAGGATTCAAAATTTCGAGAAGGGGTTGAACACTGAATTGACCACTCCGGTGTCTGCTTTAGAGAACCGAGAGAGGTTTTCTACTTTGGTGGAGTCCGTAAGGTGGGTAGAGAGGTATGTTATCAAGAAGTGACAGACCAGTAATAAGAAAGTGTATCCTCAATTTCAAGGACCCTTGTCGGAGAGTTTTAAGAAGCCGAGGTTCTTTGCACCACCACCACCAAAGTTTAATGCCCCGACGTAGTGGAAATCAAGTAGGGGTAGGGGTCATAGTTTTATTCCAAGTAGAGCCCCCAATACAGCATCACCATCAATGACAAGACCACCCATGCAAAGTTTGGGAAGCTACTAATGCTACCAATATGGGAGGTCAGGACACTTGAAGAGAGATTGTCCTAAGAAAGTCAGAACTGTAACTCAACCCCAGAGGCAGAGTCAGCAAGGCTCACAGAGGAGACAGTTTAGTAATAATGCTAGAGGACATGGACAAGCATCCCAAGCTGGATCGTCGACACCTAATAACCAAACACAGGGTCAACATAAACCAACGACTAGATTCTATGCCATGAATCATCCTGAAGCAGTAGTCAACCCTTGGGTTGTTATAGGTCAGATGGAACTGTTTTATTCTTATATGTCTTCATCCTTCTTCGTATCTATGTTAATTGATCTGGGTGCTACACATTCCTTTATCACTCGAGAAGTAATTTATGACAGCAACATGACTGTCAGTCATAGAGCTGACAGTTTGATGCTAGAAACCCCTTTGTTGGGATCAACAGTGTTGCGGGAGGTGTGTTCTCCCTGCAATCTTTTCTTTTCTAAACATCGCATTCAAGTGGATCTTATACCACTTGATATGTAGGGTTTTGATATAATCCTTCGAATGGACAACTTAGAGAAGTATAAGGTTGTCTTGGATTGCAATTCCAAATAGGTTGTGTTCACAGACAATGGTGACACATGGATCCTTTCGGGAGATAGAAAGATTCTTCCAACTTGTCTTGTGTCAGCTATGGTAGCAGAGAAGTTGATGAGACGGGGATGCTTTGCATTCTTGGCTCATGTGGTAGATACCACAATGGAGAGCCCTCATCCTTCTAAAGTTTTGATTGTTAGGGAATTTGAAGATGTATTTCCAGAAGAAGTTCTAGGTGTTCCTCTGCCCCGAGAAATCAATTTTGATATTAATCTGATCACGGGCACGCAACCAATAGCACAAATGACCATATAGATTGGCACCTAATGAGATGGCAGAGGTCAAGAAACAACTGCAGGAGTTGCTTGAGAAGGGTTTTATTCGACTAAGTACTTCACTATGGGGTGCTCTGGTCCTCTTTGTTAAGAAGAAGGATGGGTCGATGTGGTTACGCATTTACTATAGATAGTTAAATAAAGTAACCATAAAGAACAAGTATCCTCTGCCAAGGATAGAAGACATGTTTGATCAGTTGTGTGGTGCAACTATCTTTTCTAAGATAGATCTGAGGTCAGGATACCATCAGTTGTGTATCAAGGAGAGTGACATATTTAAGTCTACCTTTAGGACATAGTATGGTCACTATGAGTTCATGGTTATGTCGTTTGGACTAACTAATGCACCAGCTGCATTCATGGAACTCATGAATTGAATCTTTCGACCTTTTCTTGATCAATGTGTAGTCATCTTCATAGATGACATCTTGTTCTACAGTAGAGATGCTCAACAACATGAGTAGCACCTCCGTCAGGCTTTGACTTTGCTAAGAAAGTATAGGCTATATGCTAAGTTTAGAAAATGTGAGTTCTGGTTACCAGAAGTTTCTTTTCTAGGACACATAATATCTACCTCAGGTATTCATGTTTATCCTAAGAAGGTGGAATCTTTCCTATAATGGGATCAACCAAAAACACCAACGGAGGTTCGTAGTTTTCTTGGACTAGCAGGATATCACATGAGGTTCATCAAGAACTTCAACTCTTTAGCTTTACCCCTAACCAAGTTGACCTAGAAAGAGGTTCCTTTTGTCTGGAATGACAAGTGCCAACAATCTTTCTAGTTGTTGAAGGAAAGGCTAACAAGTGCACATGTGCTAGTGTTACCTGAGCAAGGGAAGCGGTACATACTTTTCTGTGATGCATCAAAGAATGGATTAGGATGTGTGTTGATGTAGGATAAACAAGTGATTTATTTTTCTTCTCGATAGCTTAAGAAACACAAGGCGAATTATCCGACATAAGATCTAGAGCTAGTTGTTGTGGTCCATGCCTTCAAGATCTGCAGACATTATCTCTATAGATAGACATTCCAGATTTTCACAGACCATAAGAACCTAAAATATATCTTCTGACAACATGAGCTGAACATGAGACACTACCACTGGATGGAATTAATCAAGGACTACGACTGTACAATTGATTATCATCCAAGGAAGGCTAATGTGGTAGTTGATGCACTAAGTAGGAAATCAGCAACACTAGCCCTAAATAAAGCACAGTTAAACTCCTATGTGTGCTCTAAAAGAGATATGCTTATCTCCTTAAGGCAAGATAATGTACAACTTAAGGTATCCTTGTTAGTTGGGTGGTTAGCTAAGATGCAAGTGAAACCTACTCTGAGGCAGCAGATTAAAGAAGCACATCAAGTTGATAATGTGATTCAGCAGATCAGGTCATAGTATGGTAGTGAGAAATGAGATGGCTTCCATGATTCAGATGATCAGGTAGTTTGTTACCATGGTAGGATGGTAGTACCTAATGTTAATAACTTAAGAAAGTTAGTTCTGGAAGAAGCACATTCTTCAATGTATGCTATGCATCCAGGGAGCACCAAGATGTATCATAACTTAAAAGATATGTATTGGTGGCGTGGATTGAAGAAAGATGTTGTTGAGTTTGTTATGCGGTGTCCGGTGTGTCAGCAGGTTAAAGTCGAACATCAGAAGCCAGTAGGAACAATGCAACCTATTCCTATACCGCAGTGGAAATGGGATCATGTAACCATGGACTTTGTGGTTGGTTTTCCTAGAACAGCCAAAAGTCATGATTACATTTGGGTGATAATTGATAGGTTGACTAAGACAACGCATTTCTTACCTGTCAAAACAACCTACGCTGCTATGAAGCTTGCACAAATATACATAGATGAGATAGTACGGTTTCATGGGGTTCCATCTACTATCGTCTCTGATAGAGGTCCCCAGTTTATGAGTCATTTTTTGGAGCGACTCCATAAAGCTTTGGGTACGCAATTAAGGTTTAGTACAACCTTTCACCCCTAGACAGACGGACAGTCTGAAAGGACCATACAAATATTGGAGGACGTTTTTTTGGCATGTGCCCTTCAATTTGTAGTAAGTTGGGATCTACACCTGAGCTTGATAGAATTTGCTTATAATAATAGCTATCAGCACAGTATTGATATGGAACCATATGAGGCATTGTATGTTAGACATTGTAGATCTCCTTTATGTTGGTATGAAATAGGAGAATATCAACATTTGGGTCCTGAGATAGTACAAAAAACAACTGAGAAGATTAAAGTAATACAACAACAATTGAAATCTGCCCAGGATAGATAGAAATCTTATGCTGATAAGCATCGTAGACCCCTAGAATTCCAAGTTGGAGACAGAGTATACCTCAAGGTCTCACCTTGGAAAGGTATCTTGAGATTTGGAAAGAAGGGGAAGTTAGCTCCTAGATTTATGGGGCCTTATCCAATCATTGAAAGGATGGGAAAGGTAGCCTATAAGATGGAGTTACCACCTGAGTTGCATAGATTGCACCCAGTGTTTCATATCTCCATGTTGAGGAAATGTCATCCTAACACAGAATTAGTTCTGCAACCTGTGGAGGTAGAACTAAATGATGATATATCTTATGTTGAAGGACTTGTGTTGTTTCTCGACAAACGGATTAAAAAGCTAAAAAAGAAAGACATTAGTCTTGCAAAAGTTCTCTGGCATCACTGTGGCATTGAAGAAGCTACATGGGAGCTAGAGGAAGAGATGAGGAGGAAATATCCTACTCTTTTCTCTTGGTGTTTTTGTTGATGATTTCGGGGATGAAATCCTTGTAAGGGGTGGATAATTTGTAACATCCCTGACCTGGGTGAACTTTAACCCTAGGTGTTTTGGTTAAGAAAGGTAATTATATGCTTGATATTTTCTTTTGAAAAGTAATTAAGGCTCAAGAGGAACTTATATTTCAATTTTAGTCCATTTTGAATAATGTTGAAAGTAATGTTTTACTTGCTTTGGACTAAAGTGCAAATTACTGAAGTTAAGGGGTTAAATTGCAAATGTTACATGATAATATGTTCCTCATTTGTTTAAGAATCATGAGAATGAAGATGATACAGAGGTATGGCTAGTGAAAGCCTGAGTATCAAGAGCGAACTTATAAAGCAATGGTTGTGCATTAAAACCTAGTTTTGGTGTAATGTGCAATTTACCCAAAACCCAGGGTTCAATATGCAATTTACCTCTTCAATAAGGTCCCTAATATTTATTGTCATCATGTAGAGCAAATAAAATGAGAGGGGCGTCTCATTTGTACCTCTTTGAAGGAGAGAGAATCTTGATATTAGAATAATCAAGATTTAAGCATAAATGGAACTTTATTTCAAATTAATGCAAAAATAAATATAATAATTGAAGGGCCTTCAACCAAAAACGAGATGGTTGGATTTGTTCAAGTGTGATCACCTTTGTGCCTTTTCTAGGCCTTGAAATATCTAATTTCAGTGGAGAGTCCACTCACCTTAAGTTAATGGAAAGTAATATCCACTAAAATGGGATATTAATATAAAATGATTAAGGTGCTTAATTTCTTTTCCCTTAATTCATGGATAATGGAAGGGAATTTGGAGATAAGGAAGATAGATTTGCATGGACGGAATTGAGGAGGAAGAGGTGCCACAAATTTTGGAATAAAAGGATTTTTATAAGGCATTTTCTCTCTCATTGATTTTCTTATAAAAGCACCCTTTACCACTCAAACCAAGGACTTTTTCGAATCCACTTCTTTCCTTTGCTTGCAAAAACGTTCAAGGAAGCTAGGAGAATCCGGAAGGCAACCCCCAACCTGTTGGTAAGCTTCTTGACCTTCATTCATCTTGATTTCATGGTGGAAATCATAAATCAATGCATGATTTCTTCATATCTCGATCCCATCTTCACTTCTAACCATTCCTTTTCATTCAAAAGCTTGAGGAACGAACCTTGTGGTGTGGAAAAGCTTCTTTCACCATTGTTGACGTGAATATCAAAGCTTTGATGCTCAATTGAAGGCGGGTTATATAACTTGAACCCCTATTCATTGATATTGATTTCAATTTCTCATTCAACTATGTTCAATTGCTCTTCTTTCAATTTCTTTGATTAGGTGATGCAATTACCATGATAAGGATAGTAGTTTTCGATAGTCTAAGGCTCGATGATGATAACATCATATTAGGCTCACTTTCCAATAGATTTGAGTTGCAAACAATTTTAAGGTTTTGGTTCAAACGGTTTCACCAAACTGTTTGGAGACCAAACAGTTTCCAAACCGTTTGGAGGCTTGGACCCCAAACCGTTTAGAGGAGTTGACTGTTTGGATGGGTTGACCGTCTGAGGTCAGATCCCTAGAACATGTTAAATGATGATCCATTTGATCCAATTGATTAAGTCTATATATAGACAATCCTCCAAGTGGAAACCCAAATCGGCTAAGTGCTGAAATTGCATTTGTTCAAAGTGAAAGTTTGGGTTGATTTGCACAAACGGTCTCAAGACCATTTAGAGGTCACCCCAAATGGTCCTAAGACTGTTTTGAGGTCAACCAAAACCGTTTTGAGGTCTAGGGTTGAATATGGTTGAATAATTGAAGAGTTAGAGATATCAAATCAAAGTGCAATCAATAGTTATATTGATGATCAATCTAATGACCTAAACTCTAATTGGATTTCACAACTTTTAATGAGTGATGAGGCAAACGATCTCATGACCATTTGGAGGGCATCCAAACAACCTCAAGACTATTTGGAGGTCATCCACACGACCTCAAGATCGTTTGAGGTCAGGTCATATTATAATTTGGTGGTGGTTCATTAATTTCAATTAGATTAGTTCCACAATGATAACCATTGATGGATTCGCGATTCCCAAACCCTAATTGATGGGTTCTTGATTATAAATCCTTGTTCAATTGGGTTCAAATCCCTAATTGATGGTCCAATTTAAGTAAGATTCACCAGTACAATTGATGAATGAATCAAGGAGTCAATTGATGGTCGGCTCATTGATTAAAACCTTGAAATGATTAAGTGTTAAAAGACCTTTTTGGTCCATTAAGTTTTGAGAGGTTTTGGACCAAACGGTCTCAAGACCGTTTGAGACCAAATGATCTCAAACCGCTTGGAGACCCAAGCTCATTCAGTTACAATGCAATTTTTCTTAAACGGTTTCAAGGGCAATATGCCCAAGACCGTTTAAACTTTGAAAATCCAAGAATGTTTAGGGTCTAAATAAGAAAGATCGTTTGAGGTTCAAAATGGTTAATCCATTTGAATATATAATTTATTTGAAGATTCAATTGGTCAATTCATTTGAATACTCATGTGATTGAAGGCTCAATTGATCAAATTTTCTGGACATCCTAGAAGGGGATCAGAGAGAGAGAGATTTATACATGTAAGATAATCATGTAGCAATCAAACCTAACACATTCAAAATGAGTGTGATATACAATTAGGGTATGATCCTTGGTAAAGAGATCATGAAACCCTAATTGAGTTAATTGATGAACTCCAACCCTCAATTAGGGCAATTCCGAGTGAAACCCTAATCTAGGAAGATATTGTAATATGAATATAGGGTAATGACATGAGTAACCTTAATTCATGGTATTTTCATGTAAAACCCTAATTTGGATGAATAGTAAACCCGAATTGTGGGTTATTGAACATAAACCCTAATCTAGGGTGATGTAATGTGAATAGTAAACCCTAATTGTAAATAGGGTGAAGTTGTATGAAACCCTAATTCTAGATTATGCTATTTATCATGAAACTGTAATCTTAGACAATGAAATGATGAATCATTGGTCCTAATTGAATAAAGTGGGATGAGTAACCCTGATTGCTATAAAATGGGAAACCCTAACCCTGGTATGGGAATAGTGGTGTTACCGTGGGATAGTATGGAACTGAAATATGACTGATATATTTGTTATCATCTGTACTAACCATGCAGGTATCCTAAGATGATGAACTTAGCCAGGTATGAGCTATGATGCTTTATTTCTTGAAATTATTTATTGGGCCTTGTGTGCCATAATATGCCTTATTTCTAAGTAAGAGGTAACAAGAGAATTGATGGGCCTCAAGTGCCAGATAAGACGCTTGTTAAGAAAGTGTCATGTGTACCTTGGTTAGATGACTTGAAGGTGATGGTTACCTGAAAAAGTGGTAAAAAGCTCAGGAATGAGCTAAGAGTTTGAATGCCCAGAACCATATGTTTATGAGAGGGATTGAAATCCCAATGTCTTTTAGTGACTGAGAAGTAACTGATGGAAACAATACATGTTTCTTTATAGCAATTGTCATAATAAGTTATGTTTGAAAAGTTGACTGATGCTAAAAGAATATAATAATGTACTTAATTAATCAAGTGAAAGCTATTCATGTAGTGCTCTGATCATAGATCCATCATCATCAGTAGTTGGTGATGGTGAAAGAGGTTTTCTTACGAGATCTCCTGGAGTTCGCATTTTTTTTAATATGTGGGGGTCGATGGGCAAAAATATCCTTACGTCCGAATGAGGGAATTGATGGAAGGTAAACATTAAACCTCTCAATCCTTCATTGTATGTTCCAGGATGGATGTATAACTAATCTCCCAATGATGTTAATGCCAGATCGATGGAGGTAAACATGAAATCTCTCGATCGCAAAGTGAGTGCAGCTACCACTGTAGCTCTATAGTGAGTTGCCACTATACCCTGTAAGCTATGTAAGCAGAGACACAAGATGTCTTGCATGTAATCTCGCACTGACTGAGATGTGGGAAGTCATGGAAGCCGTCTCTTCCATTGACTTTGTATGGTACCGATTTTGACTTCTTAGTGATCGGTTGGAGTATGAGCAGTATACCTCATCTCCTTAGAGCTTAATAATGTTTGTAAAGTATATTCAGTTGTGTAGCGTATTCGCATAAGATTGAAATACGAGAATCACTGGTTGTTGTTATTTTTCTTAGCATGTTCTTAATACATAAATGTTATTTATGATTCTTTAATTCCTTATTGAAGAAAAGACATGATGCCTTGTCAAGTTATAACTACAATACTTGAATAGGATTGTTGCTCTAACCTCCATAGACAGTAATTTATCTACTATTGAAATATATTATCCCACTACTCATTTTATTTCTATTAAATTGCAATAATAATGTTTATGGCGGAGAGTTATATCTCTTGCTGGGGCATTTGTATAATTGTCTCACCCCAATGGGATTCAATGTTTTTAGGTAGACGCAGACAAAGAGGCAGAAACTCTGTAGCAGAGGAAGAGAAGTAGCAACATCAAGGACAACAGTAATATCCCAGGTGGCGATACTGGTTGTTAGGCTTTGTACATAAATTCATATGTGTTGTCTCTGTACTCTCAGGTCCTAGGAGTCGGTAATAGTGTTTTTAATAATCAACTTGAGATTTTGGTTTGATGATACATGAATGTACAATGTGGACCAGTATGTACATATACTACTGTGGTTTTTGTTTAAAGAACCTATGGTAATGGATCTTTTTATAAAAGGATTTAATTTTAGTGATTTGTAGTAATTCTGTTGCTAACGATTGCTTCCGCATTTGTTAATCATGTTATATGATTTAATAACTTTTTGCTCAAATGGTGTACCACAGTAAACTTGGGGTATCTCTGTTAAATTTCCATTTAAGGTCCTATTAGTTGTTTAATCACTTTGGGCCAAACCCTAACTTCATCCATATTACATGAATAATTAATATGTCAATTCATATTAAATGTCTTTAAGCAGCTCATAGGCTTCCACTAGGTGGTGTAACTCCAGATATTTACAACTAAGCAATAATTTTTAAATTTTTTATTTTCTTTTATTGCAACCAAAGGATAGAACATGAAACTAACTTAAACCATAAATTAAACTCGACATTTACACTAGATATATGTGGGTCCTACAATTTAGAAAATAAAGACTAAAAATTATATAGGGAAAGATAAGAAACTAGACATATAAACTATTCCAACTACCCACAAACTTGAACTTGACTATGTCCTCATAGTCAAAATTCTAACTTAAGAGGTGAAACAGTGGTACCGGATCACATGGGTGGTGGTAGATGTGGCTTGGTGGGATCTGATGGTTAGAACATCCCAGTAAAATTCCATAGTTGTTGTGGCATTGGTGGCGGTTGTGGATAGCCCTCAAAGTACCCCTAGCTCCAATAGTGATCAATGAATGGTTGTTTGTATCCTTCCATCCTCTGTAGGAGCATGTGTATGTTCTTTTGGTTGGCCTAGAGAAGTTGCTCATTCTCAAAAATCTCTTGTTGATTGTGATACAACCACCCTTGCTTGTCATGGATGACTACCAAAGTAGTCGACTACTAAATTGGTACACTGTTGGATCTCCTACAACATGCCATACATTCCCACCATGGATTATGGGTCATCTTATTTTGATGGTAGGGGAATGGAAATATTGAAGGCTACATATGGTCATGGATGCTTGTGAGGAACATGTCCCCTTGTCATGGGAATGGTCTCCTCTACCACTTGTTCTTCATTGTCATGCTCTTATTATTGGTCCTCTTCAGCAGCATCATCTTCTTCCTCCTCCTCTAAAGAACAACCAACAGTCCATCACATGAGATTGATTCCTTGCAAGTCAAAGATGTCATCTAGTAGTACTCTCTCCTTGTATTGGATACCCATTGTACAAGATGCAAGTATAGTACCCTGGGAAACATTGAGCAAGCATGATATCTTGAAGTTCTTTAAATTGAGCTTTTGGGAGGCCTTTAGAGATCTCATGTTGGAGAGGTCAAGGTTGAGGTGGAAAGTGATTGGCGTAATCAAACCTCAAAAATGAACAGGTGGGACCCGCTGTACCTGACGCTTCACTCCCATCATGTGTTGGAAGAAGAATGTGCCAAAGTCCAAACTCTTTTGATCTTGATCCAAAAACTTGTATAGAAATTAGACGTCGACCCTCTGCATCTTACCCTGGCCTTGTTTGAATCTAGGAAAGATGGCTTTTTTAAGGAGGTGGTGAAGTATGTGAGCAAACGAATGCTCGATATTTTTGAATGAGTTTTGTGCCAACTAATATGTTTGCCTTTTGGCACCTCTGTCAACAAATCCCATGTCTCTTTGAAGTTGATGTTTCTGAGGTAGTAGCAATCTCCTCCCATTGGCCACCAGTAAATGGCATTGAACTCCTATAGTGAAAGTTTGTAATTGGTGTTGAAGAGGAAGAAGTTGATTGGGCCTACCCTCCATCCTTCCCCATGCTCGGGAATGATGCAGACCTCCAGTGAATCAATAAATTTGGAGACAAGGTCATGGAAGGTCAGCCAGTTGCTTAAGAATGGGTTGTCACCATTGAGCCCCTAACACTCACAAAGTTGGCACATGTTGTTGGTGAAGCCTATGGAGTTGAGGAAGGCACAGTCACCATACTATGTCTCATGATACTCCCCCTTCTGCATCTCTTCATATATATTCTTGGTGTCAGCATTGGGGTAGGCAATGTGAGTCAGCCTAGGGATCAAGTTGGAAGTCCCCGCCGATGAAGAAGCCTCACTATTGGACACCATCTCACATGCAAGAGAGGAGGTTAAGAAAAAAGATGCTCGGTATATCCTATGAATGCCTAGAGATGATTTCTTACACTTTCTTAAAGGAGGTATAGAGAAGGAAGGCTTGTGACTCTATCATTGCATCAATAGTACTGATCGAAATCGGTAGTATTGACTTTTGGTGGTGAACATGTGTGCCTCAGTGCTACTGACGGTCCTGATTTGTTGATTTTATCGACGCGGATCACATGGTGTCGACGGTTGGATGTGACGAGTCTTAATCATTTGATGTAGCCTCGTAGATCCTATTTCTTTAGATTGTGGTGGTACAGACAAAATTGCTAGTAGTACCGAACTGTTCAAATTCATTAGTGATTTAGAGTGGGAAATTACTATTTACAAAACTCGAGTGTATGTATTCTGTTAGTACTGCAAAGTTCTTGTTGGTAGTACTGATTCCTTATCAGTTTGCTCACATCATTTTCTGTATAAAATCAGTCCTATCGACTTCTATGTCGATAGTACCGATTTAATTTGCCAAATGTGCTTGGATTCCCTGTGATATCATTGGTACTATTGACAAGAAGGTCGGTAGCACTGAGTTATTGTGTAAACTTGAGTCTCGGTTCATGTAACTCAGTAAGAGGTACTGACTTGTAGTCAGTAGTATCGATTGGTACTCAACATGCACACCACACAAAATTGATCAAGGTACCTTTTTTACATAAAAATGAAATTGAAGAAAATTAAAGCTTTCAAACTACAAAAGTCAATATAAAGAACAAAAAATTTGATTGCCTCCCAATAAGTTCTCTTGTTTTATGTCATAGGCTTGAAGATCCTAATTAACCATTTAGTGAATCTCAATGAGATACAACTCATCCTCTTTCCTTAGACATCTCCCCCAAAGTAGTGTCTAAGTCGTTGGCCATTATCAAGTAATGGATCAGCCCCATTGCTAATTTCTACCACCGAATGGGGAAAAACCTTAACTACAAAAAAAGGCCCACTCGATCTACACCTCAACTGTCCTTGGTGCAATTTTAACCTAGAATTGAACAAAATAACCTTCTATCGAGGAGTGAAAACCCTATATAAGATGTGGCGATCATGGATCTTTTTGGTTCTTTCTTTATAGATCCTTGAGCTTTCATATGCATCAAACCTAAGTTCATTTAGTTCTAACATCCTTTTTCTTCAGGTGACATCCAAATTGTAGTTCAATTTCCATAATCCCTACCTGTATTTTTTCTCTAACTCTACATTCAAGTGACATGATCACCCATAGACCAACCTAAAAGGGGTTGTTCCTATAGGTGTCTTATAGGATGTTCTATATGCCCACAGAACATCATTGAGAAACACGTTCAAGTTAGTCCTATTAGTTGAGACTGTCTTTTCTAAAATTTTCTTGATCTCTCTATTAGAAACCTCCACTTTCCCTTGGGTTTGGGATTGGTGTGGAGTACCAACCCTATGCTTCACTCCATACTTACATAAAAGTTCCCCGGAGTTCTTATTGGTGAAATGAGATCCACCATCAATAATTATTAACCCGAGCACCTCAAAACTACAAAAATGTGATCCTTCATGAATCTCCATAAAACTTGAGCGTCATGGGTGCAGGTTGGAATTGCTTCCACCCACATATATACATAATCAACAACAAGTAAAATGTATAAGTTCAAATCTAAATACATGAAAGGGCCTATTAAATCAATGCCCCACAAATCAAACACCTAAACTTGTTGAAACATATTCATAGACATTTTGTGTCTCTTAGAGATATTGCCTACACATTAACATGAGTCACAACAAAGTACAAAGTTATATGTGTCTTTAAAAAGCCTTGGCCAATAAAAACCACATTCTAAGGCCTTAGTTGTAGTCCTAGAACTAGCATGATGGCTCCCAGTAGGTAAAGGATGATAGTGTGCTAGAATGCTCTCAAACTCATACCCCACCACACAATTTCTCATAATACCATCCCTACATTACTTGAGAAAAATGGGATCATCCCAAATATAATACCTCAATGAGTGGAAGAATTTCTTCTACTCCTGATAACCCCAATCCTCTGGCAGCTCTCTGCATGCCAAATAGTTACATTGTTTGCAAGCCAAGGATATTTGCTTTTCATGCAAAGAGTTTCTCATTTGGGAATTCATCCACTATAGGTAAATGTAATGTCCCGGGATTTTTCCATCTCGAGACATAGAAG
This sequence comes from Alisma plantago-aquatica, assembly GCA_963693085.1. NCBI lineage: Eukaryota > Viridiplantae > Streptophyta > Magnoliopsida > Alismatales > Alismataceae > Alisma > Alisma plantago-aquatica. The sequence continues at coordinate 600,840,661 of OY856410.1, read as the reverse complement.
GCCCAAAAGGAAATATCTAAAAATGTTTAAAAATTATATCAAAGTGAATTACAGAAGCAATTTGTACATACATGAACATACAACCATAACATATGCCATAATATTTCTCAACATTCAACATGTAAATTATTACAAGACGACTTTTTAAAAAATGAATTACATTGACATATTGAATTAATATTTACAAGTCTATGAACATGTATGCTAATGAGGATCTGCACAATAGGTACAACCTATAAAACTTGCTTACTTCTTGTTCTTTTATCCCATTCTAGCTCTAAACCTAAACATACGTGAAGCAACGAATCAACACAATGTGTTGTGTGCATGAGTAGAAAGATACATATATTTATGGTTTTCATAACTTTGAAAGGATTTTTAGAAAGAAAGAAAGATCATAGAAAATAATTCTTTATTAAGAGAAAAATGATGATTTTACTAATATTTCTAGATTAATTGCATTATTGAGGTGGACTAGTACCAAAACATATATATTGGGCCCGTCCCCGTGTACCGAGTACTCTATGGAACTCCCCATACACCTTGTGCTCTAGGGAGGTGTACTAGTAAACATTTAGCCTACCCTCATAAGGGGGATAATGAACACATTAATTACTACAAAACCTCCACTCATCATTTATGTTTTCAAGTGACAAAACACTGAGAACTTATAGTAATACTACATCCAATATTTCCAAATAAAAGAGAAAATAAACCCACGTACCTGAGTTTAGAGATTTATATATTCTAGGACCATCTACATCATTGGTCATCACCTGTTTAATAACAATTAATTATCATTAATACAATATTCAACTTTATTATAGTCAGTTGGGTCCAAAGTTAGGGTTTTTGCCAAACCTAGGTTCAAATGAGGTTAAACATGTCTCTAGTATTTTTTACTGATAATGATTGTATACTAATGTTTTTCCCTAATTTTCAGATTTTCCTGATGATTGGTCTATTTTCTAGAATTAAAAATGATGCTAAAAGAAAAATTCAGCAATTAATGAAGAAAGACCTAATATTGGATAGTGTTACTCAGATTAGAGTCCATCTATGGTTTCTAAACATTCCTAAGGTTCTATATACATTTTTTGATATTTTTATTTCAACATATATTATTTATTATATCGTATATATCCTAAAATGAAGCATTATATTGTAAATTAAACCTCATCAATGACACTATTTCAAAGGTCTTGTCTAATAGTGTCATAATAAAGGGGGTAATGTTGGGGAAATTATTGACAATGGGATGTATTTTCTTCATATTTTCCAAGGAAAGCTATTTTTTTGGAAATATATAATGATTTACCATGTTCAATGGGCCCACTGCCTAAGGTGACACTTCAGTATTGGCAAGGGGAAGCACACAAGTCCTTTCCTGGTTTCCTCTGGGCTAGGTGAACTGGTTGGCCTATCACTTGTAGTCCCGATCTATTCTTGGCTCATCTCATTCTCACCCACACGAGAGTTCCCAAGCCTGATATCTCATGCATGTGTGTGGGAGCGAAGCCGTGATGCCCACCCCTGATGAAACATCATGCCTTTAATTGGCCTCAACATCCTTATATGATGCCTCGAAGTGAAAATATGACCTCAAACCCCGTCTTCATGATGGTTTGTGAATTGGGGCTCCTCTGAACCTGGGGCTCCAATATCTCTAGTTGGGAGTGGATGAACATAACACCTTCCTCTCACAGGTAGAGAGGATAGAGTTTGATGCTCTTCTTTGATGTATGTGAACACCACCAGAAGGCAGAGGCGTGACAAGGAACTCTAGAAGCAAGAGAAGTATATGCCGGTGGACGATGGGATTGGGTGGCCAGGCGAGGCCATTACTCATCTCTCAGGCAAGGGATATAGGTGATCCATGATTCCTGGAGCCTAGAGTAGTGTGACACTATGGTAAACCCTATGGTTGAAGTGCATATCATCTCAGCCTATCTCCGTGAGGTCATGTGCCTACATCATCACTATCGTACCCAGGTCTTCAAGTGTGGCGGAGCAGCGACGTGGAAAGACATGATTCATAAGGGAAAAGAAGGTGAATTGAGAATTGGGGCTTCTCACAACTCACTATTTGATCCTCTCCCTTTTCCATGGTTGTGTCCTTTGGGTTTCATCTACTTAATGGATTCTTTCAAAGCAGGTATGAAGAAACTCCAGATTGCCTCCTTGATGCCCACCCCCCCTATTGAAGGTCAAGTATGGAAGATTTCTCAGAGTCATAATTGTATCAAAAATGACTTGGGGAAGGAAGCTACAAGCTTGATGATGGCTTCTCAATGGATAAATATATCTCTTTGATCCTTTCCCCAATCCATCTATTTTTCTTGCAACTAGAGGCAGAGAGAAGGGGAGGTTAGGGGTCTCAGGAGTTCTTTTCCACAAAAATCAGTCTGAGATATTTGCCAATCAACCCCCTTGATCTGATGTTTGTGAGGACATTATTTAGCTGGGTCTATGCCTCCTCTGCATAAATAGGAGGTGGGGGGGGGAATCTCCATGTTCATATTAGTAGAGGGGAAACTTAGATCCATCCATGAATATTATCCTCAATTGCCATCAAAAAACTAAGTTGCATGAAACCTAGATGAATTATTCTCAAGAATAAGGGTTTTCTCATTTAGATCAATGATTCCCATATCCTAATCTTGTAGACCTCCAACAAGGACCTCAAATCATTACAAATGATTAAACGTAGATCTGTTGTCACATAATTTCTCATCTAGAAATGTTTTGCTACCAAAATTTTGTAATGTGATCATGTATATACATTCCTCAAATAACCTGATAAATAATTGTATGAACCTACAATCAAGTCACTTAATCCTCAACTCTTCTACAAACAAGTAAAAAAAATACATGTTGTAGTCGTAGCATATATCAAGTCTCATCAATTGGCCACTTGTGTTTATTCGTACTATGAAATGAACATCTTAGCCTCCTAAATGTTAGGTCTATAAACGAAAAGCTATTCATTGTAATTGAACTCCATTTGATCTAATAATCATTCATTGCATCTATGCTTACCCTTTTATGTGAAAAGAATATAATCATTCATTGCATCTATGCATGCCCTTTTTATGTGATAAGAGTCAATGATTTGAATAATCAATTACTCAATTTGGTACTAATCATCTACATAACATTCATGGTCTTCAAATTATATATTTAATATCAAAACCCTAAAATCCGGGTTATAACATTCACCACACCTTAAAAGGAATTTTGTCCTCAAAATTTAGTGAGTGTCATCCTTAAGGTGAAATAGCTACCTTCAACTTCATATAGGTCACCATTTCTAGATTCCAAAGTTTTCATATTTCTAGATGCACCATAAGCTCTCATCTTAGGGTTTAAAGCATCTAGGGTGTTCCCACCCCACCATATAAATATTGAAGCATCATTTGATGTATTAGTCATGACATGATATTCTTTTATGTTATAATTTACATCTTTAGTACTTTAAGAGTAGGGCTTTTTTTTCTTTTCAGTTGAGAGGGTATCAAGATTTCATCTTTCATTTCATTAACCATGTAAGGTGATGTCAAGATTCTATGTCACTGTATAAAGGAATCACCACACTTAATATCATTAATGTGTTTTTATGATCAACACATACTCATATTGTATCTTTAGAAGGGATTGGAATTCATCCATGTATATTAGGGTTTCACCATATTCTATAAGAGTTGTCATCAAATTATGAGCTTAGATGCAAAAGATTTGAGGTTAAGAACTAGAATTTTTCCATGTGACATATGACCGAAAGTCATTTCAATTTCAAACTCATGATTTTGAGCTTATATGTTTCATAAATTGTATAGAGGGAAAGAGAATATACTATGCCAATATCATGATTTAAAACATGGATATTACATGTATTGTATAGGAATGAAATATAGAACATGTCAAGCATATATGAGTGATTCCTCATATATAAATCATCTATATAGCTCAAGTGAGGTTTCTAGTATCATATATTAAGAAAGAAAAGTGTAATGAACAACATATATGAGTATTTTATGCACAAGGGATATTACTCTCTGAGACAAAGTTCATATATCACCTCATTGCAACTAACAATGAGATTTACAAACATATGTCGTTCAAGCTAGAACCTAACTCAAACCAAAGGATTGACTTTATCACTATGAGTCACCTACCCATCATTTTATTTTACACAACTCTCACATATAGGATTCAATCATGCAGAAGGACTCAACTAATGCACTCAGGAGTAACCCCGTTTAGGACACATCACTTCAAATATATCTCATATTTTTTGTATATTATAGTGTAGGTCTTGTGACCCACTCCTTGTGATTCTCACTTTCTTTGGAGTTCGCCATGTATCTTGTTCTAACACTAGAATTCCTCCTTTGTAAAAGAGCTTCAGGGTCATGCATATTCAACCTGATCTTAACTTAGCTCATCTTAAAGAAGGAAAGACTATGTGCTTTCATCATTAAGACTTAGTTTTGATTCTACATAATTGGATTCATCTCATATACAACTTAAATTTTTATAAGGAAACTCATACCTTAGGGATCAAAATTTTTATAAGATAACTCATGCTTATTTCATATGTAAATCAGTCTAATCTAAATATCACTTATCCTATAAGGATCTAGACATCGAATCTAGATCTAATCTCTCTTCTCGACTGATGTCACTCCGTTTCACTTATGTTGCATGAACACTTCCTACACTCCTGTCTGAGGGACACATTTATATATAATAAAATATTATATAGTTTTTCTCCAAGAAGGAAAATGTCAAAGAAAACTGTTGAGGCTCAATCCAATTGGAAAACAAAACCAAATCAGCAAAACTAGTGCCCACACACAGTAGATAGTCTAGTGTCATGTCACCTAGTGAAATGGTGAGAACATGGTGTGGATTAGTGTAGCTACCCAATACATATGAGCTCTATATGGAAAGGGTTTCATACACTTGTCTAGACCTAATTCTTAAACATCTAGGTTCTAACTTAGAGGATAAGTCAAACCTTATTCCTATAGAACAACTTACTAAGTTTCTAGTATATAAAGTGAAAGATGAAATTCGTTCTATGTTTCATGATGAGAAATTGTTAGGTGTGTGTATTCTTCATGGTCTGATACCAACTGTAACATCCTGGGATTTTTCCATCTCAAGACATAGAAGGCCCGAGAGGACAAATCCAAAAATGTTTGACAATTGTATCAAAGTACGTTGCGGAAGCAATTTGCGCATATATGAACATACAACCATAACCTACATCATAACATTTCTCAACATTCATCATGTAAATTATTACAAGATGACTTAGTACAATATGAATTACCATTAAATATTCAAAGAAAATTTAGAAGTCTATGAACATGTATGCTAATGAGGATCTACACAACAGGTACAACCTATACAACTTACTTACTTCCTTTTCTTTTATCACATGCTAGCTCTGAACCTAAAACATACGTGAAAAAACGAATCAACACAATGTGTTATGTACATGGGTAGAAAGATACATATCTTTATGGTTTTCAAAGCTTTAAAAAGATTTTTCGAAAGAATGAAATATTATAGAAAATAATTCTTTATTAAGTGAAAATTGTTGATTTTAGTCATTTTCTAGAGGAATTTCATTACTAAGGTGGACTAGTACCAAAACATATATGTTGGGCCCATTCCCATGTACGGAGTACTCTAGGGAACTCCCCATGCACCTTGTACTCCAAGGAGGTGTACTATTTAACATTTATCCTTCCCTTGTAAGGGAGATAATGAACACCTTAACAACTACAAACCATCCACTCATCATTTATGTTTTCAAGTGATAGAACACCGAGTACTTACAGTAATACTACGTCCATTATTTGTAAATAAAAGAGCATACATAGATATAATTTTCAACCAAGAAAACCATAATCATATAGTTAAATAAACCCACGTACCTGAGTTCAGAGATTTCTAATTTCTAGGACCATCTACATCACTAGTCATCACCTAAGTAATAATAAATAATTATCATTAATACAATATTCACCATTATTATAGTTAATTAGGTTCAAAATTAGGGTTTTGGCCAAACCTAGGTTCAAATGAGGTTAAACGTATATCTAGTATTTTTTAATGATAATGATTTCACACTAAAGTTCTTGCCTAATTTTCATATTTTCCTGATGATTGGTATATTTTCTAGAATTAAAAATGATGCTAAAAGCATAAATTTAGTCACTACTTAAGAACGGCCTAATATTGGAAAGTGTTACTCAGATCATATTCCATATATGGTTTCTAGACATTGTTAGGGTCCTATATACATTTTTTGAGATTTTTATCTCAATAGATATCATTTATTATATTACATATATCCTAAAATGAACCATCTTCTTGTAAATTAAACCTCATCAATGACACTATTTCAAAGGCCTTATCTAATGGTCTCATAATAAATGGGGTATTTTTGGGGAAATGATTTACAATGGGATATATTTTCTACCAATTTACCAAGGAAGAGCTATTTTTTGGAAATATATAATGATTTCCCTTGTTCAATGGGCCCACTGCATGAGGTGGAATTCAAGTATTGGCAAGGGGAGGCACATAGCTCCTTTCCTAGTTTCCTCTGGGCTAGGTGAACCGGTTGGCCTTTCCCTTGTAGTCCCTATCTATTCTTGGTTGATCTCATTCTCACCCATGCAAGAGTTCTCAAGTCTGATCTCTCCATCCTTATATGCTTGTAGATAAGACTCCATAACCTCTTTTCATCCGCCTCAGAGCGTAGATACAACATCAAACCCCATCTTCATTATGGTTTGTCGATTGGGGCTCCTCTCAACCTGGGGCTCCAATATATCTAACAGGGTGTGATGGAACCCAACCCCTTCCTCTCGCAGGAAGAGAGGTTGGAGCTTGATGCTCTTCCTTGATGTATGTGAATGCCACCACAAAGAAGAGGCACACCGGGTAACCCTAGAATCAAAAGATGTATATGTTGGTGGATGATGGGCTCTGGTGGCTGGGTGACACCATTAATCATCTATCAGGTGAGGGATCGAAGCGATATGTGCTTCCCTAGAACCTGGAGGAGTGTGACACTATGGTCAACCCTATGGTTGAAGTGTGTATCACCTCATCCTATCTCTGTGAGGTCATGAACCTCCATCATCACTCTCATACCCAAGTCTTTCAGTGTGGTAGAGCAACAATGTGGAAACACAAGATTCATAAGGGAAATGAAGGTGCAATGAGAATTGGAGCTTCTCACAACTCACTATATGATCCTCTCCCTTTGCCATGGTTGGATCCTTTGGGTTTATTCTAATTAATGGATTCTTTCAAAGTATGTATGAAGAAACTCCATATTTCGTCCTCGATGCCTAGAATCTCCTACTAAAGGTCAAGTATGGAAGATTTCTTAGAGTCATCATTGGCTCAACAACGACATGGGGAAGTAAGCTACAAGTCTGGTGATGATTTCTCGATGGATAAATCATGCTCTTTGAGCCTTTCCCCATTCCATTCCTTTTTCATGCAACTAGTGACAGAGAGTAGGAGAGGTTAGGGGTCTCAGGAGTTATGTGACACAAAAATCAGTTTGAGATATTTGGCAATCAACCTCCTTAATTCGATGTTTGCATGGACATTGTTTGGTTAGGTCGATGCCTCCTCTCCATAAATAGGAGGTGGGGGACAAAATCCCCATGTTCACATTAGTTGAGGGGAAACTTAGATTCATCCACATATTTTACCCTCATCTGCCATGAAAAACTAAGTTGCGTGAGACCTAGATGAGTTTTTCTCTAGAACAAGGGTTTTCTCATTTAGATCAATAACTAACATATCCTAATCTTTCTAAACTCCAACAAGGACCTCAAATTATTAAAAATTAAACGTAGATCCCTTGTCACATAATTTCTCATATAGAAATGTTTGGCTACCAAAATTTCATAATATGATCATGTAAATACATTCCTCAAATAACCTTATAAATAATTGTATAAAATTAGAATCAAGTCACTTAATCCTCAAATCTTCTTCAAACAAGTAAAAAAAAATCATGTTGTACTCGTAGCATACATCAAGTCTCATCAATTTGCCACTTGTGTTCATTCAGACTACTAAATGACCCTCTTGGCTTCCTAAATGTCAGGTCTATCAATGAAAAGCTATTCATTGTAATTGAAATCCATTAGATATAATAATCATTCATTGCATCTATACTTACCCTTTTTATGTGAAAAGAGTCCATGATTTGAAAAATCAATTCCTCAATTTGGTACTAATCATCTACATAACATTCAGTGCTCTTTAAATTATATATTGGCTATCATAACCCTAAAATCTCGGTTATCACAATATATGTATGTCTTTTTCATCCACCCTTTCAAGACTAGATAGGTGATGAACCACCACATTGTCGGTACCTGCTTTGTCTTTGATTTCAATATTAAATTCCACCAAAAGAAAAATTCACCTGATCAACCTAGGTTTTGCATCCTTTTTCTGCAACAAATACTTTATTTTTGCATGATCAGTCCAGATAATTATGTTAGCCCCTATCAAGTATTGACAGAATTTTCGAAAAGCAAAAACAACCATCAATGACTCTTTTTCTATGGGTGTGTAATTTAATTGGGCATCACTGAGAGTTTTAGATACATAGTAGATGACCGTGCAACCCTTATCCCAGTGTTGACCTAGAACAACCCCCACTGTAAAATCTGATGTGTCGCACATCAACTCAAAAGGTTGGCTCCAATATGGAGCCTAGATAATCAATGCAGAGACTAACTTCTCCTTGAACACCTCAAACTCCTGCATACACTTCATGTCAAACTTAAAATTAGCATCCTTTTCTAACAATTCATAGAGCGGTTTGGCGATCTTTGAAAAATCCATAATGAATCTTTGGTAAAATTTGGCATGTCCTAGAAAGCTACTCATTACCTTCATCTATGATTGTGGGGGTAGCTTGCAGATGACCTCTAACTTAACTAGATCAATCACCATTCCTTTGTTGGACACCTTGTGTCCCAAAACAATCCCTTCACTCACTATCATATGATATTTTTCCCAGTTCAAAACTAGGTGAGTGTGACAAAATGGATTTTTGCATAATTATTAATTAATTACTCTTTTACCCTCATTATGTTCACTATAGACCCCAATATATTTTTCTTGGACTCTAAATCAATGTTGATACTCAAATCCAAAATATGGTGATCAGTGTGAAATTTATACACATTATAAACACCTTAAATTTATTTAATTCATCACTTTGTCCAAAGAAGAAAATGTGTGCATCAAACTTTGTTTTCTGGTCCAAAAACTTTTTCTAAATGTATTCCACATTTTTATAAAGCTATGTTCCAAATTTTACTTCATTTGGGCTTTCCTACTATTTTCTACGATTTCTTGAAGATAATGTATTGAAAATGCCTTTATTTACCCTTTTTATGAGGTTTTCCACATCACTAATCCACTCTAAAGGGAGGGGGAGAACCCCAACCCTCATATCTAAGACCTACATATCAGGGCCCCGATCCAATAGCTATGGGTCCATCTTCTACCTCTTGTTGATTGTGGGGGAGGAGCTTTGGGATCGAAAGAGCAATTCGCTCATCTGGACCCTATTTTGAAAATCAAACCAAACAAAAATGCTCACCGCACCAATCTGAACTCAATTGGACCTCCCCCCCCCTCGAATTGACTTGTTTTGTGGGCAAATGAGGCACCCAACCATAGCTCAGCTGCCACCATGAGTATCCACTCGAAACCCCAACACCAAGCCTCGATTGCCTATAAAAATGCTTCCCTTCACTTCTTTGCTCACCCACAATCACAGTCACCACTTCACACCTCAAACCCACCCTCTGATCTTCTGCTCCTTTTAAACAAAGCTACCACCTAGCATGGATTGAGTGTTTTGCCCTTTCTTCATATGCGCGGTGATCAAGGTGTCCATTGTCTTCGCGAAGGAGAGGCTAGGTCGGACGGCACCTCTGATGCCCTCTGAGGCTCCTCCTTCTCCCAACCCTCTTTTACTCTGGCGAGCTCCTATACCGGCCATCATGGATCACATGAGGCACTATGATGAAGGGGAAGAGTTCTCGAACTGCTCGGTTCAAGAGAAACTTGTCAGTTCAATAGACCAACTGAACCACTGATTGAACCAAGAAAATGAGTGTTGAACCAACCAAATCAGATCTTGAACCAAATCCTTATATATGTGATCTGTAATGCTTGTGTGGTTCCATCTAGATCATCCGACCATTAATCTAATGGTTTTCCTTTTTTGTATTTAAGGTATTTCTTCTCCTCTCTGCTTGAGAAATCCAATAAATGAATTATTCTTGCAAAAATCATATATCTCGATTCGTAACTCCAAAAATAAGGAAATAGTACTCCATTTTTATCAGAAAAATCCAAGGAACCCAATAAAAATACTTTTGAGATTTGATTCCAAATGATTTTGACTTATATCACTCCATCTTGTTCCTTCTCTTATTTAATTTGTCTAATGGCTCTTCTTTAGAAACCCTAGATTTAGACTCTGATGATTATCTTGAAACCTAGATCTAATCTAGTTGACACATCTACTCTTGAAAATGAATCACTAGTCATCTAGATCTATTTACTTGATTCAATCTTGATTATAATATTCCAAACCCCTTAGTCTTATGTATGACCCATGAAACTCCCCGATCTAATTTGAGTCCAATGATACTATTTCATATTGAAAATGATCTAAAGATTTGAATGATGATGATAATAATTAGGGTTGACATGTGTTCCTAAATATACCTAGGTAGGTCATCCATTCTTGAAACATGCTTGATACTTGAATAAATGTTAGACATTTGAAAATATTGTTGATGACCTAACCCTAAAGTAGAGATAGGAAAATATAACCCTAATCTCAAATAGTGAAGCGTGATTCTTTAAAACTTTGATCTTGACCCTTGATCCAATATTTTGATCTAGGATCTAACACAATGGGTTGATCTACTTTTCTTGGAATCTATACTTTAAATACTCATTTAGAAAGGTATGCTATTATATAACTCCTCCTTGATTGTATTAATGATACTTTTATGTATCTCTTGACTGTATGCTTGGCTACTTACTTGGATGAGCTATTGTTCCCTATGTTTAGTCTTTCATTTTTTGTTACTATATTTTGAAAAACATGAAAACATAAATTGCATGCCCATTATGACTGCCCATATATTGATAATGATGATGATATTGATAATGTTGAATATGTTGATAATGTCGATATTTAGTGCAACAACCCCCGCATTTGGAGGTGGGACTTGTACATTGGCCTCCTATATTCCTATGGTGAGAAGGAGCCTAGTGACCATCCCCGTCATGTTGGGGTAATAGAGTCACATAAAATATATATGCATGCTTATTTGATTACAACATAATGGGAACTCGTAATAAAAATTGAATCATTGAATAACAAACATTTTGTCAAATGATATTGGTTTTGGAAATCATTTGTTATTCTTTTGAATATAAGTCCTGCCAAATATACTCTTTTGTTATAAACTGTTGTACTCGATTTTGATAGTTTACCATGCAATTGCATGATTGTGTCTTGATTTTCTTCATTTTAGGCAATACAAATGAAATATTGAATAAGATCGCTTATGCACTGTACATACTCTGATGACAAAGATAAATCAGATATATCTCCATATCGGGTTAGTTGTTGTTTAGATATATAGTTTTCGAGTTATTACTTCTTATTGTATATGCCAGTGTGATAGATCCTAATGGGCCACTCAGGGATGTGTGCTTCAATCCTTTTACTACTGCCTAGGCAGTAGGATTTGGATTGGGGTAAGAATGGTTCTGTGACAGTGAGTGTCCTCACCTCTCTGCAACACCTTATCAAGATTAGCAAGACAATCCTCAAATGATTCCTTATAATCTAAAAAAACATTCATGAACACCTCCAAACATCGCTCTACCATATCGGTAAAAATGGTGAGCATGACTCGCTAGAAAGTGGTCGGTGTGTTGCAAAGACCAAATGACATCTATCGATACACAAACATGCCATAAGAGAAAGTGAAGGTATATTTCTCTTGATCTTGTGGCTCGATAGAAATCTGGTTTTATCCAAAATAACCATCGACAAAACAAAAATCAGAGCGACCAAAGAGACGCTCAAGAATTTGATCAATAATAGGAAGCAGGAAATGATCCTTCAAAGTGGTGGAATTTAGAAGTATGTAATGAATGCAAATTCATCACCCAATCACTAATCTAGTCGAAATGAGTTCATCTTTTGAATTGGTGGTGATTGTTATTCCCCTTTTCTTATGAACCACCAGGGTTGGACTAACCCAGGTTGAGTCAGAGAAAGCATATATGATACCTACAGATAAGAGTTTTGCTATTGCTTTTTTCACTACCTTTCTCATGATGGGGTTGAGTCTACACTGAGGTTGCACGGTTGGCTTATCTCCTTCCTCCAATCTAATATTGTGCTAACAGAAACTTGGGAGATCCCCTCTATGTTTGCAACTGACCATATGAATGTTGCACGATGTTTTTTCAGAGCCACAAGTAGTTTATCCTCCTCCTAAGTGCTCAACAACACTAAAATAATGATTGGAAGCTTCTTGTCTATTACCAAGCAAGTGTACTTCAAGTGTGGTGGCAGTGGCTTGAGCTCTAAATATGTGGGTCTCATTAAATATGGGACCAATGGTTGAGGTGGTGGTCCTATATCCTCAAAGTGTCTTATGTAATAGCACAGTAGTGCCTTTAGAAGAAAGACACACTCATCCAAAGAACATGCCTCTAATGTTAGTGTAACACCTAGACCCACTGACCAAGGCTCAGTAGAGTTTTAGGAATGACAATTGGCCCCACAGAGCACCACTAGACTTAACTACACACTTTATCCTCACTCATGCACAAGCTGAGGTCAACTTCCCGACTGGTCACCCATGTTAGTACTAATTCAAGCTATGCACGGTTAACTATGGAGTTCTTTAGTGATGGTCTCCTAAGAAAGCAGGTGCACCTTGGTTATATGGGTAGTTCAATCATTCCTTATAAAATCCTTTCATCTGAGGCCTAAAATCCTAGGACTTTACAATCTCCCCCACTTAGACTCTTGTCATCCTTGTCATGGCTGAACAATATGGCCTCATAATCTATACCATTTTCAGTGTAGACCCAAATGTCCCATGTATGACCAGCTCCCAATCACAACTATCAACACAATGGTGGCTCCATCAACTTGGATAGCCCTTTCCAACATGTCTGCACACTACTAGTGCATGGGCGGCTCCATCAACTTGGATATCCCTTTCCGAGATCTAAGGCCTAAAATCCTAGGATGTTAAAGGTAGTGTTGGATATGTCTAAAAGAGAACGGTAGAAGCTGCCACTTCCACTGTTGCTGGGTGTTGGTCCTCCCCTTCATCATCAGGATATTGCATTGGCTTTTTCAAAGAATTTTCTTTTGTGTTTTCCAATATTTCCACTGCCAGTGTGCCTTTGTGGACCATAGATTGTATCAATAACTATAATGCGTAAATGATAGTTTTGAGCATATACCTTGTCCTGCAGTAGGTCCAACGACATCTCCTCATTGTAGTTTATGTGAAAATGTCTTGGATGGTGTTCGTGCAGCTCCTTGTTACACTGGGACTCGTCTAACTGCTCTACCATCTGATCTGCTTCTTAGGTAGTAGGACTGTTGCAAATCCTCTTGGTCGTACCAGAGACTGCAACAACGAACGTCGTCTCTTGAAAAGCTCCTCTTGTCATGGACTGCTGGTTTATGATGACCTCTGAGTGATACACAATAGCCTCTTGTCTCCATGATAGTCCTCATGGACCACCTAGAACTCCTGCCATCCTACTAGAATGGACAGGAAGGAGTTTTCCCTCTTGTTGGTGTACTAGTCACCAAATTGCTCTCCCACAAAAATTATTCCAATTTCTCTTTCCCTTGATATTCCTCTTGAGTCGGTTAGGACTTGATCGGGATCTCATGATTACCACAACTAGAGAGGACAACATTTGTCAGAGCAACTCATTATCAATTGTCTGTGTTGTACTCTGGGAAGCCCCAATACCCCCTCTTGTTACATTCGGGGTTTGGGTCCAGGTTACTAGTCTATCTGGGAGTGGAAGGGACTGAAAAACTATATTTTCAAAAAAAAGTCGAAATTTCACAACCTATGGGAACCAAAATGGTCGTCTTGCAAGATAGACGGTCGTCTCATACGGTGAGATAGTCGTTTCACATTTTCCCAATTGTACATGAATTTGGGAAATCATTTCCCATCAATTTTAGACATTGATTTCCTTGTGCAACAAGTATTTCTCAATTGAAACGAATAGGAAAACATCTAGAACCTTCACCTGAACGAACTGGATAATCTCTCCCTTGTGAGACAACTATCTCGGTCACCCAAATAGTTGTTTGGTGACCTGAGTTAAGCCAATTTGGTTGGGTTAGTTCATTACTTGCCAATTTCAACTCAAAACCAGGCCTAACTCCCAGGCGCCCATCTCAACACTTGAGATGACCATTTAGCACTCAATACGGACATCTCAAAACTTGAGATGCGCATTTGGTAGTGTTGTAAACTTTTTTTTTGAGCAAATCAAAAACCTAAATACTTTTTGATAAAGGGTGTCTGTCACTCTGATATATTGATGTCTTCAAAAGAAAGTTGTACAATGTCATCATCAAATTTCTCTAGAAGACTACGAGAGCCTTCAAGCTGACAGGCAGTCGAAGCCATGTCGTGGGCTACCCCATTACCTTGCCTTCTTACAAAGCTTACATTAAAGGAAAGGAAATGTGAAGAAAAAAAGATAATGTTTTGAACTATACGATCCACGTAACCTCTTTCCCATCCTTCCCTCTTGATCGCATGGACAAGTAAGGCGCTATCCGTTTCTAACATGAGGTCAGTAATACCTCTTTCCAAGGCAAATACCATGCCCAAATATACCGTGATTCCCTCCGCACTAAGCACCGAGAATGTATGGTCTATCCTGCATTGATACGTCCCTTGGATGATTCCTTTATTGTCCCTTAGAACAGCGCCTATGCCTCCCGACCCATCATTCCTTATGCTTGCATCTATATTCAGCTTTGTAAATAGCCGATTAGGAGGTTTCCAGGAGGTGTGGACGTCCGTGCTACTGTCATTGTTGTGATTGGTTGTCGCTACTGTATAAGCCTTCGTATCTGCCACCATGGAGAGGAAGCCAGCTGCCAGGGTTGGCGTGTAGGGTGGGCGCTGATAAAAAAGGCTTGTGTTCCTCGCTGTCCATGCCACCAACATCAGCGTTGCTCCTTCATCAATTCTATCATGGTTATCTTCCTTTATCAATTCCTGAACAAAGTCCCTTGCACTGCCAAGTGCTCGTGCCGGCCATGAGAACGTGCCCGACGTCCATGCTTGAAGAGAATGGCTGAATGTTAGCAAAGCATGAGCTGCATCCTTTTTCTGCAAATGACATCTCCTACAGGTGTCGTCTTCAATGATGTGCTTCTGGGCAAGTGTGTGCTGTGTTGGAAGTATATCTTGCATGACCCGCCATATAAAATGTTTCAGTTTTGGTGGCCATTTTTGCTTCCAAATCCGCTTCCAGTCCCCCTCTTCCACCTCTCCTGTGATCTCTGCCCCCATCCTGATAAATGCATATGCACTTTTTACCGTATACACTCCATTGCTTTCCTCTTCCCAACAAAGGACATCTTCCCCTGTCTGTCTCCCAAGGGGTATATTCACTATCATGATTGTGATGTGTGGAGGGAAAACTTCCGAGAAAGCATGAATATCCCATTGTCCTGTCCCCTCGCTAATCAATTGTGAAACCATCCTGTACTCCACTGGGCCATGTATGAGATAACGTTGAACCAGACCTCCCAATTGTGGTATCCACCTGTCCTCATATAGGTCTATGTTGTTACTTGAACCGACTCTCCAAAGGAATCCTAGTTTGAAAAGTTGTATTGCACCCCAAATGCTCCGCCATGAATAGCTTGGGAGTCCTCCTATGCCTGCTCGTAATGGTGTGGATTTCTTAAAGTACTTTTGCCCCATAATACGACTAACCAGATATGTTCTTGAAGTAACAAGGCGCCATCCTTGTTTGGCCAGGAGAGCCTGATTGAATGCTTTGTGATCTCTGAATCCCATTCCTCCACTTTCCTTTGGCCTGCATAGCCTTTCCCATGACATCCAGTGAATTTTCCTTTCCCCATCCTTTGATCCCCACCAGAATTTAGCAATCATAAGGTGAATCTCATCTAAAGTCCCATCTGGAATTTTTAAAATGCTCATGAGGTACGTCGGGATTGCCTGGATAATTGATTTCATGAGTACCTCCTTGCCCAGTCTAGATAGTAGATTTTCTTTCCATCCTTGCAGCTTATTCTAGATCTTGTCTTTCACGGTAGCAAACACAACCTTCTTAGACCTTCCTATGACAGTGGGAAGACCAAGATATCTCTCATGTTTATCCACCTCCCTGACCCCCAATATGTTCTTGATAGTGTTCCTTTTCTCTTCATCAACGTTTCCACTAAAGGATACTTCAGTTTTATCATCATTAATCTTCTGTCTGGATGCCCTCTCATATTGGCTGAAAATTTCAGCTAAAGCGGAGCATTCTCCTGAAGTAGCCCTGGTGAATACGATACTATCATCTGCAAAGAATAAGTGAGACACATGTGGACCGTGTCTACATGCTTGAATTCCATGTATGCGGCTATCTTGTGTTGCTTTAGTAAGGGAAAGACAGAGAGCTTCAGTGCAAAAAAGAAATAAGTAGGGAGATATAGGGTCACCTTGGCGAAGTCCTCGAGTCAGTCTTGTAGATCCCCTCCTAGTGCTATTGATGATGAATTTGTGTGAAACACTGGTCATGCACTCGGTAACCTTCGATCTCCATTTTACGGGAAGCCCGAGTTTCTCCAAAACTTTCTCCATAAACTTCCACTCCACTCTATCATAAGACTTGCTCATATCCAGCTTCAGTGCCATGAGGCCCTTCTTCCCTTTCTTTTTCTTCTTCATGGTATGGAAAATCTCATACGCCATAAGGGCATTATCAGTAATCATTCTACCGCCCAAAAAAGCACTCTGGTTCTCAGATATCATATTGTTCAGTAGCGGCTTCACCCTATTAGCCATGACTTTAGAGATTATCTGATATGAGACATTGTAGAGGCTGATTGGTCTGTATTCGGAGATGCACATAGGTGAAGCAGTTTTCAGAATGAGGACAATGTCAGTTTTGTTGATATCCTAGAGATTGTGTTTCCCTTCCCACCACCCTCTGATGAAAGCTGTGATACTACCTTTCACTTTGTTCCAGAACTTTTGATAGAAAATAGCCTTTACTTTATTACTTAATTCAAATGTTATTTGAGATCTCAACTCCTCGTCAAGGTCAAGCCCTATGTGTGTGACACTATAGGTCCCATATCACATTGGCAGTGAACATACATAAAAACTCATGACATCACAAGCAAATAATGGTGTCTAGTCGCAGATCAGTTCTACCCAAATGAATGGAAATTTGGGGAACAACTTCATCCTACAATCTATGTATGGTGTTATAGTTTTCATATTGTTCCTTTTTCATTGATCTCTAGATTGAACTAGAGGCATGGAGCAGTCACCCTCATTATTATGATATCTAGATTGAACTAGAGGCATGGAGCAGTCACCCTCATTATTATTCAATCTTGTTTCTTAAACCAAAGCAGATTGTTTGAGATACATTTAAGCTTAACTCATTGACTCACATGTACATGGCCATTTATTTTCTCAGTCTCTCTAATCAAGAGGCCTCAGATATCATACTCCAATAGGAGGGACAAATCTCATATCTATCACTCGTAGTCAATCCCCATGTGTCAAAGCCACCCAATAATAACCGTTATAACAACCCATGTTTTGGATTGCATTTGATGATTTCAAAGTGTACCCAATGACATGTGTTGAGTGTAGTCATTTTAGACTAAAAATCACAACCACCACCGTCATTGTGAGAGCCGACTATGACTTCCATGATGATGGCTTCCATATGTCAGTCTCACAGTGGGTTTGTCTGATAGATTATTCTCTAATATGTATCTGTGTGCTTGGTTTGATATAGCCATATCATGACCAATTAATCTCAATCATAAACCAACTCACACTCTGATCTTATACAATATTATTGTCTATAAACCTTCCGCAATAACAACTGACCAGGTACATAATGAGAATATGTATATGTACTCTTAAAATTCATATGATGTCATTTCCCAGGTCTAATACTTGGAGACAGACGTCATTGAGTAATATTATTCTCCATACATTTATTTTGTTATTTAATTATCTTATAATTGAATAAACATAATAAATTGGAAGTGCTTTTATTAGTATTTAAATCATTTACATTTATGCCATTACAATCATCACATGATTGGCTCTCTGGACATACACACCAACAGACTCCTAATTGCATTTAGAGCCAATCACTTAGGAGTCATATTCTAAGAGATCTATCATGTCCATCATGTATTGTTGTCGAAGTGCCTTTGTTAAGGGACCGACAACATTGTTTTCATTTGGTACTTCGCAAATCTTTTCATATCCTAATTGTACGATCTCTCGTATGAGATGATACTAACTTTGTATATGCTTTGAGCACTGATGTGATCTGGGTTCCTTAGTTTGCACAATAATGTCACAATATAGCTTTATTGCCTCATCGATGCTTGGAACGACCCCAAGTTTTGTGATGAACTTGTTGATCCATACAACCTCCTTTACTACACTCGGTGCAACAATATACTCAACCTCTATTGTAGAATTGACAATTGTTTCTTTCTTGGAATTCTTCCATCTCACAACTCCATTGTTGAGACAAGACACAAATCCCGATTGCAATTTGTAATCATCTTGATCAATCTTTAAGTTTATATCGATGTAACCTTTTAGCACCAACTCTTCCTCTCGCCGTAGACCAAGAACTAATCCTTAGTTCTTCTCAAGTACTTGAGGATGTTCTTCACGACTATGCAGTGAGCATCATCTGGATCTGACTAATATCTTCTCATCATGCTCAAGGCATATGAGACATCTAGACGGGTACATAACATTACATACATGATTGATCCAATTGCAAATGCATATGGAATCACACTCATGTGTCCTGTTTCTTCACAAGAAACAAGGACATTGATCTCTAGAGAGAGGGACACCATGATAGGCAGGAAGTTTCCTCTCTTTGATTTCTCCATGTTGAATCGCTTCAACACCTTGTCAATGTAGATGCTCTATCTTAGCCAAAGAAGCCTTCTCGATCTATCTCTATAGATCTTTATACCCTATATGTAGGAATTTTCTCCCAAGTCCTTCATAGAGAATGTATTTCCAAGCCATGTCTTTAATTTTTGTAAGGTAGGGATGTCATTCCCCATCAATAGTTTGTCATATACATAGAATATGAGGAAAGTCACTATGCTCCCACTAACCTTCTTGTACATACAAGGTTTGTATTCATTTTGAATAAAGCCAGACTCTTTGATTGTTTCATCAAAATGAAGATTCCAGCTCCGAGATGCTTGTATCAATCCATAGAATGACCTTTGTATATTACATACTTTATTTGTAGTTTTGGATTGATCAAACCTTGAGGTTATCGCATGTACGCATTCTTGAGTACATAACAGTAAAGGAATGTTGTTTTAACATCCTTCTGCCAACTCTCATAGTCATGATAAGCTACAATAGCAACCATGATCTTGATGGACTTAACCATGGACACCAGAGAAAAGGTTTTGTCATAGTCAACACCTTGAACTTCTTTAAAACCCTTTGCAACCAATCTGCCCTTATATATTTGGACCTTTCCATCCATGTCAGTCTTCTTCTTGAAGACCCACTTCCACCCTATGGGTTTTACCCCTTCAGGTGGATACAAAAAAGTCCATACTTTGTTTGTATACATGGATTCCTTCTCAGATCTCATGGCTTCAAGCAATTTCTCAGACTCTGGTCCCTCTATAGAATTTTTATAGGATATTGGATCATCATCTATGACCAATCCACTTCTTTCTTGAGTAACAAGATATCTCTATCTCTCAAGTTCAAGGAGTGTCCTATTAGATCTATGAGGTTCTAGTGTTACCTAAGGAATTTGAGTCTCCAAAACACTTCGTGATTCTCTTTGTTCCTATGGTTCATCGATCAGTTCTATGTTATCTTGTTGGTCTTGAACTTCTTTGAGTTCTACTTTCCTCCCACTAATTTCTTTGGAAACAAATTCATTTTTTAGAAATACAACATTTCTGACAACAACCATTTTATTATCAATTGGATGGAATAAGTAGTATCCCCTTATCTCTTTGGGGTATCCAAAAAAATAACATTTATAATATTAGGGCCATGATTCTCAAGAAACATTTTCTTAACATAAGTTTCACATCCCCAAATCTTCATAAAAGACACAAAGAGTCATTTCCCATGCCATATCTCCTATGGTGTCTTTTGAACCGATTTGGATGGTACGCAGTTAAGTGTAAATGTGGAAGTTTGTAGAGAAAAATTATAGAAGGTTGTTGAAATATCATCATAACTCATCATAGATTCACCATATTTAACAATGGTGGGGTTCAAGGGGGAGAGCAGGTAACGGTCAGGTGCGAGAAGCCACAGGTGCTCGCGGTGGCAAGGGGAAGGTGTTAGGATGATTGATTTGGCTCGAGAAGGGTTGTCGTGGTAAGGTGGTAGGAGGTCTAGAGGTTGAAGATGATTGGCTGGGGAGGGAGTTAAGGTAACTTCGCTTGCAATCACTGGTGGGGGATGAGAAAAGGAGGGGTGGTGGAGCAATTGGAAGCCTTAAATAGGCACCACGAGGCCTAGGGTTTCATTCCCTAATGTGGACGATGGTCCATGGCACTACTGTTTTGGGCATTTTTAAATCCTGATCATTAGGGATATTTCTTGTTCTCATTGGAAAGAGGAGGAAAAATCGGATATGAAGAACAGACTTTGATGAGATATGATCAAGAGATGAGAGAGACGCGAGGGTTTGAAAAAATGGTGCTACTGTGTAGGCCTAGTTCTTTGAGAGGTGGATAAGGAGGATGACTCAGTCGTCTCTTCCACAGGATCTGGGTCTGGGTCTGGATCCATGAAGGTTTAAAAGCTATTATGTACATTGAATTCAATTGCATATAATTCTTAAATGGTTAATGCAATTGAATTGAAATTTTAAGAGGGTTGTGTGACATTATCAAGTAACTATGGTATAATTTTGGGGTACAAATGCAAAGGTTAAACATGGTTATTGACTAAATATTTTAATACTTATAATTCACCTTCACCATCATATAATACTAGGGTTTGCATTAATTGAATTTTTGTGACTCCTTTTTATTCAATTTAGTGAGGGAGGTTTTTGAGGTCATTTTGGTCAACAATTTGAGAAATAAAAACTTTCAGAGAGAAGAAAATAAAATGAAAAACTCACTCTGTCACATTCTCCCCTCCTTTTTAAGAATTTTGTCCCCAAATTTCAAGCTACATGAAATAGATGTGGATATTTCTGCTCATTCTTGGACTTGAGCTCCCATGTGGCATCAATTTGATCATGGTGGCTCCTATAGAACTTTCACCATATCTATATGCCAATTACTGTGAAGCTCCTTTGTCTTAAATTCAAGAATTTTGACTCGGGATTTAGCATATGACATATCATCCTTCAACTCTAATGACTCATGATTTAGATTGTGGCTTGGATCTTTGACATAAGGATTTAGATTTGATACATGGAAGACATTATGCATGGAATTGTACTAAGGTGGCTAAGCAAGATGATAGGCACACTCACCTACCCTTTCAAGGATCACAAAGGGTCCCACATAATAAGGACTGAGCTTTACTTTATTATGGGCCAAAGCTCAAACAGGTCAGATTTTCATAAAAATGTGGTCACCTTCTTTGAACTAACATTCCTGTCAGTGTTAATCTGCATACGATTTTTGCCTATCCTATGCCCACTTCATCCTCTACCTAATTAGTGCAACTTTATCTGTATACAGTTGCATTTCCTCATATTTCATCATGGTATGTTCTATGACGTCATCCCAGTGTAATGTAGATCTGCATGGTCAGCCATAGAGAGCTTTATAGGGAGGCATCCCAATACTCACATGATAGATTTATTATAGGCAAACACATCTAAAGGAAAATAGTAGTCCCACGAGCCTTCCCAATTGAGAATACAAGCTTATAGAAGATCCTCCAGAATCTAAACAGTGAATTCTAACTGATTGTTTATCTGAGGATGGTATGTTGTACTAAAGTTTAGTTTGGTGCCCAATTCTTCTTGAACCTGCTTCCATAGCTTTGAGGTGAACTTCGGGTCCCTTTCTAAGACAATAAATACTGGAACTCCACTTAGACATATTATCTCTCGTATATAAAGGTCGGCCAACTCAGAAAATTTCACAGTAGTCTTTATAGGGAGAAAATGAGCTAACTTGGTGAGACGGTCTACTATGACCCATACAGTATCGTATCCCTTTGTGGTCTTGGGTAGACCCACCACGAAATCCATGCTGATGTGTTCCCATTTCCATTCCAGAATTTCAAGGGGTTGTAGTAGACCACTTGGTCTAGGATGCTCGGCCTTAATTCTTTGGAAGGTCAGACATCTGGACACAAATTCGGCAATGCCACGCTTCATGCCCCTCCACCAGAATTGATGTTTTAATTCTTTGTACATCTTTGTCGTGTTAGGATGAACTATGTACTTTGACCCATGTGCCTCACTGAGAATCTTTGTCTTCATATTTGACTGTTCAAGAACCCACATACGATTCTTGTGTCAAAGACCAACATCGAGACCCATAGATAGATGTGTTTGAGGCTTGTCCAAGAGAGAGGAGTGCTCTACAAGATCAGGACTAGCTTTTTGTGCCTCAAGAATTTTGGAATGCAAGTTAGATATGATAGATATGTGTATGAAATGTACATGATCATACAAAAATTGTGGCTTCCAGCCTACTAAGTCCTCCATATTCCTCGATTCGAGAATAGATAAGGATGCACACACTGCCCTTTTTCTACTAAGGGTGTCAGTGACTACATTTGCCTTAACCGGATGATAGACAATAGTGAAATAGTCCTTTAGATACTTGATCCATCGATGTTGACATAATTTGAAATCTTTCTGTGTCAGAATTTACTTCAGGCTTTTGTGGTCAGTGAAGATGTTGAATGTTGCCCTGTACAAGTAGTGCCTCTAGATTTTGAGAACATGAATGATTGCAGCTAATTCCAAATGATGTGTGGGATAATTCAGCTCATTGGGTTTCTTCTGTCTGGATACAAAGGACACTACCTTTCCATTCTTCTGTAGGATACATCCTAACCCATTCCTCGAAGCATCAGTGAAGATTACAAACCCTTCATTGCCAGATGGTAGAACTAGAACTGTAGCTGACATCAACTTCTAATTTAATAGCTGGAAACTGGACTCACATGCAACTAACCGGATGAAGTGCTCATCCTTTTGAGTAATCTTAGTCAGAGGAAGTGTGACTTTGGAGAAATTCGAAATAAAGTGACCATAATATCCGGCTAAACCCAAAAAGCTTCGGATTTCAAAAGGATTTTGAGGAGGTTTCGAATTAAGTACAACATGGACTTTGTAGGGATCAATAGATATGTTACCCCCATCAATGAAATGACCAAGAAACATGACTTTATCAATCCAAAATTCACATTTAGAAAGCTTGCCATAGAATTTCTGGGCTCGAAGAATCTCAACAATTTCCTTTAAGTGCTCTCAATGTTTCTTCACAGAATCAGAATAGATCAGGATATCATCAACAAATATGACCACAAACTCATCAAGATAAGGTTGAAAGACTTTGTTCATCAGGTTCATAAATACACAAAGTGTGTTGGTCAACCCAAATGGCATCACTAGAAATTCATAATGCCCATAACGAGTTCAAAAAGTAGTTTTAGGAACATCAGAATCTTTGACTTTAAGTTGATGGTAGCCAGAGCAAAGATCATTTTTTGAGAAAACCTTAGTAGTGCGAAGTTGATCAAAGAGGTCATCAATGCGAGGGAGAGGGTACTTGTTTTTAATAGTGGATGGGTTCAACGTGTGATAGTCAATACAAATTCGCATAGAATCATCTTTCTTTTTGATAAAGAGAATGGGTGCACCCCAAGGGGAAACACTAGGATAGATAAAACCCTTATCGAGAAGTTCTTGAAATTGTTTCTTCAACTCCTTAAGCTCAGTAGGATCCATCCTATACGACTCCATAGAAATCTTAGTGGTTCTAAGAAGAAGACCTATGGAGAACTCAATGTCTCTATTAGGAGGCAGCCTAAGAAGCTCCTCTAGAAATACATCGAGAAAGTCATGTACCACCTCCAGTCTTTCTACATGCCCTCTATTAGGACTCGTCTCTGAGACTAATGCCAGGAATACCTTACATCCTTTAGAAATGAGCTTTTTAGGTTTAGGAGAGGAAGTTATGATATTATTACATAATTTACTTCCCCTAGGGATCTTTACAGGATAAGAATGAGGTTGAGAGAGGACTACCATCTTGTTTCTACAGTCGATGTGGGCATGAAATGTGTATAGCTAATCCATGCCAAGTACAATATCAAAGTCTTCCATAGTTAGGAGAATGAATTCAAAGGGCATATCTTGATTTTGGAATTTTAGAGAGAGGACATCAATTTTTTGTAGGGTAGTGAGTATTTTGCCACTACGAGTAGACACATGCAGAATATATCCCAAGTCCCTTATATGCAGATGTAACATATATGCCAGATTTTGAAAAATAAAAGTATTTGTAGATCCAGCGTCAATTAAAGACTTAACATGATGATCATTTAATAATGCGGTGCCTACATAGGATAATTGAGTTACGAATAATGTGAAGGTTTGAACAAGATATTAGATTATTAAAGAATTTAGGTTACCTTCACAAAGATGGTTGGGATTTTCTTTGGCCTCTTCTACATTCACTGTGAAAACTATGCCATTGTGGTGTACCTAAGGTGGTGGAACACCTACTACAGGATTGCAAAATACAGAGGGAGTTGGGTGCTTGGTGACGAAATGGCCCTTCTTTTTACAATTATAGAAAACAGTGTTGGTATGGCAGCATACCCCACCATGGAAATGCCCACAAGTCTTGCACTTGTGATAAGTCGTTCTCTGTTGGTTTTGGTGTCCTTTTTGTCCTCCCTTTTTTGAACCTCCTCCTTTACCTAATCCCTTATTATTATGTCTAGGGTGGAATTTTCTAGACTTGTCCTACTCGGTGGTAGTTAAACCTAAGTACCCCATGATGGAAGGTTTCTACAAACTATATTCTCTCTCCTACTTGAGGGCTATGTCTAGGGCTTGATCTATGTTTCTGGAATGGGAGGCTATCACCAGGATTTTCAGATGGGCGAAAAGGCAGTCAGCATAGTGTTCGGTAAGGTGGTCTTCAGTCCTAATAGGTGCATACGTTCTAGAAGCCTAAACTTCTGAGTGTAGTCAGCTACTGAGAGATGACCCTACTTAAGTTCCATATACATCTTTTCCTTCCTCTTCCTCTCATCTCTAGGCATAAAATGGTCAGTTAAGAGGGTTTTGAAGGCTTCCCACCCCATGTTATCTACTTCTTCTCCACTATTCCTATCGTAGTTTTCCCACCAAATTTTCAACCCTCCCTTAAGTAGATGGGTGGTGAATTTGTCCTTCTTTTCATTGGGTACTTCTATGGTACAAAAGGCATTCTCCACAGAGAGGATCCAGGCCTCGACCATATCCATGACTTTAGGTTGGTCTTCCCCCCCCCAAAAGGTGTCTGGGTTGAGTTTGATGAAACCTATCGTTGTTACCTCCTTCTTTCTAGATGATCTAGGTTTAGGGGTTCCTTTTTAGGGTAAGGGTTTCCATGAAGTCTAGAAGGATTTCCTTTTGTTCCTCCCACCATTCCTTGACTGCGGTATCAGGATCAAGTACTTCAGAGGTTTCAGGTTCTTTCCTCTTCTTAGAGGATGACTCTTTAGAGGATTTTAAGTTATGAGACTTGGGAGGCATCCTAAAATTAGGTGGAACATATTAGATTTATCATTCATCATTTTTTATATCATATGATACTTCATTACTCTCCTTTATCAATTATTAATGATATTATTGTTATGATTTGTTGAGGATACCGTAAATCCTTATCATTCGGTCCTTAGGACTTTCTAAATAGACTGATTCTTTCCAAAACTTATAGCATAAATGTAAGAGGGAATATTTTAATAACGAAGATGAGGGGGAAATTTCCTAAAGAAGAGATGATAGGGAATATCTATAGATGAGAAGGATCCTAATTAAGGTATCTCCAAGAAATAGGGGACATTTAGGATATCGGCCAGGTATACTTCTACTACCATAAAGGTAGCCTCATGATTGCCAAGCTAAGTGGCTCAGAGACTTTATCCAGACCCATGAAAAATGCTATCCTAGATGCCTACACCCTTCATCATCCCTAACTCAAGGACTAACCTAGACTCACAATAAGGTGAATGAAGTTCATGTGACCATGATGTGTGAACATTGGCTCTGATACCAATTGTGATGACCCCAATTTATATATGATGTTTCTCATTGACATTCACACATATGCGTGCACTCATATCTATAAATGTAAAAAGGGAAAATATGAGAGATTAAGGTAGTGAACTAAATCAGAGAAACAAGCCAAGGTCATTTTTCACAACACTAATGAATAGCCACACAAACATCATTCATTGATAATAATAAATTCATTACATAAATTATTTGAGATAGAAGTGATGAATAGTTCAATAGAAGGAAAACAAAATACATAGGATTTAGAATATCCTATACATCATCTAGTATAATAAGTAACTATCTTACCGAAAGAGATAAAAAATAGAAATCTATCTATTTTATCCTCCATGTCCCTTATTGATGTCTTCAGGTACTTTGAGACGCATTATTTGTTCCTTGTACCTAGGAAATATGAGAAACAAAAATATCAACAAAATGTTGGTACGTGGCTGCAAAAATGATATACTATGTTGGATTATTATATAGTTGATGAAAATAAGAAAGAAAAGAAAGCATTATTTAATGGTATAATATCAAGTAAATCGAAGTTATTAACCATATTTCAATGGGCATGTATTACTATGGTGGACTTAGCACAAACATATGTTATTGGGCCCTATCCCCACGTACCTTGTACCACTAAGGATTTCCCCACATACCTTGTACCATTAGGGAGGTGCTAGTCAGCATTAATACCTTCCCTCATTAATAGGGAGATTAATGAACCATCAACAACTACATTCCATTTTATTCCCTTAGTGTTTTTAGTGTTTGATTTGAAAATATCAATACATATAGATGCACATCCAACAAGGTATTCAAATACATGCAAGCAGTACTCATGATTAGCATATAGCAAAACTAGTCATATACTTATATCCACGTACCTTGGATTTCAGATATGAATTTCCACAAGTCTAGAGTAAGAAAGAGTAGATCACCCTAAAAGAGAAATCAAGGGTATACTTGTTACTATTGGTCCATATGACCCATGACTAAGGTTTTATTCGCTTATATATGAGTACTTTTTTTTTCTTTTCATGATTAGATCAGGGATTATTCATGACTTCCATCAAATTTTTGGAGTCACAAGATTAGATGTTTATACTAAGGTCTCAACCATTTTAATGGTGCCACTTATCATCCAAAAGGAAACTCCATAGTTAGTGTTGCTATTATGATTTATTATAACATCAAGGTTTCCTTTCTTGGGTCCACGTAGTCCAATGGATCAGAGTTATATCTTAGAGTTTCTAGGTCAATCATGATCATGTCAATTCATTAAATATTTAGTATTTGACATATAGTTGCATGAAGTATACACATGTAGAAAGAGAAAACTAGAATTTAGGGTTTTCATAATTATTAAGTCAACTATCCCTATTTGATTAGGGTTTTGATCTGTATGGGGATCATGGACTCAATTCGGATTTTAGATGTCCACAAGTCAGATATTAATCATGGATGACTATCATTACACAAAAAATAATGAAAAAAAGATCATTAGGGATTTAGGCTATTACTTTTGAAAAAGAACTTGTATCTATGTTATGTTGTATTTTATTTGAATAGATCACATATTTCTAATGAAATTGGTATATAGGTTCACTATAATCTGACATTCCTAGAATTTTTGTAGGATTTTTCTTAGATAGTCATTTTCCTATTGATTAAGAAAAATAAGAAAAAGGAAATTACCTTGATCAATGGTCAGATCTGACTAGATTTATGACTCATGTTGATCCAAGGATTGTGAGATGGCTCACATAATACTGAGTTGGCATTCGATGATTGGTTTGAGCAACTTGATGATGCTCTTGGCATCAATTGTGTTGCACCGAGGCTTGCTGAGGTGGTGTCCACTGATAGGTCTAGTTGGGTCCACATTGGCACCTCATCAACACCATGTCTTCCCCTCCTCCTTTGCTACTACTTACTCGAATGGTAGGGTAGAATTTCTGGTGAGGTCCCTATAAATCATGAGTGTCTCTGGAGGGCAGGTAAAGTGGCGAGTGCCTTCGCGTGCTCGTTCTGAAACTGGACAGTCAAGCCACTGGTTGTGGCTCCCTATCGTTTGGTGTGTCGCCATAGTAGGTGGGAGAGCTCACCAATAGAGGAGGGGTTTGAGGGGGAGAGGAGTCACAGTCAGGTGTGAGAAGCTACGAGTGCTTGTGGTGGCCAGAGGAAGGTGTTAGGATGATGGATTTGGCTCGAGAAGGGCTATGGTGGTGAGGTGGTAGGAGGTCTGGAGGTTGAAGATGACCGGTTGGGGAGGGAGTTCAGGTAACTTAGCTTGCAATCGCTAGTAGGGGATGAGAAAAGGAGGGGTGGAAGAGCTATTGGAAGCCTTAAATAGACACTAAGAGTCCTAGGGTTGCATTCCCTAATGTATCCGACGGTACATGGCGCTGCCATTTTGGGAATTTTTGAATCCCTGATCGTTAGGGATATTTCTTGGGCTCGTTGAAAAGAGGAGGCAAAACTGGATCTGAAGAACTGACTTTGACGAGATATGATCAAGAGATGAGAGAGAGACGGGGGTTCAAAAAAATGGCACTACTATGTAGGCTTGGTTCCACGAGAGGTGGGTAAGAAGGACGAATCAGTTGTCTCTTCACCGGATCCGGATCTGGGTTTGGGTCTAGATCCATTAAGGTTTAAAAGCTATTATGTACATTGAATTCAATTGCTTATAATTCCTAAATCGTTAATTCAATTGAATTGAAATTTTTAGGAGGGATTCATGTCATTATCAAGTAACTATGGTATAATTTTGGGGTCCAAATACAAAGGTTAAACATGGTTATTGACTAAATACTTTAATACCTATAATTCACCATCATATAATACTAGGGTTTGCATTAATTGAATTTTTGTGACTCCTTTCTATTCAATTTAGTGAGGGAGGTATTTGAGGTCATTTTTCTCAACAATTTGAGTAATAAAAAATTTAACAGAGAAGAAAATAAAATGAAAAACTCACTTTGTCACAATAAAAGATCCCATCTTTACAAATAGAATATCTTCCATTCTTAATCAGAAATTAGAATCCATTCTTGTCCAAACAAGATACACATATGATGCTCCTATTAATGGAAATTATGTAATAGAAACTATCTAACTCTATTACAAGCCCACTTGGTAGAGATAACTCATAGGTTCCAACTGTGTTGGCTGCAACTATTGCGCCATTTGCAATAAACAGTTCAACCTCACCTTTCTCTAAAGGTATACTTCTTTTTAGATCTTTCACATTTGAGAAAATGTGTATCAAGTATCCATGATGAGGAAGTAGTGAAGTTGACCTTAATAACGTATACACCATAAGTAGAGATTTGAATCCCTTTCTTCCTATGTTCACTTATCCTTCTCCTAATTTTGAGTGTTGAAGACTAGGACCATAGCATAGCCACAAAATGCTTCTTGGCCTTGCCTTTGTCCTCATAGTCAACTCCACTAATCATCATCATAGAATTCTCCTTCCTCATTTGTGCTTCAACACCTATTAGATGTCAAGCAACTCTAATAGTAGTCTACCATATTACTCAAGTGATAACACTGGATAAAGTGGCTATATTATTTAGGCAAACAATGCAAATCATATTCGTGGCCAACTCTTGACCTAAAGGAAATCCCAATCTTTCAAGATGCTTTATATGACTAATCATCACTCAAATATCACCTTAGATATATTATACCTTTCATGTTTATCATGCTTTTTATGAAACTCATAGTTCACACATCCCAGCACAAGGTTCTTGATGTTCGCAACATCATTGGCATGCTTCATAGAAGCATCCATGTCAGTCTCATGCAAATTTGGAGTTGGTAATGGCATTGATATTTTAGGATCTTGTAGAACACTTTTCAAGGTCCTAAACCAGTTACAAAAATAAATCTCATTTAATTATTCCAATGGTAATGCATATTTATTCGTCATTTGATTCTATAAGAGAAATTTTACATTTGTCAAAAATCCTTTTGGAATTGATTTGATTTGAAAAGTTGATATTAATTAGTTATTTAATTAATTACCTCTCCCACTATTTTATTCAAATTGATATACCTCAATATTCATTCTAAATATTGCATCATACAATATTCTAGTGGGACAAGATCCTAATTTCCTCCAAATAATGAGCCAGCTAGAGCTGTCACTCACCACTTGATTCTATCAGGTAGGAAACTTTTGCCAATTGCATCCTATGAAAATTTTGATATATGATATGCACAACTCCTTTCCATAATCATCTGCATGCGTGCTGGTGCTTAATCAAATTATGATCACCTAGTTAAGCCTGATCCATAAGTCAACACGATAGACTATTCACCCTACCAGGGCAGATTCAAATATATATTCCATCACACTTCCACGAGAGACGACGCACCACTCTAGTGCATGCCCACGCTTGGTAGATCAAGCTTTTCATGTGTGCTACTTTAAGGAAAGAATCTAAGACTTAATATTCAAATTGAGGGAGTTTGTATAAATACATATACTTTATCCAATCACCACATATATAGTACATATAATAAACATGCAATAAATGAAAGTGATGGTTATGACCAGTCCTAATTTAATTCTTGGAGCCACAAGGAATTACATCATCTAGGACTACATCACATTCAAAAACTTTTTGTTGATGAAGATTTGTGCTTTCCAATCTGGGTTGATCAATTCAAACCTTGCACCGATCGGCTCGCCTCCTCGTCAGTTGTCAGGTCCTCTCATCGATCGTCTAGTCATTCTTTCCACCATCATCTAGCTCCTCCAGCGGATTGGTTGGGTCCAACAGGAAATCGGTCCAGTTTGTCCATCATGTCCTCCAAGGTCCTTTA
This sequence comes from Alisma plantago-aquatica, assembly GCA_963693085.1. Taxonomy (NCBI): domain Eukaryota; kingdom Viridiplantae; phylum Streptophyta; class Magnoliopsida; order Alismatales; family Alismataceae; genus Alisma; species Alisma plantago-aquatica. The sequence continues at coordinate 600,809,170 of OY856410.1, read as the reverse complement.
GTTGGCTGGCTTGTCTTCAGGATGTCTTCATCTTAATCATAATAGAAAGTAAACTATCCTATGTTTACATGATTTTACAGAAACCTCGAGTTACATTTGCGGGGAGAAAAGGTAGAAGAGAATTTACTTTACATTAGGAAGATAAGATAGAGGCTCGATATAGAGACTGAGATAAATAGATAAACCAAGCACATACAACCATGCACAGAAAGGGGTTATTGGCCATAACCATGCTACACATTCATCATCAAAACAACTTTTAGGGAAACGCGTGTAAATTGCTTACATATAATATATACATGCGTATATATATTACTTTGGTGTTATCATGGTATTGGATTGACAAGATATTATTCACATCACATGCAATAATTGAATGAAAAAACTAAAATATGATCGTATCGATTATTCCATAATATAGTAAATTGATGTTGTCTCTAATAACATTATTGGGAAATACGACTACAGAGCAGGCATTTAAAACAAAAAAATTATCTACCATATTCCCCATAAATAGTATATCAGGTCAATAACAATGATGCATGAAGGATGGTTTTGAGGATATACCTTGTCCTAAAGCAAGTCCAGTGATATCTCCTCATCGTCGTTGATGAGCAACTATCTTAGATGGTGTCTATGAAACTCCTTTTTGCACTAGGACTCTACTGACTTTTTCTCCCTATGATATGCTTCTTAGGCAGTAGGAGTATTGTAACTCCTCCTGGTCACACCAGAGACTGTAGCCACGAACATGGCCTTCTTCTGTAGCTCCTCTTGTCATATACTATTGGTTGATGTTGTCCTTCAAGAGACAGACAATAGCCTCTCGCCACCATGATAGTCCACACAGACTGCCTAGAATCATTTTTTCTTGCTAGTACGGATAGGAAGGATTCGTCCCTCATGTTGGTGTACTAATCACCAACTCGCTCTCCCACAACAGTGATCTCAAATTCTCTTTCCCTTATTATCCTCTCGAGTCGGGTAGGACTTGCTTCTCCTCTCGTTGTTATCACAACCTAAGAGGAAAACATTTGTCAGATAAATTGATTCTCAATTGTCTGTGTTGTACTTTGGGAAACCCTAGTATCCCCTCTATTTATAGGTGGGTTTGGGTCCATGTTCCCAGTCAATGCGAGTGTGGAATGGACTAGAAGAACTCAAATTTTCACAATTGTTTAGGAAACTTCACAATCTATGGCAACTAAAATGGTTGTCTCACAAGTGATACATTCGTCACATACTACGAGATAGCCATTTTGTAGTTTCTTAGTTGTACATGAATTTGGTAAATCACTTCCCACCAATGTTAGACATTGATTTCCTTGTGCAATAAGTATTGCTCAAGCAAAACGAATAGGAAAACATCTAGCACCTTCCCCGACCAAACTAGACCATTTCACCCATGTGAGATGACTGTCTCAGTCTCCCAGATGGTCGTCTGGTCACCCGAGTTGAGACATTTTGGTTGGGTTGGTTCATTCCTTGACAATTTCAATTCAAAACTATGTCTGACACCTAAACGCCCATCTCAAAACATGAGGTGACTGTTTTACACTCGAGACGAACATCTCAACACTTGATACGGACTTTTTCTGTGATGTCAACCTATTTGTTGCATGAATCAAATACCTAAACACTTTCATGCTTAATTAAAATGCCATTCGAGATCTGAACTCCTCTTCTAGGTCGAGACCTATGTGTGTGACCCTATAGGTCCCATATCATGTGGGCAATGAATGTCCATAACAACCTATAATATCACAAGGAAAGAGTGTTGTCTAATTTCTCATCAATGTTGGCCAAGTGAATGGAATTCTGGGGAACAACTTTAGCGAACAAACTTTGTATGTTGTTACAATGATTGTGTAATTCTTTTGTCATTGATATCCAGATTGAACTAGAGGCATGGAGAAATCACCCTCATTATTATTCAATCTTGTTTCTTGAACTCGAGCAGACTGTCTGAGATGTATGTAAGCTCAACACATTCACTCACATGTACATGGCCGTGTATTTTCTCAATCTCACTAATGAAGAGGGCTTGGGTAACATACTCCAATAAGAGTGATAAATCCCATATCAATCACTCACAATCAATCCCCATGTGTTAAATCCACCCAATTGTCACTGATATAATAACCCATTTTTAGGACTGTGTTTGATGATGTCAAAGTGTACCCAAAGACATGTGTTGAATGATGTGATTTTAGGTCTAAGAACCACAGCCACCACCATCATTGTGAGAGATGACTATGAATTCCAACATGATGTCTTCCATGTGTCAGTCTCATAGTGGGTCTATCTAACACACTATTCTCTAACATGTAATTGTGTGCTTGGTTTGATATAGCCATATAATGACCAATGAGACGTAGTCTTCTACCAAATCACACTCTGATCTTATGTGATATTGTTGTCTATAAACCTTCAACAATAACAACTGATTAGGGACATAATGAGAATCTATATGTTTACTCTTAACATTTATATGATCTCACTCACCAAGTCAAATACTTGGAGACATACGACATTGAGTAATATTATTCTCTTGACATGTATTATGTTATTTCATTATCTCCTAACTGAATAAATAAAATAAATTGGAAGATTGTATTTATTAACAATCAAAATTTACATTTATTCCATTACAATCATCACATGATTGGCTCTCTGGCCATACACACCAACATGAATGGCTTCCCCAGAAATACAAAAACTTTTTCTTGGATTTGTTGCAGAAAGTGACACTATGGTTTCCCTATAGCAGTTTGTATAGGCTCAGACATTAAGATTTAAAAATCTTCTTTGTTATCCAATGTAAATCTTCCTCTGCTCATCTAGAGAATAATCTGAGTTGTAGTTTGGAATGGTATTCCAAGCAATAGTTTGTTACCTTGATCATATTTCATCACCATGACTACAAAGTCCACTAGAAATACAAACTTGTCTACCTTGACAAGAACATCCTCACAAATCTCTTTACGGTTGTACTACAGAGTTATCTGCAGTTGTATGGTCATGTTACTCTGCCTTATTTCCATGAGACCCAGCTTCTTTAAAGTGGTGTAGGGCATGAGATTGATGTTTTCCCCTAAATCACATAAAGCTTCTACAAATTTAGTCTTCTATGTGAAATGACTTTTAATTTTGTCAATAGTGTTGACTTTCAAGTTGTTATTGTAATTCCTACATAGATAATAGAATCTATCTCTCGGTTGTTTCATATGTTCCTCTGCAAATATTATAAACTACTCAAAGACTAGTAATAAACATTGAAGTGCATCAAGTTGAAATCAACGTCCATGATCAATCCATTCAATGATCATACTAGAAAATGAGTATTAAATCATGTATTTTTAGATAAGGATTCAGATATTAGGCTATGTAGATTATGGTTTATTATTTAGGATTTAGTCTTTAGGGTTTAAATATTTAAGGATTTCACCAATAAAAAAAAATTAAAGATTAGAATTTAAAAATTAGGATTCAGGATTTAGTAATGAATGTGTACCACCTATCCCATTCTTGAACACCTAATCTCACTAATAAGTGTATAATGTGTATTCAATTTACAATAATGTTTTCACAACAGTTTCCGACAATTCTCTAAGTACACTGATGTAGACACACAAGTACCCACCTACAAATATACTTAGAGAACAAATGTGAAACTATTGGTGAAATATCTTGAAAACCAAATGAACATTATACACTTACATCCAATCTGAGATCAAGTGTTCAAGAATAGTCCCAAACTGGAAAATATCCAAGATTGACTTGTAATGAGTAGATCTCATATGTGCTCAAGGCCAATAGATAATTTTTATATTTAAATACCTATGATTTTAGTGTCACCATTCATACCATTGGTTTTAAAAAATATACATTTAGATAAGCATAAAATAATACATGAATTTTCATTGAAGTGTGGCCACGTTTGTTTCATCCAATCTTTATATGATTATTACAATAGTTATGTCAATAATGAACTAGAGAGGTTAACACTCATCAAGACTTGAGGATTTGATAAGAGCCAAAAACTTCTTTATATAAAGTTTGAGGTTTTATAGATATATATACATAGGTATATACACAAAGAGATCCAAAAGATCTAAATAAAGTCAAATTGAAAATTGAAAATAAATAGACAGCTTCACATCCAAATATAATGAATTCATTTCCTAATTTAAACAAGAAGCGCAAAAAATACCATCAATACACATAACATGAATTCATCCCACAATAAATTATAAAATCTAGACAAACCAATAAAGTATGTATACATATATTTTCAATTATATATAGATAAAATAGGAAGTTCTATGTAAATTTAATTATGTAATAAAGTTAAACATAAATCAAACAAACAACTATGCAAATAATAGGGTGTGACAAAAAGTGGGAGAAAAGACAATATAAAGAGAAAACAACCTCAGGTCGCAATGCAGGAGGCCTCAACAGTGGGTATGAGTAGTAGAGAAGGCAATATATAGGAGCAGTAGAGGGATCCAATGGAAACAACAATCACCATCACCACCACCAACAACAACAAAGGCAAGTGATAACACTAGAAGCATCGACGATAAGAACAACAACAAACAATAATGATAAAAGGTGATGGCACTGTAGCAACAGCAGTAAGGAAGTTCCAACAGCGAGAACATCTCAGGTGGTGATGACAATGATGGTCAACACAATCGACAATGACAATTGAGGAATGTGACTATCACCAAAGAAAAGTGCGCTAGATTAGGGCGATAATGTAGAAAATGGCAATAGAAAAATTTTGTGAGTACTATTAAGTGAACTTAGTCGGTGTTTGCATGTCTAAAATCAACATCATAGGTCCATCATTTTTGTAAATTTCCCAAAAAAAGTAGATGCAACTTATACTTATCCCTAATAAAAAATGTCAACCTCACTAAAACATTAGTTGTGAGTTTCTAGATTGAAACTGACATTATATGCTAATTTGTGGGGAAGTATTATTCACGAGGAACATGGAGGGAACAATTGTCATCGGTTGTGGACTATAAAATCGATGCCATATGTAACTATAACCAATTGAAAACTCCAACCTTGCTAAGACATTACTTGTCAGTTTCTAGATGAAAAACTTACATTATATCTTACTCAATGTACCCAGTTGCATAATAGAAAGTTGATGCCACATATACTTATCCCTAATAATAAAATCATCTTCATTGTGTGTTTACTCATCTTTTTCTAGCTTAAAATTGATATCATAAGCCAATTTGTGGGGATACATTATGAGAAACCTTTGTTGTTTGTTCTTATTGAAAAGGCTGATGCCACATGACTTTTGGAAGCAAAACATTTTGTAGTGCACTCGACCTACATCATTGACATTTATGGTAGAAACTACCAGTGAAGTGTTTTTGGAGGAAAATATTATTTCATGGGAAGGGCTTCATTGACAGATATTTTTACAACCGATGTAGTAGGATTATATCAATTTTTTCTACTAAAATTTTGAATTTTGTGGGCTACTTTAGATGTGGGTTTTTCACAAAGAAACTGAGGTTATAGTAAAAATGGTACATGTATTTTTTCTTAATTGAAAAACTTGAACAATAATGACATTTTTGTTATAGTAACGGACACTATATGCTTCTTGTATCGATTTTTAGTATAAATCGGTGTTAAGAAATGTGACAGTAGAGGTAAAAAAATGTACTAACACATAAAACTATTTAATACATTTTATATAGAGAGAGCTTGTAAACTTCAATGTTTTGTAAATAACTTTTTGATATTCATCCATAACATGAATGATGTCATCAAAATATAAATAATAGACTTCAGTAATCAAGTGTAACCTTAATCAAGTAGTACATTGTGACTGTAGAACTATTCTACTGTCAAAACATTATGGATAGTGAAATGAGTAGTATGAAAGGAGCTTGGAGTCGTATAATTTTTAGAATATGCAGGTGTAGGGAGGTTATATCCATGTCATCCTATCTCAAATTTTTGGAGAGTGACCAAGGATGTTTCTTCAAAATATTATATATTGAGAACAATTGTAGTTGTAACTCAGATTTGATGGTTTATACCCTAGTTTCTAGTGTCATGGTTTGTGTACCCAGGATGAAAGGTTGCTTTTAGTAGTTGGAATAATGTGCCACTAGGTGGTCACCCATATTGACCCAGGGGAAGAGATCCTTAGGATTTCAATCATCCTAGATTTTATATGGAGTTTATTATGGTTTCACAGTGATCGGCTAGTACTTTGTGTTTTACACCTTAACTACCCAACTATTAATAAAACTTGTAATTTGATTTTATATTATAACGGTTAGGATTACTTGGTGATTCACATTGGATGATGATCCTTGTTATATTTCTTTTTTTGTCGATGATTTATGTGTTGTAAGAGAAATCAACTATACTTATGAATCTAGTCGTGTTTAATCTTTTGTGTAAGTTATATAGTCTTTCAACTCTAGATTACTATCTGCTTTATCTGCTTAAACACCTAACAATAAAGAAATAGATGTTTGTGGAGTTATATCTCTCACTGGGGCATGGGTATCACCTCATGGTTTCTATACCCTTTTTTGGTAACCAGAAATTCCTTTAGATGTAGAGTGATGAGGAGGATGTAGTTTGAAGACGTGTAGAGTCCTAGAGGCTTGTTGGATTGTATAGAGTTCCAAAGTTATCCCTATATTTTCATGTTTGGGAAGGCTTCTTTTGGTGATTTGATGTATATCAACTCAAAAACTTGGTAATTTACTTGTGTGATGGTAGCATTGTAATTATGTGAACAACATCTTTTATATGCAAGGTATTGTTGAGGCCATGGAACCCACACAAATGTACCTTCATTGAATACATATGGTGTTGGGCCTCTGTGTAAATGTTTCATTCAATTTTTTTGAACTTTTATTCAGTTCCAATTTTTTGTGTTGTTGGTAATATGCTTAATTAGTGTATGATCGTCTCTTTGGATTTTAATTTATCTCATTTAGGGTGGTGGGTTACCACATTTGGTTGTATTAGAGTCTTAGTTTCATTGAGTCTACAAGAACATTGGACATAGGTTGTTGTGTCTATTATTACATATACAGGATATCTAACCCTGGGATATATTTGTGCTTATATATATGGAGAACATTCTAAAAGAACTTGCGGTGCTAGGAGGTGTTTTTAGGAGACATGTACTAGACGAAGGAGTACCTGAGATGGGGCCAAAACATCCCATTTTGCCTCTGTTTGACCCTTCAACCAAAAATGATCTAGTCATTTAGTATGTGTTTAGACAACTAATGTGACAATCCCACATCTGGTTAATGGGGTGCATGTACCACAACAAAGGGCACCTATCCCTAATGATGAATCTCAAGGTCCAATAAAGACCTCTAAGAGTTTGAAATGTTTGGATGACATTGATTAGGAGGGCACAAAAGACATGATGAATGTAGGTATGTAGTGCATAGAGCTAGAGAAGGTGTTCAAGATTCTATATATCTCTAAGAAAGATATGGTGAAGCAAGCGATATACCTTCTGAAGGTTACCACTGGCCATTGAGGAGGAGAAGAAACCATGTGAGGTGGTCAGTTGGGAGGAGTTCTGGTGGGAGTTTGTGAGTCATTACTTCATAGAGACATATCTAAGATGGCTTAGTTTGAGAGACTGCACCAAGGATCAAGGTATGTGAGATTCTATGAGGTGACATTTATGGATATCCTTTCTGTCATCACATGGAATCCATACAGAATGAGAGGATAAGAAGGTATAAGAAGGGTTTGAATGTTGAGTTGGGTAGAACAACCTTTACCCTTAGAGTCTCGCAAGAAGTTTTCCACCTTCCTGGAGTCTGTGAAGAGGATAAAAAGGTCAGTTGTGGAGTAGCGAGAAGCCAATTATAGGTTAAGTTCTACTTAGTTCCAACAATTATCATTAGTTGCCCTAAGAAGCCAAAGTTCTCTTCACCACAATACCAACAATCATAGCATAGGTCTGTGTTTTCTAAAACAAGGACTCAAGTACAAACATAGTGCTATGCTAGGGATAGGTTGTAGTTTCAACCAAAAAGGGCAAACAGTTGGGCTATAGTGTTTGTGATAGGGCCATCTAGGCTACATTATGACATAAAGACCTGCTTCAAGTGTGGTTAGGTTAGACATATGAGATGGTCTTTCCCTATGAAGAACCAAGAGATCACAAAACATCATAAATAGAGCTAGTAGTGCTCATACTAGCAACAATAATTTAGTAGTGGTGGTAGTAGAGGGTGTGGTCAGTCTTTGTAGGCAGGGTCGTTAGGACTAACTAGCATAGGCTAAGGATGACAATGGGCGATGGCAAGATGCTATGTCATGAGACAACCAGAAGAAGTGGTCAAACCATATGTCATGATAGGTCATTTGAAACTTTTTCATTCTGACTTATCTACTTCTTCTGTATTTGTTTTGGTTGACTCAAGTGTGATTCACCCATTTACAACTAGAGATGTGATAAATAGTTGTGACCTAACTGTATGTAGTAGAGATGATAACTTGTTGTTAGAAATCACTTGGGTCGGTTCCTCTACATTGCGGGAGGTGTATCTATGTTGTGTACTTTCTTTCTTAGAATGCAACATTTAAGTGGATCTTATGTCGATATGCATGGGTTCAACGTGATCCTAGGACTGGATACCTTGGATAGGTATAAGGTTGTCTTGTACTATTGTCCCAAAGTCATGCAGTTCTATGATGGTGAATTATCTTCGACTGTCAAAGGAGATAGGAAGATCGTTCTTACCTATCTAGTATTTCTTGCGATAGCATAAAAGTTGATTAGACAATGATGTGAAGCTTTTGTGGCACAGATGGTGTATAACAAGGTGAGGAGCCCTAGAGTCCATGCATTTTGTGAGGGAGTTTTAGGATGTTTTCCCTAATGCATTTCCACATCCCCCCACCCTATAAAGATTGATTTTAAATTTAATCTAATTCTAGGTATGCTACCTATAATGCTTGAACCTTATAGGATGGCTTCATCTGAGATGAAGGTGTTGAATAAGTAGTTGTAGGAGTTGTTGGAGAAGGGTTTTATCTGGTTGATCACTTCCCTTTAGGTTATTTAGTGTTGTTCATAAACAAGAAGGATGGTTCTATGAGGCTTTTCATAGACTACTGACAATTTAACAAGGTCACAATGAAGAACAAATACTCATTTCCGAGTATAGATGATATGTTTTACCAGCTGAGAGATGATTTAGAGTTTTCCAATATAGATCTAAGGTCATGATATCACCACCTAAGGATTAAGGCATATGACATAACTAATAATACTTTTAGGATAAGGTTTTTTCATTATGTCTTTATGGTTATGCTATTTGGGCTAACCAATGCACCATCAAATTGATGGACCTAATGAGCAGAGTGTTTAGACCATATATTGATCAGTTTGTACTGATGTTCATAGATGATATATTGATATACTCCAGGGAGAGTCAGGAACATGACAAAATCTTTGTCAAGTGATGGAGTTGTTGAGGAAACATAAGCTTTATGCCAAGATTAGTAAGTGCAAGTTTCTGTTGACTGAGATGTCTTTTCTTGGTCACATCATTTCAATAAAAGGTGGTTTTGTAGACCCTAAGAAGGTGGAGTTAGTGCTTTAGTGGAAGCAACCCAAGACACAAACTGAGGTTTGAAACTTTTAAGGTCTAGCTAGATACTATAGGAGGTTCATCAAGAACATTCGTGTAGTAGATTTACCTTTAACAAAGCTAACTAGTGTTGATCCTAGATAGGTGCGTGCAAAAGTTTAAGAAAAAGGACATAACTTTAGTGAACGTGTTGTGGCATCATCGTGAAGTAGAGGAATCCACATGTGAATTAGAAGTTGAAATGCATAGGAAGTACTCATCATAGCTTCATAAGGATTTTTGGGGAAAAATCATTGTTAGTGGTTTATGGTTGTAAGGCCTTTAACCCTGCCTAATTCGTTATCTTAATTTCACGGATTAACTTGATTATTTAGATTCTTAATTCTGGAGTTTAACTCTTATTTTTGGTGTCAAAATAGATGATGAGGTTGTGTTTAAGTTTTTAATTGATTCAAACTTTGTTTGCTCATGTTATACAATTCATGTAACTTCTGGACTTCTTTGTAAGTTATGCTTTTTTGGTGGCATGAACACAATTGTGACACTTTCTTGAGTAACTTCATGATATACATTAGGATTTTATAATTTACTTCTCCTTTATATGCTTTTGAGTTTACTTTGTGGAGTTCATATATAACCTTAGTAAGAAGATAGGGAAGTGTTTTCATCGATCAATAGTTTGGTGACGATTTGTTTCTCTTTAATGGATATATCATGATGGTCAATGAGTCTTTGATGCCTGATGGAATTGTTGTTATCCAGTTAGGGAGTTCATCATCAACAAAATATCAGTGACCAATGAGCTTGCATTCATGATGTTGGATGAGGCTTTGCCCGACAACAAATTTGAACAACACTAGAAAACCTTCTAAGTAATTATCAATGGGTTCTCTGGGCTTTGGTTGTTAGTTGTTCTTCTTTACAAGTATTCTGAGTTCTATCCCTATAATTACCCCCTCTCCTCATATCCTCTCATTATTGTTTGATGGGGCTTCTTTTGTGCTTGGAGGAGACGGAGGAAATTTTTGGATACCAGAGGTCCACCAGGGTCCATTGAGGTCAACGATCATAGGCTTTTTGTATATGCATGTGCTATAGTTGGGGTTCCTTGGATCGATCTAGGGTTGTTTATCATTTTCCTTACTCCATCATATAAGATTTCTTTCTCTCCTACTTGTTTTCTTGTTGTTCTTCACCCTAATCCTCCTGTGGATGAGTTTCATGGTGTTTTCAATACAGAAAACCTACACATAGGGTTTGAGCACTCTCCTTTCTTCCTTCCTTCCTTAGAAACACCATGTTCATGGAGATAGGAAGCATTCTTGGAGCTTCGGTGGACTGTGTTTCATGCTTATTTGCTGATCTTGCTACTACCTTCAGCATTTAATCTAAAAGGCCTACATGAATCAATATGTATGAGCCCTAATAGAATAGTCACTCTCCCACTACATCTAGGGAAGATGTTTTTGTCATATTGTCCAATAAATATGACTTTCATGTCTCTATTTGTTCAATAACCAAAAGAGTCTAACGTTTCCTAGGGTTATGAGAGGAGGATCGCACGGCGGCCGCGGAGGCCAAGGAGGAAGAGGAAGTTTCGGTGGGACAAGACCATCGGAGATACCAGACGATGTTAAAGGGTCGATCTACGTGGGTATGGAAGGTTTGGAAGGGGGTTGGTGAAGTGACACCAGATAGAGGCACGTCGACGGAGGCAGGGAAGGCGGTTGTGGTGCCTGAGAATCTAGGAGCAGCATCAAAGATTACGTCTACCAGAGAAGGAGAAGCACCGGACTTGGTAGCACTTTCTGACAACCCACTGTTCGCGGTGGAGAAGGCAAACAGAAGGCAGACGCAACATGAGATTTTAAAGAAACTCGGCATATTGTTGAATTTCAACAGCAATGCTACCGCAAGGAGTAGTGGCGGCAACCGATCGCAAAGAAGGCAGGAGGACACCCCCCCCGGCCGCCGGGGCAGGCTGAGTTCCCAGAGTTGCCAGTCGGAACGACCGTTAATACATCTGCGGCAGGGAAGGAACCACGGAAAATGGTCTCGTACAAAGATGTTGTGGGCGGCGGATTTGACGTTCGCAAGCTCCCGTTTCTGGGGTTTGAGAATCCAAACATTATACTGAACAAGGAGGATATAGCTATGAGCATAATAGATGGGACACCGAAGTTCCAGATCGTTGAAGACAGGTTTGAGGAGATGGTTAAACTGTGGATGTTTGTGGTAGTTGTGAAGGTCATCGCGCGCAATATAGGTTTCCTAACCCTATAAGACAGAATCTAATCCATGTGCAAACTGGCAGGTGCGTTCAGACTCATCGACCTAGAGGACAACTACTTCATTGTGCAACTCACCCGAGAAGACGATTATCTCACGACGCTGACGGGGGGTCCGTGGCCGGTGATGGGTTCGTACCTCAGCGTCCATCCTTGGGACAGAACGTTCTCCCCGTCAGAAGCGAACCCTAAGTACATGGTGGTTTGGATTCGAATCCCTCGGTTACCAATTTATCTGTACCACTCGCGGTTCCTGGAAGAGGTAGGGGATGTGATCGACACCACGATAAGGGTAGACGCCAACACGGACCAGAAGAAGCGCGGAAAATTCGCTCCGATAGCTGTAAAACTGGACACCAACAGGCCTTTGGTCTCGGAGATCATCATCCAAGGAGAAACATACAGGGTGGAGTACGAGAACTTGACCAATATCTGCATGTTCTGTGGTAAGATTGGACATAGTGATGAGGTCTGTATGGAAAAGAAGCGGGCCATTGAAGCTCAGGCAAAGGCAGGGAAACAGAAAGAAGGCGAAGAGATTCGGCCGAATCCCAAGGGGAATTTCACGGAGCATCTACACGCCAAGGCGTTCGTCAGGAGACCTAGGAAAGAGGAGCCATCGAACAAGGCGGGAGGACTAGCAACAAGGAACAAATTTGGAAGTCTTGAGGTCCAGGAGGAAGCCAATGCAGAAGAGATCCCTGGGGAATTCGCAGGACCAAAACTGGGCTACGAGCGGCGGCAATGGAAGGCGGCGAATAAAAAGAAACGCCCGGTGGAGGAGCAGCGACCCATGCAGGTGACATCTTGGCGAACCAAAGAGGGAACGACGAGCCAAAAGGAGAAAACACAGAGCCACAAAGCCGTGACAATCGAAGGGGATGACACTATGGTCATACCAGTAGATTACGAAGGAGATCAAGCAAGCATGAGCTTCAAGATGGGAGCAGTCCTGAGCCGGAAAACAACGGAGCTGTATAGCAGCCCGACTAAATCTATCTGATTTGGTGTGTCAACTGGGGTACATCTCCGGAATCGGAAGATAATGAACTCAAAGGATTTAACAAAGAATGGACCTAGGAAGAAAACTCGACGGAGTGGACTGGAGGAGGTGAGTACACCGGGCAGTGAAGACCCGAGACCATCAGACATGATAAGCCAATGATTTTAGACATATGGAACGTACAAGGTATCTGTGGAAAAGATACCCAAAACACCATTAAAGATCTATCACAATTCCATAAGATCGACATGCTTGCGGTACTGGAGATGAGAACTAGTGGCAGCCAGGTGGACAAGATTGTCCGAGCGTTGGGTTTTGAACAGTCCTATCGGGTCGAAGCGAAGGGGTTCTCCGGCGGCATATGGGTGATTTGGAGGAGAATATTGGGGGACGTCGAGATTCTAGCGAGTCACAAGCAATTTGTACATTTTCGGGTGAACAAGCAAACCAGGGTGACCTTCGTCTATGCGAGTACAAAGCAATCAGGGAGAAGATTGTTATGGGACCATCTCCATACCATGGCATCGACGTCGGACTCACCATGGGTGGTACTGGGGGACTTCAACACAGTGTTGAGCGCGAACGAAAAGGTTGGCGGAGAACTGATCGTACTGAGTAGCTACAGGGAGTTCACTGAGGGACTCTGTAACGCCGAGCTAGAGGACTTGGGTGAGTCTGGACCGAGGATGACGTTCAGGTGAGGATGGCTCTCCGAAAGGTTGGACAGGGCGGTAGCTAACCAAGCTTGGCTTGAAGCGTACCCGTCAACAGCGGTGACCAACTTACCTCGAGTAAACTCGGACCACGCACCAATCCTAGTCACAACAAGGGAGAGAACGAAGACAAAGGGCCGACGACCGATGACAAGCATTACATGGAATAAGAGGCCTTCTTTCCCAACTTTTCTACAGCAGAATTGGAACAATTCTCTGCCTTTCCACAAGGCAATCACAAACCTGATGGAGAAGTCGGTGCATTGAGATCAGGAGGAAAGACAGAACATTAGTGCTAGGAAGCATAAGCTCTTATCGGAGATTGGGAGGTTGCAGGCTATTGTCAATAGCGGCTTAAACGATGAGCATGACAACAGGCTGGGGGAGCTGCAGCTAGAATATAACGAACTGATCCACTATGAGGCGGAGGAGTGGAGACAGATGGCGAGGTGCGACTGGATGAAGGAGGGGGATGCTAATACCAAATACTTCCAAGCCTTGGTTAAAGCTCAAGAACGATGAAGGGGCTTGGGTGGAAGGCGTAGAGTTGCAGGATGTCGTCCGGGGGTATTTTACCGTCCTGTTCATGAAGAATAGAAGAAGAGGGGGCAAATCTATCATCGAGGAGTACGGAGGCAGATTTCCCACGCTGGAGGAGCCGGAGAGGCTAACGATGGGGCGGACTGTAAGCAAGGAGGAAGCGAGGGAAGTGTTGATGAAGATGAATCCTATCAAGGCACTGGGGCCGGACGGAGTAGACGCCAGATTTTTACAAAAAAATTGGGATCGTGTAGGCGACTCAGTTACACTAATGCTATCCATGTGTTTTGCAGGTGACCCAATAGAAGCTGAATTGGCAAATTCTACGTTAATCTTGATCCCGAAAACAAAGACGTCGGAAAGCTGCAACAATCTCCGTCCGATCGCTCTCAACAACGTCGGGTTGAAGCTTCTTTCAAAAGTCATAGTGGAAAGAATCAAGCCTTTTCTGCCAGAGTGGATTTTGCCAGCGCAAAGTAGCTTTGTCCCGGAAGACGTATCACAGATAATATCATTCTAGTTCAGGAGCTAGTTCACTCCATGAAGACGAGATTGGGCAAAAGTACTGCGATGGCGATGAAGGTAGACCTTTCGAAAGCATACGATAGGATGGATTGGGATTTTATCCAGGACACCTTGAGGAGGACATCTATACTACAACACCTAAGGCAGGTCATCATGAATATCATAACGGAAGGGGAGATTTCCATTGTCTGGAACGGAGTGAGTTTAGCACCTTTCAAAGCCACCCGAGGGGTGCGACAAGGGGATCCACTGTCCCCTTACATCTCCGTTCTGTGCCTAGACAGACTAAGCCAAGACATCGCCAGGGAGGAAGGCAATAGAAGGTGGATGTCATTCCGAGCGACAAGGAATGGGGTTGGAATTTCGCACTTATGTTTCGCGGACGACTTAATTTTATTTGGAGAAGCTACTGTGAAGCAAGTGAAGACGATGATGGCTGTTATGAAGAGATTCGAGAAAGCTTCTGGACAGATCCTAGCAAAAGAGAAGTCGGCTATCTTCTTTTCCAAAAACACAACTCCTCAAGCAAGGAGAGTGATCTCGCGGGCTACAGGCATACGACAGACGGAAGACCTAGGGAAGCATCTCGGCATCCTAATTATACATGAACGAACGTCTAAAGCCTTGTACCTCAACGTCATCAACAAGATAGAAGCCAGGATATCATCGTGGGTTAATAATTCATTGTCGCTCGCCGGGAGAATTACCTTGGCCAAATCCGTGCTTAATACCATTCCCATCTATACTATGCAATCAACAGCCCTCCCAATTGCAATCTGTGACAATATTGACAGAGTTGTGAGGACCTTCATCTGGAAGGGTGCAGCGGGGCAGAAGGGCACATTTTCAGTGGTGTGGGATAAAATTTGTGCGAACAAGAAAGACGGCGGACTTGTTATTAATATGGCGAAACTACAAAACGAGGCTCTGCTGCAAAATACATGTTTTGACTATATGTCGCAACGCCATGCCCTATGGAAGACAATTATGAGGGAGAAGTACCACCATCGAGTCCATCAAGGTGTAGCGGGAGCCTCACAACTGTGGAGGACGATAAACAAGCTCAAACCAAAGCTGGAAGCGGACACCGGTAAGGCAGTTTTATCTGGAGAACTCACGTCAGTTTGGAATGACAACTGGGTCGCAGGCTTACAGCAAAAGCTAAAGAACCAGGCACAAATACCAGGGGAACTGATAGACCTAACCGTTAGCTCCATGGTCAATATGAATGGAGGCTGGGACGTGGAGTTTATAAACCGGTGGTTAGAAAAGGAGTCAGAAAGGTTAATTCTGGAGATGCCCTCACCGGACCCTACAACAGGTGCGGATGAAATTGTCTACCTGAAGGATGACCGTGGATGGTTCACTGTAAAATGAGCATACAGTACCTTACAGATGGAGCACACCAGGAAATCGCCAGGAAGGTGGATGAGGCTATGGCAGCTGAGGGTATACCCCAAAGAGTCAAAACGACACTGTGGTTAACAATGCATGGAAGTCTCGTGACGAATGAGACCCGGGTCAGGCGAGGCTTCACTGATAATTCCTTGTGCCCAAGATTTCATTGGGTGCCCGAATCGGAAATGCATGCCCTTATAGACTGTGGGGAGGTCCAGGAAGTATGGTGATGTATCCAATAGACCACAGGCCTTAGCTTGTGTCAAGAGAGCCCGATGGAAAACTGGCTTAGGGCGAACCTGCGGAGAAGGAAGGAGCGGACGGACTCGAGCACTTGGGTTGCTATTACCATTTGGATGTTATGGGGCTTTCGTTGTGGTATAGAATTCTAGGAGCACAATGTGAATGCCGATGGAATGTTTAGCAGCATAAGACAAGAGGTCACCCTCTGCAAGATGGCATTCACGAAGGAGAGTGTGAAGGGGAACGGCCGGACCTGGGACGAGCTTGGTTGGCTCAACCCGTCGAGGGAACAGGTGAAGGTCAATGTCGACGCAGCAGTAAAGCGAAAGACGAAGGCCATGGATACCGGATTCATCATCAGGGATCATGAAGGAAGGTGGTTAGGAGGAGGATGCGATAAAGGGGCTACGCTAGATGTCATGGCAGCTGAATTGAGAGCCATCGAGTTGGGTCTGCAGGAATGCCGAGTGCAATTCCGGCAGATTCTAATGGAATCGGATAGTAAAGCGGCAGTGTAGATGCTAACTAATAGCATTGCCATTCCAGCTAAGTATCAAGCAAGCTGCTATTTCATCAGTAAGTTATGTACGGAGTTTGATGTAGTCACCGTTAGTTATTGGAAGAGAGTCTGTAATAAGGTGGTTGATTCAGCTGCTAAGTGGTGTCTGAAACAGGAAGTCGATTGTAGGAGGTGGAGTCGGTGCCCTAACTTCCTCACTGATTTGGTGAGGGAGGAAGCTACATCGAGCCACAGGTCATGTATGGATGTGCAAGGACCTGGACTGAGGGACCAGGATGTATAAGATTGTCCCCAGGTGTTCAAAAAAAAATAACCAAAAGAGTCTAGGTAAACATTGTATTAATTCTAGAAATGTGTTTGTCATATATATCCTCTAGATGAAAATGGTATATGCATTCATAGTTTGAGTCATCAATTCATTCCACATGTTTCATAAACATATGTCTCTAAAACTATACAATACATTTTATAAGATAGGGCATTGCCATATAACATATTATCTATTAAAATGAAATATCAATTTATTCTTGTTCGTATAAGATACATGATGTTATCATCACTAGTAGATATATAATAGCAATTCAGTAATTCTATTATGTTCCCTTGAATAAAAGATTCCAACTATAGTGGAAACAATCCTTGCTCTGTACAATTGTATCTTACTTCTTATTTGGTCATGAAGTAGAGATCTCTATCTCTTTCTTCTTTCTTTATCCCTTTAAGTGAAAAGAACATATTACTTTTTCTTTTCAACTCATCCTTAGTGCTAAATACTTGAACTATAGATTAGCATCATAAATGTTCTTGGCCTTTTCCTTTTCCCTTGGACTCACTTATATTGATCACCATCACATTTTTCCTTCTTCATTCATGCTTTGGCATCAATATGCCAATTGGTTTTGATAGAGGTTTAGCCAAGTTACTCAAGTAATAATATTGGTTATATATTTCATGCAACACTTGCAAAATCATATTTTTGGCCAACCCTTGACATAATAAGAAATCCCAATACTCCATATGCCCAATCATATTGAGCACATGGGCTGTACTAGATCTCCCTTTGTCAGTTTGCAATCATATAACTCTTTGGAGATACTATACATTTCTTGCTTTACATGACTCTTAAAATGTGTTACCATCTCAAGAATGTTCATGTTTTCATGTTTCTCATGAAACTCATAGTTCATACATCATATCATTAGGTAATCAATGTCTATGACACCATTGGCATGTTTTAAGTACGCATCTATTTCAGCCTTCAGCTTATTTGGAGAATGTTTCTTTAGAACCGGTGTTTCAAGAAAGTTGAGCTTATGCTCATGATTGAGAACACTTTACAAAGTCTTGAACCATTTATGGACAATTATCTCATTTAGTTCTGTCCTTCTCAATGACAGGTCGCAATAATGACATGTTTTGGTTTGCCATTATATATTCTACAAAGAAATATTGCAACTTTTCAAAACAATTTTTATTTGTTTGAATTGATAAGTGAATGATTTCAAATAGGCCCTTCATTAATTATCGTTCTGGGTATTTTTTCAAATTGATAATCCTTACAAATCAATTTAGAACATTTTGGCATACATTGTGAGCTAAGATTCAAAGGAATTCAACTATTACCCGACCAACGCCAGTGTCCATAGTCAATTATTAAGGTAGGCAACTTTTGTCAATTGCAACATATGCAATTCTTGGATAGATGATAAGTGCAACTCCTTCTAATAGTCATATGTATACCTATGGCACGTCATCCTATTAAGTACACTTAGTTAAACCTGACCCAAAAGACAACACGACAATAATGCACCACGCTTGGCAGGCCCACATTATTACCATCACACTTCCATGAGATAAATAGTGCACCATCCTTGGGGTGCCCATGCTTAGTCAATCATGCCTCAGTATGCATCAATTTACATTTGGAAATTAAATAGAGACTCAGTATGCAAACCCAAATATAAACAAGAATAAGAAACCACAACCATGCACACACAGATCTAGGGTTATTGGCCATAACCTAGCTAACATCCACCATCAAAACTGATTTTAATGTGACACATGTAAATTGCATATATGTATGTCGGTTTGTGGAGTCATATGTGGAATTTAATCGGATATGCACATTAACTAGTTTAATATTTGCATTAAATGCAATAAAAATAAATCTGATCATATCAATTAAATCTGGATATACCCTAAATTGATATGGCTCTGATATAGCTATAGGGAAATCGAGGCAATAAATAATAGCCAAAAGAAAAACTTAAAGCCCAATTCCTCTTAACAGTAAGATCACATAAAAAAAATGTATCTCTAAAGGAAAGTAACATGAGTTATACCTGGTCTTGGAGCAAATCTAGTGACAACTCTTGATGTAGTACCATGCTTCTTCTATGAGCCATAGAGATGTTGTTCTTCAAGAAGCAACATTCTCCTTCTTTAGCAGTACTCAAATAGTCCTTAGCAACAACTTCTTGGTCTAGCAACCATTGATGGTGGTTAATGGAGTTCTCCTAGAGGTAGAAGTTGCATGCCTCTAGAGAAGTTCACACAGACCACCGGGAAATCCAAGTTGTGTTACTAGATCCAATCAGAAGGAGTTTTCTGTAACATCCCTGGCCTGGGTTATGAGTTAACCCTAGGTGTTTTGCTTGGTTATGTAATTAAGATGCTTGTGATTATCTCCTAGTCTGTAATTAAAGTTCCTGAAGAACATACAGTTTCATTTCTGTCCTTTTTAAACAATGTTGTAGTATTGTTTTGTAATGCAGGGACCTATATGCAAATTACCCAATTAGAAGGGTGGACTTGCAATTTTCACATGTTGAGATGTTCCTCTGATGATGACATATGAGTGAATATGATGAAATTGGATGGATTCTCCAAGCTTGGGCACCAAGATGCATCTTGTGGAGTAATCTTTGTGCTTGAAACCCTAATTTTGGAGTAAAGTGTAATTTACCCAAAATGCGGGGTGCAATTTGTAAAATTTACCTTCTAGAGTATCTTTTGTGACTTTGACATCATTTAGAGTAAAATGATGAAGAGGACACTTCAATTGAATAATCAGATAAGAAGAAAAACCTTTGTATTTGAATCACCAAGTTATGAGTAATGGGACCCTCTTATATGTGCAACTAGGTAGTATGTTAACCTTCTTTACCTTTAGTTCTTAGGTTTTAGAAGGGTTTTTGCTTAATAAATAAGGAGAAGGGACGTGCCTATAGAAGAGAGGGACCTAGATGTAAAAAGGAGAGAACTAGTGGTCCTTATGATGAAATTCACCCAAAGTATATACGTTCCATCCATTTACAAACAAACGATCGTTGCTTTCACCTTCTTCACTTATTCCCTTGCTAAACCGACTCAAGGAAGAGCTTGGAGCAGAGGAGAACGGATGAGGAGTCTTGGGTAAGCTCTGGTCATGTTCTTGCTCGGATTCATGGAGTGATACCTTGTGTAAGGTTCATTTATGGTTCTTCTTAGTTAGGTTTCTTGTTCTAGTCGACTTTCCCCAACCTTTTCTTGGAGAAACACCTTTGGCCGACCTGTGGAGCCCAAGTCGCCATTAAAGGCTTGAAATCTAGGAAGCTTGGATCTCTAGGGACGACATTTGAGGCGGGTTTTATAATTCTAAACCTCTTACTTTGTTAAGCATATCTTCTTCTTCATGTACAAGTTTGTTCTTCTTCCTCCCTATCTTCCCTTACACTTTTGCAAGAAAAAAAGTGAAGAACAGACCTTGGTCTCAAGGTAGATGAGGATGGGCATGAATACCTAGGTGATTTTTTTCAAACGGTCCCTCACCCATGGTTCAAACGGTTTGCAAAACCGTTTGGGACCAAACGGTTTCTAAACCGTTTGATCTCATGCGGTTTGCAAAACCGTTTGGACTCAAACGGTTTCAAAACCATTTGAGGGGTTTTACCAAGGGTTGACTATTTAAGGGTCTTCTGTACACATCATGAATTAACTATCTACAAATAATCAACATCTAATTGCAAGTAATTATCAAGTTGAAGGCACATTAATCACCTAAACCCTAATCGGGTTCAAATTGCTGAATTTAAGGACCAATCTTGTTGAAGTTTGGGTTGAGCGGCCCAAACGGTTTCAAAACCATTTGGGGATCACCCAAACGGTCTCAAGACCGTTTGGTGATCACCCAAGACCGTTTTGAGGTCTAGGGTTGAGGTAATTTGACCAATTGAGGGTCCAATCATAATAGGTTGTTGAATTAATCAAAAGTGCTGATTTGTAACTTAATTAGGATTCAACCCATAACAAATGGATTTAGATTTTGATGAAACTTTGGGAAAACAGTCTCAAGACCGTTTAGAGTATGTCCAAATGGTCTCAAGACCGTTTGGGACAAGTTGTAGCCCAATTGAGTGCCAATTGATGGGTTCAACTTCATATAGACTCACATTGATGAATGTTGATGGTTGAATGGTTACAAACCCCAATTCATTCGGTTTCAACCCTAATTGGCTACCAATTGATGGTCAATTGAGTGTCCAATTGGTTATGGATAACCCTAATTAGCTCAATTGATAAGTGTTTAAAAAGGTTGAGATCAATTGAGGGCTTCAACATTGAAAACCCTAATCGATTACACATGTTGAAGCACCTTTGAGGTCCATGCGGTTTTGAGCTGATTTGGACCAAACGGTCTCAAGACCGTTTGAGTCCAAATGGTCTCAAGACTGTTTGGGTTCAAATGGTTTCAAAACCATTTGGGGTTCATGCAGTTTGGGGTTCATGTGGTTTCAACCCATGCGGTTTGAACCCATGCGGTTTCAACCCATGCGGTTTGGAGCTCATGAGGTTTCAACCCATGTGGTTTGATCACACGGTTTCAAGACCGTTTAAGGGCAAATGGTCTTGAGGGTCATGCAGTCTTGAGGGTCATGCGGTCTTGAGGGTCAAAGTAACCAAACGGTCAACGACTCCATGCGGTTTCAAACTGTTTGGAGGTTGTAGTATGAAACCGTTGGGGGACTTTTAGGGTTGAGATTGCTTAGTGACTTGAGGGCTTAGATGGTTCAATGGTTGTTCAATCTAAACCCTAATGGTATCTAAAGACATTAAGGGGCTAAGTGATTAGTAGTTTGATCCATGTCATGATTAATAATGAACTTTACCAATGTACCCTTGAAGAGTTCAAGTATGTGACACCCCTTAATCAACCAAAACCTAATGAATACAATGGTTATGACTTGGCTTATGCTAATCAAAGTTGACTTGACCTAATCTAATCTGGAGTGGTGTAATCACCATCTATTAGAGAGATGAGAGAGAAGGTCCCAATTATGAATGAAATTCAAGTAAAGTACCTTCAATGTATGTGAATGTGCATGATTAGGGTATGATCCACCTATGTGAGATCATGAAAAACCTAATTATGATAATTGACGAATCTTAACCTAATTTGAAGGCATTAAGGATGATAATTTCATACATGGTGATTCTATGAGCTCAATTCACTATGAAGTAAATAGTAAAACCTAATTTTAGGGCAATAACATGTAAAATGAATTGTTAGTTATTATCAATTGAATTGATTATGAAGGCTCTTATAAGAGAATGATCATAACCAGGTAAGGGTTATGATATGATATTCATTGAAAGCATTTTATAGACTTTATGAATAGTAATGTGTGTTATGTTGCCTAAGTTTAAGTGGCACATAATAGAATGTTGGGCTGTAATAGCCATGAGTAGCATCAACGTCATGCTAGTTAGATGACTTATGATGATTTAAGGGTTTAAATACCCCCACTCTTGAATCATAGTAATGAAAGGATTAAGAAGTGATATCCATGTGATAGTTGATGTGAGTTAAACTTGATACATTTAGTATTCTTCTTTTATAGCAGTTGTTCTAATAATTAATGTTTGGAAACATGCTTGATGTTAAAAGAATACTGAAATGTACCTAAATAATCAAGTATAATCATATCATGTAGAGCCCTGATCATAGATCCATCATTGTCAGTAGTTAATGATGGTGAAACAGGTTTTCCTAAGGGAACTCCTGGGTCACATACTTCTAAGTATGTGGGGGATTATGGACGCTAATATCCTTACGTCCTAGTGTAGGAATTCCTGTAGATGTAATTCAAATCCATCAACCCTACACTATTTGTTTATGTCGGAGTGATGTTTCACTATTCTCCCAAGGAAACCTTTAATGTTGCATCAATGAGACATAAATAAGAAATCTTTCGATGGCGAAGAGAGTACAGAATGCCACTGTGACTCTAATAGCGAAGTGCCAGAATACCCTGGTAAGCTATAGTAGCAGAGACTCTAAATGTCTTGCAAGTTGGTCCTCACACTGACTGAGGAAGATGAGGTCATAAGAATCTGGATCTTTTGATGACCTAGTATGATACCAATGTGACTTAGTAGTGATCGGTTGGAGTATGAGTGGTATACCTCATATCCGCAGGTCATAATAATGTTTGTAAAAAATTAATCAACCATGTAGCATATCTTCTTAGGTTGCACTACGAGAAACATTGATTGATGTTACACTGCTTGTAGACATGTTCTTCATATTCCTTATTGAAGTAAATGCTTAAGTAGAAATGTTTTACTTATTATCATACCCTGCTGCTAAATAATTTAAGTTACCTTGCTTATGTCAAATCCTTCTTATGCTATAACAATGTTTCTGGCGGAGAGTTATAACTCTCGTTGGGACAATTATTTAAAATTGTCTCACCCCATAGATTACAACTTTTTAGGTGGACGTCGAGGACGAAGGAACCAGTCTGCGGGTGAGCAGTACCAGCAGCAGAAACACCAGGGGCAACAGTGAATCTCAGGTGGAGATACTGACTGCCAAGTCCTGTAGTTAGTGGTCTTATGTCGTCTTTGTACTCTCAGGTCCTAGGAGTTGATAGGTCTGAGATTTTGGTTTTTAATCTTGAGATTTTGTATCTGGTTGTATATAATCACTCAAGAAGTGATTTAATAGAGATGTAAATTGTTTATCTTGTTTCTTATAAAGGAGTTTTATGAATTAAAGATATTCTCTTAAAAGGTTTTAATTTTTCATGATTTTTCATATTCCGCTGCTAATCGAATGCTTCCGCTGAGTTTACTCCGTGATTTATAGTTTGGAGCCCACAATTAAGTGGTATCAGAGCTCTAGGTCCGATGAGTCTACAGAGACATAGGACTTAGGATGTCGAGTCTTTTCTTAGTGTTTTCCAGTATATCGAATAAAGTCTTCTGCTCCTCAGGAGAAGAAGATAAGTAAGGATGTTTGGACCACACGAGGAGTATGTGGTAGAGAGTAGTGTCACTGCACCTCGAGAAGGTGCAAGGGATCCAAAGATAGAACAACATGTGCTTGAGCCACCCATGGAGCCACCCCAGTTCAACCCAGTCGACATGGCAAACCCATCTGTTTGTATAGTTTATGACTGCCATGACACACATCACAGATAGGATGCCCATGCCTACAAGTAGGGCACCCGCTCAGTCTGAAGGACAAGGTATCGGTAAGACATTCGAGAGACTTCGTCGCGTCGGGGTGACTGAGTACTTCGAAACGGTTGACCCTGTAGATGCCGATTTGTGGTTGACTGAGTTGGAGAAAGCCTTCAGGATCCTGAACATCCCTGAAGCTGAGAAGGTTAGACATGTTGTCTATCTTCTCAAGGGAAGTGTTGGTCACTGGTGGACCATGGGAGAACAGAAGAGGCTTGGTGAAGAGGCTATGTGGGAGGCCTTTTGTCGGGAGTTTGTCAACTAATACTTCCCAAAGACATTCCTAGATGAGAAAATCTCTCAGTTTGAGAGATTGAGGCAAGGTTTGATGTACGAAGCTAAGTTCATGGACTTGTTGCGGTTCTGTCCGCACATGGCTGCCACCGAAGAAGAAAGGATTAGGTGGTTTGAGAAAGGGTTGAATGTCGAGTTAACTACTCCTGTGTATGCCCTAGAGAATTGCGAGAGATTTGCTACCTTCGTTGAGTCAGTCTGAAGGATAGAGAGATTTGTAGCCGAGAAGAGACAAACCCATAAGAAGTATCCTCAGTTCCAGGGGTCTTCATCTAGAGACTTCAAGAAACCTAGATTTTCTGCACCTACACCTCCACCACCCAGACCTAGTGCTCAGACACAGTGGACACCGAGTAGAGGTAGAGGACGAAGCCTACCGCTACAAGAGACTCGCAGTTCAGCATTGATGTCGGTCACAGGACCACCTAGACCACAACAACAATACAAAAGTTGTTACAACTATGGAAAGGTGGGGCACCTAATGAAGGACTGCAGAGCTAGACCAGCTAGTGTGACATAGCCACAAAGGCAGAGTCAGCAAGGATCCCAGAGGAGACAGTTTCAAGGAATAGCTAGAGGACGTGGACAGGCGTCCCAAGCTGGATCGTCAGCACCGAATCAACCCCAGGAGACATCGAGGTTCTATGTGATGAACCCACCTGATGTAGTAATCAACCCTCATGTTGTGGCAGGTCAGATGGAGTTGTTATATTCTGATATGTCTACATCTTGTGTTGTATCTGTTTTGATTGACCCGGGTGCTACACACTCCTACATCACTCGAAGAGTGATTCGTTACTGCAATATGACGGTCAGTCATAGGGCAGATAGCCTGTTGTTTGAGACTCCGTTAGAGGGTCTGTTGTGTTGCAGGAGGTATGCTCTCCTTGCATTCTCTTCTTTTCTAATCATCGCATCCAAGTGGACCTTATACCACTTGAGATGCAAGGATTTGATAAAATCCTAGGGATGGATACCTTGGAAAGGTATAGGGTTGTCTTGGATTGTGAATCCAAGCAGGCTGTGTTTGCTGATTATAGCGACACATGGATCTTTCAAGGAGAGAGAAAGATTCTACCTACCAGTCTTGTATCAGCCATAGTTGCGGAGAAGTTGATGAGGTAAGGATGTTATGCATTCTTGTCCCATGTGGTAGATACTACCATGGAGAGTCCCAACCCTGCTGAAGTTCATGTAGTCAGGGAATTCGAAGACGTATTTCCTGAAGAACTTCCAGGTGTGCCACTGCCTCGAGAAGTTGATTTTGAAATCAATTTGATCCCAGATATGCAACCTATAGCACAAACACCCTATAGGATGGCGCCTGCTGAGATGGAAGAACTCAAGAAACAACTTCAGGAATTGCTTGAGAAGGGTTTTATCTGACCGAGTACCTCACCTTGGGGTGCTTCGGTTCTTTTCATTAAAAAGAAAGATGGATCAATGTGGTTGTGCATTGATTACATACAACTAAACAAAGTAACAATAAAAAATAAGTACCCTCTTCCGAGGATTGATGATCTCTTCGATCAGTTGTGTTGTGCAACCGTCTTCGTGAAGATAGACTTGAGGTCAGGATATCATCAACTTCGTATTAAGGATAATGACATACCTAAGTCTGCCTTTAGGACTCGGTATGGTCACTATGAGTTCACAGTTATGTCGTTTGGACTAACTAATGCACCGGCTACAGTTATGGAACTTATGAATAGAATCTTCTGACCTTTCCTCGATCAGTGTGTTTTTGTCTTCATAGATGACATTCTGATCTATAGTAGAGATGCTCAGCAGCATGAACAACACCTTCGACAGGCTCTAACTTTGTTAAGAGAACACAATCTATACGCTAAGTATAGCAAGTGTGAGTTCTGGTTGCCGGAGGTATCTTTTCTTGGACATGTGATATCTGCCTCGGGTATTCGTGTTGACCCTAAAAAGGTAGAATTTGTTCTACAGTGGGAACAGCCAAAGACACCGACAAAGATCTGTAGTATCTTAGGGTTGGCAGGCTACTACTGAAGGTTCATTATGAACTTTAGTTCCATAGCCTTACCCTTGAAAAAGTTGACTCGGAAGGATGTTCCTTTTATCTGGAGTGATAAGTGTCAACAATCTTTCCAGTTGTTGAAGGAGAGGTTGACAAGTGCACATGTACTTGTGCTACCTGAGCAAGGCAAAGGATATGTGGTTTTCTGTGATGCCTCCAAGAATGGACTCACATGTGTGCTGATGCAGGATAAGAAAGTGATTTCTTTTGCTTCCCGACAGCTTAGGAAATACGAGGAGAATTATCCGACACACGATCTGGAGTTAGCTGTCGTGGTTCATGCCCTGAAGATCTGGAGACATTATCTCTACGGAGAGACATTCCAGATTTTCACGGACCACAAGAACCTTAAGTACATCTTCTCTCAGCATGATCTTAACATGAGGCAACGCCCCTGGATGGAATTAATCAAGGACTATGATTGTACAATTGATTACCATACAGGGAAGGCCAATGTGGTTGTAGATGCTCTGAGTAGGAAATTAGAAACACCATCTTCTGATAGGGCACAACTAAACTCCTTAGTGTGCTCTAGAAGAGATATGCTTTACATTTTAAGGTGTCATTGTTAGTCGGGTTGTTGGCTGAGATGCATATAAAACCTACCTTAAGAGATAAGATTAAGGAGGCACATCAAGTTGATGGTGTAGTTCAGTTGATCAGATCGAAGTATGGTGATGAGAAGCGAGATGGCTTTCATGACTCAGATGACCAGGTGGCATGCTATCATGGGAGGATGATAGTACCAGACGAGGACAACTTGAGAAGGTTAGTATTGGAAGAAGCACATTCTTTGATGTATGCCATGCATCCTGGAAGCACCAAGATGTATCGAAATTTGAAAGATATGTATTGGTGGCCTGGGTTGAAGAAGGATGTTGTTGAGTTTGTTCTAAGGTGTCCTATGTGTCAGCAGGTTAAAGCTGAACACCAGAAGCCTGCAGGAACAATGCAACCTTTACCCATACCACAGTGGAAGTGGGACCATGTAACCATGGACTTTGTTGTTGGCCTACCCAGGACAAGCAAAGGACATGATTCCATCTGTGTAATTGTTGATAGGTTGACAAAGACAGTGCATTTCTTGCCTGTCAAAACAACCTATTCTGCTGAGAAGTTAGCACAGTTGTATGTTCAGGAAATAGTGTGATTGCATGGAGTTCCAGTCACTATAGTTTCTGACAGAGGTCCCCAGTTTATGAGTCATTTTTCAGAATGACTGCACAAAGCTTTAGGCACCCAGTTAAGGTTCGGTACAACCTTTCATCCACAAAATGATGGATAGTGGGAAAGGACTATACAAACCTTGGAAGACCTGCTGAGAACATGTGTTCTTCAGTTTATCGGGAGTTGGGATCTACACCTAAGCTTGATAGAGTTTGCCTACAACAATAGCTATCAACATAGCATTGACATGGCTCCTTATGAAGCTTTGTATGGTAGACATTGTAGATCACCCATATGTTGGTATGAAACCGGAGAATACCAGCTGTTAGGTCCTGATCTTGTGCAACAGACTACAGAGAAGATCAAAGTGATGCAACAACAGATTAAGACTACACAGCATAGGAAGAAGTCATATGCGGATAAGCGTCGTGGACTTTTAGAGTTCCAGGTTGGAGACAGAGTGTATCTCAAGGTCTCACCTTGGAAGGGAGTTCTGAGGTTTGGAAGGAAAGGAAAGTTAGCTCCTAGGTTTATGGGGCCTTATCCAATCATTGAACGGGTTGGACAGGTAGCCTATAAACTAGAATTAGCACCAGAACTACTGAAATTACACCCTGTGTTCCACATTTCTATGCTGAGGAAATGTCACCCTGATACAGAGTCAGTTCTACAACCTATGGAGGTAGAGTTGAATGATGATATAACTTATGAGGAAGGACCAGTGTCGATCCTTGATAACAGAATTAAAAAGAAAAAGAAGAAAGATATAAGTCTTGTAAAAGTCCTCTGGAATCACCGTGGTGTTGAAGAAGCCACTTGGGAACTAGAGGAAGAGATGAGAAGGAAATACCTTGCTCTTTTCTCTTAGTATGTTTTGTTGATTTCGGGGACGAAATCCTTGTAGGGGGTGGATAATTTTGTAACATCCCTGACTTGGGATATGAGTTAACCCTAGGTGTTTTGCTTAATTATGTAATTAAGATGCTTGTGATTATCTCCTTGTCTGTAATTAAAGTTCATGAAGAACATACAGTTTCATTTCTGTCCTTTTTAAATAATGTTGTAGTATTATTTTGTAATGCAGGGACCTATGTGAAAATTACCCAATTAGAAGGGTGGACTTGCAATTTTCACATGTTGAGATGTTCCTATAATGATGAGACATCATATGAGTGAATATGATGAAATTTGATGGATTCTCCAAGCTTGGGCACCAAGATGCAGCTTGTGGAGTAATCCTTGTGCTTGAAACCCTAATTTTGGTGTAAAGTTCAATTTACCCAAAATGTGGGGTGCAATTTGTAAAATTTACCTTCTAGAGTATCTTTTGTGACTTTTGACATCATTTAAAGTAAAATGATGAAGAGGATACTTCAATTGAATAATCAGATAAGAAGAAAAACCTTTGTATTTGAATCACCAAGTTATGAGTAATGGGACCCTCTTATATGTGCAACTAGGTAGTATGTTGACCTTATTTACCTTTAGTTATTAAGTTTTAGAAGGGGTTTTGCTTAATAAATAAGAAGAATGGACGTGCCTATAGAAGAGAAGGACCTAGATGTAAAAAGGAGAGAACTAGTGGTCCTTATGATGAAATTCACCCAAAGTATATAAGTTCCATCCCTTTACAAACAAACGATCGTTTCTTTCACCTTCTTCACTTATTCCCTTGCTAAACCGACTCAAGGCAGAGCTTGGAGCAGAGGAGAACGACTTACTTAGGTTTCTTGTTTTGGTCGACTTTCCCCAACCTTTTCTTGGAGATACACCTTTGGCCGACCTGTGGAGCCCAAGACCCCATCAAAGGCTTGAAAGATTGGAAGCTTGGAGCTCTAGGGACGACGTTTGAGGTGGGTTTTATAATTCTAAACCTCTTACTTTGTTAATCATATCTTCTTCTTGCATGTACTAGTTTGTTCTTCTTCCTCCCTATCTTCCCTTGCACTTTTGCAAGCAAAACAGTGAAGAACAGACCTTGGTCTCAAGGTAGATGACGATGGGCGTGAGTACCTAGGTGATTTTTTTATAAACGGTCCCTCAACCATTGTTCAAACAGTTTGCAAAACCGTTTGGGACCAAACGGTTTGAAAACCGTTTGATCTCATGCGGTTTGCAAAACCTTTTGGACTCAAACGGTTTCAAAACCATTTGAGGGGTTTGACCAAGGGTTGACCATTTAAGGGTCTACTTTAAACATCATGAATTAACTATCTACAAAGAATCAACATCTAATTGCAAGTAATTATCAAGTTGAAGGCACGTTAATCACCTAAACCCTTATCGGGTTCAAATTGCTGAATTTAAGGACCAATCTTATTAAAGTTTGGGTTGAGCGGCCCAAACGGTTTCAAAACCGTTTGGGGATCACCCAAACGGTCTCAAGACCGTTTGGTGTTCACCCAAGACCGTTTGGAGGTCTAGGGTTGAGGTAATTTGACCAATTGAGGGTCCAATCACAATAGGTTGTTGAATTAATTAAAAGTGCTGATTTGTAACTTAATTAGGGTTCAACCCATAACAAATGGACATAGATTTTGATGAAACTTTGGGCAAACGGTCTCAAGACCATTTAGAGGATGTCCAAACGATCTCAAGACCGTTTAGGCCAAGTTGTGGCCCAATTGAGTGCCAATTGATGGGTTAAACTTCAAATAGACTCACATTGATGGATGTTGATGGTTGAATGGTTAAAAACCCTAATTCAATTGGTTTCAATCCTAATTGGCTATAAATTGACGGTCAATTGAGTGTCCAATTGGTTAAGGATAACCCTAATTAGCTCAATTGATAAGTGGTTAACAAGGTGGAGATCAATTGAGGGCTTCAACATTGAAAACCCTAATCAATTACACATATTGAAGCACCTTTGAGGTCCATGCGGTTTTGAGCTGATTTGGACCAAACGGTCTCAAGACCGTTTGGGCTCAAATGGTTTCAAAACCGTTTGGGGTTCATGCGGTTTCAACCCACGCGGTTTGGAGCTCATTCGGTTTCAACCCATGCGGTTTGGAGCTCATGTGGTTTCAACCCATGTGGTTTGATCAAACGGTTTCAAGACCGTTTAAGGGCAAATGGTCTTGTGGGTCATGCGGTCTTGAGGGTCAAAGTAACCAAACAGTCAACGCCTCCATGCGGTTTCAAACCGTTTGGAGGTTGAAGTATGAAACCGTTTGGGGACTTTTAGGGTTCAGATTGCTTAGTGACTAGAGGGCTTAGATGGTTCAATGGTGGTTGAATCTAAACTCTAATGGTATCTAAAGACATTAAGGGGGTAAGTGATTAGTAGATTGATCCATGTCATGATTAATAATGAACTTTACCAATGTACCCTTGAAGAGTTCAAGTATGTGACACCCCTTAATCAACCAAACCCTAATGAATACAATGGTGATGACTTGGCTTATGCTAATCAAAGTTGAATTGACCTGATCTAATCTAGAGTGGTGTAATAACCATCTATTAGAGAAATGAAAGAGAAGGTCCCAATAATGAATGAAATTCAAGTAAAGTACCTTCAATGTATGTGAATGTGCATGATTAGGGTATGATCCACCTATGTGAGATCGTGAAAACCCTAATTATGATAATTGATGAATCTTAACCTAATTTGAAGGCATTAAGGATGATAATTTCATACATGGTGATGCTATGAGCTCAATTCACTATGAAGTAAATAGTAAACCCTAATTTCAGGGCAATAACATGTAAACTGAATTGTTTATTAGTATCAATTGAATTGATTATACAGGTTCTTATAAGAGAATGATGATAATCATGTAAGGGTTATGATATGATATTCATTGAAAGCATGTTGTAGACTTTATGAATAGTAATGTATGTTATGTTTCCTAAATTTAAGTGGCACATATGAGAATGTTGGGCTGTAATAGCCATGAGTAGCATCAAAGTCATGCTAGTTAGATGACTTATGATGATTTAAAGGTTTGAATACCCCCATTATTGTATCATGGTAACGAAATGATTACGAAGTGATATCCATGTGATAGTTGATGTGAGTTAAAGTTGATACATTTAGTATTCTTCTTTTATAGCAGTTTTTCTAATAATTAATGTTTGGAAACATGCTTGATGTTAAAAGAATACTGAAATGTACCTAAATAATCAAGTATAATCATATCATGTAGAGCCCTGATCATAGATCCATCATTGTTAGTAGTTAATGATGGTGAAATAGGTTTTCCTAAGGGAACTCCTGGATCACATACTTCTGAGTATGTGGGGGATTATGGACGTGAATATCCTTACGTCCTACTGTAGGAATTCATGTAGATGTACTTCAAATTCATCAACTCTACACTATTTGTTTATGTCGGGTGATGTTTCACTATTCTCCCAAAGAAACCTTTAATGTCGAATCGATGAGAGATAAACAAGAAATCTTTCGATGACAAAGAGAGTACAGAATGCCAGTATGACTCTAATAGCGAAGTGCCAGAATACCCTGGTAAGCTATAGTAGCAGAGACTCTAGATGTCCTGCAAGTTGATCCTCACACTGACTGAGGAAGATGAGGTCATAAGAATCTGGCTCTTTTGATGACCTAGTATGATACTGATGTGACTTAGTAGTGATCGGTTCGAGTATGAGCGGTATACCTCATCTCCGCAGGGCATAATAATGTTTGTAAAAAATTAATCAACCACGTAGCATATCTGCTTAGGTTGCACTACGAGAAACATTGATTGATGTTACACTGCTTGTAGACATGTTCTTCATATTCCTTATTGAAGTAAATGCTTAAGTAGAAATGCTTTACTTATTATCAAACCCTGCTGCTGAATGATTTAAGTTACCTTTCTTATGTCAAATACTTCTTATGATATAACAAAGTTTCTTGAGGAGAGTTATAACTCTCACTGGGACAATTATTTAAAATTGTCTCACCCTGTAGATTTCAACTTTTTAGGTGGATGTCGATGATGAAGGAACCAGTCTGCGGGTGAGCAGTACCAGCAGCAGCAACACCAGGGGCAGCAGTGAAACTCAGGTGGAGATACTTACTGCCAAGTCCTATAGTTAGTGGTATTATGTCGTCTCTGTACTCTCAGGTCCTAGGAGTTGATAGGTCTGAGATTTTGGTTTTTAATCTTGAGATTTTGTATCTGGTTGTATATAATCACTCAAAAAGTGATTTAGTAGAGATCTAAATTGTTTATCTTCGTTCTTATAAAGGAGTTTTATGATTTAAAGATCTTCGCTTAAAAGGTTTTAATTTTCATGATTTTTCGTATTCCACTACTAATCGAATGCTTCCACTGAGTTTACTCCGTGATTTATGGTTCAGAGCCCACATTTCCCCTCTCAAATGTCAACCTACTAGAGTTGATATGCTTTCCCATGATTGTCTCTCCCTTGATATCTATTCATTTATCAGGTAGGACTTGGTTGGTCTCTCTATTGGTTACCTCAACCGGAGAGGACAATAATGGCCAAATCAACTATAGCGTTTGAGAAGCCCCCAATACCCATCTATTTATAGGAGAGGCCAAGGTCAGTGTTCCCAATCTTTGTGGGAGTCGACGGGGGATGTCATGAATTATTAGGAAGTTCACACATCAAACATGTCGGTTCACATGCTCAACCCATTGGTTCATCTATGAACCATTTAGTTCATTCCAAGAACTAGTCGATTTGTGTGTGAATTAGTTAGGTCATGCCGATCTGGTCATCTCCTGCAATTTCCTATTCTGAATCACATTGGTATTCAATGTACTATTAATGTAAAACATGACTTCAGTGCCAATCCTTAATCCAATCAAATTGATTGATCTGGGAGATTCAACCTAAGTACTGGTCAGTTGGGACTTGTCAATCAGTCATTTCACACCCTGGTTCAACCATTGATGAGTTCAACACTTGAACTAGTCAGTTCAGAGTCCAGTTAGTCAGCTTTGTACATAAGTTGTTTAACTAAATACCTAAACACTTTTAGTAATCAAGTTCAACATCATTCATGAATAAATATCTACTCCAAGTGTATCCAATGTGTTTGAGCCTATAGGTCCAGAATTATGTTGGCAATGAATGTTCATAACCAATTATGACATCACAAGAAAAGAGTGGCTTTGAGAAACACATCATTGCTACTGAAGTAATTTGGAAAGTTAGAGAACAACTTCAACCTACAATATGTGATCAATTTTACCCTGATCTTACAGTTCCTTTGTATCTAATACCTGTATTGAACTGGAGGCATGGAATCGTGATCCTCTCAACATTCAATCCATGTTTCTCGAACTAGAGAAAATTGTCTGAGATGCACACGAGCTCACATATAATATATTGAGTCACATGAGTATGGACATACATTTCTAACTCTCACTTATCTAGAGGCCCTGGATATTATTCTTCAGTAGGAGGTACAAATTTCATCGACATCACTCATACTCTATCCCCATGTGAGACATTGCGCTCGAGCACCACCTTTATGGCAACCCTTGTTCATGATCACGGTGGATGATGTCAAAGTACATGAATGACATGTGACGAAAGTAGTGAATTGAGGTCTAAAAACCACAATCACAACTATCACTATGAGATTTGATTTTGACTACCATTCCATGGTCTCCATGTATCACCCTCATGGTGGGTATTTCTGGTACATTATTCTCTATAATGTACATGCATGCTTGACTTGATATCATATATCATGACTAATGAGACTTTGTCATAAGTCAAACCACACTCTAGGATTAGGTATTACTGCTATCTATTTTGCTTCCGCAATAATATCCAACTAGGGACATAATAAGAATGTATGTACTCTTAACATTTGTATGATCTCATTGTTTAAGTCACACACATGAAGACATATGTCATTGAGTAATATATTTTTTATACATCTACTATGTCTATGTCATCATCTCATGTTGAGACAAACATATATGATGGAAATACCTTTATTATTATCAAATGCCCCATTGCAATCATAATATAATTTTCTCTCTAGGCATACATATAAACATTGATGCCACAGTCAAACTATGTCATCAATTTCTCCAGCAGTAACTGATGCCAAAGAGAAGCATGGTTGTATTGTAAGCATAGTCATGCTAGCATGACCTTATTGGAAGCCTGGTCATGCTAGGAAGCACTGTCATGTTGTGGGTTGGGTAGAACTATCATCATTTTTGGTCCATATAACACACTACAAGTTATCTATTGTGTCAGTTCATTCACCAAAACCGACATTGTACCTACCGATCATATAAAGTTTTAACTGATAAGGGTTGCGTTGTTGATTTATGTTAAAAAAACTGATACAACGTCCAATTTTTATAACAATCTATGCCACAATTATTTTAAAAGAAATAATAGGTCTACAGACCTACTGACTGGTTGTTTAGCAGGATGCAAAACTTGCAATATATTCAAAGTGTGGGTTTCATCATGTATTCAACTTTTAACAACAGGCCATCACACATGCAGAACCTGCAATAACAAATGCATACACACAATTCATTCACCCACATACATTTCCATTCTTCAATTTTATTCTCTTCAACACTTCATCTATTATCATGAACACATATAAAACACACATACAAGATGATACATTCTCCTATTTTATTCTCATGACATGTAGAAATTTTATTCTCATTGTATTCATTCATCTTCACATTCATTAATGCACATGCATATATACACACATCATATACATATGAACTAACATTCACTCGCAACAAATTTGTTGTTCTAAAAGGCATAACCACCACATGTATACAGAAATAAATGACATCAAGGTTTAGAAGATTCATATTTTATCCCAATACATTCATATGTGTGTCCTCTCTTCTTGAATCTTATCTATCACGTCTTTTTAAAGGGAATTGTTATGTTAAATCGCTCGAAAGAAAATGACATAATTTAAGTGTTTGATTTGGTTTTTTCATATTATCAAATGATATTATTTACTTATGATGATCAAGGCAATATATATATATATATATGTATATATATATGCATTGGAGTCAAATAACTACATCAACATTCTTTCAACTTAATGATTTTCTTTTTTGTCTCTACCTTTCCTTAAACCTTTTTTAATTCTCTTATAGCCCTATAAGTTAAAGTAAAACATATAATTGAATTAATAAATAGTTATGTAATTAATGATGTAGACATTAATGTATATTGACAGGTATAAAAATTTACTCATGTAAATAAAGCCTTTTTCATTCTGCGTCCTCAACAATCTACTTTTTCACCTGAAGGATCAATTTATACGTTGGTAGCATCTTGGGGAAAATTGTCAACACAACCAATGATTATTACTGACTGAAAATAAATCAAATAAAAGAAAACCCAAAATCCACCAATGAAATGTAGTCGATAAGTTAACATTATAAGAAAATTTTTCAAAACATACCCAACATTGGAAGAAGATATATTCATGCTCTTTTTTGGATTGCCAAAATATTTATATGCATAGAGAAGAATCACTAACATATCATGCAAATTTATCTACACATACAATCAATGATGAAGTTAGAAATATCACAATGGTTAACTAAATTCTCCATAAACCCTATATCAGTGGCTGCAAAATGTATATGCATGTATTAATATATAAGAAAAGAAATCCACATATTTTTTCACATATATTGAATGAGTTATTTATCCATAAGATCTATCCATCTTTGAAGTTCAATTACAGATATATTCAACTAGGCAAAATTAACTATCTCCACAACATCTTATACAAATACACTAGCATTGTAAGCTTGAGCTGTGGCATCCTTCTTAATACGAAATATCACAATTAACCCTTCTTCTAAGTAGCTTATCCATATTGTCAACCTCCTGCACCTAGGACCTAGCAAGTCAAATAGTTTCTTTACAATCTCAGTAGGTAATTGAATATTTGGAAGAGGAAATGGTGGACAAATTGTATGGGGTTTCTTAGGTGCTATGACTGACATATATATAGTCTCATATGAATAGCCTAGTATATACACAAGTAGAAAAGAATCACAAGTACAAAGACAATGAAAATATAGCAAACATCAGGTGTAGACAACTCTAACTTTGGCCCACACAACCACATCACCTGCAACATCACATGTTGTGTTGTTGTCTGACTAGGCATGTGACTGTGGTGTCTGCTTCCAAGTGGCATATACAAGTCCGATAAACACATGAATCACATCGATAAGCATTGGATGACCATGAATCATGTCACTTGGAAGGGGTGGGTAAGCATCAACCAGTGTAATAATATATTCTTCTTTTAAAAGACGACATGGTCTGAACCCCTATTAATTTGTATATATAGTGTTATATACACATAAAAAAAAAGATATTATCAATTCACCTGAAATACTATTGTATCACAAAAATACTTACATGAAAGTTCTAGCTGGAGGGTCCATGGTATTACTCCCAGCTACCTCTGTCCTAAGGGGTCCACCTCATATGAAGAGCAAAGTGACACATGTATTGTCTGAAGAGGTTGAGAATGAGAAACATGATATTGTCTCATTGCATCCTCTATTACCTTTACAACCATGTCTTGAATGTGCTCTTGTTACTAGACTCCTTTCTTGACAGATTTTTGCTTCTTTGATGACCCAAAAATGAATGTTATATCGACACCATCCCTAACGTCCCTAACAAAACCAAGTGTTCTAGAGTGCCAAGGGCAACCACCAACTCATCCCTTTGGCCCTCAGGGATGAATGCCTTCTTTTCTTTAATCATAGAGCTCACGCTAATCATCATCAATAATAATTGATCTGAAAAACATAACAATCAAGGTTAAAAATGAACACATAGTGTGGATAGTTGAATTTTACCATTTTTGCAGCCACCTCAGATGTAACATCCCTGACTTGGTTAAACCTTTACCCTAGATGTTTTGTTTAATAATGTTAATTATATGCTTGCCCTTATTTATTGAAAAGTAATTAAGGTTCAAGAGGAACTTATATTTCAATTTTAGTCCTTTTTGAACAATGTTCAAATAATGTTTTGTCTATTTTGGACTAAAGTGGAAATTACCCAAGTCGAGGGATTAAATTTCAAATGCTGCATCATAATATGTTCCTTAAGTGTTGAAGAATCATAAGGATAAAATGATGCAGTGGTATGGATTTTGGTAGCCTGAATAACAAGAAAGAGCTTGTTGAGCAATGTTTGTTCATTAAAACCTAGTTTTGGTGTAATGTGCAATTTACCCAAAACCCATGGTTCAATATGCAAATTGCCACTTCAAAATAGTCCCTTATGTTTCTTGGCATCATGTAGAGAAAATAAAATGAGAGGGGAGACTCATTTGTATCTCTTTGAAGGAGAGAGAATCCTGATATTAAAATAATCAAGATTTAAGCATAATTGGAACTTTACTTCATTTTAATGCAAAAATAGATATATTAATTGAAGAGTCCTTCAACCAAAAGGTGAGGGATGATTTTTCAAAAGAATGTACGACCATGTTCCTTGAAAAGGCACGAAAATGTCTAAAGGAAGTGGATAACTCACTCACATTATTAAAAGAAAAACAATTATCCACTAACTTTAGGATATTATTATTATAAGGGTTAAGATGCTTAATTTGCTTTTATTTAAAACATTGATAATTGAGAGGAATAAGATTCAAATGAGATATAAAAGTAAACAAGGAAGGAAGGGGTAAAGAGGCAAGGAAATGGAGGAGATAATCCCTACTTTCTCTCTCCTAAAATGAATTTTAATAAAAATGCATATAAGTTCATTTATCCATATCTTGAAGGGGGAATTTCGAATCCACTTTCACTTATTGCTTGCAAAAACGACCAAGGGAGCTTGGAGAAACAGGAGGACGACCCCCAACCTGTTGGTAAGCTTCTTGAACTCTTTTCTCCTTGATTCCATGGTGGAAATCAAAAAATAAATGATGGATTTCTTCTTTTCTCCATGCAATCTTCAATCCTAGCCATTTCTTTTCACCCAAAAGCTTGAGTACGAGCTTGGGATAGTTGACAAAGCTTCTTACACCATTAAAGACGTGGAGTTTGGAGCTTTGAAGCTCAATTGAAGGCGGGTTTTATAACTTGAACCCTTACTATTGTTATGGCATTCAATTCCTTATCAATTGTTGATCATTTGTTCTTTTTGAAATTCACTTGATCAATTCAATAGAACCACCATGAAAATTACAGAAAAATATGAAAGATCGTAGCTTGATGATGATGATGACATCATCCTGAGTACACACCTCAAAAATATCCTAGGAAAACGGTTTTGAAAGTTGGAAACCAATCAGTTTCATTGAAATTGGTTACACAGTTTCAACAAACTGTTAGATACCAAACAGTTTCAAACTGTTTGGAGTGGTTGACCATTTGAAATGGTTGACTATTTGGAGGTCATAGGCTGGTTTTGATGGTTGGTGACCCATTAATTCAATTGATTAGTTCTGAAGGGTTCATCAGTAAAAGGTTAATCAATTATCAAATGCTAATCAGGTTAAGTGCTGAAATTGCAATTGGTTGATTTGAAACTTTAGGTTGATTAAAGACCGTTTGGAGATCACCCAAATGGTCTCAAGACCGTTTGGAGGTCTAGGGTTGAGTATGATGGGGTAATTGAAGATCCAAATATGGAAAATTGAAATGCAATCAACAGTTCAATTGGTGATCAATCTAATGATCTATATCCTAATTGAATTTCTCAAATTTTTCAATGATAGGATGGGGCAAACGGTCTAAATACCATTTAGAGGTCATCCAAATGACCTCAAGACCGTTTGAGGTTAGGTCATATCATAATTTGATTATGATTCATTGATTGCAATTCAAACGGTTCCACAATGTTAATCATTGAAGGTCCCTCGATTTCAAAACCCTAATTTAGGGCAATATCAGATGTAACCCTAATCTAGGGTAATGGTGTAACTCTAAACTAGTATGATAATATGGGAAATCCCAATTCAGGGTAACATCATGAAAAACCCTAATTTGAGAAAATGCTTCATGAAACCCTAATTGAGGTTGATTCCATGAGAAACCCTAATTGAGGGTGATTCTATGAGAAATCCTAATTGAGGGTGATTCTATGAGAAACCTTAATTGAGGGTGATTCTATGAGAAACCCTAATTGAGGGTGATATCGTGATAAACTCTAGTTGGGATGAATAGTAAAACCTAATATGGGCAATGTGATGTGAAAGCATAATGAAGGGTGATGTTATATGCAGTCCTAACCGTAATGAAGCATGATAGTATGTGAAACCCTAAACCCTAATAAAGGGTGATGGTATGGGAGTCCTAATCCTAGTAATGGAATAGTGATTATTACATTGATAAGGGAAATACCTAAAATGATTGATTATTGGTAACCTTATAGAAAATCAATGCCTTAACCTGAGATAAGTCCATATCATTGAAGATAGTTGGACAATTCTAATGAGTGTTCTATGACATATGCACTTTATGATAAATGTTAGTGAATAAAAGTATTAAGATGGGAAATACCTTAATACAATATAAATTGATAAACTCAAGTATGTTTAAAGTGCTGAGGGAAGTGATATATCAAGACATCATAAATATCACATCCACCTCTTTAAGAATGATATCCCTTGATGCATCTCAAATCCAACATACTAGAATGAGTAACATATAAAGAGTGCTATCCTAACCATTACACCAAGATGTTAAATGTGCTTTATCAGTCATGAGATTAGTTGTTACCTAGTGAGAGGTAACAAGATATTTTGATAGGCCTAGTGAACCACATGAGTAAGTTGATACCTAGTGAAAGGTACCAAGATAATTATAAATGTTCCATGTAAGAGATGATAATGTTCTTAATAAACCAATAAATGGAAACATAGTAACATAATAATTATAACAAAAGGATATAATAATAATGATGGAACCTTGATTATACAAGTTTGGAGAAAAGAGGGATACTCGTATTACATAAAGAATGTGATTGAGCACGGTGGCATGACCAAAGTTTAGATGTTAGTAGAAGAATGAGGTACCCAATGTTGTGTAAACAGACATGGGACGTAATCATAGGATTGGCATAGTCCAATACCTGGAATAGATGCGTAGGATTGGCATAGTCTAATACCTGGAATAACTGCAAGGATTGGTAATAATCTAATACCTAGAATAATGTTACAGGATTGGTCATAACCCAATACCTGGAATAGTGTCACAGGATTGGTACAATCCAATACCTAGAATAACTGCACATGATTGGTAATAATCCAATACCTAGAATAATGTCACATGATTGGTCATAACCCATACCTGAAATAATGTCACAGGATTGGTACAATCCAATACCTAGAATAACTACACAGGATTGGTATTAACCCAATACCTGGAATAACTGCACATGATTGGTAATAATCCAATACCTGGAATAATGTCACAGGATTTGTCATAACCCAATACCTGCATAATTTCACAGGATTGGTACAATCCAATACCTAGAATAACTACACATGATTGGTATTAACCCAATACCTGGAATAACTGCATAGGATTGGTAATAACCCAATACCTGGATTAATGTCACATGATTGACATAGTTCAATACCTGGAATAACTGCATAGGATTGGTAATAATCCAATACCTGGAATAATGTCACAGGATTAGTCATAACCAAATACTTGGAATAATGTCACAAGATTGATACAATCCAATACCATGAATAACTGCACAGGATTGGTATTAACCCAATACCTGGAATAACTGCATAGGATTGACAATAATCCTATACCTAGAATAATGTCACAAGATTAGTCATAACCCAATATCTGAATAATGTCAAAGGATTGGTACAATCCAATACCTGGAATAACTGCACAAGATTCGTATTAACCCAATACCTAAAATAACTGCACATGATTGGCAATAACCCAATACCTGGAATAATGTCACAGGATTGACATAGTTCAATACCTAGAATAGCTGCACAAGATTGGTAATAACCCAATACTTGGAATAATGTCACAGGATTGACATAGTTCAATACCTGGAATAGTTGCACAGGATTGACATAGTTTAATACCTGGAATAATGTCACAGGATTTACATAGTTCAATACCTGGAATAGTTGCACAGGATCGACATAGTTCA
This sequence comes from Alisma plantago-aquatica, assembly GCA_963693085.1. Classification (NCBI taxonomy): domain Eukaryota; kingdom Viridiplantae; phylum Streptophyta; class Magnoliopsida; order Alismatales; family Alismataceae; genus Alisma; species Alisma plantago-aquatica. The sequence goes on along the minus strand of OY856410.1, from coordinate 600,767,197 downwards.
ATACCTGGAATAATGTCACAGGATTGACATTGTTTAATATCTGAAATAGTTGCACGGGATTGGCATAGTCCAATACCTGGAAAAGTTGGGATTGGCATAGTCCAATACTTGGAATGGATACACAGGAACAATATAAGTCCAATTCTTATACTAGTTGAACGGGATTGGTATAATCCAATGCATGGAATATTTATACAGGATTGGTATGGACCAATGCTTAAACAAGACATGATGATGTATGCTCTCATGTCCAGTATAAACCAATATCGCTTTAGCTTATTGGCTAAAGTCAATAGACAGAAACAAGAAAGAGTCATGGGTGACATAACAGAGTAATGAGTATCATGAGAAAAGCATGGGATGTTGAGTTAATATAATAGATGAATGATATACATGTTCTTTCTATTCCTTATAAAGAGAATATATGATTTAATGCTATATCATAGATAGTTGAAATGCTTAAAGATGATAATGATCTAAATTGCTTATCCTCTGCTCATATTTATATTATAAACTACGATAATAATGTTTCTAGTAGAGATTTATATCTCTCACTGGGGCAATTTTCAATTGTCTCACCCCCGTGGGATCCAACATTTTTAGGTGCACGAGCACAAAGGAGATTGACAACATCTTGTAGAGGAAGAACTTTAGCAGCAGCAGGGACAGCAGTGACAGCTCAGGTTGAGTGCATTATCTGTCGTGTCTTGTAGATAGATGTCCTATGTGTCGTCTCTGTACTCTTAGGTCCTTGGAGTTAATAGTTAGTGCTTTTAATGATTCGTTTTGAGTTTTTGTCTTGATGCCTCGAGGTTGTTATGTTGTCTGTGTTTAGCTTTTAACAAGGCAATTGATATTGTAACCCTTAAGAACAAATGGTACAAGATATGTACTTATGAACCAGGATGTAAATGTAATACATTGGTTCTTATTGAAAGAAGTTTTCCTATGAATGGATCTCTTTGAAAAAGTTTTTAAATTTTAGTGGTTTTCAGTAATCCGCTGTTAGTAATTGCTTCCTCTTAGTTAATGATGTATGTTTTGAACGCTTCACCACAATTTAGTGGTATCAAAGCTCTAGGTTCACTGAGTCTACTGAGACATAGGACTAAGGTATCGAGTCTGTTCTAAGTGTACCTTAGTGTATCTTATAGTGCCTTCTGCTTATGCATAAGAAGATATATAACTCCAAGATGACTGGAGAACACGAGGAGCATGTTGCTGAGAGCAATGTTGTTGCACCAGTAGAGGGTGCAAGGGATCAGGCAAGGGAGGAATCAGTGCCTGAAAATCCCCACGTTGATGAAGTCATGAGAGGAAACCCATATGTTCATAATCTTTTTGGGAAACTCATGACCACATTGAGGTATATGGAAGACCAGACGCCAGAACCGGTACTTAGGGAGCCCGTTTCCAATGAGGGATATGGGTCTGGTAAGACCATTGAACGACTATGTCGTGTAGGAGCCATAGAATATGGTGAAACATTAGACCCAGCAGATGCTGATCTATGGCTCACTGAGTTAGAAAAAGCCTTTAAGATCTTTAGTATCCTAGAGGCTGACAAAGTTAAACATGTGGTGTACGTTTTGAGGGATAGTACTGGACACTGGTGGGATATAGAAGAAATGAAAAGGAATGATGAAGAGGTTGAATGGGAGGAATTTTGTTGAGAATTCATCAATGAGTATTTTCCAAAGACATACTTAGATGAAAAGATCTCACAGTTTGAGAAGATTGACAAGGATCCATGTCGATAAATGAATATTAGTTTAAGTTTATGGAACTTTTGTGATTTTATCCTCAAATGGAAGCTACTAAGGAGGAGAAGATCTGACGTTTTGAGAAGGGATTGAATGTTAGTAGAGAGAGGTTTGCCACATTTGTGGAGTCTATACGAAGGATAGAAAGATCTATCATAAAGAAACATGAGACAAACCTTAAAAGGAAATCTACACAGTCACGGGAACACTGGAGTAGTGGCAAAAAACAATCAAAATCTTCACCAGTTCAACCACAATATAGTGCACCTATGCAGAGGTCATCAAGTCAAGGTCAAGCTTGTCATAAATGTGGACATATAGGACATTTTAGACAACAGTGTCGAAGGAGAAATAGTGAGGTGACCCAACAGTCAAGGCATAATCTGCAAAACCCACAAGGACCTCAACTTAATGGAGCAGATGGCAGAGCACGAAAACAAGTGTCACATTTTGGTCCATCTACTTCTGGTAGTAGAGGACAAAGGCAATAACAGATAACAACTGACTCCATGTTTTGGGTTAGATAAGCTGCTAGATAACTTGTAAGAGGTAGACATGTCAAGATGGAACTTTCTATTTTGAGTAATCTTCTCTTCCCTACTATAAGAAAGGTAGTTGTTGTTTAGTCATCTGTATAATCCTTTAAGGATATGAGGAAGAGATAAGAAGGATGAAAACTTAGGTTCAGTCCAATATTTTCTTTTATGTTTGAAAATTTCTCTTTTCATACAGAAAGGGAAAGATTTAAAAGAAACACTCAGAAAAAATCTGAGATACTAAGTAGTGAAAGTTAAAGAGTTGTTAAGAAAATGAAACATAATATAAAACAAATACATACTACCTAATTTCAGTTCTTGAATACCCTGGCCAAGTATTCATTTATTGAAGACAAGGTAAGTATGACATATCCAGATTGTTATTTTTCTGATTACTCTAATCAAGTAGTTCGTCTGAAACAATCTCAAGAGTTTAAAGAAGAAGGAGATGTGGCATGGAAATTTCTACCACATTCTAATTGATATACGGAGGAATTTGATTTAATTATAAGTCAACTTATAAATAAAAATGAAGATGAGGATGTGATGTGTTATTAACACATGTGTTAGATACCAAGGTAAGGGATTCCGCTATCTGAGAAGTATCAGGTTATTTTATGATGGTTACCTAGAATCAGTCCAGTTACCTAATGTATTATGGACATCATTTGTTAGGGGTTTATGCTTTGCATAAACATAACATTGATGAGAATGAACTATTTGAAGGAATAATTGTAAAATTGTTGCAAGAAAAGTTTATCAAATTTAATTAACAAATAACCTCTATCTAAATAAGAGAAGTGTTACCTGACACAGAATTAACTCCACAGTCAATAACGAAAGGACAGCGGAGTATGTGTCCTATGTGTTTGATTCTATTAGAATTTTGTATTGATAAAACTTCTATGGTATCTCCATAACAATGAGATGTTATGTGGAGACTTGATGATATAACGAATGAATAATATCTGTCTCCTTTTATCTAGGATTTCGGGGATGAAATCCTTGTTAGGGGTTTATAATTTGTAACATCCTTGACCTGGGTTATACCTTAACCCTAGATGTTTTGCTTAATAAAGTTAATTATATGCTTGCTCTTTTTCTTGAAAAGTAATTAAGGTTTAAGAGGAACTTATATTTCAATTTTAGTCCTTTTTGAACAATGTTGAAATAATGTTTTGTCTATTTTGCACTAAAGCGCAAATTACCCAAGTTGAGGGGTTAATTTGCAAATTTTGCATGATAAGATGTTCCTAGAGTGTTGAAGCATCATAAGGATGATAATGATGCAGTGGTATGGCTTGTGGTAGCCGGAATAACAAGAAAGAGCTTGTTGAGCAATGTTTGTGCATTAAAACCTAATTTTGGTGTAATGTGCAATTTACCCAAAATCCAGGGTTCAATGTCCAAATTACCACTTAAAAATAGTCCCTAATGTTTCTTGGCATCATGTAGAGCAAATAAAATTAGAGGGACATCTCATTCGTATCTCTTTGAAGGAGAGAGAATCTTGATATTAAAATAATCAAGATTTAAGCATAATTGGAACTTTACTTCAATTTAATGCAAAAATAAATATATTAATTGAAGATCCCTTCAACCAAAAGGTGAGGGATTATTTTTCAGACTAATGGAAGACCATTTTCCTTGCAAAGGCACGAAAATATCTAAAGGAAGTGGATAATGCACTCATATTATTAAAAGAAAAAGAATTAACCACTAACTTTAGGATATTATTATTGTAAGGGTTAAGGTGCTTAATTTGCTTTTCTTTAAAACATGGATAATTGAGAGGAATAAGAGGCAAAGGAGATAGCCTCGTAACCATGTAAGGGAAGGGGGAAATAGGCAAGGAAATGGAGGAGATAATCCCTACTTTCTCTGTCCTAAAATGAATTTTAATAAAAATGCATATAAGCTCATGTATCCAAAGCTTGAAAGGGGAATTTCGAATCCACTTTCACTTCTTGCTTGCAAAAACGACCAAGGGATCTTGGAGCAATAGGTGGACGACCCCCAACCAGTTGGTAAGCTTCTTGACCTCTTTTCACCTTGATTCCATGGTGGAAATCGAAAATAAATGATGGATTTCTTCTTTTCTCCATGCAATCTTCAATCCTAGCCATTTATTCTCAACCAAAAGCTTAAGGACGAGATTGGGATAGTTGAGAAAGATTCTTACACCATTAAATACGTGGAGTTTGGAGCTTTGAAGCTCAATTGACGGCGGGTTTTATAACTTGAACCCTTACTATTTTTATTGCATTCAATTCCTTATCAATTGTTGATCATTTGTTCTTTTTGAAATTCACTTGATCAAATCAATAGAACCATCATGAAAATTATAGAAAAATATGAAGGATCGTATCTTGATGATAATGACATCATCCTAAGCACACACCTCAAAAATATCCTAGGCAAACGGTTTCAAAAGTTGGAAACCAATCAGTTTCATTGAAATTGGTTAAATGGTTTCAACAAACCGTTAGAAATCGAACGGTTTCAATTATTTGGAGTGGTTGACCATTTGCAATGGTTGACCATTTGGAGCTCATAGGCTGATGTTGATGGTTGATGACCCATTAATTCAATGTATTAGTTCCAAAGGGTTCATCAGCTGAAGGTTAATCAATTATCAAACCCTAATCGGGTTAAATGCTGAAATTGCAATTGGTTGATTTAAAACTTTGGGTTGATTAACCCAAACGGTCTCAAGACCATTTGGAGATCACCCAAATAGTCTCAAGACTGTTTGGAGGTCAACCAAGATCGTTTGAAGGTCTAGGGTTGAGTATGATGGGGTAATTGAAGATCCAGAGATGGCAAATTGAAATGCAATCAATAGTTCAATTGGTGATCAATCTAATGATCTAAATGCTATTTGAATTTCTCAAATTTTTTAATGATGCACTACTATAGAAACAACATCCAGTGTCTCTTTTCTGGGTGTCAGTTATTTACCAAAACCGACACCTATAATATTCAATGTCAGATATTTAGGAACCTCGACGTCTATATTCATAGACCAGCCAGACACGGGTACCGCTTTGTATTCAGCGTCGGCTGGGTAAAACAGACTGATGCCTAAAGTCGTCCGCGAAATCCAATTTTCGAGAAAAACATTTTTTTGCCCCAAAGTATCACATACAACATTGCTTTTTTAACTACTAATCGACACCGATATAAGATGGAAATTTGCACGAAAAGTTCCAATTTCGGCGTCAGTTATCCTTTGATAACTGACGCTTATAATGGTTCCCACCAAATAATTTAGGGCAAAGATTGTCTAATTGGAAGTCGGTTTTTTAATATCAACCGACGCTTAAAGGTAAACACAGTCGGTTTTCCAGATAACTGACATTGTTGACAAACATAATAGACTCGTCTCACCCGGCTCTTCCCCTTCCTTCTTATTTCATCGCGATAGTTTGTTGTGATCGCCACTAGACTAAAATCGCCCGACGACCCCCGCTGCTGCTCCTGGTACGGCTCTGCTTGCCGCAGCCGCCGCCGCATAGTCTTTCTCCTACTGCCACCGCCGCTGATGCTCACCGGTCTGCTCTGCTCTTCTCCTGGTGTTACTACTGCTCTCCGCTCTGGTCTTCGCCTGCTCACCGCCATTGCTGCCGTCAGTCGTTGCCGCTCTTCTCCACTCTAGATCTAGGTAGCCCTATCCTCTTTGCTTCCTTCTCCGTAGCATTCCTTCTCTGTATCTCCTTACCAACAGCAAGCACGGTTGTGGCTGTGTTGGCCTACCACGGCCGTGTTGTCCAGCACGACCATGGTAGGCCAACACAGCCACGGTCGTGCTTGTTGTTGGTAAGGATATGAACAAATCTTTATGTAATGCTTTATGTAAATCCTAGGATACGAACAAATCTTTTTCTTGCATATATTTTTGTTTCTAATTCTAATGTTTGACCTAATTTAGTAAATTTCGATGCATGTTGAAATAAGATTTAAACTTGTCTATTCTAGCATCCTAATTTGATTTGATCAAACCCTAACATTGATGAAACCCTAACATCAATTGTGATGAAACCATAACATTAATTGTGATGAAACCCTAACATGTACCTATCTATTATTGTGTTTGTTGGCCTAGAAACCCATCCAAGATTTACTCATTAGGAGTAAATCTTGGATAGTCCCCAATTTGGGACTGTTCTTGAACACCTAATCTCACTTAGGATGTAAGTTTATAATGTGTATTGGTTTTTCAGAAAATTTCGATAGCATTTCCCCGTTTGTTCTCTAAGTACATATGTACTTTGAGAACAACGAGGAAATGCTGCCGAAATTTTCTTGAAAACCCAATACACATTATACACTTACTAGTGAGATTAGGTGTTCAAGGATGGGATAGGTGGTACACATTTATCATATATCAGAATGACACACGTGTTTATGCCCTGAATTTCACTACTACAGAATATGTCTTTGGCATCGGTTATTTATGCCCTTTTGTTGTTGCCAACTCCACAAATATTGAAGCTAATGATGACTTATATGTGCACGAAGATCACAATGAAGGATTGTTAATTGATAAAAGATCACAATTTTAGAGGCATGCATGTTTATATTTTTTATTGAAGCTAAATGTTTGCTTTTTTAATATCAATATCATTTTCAGATTTGATGTTTCATTATCTTTTAGTTAATACAAATGCTAAATGTTTGCATTTTCAATGACATTTTCAGATGGCTGACCATGATGAGCATGATTTTCATGATGAGCATGCTGTCCATGATGAGCATGGCGAGGATACCAATGTATGTTCTAAAAACATATCTTGTATTTCTATAAAATTCATTATCTTCTAGTTATGTCATATATCTCCCACTGAAGCACTGGATGAACTTGATGTGCATCACCAAACACTTAACAAGAAAGGGGGCATCACTCTGTTGAAGAAGTTAATAGCGCTAAGTGGCAGTGCATCTGGATTGGTTGTGGAGTTTGATAATGGAGGAAATGCAATTGGAGTGAACCACAATAATTTTGTAAACTATCTTGGGGTTGTCACTCGAAGCCGTTGTGGTGTTAAGTATGATAATTGGCATAAAGTTCCTCAGGCGAAGAAAGACTTGATATGGAAGGATTTATGCGTGAGTTATTATTATTTGGAATTCTATTTTGTAGATTACAAATTCTATTATTTGCAATTCTATTTTTGGATACTAGTTAATAACAATTCTATTTTACAAAATCTATTTGCATTGGATGAGAAGTTGCATCGTAAAAGTGTGATGCAATGCGCTGGAAAGATGCTAAGGAACTATAGGACAAATCTCAACATATAATACATAAAAGAAGGTGATATGAAGAAGAAGGTAGCCCTTGAACAGTGGAACTTGATGGACAAAGAATATTGGGATATGTTTGTTGCTTCAAGAAAATCTGAAGAATTCAAGGTATTAGGCGTCACTCCCAATTTAATTAATATACGTTGTATTCACCTATTCAAGATTAAAATTTAGTGCTAATAACCAAATCATTAATGTGCATACTAACTAGGCCCTCAATGAGGCACAAAAAGCAAGGCGTGCACTGAATATGCATGACCACACTATGGGTCCAAAGGGCTATGCAAGCGTTCGCCAAAGACTACCAGCAGAGTCTACTACTACTCAGGAGTCCTCTACTACATGTGCCACACCTATGCCTCGCCAAGATGTCTGGATAGCTAGGAGGCAAAACAAGAAGGGTGAAATAAAGAAGCATGTAACTGCTGAGGCGGCTGCGAAAATGGTAAAATACAACTCTTAGAGCAATCGTTTGAATATTGATTATTTGTGGTGTTAACTTACCAATTTCTTTTGATGGTGATTAGTGGGAGCTGCACGAGCAGAGGAAACAAGGCACGTTCATCCCTCAGGGCACAAGGGATGAATTGACAGTTGCTCTGGGTAACCCAGAGCATCCTGGATGTGTTAGGGGTGTAGGCACTGGTGTGGGCATCAAAACATTCTTTGGGTTATCCCAGTGCAAACCCAGAGCGGGACTTTCACAACAAGAGGTAACCTATTCTTTTTTTAGAATGTTACTGCAAAAGGGAATTCAATAATAAGAAGCTAATGTTTCTTTTATCAATGTATAGGAGAATAAGAGAGTCAAGGATATAGTTGCTAAGAAAGTCAATGATATAGTTGCTGAGAATGTCAAGGAAGAAATGGTGCAGTGGCAGGCATCTCAGGCTTCCAATCAGCCTATGGTGACCCACTCTTCTCCTGATGCACAGACTTAGAGTTATCATGTAGACCCATTGCCTATCATGTCTGTTGTAAGTATTGTTTATGACATTGTAGCTAGTCTTTTCAAGATGATATGTTTTCAAGATGATATGTATATATGTATAATATTCTTTATGTAAATTTGTAGGTGTTGAAGGCATGCCGCTTAAGAATAAAAGACTATGTTGTTGCAGAGGCGCAGGCTTACCCATCCCTTCCTGGGGCACTATTTCACGAGACTCCAATGCCAGAGGGCTATGTTCGTGTGAGCCCGATATGTGTATTACCTGATTGGAGGGATGCTACATTGCCATATGCCCACCCAGATATTGATACACTTACTGAGGTAGAAGGTGGGGTGATATTGTGGCCCAAATCAGATGTCGTCTACACTACTAAAATTGTAAGATAAATTTACATTACTTTATATTGTTAATGTGTATATATGACGTCTTGATCTGAAATTATATATACAGGTTAAAAAGAAGACACCCGGAGAACCTAGGCCTCCACCTCCACTTCCTGCATTACCAACTTGGGTTCCAACTGACCTAAAATACTCGTTAGGTCCTTCTTGTAGGGGAATGGCATGTTGGCTACAGGCACATAATATAAATTGCCCTATAATTGTTTCTTTAGAAGAAAATTATGCAGGTCAATCATACGAAATCTCTTTATTTATACGAGATATTATTGAGTTATTTATATATGATTAGTTGAATACATCAATGATAGAGACATGTATAAGGTGAGATCTTGTTTATACATCCATATACCTTGTGTAAGATCTGGTGATCTGGTTTCTCATATATTAATGCGTACGTAATACATATTTTGCAGCTACTTAGTCGAAAATCAATGCAAACAATTTGCATTTGATCATGTGGGATTTTTTATTCCATAATTTGTTAGTATGGTAGCTAAAGACCCTGATAGTGTTCAACAATACTGTATAGATTATTTTACAATTTTCGGTCAACAAAAGAAGACGATAATAATAGCTCCATTCAATGTCAAGTCAGTTTACTTTACTTATAATTTGGACTTAAGAAAATTACATTTTTATCGTGGATTTTGAGTTGTTAAATTTTAACTTTTTTACCTCTAGCGGTAGGCATTGGGAGTTACTAGTTATTCTCCCTAGGATGTTCATTTTCTATTATCTAGATCCTCTGGGGAGTACATTGAATACTAAAATTGGACACGTAACGAGATTCCCATTATTCTGGTGAGAAATATTTCATTTTTATATTCGTTAACATCTATTATTACATTACTATTTAATTATGCAATTTATTGTGTTACATTAACATGTAGGGGTTTATATGCATTCAAAAATGTTGGAGGAAAGGTCCCAAGGAAAAAGAACCAGCCAATAATTTGGGAGAACGTAAAAGTAAGTTCCCGACTCCAATGTATATATTATTAATGTGAACTGTGCTTAGTTGTATTTTTTAATATTTTGTATGTTTCAATTTATAGTGCGCTACACAAGACAACATATGGGCATGCACATACTATGTGATGTGATTTATGCAGATGATTATCCAATATGCCGCATTGGACATCGATACCATATATGAGGTATTATATATAGTCTCATTAGTTAGTATGAAATATATCAATCTTATTTTTATATTATTACTTATATATATACATCATTCTCTTTGCAGGTGTTTAAAACTGACCACACTATAGGTAAATGCTTAAAAGATGTACATGATCCATATACAATGGAAGTATTAAATGAAGTAAGAGAAGAATGGGAAAGAGCCATATAAGTAGTGGTGATTGTAAGATATAACTGGGATGTTGATAGCGATGTTGAATGATATTTTGTAAATGAATATTTCTGAATGTTTATTCATGTCTGGATGTTTCTACATGTATTTGAATGTTTCTACATGTGTGAATGTGAGAATTGAATTGATGTCTGAATGTATCTACTTGTGTGAAAAGTATATTTGTTGATTTTGCAGGTTTTTGGCCTGTTTGTAGGCTGATATCAATTGATGTTGTAAACCTACAGTTCATAAAACTGAACTGCAGGTTCTCATCCTGCTGACCAACCACAGCAGTCCTGCAAACTGATAAGAAAAAAAATATATAGGTGTCGGTTATTTATAGAACACCGTCATCAAAGGCTTACGACGTCGGTTATTGGATAAAAATTGTTGCCTAATGTGAGAAACAACCCGACCGTGCAGGAAAGCACGGACGTGGTGGGAAATGGAACCGGTTATTAGTATAACACTGATGTCTATAGTACTAAACAGGTCCGTGCAGGAAAGCACGGTCATGGCATATGGAAATATGGCGTCGGTTAATTAGTTGCAAACTGACGCAGAAAGTGTCCTAGATGGCGCCTTTTTTTGGCGCAAACCCTTTTGGCGTCGGTTATAAAACTGACTCTGAAGAGTTCGGCCTTTAGCGGCACCCACATAGGCGTCGCTTAAGAACCATCGCTAAAAGGGGTTAAACAACTAACACCAAATACATGTTCTGCAGTAGTGATGGGATGGGGCAAACGGTTTCAATACCATTTGGAGGTCATCCAAACGACCTCAAGACCGTTTGAGGTCAGGTCATATCATAATTTGATGATGATTCATTGATTTCAATTGAAACGGTTCCACAATGTTAATAATTGAAGGTCCCTCGATTTCAAAACCATAATTTAGGGCAATATCATATGTAACCCTAATCTAGGGTAATGGTGTATCTCTAAACTAGGATGATAATATGGGAAATCCCAATTTAGGGTAACATCATGAAAAACCCTAATTTGAGAAGATGCTTCATGAAACCCTAATTGAGGTTGATTCCATTAGAAACCCTAATTGTGGGTGATTCCATGAGAAACCCTAATTGAGGGTGATTCTATGAGAAATCCTACTTGAGGGTGATGCTGTGAGAAACTCTAGTTGGGATGAATAGTAAACCCTAATTATGGGCAATGTGATGTGAAAGCCTAATGAAGGGTGATGCTATATGCAATCCTAACCATAATGAAGCATGATAGTATGTGAAACCCTAAACCCTAATAAAGGGTGATGGTATGGGAGACCTAATCCTAATAATGGAATAGTGATTATTACACTGATAAGGGAAATACCTAAAATGATTGATTATAGGTAACCTTATAGAAAAGCAATGCCTTAACCTGAGATGAGTCCATATCATTGAAGATAGTTGGACAATTCTAATGAGTGTTCTATGACCTATGCACTTTATGATAAAGGTGATAGGTTAGTGAGTAAAAGTATTAAGATGGGAAGTACCTTAATACAATATAAATTGATAAACTCAAGTATGTTTAAAGTGTTGAGGGAAGTGATATATCAAGACATCATAGATATCACATCCAGATTTTTAAGAATGATATCCCTTGATGCATCTCAAATCCAACATACTTGGATGAGTAACATACAAAGAGTGCTATCCTAATCATTACATCAAGATGTTAAATGTGCTTTATGAGTCATGAGATTAGTTGTTACCTAGTGAGAGGTAACAAGATATTTTGATAGGCCTTGTGAATCACATGAGTAAGTTGATACCTAGTGAAAGGTACCAAGATAATTATAAATGTTCCATGTAAGAGATGATAATGTTCTTAATAAACCAAGAAAATGGAAACTTAGTAACAGAATAATTATAACAAAAGGATACAATAATAATGATGGAACCTTGATTATACAAGTGTGGAGAAAAGAGGGATACTCATATTACATAAAAAATGTGATTGAGCATGATGGCATGGCCAAAGTTTAAATGTCAGTAGAAGAATGAGGTACCCAATGTTGTGTAAACAGAAATGGGACGTAATCATAGGATTGACATAGTCCAATAGCAGCAATAGATGCACAGGATTGGCATTGTCTAATACCTAGAATAGCTGCACATGATTGGTAATAATCCAATACCTGGAATAATGTCACAGGATTGGTCATAACCTAATACCTGGAATAATGTCACAGGATTGGTACAATCCAATACCTAGAATAACTACACAGGATTGGTGTTAACCCAATACCTGGAATAACTACACATGATTGGTAATAATCCAGTACCTAGAATAATGTCACATGATTGGTCATAACCCAATACCTTGAATAATGACACAAGATTGGTACAATCCAATACCTAGAATAACTGCACAGGATTGGTATTAACCCAATACAATAAGTACACAGGATTGGTAATAACCCAATACCTGGAATAATGTCATAGGATTGACATAGTTCAATATGTGGAATTACTTTACAGGATTGGTAATAATCTAATACCTAGAATAATGTCATAGGATTGGTCATAACCCAATACCTAGAACAATGTCATAGGATTGGTACAATCCAATACCTGGAATAACTTCACATGATAGGTATTAACCCAATACCTGGAATAACTTCACATGATAGGTATTAACCCAATACCTGGAATAACTTCACATGATAGGTATTAACCCAATACCTGGAATAACTGCACATGATTGGTAATAATCCAATACCTGGAATAATGTCACAGGATTGGTACAATCCAATACTTGGAATAACTGCACATGATTGGTATTAACCGAATACCTGGAATAACTGCACAAGAATGGTAATAACCCAATACCTGGAATAATGTCACAGGATTGACATAGTTCAATATCTAGAATAACTGTACAGGATTGGTAATAATCCAATACCTGGAATAATTTCACAGGATTGGTCATAACCCAATACCTGGAATAATGTCACAGGATTGGTACAATCCAATACCTGGAATAACTACACAGGATTGGTATTAACCCAATACCTGGAATAACTGCACATGATTGGTAATAATCCAATACCTAGAATAATGTCACAGGATTGGTCATAACCCAATACCTGGAATAATGTCACAGGATTGGTACAATCCAATACTTGGAATAAGTGTACATGATTGGTATTAACCCAATACCTGGAATAACTGCACAGGATTAGTAATTACCTAATACCTAGAATAATGTCACAGGATTGACATAGTTCAATACCTGAAATAACTGCACATGATTGGTAATAACCCAATACCTGGAATAATGTCACAGGATTGACATAGTTCAATACATGGAATAGTTATACAGGATTGACATTGTTCAATACCTAGAATAATGTCACATGATTGATATAGTTCAATACCTAGAATAGTTGCACATGATTGACATAGTTCAATACCTGGAATATTGTCATAGGATTGACATAGTTGAATACCTGAAATAGTTGCACAGGATTGGCATAGTCTAATACATGGAAAAGTTGGGATTGGCATAGTCCAATACTTGGATTGGATACACAGGAACAATATAAGTCCAATGCTCGTACTAGTTGCACATGATTGGTATAATCCAATGCCTGGAATATTTATACATGATTAGTATGGACCAATGCTTAAACAAGACATGATGATGAATACTCTCATGTCCAGTATAAACCAATATTTGTTTAGCTGATTGGCTAAAGTCAACAGATAAAAACAAGAAAGAGTCATGGGTGACATAACAGAGTAATGAGTATCATGAGAAAAGCATGTGATGTTGAATTAATACAATAGATGAATGATATACATGTTCTTTCTATTCCTAATAAATAGAATAGATGATTTAATGCTCTATCATAGATAGTTGCAATGCTTAAAGATGAGAATGATCTAAACTGCTTACCCTCTGCTCAAGTTTATATTATAAACTACAATAATAATGTTTCTGGCGGAGATTATATCTCTCACTGGAGCAATTTTCAATTGTCTCACCCCCAAGGGATCCAACATTTTTAGGTGGTTGAGCACGGAGGAGATTGAGAACATCTTGCATAGGAAGAACTTCAGCAGTAGTAGGGATAGCAGTGACAACTCAAGTTGAGTGTTCTGTCTGTCGTGTCTTGTTGATAGATGTCATATGTGTCGTCTCTGTACTCTCAGGTCCTCAGAATTAATAGTTAATGCTTTTAATAAATAATTTTGAGATTTTGGTTTGATGCCTCGAGGTTCTTATGTTGTCTGTGTTTAGCTTTTAACAAGGCAGTTCATATTGTAACCCTCGAGAAGAAATGGTACAAGATATGTACTTATGAACCAGGATGTAAATGTAATACATTGGTTCTTGTTGAAAGAAGTTTTCCTATGAATGGATCTCTTTGAAAAAGTTTTTAATTTTTAGTGATTTTCAGTAATTCGATGTTAGTAATTTCTTCCTCCTAGTTAATGATGTATGTTTTGAATGCTTCACCACAATTTAGTGGTATCAGAGCTCTAGGTTCACTGAGTCTATAGAGACATAGGACTAAGGTATCAAGTCTGTTCTAAGTGTACCTTAGTGTATCTTATAGTGCCTTCTACTTATGCAAAAGAAGATATATAACTCCAAGATTTCTGGAGAACATGAGGAGAACGTTGCTGAGAGCAATGTTGTTGCACCAATAGAGGGTGCAAGGGAGCAGGCAAGGGAGTAACCAGTGCCTAAAAATCCCCACGTTGATGAAGTCATGAGAGGAAACCCAGATGTTCATAATCTTTTTGGGCAACTCATAAACACACTAAGGTATATGGCAGACTGGATGTCACCACTGGTACCTAGGGAACCAGTTTCCAATGAGGGATATGGGTCTGGTAAGACCTTTGAACGACTATGTTGTGTTGGAGCCATAGAATATGCTGGAACATCTGACCCAACAGATGCTGGTATCTGGCTCATTGAGTTAGTAAAAGCCTTTAAGACCCTTAGTATCCCAGAGGCTGACAAAGTTAAACATGTGGTGTACCTTTTGAAGGGTAGTGCTGGACACTGGTGGGCTATAGAAGAAATAAAAAGGAATGAGGAAGAGGTTGAATGGGAGGAATTTCGTCGAGAATTCCTCCCAAAGACATACTTAGCTGAAAATATCTCAAAGTTTGAGAAGTTTTGACAAGGAGACATGTCGATAAATGAATATGAGGTTAAGTTTATGGAACTTTTGCGATTTTGTCCTCAAATGGCAACTACTGAGGAGGAGAAGATTTGACATTTTGAGAAGCGATTGAATGCTGAGATATCCAGCCCAGCATCTTCTCTAGATAGTAGAGAGAGTTTTACCACATTTGTGGAGTCTATACGGAGGATAGAAAGGTCTACGATACAGAAACATGAGACAAACCTTAAAAGGGTGTATACAAATTCACGGGAATAGTGGAGTAGTGGCAACAAACAATCGAAATCTTCACCAGTTCAACCACGATATAGTGCACCTATGCAGAGGTCATCAAGTCAAGGTCGAGCTTGTCATAAATGTGGACAAATAGGACATTTTAGACAATAATGTCCAAGGAGAAATAGTGAGGTGACCCAACAGTCAAGGCATAATCTGCAAAACCCACAAGGACCTCAGCCCAGATGGTAGAGGATGAAAACAAGTGTCACAGTTTGGTCCATCTACTTCTGGTTGTAGAGGACAAAGGCCATAAGTGATAACAACTGACTCCATGTTTTGGGTTAGATAAGATGCTAGATAACTTGTAAGAGGTAGACATGTCAAGATGGAACTTTCTATTTTGAGTTATCTTCTGTTCCCTACTATAAGAAAGGTAGTTGTTGTTTAGTCATATGTATAATCCTTTAAGGATATGAGGAAGAGATAAGAAGGATGAAAACTTATGTTCAGTCCAACATTCTCTTCTATGTTTTAAAATTTCTCTTTTCATGCAGAAAGGGAAAAGATGTAAAAGAAACACTAAGAGAAAATCTGAGATACTAAGTAGTGAAAGTTAAAGAGATATTAAGAATATGAAACATAATATAAAACAAATACATACTACCTAATTTCAGTTCGTGAATACCCTGTCCAGGTATTCATTTATTGAAGACAAGGTAAGAATGACATATCAAAATTGTTATTTTTATGATTACTCTGATCAAGTAGTCAGTCTGAAACAATCTCAAGAGTTTAAAGAAGAAGGAGATGTGGCATGGAAATTTCTACCACATTCTAATTGATATACGTAGGAATTTGATTTAATTATAAGTCAACTTATAAACAAAAATGAAGATGTGGATGTGATGTGTTATGAACACATGTGTTAGATACCAAGGTAAGGGATTCTGGTATATGAGAAGTATCAGGTTATTTTATGATGGTTACCTAGAATGGTTAACTATGGAATCAGTCCAGTTACCTAATGTAATATGCACATCATATGTTAGGGGTTTATGCTTTGCATAAACATAACATTGATGAGAATGAACTATTTGAAGGAATAATTGTAAAATTATTGCAAGAAAAGTTTATCAAATTTAATTTACAAATAACCTCTATCCAAATTGCAAATGTTGCATTATAAGATGTTCCTCAAGTGTTGAAGCATCATAAAGATGAAAATGAAGCAGTGGTATGACTTGTGGTATCCTGAATAACAAGAAAAAGCTTGTTGAGCAATGTTTGTTTATTAAAACCTAGTTTTGGTGTAATGTGCAATTTACCCAAAACCCAGGGTTCAATATGCAAATTACCACTTCAAAATAGTCCCTAATGTTTATTGGAATCATGTAGAGCAAAGAAAATGAGAGGGGCGTCTCATTTGTATCTCTTTGAAGGAGAGAGAATCTTGATATTAAAATAGTCAAGATTTAAGCATAATTGGAACTTTACTTCAATTTAATGCAAAAATAAATATATTAATTGAAGAGCCCTTCAACCAAAAGGTGAGGGATAATTTTGCAAAATAATGGACGACCATGTTCCTTGCAGAGGCACAAAAATATCTAAAAGAAGTTGATAACTCACTCACATTATTAAAATAAAAAGAATTATCCACTAACTTTTGGATATTATTATTATCAGGGTTAAGGTGCTTAATTTGCTTTTCTTTCAAACATGCATAATTGAGAGGAATAAGAGTAAAAGTAGATAGACTCATAAACAAGGAAGGGAAGGGGAAAGAGGCAAGGAAATGAAGGAGATAATCCCTACTTTTTCTCTCCTAAAATGAATTTTAATAAAAATGCATATAAGCTCATTTATCCATAGCTTGAAAGGCAAATTTCGAATACACTTTCATTTATTGCTTCCAAAAATGACAAAGGGAGCTTGGAGAAACAGGAGGACAACCCCCAACCTGTTGGTAAGCTTCTTGACCTCTTTTCACCTTGATTCCATGGTGGAAATCGAAAATAAATGATGGATTTCTTCTTTTCTCCATGAAATCTTCAATCCTAGCCATTTCTTTTCACGCAAAAGCTTGAGGATGAGCTTGGGATAGTTGAGAAATCTTCTTCAACCATTAAATACGTGGAGTTTTGAGCTTTGAAGCTCAATTGAAGGCGGGTTTATAACTTGAACCCTTACTATTGTTATTGCATTCAATTCCTTATCAATTTTTTATCATTTGTTCTTTTAGAAATTCACTTGATCAAATCAATAGAACCACCATGAAAATTACAGAAAAATTTGTAAGGATAGTAGCTTGATGATGATGACATCATCTGTAACAACCCCAAATTTTGGGTTGCTTTGGTGAGAAATGTAATTTCTCATATTAAAGATATTTGGACAAATAATGATATAATTTGTTGTGAATAAATGGATTTCGTTTAAAATAGCCTTGTTGTTTGATTTGTGGGCTTTATTGGCTATTGGGCCCAATAACAACGAAATTCAATTAATTAATGGGAAAGGATTATCCTTGATTTCTTAGTGGGAAAGTGATCTGGGTGTGGATACTCCCCTATTTAAAGGATAGACCCTCCAGTTCGAGTCCAGAGAGAGATTCCGTGCAACTACATCTCCCTTCTTCTTGTTTCTTTCATGCAAACCGTAATAGAGGGTGTAGATCTACCCCGGGGACAATGAAGGTGTTGTGTGTAGTCTTGATGGAAGAGGGACGCTCCCACGACTACCATGGAGTGCCCACCCATCTTCTCCTTGCTCTCGTCCACGCCCACCCACTGCAGGAGGTTGTAACCCCGTGGGAAAGCACAGGCTTGTCGCGCATGGAGCTGGTTGTCTCTTCCGAGAATGGAGGCTTGGTTGGGTGGGGCAGGGGGAACTGGAGGCAGGGAGGTGGGTTCGGGCAAGCTCTAAGCCTCAAGGTGGTGGGGGCGGCTGCACGAGGCACTGTAGATCGGTGACAGAAGGGTTTCGCGAGGTTGAAGATGGACGGTGCCATTTGGACAAACCCCTCCGGGTACTGAGGAAACTTGTAACTTATCAAGTTCAGTTTGGCCTTTGCATTATGTTTTGCAAATTGGGTCACGCTTAATGGATAGAAACGACGTGGTAACTCCTCATTGGCTCAAGTAAGTAGATTCTTGCAAAATTCGTAATTAATTAACCGTAGCTCAGATTGATATGCATAATATATGAATTTTGCTCAGAAGAACATGTGGAATTCATTAAAAATATAATGAAGCCTGATCTCTTTTGCAAATTTCGAAAAGTAATGGAAGATATCAATTTTAATGTATTAATGTTTAAAGAACCCTATTTTGAGATGAATAATATATTTATAAGGGTTTAATGGATGATTAGAGTTAGTATTAACATGTTAATGATGAAAGGTCAGATTAGGAACAAAAAGGATGAATTTTCATGTAATTAGTTTAATTTCGAGTTTAATGTGCATGAATAATACTTTAATGGGACTTGAAACCCTATTGTTGGTAAGTTTGACTCTTAATGGCTTTAATTGACTAATTGCATGATTAAAGTTGGAATATGTTGAATTAAAGCTATTTCGAGCATTAAAATCCCTAATTTGTGGATAAATAACCTTAATATTGAAATTAGGGTTTTCGATTGAATTAAGGTAGAATTAATAATAAATAGAGTTCATATGGTAATTAGACCATCATGAATTATGAGTTGTTAATCTGAAAGAAACTAAAGGTGATAATTGAGTCTAATGACCTTGAAATAACTTAAAAGGATAAAGAAGGTAGTTTTGGTATAAAAGAGAAATAATCGACTTTAAATGGGCTTATGATGTTGAAATTAGGGTTTATGAACTAAGAGAGCATTTAATATGATAAAAGCGTTATGGAGGCAAAAACCCTAATAAAACCCTAATGTGGTCTAGAAAGCCTAAGCTGGAATCCAAGTCTAGCTTTAGAATGTTCTGCATGAACTATAACACTTGGATCACATGCATTAATTTCAGGATATTGTTGATTGCGTGTTGCTTGTTCTTTATCCTTATTGCTTGGACAATCAAGTTTCTCTGGATCATGTATGTGGTTAATTACGAATAACCGCCTTAGTTTCCCGATGATTTTCCAGATGGTTAATCGCATTGAATGCAAATTATCAGTTTGGATGTTCATACTTGCAAACTATAAAGTCACTATGATTATCACATTAGTAATAGAAGTATGGATTCTCGCACCTACATGACACCCTGATGGATGATGCCAAATGTCAGGCCCAGATGGGTAGACCAATGGACACCTTGAATGGTGACCCCAGGCACCAAGCTCAGGAATGAGAAGGTGGCCTATGATATTGCATGACTGGTGGGCACCATGAGTGGTGACCCTCAGGCACCAAGCTCGGGATTGAGAAGGTGGCCTTAAGTCATTGGCAAAGGGCACCCTAAGGTGGGTATACCAGGGTTAGGGCAAAAGCGGTGGAGAATGTCATACTGAAAAGTGTAAATTGGCTTGTTAATTAATTTGATTGTAATTATTAAAATTTTATCTATATTTGCAAGATTTTGTTTGTTCCCACATACCAGTATATTTCGATATACTGGCCGACATTTTGTTTGTCGGCGTTTTAGGAACAACAATTGAAAGAACAAACAGTAAGTGACACATTGCGGAAAAAGAAATAAAGTGC
Source organism: Alisma plantago-aquatica (assembly GCA_963693085.1). Taxonomy (NCBI): domain Eukaryota; kingdom Viridiplantae; phylum Streptophyta; class Magnoliopsida; order Alismatales; family Alismataceae; genus Alisma; species Alisma plantago-aquatica. Next base: position 600,746,836 of record OY856410.1, on the reverse strand, counting down.
AGGTAGGATTAGATAGAATAATTCAAGACCAGGATAGATGGATTTCCAAGATTTTTAACGGTAAGTAAAGTTTTAATTTTATACCAAATTCCAGTTAGTTATTAGAATTTCATAATTGTTATTGATTATTTGTCGAACCTTTGATCCTGTTAATTGGATAATGGCACTGACCTTTCGGTCTCCCTTAATTGGGGGTTACCGGGAGGCGGGGTCGTTACAATTGGTATTACAGCATAGGTTCCTCACTTAATCTTTAATAATTATTAAATTTTACAAATTCCGTAGAAACCCAATGGAGTTATTAGAGGATTATCCGAAATACAAAGGTGTCTAGAAAAGGATCACGACTGAAGGCTGGAAATATTTTCCTATGCACTGCTAGTCGGAATACGAGGACTCCCAGATCTGTGTGACTTCCTTGCCAAAGTCTTAGGGTATGATTCGAAATATGATACCTTTAGGACTCTCTCATCTTGTTCATCCCTTCTCAACTCAAATTCTGTTAAGGACCTTAAGGATTAGGGTTTTCTCTTTTCTCCTCACCCTCTTGAGGTATGGGTAAGGTTAATAAGGTCTAAGGAATCCTCCACCAAATTAATAAAAAGCATGTAAAGAAGATGTCATGGACATAAGCTTAATAGATTAAGAGCAAACTAAAGAATAGATACATGCTTAGGTCGTATGACACGAGTTGTCTTTGCCCTCAGGAGAGACCTGAGGATAGACCTCCTTGTCTGGAGGATGAGTAGAGAGAATTAGTCCTGGAGGTAGAGACCTCCATTAAAAGTAGAGACCTAGCACATCCTTTGAGGATGAAGTTAACCCTAATCCTAAGTGAAGTTTAGAGAGAGAGACATGACATGATGAGTTAGATGTCATGGTTGACCAGATGTTTGGATTGCCATACGAGCCATGTGAGGTTGGGTGACCTAGCACTTTTGGCAACCCGGGAAAGGGTCGTGCATGTTAAAGCAAAGGGTAGCTCCTTCATGGATGAAGTTATTGAAGCACCTATAGAAACCCTATGGCTTATGCAAGTAAGGGATATCATGCCCCCAGAGTACGTTAGTGGTACGGTAGTAGGTTGAAACCCTGGACAGATGGGCATGATGGATGCCTTATGAGATAAGCATAAAGAGATCTGAAAAATCTTGAGCCAAACATGAGTTGAGAATAGGCTTCAACCACATAGGGTTTGCTTGAGAACATGAGCCTTCATGGAGAAGGGACCTCTAGTAGGTATGGTTGGAGGTGGTTTTAGCTCTAGAGAGAGGAAGCAGGACCCCATCAAGGAGGTTGGAAGTCTAAAACCCCGACACTTGAGGAATAGTGGGGAGTTAAGGATGATGCGACCTACGTGGATGATAGTGGTTGCCTTATTCTTGATTCCTAGAGGCTGATGATATCTTGGTTGCCTTTAGAGGAACCAAATCCTAGAGAGAGGACGATGCTTCTAGTACTCAGGGTATAAGTGGTTACCTACTGGATGAGATAAAGAGTGATTTAGACCCTGAGGAGGTTTAAGTAACCAGTTGTGAGGCTTTATACCTAGTTGGTTGCCCTAGAAGAGGACTCAACTCCGAAGCGTTGCTCGAGTAGAAAGATCATGGAGGTACATGACATACCTTGTACATGCTTGATTTGTGGTTAAGACGTTGAGCATGTAGGAGAACCTAGGGTTCCTAGGCCAAAAAGGGGAAGCAGTGTATCCGATGCTCATGATGAGATTTGAGTCTCTATAGTTTCGAGCATGGTACTCCTCATGTGTAGAGGTAAAGTAAATCCCTTATGTTAAGGGTATGTTTGATGAACCCCTCACAACTAAGATGATGTAATGTTGAGGATGAGAACAAGTGTGACCTAGCATGGTTTTGTAGGTACACTTGTGCCTTAGTAGTTTTTGGTTTAAGCATGCTCATATGGATGTAAACCCTAAGAATGCTTGTGACCTTTGTTATAAAGGTGTAGTTTCCTCCCATCCTAGGAGAGAGACCCTTTGGTAGGGAGTTTACCAGTTTGGTTGGTTTTGAGGTAACCTAAGGAGGTTTCGTAGGATCTTGAGAAGCTAAGTGAAGAGTACATGGCATGAGAATGAACCTATAGACCCATAGATAACCATCTTTATGTGCATGTGGATGTGTTACCATGGAGGTAACTGATATGGGGCTCGACCAAGGTAGGCAGGTCGCCATGACCCTTATGAAAGGATGAAAGTCAGCCCATGAATGCAAGAAGAGAGATGATGAATGTTTGGGTAAGGTTATATGTTGGACATGTACAATAATAGAATCCTATGTCTATCCTAGGTTCAGGTAGGGATAAGACTGATGGAAGAAGGAGTTGCCTAATTCCCTAGTTGCACATGACCATAGGGTCGGGAGGTAGTAACTATCATTGTCTGAGGGCCATGGGTTAGGAGATTGATCACGTTCATGAACTCATGGGACCCAAAGGGCAGATGAGTAGGGCACTCTCTGGATGCATAAGGGAAGAGGGATGACCCCAAAAGTGTTGGCACCCTATGGACCTATAGGAGATGACCAAGGATTGTGTGGTGACCCAAGTAGGTTTCATATCAGTTTTTCCATGGAAGTAATTTTTGATATCATGATGTTTGTAATGTGGAGACATGAGTTGCACGTTTCAACTTAGATTTGAAGGTGTACTGGCAAGGTGGGATGTACCATCTCTACTCTTGGAACAGGAAGAACTCTATATTTGGACTACAACTAAATGCTTAATTCCTCTTGTTATGGGAGGGAGAGATGGGACAGTACGCATGCCATACACCAAGAATAAAAGATGATGTGATTTGGAACGTTGCTACAAGGTATGAGGATAGAGATGATAACATACCTTGGTGGGGTGAATGATACATGGATGGTGTACAAACATTAAGAGAGAGTAGTGTAGTCAGCTTATGAGGATGTTTTATCAGGAGCTATGTGAAATTTACAAGTTAACCAAGGTTGAGTTTGATCACCCTAAGGATGAAATCAGAGTTTTTTGATGAAGACAAACTTAGAGTTGGAGATGAGATGATAAGTATGATACATGGAGGTGTATGTCTTCGACATTACTTAACACTGAAGGATAAGAAGGGGTAATGAATACTCAGGTTGAGATATAGCTGCCTAGTTTAGCTGGAAGCTAGAAGAAGTTGAGGTTGTTTGGCTAACCCTATGTTTGGAAAGAAGATGTGTTTTGGCTAAAACTCGGATGTAATAAGATATGTTGAACAAGTTAATGGATGATTGGGTATCCAGTTTAGTCCTTAATGTAGAAAAAGGATGGTGATAGAATCTCAGATACACTTCTTTGGATTGGAAGGTAATAAAATCGTTTTGAGAGTGGTTTAGGGTTTCTGAGGTATCAAGCTTGAGGAATCATAACAATACATGAGGTCATGATATGCCTTGATACTACAAAGATAGTAAGTGATGGTTGCATTCTGGATGTTTAAACAAAGTTGCATGTAGCATGTGGTCATGCAAGCCAGGAGGTGAAGGACGAACACCATTAACCCAGCGCATGGATATAAAGTATAAAGATGTCCTGAGAGGGAATGGGAGTTCATCATTATGGATGTTGTGAGTCTCTCCTAGACCAAGAAGGTCAAGATACAATATAGGTTATGGTAGATCGCCTTACCTAGATGACATGAGAAAGGAAGAGTTCTGTTAAGGGACAAATCTGGTTGAACTACATATGAAAAGAGATGGTTCAACTACACCATGGTGTGAATTCAAAAGTTCTTGATGTGACCTAAAGGTTCACTTCTGTGGAGGTGGAAGTAGATACATGAAGAGCTCAGTGTTTATACAGTTTATCACCCCATACTAATGGACAATATGATTCGGACTAGAGGGTTTGATGAGAGCATGTGTGCTCATTTAGCATGATACATAGAGACAGTTCTTAAGATGTGTTGTTAACCGCCATAGCCTTTATCGGGATGCAAGAAGTTCTATAGGGAGGTTGTGTCGGTCACCACTTCATTATGATGATGTTGGTGAAGGAGGTCTCACGAAGGTCAGAAAAGAACCACAAATGTGTGCATATGAAGTCTCTTTGATCGTGCAATGGCTGAGAGAGAGCCCAGTGGTGACATGAGTCACGAGCTGATGCAAAGCACACTGATATGATGTTCACTGTTGGAGAATATGTGATGTGAAAATCCAACCCCTCTAAGCTACAGCTGAGAAAGTTGAGTCCCCAATATATGGGTCCATTTGGGATGGATTGGTGGAGATGGTTGTGTTTAACCTTACCCATCAGGATAAAATGATGTGTTGCATGAGTTTGGTCTAGAGCACTATGTGAGGTACCCAAGCCAGGTGTTGTGCCCTGAACCTATTCATCTTTTGAAAGGCTAAAAAGTCCTGAGTCACCTATGAGGGTACGATATACCAAGGTAAGAAAGAACTCAGATGGAAGAAAATGAGATAATGAAGGTTCTTGGGAAACCCCATGGAAAGGGTGAAGCCACATGTGAGCCCTGATGGACATAATAACACTTATCCTGTTTGTTTGCTTGCTTGATGGAATTTTGAGGGCAAAATTCTCATAAGGGGGGAAGGATGTTACAACCCCAAATTTTGGGTTCCGTTGGTGAGAAATGTAATTTCTCATATTAAAGATATTTGGACAAATAATGATATAATTTGTTGTGAATAAATGGATTTCGTTTAAAATAGCCTTGTTGTTTAATTTGTGGGCTATATTGTCTATTGGGCCCAATAACAAGGAAATTCAATTAATTAATGAATAATTGAGTTGTTCAGAAAAGAGAGATGAGGTTGAAACCTATAGAAGGAAAAGGAATGTAATCCAAGAATGAATTTCGTGCCTCTTGGGTCCCTTGGGTTCCAAGGAGTCCAAAGTCACATAAAGAGAGCAATAAGAAAAGAAAAGATCAATTAAGTATTTCTTTATTAAGAAAGAAATTGAAAATATTGATGAAATGTGGAAAATAAGTGAAAAGAGGTATAATGGAGTAATACTTGGTGGAATTTCGTATCCCAAGGATTCCTAATGTTGAAAGGAATACCAATAAGGAAAATTAAAGAAGAAAACCTCAAAAAGATATATTTTAATGAAGAAATAAACAAGATAATGTGAAATAATGCATTTAGATGCATCTAGAAGGATAATGAGTGTCCAATAAAAAGGATTTCGAATTATTAGAGTTTCTTGGGATCCAAGGTGTCCCAATGAATAAAGAGGAAAGAAAAACTACCTATAAAAGAAAATAAGTGAATAATGTAATACATTATTAATGGATTATGTGGTTTTGCTAGAAAGAAAGTAATTTCTATTAAAGGAAAATAGGATTTAGTGCCTATGGATTGAAAAGCAAGAAATAAAGAGATTAAGCAAGAGGAATTTCGAATTCCTAAGATCTAATGAAAAAAGTACACAAAGAAAGAGAGAAGAATACTTATAAAATAAGGAAATCCCTTTCCTATAAGGAGTAGCCTTGATTGCTTAGTGGGCAAGCGATCTGGGGCATGGGTACTCCCCTATTTAAAGGATAGACCCTCTAGTTCGAGTCCAAAGAGAGATTCCACGCAACTACATCTCCCTTCTTCTTGTTTCATTCATGCAAACCCTAATAGAGGGTGTAGATCTACGTCGGTGACAACGAAGGTGTCGTGTGTAGTCTTGATGGAAGAAGGACGCTCCCACGACTACCATGGAGTGCCCGGCCATCTTCTCCTTGCTCTCGTCCTCGCCCAACCACTGCATGAGGTTGTAACCCCGTGGGAAAGCACAGGCTTGTCGTGCATGGAGCTGGCCGTCTCGGCCGAGAATGGAGGCCTGGTTGGGTGCGGCAGGGGGAATCGGAGGCAGTGAGGTGGGTTCAGGCAAGCTCCGAACCTTGAGGTGGTGTGGAGCGGTCGAACGAGGCGTTGCAGATCGGAGACAGAAGGGTTTTGCAAGGTTGAAGACAGACGGTGCCATTTGGACAAAACTACCCCTCTAGGTACTGAGGAAACGAGTAACTTATCAAGGGTAGTTTGGCCTTTGCATTATGTTTTGCAAACTGGGTCACGCTGCGTGGATAGAAATGACGTGGCAACTCCTGATTGTCTCAAGTAAGTAGATTCTTGCAAAATTGATAATTAATTAATCGTAGCTCGGATGGATATGCATGATATATGTATTATGCTCAAAAGAACACGAGGAATTCATTAAAAATATAATTGAAGCCGGATTCCTTTTGCAATTCGAAAAGTAATGGAAGATATCAACTTTAATGTATTAATGTTTAAAGAACCCTATTTTGAAATGAATAATATATTTATAAGGGTTTAATGGATGATTAGAGTTAGTATTAACATGTTAATAATTAGGAACAAAAAGGATGAGTTTTCATGTAATTAGTTTAATCTCAAGTTTAATGTGCATGAATAATACTTTAATGGGCCTTGAAACCCTAATGTTGGTAAGTTTGACTCTTAATGGCTTTAATTGACTAATTTCATGATTAAAGTTGGAATATGTTGAATCTAAGATATTTCGAGCATTAAAATCCCTAATTTGTGGATAAATAACCTTAATATTGAAATTTGGGTTTTTGATTGAATTAAGGTAGAATTAATAATAAATAGAGTTCATATGGGAATTAGACCAAGTTGTAAATCCGAAAGAAACTAAAGGTGATAATTGAGTCTAATGACCTTGAAATAACTTAAAAGGATAAAGAAGGTAGTTTTGGTATAAAAGAGAAATAATCGACTTTAAATGGGCTTATGATGTTGAAATTAGGGTTTATGAACTAAGAGAGCATTTAATATGATGAAAGTGTTATGGAGGCAAATACCCTAATAAAACCCTAATGTGGTCTAGAAGGCCTAAGGTGAAATCCAAGTCTAGCTTTAGAATGTTCTGGATAAACTATAACACTTGGATCCCATGCATTAATTTCAAGATATTGTTGATTGCTTGTTGCTTGTTCTTTATCCTTATTGCTTGGACAATCAAGTTGCTCTGGATCAGGTATGTGGTTAATTATGAATAACTGCCTTAGTTTCCTGATGATTTTCTGTATGGTTAATCATATTGAATGCAAATTATCAATTTGGATGTTCATACTTGCAAACTATAAAGTCACTATGATTATCACATTAATAATAGAAGTATGGATTCTCGCACCTACATGCCACCCTGATGGATGATGCCAAAGGTCAGGACCAGATGGGTAGACCAATGGACACCTTGAGTGGTGACCCCAGGCACCAAGATCGGGAATGAGAAGGTGGCCTATGATATTGCATGACTAGTGGGCACCATGAGTGGTGACCCCCAGGCACCAAGCTCGGGATGGAGAAGGTGGCCTTAAGTCATTGGCAAAGGGCACCCTAAGGTGGGTATACCAGGGTTAGGGGAAAAGCGGTGGAGAATGTCATACTCAAAAGTGTAAATTGGCTTGTTAATTAATTTGATTGTGATTATTAAATTGTTAGTTATATTTATAAGATTTTGGTTGTTCCCACATACCAGTATATTTCGATATACTGACCGACGTTTTGTTTGTCGGCGTTTTAGGAACAATAATTGAAAGAACAAACAGTAAAGTGACACATTGCGGAAAAAGAAATAAAGTGCAAGGATGATTAGGTAGAATAATTCAAGACCAGGATAGATGGATTTCCAAGGTTTTCAAAGGTAAGTAAAGTTTTAATTTTATACCAAATTCTAGTTAGTTAGTAGAATTTCATAATTGTTATTGATTATTTGTTAAACCTTTGATCCTGTTAATTGGATAACAACACCGACCTTTCGGTCTCCCTTAATTGGGGGTTACCGGGAGGCAGAGTCGTTACATCATCCAAAGCAGACACCTCAAAAGTATCCTAGGCAAACAGTTTCAAAAGTTGGAAACCAATCAGTTTCATTGAAATTGGTTAAACTGTTTCAACAAACTGTTAGAAACCAAACGGTTTCTAACCGTTTGGAGAGGTTGACCATTTACAATGGTTGATTGTTTACATATCATAGGTTGATGTTGATGGTTGATGACCCATTAATTCAATTGATTAGTTCCAAAGGGTTCATTAGTTGAAGGTTAATCAATTATCAAACCCTAATTGGGTTAAGTGTTGAAATTGCAATTGGTTGATTTAAAACTTTGGGTTGATTAACCCCACCCAAATATCCTCAAGACCATTTGGACGTCAACCAAGACAGTTCAGAGGTCTATGGTTGAGTATGATGGGGTAATTGAAGATCTAGAGATGGCAAATTGAAATGCAATCAATAGTTCAATTGGTGATCAATCTAAAGATCTAAATCCTAATTGAATTTCTCAAATTCTTTAATGATGGGATGGGGCAAGTGGTCTCAATACCGTTTGGAGGTCATCCAAATGACCTCAAGACCATTTTAGGTCAGGTCCTATCATAATTTGATGATGATTCATTGATTTCAATTGAAGCGATTCCACAATGTTAATCATTGAAGGTCCCTCGATTTCAAAACCCTAATTTAGGGATATATCAGATGTAACCCTAATCTAGGGTAATGGTGTAACTCTAAACTAGGATGATAATATGGGAAATCCCGATTCAGGGTAAAATCGTGAAAAACCTAATTTGGGAAGATGCTTCATGAAACCCTAATTGAGGTTGATTCCATGAGAAATCCTAATTGAGGGTGATTCTATGAGAAACCCTAATTGAGGGTGATTCTATGAGAAACCATAATTTAGGGTGATGCCATGAGAAACTCTAGTAGGGATGAATAGTAAACCTTAATTATGGGCAATGTGATGTGAAAGCCTAATGAAGGGTGATGTTATATGCAATTCTAACCCTAATGAAGCATGATAGTATGTGAAACTCTAAACCCTAATAAAGGGTGATTGTATGGGAGACCTAATCCTAATAATGGAATAGTGATTATTACACTGATAAGGGAAATACCTAAAATGATTGATTATCGGTAACCTTATAGCAAAGCAATTCCTTAACCTGAGATGAGTCCATATCATTGAAGATAGTTGGACAATTCTAATGAGTGTTCTATGACCTATGCACTTTATGATAAAGGTTATAGGTTAGTGAATAAAAGCATTAAGATGGGAAGTACCTTAATACAATATAAATTGATAAACTCAAGTAAGTTCAAAGTGCTGAGGGAAGTCATATATCAATACGTCACAGATATCACATCCAACTCTTTAAGAATGATATCCCCTGATGCATCTCAAATTCAACATACTTGGATGAGTAACATATAAAGAGTGCTATCCTAATCATTACATCATGATGTTTAATGTGCTTTATGAGTCATGAGATTAATTGTTACCTAGTGAGAGATAAAAAGATATTTTGATAGGCCTTGTAAACCACATGAGTAAGTTGATACCTAGTGAAAGGTACTAAGATAACTATAAGAGATGATAATGTTCTTAATAAACCAAGAAAATGGAAACTTATTAACGTAATCATTATAACTAAAGGATACAATAATAATGATGGAACCTTGATTATACAAGCGTGGAGAAAAGAGGGATACTCGTATTACATAAAGAATGTGATTGAGCATGATGGCATGGCCAAAGTTCAAATGTCAGTACAAGAATCAGGTACCCAGTGCTGTGTAAATAGACATGGGATGTAATCACAGGATTGGCATAGTCCAATACCTGGAATAGATGCACAGGATTGGCATAGTCTAATACCTAGAATAATTGCACAAGATTGGTAAAAATCCAATACCTGTAATAATGTCACATGATTGGACATAACCCAATACCTGGAATAATGTCACAGGATTGGTACAATCCAATACCTGGAATAACTGCACATGATTGGTAATAATCCAATACCTGGAATAATGTCACAGGATTGGTCATAACCCAATACCTGGAATAATGACACATGATTGGTACAATCCAATACCTGGAATAACTGCACTGGATTGGTATTAACCCAATACCAAGAATAACAACACAAGATTGGTAATAATCCAATACCTAGAATAATGTCACAGGATTGGTCATAACCCAATACCTAGAATAATGTCACAGGATTGGTATAATCCAATACCTGGAATAATTGCAAAGGATTGGTATTAACCCAATACGTGGAATAACTATGCATGATTGGTAACCCAATACCTAGAATAATGTCACAGGATTGACATAGTTCAATACCTAGAATAACTTCACAGGATTGGTAATAATCCAATACCTGGAATAATGTCAAATGATTGGTCATAACCCAATACCTGGAATAATGTCACAAGATTGGTACAATCCAATACCTGGAATAACTACATAGGATTGGTATTAGCCCAATACATGGAATAATTGCACAGGATTGGTAATAATCCAATACCTGGAATAATGTCACAAGATTTGTCATAACCCAACACCTGGAATAATATCACAAGATTGGTACAATCCAATACTTGGAATAACTGCACATAATTGGTATTAACCCAATACCTAGAATAACTGCATAGGGTTGATAATAACCAAATACCTGGAATAATTTCACAAGATTGACATAGTTCAACACCTGGAATAACTACACAACATTGGTAATAACCCAATACCTGGAATAATGTCACATGATTGACATAGTTCAATATCTAAAATAGTTGCACAGGATTGACATAGTTCAATACCCGAAATAATGTCACAGGATTGACATAGTTCATTACCTGGAATAGTTGCACAGGATTGACATAGTTCAATACCTAGAATAATGTCAAAAGATTGACATAGTTCTATACCTGAAATAGTTGCACAAGATTGGCATAGTCCAATACGTGGAAAACTTGGGATTCGCATAGTCCAATACTTGGAATAGATACCCAGGAACAATATAAGTCCAATGCTCGTACTAGTTGCACAAGATTGGTATAATCCAATGCCTAGAATATTTATACAGGATTGGTATGGACCAATGCTTAAACAACACATGATGAGGTATACTCTCATGTTTAGTTTAAACCAATATCACTTTAGCTGATTGGATAAAGTTAACAGATAGAAACAAGAAAGAGTCATGGGTGACATAACAGAGTAATGAGTATCATGAGAAAAGCATGGGATGTTGAGTTAATACAATAGATGAATGATATACATGTTCTTTCTATTCCTTATAAAGAGAATAGATGATTAATTCTCTATCATAGTTAGTTGCAATGTTTAAAGATGAGAATGATCTAAACTGCTTATCCTCTGCTCAGATTTATATTATAAACTGCAATAATAATATATCTGGCAAAGAGTTATATCTCTCGCTGGGGCAATTTTCAATTGTCTCACCCCCATGGGATCCAACATTTTTAGGTGGACGAACACAGAGAAGATTGAGAACATCTTGCAGATGAAGAACTTCAACAGTAGCAGGGACAGTAGTGACAGCTCAGGTTGAGTGTACTGTCTGTCGTGTCTTGTAGATAGATATCCTATGTGTCATCTCTGTACTCTCAGGTCCTCAGAGTTAATAGTTAGTGATTTTAATGAATCATTTTGAGATTTTTTCTTGATGCCTCAAGGTTCTTATGTTGTCTGTGTTTAGCTTTTAACAAGGCAGTTGATATTGTAACCCTCGAGAAGAAATGGTACAAGATATGTACTTATGAACTAGGATGTAAATGTAATACATTGGTTCTTGTTGAAAGAAGTTTTCCTATGAATGTATCTCTTTGAAAAAGGTTTTAATTTTTAGTGATTTTCAGTAATTCGTTGTTAGTAATTGCTTCCGCTTAGTTAATGATGTATGTTTTGAACGCTTCACCACATCAGGGGTTGTGGGATTGGGTATTTCTCCAAATCAATTTATTCTACCATGTATCTAATGTTGATGACAAAGTATAGGTGTAGGAGTAGTAGAAGACTCTGCAAACCCAGGAGTATGCTCCTCAGAAGAAGACTCTTCTGGTCTCTTTTAGCTCTGTGTAACCACCTAAACCCAAGTTGTGGTAATGCACATTCTTTGCACACCATTCTTTTTTAGCATCGTGTCAATCCTGGTTAATACAGACCATTTGTAATGCGTAATACATTAAATTGATATGAATGTATCTTAAAAGAGGAAGCTGAATACATTAATTGATAACAATTTATTATAATAATGAGTCTTAATGCCTTAAATTCATATGTTTAACTTGAATCAACAAATGTGTCCCACACCTTCGAGTCAGTATAGGAACCATTGCTCAGTGGTTGATTTCTATTTCTTGTTGTTCACTATGTATCCTCTTGTTAGACTTATCCTATAATTCCTTAATAGCCTCCCATAATGTTACATCACCACTTTGCAATGCAGTTTTTCATCAAGCTCAAAGATTTTCTTCAAGATTTCATAATGTGAATGGCATATATATATATATATATATATATATATATATATATTAAAATATATATATATTAAAATATATATATATAATATATATATATGTATATATAAATAGAATTGTAAATATCTTTAAAAATAATAATATCTCACACATAACTCCTTCCATATATAGTTGTTGTTGGAAGGATCAACTTTATGCTAAGATTGTATTATTATATTAACTTTTCTAAGACTAAAAATCCTTAGATATTGAATGAAAGTGTGATCACCCGACATCAAAGCAAGCCATCACTAGTAAATTATTACAGAATAACCATAAGCAGCGGATTTACAAAATCACTAAAAATTAAAACCATTTTGCAACAAGATCATCTACCAGTAAACTCTCAAAGAAAGAACCAAAATTTTAGATACATAGGGTGCACACTGTACATACATTGTACCATCTCATCTCAAGGATAACATATAATAGTTGCTTTGTCAAAATATTTACTAAAGCAACATGAAACCTTGAGGCATACAAGCCAAAATCTCAAATTGTTTATAAAGCATTTACATACTGACTCCAAGGACCTTAGAGTACAGAGATGACAAATAGGACTTCTATCTACAAGACACGACATATAGTAAACTCAACCTGAGATGTTACTACTGCCCATGTTGCTGTTGTTCTTCCTCTGCAGTACGGTCTCTACCCCCTCATGCATGTCCACCGTTGTGGAGAGTATGTACAAGAGCGTTGATGAATCATCCCAACTTCACGACAAAAGGAGGTGAAGACCTTTTGGGTATACTCAAGGGAGTTGTCAGTTCGAATGATCTTAATAGACGTTGAAAATTGAACTAAAACCAACTTGTGAAACTCACGAATTAGTGAAAAAACTTCATCACAAGTAGAAAGTAAGTAAAGCCATGTCATTCTAGAAAAATCATCCAAAAATGTAAGAAAATATATATAGCCATCGTAACTAGTGGTTCTGAATGGATCACAAACATCTGTATGAACTAAATCAAACATATGAGATGATTGTTTACAAATACGGGCTGGGAAAGACACACGATGATGTTTTCCTAGTTGACATGCATTACACTGAATGGAAGAACATGAAGATAAAGAACTATCTAATAGTTTAAGCTTGTCTAAAGGTAAATGGCCATGACGAAGATGTAGCTGAAGTGGCGTGGAGGCAAGAAGAGCTTGTGGTCAGCTGGAGGGAGTGGCAGAGAAGTAGTAGAGATCACCAGAGCGTACACCCTGCCCAATCATCATCAAATTCCTCCAACCTGTAAAAAAAACTAGAAGGACCAAAAGTTACAAAGCATTTGAGAGAATCAACAATTTTTGCTACTGACATCAAATTGTATGGAAAGTTTGGAACAAAATGGACAACAGTCAACTTGGCTTTAGAAGAGATAGGAACAGTGCCACACTAAGTTACTTGTTTGACTGACCCATCCACCATGGTGATAGAGGAATGAGGGATAAATGAATCAGATGTGGTTAAAAGATGGGGCATACCCGTCATATGTTGAGTCGCACCCGAATCCATAATCCAGTTAGAATTGGCAGCAAGCATGGATGCCCCAACATTACCTTGAGATGAGGTGGCAAGATGGGCAGAAGAACCAGTTGTATGTAGATCTCTGATTTGCCAATCTAAAGATGCAGAAGTGGTAATACTATTGTGGAGGGAAGAATCTCCATAATATTGGGCAGCTTGGCGAAGTCATTCGTATTCCTCATGAGATAATGAGACATGAGAAGCTTGAGAAGATACTTTTGGTAAAGGAGGAGCATGAACAATTGCCAGAGTAGACAATTGACCAATGTGGGTAGGTGCTTGAGCAACATGCACGGAGCCTCTGCCACGTCCTCTCCCATAGTGTGCTGGATATCCATGGTTTGAGTGACAAACATCTTCAGTGTGGCCTAACCTGCCACAATAAGTGCACTTCGGGCGTTGGCCTCATCCACGACCACGACGTCTAGACGCCACAGCCATTGTTGATGGGGGTTCACATGCACCATTAGGAGAAATACGGGGAGCAAGCATTTCAGACTCGGCCAGACGTGTATATGCTTGGTCCATGGATGGAAGGGTCACACCAACTAGGAGTAGTGGTCAAACAGCCGCAAAGTGAGGATGAAGCCCGTTGAGGAAGCGACCGGTGAGGAGAGTTTCTCTTTCTTTAGTAACCTCAGTAGAGGTCGTGGGAGAGAAAAAATTTAGTTGGTTGGACAAGGCCTTCATTGCATCATAGTACTTGGACAGGGGTCGCTCCCCTTGCTGATCCGAGAAGATTTTGTCCATGGCGTTGAAGATACGCAAATAGTTGTCTTCCTGAGTGAAGAACTGCTTCATTTCGTCCCACATTGTTTTCGCGCACTTGTGCCACATGTATTTGACGGCAATATCAGGCTCCATGCACCCCCAGAGCTAAGAGAGAACTTGGTTGTTGTCTGTAGTCCAGGCAGTATCCGGTACGATAGGGGCATCCTCAGTGATAAACTTGAGTTTACCCCGAGACTCAAGAAATGTCTGAACAACATTCATCCAAAGTAGAATGTTGTCATCATTAAGTTTCATGACAGATATGTGCGGCATATCATTGTAAACAATAGTTGTTTTAGCAGCATCACCCATGATATGGTAAGAAAGATAATAGAGACTAGCACAATCTAAAAAGACAGAATCGTACCGGAATGTAGCACGGTACAAATAGAAAGTAAAGGTACCGGAATGTAGCACGATACAATAGAACGAAATAGAAATACTACAGGAATGAAAACTCAGTAGAATGAGGAGTAGCACTACCGGAATGGGTCTCGGTAGGAAAGACGATATGCTTCATCTCCCCAGGCCATAAGTGTGATTGTAATATGTAATCAACTGTGTAGAATATTTGCTTAAGGATTAAATACGGAAAAACATTGGTTGATGTATACTTATTTTATACATCTTAATTGGATAGATGTTATACATGAATCTTTATATTCCTAAAGTGAATAAATGATTTATTACTCTATCATAGATAGCATTACTTTAAGAGAAGAGATTATTGTGTTTTTCTTATAACAGTGATTAATCTTGTTTATTAATATAAAAGAACCTCTGTCAGTTTTATACTGAAGATGAACTATCACAAGTTCAAGACTCGTTCACAACTCCTCTATAAGAAAAGAATCACCGTAGATAAGAACTTGGTGAATAAGAAAAGAAAGGAAAGAATCACAATTGAGATCCATGCTTGAACCAAGGTTGAAGATGACCATGGCTTCACCTAAGCTTAATGACTCGAGATCTTCCTTTCTCATTTCTTATTAAAACGATATCAAATATTAAGAGAGTTATAGGGGTCGAAAAGATTCACTAGTTGGTGAAAGGAAGGGTATATAACCTTGAGGTTCATGGGAGAGAGTGTAGGAGGTGTCATCACCTTACTACTAGTAGGTGCCACATTGCCATGCATGGATTGACATGTGTACTTGCATGCATTCCATCTTTACATTACCATGCATATAAAAACTTGAGGATAATGCAAGGGATAAGGGTCGGCCCTATTGGTTATCTTCTAGGGAAAGACACTTCCACTCACATTAATTTATTCACAAATGAATGCAATCTTTCCCAAGGAAAGTTGCAAGTTGATATCCATTGCTTTATTGAGGTGCTTACCTCGTTTTTACAAAGGAAAATAGTTAAAAACATGATATGGGGTTATCATCTTTGGTTCCTTAGCTGATAGGAACTCCCATTTAATCACTCCAACCCGATACACTTAATACAAGCTCAAATTAGGGTTTCCATTCAACCCCTTTCTTGGTCTTTTATTCACCAAGAATATTGCCACTCATAAATAATTCAATAATGGTGTCTCATTCATTCTCTCTCATTTAAATGATACATTAATGAAGTAGGGACTCTCTTTAGGTGGTAATTTGCTTATCAACCCTACATTTTGGGTAAATTACAAATTGCACAAAAATTGGTACACAAGGCACAAGCATTATTCAAACAAGTTAAAACTTGGAATTTAGGCTTTCCACAAGCCACCAATTAGCATCATTCTCTCTCTTATGATGTTAAACACTTAAGGCACGTTCAACACTTTATATATTGCAATATAACCCCTCATCTTGGGTAAATTGCATTTTGGTCCAAAATAAGAGAACATTGCTCAAACATCATTCACACATGACCAAACTTGAAACATAAGTTTTTCACATGATAACAAAACACCTTAGATGATTATCTTATAGTTATAAGAAACTTATTTAAGCCAAACAATAGGGTTAGACCTAAACTCAGGTCAGGGATGTTATAGAAAGTATTGTGATTCTTCCCAATAGGATTTCTTGCATTAACAAAGTCAACAACTAGCTTTGGTAATGTACCCCTTTGCACAACTAACTTGTTCATCAAGGTGATGCCTCTTCTATGTGCATGATCATGTTATTCCTTTAAAAATTAAAAAAGACCATCAGGGTCCACATCATTTGGATGCTCATCCTAAAATTCTAAAGAACACTTATAAGAGATAGAGAATGTAAAATGCCCATCTATATATTAATTTTTGTAGAGTATGTAAAATTCACATCTTTGTACTGAAACAATGCAATTTACACTGTCATGATGCTCTTCCTCATAGTGCACATCGTCATGGTGCTCATCCTCATGGTCAGACACCATCTAAAAGATAGTTGAAGAATGAAATATAAGGGATAAAGAATGTAACATGTACATGTCGTATATGAAACATATATAATTGTAACAAAGAATGTAAAATACATATTTAGCATTTAAAACTAAAATACATTGTTCTAGTATTGGTTGGATGTTTGATCAATTCATATTCTTTCTGTGTGATATCCATGCAGATATAAGTCAGTGTTAACTTCAACCTTTGGTGTTGGCAAGCCAACTAAGAATTGTTTGGATTCATCATACTTGTCATAGTACTCTTCATCATCTATAGGATCTACACTGAACTATCATTTATCATGAAGAAATAAAAATCATATTTCATTTGCAGGACTGTCAAAGTAGAATACTTGCTTCTCCTGTGATGTCATTACGAATGGTTCACCCTTCTCACAAAATTTTTCAAAATTCACTAATATCAAACCTGATTCATGTTTTACAACTCATTTGGTGATATCCACCCAATTACATCTAAAGATGGAAACTCTAAAATATATATATTCAAGCTCCCATTTTATGTCTTCAATGACACCATAATATGATATTTTAGCTTCACACGGACTCTTATCCTTCACTTTAGAAAAATACAGTGAAGACGTTGGAGGATGACCCCACTATTTTGTATGACACTTTTAATATATTAATGTTCTGTATAACATGAAAATCCATTTATGTCAAACCCTTCATAAGACATAACATTCAATTTTGGTTTAAACGTGAGTAATTTGATATTTTTAGACACATTATGTGTTGTTCAAGATAGTTGATAGAAGAATTTGTCCTCAAACCACCTAATAGATGTTCTATTATGCTCTCTAGCAAGCCACATTAAGCTAGTTTGAGGATATTTTGTGTTAATAAAATTAATATTTTCGTGGTATAAATATCCACTTCATTGAAGTTGCATAAAACATACAAGTGTTTCGTTCCCATAGCTCAAGACAAATTACTTTCACTCATGCTACTAAAGTCCCTTTTACGGAATAGGGTTCAATATTCTTTTCACAGGAAGGAGCTTCATTACAATTTAAAAAGTCCTTTTAAAAGTTGGCAACCTCCCTATCCATATAACCCTGAATAATACTCCATTTAGTTCGATAACAGTTTCGAACATCACCTATACAAACACTCATGTACTGTTTAAAAGGATACATCCCATGTAAGAAATTCAATCCCAATATTTTCACTTCTTTAGTCAAATGGATAACCATATGTACCATGATATTAAAGAATGAAGGAGAAAAATACATCTCAAGCTTGCAAAGGGTAATGGCTGTTGGATCCTAGATGGGTGATTAGATGCTCTAGAAGGGGGTGGGGGTGAATAGAGCTGAATGCACTTAAACAAAATTCATTAGACCTTCAAGATATATCACAAGATAAGGTTGCTAAATAGGTAATTTGATTGCAACTAAAACATGCATAGCAAGGATGAGAGAGATTGAACATACACCAAGAGACAAGCTATATAGAGTGGTTCCACACTTCAAACTAGAAGTGAGTCAGTCCACTACCTAGAGAGGTCAACCTCTAGGATTTCTTAACCTTCCATCTTTATTATATTCATTATAAGAGATACAATACATGACCACCAAAGGACTTACCTATCCAATACAAAGAGTCTTCAACCTTACCAAGGACTTACCTACTTTGTAAGAGTCTTCCACCTTCTTCCAAGGACTTACCTACTCTTGCACAAGTCGTCAGCCTTCAAGGAATTACCCACTCTTCTTGGATCTTCTGCCTTTGACTTCACCTTCACTCGGAGAAGCTTCCACTAAGGACTTACCCACTTGTGCAAGGAGTCTTCTGCCTTCACCAAGGACTTACGCACTCTTGCTCCAAGTCTTCAGCCTTGATCTTCACAAAGAGACTCCTTCCCTTATTCTTCTTTACCTCTCTTAACCAAGATAGAGAACCTTCATATTCATGGTTGAAATGAGAGATAGGGAGGTGGTGGAAGTGAGAGCCTCACTAGATATACATATAAGACTAGCTCTCTTATAAATCCCCTACTCACTCTAATGGATGTAGCAAGTGATTAAGCTTAGAGAGAGAGAGGAGGCTGTAGGAAGAACTC
Source organism: Alisma plantago-aquatica (assembly GCA_963693085.1). NCBI lineage: Eukaryota > Viridiplantae > Streptophyta > Magnoliopsida > Alismatales > Alismataceae > Alisma > Alisma plantago-aquatica. Next base: position 600,727,733 of record OY856410.1, on the reverse strand, counting down.
AATTATAGAATAGGAAACTCACATAGAGGTTGCATTGAATGCTCAACCTTGGAATGAATCCCAAGGGGTCCTATTTATAGCTGGGATGCCTCTTAGCCTTTGGGAACACTTGAGAATGAAAACTAACCATTTTATGGCTTACAACAAATATATTTTCATTTGTTGTAACTCCACAACGGCTAGAAGAACTTTTTTGTACTTTTTTGTACAGTGCAATCGGTCGAGTTTCTATAAGGGTAACTCGACCGATAGAGTAAAAAACAAAGCCGATATTCAGACCATCGGTCGAGTTTGTCCTGGGAAAACTCAACCGACCAATGAAAATCGAATTGGTCAATTACTGCATCAATCGAGTTTTTTGAAGTGTAAACTCGATCAATCAAAAGTCATTTTCAAGATCCAATCAGGATCGGTCGAGTTTGCAACTCACATAACTCAATCGATGAACAGCCATATGTGAATTTTGGAAAATGGCTTTTATGTGCTTAAACATTCGATCTAAGTGCTCTTGATTTTTTTAGCTTAATTACAAGTCATACAATCATTACAAGTGATTTACAACATGATTCTAATGGATTTACATCATATTACAAAAATGTGCACTTGTATTGACTTTGACTTGTTTTTCTCCAATTTGATATGTGCAAGTTAAGGAATTTGGAGTGTATCTATACCTAACCTGAAATCACTCAAGTAGAGACATTAGACATCAATATGTGGAATGGTTAGTCATCATCAAAACACGGGTTTAACATGAGTCAACATTTACCTAATTGACCTTGAGTCAATAATGGCCACTTCTCTTTGCAATTTATCAATATTCTAAAGATCAATAACCTTGTTGCATAGAGTGTGTTGATGAAGAAACAAAGCCTCATAATTGCAAATTGAATATCCACAAATAATATTTTATATATTAGTGTGTGACAATCATGAGATTGAAGACCTTTTAGCTTCAGATCCTCCTTTTAAGGAACTATTTGTTACCCCAAGTCCACACTCCTAATGGATACATAGCCAAAGGTGAGTGGACTGGGGCTCCCATCTATGGAATGGCACAATGTTTCACATAAGCAATATATATGTAAAAGAAATAACAACAAGATATAATAATATACCAAAGGAGATAAGAGACATGTACCTATTTCTAGATTCAAGTATACCCAATAGTGATTCATTTATAGGTCTTAGAGCTTTGAGTGCAGCAGATCTTAATTTGGCAACTAAAAATTCAATAAACATAAAATAATAAAGCTAAAGCTTTAAGTACGCTATGTAAAGGAATGTAAATAGTTTAAGAATAAAGACGAACTTGCTTGACTAGAAACATGATCATAGTCAAGAAGAAGAAACAAGAGAGAACACTTAAGGATATCATTTAATGCAAATCATGTTTTAGGTTCCTTTATACATTGTGCCAACATTAGGTTGTATAAACTATTTATGTAGATTATATTCAAGGTTTGTCAACATAGGATATTCAAACATCAAAGTAGTAATCAAAAGAACAATATCTCAACCAATTAATTGAGTATCCAAGCACACATACAAGAAAGCCAATATCATAGTAAGGTCAGGAGGAAAACACACCTTACGAGTAGAGTACAAGACTAAACATAGCATTTAGAAAACCATAAGTAGAAATCATGACTTGGTATTGGCGCTTAGGTCATCATGATATCTTGACATTACAAATGAGTGTAATGGTATGAATATCAGCATGATTAGGCCCCATTATTCATAATCATGGTGGTTGGATGTGTCACCTAGATCTAGCTAGGTATCATATCTTAAACATAAGCTTCCACATTTCAACTACTCACGCGAGTTCATTATCAAGTTACACTATACATCATGGATTCATCTAGAAATTTGGATGACACATCACAACTATGATTAGGGGTCCAGATAAGTGTCCTGATCCTAGAAGAGCATACATGGGGTTCGGCCAAGATTAAGCAACATAAGTATCAACATTAGAATACTAGTCAATTTGAGTCATAATCATACAAGATTGTCACTATTTGAGTATAGATGAACTCTACTTGAGTCATGTGTCATGACAAACACCAACATATTGATTTGAGATCATTATATAGCAAGGGTGATCATTGGGGCATGTTTTTCTTAAAATTTGAGACTTAGATATCAATATGGAAACTAGACCACATACCAAGACAAGATTAGGGAAATATAACCACATTAGGAGACATGAATGATTCTTAAAGTATAGGAGTGTACAAATCATGATAGGTTACTGATTTAGGAGTTTATATGATCATTTTAGGCATAAAAGACGCAGGTGAGTTAGGTTTAAGATTCAACATCAAAGTATTCATATAAGGCACATTTCAAGTTTCAAAGCAAAAAAAACAAATCAAATTAGGATGCTAGCATGGTCAAGTTCGAATCTTAGATCAACATGTATTAAAAGTTACTGATGAAGGTCAAGCATGAGGATTAGAAGCACATTCAAACAAGGTTGAACATTAAAAAGGTAGTCTCAAGATCAAATGCCCATTTTAGGTAAACTAGGCAACATTACATCATTATAAAGTACAGAGACAGCCAAATTTTGGAATAATAGAACCAACAGTTTCTCAAGTTACCATTGTATGGCTAACATTAAGTTGTATAGCATAAAGGATCAAACTTGAGCATAAAATAGCATTAATCACCTCTGAAAGACATAGAAAGTATGTATTTTCAGCATATCAATTGAGTAATAAACAAAACCAGGATATGGAAGTATTTTTAATGAAAAGATCGTGTTTTTATTATGAAAATGGTATATAAGAAGTCCCAAAAGGATGAAGGAATCACAAGATATAAATTTTTGAAGTTTTACCTTACTTGGGTCGATCTAGACCCTCAGTTTTAGATCCTAGGGCATTGAGGGGGGCTTGAGAAGCGCCCACTTGATCCAGCCTCCTGGGCGCTGACAGCCCGCTATGCCCCAAGGCTGACTCGAGCTCCAACCCACCCCGGTTGGCCACCAACAAATATTGCCCCATCACCTACAACGGTCAGTTCACGATTCCCTGTCGCTGACCACCTCCACTTGGCGCCGCTCCAGGTATGCGGCCACCATTGTATGAGGGCTTGCTGGAGTAGGAAGGAAAGGGGGTGAGAACCCCCAAAATAGGGCTTAAAGTCACCACCCAGCTTCATCAGACCACCCCTGACTCGGTGGCGTCGTCAAAAACCACGAAGGCAGGCTGGAAGAAGAACGTCAAACCGGATTGAGTGCTTGCATCGTCATGGTTGGAGGTGGAAGAAGAAGAGGGAAAGAGGGAAAGAAATTGCAAACCAAGCAGGAGAAAAGAAAGATGGGAGAGAAATAAAGGTAGAGAGTATATAAACTGGTAAAAAGGGGGGCTATAGGAAATCAAATTGTCCAAGAAAAAGGGAGTAGGTAAGACTATTGTACCTTGTCTGACACAAAGTAGAAGACAACCGAGAGCCATTAGATTTGAGTCCACCATGAACCACAAGTTGATCTAAGGGAAGGGAGTGTGGACCCACTACTTCAAAATGGAGTGTTCTCATTGGTTGAGAGCACATGCCACAGATTGCTAAGGTGTTTAAGTTGTCTCGAAATTGTGTTTCTTTGTCAATCTTGTCAAATTGATAACTCTCAAACTGTAACTCTAATTGACAAGAAATTTTCTCCATTGATTAAAAAAATTCCTCAACTTCTTATGTCTAAAGTTTGGGTCAAGAGTTGTACAGTTGAGGGAACTCTTTTTGGAAAGTATACTTTTAATTGTGAAATTTATGTGTTCGACTATAGTGAAGTAAGCATGATGTATGTTTATTCAATTTCATCAATTGAGTACAATGTGATTCCAAATCATATAATTGGGTAAAAGGGAGGTTGATAAAGAATATAACGAGTCTAATGATTCAAGCACACATTAATTGAATGAGCGTGAGAATCTAGGTTATCACACCTTCATTGATACCAATCTATTGATATTAGAAGAGTATCCATATGGTTCCTTAACACTAGAAAACACTAAAATGGTCTCTTCTCCTGTCTAGATACTGTGTAACAAGAAGGAGGTAAATACAATTTTTATCACTGCTAACTTTTATTGTTAATTCTTTCCTTCTACCTATTTCACGTAGGTCTATTCCGGATTTGATGCTATCTTTAGTCTTACCTGATATATTCAACAGAGTACCAATGACTCTATCATAGATATTTTTCTCAACATGCATGATATTGATGCGATGCCTAATTGCTAAACAACTCCAATAAGGAAGATCCTAGAAAATTGACCTCTTCTCGAATAAAGATTTGTCAATCTGTGTGAGATTAGTATATTGTAATCTCTTGCAAATACATTGATAAAAATTTTACTATTTCATAAGCATCCTCTCTTGATATAGATTTAGGATCACTCCATCCCTCATTTGATCTATTGAATGATTTTAGCAACCTTTGATATAGATGCACTTTTGGAAGAAACCTTTGATGACTAAATTAGGTATGCCACAAAAATCTGACACGATCCAAAATTTATGTGTTAAATCGGATCTGTAGGTATGGTCAGGCGGAATCATGAACACTATGCAAAAAATAAGCATAGTAGGTGTGTTTTTGGGCATACCTGTTGAACGCACTTACTGCTAACTTTTCCAATATAATTAGATAGAGCGAGGGTGCATCCGTCGGAAGGCCCGAAAAGCAAAAGAGTTATGCTACACACACTCTTCCACCCATCCGGTCATTCATCCACTGGTTTGGAGGCATGAGTAGTGCTGACGTGGTAGAAAAATATACACACTATAAAAGAGAGAAAAGTAGGAGTCAAAAAAATATTTTGAACATAATATTTAAATTGAAGAAATTTTTTGTCGAAATAAAAAAAATTAGGTTCATCTTAAAAAAATACTTTCTTACTAGATCAATATTGACATATTTTGAAAAAAAATATGAGAAATATAATAAGAGAGGAGAGAAGTATAAAAAAACATCACCCACAAAATTTTGAGTATTGTACTTGGGTTGACAATCATGTAAAATAGTAAAATTAAACTGGATATAGTGAACATATGTACTATACTAGATATAATACTCATATTTTGGAGTAGAATATCTCAACAAATAAAACATTAGTATTGTACTTCCAAAATAATAATGTACCCTAAAATATGTGCATTATAACCCAAAATATATGTGATTTACTCGTGTAGATAAAGAAAAATGGTGCAATACATGTGACTTGGGGTATATTAATCCTATTGAGGTTCATTACGAATATCTACTAGTTGGTGTACTATAATCAAAACATGATTATTGAATCCAGAATATGTGTATGTTACACTAAAACACGAATACTATATTTCTTTCATTTTATCAATTTTTCAAAGTATGACAATACTAACTTTGTTGGAAATAATTTTTAAAAAAAATCCAATATTTTTTATTTCATCAAAAACATACACTTCAGATTGAAAGATTGAAAGTTATAGATAAAAGCATCTTCACTCTCTTCTATTTTTCTCATCTTTTATTGTTTTAATTGTTAATGACTGTACAAGATAAAGTGTCACTCCCATTCCCAAAAATTTGGTGGGTGGACTAGTATATAGGTGACTATGTCTAAAATTTCTAAAAACAAAACCCTATTACACCACTATGCTGCATGCCGTCCAGGAAACAGGCGTTGTACCCAGAAAAGGCCAGATTATGGTGGTTAACAGCGGGCGATGAATCCAAGGTCCACTCCTCCTGCCATCGTTTTCTTAGATCTCGTGTAGTGAATTTTTCTGCTTCTTACCTGTACCATACTCAGCGTTCTCTCCCTTAATTTCAGGCTTGATTAAGCTGGTGGCCATCGTCCTTTTGAAGTGATGGCCAAGCATGCCCTTTACCGGATGGCAGATGAATTTGGTAATCTAGAGACCATCATGGCAGCTTGTAAGAAACAAGGAAGCAACTTAATAAACCCGGCTCACCTCAACCATGTCAGTGTCGGAAAGTAGCTTAGAGATCTCACTGCCGAGGCAATGACTGCGCCCACCCATTATCCTGTCATTCTCATACATGGGCACATTATTTTTATAATATCTCCCAACATCCAGCTGTAATCCGTCCCTTTATGGAACATACCAACCTTTCTATTTCCCACTAGAGATTGTCATTCCGTCATGGTCGAATCTGATGAGGATTGACATTTCTTTACCTGCTTTTATTTGTGTACCAGTTGACCATGTATTCATAATTTACCCTGTGGTCGTTCTTAGTATAGTTTGAGCAAACGTTGTGGTTGTTTTTACTTTGATTTGAGAAACCCTGTGTTTGTCAAGGGATTAGTGATTTCGTGTTTGTCAAGCAAATTTGTAGTGTTTTCTAATTTGTACTCTGCTGTTTGTCAAGTAATTAGTATACTAGTTATACATGCCGCATTTCAAGACGTGGTATATTAGCTTATTCAGAAGACTCAAAACTCAGTATATTTCAGTACTTCAATAAGTACTAAATGCAACAATTAATCACGTGGGTTTCGTTGAATAGTTTGAACGGCGTTTTTTCCCACTACTCACACTAGCAAAAGAATTTCTTGCGTTTTGTAAAGTCCTGCTGTGAATAATAGGTACTGTGTGTGGACACGAAAAAGGATTACCCCGGGTATTTGCGAGCGTTTTTTTGGTCGGGTCTCCTCAGGTTGGGTATTTGTTGATTTTTTAAAGTTAGTATAGTTTTTTATTCAGGTTTAGTTCGGATTAGCTAAAACGGGTCGGGTGGGTCGGATTCTTAAAAACACAACTCGTTGTTAAGCCTAACTAAGATATATAGTCGTATCGAATCAGATTGCTCCTCATATACAAGACATGCTTTGGATCCTTTTATCTTGTATCGAAACAAATTCTTACGTGTTGAAAAGTCATTAATAGTGTATGCAAATAAAATGTCTCTCTACTTGAAGCATTATAGGTCATCACTCATACTCCCCAAAGTTTCTTAGTCATCAATCAGAGGTTGAAAAAAATATCAATATCAATGCTAGGTTGTTTAAGTCCTGATATCAACAAAGACAACATGACATACTTATTTTTCATACACAACTAAGGAGTAAGATTGTATTCAACAATCATAACAAGCCAAGTGTTGTGTTAGTTGCTTAATGTGTTTTATGAATTCATCTCATCGGTAGAATCCTCAAGCCTTAGACATCTGACTTTTTCACCAAATTCAAGGCACAATAAATCAATTTCCTTCCATTTTGGAGAATAATACATGTTGTAAGATCTCATCATTGTTCTTCTTTCCCTCTACATGCCAAGATAAATTTTGCGCATGTATGGTATTAACAAACAAGTGTTGAAATTGTGCCCTTATAAGTAGAAACTACATTACATTGACAACAGAGTCTGTTTTAGGCATACCTACAGTCGTCAGTTTGTACCTTGACCCCAATATTTTGGCAATCCTTCAAATCGATATAGTTTTTTTTGAAATAATACACAATCACCCAGGCATGCATGTATCTTCTTAGCCACCATTCACATTGGGCACAACATTTTTTCTATATTCGTGTGTTGAGATTGAAACTTGTTGTCTTCAAGAAAAAAATATCTCAACAAGGGCAACAAAGTCGTGAAATATTTTTCGCTCCATCTATTGTTAACCTTCAGAGTATACAATCTCAACATGGCGCTCAACTTTGTAAACTTAGTAAAACTTAAGTATAACAGTCTCTCAACATCATGCATAATATTTTTAAATATGAAAGGTAGATTAGTAAGATTTACCCCACAACTATCTGGCATCACATCAACTATGTCTATCTAAATTCATTTGTTCTCATCTACATCATTGTCTGTGATTTTATCTTCAACACAAGTACTGCTATCAACATCTACTAATCTAAGATTAGGAATCTATTCATTCTCGTAACATTTTGTATGCCCTCTACAATCCTGTTATACATGACATGACTTTTGATTTCGTCAATAGTGTTGACTTTCAAGTTGTTACTATAATTCCTACATGGACAATAAAATCTATCTCTAGGTTATTTCATATGTTCCTCTACAAATCTTATAAATTGATCAAAGACTAGTAATAAACTTTGAATTACAAAAAAATCAAATGGACATTCATTACGATCCATTATATGATCACAGAGAAAATGAATATTGAATAAGGTATTTTTAGATAAAGATTTAGATATTAGCATTTAAAGATTAGGGTTTGTTGTTTAGGATTTAGGGTTTACATATTTAACGATTAGAGTTTACAAATTAGGATTTAGGGTTTAGTAATGAATGTGTACTACTTATCCCTTGAACATCTAATCTCACTAATAGGTGTATAATGTGTATTCAATTTACAAGAATGTTTTGGCAATATTTACCCACAGTTCTCCAAGTACACTGATGTAAATAGGAGAATACCCACATACATATGTACTTAGAGAAACATGTGAAATTGTTGGTAAAACATCTTGAAAATTAAATAATCATTATACACTCACATTCTAATTGAGATCAAGTGATCAAGAATAGTCCAAACTGGGAACTATTCAAGATTGACTCCTAATGAGTAGATCTCAGATGGGTTTCTAGGACAACAGATGATTTTGTTATTTATATACATATAATCTTAGTGTCATCATTCATATCATAGATTTTTAAAAATATACATTAATATAAGCTTAAAATAATACAAGAATTTTCAGGGAAGTGTGGTTCACGTTTTATGTAATGTTGGTGTTCCATCCGATCTTTATATCATTACTACAATAGTTATGTAAATAAAGCACAATAAATCTTACAGTTCATCAAGACTTGAGAATTTGACTAGTTATGAGTGCATAGGAACCACAAACCTCCTTATATCAAGCTTGAGGTTTTATACATATGTATACATCAGTATATATACATGAAGAGATCCAAAAGATCTAAATAAAGTGAAATTTAAAATTGAATATAAATAGACAACTATACATCCAAATATAATAAATCTATTTCCTAATTTAAAAAAGAAGTGTAACCAAATACCATCAATACATTTAACTAGTATTCATCCCATCATAAAATATAAAATCTAGACAAATCAATAAAGTACTTATACATGTATTTTCAATTATGATTTGAAAAAATAGGAAGATCTATATAAATTTCAATTGTGTGACAAGTTAAAATTAAATCAAACAAACAACTATGCAAATAATACAATGTGAAAAAATTGGGAGAAAGGACAAAATAAAGAGAAAACAACACCAGGTTGCAATACAGGAGGCCTCAATAGTGGGTATGAGTAGTAGAGAAGATAGTATATAGGATTAGAGGGATCTAATGGAAACAACAACGACCAGCACCACCAATAGAAACAATACAGGCAAGCGATAATAGTAGAAGCGTCGGCGGAAAGCACAACAATAACAACAACGATAAACAATGATGGCATAATAGCAAAAGCAACAAGGAAGTGTTGATGGAGAGCACAGCTCGAGCGATGATGACAGCGATGGTCAGCTTGACTAACAATGACAACTAAAAATGCAAAAATCACTAGAGAAAAGAGGGCTAGATTAGGTTCATAAAGTAGAAAATGACAATAGAATTTTTTGAGAATACTACTTAGTGAACTTAGTCCTCAGTTGTATGTCTAAAATCAACACCATAAGTCCATCTCTATTGTCAATTTCCCAAAAACAAATATGCAACTTATACTTATCCCTAATAAAAAATGTCAACCTGACTAAAACTTTAGTCTTCAATATCTAGATTAAAACTGATGTTATATGCTAATTTGAGGGTAAATATTTTTATTGAGGCACATGGAAGGAACCCTTGTCATTGGTTGTGTACTAGAAAACCAATTTCATATGTACTTTATACCTAATTGAAAACTACAACCTCGCTAAGAAATTACTGTTAGTTTTTAGCTGAAAATTGACAACATATCTTACTCAATGTCGTCAGTTGCATAACAGATAAGTTGATGCCACATATACTCATCCCTAATAAAAAATATCAACTTCACTAAGAATTTATTCGTCTATTTCTAGCTTACTACCGACACTATAAGCCAATTTGGGAGGAAATATTATTCACAGGACACATGGAGAGAACCCTTTATCGTAGGTTCTTATTGAAAAGATGGATGCCGCATGACTTTTGATGAAAAAACTTTTTGCAGTGTACTTGACCTACATCATTGACTTTTGTGGTAGAAAATTCTGAAAAAGTGTTTTTGGAGGCAAATTGAATTTCATGGGAAGGGTTCATAGACTGATTTTTTACAACTGATGTACTAGGATTATAACAACTTTTTCTACTAACAAGTTAAATTTTTTGGGCTACTTTAGACACGGGTTTTATAAAAGAAATTGACATTCTAGTAAAAAATGGTACCCATATTTTTTCTTAATACAAAAGACTTGACTAAAAGTGACATTTTTGTTATAGTAAATAACATTATATGCCTATTGTGTTGATTTCCAGTATAAACTGATGTTAAGAAAAGTGACATCAAAGGTAAAAAAAAATGTACTAGCACATAAAACTATTTAATAGATTTTATATATTTTGAGATTGCAAACCCCAATGATTTTGTAAACGACTTTATTGTATTCAAACATAACTTGATTGATGTAGTTAAAATGTAATTAATTGACTTAATTAATCATGTGTAACCCTAATTAAGTAGTACCCTATGACTGTAGAACTATTCCAATGCCAAAACTTGTTGAATAGTGAAATGAGTAGTACAAAAGGAACTCAGAGTCATATAATTTTTAGCATATGCAGGTGCATGGAGGTTCTATCCATGTCATCCTATCCCAATGTTTTTTGAGAGAAGACAAGGACGTTTCTTCAAGATAATATGTATTGAGAACAATTGGTGTCGTAACTCAAATTTGAGGCTTCATACCTCGATTGTTAGTGTCGTGGTCGTAGTACCTAGGATGAACTAGGTTGATTTTAGTAGTTGGGATAATGTGCCACTACGGTTGTCACTCGTACCAACCCATGGGAAGAGATCCTTAGGATTTCAGTCATCCTAGATCTTATATAAGGCTTATTGCGATTTCATAGTGATCGATGTGGTACGCATTAAACTACCTAGGGATTAATAAAATATGTAATTTGATCATCTAGTATAACTATTAGGATTACTTGGTGATTCAAATTGGATGATGATCCTTGTTGTGTTTCTTTTTTTGTGTGATTTATAGTTTGGTAAGAGAAATAAACTATACTTATGACTCTAGCTATTTCTAATCTTTTGTGTAAGTTATATAGTCTTTCAACTCTTGATTACTATCTACTTAAATATGTAACCTAGTAAGAATTGTATGTTTGTGGAGTTATATCTCTTATTGGTTCATGAGTATCACCTCATGGTTTCTACACCCTTTTTTGGTGACCAGACGTTCCTTTAAATGTAGAGTGACGAGAAGGTCGTACTTTGAAGATCTATAAAGTCCTAGAGGCTTGTTGCGTTGTATAGAGTTCCAAAGTTATCCCTATATTCTCATGTCTAGGAAGGCTTTTTTTGGGGATGTGATGTATATCATCTCAAAAAAATGGTAATGTACTTATATAATGTAAGTGTTGTAATTATGTGAACAACATTTTTTGTATACAAGTTATGGATGAGGCCATGGAACCCATGTAATGCACCTTCTATGACTACATGTGGTGTTGTGCCTTTGAATAAATCTTTTATTCAAAATTGTTTGAAATTTTATTTGGTTCCAATTATGTGTGTTGTTGGTAATATGCTTAATTAGCGTATGATCACCACTTTGGGTTTTGAGTAATCTCGTTTAGGATGGTGGGTTGCCACATTTGCTGGTATTGGAGTCTTAGGTTCATTGAGTCTATAAGAACAAAGGACTTAGGTTGTTGTGTCTGTTGTTACATATCCAGAATATCTAACCATGGAATACAGTTGTGCATATATGTCAGGAGAACATGAAGAGCATTCTAAAAGTAGCTTGCATTTCTAGGAGGTGGTTGTAGGAGACTTGTGATGGATGAAGGAGTACCTAATATTGGGCCACAACATCCCATTTGTCCATTATTTGGCCCTTCAACCACAACTGATATAGTCATTTAGTGTGTGCTCAGACAACTAATGTGACAATCACACATCTGGTTAACATGGCAAATGTACCACAACAAAGGGCACCTATCCCTAATGATGAATCTCAAGGTCTAGTAAAGACCTTTAAGAGGTTGAAACTTGTGGGTGCTACCGATTATGAAGGCACAATGAACGTGGTAGATGTTGATATGTGGTAGACATAGCAAGAGAAGGTGTTCATCATTCTGAAAATCTTTAAGGAAGATAAGGTGAAGCATGTGATCTACCTTCTAAAGGGTAGAACTATCCACTGGTGGGCCATTGAGGAGGAGAAGAAACCATGTGAGGTGGTCAGTTGGGAGTTTGTGAGTCATTACTTCCCAGAGATGTATCTACAATGGCTTAGTTTGAGAGATTGTGCCAAGGATCATGGTATGTGAGTGACTATGAGGTGACTTTTATGGATTTCCTTTTTGTCCTTACATGAAATCCATAGAGAAAGAGAGGATAAGAAGGTTCGAGAAGGGTTTGAATGCTGAGTTGGGTAGAACAACCTCTACCTTAGAGTATCGCAAGAAGCTTTCCACCTTCATGGAATATGTGAGGAGGATAGAAAGGCCAGTTGTGGAGAAGCAAGAAGACAATGCCAGGACAAGGTCTACTCAGTTCCAACAATCACCATTGGCAATCCTAAGAAGCCAAAGTTCTCTTCACCACAATACCAATAGCCATAGCATAAGTCAGTGTTTTTTGAACTAAGGACTCAAGTAGAAACATAGTGGTCTTCTAGGGAGAGGTTGTAGATTTCAACCAGTAGGGGAAAATATTTAGGGTTCAATGTTTGCGATAGGGCCATCAATGCTACAATATGACACAAGGACCTGCTTCAAATGTGGTTTGGTTGGGCATAAGAGATGTTCTTATCCTATGAATAACTAAGAGGTCACACAACATCGCAGATTGAGCTAGTTGGGCTCATAATAGAAGAAATAATTTGGTAGTGGTGGTAGTAGAGGGTATAATCAATCTTTACAATAAGGGTCACTAGGAATAACTAGTAGAGGATGAGGATGACAATGGTCGATCTCTAGATTCTATGCCATGAGTCGGCCTGTAGGAGTGGTCAACCCACAAGTCATGATAGGTCATATGGAAATTTTTTATTCTGACTTATATACTTCTTCTTAGTATCTATTTTGGTTGACCTGGGTGAGACTCATTCGTTTATAACTACAGATGTGATAAATTGTTGTGACCTACTGATATGTAGTTGAGATGATAAACTCTTGTTAGAAACCCCTTTTGTCAGTTATGTTGTATTGTGGGAGGTGTGTTTGTGTTGTCTACTTTCTTTCTTAGGACGCAACATTTAAGTGGATCTTATGTCACTTGATATGCATGGGTTCAACGTGATCCTAGGAATGGATATGTTGGATAAGTATAAGGTTGTCTTGTACTATGGTCCCAAATTCATGATGTTCTATGATTGTGAATTATCTTCGACCATCAAAGGAGATAGGAAGATCCTTCCTACCTATCTAGTGTCATATGTGATAGCATACAAGTTGATGAGACAATGATGTGAATCTTTTATGGCACATATGGTTGATACCAAGGTGAGGAGTCCTAGTATCCAAGGTGTACATGTAGTGAGGGAGTTTGATAATGTTTTCCCTGATGATTTTCTAGGTTCCTCCTCCCTATAAAGATTGATTTTAGAATTAATCTAGTTCTATGTATGCAACCTATAACACAGGAAACTTATAGGATGGCTTCAGTTCAGATGTAGGAGGTTAAGATGCAGTTTCATTAGTTGTTGGAGAAGGATTTTATATGGTCGAGCACTTCCCCTTGGGGTTCTCTATTGTTGTTCATAAACAATACAAATGGTTCTATGAGGATTTGCATAGGCTACTTACAATTGAACAATGTCAAAGTGAGGAATAAGTGCTCATTGCCAAGGATAGATGATATGTTTGACCAGTTGAGAGATTCTTTAGTGCTTTCCAATATAGATCTAGCATATGACATTACTAAGAATTCTTTTAGGACAAGGTCTAGTTATTATAAGTTTGTGGTTATGCCGTTTGGGTTAGCCAATGCATCATCAATATTGATGGACCTAATGAGAAGAATGTTCATACCATATCTTGATCAATTTGTATTGATGTTCATAGATGATATCTTGATATACTCTAGGGAGAGTCAGGTACATGACAACATCTTTGTCAAGCAATGGAGTTGTTGAGGAAACATAGGCTTTATGTCATGATTGGTAAGTGCAAGTTTTGGTTGACCGAGATGTCTTTTGTTGGTCACATCATTTCTATAAAAGGTGTTTGTGTAGGCCCTAAGAAGGTAGAATCATTGTTGTAGTTAGAGAATCCCAAGACACCAACTAATGTTTGAAGCTTTTTAGGTCTAGCTAGATACTATAGGAGGTTCATCAAGAACATTAGTGTAGTGGATTTACCTTTAACAAAGCTAACTAAGAAGGGTGTTCCTTTTTTTTTGGATGACAAGTATCAATGTTCTTACTAGTTGTTGAAGTAGAAGTTGATGAGTGCTCCAACGTTTGTGTTTCCAGAACATGGGAAGGGACTACATCATTTTATGTGATGTCTTAAAGAATGGGTTGGGATGTGTGTTGATGACAAACAATAACATTACTTCTTTTGCTTCTAGATAGCTTAAGAAACATGAGGAGAACTACCCAAATCATGACCTACAATTAGCCTTAGTGGTTCATGCCTCGAAGATTTGCAGTAACTACTTATATGGGGAGAAATGTGAAATCTTCACATATCACAAGAATCTATAGTTCTTGTGGAAGTAGGATCTAAAAATAAGATAGAGAAGATATATGGAACTGATCAAGGACTACGAATGTACAATATAATATCATCCACAAATGGGAAATGTAATGGTTGATTCTCTAAGCAGTAAGTCGTCCTCATCTTTGTCTGATGATAAAGCACAATTTCACCTCATGGTGTGTCACGAGCAGGATATGCTAGTGTCACTTTCGCAGATGAATGTACAGTTGGAGGTTTCCTTGTTGGTAGGTGTTCTGGCACAATTATATCTTAATACTATGTTGGTATGACAAATTAGAGATGCACAAATAGATGATATTGTGATAGAGATGATCAGATCAGGGTTTGGCAGTAAGAAGTTTGTTGGATTTCATGAGACAGAAGATAGAATAGTGTGTTGTTACAACAGAGTGGTGGGACCTGATATAGGCGGTCTAAGGGATATGATGCTCGAGGAAGCTCATTTCTCAATGTACGCTACACATCATGGAAGTACAAAAATGTACCAAAATATTAAGGACATATATTGGGGGCTAGGTTTGACGTGTGATGTGGCAGAGTTTGTGACCAAATGTCCAATTTGTTAGTAGGTCAAAGCAAAACATTATAAGATTGAATGGATGTTGCAGACTTTTCCAATTCCATAGTGGAAATGGGATCACACAACCATAAATTTTGTGGTTGGTCTTCCTATGACAACCAAAGGTCATGATTCTATTTGAGTGATCTTTTATTGGTTGAGAAAATTAGCTCACATTTTACCAATCATGAGCAATTATACAACAGAGAATTTAGCACAGACCTATGTTGATGAGATAATATGTATGCATGGCATACCTATTACCATAATATTATAAGGGGGTCCTCATTTTATGAGAATGTTTTGGGAGTGCTTACATACAACTTTTAGAACACAATTGAGGTTAAGTACAACCTTCAACCCATAGACAAATGGCGAACCAGTAAGTACCGTTTAGGCATTAGAGAATATGTTGAGAGCATTTGTGCTTTGGTTTCTTAGCAGTTGGGAAATTTGCCTGATTATGATTGAGTTTTCCAACAACTACAACTATCAGAGGAGCTCAAACATGGCATCGTACAAGGATTTGTATGGTAGGTGACGCAGGTCACCTCTTTTTTGGTATGAACTAGGTGGTGTTGGTATGTATGCCCTGAGAGCCAATCATGGGATGAATGGTGGGATACATTAAGATTGATTTGGTAAACATCAAAGGAAAGCTTCCAATTCTTTCTGGTTCAGTCATGTGAGATAATGATATAATAGATTGAATGTCTAGAGAATGATAGTACTCAAGGACGTATGCTATCAGGTTGAGGACTTGAACGATGAGATCATACGGATGCTAAGAGTTTCTACATTCTTATTATGTCCCTAGTCGGATATGATTGTGGAAGGTAGATAGACAACAATGACACATAAGACTAGATTGTGGTGTTGGTTGATGATAGAATCTCATTAGTCATGATATGGAGATATTAAACCAAACACATAGGTACTTGTTAGAGAACATGTTTATCGGATAAACCCACCGTAAGTTTGACACATGGAACAATGACATGGTAGTCACAATCAGTTCTCACACTGATGGTGGTGAGTGTGATTCTTTGACTTGATATCACTACACACAACACATGTCATTGGGTACGCTTTGACATCATCAAACGCAGTCCTGAAACATATGTGGTTATAAAGGTGATGATTGGGTGGCTTTAACACATGGGGCTTTTGAGGGGTCAATGATAGATATGGTATTTTCCCCTCTTGAGGGAGTTTGATATCCATGGATACTTGATGAGTAGGATTGAGATAGGCGTGCACATGCATGTGTGAATCAGTATGTGATATTCATGTCATACATATCTCCTCCAATCTACTCTGAGATCAAGAAAGTGAATGAATGTTGGCAGGATGACTGTTCCATGCCTTGAGTTCATTCGTGATATCAGTAACAAAGGAATTATACATTCACTATAACACCATTCACGGATTTTAGGATTGAAAGTTGTTCTCCAACTTTCTATTTCACTTGGGTAGCACTGATGTGCGACTAGGCACTGCTCTTTGCTTGTGGAGTCATAAGTATTATGGACTTTCACTGCCAACATGAAATGGACTTGCAGGGTCACACACATAGGATTTAACCTAGAAGAGGAGTTTTTCCACAAATGATCTTTAGATTGATTACTAAAGGAGTTTAGTAGTTCAATTAAACACTTAATCAATTGATAGTTCCATATCATAATTGTAAGGACCCTGACCCAAGTTTTGGGCTAACCCTCTTTTCTTTTCTTATGAAAGGCTCTTAGAACCTTAATATAATCTCTCTAGATGTTTTGATATGATGTGACAAGCTCATGTTTCCAGTTTGGTCCCGTTTGGATGTTGTTTGAGCAATGTTTGCTTGTTTTGGACTAAAGTGTAATTTACCCAAAGTAAGGGGTTATATTGCAATCTATCACATGTAAATCATTCCTTTAGTTCTATGCATCATTAGAAAGAGAATTATGATGTGGGGCACCTTGTGGAGGACCAATGTTCCAAGTTTGAGCTTGGTTGGTTGATGCATGTGCTTTATGTGCTAGTTTTAGTGTAAATTGCAAATTACCCAAAGTGGAGGGTCAATATGCAATTTATCAGCTATAGAGTCTTCTTGCTTCTGTTTAGCATCACCTAGGACAACGATATAGGTTGGGGTGCCTTGTTTGGTTGTTTGATGAGGAGTGACATCTCTATATGGTCCTTATAACATATATGTGTCACATTTGCCACCTTGTCCTTTAGTGTATCGGCTAGGGCTTGGAGGTATGTCACCCAAGAGGGGTGTATCGGCCATGGTAGTTTCCCATCTGCACGATACACATTCTATAGTGTATCACCAGGCCATGCATGAGATTCTAGGGTGGAAACTAGTGGCATTTAGAGCAAGAGAAAGTGGCACCTTGGTTTATGTGGTTATGACACCTCTCCCTTGCTACCTCTCTCTTCCTTGGTGTATATAACCCCCTTCCTCCTTGACCAAGTGCTCCCTTTCGGCCACCTTCCTCCCCCTACCTGTATGGGATGAGCATGGAATCCTAGGAGCTTAAGGAAACTCCCATGGAGCTTGGGAGGACGAGCACCTTGGCCATGGAGACTCCTTGCTCAAGATCCAACCTTGGTGAGTCAAGCTTCTTTGCTAGCTTTTCCTTGTGCTTTATTCTTCACCTTCCTCTTTCTCTCTCGGCCATGGATAGGCCCTTTATGTGAGAAGAAAAGGCCGTGGTTATCTCCCCTCCTTTCTTCTTCTTTAGCTATGCATAACCATGGTATCTTCTTCTTCTTCTTTTTCCTTTGTTTCTTGAGGTAATGGTGATGGTGTCGAAGGCATGTTTGGAGCTTTGGATGGATGATGTTCTTGGAGAGGAACGTGTGTTGCTGCTTGGACCATGGAGCTTCGTTCCTTTCATGGAGATCCTCTTAAGGTGTGTTACATAACTCTTAACTATCTCTATTATGTTCACCCTCCTTATGTGCACATATTGGTTCTTATAATTAATTTGGTACCTTTCTCCATGATAGTTTTATATATGGAATTTGGGATCTGATATAATGGAAATAGTCACGTTTTATTACTGTCTTATTATTGTTTTTCTTGTGCATAATGGTTTTGGGTGACTTGAGGTTGAAGATGAACCCCCTGATAGGGTTCCTGCACGATATAATGGTTGCGCGATATAGTGCCTTGCCCGTTAAGTCTTGTTTTGGTTATTGGCACATGAACGATACCCCTTGGACCTGAGAGGTGAGCCATGGTCTAGTAGCTTGGGAAAAACCCCTCTCTCTCCTTGGTTGATGAAGGGTGAACCTATGGTCTAGATGTTTGGATGTTAGGTTGAGTTGGTTGGTCGATAGGGTGTTGCTCTACCCTTGTTGCTCGTTATACTAGAGGTTGTGCAAGACCCCTCTCACTTGGTTGTTGAGAGGTGAGCCAACATTTATTTTTATTGGATGATATGGTGTGGTGATCGATATCCTTTTTCTTCCTTAGAGTTTAGGGTTTGGACGATATGGTTGGTTGATACCTAGATGGACCTATGATCGATATGAAATGATGATATTTAGTGGTGAGTCGATGGTCTACCTTTGTTGCACGACATGCTCTTGGGGTTGAACCCTTGGATGATATCTTGGGCGTTATGGTGGTGATCCCTTTGATGGTTTAGGAAATCGATAAGAAAATCCTTTGGTTCGGTGATAGCCCTAGAAGTAGTGCCTTGGATGATATGGGTGCCCTAACCCTAGTTTGGGGGGATATGCTTGCTTTGGACGATAGGATGATCCTAACCCTAGATGCCTGACATGGAGTCTCGAATGATAGGGTTGCCCTAACCCTAGTTGTCCGATAAGGTGTTTTTGAGTGTTATGATTCAAACCTTGATCCTTCACTGATATGATGTTGGGAGATGTGGTCATGATGTTCTTTGCACAATACTCTTGGATGAGAGTCATATGCTTGAGTAAGCTTTAGGATGAGACTAAGTATCCCTGCTCGATATGCCTTTCCCGATACATATTCCCTTCTTTGGACATGAGTATATATTTTATATCTTGGATGGCTTTAGAGTTGAGGCTTGGCTGCTACATGTGTGGAGCTTGGATGGTACCTTGGACATACAAGTGAGGGATGGACAACATGGTGTCTTGGCCGTTGTGGGGTCTCAAACCCTAGTTGGACGATACGGTACCATGGGCGTCATGGCAACGTTGAAGTAGTGTGCCTTGGGTGGTATGAGAGCCCCTTGAGTATTTTGATTTGTTAACCAAGTGGGTATGCTTGTTGGGCACCATGATGTTGGCTGATATGGCCTTAGGCGGTTGAGAGTTGAGGGTTTCTTGGTATGTACCCTAACCCTAATGGGCGGCAGGGTTTGGGCGATAGGTGACGCCGATGTGTTGCACGACACGCGCCCTTACACCTAGTTACCTGATATCGACCTTGCTTGGATGCATGTTACCCAGCTCTGGATCAGGTTGATCGACACACCATACTTCCTGGTTGACACAATACCCCCTTTGTGCATGAATGCATGACATGCTTGTAGCCGACAACCTTGGGTGAGAGTTGGTACTCTATCTGATACCCCTTTTAGTGAGGGTTTGTGGTTTCTACCTAGTTTTGGTGAGGGTATGCAACACTTTTGCTGAGGGTAGTTCTCCAACCCGATGCCCCTATGTATGTTATTGTGAATGTACACCTTTGTTATTGTCGAAGCTATGTCAAGATAGGTTGTGAACCCTTTTATAGTGATTACCTATGGTTAATGACAGATGAACATCTGATTAAGTTGGATGGTATATCATGGTGTATGATCCTTAAAGTCAATCCTAAATGATGATGCACCTAGGATTTGAGATATAGGGTATGATGGGATACCCATGATGTGGTAACAATAGTATGTGTTGATTTATACACCAGTTATGACATTAATCTACATATGTTCATGATGATGGAAGTATAGTCCAATGCTATAAACTTTAATCTTGATTATATGATAATCAAAGATATGGTCATGAGATATGGGGCATGATGGATGCTCACAGTTTGATAACAATAATATAAATTGACTACAGACACAACCATGAACATGGATGTTGTTCCAATCATGCACACTTAAATTCTTGATAGCATGATGATCATAATATGTTCTCTAAGATCTATGTTCTATGTTTGGTGATCCAGTTATCTCCTTCTTATGCAAGCTAACCATGCAGGTGTATTGAATTCATAGCCAAGTAAGAGCTATGGTGATTATATGATTATGAGCTTTGTATAGAACTTGATATATGTGCAATATCTAAGTAATAATGACATGTCATGTTGATGAGATAACATATATCACCAGTATGATGAGAAACACTTGTTGAGGTGTGATCATCTAGTGATGACATGAGGGATTTATATTCCCTAATGATTTTGATAATGCCTTTAGAGGCACTGGTGTAACGTGATGAACTCGGGGATTGATATCCCATGATGATGTGTAATGATGAAGCCTTAAGAGGTAGTAGCACTATCAGGTGATGTGAGGGATTTATATCCCATGGAAATGTGATGATTGTTGAGGGTAATGGAAATAGTAGTAGAAATATAACACCAATGTAATGAATCTAATGTTGTTCATGTTTTATATGTTGTTGCTTAATACAACTTGATTGCCCCAACAATCTACTTAAAATACATTAACTATTTACAGATGAATCTCTCATGTAGTTTTCCCTGGCCATAGATCCAGCATCGTCAGTATTTGGTGATGGTGAAACAGGTTTATCCTGCGGGATTACCTGGAGCGCATATTGTTGAATATGTGAGGTTTCCCCTAGCCTAAAATAGGAGGATTAGAATGCAACTATAGTTGTAGACTCAAGATGTGTATAAGAGCATGGTGAACAGGCCCATGGCTCAGTGTGATAGAGAATGGATGCGTTCATGGCTCGGGAGCACGGTGAATTGGCGAGTGGCTTAGATGTATACTAGTGGTGAGACTTGTACAAAGTTGGTCTAAAGAAAGGGCAGCCTGCGGGACTGACCCTGTGGCTGAGCCCACTTTGTTGGTTACTGTGCACTGATCATGAGGAGGAGAGGTTGTGGAGTCCGGATCATCCATTGACCTTGTATGGCACCAGCTTTGGGCTTCACATCCGAAGGATGGAATTGAGCGGTACGGCTCAGTTCCTCAGGGCATAATAAATTGTAATCCAACCATTTAGAATATATTACTTAAGGCAAAATAGGGAACATTGGTTGAGGCCTTGCATTTATAGTTGCACTAGTTATATCTTGTAGGTTATTTCTGATGAGTTCTTATAAAGCTTATCTTGTCAATCATGTTCCATAAAGAATACATGTTATATGCCTCCTGGATAGTATGGTAAGAATGTTAATAAAACTATATTGCTCAGTATGCTGCTCTTATAATTTTCTTATATCAGTTATCTATCTTCTAATAAATTTGGTAGAGGGTTATGTTTCCCACTGGGACTGTGTGTCTCACCCCGTTGGTTAATAACCCTTTTTAGGTGGACGTGCCTAGCGATATGAAGATCATGTGACTTTAGATGATATGCAAGGGTATCATACCCGGTGGGATAGATAGTGTCTAGCAGTAGAGTCCTATGTGTTGTCCTTGTACACTCAGGTCTTTGGGAGAGCTTTTCGATATTTCTTGTATAATGATCGATGTACAATTTCCGGTATGTATCTTGATGTAGAGCATCATGGCAAACGGTTATTTCATGTAACGTAATGATGGGAAATTATGTTGTAGAACCTTGGAAATATGCTATGAAATGAAAGGTGTTGGCTCAGATATTATATGTTTCATCTTGTGGTTCTTGTTGTAAATCGGTTTTAATTTCCCGTGTTTTTTGGTAATCCGCTGGTTAGCATGTAATCTTGTTTTGTTGTGGATGGCGTGTTATAGTGTTTGGTATCATAGTTCTAGGTTCTCTGAGTCTACAGGGACACTAGGACTAGGATTAGGATGGTGTCTAAGGTTGGACCATGACATAAAATATGGTGCATACTATCTAATCTCAGTACTTGATGCCCTGGCCAGGTATTCAAATATTGAAGACAAAGGTAAGTATGGAGCATTAGATTGTTTCCTCCTTGATTACTCTGATCAAGTAGTCATTCTGGAGCAATCTAAGGAGCATAAAAAATCAAGAATATGATGCTAATACCTTCATCTTGTTATAAATGAAGTTAATGAATGCACCATAACCTCTTAATACATGGATGCTTGATAATCAAGACGAAGTAATGGTTCTATGAAACCTAAATCTATATAAGAATATGATGAGATAAGTTCTTGAAAATGTAATCTCAAGAGATATATGTGACAGAAGACAGATTAACCTATGATCACAAGCTAAGTTAAAAACATAAAACTTACACGAGATGAAGAAAATACCTAAAAGTAAAGACAAAGTTAGAAGAAAGAGGAGAACAAGTGATGAGTAAACAAGATGGAACCTGAGATAATCTCAGACCAAACAATGAACGTAAGCAAAAAATGAGAAAGTATAAAGTTCAAATTCATGATAAGAAAGAGAAAACTAAGGGGATGATCCCTGTTCAATAAAGAATATGTGAAGAACAACGACCTTTTTCATAAAGGGAAAATAAAAATCTGATATAATAAAGAAATAATCATGAGTATGATGAAACAACAACAAGAGAAGAAGGATAATAGCATGTAATGGTCTTGATGATTCATGTGCTAATTGCAAGGAACCCAAGAAGAAATGAGATAAAACCAGATGGAACAAGGTTTATGGATGCTTAAACGGTTGAAAAACTCACGTAAGGATCAAGGAACGTGATAATATCCTCCCCTTTGATATGAAACCATAGATGTTGATGGGGTGTTTGGAGGAGTTTGTTCCTTTGTGTCCCTTCCTTTTGAGGGAGTGGTTGTCAAGTGGACCTTGTGTCACTTGATGTGTATGCTTTTGGAGTGACCTCTGGTTGGATACTTCAAAAAGTATCAGTTGATCTTGGACTTTAGTTTCTAAGATGGAGATGTTTGTGATAGATAATGATGGTAGGATCCTCTTGACATGTTTTGATCTGGTGACGATGGTATAATATGAAGGCGATACTGAAAGTGATGTGTTTTGACTCATGAGATGGATACCAATGTAAGGGAAAACTAGTATGTGAGAAGTGACAAGTGAATGGGAAGATGAGACATGCCTTCTGGTAAAGGGTTAAGAATCAAGATGCTTAGATAAGTGAATGTATGGTGGTGAACTGTCTTGATAGATCATCCTTGACATTGAAGCTACAAGCTTGAAGCTTGTTTTGGATGTCTAGATCTATGTGGTGACCCTCGAGGCAGTAGTTCAACATCACAGAGGAACGCTGATAAGGATATGTAAGTGAGGACCGGATTGTTTGACCAGGGTGTGCTGGCAGGTTGAATGGAGTCACTCCATTCTGCTTTATCTTCTTCTTGCTTCTTATTAGCTCTAGTTGATCCAGTTCAGGGTGTACCCTCCTTTGAGCGCTTGTTGTACGTTTGGCAGATGTTTCCTTCCTATTAGTCAGAAGAGAGATAATCTATTGTAAAGCACCTTGTGGATGACATGGTTGTGCAGGATGAAGTATACTCTTCTATACATCCCTACTTTTCCTAGATGTGACATGTCCAAGATCATTATAACCCTGGGAATGAATATCCTTGGAAAAATATGAAGTTGTCTCAGATGGGGAGGTTGGCTTTGGTTTGATCTGGCTAGGTGCCTATAGTATGGCTATCTTTTGTTAGGGGTTTATGTTGGTATGTATGCCCTGAGATCCAACCATGAGATGATTGGTGGGATACATTAATATTGATTTGATAAACATCAAAGGCAAGCTTCCAATTCTTTTTGGTTCAGTCATATGAAATAATGATAGAACAGATTGAATGTCTAGAGAATGACAGTACTCAATGACGTATGCCTTCAGGTTGAGGACCTGAACGATGAGATCATATGGATGCTAAGAGTTTGTACATTCTTGTTATGTCCCTAGTGGGATGTCATTGTGGAAGGTAGATAGACAACAATGGCACACAAGACTAGATTGTGGTGTTAGTTGATGACAGAATCTCATTAGTCATGATATAGAGATATCAAACCAAACACATAGGTACTTGTTAGAGAACAAGTGTACCGGACAGACCCACCGTGAGTTTGACACATGGAACCATGACATGGTAGTCACAGTCAGTACTCACAGTGATGGTGGTGAGTGTGATTCTTTGACCTGAAATCACTACACTCAACACATGTCGTTGGGCACACTTTGACATCATCAAACGCAACCCTGAAACATGGGTTGTTATAAAGGTGATTGTTGGGTGGATTTGACACATGGGACTTTTGAGGGGTGAGTGATAGATATGAGATTTGTCCCTCCTGAGGGAGTTTGATATCCAAGGTCACTTGATGAGTAGGATTGAGATAGGCGTGCGCACGCATGTGTGAATCAGTATGTGATATTGATGTCATACATATCTCGTTCAATCTACTCTGAGATCAAGAAAGTGAATGAACGTTGATAGGATGACTGTTCCATGCCTTGAGTTCATTCGGGATATCAGTGACAAAGGAATTATACATTCGTTGTAACACCATTCACAAATTGTAGGACTGAAAGTTGTTCTCCAACTTTCTACTTTCACTTGGGTAGCACTGATGTGTGACTAGGCACCGCTCTTTTCTTGTGAAGTCATAAGTGTTATGGACTTTCACTGCCAACGTGAAATGGACCTGCAGGGTCACACACAAAGGATTTATCCTAGAAGAGGAGCTTTGTCCACAAGCAATGTTTAGATTGATTACTAAAGGAGTTTAGTAGTTCAATTAAACACTCAATTAATTGATAGCTCAATATCATAATGTTCAAGGTGTTGGACGCGTTGATTGGAGTATCAGATTGATTGAAATCACAATTGAATGATTCTACACAACCTGCACTCCCAACCGATCGACTCATGTGATGAACCGGTCGGATGAGGTTGCTGAACCAGTCAGATCAAGTGTTGAGCTGATCGGCTCATGTCCAGGGTGAACCGATTGCTTCAAGTGTTGAAATGATCGATTCAACTGGTGCAACCGAGCAAGTTGGGAAAATAGGATTGGTGAGAATTTTCCTTTCGTTTCAATTTCCCAATTTGATTAAGAAATAGGATTGGTATTTGATACTAATTAGAAACAAAAGAAGGAAAGTCAATCGGGAACCGACAAGGACCACCAAAAGGACCGGTTCACTTGTGAACTGATCGGTTGAGGTGTCCCAACCGACCGGTTCACTTGTGAACCGATCGGTTCAGGTCCCCAACTGACCATTTCAGTTGTGAAACGGTCGGTTCAGGTTGCGAGTTGGTTGCTTTTGTGGAAAATCTCGAACCCTTCTACTCCTACTTGTAGTCCTGCATTGCCCGGGATGGAGAACCTTGTCCCGTGACCCTCCTATATATATAGGGGTATTGGGGGTTCTCCAGGTACAACAGCTCGGTGCAATCAGTTGCTCTGCAAAGTTGTCGTTCTCTGGTTTTGGTAACCGAGAGAGCCCGAGCAAGTGCTACCCACAAAGGGAGGCGCAGCAAGGGAAAGACAACTGCAGTTGCAACCGGAGGCAGGAGAGTGTGTTGGCTACTAGTACGTCAATAGGAGGGTGCGACTCCTTCCACTTCCTTGTGGGACAAGGAGTGTGGAGTTCCAGGTGGTCCGTGTGGACTACTTCATAGGCGGGAGGTTTCTGCCACTTAGGAGGACAACTGTTAAACCTGACAGTCCGGTGTGATCAAGAGTCGTCAGTCCTGGTGTGACCAGGAGCTTCACAGACACTGTCGAAGACCGGCTTTGAAGACTGTGCAAGGTACGAGGTATTGTCGCCGAGCAAGCCTCGAGAAAAGGTATGATTCTTCAAACCATCCTTTCCTATTATATAGACTTTGACGTGTTTCCTTATTCTGGGTTTGGAGGAGAAAATTTTTGTTTCCGCTACCTTCTCTGTCTCCCCTAAAACCCGACAGTGGTATCAGAGCCAGGTCAACTACTCTATATTTTAGGAATATCGATATGATCAATTTTTGGTTTGTCACATTTATTTATTGCATACGATGCGAATAAAATTGGATTTATGCATGTCCAATCCTAAATCCACAAATCCCAATTACATATATGATATGTATTATTAATGCACTCGATACGCGTCGCCCTTAAATGAGTTTTTTGGTGGATGTGTAGCATGATTATGTCCAAAAAACCCCTATATCTGTGTGTGGTTGTTTTTGGTTGCTTGCATCTCGGTCTACACACCGATCTTCCCTCTCCAATTCCTGATGTAACTCGAAATAATTCAAGATTCTTTCCTACCTTTGCTCCCTCCAAATGTATCTCGGGGTTTCCCTTTTAAGCAATGTAAAATTAGGATAGATTTTATTTCCTATTATGTCAAAGACCGGAGGACATTCAATGATAGATGAAACGATCGGTTCATGGCGTGAACCGATCGGTTGACGTTCCAGACGATCAGTACAAGGAGTGAACCGATCGGTTGATGACCGGTTTGAGGTGCGAGACGAGCGGGTGGCAGCCAGAAGGAGATGCATGATGACCAGGCGAACTGATCAGTTGGAGGAGCCAACCGATCGACTGGTAGCACCTAGACGACCAGGCCAAAGCGAGCAAGTCATTCATGTGATGTGTTGATCTTCTTCAAAGGCAAAACACATAGTTCATCTTGTACAAGTTGCATGTGATGTAGACCTAGATGACTGTGATTCCTCTTGGCTCGAGGAATCACATTAGGATGGCCATAATCATCGCTTTTTATCATTTTGCATGTTTTTTGTGGGATATAACATGTATATGATACGTACTATGTATTGTGGTGATTGGATATGTATATGTATATAAAAACCAAATCCCTCATTAAAATATTAAGTCTTATATGCCTTCCATAGCGGCACACATGAAAAACTCGATCGACCAAGCATAGGTTATGCCAAAGCGTGGTCCGCCATCTATCTTGTGGAAGTGTGAAGGGTAGACATGTAGGTTCTGCCAAAGCAGGGTGCATGTTGTACCGTGTCGACTTTTGGGTTAGACTTAACTGGTGATTCATAGAGCGTCTAAGCCCAGAGGCAAGGAATGTTCATGGTAAGGTGTTGTGCATGTTCATTCAACAAGAGTTACATATGATGCAATTGGCAAGGGTTTCCTACCTGAGAGATCTAAGATGTGGGCGATCAGCCAAAGCTGACTCATGACTTAAAGGATTTCAGGATCTTGCCCACTGGAAGGTTGTACGCTGCAATCTTCCGAATTGATGGTGAGGGCTGTCAATTTGAACTAAAATAGTGGGAGCGATAATTAAATAAAGGCCTAATTTTATCGTCAAATTTTCAAATCAATCAAACAAGTCAAAAAGAGTTTTAGACTAAAATTGCATATATTTCCTTATGTTAAAATAAATGGTTAATCAACAAATCACTTTATTTGCGATCGGCACTTGAGACCAACAAACTAAATAGGAATAATTCCATGAATGGTTAGGATGATGAGAAGTGCTCTCAAAGAGAGAAAGCTCTAAGTCCTAGTTATACCAAGACCAGATAAACTCAATCACACCACATCAATGGTTGAAATTATGCTTATGGAAGCATACCGAGGAAGACATTGGTGAGGAGTGCTTGATGTTGTTTTCTCTGAACTATGAGTTGCAGATACAACATGAGACATATGATGTCTCCAAGACACTATCCTAGTATGTCATGACAAAAGGAGATCCAGTAAGGTATTCACACACTCAATGTGATTGGGTATGTGGAAAACCTGACTAAGAAGGATTCCCTCTGAGCCAAGGGTTGGCTATTGGTATGATACTGCAAATGTTGTGAGAATCATACAATTCATGATAAGCTACAAAATTAACAAATTTGACAAGCGTTGACAGAGTTGTTGGACATGTTGAGGATAGTAGAGGCAAAGATGAAGAAAGACAAACCATAATCTTTGATGTGATCAAAGAGAAAGGTAATTCTTAAGGGCAAAGCAAAGAAGTGTTCTGATGTTACCCAACAATCCAAGCCGTCTTCAGCCGCAAGGCACATGGGGAAAGGGTGTATGAGGGATTTCCCTCTATATCTGGAAGAACAAAAGAGGAGGAAGGAGGGTATGGAGATCTCCACCTAAGGTATCAGGAAATAAACCACTTCTTTATCTAAGGTATATGATACCAAGATATGGATATGTCATATATGATATGCAATATCCACAAAGAAGTGATGGCCTTTGTGAAAGGACCAAGAAAGAAGTACCCATCATTGGAGCAAGTGTTGCTGCCATAGATAGGAGTATCTTTCAGTTTATTTCAGCCTAAAGGACACGAAATAGAGTTGAGAACTGCTATTTCATATATTTCCAATAGATAGAAACACTTTATTTTTGCATATTGTGTGACAATGATGGCAATTAATAAAGTTGATGTTTCAATCTTAAAGATATGATCTTTGTGGCAATGCCTTGTTTATCTTGTGATATTTTATATGCATAAGATAAAATGATACCTAAAAGTTATAGATAACTCAAACAATCAAATTAGAATCAATCATGAGAAATTCATTTCTAGTTTCCATGTGATGGATCAATCTAGACTCTTTTGGTTAGAGAACCAGTAAGGGACATGAATATCTTGTACATGATTAATCAATCTTCACCAAAGGTAGTGGGAGAATGATTATCCTATTAGGTATGATACATGTGATGTATCTACATACCTATTGTACTTCAAATGGTGTTTAGAGAAATACCAATATGAATATCTTGAAGTGTTCAAGATTATCATAGATGAAGTACAAATTTGGTAAAGTGTTAATTCTTGATGAGATCAATGAATGAAATACTTGGACCAAATGTTTGAGATCCTTATGAGTGATTATGATAGTGTATCATAGTGAACTCATGATTAAGGCATGGTGATGTCTAAATCAAGAAGGAATCATACTCTAAGGAGTTAGAGAATGATTATCAAATAACTGAATTCTTCTTAATAAAAGAATACCCCACACTAATAAAGGGCATTAGGAATCACAAGGAGTTGTGAGTTCTTATATCCTTAACATATACACCTCAATTGTCTATGTGATGAGTTGTTCATGTGATGAGTCAACTGTCTAGATGAATATGAGGAACCAAATTTTGAGTTATGGTTTATGATCATTACATCCTAAATGACATCCATGTGAACCATAAGGTATGACCTTGATGGTAGCACCCATTGGATGAAATCCATAAGTGCAAATGAGTCTTAAATGTTAAGACACATGGATAACATTTTGAGAAGGATGATGCTTGTTGATTGCAACTTAATGACTAAGACATTTGGCATATGGATACTAAAACCACATTCCCTGGAGGAATAAAATAAGGATGTGTATGTGACACAACCTATAAGGTTTATGAATCCACTAATGAAAATTAGGTCTATAAGTTAAAATGGACTAATCAATGTGATTGATTGAGTACAAGCAACTCAGAATTGGATCTTTACTTTGATAATATAGTCAAAGAGTTTGACTGATACGTCAAAGATAAAGAAAGGGATCTGTGATTTAGTGCAAGCGTGTTCACATTCCACATATTGATGTGAAATGGAAATGTTCTAGAATGGAAATCCAAAAGTGGAAATTATCTTTAAGGAAGATAGAGATGTTTCCTATGTGATAGGAAAAGAGATCTATAGAGATAGTTATCGAAAACCTCTTGACCTGAAAAGAGAAAGCGTACATTGGCAATCTGTAGTGAAGGGTTCAGTATGCACAGATTCAGTGGGAGAAAACTTGTCCATGTTACATGGAGTTACTATCCCAAGGGCAAGTGTCCAATTCTTATG
Source organism: Alisma plantago-aquatica (assembly GCA_963693085.1). NCBI lineage: Eukaryota > Viridiplantae > Streptophyta > Magnoliopsida > Alismatales > Alismataceae > Alisma > Alisma plantago-aquatica. The sequence continues at coordinate 600,697,413 of OY856410.1, read as the reverse complement.
AAGAATGGAGACACTAAGAATAGATATGGATCTATCATGTATGCAATCATCCCATTATCTTGCATGTATCGACATGGCAAGAACAAAATGCATTCATCATGTTGTATGTATGACATGACAATATGATGTGCTCATCCTGATAACTCGTATGTGAGACATGACGAGGGGATGGTTGTCTACTTCTAGTAAGGGTTACTGGAATGCCATGAGAACTTGATAAGTACTTGGGAAGTACTAGTTCTTTGGAGATAAGGAAGAGTTCGATGTAAAAAATTACATTGATGTGAACTTCCGAAAGGATAGAAAATTAATCGCAAAATATGTATAGGATATATAAAAGTGAAATATTTTTTAATAATTGGAAGTGTTCCAATAAGACCATTTAAAAGGAAATGTTGAGTATCTATGTGTTAGAGAACAACAGTAGATATTATATGGATTTGGAAGTTCATAAGATTAACTTATATTCCGCTCATTGATGACAAGTTTGGAATCCTTGATCATGCAATGTGGCTAAAGGTTAGCAAAGGAATACTAGATCACATATTACGGCAACTCCATCTGATACATATGACGTTCAGTGAAGAGATGAGAGAAATGCAATTTATACTGACTTTGGCAAGGTGTTTTCATTACTCACTATGTTGGCACTAGAGCACAGTAACATGTGGGACATGTTTGAATATCACTATGAATATGATTCAAGGGTGACAGGCTCGCAGTGCAAGTGGGAGTCTGTTTGTATGTATGCCCTGAGAGCCAATCATGAGATGATTGGTGGGATACATTAAGATTGATTTGATAAACATCAAAGGCAAGCTTCCAATTCTTTCTGGTTCAGTCATATGAGATAATGATAGAACATATTGAATGTCTAGAGAATGACAGTACTCAATGACATATGCCTTTAGGTTGAGGACCTGAACGGTGAGATCATACGGATGCTAAGAGTTTGTACATTATCGTTATGTCCCTAGTCGGATGTCATTTTGGAAGGTAGATAGAAAACAATGGCACACAAGACTAGATTGTGGTGTTGGTTGATGACAGAATCTCATTAGTCATGATATAGAGATATCAAACCAAACACATAGGTACTTGTTAGAGAACAAGTGTACTGGACAGACCCACCGTGAGTTTGACACATGGAACCATGACATGGTAGTCACAATCAGTACTCATAGTGATGGTGGTGAGTGTGATTCTTTGACCTGAAATCACTATACTCAACACATGTCGTTGGGCACACTTTGACATCATCAAACGCAGTCCTGAAACATGGGTTGTTATAAAGGTGATGATTGGGTGGCTTTGACACATGGGGATTTTTAGGGGTGAGTGATATATATGATATTTGTCCCTCCTGAGGTAGTTTGATATCCAAGGCCACTTGATGAGTAGAATTGAGATAGGCGTGTGCACGCATGTGTGAATCAGTATGTGATATTGATGTCATACATATCTCATTCAATATACTCTGAGATCAAGAAAGTGAATGAACGTTGACAGGATGACTGTTCCATGCCTTGAGTTCATTTGGGATATCAGTGACAAAGGAATTATACATTTGTTGTAACACCATTCATGGATTGTAGGATTCAAAGTTGTTCTCCAAATTTGTACTTTCACTTGGGTAGCACTGATGTGTGACTAGGCACCGCTCTTTTCTTGTGAAGTCATAAGTGTTATGGACTTTCACTGCTAACGTGAAAAGGACTTGTAGGGTCACACAAATAAGATTTAACCTGGAAGAGGAGCTTTGTCCACGACAATGTTTAGATTGATTATTAAAGGAGTTTATTAGTTCAATAAAACACTCAATTAATCGATAGCTCAATATCATAATGTTCAAGGTGTTGGACGTGTTGATTGGAGTATCAGATTGATTGAAATTACAATTGACTGATTCTACACAACCTGCACTCTCAACTGATCAGCTCATGTGATGAACCGATCGACTGAGGTTGCTGAACCGGTCGGCTCAAGTGTTCAGTCGATCGGCTCGAGTCCAGGGTTAACCGATTGCTTCAAGTGTTGAAACGATCGATTCAACTGGTGCAACCGAGCAAGTTGGGAAAATAGGATTGGTGAGAATTTTCCTTTCAATTCAATTGCCCAATTTGATTGGGAAATAGGATTGGTATTCGATACCAATTAGAAACAAAAGAAGGATCAATCGGGAACCGACCAGGACCACCAACCGACCGATTCACTTGTGAACCGATCAGTTGAGGTGTCCCAACCGACCGGTTCACTTGTTAACTGATTGGTTCAGGTCCCCAACCGACCGTTTCAGTTGTGAAACGATCGGTTCAGGTTGCGAGTTGGTTGCTGTTGTGGAAAATATCGAACCCTTCTACTCCTGATTTTAGTCCTACATTGCCCAGGATGGAGAACCCTGTCCCATGAACCTCGTATATATAGGGGTATTGGGGGCTTCTCCAGGTACAACAACTCAGTGCAACCAGTTGCTCTGCAAAGTTGTCATTCTCTGGTTTTGGTAACCGAGAGAGCTCGAGCAAGTGCTACCCACAAAGGGAGGCGGAGCAAGGGAAAGACAACTGCAGTTGCAACTGGAGGTAGGAGAGTGTGTTGGCGACTAGTACGTCAACAGGAGGGTGTGACTCCTTCCACTTCCTTGTGGGACAAGGAGTGTGGAGTTCCAGGTGGTCCGTATGGACTACTTCAGAGGCGGGAGGTTTCTACCGCTTAGGAGGACAACTGTCAAACCCGACAGTCCGGTGCGATTAGGAATCGTTAGTCCCGGTGTGACCAGGAGTTGCACAGACACCATCGAAGACTGGCTTTAAAGACAGCGCAAGGCACGAGGTATTGTCTCCGAACAAGCCTCGGGACAAGGTATGATTCCAAAAACCATCCTTTCCTATTATATAGACGTTGATGCATTTCCTTGTTCTGGGTTTGGGGGAGAAAATTTTTGTTTCTGCTGCCTTCTTTGTCTCCCCTAGCAGTTTATGCATGCAATCAGAAGATATGCACCTAAGGAATGGAAGTGTTGTAAGGTCATCTTGGAAAAGTTCATTTAGTTGAGCCTGATTCCTTGGAATACTCCTAGCTAAGTTTTGAGTAATGAAAGATCCAGGCAAGATGTGCAGCGGTTAGATATGGATGAACAAGGGTCGGGAATCCCATCCTGATCAGTTGAGATAGTGCATATCTGTTACCATCTGATTTGGTACTCTTTGTGCTCTTGGGAACTGACGTGAACACATGACATGTTTGAAACTGAGATGATGTAGTTGTTGTTAACCCAAAATATTTAACTCTTTTTGTGTTGAGCCTTAAGCGATACATAGTGGGGTGCCTTATGAGCCCTATCATGTGCATACAGGTGTTTTGTAGAGTATGTATCTTGTGATTACCTCTTCTGATATAGATCTCCCTTGGATTAAGATATCCTTTGTGGAAGGAGAAGGAATAGTTGGAACATATGTAGCAGAAAGATAGTGATACAAGTTATGCAAAGCTTAAGTGTCAAGCCTGTGAGATCAGAGTAGCATAGAGGAAACGTAATGAGAAATGCAATATATCAGTACAAGAAACTGATACTTGAGTAATATGAGTTGCATGTGATGTTCCACTGTCTAAGAGTGTTACTAGGCAATGGATGATGAGACAGAGGGTTGAGTTTGTGACTAGTACAAGGAAACCCTGAGTTGGCTCTGAAGGAAGAGCAAGTATGTCAGTTTTGGATCTGTGACACCTACGAGCTTTGTGGAGATGTATGATGAGATGTGTAAGTAACACACGTCTTCTTTTCACTCAGGATTTCGGGGATGAAATCCCTGTTAGGGGTTTATGTCTTGTAAGGACCCTGACCCAAGTTTTGGGCTAACCTTCTTTTCTTTGCTTATTAAAGGTGCTTAGAACCTTAATCTAATCTCTCTAGCTGTTTTGATATCACGTGACAAGCTCATGTTTCTAGTTTGGTCCCGTTTGGATGTTGTTTGAGCAGTGTTTGCTTGTTTTGGACCAACGTGCAATTTACCCAAACTAAGGGGTTATATTGCAATATGTCACATGTAAAGCATGCCTTTAGTTCTATTGCATCATTAGAAAGAGAATGATTATGTGGGGCACTTTTTGGAGGACATATGTTCCATGTTTGAGCTTGGTTGGTTGATGCATGTGCTTTATGTGCTAGTTTTGGTGTAAATTGCAAATTACCCAAAGTGGAGGGTCAATATGAAATTTATCAACTATAGAGTCTTCTTGCCTCTTTTTAGTATCACCTAGACCGAGTATATAGGTTGTTGTGCCTTGTTTGGGTGTTTGATGAGGAGTGACATCTCTATATGGTCCTTATAACATATATGTGTCACATATGCCACATTCTCTTTTAGTGTATCGGCTAGGGCTTGGAGGTATGTCGCCCAAGAGGGGTGTATCGGCCATGGTAGTTTCCCAACTGCACGATAAAAATTCTAGATTGTATCACCAGGCCATGCATGATCTTCTAGGGTGGCAACAAGTGGCGTTTAGAGCAAAAGCAAGTGGCACATTAGTTTATCTGGTTATGACACCTCTCCCTTGTTACCTCTCTCTTCATTGGTGTATAAAACCGCCTTCCAACTTGAACAAGCGTTCCCTTTCAGCCACCTTCCTCCCCCTACCAGTATGGGATGAGCATGGAAGCTTAGGAGCTTAAGGAAACTCCCATGGAGCTTGGGAGGACGAGCACCTTGGCCATGGAGACTCCTTGCTCAAGATTCGACCTTGGTGAGTCATGCTTCTTTGCTAGCTTTTCCTTGTGATTTCTTCTTCACCTTCCTCTTTTTCTCTCGGCCATGGATAGGCCCTTGATGTGAGAAGTCAAGGCCGTGGTTATCTCCCCTCCTTTCTTCTTCTTGAGCTATGCCTAACCATGGTATCTTCTTCGTCTTTTTCCTTTGTTTCTTGAGGTAATGGTGATGGTGTCGAAGGCATGTTTGGTGCTTTGGATGGATGATGTTCTTGGAGAGGAACGTGTGTTGCTTCTTGGATCATGGAGATTTGTTCCTTTCATGGAGATCCTCTTAAGGTGGGTTACATAACTCTTAACTATCTTTATTATGTTCACCCTCCTTATGTGCACATATTGGTTCTTGTAATTAATTTAGTAACTTTCTCCATGATAGTTTTATATATGGAATTTGGGAACTGATATAATGGAAATGGTCACATTTTATTACTATCTTATTCTTGTTTATCTTCTATATAATGGTTTTGGGTGACTTGAGGTTGAAGATGAACCACCTGATAGGGTGCCTGCACGATACAATGGTTGCACGATATAGTGCATTTCCCGTTAAGTCTTGTTTTGGTTATTGGCACATGAACGATACCCCTTGGACTTGAGAGGTGAGCCATGCTCTAGTAGCTTTGGAAAAAACCCTCTCTCTCCTTGGTTGATGAAGGGTGAACCTATGATCTAGATGTTTGGATGTTAGGTTGAGTTCGTTGGCTGATAGGGTGTTGCTCTACCCTTGTTGCTCGTTATACTAAAGGTTGTGCAAGAACGCTCTCACTTGGTTGTTGAGAGGTGAGCCAACTTTTTTTATTGTTGGATGATATGGTGTGGTGATCGATATACTTTTCCTTCCCTAGGGTTTAGTTTTTGGATGATATGGGTGGTTGATACCTAGATGGACCTTTGATCAATATGAAATGTTGATCTTTAGTGGTGAGTTGAAGGTCTACCTTTGTTGCACGACATGCTCTTGGGGTTGAACCCTTGGATGATATCTTGGGCATTATGGTGGTGATCCCTTTTATGGTTTAGGAAACTGATACACTAATCCTTTTGGTGGGCGATAGCCCTAGAAGTAGTGCCTTGGACGATATGGGTGTCCTAACCCTAGTTTGGGGCAATATGCTTGCTTTGGCTGATAAGATGATCCTAACCCTAGATGCCCCACATGGAGTCTTGAATGATAGGGTTGCCCTAACCCTAGTTGACCGATAAGGTTTTTTTGAGTGTTATAATTCTCACCTTGATCCTTCATTGATACGATGTTGGGAGATGTGGCCATGAGGTGCTTTGTACGATACTCTTGGATGAGAGTGCTACCCTTGAGTAAGCTTTTGGGTGAGACTAACTATCCATGCCCGATATGCCTTACCTGATACATGTTCCCTTCTTTGGACTTGAGTATATGCTTGATAGTTTGGATGGCTTTAGAGTTGAGGCTTGGCTGCTACATGTGTGGAGCTTGGATGGTACCCTGGACATACAAGTGAGGGATGGACGACACAGTTTCTTGGCCGTTATGGGTTCTCAAACCCTAGTTGGATGATAGGGTACCATGGGTGTCATGTCAACATTGAAGTAGTGTGAATTGGGTGGTATGAGAGCCCCTTGAGTATTTTGATTTGTTAACCAAGTGGGTATGCCTGTTGGGCACCATGATCTTGGCAGATATGGCCTTAGGAGGTAGAGAGTTGAGGGTTTCCTGGTATGAAACCTTAACCCTAATGGGCGGTAGGGTTTAGGCGATAGGTGACGCCTATGTGTTGCACGACACACGCCCTTACACCTGGTTACCTGATATTAACCTTGCTTGGATGCACGATACCCAACTCTAGATCAGGTAGCTCGACACACCACAGATCCTGGTTGGCACAATACCCCTTTTGTGCATGAATTCATGACATGCTTGTAGCCTACAACCTTGGGTGAGAGTTGGTACTCTATCCAATACCCCCTTTAGTGAGGGTTTGCGGTCGCTACCTAATTTTGGTGAGGGTATGAGACACTTTTGGTGAGGGTTGTGCTCTAACCTGATACCCCAATGCACGTTATTGTGAACGTACACCTTTTTTATTGTCAAATCTATGTCAAGATAGGTTGTGAACCCTTGTATAGTGGTTACCTATGGTTAATGATATATGAACCTATGATTAAGTTGGATGGTGGATCTTGGTGTATGATCCTTAAAGTTAATCCTAAAGGATGATGCACCTATGATTTGAGATATAGGGTATGATGGGATACCCATGATGTGGTAACAGTAGTATGTGTTGATTTATACACCAATGATGACATTAATCTACATATGTTCATGATGATGGAAGTATATTCCAATGCTACAAAACTTAATCTTGATGACATGATAATCAAAGATATGTTCATGAGATATGGGGCATGATGGATGCTCATAGTTTGATAACAATAATATAAATTGACTACAGACACAACCATGAACATGGATGTTGTTCCAATCATGTACACTTAATTCTTGATAGTATGATGATTATAATATGTTCTCTAAGATCTATGTTCTATGTTTGGTGATCCAGTTATCTCCTTCTTATGCAAGCAAACCATGCAGGTGTATTGAATTCATAGCCAAGTAAGAGCTATGGTGATTATATGATTATGTGCTTTGTATAGCACTTGATATATGTGCAATATCTAAGTTATAATGACATGTCTTGTAGATGAGATAACATGTATCGCTAGTATGATGAGAAACACTTGTTAAGGTGTGATCCTCTAGTGATGACATGAGGGATTGATATTCCCTAATGATTTTGATAATGCCTTGAGAGGCACTGGTGTAATGTGATGAACTCAGGGATTGATATCCCATGATGATGTGTAATGATGAAGCCTTGAGAGGCAGTAGCACTATGAGGTGATGTGAGGGATGTATATCCCATGGCAATGTGATGATTATTGAGGGTAATGGAAATAGTAGTGGAAATATAACACCAATGTAATGAATGTAATGTTGTTCATGTTTTATATGTGGTTGCTTAATACAACTTGATTTCCCCAACAATCTACTTAAAATACATTAACTATTTACAGATGAATCTCTCATGTAGTTTGCTCTGGCCATAGATCCATCATCGTCAGTATTTGGTGATGGTGAAATAGGTTTATCTTACGGGATTACCTAGAGCGCATATTGTTGAATATGCAAGATTTCCCCTAGCCTAAAATAGGAGGATTAGAATGCAACTGCGGTTGTAGACTCAGGATTTGTATAAGATCATGGTGAACATGCCCATAGCTCAGTGTGATAGAGCATGAATGTGTTCATGGATTGGGAGCACGGTGAATTGGCCCGTGGCTCAGATGTATACTAGTGTCGAGACTTGTAACAAGTCAGGCTAGAGAAAGGGTAGCATGTGTGACTGACCCTGTGGTTGAGGCCACTTTGTTGGTTATTGTGCACTGACCACGAGGAGGAGAGGTCGTCGACTCCGGATCATCCATTGACCTTGTATGGCACTGGCTTTGGGCTTCACAGCCGAAGGTTGTAATTGAGCGGTACGACTCACTTCCTCAAGGCATAATAAATCATAATTCAGCCGTTTAGAATATATTGCTTAAGGCAAAACATGTAACATTGGTTGAGGCCTTGCATGTATAGTTTCACTAGTTATATCTTGCAAGTTATTTGTGATGAGTTTTTATAATGTTTATCTTGTCAATAATGTTCAATAAAGAATGCTTGTTATATGCCTCCTGGATAGTATGGTAAGAATGTTAATAGAACTAGCTTGCTCATTATGCTTCTCTTATAATCTACTTATATCAGTTATTTGTGATCTTATAAAGTTGGTAGAGGGTTATGTTTCCCGTTGGGAATATGTGACGTCCCCGGATTTTCTAAAACTTAATCTAATGTGTGACATCCAAATTGAAACCCTCACCTCAGCAAGAATCCCAATTTAAACACCTCACACCAGGCTAAGAAAGAGAAAATCAAGGGAGTCAGAAGGAAACAACAGTAGTACATGTACATGAACAATAATAAAACCATACACACATGTTCACCATTCAACCTATAATTACAACATGAATTGTTACAACATTTGATATTACATATTGAACAGAAAACTACTAAACATATACATGTACTACATCTAAACAACAGGATCTTAAGACAACAGGTCCACCTGTACATCAGCTCGCCACACAACTCTCAACTATCCTGGATCTTCAAGAGCATAACCACAACCTAAACAAAAGATTACATGCGGTACACGTCAGCAAAATATTCAAGAATATTGTACTGAGTACGCCTACGTGTCTTTTATCTACCTCTCATCATATCTTGGCAATAAGGTAAAACTAATACTTGGCAGTAACAAAAGAATATAAGAAAAGCATATACTTGCACAAAGATATTCATTAACAAAAGAGAACACATATTTTAAGCTTTTTTTCCATTATATCTCAAGGCCTTTATGATCACTACCAAAGAGTTAGATCATTTGTACAAGGTGACCACTACCAAAGAGTTAGGTCAGACCACTACCAAAGAGTTAGGTCATATGTACAATGTGACCACTACCAAAGAGTTAGGTCACTTCCAAGCACACTACCAAAGAGTTAGTTCTTTCATATAATGGAACAGATATATTATGTTTGATGTGTTCATAGCAGTAATCATGGAAAATCATGCAACATATCATACAAGAACAATCATTCCATCCAATATCGTATACCAAGTATTTTACTACACATATAACACAAGCATATTGTATAATAAGCCAAGTAAGAGGTAATGGCATACCTTCCAAAGAGATATCCTAATCACATATTCCTCATGTCATCTATATCTTTGTTAAACCTGACCAAGACAAGATCACACACTACTATCAGATTCCCAACATCCTACATCTCATGTTAACCCTAATCGTGTTCATTAGGGCTTAGCTTATCTCATTAGGATATTCTCATCATTACTTGTATTCTTGTCTTATATTTATCTTACTGATGTCATATTCCAGACTATAGTTCATCAACTGGATATAGTCATGTGTCACATTATTACGTGGACATATTTAACATTATGTAACTTTCATTAACCATATTAGGGTTACATCACATGTATTAAGGGTGCTCTTCATATAACATGAATTATGTTCATCATCATGATCTCATAATTAAATTTGAGGTTCAATATACTGATATGAGCTTACTCTGTGAATTTCATCATTTATAGAGCACATATATATTTATTGCATTTTATTAGGGTTATTAGCCCTAATTAGACATATAAAGCAAATTGCATGATTTCATATCTTAGAATCGTCATACCTGATATTTTATGAATTATATATCATATTTCAGAGTTATTGAAGCATTATCATAATTTTAGGCCATCATTTGGTATTTATTGTACATGATATAAGCATTATGCATCTTATTTAATATCTATGTTATTTTGGTACGAAAGGTCCTATGTGATTCTTCCATATTATTCTACTCATTTTTCTGATGAAAACGGTACCTTGTTCACATTTTTCGGACATCGGTGCTATTTATTATGAATTATTGAAATTTTGTAAGTTTCTAAGAATTTTACCTTTTTGGGCCTATCAGAAGTGGCCACGTGTCGTGGGATGGGCGCATCCTTACTGTCTTGTGCTCAGTTCGTCGGCTGGTTCAGTTTGTTGAGTAGGGTTTGGTTCGCTTGATTCTCTGGTTGGCCGGTTCACTCTTCTCCTCACGCGATCGATGTCCGAGTGTGCAAGTGGGGCTCTGTCCTCATGTTTACGACGTTGCCGCCACACGCAGGAAGGACGGTAGGGAACCGTGCGCTCCTCGAGCCTCCTCGCCATCAGGAAAGACAGACTCCCCCAGCTCTGTACTCCTCCTCACTGCTTGGGAGTCTGGCTGTGCCTATGGGAGATTCCATCCCTGACTCGCCGCCACCGTGGACCTCCTCACGATGAACGCCATCCCCAACGTCCATTCTATGCGATCCTGCTCCACGATCTCAGGCGCCGCCCGCCGTCGTGGGGCTTCTGATCGCAAGATCCTTTCTCCTTCGCCAGTTTGATGAGTCTGTCCACATGAGTCTGTGAACTACCGTCGTCGCTGGGATTTGTTCCGCAAGGGCGCCACTGCACAGCCCACCTCCGACGAGTAATGGAGCGGCGCCTCGTTCTCACTGCTTGAGTCCGGTTGCGCCTATGCTCCATCGCAGTCTCATACAAGCCCGTCGAGATAGATCAATGTCGAAGATGAATCCAGCAAACTATACCTTTCACTCGCACCACCTGCAAAAACCGTGGAGAGGGGCAAGTGACGGTGGGGGATTTGGATCTCAGTCTCCCTTAACTCCCACTCACAACCTGTCGTGCTCAAGCACCGTGTCGTCACCGTCCACCAAAGAAGCTTCTTCCTGAGTTTCACCTTGTTGTGGAGGAGAAGTAGTTCGTGTGGGAGGGTGATCTTGTTCTCTGTCTTTGCCGCACTAAAAACCACCCAAGCCGAGGGTCAGGTGGATGCGAGGGCAACTACCCCATTTGTGTCCCATTTCCATACATGGTGGGAGATCGTGATGCATATAAGCATACATATATCTCTGTCCCACTACTTCTGTTGTGCTAGAGCAAAACCGTGGCATCTCTCCACCTCTTAGTCTGCATCCAAAGGCCATAGTCTTCCAAAACAACCATCTGGCTGCTCCCAAGCAGCCACTATGTTAAAGGGTGACTTCCAACTTGGGGAAAAGACAAAACCATTAGATCTAAGAACCAGGGCCAACATTAGACCACATAGACCCAATCAAAGATACATGGGCGTGACACCACCCAACTATTAAACTTTGGTCTATTAATCCTCAAAAAGCACACATTTCACAAAAGTCAAACCTTAAAAACCTCTTCTAGGAATATTCGATTGCCACCCAATTTTAACCATAGCTTCACTATGCCTCAAGGTACAATCCATTCGATTTTGGTGCAAAACTCAGCTATTTGACTTGTCAAATAAATTCCTCAAGAAGACATAAAATTACGGATCCAAAACATTGTATAAACCTCAACAACACTCCAAACTTATTAAAACATTTGGGATTCTCAAAACAGCTCAACATGTGTGACTTCACTTGTGTCATTGGATATTTTAGGATTCCCAAAAGTCCACTCCATCATATCCTACCCACCTTAAAAGAAATTCTGTCCTCAGAATTAAGTCAGAAAAACCACTTTGTCACATCATATACATCTTAAAAGAACTTTCGTCCTTGAAAGTAAACCATACTCATACCTCCAGGGAAAACCTTCTATTGCTCTCATCCCCATGTAGGAACCATTCTAGGTGTAACATATCCACAAAGATTACATAGAACCATGTATCCAAAGCACTATTAGGAAGTTTCAAAAGCATCAAGGGTGAAACCTCACTCCATAAAAGGCTCAAACAAGGGTTTAGAAGCTTAGGTTATGTCATTACATATCTCATATGCTAGGATTGCATCTTCATCTTTACTCATGCGTTATTATTCAACATCATATTACCATGTGCCCAAGGAGTTATCCCAAATTAACCCAAACATCAAGGTGTCATCAACATTTTATTTAGTTCATTGTTAGAACATGTTCATCATTGACATATGCCTTTTAGGAGGGAGTTAATTTAAGTTAACCCATTTTATTCATCTAGATCACATCAAGTCATCATAAACATTATGTTGTGCTAGCTGTCAAACCATAATTTCCATCTTTGTTAAGCACTAAGATTAACATCTCATGTAACATGTTTCATGCATATGATCTTATTTCATTTCTCATAATAAATTGCAGCATTTATTAATGAATTCTGACAAGATTAACCAACACTATCACATTATCATCACTATTCATGTATATTTAACCATGCATTCATTGATATTTATTAAACCAACTCTAGGTTTCCATCATATCATGTCTATATATCACATCTCGAGATTAGATCACATCCTTACATATATTGTATCATAGTTGTGCTAAACAAACTTATAAGAGTGGCTTGTTAAACATATATCAAAACTTTATGTCATCCAAACGAGGTTCCTCTAACCCATACCACGAGGGTAGTGTCATGCTCAGTCTCTCTGGGCTAACTCAACTCTATGAGTATTTCATATGCATATACCATATCTTCCCTCTCAGTGTAGGTTTCTTAGGTATACCTCATTGGCACTAGAGATAGCTTTACAAGGTCTAGCCACATAAGCACAAACCAAAACACGACATGATATACTATTCACAGGTCTCTAACCATGAAACATTTTACTAAAAGCTCTCTTATATACACCACTAGATTCCTATGTGGGAAACCACCAACCCGAGCATGAGGCTTCACAGAAATTAACATAGCTACCTCCTCCAGGGTCTTGGGCTCTCTCCCTCACCCAGATGGTAGGCACTCATATTCATGTTCACATGTGCACATATATAACCAGCCTCTCTCTGTCTCTAGGGTTTGTCCTTCCCAAGGACATCTAGGGTTCAACAAGACTATAGGAATCATGCAAAAAGCAACTCAACTCAATCACTCAGGAGTATTCTAGTTTCGGACATATCACATCATGTATCTCATATTTCTCATATCGTGGAGTCTAGGTTCTCTGACCTTCTCCTTGTGGGTCTCGCTCCCTCTTGAGCTAACCCCAAAATTGGTCCTAACACTAGAGGTCCTCCTTTGTAAAAGAGCTCGTGGCTCATGCTGACTCACAATCTAGTCTTAGCTTAACATATCTTTTCTCATAAAAGCCTATTTACTTGCATCATCAAAACTTATCTGAAATCCTAAAAATTGAACTTAAGTCCCCAAAGACAAACATAGATCATCATAACCATCTTATGTCATCTATATAATACTTACATCATATCATCAAAACTTATATCATCTATTCTATCTATCATATATATCCAAACAAGGCTCTAGACATCTAATCTAGAACTACACTCTCTTCTAGACTGATGTCATTCACTTTCACTTAGGTTACATGACCACCTCCTACTCATACTTGTGTGGGGACACATTTTTGTAATACATCTACATAATAAAATATTATATAGTTTTTCTCCGATAAAACAAGCGTCAGAGAAAACTATCGAGGTTCTATCCGTTTGGAATCAAAAACCAAATCCTGGAACGAGTGTCCCACACATAGTAGAGAGTCCAGTGTCATGAAAACTAGTGAAAAGGGTGAGAACAAGGGGTAGACTAGTGTAGCTACTCTAGACAACGAGCGTCATATGTCTAGGGTTTCTCTTCCCACAATGTACATCATTTCCAAATAGTGCAACGTCCCATACCGCTGCACTACAAGGAATGTACGACATCTAAGGACTTGTTATACAACAAGCACTAGTCTAGACCTAGTTCTCAGACATCTAGGTGCTAACCTAGAGGCTAGGTCAGATCTAGTCTCTAAAATACGACTAATCTAACCCTAAAAGATTATTAAGTTCATGGTTTCTTGGTTTTGAGTTTCATAATGAGCAAATGTCAGGCTTTGCCATTGTTCATGCTCTGATACCACCTGTGACGTCCCCAGATTTTCTAAAACTTAATCTAATGTGTGACGTCCAAATTGAAACCCTCACCTCAACGACAATCCCAATTTAAACACCCCACACCAGGCTAAGAAAGAGAAAATCAAGGGAATCAGAAGGAAACAACAGTAGCACATGTACATGAACAATAATAAAACCATACACACATGTTCACCATTCAACCTATAATTACAACATAAATTGTTACAACATTTTATATTACATATTGAACAGCAAACTACTAAACATATACATGTACTACATCTAAACAACAGGATCTTAAGACAACAGGTCCACCTGTACATCAGCTCGCCACACAACTCTCAACTATCCTGGATCTTCAAGACCATAACCACAACCTAAACAAAAGATTACATGCGGTACACGTCAGCACAATATTCAAGAATATTGTACTGAGTATGCCTACATGTCTTTTATCTACCCCTCATCATATCTTGGCAATAAGGTAAAACTAATACTTGGCAGTAACATAAGAATATAAGAAAAGCATATACTTGCACAAAGATATTCATTAACAAAAGAGAGCACATATTTTAAGCTTATTTTCCATTATATCTCAAGGCCTTTATGATCACTACCAAAGAGTTAGATCATTTGTACAAGGTGACCACTACCAAAGAGTTAGGTCAGACCACTACCAAAGAATTAGGTCATATGTACAATGTGACCACTACCAAAGAGTTAGGTCACTTCCAAGCACACTACCAAAGAGATAGTGCTTTCATATAATGGAACATATATATTATGTTTGATGTGTTCATAGCAGTAATCATGGAAAATCATGCAACATATCATACAAGAATAATCATTCCATCCAATATCATATGCCAAGTATTATACTACACATATAACACAAGCATATTGTATAATAAGCCAAGTAAGAGGTAATGGCGTACCTTCCAAAGAGATATCCTAATCACATATTCCTCATGTCATCTATATCTTTGTTAAACCTGATCAAGACAAGATCACACACTACTATCAGATACCCATCATCATACATCTCATGTTAACCCTAATCGTGTTCATTAGGGCTTAGCTTATCTCATTAGGATATTCTCATCATTACTTGTATTCTTGTCTTATATTTATCTTACTAATGTCATATTCCAGACTATAGTTCATCAACTGGATATAGTCATGTGTCACATTATTATGTGGACATATTTAACATTATGTAACTTTCATTAACCATATTAGGGTTACATCACATGTATTAAGGGTGCTCTTCATATAACATGAATTCTATTCATCATCATGATCTCATAATTAAATTTGAGGTTCATTGTACTGATATGAGCTTACTCTTTGAATTTCATCATTTATAGAGCACATATATATTTATTGCATTTTATTAGGGTTATTAGCCCTAATTAGACATATAAAGCAAATTGCATGATTTCATATCTTAGAATCGTCATATCTGATATTTTATGAAATATATATCATATTTCAGAGTTACTGAAGCATTATCATAATTTTAGGCCATCGTTTGGTATTTATTGTCCATGATATAAGCATTATGCATCTTATTTAATATCTATGTTATTTTGACACGAAAGGACCTATATGATTCTTCCATATTATTCTACTCATTTTTCTGATGAAAATGGTACCTTGTTCACATTTTTCTGACATCGGTGCTATATATTATGAATTATTGAAAATCTGTAAGTTTCTAAGAATTTTACCTTTTTGGGCCTATCAGAAGTGGCCACGTGTCGTGGGCTGGGCGCATCCTTACTGACTTGCGCCCAGTTTCGTCGGTCGGTTCAGTTTGTTGAGTCGGGTTTGGTTCGCTTGATTCTCTCGCTGGCCGGTCCGCTCTTCTCCTCACGCGATCGGCGTCCGAGTCTGCAAGTGGGGCTCTGTCCTCATGTTTACGACGTTGCCGCCGCACGCAGAAAGGACGGCAGGGAACCGTGTGCTCCTCGAGCCTCCTCGCCATCATGAAAGACAGACTCCCCCAGCTTCATACTCCTCCTCACTGCTTGGGAGTCCGGCTGCGCCTATGGGAGATTCCCATCCCTGACTCGCCGCCGTCGTGGACCTCCTCACGGTGAACTCTATCACCAACGTCCATTCTGTGCGATCAAGCTCCACGATCTCAGGCGTCGCCAGCCGTCGTGGGGCTTCTGATAGCAAGATCCTTTCTCCTTCGCCAGTTTGATGAGTCTGTCCACATGAGTCTGTGAACTACCGTCGTCGTAGGGATTTGTTCCGCAAGGGCGCCGCTGCACAGCCGACCTCCGACGAGTAATGGAGCGGCGCCTCCTCACTGCTTGAGTCTGGTTGCGCCTATGCTCCATCGCAGTCTCAGACAAGCCCGTCGAGATAGATCAATGTCGAAGATGAATCTAGCAAACTATACCTTTCACTCGCTCCACCTGCAAAAACCGTGGAGAGGGGAAAGTGACGGTGGGGGGTTTGGATCTCGGTCTCCCTTCACTCCCACTCACGACCTGTCGTGCTCAAGCACCGTGTCGTCACCGTCCACCAAGGAAGCTTCTTCCTGAGTTTCACCTTGTTGTGGAGGAGAAGTAGTTCGTGAGGGTCAGGTGGATGCGAGGGCAAATGCCCCGTTTGTGTCCCACTTCCACACATGGTGGGAGATCGTGATGCATATAAGCACAGGGATATCTCTGTCCCACTACTTCTATTGTGATAGAGCAAAACCGTGGCATCTCTCCACCTCTCAGTTTGCATCCAAAGGCCATAGTCGTCCAAAACAACCATCTGACTGCTCCCAAGCAGCCACTATGTGAAAGGGTGACTTCCAACTTGGGGAAAAGCCCAAACCATTGGATCTGAGATCCAGGGCCAACATTAGACCACACAGACCCAATCAAAGATACATGGGCGTGACACTGCCCAACTATTAAACTTTGGTCTATTAATCCTCAAAAAGCACACATTTCACAAAAGTCAAACCTTAAAAACTTCTTCTAGGAATATTCGATTGCCACCCAATTATAACCATAGCTTCACTATGCCTCAAGGTACAATCCATTCGATTTTGGTGAAAAACTCAGCTATTTGACTTGTCAAATAAATTCCTCAAGAAGATATAAAATTATAGATCCAAAACATTCTATAAACCTCAACAACACTCCAAACTTATTAAAACATTTGGGATTCTCAAAACAGCTCAACATGTGTGACTTCACTTGTGTCATTGGATATTTTAGGATTTCCAAAAGTCCACTCCATCACATCCTACCCACCTTAAAATAATTCCGTCCTCAGAATTAAGTCAGAAAAAGCACTTTGTCATAGACTGTGTGTCTCATCCTGTTGGTTAACAACCCTTTTTAGGTGGACATGCCTACCGAGATGAAGATCATGTGACTTCGGATGATATGCAAGGGTATCATACCTGGTGGGGTAGATAGTGTCTAGAAGTAGAGTCCTATGTGTTGACCCTATACACTCAGGTTTTCGTGAGAGCTTTTTGATGTTTCTTGTATAATGATCGATGAACAGTTTCTGGTATGTATCTTGATGTAGAGCATCATGAGAAACTATTATTTCATGTAACGAGATGATGGGAAATTATTTTGTAGCACCTTGGAAATATGCTATGAAATGAATGGTGTTGGCTCAGATATTATATGTTTTATCTTGTGGTGCTTGTTGAAAATCGGTTTTAATTTCTCATGTTTTTCAATAATCCACTGGTTAGCATGTAATCATGTTTTGTTGTGGATGGGGTGTTAAAATAATGTTCAAGGTGTTGGACTGATTGATTAGAGTATCGGATTCATGGAAACTACAATTGAATCATTTACACAGTCTACTGTCCCAACCGATCAGCTCACATGGTTGAACCATTCGGCTCAGGTTGGTGAACCGAACGGCTCAACTGGTGAGACGATCGGCTCATGTTCCATGAAACGATCAGCTCAATTGATGAACCGATCAGTTGGAGGACCAACCGAGTTCGTTTGGAATGTCAGAAGACTACTTTGCAAATACAATTTGTTTCACTTGTACAAATTCGATTTGGACAAGGATTAATATTTTATTAATCGGAAACAAATATGAAAGTCAATTTGAGTTGGATCAAGACCACGAACCGATCGGCTCAGGCCTGAGCCGATCGGCTCAGAGCCCCATATGATCGACTCAGGTCCCAAACGATCGACTCCGGGCCTGAAACGATCATTTCAGGGTGTGAAACGATCGGTTCAGGTGGCATAGTTGGTTGTTTTGTGGAAAATCTTGAACCCTTCTACTCGTACATTGATCTCACATTGCCCGCGATAGAAAACCATGTCCCATGACCCTCCTCTATATAGGGTTATTGGGGGCTTCTCCGGAACAACAACTCAGAACACCAGTTTCTCTACAAAGTTGTTGTTCTCTCTGGTTGTAGTAACCAAGAGACCCCGAGCAAGTGCTACCTGATAAGGGAGGTAGAGGGAAAGACAAATATAGAAAAGTGACTGGTGATAGTAGAGTGTGTCGGTGACTAGTACACTGACAGGAGGGTGTGACTCCTTCTGATTCCTTGTGGGACAAGGATATCGGAGTTCCAGGTGGTCCGTGTGGACTACTACAGAGGTAGGAGACTTCTGCCGCTTAGAGGACAGCTATCAATCTCGACAGTCTCGGGTGAGACCAAGAGTTGCACAGATACCGTCCAAGACCAGAGGTGACGACCGCACAAGCCATGAGGTAACATCGCCGAGCAAGCCTTAAGACAAGGTATGCCTCTACAAACCATCCTTCTTATTGTATAGACATTGACGTGATTCCTTTATTCTGGGTTTGGGAGAAGAAAAATTTTGTTTCTGCTACCTTCTCTATCTCCCCTAAAACCCAACAGTGGTATCAGAGCCACGTCAACTGCTCTATACTTTAGGATTATCGATATGATCGATTTTTGTTTGTCG
Organism: Alisma plantago-aquatica; assembly: GCA_963693085.1. Classification (NCBI taxonomy): domain Eukaryota; kingdom Viridiplantae; phylum Streptophyta; class Magnoliopsida; order Alismatales; family Alismataceae; genus Alisma; species Alisma plantago-aquatica. The sequence continues at coordinate 600,678,205 of OY856410.1, read as the reverse complement.
CCTTTATTTATTGCATACGATGCGAATAAAATTGGCTTTATGCATATTCAATCCTAAATCCACAAATCCCAATATACATATATGATCTGTAATATGAATTCACTCGATACGTGTCTCCCTTAAACGAGTTTTGTGGTGGATGTATAGCGTGGTTATGGCCAATAAACCCTATGTTTGTGTGCTTGGTTGAATGGGGTTGCCTGCTTCTCGATCTGTGCATTGATTCCCTATCTCTTATTCCTAATGTAACTTGAGATAACTCGAGATTTCTTTCCTACCTTTACTCCCCTCGAATGTAACTTAGGGTTTCCCTTTTCAAATGTAAGATATGATAGATCTTTTATTTCCTATTATGTCAAAGAACGGAGGACAACCTGACGACAACTGAGACAATCGGTTCAAGGCATGAACCGATCAGTTGGCTATCCAAACGACCGGTTCAAGGAGCAAGACAATTGAGTGGCTACCACAAGGAGATACATGATGACCAGGCGAATCAATCCATTGGAGGAGCCAACCAATCGGCTGGTGGCACCCTTACGACCGGCCAGGGTGAGCAGGTCATTCATGTGATGAGTTGATCAACTCGGATGGCTATAGCACTTCATCATGGACATGTTGCATGAGATGTAGTCCTAGATGACCGTGATTCCTCATGGCTCAGGGAATCAAATTAGGATGGCCATAATCATTGCTTTTATCATTTTTCTTGTTTTATGTGGGATATAGCATGTATATGATACATACTATGTATTGTGGTGATTGGATATGTATATGTACCTATAAAACTAAATCCCTCATTAAATACTAAATTTTTAGATGTCTTCCAAATGTGGCACACGTGAAAAGCTTGATCGGACAAGTGTGGGCACGCCCTAGCGTGGTGCATTGTCTATCTCGTGGAAGCATGAAGGATGGATATGTGGGTCTGCCCTAGAAGGGTGCATATTCATCGTGTTGGCTTTGGGTCGAACTTAACAAGGTGACCTAGATAGGATCTAGCACCTTGTTGCATGGATATGATCATGGCAAAGAGTTTCATATGACATCTTTCAAGAGTTGCATATGTTGCAATTGGCAAAAGTTGCCTACGTGGAAGATCTAAGTTGTGGGTGACAACCCTTGTTGGTCCATGACTCAGAGGATTTTAGGATCTTGACCCGCTAGAAGATTGTACGTTGCAATCTTATGAATTGATGGTGAAGGCTATCAATTTGAACAAAAATAGTGGGAGTGATAATTAATTAAAGTCCTAATTATATCGTCAACCTTTCAAATCGATCAAATAAGTCAAAATTGAGTTTTGGACTAAAATTGCATATATTTTCTTTTATAGCACAAATGACAACAAACAACAATCAATTTTTGTTGTGATCAGTCCTTAAAAAGGAGAAGCTGAATGGAACTAACTTCCAGGACTAGTTTAGGACATTGAGAATTGTTCTCACTCAAGAGCGAAAGCTCTATGTCCTAGATACTCCAATTCCAGAGGAACCTGCTCCTACCGCACCAAAGGTAGAAAGGGATGCTTATAAGAAGCATTTTGATGATGCCATTGATGCAAAGTTCTTGATGTTTTGATCCATGAACCACGAGTTGCAGAGACAACATGAGAACATGGGTTTCATTGAGATGATTTACCATCTCAAGAACATGTATGAAGATCAAGCACGACAAGAGAGATATGTTGTCTCTAGGGTGTTGTTCAAGTGCTTCATGATAGAAGGAGATCCAGTTGGTCCTCACACGCTCAAGATGATTGGGTATGTGAGGAACGTGATGAGACTGGGATTTCCCCTGAGCCAGGAGTTGGCTATTGACGTGATACTACAATCGTTGCCAGAATCCTACAGTCATTTTGTGATGAACTACAACATGAACAACTTTGACAAGTCATTGATAATGTTATTGGGCATGTTGCGGATATCCAAGACACAGATGATTAAGTACAATCCTAAGTCTATGATGATGATCAGTGATAAGAAAGGAAAGTCCAAGCGCAAGGGCAAAGGCAAGGCTAAGAAAGGTTCTGATGCTAGCCAGCAGCCCAAGTCGTCTTCAACTCTCAAGGACAAGGGAGGCATGACAAAGAGAGGCAATTGCCACCATTGTCAAAAACCAGGACATTGGAAAATGAATTGTCCACTCTATCTAGAAGAACTAAAGAAGGAGGCAAAAGATGTCTCCACCTGAAGGAGTCATGAAATAAACTTGTAAAATTTTAGAGGTATATGATACCAAGATATAAAATGTAAAGCACTCAATAAATGGGGCAAGTGTCGCCGCCATAGATAAGAGTACTTTAGTTTATTTTCAGCCTTGAAGGCATGTACTAGAGTTACGAACTACTATTTCATATTTTCCAATGGATAGAAACACATTATTGTTGCATATTGTATGACAATAATGGTAATGTTGATGTTTCCTTATGGAAATGCCTTGTTTATCTTGTGGTACTTGATATTAATAAGATAAAATGATACCTAATAGTTATGGATAACTCAAACAATCAAATTAGCATAAATCATGAGAAATTCATTTCTAGTTTCCATATGATGGATAATCTAGACTCTTTTGGTTAGAGAACCTGTAAGTGATATAAATCTCTTAGACATGATTAATCAATCTTCACTAGACGTAATGGAATAATGATTATCCTATTAGGTATAATACATGTGATGTATTTATATACCTATCGGAGTTAATGCTAGTACTTCAAACGGTGTTTAAAGAAATACCAATATGATTATCTTGAAGTGTTCAAGAATATCATAGCTGAAGTATGAATTTGGTAAAGTGTTAATTCTTGATAAGATCAATGAATGAAATACTTAGACCAAATGTTTGAGAACCTTATGAGTGATTATGATAGCATATCATAGTAAACTCATGATTAAGGCATGGTAATGTCTAAATCAAAAGGAGTCATACTCTAAGGAGTTAGAGGATGATTATCAAATAACTAATTTCTTCTTAAATAAAGAATACCCTACACTAATAAAGGACATTAAGAATCACAAGGAGTTGTGAGTTCTTATACCCTTGACAGATACACCTCGCTTATCTATGTGATGAATTGGTCATGTGATGAGTCAACTATCTAGATGAATATGAGGAACCAAATTTTGAGTTATGGTTTATGACCATTACATCCAAAATGACTTCCATGTGAACCATAAGGTATGACCTTGATGGTAGCACCCATTGGGATGAAATCCATAAGTGTAAATGAGTCTTAAGAGTTAAGACACATGGATAACATTTTGAGAAGGATGATGCTTGTTGCAACTTAATGACTAAGAGATTTGACATACGGATACTAAAACTGCATTCCTATGAGGAATAAAACAAGGATGTGTACGTGAAACAACCTATAAGGTTTTTGAATCCATTAATGCAAATGAAGTCTATAAGTTACAATGGACTAATCAATGTGATTGTTTAAGTGCAAGAAACTCAGAGCTGGATCTTTACTTTGATGATATGGTCAAAGGGTTTGACTGATATGTCAAAAATAAAGAAGGGATTTGTGATTTAGTGGGAGCGTATTTGCATTCCACATGTCGATGAGGAATGAGATGTTATAAAATGGAAATTTAAAGTGGAAATTATCTTTAGGGAAGATAGAGACATTTCCTATGTGATAGGAATAGAGATATATAGAGATAGTTCTCGGAAACCCTTGACCTGAAAGGAGAGAGCATACATTGGCAATCTATATTGAAGAGTTCAGTATGCATAGATTCAGTGGGAGAAAATGTGTCCATGCTACATGGAGTTGGTATCCCAAGGCCAAGTATCCAATTCATATGAAATATGGGAACACTAAGAATAGATATGAATCTATCATGTATGTAATCATCCCATTATATTGCATGTATGGACATTGCAAAATAAAGTGCATCCATCATCTTGTATGTAGGACATGACAATATGATGTTCTCATCTTGATAACTCGTATGTGGGACATGACGAGTGGATGTATTTCTAGTTCCAGTAAGGGTTATTCGAATACCATAAGAACTTGATAAGTACTTGAGAAGTACTAGTTCTATGGAAATAAGGAAGGGTTCAATGTAAAGAGTTACACTGATGCCAACTTCCGAAAAGGACAGAAAAAATAATCACAATATATATATGGGATATATAAAAGTGAATGTTTGTTGATAAATGGAAACGTTCCAATAAATTTGTTTTAAAAGGAAATGTTGAGTATCTGTGTGTTAGAGAACAATAGTGGATACTGTATGGCTCTTGGAGTTCATAGAGATGAACTTATAGATATTCTGGTCATTGATGACAGGATAGGAGTGCTTGGTCATTGTGACGTCCCCAAATTTTCTAAAACTTAATCTGATGTGTTTCGTCTAAATTGAAACCTCACCTAAGCAAGAATCCCAATTTAAACATCCCACACCAAGCTAAGAAAGAGAAAATCAAGGGAGTCAGAAGGAAAAACTCAGTAGCACATGCACATGAACAATAATAAAACCATGACACATGTTCACCATTCAACATATAATTATAACATGAATTGTTACAACATTTGATATTACATATTGAACAACAAACTTCTAAACATATACATGTGCTACAGTTAAACAATAGGATCTTAAGACAACATGTCCACCTGAACATCAGCTCACCACATAACTCTCACTATCCTGGATCTCCAAGAGTATAACCACAACCTAAACAAAAGATTACATGCAGTACACGTCAACACAATATTCAAGAATATTGTACTCAGTACGCCTACGTGTCTTTTATTTACCTCTCAGCATATCTTGGCAATAATATAAAACTAATATACATGGCAATAACAGAAGAATATAAGAAAAGTGTATACTTGCACAAAGATATTCATTAACAACAGAGAACACATATTTTAGCATGACTTTCCATTATATGTAAAGTCGATCAACCACATGCACTATTCTACCAAAGAGATTTAGTGATCACATGTACTATTCTGCCAAAGAGATTTAGTACTTCATAAATGCACTATTTTGCCAAAGAGATTTAGTGCTCACATGTACTATTCTGCCAAAGAGATTTAGTACTTCCATCAATGCACTATTCTACCAAAGAGATTTAGTGCTATCATATAAAGGATCGGATATCTTATGTTTCATGTGTTCATAGACATAAATATGGAAAATCAAGAAACATATCATACAAGAACATTCATTTCATCCAATATCTTATGCCAAGTATTTTACTACACATATAACACAAGCATATTGTATAATAAGCCAAGTAAGAGGTAATGGCGTACCTTCCAAAGAGATAGATCATCACCTATTCCTCATGTCATCTCTAACCTCTTGGTCAAACCCTGATGAAGACAAGATCATATGTACCATCATTAGGTTCTCATCATCTTACATCTCATCTTAACCCTAATTATGTCCATTTTAGGGTTTACCTTATATCATTAGGATATGTACTTTATTACTTGTCTTATCATCTTTTCGTTATGTTCCTGACTTAGAAATTAGCTTATTGATCTCATATTCCAGATTAGGATACATAATCTGAATATCAGGTTCCATATCATTATTTATATGTATTAACCCTAAGTTAAAAGTATTACTCAAATTAAGGTTACATCACAGGTATTACGGGTCACCTTCGTATAACATGGATTTCATGTATAAAATTGATCTCAAAGTTACATATTAACTTACCAGTTACAGATGTGAGGGTGTTCTGTAATTTCATCATTTATTGGTCATTAATGTATTTATTGCATTTTATTTAGGGTAGAACACCCTAATTAGCCACATTAATCAAATTATATGCTTTCATGCATCAATTTCATAATTACTAACATCAGATAGATTATAAACATTAATATACACTTAGTGACAAATTCTCATAATTTTAGGTTTTTGTTTATTATTTATTAGGCATTAAACATGCATAAAACATCTTGCATGATATCGCTGATATTTAAGCATAAAGACTGATATGATGGTTCCACGTTGTTCTACTCATTTTTCTTAAAACTTTGACATATTTTTTGTAATTTTCTTATAAGCGATCTATTTACTACAAATTATAGAAGATTTAGGCATTTACTGAATTCTTTACCTTTTTGGGCCAATACTAATCTACCACGTGGCAATGTGGGGACGCACCCCCTGTTGGCTTGGATCAGCCAGCTGGTTCTCCATTCTTGGGCTCAGTTCAAGTTGGTTCACATGTGGTTTCTGGCCGGTTCGCTTCTTTCTTCTTCGCAATCTGCACAATTTAGGTTCTCCGCCTAGCGTCCACTTGAGGAGGCTTTGTTCTGGGCGGGAATGAGGGCCTCTATCACTCTATTTTGGTGCGCAAAAGGCACCCATCATCTCCTCCTCAGCCTCTGCTTCACACCAAGTGCAACTGCCTCCCTTCTCGCACATGTTGCTAGTGCGAGTGACCTTCCTTCGGGTTGAGCGACTCCTCCTGTATGGAGCACCATCTTGAGGGTCAACTCTGTCGAGACATGGAAGCGAGTCTTCCATCCCGATCAGTGGCATCAATTTCCCCTCGATGTATGTCGCCACAGAACTCCTTCTCCTTTTCCGTAGGTGTGGCTCTCACATGGCATTGTTGCCTCTGTGGCCATCTCCCCAGCTAGGATTCTGCTGTCTATAGGAGCCCATTCATGATGCCACTCCACTAATAGAGAAGTTGTTCCTGTGATAGAGCTCCTCGTCACTGCTGTTAGTCTCTCTCTCCAGTCCATGCTTCCGGCCTTAAAGTTACTAGTGTTGTGCCTACTCCTTGTGGACGAAGGATCTTGATATCGTCTAAACTCCTCCTCGCTTTCTGGCATCTGTGGTAGTTGTTCTTCTGGGCACGAGCCACCCTCGTTTCCACAACTCTCCTCTGTGAGGACTCAGTCACCGGTCCCGTTTTCCTCTCTACTACTTTTCTAAGGTTGTAGTTAGGATTGAGCTCGACATTAAAGGGCTCTCGTTCTCACTGTTCGCATCGTTGATGGGCACGGTCAAGGACTTAAGTAAGTAGTCCACGATTACAACTACTCAGGTGAGGTTGTGAGATAACGCATAATCATGGGTGTGGTGGTCTTCTCTTACACAAATGGAACTGCCACCCTCGTGTTTTAGTTGGGCAGATATTGAGGACGATATCTTGGTCATCCTAGGGCCAAAAAAACATCCACGTTACTAATTTGTAGCCTAGAAGGTCTGGAGGTGTGCGTGACACCTGAACGCCACGACTTAAAAGCATGTACATAATTAAAACCTTGGTTCCACTAATACCATTAACTTTGTTCTGAAGTCACCAAAATACTAATTATCTCAGCATATTGAAACCTAGATATTTCCTTCTGGGAACCTTGAAATAATCTGAAGCTTTGAGCATAGTTTTATCATATCTCAAGCTATATTCCAACCAACTTTGGTGTCGAGATTCACTCATTTAATAATACACTTAAATGCTTCAAAAGGCATAAGCTTAAAGATCCTAATCATGATATACTTATCATTTGTCCTCGAAATTAAGCTAGAAAACCCACTCTGTCACATCATATACATCTTAAAAGAACTTTCGTCCTCGAAAGTAAACCATACTCATACTTCCAGGGAAAACCTTATCTTGCCTCCATCCACATGTGGGCACTATTCTACGTGTAACGTATCCGCAAAGGTTACCTAGAACCACATATCCGAAGAACTATTAGGGGGGTTTCAAAAGCATCAAGGGTGCAACTTCACTTCATAGGAGGCTCAAACAAGGGTTTAGAAGCTTAGGTTATGTCACGACATCTTTCATATATTAGGGTTGCATCTTCATCTTTACTCATGTTTTATTATTCAACATCATATTACCATGTTCCCAAGGAGTTAACCCAAGTTAATTGATTATATCAAGGTGTCATAAACATATTATTGAGCTAATTTGTTAGAACATGTTCAACATTCACATATGCCTTTTAGGAGGGAGTTAACTAAAGTTAACCCACTTTATTCATCTGAATCATATTGAGGTGTCACCATCATTATGTTGTCCTAACTTTCAAACTATATTTTTATCATTATTAAGCACTAAGCTTAACACTTCGTGTAACATATTTCATTCATATGTTCTTATTTCATTGTTCATAATAAATTGCAAGGTTTACTAGTGATTTCCTCACAAGATTAACCAAGAATTTCACATTATCATCATTATTCGTGTATATGGTTAACCATTTATGCATTGATATCTATTAAACCATCTCTAGGTTTCCATCATATCATGTCTATATATCATGTCTCGAGATTAGTCACATCCTTACATATATTATATCATGGTTGTGCTAAAAAAACTTATATAAGTGGCTTATCAAACATATATCAAAACTTCATCGAGTCCAACTGAGGTTCTCCTAACCCATATCATGAGGGTAGTGACATGCTCAGTCTCTCTAAGCTGACTCATCTATGTGAGTGTCTCATATGCATATATTTTATCTTCCCTCTCTGGTCTAGGGTTAAAAGGTCTACCTCATTGGTACTAGTGATAGCCTTACAAGCTCTAGCCACATAAGTACAAACCAAAACATGCTATGACATACTCTCCAAAGGTCTCTACCCATGAGAACTATTTCTTGACTCTCTCTCATATGAAACCACTAGATTCCTATGTGGGAAACCACTAACCCGAGCATGAGGCTTCATAGAAACTAACATAGCTACCTCCTCCAGGGTCTTGGGCTCTCTCCCTCACCCAGATGGCAGACACTCATATTCATATTCCCATATGCACATATAACCAGCCTCTCTTTGTCTCTAGGGTTTGGTCCTCCCGGTCCTCCCAAAGACATCTAGGGTTCAACAAGACTATAAGAATCATGCATAAAGCAACTCAACTCATTCACTCAAGAGTAGTCTAGTTTAGGACATATCATAACACAAATTTCTAATCTTTCTCATATCTTGGAGTTTAGGTTCTCTGACCTTCTCCCTCTGGGTCTCTCTCTCTCTGGAGTTAACCCTATAACTGGTCTCAACACTAGAGGTCCTCCTTCGTAAAAGAGATTGAGGCTCTTACTGACTCACAACCTTGTCTCGTCTTAACATATCTTATCTCATAAAATCCTATTTACTTGCATCATCAAGACTTATCTCAAAACCTCAAACCTAACTCATGTCCTCAAAGACAAACATAAATCAGCATAACCATCTTATATCATCTATGTAAGACTTACATCATATCATCAAAACTTATTTCATCTATTCCATCTATCAAATACATTCCAACAAGGCTCTAGACATCTAATCTAGAACTACACTCTCTTCTAGACTGATGTCATTCACTTTCACTTAGGTTGCATGATCACCTCCTACTCATACATGTGTGGGGACACATTTTTGTAATACATATACATATTAAAATATTATATAGTTTTTCTCCGATAAAACAAGCATCAGAGAAAACTATCAAGGTTCGATCTGATTGGAATAAAAAACCAAATCTTGAAAACAAGTGTTCCACACATAGTACAGAGTATAATGTCATGAAAACTAGTGAAAAGGGTGAGAACAAGGGGTAGACTAGTGTAGCTACTCTAGACAATGTGCGCAATATATCTAGGGTTTCTCTTCCCTTGATGCACATCATTTCGAAATAGTGCAACGTCCCATACCGCTACACTACAAGGAAAGAACGGCATCTAAGGACTTGCTACTCAACAAGCACCAGTCTAGACCTAGTTCCTAGACATCTAGGTGCTAACCTAGAGGCTAGGTCAGATCTAGTCTCTAAAAGATGACTAATCTAACCCTAAAGATTATTAAGTTCGAGGTTCTTTAGTTTTGAGTTGCATAATGAGCGAATTTCAGGCTTTGCTGTTGTTCATGCTCTAATACCACATGTGACATCCCCGGATTTTCTAAAACTTAATCTGATGTGTGACGTCTAAATTGAAACCTCACCTCAGCGAGAATCCCAATTTAAACATCACATACCAGGCTAAGAAAGAGAAAATCAAGGGAGTCAGAAGGAAACACTCAGTAGCACATGCACATGAGCAATAATAAAACCACGACACATGTTCACCATTCAACATATAATTACAACATGAATTGTTACAACATTTGATATTACATATTGAACAACAAACTTCTAAACAGATACATGTGCTACAGCTAAACAACAGGATCTTAAGACAATAGGTCCACCTGAACATCAGCTCGCCACACAAATCTCACTATCCTGGATCTCCAAGAGCATAACCACAACCTAAACAAAAGATTACATGTGGTACACGTCAGTACAATATTCAAGAATATTGTATTGAGTACGCCTACGTGTCTTTTATTTACCTCCCAGCATATCTTGGCAATAAGATAAAACTAATATACTTGGCAGTAACAGAAGAATATAAGAAAAGTGTATACTTGCACAAAGATATTCATTAACAACAGAGAACATATATTTTAGAATGGCTTTCCATTATATGTAAATTTGATCAACCACATGCACTATTCTACCAAAGAGATTTAGTGCTCACATGTACTATTCTGCCAAATAGATTTAGTACTTCATAAATGCACTATTCTACCAAAGAAATGTAGTGCTCACATGTGCTATTCTGCCAATGAGATTTAGTACTTCTATCAATGCACTATTCTACCAAAGATATTTAGTGTTATCATATAATGGATTGGATATCTTATGTTTCATGTGTTCATAGCCATAAATACGGAAAATCAAGAAACATATCATACAAGAACATTCATTTCATCCAATATCATATGCCAAGTATTTTACTACACATATAACACAAGCATATTGTATAATAAGCCAAGTAAGAGGTAATGGCGTACCTTCCAAAGAGATAGATCATCGCCTATTCCTCATGTCATCTCTAACCTCTTGGTCAAACCCTAGTGAAGACAAGATCATATGTACCATCATTAGGTTCTCATCATCTTACATCTCATCTTAACCATAATTATGTCCATTTTAGGGTTTACCTTATATCATTAGGATATGTACTTTATTACTTGTCTTATCATCTTTTCGTTATGTTCCTGACTTAGAAATTAGCTTACTGATCTCATATTCCAGATTAGGATACATAATCTGAATATCGGGTTCAATATCATTATTTATATGTATTATCCCTAAGTTAATAGTATTACTCGAATTAGGGTTACATCACAGGTGTTACGGGTCATCTTCATATAACATGGATTTTATGTATAAAACTGATCCCAAAGTTACATATTAACTTTCCAGTTATTGATGTGAGTGTGTTCTTTAAATTTCATCATTTATTGATCATTAATGTATTTATTGCATTTTATTTAGGGTAGAACGCCCTAATTAGCCACATTAATCAAATTATATGCTTTCGTGCATCAATGTCATAATTACTGACATTAAATTAAGTTTTAGAAAATCTGGGGACGTCACAGTCATGCAATGTGGCTAAAGATTAGCAAAGGATTACTAGATCGCATATTACGACAACTCCATCTCATACATGTGATGTACAACGAAGAGATGAGAGACATACAGTTAATACCGACTTTGGCACGGTGTTGCCATAACTCACTACATTAGCACTAGAGCATAGTAACATGTGGGACATGTGTGAAGATCACTATGAATATGATTCAAGGGTGATTGGCTCGCATTGCAAGTGGGAGTCTGTTGGTATGTATGCCCTGAGAGCCAATCATGGGATGATTGGTGGGATACATTAAGATTGATTTGATAAACATCAAAGACAAGCTTCCAATTCTTTCTGGTTCAGTCATGTAAGATAATGATAGAACATATTGAATGTCTAGAGAATGAAAGTACTCAATGATGTATGGTTTTAGGTTGAGGACTTGAATGATGAGATCATACAGATGCTAAGAGTTTGTACATTCTTATTATGTCCCTAGTCGGATGTCATTGTGGAAGGTAGATAGACAACAATGACACACAAGACTAGATTGTGGTGTTGTTTGATGGTAGAATCTCATTAGTCATGATATGGAGATATCAAACCAAACACATCGGTACTTGTTAGAGAACAAGTTTACCAGACAGACCCACCGTGAGTTTGACACATGGAACCATGACATGGTAGTCACAGTCAGTTCTCACAGTGATGGTGGTGAGTGTGATTCTTTGACCTGAAATCACTACACTCAACACATGTCGTTGGGTACACTTTGACATCATCAAACACAATCCTGAAAACTTGGGTTGTTATAAAGGTGATGATTGGGTGGCTTTGATACACAAGGCTTTTGAGGTTGAGTGATAGATATGGGATTTGTCCCTCCTGAGGGAGTTTGATATCCATGGCCACTTGATGAGTAGGATTGAGATAGGAGAGTGCACACATGTGTGAATAAGTATATGATATTGATGTCATACATATCTCCTCCAATCTACTCTGAGATCAAGAAAGTGAATGAACATTGACAGGATGACTGTTCCATGCCTTTAGTTCACTCTGGATATCAGTGACAAAAGAATTATACATTCACTGTAACACCATTCATAGATTGTAGGATTGAAAGTTGTTCTCCAACTTTCTATTTCACTTGGGTAGCATTGATGTGCAACTACGCACCGCTCTTTGCTTGTGAAGTCATAAGTGTTATGGACTTTCACTTCCAACGTGAAATGGACTTGAAGGGTCAATCTAAGGACCCTAACCTTCATTTTGGGCTTACCCTATTTGTTTTTCCTAAACCTGGTGATTAGTTGCTTGCTAATCACCTTTAGTGGTGATTAGGGTTTGCTTGCGTTTTGTTGGGACTTGGAGGTGCTACTTGAAAATAACCTAAGTTAGGGTTGAAGAGAAAGTTACCACCTTGAGAGATGTCTTTCTCTCTCTTTGCTTCCTCTAGGGTTGAGAGGAAGGTTTGGGCTCGTACCTTGAGTTGTATTAGGCTTTGTTGAAAGTTGTGTTGTACTTGGTTGAGCCTTGTTGGGCCTTGCCTTTCTTGGTTGAGCCATGTATCGGGCAAAGATGTCTTGTGTCAGCCATGGGGTATTGGCCATGGGTGTGTCGGCCAAGGTGGTGGTGGTGTGTCGGCCTTTGACCTTGTTGACCCCCTTTCTTTGGTTGTGTCACCCTAGCTTGGACATGTGGCCGAACCTTGGTTGAGTGGTGTCATGGCATGTGCATGAGGTTTGCAAGGTGGTAAAACATGTGGACAAGTGTCCCTTGGTAAGGTGACACCATGCCTTGGGTTAACCTTGACCCTCATCTATATATGTCTTGCCTTTCTCTTCCTTAGGAACCCTTTAGCTCTTTTTTTGCTCTTCCCTCCTTGCGTGCACGACACACCTTCCTTGGAGAGCTTGGTGGACGATCCTTTCCCCTTGGTGGAGATCTCTTCTTCTTCCTCTAGCTTGGTGCTCGAACCCTAGGTTGGTCTTATTCTTTGGTAAGCATCTTCCCTCTCCCCTTAGCATCTTCTTCTCCATCTTTCCTACTCTTCAGCCATGGTGGTTATTGTTCTTGCTCCTTTTCTTGAGGTGGCTGAAAGTGGTGTGCTTGGAGCTAGGAGGTTGAAGCTTGGAGCTTTGGAGCTTGAGGAGTTTGCTTAAGGCAGGTTACATAACTTCTAACCCTGTCTATACTACCTTCTTTATGTTGCATGATTTATATATGTTGATGATCGGCCATTGCATGTTATGTGTTCTTCCTCTAGTAAATTTTGTTGATCTTATAGATATAGTGAGTATGATGTTGTTGATGTTTATATACCTTTGGATCTAGTTGGCCTAACCATAGTTTTGGGTTTTCTTTGGTAGCAAAACCCTTTTCTCTCCTTGGTCTTGAAAAGTGAGTTTGAGCTCTAGTGATGTAGGCAATACCCCTCTCTCGTTTTAGTTGAGAGGTGAGTCTACATTCTAGTTGCTAGGGCAACACCCTCCTCTCACCATGGATTTGAGAGGTGAGTTTTTGGGTAGATGATGACCTATGTTGAGGTTGATCCTTGTGGCTGCCCGATTTGTGATAGAGGTTGTGCAAAACCCCTCTCTCTTGGTTGTTGAGAGGTGAGCTGATCTTCTTGATCATTTAGGGTTTGGTGACCTTGCACATGAGGTTGAAGATGACCTTGTGGGGTTGTGCCTTGCACGATATGACCTTGGAGTAAGTGTTGCCTAATAGCCTTGTCTTGGTTGTACCCTTGGCCGATACCCCTAGTTGAGATGGTTGGTTTGACGTCCAATATGTTTTTCTTGGCTTGAGATAGAGCTTGGGAGACACACCTTATATCTTGTGCTCTGAACAATACATCTTGAAGTAAGGTTTCCCAATACCCCTTCACCTTGTGAGGATCTTGGCCGATATGCTATGATGAGCTTGGAGGCTTAGTGCCCTATATACCTTGGCCAAGATGATCCATGTCTTGGATGTTCTTTGGCCAATATGAGGTGTCGAGCGTTATGGAGTAGTGCCCGATATGATGGTTGTACAAAGAACCCTAGATTATACCTTAGTGGTCATCTTACCCATAGACAACATGACGTCTTGGCCATCATGAGGGTCCTCTAGACGACATGGTTTGGTGTTTCGGTGATAGGCTCCTTGGGCATCATGACCTTTCTTGTTATTCCCTTAACTGTGATGAGGTTGGTGGTTGCCCGACATGTACCCTAACCCTAGTTCATGTGCATGATAGGCCCTTGGCCGACAACCTCTACAGATGATGCACGATTCATCCTTAGATTTGGTTGCCCGACGGCATGTGAACTGGTTGCATGATAGGTTGAAGCATGGTTGGTCGACATGTTGGCAAAAGTCCTCTAGGAGTTGGAACCCTAGCCGATACACCCATTAGTGAGGGTTGGTGATGCTTTCCATACCTATAGTGAGGGTTGCAGGAGCTTTGGTGAGGGTTCTGATAACCCGGAAAGTATATAGTTGATAGTTCTCTATTAATAATGATAATACAAGTGATATGATGTTGCTTCACATGATTATGTGGCTCATGATTATGATCACATGTATGGAGCATGATATATGCTTATGATTGATAATAAAACGATGCTTTCTACAGCTTATGTGTAAAATAATCATGGATGTTGCTTTATACTTGATAGCACGATAATTCTATTAATCCATGATGGCTTTAGTTATATCTATGGATGAGTATACTAACCATGCAGGTATTTTATGAGATGTATGTGCTTGAGTGGCACCATGTGATAATGAGATAATAAGTTGATGGGTTTGAGGACCTGATATATGGCTGAGTGCCTGGTTGAGGTGTTATCCTCTGATGATGAGATAAGGGATGCGTTCCCAGAATGTTGATGCATGATTATGATGCCTTGAGGGGTAGTGGTTGATATAATGAGGGATTGAGGTCCCAAGACAGTATGATGATGGCAATAGTGATGTAATTCTATGAGGTTATTTTTATCACTTTGGTTGCCTCAACAACTGGCTTAAAATATCCTAATTAATTATAGATGAACATATCATGTAGTTTGCCGTGGCCATAGATTCATCATTGTCAGTATAATGTTGATGGTGAAATAGGTTTATCCTGCGGGATTACCTGGAGCGCATATTGTTGAATATGCAAGGCTTCCTCTAGCCTAAAATAGGAGGGTTTGAGTGCATCCATGGTTGCAGACTCAGGATATATGGAGCATGGTGAACAGACCCATGGCTCAGAATATGTGATGATGAGCATGATGTGTTCATGACTCGAATGTATACATGGGTAGCTTGTGGGGCTGACCCTGAGGCTGAGGCCCTATAAGAATAAGATTGTGGTCTTGCTTGATGATTCATGTATTGAAAATGAGAAGTTGTGGTCATGGAGTTTGGATCTCCTTAGACCTTGTATGGAACCGGATTGGGACACACAACCAATGGTTATATTTGAGTAGGGAAGGCTCACTTCCTCAGGGTATAATAAAACATATTCCAGCTGAATAGTATATCTTGTTTAGAGCAAAATAAGGAACATTGATTGAGGCCTTGCTTATATAGCTGATCTAGTTGTACTATGCAGTTGTGTGTACGATCCTTATATCTTGTGATAACTTCTTATAATGCTTATCTTGTCAATCATGTTCCATAAAGAAATACTTGGTTATATACCTCCCGGATATCTTGGTAAGATTAACAGTAATAATAGCCTTGCTCAGTATGCTGCTCTTGTTATATGCTTTATCAGTTATCTTCTTTAACCTTATGAGGTTTTATAGTTCGGTGGGGAGTTATGTTTCTCGCTGGGACTGTGTGTCTCACCCCGCTAGTTTACACCATTTTAGGTGATCGTTGTAGACGTGGTGGTGGTCGTGAGGTCACGACGGAGCAGTAAGAAGAGCAGTAGAAGGCAAGAGATGGACATGCTGCTATTTTTGTGGTTTTTTAGTAGAGTCCTAGAGTCATCCATGTACTCTCAAGTCCTCGGAGGTGTTTGACGACATTTCACGATGACTAGTTGTTGTAATTTTTGGTATATCCTGCTACTGGTTGTATGTGGTCAATATGTATGTATAAACAGGTGGTGAACTCTTGTGTTGACAGTACAGCTAGTTTTGATAAGTTGTGGACATATATGAAAGCTTGTAATATTCTTATAACATGCTTTCTCTACAGGATCTGGATGAAAAAGCTCTCTCATGTATGCTTTCCAGAATCAGTTTTAATTCACCCGTGTTTTTGGTAATATGTTGGTTCTGCGCGTTTTCGCATGTCATCTCGTCATCTGTGTGATGGCAGGGTGTCACAGTTGGTTTGGTATCAGAGATCTAGGTTCGCTGAGTCTATAGGGATCTATGACTAGGTTTTTGTCTGTTCTTGTCAGTTTTCCATATTTTCTTACAAAAACCTTCTGCCCTCAGTGGAAGATGAAGCTTAAAGATGTCTGGAAACCATGAAGAACATGCTACTGAGACGAGTGATGTTGCATCAGTCGGTGGAGTAGGATGGCAGGCACGAGAAGATTGGGTGCCTGAGGTCCCCCAACTTGACCCAACCATTCTCAAAAATCCTACCTACCAACATCTTATGGGGCAGTTGATGGCTAGGATGAATCACATGGTGGAAAGTTTTCCAGTGCCTCAGCCAAGGGCACAGGCTCCCCATGGTGAAACATCGGGTATTGGGAAGACCTTTGAGAGGCTTCGCCGAGTTGGAGCTTCGGACTATGTTGGAACGGTTGATCCAGCGGATGCAGATCTGTGGTTGAAAGGTCTCGAGAAGGCCTTTCGGATCCCCGACATCCCTGAAGTAGACAAAGTCAAGCAAGTTGTCTACCTTTTGAAGGGTAGTGCTAGCCACTGGTGGGCCATCAAGGAGGAGAAGCAACCCGGTGAGGATATCGATTGGGAGGTTTTCCGGCAAGAGTTTGTCAGCAGATTCTTCCCGAAGATGTATTTGGATGAGAAGATCAACCAGTTTGAGCATCTACGCCAAGGATCGATGAGCATCATCATGTATGAAGCCAAGTTCATGAACTTGTTGAGGTTTTATCCTCACATGGAGGAGACAAATGATGAGAGGATCAAGCAGTTTGAGAAAGGTTTGAGTGTAGAGCTGTCGATACCTGTTGCTGCTTTGGAAAATCGGGAGTAGTTTGCCACGTTCGTGGAGTCTATCCACAGGATTGAACGGTCTGTCAGGGAAAAAAGGGAATCCATGACCAGGAAAAGGCCTTCTCAGTTCTAGGGACAGAATCTGGAGGCTTCAAGAAGCCAAGGTTTTCAGCACCTTCCATGATGAGGGTTTCAGTATATCGTCACAATGGTCTCCAAGTAAGGGAGGAGTCTATGTTTCTTTGCCGTCAAAAGTGCATAGTACAACTTCTATATCAGTGGAAGGGCCATCTAGGCCGTAGATAGAAGGTAGGTCATGTTATCACTGTGGACAGACTGGGCATTTAAAGTCAAATTACCCAAAACGAGACATTGAAGTAACACAGCAACCAAGATCGAATCAACAAGGGTCAGACAGATAGTAGCCTAGTGGTAGCAGAGGGTGAGGACGCAGTCAAGCGTTGCAAGTAGGATCGTCTGCTCAAGGAAGCAGAGGACGTGGACAACAAGCAACAACTCAATTCTATGTTATGAGTCAGCCGGAGGCGATAGTCAACCCGCGAGTAGTGACAAGTCAGATGGAGTTATTTCATTCTGATTTGTCTTCTTCTTGCTTTATATCTGTTTTGGTTGACCTGGGTACTACGCACTCTTTTATCACACATAGTCTGCTTGCTAGCTGTCCTTTACCTGTTGGTTGTAAGAAAGATAGCATGTTTTTAGAAACCCCTCTCGATGGTTCCTTGATTCTTTGAGAGGAGTGTTTGTCTTGTGTTCTGACTTTTTCGGGACACAATATACAAGTGGATCTTATACCACTTGATATGCATGGATTCGATGTGATATTTGGGATGGATACCTTAGAAAAGTATAAGGTTGTGTTGGACTGTGG
Organism: Alisma plantago-aquatica; assembly: GCA_963693085.1. Classification (NCBI taxonomy): domain Eukaryota; kingdom Viridiplantae; phylum Streptophyta; class Magnoliopsida; order Alismatales; family Alismataceae; genus Alisma; species Alisma plantago-aquatica. The sequence continues at coordinate 600,659,793 of OY856410.1, read as the reverse complement.
TTCCAAGCAGGCAGTGTTTGATGACGGTAGGGAGAAGTAGATCTTCCAAGGAGATAGGAAGATTCTTCAGACATGTATAGTATCAGTGATGGTGGAAAAGAAGTTGATGCGACAAGGTTGTAAGGCATTCTTAGCTCATGTAGTGGATGCCAAGGCGAAAGGTCCTAGCCTTGAGGAGGTGACGGTTGTCTGAGAGTTTGTAGATGTGTTTTATGATGAGTTCCCTAGTGTTCCCCCAACTCGAGAGATTGATTTTGAGATCAATCTGGTACCAGGAACACAGCCAATTGCACAAACACCGTATAGGATGGCTCCAGTAGAGATGGCAGAGTTCAAGAAGCAGTTACAGGAGTTGTTGGAGAAAGGTTTCATCCGACTGGGCACGTCACCTTGGGGTGCTCCAGTGTTGTTTGTTAATAAGAAGAACAGATCGATGCAGCTATGTATAGATCACCGACAGTTGAACAAAGTCACGATCAAGAATAAGTACCCATTGCCGAGGATAGACGATCTATTCGATCAGTTGCGTGGTGCTACAGTGATCTCAAAAATAGATTTACGGTCTGGATATCACCAGTTGAGGATTAAGGTGGATGACATACCTAAGTTAGCATTTAGGATGAGGTATGGTCACTTTGAGTTTGTGGTTATGCCGTTTGGGCTAACCAATGCACCTACTGCTTTCATGAATCTGATGAACCGAGTGTTCCATCCATTTCTAGATCAGTTTGTTGTAGTTTTCATAGATGACATCTTAATCTACAGTCAAGATACTCAAGAGCATGAGAAACATCTTCGACAAGCGTTCACTCTTCTTCGTCAACACCAGTTATACGGCAAGTATAGTAAATGTGAGTTTTGGTTAAAAGAAGTGACTTTCTTGGGTCATGTGATATCTGTAGAAGGAGTCAGAGTGGACCCCAAGAAGGTGGAATCAGTGGCAGATTGGGAACAACCAAAGACGTCGACTGAAGTTCATAGTTTTCTGGGTTTGGTAGGATACTATCGGAGGTTTATCAAGGATTTTAGTGCAATCGCGTTGTCGATGACAAAGTTCACCAGGAAGGATGTACCTTTTGTCTGGGATGATCGTCTGATGTGGCCTTTTTGATTGCACTAACAAATTCACTCGGGGTTTATATCCCGAGCTTTTACCAAAACCAAGTGCAACAATACCACCCGCAAGCGGACGGATCTTATCGCAGTATAGTTGAGGATCGAACCCAAAGGACAACGTTTTTAAGAACCTTTGTCAGTTAGATCTAGCCCAAGTAAAACTAATGTTTAGAACAATTGGTTGATTTTGGTTTGATTAAACTAATTGCAAGAAAGTTAATGCGGAATAAAAGATGGGTTTAGATCAATGATATGGAATCGTTGGGATGGTACCGGGTTTGACCACCGCTACGCACACAAACATACTCTTTTGCGAACAATCCAGGCACGAAATAACACTCCAAGTAGAGCTGCTGCAGAACCCCCCATACGGGCGTCAGGTCCGCGTAAGCATCACCATAGGCAGCCGATTTCTCATCGCCATCCGGATCACATGTCTTACGGCTCTGAAGATACAACATCCAACTAAGGCTGTGAACCCCCCATACGGGCGTCAGGCGCACAGAAGCGTCACCGAAGGTTAGATAGCTCGTCCCCTCACGGATCACGCACTTACGGCCTCAAGGAATCCCATCGGAAGTTCTCGTCAAGGAGTCAACCGCGTTAACCGTTAAGCAAATAAGCGACTATAGTACGTGTATACATCGACGAAAAGCACGAAGATACAAAATCCAACTAAGGCTGTGAACCCCCCATACGGGCGTCAGGCACACAGAAGCGTCACCGAAGGCTAGATGGCTCGTCCCCTCGCGGATCACGCACTTACAACCTCAAGGAATCCCATCGGAAGTTCTCGTCAAGGAGTCTAACATGCTAGACGACATTCATACCCATGCATTGAAGTTCTCGCAACGTAGGGAGCACAAAGATGAAAACACGCACATAACCAACCTACAAGCTTAACGATAAACGACAAAATGAAGAGTTATATACATTGCCTTGGAAAGTTTAACAAAAGAACATGGTTTGCATGGGCAGCGGGGCTAGTCCCCGCACCCCAGCGAAAGAGGACTACTCGCTCATGATGCGAGATACAAGAAAGATAGAAGAAGAAGATAGATCTGCCATGAGCTCGGTGCAGAGGGTGGACGCAGCCCGGTGAAGAAGATGCGCTCCTTGCTCCGTCTCCTTCCTCTTCTTGGCCTCCTTGGACGCAACACTAGCTGTAGGTGGAGTGGAACTTGATCGGGGTGGTGCTCTGGCAGCCTTTCGGCGTCCGGAACCGATACTCGAAATGGGGACCCTGGGGGTCTATTTATAGTTTCAGATCTGATCCCAAACGGTTTGGATAAGTTGCTGAAAATATCTCCTCCAAACGGTTTGGAGACCGTTTGGGCACCAAACGGTCTTGAGACCGTTTGGGCGCCAAACGGTCTTGAGACCGTTTGGGCATCAAACGGTTTGGGGGTCGTTTGAGCGCCAAATGGTCTTGCTTTGATCGGTCCTGGCTTTGGCGTGGTCGCGCGGCTTTAGTTCTTCAATCGATCCTTGCGCTTGCATCGAACGGTCTTGGGACCGCGCGAGACCAAACAGTCTTGAGACCGCATGGGACCAAACGGTCTTGGGACCGCATGGGACCAAACGGTCTTGGGACCGCATGGGACCAAACGGTCTTGAGACCGCGTGGGACCAAACGGTCTTGGGACCGCATACCGCATTGGAGCAAACGGTCTTGGGACCGCATGGGACCAAACGGTCTTGGGACCGCGTGGACTTCTTGGGCAACTGGTTTCGTCTTGTTCTTTGTGTATTCCAGCAAACGGTCTTGAGGCCGCATGGATCCAAACGGTCTTGAGACCGCATGGATCCAAACGGTCTTGAGACCGTTTGCATGGAGTTGCCTGCTACACCTGCATAAAATGGAAGATATTTAGTTAAAACCTTGGTTATTGAATCACAGAGTAGTTTTGTGCATTATGACTCATATTAGGGTGAAAAGATGTGGAATGGATATTAAATTGTTCCAAAAAGGTAATTGAAAATCATGATGAGTATGCACTCATCAAAACACCCCGAACTTAAATCGTTGCTCGTCCTCGAGTAACATAAAATTTGAAACTGTTTCCTGATGGAATACTTTCGATCCGTGTGATTTCTTCATCTTCGTATCACAAATGTTTTCTTTCTGCTCAGTATGAGTGAGTATCTCAACTTCCTGGGACCACTAAACACGTCTTTCCGTAGCTTCGTTCCTGAGTTCGTTTCCCAACAACGCTTCCTCCCCACTTTTTCCAACACCAAGCATGTCTAAGAGTTTTGTAGGAGTTCTGAGATACCCGCAGAATCAACAAGTATGCATCCGATCTGACACTGGTGTAGTTTAGGATGGTGGGGCATGTATTGTGCCCTTAGGTAGAAAAAGGAGTGAAAGGTGGTATGGAAAGAAGAAGTAAATCTCTCCTCTATTCGACTCAAGATTTTTATTTGTTTTGCAATTTCATTTATTGCATATTTTTTGTGTGTGCACTATGGCATCTTTTGTTGCAGATCTCTCCTCTATTCGACTCGTGATTGCATTTATTTTGTGTGCACTTTGGCATCTTTTTATTGCATATCTCTCCTCTATTCGACTCGAGATTGCATTTTTGGTGGTACGCCCCTATTTATTGGAAGGGGTATGGAAGAAGCGGATATGGGGAAAGTGGCGTGCCACCCCGAACTTAGGGTTTGGCACAAGTTTGGCTATTTTGGTGGTATTTATGGATGGAGGGATACGAAGATGATGGAAGAAGTGTAGAAGAGAGTTCAGATCAGGATGCAACTTGATTTACAATTCAAAACCGGGTTATTCTCTTTGTCGTACTCTGCTCAAATAATGACTTGATGCGGATCCAGTGGGGTTTCTGAGCCATTGTTCCACTAATCAGTTAGGAAGCGCGACGTGTTTGATCCCTATCAGTTTGATAGATACTTATCATTATGTAAAAAGAATTATGATGTTAGGAATCATAAGTTTCACAGGATGATTTCAGGCAAGTTTCAAAAGTCAGTCTTCTTGAGGATTTGCTTCGAATAAGGAGGATGTTATGATAGAAGATGCATAGCAAAAAGTTAGTTACATTTTTACCAACAAAAGTCAAAATTTCATCAGGTATCTGTTCAACATTTGAAAATTTTTTATGATAGAGACATATTGAGTATGAAAAGAGGGTGTGTATGTGGAAGTGGAATACGTACCACCCACCCTCCACCCCGAACTTAGAGATTTGCTCGTCCTCGAGCAAACCCTAAATTCAAGATGGAGGGGAAAGGAAACACCAGGTATGACTGCCGAGAATAAATTCACTCTGATCAGCACCAATCCGATCTCGTATCCTGAAAAGAAAACTATCCATAAGGCAAATTTTATTTTAAGAAGGTTAACTATAAAACAAAATTGGGAAAGGAAAAGTAAAATAGATTTATTGGTCGGGTTGCCTCCCGACAAGCGCCTTTGTTTTATGTCGATGGCTCGACAGAGTCCTTTGGCTTCATGGTGGGTCTTTCGGATTTGCCAGTTCGATCTTTGTGTCAGTGCGAATGTCAGTGGAAGTGAAGTATCTTTTCAAGCGATGGCCATTTGCTATAAATTCCCCTGTCGCTGCACTCCATAGGGAGAAAACACCGTGGGGCGAGATGTTTTTGACGATGAAGGGTCAGGACCAGCGGGAACGGAGTTTTCCTGGGAATAGCCGTAGTCTTGAGTTGAAAACCAGAACTTGATCTCCCACTTGTATGTCTTTTCTTTTCAGATGTCCATCATGCTAGAGTTTTGTACGTTCTTTGTAGATTCGTGCATTCTCATAGGCCGTTATTCTGAGTTCATCCAGCTCATGGAGGTGCAGAATTCTGGCTTGACCCGCTTGTTTCATATCGAAGTTTATTTTTTTAATTGCCCACCATGCCTTATGTTCAAGTTCGACTGGCAGGTGGCAACTCTTTCCATATATCAATCGAAAAGGGGTAGTCCCAAGGGGAGTCTTATAAGCAGTGCGATAAGCCCATAAGGCGTCGTTGATTTTTGTCGCCCAATCTTTTCGATTACGTCCAACGGTTTTCTCAAGGATAGCCTTAAGTTGTCGGTTGGAGACCTCTACCTGTCCACTGGTTTGTGGATGATAAGGCGAAGCTATCTTGTGTGAGACGCCGTATTTTCGTAGAAGAGCTTCAAGGTTTCTTTCAATGAAGTGGGATCCTCCGTCAGATATCACGGTTCTCGGCACTCCGAACTGTGGGAAGATAATATCTTTGAATAGTTTGATAACTGGTTTTGAATCACAAGTGACGGTTGGTATAGCTTCAACCCATTTGGAGACGTAGTCTACTGCCACAAGGATGTAAGAGAATCCATTAGAAGATGGGAATGGCCCCATATAGTCCACTCCCCAGACGTCAAATATCTCGACTTCTTGCCATAGATTCAGTGGCATTTCGTCTCTCTTGGTTATATTGCCAGCTCTTTGACACTTATCACATGATATGACAAAATCATAACAGTCCTTGGATAAAGTTGGCCAGAAAAATCCACATTGCAAAACTTTTAAGGCAGTCTTTTTAGAGCTCATATGCCCACCCACGGGTCCTGAGTGGCATTGTTCCAAAATAGAATGGGCTTCTTCTTCGGCGACACAACGTCTATACAATCCATCTGCACAGAGTTTAAAAAGATATGGTTCATCCCAATAGTAATGCTTCACATCATGCATAAATTTCTTCAGAGCATTCCCGGTGTATTGAGGATGGATGACTCCGGCGGCAAGGTAGTTTCCTAAGTCTGAATACCATGGTTCGAATCCTGAGACCCTCATAAGCTGATCATCTGGTAGAGAGTCGTTTATCGGAATACCTTCAGCATCCAGAGTGTGGATGCGACTTAGGTGATCTGCCACGACATTCTCCGTCCCTTTTTTATCTCTTATTTCTAGGTCAAATTCTTGTAGAAGGAGTATCCATCTGATCAGCCTTGGCTTAGCATCCTTCTTTGTCATAAGATAACGGATAGCAGCATGGTCAGTGTAAACGATTACCTTCGAACCAGTAAGGTAGGATCTGAATTTGTCGAAAGCATAGATGACTGCTAAAAGCTCCTTTTCAGTAGTAGCATAATTCCTTTGAGCTTCGTCGAGGGTCTTTGACGCATAATACATCACATAATGTTTCTTTTCTATGCATTGTCCTAAGACAACACCCACCGCGTAATCACTGGCATCACACATAATTTCAAAGGGGTGGTCCCAATCGGGAGCTCTAATGATGGGAGTAGTTGTAAGGGCTTTCTTCAGCGTATCAAAACCTTTGATGCATTCTTTACTAAAATTGAAATCAGCATCTTTTAAAAGTAGATTCGTCATCGACTTCGTTATCTTGGAAAAGTCACGTATAAACCTTCTATAGAATCCAGTGTGACCAAGGAATGCGCGAACTTCTTTTACATTTGTGGGGATTGCCAGCTTAGAGATGACTTCTATCTTGGCCTTATCAACTTCAATTCCTTTATTACTAACCTTGTGGCCTAAGACGATGCCTTCCTTTACCATAAAGTGGCATTTCTCCCAATTTAGCACCAGATGTGCTTCTTCACAACGTTTGAGGACCATGGAGAGATGCTTAAGACAGGAATCGAAGGAGTCCCCATATACAGAAAAATCGTCCATGAAAACCTCCATAATTGTTTCAGTAAGCCCTGCAAAAATGGCAGTCATGCAACGTTGAAAAGTTGCAGGGGCATTACACAGACCGAAAGGCATCCTTTTAAAATCATATGTCCCAAAGGGACATGTGAAAGTAGTTTTTTCTTGATCATCTGGATGTATGGGGATCTGGTAGAATCCCGAGTAACCGTCCAGGTAACAGAAATATTCTTGATGGGCCAATCTTTCCAAAACTTGATCGAGGAAGGGCATAGGAAAATGATCCTTTCGAGTGGCCTTGTTTAATTTTCTATAATCAATGCACATCCTCAACCCAGTCACTGTTCGGGTGGGGATGAGCTCATTGTTTTCATTTCTTGTGACAGTAGTACCCCCTTTCTTGGGTACAACATGAACTGGGCTCACCCATGGTGAGTCCGATATCGGGTATATTATTCCAGCTGTAAGGAGTTTGATGATCTCACGACGTACCACTTCCTTCATATTCGGGTTCAACTTTCATTGATGCTCGATCGTTGGCTTATGGTCTTCCATCATGGGGATTCTGTGCATGCACAAGGCTTGACTGACCCCTGTGAGGTCACTCATTTTGTAGCCTATGGCTTTCTTGCTCTCCTTTAAAACTTCCAGAAGTTGCTCTTCTTGTTTGGTTGTTAAGCCAGAGTTTATAATGACAGGACAAACTTTGAGATTGTCTAAAAACATATACTTCAGCCCTTCATGTAGGGGCTTCATTTTAGGAGGTTCTGGTTTTTCACTGATTTCTTCTGGGGTTTCGGTAACCTTTAATTCCTCATAGGTAGCTTCAGGATTTCCCTCAGCAGAGTCGGGAGGTTCGGCGCAATCCTTATCTTGTTGGTCGGTAGGTTCATCATTAAAAAAGTCATATAGAGAAGTTTCCAAAGGATCGCATGACTCGTGATATTCTTGAGTAAGTTGTGACATCTGCTCAACACAATCTATCAGATAGACTTCCTCCTGTATACTCGGTCTTCTCATGCTTTCAAAGACTTTGAACTCCAGACTTTCTTTTCCTAACCTGAGCAGTAAGGTTCCGGCTTCAACATCGATAAGAGCTCTAGCAGTAGCGAGAAATGGACGACCGAAGATAATAGGGTATTTGGTGTCTTCTTTTATGTCCATGATGACAAAATCACATGGGACATATGCGTCCTTGCCTACCTTGACCGGGATGTCTTCGAGAATTCCTAACGGTCTTTTTACTGAATTGTCCGCAAGTTGAATAGTCATAGCAGTTGGAAGCAGTTCTTCGAACCCTAATCTCTTGCATAGACTCAGCGGCATAATAGAAATACTTGCGCCAAGATCTGCCAATCCTTTCTTGCATGATGAATCGCCAATGTGACACGAGATTCCGAAAGATCCTGGATCTTTTTGTTTCTTTGGCATCTTGCTTAGTATGATATCTGATGTGGTTGCAACCAATTTTACAGTTTCACACTCTTCAGTGATGTATTTCTTGGTGAGAAGCGACTTTAGATATTTTGTCCAGGCTGGTATCTCATTAAGAGCATCTAAGAATGGTATATCAACATGGATCTTCTTCATAGCCTCTTTGAATTTGATGAATCTAGTATCAAGCTTGGTTTCCCTTAGACGGGATGGGAAAGGAACATGAGGCTTATATACAGGGATATCTGGTTCAGGGGTCTCTACTTCTTCATCGGTAGATTTCTCAAAATTCCCCTTATCATTATTTCTTTCCTTCGGTTGCGATTCTGATGTTGTCGAGTTTTGGTCAGTCGAGGGTTCATTCTCCTCAGGGATATCCATAGTTGTTTTTGCCGGTGGATCTGAATAACTTTTCCCTGATCTTGTGGCGATAACCTTCAGCTGCTCCAGATGTTTCGGATTGTTCTCAGGTTGTCCGGCGAAGACTCCAGCTTGTGGCTTAATACTAGCAGCAAGTTGAGCTAGTTGAGTTTCAATAGCCTTCTGCTGGGCTTGTTGATTTGCTATCATCGTTTGTTGTGTTTGCAATAACTTTTCAATGGTAGATAGCTTGTCATCAGAAGGGATGGGTCATGTTTGACCATGTTATTGGTTCAAGCTTTGATACTGAGAGTTATTCTGATAATTGTTATAGTTTCTGTTCTGAAAGTTTCCCTTGAAGTTTCCTTGATTCCCAAAGTTCTGTTGCTGGTTAAGCTGATACCCAGATGGGCCTCTTGGTTGATTATACGGAACAAATAGATGCGAGTTCATAGCTCCTGAAGGATTTCCGTACTGGAAACCTGGGTGATTCCTATTTTGATTCGGATTGTAATAGTTCTGCCCAGGGTTGGTGTTAATAGCATTAAGATTTTCCATTTGGCAATTATCTACTTGTCCACAGGCATTGCTTAAAACAACATCATAGAGAACATTGCATGATAGTGTGGAATGGTCAGTGCCTTTGCATGCTTCACAAAACAAAGAAGTGGATTTGACTTGTTCTGGTTGCCTAGTTGGAGAATGTCCTCTTCCAATCGCAGCAAGGGATGATTCTATGTGATCTTGCTTTGCAACCAAGACTTTCAAAGTTTCAGCTATAGATTTGTATTCAGGGATAGCGTCAGCCATAGCTACCTTTAAGACTCCTTTACCAACAGATCTACCCCAGTTGGCTTGATTTTCTGCTCCCAGGGTGACTACTCTCCATGCGCTGTCGTAACTTTGCCGCATGAAGTTCCCTCCGGACGAGGAGTCAAGGAACATCTTGACATCATCTTCCACACCCCTGTAGAATATCTCGATCAGCTGGTTCTTAGGAATTCCATGGTGTGGGCATTTACGTAGGAGCTCCTTGTACCTATCCCAAGCTTCGGAAAGAGTTTCTCCTGGGACTTGAGTGAAATTTGTGATTCGTCCCCTGATTTCATATGTAAGAGATGGGGGGTAGAACTTTTCCAGAAAGGCGTTTTGAAGCTGCTCCCAGGTGGTGATGGGTATATCACTCTGTAGTGAGTTGTACCAACTAATGGCTCTATCAGCCAGAGAGTACTTGAAGAGACGGAGTCGAATAGAATCATCAGAGACTCCATTTTGCTTCGTCATAGCACACAGGTCAATGAATCTGAGAAGATGACCTTGGCTGTCTTCGGCTGGATTCCCGTAGAAGGGGTTGTTTTGAAGCAAGGTTATCCAATGTGCTCTAATCTCAAAGTTGGCAGCTTCGATGGGAGGAGGTTGCACCGGATGATAGACATTCGCGGCCTTTGGGATAGAGAACTCTCTAAGATCCTTCTGTAGTTCTGCTACTTGCGCTGCTGCCTGTGCTGCTAAGATCTCCTGTTGAACCGCAGCTCTAGCTTCTTGCATGAATCTTTCTCTCTGCGCATTGATGGCTTGAGCCACCCTACGGGATACTTCTTCTTCTTGCGCCATTCTTGCTTGATTCTCTCGAATCTAACGATGGAAGGTTCTATCGATTTCGGGATCAAAGCTCGCAGTCAGTCCGAGACTATCCGAACGGTGCATGCACTAATCGTCAAAGAGCACCTGAAATTTGAAAAGGTTTGAAAGAGAGACCCTTGGTGTAGAATAAAGATCAAAAAGATGAGTGATAGTTTCAAAAAGAAAACAAAATCCTAGATTAGTCTTAAAAGAACTAGATTTGACTGACTGATTCCGTTGTCCCCGGCAACGGCGCCAAAATTTGATGTGGCCTTTTTGATTGCACTAACAAATTCACTCGGGGTTTATATCCCGAGCTTTTACCAAAACCAAGTGCAACAATACCACCCGCAAGCGGACGGATCTTATCGCAGTATAGTTGAGGATCGAACCCAAAGGACAACGTTTTTAAGAACCTTTGTCAGTTAGATCTAGCCCAAGTAAAACTAATATTTAGAACAATTGGTTGATTTTGGTTTGATTAAACTAATTGCAAGAAAGTAAATGCGGAATAAAAGATGGGTTTAGATCAATGATATGGAATCGCTGGGATGGTACCGGGTTTGACCACCGCTACGCACACAAACATACTCTTTTGTGAACAATCCAGGCACGAAATAACACTCCAAGTAGAATTGTTGCAGAACCCCCCATACGGGCGTCAGGTCCGCGTAAGCATCACCATAGGCAGCCAATTTCTCATCGCCATCCGGATCACATGTCTTACGGCTCTGAAGATACAACATCCAACTAAGGCTGTGAACCCCCCATACGGGTGTCAGGCGCACAGAAGCGTCATCGAAGGTTAGATGGCTCGTCCCCTCGCGGATCACGCACTTACGGCCTCAAGGAATCCCATCGGAAGTTCTCGTCAAGGAGTCAACCGCGTTAACCGTTAAGCAAATAAGAGACTATAGTACGTGTATACATCGAAGAAAAGCACGAAGATACAAAATCCAACTAAGGCTGTGAACCCCCCATACGGGTGTCAGGCGCACAGAAGCGTCACCGAAGGCTAGATGGCTCGTCCCCTCACGGATCACGCACTTACGACCTCAAGGAATCCCATCGGAAGTTCTCGTCAAGGAGTCTAACATGCTAGACGACATTCATACCCATGCATTGAAGTTCTCGCAACGTAGGGAGCACAAAGATGAAAACACGCACATAACCAACCTACAAGCTTAACGATAAATGACAAAATGAAGAGTTATATACATTGCCTTGGAAAGTTTAACAAAAGAACATGGTTTGCATGGGCAGCGGGGCTAGTCCCCGCACCCCAGCGAAAGAGGACTACTCGCTCATGATGCGAGATACAAGAAAGATAGAAGAAGAAGATAGATCCGCCATGAGCTCGGTGCAGAGGGTGGACGCAGCCCGGTGAAGAAGATGCGCTCCTTGCTCCGTCTCCTTCCTCTTCTTGGCCTCCTTGGACGCAACACCAGCTGTAGGTGGAGTGGAACTTGATCGGGGTGGTGCTCTGGCAGCCTTTCGGCGTCCGGAACCGATACTCGAAATGGGGACCCTGGGGGTCTATTTATAGTTTCAGATCTGATCCCAAACGGTTTGGATAAGTTGCTGAAAATATCTCCTCCAAACGGTTTGGAGACCGTTTGGGCACCAAACGGTCTTGAGACCGTTTGGGCGCCAAACGGTCTTGAGACCGTTTGGGCATCAAACAGTTTGGGGGTCGTTTGAGCACCAAATGGTCTTGCTTTGATCGGTCCTGGCTTTGGCGTGGTCGCGCGGCTTTAGTTCTTCAATCGATCCTTGCGCTTGCATCGAACGGTCTTGGGACCGCGCGAGACCAAACGGTCTTGAGACCGCGTGGGACCAAACGGTCTTGGGACCGCATGGGACCAAACGGTCTTGGGACCGCATGGGACCAAACGGTCTTGAGACCGCGTGGGACCAAACGGTCTTGGGACCGCATGGGACCAAACGGTCTTAGGACCGTATGGGACCAAACGGTCTTGGGACCGCATGGGATCAAACGGTCTTGGGACCGCATGGGACCAAACGGTCTTGGGACCGCATGGGACCAAACGGTCTTGGGACCGCATTGGAGCAAACGGTCTTGGGACCGCATGGGACCAAACGGTCTTGGGACCGCGTGGACTTCTTGGGCAACTGGTTTCGTCTTGTTCTTTGTGTATTCCAGCAAACGGTCTTGAGGCCGCATGGATCCAAACGGTCTTGGGACCGTTTGCATGGAGTTGCCTGCTACACCTGCATAAAATGGAAGATATTTAGTTAAAACCTTGGTTATTGAATCACAGAGTAGTTTTGTGCATTATGACTCATATTAGGGTGAAAAGATGTGGAATGGATATTAAATTGTTCCAAAAAGGTAATTGAAAATCATGATGAGTATGCACTCATCATCGTCGTCAGCAGGCTTTCTAAAGTTTAAAGGAGAAGCTTAGTAGTTCCCCAGAACTAGTGTTGCCAGAGCCTGGGAAGGGCTATGTTGTTTTTTGTGATGCTTCCAAGAAAGACTTAGGTTGTGTATTGATGAATGAGGATCATGTGGTTTCTTTTGCTTCGCGACAACTTAAGAAACATGAGGAGAACTACCCGACACATGATTTAGAGTTGGCAGTGGTAATGCATGTGTTAATGTTTTGGAGACACTATCTTTATGGGGAAGTGTGTTAGATCTTTACAGATCATAATAACTTGAAGTACATCATTTTGCATAATGAGTTGAACATGCGGCAATGTCGTTAGATGGAGATAATCAATGATTATGATTGCATCATTGAGTATCATCCTAGTAAGTAAAATTTGGTAGTTTATGCGCTTAGCAGAAAGTCTTGTTCTCTCCCCACGAAGAAGGCACAGTTGAGTTCCTTGGTATGCCATAGGCAAGATATGTTTTTCTCCTTGCGGTAGATGAATGTCCAGTTGGAAGTTTCCTTTTTGGCAGGTCTTGGCACGATGCAAGTCAAGCCTACGCTGAGATAGCAGATCAAAGACGCATAACAGGAAGATGATACAATGCAGTTGATTAGGTTAGAGCTCGGAAGCAAAAAGCGTGATGGGTTCCATGAGTCCGAGGATGGACTAGTTTGCTATCATGATAGGATGGTGGTCCCCGATGTTGATTGTGACACACCGATCACAAAAACATGATTTACTTAAGAGAAAGCATTTGTTAGCAGTAGATTATCAAAAATCACTAAAAATGAAAACTATTTTACAGAGAGATCCACACATAGGAAAACTATTTCACAAAGAACTAAAGTAATTTAATTACATACTAGTTTACAAGTACATGTCTTGTATCATCTTTTTCTGAGAATTACAAGCATCAACTGCATTGTTAAACTAAACAAAGACAGTATAAAATCTCGAGGCACTGAGCCAAAATCTCAAAAGCACTAACGAATACTCTGAGGACATGAGAGTACAAAGACGACACATAGGACTATGTGTACATCTATACAAGGCATATCAGCCAATGTCTCCACCTAAGAATTCATTGTTGTCCCTACTACTACTGTTGTTGTCCTTCACCTACTGAAGGATTCCTAGCTCCTCGTTCACATCCACGTCCACCTAAAAATGTGGTTCCCAGGGGGGTGAGACAATTGTAAATTTCCCCAGTGAGAGATATAACTCTCTGCCAAAATATTATTATTAAAGTTATTGAATAAACACTGAGCAGAGAAATTATATATTTATCAGTAGATAGATCAATGTCTAAATAGATTAGAGCAATATTCTTATTCCTAGCATTTCACCTATAACTTGATAAGTCAGCATGATACTTATTTAGTGAGGAATTAAAGCACATGTATAACGTTTATCCTTCTAGGATATGCTAAGCAGAGTAACATCAACATTCTTGGTCAGTACGTGAGTATATGGCAGAGATATCACATATCAAAATACAATTATCTTACCAGGGTATATTGACATCTTCGCTATAGAGTTATAGTCGTAACATATACTCACTTCAAGATTAGATCACACAGCTAATGCCTGGTATTGTATTGTGGAGTCATGGTCTATAGCCATACTCTTTTAATGAAGTATTGGGATCTTAAACCCTCATCTCATCAGGTACATTTTTATTTCTTAATAAGTTCATCATCTTGATTATAGAATATGGGTATTCAGACCCTCAATTCATCATAGAATACTTGTTACCGCTTATCAAGTAACTTAATTCCTTCAGGTCATCTGACCAAGGTAGTCACTATTCTTACTACATAAGCATTCCACATAGTTTGCAGAGCTCATATCACTTCTTGTTACCCCTTAATAGGCAACAAGCCATATTATGGCTTATGAAGCCTATAAACAATTTCAATAATTAAAACATCATGTGGCACACCAGGCTCATTAATTTCAGGTTACCTCCCACTAAAAAACAAAGCATATGAAGGCTTATAAGGCCTATAAAACATTCCCAATATACAGAGTATCATAGCTCATACCTGCCTATGTTTATCTTTGCATGATACTTGCATGGTTAGTACTTCATGATAACTGTTATAATGCTTTCATATCAGCACCATGCAACACAAATTAATACCATTATTCCCTTTTTAGGGTTAGGATTTCCCTTGCATAACGTCACCCTACATTAGGGTTTTCCATAAATAACCATTTAGGTTCTCATGATCATATTATTAATGATCAAGTCCTATTTCATTGCTTCACACAGCTAGGAGCAAATATTGATAACATAAGTATTCAATCATAATTATTTATTCTCATCATTCATCATTAAATGAACTATCAACACAAAGTATGAGTTTCTCTCTCATCTTTACCGAAATATGAATGTATCAAAGTTTATTGATTTGGATTAACCTTTTTATAAGGCATGTTAGCCTACACTTATCAAAGTGCATTACATATAAATGTAACAACTGACATGACACACTTCATGTGTCACTCATCCAAATATATTGGATTTAAAATACATCAAGGTATATCAATCTTGAGGTGTTGGATGTGATATCTATCATATTTTGATGTATCACTCCCCTCATCACCTTTATCTTACTTGAGTTCATCCACTTAGCTTGTATTAGGGTATTTCCCATCCTAATACTTTATGCACCAGTTCATCACATTTATCATGTAATGTATTGGTCAAAAGTCACTTATTAGAAAATACAACCATTGATAATGATATGGGCTCATCTTTAAGTTAAGGCAGTATTGATATAAATATATCCTTTATCAACCTCTTTAGGTGTTTCATTTATTAATATATTAGTTACTATTCCATTATTAGGAATAGAGTTTTCCATCTTTATAACTTAGCGTTCACATAACACCTCCCCACATTTGCATTTCTCATCACATCACTCTACATTAGAGTTTCACATAACATCCTTCTATATTAGGGTTTCACATAGCATTACTTGAAATTAGGATTTCATATATCTTTACCCTATTCTAGGGATTAGGGTTTACCATTCACATCCAAGTAGGGTTTCTCACACCCTTTTACCCTAATTAGGGTTAGGATGTACAATTCTCATCAAATTAGGGTTACATCATCACCCATATTAGGGTTTCACTCAGCTTTGCCTTAAATTAGGGTCAGGGCTCAATAATCTTTTCAATTAGGGTTTCATTATTTCATTATTATGGACCAAAACATAATTACAAATTCTATTCACAATGAGAGAATTAGGGCTTAATTATGTAAGCATTCCTCACTCTCTCATCCTTTCTAGGATATTAAATACTCCAAGATTGATCTAGTTCATCTCTTCATTAAGTACACACAGTTAGGGTTAACCATAATAATCACCTTTGGTCTACATCATTATCAATCAAGTAGCTAACTGACCCTTAATTATATTAGGTGTCCAAATGGTTTGACCAATTTGAACCTCAACTAATCTTGGTCACTTAGACCCCAAACGGTCTTGGTCACTTAGACCCAAACGGTCTTGGTCACTTAGACCTTAATGGTTTAAAACCGTTTAAGCAAAACAATAATGAAACCCTATGGACAATTTACACTTGAAACCACTTGGGTCTCCAAACGGTTTGAGACCATTTGGTCTCAAAAAGACTTGAGACCATTTGAACTCAAACGGTCTTGAGACAGTTTGGAATCAAATGGTCTTAAGACCGTTTGGTCCAAACTCTCTCAAAACTGGATGGACCAAAAAGGTCTTCCATCACTTAATCAATTCAGGGTTTCAATCATTAAACCATCTATCAATTGAACTATTGATTTATTCTTCAATTGAACCATTGAATCACCCTTAAATTGGACCTTAAATTAGGGTTTTGAACCCAATTGAACTAGGTTTTATAATCAAGAAACCATCAATTAGAGTTTTGAAATCGAGGAACCATCACTGGTTCACATTGTGGAACTAATTCAATTGAAATCATTGGATCATCATCATACCATGACGTAACCTGACCTCAAATGGTCTTGAGGTCATTTGTATGACCTCCAAATGGTCTTGAGGTCGTTTGATCCATCACATCATTGATATTTATGAAATTCAATTGAAGTTTGCATCATTGAATCGATCATCAATTGATCTATTGATTATATTTCAATTTGATATCATTGGATCTTCAACCATCCAATCATACACAACCATAACCATCCAAACGGTCTTAGTTGACTTCCAAACGGTCTTGAGACCGTCTGGGCTAGTCATCCCCAAAATTGATTCAATTACTTTAGGATTCAACACTCTACCCGATTAGGGTTTGCATTTGAGGGATCATTCACAATTGAAACCATTAAGATAAAACCAATTCAAACCATTTAATCAATATCTAATTACATCAGCATATTTCCTCAAATGGTCAACCATTGCAAATGGTCAACTACTCCAAACGGTTTGAAACTGTTTGATTTCAAGTGGTCTGATGAAACTGTTTGGCCAATTTCATTGAAACTGATTGGTCTCAAATTTTGAAACCGTTTGCAATAGATATTGGTGGAGCTGTGTGCTTATGATGATGTCATCATCATCAAGCTATAAACCCACGAAGCTTACTGTGATTTCCATGGTGATTTCATCAATCAATCAAATAAAATTTCGGGAATAAAGAAGGAATCAACAATTGATGAAGATATGGAATCAATAACAAAGTTCAAGTGTTCAAGTTATATAACCCGCCTTCAATGAAGCTTCAAAGCTGAACTCCACGTCTTTAATGGTGGAAGAAGATTTTTCACTCCACAAGGTTCGTTCCTCAAGCTTTTGAGTGAACTGCATTGGCTAGAAAGGAAGATTGATGGAAGAAAAGAAGAAATACATCATTTATTTTCGATTTCCACCATGAAATCATGGTTGAAAGTGATCAAGAAGCTTACCTACAGGTTGAAACTCATCCTCCTATTTATTCTAAGCTTCCTTGCTCGTTTTTCAAGCAAGGAGAAAAGAAGGATCGAAAAATCGTTTGAATTGAGTTGGAAATGGTGTTTTTATAAGGAAATTCAATGATAGAGAAAGTAGTAATTAATTCCTTTAATTTCTCAAATTGATGTCACATCTCCCCCTCAACTCCTTTCCCACGAAGCTATCCTCTTTCGCTTTGCAAACCTCTTCATTATCCATGAATTTAAAGGAAAAGAAATTAAGCATCATAACCCTTATAATAATAATATCTAAAATTAGTGGATATTACTTTTGATTTAACTAATGTGAGTGGGTTCTCCACTCACTTGGATATCTTCGTTCCTTTTCAAGGCACATGCTCGTCCAACCTTATATAATTTCAACCATTACCATTTTGGTTGAAGGGCACTTCGATTAACATATTTATTTTTGCATTAATTTGAAGTAAAGTTCCAATTATGCTTAAATCTTTATTATTTTAATATCAAGATTCTCTCTCTTCCAAAATGATTCAAATGAGGCACCCTCTCAAATTATTTTATCTACATGATTCCAAGAATCGTGAGGGACCCTCTTGAAGTGGCATTTTTCATATTGAACCCTAGGTTTTGGGTAAATTGCACATTACACCAAAATTAGGTTTTAATGCACAAACATTGCTCAACATGCTCTCTCTTGTTATTCAGGCTTGTAGAAGGCATACAACTGCATAATACTCACTCCTATGATGATTCAACATATGAGGAACATTTTTCCAAACACAATTTGCAATTTAACCCCTCAACTTGGGTAATTTGCATTTTAGTCCAAAACAAGTAAGACATTATTTCCACATTATTCAAAAAGGACTAAAATTGAAATATAAGTTCCTCTTGAGCCTTAATTACTTTTTAAGAGATAAGAGAAAGCATATAATCAATTTTATTAAGTAAAACATCTAGGTTTAAGCATAACCCTGGTCAGGGATGTTATAAATTATAAACCCCTAACAAGGATTTCATCCCTGAAATCCCAGGAAAAGGAAAGACAAATTTTATTCATTTATTATACCATCAAGTCTCCACATAACATCTTAATGTCATGGAGATACCATAGATCTATAATCCACACAAAGTTTCCTCCACACAGGGTTATTCTAAGGTAATACTTTTAGCTTGATAAACTTTTCAACAAATACAATTGTTCCTTCCATTAGTTCAACCTTATCAATGTTTATGTTTATGCATAGCATAAACCCCTAACATATGATGTCCATATTATTTTATGTAACTAGATTGATTTCACAGCTGACCAATATAGGTAACCAACATAAATCATCTATTATTTCTCAGATACCAGAATCCTTACTTTGGTATTCATCATATGTGTTGAGAACACATCTCATCCTTATCATATTCATTTCTATGTTGTTACCACCAAGGGTACACATGCACAAGGTATTTCTTTTATTTTAGGACATTGCTTGTTCCATATATCATTATCTTGGAACCAAAGTCCAAAGTAAACTGATACTTTTCTAAGTATCCATCAACGGATTATTTCTAATCCATGTACATCAAATGTCATAATACTTACTTGATTGTCATGTTAATGAAAGGAAGAAACATAAAGGAACATACCCCTATCATTAACAAAGGTTGTTCATCAAAGGGGAAACATATGTATTTAATAAAGGTAATCCACTAAGCAATCCTTTATTTATTTGGGAAAGTTCACTTAGGAAACCTTATGTGGTCGGAAAAGTTCACTTAGCAATTCCTATGTAATTGGGAAAGTTCACTCAACAATCCTATGTAATTGGGAATGTTCACTTAGCAATTCCTATGTTATTGAGAAAGTTCACTCAGCAATCCTTATGTTATTGGGAAAGTTCACTTTAGTAATCCCTATATTATTTGGTAAATGTTCACTCAACAATCCCTATGTTATTGGGAAAGTTCACTTAGCAATTCTCTATGTAAATGGGAAAGTTCACTTAGCAATCCCTATTTTATTTGAGAAAGTTTACACAACAATTCCTAGGTAATTGGGAAAGTTCACTTTAACAATCCCTATATTATTTGGGAAAGTTCACTCAACAATTCCCATGTAATTGGGAAAGATCACTTTAGCAATCCCTATATTATTTGAAGAAAGTTCACTCAACAATCCCTATGTTATTGGGAAAGTTCACTTTTACAATCTCTATATTATTTGGGAAAGTTCACTCAATAATTCCTATGCAGTTGAGAAAGTTCACTTTAGCAATCCCTATATTATTTGGGAAAGTTCACTCAGCAATTCCTATGTAATTGGGAAAGTTCACTTTAGCAATCCCTATATTATTTTGGAAAGTTCACTCAATAATTCCTATGTAATTGGGAAAGTTCACTTTAGCAATCCCTATATTATTTGGTTTCATTATACTCACTAGATTGTTTCAGAATGACTACTTGATCAGAGTAATCAGAAAGATAACAATCTAGGAGTTTCATACTTGTTCTATCTCCAATAATCATATAACTGGCTAGGGTATACAAGTATTGAGATTAGGTAGTATGCACTTTATTTACTATCATATTCATCACTTTTCATATCATTATACACACATGATTTTTCATTCCTGGATTTTCTTTAGGCATCACTTCTATTTCTTCATCTTTTATCACACAGATAAGAGAGATTATAAAGCATTTTAAGGAATACTAAGTAAAATGTAAATTCTCATCTTCCTTGTGTCCTTGTAGGAATAGTCAGGGGAAGTTAAAAAACAACTACTTTCTTATTTTTAACAAATAGAATCATGAAATGAAATATCATAATGAATCTATTTCATCTGACCTGTCACAACCCAAGGGTTGACTATTGCATCAGATTGATTCATTGCATAGAACCTTGCAGTTTCTTGTTGTTGACCATGTGCTTGATTATTAGGTGTTGATGAACCAGCTTGGGATGCTTGTCCATGTCCTCTATTGATACTATAAAACTACCTCCTTTGTGAGCCTTTCTCACTCTGCCTTGGAGGTAGAGTCCCCATTGAATTCCCATCTAGACAATCCTTTTCTAGATGTCCCGGTTGTCTGCATTGGTAACAAATCTTCATTGCAAGATTGGGTCTGTGAGATCCAGTCACCAATGTCGATGCTATGTTGGGGGCTCTACTTGGAGTAATACTCTGGTCCCTACCCCTACTTGACGTCCATTTTTTCTGGGTATTGAATCTCAATGGTGCTACCGCTGTAGAAAATCTCAGCTTCTTAAAACTTTCAGATCTTTATCCTTGAAACTGAGTGTATACCTTCTTACCACTGGTCTCTCATTTCTCAATTTCAGACCTTTCTATCCTCCTTACCGACTCCAAAAAAGTGGCAAACCTCTCCATGTTCTCTAATGCAGACACAGGAGTGGTCAGTTCAACGTTCAACCCCTTCTCAAAATGTCGAATTCTTTCCTCATCATTAACTGCCATATGCAGACAAAACTCGAACAGCTCCATGAACTTAGCTTCATACTCGCTAACATTCATCTATCCTTGTTTGATCCTCTCAAATTGAGAGATCTTCTCATCTAGATAAGTCTTAGGGAAATATCTACTGACGAATTCTCATCGGAATACCTCCCATCAAATTTCTTCACCTGGCCTCTTATCTTCTTCTATAATCCACCAGTGACCAGCACTCCCTTTTAGGACGTACACAGCATGTCTTACCTTCTCGGCTTCAAGAATATCAAGGATCCTGAAATCCTTCTCTAGCTCCGTCAACCACAAATCAGCATCTGCTAGATCAGCTGTACCAACATAATCTATTGCTCCAACCCGGCAAAGTCTTTCAAAAGTCTTGTCAGCTCCATATCCCTCATTGTGGGCTGGTGCCCTAGGTGCAGGTGGTGGCATCCTATCCGCCATATGCGTCATAGTTGCCATAAACTTCTCGAACAGGGTATGTAAAGCTGGATTCTCTAATGCAGCTTGATCAAGATGAGGAATCTCAAGTACGGGTTCCTCCCTATCTTGATCCCTTGTACCTTTTCCTGGTGCAGCAACACTGCTCTCAGCAGCTTGTTCATCATGTGATCCAGATATCTTCAAGTTCTTCTTCTCCTATGTGAGCAGAAGATACTATCAGATAAACTAGAAGACACTTAGAATAGACTCAAAAACCTTAATCCTATGTCTCTATAGACTCAGCGAACCTAGAGCTCTGATACCACTAAATTGTGACACACCGATCACAAAAACATGATTTACTTAAGCAAAGCGTTCGTTAGCATCGGATAACCGAAAATCACTAAAAATTAAAACAATTTTACAAAGAGGTCCACACATAGGAAAACTCTTTCACAAAGAACTAAAGTAATTTAATTACATACTAGTTTACAAGTACATGTCTTATATCATCTTTTTCTGAGAATTACAAGCATCAACTGCACTGTTAAACTAAACACAAGTAGTATAAAATCTTGAGGCACTGAGCCAAAATCTCAAAAGCACTAACTACTACTTAGAGGACCTGAGAGTATGGAGATGACACATAGGACTCTATGTACATCTATACAAGGCATATCAGCTAGTGTCTCCACCTGAGAATTCATTGTTGTCCCTGTTGTTGTTGTTGTCCTTCACCTACTGAAGGATTCTTTCCTCCTCGTCTACGTCCACCTAAAAATGTGGTTCCCATGGGGGTGAGACAATTGTAAATTGCCCTAGAGAGTGATATAACTCTCCGCCAAAACATTATTATTGCAGTTATTGAATAAACATTGAGCAGAGAAATTATATATTTATCAGCAGATAGATCAATGTCTAAATAGATTAGAGCAATATTCATATTATGAGCATTTCAACTATAACTTTATAAGTCATCATGATACTTATTTAGTGAGGAATTAAAGCACATGTATAACATTTATCCTTCTAGGATATGCTAGGAAGAGTAACATCAACCTTCTCGGTCAGTACGAGATTATATGCCAGAGATATCACATATCAAAATACAATTAGCTTGCCAGGGTATATTGACATCTTTGCTATAGAGTTATAGCCATAACATATACTCACTTCAGGATTAGATCACGTAGCTAGTTCCTAGTATTGTATTGTGGAGTCAAGGCCTATAGCCATACTCTTTTAATGAAGTATTAGGATCTTAATCCCTCATCTCATCAGGTACATTTTTATTTCTTAGTAAGTTCAACATCTTGATTATAGAATATGGGTATTCAGACCCTCAATTCATCATAGAATACTTGTTACCACTTAGCAGGTAACTTAATACCTTCAGGTCATCTGACCAAGGTAGTCACGATTCCTGCTACATAAGCATTCCACATAGTTCACAAAGCTCATATCACATCTTGTTACCCCTTAATAGGCAACAAGGCATATTATGGCTTATGAAGCCTATAAACAATTTCAATAATTAACACATCATATGCAACACCGGGCTCATTAATTTTAGGTTACCTATCACTAAGCAACAAAGCATATGAAGGCTTATAAGGCCTATAATACATTCCCAATATACAGAGTATCATAGCTCATATCTGTCTATGTTTATCTTTGCATGATACCTGCATGGTTAGTACTTCATGATAACCGTTATAATGCTTTCATATCATCACCATGCAACACAAAGTAATACCATTATTCCCTTTTTAGGGTTAGGATTTCCCCTGCATATCATCACCCTCCATTAGGGTTTTCCATAAATAACCATTTAGGTTCTCATGATCATATTATTAATGATAAAGTCCTATTTCATTGCTTCACATAGCTAGGAGCCAATATTGATAACATAAGTATTCAATCATAATTATTTATTTGCATCATTCATCATTAAATGAATTATCAACACAAAGTATATGTTTCTCTCTCATTTTTACCAGAATATGATTGTATCAAAGTTTATTGATTTGGATTAACCTTTTTATA
Organism: Alisma plantago-aquatica; assembly: GCA_963693085.1. NCBI lineage: Eukaryota > Viridiplantae > Streptophyta > Magnoliopsida > Alismatales > Alismataceae > Alisma > Alisma plantago-aquatica. The sequence continues at coordinate 600,636,391 of OY856410.1, read as the reverse complement.
AGGCATGTTAGCCTACACTTATCAAAGTGCATTACATATAAATGTAACAACTGACATGACACACTTCATGTGTCACTCATCCAAATATATTGGATTTAAAATACATCAAGGTATATCAATCTTGAGGTGTTGGATGTGATATCTATCATATTTTGTTGTATCACTTCCCTCATCACCTTTATCATACTTGAGTTCATCCACTTAGCTTATATTCGGGTATTTCCCATCCTAATACTTTATGCACCAGTTCATCACATTTATCATGTAATGTATTGGTCATAAGTCACTTATTTAGAAAATACAACCATTGATAATGATATGGACTCATATTTAAGTTAAGGCAGTATTGATATAAATATATCCATTATCAACCTCTTTAGGTATTTCAATTATTAATATATTAGTTACTATTCCATTATTAGGAATAGAGTTTTCCATCTTTATAACTTAGGGTTCACTTAACACCTCCCCACATTTGTGTTTCACATCACATCGCTCTACATTAGAGTTTCACATAACATCCTTCTATATCAGGGTTTCACATAGCATTACCTGAAATTAGGATTTCATATACCTTTACCCTATTTTAGGGATTAGGGTTTACCATTCACATCCAAGTAGGGTTTCTCACACCCCATTACCCAAATTAGGGTTAGGATGTACAATTCTCAATAAATTAGGGTTACATCATCACCCAGATTAGGGTTTCACTCAGCTTTGCCCTAAATTAGGGTCAGGGCTCAATAATCTTTTCAATTAGGGTTTCATGATCTCATTATTATGGATCAAATCCTAATTACAAATTTTATTCACAATGAGAGAATTAGGGCTTAATTATGTAACAATTCCTCTCTCTCTCATCCTCTCTAGGATGTTAAGTACTCCAAGATTGATCTAGGTCAGGTCTTCATTTAAGTACACATAGTTAGGGTTAACTATTATAATCACTTTTGGTCTACATCATTATCAATCAAGTAGCTAACTCACCCTTAATCATATTAGGTGTGCAAATGGTTTGACCAATTTGAACCTCAACTAATCTTGGTCACTTAGACCCCAAATGGTCTTGGTCACTTAGACCTTGAATGGTTTAAACCTACTTAAGAAAAATAGTAATGAAACCATATGGACAATTTACACTTGAAACCACTTGGGTCTCCAAATGGTTTGAGACAGTTTGGTCTCAAACGGTCTTGAGACCGTTTGGTCCAAACTCTCTCAAAACTGAATGGACCAAAAAGATCTTCCATCACTTAATCAATTTAGGGTTTCAATCATTAAACCATCTATCAATTGAACTACTGATTTATTCTTCAATTGAACCATTGAATCACCCTTCAGTTGGACCTTCAATTAGGGTTTTGAACCCAATTGAACTAGGGTTTATAATCAAGAAACCATCAATTACAGTTTGAAATCGAGAAACCATCACTAGTTGACATTGTGGAACTAATTCAATTGAAATCATTGGATCATCATCATAACATGACGTGACCTGAGCTCAAATGGTCTTTAGGTCATTTGGATGACCTCCAAACGGTCTTGAGGTCATTTGATCCATCCCATTATTGATATTTGTGAAATTCAATTAAGGTTTGCATCATTGAATCGATCATCAATTGAGCTATTGATTATATTTCAATTTGATATCACTGGATCTTCAACCATCCAATCATACACAACCATAACCATCCAAATGGTCTTGGTTGACTTCCAAACAGTCTTGAGACCGTTTGGGCTAGTCAACCCAAAAATTGATTCAATTACTTTAGGATTCAACACTCAACCCGATTAGGGTTTGCATTTGAGGGATCATTCACAATTGAAACCATTAAGATAAAACCAATTGAAACCATTGGATCAATATCCAATTACATCAGCATATTTCCTAAAATGGTCAACCAATGCAAATGGTCAACTACTCCAAATGGTTTGAAACAGTTTGATTTCAAACGGTCTGATGAAACTGTTTGGCCAATTTCATTGAAACCGATTGGTCTCAAATTTTGAAACCATTTGCAACAGATATTTGTGGAGGTGTGTGCTTATGATGATGTCATCATCATCAAGCTATAAACCCATGAAGCTTACTATGATTTCTATGGTTATTGCATCAATCAATCAAATAAAATTTCGGGAATAAAGAAGGAATCAACAATTGATGAAGATATGCAATCAATAACAAAGTTCAAGGGTTCAAGTTATATAACCCGCCTTCAATGAAGCTTCAATACTGAAACTCCACATGTTTAATGGTGGAAGAAGCTTTCTCACTCCATAAGGTTCGTTCCTCAAGCTATTGATTGAAATGGATTGGCTAGAAAGGAAGCTTGATGGAAGAAAAGAAGAAATTCATCATTTATTTTCAATTTCCACCATGAAATCATGGTTGAAAGTGATCAAGAAGCTTACCTACAGGTTGGAACTCATCCTACTATTTCTCCTAAGATTCCTTGGTCGTTTTGCAAGCAAGGAGAAAAAGAAGGATCGAAAAAGCCTTTTAATTGAGTTGGAAATGGTGTTTTTATAAGGAAATTCAGTGAGACAGAAAGTAGTAATTCATTCCTTTAATTTCTCAAATCGATGATACATCTCCCCCTCAACTCCTTGACCACGAAGCTATCCTCTTTCCCTTTGCAAACCTATTCATTATCCATGAATTTGAAGGAAAATACATTAAGCACCTTAACCCTTATAATAATAATATCCAAAATTAGTGAATATTACTTTTGATTTAACTAATGCGAGTGGGTTATCCACTCACTTGGATATCTTCATGCCTTTGTAAGGCATATGCTAGTCCAACCTTTTCTAATTTCAACCATTACCATTTTGGTTGAAGGGCACTTCGATTAACTTATATATTTTTGCAATAATTTGAAGTAAAGTTCCAATTATGCTTAAATCTTGATTATTTTAATATCAAGATTCTCTCTCTTCCAAAATGATTAAAATAAGGTGCCCCTCTCAAATTCTTTTCTCTACATGATGCCAAGAATCATGAGGGACCCTCTTGAAGTGGAATGTTACATATTGAACCCTAGGTTTTGGGTAAATTGCACATTACACCGAAACTAGGTTTTAATGCACAAACATTGCTCAAAAGGCTCTTTCTTGTTATTCAGGCTTGTAGAAGCCATACAATTGCATCATACTCACTCCTATGATACTTTAACATATGAGGAACATTTTTCCATACACAATTTGCAATTTAACCCCTCAACTTGGGTAATTTGCATTTTAGTCCAAAACAAGTAAAACATTATTTCCACATTATTTAAAAAGGACTAAAATTGAAATATAAGTTCCTCTTGAGTCTTAATTACTTTTCAAGAGATAAGAGAAAGCTTATAATCAACTTTATTAAGTAAAACATCTAGGTTCAAGCATAACCCATGTCAGGGACGTTACATTGATAATCTAAGGAAGCTGGTGCTCGAGGAAGCACACAAATCAATGTATGCTATGCATCCAGGAGTCACCAAGATGTATCGTAATCTAAAATACCTGTATTGGTGGTCTGGCTTGAAGAAGGATGTAGTCGAGTTTGTGGTTAAGTGTGCAGTATGTCAGCAAGTTAACGCTGAGCATCGGAAGCTGGCAGGTACGTTGCAACCCATGCCGATACTCCAATGGAAATGGGATCATATAACCATGGATTTCATAGTTGGTCTATCAAAGAGAGCTAGGAATCATGATTCCATTTGGGTAGTAGTGGACAGGCTGACAAAATATGCTCATTTCATACCTATAAGGACAACGTATACAGCAGAGAAGCTTGCTCAGGTGTATGTAGATGATATAGTGCGTCTGCACAGTGTACCAGCAATGATAGTTTCTGACAGAGGACCTCAGTTCACAAGTCATTTCTAGGAGCAGTTGCACCAAGCATTTGGAACACAGTTGAGGTTTAGTACTACCTTCCACCCACATACAGATGGAAAGTCTGAAAGGACTATTCAAACTTTCTCTGAGCTTATGCTTTGTAGTTCCTAGGAAGTTGGGATGTGCATCTCAGTTTGATGGAGTTCGCTTACAATAATAGTTATCAGTGGAGCATTGACATGGCTCCTTATGAGGCTCTATATGGAAAGAAGTGCAGATCCCCTTTATGCTAGTATGAGTCTGGTGAGTATCATCTTTTGGGTCCTGAGTTAGTGCAGCAGACAACAGAAAAGATCAAGGTGATACAACAACAGTTGAAAACGGCATAGGACAGACAAAAGTCTTATGCAGACAATCGTTGATGACCTTTAGAGTTCTTAGTGGGAGACAAAGTGTATCTCAAGGTCTCACCTTGGAAAGGCATGTTGAGGTTTGGTCAAAAAGGCAAACTGGCACCCAGGTATATGGGGACATACCCGGTAATAGCACGTGTTGGCAATGTAGCTTACAAGTTAGATTTGTCGCCAAAGTTACACAGGTTACATCTGGTGTTCCATGTCAGCATGTTGAAGAAAAGTCATCCAGACACAGGGACAGTGATACAGCCAGCTGAGGTTGAGCTTGATGAAGACGTGACCTGTGAGGAGGGTCTGATGGTGATCCTTGACAGAAGAGTAAAGAAGATGAAGAGGAAGGACTTGGTTCTTGTGAAGGTTCTTTGGCATCATCATGGTGTTGAGGAAGCCACATGGGAGCTTGAGGAAGAGATGAGGCGGAAGTACCCCTCACTTTTCTCTTCGGATTTTGGGGACGAAATCCATTTGTAGAGGTTTATGGCTTGTAAGGACCCTGACCTTTGTTTTGGGCTTACCCTGTTTGTTTTGCCTAAACCTTGTGCTTAGTTGCTTTCTAATCACCTTTAGTGGTGATTAGGGTTTTCTTGTGTTTTGTTGAGAGTTGGAGGCGCTACTTGCTAAATAACCTAAGTTAGGGTTGAAGAGAAAGTTACCATCTTGAGAGATGTCTTTCTCTCTCTTTGCTTCCTCTAGGGTTGAGAGGAAGGTTTGTGCTCGTGCCTTGAGTTGTCTTGGGCTTTTTTGAAAGCTATGTTGGGCCTGGTTAAGCCTTTTTGAGCCTTGCCTTGCTTGGTTGAGCCCTGTATTAGGCATGGATGCCTTGTGTCGGCCATGGGGTATCACCCATGGGTGTGTTAGCCAAGGTGGTGGTGGTGGTGTGTCGGCCTTTGACCTTGTTGACCCCCTTGCTTTGGTTGTGTCACCCTAGCTTGGACATGTGGCCGAACCTTGGTTGAGTGGTGGCATGGCATGTGCATGATGTTTGCAAGGTGGTAAAATGTGTGGACAGGTGTCCCTTGGTAAGGTGACACCTTGCCTTGGGTTAACCTTGACCCTCATCTATATATGTCTTGGCTTTCTCTTCCTTGGGAACCCTTTAGCTCTTTTGTTGTTCTTCCCTCCGTGTGTGCATGACACACCTTCCTTGGAGGGCTTAGTGGATGATCCTTTCCCCTTGGTGGAGATCTCTTCTTCTTCCTCTAGCTTGGTGGTCGAACCCTAGGTGGATCTTGTTATTTGGTAAGCATCTTCCCATCTTATTCTCCATCTTGCCTACTCTTCAGCCATGGTGGTTATGGTTCTTGCTCCTTTTCTTGAGGTGGCTGAAAGTGGTGTGCTTGGAGCTAGGAGCTTGAAGCTTGGAGCTTTGGATCTTGAGGAATTTGCTTAAGGCAGGTTACATAACTTCTAACCCTAGATATACTACCTTCTCTATGTTGCATGATTTATATATGTTGATGATCGGACATTGCATGTTATGTGTTCTTGCTCTAGTACATGTTGTTGATCTTATAGATATAGTGAGCATGATGTTGTTGATGTTTATATATCTTTGAATCTAGTTGGCCGAACCATAGTTTGCGGTTTTCTTTGGTAGAAAAACCCTTTTCTCTCCTTGGTCTCGAGAAGTGAGTTTGAGCTCTAGTGATGTAGGAAATACCCCTCTCTCATTTTAGTTGAGAGGTAAGTCTACATTCTAGTTGATTGGGAAACACCCTCCTCTCACCATGGATTTGAGAGGTGAGCTTTTGGGTAGATGATGACCTATGTTGAGGTTGATCCTTGTGGTTGCCCGATTTGTGATAGAGGTTGTGCAAAACCCCTCTCTCTTGGTTGTTGAGAGGTGAGCTGATCTTCTTTATCATTTAGGGTTTGGTGCCCTTGTGCATGAGGTTGAAGATGACTTTGTGAGGTTGTTCCTTGCACGATAAGACCTTGGAGTAAGTGCTGCCCGATATCCTTGTCTTGGGTTGTACCCTTGGTTGATACCCTAGTTGAGATGCTTGGTTTGACATCCAATATGGTTCTCTTGGCTTGAGATAGAGTTTGGTGACACACCTTATATATTGTGCTCTAAACGATACATCTTGAAGTAAGGTTGCCCAATATCTGTTCACCTTGTAAGGATCTTGGTCGATATGCTATGATGAGCGTGGAGGCTTGGTTCCCGATATACCTTGGTCGAGATGATCCATGTCTTGGATGTGTTTTGGCCAATATGAGGTGTTGAGCATTATGGAGTAGTTCCTGATATGATGGTTGTACAAAGAACCCTAGACGATGCCTTAGTGGTCATCTTGCCCATGGACAACACGATGTCTTGGTCGTAATGAGGGTCCTCTAGATGACATGGTTTGGTGTTTGGGCGATAGGCTCCTTGGTTTTCATGACCTTGATCGTTATGTCCTTAAGCATTATGAGGATGGTGGTTGCCCGACATGTAACCCTAATCCTAGTATGTGTGCACAATAGGCCCTTGGCCGACAACCCCTGCTCATGATGCACGATTCATCCTTAGATCTGGTTGCCCGACACCATGTGAACTGGTTGCACGATAGGTTGAAGCATGGTTGGTCAATATGTTGGCACAAGTGCTCTAGGGGTTGGAATCCTAGCCGATACACCCCTTGGTGAGGGTTGGCTCTGCTTGCCATACCTATAGTGAGGGTTGCAAGAGCTTTGGTGAGGGTTCTGATAACCCGAAAAGTATATAGTTGATAGTTCTCTATTAATAATGATAATACAAGTGATATGATGTTGCTTCACATGATGATGTGGCTCATGATTATGATCACATGTATGGATCATGATATATGCTTATGATTGATAATAAAACTATGCTTTCTATAGCTTATGTGTAAAATAATAATGGATGTTGCTTTATACTTGATAGAATGATAATTTTGTTAATCCATGATGGTTTCAGTTATCTCTATGGATGTGTATACTAACCATGCAGGTATTTTATGAGATGTATGTGCTTGAGTGGCACCATGTGATAATAATATAACAAGTTGAAGGGTCTGAAGACCTGATATAAGGCTGAGTGTCTGGTTGAGGTGTTATCCTCTGATGATGAGATAAGGGATGTGTTCCCAGAATGCTGATGTATGATTATGATGCCTTGAGAGGTCGTGGTTGATATAATGAGGGATTGAGGTCCCAGGATAGTATTATGATGGCAATAGTGATGTAATTCTATGAGGTTATGTTTATAACTTTGGTTTCCTCAAAAATTGGCCTAAAATATCCTAATTAATTATAGATGAGCATATCATGTAGTTTTCCCTGGCCATAGATCCATCATTGTCAGTATCATGGTGATGGTGAAACAGGTTTATCCAGTGGGATTACCTGGAGCGCATATTGTTGAATATGCGAGGTTTCCCCTAGCCTAAAATAGGAGGGTTTGAGTGCAGTTGTGGTTGCAGACTCAGGATATATGGAGCATGGTGAACAGACCCATGGCTTAGGATATGTGATGATGAGCATGATGCATTTATGACTCGGATGTATATATGGGTAGTTTGCGGGGTAGTCCCAGAGGCTGAGGCTCTATAAGCATAAGTTTGCGGTCTTGCTTGATTATTCATGTACTGTACACGAGAAGGTAAGGTCATGGAGTCCGGATCTCCTTAGACCTTGTATGGAACCAGATTCGGCTTCACAGCCAATGGTTGGATTTGAGCAGGGAAGGCTCACTTCCTCAGGGCATAATAAAATGTAATCCAGCCGAATAGTATATCTTGCTTAGAGCAAAATACAGAACATTAATTGAGGCCTTGCTTATATAGCTAATCTAGTTGTACTATGCAGTTGTGTGTACAATCCCTATATCTTGTGATAAGTTCTTAGAAAGCTTATCTTGTCAATCATGTTCCATAAAGAAATACTTGGTTATATGCCACCCAGATATCTTGGTAAGATTAATAGTAATAATAGCCATGCTCAGTATGTTGCTCTTGTTATATGCTTTATCACTTATCTGTTGTTATCTGCTTTAACCTTGTGAGGTTTTATAGTGCGGTGGGGAGTTATGTTTCTTGTTGGGACTGTGTGTCTCACCCCGCTGGTTTACACCCTTTTAGGTGATCTCTCTAGACGTCGTGGTGGTCATGAGGTCGCGGTCGAGCAGCAAGAAGAGCAGTAGAAGGCAAGAGATGGACATGCTACTATTTTGGTGGTTTTGTAGTAGATTCCTAGAGTCATCCATGTACTCTCAGGTCCTCGAATGTGTTTGACGACGTTTCATGATGAGTAGTTGTTGTAATTTTTGGAATATCCTGCTGCTGGTTGTACATGGTCGTTATGTACGTATAAACAGGTGGTGAACTTTGGTGTTGACAGTACAACTGGTTCCGATAAGCTATGGACATATATAAAAGCTTGTAATATTCTTATAACATGCTTTCTCTATAGGATCTGGATGCAAAATATCTCTCATGTATGCTTTCCGCAATCAGTTTTAATTAACCCGTGTTTTCGGTAATATGCCGGTTCTGCACATTTTTGTGTGTCATCTCGTCGTTTGTGTGATGACGGGGTGTCACAGTCACACACATAGGATTTAACCTAGAAGAGGAGTTTTTCCACAAATGATGTTTAGATTGATTACTAAAGGAGTTTAGTAGTTCAATTAAACACTTAATCAATTGATAGCTCAATATCATAATGTTCAAGGTGTTGGACCGATTGATTAGAGTATCGGATTGATTGAAACTGTAATTGACTGATTTGCACAGTCTGTTGCCCCAACTGATCGGCTCACAGGGTTGAACCGATCAGCTCAGGTTGGTGAATCGATCGGCTCAGCTGGTAAGACGATCGGCTCATGTTTCATGAAACGATCGACTCAATTGTTGAAGTGATCGGTTCGTGGAACAACCAAGATCGTTTGGACAGTCAGAAGACTATTTTGCAAATACAATTTATTTCACTTGTACAAATTCAATTTGGACAAGGATTAATATTTGATTAATCAAAAAGAAATATGAAAGTCAATTTGAGTTGGATCAGGACCACGAACCGACCGGCTCAGAGCCCCATACGATAGGCTCAGGGCCTGAAATGATCATTTCGGGGTGAGAAACGATCGGTTCAGGTGATGCAGTTGGTTGTTTTGTGAAAAATCTCGAACCCTTCTACTCCTGCTTTAATCCTGCATTGTTCGGGATAGAGAACCTTGTCCCATGACCCTCCTATATATAGGGATATTGGGGGCTTCTCAAAAACAACAACTCATAACACAAGTTGCTCTGCAAAGTTGTCGTTCTCTCTGGTTGTGGTAACCGAGAGAGCCTCAGAAAGTGTTACCCGATAAGGGAGGCATAACAAGGGAAAGACAACTATAGAAAAGTGACTAGTGGCAGGTGAGTGTGTCGGTGACTAGTACACTTATAGGAGGGTGCAACTCCTTTTGATACCTTGTGGGACAAGGTGATCGAAGTTCCAGGTGGTCTGTGTGAATTACTACAGAGGCGGGAGACTTCTGCCGCTCAGAGGATAGTTGTCAATCCCGACAGTCCCGGTGAGACCAGGAGTTGTACAAACAATGTCCAAGACCGGAGGTGAAGACCGTGCAAGCCGTGAGGTAATGTCGCCGAGCAAGCCTCGGGACAAGGTATGCCTCTACAAACCATCCTTCCTATTGTATAGATGTTGACGCGATTCCTTTATTCTAGGTTTGGTAGAAGAAATTTTTTGTTTCTGCTGCCTTCTCTGTCTCCCCTAAAACCCAATAGGTGAGTAATTGTTGTCGGGTTCTAAGCTGGTGCAATAAACAAAAAAGAAGATCAAGTTAATCCAGCAACACTTAAAGGAAATACATGATAGGAATAAGTGTTATGGTGATAAAATTCATAGGAAATTGGAGTTCCAATTAGGAGATGGCATGCATCTTAAGTTTTCCCCTTGGAATGACATGTTGAGGTTTGGTAAGAAGGGCAAGTTGGCTCCTAATTTTATGGGACCATACCCTATCATAGAAAGAGTGGGGAAGGTGGCATACATGTTGGAATTACCACCAAAGTTTTACAAACCACATGATTTATTCCATGTTTAGATGTTGAGGAAGTTCCATACTGATACAGAGAAGGTGATACATCTCATCGAGGTAGAGTTGAGGGTCTAGTATTTATCGTAAATAGGCATGTGAAAAAGTTTATGAAGAAGGGCAGAGCTTTAGTGAACATGTTATTGCATCATTGTGAAGTAGAGGAAGCCACATGGGATTAGAAGTTGAGATGTGTAGCAAGTACCCATCATCATTTAATTAGGATTTTGGGAAAGCAATCCTTGTTAGTGGTTTATGCTTGTAAGACCCTTAACCCTACTTAACTTATTAACTTAATTTCTTCACCTAACTAGATTATTTAGATGCTTAATTTTGGAGTTTAACTCTTATTTATGGTGTCACAATAGATGATGAGTCTATGTTTAAGTTTTGAATTGATTCAGACTTTGTTTGCTCCAGCTATACAATTCTTGTATGTTTTGGACTTCTGTGTAAATTGTGTTTTCTTGGTGGCTGAACATAATTGTTACACTTTCTTGAGTTTCTTCATGATATACATTAGGATTTGATAATTTACTTTTCCTTTAGATGCTTTTGAGTTTACTTTGTGGAATTTGTACATAATCTTAGTGAGATGTAGGGCAGTGTTTTCATCGGTTGATGGTTTCATGGTGACCATTTATTTTTCTTTAATAGATAGATCCTCGGTGGTTGATGAGTCTTTGATGCCAGATGGAATTGTTGTTATCCATCCAAGGAGTTCACAATCAACAAAATCTCAATCACCAATGAGGCTTGGACCAACGAGCTTTTGATTGACACATTCTTGATGCTGGATGAGGCCTTGCTCGATGACAAATCAAAACAACATTGGCAAACCTTCTAAGTCACTACCAATGGGTTCTTTGGGCTTTCATCAACTCTTCTCGATGAGTTTTCAGAGTTCTAGCCCTATAAATACCCCCTCTCCTCATCTCCTCTATTTTTGTTTGATGGAGATTCTGTTGTGTTTGGAGGAGACCGGGGAAACTTTTGGAGACCATAGGTCCATGAGTGTCCATTGAGGTTAATGTTCAAAGGCTTTTTGTGAATGCATGTACTAAAATTGAGGTTCATTGGATTGATCTAGGGTTGTTGATCATTTTCCTTGCTCCATTCATATAATATTTCTTTCTCTCCTACTTGTTTTCTTATTGTTCTTCGCCCCACTCCTCTTGTGGACGAGTTTTATGGTGTTTTCATGTAGAAAACCTACACATAGTGTGATACACCGTTCGAGCAAAATGTTATTAATTCATCTAACATGATTAACTAATGCGGAAGAGATCGTTAGCAGTGAAATTACTAAAAATCACTAAAAATTAAAACCTTTTATAAAAAGATCCATTACCTGAGATTCTTTAAACAAAAACCACAGTAGTATATTTACATACTAGTCCACATTGTACATTCATTGTATCATCTCTTCTCGAGGAGTATATAGACATCATTACTTTGGTAAACAACACAAGTAACATAAACCTCGAAGCATCGAACTAAAATCTCAGATCGATTATAAAACACTATCTACTGACTCCTAGGACCTGAGAGTACAGAGACGACACATAGGACTTTATGTACAAAGCTTGACAACTAGTATCCCCACCTGGGATATAACTGTTGTCCTTGATGTTGCTATAGCTAATCTTCCTCTGCTAAAGAGGTTCTGCCTCTTTGTCTGCATCTACCTAAAAATGTTGAATCCCATGAGGGTGAGACAATTATATAAATGCCCCAACGAGAGATATAACTCTCCACCGTAACATTGTTATTACAGTTTAATAGAAATAAACTGAGCAGTGGGATAATACATTTCAATAGCAGATAAATTGCTATCTATGCAGGTTAGAGAAACAATCCTATTCATGTATTTCAGTTATAATTTGAAAAGGCAGCATGTCTTTTGTTCAATAAGGAATTAAAGAACATAAATAACATTTATGTATCAAGAACATGCTAATCAATATAATATGAACCAGTGGTTCTTGTATTTCAATCTTATGTAAATATGATACACGACTGATTACATTTTACAAACATACTTAAGCTCTGAAGAGATGAGGTATACCGCTCATACTCCAACCGATCACTATGAAGACAATATCGGTACCATACAAAGTCAAATGGAAGAGTCGGCTTCTATGACTTCCCACATCTCGGTCAGTGTGAGATCACATGCAGGATATCTTGTGTCTCTGCTTACATATCTTTCCAGGGTATAGTGGAAACTCACTATAGAGCTGCAGTGGTGGCTACACTCTCTTTGCGATCGAGAGATTTCATGTTTACCTCCATCGATCCAGCATTAACATCATTAGGAGATTAGTGATACATCCATCCCGGAACATACAATGAAGGATTTTGAGGTTTAATGTTAACCTTCCATCAATTCCCTCATTAGTACGTAAGGATGCTTTCTCCCATCGACCCCCACATATTCAATAATATGCAAACTCCAGGAAATCTTGTAAGAAAACAAGTTTCACCATCACCAACTACTGACGATGATGGATCTATGGTCAGAACACTACATGAATAGCTTTCACTTGATTAATTAAGTACATTGTCATATTCTTTTAGCATCAGTCATGTTTTCAAACATAACTTATGAGGACAAATGCTATAAATAAACATGTGTTGTTTTCATCAGTTACTTCTAAGTCTTTAACAGACATTGGGATCTCAGTCCCTCATATAAACATATGATTCTGGGCATTCAAACCCTTAGCTCATTATTGAGCACTGTTACCACTTTTTTAGGTAACCAAGACCTTCAGGTCATCTGACCAAGGTACACATGACACTTGCTTCACAAGCATCTTATCTGGAACTTGAGGCCCATCAATTCTCTTGTTACCTCTTACTAAGCAACAAGGCATATAATGGCACACAAGGCCCAATAAATAATTTCAATAAATAAAGCATCATAGCTCATACCTGGCTATGTTCATCTTCTTAGGATACCTGCATGGTTAGTACAGATAATAACAGATATATCAGTCATATTTCAGTTCCATGCTATCCCAGGGAAACACCACTATTCCCATACCAGGGTTAGGGTTTCCCATTTTATAGCAATCAGGGTTACTCATCCCCCTTTATTCAATTAGGACCAATGATTCATCACTTCATTGTCCAGGATTAGAGTTTCATACAACTTCACCCTATTTAGAATTAGGGTTTACTATTCACATCACATCACCCTAGATTAGGGTTTATATTCATTAACCCACAATTAGGGTTTACTATTCATCCAAATTAGGGTTTTACATCATAATACCATGAATTAGGGTTACTCATGTCATTACCCTAAATTCATATTACATTATCTTCCTAGATTAGGGTTTCACTCAGAATTGCCCTAATTTAGGGTTGGTGTTCATCAATTAACTCAATTAGGGTTTCATGATCTCTTTACCAAGGATCATACCCTAATTGTATATCACACTTACTTTGAATGTATTAGTCTTGATTGCTACATGATTATCTTACATGTATAAACCTCTCTCTCTCATCCTCTTCTAGGATGTCCAGAAGATTTGATCAATTGATCCTTCAATCACATGAGTATTCAAGAGAATTGACCAATTAAATCTTCAATTACATTAGATATTCAAATGGATTAACCATTTTGAACCTCAAATGGTCTTACCTACTTAGACCTTAAACGATCTTCGACTTTCAAAGTTCAATCGGTTTGAAACCGTTTGGGCATACTGCCCTTGAAACTGTTTAAGCAAACATTGACTTGAAACCGAATGAGCTAGAAAGTGTTGAAACCGAAAGAGCTTGGGTCTCCAAATGGTTTGGGATCGTTTGGTCCCAAACGTTCTTGAGACTGTTTGGTCCAAACCCTCTCAAAACCGAATGGACCAAAAAGGTGTTTCAACACTTAATCATTTCAAGGTTTCAATCCATGAAATGTCTTTCAATTGAATACTTTATTCATTCATCAATTGAACTATAGAATCACCCCTAACTTAGGCCATCAATTAGGGTTTTAAACCCAATTAAATTAGGGTTTATAATCAAGACTCCTTCAATTAGGGTTTTGGAATCGAGGAACCATCAATGCTTAGCATTGTGGAACTAATCCAATTGAAAACAATGAACCGTCATCAACTTATGATTTGGCCTGACCTCAAACGGTCTTGAGGTTGTGTGGATGGCCTCTAAATAGTCTTGAGGTCGTTTGGATGACCTCCAAATGGTCTTGAGACTGTTTGCCTCATAATTCATTAAAATTTGTGAAATCCAATTAGGGTTTAGGTCATTGGATTGATCATCAATATAGTTATTGATTGCACTTTGATTTAATATCTCTAACTCTTAAATTACTCAATCATATTCAGAACTAGACATTCCAAAGGGTCTTTTTTGACCTCCAGACGGTCTTTAGACTGTTTGGGGTGACCTCCAAATGGTTTTGAAACCGTTTGGACTAATCAACCCAAAACATCAACTTAATTAATTGCAAATTCAGCACTTAGCCGATTAGGGTTTCCACTTAGAGGATTGTCTATAGATTGCCTTAATCAATTAGATAAAATGGATCATCATCCAACATGTTCTAGGGTTCTGACCTCAAATGGTCAACCCATCCAAACAGTCAACTCCTCTAAATGGTTTGGGGTCCAAGCCTCCAAACGGTTTGGAAACCGTTTGGACCAAACTCTTGAAACTGTTTGCAACTCAAATCTATTAGAGAGTGAGCCTAAGATGATGTTATCATCATCAAGCCTTATACCATCAAAAACTACTGCCATTATCATGGTAATTGCATCAACTAATCAAAGAAATTGAAAGAAGAGCAATTGAACATAGTTGAATGAGAAATTGAAATCAATATCAATGAATAGGAGTTCAAGTTATATAACCCACCTTCAATTGAGCTTCAAAGCTAGGAGCTTCACGTGAAAAATGGTGGAAGAAGCTTTCTCTAACCACAAGGATCGTTCCTCAAGCTTTTGGGTGAAAAGGAATGGTTAGAAGTGAAGATGGGATCGAGATATGAAGGAATCATGCATTGATTTGTGATTTCCACCATGAAATCAAGATGAACGAAGGTAAAGAAGCTTAACAACAGGTTGAGGGTCGTCTTCCTGATGTCCCTATCTCCCTTGATCGTTTTTGCAAGCAAAGGAAAGAAGTGGATTCAAAAATGTCCTTGGTTTGAGTGGTAAAGGGTCTTTTTATAAGGAAATCAATGAGAGAGAAAATGCCTTATAAAAATCCTTTAATTCCAAAAACTGTGCCACCTCTTCCTCCTCAATTCCGTGAATGCAAAGCTATCTTCCTTATCTTTAAATTCCCTTCCATTATCCAGGAATTAAGGAAAAAGAAATTAAGCACCTTAATCATATTATATTAATATCCCATTTTTAGTGGATATTACTTTCCATTAACTTAAGGTGAGTGGACTCTCCACTCAAGTTAGATATTTCGTGGCCTAGAAAAGGAACAAAGGTTTTCAAACTTGAACAAATCCAACCATCTCGTTTTTGGTTGAAGGCCCTTCAATTATTATATTTATTCTTGCATTAATTGAAGTAAAGTTCCATTTATGATTAAATCTTGATTATTTTAATATCAAGATTCTCTCTCCTTTAGAGTAGCTCAAATGAGATGTCCCTCTCATTTTCTTTGCTCTACAAGATTCCAAGAATATTAAGGACCTTATTGAAGTGATAAATTGCATATTGAACCCTGGGTTTCGGGTAAATTGCATATTACACCAAAACAAGGTCTTAATGCACAAACATTGCTTTATCAGCTTTTTCTTGGTACTCAGGCTTTCACTAGCCATTCCTTTGCATCATTTTCATTCCCATGATGCTTCAACAAATGAGGAACATATTATCATGTAACATTTGCAAATTAACCCCTCAACTTGGGCAAATTGCACTTTATTCCATAACAAGCAAAATATTATTTTCAATCTTATTCAAAATGGACTAAAATGAAATATAAGTTCCTCTTGAGCCTTAAATACTTTTCAAAAGATAATATCAAGCATATAGTTACATTTCTTAACCAAAACACCTAGGGTTAAAGCATAACCCAGGTCAGGGGTGTTACAAGTTATCCACCCCTGATAAGGATTCCGTCCCCAAAATCATTAACAAAAACATCAAGAGAAAAGAGAAGGATACTTCCTCCTCATCTCTTCCTCTAGCTCCCACGTAGCTTCTTCAATCCCACGGTGATGCCAGAGAACTTTTATAAGACTAATGTCTTTCTTTTTTAGCTTTTTAATCCTTCTGTCAAGAACCAACATAGGTCCTTCAATATAAGATATATCGTCATTTAGTTAACCTCCACAGGTTGTAGAACTAACTCTATGTCAGGATGACACTTCCTCAACATGGAGATATGGAACATTGGGTGCAAGCTATGCAACTTAGGTGGTAACTCCATCTTATAGGCTATCTTTCCCATCCTTTCAATGATCAGATAAGGCCCCATAAATCTAGGAGCCGACTTCCCCTTCTTTCCAAATCTCAGGATACCTTTCCAAGGTGAAACCTTGAGGTATACTCTGCCTCCAACTTGGAATTCTAAGGGTCTACGATGTTTGTCAGCATAAGATTTCTGTCTATCCTAGGCAGTTTTCAGCTGTTGTTGTATTACTTTTATCTTCTCAGTTGTTTGTTGTACTAACTCAGGACCCAAAATTTGATATTCTCCACTTTCATACCAAGATAAGGGAGATCTACAACGTCTACCATATAATGCCTCATATGGTGCCATATCAATACTGTGCTGATAGCTATTATTATACGCAAATTTTATCAAGCTTAGGTGTAGATCCCAACTTCCTACAAACTGAAGGACACATGCCCTAATCAAGTCCTCCAAAGTTTGTATGGTCCTTTCAAACTTTCCGTCTGTATGGGGGTGAAAGGTTGTACTAAACCTTAATTGTGTACCCAAAGCTTTATGCAGTCGCTCCCAAAAACGACTTATAAACTGGGGACCTCTATTAGAGACGATAGTAGCTGGAACCCCGTGCAACTACACTATCTCATCTATGTATATATGTGCAAGCTTCTCAGCAGTGTAGGTTGTTTTGATAGGTAAGAAATGTGTTGTCTTAGTCAACCTATCAACTATCACCCAAATAGAATCATGACTTTTGGTTTTTCTAGGCAAACCAACCACAAAGTCCATGGTTACATGATCCCATTTCCACTGTGGTATAGGTAGAGGTTGCATCGTTCCTGCGGGCTTCTGTTGTTCAGCATTAACCTGCTGACACATCACACACCATATAACAAACTCAGTAACATCTTTCTTCAATCCAGGCCACCAATACATACCTTTTAAGTTATGATACATCTTGGTGCTCCCTAGATGAATAGCATACATAGAAGAATGAGCTTCTTCCAAAACTAACTTTCTTAAGTTATTAACATAAGGTACTACCATCCTACCATGGTAATAGACTACCTGATCATCTGAATCATGGAAGCCATCTCATTTCTCACTTCCATACTCAGACCTGATCTGTTGAATCACAGTATCAGCTTGTTGTGCTTCTTTAATCTTCTCCTTCAGAGTAGGTTTTACTTGCATCTCAGCTAAAATCCCGTCTAGCAATGACACTTTAAGTTCTACATAGACTTGCCTCAAGGATATAAACATATCTCTTTTAGAGCACACTAAGGAGTTCAATTGTGCTTTATCTAGGGCTGGTGTTGCTGATTTCCTACTTAGTGCATCAGCTACCACATTAGCCTTCCCTGGATGATAATCAATTATACAGTCATAGTCCTTGATTAATTCCATCCAGCGGCACTGTCTCATGTTCATCTCATGTTGTGAGAAGATATATGTTAGGTTATTATGGTCTGTGAAACTCTAATATGTCTCTTCATAGAGATAATGTCTCCAGATCTTCAAGGCATGGACCACAATAGCTAGCTCTAGATCATGGGTGGGATAATTCTCCTCGTGTTTCTTAATATGTCGAGAAGCAACACACATCCTAAGCCATTCTTGGATGCATCACAGAAAACTATGTACCCCTTTCCGTGCTTAGGTAACTCTAACACAGGTGCACTAGTTAACCTTTCCTTTAGCAACTGGAATGAATGTTGACACTTGTCATTCCAGACGAAAGGAATATCTTTCCTGGTCAACTTGGTTAGGGGTAAAGCTATAGAGCTGAAGTTCTTGATGAACCTCCTGTAATAGCCTACTAGTCCAAGAAAACTACAAATATCCGTCAGTGTTTTTGGTTGTTCCCATTGCAGGACAGATTCCACCTTCTTAGGGTCAACACGAATACTTGAGGAAGATATTACATGTCCTAGAAAAGAAACTTCTGGTAACCAGAATTCATATTTGCTAAACTTAGCATATAGCCTTGCTTTCTTAGCAAAGTCAAAGCCTGACAGAGGTGTTGCTCATGTTGTTGTGCATCTCCACTGTAGATCAATATGTCATCTATGAAGATGACTACACATTGACCAAGAAAAGGTCGAAAGATTATATTCATGAGTTCCATGAATATAGTTGGTGCATTAGTTAGTCCAATGGATATAAACATGAACTCATAGTGACCATACCTTGTTCTAAAGGAAGACTTAGATATGTCACTCTCCTTGATACACAATTGATTGTATCCCAACCTTTGATATATCTTAGAAAAGATAATTGGACCATGCAACTCATCAAACATGTCATCTATCCTTGGCAGAGGATACTTGTTCTTTATAGTTACTTTATTCAATTACCTATAGTCGATGCATAATCGCATCGACCCATCTTTCTTTTTAACAAAAAGAACCGAAGCACCCCAGGGTGAAGTGCTCAGTCGGATAAAACCCTTCTTAAGAAACTCTTGCAGTTGTTTCTTGAGCTCTGCCATCTCAATCGGTGCCATTCTATACGGTGTTTGTGCTATTGGTTGCGTGTTTGGGATCATATTAATCTCAAAATTGATCTCTCGGGGCGGAGGTACACTTGGAAGTTCTTCAGGAAATACATCTTCAAATTCCCTGACAACCGGAACTTCAGAAGGATGAGGGCTCTCCATTGTGGTATCTACCACATGATCTAAAATGCAAAGCATCCCTGTCTCATCAACTTCTCAGCTACCATATCTGACACAAGACAAGTTGGAAGAATCTTTCTATCTCCCTAAAAGATCCATGTGTCACCATTGTCTGTGAACATAGCATGTTTGGAACTACAATCCAAGACAACTTTATACTTCTCTAAGGTGTCCATTCCAAGGATTATATCAAAACCCTGCATCTCAAGTGGTATAAGATCCACTTGAATGTGATGTTTAGAAAAGAAAAGATTGCAGGGAGAACACACCTCGCACAACACTGCAGATCCCAACAAAGGGGTTTCTAGCATCAAACTATTCGCTCTATGACTGACAGTCATGTTGCAGTCATAAATCACTTCTTGAGTGATAAAAGAATGTGTAGCACCCGGATCAATTAACACAGATACAAAGCAGGATGAAGACATATCAGAATAAAATAGTTTCATCTGACCAGTCACAACCCGAGGGTTGACTACTGCTTCAGGCTTATTCATGGCATAGAATCTAGCCGTTGGTTGTTGTTGACCATGTGCTTGGTTATTAGCTGTCGAGGATCCAGCTTGGGATTTTTGTCCATGTCCTATAGCATAATTATTGAACTGTCACCTCTATGAGCCCTACTGACTCTGCCTCTGGGGTTGAGTTATAGTTCTAACTTTCTCAGGACAATCTCTCTTCAAGTGTCCTGACCTCCCACACTAGTAGCAGTTGTAGCTTCCAAAACTCTGCCTCAGTGGTCCTGTCACTGATGTTGATTCTGTATTGGGGGCTCTACTTGGAATAAAACTACGACCCCTACCCCTACTTGAAGTCCACTGCATCGAGGCATTAAACTTTGGTGGTGGTGGTGTAGAGAACCTCGGCTTCTTGAAACTCTCAGACAAGGGTCCTTGAAACTGAGGATACACTTTCTTATTACTGGTATGTCGCTTCTTGATCACATACCTCTTTATCCGCCTCACAGACTCCACAAAAGTAGCAAACCTCTCCTAGTTCTCTAAAGCATACGTCGGAGTGGTCAATTTAGCGTTCAACCCCTTTTCGAAACGATAAATCCTCTCCTCATCAATAGTTGCCATGTGCGGACAAAACCGCAACAACTCCATGAACCTAGCTTCATATTCGCATGTTCATCTGTCCTTGCCTCAACCTCTCAAATTGATAGATCTTCTCATCTAGACACGTCTTGGGAAAGTATCTAGCAACCAACTCATGTCGCAACTAATCCCATCCGACTTCAACTCCCGGCCTTTTACCTTCCTCAATGGTCCACCAATGACCAACACTCCCCTTCAGTAGGTAGACAACATGTCTCACCTTCTCATCTTCAGGAATCATAAGGATTCTGAAGGCCTTCTCCAACTCAGTTAACCATATGTCAGCATCTGTTGGGTTAGATGTGCCAGCATATTCCGTGGCTCCTACTCTCTGATGCTTTTCAAAGGTCTTTCCAGCTCCCTGTCTTTCATTGTGGGTTGGTGCCCTTGGTGCGGATAGTGGCATCCTATCTGTCATGTGAGTCATAGCAGCCATAAACTGCCCAAACATGGCTTGGATAGTTGGGTTCCCTAATGCAGATTGATCAAGTTGAGGAATCTCAGGTACAGGTTCCTCCCTAGCTTGATCCCTTTCACCTCCTCCCGATGCAGCAACGCTGCTCTCAGTAGCATGTTCTTCATGCGATCCAGACATCTTCAAGTTCTTCTCCTCCTATATGAGCAGAATACACTATTAGATAAATTGGAAAACACTTAGAACAGACTCAACAACCTTAATCATATGTCTTTGTAGACTCAGCGAACCTATAGCTCTGATACCACTAATTGTGATACACTGTTCGAGAAAATTGTTATTAATTCATCTAACATGATTAACTAATGCGGAAGTAGCAGTAGAATTACTGAAAATCACTAAAAATTAAAACATTTTATAAAAAGATCCATTACCAGAGATTCTTTAAACAAAAACCACAGTAGTATATTTACATATTGGTCCACATTGTACATTCATTGTATCATCTCTTCTCGAGGAGTATATAGACATCATTACTTTGCTAAACAATACAAGTAACATAAACCTCAAAGCATCGAACCTAAATCTTAGATCGAATATAAACCACTAGCTACTGACTCCTAAGACGTGAGAGTACAGAGATGACACATAGGACTTTATGTACAAAGCCTGACAACCAGTATCTCCACCTGGGATATTACTGTTGTCCTTGATGTTGTTGTTGTTGCTCTTCCTATTCTACAGAGGTTCTGCCTCTTTGTCTGTGTCTACCTAAAAACACTAAATCCCACGAGGGTGAGACAATTATATAATTGCCCCAGCGAGAGATATAACTCTTCTTTGTAACATTGTTATTCTAGTTTAATAGAAATAAATTGAGCAGTGAGATAATACATTTCAATAGCAGATAAATTACTGTCTATGCAGGTTAGAGCAACAATCCTATTCAAGTATTTTAGTTATAATTTGACAAGACAGCATGTCTTTTGTTCAATAAGGAATTAAAGAACATAAATAACATTTATGTATTAAAAACATGCTAAGTAATATAACATCAACCAGTGGTTCTCGTATTTCAACCTTATGAAAATACGCTACACGGCTGATTATGTTTTACAAACATACTTAAGCTCTGAGGAGATGAGGTATACTGCTCATACTCCAACCGATCACTGTGAAGTCAATATCGGTACCATACAAAGTCAAATGGAAGAGCCGAATTCCATGACTTCCCACATCTCGGTCAGTGTGAGATCACATGTAGGACATCTTGTGTCTCTGCTTATATAGCTTTCCAGGGTATAGTGCAACTCACTATAGAGCTACAGTGGTGGTTGCACTCTCTTCGCGATTGAGAGATTTCATGTTTACCTCCATCGATCCGGCATTAACATCATCGGGAGATTAGTGATACATCCATCCTGGAACATACAATGAAGGATTGAGAGGTTTAATGTTTACCTTCTATCAATTCCCTCATTAGGACGTAAGGATATTTTCGCCCACCGACCCCCACATATTTAATAACATGTGAACTCCCAGGAAATCTCGTAAGAAAACCTGTTTCACCATAACCAGCTTCTGATGATGATGGATCTATGGTCAGAGCACTACATGAATATCTTTCACTTGATTAATTAAGTACATTATCATATTCTTTTAGCATCAATCAAATTTTCAAACATAACTTATGAGGACAAATGCTATAAAGAAACATGTGTTGTTTTCATCAGTTACTTCTTAGTCTTCAATAGACATTGGGATCTCAGTCCCTCATATAAACATATGGTTCTGGGTATTCAAACCCTTAGCTCATTACTGATCACTGTTACCACTTTTTCAGGTAACCATCACCTTCACATCACCTAACCAAGGTACGCATGACACTTTCTTCACAAGCATCTTATATGGCACTTGAGGCCCATCAATTCTCTTGTTACCTCTTACTAAGCAACAAGGCATATTATGGCACATAAAGCCCAATAAATAATTTCAATAAATAAAGCATCATATCTCATACATGGCTATGTTAATCTTCTTAGGATACATGCATGGTTAGTACAGATAATAACAGATATATCATTCATATTTCAGTTCCATGCTATCCCAGGGTAACACCACTATTCCCATTCTAGGGTTAGGGTTTCCCATTTTATAGCAATCAGGGTTACTCATCCCCCTTTATTCAATTAGGACCAATGATTCATCACTTCATTGTCCAGGATTAGGGTTTCATACAACTTCACCCTATTTAGAATTAGGGTTTACTATTCACATCACATCACCCTAGATTAGGGTTTATATTCAATAACCCACAATTAAGGTTTACTATTCATCCAAATTGGGTTTTTACATCAAAATACCATGAATTAGGGTTACTCATGTCATTATCCTAAATTCATATTACATTATCTTCCTAGATTAGGGTTTCACTCAAAATTTCCCTAATTCAGGGTTGGAGTTCATCAATTAACTCAATTAGGGTTTCATGATCTCTTTACCAAGGGTCATACCCTAATTGTATATCACACTTACTTTGAATGCATTAGGCTTGATTGCTACATGATTATCTTACATGTATAAACCTCTCTCTCTCATCCTCTTCTAGGATGTCTAGAAGATTTGATCAATTGATCCTTCAATCACATGAGTATTCAAATGAATTGACCAATTTAATCTTCAATTACATTATATATTCAAATGGATTAACCATTTTGAACCTCAAACAGTCTTACCTACTTAGACCTTAAACGATATTTGACTTTCAAAGTTCAAACGGTTTGAAACTGTTTGGGCATACTTCCCTTGAAACTTTTTAAGAAAACATTGCCTTGAAATCGAATGAGCTAGAATGTGCTGAAACCGAAAGAGCTTGGATCTCCAAATGGTTTGGGATCGTTTGGTCCCAAATGGTCTTGAGACCGTTTTGACTCAAATGGTTTTGAGACCGTTTGGACTCAAACAGTCTTGAGACCGTTTGGTCCAAACCCTCTCAAAACTGGATGGATCAAAAAGGAGTTTCAACACTTAATCATTTCAAGGTTTCAATCCATGAACTGCCTTTCAATTGAATACTTGATTCATTCATCAATTTAACCATAGAATCACCCCTCAATTAGACCATCAATTAGGGTTTAAAACCCAATTAAATTAGGGTTTATAATCAAGACTCCTTCAATTAGGGTTTTGGAATCGGGGAACCATCGATGCTTAGCATTGTGGAACTAATCCAATTGAAAACAATGAACCATCATCAACTTATGATATGACCTGACCTCAAATGGTCTTGAGGTCATGTGGATGACCTCTAAACGGTCTTGAGGTCATTGTGATGACCTCAAAATGGTCTTGAGACCGTTTGCCTCATAATTCATTAAAATTTGTGAAATCTAATTAGGGTTTAGGTCATTGGATTTCTCATCAATATAGTTATTGATTGCACTTTGATTTAATTTCTCTAAATCATCAATTACTCAACCATATTCAACCCTAGACCTCCAAACGGTCTTGGTTTACCTCCAAACGGTTTTGAGACCGTTTGCGGTGACCTCCAAATAGTTTTGAAACCATTTGGGCTAATCAACCCAAAATATCAACTTAATTAATTGCAAATTCAGCACTTAGCCGATTAGGGTTTCCACTTGGAGGATTGTCTATATATTGACTTAATCAATTAGATCAAATGGATCATCATCCAACATGTTCTAGGATTCTGACCTCAAATGGTCAACCCATCCAAATGGTCAACTCCTCTAAACAGTTTGGGGTCCAAGCCTCCAAACAGTTTGGAAACCATTTGGTCTCCAAACAGTTTGGTGAAACCGTTTGGACCTAACTCTTGAAACCGTTTGCAACTCAAATCTATCGTATAGTGAGCCTAAGATGATGTTATCATCATCAAGCCTTAGACCATTGAAAACTACTGCCATTATCATGGTAATTGCATTAACTAATCAAAGAAATTGAAAGAAGAGCAACTGAACATAGTTGAATGAGAAATTGAAATCAATATCAATGAATAGGGGTTCAAGTTATATAACCTGCCTTCAATTGAGCTTAAAATCTTGGAGATTCACGTAAATAATGGTGGAAGAAGCTTTCTCTAACCACAAGGATCGTTCCTTAAGCTTTTGGGTGAAAAGGAATGGTTAGAAGTGAAGATGGGATCGAGATATGAAGGAATCATGCATTGATTTGTGATTTCCACCATGAAATCAAGATGAACGAAGGTAAAGAAGCTTACCAACAGGTTGAGGGTCGTCCTCCTGATGTCCCTAGCTCCCTTGATCATTTTGCAAGCAAAGGAAAGAAGTGGATTTGAAAAAGTCCTTGGTTTGATTAGTAAAGGGCCTTTTTATGAGGAAATCAATGATAGAGAAAATGCCTTATAAAAATCATTTAATTCCAAAAATTGTTCCACCTCTTCCTCCTCAATTCCGTGCATGCAAATCTATATTCCTTACCACAAAATTCCCTTCCATTATCCATGAATTAAGGAAAAAGAAATTAAGCACCTTAATCATATTATATTAATATCCCATTTTTAGTGGATATTACTTTCCCTTAACTTAAGGTGATTGGACTCTCCACTCAAGTTAGATATTTCGTGGCCTAGAAAAGGAACAAAGGTGTTCACACTTGAAAAAATCCAACCATCTCATTTTTGGTTGAAGGCCCTTCAATTATTATATTTATTCTTGCATTAATTGAAGTAAAGTTCCATTTATGATTAAATCTTGATTATTTTAATATCAAAAATCTCTCTCCTTCAATGTAGCTCAAATGAGATGCCCCTCTCATTTTATTGCCTCTAAAAGATTCCAAGAATATTAAGGACCTTATTGAAGTGGTAAATTTCATATTGAACCCTAGGTTTTGGGTAAATTGTATATTACACCAACACTAGGTCTTAATGCACAAACATTGCTTTATCAGCTCTTTCTTGGTACTCAGACCTTCACTAGCCATTCCTCTGCATCATTTTCATTTCCATGATGCTTCAACACATGAGGAACATATTATCATGTAATATTTTCCAATTAACCCCTCAACTTGGGTAAATTGCACTTTAGTCCATAACAAGCAAAATATTATTTTCAACCTTATTCAAAATGGACTAAAATGAAATATAAGTTCCTCTTGAGCCTTAAATACTTTTCAAAATATAATATCAAGCATATCATTACCTTTCTTAACCAAAACACCTAGGGTTAAAGCATAACCCAAGTCAGGGATGTTACATATAGGGTTTGCGCACTCTGTTTTCTTCCTCCCTTGCTTAGAAACACCATGTTTGTGGAGATAGGAAGCATTCTTGGAGCTTGGGTGAACTGAGTTTCATGCTTATTTGTTTATTTTGAAAGCTCTCATCTCATATTTTGGTTTTTCCCCTCTTCCAGGTGAGTTATAACCCTAAACTCATTTCTTGCCTACTTTTTACATGCATGTTGTTAATCTCAGTTTAGGACTATTAAAATGCTAAAAGATGGTCTAGTTAGTAACTATAATATATCACAAATGATGATGATGTGAAATTTTAAGCTTTACATAGTCCCCTGGAATATTTTCTTGGGGTATAATGAACCTTCCTTAAGTAGGAAAGGTCTGACCCGGAATATAAGTGCTTGAACTCCTAAAATATCATCTATCTGACATTTTGGTACCCAAGAGATAAAGCAGTTTGACATACATGGTATGTCTTGTAGTTTGATGTACATCTTATGCAATGTTGGGACCTAAAATTATTATTATGATGTTGTAATAATGGTTGGATGAAACCCTAATATTGAAAATATCTCAACAATTATATGTTGAGTGTATGAAACTATTTAATACGTATTATATTTTTTGAGGTTGCAAACCCCATTATTCATCATAACTTGATTGATGTAGTCAAAATGTAATTAATTGACATAAATAATAAAGTGTAACTGTAATGGAGTAATATCCTTTCACCGTAGAACTATTCTAGTATTAGGACTTGTTAGATAGTAAAACATATATTCCTAAAGGATCTTAGATCCATATATTGTTGAGTATATGCCGTTATAGGGAGGGTATATCCATGTCATCCTAGTTTCAAGGTTTCCACAGAGCGGTCGAGGTTGTGTGTCGGAGATTATATGTGTTGAGAATGACTACAGAAGATTTGAGGGTTTTTCCCCTAGTTTCTAGTGTCATGGCATGTGTACCCAAGGTGGACTAG
Organism: Alisma plantago-aquatica; assembly: GCA_963693085.1. NCBI lineage: Eukaryota > Viridiplantae > Streptophyta > Magnoliopsida > Alismatales > Alismataceae > Alisma > Alisma plantago-aquatica. Next base: position 600,609,320 of record OY856410.1, on the reverse strand, counting down.
ATTGTTTTAGTAATTAGGTGGATGTGCCACTATTGTTATCATTCTTACTGATCGAGGGCAAGAGATCCTTAAGATTCTAGTCATCCTAGATCTCATACGTGCATGATTGCAACTTCACAATGGTGAATTAGTAGTTTGAGTTGTACGCCTTAAACTACCAAGGTCCTATTAAAATACACAATAGTATAGTATAACTAGTAGGATTACTTGGTGATTCACATTGGATAATGAACTTGTCATGTTTCCTTTTTGTGAATGATTTATAATGTGATAAGAGAAATCAATTGTACTTATGACTCTAGCTATGCCTGATGTTTGGTGCAAGTTATATAGTCTTTTAACTTTGTAATACTATCTGCTTTATCATATTAAAAACATAACCCTGGTAAGAAATATATATTTTTGGAGTTATATCTGTTGTTGGGACATGGGCTAACATCGTGAGGTTCTACACCCTTTTTAGGTGATTAGTCATGTCGTCAGACACAGAGTGACGAGGACGTGCAAATTGAAGATCTATACAGTCAGAGGTTGGTTGGGTCATATATAGTTCTAGTGTCCACCATTTACTCTCAAGCTCGGGTAGGGGGATTTTTGGGTATATGATGTATATCGATTCAAAAGTTTGGTAATGTACTTCTGTTATGTAAATGTTGTAATTATATGGACAAAATCTTTTATATACATGTTATGGCTAAGGTCATGGAACTCATGTGTAAATGTACCTCCTATGAAAACATGTGACATTGGGCTTTTGTATATATGTTTTCTTCAGATAATTTTAAAAATTTATTCGGTTCTAATTTTGTATCTTGTTGGTAATATGAATAATTAGCGTATGATCTCCGTTCTGGGTTTTAAATAATCCCATTTAGCATGATGGGTTGTTGCAGTTGGAAAGTTGAACAAGACTGAAATTATAGGTAAACGATAGGAAAACTTTAAATATGATGTCAGTTATCTATGAAAAACCACTACAACATATTACATCTATATATAGTGTCATGTCCTCTACAAAATTCATGCTACAATAAGTGATATCTAGGTTTTGATAATTGACATGTAGTGTCATTTCCCCCCAAAACTGACATAGTAAGTGTTCTCTTCTTAGGTATTAGAGAGAAAATTTATTTTGTGGGATGAATATATCACTTGTTTTTAACGAGACATACACAATAGCTCAAACTATAACATTTTTTTTTAAATGAAAATCGTCACTAACACAATTGATGCCTTGGATTTTTCCAAGATTGCTTTTACATTTATTTCATAGGATGACAGATGTAGTAAGTCTACAAATCTGATACTATGCTCCATGACTTGAAACTTGATTGAGAAATATGATTTTGTTTGTTATTTATAGAAAGAAATTTACTTTAAAAGACTGATGCCACATGTAAAGCGGTACCTAGATTTTTTCACCAGGAACAAGAAGCGTCATGTTTTGCAATGTCTCTTTTTTATATATAACATTTCTAATGTTTGTTTTCAGTATTGACCAAACACTCAGAAAGGACTACTATAAGCCTAATATCTATCGTAGAATGAGATATTATGCTATGTTATTATTATTGTGTAAGTTTTCTAAACATTAAATGTTGAGAATATTATCACTAGTAACACAAGAACTATATAGTTAGCATTTAACTTGACTATGCAAGTTAAACCCTAACATGCTACAAGTATTGGTATTCAATACTTTTTTATGAAATCCCCCTAAAATTTATTAAATTGCCAAATCGGCAGCAACTACATTACGAAAGCTCAGAGGAAAGTTTTGGGTAAAGGAAAAATGACTACCACAACTACAAGCTTTTGAGGCAACCTCATGAGCTACTTAGTTCGAATTCCTACTTACATGCTCTAAACTAAAGGCGAGAAAGCTTGGCTATGGAAAAAAAATGTCAAATATAATAATTCCTAGATGATCTCGTCTCCTTAGTGATGAGTAGAAATCCTTTCAGACTTTCAACGAGTCTATTTCCACTAGCAGGTCCTCGACTCCCATGCTCCTGCTCACAATGAGCCCCTCTCTCACGGCCAATGCATCCGCAAGCTGCATGTCAGACGCATCCTTCCTGCAAAGGTCTTCGATAGCAATCAAAGCTCCCAAATGGTTCCTCCGGACCAACCCAGCACCAGTCTGTCTCCCTGCCTTCCAAGCTGCATCCGAGTTTATCTTTATTCTCCATGGTTCTAGAGGTCACCACATATGTTAGAGTATAGTTTGTTGTTCCCTACTTATTCTCTCCTTGTTGCTATGTCGCCAGTGGTCTTTCATCAAATGTCCTATAGGTATGGTAAATGTTATGCTCCATCTCCTCAAAGATGTGCTTGTTCCTATGCGTCCAAATGGCCCAAATTTTTACCACCAGTCCATCTGTTGTGTCTTCATCTCTGTCACTCAACAATTTACTAATCGCCACTACATGTTCTTGAGTAGTCAGGTGCGAGACCATATCTTGAATCGTTGTGGGCTATCTTTCCGTAGGATCCTGGCATTTCCACACTCAAATAGCATGTGAAAAATAAAAAGATTCACGCAGAAACTTCAAGCCCAAGAAAATCTGATTATACGAGATACAGTCTGAGCATGCACGAGAAGAACAAGAAAGACCTCAGTCGACGAAGTCAATAACTGCCAAGCAAATAACCACAAGAGAATAATGTTGGCGAAGAAGACCACAAAATTCTATTAAGCACCTTCAGAATGATTACAAGGATTTTCGCTCTCTCACAATCTCACGCCCACAATAGAATCTTGTATCCCACTCTTTCTCTCTCTCCCTTTGGCTATCTTTTTGACTTTTCTCTTTTTGGCCTACTCACAACACATGGCTACTACTCTATTTATAGGCCCCAAAGATAGACCGACCCTGAAATAGGAGTAGGACAAGAGGATACAACTATTCTATTTGGAATAGGATAATGTGAATACAACTCCAACTAAGTAGGAAAGGGAATTGGATGAGGAAATAATATTAGGACTCCAAGTTTACATCAATTAGAACTTTCCTATTGTTAAGATAATTCTCATTATCCTAATAGGATAAGAGATAATATCCCAACAATCTCCACCTTGGATCTTATCCACAGAAGTGTGTCTGCTCCTTCAAGAATTTTACTCCCTTTCTTCTTCTATGCTTCCTCTTCGGGAAGCTGCTTCTGTCACCAGAAGCACTCTACCGTGCACGCCTATGCAGAATGCATGTCCGAGCATAGCTATCTGAACCCATCATGTGAGAGCTCCTCAAGATGTATAATTTGATAAACTGCACTGCCTCCACCTGTGGTTGGAACCGCATCCTTCACACCTTTGGCCCTCCACGCCATCAGTTTGTACCTTTTCCGAGCTCCACTTGCTCGCTGGTATTGCGTTGTCGGTCTTGCCACTTCTTCCTTCTTTCAACAGTTGATAGCTTCGCCTCTGCACCTGTTGGTTTTTGTAGTCGATCTTGCAGCCTCGCACCTGACTGCCCCTGGGAGTTGATAACATGTAGCACTTTTCGAGTTCATGACGCTCGCCTCACGTGCCAATGCTTCATCCACACCTCCAGTATGTGTAGAACTCCCGTCAACTACTCCTCCTTTGGTTAGAACATCTCCAACCAAGTGATATGCTCCACTCGACCAGGTACCCTTCATGATCACTTGTCCCTTGCATGTGACTAGCACGACTCCACCTTGCTTTGAAATTTTAGAAATGATGAATTCAAGTACCCTCTCAGATATTAGATTCCTCTTGAGACCGGGAACATATCGAACCCCCGACAATGTGCGATGTGCTCCATCATGCATCCTAAACGTAATTGTTCCAATTTTGGCAATTTGGTAGAGTTTGTCATCTGCTAGTTGAACAGCCTCATGTGCCCGATGTAGAGATCCTTCATCAAATATATCTCTCTCTGGACATATGATGTAGCGAGAACCTGAATCAAATATCCAACCATTACGAGTACCTGATTCTGTAACACCTAGTGCCTCTGAATATTCTTCTGCCAATGAGCAAACTCCACTTTTTAATTCTTTCAAATTTGGACAATCTTTTAATATGTGACCCACCTTGTAACATATATAGCATGTGCGTCTTCTCTTGCCTTTTCGATTCTTCTTTCCGTGACCCTTGCTTTTATTGGTTTCATCTGTAACAACCAAAGCCTTGACCACCTGAGGAAGACTCTGAGGGCTTCTTCAAAGACTCTGTCTCCAAAAGATATGCAATCGCCTCGTTGAAATTGAGTGTAGTTTTCCCAACAAGAACATTCATCACCAGTTGCTCCCATGATTGTGGTAGAGACACTACTACAGAAACAACATTCAGTGTCACTTTTCTGAGTGTCGGTTATTTACCAAAACTGGCGCCTATAATATTCAACGTCCAATATTTAGGAACTCCGACGTCTACATTCAAAGACCAGCCAGACACGAGTACCGCTTTGTATTCAACGTCGGCTGGGTAAAACAAAATGACGCCTAAAATCGCCCGCAAAATCTAATTTTCGAGCGAAAATTTTTTTGCCCCAAAGTATCACATACAGCTTCAATTTTTTAACTACTAACCGACGCTGATATAAGATGGAAATTTGCACAAAAAGTTCCAATTGAGACGTCGGTTATCCTTTGATAATCGACGCTGATAATGGTTCCTGTCAAATAATTTAGGGCAAAGATTGTCTAATTGGATGTCAGTTTTTTAATATCAACCGACGCTTAAAGGTAAACGGCGTCAGTTTTCCAGATAACTGACGTTGTTGACAAACTTAATAGACCTGTAACACCCGGCTCTTCCCCTTCCTTCATGTTTCATCGTGATAGTTTGTTGTGATCGTCGCTCGCCTAAAATCGCCCGACGATCGCCCGACGACCCCCGCTGCTGCTGGTGTGTCTCTGCTCGCCACCGCCGCCACCGCGTCCTCTTTCTCCAGCTGCCTCCGCCGCTTTCCGCCGCTACTGCTCACCGGTCTGCTCTACTATTCTCCTGGTGCCACTACTGCTCGCCGCTCTGGTCTTCGCCTGCTCACTGCCACTACTGTCGCTGGTCGCCGCCGCTCTTCTCCATGCTAGCTCTAGGTAGCCCTAGCCTCTTTACTTCCTTCTAAGTAGCTTTCCTTCTCCGTACCTCCTTACCAACCCAGCACGGCCGTGGTAGGCCAACACAACCACGGTCGTGCTTGCTGTTGGTAAGGATATGAACAAATCTTTATGTAATAGTTTATGTAAATCCTAGGATACGAACAAATCTTTTGCTTGCTTATATTTGTGTTTCTAATACTAATGGTTGACCTAATTCAGTAAATTTTGATGCATGTTGAAATAAGATTTAAACTTGTCCATTCTAGCATCCTAATTTGATTTGATAAAACCCTAACATTGATGAAACCCTAACATCAATTGTGATGAAACCCTAACATTAATTGTGATGAAACCCTAACATGTACATATCTATTATTATGTTTGTTGGCCTAGAAACCCGTCCAAGATTTACTCATTAGGAGTAAATCTTGTATAGTCCCTGGTTTGGGACTGTTCTTGACCATCTAATCTCACTTAGGATGTAAGTGTATAATGTGTATTGGGTTTTCGAGAAAATTTCGGCACCATTTCCCCGTTTGTTCTCTAATTACATATGTACTTAGAGAACAGCGGGGAAATACTACCAAAATTTTCTTGAAAACCCAATAAACATTGTACACTTACTAGTGAGATTATGTGTTCAAGGATGGGATAGGTGGTACACATTTATTATATATCAGAATGACATCACATGTGTTTATGCCCTGAATTTCACTACTACAGAACATGTCTTTGGCGTCAGTTGTTTATTCCCTTTTGTTGTTGCCAACTCCACAAAATATTGAAGCTAATGATGACTTATATGTGCATGGAGATCACAATGAAGGATTGTTAATTGATAAAAGATCACAATTTTAGAGGCATGCATGTTTATATTTTTCTATTAAAGCTAAATGTTTGCTTTTTTAATATCAATATCATTTTCAGATTTGATGTTTCATTATCTTCTAGCTAATACAAATGCTACATGTTTGTCTTTTTGATGACATTTTCAGATGGCTGACCGTGATGAGCATGATGTCCATGATGAGCATGAAGTCCATGATGAGCATGTTGTCAATGATGAGCATGGTGAGGATACCAATGTAAGTTCTAAAAACATATCATGTATTTCTATAAAATTCATTATCTTCTAGTTATGTCATATATCCCATATTTCTATATTGGGCTAATTCAATGTGTTTATTTTTGAAAAATTTTAGGTTGATGACGCACATGTACCCACTGAAGCACTGGAGGAACTTGATGTGCATCACCAAACACTTAACAAGAAAAGGGGCATCACTCTGTTGAAGAAGTTAATAGCACTAAGTGGCAGTGGATCCAGATTGGTTGTTGAGTTTGATAATGGAGGAAATGCAATTGAAGTGAACCACAATAATTTTGTAAACTATCTTGGGGTTGTCACTCGAAGCCATTGTGGTGTTAAGTATGATAATTGGCATAAAGTTCCTCAGGCGAAGAAAGACTTGATATGAAAGGATTTATGTGCAAGTTATTATTATTTTCAATTCTATTTTGTAGATTAAAATTTTTATTATTTGCAATTCTATTTTTGGATACTAGTTAATAACAATTCTATTTTACATAATATGTTTGCATTGGATGAGAAGCTGCATCATAAAAGCGTGATGTAATGAGCTGAAAAGATGCTAAGGAACTATAGGACAAATCTCAATAGAGAATACATAAAAGATGGTGATAAGAAGAAGAAGAAGTCATCCCTTGAACAATGGAACTTCTTGGACAAAGAAGATTGGGACACGTTTGTTGCTTCAAGAAAATATGAAGAATTCAAGGTATTAGGCATCACTCCCAATTTAATTAATATATGTTGTATTCACCTATTCAAGATTAACATTTAGTGCTACTAACCAAATCATTAATGTGCATAACTAGGCCCTCGGTGAGGCGCAAAAAGCAAGGCGTGCACTGAATGTGCATGACCACACTATGGGTCCAAAGGGCTATGTAAGCGTTCGCCAAAGACTACAGGTGGAGTCTGCTCCTACTCAAGAGTCTTCTACTACATGTGCCACACTCATGCCTCGCCATGATGTCTGGATAGCTGGGAGGCAAAACAAGAAGGGTGAAATAAAGAAGCCCGTAACTGCTGAGGCAACTGCGAAAATGGTAAAATACAACTCTTAGAGCAATCTTTGAATATTTATTAGTTGTGGTGTTAACTTACCAATTTCTTTTGATGGTGATTAGCGGGAGCTGCACGAGCAGAGGAAACAAGGTAAGTTCATCCCTCATGGCACAAGGGATGAATTGACAGTTGCTCTGGGTAACCCAGAGCATCCTAGACGTGTTAGGGGTGCAGGCGCTGATGTGGGCATCAAAGCATTCTTTGGGCCATCCCAGCACAAACCCAGAGTGAGACTTTCACAAGAAGAGGTAACCTATTCTTTTTTTAGAATGTTACTGCAAAAGGAAATTCAATAATAAGAAGCTAATGTTTCTTTTATACATGTATAGGAGAATAAGAGAGTCGAGGATATAGTTTCTAAGAAGATCAGTGATATAGTTGCTAAGAAAGTCAAGGAAGAAATGGTGTGATGGCAAGCATCTCAGGCTTCCAATCAGCCTATGGCAACCCACTCTTCTCCTGATGCACAGATTGAGAGTAATCATGTAGACCCACCGCCTAACATGGCTGCTGTAAGTATTGTTTATGACATTGTAGCTAGTCTTTTCAAGATGATATGTTTTTAAGATGATATGTATATATGTATAATATTATTTATGTAAATTTGTAGGCGTTGAAGCCATGCCGCTTAAGAATACAAGACTATATTGTTGCAGAGGTGCAGACTTACCTGTCCCTTCCTGGGGAAATGTTTCACGGGACTCCAATGCCACAGGGCTACGTTCGTGTGAGCCCGATACGTGTATTACCCGATTGGGGGATGCTACATTGCCAAATGCCCACCCGGATATTGATACACTTGCTGAGGAAGAAGGAAGGGTGATATTGTGGCCCAAAGAAGATGTCGTCTACACTAATGAAATTGTAAGATAAATTTACATTACTTTAGATTGTTAATGTGTATATATGAGGTCAATTGATCTGAACTAATATATACATGTTAAAAAGAAGACACACGGAGCACCTAGGCCTCCACCTCCACTTCCTGCATTACCAACTTGGGTTCCAACTGACCTAAAATACTCGTTAGGTCCTACTTGTAGGGGAATGGCATGTTGGCTATGGGCACATAATATACATTGCCCTATAATTGTTTCTTTAGAAGAGAATTATGCAGGTCAATCATACGAAAGTTCTTTATTTATACAAGATATTATTGAGCTGTTTATATATGATTGGCTGAATACATTAATGATAAAGACATGGATAAGGTGAGATCGTGTTTATACATCCATATACCTTGTGTAAGATCCGGTGATCTGGTTTCTTATATATTAATGCATACGTAATACATGTTTTGCAGCTACTTAGTCGAAAAGCAATGCAAACAATTTGCATTTGATCATGTGGGATTTTTTATTCCATCATTGATTAGTATGGTAGCTAAAGACCATGATAGTGTTCATCAATACTGTATATATGCTTTTACAATTTTCGGTCTGCAAAAGAAGACGATAATAATAGCTCCATTCAATGTCAAGTAAGTTTACTTTACTTATAATTTGGACTAAAGAAAAATACATTTTTATTGTGTATTTTGAGTTATTAATTTTTCACTTTTTTACCTCTAGCGGTAGGCATTGGGAGTTACTAGTTATTCTCCCCAGTACGTTCACTGTTTATTATCTAGATCCTGTGGGGAGTACGATGAATACTAAAATTGGACACGTAATGAGATTGCCATTATTCTGGTGAGAAATATTTCATTTTTATATCCATTAACATTTGTTATTACATTACTATTTAATTATGCAATTTACTATGTTACATTAACATGTAGGGGTTTAGATGCATTTAAAAATATTGGAGGAAAGGTCCCAAGGAAAAAGAACCAGCCAATAGTTTGGAAGAACGTAAAAGTAAGTTCCCGACTCCAATGTATATATTATTAATGTGAACTGTGCTTAGTTGTATTTTTTAATATTTTGTATGTTTCAATTTATAGTGCGCTACACAAGACAACGGCTAGGCATGCGCATACTATGTGATGTGATTTCCTTTTGGATATATAATCCAAGTCGGGAGTGGAGTTAGGAGAACACAGTCTGATGGAAAACCACTTTCACGTTCGGTTCAGAGAGCACTTTTTTCGTTTCGTTATGCAGATGATTATCCAATATGCCGCATTGGACATCGATACCATACATGATGTATTATATATATTCTCATTAGTTAGTATGAAATATATCAATCTTATTTTTATATTATTACTTATATATATACATCATTCTCTTTGCAAGTGTTTAAAACTGACCACACTATAGGTAAACGCTTAAAAGATGTGCATGCTCCATATATGATGGAAGTATTAAATGAAGTAAGAGAAGAATGGGAAAGAGCCATACAAGCAGTCGCGGTTGTAAGATATAATTGGGATGCTAATAGCGATGTTGAATGATATTTTGTAAATGAATATTTCTGAATGTTTATACATGTCTGAATGTTTCTACATATATTTGAATGTTTCTACATGTGTGAATGTGAGAATTGAATTGATGTCTGAATGTATCTACTTGTGTGAAAAGTATATTTGTTGATTTTGTAGGTTTGTGGCCTGTTTGTAGGCTGATATCAATGAATGTCATAAACCTGTAGTTCAGAAAACTGAACTGCAGGTTCTCATCCTGCTGACCAGCCACAGCAGGCCTACAAACTGATAAGAAAAAAAACATAGACGTCGGTTATTTACAGAACACCGTCATCAAAGGCTTACGACGTCGGTTATTGGATAAAAATCGTCGCCTAATGTGACAAACAACCGGACCGTGCAGGAAAGCACGGCCGTGGCAGGAAATAGCGTCGGCTATTAGTATAACATTGACGCCTATAGTACTAAACACGGCCGTGCAGGGAAGCACGGTCATGGCGTCTGGAAACATGGCGTCGATTATTTAGTTGCAAACCGACGCAGAAAGTGTCCTAGATGGTGCCTTTTTTGTGGCGCGAACTCTTTTGGCATCGGTTATCAAATCGACGCCGAAGAGTTCGACCTTTAGCGGTGCCCACATAGGCGTCGCTTGAGAACCGTCGCAAAAAGCGGTTAAACAACCAACGCCAAAGACATGTTCTGTATTAGTGAGATGAAGCTATGAGAACTACCTTGTTGCTCTCACTAAATGTCTCCTCCATGCTAACCAGTTGTGTGACAAGCTTGTTGAAGATATTGAGATGGTCAATGAACCATGTGCCCTCTTTCATGAACAATTTGTACAATTGTCTTTTTAGCACCCATCTGTTAGTCAGCGACTTCTCCATGTACAACTCTTCTAGGACTTTTCATAATTTCTTCGGTGAGTCTTCATTGATCATAGAATACTTTACCTCTGCAGAAAGACTTAGACGAATTCTACTAACCGCTTTGCACTCCATCATCCTCCAGTCTCCATCAGACATCTTTTCCGGCTTCCCTCCTTCAAGTGCTTCGATTAGCCCTTGTTGTACAAGGACATCTTTCATCGTGCTCTGCCACACAATGAAATTACTTTTGCCATCAAATTTCTCAATATGATGACTCCCCATGGTATTCGTCGATGTCGTCATGCTTTACATGCAACCGTTGCTCACTCGTCGTCTCGCAACAACCTTGCTTTGATATCACTTGAAAGGATTCATGCAGAAACTTCAAGCCCAAGAAAACCCGATCATACGAGATACAGTCCGAGCATGCACGAGAAGAAGAAGAATGACCCCAGTCGACGAAGCCAATAACTACCAAGCAAATAACCACAAGAGAACAATGTTGGCGAAGAAGACCGCAATATTCTATTAAGCACCTTCAGAAAGATTACAAGGATTGTCGCTCTCTCACAATCTCACGCCCACAATAGAATCTCGTATCCCACTCTTGCTCTCTCTCCCTTTGGCTATCTTTTTAGCTTCCCTCTTTTTGGCCTACTCACAACACATGGCTACCACTCTATTTATAGGCCCCAAAGATAGACCAACCCTGGAATAGGAGTAGGACAAGAAGATACAACTATTCTATTTGGAATAGGATAATGTGAATACAACTCCAACTAAGTAGGAAAGAGAATTGGATAAGGAAATAATATTAGGACTCCAAGTCTACACCAATTAGAATTTTTCTATTGTTAAGATAATTCTCATTATCCTAATAGGATAAGAAACAATATTCCAACAAAAAATGGACTCTTTCCCTCCTAAGCATAGTACACATTGACTGTCCAGATGACAGTGCCGGTCATACAGTCGACGGATAGTTCCCAAGCTGCCCGAACATGTCCTCAACAGAAAATGGGTTGCCTTGGTTGGCCATCCCATTCTCCAAACATTCTCCACGTACCAACCCCCTCCAAGCTCTGGTATTTTATCATTTCCCTCGTATCCAGCATCCTTAGCCAATATCCGGTCTTCATCTTGTAATTTCCATCCTGGCTCGGCCACCAGAAAGTAGTGTCTATTGTCTCACGTATGCTCAGTGCAATATTGCAAATCTTGTTTGCTACATGTGGCGGGAAATTCTGATTAATAAGTCCTTTCTTTCATCTTTGGCACTCATGATCCATAAGATCTCTAACCTTGTCAAGTTGTGTCGTAGTTGGTGTTTTATATATCTCTGAAGTGCCCCTTTTGTATGGAATCCATCTATGTGACCAGATATTAATGTTTTCCCAGTTGCCTACTGTCTACTTTAAACCTTCCAGTATAATGGTTTTTGAATTCCATAAGCTCTCCAAATGTAGCTCGGGTTGTGACCTAGGGATGCCTCAAGGATTAACGAGTGAGGGAAGCACCTAGCTTTCAACACTTTATAGACCAAAGTGTCACGTCTGTGATAGAGTTTCCAAATCTATTCTACTAAGAGTGTCTGGTTAAAACTATTGATGCCTCAAAACCCCATACCTCTTTATTTTTTCGGTTTGCATAGTTGTTTCCAGCTAACGCAGGACACATGGGAGTTGGAAAACACTCATCATGTGGTGTCCTTGTTTTTCTCTCCCCTTCTTTTGCACCCACCAGAACCTAGCTATGACACTATTGATAGCATCTATAGTGTCATATGGGAGTTGGAAAACACTCATTATGTAATTGGGAATCGTCTGTGCCACAACCTTTACCAACACTTCTTTTCCTGGATTGGATAAGAATTTTTTCTTCCATCCCTGAAGTTTCTTCCCCACATGTTCCTGGATAAAACTGAATACTTTCTTCTTAGATCGTCCCACCTTTGTTGGTAACCCCAAATATTTAGCATGTCTACTTCTTAGATCCTGGTATTCACGACTTAATTAGTAATGAGAGATTTAATTCTTGATGACACCCTAAGCTAGGTTTCTCAGTAATCGAGTACCACTTTGGTGATGTATATTTCGCTTGGGATCCTTTTGTAAAATACATGTCTACAAACCCATGGTTTCAGATTAAATGATAAGCTACTCTTTCAAATGTGGAAGTATGTATGACTTCTTGACTCTAGGACACTACATGAATAACACGTTTTTAATTTATACTCTACCTAGTATACATAACTTAATCCTTCTTAAAATTCTCATTGTGAATAATCAATTATGTTTTAACTATGTTTGTTCTTTTATTTCTTTTGAAGCACATAATTGTTTGCATCCATGCACTTTGGGCCACATGTACCCAACTTATTGACATGTATTGTCTCCAGAAAGTATATACTATTTTATGTTCACAGTGGCAGTGATTTGCTGATGAGGGATGATGAGATAGGAGCTATGAGCATTAAATCAGTAGGTGTAATCTTTGTTGTAGATCCACCATGTCACGTCTTTTTGTGCCATGCAAGGATGAATATGTATTTAAATTTGTAAATTGATGTTGTAAAATCTATGCAAATTTTGATAAGTTTTATGCCAACAATTTTTATGGTGATTTTGGGTTAATTCATGCCAATATACATCTCCACTATGAGGGTTTGTGGTATTTTTGATAATATTTCTATTTTCCAAGAGGCAACATAGCCTAATGCAAGTACACAAAGAGGTTTACGGTTTTCTCATATAATGATTCAACAAGTCTGGGTTTCGATCAGGATGACCTTGGGTACCACCCCCAATAAACTTTACCACTTGGGCCACTGGTTAAGTTTGAGGGTTTTTGATATTGTTGAGGTAATTTTTTGAGTTTTTTAACGCTAGACAATACATCATCTCATTACAAATCATCAATGCTGCTACAAAAAATTGTTTAGTGTTTAGATTCTAGCCATTACAATTGTTCGTATCTAGGAGATTACTTGCACTGGCGAAGACATTTCAAACAATTTTCTTTCTTTATGTTGAGCACAATTAGTGTCAATCATAAGAGGATACTTTTTAAGGACAATAGGGTTCATGGAAAACATGTTACAATGGAAAGATATCAAATGTTTCTAGTCGTCAACCTATGACGTGAAGTATTTGGAGTCAGCGGTATTGATGTTACTCTTCTACAAGGAAAGTTCTATATTGATTACTTCTTATTAGTGCAAGTGTAACAAATGAGAGGAAATTTAGTGTCCCGTTCGATCAAATTATATTATGTTCCAATCTATAGTTTAGTAATCTAAAAATAGATCAAGACCTTTGTTCGAATCTGAAGCAGGATGTCATCATTCAGCTTTTATCTATATGATTCTAAGTCATAACACTTTCTTTCCAATACATAAATGATTAATACCAATAATGAAATAAATCGTGGATAATACATAATAATGAAACTCTAAATAAGAATTTTTTAACAAAACATGATTTAATCTTTATGAACTAAGGATATAAACTAATACACATAATAGGGATACTTGAGCCTGATGGCCGCTTCTCGCAGTAAGAAAATTTTCCATAAAGGAAAACATATTTAGTCATATAATTTGACATCTAAGCATTCAAAATTACTAGAAGAAAAAAAACATATTTCTTCCCTCAACTCCTTCTATGCTTGTACAGTTTCATTTTTAAAGTATAGAAATAATGAGTCACACCAGCAAGAAATGTAATCACATAGCCAACTGACACTCCAATTACAAATGCCAAGCCCATATCTATAACTTTTACCCTCTCTTCGTTTTCCTCACCAGGATTAGGAGGAACCAAAGCCTGATGATGACACCTTGATTTACCACCATAACACAAACCTGGATTACCTTCAAAGCATTCAGGTCGAAAAGTAGAGAATTGGTGTCTTGTTGGCACGTCTCCGGTTAGCCTGTTGTTAGCAACACAAAATTCTGACAAATAGTTGAGTTCTTCGAGGGAGGATGGTATAGATCCAGAGATGTTATTGGATGATAAATCTAAATTTTGTAACCATTTCAAATTTGTAAAGTCATTTGGAATAGAACCTGTAAGGGAATTATGACTCAGATCCAAGGAATGAAGAGCTGTCAAGTTCGAAAGATGCATCCAAGTATTCCCAGAAAACATGTTATGGGCCAAATGTAGGGATGCACTGTAAAGCACTTTCATAATCGTACCCTTGTTATCATTTCCATACATGAATTCTTCACCTTTATTGTCTATCTTAATCAGCCCCTTAAGCTGAGACATGAAAATAGGAATTTCCCCTGTGAAGCAATTTCTTGAAAGATCAAGAGCTATTAACTTATCTAATTTAGATAGCCACATAGGAAGCGTACCCATAAGCTTTGCATTACGGATGACCAATATTTTTAAGTTTGGAAATCCAGTGATCCCGACTGCAGGTAGTGTTTCCCTTCTGAAACTCCCATCTAACCCAAGGAAGGTAAGATTCTGGAATCGTTGGAATGACAATAACGCCTTCGTAATATTGGAAAAATTGTCACCTTCAAGATATAAGTCCCTTAACGATGTAGGGAAAAGTTCCCAGTTGATATTTTCGGGAATCTCAATCCTTCTAAGGACAAGGAATTGCAAGGCTTTGCAGGCAAGAATGGGGTCAAGACTACTAATAATAAGGTCATCACCTTCAAGTACCAAAACTTCTAGGGCCGACAAAGCAGTGAAATTGATACCCACTCTTCCGCTCAAACTGTTCGAACCCACATCGAGGACGCGAAGGTTCGAGCAAGATGAAAGGGAAATGGGAACTGGTCCAGTAAAGAAGTTGTCACCCAACGTGATAGTTTGCAAATTTGCTAACCTATGAAACGCGTCAGGAATATTTCCGTACAGTTTATTGTTATTCAGATGTATGGAGTAGAGAGTGGAAAGGTTTCCAATAGCTGAGCTAAGACGCCCAGACAAATGGTTGTCCGATATATCAATAACCTGTAGAGATGGCAGTTGATAGAATTGTTCAGGTATGACGCCAGATATGTTATTTTCTTGTAACAATAGAGTTTCTAACCTTTTCATTTTTGGAATGTCTTTTGGTATAGAACCCGAAAGGGAATTATTGCACAAGTCCATATAGCGAAGAGCTGTCAAGTTTGTAAGATGCATCCATGTATTTCCAGAGAACATGTTATCTCTCAAACTCAGGTATGAACGGAACGCCGTTTGTACAATCTTACCCCCAATAATATATGTTGAATTAAATACTACGTCTTTGTCATCAGCTTTTGTTAGGCTCTTAAACTGAGCCATGAATACTGGAATTTCTCCTGTGAGGCAATTTCCTTGAAGATCTAGAACAATTAACTTATCTAATGTAGATAACCACATAGGAAGCGTACCCTTAAGCTTTGCGTTCCTGATGCCCATGTACGCTAAGTTTTGAAATCCAGTGATTCCAACTGCAGGCAGTGTTTCCTCGTAAAAACCCCCAGTTATATCAATGAAAGTAAGATTTGGGAGTTGTTGAAAGGACATTAATGCCCCTGTAATATTGGAGAAACTGCTGCATTGAAGTGCTATGTATGTTAGAGATTTAGGCAAAAGTTCCCAGTCAATATTGTGATTTATCTTACCCGAGTTAAGAGGTCCAGATACATAGTCGATAGCCAGATTAATAAACTGGAGGGATTGCAGTTGATAGAACTCCTTCGGAATGGTGCCAGAGATACTGTATAGTTGGAGTTTCAGCATCCGCAAATAAGTCAGCCTCCCAAGGGAACTCGGCAGGGATCCGGTAAGAAACAAGTTGTTAAGTACCAAAATCTCCAGGTAAGACAATCCACCAATGGAATTCGGAAGTTTCCCATATAGCTCTATGTCTTCGAGTGCTAGAATTACAACTCTCGGATAGGGATTTGGTGTTGAAGATTCATTCAAAGATGACTGATTGGAACAAGTGATGCCATACCAGAAGCAGCAGTCTGTCACCGAACTGTCAATTACATGCGGCCACACTGACACGTTGAGCGAGTTTGAAATGTCTAGTAACGCTGCCTGATCTCTTGGGTCGCAGCACCATCCCAATTTTAATATCAACACGAAAAAGAATGAACAAGATATGGAGAATGTAACGATGGAAGATAGAGAACGAATCGACATGGAAGAAGCTTAGTTGTGCTAGCTGGTGAAAATGTACAAAAGAGTTCCCGTAGCACGTACGGCGGTAGCTGCAATATAAAAGATGTTAGGAAAGAGAACAGGAAGCACGAATATAGTTCCAAAAAGAAGTCGGAGAAAATGCAAATCATAACGGTGACGAATCAGTAACTATGTTTAAAAGGCAAAAGTTGCTTGCGAGTGAAAGAAACAGCTCACCGCGCTAGAAACGCACCCCTAGCATAAACAGGGTCCGAGGAGAAAGCTTTGGGTGCTTGCTTGATTTACGATTTCTCACATCGCCTCCAGCATTCCTCATTTATATAAACTTTTTAGAAAAATAGCAAAGCAAACCTGCTGATGCAGACAAATCTTATCACCACATCTTACAGAGAAGAACATGTGGTTTAGAATGCATGCCAGCTTGCTTGATCATGGCGTCTTTGGGCATGGGTGTAATAGTTTATCCGGCCAGACGGGCGTCGATGCCGCATTTAAAGCGGTGGCACATCATTGTATCGCAGCCTAAGATCTAGTGCTGAAAATGTATTTTCAGCACCTCTTGAAAACATCCTAGTCGTCCGTCCCAAAATTCCGTACGGAGATGAGTGCGTGCAGTGTGTTTCACTATACACACGGATCTCCAAGGCCTTGTTTGGGAATCGATTGGGATTATTGGGATTATGAAATCCAGACTGGGATTAGTCCATTCATCATCCGGATTGAGATTGGTGTTCCCCACTTGGTCCTGTTTGGCAAACAAATCTGGTTTGTCTCGTAACTTGTGTTTTTCAGTCTGTTATATAAAACAAAATACACAAAAGACAGAGCTTAATCCGGACTAGGATTCGTAATCCTATTGCTGGCAGGACTGAGATAGTACAGCTTTTGGGATTACGGAATCTCGAAACGGGAATTCTAGCCAAACGCGTAAGTGCAGAACCGGACTGGATCAACACTGGATTTGTTGTTGTGGCGCAGACATGACGCAGACGTGACTTAATAAGACAAAACACAATCTCATCCTGGTTCGTCCAAACAGTAGCCAAGGGGTTTCATTTTTGGAATGTCTTGAAAATACTATCTCTCTCAACATTGAATCCAACGCCATTAACGTAATGGGCACGGATCATGGATCAAGGTTGTTCTAGTTATGCCTGTCTATTTAATTTAGAGCTACGCTATACACAACCGGCCAGCCACCCGTTGGTATACCCGGTTCTGGGAACTATGCACCTCCTGCGCCCACTACCTGCAATAGCATTTAGCAGCAATTAATACAATAAAGGATGAGAGAAGTAAAAGAGAGAGAAAATAGTTTTGTCCATAACTTTTAATCTGAAACATATTTTTCGACGAAATAAATTGCATTAGAATCCTTGTAAAAAATATTTTCCAACGAGACTAGTGTTGACATATTTTGGAATAATGATATTACGCGAGAAACATAGTACCATATATTAGGATATCATACATATATTCTGAGTACAGATGTACAATACTCGTGACTACAGTACTTTTGAATGAAGAATGATCAACAATACTCGTGAGTATTGTACTTATAGATCCATAAGTGATGTAGCCACTTGTTAATACTCAAGCATAAGTACAGTACCTTCGGAATCGCATATCAATTTTTTTTACATAATGTAGAAATAAGGAGTACCTATTTGTTAATTATCTCAAAGGTACAATGTACATCAGGCCAAAAATCACTTATAAAATGCAACCATAAGTATTGTACTCACATGTTAATTTCAACTCAGTTACTGACGCATAAGTACAATACCTAACAAATTATAAATCAAGCATAATTGTATAGTTGGTATAGAAGTATAAGTATAGTACCTATGAATTGCCATAGTAACATTTGTCATCTGGACAATATTTTTTTATAAAATGCAGACATAAGTTGAGTACCCACTTGTTAATGATCTCAAAAGTACAATACACATCAGACCAAGAATTAGTAAATGCAACCACAAGTACTGTACTCACTTATTAATTTCAACTCATTTACTCAAGCATAAGTACAATATCTAATAAATTATAAAATTAAGCATAATTGTATAACTAGTCTAGAAGCATAAGCACAGTACCTACATAATCTCATAGCAATATTGGTCATGTTGACAAATATTTATTTCAAAATGCAGACATAAGTTGAACATCTACTTGTTAATGATCTCAAAAGTACAATTCACATCAGCTATAAGATGCATCCATAAGTACAATACTCATGAGTATTGTTGATCCTCCTTCATTCAAAAGTACAATATTCACGAGTACTGTACGTCTGTACCCAGAACATGTGTATGGTATTATCCTAATATATGGTACTATATTTTTAGCGTATTATCATTATTTCAAAATATGTAAACACTAGTCTCGTTGGAAAGTATTTTTTACAAGGGTTCTAATCAAATTTATTTCATCAAAAAATACGCTCCGGATTGAAAGTTATGGACAAAAATATTTTCTCTCTTTTACTTCCATCATCCTTTATTATTTTAATTGTTGCTGACATGCACAGTTGGCACAGCACGAGGCCAGTCCCGAGGACCGGGTAGGCTCCCGGAAATGTGGCCGGTTATACGTAGAATTTTTCTTAATTTAATTAACAATTCATACATGTTTCTTTTAATTAGTTTTGTAGTTGCAAAAAATACATAACGTAACAATGTGGTGTTGGTAAGGCTATGTTTACTAATCCCAACTACGGCATACAAGTAAGATGTTGGAGGAGGAGGCAAGTTGGTGACTCCACCGCGGCAATGTAAATCCCGTCTTCTTCAATTATCGGCAAATTGGGGGAGTGTATATACTTATGCAGAGGCCATTATGTGTAATGTGACCAATAATTGTTCGGGCTGCACAACGGAAAATTCGAAACTGGATCCCTACACTAGAGACCTCGGTCTATTTCCACCAAGCTACCCACCTGTGTGTCTTGTCGCATACTTATTATAAGTACTAGCAAGCTGTTTTTTTTCATGACATAAATGGGGTGGTTGGTGGATACATAGTGACGAGCACAATTGTAATGTGGTTCCATATTTGTTCAACAAACTATATAATCATTTCAGAGTACGCATGTTATATTGAATTTACTTAAATCAGCCTTTTGTCACTACTGAATTAGTTTGTTGTTCTTTACGGCTGAATTTTCACAACAATAAAATACTAGCGGAATACCTATAAGTATTTCCAAAAGGAATTGTTACAACGAACTTGCCCACAATATGTCACTTCTGACGGTGTCGTTCCGGCCAACTACTTCTTATTTGAAAAATTGGTAATTCCTTACAATTAAATAGAAGGCAGATGTGTAACAAGGTGTGCTGCCAACTCCTTTTTATGGCAAAACCAATACTTCGAAAGACTACATCTTTATACGTGGGTCTTAACACTATCATAAATAATTTTTTGTTTCTTTTTGACAAGCTCCACTACCAATGGTGTTAAGGATTCTAAATTACCATACAAAGGGTATAAACACATGTTGATTATCGATACAAGATTTCTCATGGACCACTTTGACTGCAACAACTTTTAGAGTTTCAAGTTTCTCATAAAAATCTACACCTTTTAATCCCACCAATAAAGACACTCCTATTAGATACATAGATGCATGTTTTCCTTCAATCCAATTAAAAATCAAAACTTCAACTGGTTAAAGTGTCAATCTCTTTTTCTTTGAATCTTCCAAAAAAATACATGTGATTCTTCTTAACACCAACTCCTGTGTGTCTAAGAACCCCATAGAGAACATACTTAAGAAAATCATATTGAACTTAAAGTTAGAGAACTCCCAACAATGAACTGCATGTTCCAAAGCTATCTAAGAACGCCTTGTGATAAGCTGGACATACATCACCAAATGAAAATAAAGAAATCATAAGACAATACTTAATAACAGAATCATACTGGACTACTAACACATATAACCAAGAACATTTATAGGAACAACAAGAAGAAAATGTTGAGATCCAACTAAAATCGAGTTGCTTCTTTCCCCTATACATAAAGGTAGAAGGTTTTCAGGTGTTCACTTGATCATGATAGGACAATTGATGATACCAATTTTATCACATAAGCCTCAACTACAAAAGTTCTGATAGATCTAAAATGGACGATTAGGATTTCAGATGTATCCCCTTAACTAATGTTACAAGAAGCATATGGTGAGGATGTCACATAAAACTATAACAAGCCATAACCAAACATGGGGATTAGTTTTTTAATCTGTTACTTGTAATCCTATTGAAAATTGATATATCTTTTTACTATAAATGTTTAGGTGTAGCATCATTACCTAAGTCTACAATCTAAAATAATCAAATTACATTTAAAAATCCTTTTATGACTAATTGTTATTGATATGGGTTTTATCAAGTCTCAACACAATGTTAAAAGTTTTTTTGTCATCCGACTAGTGTAGTGTAGATGGTTCGACCTGGTCTTTCTTCTGGGGGGTGGGGTCCCTGGTTCAAAACCCCTTGTTGTGAATTGTATTTATAATCCCTTGGTTCGTTTGGAGTCTGGCATATGTTTGAGGGAGAAAAAGGTTTTTGTCTCCAACATAAACCAAAAAAATCAAGATATACCCCAACCTACATGAAACAAGACCTAGTTGACGTGGAAATTTTGCTTCAAAATCAAACTTTAATATTTTAACAAAAGTTTGTCCACTCTAATCTGATTAGGGTTGTATAAGTTATGTAGGATTTTCTTTATCATTACTAGAACCTTGGCATTGTAATTAGGCTTTGAAATCACTCATTAATAAAAAGCTACAATTAGAGGTTTTAGGGTTTGTTTCTTGGTGGTGTGGTGTATGTATAGGATGATCTTCTTAAAGGTCTAGTCATTTCATGTGATAAACAAATTGTTCTATAATATATTATGTAGAAATTTCATAATGCCAATTAACACCTATAAGTTGAAAGCTTTCCTAAATATTCATAAATAATTGGATAATTTGTATAGGACCTAATTTATCTAAGTAAAACAATAGTGACACTTCATAGCAATATTAAAAAATGAATTCAGATAAGAGAAATTAGCAACATTCAAAATGGAAAGTGATTAATAATACAAAAATATAGCATCACGACATTAGTCAGGTTTTAGGTCCCAATAACCCCTAATAAACATCATTATAGTATTAAGAAACCCCATACTTAATTCGATTATTACTGCAACGAACTCACTTTTCAACATTTTCCAAAAAAGAAAGGACCATAAAGTTGTGAGTCATTGCCTAAAATTCCCAAGATCCATAATTAAAAAATGACAAATAATAGCAAATAATTTCTATTAATTCACAAATATAGTTTACAAAAGTATAATGCTGCTTCGGTGAGGAGTTATATGAATTTCTAGCATGAGAACTATTATATATTAGAAGAAACATCTAACTAATCCTCCTTTACTTAGCTTTAATGTCTTGTGTTGATTTCATTCAGTTCATAATGTTTGGATATCTTCACATATGGCATTTACATAAAGTGATGTGAGAATACAGATCAATATATTGCTTTATTGCGTATGTGGAGTGCATGCAAAAGTGTGCAAGTAATTAACAACATATAATTAATCCATTATTTACAAATAAGTACTGAAATTTTCTTCACATAAGCTCATGTGCATCACCACTTTATAGATGGCATCGTAGGGTTCAGATTATGATATCTTACTTTATGTGATATTCATAGTGGCATTATAGTTGAACAAAAATTAATGCTCGATAGTTTATTTTCATAAATCTTAGAGAATTCCTCAACAAACACTTACAATTAGCGATACAAGTAGGCATAATCGTAGCCGCATACTTCAATGTAGAACCATGTGAATTATCCAATCATACTTCAGGTACTTTAATTGTATCATCTAGTCAAGAAAGCAAGGATGGATCTAAGCAATCAACATTTAATATGCAAGTATGTATATCCTAAATTATCACCATAATATTACTCATATTTAACCTTACTTGAATCCTTATCTATGATTTAGCGTCATCTCAAGTTTGGAGAAGGAATAAAGGTACAAACCCTAATTCAATTGCACCCCAATTCTTTAGAGTTGTAAACTCATATTAGACTTAGATGGAATCTGATTTATCTAATCTTTCATATTCTGTCATTCTGAACACCTAGATCATATTATGTTCATTAATATTATAATAAGTTATGAATTTTGGTTTCATAACCTTAAATCATCATATTTGTGCTTCAAAACCTTAAATTTTGAATGCTATTATCCAAACTATATCAAGGACTATTCTCACTAGATTGAACGATATCAGTTTATATCTCAAAATGAACATTTTTTAATATAGTCAACATGTTAAGTATTAGATCTAGCTGTTCCATGCATATAATCACCACTTAATCATGTATATCCTTAGTTTTGCAATTATAATAAGATCCGCGTCATGATACTCTATTATTTGGATTCTACTTGTTCTTCCGGTCAGTTTGGTATATGATTTTTCTATATTTGGGTAATTGTAACAATTTATATGAATTAAACAAAATCAGAATCTATACATCAAACATGGGGTGTTGTAGTGGACTCTTCCATGATGACTCAAAAGGAAAGGGATGAGGGGCAAAGTACTTCAGAAGATCTTGGACTCCTATGTAATTGTGGTAAGTACCATGCTACGAGATACAACAAGACCATCATAGACAAGGAAGAGCATTTCTATCATGAAGGGAGAGAGATTTGCTACCACACTGTTGTGGAAGGATGCACAACAAGGAAGGAGGGGATTCGGTTAGTCAATCTTCTTTTGGTACCTCTTTTTATATAGCTCAAGGGTTGGAGATCGATGGGTCTAGTTAATAAAGTTTTGTTATACAATTGGCAAGGCATCATGCTAGGAAAGTACTAACTATATTCCTCCCTCCTATCCTTAAAATAACAATCTCACATATATTAGTTTATTGATCCAAAATTCACATAAGGGAAGACACCCCTAATACTATTATTTTGAAAAAACTCTATTCATACTATTACCTTCAATTGAGAAAAGGAAGACTTTGTCATTGTTCCCTTATTTAACTTAAACTTGGTTTCAAAGTCAAATATACATAATCACCAACTAAATTATCTCAGCCACAAAATATTTTAGAACTTTTTGAATTTTCTTCCATAATCATGTATTTGGATTATCTATCTCATAATTATCTTAAGTATTTTTCATGAGCATCAAAATACATTCTGTATTTCATATCCCAAGGTCGCCTTTGTAAATCTTTATTATGGAAATTAATTAATTCATATCTCTCTCTCATATTTACACCAATTGGTCCCAAAATTGGATACTTCCTTTATTATATTAGAATCTCGAATTGAGCCAAGTTTGGTAACAAATGGATGTGTCTAGATACCCTTTTTGCTTTCTTCAAACTCGGAAAAAACATTTAATTATTACAATAAAGTCCCTCTTCTATATCAATATTCCATAGGTTACTAGGAGTGTCCTTCCTTTATGAACTTGGAGGGAAACTCACTAATATCTTTCTAAATTAATGTATATTTTTTGGGATTTATTGAGATAACTTTCACAAGCAAAAATTTCCTTGTATGTATTCCTTTAAATTAATTACCCAACCATATGGAAAGTCCTTTTACTTAAATTCTAGAATTATCTTAGTTTCCTCTTTATCTTTACTTGTTCCAAAAACCAGAATGAATTATGCTTATTTGATTCCTCAAACTTATGTTGCAAGACATGGTCAGATAATTGCTTCCATTAATTATTTAAATTACAAACAATCTTAGACTTTTTTGGAAACTTACTTATTATCTCATATTTCAGTTATCTAAGAATTTACATTATAATTATGATTTATTTATGCCTGAAATCTCTTATTTTTTAAACATGTGCCTCAAGGACCTATTTGCAAATTAAAAAGTCGCATAGGCCTTAATTGGGCCATGGTTGAACCCATGACACAAAGATAACTTTATTATTCCATCATAGTGAAATTAGGAAATTTATTTATCATTTCTGGCTTATATAAATATAATTCAAATTTACCAAATTTGAAGATATTGCATTCTCCCCTCCTTAAAAGGAAATTTGTCCCCAAAATTCAAACCTATTAAGGTTAAGGGGAATGAGAACTCATCTTAGCTTTACACCTTAGGGTTAGAAACCCTTCTTGGATATCTTTGTTGACTTTATTAATATGTAAAACTCTCATATTACCAGGTTGGGACCTCAATACAATTCCAGGATATACCCACAACCTCATTCATTATACAACGTTATCAGTTGGTGATTACATTTTCACTTGTGATTTTAATTACGCTTGGTGACTACCCTTTCGCCTAGGTTTTCAACCTATTATTCATGATTTATGTGTAAGAGTGAGGTAACACCTCAAACCCTAGGTGATGCCAATAAATTTCAACTTAGCGTATTCACTCTCATACGACCATTTTTAAGCATAAAATGAGTTTAACCAAACTCTATCACTCATAACAATATGAAATAGGCATTTGGTTGGATCTCAAAAATAGATTTCATCCCATTCCAAGAGAAGAGATGGTGTATCCACATATTATCTTAAAATTTCAAATTTTAAGTTGAATTACTCTCAATAATGAATGCAAACCATTATTAATTTTTAATCCCACAATTTTCTTAAATTCATGCACTTATAGGGAAAGTAAATTTCTCATAATCCTTGGGTGTATGAAATACTCCCTTCAAGCTATTATCAACATTATGATTCCTTGTATTTCGTATATTTACATCTCTTGTATCATTAGCCTTAGTCAATCTCTCAACGCCTCTAGGGGTACATGTACCTTTGGAGTGATATTGTCTTGACACCATGGGACTTATGAACTTATGGGGTGTCTATCAAATTTACTCCTTGGGCCTCATGAACTCATGAAGATGGCCAATCTCCTGAACCATGGGCCTTGGGAAAACATGGAAGGATATCTCCTGACCCCATGGTCCTATGTACTTAGGACATGATAATCTCCTAAACTCATAGGTATTACGTACCTTTAATAATCCCTAATTGACCTTATGCTTTATCTTAGGTTGTACCCTACCTAGGGTTTATTGAGATACCATAACTTTAACACTTTTCAAGCACATTATTTTCTAATATATATTTTTAACATGAATTTTCAGCCATCTATTGCCGGAATACATTGTTCACTTTATGTCCCTGGATTGGGCTCATGGAGTCCTTTCCTCCTGGGCTTGGTATTTATGGCAACCTTATTGGCATGGTATGCCCAGAGAGCCAAACATATGATGATTGCGATGAGGCATTAGATACCTGATTTGATAGTAATAAAGGTAATTTCGTCTATTATGTTTGTCTCAGTCATGAGATGATGACATGTTATGTGTTTTCCACATCATATTTTCTCATGTTTTCACACACAAATTTGGTTCATTTTGATATCAATTAGCCTCTTTTCATATTACACTTGTCATATTTTTGTTATTTTACTTATTGCATAACATGTATTGTAGATTTGTTCCAAAAGGACTGATTTGGAGAGCTTAATGTTGCTGAAACAACAACTTGCACGATGTGTCTTTATTTGACACGGCATGCAATTTTACAGTAGCCATGCATTCAGCTAGATTTCCGATTGCATGGCGTGTGCGGGTCTTGGGAACGACATGCGAGTTTCTGGAGAGTTTAGAAAAGCAAACACATGGTGTGTTTTCGACAACATGTCGTGCTCCTGGGAACGTCAAACAGTCTGAAACCTACTGGAAAGTCACACGACGTGCATTACTTCTGCGCACGCCATGCATAGTGAATTCCAGAGCAATTTTCGAAGGCTTTGCATGGCATGCACGAGGAACGCACACCGTGTCACTGTCAGTTTTAAAATTTCAAAAATCAAGATCATGTGTTTAAAACAAAGAGGGAACTTAGTGGGAGGTTATCTCCAGTCATTATTCAAAAGTTCTCTCATCCCATAGGAAGTCTAGAGCAGAGGAAGGTGATTTTGAGGAGAAAAGAAGTGGTTTCTTACCGAAGTAGCCCCAATCTTATTCTCTTCTTCTCCATTGTCTTCTCCAATGGTGTAGCAGAGCTTCGCCACTTTACCTAGCTTCTCGGGAGAGGAGTTGGTTCATTTTGGAGCAGCTGGAGGAGTAGAATTTCATCCCCAAGCCGGAAGTCTACTTCTTATGGTTACATCTTTGGATCTTCTTGCTTTTCTTCCTCTAGATCATGCTAGAATCTAAAAAATCTATAACAATTCTGGAAAACATGATTATGGACGAGTAAACTCCTTTTCCTGGGAATGGGAGAGTAGGTCCCATGTCATACCATGTATGGAACAAATTAATTTCATACTAAATACTATGTTTCTTGTTTTTCTACCATAAGAGTACCTATTTTATCATCTCTTGCATGTATTTCTAGCCACTTTATGTGCATGTGTTATGCTTTCTTACTTAATATGAGAAGATAGGTAGGAATGTATGGAGGTGATCTTCTTGGCAACTCTTCTTCTACCACAAGATTGGATATTATAGAGTTTAGGAATAGGTTGTGATTTAAAACGAAAATTATGCATGAGAATGTAGATTTGATGTTGAGATCGTTGCACTTACACCAGGAGGTGAAGTGCAACACATACCTCTCCTTTAAAACAAATACTTAGTATGTTTAAATTTCATGTTCCTATGATGATCTATGATATGTGGGTGAAATTCTAATGTCCAAGATCCTTTAACATCTGAATCTAAACCCTTTTTTGTAATCCTTTCATTGCTTTCTTAAATCTAAATTTCTGTAATTATATCAACATCACCATCCTTTTTAAACTGATCTAGATTGTTGAACTTTAGTGTTGTTGCATTTGATTAATTACCAAAGCTCTTTGTGTGTGACCTCGACTACGACTACCTCCGTATACTTATGGATATTGGTTAAGTTGAGTAAACGATCCTTTTTAGGATTGAAACTCATTAGCGTAAATAGCCAACAAGTTTTTGGCGTCGTTTCCATGGAGATGTGGTTAATCTAATTTGAGTAACAAGTGCTAAATAGTATTCGAGACTAGATCACCATTTCCATTTTTCAAATTTCCTTGTACGTTTTAGTTGTGTTCTCAATACCTTGCTATTTTTCAAGTTGTATGTGTCGCTCACAAAGGGGTCTTCAAACATCTGCGTTGTTAGACCTTGAAATTGACAGTACCCATTCAAGCTTAAGAATAGCAAGGAGAGTAGAACCACCACTGCTAGGAGGTGCTCCACCATCACCATCTTCTTCACCCTTTGAAGAAGCTACACCAAGTGATCCAATCATGGAGGATGGCCGTCCTTTGAAGGATTTCACAATGTCGGACGCCACAAACATTTGTGAGACCATTGATATGCCTACAGTAGAAGCGAATAATTTCTCTATTGCTCCTTCCATGATGCAAATGATACAACAGAACCTCTTTGGAGGTACAATCAATGAAGATCCAAATTTCATATGGCTGAGTTTTTCGAGTATATGAATACCTTTTGAATCAACAGTGTATCTGCCAAAGGAGTACGACTAATGCTATTTCCTTTCACTCTAAGAGATAGAGCCTAGGCGTGGCTTTTATCTCTTCCAAAGAGGTCAATCAAGAGTTGGGATCAACTTCTAAATGCTTTCCTTTCAAAGTATTTCCCACTGAGCAAGACAACCCAGCTAAGGAATCAGCTCACCAACTTCTCTCAAAATGATGAAGAAACTTTGTATGATACATGGGATTAGTTTAAAGACCTTCAACATCATTTCCCCCACCATGGGTTGACCAACTGGCTATTACTTCAAATGTTCTATAATGGTCTTTTCGACAACACTCGGTTGACACTGGATGATGCAGCAAATGGAGCATTGATGACTAAGTCTTATAGAGAGGCTTATGACATCATATAAGAAATAGCCCTCAACCATTTCCAATGGGGATCAGATAGGAGAGCACAACCATCCTCAACAACTAGTTCTTCAACTGGGAGGCAAGGAGGGAAGCATACTATTGATTTCGTTGATCTTATTGCTGCTAAACTTGATGTTCTTACACAGAAGTTTGAGAAGATGACTACATTGTAAATTGAATCAGCTAAAATGATATGTGAAGCTTGTAGTAACTCGGGACGTACTTATTCCTCATGTTTTTCTCCTAACATGAATGAAGGGAGCCTAGAACAAGCCAATGTTGTTGGGATGTAAGGGAACAAGTAGTATAATCCCTATTCCAACACCTACAATCTGGGATGGAGAGATCATCCTAATTTCTCCTACCAGAACACAAGCAACGCTCAGAATTTCCAACATGGGAACAACAACACTTCAATCGGTAAAACAACGGGAATCTATCGGGTTTCAACAATAACAACAGGGGTTACCAACAACAAAAAACCCAAAGTTCTTCCTTGGAGGCTATGATGGAGAAGTTCATCTCCACATAGATGTAGTATAATGAAGATTTAAAGAGTAACGACAAGCTCTTGAAGGGCGTGACAGCTCAACTCTCTCAAAATGTGAAGGGCATTTCCACTCACACAAAGATGTTGGAAAATAAAATTGCCAAACAAGCTTTGACACAACAAAAGAACACCCAATCTGGTTCTCTTCCAAGCCAACCGAAGGTGAATCCAAGGCAGCAAGCTCATGCCATCACATTGAGAAGTGGAGCTAAAGGTAAAGGTACAACTGAGGTACCACGTTCTTTTAAGAATTTAGAAATCATCAATGATGAAAAGTTTGGCACTCCTATAGAAGATAAAGGTAAAGGTACAACTGAGGTACCACGTTCTTTTAAGGCAAATGCACCATTTCTGCAAAGGCTTGCAAACATGAAGGAGGACTCAAAGTTCAGGAAGTTTATGGACATTCTAAATAAACTTCATGTCAACCTTCCATTAGCTGACGTTATTGCAGAGATGCCTTCATATGCCAAGTTCCTAAAGGACATTCTTACAAAAAGGAGGAAGGTAGTCCAAGTAGAGATCGTGATGCTTTCTGAAAGAATCAGTTCTATCATTCATAATTGACTTCCTGAGAAGTTAGATAACTTGGGAGCCTTCACACTACCATGCAAGATCAGTGACACCACTTTTGATAAAGGTCTAGTAGGCCTTGGTGCTAGTATCAGTCTCATCCTGTCTACTCTATGGCAAGAGCTAGATCTTAGAGATCTAAATCCTACAAAGATGTCCATTGAGTTGGTTGATCACTCTATCAAATACCCAAAAGGTATCGTAGAGGATGTGCTAGTGCAGATTGGTAAACTCTATATCCCTTGTGATTTTGTAGTGCTAGATATGGTAGAGGTTCCTTCAAACCCCATTCTTTTTGGGCGGCCTTTTCTTAGAACTGTTGGATGTCTATTTGATGTTCACGAAGGTAAAATCACACTCCGAGTTGGTGAGGAAGCCATGGAGTTTTCTATATATGATGCTATGTAAACACCCTCTCATGTAGAAGAAATATGTTTATTGGATTCTATTGATTCTGTTGTACAAGAAGATCATGATGTTACCGACTTGATGCTAAATTACTGTGATGATGATGAATATATGAATAATGGATCTAAAAATTATGGGGTATTTTCTATTGCTAAACCAGATGCTACAAAAGAAGACAATCCAATTGTTGATGGCAAAGTCAAGGACAAACCGGCCGGAAGAAAGGTAGAACTTAAAGTCCTTCCACCAGGGCTAAGGTATGCATTTCTTGATTCCGACTATACTTCTCCTGTCATAATCAATAATGAGTTAACCAATGAATAAGAAAAAAAATTACTTTCCAAATTACATTTGTATAAAGATGTTATTGGTTACTCTATCGATGATTTGAAAGGCATTCATCCCTCCATCTGCATGCATAGAATAAACATGGAGGATGATGCTAAACTGACTATTGAACCACCTAGAAATTTAAATAAAAACATGCTTGAAGTGGTTAAGAAAGAAATTTTCAAATTGATTGATGCCGAAATCATTTATCCAATAAGTGGCAGCCCTTGGGTTAGTGCCATTCATATGGTACCTAAGAAGGGGGCAAAACTATCATAAAAGGAGACAATGATGAGTTGATAAAAACACATATAGTCACGGGGTGGCGTATGTGCATTGATTACTGGCGCTTGAATAAGGCATCTCGCAAGGATCATTTTCCATTGCCTTTTATTGATTTAATGCTTGAATGCCTTGCAAATCATTCTTATTTTTGTTACTTGGATGGGTATTCTGGGTTTTTCCAGATTCCTATCTACCCTCCCGACCAAGAGAAAACTACATTCACTTGTACTTATGGAACATATGATTATCACCTCATTCCATTTGGTCTTTGCAATGCTCCTGTGACTTTTTAGCGGTGTATGATGGTCATTTTCTCTGATTTCATTGAAAATATAATGGAAATGTTCATGGATGACTTTAGTGTATATGGAGATTCTTTTGATCAATGTTTACTGAACTTGTCATTAGTCTTAGCCCATTGCAAAGAGGTTAACCTAGTGCTAAACTGGGAGAAGTGACATTTCATGCTACAATCCAGTGTAGTACTAGGACATGTTGTATCTAACAAGGGTATTGAAGTTGACAGGGTAAAGGTTGAAGCCATTAAGAAACCATCTTTAGTTAAAGATATCCACATTTTTCTTGGCCATGTAGGTTTTTATAGAAGATTCATTAAGGACATTTCAGAAATTGCAAAGCCGTTGTGTTCCCTACTTGCAAAAGATGCCAAATTTGTATTTGATGATGACTTCCACGTAGCTTTTTCCAAGCTCAAGGAGGCCCTCATTTCAGCCCCAATTATTCAACCTCTGGATTGTGATTCTACTTTTGAGTTAATGTGTGATGCAAGTGATTATGCAGTGGGCGTTGTTCTAGGACAGCGGAAGGACAAGAAACTCCACACCATTTACTATGCAAGAAAGACCCTTGATGAAGCACAGATCAACTATACAACCACCGAGAAGGAGATGCTTGCCATTGTATATGCCTTTGACAAATTCTGACAATATTTGGTGGGATCTAAGGTGATAGTATACACTGATCATGCTGCCATAAAATATTTGCTGAACAAGAAAGATGCCAAACCATATCTTATTCGCTGGATTTTGCTCTTACAAGAATTTGATCTTGAAATCTGGGATAATAAAGGTACAAAAAATAATGTTGTTGATCATCTTTCTAGATTAACTATGGAGGCTGGAGATCCATTTCCCATTGAAGATCATTTTCCCATTGAAAGGTTTTATGTGTTATCAAATACTCAAGTACCGTGGTTTGCGGATATTGCTAACTTTCTTGCTACCGGACAACTCCCACCTGATTTGACATATCAATAGAAGAAGAAATTCTTTAATGATGTGAAATTCTACTATTGGGATAATCCACTATTATTCAAGCATGGAAGTGATGGGTTGATCCGCCAATGTGTTGCTGAAGAAGAAATTCCTACCATTATTGTTGAATGCCATGCCTCTCCTTATGGAGGCCATTTTGGAGGAGAAAAGACTGTTGCAAAGATACTACAAGCCAGTTTCTATTGGCCCATATTATTCAAGGACGTCAATCTATTTGTCAAATCTTGTGATAGATGTCAAAGAACTAGAGGTATATCTCACCGTGATGACATGCCCCTCAACTCTATCTTGGAGGTTGAGGTATTCGATGTATGGGGAGTGGATTACATGGGACCATTCCCATCATCTTACGGCTACCAATACATTCTTGTTGCTTGTGAATATGTGTCCAAATGGGTTGAGACCATCCCAACCCAAGCGTTGGATGCCAAATCTATAGTAAAGCTTTTTTAAAAGATCATCTTTCCTCTGTTTGGAGTTCCTTGAGCCGTAATTTTAGATGGAGGCACACATTTTGCTGAAAGAAAATTCAACAACCTTCTTTCTAAATATGGTGTAACTCATAAGATCTCTATGCCCTATCATCCTCAAACTTCCGGGCAGGTAGAGGTCTCAAATCGACAACTAAAAAACATCCTTGGAAAGACTGTTTCTAGGTCAAGAAAAGATTGTGCTTCAAAGGTAGATGATGCATTATGGGTGTACCGCACAGCCTACAAGACAATCATAGGAACTACTCCATTCAAGCTGATCTATGGCAAATCCTGTCACCTTCTGGTGGAGTTAGAACACCGTGCTTTGTGGGCCATCAAATTCTTGAACTTTGACATGAAAAAGGCAGGTCAGAAGCGCCTTTTGTAGCTGCAGGAACTTGAGGAACTTCGTCTTGATGCTTATGAGAATGCAAAGCTATACAAAGAGAGGACAAAGGCTTGGCATGATAAGAGGATTCGGTGGAAGGACTTCCAAGAAGGAGATAAAGTTTTGCTATTTAACTCTAGACTAAAGTTATTTCCCAGGAATCTAAAATCAAAGTGGTCAGGACCATTTCTTGTATTGAAGATCTTTCTATATGGAGATGTGGAACTCCAAGGCAAGGACAACACATTCAAAGTGAATGGACAACATTGCAAGCTATACACCTGTGGAGATGACGTAGACAAGGGAAACTCTTGCTCCCTCCAAGATGCTTGAATGAAGAATTGAAGAGTCTTACTGTGGACTCTAAACGGAGGACCTCATGGGAGTTGACCCCACATTAGGATAGATTTCTATTAAGTTCTTTGAGTCAAAAACACTATTTAGTTTCATCAATAAGCTTGTCATGGATGAATGTAATAATTTAGACATAGATTTCACCACATTTATCATTATTTTGTGATGACTGCCTGCTATTTTCTGTAGAAATTCCAAAATGCACGACGTGTCTTTATTTGACACGGCGTGCAACCCATCAGAATAGGTACTGAAATTGGGCTATCTCCAGGTACACAATGTGTTTGCCCCCAACACGTCATGTTCTATTCACGTAAATGTTTCTAGAATCATACATGGCGTGCATTTATTCGATGCACATCGTGCATCCATCTTTTGACTTAGCCGCAAACTTATTGGAATCTCGCATGATGTGCATTTAATCAAACACGTCATGCACCTGGGAGCTGCAAGACGTAATGAAGTTACTAGAATCTTGCACGGAGTGCATTTATTCAAACACGTCGTGCACCTGGGCACAAAAGGCAGGTTGGCTAAGGGCAGTTTAAAGTAGTACACGACATGCATTCCCAATACACGTTGTGTCTTTTTTTTCTTTCATAAAGTTTGCCAAAAAGGGAGGTGCACGACCTAACTTCTTGTGTGAGAGAAAAAGCCCTAGCCGTCGTGCGATTCAGCCGTGCAGTCGCCTCCTTCTTCCCCGACTCACACCGTGCACTCACACACGTTGTCTCCTCCTTACTCAAGCTATGCGCCGTCCGAAGCAGCTCATGCATCACCTCCGCCCTCACGCTATCTCCGCACTCGAGCTCCACACCTCCGTCGATGTGAGCACAACCATCACCTCACTGCTCACTAGTGGAATCATCCACGCTGCCATCTGCCATCTTCTTCCTCCTCGCCCTTTGCACAGCGGCAGGCACGAAGGACACCCTTTTCTTCAGCCCTCCAAGCAGCCATCGACCTTGACTGATCAACCATCTTCAAGCTCGCCACCGAGGAATACAACTACCTACACCTCACTGACAAACAACTTCCTCGCTCGGTCACCCTCGAATTCTTATCTTCACCCCCATCTTTCACCTACCAGTGGCAGACTTCAGACTAAAATTCTACGCCAGTTGCACGACATTAGCCCAGAATACACGCCATGCGATCTTCTATCCAGGATGAAGGAATACCTTCTAGGTGCATGCCATGATCGTCATCTGCACACCATGCACTCTTACAGAAAGAAATGGAACCAATCAAGAGGGGTTCAGGCAGACGTCATGGTGGTGCTAACTCTTCCACCACACCTTTTGAGGCAGCATTTGTGCCATCCACCCTATTCCGAGTCACCCCTGAGGAGGATGTAGACTACTGATTCCTCATTACTAGGAAATTATTATCTTCCCGCTACGCTTGTGAAGAAACTCTAGACAAGCTTGGCTTTAAGAATGAGGTAATGGGGTATCTTCGATTCTTACATCTCCATCTAGGCTTCACTAGAGTTGCAAGAACCTACCCTCACCTTGTTTATGAGTTTTTGACTACCTTTAAGGTGGAAGATGATCCCCAAAACCACTATAAGAAGTATCCGAAGATCAGTTTTCATCTTCTAAACAAATGTTTTTCTATGGATATTCATCAGTTTTGTAACTTTCTCGGGTGCAACTATGGAGGCTACACTGACTATCTTCCCGCCTTCCATAGTGATACTTTTTGGTCTAAAATTACCAATGAAAAGGTGCACAGGGCTAGGTAGGTACTAGCTTCCTCGCTCCATAACCCAATTTTCAGATATGTACATCGCCTTCTAAGTACCGATCCTTTTGCCAAAAATGAAACTCAAGGGGTCGTGGGAAAAACCGACCATTTCTTCTTGTGGTGCATGGTCAATAATAATCAAATTAGTTACGGCTATTATATTATCAATAAACTTCTAGAAGACAAGAAGAAGAAGAAGCAGATAGAGTCAAGTGATAGCATGTTTGGTGGAATGCCCACACTACTTGCTATGTAGCTAGGGCTAGACTTAACCAATTTAGAACCTGCATAAGAGAAAAATCTTGTAAACATCAATTATGTTATTTCTTGTGGCCTAATACCAAGGCATGGTGATAGCACAACAAAGTTCAAGGTTTTTCTCACAAAGAAACAGTTCATATAAGTCCCCAATCCTGCCCACAATGACCTTAACAACAAAGCAAATTGGAAGGTTGAGTTAGAGCTCGAGGACGAAGAGGAGGCAACAACCCATGGCACCAGCAGTTCTATAGTAGCAGCAACTACCACTACAGCTATAACACCACCTCCACCCTCCAATGGTACTCAGACAGAGTACACTTAGGTGATGCCTGATGTGAGGCATCTTTACGGTTATGTCCTACATCGTTTGACCTTTTTGACGGCCGTTGGACCAGTTGGGCACATAATATATTGTGATGCATGACATGGTTCAGTAGATGGACTCATGGCACATCTCTCAGTGCCACTACTCCATCCTGCCACCACCACAGTAGCTGCCTAAGT
This sequence comes from Alisma plantago-aquatica, assembly GCA_963693085.1. NCBI lineage: Eukaryota > Viridiplantae > Streptophyta > Magnoliopsida > Alismatales > Alismataceae > Alisma > Alisma plantago-aquatica. Next base: position 600,573,626 of record OY856410.1, on the reverse strand, counting down.
TTCCACAACTGTCAGAGTTTCCATAGCAGCCTGATTCCGCAGCCCAGACGATGGACATCCCCGAAATTATCAGACATTTTTTCCTCGATCAAGAGGGCGGTGGACCTTATTTCTGATCTTATCCATGATAGGTACCTAGTTTTGAACTCCATAGGTTCGATTGATGCAGTGAGGACACTGCTAATTTCAAGCTTAGGGGGGGCACAACCGGCCTGTAACTATAGTTTTCATTTTGCATTTCCTGTTGTTAGAGTCAGTTGTGTCAGTTTTTCATTCCTTTTTGTTCTATGTTTTGCTTTCTTTGATGGAAACCTTAATATGAATTGAGTCTACCATAATAGAATGAACCCCATGTTTGATCTATCATGTCCTTTGTATTTCTTGTGGCTATATGAAAAGGTTTTCAAGAGCATGTATGAATCAAATGAAAAAGGAAAGTCCCCATGTACATGATCTTATTTTGTGTTTGTGGTTTGAAATCTCAATTACATCTTTGATTTCTCAATACATGTAGCGGTTCCACATTTTTGCAAATAAATCAACTTTGCAACACTTACTAGAATATGGGATAATCTTGCCAAACTCTTAGTGCATTTACAATCAATTTCTTAGTATTTTTTTTCAAAAGAATGACTGAAATCCTACTAATCTTAACACTCTTGTTGACTCTTTGGTGTTGTACCATACTTGCACTATCATTTGTTTACCTTTACCCAATAAAAGATGACAAATGGCCCACATATCATGCTAGCCTAGTGTGAGTCCGATTTGGCAACGATGGTTGGGTGATATGAAAATCAAAAGAGGGTAAAAACAACACCCCAACTGGCATTCCACGTGAGCATAAGCCTAAATCAGCAGCCGAGTGTCAGAAACCCAAAAATTTCCATCATCACATCCTTTGAGAAAAAGAGTACAACTAAGTTTGTTAATGTTAGCACCGATTTCATCATCTTATATCCATACTAGCTGAAAATTTTGTAATGTACATCAATTAATTGTTTGGCTCAATTATGTAAATTCTATTTAGTGTTGTCTAGTTAACTATTTCGCTTGATTTGGAACCAGCATTGCTAAACTAAATTTCTCTATCTTAGATGTCTAAATTGAGAAGATAACAATGAACACAAACACTTTATACATGGTTGGTTGAGCTAATTGCATATCTTTTTTTCATTTAATCCATGCATGAGTTCAATATTCTTTCACCTTGAATGTAGACATATTCTTTTTGCTTGAGGACAAGAAATAGTTTAAGATTAGGGGGATTTTTTTTGTATTTTCCACATCATCTTTTCACATGTTATCACACACAAATTTGGTTCATTTTGATATCACTTATCTTCTTTTCATATTACTCTTGCCATCTTTTTGCTATTTTACTTATCGCATAACATGTATTGCAGATTTGTTCCAAAAGGACTGATTTGTGGAGCTTAATGTTGCTAAAACATCAACTTGCATGATGTGTCTTTATTTGACAGGGTGTGTGAGTTTACAGTAGCCATGCGTTCAACTAGATTGCCGATTTCACGACATGCTCGGGCCTTAGGAATGACGTGTGAGTTTCCAGAGAGTTCCGAAAAGTAAACGCACGACGTGTTTTTGACAATACGTTGTGCACCTGGGAATGTCAAACAGATCGAAACCTACTGGAAAGTCACACTGTGTATTAATTCTGCGCACGTCGTGCGTAGTGCATTATGGAGAAACTATCAAAGGCTTTCCACGGCGTGCATGAGGAACGCATGTCGTGTCGTGATCAGTTTTAGAATTTTAAAAATCACAATCCTTTATTTAAAACAAAGAGGGAACTTAATGGGCAGATATCTCCGGTCATTATTTGAAATTTCTCTCATCCCAGAGAAAGTCTAGAGCAGAGGAAGATGATTTTGAGGAGAAAAGAGGTGGTTTCTTGCCAAAGGAGCCCCAATCTTCTTCTCTCCTTCTCCATTGTCTTCTCCAAAGGTGTAGCAGAGCTTCCCCACTTCACACAACTTCTTGAGAGAGGAGTTGGTTCCTTTTGGAGAAGCTAGAGGAGTAGAATTTCGTCCCCAAGCTGGAATTCTACCTTCTTGTGGTTACATCTTGGGATCTTCTTTCTTTTCTTCCTCTAGATCATGCTAGAATTTAAAATTTCTCTAACAATTCCGCAAAAAATGATTATGGATGAGTAAACACATTTTCTTGGGCATGGGAGAGTAGCACCCATGTCATACTATGTATGGAACAAGTAAATTTCGTACTAAATACTATGTTGCTTGTTTTTCTACCATGAGAGTACCAATTTTATCATCTCTTGCATGTATTGTTGGCCACTTTATATGCATGTGTTATGCTTTCTTGCTTAATCTGAGAAGATAGGTAGGAATGTATGGAGGTGCTCTTCTTGGCAACTCTTCTTCTACCAAAAGAGTGGATATTATATAGTTGAGGAACAAGTTGTGATCTAAAATGAAAATTATGTATGAGAATGTAGATTTGATGTTGAGATTGTTGCACTTACACCGGGAGGTGAAGTGCAACACATACCTCTCCTTTAAAACAAGTACTTAGTATGTTTAAATTTTGTGTTCCTATGATGAGCTATGATATATGGGTGAAATTCTAATGTCCAAGATCCTTTAAAATCTGAATCTAAACCATTTTAAGTAATCATTTCATTGCTTGATTAAATCTAAATTTTTGTAATTAGATCAACATCATCATCCTTTTTAAACCGATCTAGATTGTTGAACTTTAGTCCTATTGCGTTTGATTAATTACCAAAGCTCCTAGTGTTCGACATCGACTACGACTACCTCCATATACTTGCGAAGATTGGTTAAGTTGAGTAAACGATCCTTCTTAGGATTGAAACTCATTAGCGTAAATATCCAACATGACACATACACGATATATGTCTAAAAAAATGATGAGACTCAATGACATATGCTTTCAGGTATGTGACTTGAACGATGAGACCATATGTATGATAAGAGTGCATACATTCTTGTTATGTCCTTAGTCATATATTACTGTGGAAGAAAAATAGAAAATAGTAATACATAAGACTAGAGTGTGTGTTTACTGATGACAGAGGCTCATTAGTCATGATATATGATATCAAGTCAAGCACACAGATATATGTTAGAGAATAGTATATCAGATAGACCCACTATGAGATTGATACATGGATACCATGGAATGAAAGGTCATTACATAAGGACATATAAGGAAGTCATTGTGATGACTGGTGATCAAGCTAAAAATGAAAGGTCGGCAATAGGACAAGTCGGGAAAGGATGCCTGATATAAAAGGAAGTTATTACAATAACGTGTGATCAATCCGTGAAAGGAAGGTCACTAATAGACCAAGTCGGGAAAGGAAGGTTTATTTAGGTGACCAAGTCAAGAAAGGAAGGTCACTAATAGGCCAAGCCAAGAAATGAAGGTCACTGAGAGAACAAGCCTAGGAGGGAAGGCTTGGTAGTTACAATCATCTCTCATTGTGATAGTGGTGATAGTGGTTCTCAGACCTGAAATCACCACACTCATCACATGTCATTGGGTACAGTTTGACATCATCAAACACAGTCCTGAAACATGGGTTGTTATAATGGTGATGATTGGGTGACTTTGACACATGGGGACATGATTGTGAGTGACATATATGGGATTTGTCCCTCCTAAAAAGAGTATGATATCAGGGCCCCTTGAAATTATATTTCTAGTATGAAATTATTATATTTCTAGTATGAAATTATTATGTCCTAAAACAATCTTTCATCATAGGTTCACTCTAAGGTGAAAAACTTACTAAAGGGAACTATATAAGGTTAGGGTTTCTATCTAGGACACAAATTGAATTAGTCAAGACTCTGACTACCTTGATAATCTGATACCATGCTGTAAAGACCACAAACATCTTTATTAAAAATTCATGGCTAACAAAAACACCAATGTGTAGGCAGCAGAAGATAAAACCTTGATTACACAAATGTATAAAGGGAAAATCATAAAATCTTCCCAAATAGGGTGTACAACTTTATACACAACAACAATAGGATCTAGGTAGAGGAAGACTCAAACCAATTCAATATTGTCTCCAAAGAAAAACAACTTAACATATAGGCAGCTATGTCCATGATACAAGGTTGAACTCTTTATCCCTAGCCTTAGGCTGGTTCACCATGCTTCAACTGCTCACTCTGATCCTATACCTGGGTGGTTGGGATCACCCAACAAGAGAGAGATAAAAGTATGTGTTAATCAAAAGGAAAAAGACAAATAATAATGCACAACATTGTATAATAAAATGTTTCACTTAACTAAGAGATTTCAAGAGTATGAGGCAAGTAATCAAATAAGGAATAGAAACTGCTATAGCTCAATAACAACAATAATCACGTAGCTTGAATGATATTATGACACAAAATCATACCAATGCAGGGTGAGGCACCTACTGGACCTACACCAAGAGGAGAGGGGGGATTTTAACATCCCCTAACCTCCAAAATATATATAAAATGGGGAGAATTTTAACGTTCCCTGGGCTCATGCCACTATGGGTGGTTTGTACTCATGTACACTACATTGTCATTTGGCCAAAAATAAATCATGCTAAATAGTTGACTTGGCAGTAGTGAAAATATAAATAAAATTTGCATAATAGCATTGTGGAATAAAACCCATGAAATAGATCAAGTAAATGAATGGGCCAGCATTGGCCATAGAATTACTCAAATAATCAAATAAATGAGCCACGATGGCTATAGAATATTCAAGTAAATAAAGAGCCAAATAAAAGGAAATAGAGATATTCCAAGGCTAGCACAATATGAATGTAGGGTTGTATAAAAGCCCAACTGGAGGTTAGTTTAATTGCACATTCTTACATAAAATAGGGTGCACATATATAAATAGTTTTCACATACTGAAATAGGATCCACATACATAAATAGGGCTCACATACATAATAGGATCCACATACCTTATTGCAGATTCACATCCATCATTATCACTTATTAGATTGTATCAACATCCATTAACCCTAGTTACAAACATTTCACTTAAATTAGCATTTATTAAGCATAAAGTATAAAGGAAAATACCCATTTTAGACCTTATTCGGAAACCACCAATTTAGGACTCAAAACTAGGACCAAAAGATCACTTAGGTTTCACTGATTAAGAAAACATATTTTATTTCTCAATTTGGAGTTGAAATGAATTAATTATGATTTTTAGAACATTTAACATAATCAAAATGGAATTCAAGGTAAACTTCAAAAAATCATTGGGAATCAGGCTCAAAAACCACAAAATCAGATTCCACAAGAAAAATCCTTTCCAACGAATATTTACTCGATTTTTTTCGATAACATATCGATTTTCTATGATTTATTTGCTCTAGACCAATCAGAGAGCAAGAAAAATCCATGTAGGCTAAAAAGGCTTGCGAGAAACAAAATGGAAAAAGACCAAAATGCCCTTGGCATTAAAATGCAAAGGTAGGAGTGTGTGAGGGTAAAAGTGTAAAAATGATCGGCCATCTTCTACCTTCAGCGCCAGCCATGGGCGCGAAGGAGCAACTTGCCCATTTGGGCGTTTCCTCGTTTCTTGACCAAATCGGACGTACATGTACTCGAAATGAAGCTTAAGATGAGAAGAACTCACCAGTGTACTTTATTGGGGTGTAGCTATCACATATCATCCAGGAAAAGGGCCATAAAGTAGGGAGTAACTAGATGTGTCGGTGGCAAAACATGGACGTTTTAGGAAAAATTAACACTTGAGGAAGCTCGCACGGAGGTCAGAGGAGTTGTGGATGGTAGTATATATAGGTGCGGAGGTGCGAAGAGACCAAACAATGTGGGAGAGGAGAAGCCATGGCTGGCTCCTTTGGGTGATTCGGCCATGGTGCACAACGACACACATTCCAAGGCTTAAACGGTGCGGCTCGAGGAGACGAAGCCAACACAACTTAAATCTCGCGAAATGGTCGAGAATCGAGGGAGAACAAAGTGGAGGAGCCTAGGCATCCTCTTGGTCGGCGGGCTGGAGGATGAAGGTTACCCCAGATCTGTTGGATCGAGATCCAATGGGGGCCGAGTGCGTGACACATGAAATTAATGCAATGAATACAATGTCGATTCATCTACGATAGTTAAACTAAATGGGAACTTGTAAAAATCATTTGGAGGGTCAAATGAAGTCCAAATGACCTAAAATTTTAACCATAGGTTTATGACAACACCTAGAAGGATTCTATTTGTTTAGTTTCTCGAGAATCACATGGTTAGGTCCTTAAGTAATTTATAGACTATTAAAGCATATAATAAAGCATAAAAAGAGCAATCAATATAAAGAATGTCTTTTAATGACATAATAGGGTATATCTCGAGATATTAGTTACATATAAATATTATGAGTCATATCTCCACATATAATACTCTTATTAGTGCATTATTTCCCTATTACGAGAGAGAGAAAGTAAAGGGACTAATTACTCCTATACATTAACTCAAATACATTGTTACTAGTATATTTATCCAAAAAGCTACAAATTAAAATTGTATACTTATATTATCTCATTAATGGTCAAATTGCATGAATAGGCCTCAGTTATCTCATTAGATGGGTTATTTTTGCAAACCCCCCTACATAAAAATAAATGTAGGTAATTTGTGAATTATACATCAAGAAAGGCTCAAATTCAATATTGAGGCCCAAGAAGGCTCAAAAGGATGGGAAATTAGTGAAGGATGTCCAAAAGGATTAACAAAGAAATAGAAGTACAAAAGTGGGTAAATTGTATGGAGGAACCTGAGATTCAGTATGTTACAACACTCCACCCCTTAAAGAGGATTTTGTCCCCGAAATCATAGCAAGAGAAAAGTGATAGGGTGAGTGTGCAACATCCCAACATTAGGTAACTAGGTGTTACTTCAAATCTATGATACTTCACAAGTTCTATACATAATCCAAGCCTCACTAAGGTTTCCATTACCTTTTATCAAACCTAATATAATTAACACTTTGGCTTATAAGCATAAACTCCAATATGAAAAGAATCATCTTTATTATAGGCCATTACTTGTGCCATATTTTACTCTCATTGTTTTCAAAACAATCACATCCCAATATCAAATGTATTTCCCTGAGTAAGGGTTTTAAGCATAATTTGGGTTTACAAAGAAATATCATCATTAATAATGTATTAGGTCACAAACCTAATAACTTGAATCTAATCTCATTAATCTCCTGGAAGCATCATATGGAATTATCACATATTATTTTGTTAGACAAGATAATATTATCAACAAATTATTAATCCTACCATAATCCCAAATAAGGTCACATATATTATCACATATTGCCAACTAACATTAGATACTCAAGTTAATGAAATCATTTTCTCCTATTACACTCCATAATATGAATTATACATATTTTACATCACATTAGGCATTAATGCAAACTTATATGAATCCAATACTCATAATCATATTTGTGTCATTACATGCATTTTAGTGGACAATATGAAACACATTAAACATTAATGAATTGATTTTCATACTAAATCATGATAAGGTGATTAATGAGATGTATATTAGGGAACAAGGTGATATGCCTTACATATGTTGATAACATGGTCTCCAATATAACTAGGTGATTATAATCCATAAATATGCTCCAAATGTGTTTACTACACACCATTATAAACTTCAAGCCCAACATAGGGTAGGATACTCCCAACTTTGAAATATAGGGATCTTATAAGGAAATTAAGGACACATAAGAGGATTCTAGATGATTAACCAAGACATCATATACTAGGTTCAAAATGTTACTCAACAATAAGTTAATTTGTCCAAAGGTATGCTATTTTGGGACGGTCAGTATCAGCTCAGGCCAGGCCGGCGTCATATGGATCTGGGAGTCCTCGTAAGCCAATCTTGTGGTGCGGAGGAAAATTTTGCCAGCCCCCAGACCCTGACCCTTTCTAGACACCTTTGCTATCAACTTATTCCCTAGTAGCAACCTAAAAGACTAATCACCAAAAAGTTGACAAATTATATTTCTAGTATGAAATTATTATGTCCTAAATCAATCTTTCATCATAGGTTCACTCTAAGGTGAAAAACTTACTAAAGGGCACTATATAAGGTTAGGGTTTCTATCTAGGAGACAAATTAAATTAGTCAAGACTCCGACTACCTTGATGCTCTAATACCATGTTGTAAAGACCACAAACATCCTTACTAAAAATTCATGGAAAAAAAACACCAATGTGTGGGCAGCGGAAGATAAAACCTTGACTAAACAATTGTATAAAGGGCACATCATAAAATCTTCCCAAATAGGGTGTACAACTTTATACACAACAAAAATAGGATCTACGTAGAGGAAGACTCAAACCAATTCAATATTGTCTCCAAAGAAAAACAACTTAACATATAGGCAACTATGTCCAAGATACAAGGTTGAACTTTTTATCCCTAGCCTTAGGCTGGTTCACCATGCTTTAACTGTGCACTCTAATCCTATACCTGGGTGGTTGGGATCACCCAGCAAGAGAGAGATAAAAATATGTGTTAATCAAAAGGAAAAGGACAAATAATGCACAACTTTGCATAATAAAATGATTCACTACACTAAGATATTTCAAGAGTATGAGGCAAGTAATCAAGTAAGGTATAGAAACTGCCATAGCTCAATAACAACAATAATCACATAGCATGAATGATATTATGACACAAAATCATACCAATGTAGGGTGAGGCACCTACCAGACCTACACCAAGAGGAGAGGGGGAATTTTAACATCCCCTAACCTCCAAAATATATATAAAATGGGGAGAATTTTAACGTTCCCATTGGGAGAATTTTAACGTTTCTCTGGGCTCATGCCCACTATGGGTGGTTTTCACTCATGTACACTACAATGTCATTTGGCCAAAAACACATCATGCTAAATAGTTCGTTGGGAAGTGATGAGTGCATACTCATCATGGATTTCAATTACCTTTTTGGAACAATTTCATCTCTTTTCCACATCTTTTTACCCTAATATGAATCATAATGCACAATACTTCTTATTTGATTCAATAATCAGGATTTTAACTAAAATGCAGGAAAATCAAGCAACTCCATGCATACGGTCTCAAGACCGTTTGGATCCTTGCGGTCTCAAGACCGTTTCGGTCCACACGGTCCCAAGACCGTTTGGCGGAATACACGAAGAACGAATGAAGAAACCGATTGCCAAAGAAAGCCATGCGGTCCCAAGACCGTTTGGTCCCATGCGGTCTCAAGACCGTTTGGTCCCATGCGGTCTCAAGACCGTTCGGTCCCATGCGGTCTCAAGACCGTTCGGTCCCATGCGGTCCCAAGACCGTTCGGTCCCATACGGTCCCAAGACCGTTCGGTCCCATGCGGTCCCAAGACCGTTTGGTCCCATGCGGTCCCAAGACCGTTTGGTCCCGCGCGGTCCCAAGACCGTTCGACGCACGCGCAAGGACCGAGTGAAGAACTAAAGCCGTACGATCACGCCAAAGCCAGACCGATCAAAGCAAGACCGTCTGGCGCTCAAACGACCTCCAAACCGTTTGATGCCCAAACGGTCTCAAGATCGTTTGGTGCCCAAGCGGTCTCAAGACCGTTTGGCGCCCAAACGGTCTCCAGACCGTTTGGCGCCCAAACAGTCTCCAAACTGTTTGGGGTCAGATCTGAAACTATAAATAGACCCCCAGGGTCCCCATTTGAAGCATCGGTTTCGGACGCCGACAGGCTGCCAGAGCACCACCCCGATCAAGTTCCACTCCACCTACTGCTGGTGTTGCGTCCAAGGAGGCCAAGAAGAGGAAGAAGACGGAGCAAGGAGCGCATCTTCTTCATCGGGCTGCGTCCACCCTCTACACCGAGCTCATGGCGGATCTATCTTTCTCTCCTATCCTTCTTGTATCTCGCATCATGAGCGAGTAGTCCTCTTTCGCTGGGGTGCGGGGACTAGCCCCGCTGCCCATGCAACCCATGTTCTTTTGTTAAACTTTCTAAGGCAATGTATATAACTCTTCATTTTGTCATTTATTGTTAAGCTTGTAGGTTGGTTATGTGCGGGTTTTCATCTTTGTGCTCCCTATGTTGCGAGAACTTCAATGCATGGGTATGAATGTCGTTTAGCATGTTAGACTCCTTGACGAAAACTTCCGATGGGATTCCTTGAGGTCGTAAGTGTGTGATCCGCGAGGGGACGACCCATCTAGCCTTCAGTGACGCTTCTGTGTGCCTGACGCCCATATGGGGGGTTCACAGCCTTAGTTGGATTTTGTATCTTCGTGCTTTTTTTCGATGTTTACACGTACTATAGTCGCTTTTTTGCTTAACGGTTGACGCGGTTGACTCCTTGACGAGAACTTCCGATGGGATCCCTTGAGGTCGTAAGTGCATGATCCGTGAGGGGACGAGCCATCTAGCCTTCGGTGACGCTTCTGTGCGCCTGACGCCCGTATGGGGGGTTCACAGCCTTAGTTGGGTGTTGTATCTTCAGAGCCGTAAGACATGTGATCCAGATGGCGAAGAGAAATCGGCTGCCTATGGTGATGCTTACGCGGACCTGACGCCCGTATGGGGGGTTCTGCAGCAGCTCTATTTGGAGTGTTATATCATGCCTGGATTGTTTGCAAAAGAGTATGTTTGTGTGTGTAGCGGTGGTCAAACCCGGTACCATCCCAGCGATTCCATATCATTGATCTAAACCCATCTTTTATTCCGCATTTACTTTCTTGCAATTAGTTTAATCAAACCCAAATCAACCAATCGTTCTAAATATTAGTCTTACTTGAGCTAGATCTAACTGACAAAGATTCTTAAAAACGTTGTCCTTTGGGTTCGATCCTCAACTATACTGCGATAAGATCCATCCTCTTGCGGGTGGTATTGTTGCACTTGGTTTTGGTAAAAGCTCGGGATATAAACTCCGAGTGAATTTGTTAGTGCATTCAAAAAGCCACATCAAATTCTGGCGCCGTTGCCGGGGACAACCGAATCAGTCAGTCAAATCTAGTTCCTTTTAAGACTAATCTAGGATTTTGCTTTTTGAAACTATCGCTCATCTACTTGACCGTTATTTTACTTTGTGGATCTCACTTTCAAATCATCTCAAATTTCAGGTGCTCTTTCAACGTTTAGTGCATGCACCGATCGGATAGTCTTGGACGCACAGCAAGCTTCGATCCCGAGATTGATAGAACCTTCCATTGTCAGATCCGAGAAAATCAAGCTAGGATGGTGCAAGAGGAAGAAGTAGCCCGAAGAGTGGCTCAAGCCATCAATGTACAAAGAGAGATACTAATGCAAGAAGCCCGAGCTGTAGTTCAACAGGAGATCTTAGCAGCACATGCAGCAGCGGAAGCAGCGGAACTTCAGAAAGATCTTAGAGAGTTCTCTATCCCAAAGGCCGTTAATGTCTATCATCCGGTGCAGACTCCTCCCATCGAAGCTGCCAACTTTGAGATTAGAGCACATTGGATAACTTTGCTTCAAAACAACCCCTTCTACGGCAAAGAAGCTGAAGAAAACCAAGCTCATCTTCTCCGATTCATCGACCTATGTGCTATGACGAAGCAAAATGGAGTCTCCGATGATGCCATTCGACTCCGTCTTTTTAAGTACTCTCTTGCTGATAGAGCCATGAGTTGGTACAATTCACTACAGAGTGAAGTGCCCATCACCACCTGGGAGCAGCTCCAAAATGCTTTTCTAGAAAAGTTCTACCCCCATCTCTTACATATGAAATCAGGGGACAAATCACAAATTTCACTCAGGTCCTAGGAGAAACCCTTTCCGAAGCTTGGGATAGGTACAAGGAGCTCCTATGCAAATGCCCACACCATGGAATTCCTAAGAACCAGCTGATAGAGATATTCTACAGGGGTGTGGAGGATGATGTAAAGATGTTCCTTGACTCCTCGTCTGGAGGGAACTTCATGCTGCAAAGTTATGACAGCGCATGGAGAGTAGTCACCCTGGGAGCAGAAAATCAAGCCAATTGGGGCAGATCTGTTGGTAAAGGAGTCTTAAAGGTAGCCATGGCTGAAGCTATCCCGGAATACAAATCTATAGCTGAAACTTTGAAGGTCTTAGTTGCAAAGCAAGATCATATAGAATCATCCCTTGCTGCAATTGGAAGAGGACATTCTCCTACTAGGCAACTAGAACAAGTCAAGTCCCCTTCTTTGTTTTGTGAAGCATGCAAAGGCACTGATCATTCCACATTGTCATGCAATGTTCTCTACGATGTTGTTTTAAGCAATGCCTATGGACAAGGAGATAATTGCCAGATGGAAAATCTTAATGCTATTAACACCATCCCTGGGCAGAACTCTTACAATCTGAATCAAAATAGGAATCACCCAGGTTTCCAATACGGGAACCCTTCAGGAGCTATGAACTCACATCAATTTGGTCCGAACAATCAACCCAGGGGACCATCTAGTTACCAGTATAACCAACAACAGAACTTTGGGAATCACGGAAACTTCAAAGGAAATTTTCAGAACAGAAACTACAATAATTTTCAGAACAATTCTCAGTATCAGAACCTGAATCAGTAGCAAAGTCAGGCAGGATCCATCCCTCCCGATGACAAGCTATCTACAATTGAAAAGTTGTTGCAAACACAACAAATGATGATAGCCAACCAACAAGCCCAACAAAAGGCTATTGAAACTCAACTAGCTCAACTCACTGCTAGCATAAAGCCACAAGCTGGAGTCTTTGCCGGACAACCTGAGAACAATCCAAAACATCTTGAACAGCTGAAGGTGGTCGCCACTAGATCAGGGAAAGATTATTCAGATCCTCCAGCAAAGACAATTGTGGTTATCCCTGACGAGAGTGAACCTATGACGAACCAAAATTTGACAACACCAGAATCGCAATCAAAGGAAAGCAAGACTAATAAGGGAAGTTCTGAAAAAGTTGTCGATGAAGAAATAGAGACACCAGAGCCAGATATTCCTGTATACAAGCCTCGTGTTCCTTTCCCATACCGTCTAAGGGAAACCAAGCTTGATGCCAGATTCATCAAATTTAAAGAGGCTATGAAGAAACTCCATGTTGATATTCCATTCCTAGATGCTCTTAATGAGATACCAGCCTGGACCAAGTATTTAAAGTCGCTTCTCACCAAGAAGTACATCACTGAAGAGTATGAAACTGTAAAATTTGCTGCAACCACATCAGATATCATACTAAGCAAGATGCCAAAGAAACAAAAAGATCCAGGATCCTTCGGAATCTCATGTCACATTGGTGACTCATCATGCAAGAAAGGATTGGCTGATCTTGGCGCAAGTATTTCTATTATGCCGCTGAGTCTATGCAGGAGAATAGGGTTCGCAGAGTTGCTTCCAACTGCTATGACCATTCAACTTGCGGACAATTCGATAAAAAGACCGTTAGGAATTCTCGAAGACATCCCGGTCAAGGTAGGCAAGGACGCATATGTTCCATGTGATTTTGTCATCATGGACATAAAAGAAGACACCAAATACCCTCTTATCTTCGGCCGTCCGTTCCTCGCCACTACTAGAGCCCTTATTGATGTTGAAGTAGGAACCTTACTGCTTAGGTTAGGTAAAGAAACTCTGGAGTTCAAAGTTTTTGAAAGCATGAGAAGACCAAGTATACAGGAGGAAGTCTATTTGATAGATTGTGTTGAGAAAATGTCGCAACTAACTCAAGAATACCACGAGTCATGCGATCCCTTAGAAACTGCTCTATCCGACCTATTTAATGACGAACCTATTGACCAACAAGATAAGGAGTGCATCGAATCTCCCAACCCTTCTAAAGAAAATGATGAAGCTACTTACAAAGAACTAAAGACTATCAGAACTACAGAAGAAACTAGTGAAAAACCAGAACCTCCTGAAATGAAGCCCCTGCCTGAAGGGCTGAAGTATACATTTTTAGACGATCTCAAGGCTTGTCCTGTGATCATAAACTCTGATCTAACAACCAAGCAAGAAGAGAAGCTTCTGGGGGTATTAAGAGAGAGCACGAAAGCCATAGGCTATAAGATGAGTGACCTGACAGGGGTCAGTCAAGCCTTGTGCATGCATAAGATCCCCATGATGGAAGACCATAAGCCAACCATCGAGCATCAACGAAAGTTGAACCCGAATATGAAGGAAGTGGTCCGTCACGAGATCATCAAACTTCTTACAGTTGGAATAATATACCTGATATCAGACTCACCTTGGGTAAGCCCAGTTCATGTGGTACCCAAGAAAGGAGGGACGACCGTTATAAGAAACGCAAACAACAAGCTCATCCCCACTCGAACAGTCACTGGGTGGTGGATGTGTATTGATTATAAAAAATTGAACAAGGCCACTCGAAAGGATCATTTTCCTATGCCCTTCCTCGATCAAGTTTTAGAAAGATTGGCCCATCAAGAATATTTCTGTTACTTGGACGGTTACTCTGGATTCAATCAGATTCCCATACATCCAGACGATCAAGAAAAAACGACTTTCACCTGTCCCTTTGGGACATATGCTTTTAAAAGGATGCCTTTTGGCCTGTGTAATGCCCCTGCAACTTTCCAACGTTGCATGACTGCCATTTTTGCAGGGCTTACTGAAACAGTTATGGAGGTCTTCATGGACGATTTTTCTGTATATGGGGACTCCTTTGATTCCTGTCTTAAGCATCTCTCCATGGTCCTCAAACGTTGTGAAGAAGCACATCTGGTGCTAAATTGGGAGAAATGCCACTTTATGGTAAAGGAAGGCATTGTCTTGGGCCACAGGGTTAGCAACAGGGGAATTGAAGTTGATAAAGCCAAGATAGAAGTCATATCTAAATTGGCAATTCCTACGAATGTAAAAGAAGTTCGCGCTTTCCTTGGTCACGCTGGATTCTATAGAAGGTTTATACGTGATTTTTCCAAGATAACAAAGCCGATGACCAATCTACTTTTAAAAGATGCTGATTTCAATTTCAATGATGAATGAGTCAAAAGTTTTAATACGCTGAAAAAAGCCCTTACGACTATCCCAATCATTAGAGCTCCCGATTGGGACCACCCCTTTGAAATTATGTGTGATGCCAGTGATTACGCGGTGGGTGCGGTCTTAGGACAATGCCTTGAGAAGAAACATTATGTTATCTATTATGCGTCGAAAACCCTCGATGAAGCTCAAAGGAACTATGCTACTACTGAAAAGGAACTTTTGGCAGTCATCTATGCCTTCGATAAATTCAGATCCTACCTTACTGGTCCGAAGGTAATCGTTTACACAGACCATGCTGCCATCCGTTACCTTATGGCAAAGAAGGATGCTAAGCCAAGACTGATCAGATGGATACTTCTTCTACAAGAATTTGACCTGGAAATAAGAGATAAAAAGGGGACGGAAAATGTTGTTGCGGATCACCTCAGTCGCATCCGCACTCTGGATGCTGTCAGGATCCCAATAAATGACTCCCTACCGGATGATCAACTCATGAGCGTCTCAGAAGCAGTACCATGGTATTCTGACTACGTAAACTACCTTGCTGCGGGAGTCATCCATCCCCAGTACACCGGGAACATTCTGAAGAAGTTTATGCACGATGTGGAGCATTACCATTGGGATGAACCATATCTTTTCAAACTTTGCGCTGATGGTCTGTATAGACGTTGTATCGCCAAAGAAGAAGCTCAATCTATTCTGGAGAAATGCCACTCGGGACCTGTGGGTGGACATATGAGCTCCAAAAAGACTGCCTTAAAGGTTTTGCAATGTGGATTTTTCTGGCCAAATTTATCCAAGGATTCTTACAATTTTGTCCTGTCCTGTGATAGCTGTCAAAGATCTGGCAATATAACCAAAAGAGACGAGATGCCACTAAATCTATGGCAAGAAGTTGAGGTATTCGACGTCTGGGGAATGGACTATATGGGGCCGTTCCCATCTTCTAATGGATTCTCTTACATCCTAGTGGCGGTAGACTACGTCTCCAAATAGGTCGAAGCAATACCAACCGTCACTAGTGATTCAAAACCAGTCATCAAACTATTCAAAGATGTCATCTTCCCACGTTTTGGAGTACCACGAACCGTGATATCTGACGGCGGCTCCCACTTCATTGAAAGAAGCTTCGAAGCTTTACTGAGAAAATATGGTGTCTCACACAAGGTTTCTTCACCTTACCATCCACAAACTAGTGGACAGGTAGAGGTCTCCAACCGCCAACTAAAAGCTATCCCTGAGAAAACCGTCGGGCGTAATCGCAAAGACTGGTCGACAAAAATCAATGACGCCTTATGGGCCTATCGGACTGCTTATAAAACCCCCTTGGGATAACCCCTTTTCGATTGATATATGGGAAAGCTTGCCACCTGCCAGTCGAATTAGAACATAAGGAATGGTGGGCAATAAAACAATTGAATTTTGATACGAAAGAAGCAGGACAAGTCAGGATTCTGCAACTCAACGAGTTGGATGAACTTAGAATGACAGCTTATGAGAATGCACGAATCTACAAAGAACACACAAAACTCTGGCACGATGGACATCTGAAAAGAAAAGACATACAAGTGGGAGATCAAGTTCTGGTTTTCAACTCAAGATTACGGCTATTCCCAGGAAAACTTCGTTCCCGCTGGTCCGGACCCTTCATCGTCAAAAACATCTCACCACACAGTGTCTTCTCTCTATGGAGTGAAGCGATAGGGGAATTCATAACAAACGACCACCGCTTGAAGTGATATTTTACCTCGACTGACATTGGCGCTGATACAACGATAGAACTGGAAAATCCAAAAGACCCACCATGATGCTAAAATACTCTGTCGAGCCAACGACATAAAACAAAGGTGCTTTTTGGGAGGCAACCCGACCAATAAATCTGTTTTACTTCTCCTTTTCAAAATTCTGTTTCTTACCTTATAGTTAAATTTTCCTTAAATAAAATTTGCCTTACGAGATAGTTCTTTTTCAGAACACGAGATCGGAGTGGCGCTGATCAGAACGAAATCATGCTCGGCAGTCATACCTGGTGTCTCCTTTTCCCTCCATCTTGAATTTAGGGTTTGCTCGAGGACGAGAAAATCTCTAAGTTTGGGGTGGAGGGTGGGTGGTACGTATTCCACTTCCACATACACACCCTCTTTTCATACTCAATATGTCTCTATCATAAAAAATTTTCAAATTTTTGAACAGATACCTGATGAAATTTTGACTTTTGTTGATAAAAATGTAATTAACTTTTTGCTATGCATCTTCTATCATAACATCCTCCTTATCCGAAGTGAATCCTCAACAGGACTGACTTTTGAAACTTGCCTCTTGCCTGAAACCATCCTGTGAAGCTTATGATTCCTAACATCATAATACTTTTTACAAAATGATAAGTATCTGTCAAACTGATAGGGATCAAACATGTCGTGCTTCCTAACTGACTAGTGGAACAATGGCTCGGAAACCTCACCGGATCCACATCAAGTCATTAATTGAGCAGAGTATGACGAAGAGAATAACCCAGTTTTGAATTGTAAATCAAGTTGCATTCCGATCTAAACTCTCTTCTACACTTCTTCTATCATCTTCGTATCCCTCCATCCATCAATACCACCAAAATAGCCAAACTAGTGCCAAACCCTAAAGTTCGGGGTGGCACGCCACTTTCCCCGTATCTGCTTCTTCCATACCCCTTCCAATAAATAGGGGCGTACCACCAAAAATGCAATCTCGAGTCGAATAGAGGAGAGATCTGCAACAAAAAAGATGCCAAAGTGCACATAAAAAGAAAATGCAATCTCGAGTCGAATAGACAAGAGATCTGCAATAAAAGATGCCATAGTGAACACAAAAAATATGCAATAAATGAAATTGCAAAACAAATAAAAATCTCGAGTCGAATAGAGGATAGATTTACTTCTTTCCATACCACCTTTCACTCCTTTTTCTACCTAAGGGCGCAATACATGCCCTACCATCCTGAACTACACCAGTGTCAGATCGGATGCATATTTGTTGATTCTACGGGTATCTCAGAACTCCTACAAAACTCTTAGACATTCTTGGTGTTGGAAAAAGTAGGGAGGAAGCGTTATTGGGAAACGAACTCAGGATCGAAGCTATGGAAAGACATGTTTAGTGGTCCCAGGAAGTTAAGGTACTCATTCATACTGAACAGAAAGAAAACATTTGTGATGCGAAGATGAAGAAATCACACGGATAGAAAGTATTTCATCAGGCAACAGTTTCAAACTTTATGTTACTCGAGGACGAGCAATGATTTAAGTTCGGGGTGTTTTGATGATTGCATACTCATCATGGATTTCAATTACCTTTTTGGAACAATTTCATCTCTTTTCCACATCTTTTTACCCTAATATGAATCATAATGCACAATACTTCTTAGTTGATTCAATAATAAGGATTTTAACTAAAATGCAGGAAAATCAAGCAACTCCATGCATACGGTCTCAAGACCGTTTGAATCCTTGCGGTCTCAAGACCGTTTGGGTCCACACGGTCCCAAGACCGTTTGGCGGAATACACGAAGAACGAATGAAGAAACTGATTGCCAAAGAAAGCCATGCGGTCCCAAGACCGTTTGGTCCCATGCCGTCTCAAGACCGTTTGGTCCCATGCGGTCCCAAGACCGTTCGGCCCCATACGGTCCCAAGACCGTTCGGTCCCATACGGTCCCATACGGTCCCAAGACCGTTTGGTCCCATGCGGTCCCAAGATCGTTTGGTCCCATGCGGTCTCAAGACCGTTTGGTCCCGCGCAGTCCCAAGACCGTTCGATGCGCGCGCAAGGACCGAGTGAAGAACTAAAGTCGTACGATCACGCCAAAGCCAGATCGATCAAAGCAAGACCGTCTGGCGCTCAAACGACCTCCAAACCGTTTGATGCCCACACGGTCTCAAGGCCGTTTGGTGCCCAAGCGGTCTCAAGACCGTTTGGCGCCCAAACGGTCTCCAGACCGTTTGGCGCCCAAACGGTCTCCAAACCGTTTGGGGTCATATCTGAAACTATAAATAGACCCCCAAGGTCCCCATTTGAAGCATTGGTTCCGGACGCCGACAGGCTGCCAGAGCACCACCCCGATCAAGTTCCACTCCACCTACTGCTGGTGTTGCGTCCAAGGAGGCTAAGAAGAGGAAGAAGACGGAGAAAGGAGCGCATCTTCTTCACCGGGCTGCATCCACCCTCTGCACCGAGCTCATGGTGGATCTATCTTTCTCTCCTATCCTTCTTGTATCTCGCATCATGAGTGAGTAGTCCTCTTTCGCTGGGGTGCGGGGACTAGCCCCGCTGCCCATGCAACCCATGTTCTTTTGTTAAACTTTCCAAGGCAATGTATATAACTCTTCATTTTGTCATTTATCGTTAAGCTTGTAGGTTGGTTATGTGCGGGTTTTCATCTTTGTGCTCCCTATGTTGCGAGAACTTCAATGCATGGGTATGAATGTCGTTTAGCATGTTAGACTCCTTGACGAGAACTTCCGATGGGATTCCTTGAGGTCGTAAGTGCGTGATCCGCGAGGGGACGAGCCATCTAGCCTTCGGTGACGCTTCTTTGCGCCTGACACCTGTATGGGGGGTTCACAACCTTAGTTGGATTTTGTATCTTCGTGCTTTTCGTCGATGTTTACACGTACTATAGTCGCTTGTTTGCTTAATGGTTGACGCGGTTGACTCCTTGACGAGAACTTCCGATGGGATCCCTTGAGGTCGTAAGTGCGTGATCCGTGAGGGGACGAGCCATCTAGCCTTCGGTGACGCTTCTGTGTGCCTGACGCCCGTATGGGGGGTTCACAGCCTTAGTTGGGTGTTGTATCTTCAGAGCCGTAAGACATGTGATCCAAATGGCGAAGAGAAATCGGCTGCCTATGGTGATGCTTACGCGGACCTGACGCCCGTATGGGGGGTTCTGCAGTAGCTCTATTTGGAGTGTTATATCGTGCCTGGATTGTTTGCAAAAGAGTATGTTTGTGTGTGTAGCGGTTGTCAAACCCGGTACCATCCCAGCAATTCCATATCATTGATCTAAACCCATCTTTTATTCCGCATTTACTTTCTTGCAATTAGTTTAATCAAACCCAAATCAACCAATCGTTCTAAATATTAGTCTTACTTGAGCTAGATCTAACTGACAAAGATTCTTAAAAATGTTGTCCTTTGGGTTCGATCCTCAACTATACTACGATAAGATCCGTCCGCTTGCGGGTGGTATTGTTGCACTTGGTTTTGGTAAAAGCTTGGGGATATAAACTCCGAGTGAATTTGTTAGTGCATTCAAAAAGCCACATCAAGAAGCAGTGAAAATATAAATAACATTTGCATAATAGCATTGGGGAATAAAACCCATGAAATAGATCAAGTAAATGAATGGGCCAGCATTGGCCATAGAATTATTCAAATAATCAAATAAATGAGCCACAATGGCTATAGAATTTTCATGTAAATAAAGAGCCAAATAAAAGGAAATAGAGATATTACAAGGCTAGCACAATATGAATGTAGGGTTGGATAAAAGCCCAACTGGAGGTTAGGTTAATTGCACATTCTTACATAAATTAGGATGCACATATATAAATAGATTTCACATACTGAAATAGGATCCACATACTTAAATAGGGCTCATGTATATAAATAGGATCCACATACCCTATTGTAGATTCACATCCATCATTATCACTGATTAGATTGTATCAACATCCATTAACCCTAGTTACAAACATTTCACATAAATTAGCATTTATTAAGCATAAAGTATAAAGGAAAATACCTATTTTAGACCTTATTCGACAACCACTAATTTAGGAATCAAAACTAGGACCAAAAGATCACTTAGGTTTCACTTATTAAGAAAACATAT
The DNA here is from genome assembly GCA_963693085.1 of Alisma plantago-aquatica. Classification (NCBI taxonomy): domain Eukaryota; kingdom Viridiplantae; phylum Streptophyta; class Magnoliopsida; order Alismatales; family Alismataceae; genus Alisma; species Alisma plantago-aquatica. The sequence continues at coordinate 600,552,752 of OY856410.1, read as the reverse complement.
TTTATTTCTCAATTTGGAGTTGAAATGAATTAATTATGATTTTTAGAACATTTAACATACTCAAAATGGAATTCAAGGTAAACTTCGAAATAGCATTGGGAATCAGGTCTCAAAAACAATAAAATCCTATTCTACATGAAAAATCCTTTCCAATGAATATTTACTCAAATTTTTTCGATAACGTATCGAATTTCTATGATTTATTTGCTCTAGACCAATTAGAGAGCAAGAAAAATCCATGTAGGGTAAAAAGGCTTGTGAGAAACAAAATGGCAAAAGACCAAAATTCCCTTGGCATTAAAATGGAAAGGATGGAGTGTGTGAGTGTAAAAGCATAAAAATGATCGGTCATCTTCTACCTTCAGCGCCAACCATGGGCGCGAAGGAGCAACTTGCCCATTTGGGCGTTTCCACGTTTCTTGACCAAATCAGACGTACAGGTACTCGAAACAAAGCTTAAGATGAGAGGAACTCACGAGTGTACTTTATTGTGTTTCATCTATCACATATCATCCCAGAAAAGGGCCGTAATGTAGGGAGAAGCTAGATGTGTTGGTGGCAAAACGTGGACGTTTCAGGCAAAATTAGCACTTGAGGAAGCTCGCACAGAGGCTGGAGGAGTTGTGGATGATGGTATATATAGGTGCGGAGGTGAAAAGAGATGAAATGATGTGGGAGAGGAGAAGCCATGGATGGATCCTTTGGGCACTTCGGCCATGGTGCACGGCGGCGCACATTCCAAGGCTTAATGGTGCGGCTCGTGGAGACGAAGCCAACAAAACTTAAATCTCGCGAAATGGTCGAGAAACGAGGGAGAACGAAGTGGAGGAGACTAGGTGTCCTCTTGGTCGGTGGGATGGAGGTTGAAGATGACCCCAGATCCATTGGATCAAGATCCAATGGGGGCCAAGTGCGTGACACATGAAATTAATGCAATGAATACAATGTCGATTCATCTACTATAGTTAAACTATATGGGAACTTGTAAAAATCATTTGGAGGGTCAAATGAAGTCCAAATGACCTCAAATTTTAACCATAGGTTTATGACAATACCTAGAACGATTCTATGTGTTTAGTTTATCTAAAATCACATGGTTAGGTCCTTAATTAATTTATAGACTATTAAAGCATATAATAAAGCATAAAAAGAGAAATTAATATAAAGAATATATTTTAATGACATAATATGGTATATCTCGAGATATTTGTTACATATAAACATTATGGGTCATATATCAACATATAATACTCTTATTAGTTCATTATTTCCCTATTTGGAGGAGAGAGAAAGTAAAGGGGCTAATTACTCCTATACATTAACTCAAATACATTGTTACTAGTATATTTATCCAAAAGCTCCAAATTAACATTATATACTTATATTATCAAATTAATGGTCAAATTGCATGATTATACCTCAGTTATCTCATTAGATGGGTTATTTGTGAAAACCCCCTACATAAAAATAAATGTAGGTAATTTGTGAATTATACCTCAAGAAAGGCTCGAATTCAATATTGAGGCCCAAGAAGGCTCAAAAGGATGGGAATTAGTAAAGGAGGTCTAAAAGGACTAGAAAGCAAATAAAAGTACAAAAGTGGGTACATTGTAGGGAGGACCCTGAGATTCAGTATGTTACATGTTCTTAGACCTGAAATCACTACACTCGTCACATGTCATTGGGTACACTTTGACATCATCAAATGCAATCTTGAAACATGGGTTGTTATAATGGTGATGATTGGGTGTGTTATAACCCCAATTTTTGGGTTTAAGTGGTGAGAAATATAATTTCTCATATTAAATATGTTTGAAAAAATAATCATACATTTGGTTGAGAATAATTGGATTTCATTTAAAATAGCCTTGTTATTTGATTGGTGGGCTTTATTGGCTATTGGGCTCAATAACATGGCAATAATAAAGAAAATTCAATTAGTGAATGAATAATTGAATAATTGATAAAAGAAAAATGTGGAAACCTCTAGAAGGCAAATCCAAAGAGGATTTCGTGCCTCTTGGGTTCCTTGTACTCCAAGGAGTACAAAGTTGCATAAATAAAGCAATAAGAAAAGAAAAGATTAATTATGTATTTCTTTATTAAGAAGGAAATTGAAAATAATGTTAAAATGTGGAAAATGAATGAAAAGAGGTATAAATGAGATTTCTTGGGGAAATTTCGTATCCATGAGGTTTCTAATGATAAAAGGGATGCCAATGAGGCAAATAAAAGTGAAATAAAGAGAAAATCTCATAAAGAGATAATTTAATGAAAAATAAACATAAAGTTGAGAATAATGCATTTCGATGCATCTAGAGGGATAATAAGTACCCTTCAAGAGGAATTTCGAAATCTTTGAATCCCTTTGGTTTCAAGGAAGAATAAGAAGAAGAAAAGGCAAATAAAACAAAAAAGAGATTAATGTGATAAATCATTATAAGAATTTTGTTATTATCAAGAGAGAATATTTGCTTTAAGAAAAGAGGTTTTGTGCTATAATTCTAGAAGGGAAGTATTAAAGAAATAAAAGAAGTGATTTTCGTTTTTATAATAATCCAAGAGATAATGTATAAAGGAGAGAAGGATTTCCTTTCCATAAAGGAATTTGTTTCCTATTTGGAATAGAACAATGTTAAACCATAGGTGGTCGTGCTAGGGCATGGGTATTCACCCTATATAAAGAGGGTAAGGCCCAAGTTCGAGTGAAAGAGAGGGACAGAGAAACCCGCACATCCTTCTTCCACACTTTTCATTCCTAAACCCTAATTAAGAGGTTCTGCGTGATCAGGAGGTTTGGTGGCGGCAAGGGTGGCTTGAAGTGTCACCTTGATGTCCCGAGATGCCAAGAAGATGATTTTCCATCGCGGCCGTGCCCTGGACAAAGCGCTACGGCTGCCGCAGGGCTGCAGCACCTGCTGCAGGCCGCACGACGACCTTGCTCCCACCCGCCGCTCTAGTCAAGATCTGGGTGGAGCCTTGAGTTCGGAAGGAGGTGGCGGAGAGAAGGAAGCCTTCTCCGGCGACCTTCGGGGTCCAGAGGAGAGAGGACAGGCGGCGCAAGCCGCGTCTAGGGTTGCTACGGCGGCCTGATTGCAGATGTCTGAGGTTGAAGACGAGCAGGAGACAAGTTGGACGGAAATGCCCTTCCGCGGGCTAAAGGGCGGGCTACTTAACCGAGGGTAAAGTGGTCTTTGCGTTATGTTTTCCAAATCAAACGCGTGCATGGATCTAATGACGTGGCAACATGTCATTGGCCGAGTAAGTATTTTCTTGCAAAATTCATATCTAGCAAACCGTAACTCGGATTTAGACGAATCTTATATGAAAATTTATCCTCTGAACGAGAGGAATCTATTAAAAATATTATCAAACATTGATTATGTTTCTAATTGCAAAAGTACTATAAGTTGATGAAAAGTGCTTTAAAGTTGAGTTAAAACCCTATTTGTAATTAGAGGTTGAATCTAAGATGTTTAATGGGTTAATTGAAGTAGTAATAACCTGTTGAATGATAATGCTAGATTCAAACCTGATCTAAAGGTAGAATTGCATGATTTAGTGTTATACCTCATATAAGAATGATTAAATAATCTAGAAACCCTAATTTAGGGTAAAAGAAGATAAGATCATATTTAGATTGAAAAATGTGAAAATATGATTGTTAAATGATAGTTCTAAGTTTTTAGTATATGAAAGTCCTTAATTCTGGATAAATACCCTAAAAGTTGTAATTAGGGTCTTTTCATGAATAAAGTATGGAATTGATGGGAAAATGAGTTCATATGTTAATTAGACCCTAATGAACTTTGAATTAATGATAAATGCACATAATGATTTTGTCATGAATTAAAAGGGATAAAAATAGTATCTTTAATGTAAAAGAAGTTTAATGAAATTAATTTATGAGTAATATGCCTTTAAATGTGGAAATAGGGTTATATGTTGTGGAAATAACGTTAGTATTGAAGAATAGATAAAATAACTAGGGTTTTTGAATAATCGCATAAAATTAGGGTTTAATGCGGTGAAAGATAAAGGGAAACCCTAATTGTATAATGAAACCCTAAGATAGACACAAAACCCTAGAAAGTGAATCCAAGTAAATAGAGTAGTTTTTGATGAAGAGTGTAACAATAGAGTACATATTCTTTTCAGGAAATATGTGATGATTGAATTACTTGCTTGGATATGTTGATTGGCTTGATTATATATACATGAAGTAAATGTTCAATAATCTACATGACTCTTCAAATCAGGTATGTGGTTACTTATGGTTAACCGTTTAGGTTTCCCGGCGTTTTTCCGAACGTTTTATCGCTTGGATGCAACTAAACTGCTTGGATGTTCATATTGCAAATATAATGTGGCTATGACTATCACTTAATGTGTATACCTATAAACTCAGATCCTGGTTCTCTCTGTGGTGAAATAGCTAACCTAGTACATGGCTACCTATGGTAGGTCATCAGGTTAGAGAAGACCTAGTACATGGCTACCTATTGGGTAGGTCCATCACGTCTATGGATGACCTAGTACATGGCTACCCATTGGGTAGGTCCATCAGGTCAATGGTTGACTTAGTACATGGCTACCATGGAGGTAGGACCATCAAGTCATAAAGAGTTAGAGATTGGGCTATCCTCGGATAGTGTCATGCGACTCTATACCTAAAAGAGAGGTGATATCCATGTCCACTGCAGGGACAGCCCAGAGTTGTGAATATGTATGGATTGAGTTATATGGTTTAAAACGTAATATTGTTTGTTAAATCATTAATTGAATGATTATGTTGTTAACTTAGTTGAACAATTATTTGCTTCTCCCCCACATACCAGCTTCGGCTGACCGACGTTTTGTTTGTCGGCGTTTTAGGTACAATGAAAAGAACAAACAGTAAAGTGGCACATGTGATACTAAAAGAGAGTTAAAGTATAAAGGAAGATTAGATAGATTAGTATCGGTGTGGATAGAAGTTTAATGAACCAAGTTTTCAAAAGGTATGTAAAGAAAAATTTTATTACCATTTTCAGTATAGTCTGTTAGAATTTGATAATTGTTTATGGTTATATGCCGAACCTTTGATCCGGGATTAATGGGTGCGGCTTCAACCTCTTGGTCTCCCTTAATTGAGGGTTACTGAAAGGTGAGGTCGTAACATTTGGTATCATAGCGTAGGTTCCTCATTTAACCATTAATGATTATTAAATTTTACAAACTCCATAGAACTCAAGGGAGTTATTAGAGGAGTATCCGAATGATGGAGGTGTCTAGAAAGGGATCACGACCGGGGGCTGGCAAGATTTTCCTCCGCACCGCTAGTCGGAAAACGAGGACTCCCGGACCCGTGTGACCGCCTGGCCAAAGTCTTAGGGTATGAATCGAAATAAGATACCTTTAGGAATTCTCATCTTATTCATCCCTTCTCATCACAAAATTCTGATAAGGACATAAAGGATTAGGGTTTCCTTTCTTCTCCTCGCCCTCTTGAGGTATGGGTAAGGTTAATAAGGTTTAAGGAATCCTCCACTAAATTAATGAAAGGCATGTAAACAAGATGTCATGGACATAAGCTTAATAGAGTAAGTGCAAAATAAATAATAGATACGTGCTTAGGTCGTATGACATAAGATGTCATGTCCTCAGAAGAGACCTGAGGTTAGACCTTTTGGTCAGGAGGATAAGTCAGTCTTGGAGATAGAGATCTCCATTTCCAGGAGAGACCTGGGACATCCTATGAGGACATGCTAACCCTAAGTGAAGGTTAGAGATGAGTTGGACCAGGTGTTTGAAAGGACATGCCTTTGAGATGCCATATGATCCATGAGTGACCTAACACCTTTGGCAACCCAACCCTGGGAAGGGTCGTGCGTGTTAGAGTAAAGGATAGCTTCATAGGGATGAGGTTAGTGAAGGACCTTAGAAAACCCTATGGGCTTGTAGGTCATAGCTGGCACCTAGGGCACGTCATAGTGCTGACAGTAGGGTGAAACCCTGGATAAGGAATTATGATAGAGCATAAAGGGCTATGGATAATCTTGAGCAACCCTAAGTTTGAACCTAGGCTTTGCCCATGTAGAGCATGCTTTTGAGTATGGACCTTCATGAAGAAAGGACCTCTAATGGTGAGGTTGAATGTAGGGTTAGCCCTAGAGGGAGCAGGAAACCCAGCAAGAAGGTTGGAAGCCTAAAACCCTGAACAATGGATGATAATGGTTGCCTCATGATCGGTCCCTGAAAGATGATGATACCTTGGTTGTCTTTAGAGGGACCGAACCCTTGAGAAAAGATGAAGCTTCTGGTACCTATGTGCCTATGGTAGAGGTGTTTACCTTCCGAGGAAGGAAGAAGATGTTTTGTATACCCTAAAGTGGATTAGTAACAGGTAATGAGGCCTTGTACCTTTTGGTTTGTCCTTGAGGAAAATCCAACTCTAAGTGTTGCTTGAGTTGAAGGATGACAAGGAGTGTATGTCTTGCTTTTTAATGCTTGGTTTGTAGTTAAGAGATAGAGCATGCAGTTTGGGTTCCTAGACCTAAGAGGGGAAGTGGTATACCTAATGCTCATAATGAGAATTACGTTTCTATAGTTTCGAGCGGGGTACGCCTCATGAATAAAGGAAAAAGGGAAATCCCTTAAGTTTAAGGTATGTGTAATGAACCCCTCATAGCTAGGTTGATGATAAAGGAAGGTATGATCTTGATCCAACATTGGGGAAAGAGGACAAGTATGACCTACCATGGTTCAGTAGGTGATCTGGTTATGCCTTAATAGCTTGCTAGGGTTAAGTAGCCTCATGTGGATGAAAACCCTAGACCTAAGAGCTTTTATGACCTTGCTGTCAAGAGATCGTTTTCCTCCCATCTTGGGAGAGAGACACCTTTGGTAGGGTGTATATCAGATTTGGTTAGTTTAAGGTAACCTAAAGAGGTCTCTTAGGATCTTGAGAAGCTATGTGAAAGGTACATGGTATGAGAATGAACCCGTAGGCCCATAGATATCCATCTCTAAGGGCATACAGATGTGTTACCATGGTGGTAACCGGTATAGGGCCTGACCAAGGTAGGTAGGTTGCCTTAATGCTTATGAGCGGATGAGAGTCGGCCCATGAATGTAGAAAGAGAGATGATGAAGACTTGGGTAAGATTCTAAGTGAACATGTACTATAATGGAAAATCCTAAGTCTATCCTAGGGTCAGGTAGGGATAAGACCGATAAAAGGAGGAGTTGCCTAATTCCCAAGTTGCACATGACTATAGGGTCGGGAGGTAACAACCATCATTGTCTGAGGGCCATGGGTTAGGAGATTGATCACCTTCATGAACTCATGGGACCCAAAGGGCAGATGAGTAGGGCACTCTCTTGATGCATGAGGGAAGAGGGATGACCCCAAAAGAGTCGGTACCCTATAGACCTAGAGGAGATGACCAAGGATATAAATCTCAGTAGGTCCAAGACTAGTTTGATATCATGATGGTTGTGAGGAAGTGACATATGTGGCACGTTGCAACTTAGATTTAAAGGTGTACTGGCAAGGTGGGATGTACCATCTCTACTCTTGGAACAGGAAGAACTCTGTATTTGGACTGCAGCCAAATGCTTATTTCCTCTTGTTATGGGTGTGAGAGATAGGACATTATGCATGTCATACACCAAGGATAAGAGATGATGTAGGTTGGAGCGTTGCCACAAGGAATGAGGATAGAGAAGATAACCTACCCTGGTAAAGTGAATGATACATGGATGGTTTGTAAACCCTAAGAGGAATGAGGTAGTCACCTTATGAGGATGTTTACAAGTTATACTAGGTTGAGTTTGGTCACCATGATGATGAAATTAGAGAGTGTTCTTATGAAGATAAAAATATAGTTTGAGGTGTCATGATAAGCGAAATACATGGAAGTGTAATGTTACCTAATACCTAAGGATGTGAAGTGGTAATGGATGCTCTGGTTGAAATACATCTGACTTGTTTGACCAGAAGCTAGAAAGGGTTGGTTGATTAACCTTAAGTTCGAAAAGGAGAGGTGTTTGGATAACGCTTAGATGTAACAAGATACCTTGAAGAGTTATGGTTGTTTGGTTAGCCAATCTACTCCTTGATGCAATAAAAGGATGGTGGTGGAACCTCAGGTGCACTTCTTTGGAAAAGAAGGTGATGAAACCCTGATATGAGTGGTTTAGGGTTCAGAAGAATCGATCTTGAGGAAGCATGACATATAGGAAATCATGACTGAAGACCACCATATATCGTAGTATATGGCAATAGCACTTTGGATGCTTAAGATGAAGTTGCATGTGGTTTATGGCCATGCAAGCCAAGGGTAAAGGATGAACACCAGTAACCCAGTGCAGTGATATAAAGGATAAAAGTCCCAGAAAGAGAAGGGAGTTCATCACTATGGATGTTGTAAGACTCCCCTGGACCAAGGAAGGTCAAGATGCAATATGGGTTATGGTAGTCCACCTTACCTAGATAACATGAGAAAGAAAGAGTTTTGTCAAGGGACAGATCTGGTTGAACTATCCATGAGAGAGAGATGGTTCAACTATGAAGCGAGTTCAAAGGTTTTTGAGTTTGACCAAAAGATTCCCTTCCATAAAGTGGGAGTAGGTACATGAAGAACTCTATGTTAGTATAGTTTATCACCCCTAACTATGGTTAGGATGGTCCAGACTAAAGGGGTCTGATGAGGGCATGTGTGCTTGTTCAGGGTGATAACTAGAGACAGTTCTTGTCCTATGAAATATGTGACAATAACCACCATAACCATGTATCAGGTTTTATATGAAGCTCTGTAAGGGAGGTTGTGTCGGTCACCACTTCAGTAAGGTGATGTTGGTGAAAGGACCATATGATGGTTAGAAAAAGGACCACAGTGCGTGTAGATAAAGTCACTTTGATCGTGAAATGGCTGAAAGGAGCCTAGAGACGATAAGAGTCGTAAGTAGATGCAAAGTAGACTGACATGCAGTTCACTGTGGGAGAAAATGTAACGTGAAAATCCGACCCCTCTAAGTTATAGCTAAGAGAGCTGAGTCCCCGATACATGGGTCCATTAGAGATGGATGGGTGGAGAAGGTTAGGTTGACCCTACCCCTCGGGATAGAGTAATAAGAAATGTTTTCCATGTGTCCAATTTAGAGCACTATGTGAGGTACCCGACCATGTGCTGAGCAATGAACCTAGTGAGCCCCAAGGGAGGTTGAAATGGCCTGAGTCACCTGTGTAGTTTATAGACGCCAGGATGAAAGAACTCAGAGAAAAGAATATGTGATAATAAAGGTTCTTTGGAAATGCCATGGGTACGGAAAAGCCACATAGGGGCCAATGATGGACATGGAAATTTTTTATCCTGTATTGTTTGTTTGCTTGTTTGAATTTTGAGGACAAAATTCCTATAAGAGGGGAAGGATGTTATAACCCCAATTTTTGGGTTCAAGTGGTGAGAAATATAATTTCTCATATTAAATATGTTTGAACAAATAATCATACATTTGGTTGAGAATAATTGGATTTCATTTAAAATAGCCTTGTTATTTGATTGGTGGGCTTTATTGGCTATTGGGCTCAATAACATGGCAATAATAAAGAAAATTCAATTAGTGAATGAATAATTGAATAATTGATAAAAGAAAAATGTGGAAACCTCTAGAAGGCAAATCCAAAGAGGATTTCGTGCCTCTTGGGTTCCTTGTACTCCAAGGAGTACAAAGTTGAATAAATAAAGCAATAAGAAAAGAAAAGATTAATTATGTATTTCTTTATTAAGAAGGAAATTGAAAATAATGTTAAAATGTGGAAAATGAATGAAAAGAGGTATAAATGAGATTTCTTGGGGAAATTTCGTATCCATGAGGTTTCTAATGATAAAAGGGATGCCAATGAGGCAAATAAAAGTGAAATAAAGAGAAAATCTCATAAAGAGATAATTTAATGAAAAATAAACATAAAGTTGAGAATAATGCATTTCGATGCATCTAGAGGGATAATAAGTACCCTTCAAGAGGAATTTCGAAATCTTTGAATCCCTTTGGTTTCAAGGAAGAATAATAAGAAGAAAAGGCAAATAAAACAAAAAAGAGATTAATGTGATAAATCATTATAAGAATTTTGTTATTATCAAGAGAGAATATTTGCTTTAAGAAAAGAGGTTTTGTGCTATAATTCTAGAAGGGAAGTATAAAAGAAATAAAAGAAGTGATTTTCGTTTTTATAATAATCCAAGAGATAATGTATAAAGGAGAGAAGGATTTCCTTTCCATAAAGGAATTTGTTTCCTATTTGGAATAGAACAATGTTAAACCATAGGTGGTCGTGCTAGGGCATGGGTATTCACCCTATATAAAGAGGGTAAGGCCCAAGTTCGAGTGAAAGAGAGGGACAGAGAAACCCGCACATCCTTCTTCCACACTTTTCATTCCTAAACCCTAATTAAGAGGTTTTGTGTGATCAGGAGGTTTGGTGGCGGCAAGGGTGGCTTGAAGTGTCACCTTGATGTCCCGAGATGCCAAGAAGATGATTTTCCATCGCGGCCGTGCCCTAGACAAAGCGCTACGGCTGCCGCAGGGCTGCAGCACCTGCTGCAGGCCGCACGACGACCTTGCTCCCACCCGCCGCTCTAGTCAAGATCTGGGTGGAGCCTTGAGTTCGGAAGGAGGTGGCGGAGAGAAGGAAGCCTTCTCCGGCGACCTTCGGGGTCCAGAGGAGAGAGGACAGGCGGCGCAAGCCGCGTCTAGGGTTGCTACGGCGGCCTGATCGCAGATGTCTGAGGTTGAAGACGAGCAGGAGACAAGTTGGACGGAAATGCCCTTCCGCGGGCTAAAGGGCGGGCTACTTAACCGAGGGTAAAGTGGTCTTTGCGTTATGTTTTCCAAATCAAACGCGTGCATGGATATGATGACGTGGCAACATGTCATTGGCCGAGTAAGTATTTTCTTGCAAAATTCATATCTAGCAAACCGTAACTCGGATTTAGACGAATCTTATATGAAAATTTATCCTCAGAACGAGAGGAATCTATTAAAAATATTATCAAACATTGATTATGTTTCTAATTTCAAAAGTACTATAAGTTGATGAAAAGTGCTTTAAAGTTGAGTTAAAACCCTATTTGTAATTAGAGGTTGAATCTAAGATGTTTAATGGGTTAATTGAAGTAGTAATAACCTGTTGAATGATAATGCTAGAGTCAAACCTGATCTAAAGGTAGAATTGCGTCATTTAGGGTTATACCTCATATAAGAATGATTAAATAATCTAGAAACCCTAATTTAGGGTAAAAGAAGATAAGATCATATTTAGATCGAAAAATGTGAAAATATGATTGTTAAATGATAGTTCTAAGTTTTTAGTATATGAAAGTCCTTAATTCTGGATAAATACCCTAAAAGTAGTAATTAGGGTCTTTTCATGAATAAAGTATGGAATTGATGGGAAAATGAGTTCATATGTTAATTAGACCCTAATGAACTTTGAATTAATGATAAATGCACATAATGATTTTGTCATGAATTAAAAGGGATAAAAATAGTATCTTTAATGTAAAAGAAGTTTAATGAAATTAATTTATGAGTAATATGCCTTTAAATGTGGAAATAGGGTTATATGTTGTGGAAATAACCTTAGTATTGAAGAATAGATAAAATAACTAGGGTTTTTGAATAATCGCATAAAATTAGGGTTTAATGCGGTGAAAGATAAAGGGAAACCCTAATTGTATAATGAAACCCTAAGATAGACACAAAACCCTAGAAAGTGAATCCAAGTAAATAGAGTAGTTTTTGATGAAGAGTGTAACAATAGAGTACATATTCTTTTCAGGAAATATGTGATGATTGAATTACTTGCTTGGATATGTTGATTGGCTTGATTATATATACATGAAGTAAATGTTCAATAATCTGCATGACTCTTCAAATCAGGTATGTGGTTACTTATGGTTAACCGTTTAGGTTTCCCGGCGTTTTCCGAACGTTTTATCGCTTGGATGCAACTAAACTGCTTGGATGTTCATATTGCAAATATAATGTGGCTATGACTATCACTTAATGTGTATACCTATAAACTCAGATCATGGTTCTCTCTGTGGCGAAATAGCTAACCTAGTACATGGCTACCTATGGTAGGTCATTAGGTTAGAGAAGACCTAGTACATGGCTACCTATTGGGTAGGTCCATCAGGTCTATGGATGACCTAGTACATGGCTACCCATTGGGTAGGTCCATCAGGTCAATGGTTGACTTAGTACATGTCTACCATGGAGGTAGGACCATCAAGTCATAAAGAGTTAGAGATTGGGCTATCCTCGGATAGTGCCATGCGACTCTATACCTAAAAGAGAGGTGATATCCATGTCCACTGCAGGGACAGCCCAGAGTTGTGAATATGTATGGATTGAGTTATATGGTTTAAAACGTAATCTTGTTTGTTAAATCATTAATTGAATGATTATGTTGTTAACTTAGTTGAACAATTATCTGCTTCTCCCCCACATACCAGCTTCGGCTGACCGACGTTTTGTTTGTCGGCGTTTTAGGTACAATGAAAAGAACAAACAGTAAAGTGGCACATGTGATACTAAAAGAGAGTTAAAGTATAAAGGAGGATTAGATAGATTAGTATCGGTGTGGATAGAAGTTTAATGAACCAAGTTTTCAAAAGGTATGTAAAGAAAAATTTTATTACCATTTTCAGTATAGTCTGTTAGAATTTGATAATTGTTTATGGTTATATGTCGAACCTTTGATCCGGGATTAATGGGTGCGGCTTCAACCTCTTGGTCTCCCATAATTGGGGGTTACTGAAAGGTGAGGTCGTAACAGGGTGACTTTGACACATGGGGACTTGACTGTGAGTGACAGATATGGGATTTGTCCTTCCTAAAAGGAGTATGATTTCTGGGGCCCCTTGATAAGCGAGACTGAGAATCATATGGCCATACTCATGTGATTAAATATATGATATGTGAACTCACATGCATCTCAGACAATCTTCTCTAGGTCAAGGAACATAGATTGAATGTCGAAGAGGATGACATTCCATGCCTCGAGTTCAATCCATGTGTTAGAGACAAAGAAACTATACGATCACTGTAACATTAATCACAAATTGTAGGTTGAAGTTGTTCTCCAACTTTCTGAGTTACTTGGGTAACAATTATAAGTTACTAGATTCCTCTCATTGCTTGTGATGTCATAAGTTGTTATGAGCATTCACTGCCAACATAAATTGGAACTTGCAGAGTCACACACAAAGGATACCCCTGGTAGAGGAGGTTGTCCATGAATGATGTTTAGATTGATAGTAAAGGTGTTTAGGTACTCAATTAAACATACAATTGATAGATTGGACTCAAAACTATCAAGTTCAAGTGTTGAACTAGCTGGTTTGAGTGTCAGGTCGATTGGAGGCTGCATTGGCAATGTCAGGACTGCCAACCGACCGGTTCACCCATGTGAGCTGATTGTTTTCTATGAGCCAACCGACCAGTTCACATGGTGAACCGGGTGGCTCATAGTATTGTCAATTGAGGAAATTGGGATTTTCCCTTATGTAGGAAAACGTTCACGTTTCACTTGTTCAATTTGATTGGTGTAAGGATTAATCTTTGAATTAATTGGAAACGATTGAGGAAAGTCAATTGCTGGCAAGTTTGGGAAGTGAAATGACACTAACCGATCGGCTCACACTCCCAACTAACTAGTTCACTAGTGAACCAATCGTCTCACCTTGACAAATGACCGATTCATTTATGAAACGACCGGTTCGCCTACCATAGTACAAACTATTATGGAAATTCTGGACCCTTCTACTCCCAAACAGATAGGGAACCCTGACCCTGCCCTCTACTATAAATAGAGGGGTACTTGGAGCTTCTCAGAACACACAACTCAGAGCATCAGTTTCTCTACAAAGTTTTTTTTCTCTCTGGTTCTGGTAACTGAGAGAGAATGAGAAAAGTGCTACCCGACAAGGGAGGCACAATGAGGGAAAGACAACTGGATATTTTATACAAATTTTATATTTTATTAAATTTGGGATATGACATGGATAACTCAATCATGCATATTAGAGAAAAAATTCAGAATATTTGAGTGTTCTTTGAATATGATTCTCGATCGAACTATACTTCAACCAAAATGCTGACAAAGTGCTTTTCAGTAGTGTAGTGTTTTATTTTTAGTTATTTATTGGCAACTCCAAATGATCTGAAATTTTAACTGGAGATCTAAAACTCAATCATGAACAAATGTAAAAGTTTTTACAATTTTTGGATCCATTTAGACCTTATCAGTAGATGAATTACAGTAATATTATTATGACAGAAAATTCTGCTGAAATAAGAGAAAGTATAGTGAGGGGTCAATGTGCAATTGACCCAAGAAGCTCAATTGCTCTATATGGTCAACCTAAGACACAAGGAGATCTCATAATTCATGATTCAATCCAGAGAAACGAAATCCTAGAGAGAGAGGGAGAGTTAGGGTTTAAGAGGAGAAAGTGATGGAGATGTTGACCTAGGGTTTTGCGGTCCGAGGAATGATGAAATCATGCAAGTTTATCTTCTTTGCATAGCCTTTCATCGTGAATCTTCTCTCACATGTCAAGATTCTGTCCCTCCTCTGATTTGATCTAAAATGGTATCAAAACTTTCCCTTTTCTCACTCTTTCTTCATAATCTCTCATTTCTAGGGTTTTCGAGTTAAAAGGAAGAAGAATTGGGTGAATAGCTAGGGATTTGATACGAGATCAAGATTTTCAGGGATGAACTGCATTTTTAAGGTGTTTTCACACCTTAGGGTGAGTGGGAACTTCCTTTAAATAATATATTACACGAAAATTGGTTAAATCATCCATAATCTTTAATTGCTTAGTATGAGACTACAAACCCTGCATTGTGTGTTTGATCTAAGTTGTTGTAAAATGATATGAAACAGATTCTTCCTCTGTTTGGATGAATTTTAGATGATAAAATCATATTAGAAATGTATACAATACATCCTAAAGAGAATTCTCTAAGTATTCATAGAGGTTATAAGAGTAAACTGAAATATAGGGAATTTGTCTATGACTGAAATTAATGTATAATTAAATAGAGAAAATTGTTTATCTGCATTCCCTTGGTTATGAATGATTGTTCCTCTGAATTCATAGTACATATATGTCATATACTATCTTGGATTTCATTTAAGATAAATAGTGTTTGTTTGATATCTAAGTAAAGACGGTGAAACCCTAGATGGGAGGAAAGTTGGATTTTTATGAATAGATATCGTACAATCCATTTGAACGGATTTTCTTGTCATGATACACTTTATTTATTCAATTTTATTATTGATGCATGTTATATCAGTGACTGACATGAAAACCCAAATTTAGCTCAGTTCCAAGGTTTCATACATATATTGATTTTATATGATTTGTTGATTGTAGTCTTTATTCAGTGAATGTTTATGTCACATGAAATCCTTATGAGAGCCATGTGATAAGTGAATGAGGTAAATGAAACTCTAAGGATAGGATGTGCAATGAATTAAGTATTTTGATATCAATGTTCTCAGTATGAGATGTGGTTATGTTTAATAGTTCAGTTGTGGTAAATTTTATCAGATGGTCTATGTAATGAATGGTTTACAAAGCTAAACTAAGATATGTAATGTGACGCACA
The DNA here is from genome assembly GCA_963693085.1 of Alisma plantago-aquatica. Lineage (NCBI taxonomy): Eukaryota > Viridiplantae > Streptophyta > Magnoliopsida > Alismatales > Alismataceae > Alisma > Alisma plantago-aquatica. The sequence continues at coordinate 600,537,080 of OY856410.1, read as the reverse complement.
ACCCAGGATTTGGGTCGATGTGCACGTTTTTTTAAGAAAGTGGGTGCAAATGACGATTATTTGTATGCTAAGTAATTAGCTCTTATCAGTATATTAAGATGTTTAATTGCATGATTCTAGTGTATAAGTGTGAAATGGACATGCATTATGTTTATTAAAGTATTTTAGTCTTCCTGCATTTACAGTATGTTGATTTCTTAGTAAATTACAATGTTTTAAATATACTGCTCTGCCAAGTTTAGAATGATGTACATGTTGTATTATTAACTTCAATTAAATAGACACATTACCATAGAGATATCAGAGTCAAGTATAACTAAGAGAAAGGTACAATGTAGAAAGAGATTTCCAAGAATAATAAAATAATAGATATAGGTGCCCTGAACACCGTAGATTCCCGACAGATGTATGCACTGTAGGGAGGAAACGATCCACCCTGGCAACAACCAGTATACGGGGATCGGATCGCACCCATAGAGCGTGCGGGGAGACGAAGCCCTAGAGGATGTCTCCTAAGAGAAGATAGGTTATCAAACATGAACCGAAGATCCCAGTGGTAACCCAGAGGTACCCACAGAGCATACCAAGATGAGGCCCACATAGCGTCTCAGACCCTCCACCTGTGTACTCAGCCTAGAAGGAGATTTCTACTTAAAGGCCAGTTGTTTAGGCACCTTAGTCAGACGTGATGGTTTGAGTCAAGCAGACCCAAATTTAGTTCTAAACTTAGCTTCCCGGGTTTTAAGCTAAGTCTTGTATGGTGAGATCGTAGTTCACTATGAGTCTTCATATGCAGAGTACACTGCATATGATCAGGGCATAAGCTAAAATATGTTCATATAGGTTTAAAGAGTTTCTTATAAGTAAGAAAGGCTAAGAAAGATTCAAGTACAGTTTCCCAGGAATTATTCTTTGTATGTTTCTAAATTATTAGTTCTCTTTGAAATTAATCAAGCATTCTCATATATTGATTTGGTCTTGTTGATATCTAGAGTATCCTACCATATTTATGATCATCAATGATCAATCTCTTTAAAGCTTACTACTGTTATAATTGATATTAGTTGCTTAAAAGTATATCTGTAATTATATTAGTGCTTTAGACTGTTTCTTTGAAGTACCCATTCACTGAACAAGTAGGCTCACCCCTCTACTCACAATTTTTAGGGATATCACATGGATTTGAATAAGGTAAAAGCATCAGAGTAGATCTACCAAAAGAGTTAAGTCTGATTATAGTTAAGTTCAGTCGGTCCCTGTCACTCTAGGTCATTGTAAAGAAATAAGAGAGAGTTGTGAATGATGTTTGTATCTTTGTTTCCTTAATAAGAGAGAATGCATTTGATTATCATGTCGTATGTACATGGAAGAGTGAGAAACAGAATGAATATATGGTTGTGTATCATTAATTTTGAGATCATATTAGAGTAATCAAGGTTTAATTCTCTTGTAAAGTTTGTTTATGTGATTCAATGTGAGAAAACAAAGAGTTTGAAAAATAAGAAAAAAAGTTAAGGTTGATATTTGTACTACGTTAAATCCTCAATTTATGCCCTAATCTCATGATTAGTGGTAATTGTGAGATCAAGGTGTAACAGTTTTGTATCAGAGTTTAGGATGAGTTGTCAGGGACCATTAAGTTAGTAAGTTAGAGTCATAAGTGTGGAAGATAGGAGATGTTTTGACGTTAGCTCTGGGGATTTGAGTATTTGGATATCCTAGCCTGGTATCTAAATACTTGGATCAACCAGTATCAAGCTACTATGTCTATTCTTTCATGTATACCCTGGCCAGGTATACAGTGGAAGGATGGTCTAGAGAGGAACCCTAGAAATCTTAGGGTTAGAAACAAGATAAGTAACATGAATTTAGAGCATAAATATAAAATGAGATAGAACTTTCATTTCTAATTGTTGTTTTATTGGAGATGAATATAAAAGCTCTTATATGTTTGAATTCAGATATTCAGTATTTTGAAATATATATGGGTCTTCAAGATTTGTTGTACACTATGCAATTATAGAATTTATTGATTACATTCCTTGTATCAAGTAGACTAGAAATGATCTTTGAATGAGCTTTCCTAAGTGGATAAGTTTTCTTCCACACATTTGAAATGAATAGGAGTTGAGTAATCCTGAGTAGCTCTTGGCGTTAGGAGTGCAGGTTTGGCCTAGTCCGGTTGGTAGAATGCATTACTGGGATCTAATGACTCCTATTAGTAACATAACAAGAGTAAATCCTGGATAGATTATATCCAAATTCTAGTATGAATGCGTATACTCTAAGATTTTGAAGTATAAGGGAAAGACTGGGATAACTAAGAATTAGTTGGAACCGATATCTTAGATCCAACTTTGGGGCCTCATATGAGAAACCCTTAATTAGGAATAAAGGAACACGACATAAGGTACAAATTTAGTTTAAATATTAGTATTATATGAACTCTAAATATGAAATATGGAAAAGATATGAGAAAAGTATGTAAGGGGCCAAGATAGTAAGAATCAATCATGAGGAATGGATTATATAACCGAGTACAATGTTTTTAGGTATTCCAAAGCAAAGGGAAAATAGAAGAAAAGAGCTAAGTACACAATAAGTACATAGAAGGGAAGAGTCTTCAGAAGAGTTAAAGTGAAGAGAACTAGATGAGCATGTAAATCATAAAACTAGGATAAGTAACTTAGTTGAAACAAAGAGAAATGTTGGAAATCATTAGCTTGATTAAGGAATGAGGGCTTTGATACAATTGAGAGAATGGAATGTATACCTTTATTAATAAGTTTAATACATTCATCCTTACTACCTTTGGATTTCAAGTCTCTATAGAACAACAAACTCGTTTCTAAAAGAAGAATAAAAGTGTAGCTTAACCAATGAATAAGTCATACAAAGGTAGACTATATTCAGGATGGAAAAACTTGATTAAAAGAGAAACTATCTTTCACCCATGCATGAGCTGTATGATTTAAAATGAAGGATATGTAATGTGTTAAACATGTGGTGATACTAGTAGAGAGATTATTGATTTAGAATTTCAACTTCACATTAGTAGAAGGATAAAAGGAAATATATGCAACATGGTATACATGATCATACACATAATAGAGAAACATGATCATAAGAGAAAACTAGAAGTTAAAGATGACAGGTGGAATAGTAGTATATGGTAAGGGGATTATGGAAAGTTAAGAAGGGTTTGAAACATAATGGAGTAATATAGATTCTAAAAGAAAGAGTTTGCGAGATTCAAGAAAGTGTTAATTAGGCAAGTATCCTTGTTGATAATTAATTTAAACCTAAATATGAGAAATGTATTATTGAATGTTTGAAGATAAGAATTCTAAGTCTCAAAATCATATTCTCTTTCATATCTTCCTTAATGAGAGCAATGTTGGAATGAAGTGATAAGAAAATGAATCATATATGATGCATAACCACCGTGGTAGAGACATCTAGTGAATGTAATAATGACTTACAATATGATGATGAAACCCTAGCAGGGTAACTGAGAATGTAATCTATCTGAATGGCCAAGTAAGAGAATGGAAATTCAATCGATAAGATAAAGAAGATTTTAGTAAAACTTGTGAGATCCAAAGATTGAATTTAAAATTAAGGGAGAAAAGTCACATCACAATAATGTCATGATACTGATAAGGACCAAACCCTAGAATGTTTAGAGTTGTATTAGTTCAAGGGATGTCACTAGTGATTTGACCTTGAATACTAGCATCTCTATAAAACAAGATCATGATATTTGCATTATGAGAAGTAAACTATCACTGATAGTAATCCAGGGTTTAAAGATAGCTAATCTGAAAGGTAGATAAACATTATGGAAATGATTCGAAATAAAGAGTAAGATATAAATTTGAAATGTAACAAGTGTGTTTTGAACAAAAGGATAAATACAATATGAGTAAAGTGCGATATGAGATAAATTCTTGTTGTGATAGTAAGAATGATGAATAATCTATTACCTTGTATGTTTCAATTTTAGGAATGTTTAATCTACATGATTAAAATGAGAAGGAAAGTAGAAAAAGGTAAGTAGTAGTGAATGAGGAGAGAGATAAGAGAAAACAATGGATTTTAGTAATATGTGAATTTGTTTTTAGAAGTATAATTTGTTGAAGGTATATTAAGGGATGTAAATTGGTTCTACATATGATTTCAGTGTACATGTGCAAGCAATATGTTAATTAAAGGTGTTTGATAGTTGTAGTCATTCATACCAGTAATCCATCTGTAGTCATTCATACCAGTAATCCATCTTAATATTGTACAATTGTGGTATGGTGATATGGGTTCAATAATGATGGAACAAATGAAGGGTTACCATAAATAAGGCAGTCTTATCTATTTACTCATATGAATAGAAGGGATGATAACCATATTGTATTCATATGTAACCCTAATGAGGTATAGCTTGTTATACCTAGATTTAATATAACTAAGTGATGGTAATTGGGTATGAATAGTCTTTGAATGACTAATATAATCATGGAGTACTCTATTACTATTGTTGAAACCCTATCATGCTATAACCTAATGGTTACACCTTAAATTATGTGTGGGTTTATAATTGAGAATAATATGGAATATGATGGTAATGCTTCACCTTATGCATCCATGATGCAATGGGGATGTCGTGAGTAGTATTGTACAATTGTTGTTGAATCTAGTCTTCCAACTCAAGATTGTTTTGATATTTGAGTAGAACAATAGTAAAATTCAAAAGAACATGGTGAACTCTCTTTTGTGAATTAGTAATACATAACAATAGTACATATTGAGCCGTATGAATTGAGATAGTTGGATCATATTATCAATGTTGAGGTAACACCTCAAGAGTATTAAAACTATTGAAATGGTTGTTTCTCTCTCTCTCTCTCTCTGCTATGATTGATTGTGGCATAGAGAATTCATTTGTTATCATTGAGCAGTCATGATTTAAACATGTTGTGATTAGAAAAGAAATGATGGACTTAATGTTGAAAATTGCATTCAAGTATGAAATACAAGAATGTAATGACATGTAAGATTTCAGAAGCTTAAAATAAACTTTGAATATCCTTTTTTTACGTATTTATGTTTTGGGGACGAAACTTTTTAAGGGCATGAGAATTGTAATGACCACATTTGTGCTTAATTGGTAAACTAGGGTTTACCTGAATGATTACATGCTTGATTAGATTGAATATCATTTAGACTTGATTAATGATAGTAGATCAATTGTGATGTTTACAATCTAAGAAGAAACTCTAACTATGATTTTAGTTTGAAGAATTAGGGTTTGAGAAATGTAAACCCTAATCGGCAAAAATTAGGGTTTTGATAGTACATGAATATGGAATTTGATCAGGATAGTAGTGTGGTAAATGATTTTTCATATTTTCTAATTTTTTTTAATTTAATTGAATTTTGGATATGATACAGATAACTCAATCATGCATATTAGAGAAAAAATTTAGAATATTTGAGTGTTCTTTAAATGTGGTTCTCGGTCGAACTATACTTCGACCAAAATGCTGACAGAGTACTTTTTAGAAGTGTAGTGTTTTATTTTTAGTTATTTATTGGTAACTACAAATGATCTGAAATTTTAACTGGAGATCTGAAAGTCAATCATAAACAACATATAAATTTTCATAAATTTTAGATGCGTTTATACCTTATTAGTAGACAAATTACAATAATATTTTTATGACAAAAAATTCAGCTGAAATAAGAGAAAGTATAGTGAGGGGTCAATGTGCAATTGACCCTAGAAACTCAATTTCTATATAAGGTCAAACTAACACACAAGGAAATCTCATAATTTGTGATTCAATCCATAGAAAAAAAATCCTAGAGAGAGAAGGAGATTTAGGGTTTGAGAGGAGAAAGTGATGGAGATGCTGACCTAGGGTTTTGCGGTCCGAGGAATGGTGAAATCATGCAAGTTTAACTTCTTTGCATAGCCTTTCATGGTGAATATTGTCTCACATGTCAAGATTATGTCCCTCCTCTGATTCATTCGAAATGGTGTCAAAACTTTCCCTTTTCTCACTCTTTCTTCATAATCTCTCATTTCTAGGGTTTCCAAGTTGAAAGGAAGAAGAATCAGGTGAATTGCTAGGGATTTGATATGAGATCGATATTTTCAAGGATGAGCTGTGTTTTTAAGGTGTTTTCACACCTTAGGGTGAGTGGGAACTTCCTTTAAATAGTATATTGCACAATTTTTTTTTAAATCATCCATAATCTTTAATTGCTTAGTATGCGACTACAAACCCTGCATTGTGTGTTTGATCTAAGTTGTTGTAAAATGATATGAAATAGATTCTTCCTCTATTTGGATGAACTTCAGATGATAAAATCATATTAGAATATATACAATACATTATATTGAGAATTCCCTAAGTATTCACAGAGGTTATAAGAGTAAACTGAAATATTGGGAATTTGTCTATGACTGAAATTGTTGTATAATTAAATAGATAAATTTGTTTATCTGGATTCCCTTGGTTATGAATGATTGTTCATATGAAATCATAGTACATATATGTCAAATACTATCTTGGATTTCATTTAAGGCGAATAGTGTTTGTTTGATATCTTAGTATAGAGGGTGAAACACTAGATGCAAGGAAAGTTGGATATTTGCGAATAGATATCGTGAAATCCATTTGAAAGGATTTTGCTGACATGATAGACTTTATTTATTCAATTTTATTATTGATGCATGTTATCTCAGTGAATGGCATAGAAACCCAAAGTTATCTCAGTTCCAAGGTTTCATACATATATTGATTTTATATGATTTGTTGATAGTAGTCTTTATTCAGTGAATGTTTATGCCACATGAAATCCTTATGAGAGCCATGTGATAAGTGAATGTGGTAAATGAAACTCTAAGGCTGCATTTGGCACGGGACCGAAACCCGGTTTGGCCTTGTCTTTTTGTGCCAACCCCACCAAACAAGTGTCGGTTTGAGGTTGATTTTTGTTTGGTTCGCAATCCTGAAAAAGCCCCATTTTGGGATAACGAAACCCCCTAACCCGAGTTCTCCCAGTCCCACGAGGGGCGGGATTCCAGTTCATAACCCGGTTTTCGTGATCCCAATCCAGTTTTGTCTCGCCTTTTCTGCGATGGTGTCATCGCCCCCCGACGCCTCCCCCCCTTTGCGTTTCCCCTCTCCCTCTTCTGCTCTCTCTTCTACTCCCTCTCCCGAGAAGTCGACGCGCTCCCAGCAGTTATGACGCCCTCTCCCACCTCTCCCAAGACATGCAACAACCCATCGTTTCGTATGGCAGGGCAGTGTCGTATGGATAAGCCTGGTCAGTTGCGTAGGCACAAGAGCTGGTCAATCAAGCCGAAGGAGGGGTACGGTGGGTCGTCTGCAATCGCCGACCTACACTGCCAGTCTAGACGCCGAGAATCAAGCATCGTCTGGAGTTGTCATTCCCATCAAAGCCCCCCTTTTCACTGTGTGCAAACCCAGTAAACCCTAGCAAGGGCAAGCGGTGTCGCTGCTGCTATATAGTGCTGCGCTTCATATCTGAACTCCTCCCTGTTCACATTCGTATCCTCCACAAAATCTTCTCTGAAGCCGCCGCTATCGAGCCCCTGTACTCAGAAGTCACCCAGCTTCTTGAGAGGTATGTCTTCACCGACCCTCTTCGCCGTTTCAGTAGGCTAGCGGCTTTTGTGTACCCTCCCTCTACATTTGTTGTATGTGTACCGTCCCTCTTCACCGACCCTCTTCTCCTGATCAATACGAACACAACCTTGATTTCTGCTGGATGACCATGTATTATTTCCAGAAAAAAATGGATGCATTGAAATGAAATAAGTCGACCATATTGCTATATATTTATATTGACAATTTATTTAATGAGTTCTCCCTACTAGAAACCTCATTTACGAGGACAAGGTTATATGTAGATATGATTGTTCTCCCTGCAAACATCAAGTAGACATGATTTTTCTCCCCGTTAGTAACATCAAGAATGTTATAAACATGAAATACAACAACATTAGATGTAGAGCACAATATTCTGCTGCTCCTGTCCCTGACAGTGTCACTTGGTCATCTCTTTCTATGTAATGAACCATATTATATGAGTTCTCCCTGCTAGTTACCTCATGTTATAAACATCAATACACCAGCATGTTAATCATGTTATAAACATCAATTAGGTTGACCAAACGGGATAGGAATAAAATAATTGTTATATATTTATATGGACAATTCCATTAATGAGTTCTGCCTTCTAGTAACCTCATTTACAAGGACAGGTTTATATTATAGGCATGATTGTCTTAGCATATTGTTTGGTCATGGAAGGAACCTGAGAAGTAGATTTATGTTATATATGTCAGTGTGTTTTCAGTTGTGTTTTCAGTGTCGTTTCATTTTTTTGTAAACTTTAGTACCAACTTTGCTTTGTGTTAATATATTTTGGCACCTTGTACACATCCCTTGACTGAGGTCTGCCCCCCCAATTAGGTCTATTATGATTTTCCCAAAATTGGAATCCACCTATTACGTATTAATTATGTTTTTTTTGGAACATACTAGTCTGTAGTGTACATTGTATATGCTCATAAAATAGTAGTTTGTAGTTGGAACAATTATGTGCTATAAGCCCTAATTTGTTTGGTCAGTATTTGTTCCCTTTAAAATAATATGAAGTAACATTTTTGTTTTAGTTGGAAACATGTATCTGAATGCCTCCTAATGTGTTGTACATCACCTAAATTATGGTGTTGTTAATCATGTTATAAACATGAAATACATCAGCATTAGATGTAGAGCACAATATTCTGCTGCTCCTGTCCCTGACAGTGTCACTTGCTCATCTCTTTCTGTGTAATGAACCAGATATATGAGTTCTCCCTGCTAGTTACCTCAATTATGAGGACAGGGTTATATCTAGAATTTTCGACATGATTGTTGTAGCATATTGTTTGGTCATCTGTCAGTGTGTTTTCAGGCTAATATGTATCATGTATTATGTTTCATATGTCATTAGTTGTTCAGGTAAAAATATCTTATATAATATATTTGTTTAAGTTGGACCAAGTATGTGTTACAATCCCTACATTGAGGTGTGAATCGATAATGAAGGGTTTTTTTTGTATAAGCCCTAATTTTGTGCTATCCATTTAAAATGGTGACTATTATGTGCTCATTGTATAAGCCCTAATTTGATTGGTCACTATTTCTTCCATTTAAAATAATATATGTTGAAACATATATCTGAATGCCGACTATAGATCACCTGAATTATGGTGTTGTTAATCATGTTATAAACATCAAATCAGTGATTTCAGGTTTATATTCAATTAATGTGTTTTCAGTTGTGTTTTCATGTTAATATGTATAATTTATTATGTTTGATAGGTCATTATATGTTCAGGTATACAAAAATGTAATGTAATATATTTCTTTAAGTTGGAACAAGTATGTGCTATAAGCCCTACATTGAGGTCTGAATCATTCATGTAGGTTTTTTTTATGTCAACTTTTCAAAACTACAACTGGGACACCCTAATTTTGATCATTTAACTTATTCTTATTTGTGTTATGACTATGCTCCTAGACTGCTTATGCTTTGTATACGTGCAAATTGTACACCCATTGGTATATGTAGATCTTTTTCACAGTCATTTCATTTATTTTATAAACTTTAGTACCAACTTTGCTTTGTGTTAATATATTTTTGCACCTTGTACACATCCCTTGACTGAGGTCTGCCCCCCCAATTAGGTCTACTATGATTTCCCAAAATCAGAATCCACCTATTACGTATTAATTATGTTTTTTTTTAACATACTAGTCTGAAGTGTACATTGTATATGCTCATAAAATACTAGTTTGTAGTTGGAACAATTATGTGCTATAACCCCTAATTTGTTTGGTCAGTATTTGTTCCCTTTAAAATAATATGAAGTAATTTTTTTGTTTTAGTTGGAAACATATATCTGAATGCCTCCTAATGTGTTGTAAATCACCTAAATTATGGTGTTGTTAATCATGTTATAAACATGAAATACAGCAGCATTAGCTGTACAACACAATATTCTGCTGCTCCTGTCCCTGACAATGTCACTTGCTCATCTCTTTCTGTGTAATGAACCAGATATATGAGTTCTCCCTGCTAGTTACCTCATTCATGAGGACAGGGTTATATTTAGAATTTTAGACATGATTGTTGTAGCATATTGTTTGGTCATCCGTCAGTGTGTTTTCAGGTTAATATGTATCATGTATTATGTTTCATATGACATTAGTTGTTCAGGTACAAATATCTTATATAATATATTTGTTTAAGTTGGACCAAGTATGTGTTACAAGCCCTACATTGAGGTGTGAATCAATAATGAAGGTTTTTTTTGTATAAGCCCTAATTTTGTGCTATCCATTTAAAATGGTGACTATTATGTGCTCATTGTATAAGCCCTAATTTGATTGGTCACTATTTCTTCCATTTAAAATAATATATGTTGAAACATATATCTGAATGCCGACTATAGATCACCTAAATTATGGTGTCGTTAATCATGTTATAAACATCAAATCAGTGATTTCAGGTTTATATTCAATTAATGTGTTTTCCGTTGTGTTTTCATGTTAATATGTATAATTTATTATGTTTGATAGGTCATAATATGTTCAGGTATACAAAAATGTAATGTAGTATATTTCTTTAAGTTGGAACAAGTATGTGCTATAAGCCCTACATTGAGGTCTGAATCATTCATGTAGGTTTTTTTTATGTCAACTTTTCAAAACTACAACTGGGACACCCTAATTTTGATCATTCAACTTATTCTTATTTGTGTTATGACTGTGCTCCTAGACTGCTTATGCTTTGTATACGTGCAAATTGTACACCCATTGGTATATGTAGATCTTTTTCATAGTCATTTCATTTATTTTGTAAACTTTAGTACCAACTTTGCTTTTGTGTTAATATCATTTTGCACCTTGTACACATCCCTTGACTGAGGTCTCCCCCCCCCAATTAGGTCTAATATCATTTCCCAAAATTGGAATCCACCTATTACGTATTAATTATGTTTTTTTTTTAACATACTAGTCTGAAGTGTACATTGTATATGCTCATAAAATACTAGTTTGTAGTTGGAACAATTATGTGCTATAACCCCTAATTTGTTTGGTCAGTATTTGTTCCCTTTAAAATAATATGAAGTAATTTTTTTGTTTTAGTTGGAAACATATATTTGAATGCCTCCTAATGTGTTGTACATCACCTAAATATGGTGTTGTTAATCATGTTATAAACATGAAATACAACAACATTAGCTGTACAACACAATATTCTGCTGCTCCTGTCCCTGACAGTGTCACTTGCTCATCTCTTTTGGTGTAATGAACCAGATATATGAGTTCTCCCTGCTAGTTACCTCATTCATGAGGACAGGGTTATATTTAGAATTTTAGACATGATTGTTGTGGCATATTGTTTGGTCATCTGTCAGTGTGTTTTCAGGTTAATATGTAACATGTATTATGTTTCATATGTCATTAGTTGTTCAGGTACAAATATCTTATATAATATATTTGTTTAAGTTGGACCAAGTATGTGTTACAAGCCCTACATTGAGGTGTGAATCAATAATGAAGGGTTTTTTTGTATAAGCCCTAATTTTGTGCTATCCATTTAAAATGGTGACTATTATGTGCTCATTGTATAAGCCCTAATTTGATTGGTCACTATTTCTTCCATTTAAAATAATATATGTTGAAACATATATATGAATGCCGACTATAGATCACCTGAATTATGGTGTTGTTAATCATGTTATAAACATCAAATCAGTGTTTTCAGGTTTATATTCAATTAATGTGTTTTCAGTTGTGTTTTCATGTTAATATGTATAATTTATTATGTTTGATAGGTCATTATATGTTCAGTTATACAAAAATGTAATGTAATATATTTCTTTAAGTTGGAAAAAATTTGTGCTATAAGCCCTACATTGAGGTCTGAATCATTCATGTAGGTTTTTTTTATGTCAACTTTTCAAAACTACAACTGGGACACCCTAATTTTGATCATTCAACTTATTCTTATTTGTGTTATGACTGTGCTCCTAGACTGCTTATGCTTTGTATACGTGCAAATTGTACACCCATTGGTATAGGTAGATCTTTTTCATAGTCATTTCATTTATTTTGTAAACTTTAGTACCAACTTTGCTTTGTGTTAATATCTTTTTGCACCTTGTACACATCCCTTGACTGAGGTCTGCCCCCCCAATTAGGTCTACTATGATTTCCCAAAATCAGAATCCACCTATTACGTATTAATTATGTTTTTTTTGAACATACTAGTCTGAAGTGTACATTGTATATGCTCATAAAATACTAGTTTGTAGTTGGAACAATTATGTGCTATAAGCCCTAATTTGTTTGGTCAGTATTTGTTCCCTTTAAAATAATATGAAGTAATTTTTTTGTTTTAGTTGGAAACATATATCTGAATGCCTCCTAATGTGTTGTACATCACCTAAATTATGGTGTTGTTAATCATGTTATAAACATGAAATACAACAGCATTAGCTGTACATCACAATATTCTGCTGCTCCTGTCCCTGACAGTGTCACTTGCTCATCTCTTTCTGTGTAATGAACCAGATATATGACTTATCCCTGCTAGATACCTCATTTACGAGGATAGAGTTATATTTAGAATGTGGTTATATTTAAATTTTAGACATGATTGTTGTAGCATATTGTTTGGTCATCTGTCTGTGTGTTTTCAGGTTAGTATGTATCATGTATTATGTTTCATATGTCATTAGTTGTTCAGGTACAAATATCTTATTATAATATATTTGTTTAAGTTGGATCAATTCTGTTGATTATTTCATGCAAGTAATCCAACTATTTTGGCTAATCTGTATTCCCTCTGAATTTCTTGTATGTACCGTCCCTGACCCTGTCGCTGGCGGTGCAACTATGTTAAACCTTCAATTCGGCTTACCAGGTATATCTCATGAGCAATACGAACACGTTTGATGTGGATGTCATGCTAAATGATTGCTATTTATTTAGTTTTCCTGTAATGAACATATTGGATGATGTGTTTGCTAAAAGGATTTCAAATTTAACAACAATTTCAAATTTGTTGTACAAAATGTGGATCTTATGTCTGGTTGCGAGATTGATGAGACAATATGACATGGGTTATTGCTTTAAACAAGTTATTGCTTTCAATACAAGTTATTGCTTTCAACTGTGTAGTTTCATACTAGGTTCGTATAACAGTTTTGTTTAAACACCCATACTAAAGTGATATATCACAGTGTCATTGGTACTATGGCTACACCCGACCTGAGGTTTCGTATTGTATGGTCAAAAGAGTTGGATGAGGCTCTAGTTGCAGCATTGAGGAGACAATATGACATGGGTAGGTATGTCGATGGAATTTTTACTAGGGACGCGTGGAGGGAGGCCCTACGTGATTGGCATATCAGGATGGGGAGGAATGAGGGTACATTGGATCAGTTAAAAACTCGGTGGAAGTGTAACATACTGAAATCTCCTTTGTACCTCTTTGTACTCTTTTCTATAAGCTTTGACCTTCATTTTCATTCCTTTTGTCCTTGGTCTTGATTTAAAAGAAATTAGGATGGTTATTGGTTAAATATTTCCCATATATTCTTATTTCAAGATTTCATGTACCAAAGACTCAGTTAAAATTTGACAAGGGGTTTAAAATGCAATTTCACCTTAAGAAATAAAAAGGGGATAAAATAATTCGTCCTAGAATCTTCTAGTGTTTCCTAGAATATAAGAAATAAGAAGGAAATCCGAATTTTATAAAAGAAAGAAGATAAGTATAATAAGTAAAGGAAATATGAGAAATTATGAGTAAAGGAGATAATTACAAAGATTTTTGCAACAAATAAGATAATCTGAAACCATCATGATAATTTGGTAGTATAATTCGTTTCCTTGAGCAAAGAGTAACTTAAGGGTCAAGTATTATTTAAAATAAAAATATTAATGACATGATCAATGGAATATAGGAAATAAGCCGATAAAAAGAAATAAAATACTTAATGCTCTCAAATCAGGGAAATAACTTCAAATTCGTATTCTAAACGTAAAAATAAGCCTCTGTGCAAATTTGCAACTAATTTGGATAATATATGAATAATAAGGAAAATAGGAGAGAGAAAGTGTGTAGAATGTTCTAATTAATTTAATAAATATAAATATAATGTCAACTGGAGAAGATAATTGCAAAATCGTGTTCCAACCCTTTAAGGAGACTTAAGGGTGAAGTTACATTAATTTTAGATAATGTTATCACTTCTTTTGAGAGAGGACATATTAATTATTTCACCTATTAAACTTTATCAAAATGAAAAACTAACTCCATATTTGGATTCTACGCGTAGAAATAAGTCAGAATATAAATTTTCATAATTTTTGGGCAACGTTTGAGCCTCCAAAATAAGAAAGAGAAAAACATTTAAAATCTAATAGTTTTAATAGACTTTTGCTCAGGGATATTTCCCTGATCTAATGCGTGATCGAACGACTCAGATTGCTTGATGGACCCGCGTCCACCGATCCGACGACGCGTGGTCGTCTCCTAGCTCTAGACGGATAAGGCAACAGACCTTTGATTTTCATTTTCTTAAAATCGCAATAACTTGAGATTTACTCAACGATTTTCCTTGATTTTTGTTGTGTTGGTTTCCTTGCGATATTTCGCACTGGATTATCCCAACTTTTGCGAGCTTTATTGCGTATTTGGGAAACGCCTAATGTGGCCGCTGACCTCCTTACCTTGCCCCTAGCTAAATCCTAACCTAGGGCACGTTGCCTATATATATCTAGGTCCCAAGAACCGTCATGCTCTTAGCAACTCACCTATACCTTTGATTTCAAGTTTCGTGGACGTTTGGACCCCCATCGAGCCACCGGTTGCTCCTGCTCTTGCGGCGCATATTGCTTCCTACTCCCTTCATCTCCGTCCAAATTGAAGGTACTACCAACTTCGTCTTCTCTTTCTCTTTCTTTCGAGTACCTAAGCGTTCGATTTCGTCGAGAATTGTGGATTTGCCCAAATCGGCCGAGCAAGCTGCTCGCGCGCGACCGAGGTTGATGACGATGCGCAAATGACCTTTTTGCCCCTCCGTCTTCTTCTCCTTTCGTTTTCTCGCCAAGGACACGACGTTCCTTTACCCCTGTTTAACCGCCGGGTCGCTCGACCGGTTGCGAGAGGCCCTGAGACGCGGTTCGCCGCTCTCAGTCGCCCGCGACCGCTCGGTGCGGTTGGCTTTGCCTACGTGGCAAGCTGCCATTGGTCGGAGTAAAATAATTTTTATAAATTATTCTGTTTGTCAAAAATAATAAATAAATAGTGTTTTGAAATCAGGAAAACGAGACCTATTTAATAAGAATATTCTTGAGATCTGGTTTTGATTTTCTCGAAAAAGTGTTTTTAAAATCGATTTAATTAACTTAAAAATCCCTAAAATTAACCCTAAAAATCTATATTTCCAAAATATGCAATATTATATGTTATTTTGATCAGGAAAACCTAACTAAGATGATTATGAGGTTTTTGAAGTCTGAATCGAGAGTTTGTGCAAAAAGTTAGTAAATTCGGGTTTTTAATCTTTTAAGTGAATACATGTAATTCTAATATATGAATAAAATGATGTATTAGGAAGTTTGGGGTTATAGTTCGTGTGAAGACTTGAAAAAGGGAAACATAGGACACCTGTGGCCAAGGTATGTGATTAGTATGTGTTTATTATGAGTCTTGTTGTACATCTACCTATCAGTTGGGAAATACTTAATCCAATACCTAAATTTCTTTTATGAGGTTGAACTTGATTTAAACCATTGGATTTCTTGAAACCTAAATGTCTTATTTGCCTCAAAAATCAGATATAGTATTCTCTTGTTTGGGTATTCATACCCCACTGCCATGATATATATTCTTTTGCTTATTCTTGCCATAAATCTCTTATTAGCATGAAATTAAATGTTCTATTTAAATTTTAAGTAGTGGTACTTATGTACAACCACCCATAGAGGGCATGTATAAAATTTCCCTAGGGAAATGTTTATTATTCTCCCCATTAAAAATTTGTAGGTGATTTGGAAATGTTTATAATTCTTCCCTCACCTAAGGTTAGAGGTTCGGTAGGTGCCTCAACCCTACTTAGTTAGATAGACATATTAATAAACATGCTAAAACCTTTACTTACTTTGTTAATGGCAAGTTCTCTTATGAAAACCTCATACTCTTTGATATCTTCTTACACCAAATACTTAGTCTAGTTTACTTGTTACATCTTTCTTTGCCTTTGATAGATTAATAGTGTAACACATACTTTTCTTGTTTTCCCTCTTGCTGGGTGCTTTCCCAACCACCCAGGTGTTGGAGCCGTGCAAGGTGAAGGAAGGGCTTGAAGAAGAATTCCTTTGCTGAGATCGTTTACTTGAGGAGAAGGATGGCTAGGTTGCTATAGCTAGATCCTCTATTATATCTTATCTTTTCTTATAGAAAGCAATGATGTAATAAACAATAAAGCCATTAGAAGGCTTGATATTTCTTTCTTTCCGCTGCTATTGACATTTTATGATGTATCTGGAATCATGCTTATTTATTTGGATTATTATGCAACCATCCTCAAAAGTCTAAATTTTGTTAAAAATGGTGGATGTTTGTATTTCCTTTAAATTTTAGTAAAGAGGTGATCTCGCCTCTTTACAACATTGTATCAGAGCCTTTGGGCGACTATTAGGGCATGCAGTTGAGGCAAGGGTGTCTAGAAAGGATCAGGGCATGGGGGATGGCAAGATTTTCCTCCGACCCACTAGCTTGACATACGGGGACTCCCGTGTCCATATGATCCGATCTGGCCTGCGCCGATACGAACTGTCTGATATAGTATGCTTTTAGGCAATAGCATTCTAGTTATCCTTTTCTCATCTCTATTTCTTTTCCCTCTCATCTATGATTCTTTACTCCTGGAAAATTTAATAAGTTAACCCTAATTTCAGGAGAGGAGACCTGTTTGAAAACTCAAACCAAGAGTCCAACACTGACAACCCCGACACTCCTGTGACTCCTGCTAACCAGCCAACTTCTGGTGTACCTGCATTCACACCTGAACAAGAACTGGCGATGCTGCGACAACTGTTGTCCTCCACCATGATGGGACAACTCAACACCATAGCTGTTGTTGCCTCCAAGCCGAGGGAGTTGACCCTCACCGACTTCATCAAGATGCAACCACCCTACTTTAAGGGTGAGAGTGAGCCTAACATGGTGGACAAAGATGATGACTGGGTGTTGGCCCTAGATCGGACCTTTGATGGTATGGCTTGCCCTCCTCACCAGAAGGTTCGGTTTGTGACGTACGTGCTGGATGGACCGACGCGTGTCTGGTGGAATGGAGTTGCTCGTACTCGAGACACCTCCTCCATGGAGTGGACTCAGTTCCTGAAGCTGTTCAGAGAGAAGTACATCTGCCCCGCTTTTCTGAGGAAGAAGGAGGCTGAGTTTTACAGTCTCAAGCAAGGAAGCATGAGTGTGGCAGACTATGTTCAGAAGTTTCTACTGCTAGAACGTTACGCCACCGACCTTGGAGCTGACAGAAGAGCAACCTTGTTCTTCGAAGGCCTGAACTACCATGTTGGTCGAAGCCTCGTTCCACAACTGCCACTCTCGTTTCAACAGATGGTGGACAAAGCTCTCGCCATCGAGTCATATCCAGGCTTCTAGTAGCTTCAACAACAACAAAAGGAAGAACCCGAACCAGCATGAGAACCGTGGTCGAGATCGCTGCAACAGATGCAATCGCCACCATCCTCCTGGAAGATGTCCCGCCAACAATGCACCTGCTCATGTTGGCAACCGTCCTCCACCAACCTGCCATGAGTGCAGCCAGGTTGGGCACATCCGACCTAACTGCCCTCGTTTCCAGCAAGGGCAGAATCCTTCTCAGCAGCCACAACAGTCGAGACATAATCCTCCACCGCGGAACAACAACAACAACAATAACAACAACAACCAAAACCCGAGGCGTCCGCCAGCTGAGAGGCGGAATGGGAGAGTGTTTGCTCTCAATGCTAAAGAAGATGGTGAAGGTAATGAAGTGATTGAAGGTACACTACACCTCAATATGCATCCTTTAAAAGCTCTGTTTGAATCTGGTTCCTCCAATACCTTCATATCTAGTCAGTTTGCCTCTATGCTTGAAATCGAATCTGAGTTCATGGATCATGTGTTAGATGTAAAAACTCCTAGTGGAAAAATCTACTCCTCGTATCTCCAAACTCCTACCCTGAACCTCTGTATATCCGGAATAATGTTTCCCACAGTTTTTGTCTTGCTTGATATGACTGTCTTTGACATCATCCTGGGCATGGATTGGTTGAAGAAGTACAAAGTTGTTCTGTTCTGTGTGGAATCCAAGATTAGTCTGTTCCATCCTGATGAAGGAAGAGTGTGTGTCAAGGGCAAGAAGCGAGGAGAACGACAGTTCGTCATCTCTGCCATCAAAGCTGAAAAGCTCATCTCTCAAGGGTGTAGAGCCTTCCTAGCCTCCATAGTTCTCGATACTACACCTCCTTCCCTAGACCATGTTGATGAGGTGAAGGACTTCCCAGATGTCTTTCCTGAGGAGTTGCCCGGGTTGCCACCAAATCGCGAGGTGGAATTCTCCATCGAGCTTATACCTGGAACTTCACCGATATCGAAGCCACCTTACCGCTTGGCTCTTGCTGAACTGGCGGAGTTGAAGAAGCAGCTTGAAGAGCTTCTTGACATGGGTTTCATTCGCCCCAATGTTTCCCCTTGGGGAGCCCCTGTCCTGTTCGTGAAGAAGAAAGACGGCTCTTTGCGGATGTGTATGGACTACCGCATGCTCAACCAGGTGACAGTGAAGAATCGTTATCCGTTGCCACGCATCGACGACCGATTCGATCAGCTGAAGTCAGCAACAATGTTCTCCAAGATGGATCTGCGGAGTGGCTACTACCAGATGCGTGTGAAGGAAAAGATGTTCTGAAGACAGCGTTCAGGACTCACTATGGGCATTATGAATTCTTGGTCATGCCTTTTGGTTTGACAAATGCCCCTGCTGCGTTTATGGACCTGATGAACCGAGTATTCTTCCCATACCTCGACAAGTTTGTGGTGGTGTTTATTGATGACATTTGGATTTATTCCGAGACGTTGGAACAACATCGCGAACACCTGCGGATTGTACTCAACACATTGTGAGAAAATCAATTATATGCAAAATTCTCAAAATGTGAGTTCTAGATAAAGGAAGTGATGTTTCTTGGTCATGTGATTTCTGCCGGCCATATAGCTATTGATCCTGCAAAGGTAGAAGCTGTGACAAAGTGGAATGCTCTGAGAAACCCGTCTGAAATCTGTAGTTTCCTTGGTCTAGCTGGTTACTATCGGAAGTTTATCAAAGGGTTTTCTGAATTGGCTTTACCTTTGACCAAGCTGACTCAGAAGGAAGTCAAGTTCACATGGACCCCTGAATGTGAGGACAGTTTTCAGAAGTTGAAGATGAGTCTGACTTCTGCTCCAGTGCTTGCTTTGCCTGTTGAGGGTATACCCTATGTCATCTACACTGATGCATCCCGACAAGGCTTCAGGTGTGTTCTGATGCAAGATGGAAAGGTGATCGCCTATGCTTCTCGACAGTTGAAACCTAACGAAGCTAATTGGCCTACGCATGATTTAGAGCTGGCTGCCATAGTTCATGCTTTGAAGATCTGGCGACACTACCTCTATGGAGAAAAGTTTGAAGTCTTTTCTGATCACAAGAGTCTAAGATACTTGTTGACTCAGAAGGATCTGACTTGCGACAACGTAGGTGGATGGAATATCTTAAAGATTACAATTTCACCATCACTTATCATCCTGGTAAAGCAAATGTCGTAGCTGATGCTTTAAGTCGCAAGAAGGATGTCATTTGTGCTGCTCTGAGATGTTCTGTGTGGGAAAACCTTGAACATGTGGCCAGTTGGAAACCTCAACCTGTCGATTCAGTGGATGAAGATAAGTTGTGTGTTCATATGGCCAGTTTGACTGTTACACCAACCTAGATCTCAGAAGTCTTGTCTGCACAGTTGGAAAGTTCCGAGCTTGAAGAGTTGAAAGCTTTATCTGAGAAACTGCAATCTGACTTCTCTGTCGGAGTGGATGGTGCTATCCACTTCAGACAAAGGTTGTGGATACCTGATGTTGGTGATCTGAGATAGAAGGTTCTGAGTGAAGCTCATGGTCCCAAGTACACTATTCACCCTAGCACAACCAAGATGTACAAGGACTTATAGCAAAGTTTCTGGTGGAAGAATATGAAGAATGATATAGCTCTGTTTGTGGCGAAGTGCTTGACATGTCAGCAAGTTAAGATTGAACATCAACGACCTGGTGGTCTTCTTCATCCTCTTGAGATCCCAGAATGGAAGTGGGAGAAGATCACAATGGACTTTGTTACTGGTTTCCCTAAGTCCAAGAGAGGTTATGACGTTGTTTGGGTGGTGATTGATCGGCTTACCAAATCTGCTCATTTCTTGCCTTTCAAAACCACGTATAAAGTTGCTGAGATGGCTCAGTTGTATGTGGAGTGGATAGTTCGTCTGCATGGTGTCCCTGTTGTGATATTTTCTGATCGAGACCTGAAATTCACTTCTCATTTGTGGGGTCAGATTCAGCAAGAGATGGGTACTGATCTGCGTTTCAGCACTGCTTACCATCCACAAACTGATGGTCAGTCCGAGACAACAGTTCAGATTCTGGAGTACTTGCTTCGTGCTTGTGTGATGGATTGGGGTGGTGTCTGGGATCGATATCTACCATTAGCAGAGTTTGCTTACAACAATAGTTACCAAGCCAGTATTTGTATGCCACCTTTTGAAGCTCTCTACGGTAGACCTTGTCATTCGCCTTTGCACTGGGATGATGTTGGTGAACGTTCCCTAGTGAAATCTGATGACATGCAGATGATGCTGGAGAAGATACAGTTGATAAAGAAACGGATGAAAGCTGCTCAAGACAGACAGAAGATGTATGCTGATAAGAAGAGGTCTGATGTAAGCTTCTTAGTGGGTGACTATGCTTTTCTAAAGATCAAGCCTATACGTTCTATTGCAATATCTAAAGTAAAAGGCAAGTTGAGTCCTCATTATGTTGGACCATTTGAGATCTTAGATAAAGTGGGAGATTGTGCATATCACCTAGCTTTGCCTCCTGCTTATGATAAGATTCACAATGTGTTCCATGTTTTTGTGCTGAGGAAGTACGTTAAGGATCCGTCTCATGTGCTCTCCATTGAACCTGTGGAGATTAATGAGAACATGACATATGAAGAACTACCTGTGAAGATCCTTGACTCCCGAGTAAAGCAGCTGAAGAATAAGGAGATAGAGTTAGTGAAGGTTTTATGGAGATACCATGGTTTAGAAGAAACCACCTGGGAGTTGAGAGATGAGATGTTACGTACTCACCCTTCCCTCTTTGTATGAGATTTCGGGGACGAAATCCTTTTTAAGGGGTGGAGTGCTGTAACATACTGAAATCTCCTTTGTACCTCTTTGTACTCTTTTCTATAAGCTTTGACCTTCATTTTCATTCCTTTTGTCCTTGGTCTTGATTTAAAAGAAATTAGGATGGTTATTGGTTAAATATTTCCCATATATTCTTATTTCAAGGTTTCATGAACAAAAGACTCAGTTAAAATTTGACAAGGGGTTTAAAATGAAATTTCACCTTAAGAAATAAAAAGGGGATAAAATAATTCGTCCTAGAATCTTCTAGTGTTTCCTAGAATATAAGAAATAAGAAGAAAATCCGAATTTTATAAAAGAAAGAAGATAAGTATAATAAGTAAAGGAAATATGAGAAATTATGAGTAAAGGAGATAATTACAAACATTTTTGCAACAAATAAGATAATCTGAAACCATCATGATAATTTGGTAGTTTAATTCGTTTCCTTGAGTGAAGACTAACTTAAGGGTCAAGTATTATTTAAAATAAAAATATTAATGACATGATCAATGGAATATAGGAAATAAGCCGATAAAAAGAAATAAAATACTTAATTCTCTCAAATCAGGGAAATAACTTCAAATTCATATTCTAAACGTAAAAATAAGCCTCTGTGCAAATTTGCAACTAATTTGGATAATATATGAATAATAAGGAAAATAGGAGAGAGAAAGTGTGTAGAATGTTCTAATTAATTTAATAAATATAAAAATAATTTCAACTTGAGAAGATAATTGCAAAATTGTGTTCCAACCCTTTAAGGAGACTTAAGGGTGAAGTTACATTAATTTTAGATAATGTTATCACTTCTTTTGAGGGAGGAAAGAGAAAATGACATATTAATTATTTGACCTATTAAACTTTCTTAAAATGAAAAAATAACTCCATATTTGGATTCTACGCATCGAAATAAGTCAGAATATAAATTTTCATAATTTTTGGGCAACGTTTGAGCCTCCAAAATAAGAAAGAGAAAAACATTTAAAATCTAATAGTTTTAATAGACTTTTGCTCAGGGATATTTCCTTGATCTAATGCGTGATCGAACGGCTCAGATTGCTTAATGGACCCGCGTCCACCGATCCGACGACACGTGGTCGTCTCCTAGCTCTAGACAGATAAGGCAACAGGCCTTTGATTTTTGTTTTCTTAAAATCGCAATAACTTGAGATTTACTCAACGATTTTCCTTGATTTTTGTTGCGTTGGTTTCCTTGCGAGATTTCGCACAGGATTATCCCAACTTTTGCTAGCTTTATTGCGTATTTGGGAAACGCCTAATGTGGCCGCCGACCTCCTTACCTTGCCCCTAGCTAAATCCTAACCTAGGGCACGTTGCCTATATATATCTAGGTACCAAGAACCGTCATGCTCTTAGAAACTCACCTATACCTTTGATTTCAAGTTTCGTGGACGTTTGGACTCCCATCGAGCCGCCGGTTGCTCCTGCTCTTGCGGCGCATATTGCTTCCTACTTGCTTCATCTCTGTCCAAATTGAAGGTACTACCAACTTCGTCTTCTCTTTCTCTTTCTTTTGAGTACCTAAGCGTTCGATTTCGTCGAGAATTGTGGATTTGCCCAAATCGGCCGAGCAAGCTGCTCGCGCGCGACCGAGGTTGATGACGATGCGCAAATGACCTTTTTGCCCCTCCGTCTTCTTCTCCTTTCGTTTTCTCGCCAAGGACACGACGGTCCTTTACCCCTGTTTAACCGTCGGGTCGCTCGACCGATTGCGAGAGGCCCTGAGACGCGGGTCGCCGCTCTCAGTCGCCTGCGACCGCTCGGTGCGGTTGGCTTTGCCTACGTGGCAAGCTGCCATTGTTCGGAGTAAAATAATTTTTATAAATTATTATGTTTGTCAAAAATAATAAATAAATAGTGTTTTGAAATCAGGAAAATGAGACTTATTTAATAAAAATATTCTTGAGATCTGGTTTTGAGTTTCTCGAAAAAGTGTTTTTAAAATCTATTTAATTAACTTAAAAATCCCTAAAATTAACCCTAAAAATCTATATTTCCAAAATATGTAATATTATATGTTATCTTGATCAGGAAAACCTAACTAAGACGATTATGAGGTTTTTGAAGTCTGAATCGAGAGTTTGTGCAAAAAGTTAGTAAATTAGGATTTTCAATCTTTTAAGTGAATACATGTAATTCTAATATATGAATAAAATGATGTATTAGGAAGTTTGGGGTTATAGTTCGTGTGAAGACTTGAAAAAGGGAAACATAGTACACATGTGGCCAAGGTATGTGATTAGTATGTGTTTATTATGAGTCTTGTTGTACATCTACCTATCAGTTGGGAAATACTTAATCCAATACCTAAATTTCTTTTATGAGGTTTAACTTGATTTAAACCATTGGATTTCTTGAAACCTAAATGTCTTATTTGCCTCAAAAATCAGATATAGTATTCTCTTGTTTGGGTATTCATACCCCACTGCCATGATATATATTCTTTTGCTTATTCTTGCCATAAATCTCTTATTAGCATGAAATTAAATGTTCTATTTAAATTTTAAGTAGTGGTACTTATGTACAACCACCCATAGAGGGCATGTATAAAATCGCCCTAGGGGAATGTTTATTATTCTCCCCATTAAAAATTGTAGGTGATTTGGAAATGTTTATAATTCTTCCCTCACCTAAGGTTAGAGGTTCGGTAGGTGCCTCAACCCTACTTAGTTAGATAGACATATTAATAAACATGCTAAAACCTTTACTTTGTTAATGGCAAGTTCTCTTATGAAAACCTCATACTCTTTGATATCGTCTTACACCAAATACTTAGTCTAGTTTACTTGTTACATCTTTCTTTGCCTTTGATAGATTAATAGTGTAACACATACTTTTCTTGTTTTCCCTCTTGCTGGGTGCTTTCCCAACCACCCAGGTGTTGGAGCTGTGCAAGGTGAAGGAAGGGCTTGAAGAAGAATTCCTTTGCTGAGATCATTTGCTTGAGGAGAAGGATGGCTAGGTTGCTATAGCTAGATCCTCTATTCTATATTATCTTTTCTTATAGAAAGCAATGATGTAATAAACAATAAAGCCATTAGAAGGCTTGATATTTCTTTCTTTCCGCTGCTATTGACATTTTATGATGTATCTGGAATCATGCTTATTTATTTGGATTATTATGCAACCAATCTCAAAAGTCTAAATTTTGTTAAAAATTGTGGATGTTTGTATTTCATTTAAATTTTAGTAAAGAGGTGATCTCGCCTCTTTACAGGAAGAATTGCAGGAGAGACTATGCAAAGATAAAACTCGTGACCAACAAAAGTGGTGTTGGATGGGATGACAGCAGGCACAAGCCAATATTGCCTGATACCCTGGAGTGGAGGGAGGCACTTGCGGTATGTCTAATAATATACCCTCCCCTGACTATTATATATAAAATTAAACTTGTTAATATTGACCTAATCAGTAGTTGTCCCCTATTTTAGGCAAACATGGAACTAGCGAGATTGATCAACAAACCATTCTACCACTACCATGACGTCGAGCTGATGGGGGGAGGAACATAGCTAGGGGCCATCATGCAATGTCCTCAACCGATAGACAACCTCCTTCTGATGTTGCATCTGAAGATGATGTTGTTGTTGACCTAGATGCATCTCATTCATTTGTCAGGCCAGAACCGACCGGTCCAACCGGTCCTGTCGGTTTCAATGAAGACGTTCTTAATTCTGGGATGCAAAGTGAGGACACCAACGGCGGATCACACAACCAAGGTGTTGATGCAGCGACTCCCACCACGATGAGACGTAGGAAGCGAGCGTCAATCTCGCAGGATAGTTGTGTCCTGTCTAATGATGTCGTGTCCGAATTCACAAAGGTGTTTGCCAAGGTACATGAGATGGGTAGCAGAATTGTTGCTAGGTCTAATGATAAAGACGAATACCAAACAATTTTTCACCACTTTAATGCAAGCTACCCTGACGCCCCTGTCCCAGTTTTTACCACTCTTGTGCACGCCATAAAAGATCCAGCTAACCGTAACATTTACCTAGGCCTGATGGACACCCCACAAAAAATTACCATTTGGTTGCAAGACTTGTGGGAAATGAAGAACGCAGCTTCTGCATCTTCTGCATCACAATCACCCTTCACGCCACAATCTCCACCGTACTTTTGAGGTTGTGTAATTTATTAAGAACTATTTTATTCCGTTGGGAACAATCTCTGAACTGTAGTACTATGTATTGGTTTATGCTGTTATTTGCTATTTGGTAAGTATTTGCTATTTTGTCGCTATAACCCTAATTTCATTTCTATAATATGTCAATATTTTCCTGATGTGGATAATCACTTTTGATTATAGTTGTGATGCTCAGTATTTATCCATATGAAACAACTAATGACATTCTACAAGTACTGGATCTTATGTCTGGTCGTGCTAATGGCATTGCTAACGCAATATCCTACCAAATAGCGGACCAAATTTCCCACAATATCATGCAAAATTCAGACGCCGCACCCACACACCAACCAATATTGAGATCGGTTAGTATTAGGAGTGGCCATCAAAAGGTTTTAGAAATAATAACTGGCCATGAAAGAAGGGTGTAACGATCTGTACCGTAATCTACCCAACACGGTTTTAGACTTTGTCGACAAACTTGAGGACCGAGGTTTGTTGAAAAGTACCAGAGGTGTGTCATCAGTGGAGGCAGTTTGCTACTTCCTTCAAATGGCTGGCCATGGCCATACCAACCGTGTTCTTGCTGAGGACTACATTCACAGTGGTGAGACCATAAGTAGAAAGTTTAATGAGGTGTTGGATGCAGTGTGTGCTTTGTGCAATGAATATATTCTCATGCCAACTACATCCACAACTCCACACCGCCGCATCGCCGAGAGTTCAAGATTTTACCCTTACTTCAAGGTATGACCATTACTTAGTTTACCATTGTCCATCCCATTGTTAATATAACCACTATCGTCATCGTTGAGTGTATTTCTTATATACTTGTCTTAGGATGCCATTGGGGCAATTGACGGGACACACATCCCCGTTTTGGTGAAGCGCGAAAAGCAGAATCGATACAAGAATAGAAAAGGGAATGTTTCCATGACTGTCATGGTTGTAGTAGACTTCTCAATGGAGTTTACATATATCATAACTGGTTGGGAGGGATCTGCTGCTGACCAAAGGGTACTTCACGCAGCTACAACCACAGGCGGGTTCAAAGTACCTGCTGGGAAGTACTATCTTGATGATGCAGGGTACGCCAACACCAGCCAATTTCTTGCACCATATCGAAATGTTGCTTACCATATAATAGAGTATCGAGGTAATAGAGGCTCATACACAAGCAAAAAGGAAATGTTCAACCACCGACATGCTCAACTATGTAACGTTGTCGAGCGAGCCTTTGGTGTGTTTAAGAAGAGGTTTTCCTACTTTCGTAAAGGAGCGACTTTTCGCGTGCAGTCTCAATCTCGGATTGTAAAGGCTTGTTGTATCGTTCACAATTTTATCCGACGCCAAAATGATGGCGATCCATTAATGGATGAAAACTTGGATGAGGCTCATACTACCACTGACATCTCGAACAAATTGAGTTCTCTCCAACAAACAAGCCAGGCCGATGCTAGAGAGGGAGATGTCTTGCGTGAAACTATTGCCAATTCTATGTGGGCAAATCAGTGATTCATACATTTGTTTTCTAACTTGCATATTTTAAAACATGTTCTACAACATGTTTCACTTACTCCCTTATTTGTGTAACCTAACAGACAACTTTTGTTCTCAAACTGTATTGTTCACCGTTTTATTTGCCTACTTATGAACAATGTGAAATTATGTCTCATTAGGTTTTCTGTCTAAAAATGGACAAAGACATGCCGTCGTGTCCATGTGGTCTGTAGTGCACCATACGAGTGTACATGGATGCCACAGATGTGGCAAATGGATGGTTTGAAGACAACAATCCCCACAGGCCATATTTTTCATGTGCTAGGGGTCTTGTACAAACCAGATGCCATATGAGGTTGCCCGCACAACAAGTACCACCTACAGTGGCTACGCTGACTGAAATTAGGGATGCAATGGTATCACAACTCACATATGCACGTAGCGAACGCAAGTTTTGGTCAAAACATTGTGCCTTTGTCTATTCAACCGGAGCAGACACAGACAGGTTACAAGAAGAAATTAAAAATATGTGGGAGAGATGCTGATATCTTCGCCACCGACTTAAAATTACGAGCGATAATGACTCTTCATCAGAAGAAGATGGATACAATACGTCATAGATATACCATATTATGATATGTCTAAATGAACTACACTTGTCTGTTGTAACAATTACCTACTCGGTCTTCATATTATCTTTTAAAACTATGTCATGAACCCGATATTTTTGTATTAATCATCAATTCTATTTTATTAGATGTCGATGATTCCATCTGAGGTTTCGAAGTGTGATTGTGGGCTAAATGAAGCCTTACGGATTAACACAGAGGATGTAGGGTTAAATGACTTTGCCATTCTGAGTCAAAGGTCGGGTGAAATATATTACATATGCCCTACTCGTGAGGTGTGATAGTACATCAATAAATAATATACTGTCCTTGTCGAGGCTCCGCATTCTTTGCCATTAACTTTTACCTCGTACTACATTTTAGGGAAAAGACCGATGCAGATACTTCCATTGGGTAGTCGATCTCCCCCCAACAATTGATTCATTGAAAGCGGAGATTATGTTACTAACTGTTGAGTGCAAGTCAGTGTGGGGTCAGGCGATGAACATGAAGGACTTCGTTGAAATTCATTACAACTACGATGAATTATACACTACGAAAAAGTATGAGCATGAGGTTTTAGAACGCAACGTTGCCAGTCTTGAGGAAGATTGTCGTATGCTTCTCGACATCGCTTCACCTCAAATGACTCCATGATGTTGAATGGCAAATGCATTTACATTGTCTTCTCTGTTTAGAATGACTATCAATGGATGTTATGAACATCATACACTTGTTTAATTTAGGCACTTTTATAAACGTCATATTACATTTTAAGCGGTATGAAAATTTTCTTCATGTTGATGAGTGTTTTAGTAACGATGTAATTATTATTCGAATTTTTTCTTAACGTTAGCTCTAACCAAATAATACAATTAATTGTGATATACACCCTTACTTTTTGAAAAATATATTACTTACAGAATCTGTTATATGGCTGGCCAACCGCCGACACCGTCTTCTATCTGGTCATACGAGCTTGATATGGTTCTCAAGGGTTTGATGAGAACCCAATATCACATGGGTAGATGTGTGAATGGAGTATACTCTACACAAGCTTGGATGGAGGCATGGCACCAGTTCGTATACATAATAGAAAGCCCTTACATTACATTGCCCGAGTTGCAAATGTGATGGCAATAAATCAAGAGAGAGTTTGTAAGAGACAATATGTTCATATTGGCAGATTTATTGCCTCCCCCCACATTGGGCATGCAACAAGGCATTGAATGCAACTTCTTGACGAAGCGTCGCACTTACCCACCAGGGATTTTTTTTAGCACTGAAAATTGAAATAAACAAATGAACATGTAACATTTCTGCTAAATGTAGTTGTGTTTTTGTGTCAAAACAATTTATATTGTCTACTTATGTGTTACATTATTATATGTTTCTACCATAATGTGATCAAATTTCCTACTTCATTATTATCTTATTGCCACAGTTACTTTACAAATTCTATTATTTGTTCATACCTTTGTTTTTATTAATTTTTGATGTCGACATCGCGTGCAAAGGCAAAGGGAAGGGCAAAATTTGAAAAACTGTTGATGTCACCGTCAAAAATTCATAAATTTGTTGAAGAAAACCTATTATCCACTAAACCATGTTGCAATCACACAAACGAGGACGAGGGCAAAGTTGTGACCGATGATCAAGTGAAGGGCAAAGTCTGTCAGCATGTTCCTCATTTGCCATTGTTGTTTGATTGGCCAAAAGACGACATCAAACAACAAAACAAGCAGCCAGTGCATGAAACATGCCCAGTGTCTTGGGAGGAGTACGATGAGGCCATAACGTTGGCCTATTTTAATCAAGATCCACATCCAACCATGTCCCCCCCAAGTGAATTGTCAAAATCTTAGCTTTTGTTTGGGTGTTTATTGGTCCCATTTTTTGTCCTTCTCCCATCACCCTTAAACAATTATGTTATTATCAGTGATCATTTATGTTTCATTAATGATGACAATATGATTATTATCAGTTGCTTTTACTCACGATAATGTAATTTGTTTATGTTATGAACAAAATATATTAGGCCAATTTCATATTTCATGTAGCTTGACTGTTACTGACGATGATGTAATTTGTCACACTAATGACGACAATTAACTATGATCAACATAAAATATATACCACATGCGTTTCATTAATTTTTAATCACTCCATAAAATTAGAATTATCATATCCTATTTCCACTATTATAAAATACAAAATAACACCAACACAACACAAATAAAATATATTTTTAATATATTCTAAACTTAGATTGAAGTAACATCACAAATACACATTCTGCGTACTTATTCAAACAGTGATGCAAGAACGTTGCATTAATTTTTAATCACTACGTAAAATTAGAATTATCATATCTTATTTGCACTATTAAAAATATACAAAATAACACCCACACAACACCAATAAAATATATTTTTCATATATATTCTAAACTTAGGTTGAAGTGACATCACAAATACACATTATGCGTTCTTGTTCAAACAGTGATGCAAGAACGTTTCATTAATTTTAATCACTCCGTAAAATTAGAATTATCATAACTTATTTGCACTGTTATAAATATACAAAATAACACCCACAAAACACAAATAAAATATATTTTTAGTATATTCTAAACTTATATTGAAGTGACATCACAAATACACATTCTGCGTACTTGTTCAAACAGTGATGCAAGAACGTTTCATTAATTTTTAATCACTCCATAAAATTAGAATTATCATATCTTATTTGCACTGTTATAAATATACAAAATAACACCCACACAACACAAATAAAATATATTTTTAATATATTCTAAACGTACATTGAAATGACATCACAAATAAACATTCTGCGTACTTGTTCAAACAGTGATGCAAGAACATGACAGAATAAGCAGATACTGACTACGCTGCCAAATAGAATCAGACTTCCAGCCAAACAGATTCAGACTGTAGTTAGACTGTAATCAGATCAGCTGACCATAATCAGACTGCGTTGCCAAACAAAATCTGACTGCATCCTGACTGCCCTAGCACCGGAATCCAGACTAACCCTGACTAACCCAACCCAGATTCCAGAATCCCAGTCATGTTCCAAACGCAGGCTAAGGATAGGATGTTCAATGAATCAAGTATTTTGATATCAATGTTCTCAGTATGAGACGTGCTGATGTTTAACAGTTCAGTTTTGGTAAATTTTATCTGATGGTCTATGTAACGAATGGTTTACAGAGCTAAACTAAGATATGTAGTGTGATGCACAACCCAGGATTTGGGTCGATGTGCATGTTTTCCAAGAAAGTGCACATAATTTATGGGTGCAAATGATGATTACTTGTATGCCAAGTAATTATCTCTTATCAGTATATTAAGATGTTTAATTGCATGATTCTAGTGTATAAGTGCCAAATGGACAAGCATTCTGTTTATTAAGTATTTTAGTCTACCTGTATTTACAATATGTTGATTTCTTAGTAAATTACAATGTTTTAAATATACTACTCTGCCAAGTTTAGAATGATGTACATGTTGTATTATAAACTTTTAAATAGACATGGCACCATAGACATATCAAAGTCAAGTATAAGTAAGAGAAAGGTATAATGTAGAAAGATATTTCCAAAAATAATAAAATAATAGACATAGGCGCCCTAAACACCATAGATTCCCTACGAATGTCTATACTATAGGGAGGAAACGATCCACCCTACCAGTGACCGGTATATGGGGATCATATCACACCCACAGAGTGTGCGGGGTGACGAAGCCCTTCAAGAAGTCTCCCAAGAGAAGATAGGTTACCCAACATGAACTGGAGATCCCAGTGGTAACCCAAAGGTACCCACAGAGCGTACCAAGATGAGGCCCACAGAGTGTCTCAGACCCTCCGCCTGTGTACTCAGCCTAGAAGGAGAGGTCCAGTTAAAGGCCATCTGTTTAGTCACCTTAGTCAGACATGATAGTTTGAGTCAAGCAGACCCAGATTTAGTTCTAGGCTTAGCTTATCAGGTTTTAAGCTAAGTCTTGTACGGTGAGATCGTAGTTTACTATGAGTCTTCATATGTAGAGTACACTACATATGATCAGGGCATAAGCTAAAATATGTTCATATAGGTTTAAAGAGTTTCTTATAAGTAAGAAAGGCTAAGAAAGATTCGAATACAATTTACCAGCAATTATTCTTTGTATATTTGTGAATTATTAGTTCTCTTTGAAATTAATCAAGCATTCTCATATATTGATTTGGTCTTATTGATATATAGAGTATCCTGCCATATTTATGATTGTCAATGATCAATCTCTTTAAATCGTACTGATGTTATAATTAATATTAGTTGCTCAAAAGTATATTTGTAATTATATTAGTGCTTTAGACTGTTTCATTGAAGTACTCATTAATTGAGCGAGTAGGCTCACCCCTCTACTCACAATTTTTAGGGATATAACATGAACTTGAAGAAGGTCAAAGCATCCGAGTATATCTACCACAAGAGTTAAGTCTGAGTATAGTTAAGTTTAGTCGGTTCGTGTCACTCTAGGTCATTGTAAAGAAACAAGAGAGAGTTGTGAATGATGTTTGTATCTTTGTTTCCATAATAAGATAGAATGCATTTGATTATCATGTCGTATGTACATGGAAGTGTGATAAACAGAATGAATGTATGGATGTGTATCATTAACTTTGAGATCATATTAGAGTAATCAAGGTTTAATTCTCTTGTAAAGTTTGTTTATGTGAATCAATGTGAGAAAACAAAGAGTTTTAAAAACAAAAAGAAAAGTTAAGGGTGATCTTTGTATTATGTTAAATCCTCAATTTATGCCCTAATCTCATGATTAGTGGAAATTGTGATATCGGGGAGTAACACTTCCATTTAGGAGGATGCGTCAACCGTAGTCTGTGGTGGAGGCCAGAGTCCATGGTGAAGACTAGGAGCTGCACAGACACCATCCAAGACATGGCATTGAAGACCACACATGGCTACGAGGTATTGTCATTGAGAAAGCCCCAGGACCAAGTATATCTCACAAAAACCATCCTTCTCGTTACATATTCGTTGATGTGATCTCCTGTTATGGGTTAATGACTAGTAAAATTTATGTTTCCGCTGCCTACTCTAAGGCCAAAAAACCCAACAGTGGTATTAGAGCCATGTAAATGTACTGTGTTTTGGGATAAATCCATATGATCGAATTTTGGTTTTATCATCATTTATTTATTGCATGCGATGTGAATATTTAAAATGACTAATATGCATATCTGACTAAATACCACATGCAACCACAAACCAATATACATATATGATATGGTATTTATGCAATTGATACACTTCACCCTATAATGGTTTTGATGGTAGATGTATAGCATGATTATGGACTATAAACCCTATGTGTGCTTGGTTGGTTATGTTTGTTTGCATCTCAAGTCTCTACCTTCTTTTCCACATGAAAATCGAGATAAATCAAGATCCTTTCTCTTCTACCTTTGTTCCCCTTGAATGTAACTCGAGGTTTCCCAAAGATTATGTAAAAGTAGGATAGTTTATCCTTGGTTATTATTGAAAAGATTTCATCATGTTCAACACCTTGAACTTGTTAGAATCTCTTTGCAACCAAATTACCCTCCATGTCAGTCTTCTTCTGGAAGACCCAAAAGTACCCTATGGGTTTTACCGCTTCAGGTGGATCAACCAAAGTCATACTTTGTTGATGTACATGGAGTCCATCTTGGATTTCATGGCTTCAATATCTCAGTTTCTAGCTCTCATTAGCTTCTAGGTAGACTATTGACTCATCATATGTTCAACTCAACTCCTTTTTATCCATACGATATCATATATCATTCAAACTGTAGGCGTTTTCTACCAGAACCATGAGTTATGTGTGTTACTTATGGAACTTTGAGATTATACAACATTTTGTGATTCTCTTTATTCCCAGTGTTAAGCATGTTCCCAAAAGGAAATTCGAAGTTTTATCTAAGACTAATGGAAGGAATCTAAGACTTTAATATTGTATTTGATGGATTTTACATAAGTACATATACATATCCAATCACCACATATTTATAATATGTATTTTATAAATGCTATAACCACAATGAGAAAACATGCAATATCGATAAAAACGATAATTATGGCCATCTTATTGTAATTCCTTGGAGACACAAGGAATTATGGAAATCTAAGGTCTACATCATATGCAACCTATTGTTGATGAAGATCTTTGTGCTTGAACCATTCTGGGTTGATCGGCACATCGTATGACACAATCGGCTCACCTCCTAGTCAGTTGGTTGTTCAGTCTGGCCTCCGATGTCTGGACACCTCCAACAAGCAGTTGGTCCATCATCCGATCAATCTATCTCCTTCACAATCCTCCTCATTCCTCCAGGCGGTTGGCTCGCCTAGTGTTGAGCCTCTTCTTCTTTGATGTAACAGAAAATAAACTATCCTACTTTTAAAATAATCTTTAGGAAACCTTAAGTTACATTTTAGGGGAGCAAAGGTAGAAGAGAAAGGATCTCGAGTTATCTTGAGTTACATGTGGAATAGAAGGTAGAGGCCCGAGATGCAAACAAACATAACCAACCAAGCACACATAGGGTTTATAGGCCATAATCATGCTACACATCCACCATCAAAACCGCTTTAGGGCAACGTGTATCAATTGCATATATACCATAACATATATGTTTATAAGTTTGTGGCCGCATATGGGATTTAGTCAGATATGCACATTAATTATTTTAAACACTCACATCGTATGCAATAAATAAATTATGATAAAACCAAAATCTGATCATACTCATTTATCCCAAAACACAGTAAATTGACATAGCTTTGATACCAATTTTGGGTTTTATTGGCTCAGAGTAGGCAATGAAAATATAAATTTTACTGGCCATTAACCCATAACAAGATATCACATCTATGACTATGTAATGGGAAGGATGGTTTTAGTGAGATATACCAGGTCCTGGGGCTTGCCCAGTGACAATACCTCGCAACCATGTGAGGTCTGCAACACCATATATTGGACGGTGTCTGTGTAGCTCCTGGTCTTCTCCATGGACTCTGGCCTCCACTAGAACTACGGCTGACATGTCCTTATGAGCAACAAACATCTCCCGCCACTACTTATAGTTCACATGGACCACCTAGAAATCTTTCCATTCTAGAAGAACTGGTAGAAAGGATATGACCCTCTTGTTGGTGTACTGGCACCAACCTGCTCTCCTGAACCCAGACTGCTTTTCTGTAGTTGTCTTTTCCTCACTGTGCCTTTCTACTTGGGTATCACTTGCTCGGGCTCTTTCAGTTACCAGAATCAGAGAGGACAACAAATTTGCATAGAAATGGATGTTCTAAGTTGTGTGTTCTGAGAAGCCCTTAATACCCCTCTATTTATAGTAGAGGGTAGGCTCAGGGTTCCCAGTCTGTTCGAGAGTAGAAGGATCTGAAATTTCTATATATACTTTGTACTGCTACAGGAGAACCGGTCATTTCATAAATGAACCAGTCATTTGGCATGATGAGCTTATCGGTTCACTAGTGAACCGGTTAGTTGGGAGTGTGAGCCGGTCGGTTCACTTAGGGTCATTTCACTTCCTAGACTTTCCTGCAATTAACTTTCCTCAATCATTTCCAATTAATTCAAAGATTAATCCTTATTCCAATCAAATTGAACAAGTGAAATAATGAAACTTCTCCTCCAACCTGGAAAATCCCAATTTCCCCATTTAGTAGGACTATGAGCCGCCCAATTCACCACGTGAACCTGTCAGTTGTCTCATAGCAGCCGATTATCTCACAAGGGTGAACTGATCGATTGGCAGTCTTGACATTGCCAATGCAGTCTCCAATCGACCTAACACTCTAACCAGCTAGTTCAACAGTTGAACTTGATAGTTCTGAGTCAGGTCATTCAATTGTATGTTTAATTGCATGCCTAAACACCTTTAGTGTCCGTCTAAACATCATTCATGGACAATTTCCTCTTCCACTAGTATCCTATGTGTGTGACCCTACAGGTTCCAATTTACAAGTGCAGTGAATGTTCATAACAACTTATGACATCACAAGCAATGAGTGGAATCTAGTAACTCCTCATTTCTACCCAAGTAACTGAAAGTTGGAGAAAAACTTCAACCTACAATCTTTGATTTGTGTTACAGTGATCGTATAGTTCCTTTGTCTCTAACATCCGGATTGAACTCGAGGCATGGAACGCCATCCTCTTCAATATTCAATCCATGTTCCTTGACCTAGAGTAGACTGTCTGAGATGCTTGTGAGT
Organism: Alisma plantago-aquatica; assembly: GCA_963693085.1. Taxonomy (NCBI): domain Eukaryota; kingdom Viridiplantae; phylum Streptophyta; class Magnoliopsida; order Alismatales; family Alismataceae; genus Alisma; species Alisma plantago-aquatica. Next base: position 600,500,954 of record OY856410.1, on the reverse strand, counting down.
TCACATATCATATATTGAATCACATTAGTATGGCCATACAATTCTCAGTCTCACTTATCAAGGGGCCATAGATATCATACTCCTTTTAGGAGGGACAAATCCCATATCTATCACTCACAGTCAAGTCCCCATGTGTCACAGTCACCCAATCATCACCGTTATAACAACCCATGTTTTAGGACTGCGTTTGATGATGTCAAAGTGTACCCAACGACATGTGGTGAGTGTAGTGATTTTAGGTCTAAGAACCACTATCACCACTATCACTATGAGAGATGATTGTGATTGCCAAGCATTCCCTCCTGGTCTTGGCCTCTCAGTGGCCTTCCTTTCCTGGCTTGGCCTACTATTGACCTTCCTTTCCTGACTTGGTCACCTAAATAAACCTACCTTTCCCGGATTGGTCTATTAGTGACCTTCCTTTCACAGATTGATCATAAGTTATTGTAATAACTTCCTTTTATATCAGACATCCTATCCCGACTTGTCCTATTACCGACCTTTCATTTTTAGCTTGATCACCAGCTATAACACCCCAATTTTTACAAATAATTTAAATCTTAAAAAATATTTTTTTATTTAATAAATATATTTGAAGGGCTTCATGTAAAAAGGACATGAAATGATATCACTTATAAAAAATATAGTAAGAAAAACTCAAAATACGTTTCTCTTTCATTTATGCCATAATGTGTTGCAATAAAATCACAAGGATGAATATTAGTTTCTCCTTTCCTATTTCTCTCTCCTATCCTTGAGGATGTTTAAAGATATAAAATAACAAGACAAAAGAATTGGAATTTGAAAATATGGAATAGGTAAATTGGGCAAGATGTTTCCCTTTTCCTTTTGATAGCTCTTAACGTGAAAAGAAAATATCATTGACATGTTTTCCCCTCCTCCTCTTTGGAATATTAAATAGGAATGATAACTTTCCCTATGTACTAATTTCAAAATAATCTGACAAGTTACTCAATTGGACAAGCAATAACTGACTTCCTCTTTTCATTTGTATACATATGAAGGAAATAACATTATCTTCTATATCTATCTAAGAAAATATTTCCTATAAAGGTGTAAAAGAAATATGACATTATCATTGAGTGGGTAATAAGTGTTCATCTCAAAATTGAATCAAAAGAATAGTTCGAGAAAGAATTTTTACATACCCTCCTCCTACAACAAATAAAAATCAAGTTAAATTACCCATTTGGAAATTGTGTGCAAAGGATATGAGAAACTTGAATTTTATTATCTAGGAAGGTTGTAGACTACCTAATTGACGTGTGGTCCAAAATTTGGTTTCATTTTGAATTTATTTGACCACTCAAATAAATGTAAACACAATTTCAATTCGTTCAATGCATGCAAAACCAAAATAATGTAAACATTGATTAATAATTGGTCAAAATGAGTCAAAATAAAAATCATATATTTAAAATGGTAGAAGGGAAAATGGAATAACAATTTGATTATTTTGTTTTTAATGTTCCAATGTTTAAATTATTTAATACAATGTGATCAAATTTACAAGACCAATATATTAATTTGAAACTATAGAAAAGTGTGAGTTTTTACCAGTCACCTTCCCAACACAACTAGGGAGAGTGATATGGAAGAGGAGATGTAATAGGTGACAAAATGGTATGTAAGTCTGAAATGAAATTCATGTATTTAATATGGATAATTAAAAATGGTTTATTGTTTCATAGTCATAATATCATTGCAAACAAATAAGAATTATATGGGAGTGAATAATTGTGTTCAACATTTTTTTTAAAATAATACATTGAAATCATTTTTTATATTCTATATATAATTTTAGTGCACGTAGATGTCAAATAAAGTTACTTTTCTCTTTCCGCCCTTTTCTATTTTTTTAATTGAAATAATGCATCTTGATCTTAGTTACATGGAAACAAGACATTATGGAATTATGAAAGGAATGGTACACCTCTCTTACTATTATCTCTTTGTTTGTGATTACAAATAGAATGTAATTGTAAGTTCGTTAATTTCATACTTCTGATAAACAAATAAAAGTAAACAATATCACCACTAAATTGACTCATTCAAAAGATATTGAAAGATAATAAAGGAAACACACTCAAAAAAGAGATAATTAGTTTGACCAAAAAGTTGGAATCTAGTAAAAAACAAAGGAAAATATGTTTCACCTATTCTTATCTTTCAATACATTTAAGTTAAGATAATGGAAAATGTTAAATTTAAGGATTAAAGAATTGAAAATTTTATTCAGGTTGAACGTGAAGATCCTAGACCCCTAAAACCTATATAAGGAACCTTCCCCTTGAACCTATCATACCAAGGAAAAGAACACTAGCCTATGTTCTTGCAAATCCTATCCATGCTTTGCCTCCATGTATGATTACAAATGATTTTTGTCAGCCTTCAGTCAGCATGATTAGAGTTCCTTCAACCTAGGAAGAGAAGTAGGATCTCTTCTAAAAGAAAGGTAAGTGGTCCATGCGAATCGATCATAAATATTGTTTGATTGTATATATGTATGTATGAAATACAATGAATGCTATGAAAGTATTAGTTATTATATCAATTGATTGAAGTCATTGAATCTATAATGAATTGAAGCGTATGTTTTATGGACAATAGTCATCATCTTATCTATCACACACATTAAGAGTAAATGAAAAAATTTAAGAAATAAATTTTAAGAGAAAGGCAATGATAAAAGATAACTTATATAAGATCCTTACTAAGAGGATCTTCAAAGAAAAACTAGGAGTTACTTTGGTATGTCAGAGAAGAGGCATTTCAGTGCGTAAGAGAAGAGGCATTTCAATGCATAAGAAAATAGGTAATTATGTGAAAACCCAAGGATTCTTATACATGTCAAGATAAAAGAAAATAATTTTAAAGAAATTGTGTATCTTTTTCATTGTTTAAAGTCTATTTTTAGTTACTTGTTTTCATTAATCTATAACATGCTCAATTTCTCTTACCATTCATTTGATGCATGGATGGAGGCACGATGCTCGTAGGTAAGGAGAATGCTCAGGAGGAATAAGCTATCTGGTGTGCCATGACTAGCTCAAGGAATCTTCAGGAAGAAAAGTCTTGGGGGGGTTCCATCTACATAGATGATCCAATCTTTTAGCTATCTTTCACATCATGCTTAATTTATGTTAGCCAACTTTGTCTGAATGGATCAAGATTTCAAGATGAACAAGTTAAAGTATCCATATGTATGAATCAATTCAAAATTATACACGATGTTTCATTTACTCTATTTGGTAACAATTAGTATTTTGTGACATCCCCCTTGATATAATGATTCCCCTTATCTATGTGCATGTTTTAAAAAGTTGGATGTTACATTATGTTATAGAGCAGATAGGTAGATGGCCACTACACAAATATTATTCACATAGTCACCCTAAAATTAAAATATGAAATACATTTCTAGGAATGGATTTTTGATTAAATATATTAGTCACTCAGATGACATGTAAACGATAGTGGTTTACCTAGTTAGATCTCAAGTATCAATCTAATCATAGATAATGAGATAGTCTCTGCATTCTAATTGACCATGGCCAATCAATTGAGAGCTGAAGAGGGATGTCATAATCAGAGACTATTGATGCATTTCTCCTTTCTTACTATTCCATGTGTTATGGGACACATGTATTAGTAGGATAGTGAAAGGTAGTATGATAAGATCCCATGTCTCTAGGTATCTGGCTGATCACCACATATCAAGAAGTGTAGCAGATACTAAAGACTAAAAATTAGATAGTTCTCTACTCATAATTATAGAAAGTCATGAACACAACATAGGTAAATGCCCTAAGTGTAGTGATAAGATTGAGTTGAGAAGGAGACCAAACTAATAGTTAAGCCATGTTCAAATAAATCTTTAGTGGAATTTAGATGCCATATCTTGCACATCTCTTGTCATGCAAAATCATGAACCTAAGTGAACCTTGAATTGTTAATTATCACTAACAAAAGAGGTAAACTTTTTTTCCTATGGTGGGTAGTAGCCTAAGGAAAAATTTCAAGGAAATAATTTATTTTAAGGTGGGAATCATAACACCCAATTTTCACAGCTAATTTAGAACTTAAAAAATGATTTTCTTGTTTAATTATGATAGTTGAAGGGTTTAATATAAATAGATCATGAAATGATATTCCTTATATAATAAAATAAAGTAAAAAAACAAAAAGAAAACTCAAACAACTTTTCTCTATCATTTATGCCATAATGTGTAGCAACTAACTCAAAAGGATGAATATTAGTTTTCCCTTTACTTTTTCTCTCTCCTAACATTGAGGATGTTTAAAGGAAATAAAATAATAGGAAAAAGAATTGGTGTTCAATTATATTGCATAGCTAACTTGGGGAAGAAGTTTCCCTTTTCCTTTCGATAGCTTTTAACATGAAAAGAAAATATCATTGTCCTCTTTCTCTCCCCTCCTCTTTGGAATAAAAAAAGGAATGATAATTGTCCCTATCTACTAATTTCAAAATTATGAGATGACTCACATGGACAAACAATAAATGACTTCCTCTTTTTGTTTGTATGCATATGAAGAAAATAATACTATATTCTATTTGTATCTGAGAAAATATTTTATCAAAAAGGCATAAAAGATATATGACATAACCATTGAGTGGGTAATAACTGTTCATATTAAAATCAAATCAAAGGAATAGTTAAAGAAAGAATTTTCACATGAACACATCCTTCAATGCATATAAATCAAGTTAAATGATCCATATGAAAATTATGAAATATATAAAAACCTAAATTTGGATTCGTCTTATCGAAATTTGGTTTCATTCTCAATTTGTTTGACCATTCAAATATATGTAAACACAATCTCAATCCATTTAACGCGTGCAAAACCAAAATAATGTCAAGATTGATTAATTTTTTGGTAAAATTTAGTCAAAATGGAAACTATATATTTTAAATAGTAGAAGGGAAGCTGGAAAGAAATGTTGATTATTTTATATTTAACACTCCGAAGTTTGAATAATTTAAAACAATGTAATCAAATTTAGAAGAGTAACATATTGATTTGAGACTATAGATAATTGTCAGTTTTGACCTGTCACCTTCCCAACACAACTAGGAAGAGTGATATGGAAAATGAAATGTAACTAAAGGTGACAAAATATTATGTAAGTTGGAAATGAAATTTACATATTTAATATGGAAAATTAAAAATGGTTTGTTCTTTGATAGTTAAAACATCATTTCATACAAATAAGTAGTATGTGGGAGTAATTGTATTCAACATTTTTTTAAGATAACACATTAAAATCATGTTCTATATTCTTTCTATACAATAAGTGCACATTGACATGAAACAATGTTTGTTTTTATTTCCTCCCTCTTGTGATTTTTTCTTTAAAATGAAATAATGTGTCTTGATCTTTGTTACATGGAAAAAAGACATTATGTATTTGTGGAAGGAATGGTGCACCTCTCACACTCTTCTCTCTATTTCTTTGTGATTGCAAATAGAATGTTTTACAAACTTAATTAATATCATACTTTTCATAAATAAATAAAAGTAAAGAATGATACACTCTTTCTTTTTCTCTTTCCTCTAAACTATAAAGTGACTCATTCAAAAGATATTTAAAGATAATAATAGAAACTCACAAAAAATAGATAATTAGTTTGACCACAAAGTGGGACCCTAGTAATTAACAAAGGGAAGGATGCTTCACCTATTATTTTATTTTAATAAATTTAGATTAAGATAATGGCCAATGTTAAATTAAAGGATGAAAGGAATTCAAAATTTTAATCAAGTTGGGCAAAAAGATTGTAGAACCCTAACACCTATAAAAGGGACCTTCCCCAAGAACCTATCATACCAAGGAAAAGAAAACTAGCCTATGCTCTTTCAAATCCCAACTAGGTGTTGGCTCCCTATATGATCTCTAGGGATTTCTGTTAGCCTTCATTCAAGGTGATTAGAGTACCTTTGACCTAGGAATAGAAGTTGGATCTCCTCTAAAAGAAAGATAATTTATCCATGCTAATTGAGCATAAGTATTGTTTGATTTTATGTATGTATGTATGAAACACAATGATTGTTATGAAACTATTACTTATTATTTCAGTTGGTTGAAGTCAATAAATCCTTAATGAATTGAACAATATGTTTTATGGAAAATAGTCATCCTTTTATCTGTCATGCACATTAAGAGTAAATGATTAAGTTTAATTTTTTAAAGAGAAAGACAATGATAAAAGAAAACTTATATAAGATCATCACTAAGATGTTTTTTAGAAGAAAACTAACAGACACTTTGGTGCATAAGAGAAGAGGCACTTAGGATCATAAGAGAAGAGGAACTTATGCGAAAACCCGAGGATTCTTATATAGGTCAAGATAAAAGAAACTAATTTAAATGCAATTGTGTGTCTATTTCAATATGTAAATTATATTTTAGTTTACATGTTTTCTTTAATCTATAATATGTTCAATTACACTTACCATCAGTTTGATGCATGGTTGGGGGCGTGATGCCCGCAAGTAAGGAACAATGTTAGGAGTAAGAATCTATCTGGCATGCAAGGACTAGGTAAAGGAATATTCAGGTAGAAAAGACCTGGTGGGTGCCATCTATCAAGACAATCCAATCTTTTATTTATCTTTCACATCAAGTATTATTTATGTTAGCCAAGTTTGTTAGAATGGATATAAATTTTAGGATGAACAAGTTGTAGTATTCCTATGTATCAATCAATTCATAATGATACATGGTGTTTATTTAATCTATTTTACAATGATTAACATTTTGTGACATCCCTCTTGAGATAATGCTTCCACTCAACAATGTGTATTTTATAAAAAGTGGGGTGTTACACCTTCCTTTCCTGGCTTCACCTATTACTAATCTTCCTTCCCAACATGATCACATACTTTCATCCACTTCCTCAATGGGTTCAAGCAATGTACATGCTTTTATATTTTGTATACTTTATCATTCACACTTTAGGAGACATTCAACGTTACCATAATTGTTAAACTGATTTGTGAACTCACCCTTCTAGGGAAGGTCCGAACCTAGGATGCCTTCTTGACTCACAGGAGGAGGTTAGGCTGTTTATCCACAACCCGACCTCATGAGTTTAAGGATTTTCCTACCCCATAGGTCCTTTTCCCATTCTTGTATTGACCGAACCCATTCTAGGATAGAAACCCTAAAAGTTTAGTTTTCATTTTTATGTAATCATTGGTTTCTTATGTTCCATATGTATATCCTAAACTCTCCACATGCATCATGCATGAATTTCTCCACACAGATGCATGTTATATTGTGTCACCTAACCTCACTTGCAATTTTCTATTACCTTCTTACCATGATTAGGATTCATATGTGTGGATTACTATTTACCCACACTACTTCCATTTCTTAGGATTATGGTTTGGGGTTTGGGTTAGGGACTACCCATACACCTTAAATTTTTATGATTCCCATGACTCACTAGGGTTTTCCCAAACCAATCCTAGATCCATATAGGGTTTCCCTTTGCAAGGAAACTCATAAAAACATCTTCCTTTGTCCTTATTTTTAGATTAATTGGTGAAGGATGCCTTAATCCTACTTCTTTTTAGAAACCCTAACTTGAGATGAGGAGGGAAGTTCTTTTTAGGTTTTTTTAAGAATTAGGATGAGAAGTGGATGAAATTAGAGATGAGAAGACTTAGAGGAAACACTACTTCAGGAATACCCTAGGTTCTGGCTAGGAAGGTATCACTTTGGCTAATGGATTCTACACATACCAACTTACTGGTGTGGAGGAAAATATTGTCATCCCCCAAAACCATGATCCTTTTTAGAAACAATTACCATCATGTCATGCTTTAATATTTTTCCTTATATTTATACATATTACTTGAAATTATAATCTATTAAATATTATTTGGAAAGTTTGGGGCTCTAATACCAAACATAACAATCTCACTTTTCAGTGTCCCTCAAACAATAAAGGACCTTAAATTCAAGAGACATTATCTAAAATTCCCAAGATCCAAATTTACTAATAACAAATAATAGCAAATAATTTATATTAATTCACAAATACTATTTACAAAAGTGTAATGATGCTCCTTTGAGGAGTTACATGAATTTCTAACTTGATAATTGTTACATATTAGAAGAAGTATCTAACTAATACTCCTTAAATTGGCTATAATGTATTTAGTTGATTTCATTTGGACCATCATGTCTGGATATCTTTACATATGGTATTTACCTGAAACAACATGAAATGAAAAGTGGATCACTATATTTCTATATTGTGCATGTGAGGTGCACACAAAAGTGTACAAGTAAGTTGACAACATATAAGCAATCAGTTACTTGCAAATAAGAATTGGCATTTTCTTCAATCATCTAACCCGTATGAGATATGCTATCTTAGGCTTAATCGTTATCCCTTCCAAGGATGATGTGCATCACCCCTTGATACATGTCATCTCGAGGTTCATATTATGATATCTTACTGTATGTGATACTCATAGTGGTATTATAGTTGAAAAAAAAATGTAAATAAATATCCAACAATTTATTTAAATCAGTTTTTGATAAATCCTCAGCAACCACTGACAATCAATAATTTGAGTAGTCATAATCTTGATCACGTTCCTCAATGTAGAACCATGTAGACCATACAATCATATTTCAAGTACTTTAGTCATATTGTACAATAAAGGAAACAAGTATGGATCCAAGCAATCAAAATTTAATATGCATGTATGTATATGCTAAAGTTTCACCATCATATTACTCATATAAAACCCTACTCAACTTCTAATCTATGATTTGGGGTAGTCTTGAGTTTGGATAAGGAATAAGGGTACAAAGCCTAATTTTCTTGCACCCTGATTCTTTAGAGTTATAAACCCATATAAGACTTAGGTAAAATCCTAATCATCATATCTATCACTTTGTTGCATTATGAACCCCTAGATCGGATTATGTGCATTAATACTATAACAAGTTGTGTTTTTTTGGTTTCACAACTTTAAATCATCATATTTATGGTTCTAATCCTTAAATCATGAATATTAGTATCCAAACTGTATCAAGGACTTTGATTCTCATCAGATTGAACAATATAAGTTCATATTAAAAGTTAACAATATCTTGATATACTACACATGTTAATTGTAACAAACCCAAACATAGAATCATATCGTATTTTCTGGTTAGGAAGATAGTATGCTTGGCTTTCTAGACTTGACAAAACAATAGCAAAGATATGCCTTAATGAATATGGTTTGCATTAGGCTACATAGGGATATATAATCAACATCCCATATTAACATAGTAACATGTATGTGTGTTAACATGTAAATAAGTTCATTGAAGATGTCATATGTCTTCTTTGATAACTAACAAGCACATAATGACTTAAAATATTTAATAAGAAAATTAATATGCTTGATGTAGTACCCTTATTTAAATAAATATTGAATTCATGTATTTAAAATGATAAACAAGTAAGAAATAAAAATTTGTCTGTAACAATATAAAAAAACTCTTCTAGTATAAATAAAGATAATGGGATTCAATTAATGAATGTCGATAACAAAGATGTAAATTTTAATAAATATATAGTGATTATGAACCTAAATCCAAATTGTACTGGAACTCATAAAAGGAGGTTAAAAAATGAAATATAATTCTATAATGTTATTCATTTGGTCTTATTTAGCCTGAGTGTCAAATTTGGAGTTATTTGAACCATGTTTAAACCCTCAATTGGTTAAGGAGAGGAAATATGGGAAAATATCCCCCCCAAATGTTATTTAAATGATTCATACATTCGATTTAATACAAATTTTTATTGATTTATCATGTCAGCTTATTTCTCAATTTTTTTCATCTATCATGTAGTTCATGTTTCTATATCGCTTGGTTTCTAAGACCTTGGTTTGTCTCTGGCCGACTCTCCTATCATATCCTTCCACTACCCGGTGGTTTGGGAACTAGGAGATAGTTGTTTCTACAACATGATTTCCTCATATTTCTCTCCTCTGTTCCCTTTTTGCCCCAATTTCTTCTCACTGATTTGTGATTTCACAAGTAGAACCCAGTAGCTATATATATTCTTGGGTTTCATGGTATACTCACCAAGATAGCTTTAGGTTCCCTTCCCACCATTTTCATTCCCAATTTCCTTTTTCTTTCTTGTTACCTTACCACTGCAAGTTATTAGACCTCTATAGAAATGACCCTGAGATAGTTTGAGTTCTCTTATACCTATTCCCGGTCTGGGTTATTCTTATCCCATTCTTGACCTTGTTCCCCCTACTTCCATGACCTCCTCTGGAAACTCCAGGTTGAAGATGAGGTTTATGATCATTAAGAAACCTAGATATGGTAGGAAATTTGCCTTTATAATGTCTAGTGATGCTTCATGTAGCGTCCATATAGAAAAATTGTGGTATTTCCTTAATCCCCCTTTTAACCTTGGTTTGGTAATGCAAAATTTGTATACAATGACCTTGGTTTCCGATCGGGTTTTGCCCTATTCCTCTCCAGGAAGTGTCTCGAGGGACCATCACAACATGCCTATGATCGTTGCTTGCTCTTGGGGTGGCATTAGATAGGAACCCAGGATGTTCTTTCATCTATTATCATCGGGACAATAGGTTCTCATCCCCTACACTATCTTAGGACCTCTACCATATCTCGATGAGTTTGTCAGGAGTTGTGTGATTTGAAGATGCAACTTCCTGGTTGAGTTTTCCCTTTCTCTCTCAAATTTGTTGTACGTGATTGAACAAAAACATCGACCTTCTTCATTGTGTGGTGTATCAGGGAAGATGGCCGTTTAGACTTGGACAATATCACCCTTGCACTAGTCTTCTTATTAGATCACACCTTAAGGGGTAATTTTTTCTTTGGTGCTATGCCTTTGCTTTTGTTGTGATGAGCTGTGTGCCTCGCCTAGCCTAGTTGGACAAAACAAATAGGTCCACCCCGATAAGGTTTTAAGTGGAAAATGGGATAAATGTGGATTAATCGAGTTTTCTGATTGGCTCAAACTTATAAAATTCAATAAAAATATTTTTTATTAGACAAATAAAATAAATATGTTTTGGATTCATTAGAGTTTTCTCTACCTTTTAGTAATGCTTTTTATCACAAAAATCAAATATATTCAATATATGATTTTTCAAAAAAAAATCCTAGTTGCTGAATACTTCTAGAATTCATAAGTAATTATTTGTAAGTCACAAAAATAAAATAAAAATATGTTATGAAATAAAAAATTATAATCTATAAGAGTACATGATTTTGGTAACCTAATTAAATAATAATAAAAAGGTGATTTTTAGGGTTTATGTAAATAATGTAAACCTAGCCCTAATTCTATATAATCTGTTTAATAGGTGTTATGAAGATCCTGGATTGGACTTAGGGTTTTGGACATCTTTAGAATCAATGAGAGGTATTATGGCATTCCATATTATTCCAAATTGAGCAATCACCTATGTTTCTATCTTTTGATCTACTTGAAGAACTGAAATCCTAATTTGATTACAACATTTATCTTCTTTGAGACTGTTCTTGAAAGATATATTTTGATTATTTCTCTCTCATCATTGATATTGTTGAATCTTCTTCTATAGATCTTTTAACCCAACATAATATTCAATAGATGTTCTCATAGCTCATATATTGATTTATATATGCTTACTCTTTTGTTATGCATCATGTGGTGACTACTAGTATAATGTGACATGTGTTAGTTTATGTGGATGTATGAATTCCCACACTTGTAATGCATAGATGATAATTCCTGGAAGTGATATTATTAGAGCATATGGGTATCTTGTCCTTTTTAGAGTAGATGTATATATGTTCCTACTCACCCCATATTTATGTCAGATGTGTTATTTGCTACAAGCATGTTTATATTGCTTTAGTATTATCACATGTAAAACACATGGATGCCTTGCTCTTATTTATCATCTTATTTTAAATCTTATTCTTTAGATATCCTCTTGGTTTTTAATTTCCTAATATATGGGAAACCTTGTTATATTGATGCCCTTTTCCTTAAATTCCTCAATCTATATTTTATATGCACATACTAGCGTATTGTTAATAACATCTATTTTATCTATTGTTCTGGGGTATGCTTCCAACCCCAGGTGTAGGACGTGGAAGATTGGACTTGGTGACATAGACGTACTAGGTGAATAGATTTGGGAGATAGAGTTGATATAGCTAGATATCTCTCTAAGTAGGTCATTAAGTTGTAACTTCCATGTAAATCCCTTTTGTGATATGATGATGTACTTTTCTAAAATTGAATATAGTCATAAAATTTATTTGCTCTGTTATACATTGGTATTTTGTTTACCATCATTTGAGACAAAAATATCAATCTATTTTGACATATATTTTTGTATGTTTTGAATATATGAGTTTATTCTCAATTAAGTAGGAAGTGGATCCCATCTCGAGTCCCGCTCCTTACAGGATGGTATTATAGTCATAATGGTTAGATCTCTGACTATTTCAATTGTTTATCCAGAATTAGAACCCTTTCCTTATATAGTCACCATCTAAATGAGTTGTTTATCCTACAAATAAATTTAAGTATGAAGTCATGAAAGGATGATTTAGAATCATATGAGGTGCACATAAGAATCATGATTAGAAAACCCTGTTACAATGAGGATTTAGGTACTCCTACCCTACCATATAAGTTAAAGATGACATGTCTCTCTAGAAGTTAAGATCTAACTTTAGGGTGGAATTTGGAATGAAAATGCTATAGTAGTAGGATAAGTAGGTCTTAATATTGAATTTATGACTTGGCTTTCGAATTGAGTTTTGGTCGGCACATTTGTTTTACATCACAGTTTCTTATCACCAATTTTTTTTCGTTATACTATTATATAATATTTTTGGCCGACAAGAAGTGGCTTAGGTTGTCGCACCACGAGGCCCCTCATGAATGGTCCCAGGTTCAAATCCCCCTGGTGGTGCTGTTCAGAATTGTTTCTCCCATAGCACAACCAGCCTCTGTGTGACTTAATGGGCTATGTTCCTTACAGGATGGGGCTGAGCTCCCCAGGTTGGACTCGGAAAACCTTACGGTCTCTTGGGTTACCAAAACATTATATGATGTTTTCTTGGGCCATGTCAAAGAGAAGAGATGTATAATGTATTATTAGGGAAACCATATAATAGTGCTAGTTTCGTGCATGAAGTGATGACTAAGAAGATATGTCTTTTTATAAAGGTCTAGTTGAGCTACATGTTGTACCCTATGACTTTCTTTTTGATGATAATGTGAACCTTAGGATTTTTAGGTTAGTGACCCAAGGACGTAAAACACAACCCTAGGCGTGTATGACCCATTGTTGGAATACATGAGTTATGAACAAAAAGAACACCTAAAATATTCACAAAGAAATGATTCATATTGACCCTACTACTTGGATGTTGTTTAGTTTCTCTTATTAAGTAAAACCATTTAAGGTATGGAGAGTAGTTGTGGATAAGAAATGAATGTTGTGATTTTGAGGATAAAATCCTTTTAAGGGGTGGAGTGTTGGAAAGAACCCAAACCTAAAATCATGTCTGATTCTTTGGTTAGGAAGATAGTATGCTTGGCCTCCTAGACTGAACGAAGCAATAATAATGATATACCTTAATGAATATGGTTTGCACATTAGGTGGCATAGGGATATATAATGAACATCCCATATGAACATAATAACATGTATATACGTTAACATTTATTTAAGTTCATTAAAAATGTCATGTATGTCTTCTTTTCTAACTAATGTACACATCAATGACTAAACATATTTAATAAGAAATATAATATGATTGATGTACCCAAATTTAAACAAATATTGAATTAATGCACTTAACACAATAAATAAGAAATGGAAATTTTTCTATAACAATGTAAAGAAACACTTCTCATAAAAATAAATATAATGTGAATCAATTAATGAATGTTGATAACAAATTCGTAACATTTTAATAAAGATATAGTAATTATCAAACTAAATACAAATTGTACACGAACTCATAAAAGGAAGTTTCAAAAGTGAAATATAATTACAACATCATATTCTATGGGTTTTATTTAGACTAAGTACCAAAATTTAGAATGATTTGAACCATGTTTAAACCTTCAATTTGTTAGGGAGAGAATATATGTGAAAATCCTCCCCTACAATGTTATTTGAATGATAAATACAGTCAATTTCAACAAAAATTAATCTATCATGTAAGTTTAATTTTTTTTCATTCTATTTATGTTTCGATCTCACTTGGTTTCTAGAACCACGGCTTTTCTCTGGCGTACTCGCCTATCATCTCCTTCCTCAGTCAAGATTTGGAATCGAGGAGATAATTGTTTCTACAACCAATTTCCTCATATTTCTATCCATCTCCTTACCATTTTTATCTTGATTTCTTCTCACTGATATGTGAATTACAAACCGAATCTAGTAGCTATATGTATGCTAAAGTGTTGTGATATACTCCCCAAGATATCTTTTGATTCCCTTCATACCATGTTCATCCCCTATTTCCTTTTCCTTTCTCATATCCTTATCACCGCAAGCCATCATACCTCTAGGGAGACAATGCCTTATATTGTTTGAGTTCTCTTATACATGTTCCTGGTCAGGGTTATGCTTAACCCATTCTCAAACTTGTTCACCCTCCTTCGACGACCTCCTGTGGACAATCCAGGTTGGATATGTGGTTTCTGATTGTTGAGAATCTCATAGATGGAACTATATCAGTCATCATGTCTGGAGATGTTGCTCGTGACACCCATATGGAAAAACGCATGGTATCTCCTTTATCCCCCCTTTTAACCTTGGTTTGGTAATAGAAAATATGTATACAATGTCCTTGGTTTGTGATTGGGTTTTGCCCAATTACTCTCCAGGAAGGGTATTGAGGGACCATTGTGACATACCTTTAGTCCTTGCTTGTACCTGGGGTGGACATCTATTGGAACCCAAGATGTGCTTTCTTCTATGATCATGATATAAGAAAGTTCTCAACCCCTGGACTATCTTAGGACCTCCACCATATCTCGACAAGTTCGTCAGGAGTTGTGTGACCTGAAGGTCCAACATGCTGACTGAGTTTTCCCTTTGCCTCTCAAATTCATTGTTTGTGATTCAAAAATAGAGTTGAGCTTCTTCACTATGTGGTGTATCAGGGAAGATGGTCACTTAGATTTGGGCAATATCACCCTTGCACTGGTCTTCTTGTTTGATCATACCTTAAGGGGAAATTTCATCTTTTATGTTGTACCTTTGCTTTTATTACACTGAGTTGTGTGTCTGGCTTAGTCCAGTTGGCCAAAACCAATAGGGCCACCTCAACAAGGTTTTAAGTGGATACTAGGTTGAACATGGATTAATTGAGTTTTCTAATTGGGTCAAACTTTAAAAAAATACAAGAAAAAAGTTATTCATTAGAAAAATAAAAGAAAATATGGTTTGGATTTGTTAGAGTTTTATTTACCTTTCAGTGTCGCTTTTGATCACCAAAATCGAATATACTAATTATATGGTTCTTCTAAGGAATTTTCTAGTTGCTTAATATTTCTAAAATTCATAACTAATTATTCACCAGTCGAAAAAAAATAAAATGCAATATGTTATGAAATCAGAAAATATAGTCTATAAGAGTACATGATTTTGGTAACCTAATTCATTAATCATAAAAAGGCATCTTTTAAGCTTTATTTAATTAATGTAAACCTAAATCTAATTCTATATGATATATTTAATAGGTGTTATGAGGACCCTGGCTTGGATATAGGATTTTGAACATCTTTATACTCCATGTGAGGTATGTTGGCATTCCATATTATTTCAAATTGATCAATAAACTATGTTTCCATCTTTTGATCTATCTGATATTGTTGAATCTTCTTTTATGGGTCCTTTGACCCAACTTAATATTCAACAGAATTCTCAACCCTCATATTTTGATTTATATTTTCTTACTCTTTTGTTATGCATCATTAGATGACTACTAGTATAATGCTACATGTTTAATTATGAATCCCCACACTTGATAAGGAATAGGTGATAATTTCATCAAGTTATATTATTAGAGAAAATGTTTATCTTGTCCTGCTCAGAGCAAATGTGTGTATGTTCCTACTCACCCCATTTTTATGGTAGATTTGTTATTTCCTACCAACATATATATTTATATTGTTCTAGTATTGTCACATATAAAATACATGGATATCTTGCTCTTATTTATCATCTTATTTGAAATCTTATTCTTTAGATACTTGCTTGGGTTGTACTTTCCTCTTCTATGGGAAGCCTTGTGATATTGATGTCCTTTTTCCTTAATTTGCTCAATCTATATTTTATCTGCACATATTAATGTTTTATTGATAAAATTTATTTTGTCTTCTTTTCTAGGGTATGCTTCCAACCCTAGGATTAGGAATTGAATGACAACACTTGGTGAATGGACCTGCTAGGTGAAGATTTTGGGGAGATAAAGTTGAGATAGATGGAAATCCTTATAGTTTGGTCCTAATGTTGTAACTTTCATGTAAACCCCTTTTGAGAGATGATGATGTACTTTTGTAAAATTGAGTATAGTCATGAAATATATTTCTTCAGCCATACTTTGTTCTTTTGTTTACCATCATTTGAGAAAAAAATCCATCTAATCAACATATTTTTTTAGTTTGTTTAGAATAGATGAGTTTATTCTCAAATTAAGTAGGGATTGGATCCTCTCTCAGGTCTACTCCTTTCAAGATCATATTAAATCCATAGTGGTCTAATTTATGACTATTTAAATTTTATCCCCCTAATCAGAACCCTTGCCTTATATAGCCACCCTTTGAATGAGTTGTTTATCCTAGAAATAATCTTAGTTATGTACGAATTGATGAAAGGATGATATAGAATCATAGGAGGTTCTCATAAAAATCATGATTAGAAAATGCTAATATGATGAAGATTTAGGAACTCTTACCCTACCATAGAGGTTAAAGGTGACATGTCACTCTGGAAGTTAAGATCTAGCTTTAGGATGGAATTTTGTATGAGAGTTCTTTGGTAGTAGGATAAGGAGGTCTTAACATGGAATTTGTGACTTGGCTTTCAAATTGATTTTTGATTGACATGTTTATTTGAAATCACATAGTTTCTTTATGCCAAAAATTATTTTCATTATACTATTATATGTAAAAAGAAAATTTTTATGTATTTTATTGATGTTTTCTTGAACCAAGTCACAAAGAAGAGATGCATGAAGATTAATAGAGAAACCCTAGAATAGCCCTAGTTTCATTCATGAAGTGATGTCTAGGAAGATATGTCTTGTGATATAGGTCCAGTTGACCTACCCTTTGTATCGTATGCCTTTTTTTGGATGCTGATGTGAAGCTTAGGGTTTCTAGGTTAGTAGCACAAGGACCTAAAACACAACCCTAGGTGGGTATGACCCGTTCGTTGAATGCATGAGCTCTGAACTAAATGAAAACCTATAATATTCACAAAAATATGTTCCAAAAGTGACCCAAATACCTAGATGTTGTTTAGTTTATCTAATTAGGTAAAACATATTCAAGGATGGAGAGCATTGGTGGATAAGAAATGGATGATGTGATTTTTAGGACAAAATCCGTTTAAGGGGTTGAGTGTTGTAACAAACCCAAACCTAAAATTATATTGTACTCTCTGGTTAGGAAGATAGTATGCTTATCTTGTTAGGCTTCAAAATAATAATAAAGATATAAATTCATGAATATGGTTTGCACATTTGGTGGAATAGGGATATTTAATCAACATCCCTTCTTAACATAATAACATGCATATGAGTTAAGATATAATTAAGTTCATTAAAAATTTCATACATGTCTTCTTTGCTAACTAATGGGCACATAATGACTAAATATATTTAACAAGAAATATAATATGAATGATGTGCCCTTATTTAAATAAATATTGAACTAATGTACTTAACACAATAAATAAGTAAGAAATTGAAATTTTTATGTAACAACATAAAGAAACTCTTTTTTCTAAAATAAAGATAATGGGACTCAATTTATGAATGTTGATAACATAATTGCAACATTTTTATAAAGATATAATGGTTATGAACCTAAATCTAATTGTACTAGAACTCATAAAAGGAAGTTCCAAAAGTCAAATATAATTTCAAAATCATATTCCTTCGGTCTTATTTAGCCTAAGTGACAAATTCAGAGTTATTTTGAACCATATATAAACCCTTACTTGGTTATGGAGAGAAAAATATGTGAAAATACCCCCTATAATGTTATTTAAATGATTAATATAATTGATTTCATAAAGTTATGTGATTTGTCTATCACGTCGAATTATTTCTCCATTTTTTTAATCAGTCACGCAGTTCATGTTTCTGTCTCACTTGATTTTCAGAATTGGGGTTTGTCTCTGTCCAACTCGTCTGTCATTACCTTCCTTGTTTTAGGCGCTCGATCACTATCTTTGAGCTTAGATTCAGAATACTATTGTTGAGGGAGATGGGGTGTTGGCTTCTGGTCTCTGGTTTTGATCCTTCAGGTATGAGGACGATTGTAGCATTGTATATATATTCATCAAAACTTGGTGTAGTAAGTGCTTCATGGATGGTTTCTGTGACAGATTCCAACAAAGTAGACCAGATAGAAAAAATGAAATGTGTTCTGGTTCTATCTGGAACTAAAACTTTGTATGAGATGGTAACAAAAGTCAACTGTTATACATGTTCTCCATATTCCTTTTTAGATGATTAGTTGTTCTACTGCTCAATGATGACTGCCTAGCATTGCTTAACATGCTTAACCTGTTGGATGTATAATATTTAAATGAATCTACTGAACATGCTAAGTGTACTTTATCTACTTGTTAAAGTATTTGTGCTTTAATAGACAATGGAAGAGAGTTATATCTCTCGATGGGACATTTAATCTCACCCCATAGGTTTCCATACATTTTAGGTGGTTGTGCACGACGAGATGGTGGTTGTCCAGCTTAGGAGGAGCAACAAGAGTAGTAGTTGATCAAGTTGGAAGTGTTGCTAATATTTTGATGTAGAGTCCTAGAGTCATCCATGCACACTTAGGTCATGGGGGTCTTTTTGATGTGTTTTGTGGAGATGTTACCGATATGAGGTTTTTTGCTTGTGTACCCTTTTGTTGTATAGTCATGGCAAACATATGTATACATATGAAACAAACTCTTCATGTAACAGGTTGATGACAGGAATGTGAAAACCATGATGTAAGAACCTCACAATATGTGTTATTTGATCCAAGTGTCATTGTTACAACCCCAATTTTTGGGTTCCTTTGGTGAGAAATGTGATTTCTCATATTAAAGATATTTGAACAAGATAAAGATATAATACGGATTTCATTTACAATAGCCTTGATGATTGTGTTGTGGGCTTTATTGGCTATTGGGCCCAATAATAAGGAAATTCAATTAGTAAATGAATAATTGAGATTTTGAGAAAAGAAAGGTGTGGAAACCTCTAGAAGGCAAGAGAATGTAATCCAAGGATGGATTTCGTGCCTCTTGAGTTCCTTAGATTCCAAGGAGTCCAGAATTGCATAAAGAATACAATAAGAAAAGAAAAGATCAAATTAGTATTTCCATGTAAATAAAGAAATTGAAAGTAATGATAAAATATTGGAAATAAGTGGAAAAAGGTATAATTGGGTTATCCTTGGTGGAATTTCGTATCCCAAGGATTCCTAATGATAAAAGGAATACTAATGAGGAAAATAAAAGAGAAATAAAGAGAAAACCTCAAAAAGAGATATTTTAATAAGAAATAAATAAGATAATGTGAAATAATGCATATTGATGCATCTAGAAGGATAATAAGTATCCTTAAAAAGGATTTTCGATATCTTGAAGTTTCTTGCGGTCCAAGGAGCCCCAATGAAGAAAGAGGAAAGAGAAAATACCAATAATAGAACATGAGAGGATAATATGATGCATGATTAATGAATTTTAATGGTTTTGTTAAAAAGTGGTATTTTCTACTTAAGGAAATATAAAATCCGTGGCTAATGAGTTAAAAAGGGCAAGTACAAAGAAAATGAAAGAGGAATTTCGAATTCCTAATATCCAAATAATATAAGAAATCCAAAGGATTAAGAAGAGAGAGAATATTGCTTCTCATTGAAGGAATAGGAGTCCTAATGGTAGTGGGACGTGTTTACTCTTGTATGAACATCCTTGGGCGTGGATACCCTCCCCTATATATAGGGGTAGAGCCTTGGCCATGTCCAGGAAGGATCCCACACACCTCTCACTTTCTTCTTCTTGTTCTTTGCATACAAACCCTAAGATAGAGGTGTAAAGCTTTTCCCGAAGCAGTGAGGGACTGAAGAGGAGTTGCGATGGAGGTTTGCCACTCCCACGACATTGTGGGGTGTTTGGCCGATCATTGCCTCACCCTAGCTGCACGCGGCAACAACATCACAACTGTAATGGCGGCTGCAAGTTGTAGGTTCCACCAGCCAATCCCAACCACCACGACCCTGTCTTGGGGCACCTGCAGACTTGGAAGGGGGTGTCGGAGGTAGAAGAGCCTTTCCCGGTGGCCGACGAGGTCCAGAGAGGGGTGGTGCAGCCGCACCTGCTCCCTGTTGTTGTGTAGCGCTAGGGTGCGCGCGGGAGGAAGAAGAAAGGGCCATTGGACCGTTTCTCCCCTCAGTGGGCTGAAGAGCTAATGACTTACGTGAGGGTATGAAGGTCATTGTGTTATATTTCCAAACCAAGAGGGTTACTTTACATGAAGGGGGCGACTTGTCAGCCTCTGATTGGCTCAAGTAAGTGAACTTTTATAAAAATCATATCTATTTAACCGTAGCTCAGATGGATGCGCATTATACATGATTTTTGCTCAAAAAAACAAGAGGAATCCAATAAAAATACATTTAGAGGATAATCCCTCTTGCAATTCCAAAATTAATGGAAGTTATTAACTTTAATGAATTAATGGTTAAGAAAACCTATTTTGATATAATTAATGTGATTAATACGGTTTTATTGATGATTAAAGTTGATATTAACCTGTTAATTGTAAAAAGGTACATTAAGATTGAAAAAGATGAACTCTACACGTAATTAGTTTAATTTAGAGATTATGTGCATAAAAATGCTTGAAATTTGAAAAGTACATAAAGTTATCATCTTTAATGATGTAATTAATGAAAAACCTTTAGATTTGATGATAGGAGGATTTAATGATGTTCTTTGGATAATTCAAGCCAATATTAACCTATTGTTAATAAAAGTGAAAATATGATCTAAAAAGATGATCTTTTTATATAATTGGCCTAGTTTAGGGTTTTGTGCATGAATATGCATTAATGAGCTTGAAAACCCTAATTTAGATGAATATGTCTTTTAATTGTTTTAATTGTTGAAATCCATGAATAAATAGAGATAATATGATCCTAAGTCAATTTGGATATAAAAGGTTAATAAAATGGATATTTTGAGCAATTAAAGTTTATATAAGAAGAAAATAGTATTTTAGGGATTGTTGACCTAAAAGGGATAAATGTTGAGAAATTGATCTAAGAAACCGTAATGAATATTAATGAAACCTTAATTCGGATTAGAAACCCTAGAAAGTGAATCCAAGTCAATAAAGTAGATTCTTGATAAAGTGTGTGATAAATGTAGTACATATTCTTTTCAGGAATTATGTGATTGTTGAATTGCTTGCTTGGATTGCTTTCTTGGTTGGATTTGCTTAATGCTTGTGAAATCATCAAATAAGGTATGTGGTTATGCTTATGAATAATCGCTTTAGTATCATGACGATTTCTGAATGATTTTATCGGTTGTTTGAAAATAATTGTTGGATGCCTTTTATTTCATGCAACTATAAAGTGACTACGATTATCACTATGAATATATATATATATATATATATATATATATATATATATATATATATAACTGGCTTAGATCTGAGTCCACCTTTCTGGCTTGTAAATGCTAAAAAGGGGTAACCTAGAGTAAGGTCTACGTTATCGTGGGTTAGAAATTGGCCTACCAAGTGTAGTGCCATGAGACCCTTTATCATGCCATGCGTTAAGGAGTGGGCTACTTACAGGTAGTGCCATGGGACTCGACCCTAGAAACTGGTTCACCTATGGGTGGGACCATGAGGGGTTTAATGGGGATCTACTATAAGGAAAGTAGCATCCAGGTCTACTACAGGGACAACACATAGGATAGGGGATGCATGGATCACACAGTTATATTTAAAACATAAAATTGTTTGTTAAATGGTAATTGGCTGCAATACATTATTATGAATAAATGCACGATTATTGTTTCCCCCACATACCAGCTTCAGCTGACCGACATTTTGTTTGTCGGCATTTTAGGTACAAGCCAAAAGGACAAATAGTAAATCATCATATTGTGAAATACATGAATTAAAATAGGAGGAGGATTAGTTAAAGGTAGAATCCATAAGTGGATAGAAGTTTAGAGATCCAAGTTTTCAAAAGGTATGTAGAAGTTTATTTTCTTACAGCTTTCCAGTATAGATTGATAGAATTTAATAATTGTTCTTGGTTAAATGTCGAACCTTTGATCCGGAAATTATGGGTGCGGCTTCGACCTCTCGGTCTCCCTTAATTGGGGGTTATCGGGAGGTGGGGTTGTAACATTTGGTATCAGAGCGTTGGTTCCTCACTTAACCATTAATAATTATTAAATTTTACAAACTCCATAGAACCCAAGGGAGTTATTAGAGGATTATCTGAAAGATGGAGGTGTCTAGAAAAGGATCACGATCGGGGGCTGGCAATGTTTTGTTCCGCACCGCTAGTTGGAATACGAGGACTCCCGGATCTGTGTGACTACCTGGCCAAAGTCTTAGGGTATGAATCGAAATAAGATACCTTTAGGACTATCTCATTTTATTCATCCCTTCTTATCAAAAATTCTATTAAGGACCTTAAGGATTAAGGTTTTCCCTCTTATCCTCACCCTCTTGAGGTATGGGTAAGATTAATAAGGTCTAAGGAATCCTCCATCAAATTAATGAAAAACATGTAATTAAGATGTCATGGACATAAGCTTAATAGAGTAAGCCTAAACTAAAGAATAGATACATGATTAGGTCGTATGACATAAGTTGTCAGGCCCTCAGGAGAGACTTGAGGATATACCTCCTTGTCAGGAGGATGAGTAAAGAGAGTTAGCCTTGGAAGTGGAGACCTATCACATCCTTGAGAATGATGTTAATCCTAACCCTAAGTGAAGGTTAGAGGGAGAGATGACATGATGAGTTAGATGTCATGGTAGACCAGATGTTAGGATGGACATGCCTTAGATTCCATGTGAGCCATGAGAGGTTGGATGACCTAGTACCTCTGGCGACCCAACCCTGGAAAGGTCATGCATGTTTGAGTGAAGGATAGCTCATTCATTGAAGAGGTTGAAGAAGAACCTAGGGAAACCCCATGAGCTTATATGGGCATAATAGGCACCTAAAATGTATCAATAGTGCAAGAAATGGGTTGAAACCCTGGCCAGGAGAGTATGAAGGATGGCTTATGAAATAAGCATAAATAACTATGGATAACCTTGAGCGAACATAAGTTGAACATAGGATTAATCCAGGTAGGGGCATGCTTTCGAGGTTGATCCTTCACTAAGAGAGGACCTCTAATGGTGAGGTTGGTTATAGGGTTAGCTCTAGAAAGAGAGAGCAGGAACCAAACAAGAAGGTTGGAATCCTAGACTCTGATATATGAGGAAAAGTAGGGAGTTGAGGATGATGCAACCTAAGTGGATGATAGTGGTTGCCTTATGCTTGAACCCTGAAGGCTGATGATATCTTGGTTGCCTTTAGAAGGACCAAACCCTAGAGAGAGGACGAGGCTTCTGGCACCTATGTGCATATGGTATAAGTGTTTACCTTCTGAAAAAGGAAGAAGAAATTTTGTATACCCTGGAGAGGTATAGTAACAGGTTATGAGGCCTTGTACCTTGTTATTTGTCCTTAAGGAAGACTCAACATTAAAGTGTCGATCGAGGAAAAAGTATGACCCGATACATGTTTGGTTTGTGGTTAAGAGGTTGAGCATGCAGTTGGACACCCAAAAAGTGAACCTAGGGTTCCTAGGCCTGAGAGGGGAAGTGGTGTACCTAATGCTCATGATGAGAGTTGAGTTTATATAAATGTGAGCATGGTACTCCTTATGTTCAGAGGAAAGGAAAACCCCTTACGTTTAAGGTATGTTTGGCAAACCCCTCCCAGCTAAGTTGATGACATGGGAAGGTATGACCTTGATCTAATGTTGAAGAATGAGAACCCAAATGACCTAGCCTGGTTTAGTGGTCTGCTTGTGCCTTAATAGCTTACTAGGGTTAAGCGTATGGATGTAAACCCTAGACCTAAGGATGTTTGTGACCTTGTGGTCAAGAGTTGTAGTTTCCTCCCATCCTGGGAGAGGGACCCTTTTGTAGGGTGTATACCAGTTTTGTTGGTTAAGGTAACCTAAAGAGGTTTCATAAGATCCTGAGAAGCTAAGTGAAAAGTACATGGTATGAGAAGCAACCTGTAGACCCATAGATATCCATCTCTAATTGCAGGTGGATGTGTTACCATGGAGGTAACCAGTATGGGGCCTGACAAAAGTAGGCTGGTCACCATGACCCTTATGAAAGGATGAAAGGCAGCCCATGAATGCAGAGAGAGATGGTGAAGGCTTGGGTAAGGTTCTAAGTTGAACATGTACTATAAGAGAATCCTAAATATATCCTAGGGTCAGGTAGGGAAAAGACCGATGGAAGTAGGAGTTGCCTAATTCCCTAGTTGCACATGACCATAGGGTTGAGAGGTAACAACTATCATTGTCTGAGGGCCATGGGTTAGGAGATTGATCACCTTCATGAACTCATGGGACCTAAAGGGCAGATGAGTAGGGCACTCTCTTGATGCATGAGGGAAGAGGATGACTCCAAAGGTGCCAGCACCCTATAGACCTAGAGGAGATGACCAAGGGATGTGTGTAAACCTCAGTAGGTTCAAGACTAGTTTTCCATGGAAGTAACCTTGATATTGAGATGATTGTGATGTAGAGACATAAGTGGCATGTCTCAACTTGGATTTAAAGGAGTACTGGAAAGGTGGGAAGTACCATCTCTACTCTCAGAATAGGAAGAACTCTGTATTTGGACTGTAGCCAAATGCTTATTTCCTCTTGTTATGGGAGTGAGAGATAGGACAATACGCATGACATACACCAAGGATAAAAGATGATGTGAGTTGGAACGTTGCTTTGAGGTATGAGGACAGATATGATAACATATCTTGGTAAAGTGAATGATACATGGATGGTTTGCAAACACTAAGAGGAATGAGGTAGTTAGCTTATGAGGATGTTTTTATCATGAGATATGAGTCATACAAGATTGAGTTTGATCACCAAGAAGATGAGATCAAAGTGTTCTCAATGAAGATAGACTTAAAGTTCGAGTTTGAGATGATAAGTGAAAGACATGGAAGTGTATGTCTTCAATGTTACCTAATACCTAAGGATGTGAAGTGGTGGTGGGTTCTCTGTCTAAGATATATCTGACTAGTTTGGCTAGAAGCTAGAAAAGGTTGTTAGACTAACCCTAAGTTTGGAAAAGAAGATATGTTTGGCTAACACTCTGATGTAACAAGATCAGTTAATGGTTGTTTGGTTAGATGGCCTAGTCCTTGATGTAATGAAGGGATGGTTGTAGAACCTCAGATGTACTTCTTTGGATAGGAAGGTAATAAAACCCTAATGAGAGTGGTGTAGGTTTTCCGAGGAATCAATCTTGAGGAATCGTGACATACAGGAGATCATAGTTGTAAGATTACCAAACACTGTGATACTACAAAGATAGTAACTGATAATAATACTTGAGTTGCTTAATATGAAATTGCATGTAGTATGTGTCCATGCAAGTCAGGAGGTGAGGGACGAACACCAGTAACCCAGTACATGGATATAAAGTATAAAGAGTTCCTGATAGGGAAAGGGAGTTCATCACTATGGATGTTGTGAGTCTCCCCTAGACCAAGGAAGGTTAAGGTGCTATATGGGTTATGATAGATCGCCTTACCTAGATGACATGAGAAAGAAAGAGTTCTGTCAAGGGATAGATCTGGTTGAACTACTCATGAGAAAGATGGTTCAACTACACCGTGATACGAGTTCAAAAGTTCTTGAGTATAACCTAAAGGTTCACTTCCATAAGGTGGAAGGAGGTACATGAAGAACTCGATGTTAGTACTGCTTATCACCCCTAACTAATGGTTAGTATGATCCAGACTAAAGGGTCTGATGAGAGCATGTGTGCTCATTCAGGGTGATACATGGAGACAATTCTTAAAGATGTGATGATAACCACCATAGTCAGTATCGGAATTTAAAAACAAAGCTCTGTAACAGAGGTTGTGTTGCTCACCACTTCAGTAAGGTAATGTTGGTGAAAGGACCACGAGATGGTTAGAAAAGGACCACAATGCGTGTAGATGAAGTCGCTTTGATCATGCAATGGCTGAAAGGAGCCTAGAGACGACGAGAGTCATGAGCAGATGCAAAGTAGACTAACATGCACTTCAATGTAGGAGAATATGTGACATGAAAATCCGACCCCTTTGAGCTATAGCTTACAAAGCTGAGTTCCTGATATATGGGTCCATTAAGATGGATTGGTGGAGAAGGTTAACCTTACCCCTCAGGATAACAAAATGTGTGATGAGTTCCAGGTGTCCAATTCAGAGCACTATGTGAGGTACCCAGACCATGTGCTGAGCAATGAACCAAGTGAGCCCCAAGGGAGGCTGAAATGGCCCGAGTCACCTGTGCAGTTTATAGACGTCAGGATGCAAGAACTCAAAGAAAAGAATATGCCATGATAAAGGGTTCTTTGAAAGCGCCATGAGTACGGTAAAACCACATAGGGGGGCAATGAGGGACATGGAAAAGACTTATCCTGAATTGTTTGTTTGCTTGATTGAACTTTAAGGACAAAATTCCTATAAGAGGAGAAGGATGTTACAACCCCAATTTTGGGGTTCCTTTGGTGAGAAATGTGATTTGTCATATTAAAGATATTTGAACAAGATAAAGATATAATATGGATTTCTTTTACAATATCCTTGATGATTGTGTTGTGGGCTTTATTGACTATTGGGCCCAATAATAAGGAAATTCAATTAGTAAATGAATAATTGAGTTTTTGAGAAAAGAAAGGTGTGGAAACCTCTAGAAGGCAAGAGATTGTAATCCAAGGATGGATTTCGTGCCTTTGAGTTCCTTGGATTCCAAGGAGTCCAAAATTGCATAAAGAATACAATAAGAAAAGAAAAGATCAAATTAGTATTTCCTTGTTAATAAAGAAATTGAAAGTAATGATAAAATATTGGAAATAAGTGGAAAAAGGTATAATTGGGTTATTCTTGGTGGAATTTCGTATCCCAAGGATTCCTAATTATAAAAGGAATACCAATGAGGAAAATAAAAGAGAAATAAAGAGAAAACCTCAAAAGGAGATATTTTAATAAGAAATAAATAAGATAATGTGAAATAATACATATTGATGCATCTAGAAGGATAATAAGTATCCTTAAAAAGGATTTTCGAAATCTTGAAGTTTCTTGGGGTCCAAGGAGCCCCAATGAAGAAAGAGGAAAGAGAAAATACCAATAATAGAACATGAGAGGATAATATGATGGATGATTAATGAATTTCATGGTTTTGTTAAAAAGTGGTATTTTCTACTTAAGGAAATATAAAATTTGTGTCTAATGAGTTAAAAAGGGCAAGTATAAAGAAAATGAAAGAGGAATTTCGAATTCCTAATATCCAAATAATATAGGAAATCCAAAGGATTAAGAAGAGAGAGAATATTACTTCTCATTGAAGGAATAGGAGTCCTAATGGGAGTGGGACTTGTTTACTCTTGTATGAACATACTTGGGCGTGGATACCCTCTCCTATATATAGGGGTAGAGCCTTGGCCATGTCCAGGAAGGATCCCACACACCTCTCACTTTCTTCTTCTTGTTCTTTGCATACAAACCCTAAGATAGAGGTGTAAACCTTTTCCCAAAGCAGCGAGGGACTAAGGAGGAGTTGCGATGGAGGTTTGCCACTCCCACGACATCGTGGGGTGTTTGGCCGATCATTTCCTCACCCTAGCTGCACGCGACAACAACAACACGTCTGTAATGGTGACTGCAAGTTGCAGGTTCCACCATCCAATCCCTACCACCACGACCCTATCTTGGGGCACCTGCGGACTTGGAAGGGGGCGTCAGAGGTAGGGGAGCCTTTCCCGGTGGCCGGTGAGGTCCAGAGAGGGGTGGTGCAGCCGCACCTGCTCCCTGCTGTTGCGCAGCGCTAGGGTGCGCGCGGGAGGAAGAAGAAAGGGCCATTGGACCATTTCGCCCCTCAGTGGGCTGAAGAGATAATGACTTATGCGAGGGTACGAAGGTCATTGCGTTATATTTCCAAACCAAGAGGGTTACTTTGCATGAAGGGGTCGACGTGTCAGCCTCTGATTGGCTCAAGTAAGTGAACTTTTACAAAAATCATATCTATTTAACCGTAGCTCGGATGGATGCGCATTATACATGATTTTTGCTCAGAAAAATAAGAGGAATCTAATAAAAATACATTTAGAGCCTAATTCATCTTGCAATTCGAAAAGTAATGAAATTTATTAACTTTAATGAATTGATGGTTAAGAAACCCTATTTTGATATAATTAATGTGATTAATAAGGTTTAATTGATGATTAAAGTTGATATTAACTTGTTAATTGTAAAAGGTACATTAAGATCGAAAACGATGAACTTTGCACGTAATTAGTTTAATTTAGAGGTTATGTGCATAAATATGCTTGAAATTTGAAAAGTACTTAAAGTTATCATCTTTAATGATGTAATTAATGAAAAACCTTTAGATTTGATGATAGGTGGATTTAATGATGTTCTTTGGATAATTCAAGCCAATATTAACCTATTGTTAATAAAAGTGAAAATAGGATCTAAAAAGATGATATTTTTATATAATTGGCCTAATTTAGGGTTTCGCGCATGAATATGCATTCATGAGTTTGAAAACCCTAATTTATATGAATATGTCTTTTAATTGTTTTAATTGTTCAAACCCATGAATAAATAGAGTTAAGATTATCCTAAGTCAATTTGGATATAAAAGATTAATAAAATGGATAATTTGAGCAAGTAAGGTTTATATTAGAAGAAAAGAGTATTTTAGGGTTTGTTGACCTAAAAGCGATAAATGTTGAGAAATTGATCTAAGAAACCCTAATGAATATTAACGAAACCTTAATTTGGATTAGAAACCCTAGAAAGTGAATCTAAGTCAATAAAATAGATTCTTGATAAAGTGTGTAATAAATATAGTACATATTCTTTTCAGGAATTATGTGATTGTTGAATTTCTTGCTTGGATTGCTTTCTTGGTTGGATTTGCTTAATGCTTGTGAAATCATCAAATCAGGTATGTGGTTACGCTTATGAATAATCGCTTTAGTTTCACGGCGATTTCCGAATGATTTTATTGGTTGTTTGAAAATAATTGTTGGATGCCTTTTATTCCATGCAACTATAAAGTGACTACGATTATCACTATGAATATATATAAAACTGGCTTAGATCCAGGTCCACCTATGTGGCTTGTAAAGGCTAAAAAGGGGTAACCTAGAGTAAGGTCTAGGTTATCGTGGGTTAGAAACTGGACTACCAAGTGTAGTGCCATGAGACCCTTTAGCTTGCCATGAGTTAAGGAGTGGGCTACTTACGGGTAGTGCCATGGGACTCAACCCTAGAAACGGGTTCACCTATGGGTGGGACCATGAGGGGTTTAATGAGGATCTACTATAAGGAAAGTAGCATCCATGTCCACTGCAGGGACAGCGCAGAGGATAGGGGATGCATGGATCGCACAGTTATATTTAAAACGTAAAATTGTTTGTTAAATGGTAATTGGATGCAATACATTATTAAGAATAATTGCACGATTATTGTTTCCCCCACATACCAGCTTCGGCTGACCGACGTTTTGTTTGTCGACGTTTTAGCTACAAGCCAAAAGGACAAATAATATATCATCATATTGTGAAATACATGAAATAAAATACGAGGATGAGTTAGAGTAGAATCCATAAGTGGATAGAAGTTTAGAGATCCAAGTTTTCAAAAGGTATGTAAAATTTTATTTTCCCAACTTTCCAGTATAGATTGATAGAATTTAATAATTGTTCTTGGTTCAATGTCGAACCTTTGATCCGGAAATTATGGGTGCGGGTTCGACCTCTCGGTCTTTCTTAATTGAGGTTATCAGGAAGTGGGGTCGTAACAGTCATGTTGTGGACTTATATGTGAAAGTTTTCATCCCATGGTGCTTTTATGAAATAAGTTTTGATTTCCTATGCTTTTCGACAATCTGCTTGCTTAATGTTAATTCTGTGTTGGTTTTGAATAATCTTGCTTTATGTGGCACAGGGCGTCACATCGTATATGTGTGTTTGTCGTAGTCACCATATCCATCACATGGGTGATCATACCTTCATCTAAGTCTATTGGACAATGTCACTTGCATTTCTTATATGAAAGGTATGCGCTCAAATCTAGAAATAGGCACTATAGGATGAAATTCCTCTCCCATTCACTTATCGTCTAAAAACTATTAACAAAAATGTATTCTTTTTTCTTTCTCCTACAGTCACTTTCTCTTTCCACTCTCCCTTCCACTTTCTCCCTCTCTCCCTAACTTTCTCTCACGTTGCAAAAGCAACAACAACGATCACATTTTCTAACTAATTTCTCGTTTCTCTCTCCCACTCTTGCCCATCAGCACTCTCTCTCACATTCTCTCCCACATACAACTCCCTCATCCCACCTTGGGCAGAACGCCCTGGTTGCTAGCGGGGTCATCTAGTTTCTCGTCCAGTCAGGATCGTCTGTATATTGTTTCTCTTAAATAAAAATTACTACCAATCTGACCTAGCATCACTGCGTGTCTCAGCCAAACCATCATCTGAGTGTGATTGAGACAGAGGCTGATGATAAAGAAATGATAATGAGATGGGACTGAAAAACACTAGGGGGGTGAATAGAGTTTTAAAATGATTTTAACAATTATTGAACTCAAACAACCACAATTGAAATTCGAAGAAGGAGACAAGTGTTTAGAGTGGTTCCAATCTTAGCAAATACTAAGATTGCCAGTCCACTACCCGGTTGCTTACCCAACTGGGATTTTGAAAGTATTTATTTTATTACCTTCACAAGGATTTATACAAAATATAATACTTTCTTTACACCCCTTGAACAGCCTTCACTCGAAGTAGATGCACCAACTTGAGGTAGCCTTCTTGAAGTAACTTCAAGCTCCCCATTGAAGTAGCCTTCCTCTCTAGAAGTAACCTCCCGTTGCACCAGCCTTATTGAAGTAGCTCAAGGTCCCCTTCTTCACCAAGAAGATCTCCACCCTCTCCAATCCGCAGCCTCCAACCTAGGAGTAGCAAGGAGAGTACAAACAATAATAGAGAACAAGAAAGGAAAAGGAAATTACAACTTATCCTTTTGTAGCACAAGGCTTGATTTGCCTAGATCAAGCGTATAGATCTCCTAACCAAAGTGTATGGAATTGTAATTGCAGTGGATAGGAGATGCTAGCCTATAGGACATGAGATTTGAGCTAAGAGAGGAAGTAGCCAATTGTCACAATGCTCAATTGCTCACAAACAGATTGCAAATGTGATTGCTTTCTCAAAGAGTACTCAAGTGTGTAAAAAGGTGAGTTTGGGTGTCCTATGGCTTGTCCTATTTATAGGAATGGCCTATGGATGCTTAAGGACGTTCTAGACACCTTCTAGGGGTTTCTAAGTGCTTAACTAGCCGTTAGGTACAAGTTTGTTGCTTTAGCAACGACTAATTAATTTATTCTGCAGTTGCTGTCAGAGTCCATCTCGGTCGAGGAATGGTCGACCGAGACACCTACTCGGTCGAAGTTTTGTCGACCGACAGGCTCTCTGGATCATGTGTTTTGCAACGTTTATCTCCAACTTCCAACTACCTTGTCAGTTGTGTCTAACGGCTACTTTGGGTCTTTCTCGATCGAGAAGATTGTCGACCGAGAGTGTCTCGGTCGAGGAGTTAGTCGACCGAGATTGACCCTGTTTCAATCTTTTAATTTGAAGTGCTAAGTGTGTGTATGAGTGTGCATATGTGACCCTATT
Organism: Alisma plantago-aquatica; assembly: GCA_963693085.1. Lineage (NCBI taxonomy): Eukaryota > Viridiplantae > Streptophyta > Magnoliopsida > Alismatales > Alismataceae > Alisma > Alisma plantago-aquatica. The sequence continues at coordinate 600,468,629 of OY856410.1, read as the reverse complement.
TGAAGGGGATGACTTATCTAAATGTGGTGTTTAGCTAGGGAAGATCTAACGCTTGATTTACATGAAATCTAAGTACTTGTACATTATATATTTGTACAAGTTTTTACAAAGCGATTACATTTCATGAAAATATAAACATGTAAGCATATGGATTTCCCTAATTGGTTTGTCATCCACCTTATTCCTGCACACTTAAGTAGCACGTTAGATCAATAAGAATGAAATGTTTGTCATTATCAAAACAAAGGGATTTATAGATGTCCATTTAGCCAACAATCTCCCCCTTTTTGAAGATGACAAACATTTCCAAAATATAAATGAAGGAAATATAAAACATATGAGTTTCATACCTTAAGATTACCTTTTGTAGCTTCTTCTCTTGTTTATAAAATGTGTGCTTATTATTCCCCATGAATTATGAAACATGAAATCCAATTCTTTAGGGAATATAGCAACTTTCAATGTAAAGCCAAGAGTTTGTTTATGAAACTCATTGATTGAGTTTTGCATAATTACTAAGTTTTATATTTATTTCTCCCCCTTTGTCATTTCAAAAAGATATCCGTTTAAGAATAAAAACTCCCCCTTAATTAGATGTCCCATCAAATCCAATGAAAAAGATGTCCATTAAAAGCCAAAATGATGCAAGTAAAAGTTTTGTTAAGAAGCACAAATATCAAAGAAAACATCTTCCAAAGGAGTGATAAGCAGTTGCTTCCTAATTTTGTTAAATTGGTCTAGTGGAAGCGGTTTTGTAAAAATATCAGCCAATTGATCTTCCATATCAACATGATGAAGGGAAACATTATTCTTGGAGATATGATCCCTTAAAAAGTGATGATGGATTTCAATATGTTTAGCTCGGCTGTGTAAAATAGGATTGTGTGCTAAGTTTATAGCGCTCGTCTTGTCACAAAAGATAGGCGTAGATGAAAGAGTAAAACCATAATCGTTTAACACTTGTTGCATATAAAGCACTTGATCACAACAAGATCCGGCTGCCATATATTCAGCTTCAGTTGTAGATAGGGCAACCGTATTTTGTTTCTTGCTAAACCAAGATACTAAAGCTCTCCCTAACAAGAAAAAACCACCACTATTACTCTTGCGATCAAGTCGACAACCAGCATAATCTACATCAGTATAAGCTTTAAAATCCAAGGATTGTCCTTTTGGATACCATAAACCAAAACCGGTAGTGTCGGCTAAGTAACGAAGAATTCGTTTAACTACTAGAAAATGAGAGTGCATAGGTTGTGATTGAAATCGAGCACAAAGACCAACGGAAAACATAATGTCCGGTCTAGAAGAAGTTAGGTAAAGCAAACTACCAATCATGGCTCTATATAAGGAATCATCAATAGGTTCCCCATTTTCATCCTTATCAATTTTAATAGAAGTAGCCATAGGAGTAGTAGCATGATTGTACTGATCCATCCCAAAACATTTTAAAAGTTCTTTAGTATACGTTTCTTGGCTTATAAAGATTCCGGCAGGTGTTTGCTTAATTTGGAAACCAAGAAAGAAAGTTAGTTCACCCATGAGGCTCATTTCAAATTCTTTTTGCATAATGTCACTGAATTGTGTGCACAACGAATCATTAGAAGCTCCAAAAATAATGTCATCAACATATATTTGCACAACTAGGAAATCAGATGTATATGTTTTGAAAAATAAAGTAGAATCTGAATTTCCAATAGAAAAACCATTATCAAAAAGATACGTCTTGAGCCTTTCATACCAATTCCTAGGTGCTTGTTTTAAACCATAAAGTGCTTCCTTAAGTTTATAAACATAGTCACCTTTTTTCGGTATTTCAAAATCGGGTGGTTGGGCAACATATACTTCTTCTTGAATGATGTCGTTTAGAAATGCACTTTTTACATCCATTTGGTAGAGTTTGATGTTTTTATGTGCAGCAATAGCTAGTAACATTCTAATAGCTTCAAGTCTAGCTACTAGTACATACGTTTCATCAAAATCTATTCCTTCTTGTTGATTATATCCTTGTGCTACTAACCGAGCTTTATTCCTTATTACTTCTCCTGCCTCATTTAGCTTATTCCTAAAAACCCATTTAGTTCCAATGACGATTTTATCTTGTGGTTTAGGAACTAAATCCCATACATCATTTTTAGTGAATTGATTCAATTATTCTTGCATGGCTATTATCCAATAATCATCTTTAAGAGCTTCAGATATCTTCTTAGGTTCAATGATAGAAACAAAGGCCATGTTTGCAACATCCTTGAAGGAAGACCGAGTTTTTACTTTATCATTAGGATCTCCAATAATTAGTTCTTGAGGATGATCCTTAATAAGCCTAGGTGTGGGTTGTGGTTCAGCTTGGTGATTGTTTGTAGTAACCTTCTCACTATCATTTGGTATGTTTAAACTGTCGAATTGATTAGTGAGATCTATTATTTCTAGATTTTCAGATTTGGACTCTTCATGAAAAGAAACATGAATAGATTCCTCAACTTTTCTAGAGATAGTGTTATATACTCTAAATGCTTTTGCTAGAAGTGGAATATCCCAAAAAGAATGCTTTGTGTGATTTAGAGTCAAACTTATCTCTATCATCTTTGGTATTTAAGATATAGCATGGGAACCAAAGGTATGAAAATAGTCAACTCTAGGTTTCTTAGAATGTATTATTTCATATGGAGTTTTCTTCAAATGAGAGTGAACAATTACTCTATTTAACACATAGCATGCAGTGTTTACAGCTTCAGCCCAAAAGGTTTTGGGTGTGTTGTGTTCGAGCATCATAGTTCTAGCCATTTCTAGTTGTGATCGATTTTTCCTTTCAACTATACCATTCTGTTGTGGAAAGCGTGGAGAAGAAAAATTGTGAGTGTACCCTTGAGATGTAAAAAATTCCTCAAATATATGATTTTCAAATTCTCCACCATGATCACTTCTAATGGTACATATTTTGCTTTGTAATATATTTTCAATCTTGGAGCAAAATTGTATAAAAACATGAATAGTATCATCTTTAGTTGCATTAAAATGTACCCATGTATATCTACTATAATCATCAACAATAACAAAACAGTATCTTTTGCCACCAATAGATTGTGTCCTCATGGGTCCAAATAAATCCATATGAATTAATTCTAAAGATCTACTAGTGCTAAGTACATGTTTAGGTTTAAAGGAGGTTTTTGTTTGCTTTCCCAATGTACATGGTTCACAATTTTCAATTTGATCAAAGGATAAAGTAGGCAAACCACGAACAAGATCATATTTTACTAACTTTTTGATAACATGTGAACAAGCATGTCCTAGCTTTTTATGCCATAGTTGTAAAGTATTTTCATTTGCAAGCAAGCATTTTCCTACTACAGATTTCATAGAGTTAGGTCTAAGAATATAAAGATTTCCAACTGTTTTTCCTTCATAGACAACATTTGTAGTGTTTTCTATTAGTAATTTGCAGCAGGTTTTGTTAAATAGAACATCATAGCCACTATCACATAATTGACTCACACTAATTAAGTTATGGTGCAAACCATCAACGAGTAGAACATTCTTTATTTTGAGGTTTGTACCAATGTTACCTATTCCAATGATTTTACCTTTACTATTATCTCCAAATGTGACTGTTCCACTCTTCTTTTCTTCAAAACTTTGAAATGCATCCTTGTTTCCCGTCATATGTTTAGAACATCCACTGTCGACCACCCAATCCTGCATTAAAATATAGATTTTGGTACCCATGTGATGGTCCGATATGGTTAGAATCATTTAAGTACAGACTTGTATAAAAATTCTAATTCAGAAATCCAGTCGGTCGACCATTGTTCGACCGACACATTTCTCGGTCGTCTAATCGTCGATCAAGAAGGTTACTATATTACAAACAAAGAAACACAGAAATTCAGCTCGGTTGACCAATTTTCGACCGAAATAGTTGTTGTTTTGTTGTTGTAGATTTTGATTTGTTACAGACATCCGATCGGTCGACAAAAGTTCGACCGATTGAATGTTCGGTCGACAATACTTTGACCGACTAAGTTTCTGTTTCAGTACAACAGTTCAGAAAATTTACAATATGCATGAGACCTTTTGTTAAGTTGAGATAAGACAATATAATTTGCAAAATGGAGCGTTTGACCATATCTCAACTGAATTAAATTTGACTCTACTAAGTTTGGGGTTTTGGGACCCAAAATAAGTCGGAATTCTTAGTCTTATAAGGGCATGAAAATGAATAATGTCCAAGACGTAGACAAAAATGACAAGTAATAGAGTCAACTTCATTTCTCTTTCTAGCCATTGTGTTCTTAGGTACAAACATAGTCTGAGTTCTTTTGGTTGATTTTTGTTTGGAGCATATCCCAAACCTTTTCTTCCATTGAAACTAGTACCAACGTTTAGAATGTTATCAAGGATATCTTTTCTTCTTAACTCATAAAGGTCTCTTTGTAGCTTAGCAATGTCATTCATCTTCTTGTGTAAATCTTTTCTTGCTTGATCTAAATCAGATAATAATGAATCTCTTTCTTTTGAAACATTGTCATAGTCCAGATGGTTACACAAAATAGGTTGAGTCTGAAAATCTTTTAGTTTAGCTAACAATTCAGTCTTTTCTTGAGAAATAAGATCAACATTTGTTTCTATAGTGAGTAGCTTTCTAGTGCAATCATCTAAAGATGTTTTTAAAGAAAAATTCTCAAGATCAATGTTGTTCTTTTCAGAAGAAAGATTATCTAATTTAGCACATAGCTCATCGTTTGTTTTGATAACCTTCTTTAGTTTCTTCTTGATATCAACATACTTATCATGAGTTTCTTGTAGACTAGTAATTAACTCTTCTTTAGGAAGATCAAGTAGGCTTACCTCTTGAGAGTCTTCATCATTTTCTCTTGCCATTAGACATTCCACCTTTTCTTCTCCGCTTTCACTTTCACTTGACTCGTCCCATGCAGCTTTATAGGCTTTTTCTCCCTTCTTCTTATGTGAGCTTTTCTTTCCTTTCTTTGCTTTAGGACATTCATTTTTTATATGTCCTTTCTTTCCACATTCAAAGCACCTAGGAGGAGAAGAAGAAAACTAGAAATTTTGGTAGATTTAAATCTTTTATATTTCTTACCGTTGACGATCAAGGCTTCTTCTCCTTCTTCTTCACTTGACTCCTCACTTTCTGGTGTGATGATCTTTGAAGCTTTTAGAGCCACATCCTTCTTCTTTCCTTGCTGAAGTTCACGTTCTCTTCTTTCTTCCTCTTCTAGGGTTGCTTCATGAGCTTCTAGGTTGCCAATAAGTTGCTCCATTTTCAGTCGAGTAAGGTCATTAGCTTCTTCAATGGCTGTCACCTTTGGCTTGTATTTAGGAGGAAGTGATCGAAGGATTTTTGATACCTGAACTTCTTCAAGAACAGTTTTTCCTAGGGCATTTAAACAATTAAAAATAGAAGAGAATTTTGCAAACATTTCACTAATAGATTCATTAGGATCCATACGGAAGTGTTCAAACTTTTGTTTAAGCATGCTAATCTTAGAATTTTTGACTTGGACGGTACCTTCATAGGTTATGGACAGTCTATGCCAAATATCATAGGTTGTGTCACAGTTAGATATCTTATTAAATTCTCCTACTGAAATTGAACAATATAAAATGCTTACAGCTTTAGCATTCATTTGAGCCAACTTTACCGTATTTGCATCCCATTCTGCATATTGTGTTTGAGGAAGCTCGTATGGGGTTGACACCATCCTCCATAAGTCCCAATTTATGCCTTGGAAGTAGAATTGCATCCTTCTCTTCCAATAAGTGTAGTTTGTTCCATCAAACGCTGGAGGTCTAGCAACAAGTGTCCCTTCAAGGTTAAGGTTGTTGAGCACTCTGTCACCCATTCTTCAAGACCTTGTTAGGGTTCCTTGAAGCCTGCTCTGATACCAATTGAAAAACACTAGAGGGGGGGGTGAATAGAGTTTTAAAATGATTTTAACAATTATTGAACTCAAACAACCACAATTGAAATTGGAAGAAGGAGACAAGTGTTTAGAGTGGTTCCAATCTTAGCAAATACTAAGATTGTCAGTCCACTACCCGGTTGCTTACCCAACCGGGATTTTGAAAGTATTTATTTTATTACCTTCACAAGGATTTATACAAAATACAATACTTTCTTTACACCCCTTGAACATGCTTCACTCGAAGTAGATGCACCAACTTGAGGTAGCCTTCTTGAAGTAACTTCAAACTCTCCCATGAAGTAGCCTTCCTCTCTAGAAGTAACCTCCCGTTGTACCAGCCTTCTTGAAGTAGCTCAAGGTCCCCTTCTTCACCAAGAAGATCTCCACCCTCTCCAATTTGCAGCCTCCAACCTAGGAGTAGCAAGGAGAGTACAAACAATAATAGAGAACAAGAAAGGAAAAGGAAATTACAACTTATCCTTTTATAGCACAAGGCTTGATTTGCCTAGATCAAGCGTATAGATCTCCTAACCAAAGTGTATGGAATTGTAATTGCAGTGGATAGGAGATGCTAGCCTATAGGACACGAGATTTGAGCTAAGTGAGGAAGTAGCCAATTGTCACAATGCTCAATTGCTCACAAACAGATTGCAAATGTGATTGCTTGCTCAAAGAGTACTCAAGTGTGTAAAAAGGTGAGTTTGGGTGTCCTATGGCTTGTCCTATTTATAGGAATGGCCTATGGATGCTTAAGGACATTTTAGACACCTTCTAGGGGTTTCTAAGTGCTTAACTAGCCGTTAGGTATAAGTTTGTTGCTTTAGCAACGGCTAATTAATTTATTCTGCAGTTGCTGTCAGAGTCCATCTCGATCGAGGAATGGTCAACCGAGACACCTACTCGATCGAAGTTTTGTCGACCGACAGGCTCTCTGGATCATGTGTTTTGCAACGTTTATCTCCAACTGCCAACTACTTTGTCAGTTGTGTCTAACGGCTACTTTGGGTCTTTCTCGGCCGAGAAGATTGTCGACCGAGAGTGTCTCGGTCGACGAGTTAGTCGACCGAGATTGACTCTGTTTCAATCTTTTAATTTGAAGTGCTAAGTGTGTGTATGAGTGTGCATATGTGACCCTATTTGAAGGGGATGACTTATCTAAATGTGGTGTTTAGCTAGGGAAGATCTAACGCTTGATTTACATGAAATCTAAGTACTTGTACATTATATATTTGTACAAGTTTTTACAAAGCGATTACATTTCATGAAAATATAAACATAGAAGCATATGGATTTCCCTAATTGCTTTGTCATCCACCTTATTCATGCACACTTAAGTAGCATGTTAGATCAATAAGAATAAAATGTTTGTCATTATCAAAACAAAGGGATTTATAGATGTCCATTTAGCCAACAGGGATGCCAAAGAATAAATGGCACTTGAGTTGTGTATCCAAATCCAGTTCACCCAGAAATTGTCTTTATTAATTGCTATAATACTAAAGTGGGTTTAAACTACACCCACCAAGTGAATGCAAATGTTTGTTTATATTGACAGTCCAGTTTAAACATGATGGAAGCATATATACCCGTTGTTGCTTCAACAAATTAGTAGAGTTGTGAGTCCTAAGTATGTAACATATGTGTATAATTTCACTGAAAATTGTTTTTCAAATGTGATAAATCTTGGATCTCAATCCGGACTGTTGGAAATTTGGTAGATCAGCTTTCGTCATCGTTAATGATAGGCCCACGAAACTATTAAAAGCATTGCAGAGTCCATTTCGTTATCATCTGCTCCTGGAGTGTGGATCTGCTGCACCCAGTCTAACAGGAGCACGCCAGTCCTGATTTAATCTACGTTCAATAATGCATTAGTAGCCACATGGCATCCGATGCAGTGAGGAGCAGCCTGGTTTTAGAAAATCAGGAAGAACAAATTCTAAAGCCTGCTGATTGTGGATTTGCTTCACCCAGTTCAAACAGGAGCATGCTACTCTTTGTTTAATCTATGCTCATTATTGCAGTCAGTTATAATTAATGGGCCATGATCAGAATTAGGAGCCACATGGCATTTGATGCAGCGAGGAGTAGCCTGGTCTTTAAAAACCCAGGAAAAGCAAATCCTGGAGCGTCATCATATATAGAATCAGATCGTCGATGCATACATAAGTATGCATTCATGTGGTGGGTAGAATATAAACCCACTTTTTAATCGTACACTTGCACTTAATTTGGAAATACGACTCAAATGCCATTTGTCCTTTAACATCACATCTCAATATCATCAGCCCCAGTCTCAATTCCACTTGGGTTAGCATTATGCTCTAGACGCGCAGTGATGCGAAGTGAGATTGCTAGTATACTTTGCTTAAATCGTGAGCGGCTTCGTACGGACATTGTAGTAATTAAAAATATTAATTTTTACTTTTCTTCCATTCAACGGTACAAATGTTTGGATTCCAACCGCCGCTTGGCAAATTTACTTAGCTTCTTGACTTATTTATTTTTAACACAAAAAGGCAAGGCACAAAATAAAAAGAAGGGAATAGAAAAGGACAAAAGTCAGAGGGAGGGAGGAGGGAAGAAGTAGAATGGGAGAAAAAGAGAAAAGTGGGAGAGGGATGCAGAATGGTCAGAATTCTCTTTTTCGGTAATATTATTCCATATGTACTATACTTAATCTTCATCGTTAAAAGATCCCATCAATTATTTTAGTGATGGATTTTGGGATAAAATATCGTTAAAATTATTAGAACATGGTTTGGAACAATAAGTGGTTATAGTGAGCATGAACCCAATGTAGAGAAACAACCAAGAACAAATTAGTTGGAAGTGTTGGATCTATAATGGGCTCTAGAGGATGGTTGCATAGAACTAAATCAATAATTTAAAAATCATTAGACCTTAAAGTTATATCCCAAAATAATATTACATATATGAAATTTGAGTGCAGTTAAACATTCGTAGTAAGGGAGAGGGAGAGAACAAATAAGTATCAAATAACACTAGTTATTTATAGTGGTCTCAACCTCCCAACTTGGAGATGCACATCAACTATCTGGAAAGGCCGACCTCTAAGATTTTTAACTATGTCTCAATCTTTATATTCCATTATAAGAGTTACAACATAAGATCACCATTTTCAAGGTCAGGGCACCTAGGCTTCCCTTTAGGGACAAGGGATCCAACAACCTAAAAAATAGCTTACCTATCCATGAATTTTCTACCTTATCAAGAACTTACCTACTCTTGCAACAAGTCTCAGCCTTATCCACGAACTTAACTACTCTTGCAATAAGTCTTCCGCCTTCAAGAATTTACCCACTCTTGACTTAGATTTTCTGCCTTTCACTTCACCTTCACCAAGGAGAAGTTGTCACCATCACCAAAGAGAAGCTTTCACCGGGGGACTCCTATCCTTCTTGTTGTTCACCTCTCTTAACCAAGCGAGAGAATCTTCATATACATGGAATAAAGAGAAGGTGGGAGGTAGAGGAAGTGAGATACTCACAAGATATACATGTAGGACTAGCTCTCTTACAAATATCCTATTCACTTTAGTGGATATAGCAAGTCATTTTGCTTATGAGAGTGGATGGAGGCTCTTGTGGGACAAGTATATCTCAATTATTGTATGGGAATGTTCATAGTGTTTGGTTAATCATGTGATGATGCCTAAGAAGACCTATTTATGGTTGAGGTTGTGTCTCTCTTGTTAGAACCATTTAGGACAAATTATAGCTATTATTAGGGTGTGCAACAAATTTTTATTGCACCTTTTTCACTACTTCTAACAACTATATTTCACTCCAGAAAATAGCTACTATATTACAGTCAAATGAGTTGGTTGCAATGACAACTTGACCGACAGAAAGTGGTCTCTACTATTTTCAGGTCATCCCAGTTGCATTATGACAAAAAACTCAGTCGACAGAAAGTCCTAGAAACCCCTGTGAACAATGTTGTCGACTGAGTTACTGTAAGACAAACTCGACCAACCAAACTTGTTATTTTGGGTGTTCCAATACCTCTTGAAACCAATATAATTCGTTCTAATTAATTATATTACACTTATGAGCTTAATTATAAGTGATGCATTCATTTCAAGTGATTCACATCAAAGATCTAAGAAGAAAACTATCTATTCTTTAATCTTGATCTTTGTGCTTGTATTGCTTGATTTCTCTAAATTAAGATCTGCAAATTTAGGCATTTAGAGTGTCTCTATCTATTCTGAAATCACTAAAGTAGATGAATTACATACAAATAAGTATAATGGTTTAGTCATCACCTAAACAAGGGATTAGTCAATTTAGACCTTGAGTCTACATTCTTACCCTTTTTGCAGATGACAAACCATTTCATAAATTTATTGAAAGCAGTTAAGTAAAATCATGCCTTGGATAAACCTAGGGGTTTCAATAGAGTTGAATTCATTTTCTCCCCCTCAACTGATACTATAATATTTAACATACTACCCCTCAATTGATTTCATTTCTCATGGAAGGTCAGTTTTCATAACATTTATACAAATTATGTCTTCTACCAATACATGACTTGTCATATATATCTTCCCCCATTTAAATAAGGCATGTGTTTTCCCCCTTTGTCATTTCAAAATGTGAGGGAATGAATATCTTAACACAAAATAGAAGAAAAAATAAAAGAGCTTGTTTAAGCAATGTATGTAAAAATGTATTGAAAGTGATTAAGTAAAATCATACCTTTTGATAAACCTAGGGGTTTCAACAGAGTTGAATTCATATTCTCGCCCTCAATTGATACTATTATATTTCACATACTCCCCCTCAATTTATGTCATTTCTCATGTATGGTTAGATTTTGTAACACTTATAGAAAGTATGTCTTCTACCCCTATATGTCTTGTCATATATATCTTCTCCCATTTACATAAGACATGCCTTCTCTCCCTTTGTCATTTCAAAATGTGAGGGGATAAAGATCTAAACACAACTTGTTAGAAAAAGGGAATATAAGCAAAAATAAAAGTGCTTGTTCAAGCAATGTATGTAATGTAATTTATGACATGCGTTTCAATAATCCTAGATGTATTTCTAGAAAATAATCAGGGAACAGTATGAAAGAAAGTAATTCAAAATAGTATATATACAAGTCAATGAACAAGCTTGAGTATGTATATGATACAAGCATATCATGTAGTTGGATACTAATTGATGTGTTAGATACCAATTAATGAACAAGACTAAAACTACATGTAGATGGACTACAAGTAGATTATATCACAAGAAGAACTACTAGTAGGATAAAGATTCACAAGTTAAATAACAAGGTATGAGTAGATTTAGAGAAATATCCAATCAAAGAAATTTGTAATTTAAGAAGCATGAAAAGATATCAATTTGTAGAAAATATGAATCATTACCGAAAGATTATTACCATTAAGACACTCAAGGCTGCATCAAAAAGATATAAAACAAGATAGATGATGTAAATTTTTGAAAAAGGAACCAATTTAAAACACAACCTAGGTGTCTAAATAGATCATCATCAAAGCATGAATAACAACTCAACACAAGTAATTGCAAGATAAAGAAATAAGAAATTAGAGATATTAGAAAGATAGATTTGTATGAAAAATATGCAAGTTAAAGCATGGAAATATGCATATCAAGAAAAGGAACCAAGGGGAGTGCCAACAGAATAAATGTACTTGTTTACAAAATTAGATTGAGAGGAAATTATCATTCAATAAGCCATCTGCCAATTTGATGCACAATATTTTTGATCAAGTTTCTAGGTTGAACTTCTCGACCGACAACATTTGCGGGCTAGACCCCATGGTGCTTGTCAATTTAGTTACATCTGGATACACTCGACTGACAACAACAACTGGAAAACACAAAGGATGCCTCTTGGTTGAGTTTTCGCAAGACAAACTCGACTGAAAACAATTGTTGTCCAAAAACATACATCTTGTAAAAAAAACCTAGAGACATGATATAAATATTAACAATATCTAAATATGTATATTCATGTTAGTAATATACTGTGAAAATATTAGGGACAATTTTTGAGTAGGAAAGTTATGAGAATCACAATACACCAATTTTAGCTCAAAAACTACATGTAAAAGTGCACACCAACTTGAAAAAAACAAACAATGATTGGATACGAGAAGTAATAACACTACCTTTGTTCTTATCATTTCCTTTCTACTTTTTTCCATCCCACACACATAGAACCTTTCCTCATTAATGTTGATTGACAAACCAATTTACAAATCTATATCTCAAGTCAATCCATTAGCATGTGACCTACAAGAAGAAAGATGAAATGGTCCCCAATTATATTTTTAGATCCGGAGGGGTAAGCTTAGATACCAAGTCTTATTGCTTTTGGGTGCATTCCTAAAAGGGAAATCTATAGAAAAAAGAAGAACAACTTCATTATAATAATTGCAAGTTCCCTTAGCCTTGGAGGTAGATGATCCTCCCTGAAAGATTGTAGGTCTTTTATCTTTGTTGTTCCTTTGGATACTATCATACCCTATACCATGTCTAGCAATTTGCTTAGTAGTATGGCATAGGATATCATTAAGATTCTTTTTACAATATAAGAATCATTGCAAAGAGGATCTCAAACTATGATCATGCATAACAGAAGTGATAGTGGAAGATAATTGATTCATAACATGTCTATCGTGCAAAAGATTAGTTTCTAAGCGAAGATCTTTGATCCTATAAGAATCTTTTTCAATATGAAGAGAAACAACATTATTCTCTCTACTAGTATAACTAGAAGAAGATTCAAGTGCATTACTTTTAGAAAGCAAGGAAGCATTATCATTTTCAAGTATAGTAGTCTTAGAAAGATAAACATTATTTTCAGATTCTAATCTTTACAAAAAAAAAATCTTTGTCCTCATTTTTAGTTCTAAGAACCTCAATATCAAGCACAATAAAATTCACTATTTTAATGTTCTCTTTATTAGAACTAGACATAAGAGGTTGAGCTTCTAGAAATCTAATCTTATGAAGAAAGTTAGCATATTAAAGTTTAATAACATATACTTATTTAAGGTAAGTGTTGCATTCTATCTCAACACCATTGAATCTCAATCACATTATAGAAAGATATTTAGGAGGTCATTAACATCAACTTGCAAGCAAATGTTAGTATGTTCAAGATCATCTTTTTATTAATGCAATTCAATAATTTTAGCAAGTATTTTCATTTTATACTTAGTTGACTTAAGAGATGGATGGGTATCATGAATAATGGCAATTAAGGATTCTTTATTTAAAGAGTTTTGATGTACCTCATTTGAATTTTCATTTGAACTTGCCATGAGATAAAAGTGGCATTTTCCACATCTACTAGATCTTGATCTAGATCCTTCACTAGAATATTCACTTGACCTTGAGTTGGAGGAGACACTAGAGATTATGTGACATTTCTCCTTCTTCTTGTGCTTCTCTTCCCTTCTCTTGTGATAATGATTCTTATTTCCTTGTGAACAACCTTCCTTGAAGTGACCCTTCTTTCTCCATTTCAAGAACTGATAAAATTTTATCATATGAGTTTAAAAAGGGGTTCATGAATGGCTTTGAAAAAGATATAAAACCTATATTATTAGTATTAGTTAGCGATGAACAACTTGTCCATTTTAGAAGTCCTCTTGCAACTTGATCTAGGTGTCACCACCTATGTCTTGGTCCTTAGGTTGTGCAAACTCTGAGTGGGTAGCAGGAAACACCCAGGGGAAGAAACAAAAGGAAGGACATCACTGAAGGTTGACTATATGTTGTAGATAACAACTAATAAATACTTAAGATAGAGGAAAGTCAATGCATGATCTCAAATAAAGGGAAGGTTCAAAAGAAAAAGTTTCAATAGAGTTAACATGCCTAAAGATGAGGCATTATGAGTAAAGAGATGATTTATAAAAAGAAATCTTACCACATAACAACATTAATAAATCATAATCATTACATGTCAAACAATTAGACTATTTTTATTTATGTAGGGTCGAGACACATAAATCTCAAGCCTAAGTATGTGGGTGGTAAATGCATACCATAGGAAAAATATGTGCACCCTATATATATTGCACGAGTGGAATACATGCACTTGGGACAGAATATGTACATTCAATTATTCTGAAAGTATATATGTACTAATATAATAAATAAAATTTGTCTATTTGCACACACATGAAAAATAAAGGTAAGATATACTTTCTGTCATCATCAATCTGATTCAAATGAGAGGATAAAATTATCTCAACAAATAGGTAGATGACCTTCAATAATTGAATCTCATGGATTTAGCAATAAATTAAGAAATAACAAGGATATAGGAAAATATATTCAATGTTGTTCAAAATTTAACCAAGTAATGCCTCATATGACAATATTGATTGGTCATCCTAGTATTGCCTAGATAATTGGGAAAGATGCACATACCTAGAGTTGATTATTATATCAAAGATCAAAAATCTACCCTTCCAAGCTAAAGTCACCTCAAATATACATATAATAGACCATTTACAATGATGTTGATCCTTGAGTACATTTCAACTACCCTCTCCTTTACCATGTTTAGGTTTTCAAGATGATCATTCAGTATATATACTCTACTTTCCTTTTCTTTCTTAGTTCCCTCATAAATGGCACATATATTTCTACATATCTCATAGGACGTGTCATAAGAAGTAATCCAATTGAACTTGGTGGGAGAAAAATAGGCATAGAGTATGTTGATGAATCTTACATTCAAGGTTGCTTTCTTTGAAGTGGCGTCATCCCATTCTTTTGTCTTTGCCTTTTCCTTTGGTTTCTTGTATGGAAGATCGACCAATCTCCATAGCTCAATACTTGATACATAGATTTGATGTTCCATTCTTTTCTTCCAATATAGGAAGTTCCTCCCATCAAGAATTTGGAATTTTGATGTAATATATCCCACTTTGATTGTCAACCATCTTCACCTACTTGTTGAAATATGCTTGGAAAAGACCCACTCTGATACCAATTATTGGATCGGTAATGAACTCTAGAGGGGGAGGGGATAGAACTAAAACTACTTAAACAAACTTCACTATACCTTCAAGTTATACACCAAGATGATATTGCAATATGAAATATGAGTGCAACAAAACATGTATAACAAATGGGAGAGAGAATTAACAAGAACTAAATAACTCAAGTTACTTATAGTGGTTCCAACCTTCAAACTAGGAGATCTACATCCTCTACCTATAGAGGTCAACCTCTAAGATGTTCAACCATGTATCACTCCTTATATTCCATTATAAATGTTACTACAAAAGACCACCCCTTTCAAGATCAAGGGTACCCAGACTTCCCTTTAAGGACAAGGGATAGAAAAACCTTATAAATGACTTACATATCCATGACCAAGAGTCTTCTATCTTAACAAGGACTTAGCTACTCTTACAATGAATCTTAGGGATTCTCCAAGGACTTACACACTCTTACAATAGTTTTCTTCGTTTAATGATTTACCCAATCTTGACTTGGATATTCCTCCTTTGAATTCACCTTCACCAAGGAGATTCTTTCACCAAGGTACTCCTTCCCTTCTTCTTCGCCTCACATAGACAAGAGAGAAAATGTTCATTTGCATTGTAAAAAGAAATATTGGGAGGCGGAGGAAGTTAGATCCTTATAATATATACATGTAGGATTAGCTCTCTTACAAATGTCCTATTCACTCTAATGGATGTTAGCAAGTGATTAAGATCATGAGAGTGGACTATGATGGATTAGATTTTGGCTTAATTTTGAGGATGAATTTTTTTAAGGTGTGTAGGATGAGATGGTGTAAAATTTTGATCCTTCAAATGTTTAATGGCATAGCAGATTTAGGTATTTAAGTAATGTTGATAATTTCAAGTGTTTTGTTAAAGTTTGTGTGTTGATTGATGTTGACATCATCATTAAGATCCCTAATTTCATGCCTTTTGAGGTATATAATTGACTACTCCAGCAATCGAGTTTTAGCATCAAGTTAGTGTAGAATGTACCTTGAATAATGAGAAAGCTATAAATACAATTTTAGGATTATTGGATGTTCCTAGAGGAAGTTATTTGGGTTTGAAAATGATGAAATAATGTATATTTTGATGTAGTTGATTGGTAGAGTCCAAATTATATAGCCTAAGTTGCATATACGATAGGACGTCACGTGCCCCTTCAGTTGAGGGCAGGCTGTGTGGATAGATCTTGGCCGTTTGAAGCTAATCTAGTGGTAGTAACCTTTGACTTGAGTCAAACACATATCTACCTTGATGGGCGTTGATACTGACCCTTATATGCGAGATCAAAGGCCTTTGAGTTGTCTCTAACCTTGTAGTTAGAACAAGGTGGGAGATCAGTTGTTGCCATGAACTTCCCTCCCAATACTCATTAAGAACGTGGGGCGTATAGGGAAGCAAATTGGGAGATTGGTATCGGCTGATCAAGATGAATACCACAACCCATCATTGGTGGTTAGTAAGCAAGTGACAAGAGAGAATAGACTTCCAGTTCCCTTCCCGTCTCCTTTGTGGCACATTGAATAGGACATGGAGTTAGAAGAGAGAATAGAGGAAGAAGAAGAGGAGAAAAGTAATGTATAGTCTAGAGTAATAATTTGTGCTTGGATGCATGGACTCAAGTGTCCATTTCCATGGTCAACCAACCCTAGTTGGATGGAGATGAGGTCTGAGCCAGGGATGGGTTCTATATATTGGTGGGCACAAATTGTGTGCACAGACTTATTCATGTAGGTTGTGTGGAGCTCACGGAAGCTCCAAATTGCAGCCACGGTGCGAGAGGGGTTTTTCCCTTTTCCTTGGCCACTAAGGAGCTACCTCGACCTAGAGATCTGGAGGACACTGTAGGTTCCAAAGAAGCTTGAACCTCACAGAATGACCTCATCAAGGTTTTGACACCTCCAATCTGGTGCAAGGAATCACAGAGAGGTTGTAGTTTCTTATCGGTGTTGGTCTATGCAACGATGCTCTAGAATAGAGAGTCACACAGGAGCTGAGAACGTGAGAGGGAGAGGAGGAGATTGTGAATCAGAAAATTCAAGACAAGATCGGGTCCAAAGGCATGAACCAGCCAAATCCCAGTGTGAATCAGTCAGTCACCCAAGCCAGCAGTCAGCGAAGTAGTTCCTTGCCAACTGGACAAATTGGAGGCCGCCATACCAGCCCATACTGCCAGCTCAAGCACTGACCTGTGTCCTTGAGGGACATGTGGCGAGTACGGATTGGCTAAAAGTAAGAAAGTCGCACAATTTGTATACCTTAGATAAATCATAGTAATTAGTACAGTTATCAGAAAATTACAAATAATATATTGAAATTCTCAGAAAAATGTGTAGAACCTTGTGAAACTATAATATCAGAGTTTTAATATATCAATATAGATTATATCATGTAATATGTTTTGTACTAGTTTCATGAGTAATAAATATCCATCGTTAATCTAAAATTATTATAATTCTTTAGTAACTCTGAAATATGATATATAATTCATAAAATGTCAGGTATGATCATTTTATGACACATAATCATGTCACTCTCTTAGTATGGTTATCTAGGGCTAATAACCCTAAATATAATGTAAAAAATACATTAATGATCAATAAATTATGGAATTTACAGAACACCCTTATTTCAGTAAGTGGAAGATAATACATAAATTTGGTATTAGTAGTTATGCATGAAATTAATGTTACATAATGATTGCTTTTAATGTTATATAAACCCTAGTATGTTTAATGGATATGATCTAGGGTTAATACATGAACACAATGATATGCAAACTAATGGTCATGCTATTGACTATAATTTGGAATAGAACATCAACAACATCAGCCTCAGGTGTCAAGGAGAGTAAGACAAGAAATAATAATGGGAATATCCTAATGATCCTAGTCAAACGCTAATACATATATAACTATCATTAAGGTGATTAGAATCTGAAGTTAGTACATGATCTTGTCTTGGTCAGTGTTTGACCAAAGTTGTAGTTGACGTGTGGGATATTTGATGATTAGGTTTGTCCTTCGTTAAGGTACGCAGTACCTCTTACTTGGCTTATTATATAATATTCTTGTATCATGTGTGTACAAAATACATTCCATATGATTTTCCATTCTTATATTTATGAACACATGAAACATAATATATTTGTTCTATTATATGAAAGCACTAATTCTCTTTGGTAGCATAGTGTTGGAAAGTATTCATTCTCTTTGATAGCAGATAACATTGTACAATGATCTAACTCTTTGGTAGTAGATGAGAAGGCCTTGCATCTCGAGCTCTTTGGCAGCCGAGATGATGCATTATTCTCTCAGGTGGAAAATGCATGGATGATGTAATGGAAAATATGCTTAAAATATGTGTATTGTTTTGTTATTAAACATTCTTTGTTCAAGTATGCTTTTGATATATTTTACTATTGCCAAGTATTAGTTTTATCTTATTGCCAAGTCTTAGTAATGAGAGGTATATAAAAAGACACATAGGCGTACTCAGTACAATATTTTAGAATATTGTGTTGACATGTACCAAATGTAATCTTTTGTTTAGGTTGTGGACACATGATCTTGAAGAATCAAGATAGTTGAGAGTTGTGTGGTGAGCTAATGTACAAGTGGACCTATTGTCTAAAAGATCATATTTAGCAGTAGTACATGCATATATTGAAGTTTGATATTCAATGTGTAATATCATAGTTATAATAATTCATTTTATAATTATATGTTGCATGGTGAGCATGTGTAGTATGGCTTTATTTTGGTTCATGTACATGTGATATTGTTGTTTCTTGTTGACTCCCTCTGGATTTCCTTTTCTTGGCCTAGTGGGTGGTGTCTGAATTGGGATTCTCACTAAGGTGGGGGTTTCAATTTGGACGTCACACACATGGTCAATACATTGAAAATTTGGGGACGTCACAAGTGGTATCAGAACATGAACAATTGTAAAGCCTAACATTTGCTCATTGTGCAACTCAAACTAAAAAATCCTTGAGCTTAAACATCCTTAGGGTTAGATTAGTCATAATTTATAAACTAGATCTGACCTAGACTCTAGGATAGCACCTAGATGTCTGAGAACTAGGTCTAGACTAGTGTTTGTAGTATAGGAAGTCCTAAGATGTCATTCTTTCCTTATAATGTGGTGGTATGTGTAAGGACCTTGACCTGAGTTTTGGGGTAACCATGTTTCATTTCACTTAATCATGTGCTTATAACCTTGCTCTAATATTTTGAAATGTAATTAGGGCTTGTGGTGTGCTTATTTTAGAGTTTGAGCTTTTATGGATGATGTTTGTGCTTCCTATGCTAGTTCTAGTGCAAATTGCAATATACCCAGGGTAGGGGTTGATGTGCAATTTTCCACCTCTATAGTGTTCCTTCTATCTCCTGGCTTCATGAGAGAGAGTGTGGTGTTTTGGGGCACTTTTTTGACCCCTGGTTGGTGGTGCACCCATAGTGGTGATTAAGGTGTTCTAGGGTTGGTGTGCTTTGACCTTGTGACCTTTGTGTTGGGTTTTATGGAGAAATCAAGTACAGTGGAAGCAACAAAAATAAATTTCCATGCAACCCAAAATAGGATCTCGTTGACAACAATGTATTAATAAAGAGTGTTTGCATGATATACCTTATCGCGGAGCAAGTCCGGTGATGTCTTTCTGCAAAATAGTGTGCAACGATGCTGGCCTACATGGACGGTACTTCTCTCTCATTCACTGAGTGCATCATGGGAAGATCTGGTGTCACTCCTTCCATGTAGTGATGTAAGATGTTCATATAATGTATGGATGGTTGTTGACATCCTCTAAATGCAGGCTCTCAGCGTCTGCATCTCTATTTTGTCCAAGCAGATGGACTGGAACTCCACGTCGCACTTCCTAAGCTGTTAGGAAGGATTAGTCTCTGTGTGGTGATGTGTTATCATCACTGTGCTCTCCTTTGTCTCCTGAGGACGGTGATGACTAGGGTTTATGTACATGAGTGTAAACTGAAAAGCCTCTCTCAATATCTTATAAATATATCATCTGTCAAACCCCTTTAAAAAGGAGATGAAAGGAAGTAGGGTTTGTTAAACCCATCAGTAAACAGAAAGACTGTGTTAATTAAAATACTCATGGATTAATTAGAATATTCTGTAATTAATTAATTAACCAAATAATTGTATTAATTGATTAATTAATATATGACTCCATACAATCATTGGGGATGGCTCTCTGGGCATATATACCAAGACTTTGTTGGTTTGTCTCAACCTAGGTCATCACCTAGGGTTTATTGAGGGTGTGTCACGGTTGAGACACTTCCCCTTGGTGTGGTGGTTGTGACCAAGATTGTTTTGGGTTGAGACAAAGGCTCAGAGAGGTGTGTTTCGACCTAGGTTTCTTGTGGTGGTCATGGTGTCGCGACCTAGTGCTATTGTTAGGGTGTATCATGACCATGGATCCACTTAGTGGGTCATTGTCATGACAAAGAGGGGGGAGTTGATTAGGTGGTTGAGACACTAACTAGAGTGTATCACCATGTCTTGCATGTCATGTTTAAGTGGTTGCATGTGGATGCATTTTGGTCTTTTACGAGGACAAGTGTCCCTTGGGTTCCTTCATGTGTTGACACCTCACCCTTTGTTGTCTCTCTCATCCTTCATCTATATAACCCCTTATCCCTTCATTTTTGCAATCCTTTCAGCCATATATCTTATTCCTCTTTCTTTTCTTGTTCTTAGATCTTAGTGGAGCAAGGAGGTTCGTCCTAGGAGCTTGAGGATCAAATATCCTCTTGCATGAGGAGGTGGTGTTGATCCGAGTTCATCTCCCATCTTTGGTAAGCATTTACCTTCTAATTTGATGTTCTTTTGATCTCCTACCTTCATCTCCTTCTCTTTTCTCGGCCTTATACCATGGTTCTTCCATGGTGGCCGTTCTTGAAAGTAAGCTCCACATCACAAGTGTCATAGACCATTTCTTGACAAGGTAGATCCAAGTGTAAAGAGGATTTCTCCTCTCTTTTCCCCTTTCTCTTTGGTTCATCCAAAAGATTCTTTGCTTCTTTCCTTGGGCTAGCTTTGACCTTGGTGTCTTCTTCTTCTTGAGGTGCTCTGGTGGCTGAGTGTGGAGCTTTTAGTGAAGCTTCTTCAACCCTTGGATCATGTGCTTGGAGCTCTTGATCTTGAAGTTTGGAACACTTTGTGGTGACCATCTTAAGGTGGGTTATATAACACTAAACCTACTCTATTATTGCACTTCATTATGCTTTTTATTTCTATATTTTTCCTATAAATTGCCTTCTTACCATGTTTGTTTTTAGTGGTAATCTCTAGAGCTTGGTTGGTGAAGATTCCTTTCTTAGTTTGAAAGCAATCTGAAATCCTAATCTTTTGTACCCATTTTGGTAGATTATGTGTTAGGAAAGTTTTTCTCCTTGTATTTCTCTTCACCTTACCCTCATGCATGGTGTTGGTACACTTATTGGTTGGAGGGATGTTAGATTCAGTTTTCGTTATCTTGAGCTTGGTTTTCTCTACCTTGGTTAAGGTTCTTCCTTGGTTGTTTCTTGACCCATGACTTAGGGCCTTGGTGACCATTTGTATGTGCCCTTTTCTTCATGATAACCATAGTTACACCCTTGGTTTTAGTTGTGTTTTGGCGAACTAGATGGTGCATCTTGGGAGGTCATGAAACTGCCCCCACGATAGTCGTGACCTAGATAGACTTTGGTCAAGATTCTCCTTTGAGGTTCACTTTGACCTAGTGGTGTTAGGTCAAGGCTTTTTCTGTTATGTAGCCTAGTCACCCTTGGTGTTGGACCTACCTTTATTGAGTTGAGACTCACCCTAGAGAGTAGGGTCGCGACCATGATGGTGTTGGGTTGGGACATGATTGGTGGTTGATTTTCTTGGGTCACGACATAGGTTGAGGTTGAGACACCTTCTGGTCTACATGCTTTGGAGAAACCCTAACCCTAAGTGTCGCCAGTGCAACATGGTCTAGAAGTTGAAGGTTGCGACATGTGATAGATTGTTTAGGAACATGAGGGTATCGGTCGTGACACAAATCATAGTAGGTGATCGAGACCTATGTGGTTATGTGGTCAACATAGGGTGATGGTAGGTGGATGAGAAACACATGTAAACACCTAATGATAACCATATATGTATGATATATAAGCCATATAAAAGAATTTTTAGAAGTTACTAATGAACTCTAATGGTTCTTTCTATTCCTTTTTCACTCCTAAAAGAGGGAGGGTAATGGTTCTAGGGTTGATGGTTGAACCTAGCCTTGTAAACTATAATCTGTTAAAAGGAAACCCTAACCCTAATATAACGAACGATGATCTTGCTTGTTTCTCCATCATGGAATGATTATGATGTTATGTGGTTACCTTTCATGTTTATAAATTTCTAACCATACAAGTGTTATGAGTTTAATAATCATAGCTAGTGTATGCTATGGAGATGAGACATGATATAAGTTGAATGAGCCTGGAGTGGCATTTTATGGCATTTATGATACAGAAATGAAGAGTTGAGGGGTTGATATCCCATAGCATGTGACTATGGTATTGATGATAAATGGCAATAATGCAAGCATCATGTGGTGATAGTTTGACAAGTTCACATCCTATATGTTTATATATGCTGGAAGAGTACTATGCCATTATCTTTATAGAATTTGTAATAATTTAATACGATGTAATTTGATTGATGCTAAAAGACACCTAATTGATTTAACTAATCAAGAGGAACTTAATCATGTATTTTTTCCCACTGCTACAAATTCAGCTCAGTGTCAACATATGTTGGATGGTGAAATGGTCTTTCCCTTATAGGAAGCCTAGAGTAATATAAATGAAATAAACACATATGCACTCCTCATAAAAAATACTGCACAACAAGATCAAGTTCGATAAATTTTGAAAAAATAAAATGTACAAACTAATAGAGGAGAGATAATGTGATTATACAAAATCAAAGTGGAGGAGAGAGAAATTTATTTTGCTTATAATTCTCAAATCGTAATAAATATTTTACGAAATAAGAAGTACTGGGTTACTAATAGAAAATCTTTAGAATAAAACTAATGTCGACATACTTTGAAATGATTTTTTTATATAATAAGTATAACACATGGAATAACATGTTGTAACAAAATAACATGTTCAAAATATTTCAAAAAAATAAAGAAACAATTTAAAAAGGAGAGATAATGTAATTGTGAAAAGTTAAAAAATGAGGAGAGATAATTTAATTTTGCTTATAACTCTCAAACCATAATGAACTTTTTAACAAAGTAAAACTGATGGGTTATTGATAATTATTTTTAAAATAATATCAATGTTTTCATACTTTGATAATTTGGTTTACCAAAATAACTACAACACATGGGATAACATGGTGTAACATGTTAAATGGTAATGAATTTTTTGACGAAAAAACACTGTTGCACTCCTTACAAAAAATACATTACAACAAAATCAAGTTCAACATAAAAAAATAAAATATACAATTTAAAAAATGAGAGATAATGCAATTATGAAAAGTCAAAAATGAGGAGTGAAATTAATTTTTCTTATAACTCTCAACCGTAATGAATTTTTTAATGAAATAAAAAATGATGAGTTACTAATAAACTATTCTTATAAAATAGCACCAATGTTAACATACTTCGGTAATTTTTTAATGAAATAATTATCACACATGGGATAACATGGTGTAACATGTTATAACATGGATAACATGAATACATAGACAACATAGCTAACATGGTAAACTTAGATAGCATAGATAAAATTGATAAAATTTAATCCCATGTCAAATTTTATCCCATGTCAAATTGTACGTTATTTGATTTTATCCCATGTCAAATTTATGTTATTATGTTATCCATATTATTTCATGTTATTCATGTTATTTTAGATTATACTGTGTTATTCATGGTATCCATGTTATTTTATGTTATTTTATATTATTCATGTTATCCATGTTATTCATGTTATTCATGTTATCCATGTCGTTTCACGTTATTCATGTTATTCACATTATCAATGTTATCCATGTCATTTCATGTTATTTCATCCATGTTATCCACGTTATCAATGTTATCCATGTCATTTCACGGTATTCATGTTATTCCATGTTATTTGATCTTATTCATGTCAATATTATGTTATTATGTTATCCGTATTATTCCATGTTATTCATATTATTTCATGTCATCCGATCACTACAGGAAAATTGGCTATTTGTGAATGATGATTCCTTCATAAATGTACATTAGTTCCTTCAAAAAAAACCATGCATTTGAAGGGCATCCCTTCACAAAAAGTCCTACTCTAAAGGCCTCTTCACAAATACCTCTAGCCTTCACAAATACTATTTTGAAGGACTATTTTACCTTCACAAACGACTTCCCAGGCCTCCCAAATACATTTGTCAAGGCTAATTTCACAACTTTCAATGAGGTACTAGAGCCTTCAAAAATACTTTTCTGAAGGACTATTTGACCTTCAAAAAAAGACTTCCCAAGCCTCCCAACTACATTTGTGAAGGATAATTTCACAACTTTCAATGAGGTTCTAGGGCTTTCACAAATATACTTAATTTCTCACAAATTTCAATTTTGATGTACATTTATTTGTTTGTCAATGAGGTTTTGACCTTCTTATATTTCATGAAGTAATATATTTATGGCTTTTATCAAGACCAAATGATATTTTAATAAACTAATTTACTTAATAAAATACAACAACCATAACAAATCACTCTTTTGAAACATTCCTTTTTATTTCACATAGAAAAATTGTTCATCACATAAGGAAGGACATGGACCTTTTCCCTTAATCAATATAAATTTCAATATAAATATATATCTACATTTTGACTTTATCACTCATTTAGACAATGACCATCTTTGAGAATATTGAGAGGAAGCGTAGTGGTTATGAATAGATTTCCTCCAATAATCTTCGATGAGAAGGTAATTATTGCCATCTCCAACAAATTTCTTGGGTAATGATTCCAGTAATAGCCATCAAAGAATGACTTAGAGCCAACTTATTTTCATTCAACGAGATATCAATGATCTTTACTTTTTGGACCATCCTTTCCAATCATTTGGTTTTCCTCATCCATATAGAAGCAACCCTCTCCATATATAAGAGTGTGTAAACCCTGATAGCACACTAATGAACCTGCAAACACATAATCAATTATCGTTAGAAGAGTGCCTAAACCCTAGAAAGAGAAATCATTGCCATAAGAATTAAAACCAAGGATGAAAAGTGCAGGCTCCAGGATCACCAGCCTGTGGATGACCTCTTCCTATTCAGACAAGTAGAGATTGTATAAGTTTTTTGACAGCTCTATGTTTTCTACTAAACTTGCTATAGATGTCTAATATGTATGGGATCTGTAATACCTGATGGGTCATCTTCAGTACATGATGGGTCATCTTTAGCTACTTTCACTAGTGCCAATTAGTGGCACCCCCTTGAGTTATTTTCAGCCACTACTCAGTTGGATACTCAACAAGGGAGACCAAAACTTGCTAACCACCTTTGTTGCAAATAGCCTCGCAACTTGGATATGCAGGAAGGACACCATCTTCAGTCAGAACATTAGGCATGCTATATGATGCAAGCTACACTTGTCGAAACCTCAATTGGATCTTTCCACTTGTACCTTTGTCTTTAAGCCCAGATCACATGCATATCATATATGGCCATGCACCTTTCTCACTAGACTTATCAACACTGAGCTTGTCACACGGGTCACAAAGGACTACAAGAAATAGAAAGTGTTTGATGTCAGGAGCAGCAAAAGGATATGGACTAAAACTCCATGATGTAGAAAAACTAGAACAATGTCTGTTACACAAGTATAGCTGCTCAAGTCCTTTTGCTTCTCTCTTGAGAAATTTAAAAGTGATTTATATGTATTGAAACCAAAACACATCACCTCACACCTATTTTAGAAAATTGTCACAATAAAGGTGCATAAATCATAGCCTTTCAAACGCAGGACATCAGTTCAGCTTTGCAGTCTCTGATTTTTTGTATTATGTTTTCTAGATTTAACATGTACTTGAATGCAACTATTTTCTTCATGTAGACACTATATAAAGATATGTATAGATGGTAGATACAAATCATTATCTTATTGCCCAAACTTCATGGAACATAATTCACTTTTTAATTCATATAGAACAAATAGAAGGAATATTGGTTGACTGGAAAAATGAAATAAGAATCTGACAACATGAAATCAAAAAAGTCAATGGTTTTAAAACTTGATGTCTTTCAAAGACGTGAAAGAATGAAACTAAAGGATATGAACTTGAAATGGACAGGGGAATATGTATGATATACAACTTGAGTCTTCATTGTATTCACCTCCTTTATCCAGTCAAGTAGTGTCTCAATTGATCTCTTATATGCATCTTCTACATTCAAATTCATCAACACATCCCTTCCTACTTGAAAATAGCATCCACTACATAGAAAAATAGTGTATAAATAACTATTATAAAACTATACTATGAAAATATTGACTGATTAAACAATTACATAGGGATTCACCATTAATAAATAATTATTATAAACTGTGAAATGGTTCAAGCTAGCAAGAACAATGGCAGTGCAGTAAGAGAGAGAAGCCTATAAACAAATAATCAACATGACAACCCAAGTTGTCTACATCAGCTACCTAGTGGCTAATCCCACATTTTTAATAGTCAGTCTCTAGTGAGTATCGAAGCTGGTAGGCCACTCCTAAAATTTTCTACCAACATGATTGAAAGGAGTTCCATTGCATGTTTACATGTGCTAAGATGGTTTTTTTATATAAAGGTTACTTTTTGAAAAAAATACAACACAATGATCTATATTTAAGTCAGATATCTTGTATTCTGTATCCATATGTGGTTAATCCAAAACATATTCTATATAAAATTATGAATGATCATCACATCATTAATGGAAGGAAAATAATAAAAAGGGAAACTAAGGCTAGTTACAAACATATGAGGAAGGGAGATGGCAGTGGCACCACCATGGAAAAAGTCAAAGAATCATAAGAAAACCATCTATGAAGTTATGAATTAATATGCTACATTGAGGCAACAAATTGGACCAAATTTAGCCAACTCAGGCCTACATTGGCCTGAATCAAACATAGATTGGACAAACACAACTTAGTTTGACAAAGTTGACCTAGTATGCCCTAATTTTGTGCCAAAATGACCTAAATTGTCCATAAAAGGCCCTAGACACTCACACGATTCAATGGGGGCCTAGATGCCTAGACTTTGACACCTATTCCAAAGCCTAGGCTACGCAGGCGAGTCTACATGACACCTATGCAAGGGACTTCAACGTAATGTTTGACTATGAATAAGGGTGTTCATTATTATTTCAATGTTGGCGATTGAAAATTGATTACCCCTTCTGTGACAATATATAAGTAATCATGTCGATTGTTGTTTTTTTTCCATTTTAAACAATATTATCATTGCACTCATCATTGAAGCCTCAATCACAACCATATTAAAGTAAGCCATATGGATTCTTTTTTAAAGTACAACATTGCATTTAGATATTATTCTTGAACATGTATAACAATACAGATATCTCCTGACTAGATGGAACCTAGTATGGTTATTTATTTCTAGGTCAAAAATTTTCAATTACTTGATTACAACACAAAGTTTCAAAGTTTGTAATTGGCAAAGAAAAGAAGGTAAAAAGTGCATGTGCAATGCTGTTTCGAGCATTTTCAGATATGATTTAGTAACACTAGAGGATCATAAGTATAAACTAGAGTACGAAGTAAATACACAAAAATAGAGTAAGTGTCCTTACAAGTACTTCAATTTAGATATCTGATTTCACAATTTGAGCTTACTTTCTGAGAGTTCTTGAGCAACCTTGAGCGAGTTTCTTCATACTCACTAATATTATCAACACCAACTGATTTGCTAAACTCCTTATAAATTCCATCCATGATTTTATTGATCTCTTGTTCACTCTTTTGGATCTTTGCTTTCCTTTCAACTATTATTTTCTTCATTTGAAGACATATTTTAATCAGATACTAAAGCAGTAGCAAACACTGCTAAAGCATAAAAACATAACTGGAGGGGGTGACCTTTTCTTGCTCTGGCTTAAGTTGGTTGATTTCTTCTCTCACGTTATGCAGTTCCTTATTTAATTTCACCAACTTGTCCCCAATATTTTTCTACAATTCATGTCCAGATTATCCACTAAAAATATACATCATGTGGCATAAGAGACTTATGATTCATTGGAAATAGAAAAATTAGTTCAAAAGACCCTACAATTCAACTTATGTATGCACATAGTGTTATATCAATATATAAAGTTTCTTTCACTTTACTATAGGAACTTCCTTCAAAAATATGGCATCAATCTAAATAAGTTTGTTTCTCAAGTTCAGAGACATATTACTCAATTTTATCATTTAGGCCACATCCATGGAAACAGGCTATGACAAATCCAAAAATTTTAAAGGGTGACTTAAGTGAAAGCCAATTTTTATGTTTTTCATTTTCATTGGCGATGACCTTGTTTAATGGTGTAAAAAGAAAAAAAATGTCTGACGCTCATCCGCCTCAACAACTAGAATTGATTTACAAATAGTCAGATGCAAGAGATAAGCTTGTTCAATTTACATCCATTTCTTGTAAACCAACACTGTGGATTAGTTTGTTCAAATATTTTATCAAGAAAATAAGAAACTTGTATGAGGCAAGCAAAAAAGTTGATTCTACGCATAACATATTTTTATCGTCAAATTTTACAAAAGTTACTTTATATGAAGATATAACAGATATTGTTATTTCATATCGATAATCGAGCCATGCCAAAAAAATGATATCACTTGGACAAGTCTAGCTCCCACAACAAAACAACTAAAATATGGCATGATCAAGAAGGTTATATGACACAAGTCGGGGCAAAATATAATGTTAACATTTTTGGTGAGAGAACAAATAGTAAATGTATCATGTTATATATATGAAATTTGGAGAAAATAACAAGCTAACTTAAACATTTACATGTTAGAGTTATTCAACAAACTTGGAATTGGATAATATCATAGCATTCTACAACAACGTCTATAATATTTTGGGAAATAAGATGCGGTATTCTGACTACTACCATGTAATTAGGGAGACTAATGACTTATATTTTATAAAGATAGCGGCGACATTATAAGACCATGGGTGACAACCAATAAGCATTTTAATATGGGACCAAACCTAATATACAATAAAAGAAGAAACAAATATGTCTTTACCCTTATTCTAACGATCCCCCCTGAAGCTGGTGCATATAAATCATAGGCACCAAGTTTGTTACATTAAAGTTAAGACCAAATACCCATGAAGAGACTTACTAAATAGATTCGTCGATTTATCTTCTGGCTTGAACAGAACGAGCTTAATCACATTATCAACTAATTTATCAAAGTAATTATATATGCTTCATTTATATATGGAGAACTAGATTGGTAGCAATATAGACTGCAACTTGATTACCACACCATAGAACCATAACTTGACTCAAATGAGTCGACTAGTAGCAGGAGTCATGGCTTGATATTAGACTCTGCATTGCATCCGGCCTCGACAATTTGTTTATTCTAATCCAGGAAGCCATATTATCTTCCTAGAAGATATAGAAGCCAGTCACATAACCGAGATCAATGATCGAGCTAGACCGATCTACCTTTGAGAATTATTGGCCCCCTTGGGTGCCATTGCAAAGGTACATAGAGATATTTCCTTTGGGGGGGCTCTTTTAATATAGTTCATAACAGTTCACTATCTCCCAGCGACGTGTACATGGTTAAACCATGTTTTGGTTAGCCTGACTCATAAAAAAGTATTTATAAGGACAAATAAGTGTGAGATAGTTGGGAGCTTTCCCAACTATACTCTTTTATCTCCATGGGCCACCATGAGATGAAGCCAACCACTAATATTGAAAGCATTAGTAAATATAGTAGTACCAAGGTTTGAGGCTTATGCATGATAGATTGAACATATGATGAGAAATTTCATAGGTTAATACAAACTCCAGAACAACTATATGCAGTGCCATCCTGATAAAAGAAATAGTACCAAACCTCATATATGGACCTACAGTTATGAGAGGGTTTGTAGCATGCAGAAGGCAAGCTGCAGATACTAGGCTAAATTTTGTGGGAAATAATGGGCTACTGCAACTAATAAGTAATGATGGTTTCTGGCAGTCTGTACCTGAACTAGAAAAAACCCTTTGGAATGACATGACCTTTTCCTTCCCCTATACTCTGGTGCATATAGAATTGGAACCTCCTCCAAATTTGTTGTAGGGGCACTACAACCAAGAGGCAAAACTTTATGAATGAGGGCTACCTAGACTATGTGACCACTTATAACAGTGCTAAGAAAATGCTTCACTTTTACAAGCATATGAATGGCATGTGTGCACACACTACAAGAGACATTTAAGTGTAAAATACAATATATTACATATAAATGTATAATATACGGTTCCAATTAAATAATAGAAGGTATACCTAAAACTATGTTCTTAGTGCTTGTGTTTGATGTACATTCGATATGTAAATACATGTATCTCACTCTCCATATGGGAAGACTAATTGAGCTAAGAATGCTTCTCATATTAATTGTGATATCGCAGACCTTATGTTCATTGATTCTAGCTCCAAGCAAACAACAAAGCTAGCATGAGCATCATGGATTGTCATCCTCAACATGAATCACTACCCTATTAATTTTAGTAGTAGCAACATTTTTTCAAAATCGTTGAAATAGTATATGAGGCAATTAAATACATATAGAACAATATGTATAATATAATGACACATGTATAGCTTCTTACATGCTCAAATCTGATGCAACCTTTCTCCAAAAGTATTGGTTACCCATTAATCTGGGTCTAAGCATCCATGTCCTCACAAAAACTATCAAAAAAGGTCAAGATTAGATTTCCTATCCAACATCAAGACTGTCTAGGCGTGTACCCATGGAAATATTAGTGGAGCATTTAGAGAATATTAAACAAAATGAAAGTCAATATTCTGAAGAGAGGATTGTACCTATTATAGGTTCTATTAAAATCACATTTGTCCAACTACTCCCAAGTCAATTAAATTTAAACTTTATCAATATATATAAATATCTCATAAGTTTCATATGGAGTGTCCAACTACTCCCAAGTCAATTAAATTTAAACTTTATCAATAATGAGTTGACATATGGACAAAATGTAATTTGTGATATGGATAATAAAAAATAGTAACAATTTAAATAAAAATTCATACACATTTTGTAAATACTATATATATCCAAGGAAATGAAGTTTCACGACACTTAGAAACTCTATTATAAATTGTTGAAAATTCTTCAAGCATTATGAGTGGCTGCCGTTGTAGTATCCCTTGCTTGATTTTCTCCACTTGTACCACCATGAGTAGGAAACATGCCAGTAGGAGTTGAAGTTGGAAAATATTGAGGCTACAAAGAATTTAAATTTTCAATTTTAGATGAATATGAATAACCACACATTTGATAATACATTTATATATATACCTATGATCCACTTGTACCACCATTAGTGGGAAACACACCAAAGGATGATGATTTGGGAAATATTGATGCTTGAAAAGAATTTAAATTTTCAATAAAGTTGAACATGAATAGAAAATTATCAGTAATATATTTTTTATTAATACCTGGGATCCACTTGCACAACCTTGAGCGGGAAACACAATAGTAGGAGGTACATTTGGAAAAAAAATATGGCTTCAAAAAAAATGATAGCCTGAGAAGGAGTTTATTTCAGATATGCAGTTAAAAACAATGTATGTAATATTATACTTGTGATTGAAATGTAAACAATGGCCCATTCATACTATTTGTGGCAGCTTGAGTAGAAAACACACAATGTGAAGTCCCATTTGGAAACATTTGAGCCTTTAAAACAAAATTCTCATTTTCAACTTTTGTTATATATAAAAATTTAAAAATTCTTAAATTTTATAAATATGTACATGTGCTCCAAAATTTGACGATGTTGTACCAACACTAGTTTGAAATACTCTAGAAGGGGGTAGATTTGGAAACACACTCACAGGGCCAAACTTGTACTTCTAGCTAATTTGGCCTATTTAAAACATAGAATAGAATAAAACAAATTCTATTTATGTTGCAATATTATATCAATAAGTTTGATATGATATTCGATTGTTGCCATCAAATAACCTGATTTTTCTGCACCCATGTTATAAACTGGGACCAATATTTTTCCGTATTTTTCATTTCTTGAGTAGCCTCTTTTAATTTATCCTACACTGAAATATATTTTTAGAAGACAATAATTACAATATTATATGATACTTAAAATTTCGTTAAATTACTCACATCTTTTGCAATACTTTCTCGCAATAACATTTCATACCGAATAATGGTATCTTTCCTACTATTCCCTTCTGCGACATGCCAGAGTCCAATACCACAAACCCTTTCTTTTTTACAAGGTTGACTACACGCAAAAAAGCCCGACATGTCACCTCATCGATAAGTGTTGGATTAGTTACTCCACCATTTGTAACTTCATTTTCAACAATATCGGTTATCACATCATGTCATTATTTGAACAAATTAAATGTACAAACTAGACATTTCTATTTGAAAATTTAATATACTATTGATTTAAAATATTGAATAAATTACCACCAATGGGTTGTTCTCATATACTTTCTTAGAAAATTCAATTTGAGTTTGCTCCCTTTCCCCATTTTTCTTTCATAAATCAAATAATATAATTATTACTACTAACTAGACAATTTCTTATTTAGAACTCATTGGATATAAATAAAAAGTGAAAGGTGATATTGTTTCCTCCCAATAACAACTCCATGGTTTGGATCCTGTAGTATGATGCATTTGTTTTTTGACTTGTTAACCTTATTTGTGGTAGAAATTTTCTATGAAAACAAAAAAATGTACTTACTTAACACTATTAATGAAACATAAATGATTATATATTAATTTGATATTACCTCAGACTTCTCAGAAGACCATTGTTCCACAAAATTGTCAAACTGACGAATATCTAATAATGCATTCTGCTCAACCTTTTTCCTCATCAAATCTGTATCATCCTTATACTTTAGATAGTAATATTTCTTAACTCTTGACTTCCAACTTTGTAAAGATTTGTGAATGTGAGCGTCTACATAGTTCCATGCATTTGAATGATCTCCCAAATCAAAGAATTTCTAAAAAATATATGGAGATGATAAGAAACAATAAAAAACTCTTAAAATATACACTAAATCTAGACTAAAAGAAATTTTGTAATCACTTAAGTACCTCAATGCATGACTTTCTATCTTAAAATGCTAGTTTTGGTTGCTCTCACCATTGTAGATCTAAACTCCATATTTTTGGTTTTCTAGCTAATATGCCACATTAACTGTTCAACTTTATACTATTCTTTCCAACTGCATTACTTGTTGCATTTCATTCCACCTTGTGTTGTTGCTCTCCTAGTTTTGGAATTAGATCGACGTCACTTGCAGAGCCCCTTCCATATCTTTGGTGGTCAAGTTCATCTTCAAATTCCTCATGCTCATCTCCTACTTTAGTTGAAGGAGAGGAGACTGTAGCTGAAGTAGAAGTGGGTTGTGGTGGAGCTGTAAAAGCTCTCACACTTAGACCTTGTATTCCTCATCCTACATAATATGAAAACGTAATAATTGTAGAAATGCATAAGTGGATTGTCCAACAGTTTATAATGGGCGCCTTTGACGGTTCAAGATTTTTATTTTTAACGGGGAAGCAGTATCAACGGGTAACTCCCCTGAGGACAGCCTCCCAGTCTTTTGCCCTGTTTCCTTTCTCACGCAGTCTTCTGCCATCTGTCAACTCATGTAGTTAATTAAATGAAAGAAGAGTGGGGTAGGGAAACAATGATGAATGGTCCAGATATATCAAAAAAATTTGACGGTTTAGATTTCTTGTGGAAACCCTGCCTCTTGAGTAAATCACACCAAGTGACCAGACCGGGGAAATCGCAGGGCGCGCCATCGCACAGCGGCAGAAAGGGAAAAGGTATGCGGCGGCGGGAAGGAGCGAACGCACTGTGGAGGAAAGGAGCGAACACACTGCGGGGGAAGGAGCTAAGGCACGACGGGGTACTCTTCTCCTCTGTACCCAAAGCGGCCACCGACTCCTCGTCTCTCCTGCCACCTCTGCATCCGAACCCCATCCACGGGTTAGTTCCTATTTCTGTTATCTGTATCTGCTCGAGATCTCTCCTACAGTCCTCTTATATACACGATTAATTCTCTCGGCCTCTTGAATCCCATAATTACTGATTTTCCTTCTCCCTTCCCCATTCACCGACATGTTAATCATCTATTTATTCCTCCCCAAACAATGCCACCGGTGGCTTTGGATCCGTACACGTACTAGATAAAGTGAGGTCTCAATCTTAGCATTTTCCTCTTTTTTGTCCTTGTCTCCTATTCTTATAGTGTCGAGTTGTTATGCTGCGCAGTCAGTAGCATGGTGTCTCTGTCCAACACCATGAAGACGATGTGAGAAGGCGTCAAACCCACAAAACTCTAGCCAGATGGTGACTAGATATCCTACCTTCCCATTCACATAGGTAGTATACATTTTTCTATTTAAGACTACGATTGGATGTCTCTGTTTCGTTTTTCCCACAATGAAAAATATGGGTAGAGATTTACATATTTATATTTGTAGTAGAGGTTTGACTCTGTTTTCTATTCAGAAATAAAACTTACGATAATATCTTGTATTGGAGGATAAGGAATTGCATTAATGAGGAATTGTCAAAGATAACTGGTTCTATGAGGGATCATAAAAAATGACAGTGAGGCTTGATGGTCAACCTCAATTTCAACCTGGCTTCTCATGTCTAGAATAAGGTATATGGGATCCATTATGTATGGGTGTTTTTTTCATGGATACCATTTGGACACTGATTTATGCTTCCGCCTAATTTACATTGTTATTTTGATTGTAATATTCTAAATACAACTATGTCTCTTCATATAGTGAATTGTATTTGATCAACTCTACGTATCTAAGATAAAACCTATGGTTCTTAATCTGTTGGACATTTAAACGAAATGTATGCAACATTACCAATATAGAAGTATCTGCTTTCCATTTTTTATTGTATAATCTAAAGTAGAACCCACAACATAAATCTAATTTGTATTTTCATTGCATAATAATTATAAAGATCATAGATATAAATGCATAATTTTTAGCCAAAAGGTTATTTTTGGTGAATTAATGAAATAAGTACTTCCAATAGAACATTTAAGTGTGATCTGTGTAACTTTTATTTGACAAAAATAATCTACAATAGTCCAACTTCATCATATTTATTAATCCTTACATCGTAGTATTAGTTATCTTACATATAGCTCTATACTAAACATCAACTAGAGTAACCCGTATTTGACATCTAGGAATAGGATCTTAATTATTATACAAGTAGATGACAAAATAAGAGAACCATATAAAGTACCTAATGTATGATCTCTTATCAAGTTGTGATTGCACCATACATGTCCATAACCTAATTTGTTTAGATTTTTTTATCCTAGGTGGGTTGATTCAATCTTTCAATGTGATCGCTGAAAAGAATGTAAGAAAGTTATCCTAAATGTCCATGACGTTAAGATAGTCAGGTTTTTTTTGTATAGTTTATGACATTTCTCAACTTGCACTACACATTTCTTTGTATATCGTAATAAATTTCTCTTTAAATTCCCATCTTACCATCAAAACACATTTTTCTTTTCTTGATTACAATCTAATTATAAGTCAACTAAATACTGCCTATCAATAAGTACGACTTATTTTATTGATTTTTTGAGTGACCTTTTATGCCCGCAAGGGTTATATATATACATACATAAATGGTCTTTATGAACTACAAAATAAAAGCATATTGTCTTAGAAAATAGCTCATTACTCAATGTATGGTTTTTAGCAAAATGAATGAAATAATTCTTCCATGTGTAGGAAATGCTTATTCAAATGCTTAATATATACAAGTTGAAATTGGCATACATGATGCTCTAAGGAATAAATTAAGTGCATGTCTCTACAAAAATCTTCCATTGATCTTATGTTTGTTTCAAAAGCCATATATTCCTCTTGGAGAGATATGATGTGATAACATGTGCATTTAAGAATTTCTGCTTTCTTTGTCTTTCGATATATGTTTGAGGGTTTTGTTATACAATTTCGCCCTTCATTATGTTTGGGCCACCTCCTACTTTTGAAGGTAACTCTATCTATTGAAACATTTTTATCTAATGTATTTGAAGTTTCTTAATTTATCACTTTTTAGTTTCATTAATATTACATAAAGAATGTATAGGCCTAGTTACCTTTATCATATTTAAGTGTGTTTCAAACTGTCATGTTAGAGCCATTGCTTCTAGCTCATGCTATCCTCGTCTATATGTAGTTATTTCCTCTCATAAATTGTGATGTTGGGAAGTTTAAAAAGAACTCATATAAAGATCAATATATCTTGTCTTCTTCTTTCATGTATAAAATGAGAGAAATTGGACGAGTCAAACTTATAGTATTTAACAATGAGCAAAATTAATGAGAAAACCCCCCACCCAATACTTATGAAGTTATGATCCCTCATACATAACATTTATTTTACCCACATGAATATTTCAAACTATTCTTATATGTGTTAGGCTTCTTCCTGATCGTGCCATTTCAAACTTGCTAGCCTTTCTATTCCCTTAAAATCCAAACTCATATGGTAGAGAAAAAACAAACTAGAACATTTATGCATTTGGGAAACAATGATGGTGGCATATACTCTGTGCCCTAGGGATCTCTAACATTCTACATGTTTGTAATTTCTTCCACCTAGCATGCTCTACTGCAATTCTTCACTCCAGATCCCAATCCTCTTCCTCTTAGCACCAATTTCCCCAAAATTCAATGTCTTAACGCTCCAACCCCTTCATTGAAAGCTACCTATTTCCCCATCCTCATTTGTCTCCACTCCCCCACCCTTTCCTTAAAATCCATTGTTTTCCCCAATAAGTAAATTCAATGTGTGTTGATATATATTTTACTTGTTCTACATTCTATTCTTTGAAAAAAGGGGTAAAAACTTGTTGGAAGGACATGCGAGGGGAAAACTAAAAGACTCAATATGCTAGGCAACAACTATTTTTACATGTTTGACATTCTATTCTTGTGAAAAAAAAATAGTATAAACTTGATGGAATCACATATAAGGGGAAAACTAAAAGATTCATTATGTAGGAAACAACAGAACTTGTTCATGTTTCTCACTTTTCTAGCCAACGTTATTTTTTGTCAATTTTTTAAAATTTTTGGTCTTTGATGGGTAGGGAATTTTGGATGGTGTTATTGTATGGTGACCATACCGATCCATATGACCACACTAACTTCATTTTTGAACAGTTCATCTTAGGAAGTAATGCGTGTCGTAGAAAGTGAGTTGACTACAAAAGATTAAGATGTCTCTTAATTTTTTTCATTAATCTATAAAAAAAATCACGTCTTCCAACTAACATTGAACAACAATATGATGTTTTTTCTAAAATATATCGTATGTTTATCCTCATGAGAGTTTATGCAGTTGGCTCAACATGGTATTGATGTCAACCTCATCATATATAAATGAAAGTTCTCCCAATGCCTTACCATTGCTGCACCAATGAAGTACACTTCTCTAACAACATATGCAAATGTCACTGTGGGAGAAGCTAGAGCCACTACAAGTAGCTACAATGACATCAGTGGAAGTAGTTGAAGGAGATACCACCATCCATCGAAGCCACTGAAAACAACTACTTATCACCTCAATCTTTGTTGTTTCCATGTACATTTCATCCCTATTGTTGTTCTTCATCTCTTCTC
This sequence comes from Alisma plantago-aquatica, assembly GCA_963693085.1. Classification (NCBI taxonomy): domain Eukaryota; kingdom Viridiplantae; phylum Streptophyta; class Magnoliopsida; order Alismatales; family Alismataceae; genus Alisma; species Alisma plantago-aquatica. The sequence goes on along the minus strand of OY856410.1, from coordinate 600,430,663 downwards.
TTTTCTCCATATTCCTTTTTCTCTCTCTTTCTTCCCTTTACTTCCCATCTTTTGTCTCCAACTTTCTTCCCCTTCTTCTTCCCCTATTCGTCTTGCTTGTTTCCCTCTCCATTTACATCCATTCTTGCAAAGATCCCCCTTCCTTAAATTTCATTTTTTCCCTATCCTATTCCATCTTCTTTGGATTTCCCACCCTATTTTTCTTATCAGTGTCCTCCCTTCTCTCCAACTCCTTGTTCCATCACCAAGAATATCTTCTTCTTGTCCCTCCTCAAATTCACTCCAACTACATGTTATTCTCTCCCCCAATTTATTCTGTTCCTAAATCAACAACTCTTCTTTTCTTATGTCTATCCTCCCCCTCGCTTAATTTCTCAACATCTCCTATTTTTACTGAATATTTTGTAGTACTCTTCTTACTCCACCAACAACTATCTTAATTCACCTAGTCATACTGATCTTCTCATTCCATCTTAATTTATCTTACCTTTCTCAATTTACTCACAACACTTCTTCCTCCACCAATGGTTACTTCTTACTTTAGTGCATGTTTTGAAGTACACACTTTGATGATGCCATCTTGTCCTTCTAAAATATTTGCAACGAATCCTCAAAGCTTCTTACTGTAGTTGTATACAAGTGATGTCCTTCCAGTCTTCAATGTACAAGATGGAGCAAGAAAAAATAAGGGGTAAGATGAGAAGTGTGCTACTGATCATTGGTTAGAAAATGTAAGAAAGAAATGAGTGTGATGAGAGGCATGTAGAAAATTTTGTGGTCAGTTGGAAGTACTTCCATTACACCTATAATTAGGGCTAGCACTACTAAGAAGGTCATGTGACGAGTACATGTAGGACATGGCTCCTTGGGTTTTTTAAAATGGAACTTAGCAAAGTGTCAACAATACTATTGGCTTGAAAACATAAGGGGTAAGATGAGAAGTGTTCTAGTGATCAACTATGTCCTTCCAGTCTTCAATGTACGAGATGGACCAGGAAAATATAAGGGTTGTCCCCCTTCTACAACTATGAGTGAGAGGCATGCAGAAAATGTTGTGGTCAATTGGAAGTACTTCAATTACACCTATAATTAGGGCTAGCACTACTAAGAAGGTCATGGGACGAGTGCATGTAGAACATGGCTCCTTGGGTTTTTAAAAAGGGAACTTAACAATGCGTCAACAATACTATTGGCTTGAAATTTGATCGTATGACTATCAACTGACTAGTCTCTTATCATAGCTGCATTAAATCTTAGCAAAAACTAAGGGAGTCAGTCCACTACCCAATTGTTTCCAATTGGGATTTTGAAAGTATTTAAATTGATCGTATAACTATCAACTAACTAGTCTCTTTTCATAGCTGCATTAAATCTTAGCAAAAACTAAGGGAGTCAGTCCACTACCCAATTGTTTCCAATTGGCATTTTGAAAGTATTTAAATTTTATTACCTCGCAAGGATGTTACATAAAATTATAAATACTTTCACCACCCTTTGGACAGCCTTCACCTAGAAGTAGTCCCACCAACCTTGAAGCAGCCTTCCTCGAAGTAGCTTCAAGCTCCCCCTTGAAGTAGCCTTCCTCTTGAAGTAGCTTCTCGTTGAGACAACCTTATTGAAGTAGTCCGAAGTCCTCCTTCTCCGCTGAGAAGATCAAACCCTCTCCAATCTGTAGCCTCCAACCCTAGGAGTAGCAAGGAGAGTAGAAGCAATAAGAAAGAACAAGAAGGGAAAATGGAAATTACAATTACCGTTGTAGCACAAGGCTTGATTTCCTATATCAATTGTTTTGATCTCCTAACCAATGTGTATGGAAGTAGAAGTGCAGTGGGTAGGAGATGCTAGCCTATAGGACACGAATTTGTAGAAATGGAAAGGATTAACAAATGCTAGAGTTGCTCAATTGCTCACAAGAATAGATTGCCAATTGCAAGTATGTATGCTCAAATATTACGCAAGTGTATTTTGGGTGTCCTAAGGCATGTCCTATTTATAGGAATGGCCTATGAATGCTTAAGGATGTTTTTGACACTTTTTAGGGGGTTCTAAGAGCTCAACTAGCCGTTAGGTATCCACTAATTGCTTTAGCAATGACTAGTTTATTGATTCTAAAAAGTGCAGACAGACACCTTCTCGGTCGAAGTCTTTGTCGACCGGGAGTATCTCGGTCGAACTCTTTTTCGACCGAAGGACGGTCTGGAGTAAGTGTATATAACGTTCGATTCCAACTCCCAACTACCTTGCCTATTGGGTCTAATACTTATTTGGGTCAATTCTCGGTCGAGGAGTTTATCGACCGAGAGTGTCTCGGTTGAGAAGTTTGTCGACCGAGAGTGTCTCGGTCGAGAAGTTTGTCGACCGAGAATGACTTTGTTTCAATGTTTTGAACTATGTACTAAGTGTGTGTATCAGTATGTCATTGTAACACTATTGTAGGGGATGACCTATCTAAGTGTTGTGTGTGGATAGGGAAGATCTAAACGCTTGATTTACATGATATCTAAGTACTTGTACATTATAAACTTGTAAAAGTCTTTACATTGATTACAATCATGAAAATAAAATAATTTTAGCAAATTGATCTTCCAAGTCTTCGCTATCCACCACCTTATATGCTTGTCTCTGAAACACTCAATTATCAAGTTAAAACCACAAGAAGGAAATGTTTGTCATCATCAAAATAAAGGGATTATAATAATGTCCAATTTAGCCAACATGTATTGCAAGCTTGTTGAACAATACCCTGCTTGCCTACTTTTGTGCTACAAAACTATGACTGCAATAAATAGAAGTGCAATCCATTATTGAAGATGACATGCTACTAAAAAGGGGGTAAACCTAGACAGTTGTCCTGACATACCCAATTGATGAAGGGCAAGTTAGACGGATCTACCCAACTGTCCAATCGGTCCCATACCCTACACACAACATAAAGAGACCCGCAAATAGTTTTTGCCGACCAGCAAGCACACTGGCTTCTTGTTACCTTGAAGGAACCCATGCAGGAAAGGCTGGACCACAATCACAGTGAACTCTAGGCAGACAACAACAACTTGATATACTAGTAGGGAGCTAGGGACCTACTGCTTGGTCCATAGAAGTTGTTCTTTCGACAATGTCATTGGCCAACATTTGCAGTTTATTTTTGCATGTTCTCCGCCCTTTCCATCAGGATGTGCCCAGATATAGCATTTGCTACATTGATTTGATTCAGAGACAATTGCGAAGGCAATGAATGATTGTTTTCTTGGTAAAATGGCATCTAGAACCCCAGGAGGCCCATTAACCCTTTGAATGTGGGCACCCACATTCATCCTTGGGTCTTGATAGCTAAGGTTGTCTACTTCATTAGATACACTTGTATAGACATGCGATTATAGTTTATGATTATTTTTATGCAAATTGTGGAAAGATACACAACTTTTACTATCTCTTGACAAAGTGTACATATAAACTGCTTATATGATTTGTGCATTGTACTTTATCAATTATTCATTGTAAACTTCTATCTAGGAATGACAATAATGACCACCTCCTAGTCCCCGAACCAGCTTTGTACTGAAGCATCCCATTATTAGTAGATTATTAACAACCATACAGTCTCTGGGTCTCTAACAATGGGCAACCAATTTAATGGTTTTTGTTCAGTGGGAATAGGAACCAAGAAATGAGTCTGCAGAATATGACCGACGATGTATGAGCTACGACTGGTATTCTATGGCAGATACAACCATATCTTTTTCTTTGTTTTGACTTCACTATGCTCTATCCAACTCCTTCCCTTCCGATAAGGGGCTTTGCATCTACATGTAAACATGGAGCCGCCCATCGTCGGTCAGTAGAAAACCATTTTCAAGGCCATGCCAATGGCCTCATTATGACAAACTCATTGATAGTTCCCAACCGTGCAGGAGGAGTGGGGGTCTCGAACTTAGGTCTCTATATGAGCGACGATGTATGAGCTACGACTGGTATTCTATGGCAGATACAACTGTATCTTTTTCTTTGTTTTGACTTCTCTATGCTCTATCCAACTCCTTCCCTTCTGATAAGGGGCTTTGCATCTACATGTAAACATGGAGCCACCCATCGCCGGTCAGTAGACAACCATCGTCAAGGTCATGCCAATGGCCTCATTATGACGAACTCCTTAATAGTTCCCAACCATGTAGGAGGAGGGGGGGTCTCGAACTTAGGCCTCCTAATCCTATCACAGTATGCGACCACCCTCCTCGTCTCCCTTAGACTCCATCATGCCTCTCCAAGGAACCATGAAGTAAGGTCGCCTGTGCTGCCGTGAGCGAGTATGTGAGGTTGGAGGAAGATCATGGGGTGAACGAGTGCAGGAGCACGACGATAGCCTACAATGTCATGGGTATGTAAGATCGGAGGAAGATGACAGGATGAAGGATTTAGGAGCACGACGGTGGCCTGTGATGTCGTGAGTGAGTATGTGAAGCCGGAGGAAGACGATTGGGCGAAGGAGTGGAGCATGACAGCGGCCTGCGATGTTGTGAGTATTTGAGGCCGGGAAAAGACCACAGAATGGAGTGCAGGAGCATGGAGGCGGCCTACGGTGCCATGAGTGAGTATGTGAGGCCAAAGGAAGACTACGACGTGAAGGAGTGCAGGAACACAGACTAAACTTTGTCTCCATAACAAGCCACTTAGTGAGAGAAGAGGTGGGACCGCCGTTGCTGCCTCTACCGTGTCCACGACACAGTCAGGAATCTGAATGAAGACGTTTGCGGAAACTGGATCAAGATGCGGGGATGACGCGACAATTGAAATAGGAGGCAGGGATGACGCGACAACTGGGTTGGAAGGCAGGAGACAGAGGTTGTGAAGGTGAAACTGCCAGGGTTGATCTCTATCCCCTTCGCCCAATCGAAAGGAACCACCGAGTCAGACTGTCGTTGGCATTGGTTTGTGGTACGACATGACTAGATGCTTGGTGCTTGCCATGGTGTTCAGCTCCACATCGATGATAGCCGAGACTGGGTGTCGGGCTTTGGATTAGACGAGCATTTCTGTGAGTGTTTTACCTCCGACGGTGTCGCAACCTTGCGTGACAAACTTAGTGCTGATCACGTTGAACCAGCAACCTAAATCTTGCTTGGGGTGATTGGCAGTGGAAGCAATAGCAGTGTTGATCATCCTCATCTCCTTTGCCCAATATAAAGGTATTAATCAGAACTCGTTGTTTCCATTGGTACTATTGGGCGACAACGTTACTAAAAGCATGGTGCCGTATTTAGTGTTTGACTCCACGTCAGTGACTGTTGATATCGTGCTTCTGATGTCGAGCTTCTGCTTAGATGTCGAGCGACGCCCACAAGGGTCTTTCTCATTCACCTTCTCTGGTATTGCCGCCTCGGCCAACCACTACCCCTGCTTCTCCCGTCGAGGCAAAGGCAACCCAAACACCACTGGAAGTGACTCGACGTCGACATTGTCCCCCTTCTAGAATGAAAGGGGTTGGGGAGGTGTGAAGGATTGGGGTAGGGAGTGGTGATTTGATAGATATGGATTATGTATTTGTGGATATTAATGGGTCCCGGTGAGCATACCATCTGAATAGGAATATAGTACTATCTCCCCATTAAAACCCAATAATTAATTATTACCCATCAGATACCAATACATTTGGTTCAAACTATATTGGGTCACGTGACCCATTAAGTTATGGGAATTTTTGCTCTAGTGGACATCAACCATTTCCACGTAGTAATGGGTGAATGGTTCTGGTATATGGGCATGAAAACCTGGCACCATTGACATCCCTACTTCTATCCCATTCCTATGATAGCTAAATGTGTCGTCGTTCAGTTCTATCTATTTTTTCATTTATTACTGGCAAGGCATAATTGCCTACTCAGCACTCCCACGCATGTTGATGGTGTCAAGGAGAGGAATGATTCAATTTCCCTGATGTGTTGTGGTAAGGTTGAAAAACTGTGTATCATGCCATCAGGGTCTGCATTCCTAAGATAACAGATCTGGACTCCACAATTATTACTGATAATCTTGAGGCATGTATTTCTTTATATATATATGTAGAACTATAAACCAGCTAAAGTTGCTCGATTTATACATGCACAACTGACTTTCATAGGAAAGACTAATTAACAGCCTCAATTTGAGTGCCACGTTGATAAAATCAATTTCTAGTGTAAGTGAATTATGAGCATGATATTGTGATAACTGTGTAATATTGTCTCAGCTGTCGTGATATGTTTAATATAAAACGGATGTCTAGACCTTCATGTATTCAGTATACCTATTGTATTTATATATTAGGTATTAAAAAGTGTGTCCATCAGCCTCTAGTCGTGCTCTGCTTAGTGCAATCTTAAACTTCAGAGGTATGTTCTTGACCTTTAGATGCCTAGTGCCACTAATCATATTTTCTTTCATTGTTCCTTCGTTAGTATTGTTACAAGTTTAAAATTATATGTAATTCCATTCTTCACCATCCCAAAGATGTGGAAGATATAATTAAGTGATGCTCACGTAAAGTCTAATATATGTTGTCTCTATTCTTGACTATTTTTTAAAAGAAATAATAGTATTTTTGAAGAAAAATTCCAAGGACTTCATGTTGGAAAAAATCCAAACCATGATTGTTTAATATTCCTCTCATAGTCTCTACTAATCAAGTATATATATGAAGACACTATAGCTAATTACATGGTGCTCCTTATTGTGTAGGTTGTTGTAATCTGTTTTTTGAAGCTTGTTGATGTGAGGTTCCTTTTGTACCGTCTTTTGCTGGGTGTTTACTATTTAGCAGCTGATACAAAGTAATTTTACCTATTCTGTTGCTGATAGATTGTTCCTTGTGTATTTGTCAAAGTTCGTCAGGGAGTCTTGCATAAGTTATCTTAGAAATTCAATTTCTTTCTCCATTAAATCAAACTCGTACATAATATAATGTTTTGTATAGTTATTCTTCTTGTTTTTTAGGCTAGCTACTGCCACAAAGGAACCTGTTTCTCCTGGATGGAGGCAACGATGTGGGAAGATGTCAGCATGAGAGGATCTGATTTTTTGATCTGTCCTATAGGTCGTCGTTTGATCAGAGATCTTTGTGTATTACATCTTCGAAGTATACTGCAATCTCTTGTAATCTGGTGGCTGAACTCTTCTCATCTTTTTCTATTTTCTTTTGCCTTAGGCTGCTTTTCTGTTTTAAGTCTGTGTGGCTACAATATAAAATCCTATACAGTTGTAAACTCTAGGTTTGTAATAGTTTCAACATTAATAAAAAATAGGGCCCATTCTCCATTTATATGTAGCAAATGCACAGAAAGAGAGGAAATAGAATATGTATAAATGTATAATTGTTGTACATATATTTGCTTTAATAAAAAAGCAGCAACAACAGTCACCACATCAGTCTCTTTTTTATTTATTTTTATTAGTTATATGGGTTCAAGTTCAACGGTTGCTGTCTTTGTATGTGCTCTATATTTTATCATTCTATAATAGCTCTACTTGGACGGCAAGCACCCTGGATTCTGAAGTAACCCGTTGATTCTGCATGCAACATTAATGGAGCTGCAGAGGACGGACTATTTTCAAGGGTTGTTTTTTAATAAATAATTCCACCCGTTGATTCTGTTTTGGATTCAACGGGTAGTCCCGTCCAAGACGCCTATTATTGTACTAGTTCACGAATATGTTTAGATCCCCAACTACGAAAACATACTTAGCCTCATGGCTTCATTATTTTTCAATATAAAAAGGCAATGGAAAGAAGGGAAAATGTGCTTGTTAATATTTTGGTCAGAATCAAGGCTTTTCAATTAGAGATTGTAAGGGCAAACTTGACAAAATCTAGGTCGGACAGCCATCAACACACCTATTCCACCATCCCGCAACAATTTCCTCAAAACACTCATACCTCAATCACAGCGGATGTTGCAGTGAATATTAATAAGAAAGAGTTTAACTCTATCTATATAATCAGAGATTGTATGGGCAGATAGATACAAGGAGGGGAGCGGACTTTTGCAGGTACTCATCCTGTTGAAGGGGAGCTGAATGCAGTTACCTTGGGTACACGAAGAGTCTGGAATGCAAAGAAGAAGAACTATTATCTGAATGGATTCTAGCGTTGCGGTGGACTATATCAGCAGGAATCTACAATGCCTTAGAACGGCCACAATCTTCTGTCGGTGGTATTGACACCGGAGAAATGACGACAAAAAGAAAAAATCTTGAAATAAATAATAATGTATATTAGAATTAGGTTTTACAAGTCAATCAGCAGTGTGCATTCTGGTTACACGTCTAATCCTCTACATGTTTTTGGAAGATGCCCCAGGAGCTCAAACATTAATGCCGACATTCCATGTGACCATGAGTTTAGTGTTGGACGGTTCAGTGGGCTTCGACGGTAGACACTCACAAGACTGACTTTATTAAAATTAACCCCACATGACATCCAACTATCCACTAGTTATTTTTTATGTTCGATTGTGTTCAAAACGTTGGTAGGAACCATTAACACTTGATCCAAAATTTTCTAAAAGAGGGTTGAGGAGGTATCCTTATATCACTTCTAATTATGTATAGAAACAAACTAATCAATAAAATGAAGGAAGATGGAAACTTGTGATGAGAAAACCAAAAAGAACTAGCATAGTGAATTAACATTAAATCAATTATTTAACTCTCTTGTAATATTAGAAATCTCAAGCCCATGCAGGCTATTTTTTCATAGGAAACGACTGAGTTGTACAGGAGGCGGACCTCTGAACAGAAGGGCGCATGGAGAAAGTGTCTAGATGCAGCGTCATGGGGATGGTTTTTAGGACATATTAAATGAAAGATATTGCTCAGTATGGGCGCTGTCTGACGGGAGTCACGGGAGTAGTTGGACGTAGTTAACAAGTCAAGTAGGAGGATGACTAAATGGTCAACGGTTGTCGTGTTGTTAGGATATCAATGTGCGCTTTAAATTTTCGGACACCGTAAGAGCAGACACTAATGAAATGTACACTGCAATGCTTTTAAGGATTACGTGGGCCTATCCCCGATGAATGATGAGAACTGATCTACCAAATTTTCAATATTCTGATATGAAATCCAAAATTTATCAATATTGAAAAACAATATTAAAGAAAATTACACGCATTGGGTACATACATAGGTCTGACATCTCTTCTAATCTATTGAAGCAACAATAGATTTATATGCTGTCATCATAGGGTGTGGATTTGCTGCACCCAATCTGAATAGGAGTAGGCTGCTCCTGGTTTGATCTACCTCCATTAATGCAATCAGTTATATGAACAGAATTAGTAGCCACATGGCATTTGATGCAGCGAGGAACAACTTGGTTTTTATAAAACCAGGAATAACAAATCTTGGAGCCCGCATCTCTGCATCGTGCAAACGACGTATATATTCGTGAGAACCATCACTACATCAACGAGATGTTCTTACCTCCCTACAAATCAATCATGCACAAGACTTCCTTCTTGTAATTCTCATTGATGACCTTGGTTTGTCTATATCACCTATTGAGTATCGAGCTATCCTTCGTTATCGGCTTATGATCCCCTTGTATCCCCGTGATGAACGTTGCACTCTTTGCAACATTGCCGACCTGGACGCCTTCGGAGATCATGCTATTCATTGCCGCACACAACCTGGTTATAAATTTCATCATGACATTGTCTGTGATGTTTTTTTTGGTGGTCTCTCGTGCTGGGTTAAAGGTCATGAAGGAAGCACTTGTGGCCTTCCTTGATACAAGATCTGATGCTCTTCACTCTCAGCGATCTACTGATATTTTATTGTTTGATTGGATAGATGAAAAACACACATGTGTCGACCTTATTGGAGTTCCCCCCTTGGCAAGTGTCCTATCATGTGATTTTAAAGCAGGTCAGACAGTTTCTGATGCCGCCTTGAGAAACGTTCATAAGCATGTAGCTGCTTGCAAGGCCAATCAACATCATTTCTTTCTTTTCGCATTTGGTACCTTTGGAGCTCTTACAGACGATGCAATTTCTCTTCTTCAGCGCATTCAACACATATCGAATAGGAATCTTATGCTGCCTTCTTCTAAATTTAATAATTATATATTTAGATCTATAAGTTTTACCATTAAAAAAGTTTGGCGGCCAAATTTATTGCCCGCGTTTCTAAAAAGACATTCATGTAGTTACTTATCTTGAACTGATTGTAATTATCTCTGCGTCTGGAAACTTTTTCCAATTGGCCTTTTGTTCAGAGGTCCACGTCCATTAAAACTCTGCCGTCTTCTATGAAATAGCACCGTATGCGGGGTAGCCTGATAGGGATTTCTTAATATTACAAAAAAGTTAAATAATTTATAAAAAGTTGATTCACCATGCGAGTTCTTTATGGTTTTCTTACCGCACGTTTCCGTCCTTGATTTTAACCATTACCTTTTTGTTATACATAATCACAACTGACATACGGACCCAGAAGAGTTACTTTAAACACAGTTCACTATAATACCTGAATGCGAACCTGGACTTCGGGACTCAACCACAATCTTGGTCTAACGGGTTTTGCTGATGCACATTAATTCTTCGTGTAGATGTTGAAGGATTTTTCTGACTCCCGAAACTTCTCTCTCCAGTTTTATCTTCTAACAAATTTTCAGCAGATTTGTTTCTCTATTTCTCTGATTTCTCTTCCGGTCATTCTACCCCCGTTGCACTCCCGTGTTAGTACGGTACTCCCTTCTTCTGTCATAACCGGTTTCTGTCACCGAAAGAGAGTATTAGAAGTTGTCGTTGTTGCCTTCTACTTTCAGGCGCTCTCACCTATTGTGCCGGAGCTCATCGCATTTTTTATCAGCACTGATCAACCGTTGTTGACGGAATTCTTTGTGAATCATCCATAGGTTAGGATTGTCGCCGGTTTTGCCGAAACCAAACGCGTGGTGACAACAAAAATAGGACGATGTGAAAAGATAGGATTCCTTCCATCCTACTCGGGTATCTCCCATATTTCAATATGACATGGTACGATTTTTCTCCATAATGTGGACAAAAATCATACATTTATATTTCTCCAATAATTTACACAGTACACGCTTTCTCTCGAAAAACTTGCATAGAAGGTGTTTCCCCTAAAAAGAAATTATATTGGGATAATTTAACTTTTTGTAGTATCCTCCTTGATATATCACCCTCCACAAAACTTGTTTAGTTGTGTTACATGTTATGTTTAGATACTGTACTAATATATGGATTCACTAGGTTTTGAGGTACTATCAAGGATGTACATTTCTTGGTCTAGACTGGTGGACCGGACCGGTCCGGTCTGGTCTTTGATCGACTTGAGTTTTAGTCCGGTCCTTGGTCCACTATTTATTCTAAATCCGGTCTTCGGTCCAATCTGATCCAAAACTAGTAGAAATCAGTCTGGACCGATTAGATTGGATAACATAAAACTGTATCATATATATGAATGAAATATGATATTTATCAAGGATTGTAAGGATGTATTGTATATTATTAATGACTCCAAAATTTACTAAAAAATATTTTAATATTTTGGTCTGTGTCATTATATGAATAATAGTTGTACTTATGTACGTATCGAGTAGCTACTAAATAAGTTTAAATATTGCATTACATTGTGGCGATGAAAAATTAAAAAAATGCAGCAAATTGATGAATTATTAAAAAATAAGTGTATTACATATAAACTATCACATAAATCAATTTTATAATTATTACAAGTGTTGGTTTTTTATGCTCTACAAATTTATGACTGTTAATCTTCGAGTTTCTTGTTATATGTAAATATTGTATTAATAATGTTCATAATACTTTTATGATAGTTTCCTCTCTCAAGTTGTAAGAATTTGTTTGTGTAATTTGTTTTGTGTTACCAAGCTCGAATGGATTATTATTTCTTTAATAAATTTTATGTCATAATTCTTTTATATTTTATAATCAAGAATATATGAATATTGGTTATCTGGTCCGGTCTAGGTCCAGTCCTGGTCCCGATCCGATCATTCCTTTTTTTAGTTTGGTCCTAGACCGAACCTGTTCTTAGTCGGTCTGGTCCTCGGTCGATGATTTTTTTGTTAACTGGGTCTAGGTTTGATCCAGTCAAAGCAAGTCCAGTATGGGTTTGGACTGATGAGAACTCTAGGTATTGTACTTTTAGATAGTTATATCATTTAGGCTTACCAGATGATGTGCATTCTATACATGTTTTTTCATTGATTTTAGTGAATGAGTTTTAAGTTGGTTAAGTTATAATGCGTTATGTTAATGAAGTTTACACTCTGCTAATGAAGTTTAATAGTTCCAAAAGATCTTTATGCTTGTAAATATACGGTACTATATTTAAATGTGGTTTAGTATTCTTCTTTGTCATTAATAGAATTTAGACTTCTTATATATTGTGTGTCCTAGATATGCAATTTATTAAATTTATTTGTATAAATGATATTGTTGAAGTGCAATATGTTTTTTATATATTATGGTTTGTCATGTACTATATGTTAAACAATTTTTTCTAGTTTAAATATTGGATTACTCAAGTATAGTATGTTGAACGGATTTATCTAGACATTTACTATTTTAGTTGACAGAATAGAAAATATAGTTTGTGTTTTGTCAGTATTGTACTTTTATTCTGTCCAGCATTAGTATAGTACATATTTAAAATTTTCCTAGTAATGTACAACCATATTTTATTCATTTCTAATGTATTAAAAATATGTGTTCAAAACATAGTTAATCAAGTCCTTATTCATAAATTGAAGATTATCAGATGATCATGCTTCTATAACAACAGTAGTCATAGATTTAACATGACAGATACATGTAAAATGTAGATGTTAGTACTTTCAATCTTATACTATACATCTTGTACTATACATTTGCACTATACATCTTGTATTGTAATGTTGTGTAAAATAAAATATGTGTAGTATTTGGGGTATTGTAATGTGTGTTGGTACTATACACTGAAAAAGTTAAGACAACCTCTAGGTCATTAGGTACAATCACTTGATCAGGGGAATGATCTTCATTCAGACTTGGAAAAGAATTGTTAAGTCAACATAATTCATTATATAAGGCAATGGGTTAAAAATAATAATGATAATGTTTTTGGTATGTATGCCCAGAGATTCAATCATATAATGATTATAATGGCATAACTTGTAAATGATTTGATTAATAATAAAGGAAAGCTTCACAATTTATTCTGTTTTATTCAGTTATAAGATAACATAATAAATGTCTAGAGAATTATTACTCGATGACGTATGTCTTCAAGTGCGTGACTTGAATACTGAGAATATACATATATTATTAGTACATACAGTCTTATTATATCCCTAGTCAGTTGTTATTGTGGAAGAATGATACACATCGATAATACATAAGACTAGAGTGCGGGTTGGTTGATGACAAAATCTCATTAGTCATGATATGTGATATCAAACCAAACACATAGGTACTTGTTGTAGAACAAAGTACACGATAACCCCACCATAAGAGTGATATATGAAAACCATATTTGGTAGTTAGAATCATCAACTTATAGTGGTGGCGGTGATTTTAGTTCTTAGACCTAAAGTCACTACACTCATCACTTGTCGTTTGGTATGCTTTGACATCACCAAACATAATCCTAAATAAGGGCTTCCATAACTAATATGCTTGGGTGACTGTGACACATGAGGACTAATTGTGAGTGATGTAGATGGGATTTGGCCCTCCTACAGGATTATGATATCCTTAACACTTGATTAGTGAGACATAGAAATGCATGGCTATTCTCTTGTTAGTCAATATGTGATACTGAACATACATATATCTTAGACTGTCTACCTTGGTTCAAGGAAGATGGATGCAATGTTGAACAAGGTGACTACTCCATGCCTCAAGTTCAATCTAGATAATAGTGACAAAGAAACTATACAAATACTATAACACCAATGACATATTATAAGTTGAAATTGTTCTCTAACTTTCCATTTACTTGGGTAGCAATGATGTGCGACAAGGCACCACTCTTTGCTTGTGATGTCATAATTGGTTAAGGACATTCATTGCCAATGTAATATGGAACCTATAGGGTCAGACACATAGGAATTGTAATGACCCTGCCTCCCGGTAACCCCCACTTAAGGGAGACCAAAAGGTTAGAGCCGTTATCCCAATTAATAGGATCAAAAGTTCAACAATTACTCAGTAATAATTATGAAATTCTACCAAACTAAACTGTAACCTGGTATAAAATTAAACTTTGCATACCTTTTTAAAACTTTGGGTATCTACTTCTATCCACAGCTTGAATCTATTCTATCTAATCCACCTCACACTTTATTTCTTATTTTCACAATGTGTCACTTAACTATTTTTTCTTTTCAATGTAGTACCTAAAATGTCGACAAACAAAACCTCGGTCAGCATATAGGAATATGCTGCTATGTGGGGACAACCAAAATTTTAGAAATATGGCTAACAAGCTAAATATCACAATCAAGTTAATTCACAAGCCAAATTACGCTTTCAGTGTGACATTCTCCACCGCTTTTTCCCTAACCCTGGCATACCCTTGATGAATCCTCCAGATTCACCCTCCCAGTCACCAATTCTAAGGATTTTGTGGCGCATATCGATTGATCTACCCTCGCTCTGGGTTTACTTTAAGTATTATTTTAGTCTCGTGTAAATGGCGCATTACTAACTCAAATAACCCTAGTTTCCAACTTAGGAGAATCAGATTGCATGACGGGGTTCAGGTGCAGACCGCTTCTTTCTCCTCTCATATACCTTCAGGGCTGGCTGGTCTGAAACAACAGTATCAGAAGTAGACGTCTCAGGAGAAGGAAAAACTGGAACAAGCAAGGGCACTGACAATGTGGTGGTGGACTGCGACAGGAGGAAGATCAAAAGGAGTATCCTCAAAGAAGGTCACATCCGCACTGACTCTTATTTGATTTCATTTTCACATTCTCTCTCCTCTACAGATCATCCTCAACTATCACCAACGGTCATAACCCCTACAACACTGAGCCCATGCGGTCTCAAGACCGTTTCAGCCCATGCGGTCTCAAGACCGTTTGAGCCCATGCAGTCTCAAGACCGTTTGAGCCCCTACGGTCTCAAGACCGATTGCTGCGATTTTAAAGACCGAACATACAGTCAAATACAAGACCGTTTGGAGAGGTAACGAGATCCAATGGTTCCTTTTCATCCAACCATGCGGTCTCGACCTTCATGCGGTCTTGACCTCCATGCGGTCTCGCCCTTCATGCGATCTTGACCTCCATGCGGTATCGACCCGCATGCGATCTTGACTTGCTTGCCACAAGCACTAGCGTCGTCAGCAGCAGCAACGACGACGCCTGCGTCGTCAGTAGCAACAATGACGGCACCCGCAGCACTTGCAACCTACGCCGGGGCCCCAAGATATATGAAACCACATGGGACAAAAAGGGAGCGCACAAGGTGTGACTCCGGGGGCCCAAGATATTTTGTCAAGCCTATAAATAGAAGGGTAGAGGCATGGTATAAGGGGGGGGGATCTCACTACGGCCCAAGGCTGCCGGACCGGGACCAGTGTCGGGACGCCGACAGAATGCCCGAGCACCGTTTCCGACCAAACTTCACCCACAGCCTCAGAATCCCGGTCTGAGTACAGATCTGGAAAGCTGCCAGACTGGGGACAGATCTAGAAGGCTTTTCCATCACCATCTCACCTCCACCATCATTATACCATTGTTCTACCTCATTCTACCCGTGCAATCCCAGATGTAGACACGACGATCGAGGCGGAGAGACAGGCGTCATAGACCATAACGGAGCAGTCTCGGAGACTGCGACGATCTACAACGGGCTGTCACAGATCTACTCTTCTGCTTCGACGATGCTTTCTTTCTCTCTCTTCTCTTTCTTTGTTTATTCCTCTATGAGGAGCGAGTAGTTACATCCATTGGGGTGCGAAGACTAGCCCCGCTGCCCGTGTCTTGTAACTTGTACTAAAAAGATGTTATCATTCCGATTCAATACTAAATCGTTTCATACATGCTTGAATGTTGGCTGCGTTCTTGTATGCATTTATTGTCTTTCATTGTGGTTTGTCTACGACCGCTCTTGAGACTCGAATACCGATTTTGTGTTGGTTTCTGGTGTGTGTATCCACCGTGCATCCATTTAGGTATCTAGGAATGCTTTCTAAGGAGTGGAGTAAACTCACCTCCATTGTTGTACTTTTGTACTATGAAATAGAATCAGTTGACGTACAAAAGTGCAACCATGACAGGTCGAGGAACACACTCTAAGAAGAGAGTGATGCAAAGTACTTGACCACTCATTTGGGAATGGCTGATGTTGTAACACTCGCACGTTTCTCGTAGCTATATCCTCGAAAGAGGGATAGACTATAATGATACTAATCGATTTGGTAATCATCGCTCACTTGCTAGTTTTTCGATGCACGTTTCATGAGGTTGAGTAAGACTTTCTCTTTGGAGATTACATATCTTCATTGACACATAGATATGTACCAGATGAGAGTTACTCAACCTGTGAAGGATGTGTGCATTACTCTTGTCCTATAAGACATCAGTATTGTACAACATTCATGTATCTTGCTTACAAGTCTTGCTATGTTTGGTAGAAGTGCAATTCATGTGTAGTGGTGGCGAATACCCACATCACCCCAGTGATCCATCATCATTTGCTAATCTCAGATTTTAATCATTAAACTAGTTTTTATTCTTGCCTTTACTTTTTCATGTTTAGGTTAAATAACTCAAATCAAACTTCTGGTCTTAGATGATTAACTTAGATTGATACGAAACAAGAAAAAGGCATTCAGATTCTTAACATTGTCCTTTGGGTTCGATCCTAAATCTGTACTATGATAAGGCTTCCACACTCTTGTGGGGTTGGAGAATTTATCTAGCACCAGTTGTAGGTAATCCTAGAGAGGACATCAACTCCCTAGGGTTTTTGGTGCATATTAGGACTTCCATTGGAAGAGTAATCTTTTGGTGTAAGTTCTAGCTCCATCAAAAAATGGCGCCGTTGCCGGGGACAACATTATAAGAATCGTCTTTTTTGAATTCCGTGTCAATTTTGGTTTCTCTAGGGTTTTCCATTTTCTTTTCAAAAACCTAAAAAGTGAGGGGCTTAATCTCGCATATCTTCTGTGATTTGAAGCAGTTGGTCAAGCCTGATACACTCTTTCCTTGATTTCAGGTACCAACTCTCTTCAAAATGGAGCAGTCGACACCTCCAACCGTTAGATGTCAACTATGTGGTGACTATTCTCACGCATCAATTTACTGCTTCAATGTCCCTCCTCTCTACGTGATGGCTCTGCATCAAGTGATCGTGAATCATATAGTTGGGAACCTCAAAGTGGCCTCTTCCTACAACTATGGATATAACACAAGTTATAATCTGTATCACCCTGGAGGCTACTACGAAAAACCTAACTATGGTGGATTTCAAGGCGTGCACTACAATGTAGAAGGGAACCTGGAAAATGATGAAGTGCATGAAGACCAACACACATTGATGGAAGAACTACATGCTCTACAGACATCGGTGGCTCAACAACTAGCTGATCAGACAGCTGAGATCAAGAAGTTGATAGCCGATCTTGATCGAATTATCGACACTCCTGAGAAACATGTAGAACAACCACCTATTTCAACTAAGCATATCCCTAGTCTACATGTTGAAATCAATTACGATGATGATTATGAAATCATGTGGGATATGCCTTCCAATGATCTTCATGCATCTGTGCAAGGTGAAAGTTTGAGTAGCTGATATGAGGATTGTCTACAGTCAGAAGATCAATGGGGGATAAACTTCAATACCTACCCACCTTCTGACTCCATAGACCCAGATCCAACCATACAGATTGAGGGGAAATTAGCAATGATTAACTCCTTATATGACAAATATTCTTCAACTTCAATTGTCTTGTCGTTGAATCCCAATGAAGAAGGATCTACGTTACATGAACTCAACACTCCTTCACAGTCAGACATAGATGAATACGAGACTGATTCAGATGAGGAGACGTCTTTTATGAAAGAGACTCAAATGACTCCATTACTGGAGCAGGATCCGATTTGTCCTTATGAAGAAATTTCTGATCATTCGGTTGATCTAGAAACAAACTTTGAGGATGGGGCTGACCAAGACCCTGATCCAGGGACAGACCATACCACTCTCACTGAACCCGATAGTGATGAAGAAAAATCATGGGGAGATGATGGATCTCATAATGACGAATCCATGACCAATCCTTTCCATGGGATGATGTCACCGGAGCTACCACCTCTACCAGAAGTCCAGACAGAGCCAATTCTCGAACAAGAGCATGATTTTTCTATTGAATCTCCTTCTAGTCACTTGAACGAGTTGAAAGTGCACTATGAAGAGAAACATGAACCATCTCTTGACTTTGGAATGGATTACGATATTACCGTAAAATCTTGTAATGACAAAAAGGACCCTTGGGAAGACATCAAGCCACAAACCTATCACTTTACATCCACACATCCCTATGAAGAAGCCCCTCCTGATATTCAAGAAACTGAGATATGTCGATTACCTGAGCTAGGTTCCATTCCTATCATAAAAACTCCTCTCGAGCACTCAATAGAACTGGAGGAGTGTTATGAAGAAGAATTGGAACAACAATATATTAGCCCCAATATTGAAGAGAAGGGTTCATCAGAGGATTTTAGCCCTCAAAATGATATGTCATGGACTAATCCCTCCCATAAAGAGACATCACTGGAACTCCTATCTCAGGATCCCATGACTTTCTCACCTGAGCAAGAGTTCATTTTACCAGTCAAACCCTCTTCTAGTTACTCGGATGAATTAAGGATGTTCTACGAGGAAAATTCTGAACAAAATCTTGAAAATAAGAACGATGCTCTTACCAATCTCAACATTGATAAAGATGATGATACTTCTCAAAATAACTCCTCTGATGAAGAAATGTCATCCTGGCTACCATATCCCACACAAGAAAAGCCAGGTGATGAAATAAAGCCGGAACCGGACCCACCACCTGATCCTGGATAGGAGGAAGTTCAAGTGGTCGACCCTCAATCAACTGCCCTAAATTTTGAAGAAAACAATTTTACTTTGAACTCTGAGGGCGAGCCACAACTGGAGGACATAAGTGGACATTACTTTGATTACTCACATAGTCCACCAATTTCGACTGCTTATATTTCACCTACCTCGCTGACGGGGGAATGTCTCTGGATTCTTCTAGACGGACAACGAGGCGAAAGAAATGTGCATCCAAGTCATCCAGAAGACTCTTTTGAGTTTCCACAACCACCCAGTCAACAGGTTGTTCGGGCCACTTCCTTGTTCTCGGCACCAGCTATCGCGAGACATCTTTGCCGCACTTTCTTCCAACTACGAGGACCACCTGGTTAACATTGCGCAACCCTTCCCCTCCACCTCGAACCTAATTTTTGTTCAGAAAAGAGCAAATTCATGAGTTCAAGGTGGAGGGCGGGTGGTATGACTTTCACTCCACCCTCTATCTTTATTGCCTCCTATTTTTCCATTCTAGTTTCTTTTTCATGATTTTTCTGCCTTTCTGTAGCCTTCCAAAAATAAAGCCTTTATCTAGTCGGCTTTTTGATTTTCGAATATGTGATCATCCCCTCTTTTCGCTGCAAATTTCCAAGAAAAGAATGCTTAAAGCTAGCCAATGCATGTCTTTCATCTTGAATAGTCTATGAATCCTAATGTCATACCCTCAAATAGGAAAAGATGATACACTTCAATAAGGATGAGATAGATCAAATACATCACGCCTTTATCTGATTAATGGATCTATTGTATGGATTGCTCATATGATGTTTCATCATGTCTCTTTTTGAGCAGAGTGTGATGGAGAAAAGAGACCCGTCACATGGAATTGCTAAGCAAACTGCATCATGATCCGAACTCTCTTCTACACTTCTTCCTTCATTTTCATACCCCTCTGTTCACTAACCATGCCAAAGTTTTAAGTTCGGTGTGGCACGCCACACTCCTTTCTAGTGAAAACTAGAACATTGCCGAACTTTAAGTTCGGTGTAGTAAACCACACCTCTGCAAAACTCTAAGTTCGGTGTGGTACACCACTCCCCTCTTTCCACTATCGCTTCTTCCATACCCCTAAATACATAATAGGGGTGTATCACCTTCTTTTCTTGATTCAAAGAGTATACAATGATGATTGTGTACATACCGAGGTTGGCAAAAAATCTACCCAGATTCCAAAAAGAGACTTGGCAGCCCAAATATACAAAAATCCAAACATAACCTTTCTCCCAAGCCAAGTGAGAATGAATAAAAGCCAGAGTGTGAATAAAAACATGAGAGTTGTGCCCTGAATAAGGATAACCGATAAAGGTCTTGCCCGACCGGTACATTAGCTACCCTCATAAAGGCAGATGTGTCATAACCACTAGTGAGATCCTAAGGATCCAAAAATAACCTCCTTACCTCCTCTCAAAGAGGTAACATAGCCAAAAGCCTTAAGCCAACCTATACAAACTTATGAGTTACCTTTAAAAAAAATCGGGTGTAAGGCTAAGTCAACCAGAGTTGTGCATAAATCATTTAAAGTATCTCGATGAGTCAACTAATAATAAGAGTCTTGATTCAATCAGAGGAGTGACTCTTATCTTTTGATCATACCCCCATTCCATCCTTTTTCAACACCAGTGATAGATCGTATGCATTTTGTTGATTTTGTGCGTCTGTTCAAAGTCTCATAATACTCTTTAACATGACCGATACAACAGAGAGTGAGAAGGAAGTACTTCAGCAAAGTGAACTCAGAAATGAGGATATCATGAGATGTATTTCGTGATCTAAGGAAGTTCTAATGTTGTATCGATCTAAGCCATGAACAAAATTACGATATGACAATAGGATGAGGCAATCCTGAGATGAACGATTTCATTGGCGACTGTTTTAAGTTTTCCGTTTCTCGGGACGAGCAACGCTTAAGTTCGGTGTGGTGATGAATCTTCCAGACTCATCCTCAGTCACCAATTCAAAGGATTTTTGACGTTTTTCCCTAATTTTTGTTTCGCCTCATTTTCCTTTTCTCTTTTTTGTGAAAATTCTGACACTTGCACGAAGGAGAGGTAATTACGAGACCAATTGCATGCGTTTCAGTGACTGTCTTGGGCTTTTTCATTCCTCGGGACGTGCAACGCTTAAGTTTGGTGTGGTGATGAATCCTCCAGATTCACCCTCCCAGTCGCCAATTCTAAGGATTTTGTGGCACATATCGACTAATCTACCCTCGCTTTGGGTTTACTTTAAGTATTATTTCAGTCTCGTGTAAATAGCGCATTACTAACTCAAATAACCCTAGTTTCCAATTTATTTGATTTCATTTTCACATTCTCTCTCCTCTGCAGATCATCCTCAACTATCATCAACGGTCATAACCCCTACAACACTGACCCCATGCGGTCTCAAGACCGTTTGAGCCCATGCGGTGTCAAGACCGTTTGAGCCAATGCGGTCTCAAGACTGATTGCTGTGATTGTCAAGACCGAACGGATAGTCAAATACAAGCCGTTTGGAGAGGTAACGAGATCCAATGGTTCCTTTTCATCCAACCATGCAGTCTTGACCTCCGTGCAGTCTCGACCTCCATGCAGTCTTGACCTCCATGCGGTCTTGACCTCCATGCGGTCTCAACCTTCATGCGGTCTTGACCTCCATGCGGTCTGGACCCGCATGCGATCTTGACTTGCTTGCCACAATAGCCGACGTCATCAGCAGCAGCAACGACGACACCCGCGTCGTCAACAGCAACAACGACGACACCTACATCACTTGCAAACTACGCCGACGACACCCACGTTCCGCAACTCACACAAACAACGCCTGCAACCTACTCGTCGACACCACTGCTGTCCGCGACCGTCGACGTCGTCGTCTTCACCAACCTTGCTCCGTCGCCATCGCACGTGCACGAAGCAGCGCCACCGCCGTCTCCGCCATCGCAGCAGCCGTGCAGCCCTCGCCAACCATGCATGCAAGACCATTTGGCCACTGGCACATGAAGATCATATGATACTATGCGGTCAACACTGCTGTGAGTATGAAGACCGAATGACCAGCGGTCATGGGAAGCAGCCAAGACCGAATGAGATGCTAGAAATTGAAACCGAATAGCAAAATGAATGTAGGAGGACCACATGAAGGAATTAGCAAAGACCGTTTGCCTTCTTTCTCTTGAAGCGGAGATCGAATAGGCATGTTGATCACGCATGCAAGCTGATTGGATTTTCGAAGACCAGTGCTCCTCACATGCACGGCTGAATAGAGTTATTCCCACATGGAGGCTGAGGTTCGTGGGAGATCAAAGATCGAGCAAATGTCGAGACCGCAAGGAGTGCATGATCGCATGCACACAGAGAAACCAATGCGTTAAAACCAAATAAACAAATCAGTAGAGGCGTGAAAATCAAATGCACTCATCGGAAGCATTAGTGACAAAACCATTTAGCGCAAGGCAGAGAAAACCAAAGGCGCGTAGCCATGAAACCGTACGAGTGGGAAATGTGGGAAGGTGTGAAAACCGAGGAAAGCAATTGAGATAGAGCATCGTGAAAGCAGCGGACGGATGAAAGAGGGGCAGGAGCATGAAGACCGTATGGATTGAGTTGAAGACCGTATGGAGAACCTTCTGCCAAAACCGTTTGGATGGACAATGAAGACTGTATGGAGGATCTCGGATGAAGACAGCATGGAGTGTCCGTTTGAGCAGACCGCATGGAGCGTCTGTAATGAGCAAACCGCACGGAGCGATCACATGAGCAATAGAAGCAGCGAGACCGCATGAGCAATAGAAGCAGCGAGACCGCATGAAGCAATTACATATGAAACTGCATGAAGCAATTAGAGAAACGCTGACCGCATGAGATACAAAACCGCATGGCCAAGCAAACCGCATAAGCAATTGAGCAAACCGCATGAAGCTGCTAAGACGTGAAAATGCATGAGTAAATATATATGAAACCACATGGGACAAAAAGGGAGCGCACAAGGTGTGACTCCGGGGGCCCAAGATATTTTGTCAAGCCTATAAATAGAAGGGTAGAGGCATGGTCTAAGGGGGGACGATCTCACTACGGCCCAAGGCTGCCGGACCGGGACCAGTGCCGGGACGCCGCCAAAATGCCTGAGCACCGTTTCTGACCAAACTTCACCCACAGCCTCAGAATCCCGGTCTGAGTACAGATCTGGAAAGCTGCCAGACTGGGGACAGATCTAGAAGGCTGTTCTATCACCATCTCACCTCCACCATCATTCTACCATTGTTCTACCTCATTCTACCCGTGCAATCCCGAAGGTAGACACGACGATCGAGGCGGAGAAACATGCATCATCGACCACATCGGAGCAGTCCTGGAGACTGCGACGATCTACACCGGGCTGTCACAGATCTACTCTTCTGCTCCGATGATGCTTTCTTTCTCTCTCTTCTCTTTCTTTGTTTCTTCCTCTATGAGGAGCGAGTAGTTCCATCCAATGGGGTGTGGAGACTAGCCCCGCTGCCCGTGTCTTGTAACTTGTACTAAAAAGATATTATCATTTCGATTCAATACTAAATCGTTTCATACATGCTTGAATGTTGGCCGCGTTCTTGTATGCATTTATTGTCTTTCGTTGTGGTTTTTCTACGACCAATCTTGAGACTCAAATACCGATTTAGTGTTGGTTTCTGGTGTGTGTTTCCACCGTTCATCCGTTTCGGTTTCTAGGAATGCTTTCTAAGGAGTGGAGTAAACTCACCTCCATCGTTGTACTTTTGTACTATGAAATGGAATCAGTTGACGTACAACAGTGCAACCTTGACAGGTCGAGGAACACACTCTGAGGAGAGAGTGATGCAAAGTACTTGACCACTCGTTCGGGAATGGATGACGTTGCAAGACTCCCACATTTCTCATAGCTATATCCTCAAAAGAGGGATAGACTATAAGGATACTAATCGATTTGGTAATCATCGCTCGCTTGCTAGTTTTTCGATGCACGTTTCATGAGGTTGAATAAGAGTTTCTCTTCGGAGACTACATATCTTCATTGACATGTAGATATGTACCGAATGAGAGTTACTCAACCCGTGAAGGATGTGTGCATTACTCTTGTCCTATAAGACATCGGTATTGTACAACATCCATGTATCTTGCTTACAAGTCTTGCTATGTTTGGTACAAGTGCAATTCATGTGTAGTGGTGGAGAATACCTGCATCACCCAGTGATCCATCATCATTTGCTAATCTTAGATTTTAATCATTAAACTAGTTTTTATTCTTGCCTTTACTTTTGCATGTTTAGGTTAAATAACTCAAATCAAACTTCTGGTCTTAGATGATTAACTTAGATTGATACGAAACAAGAAAAAGGCATTTAGATTTTTAACGTTGTCCTTTGGGTTCAATCCTAAATCTATACTATGATAAGGCTTCCAAACTCTTGTGGGGTTGGAGCATTTATCTAGCACCAGTTGTAGGTAAACCTAGAGAGGACATCAACTCCCTAGGGTTTTTGGTGCATATTAGGACTTCCATTGGAAGAGTAATCTTTTGGTGTAAGTTCTAGCTCCATCAAACCTCCTCAGGGTTTCTCTTTTGCCAATGACTTAAGGCCACCTTCTCAATCCCAAGCTTCGTGCCTGGGATCACCTCTCATGGTGCCCGTGAGTCATGCAATAAATACCACCTTCTCAATCCCGAGCTTGGTGTCTAGGGTCACCGCTCATGGTGCCCATGGGTCTTCCCTCCAGGGCTTGACCTTTTGGCATCATCCATCAGGGTGGCATGTAGGTGCGAGAATACACACTTCTATTATAATTGTGATAATCATAGTGACTTTATGATTTGCAATTATGAACATCCAAACTGATAGGTTGCATTCAATGTGATGAATCATCCAGGAAACTCTTTGGGAAACTAATGCGATTAACTATAATTCACCACATACCTGTCAGGCAGATTTGAGACAGAATTAATCTAATCAATGCAAGAAATGTAATATGCAAGCTAGCAGACAAAGAGATCCTGAAATATGCATACAATTTCCTATCATTGA
This sequence comes from Alisma plantago-aquatica, assembly GCA_963693085.1. Taxonomy (NCBI): domain Eukaryota; kingdom Viridiplantae; phylum Streptophyta; class Magnoliopsida; order Alismatales; family Alismataceae; genus Alisma; species Alisma plantago-aquatica. The sequence goes on along the minus strand of OY856410.1, from coordinate 600,405,535 downwards.
TCATGCCATCAAGATCTACTAAACCTAGCTCGCTTCCTAGGGTTTCTAGTCCACTTTTAAGGTTTCTATTGCAATTAGGGATCCTCTTCATTTTTACTCTTTTAAACCCCAATTTTATACAATTACTCACAAACCCTAATTATCTCATCTATTTTTCACAAAAGATATTAAGGTTACCTTTTAACAACATATAACCTTAATTTTGGATTAAAGGCACAATTAACCATTAATTAAGTCCATTATGCTCTTTTACATTAAAATTACCATTTTTTCCCTTTTAATTCATGACAAGATCATTAGGTCTACTTATCATCATTGGTTCCTTCCAGATTAACAACTCATAGTTCATTATGATCTAATTCACATATGAACTCCATTTATCATTAATTCCACCTTTATCCATTAGAAAACCCTAATTACCATATTAAGGGTATTTATCTAAAATTATGAACTCTTATACTCGAAATAGCTTAGGACTAACGTATCTCAGCTTATTCACGAATTTGAACAATTAAAGACATTAAGAGTCACAATTTCTAACATTAGGTTTTCAAGGCCCATTAAAGATCATTTATATACATGAAACCCTAAATTACAAATTGAAGTTCGACTTTAATATTCAACATGTTATTACTTCACAAATTAATCAATTAAACCTTAAACATTCATCCTTTATACTCAAATAGGGTTTCTAAGTGCTTAATCATTCTTATTTGAGGTAAAAACCGTAAATCATGCATGAAACATCTTGATTAGGTTCAAGTTCGTCATTAACTATTCAATAGGTTGCAATTACTCAATTTCATCAACTAAGAAACATGAACTTAACCAATATGCTCAATTAGGGTTTCTTAATCTAATACATAAGCACTTTTCATTAGATTAATAAACTTTTGCAAATAGGAATGGATTCAGGTTCTCAAACCAATTTTACTATTTTCCTCGTATTTTTCTAAGCAACTTTCATGTATAACTTTTTCTAATCAGAGCTTCCTAGCAAGAGTTATGATTTTTGCAAAGTAACTCATTTCCTTGAATTATTTGTTATTTTTAGAAACACATCAAACGCTAGATCTGTGGTCCACCGTACCACGCGGGATCCAACGACCCCCACTCCGCGCACCTATCTTGCGGTGAAAATAAAGGATTGGGCGAGAATGCCCTTACCTGGCTAATGCAACCACGAGGGAAAAGGGGTCTTTTACCCCTTGGTCATCTTCTACCTCGGGCTGGCTCGTGAGTAGCCCTGTAGAGTCAACTCCAAAGTTGACTTCATGCTATCTTCTACCTACGATCAAGCTGACTGGACCGAGAGCGTCGCCTGGCTCTCCCGAAATCATAGATTCTCTCAATTCCTCGTCCTCACTAGTGCTTCACCGCAAACGCTCCGCCGGTGCTCCGGCGAGGACTGCTGCTAGATAGGGGGCAAGAACATGTCGATCAATCAAATTCAATGCAAGAAGATGATCGTCGCTGTGCCGCGGTCACAAGAGGGTAAACTTTAGGTTTTCTCACATTCTTGTGCACACTAACCTATATATAGGGTGGCCATCGAGTCCTCGATGAATTGGGGATTTCCCCATTTCACAAAGAAACCCCACCAACCTTAGGGTGGTTGGGTTCGGAGCAAGCTCCTGAAGGAGATGGACTCCTTCACATATTCATAGATGGCTTCTAACTTGCGAAATCTCTGATCAAAAATTTATATCCTGGACTCTGATATTCCAGATCCTGGTGAGACCAGGATTTGTCCCAGGCCGTGGATCATAGATCCAAAGATCGCAGATGAGCACCCAAAAATAAAAATCGGGATTTATTCCCAGATAAATCTTGACACATGATCATTATGCCATTAATGTCCACACTTTAGGATATTTTGTAAATTGCATAACATGGAATCCGTACATTGTTTTTCAACCAAATTTTAGGGAAATCTTTCGATTTGTATTATCTTCCTTTATTCCAATTTTGAGCCTTAAACTCTAAAGGAAAGATATGGTTTCTTCACATGCAAGTAAATGTTTAATAAAAGTCATTTAAGCACAATTTCTTTCTCATAATACTTTATTTTAATAATTGTGATTCCTTTTTATATTAGAAACTATGTGGACACGAAATCTTATCCAAGAGGGATCCATGATCCAAATATCCACATATTTCTTGTAATATTATTATTATCTCATATTTCCTTTAATAAAGCAATATTTAATTGATATTTTCTCTCTCTCTTGTTGCATTATCTTTGCAATTTGGACTCCTTGGAACCCAAGGAACCCAAAAGGCATGGAATCCACCCTTAGAGGATATTCCTTTGCCTTCTATAGGTTTCTACATCTTTCTTTTCTCCATTTCTTAATTATTCATTTACTAATTGAATTTCATTTTCCTTGTTATTGGGCCCAATAGCCAATAAGACCCTCTAAGCAACCATCAAGTCTATTATAAATGAAATTCATTGATTCAAATCAAATCACACCATTCTTTTCTCATTTTATCTTTATTAAGAGAAATTATATTTCTCATCAAAAGAACCAAAAATTGGGGTTGTAACATCCTTCCCCTCTTATAGGAATCTTGCCCACAAAATTCCACCAGGCACACAAAGAAACATGATAAGACTTTCCTATGTCCCTCATGGCTCCCATTTGGCCTCACCCTTTCCATGGTGCTTCCTAAGAACCTTCATCATCTCATGTTCTTCCATCTGAGTTCTTTTTCCCCTTGGTATATCGTACCCTCATAGGTGACTCCGGACATTTCAACCTCTCATAAACCTGAATAGGTTCATGGCTTGACACATGGCTTGGGTACCTCACATAATGCTCTAGATCAGACTCATGGAACACATTATACATCATGTTATCCTGAGGGGTAGACTAAACATAACAATCTCCACCAATCCCTCTCAAATGGATCCATATATCGGGGACATAGCTTTCTCAGTTGTAGCTTAGAGGGGTCAGATTTTCACATCACATACTCTCCCATAGTGATCTGCATGTCAGTTTGCTTTACATCAACTCATGACTCATGTCGCCCCTAGGCTCTCTTTCAACCATTGCACGATCAAAGCGACTTCATCTTCACACACTGTGGTCCCTTTTCTGACCTTCGTGAGGTCCCTTCACCATCATCATCTTATTGAAGTGGTGACTGACACAACCTCCCTTACAGAGCTTCTTTACATCTCGATACTGGCCATGGTGATTATCATCACATCATACGGAGGACAAGACCTGTCTCCATGTATCACCCTGAATAAGCACACATGCTCTCATCAGACCCTCTAGTCTGGATCATACTAACCATTAGTTAGGGGTGATAAACTGTAATAGCATCGAGTTCGTCTACTTCCACCTCATGGAAGTGAATATTTATGTTTTAAAGAAATTTTAAACTCACACCGTGGTATAGTTGAACCATCTCTCTCTCACACGTAGTTCAACCAGATCCGTCCCTTAGCAACATTCTTTCTTCCTCATGTCATCTAGGTAAGGCGATCTACCATGACCCATATTGCTTCTTGACCTCCCTTAGTCTTGGGGAGACTTACCACAAAAACCGTAGTGATGAACTCCCATTTCCTCTCGGGGACTCTTTATCCTCTATACCATCTCATTGGGTCACTGGTGTTCGTCCTTCACCTCCTGGCTTGCATGGCGACAAGCCACATGCATCTTTATCTTAGGTATCCAAAGTACTATTTCCACTTACTATCTTAGTAGTACCATGGTGTATGATGAACTTAAAATCATGATCTCCTGTATGTCATGATTCATTAAGGTTGTTTCCTGGGAAACCCTAAACCACTCTAGTCGGGGTTTCATCACCTTCATTTCTAGACAAGTGCATCTGAGGTTCTACCACCATCCTTCTATCATGACAAGCCCTAGGCTGGCTAACTAAGCAAACACTAACTTGATCAACGATCTCGTTACATCTGAGTGTTAGCCTAAACATATCTCACAAACATAGGGTTAACCTAACAACCTCTTCTAGCCTCTAGCTAAACTAGGTAGCTGCATCTCAACTAGAGCATCCATTACTACCTTTCATCTTTAAGTTCTAGGTAACGTTTAAGACATACACCTCCATCTATTTCACTTATCATCTCATCTTGGGCTTTAGGTCTATCTTGAACAAGAAAACTTAGAGCTCATCTTCTTGGTTATCAAACTCAACCTTGGATGACTCGCACATTCCACATAGCTCATGATAAAAACATCCTCACAAGATGACCACCTTAGTTCTCTTGATGTTTGTAAACCATCCACATATTGTTCACTCCACAAGGGTATGTTATCATCTCTATCCTCATATCTCATAACAACATTCCAACTCACATCATCTTTATCCTTGGTGTATGGCATGCGTACTATCCTATCTCTCACCCCCATAACAAGAGGAAATAAGCATTTGGCGGCTGTCTAAATGCAAAGTTCTTCCTATTCCAAGAGTAGAGATGATACATCCCACATTTCCATTACACCTTCAAATCTAAGTTGAAATGTGCAACATATGTCTCTACATCACAATCATCTCGATATCAAAGTTACTACCTTGGAAAATTGGTCTCGAACCTACTTGGGTCACCACACAATCCTTGGTCATCTCCACTAGGTTTGTAGGGTGCTGGCACTTTTGGGGTCATCCCTCTTCCCTTATGCATTTATAGAGTGCCCTACTCATCTGCCCTTTGGGTCCCATGAGTTCATGAAGGTGATCAATCTCCTAACCCATGGCCCTCAGATAATGATAGTTGTTACCTCCCGACCTATGGTCATGTGCAACTAGGGAATTAGGCAACTCCTACTTCCATCGGTCTTATCCCTACCTGACCCTAGGATAGACTTAGGATTCTAACATAGTACATGTCCAACTTAGAACCTACCAAAGCCTTCATCGTCTCTCTCTGCATTCCTGGGCAGACTTTCATTCTTTCATAGGGGTCATGGTGACCTGCCTACCTTGGTCAGGCCCCATACCAGTTACGTCCATGGTAACACACCTACCTGCACTTAGAGATGGTTATCTATGGGTCTACAAGTTCTTCTCATACTATGTACTTTTCACTTAGCTTCTGAAGATCCTATGAGACCTCTTTAGGTTACCTTAAAACCAACAAAACTGGTATACACCCTATAAAAGGGTCCCTCTCCCAAGATGGGGGAAACTACATCTTGATAGAAACAAAGGTCACAAACACCCTTATGTCTAGGGTTTACATCATGCTTAACCCTAGCAAGCTACTAAGGCACAAGCAGACCACCTACTAAACCATGCTAGGTCATACTTGTTCTCATTCCTCAACATTGGACCAAGAACATACCTTCCCATGTCACCAACTCAGCTGTGAGGGGTTCATCAAACACACCTTCGACTTAATGGGGTTTCCCTTTCCTCTAAACATGAGGGTTGCAATGCTCAACTCTATAGAAACTCAAATCTCATAATGAGCATCAGTTACACCACTTTCCCTCTTAGGCCTAGGAACCCTAGGTTCACTTTTCTGATGTCCAACTACCTGCTCAACTTTTTAACCACGATCCAAGCATGTACAAGGTATGACATGCACTTCCATTATCATCGTTCTACTCGAGAAACACTTCAGAGTGGAGTCCTTCTCAAGGACAACCAACTAGGTATAAGGCCTCACAACTTGTTACTAAACCTCTTCAGGTCTAAGGAACTCTTCTTCCTAGCTCAGAAGGTAAGCACCTATTTGCATATAGGTACTAGAAACCTCATCCTCTTCCTATGGTTTGGTTCCTCTAAAGGAAACCAAGATATCATCAGCCTCCAGGGATCATGCATGAGGCAACCACAACCATCCACTTAGGTCACATCATCTTCAACTCCCCACTGTTCCTCATATCTCTGAGTTTTAGCTTCCAACCTTCTTGCTTGGGTCCGACTCTCTCTCTCTAGAGCTAACCCTACAAACAGCCTTACTACTAGAGGTCATCTCTCCATGAAGGTGGATCAAGCTCACAAGCATACCCCTATATGAGTGAATCCTATGTTCAAACTTATGTTTGCTCAAGATTATCCAGAGCTCCTCATGCTTATCTCATAATCCATCCAACATACTCTCTTGGCCAGAGTTTCAACCTACTACCTGCACTACTGACATACTATGGGTGCATGTTATTCCCTACTCACATAAGCCCATAGGGTTTCTATAGGTTCTTCACTAACCTCATCATTGAAGGAGCTACCCTTCACTCTAACATGCACGATTATTTCCAGGGTTGGGTCGCCAAAGGCACTAGGTCATCCAACCTCACATGGATCAAAACATCATGGGCATCCAAAATCATGTCAACACATCCGGTCTATCATGATATCTAACTCATCATGCCATCTCTCTCTCACCGCCACTTAGGATTAGGGTTAGCATCATCCTCAAAGGATGTGCTAGGTGTCTACTTATAACGGAGGTCTCTACCTCCAAGACTAACTTTCTCCACTCATCCTCCTGACAAGGAGGTCTAGCCTCAGGTCTCTCCTAAGGGCATGACAACATATGTCATCTCACCTAAGCATGCAACTATTCTTTAGTCTATGCTTAAACTATTAAGCTTATGTCCATGACATCTTATTTACATGCTTTTTATTAATTTGGTGGAGGATTCCTTAAACCTTATCAACTTTACCCATACCTCGAGAGAGGAAAGAAAGAAAACCCTAATCCTTATAATCCTTAACAACATTTGAGTTGAGAAGGGATGAACAATATCAGAGAGTCCTAAAGGTATCTTATTTTGAGTCAAATCTTGAGTCATTGGCCAGTAACTCACACAAATCTGGGAGTCCTCGTATTCCGACTAGCAGTGCGGAGGAAAATATTGCCAGCCCTCGGACGTGATCCTTTTCTAGACACCTCCGTCTTTTGTAAAATCCTCTAATAACTCCCTTGGGTTCTACAGAGTTTGTAAAATTTAATAATTATTAAAGATTAAATGAGGAACTGATGCTCTGATACCAAATGTAATGACCCCGCCTCCCGGTAACCCCCACTTAAGGGAGACTAAAAGGTCAGAGTTGTTATCCCAATTAACAGGATCAAAGGTTCAACAATTAATCAGTAATAATTATGAAATTCTACCAAATTAAACTGAAAGCTGGTATAAAATAAAACTTTGCATACCTTTTTAAAACTTTGGGTATCTACTTCTATCCACACCTTGAATCTATTCTATCTAATCCTCCTAACACTTTATTTCTAATTTTCACAATGTGTCACTTTATGATTTGTTCTTTTTAGGGTTGTACCTAAAACCCCGAAAAACAAAACGTCGGTCAACATATAGGAATATGTTGGTATGCGAGGACAACCAAAATTTTGCAAATATGCGTAGCAATATAAATATCACAATAAAGTTAATTAACAAACCAAATTACACTTTCAGTGTGACATTCTCCACCACTTTTTCCCTAACCCTCGCATACCCTCCTTAGGGTTTCTCTTTTGCCGATGACTTAAGGCCACCTTCTCAATCCCGAGCTTGGTTCCTGGGGTCACCTCTCATGGTGCCCGTGAGTCATGAAAAAAAGACCACCTTCTCAATATCGAGCTTGGTGTCTAGGGTCACCACTCATGGTTCCCATGGGTCTTCCCTCCCGGGCTTGACCTTTTGGCATCATCCATCAGGGTGGCATGTAGGTGTGAGAATACACACTTCTATTATAATTGTGATAATCATAGTGACTTTATGAATTGCAATTATGAACATCCAAACTGATAGGTTGCATTCAATGCGATGAATCATCTGGGAAACTCTTTGGGAAACTAATGCGATTAACCATAATTAACCACATACCTTTCAGACTGATTTGAGACAGAATTAACCCAATCAATGCTAGAAATCCAATAGGCAAGCAAGCACACAATGAGATCCTGAAATATGCATACAATTTCCTATCATTGATCATGCCATCAAGATCTACAAAACCTAGCTCGCTTCCTAGGGTTTCTAGTCCACTTTTAAGGTTTCCATTGCAAGTAGGGTTCCTCTTCATTTTTAGACCTAATTTTATTCAATTACTCACAAACCCTAATTATCTCATCTATTTTTCACGAAAGATATTAAGGTTACGTTTTAACAACATATAACCTTTGTTTCATATTAAAGGTACAATTAACCATCGATTAAGTCCATTATTCTCTTTTACATTAAAACTACCATTTTCATCATTTTAATTCTTGACAAGATCATTAGGCCTAATTATCATCTTTGGTTCCTTCCGGATTAACAACTCATAGTTCATTATGATCTAATTCACATATGAATTCCATTTATCATTAATTCCACCTTTATCCATTAGAAAACCCTAATTACCATATTAAGGGTATTTATCCAAAATTAGGAACTCTTATTCTCAAAATAGCATAGGACTAACGTATCTCAGCTTATTCATGAATTTGAACAATTAAAGCCATTAAGAGTCACAATTTCTAACATTAGGGTTTCAAGGCCCATTAAAGCTCATTTATATACATGGAACTCTAAATTACAGATTGAAGTTCGACTTTAATATTCAATATGTTATTACTTCACAAATTAACCTATTAAAGATTCATCCTTTATACTCAAATAGGGTTTCTAAGTGCTTAATCATTCTTATTTGAGGTAAAAATCCAAAATCATGCAAGAAACATCTAGATTAGGTTCAAGTTCATCATTAACTATTCAATAGGTTACAATTACACAATTTCATCAACTAAGCAACATGAACTTAACCAATATTCTTGATTAGGGTTTCTTAATCTAATACATAAGCAATTTTCATTAGATTAACAAACTTTTGCAAATAGGAATAGATTCAGGTTCTCAAACCAATTTTATTGTGTTCCTCATATTTTTCTAAGAAACTTTCATGTATAACTTTTTCTAATCAGAGCTTTCTAGAAAAAATTATGATTTTTGAAAAGTAATTCATTTCCTTGAATTATTTGTTATTTTTAGAAACACATCTGCTGCTAGATCCGTGGTCCACCAGACCACGAGGGATCCAACGGCCCACACTCTGCGTGCCTATCTTGTGGTGAAAATAAAGGATTGTGCAAGAATGCCCTTACCTGGCTAATGCAAGAGTGAGGGAAAAGGGGTATTTTACCCATTGGTCATCTTCTACCTCGGGCTGGCTCACGAGTAGCCTTGTAGAGTCAACTCCAAAGTTGACTTCGAGCTATCTTCTACCTGTGATCAAGCCGACTGGACCACGAGCATCGCCTAGCTCTCCCAAAATTGTAGCTGCCCTCAATTCCTCGTCCTCACTAGTGCTTCTCCGCCAACGCTCCGCTGGTGCTCTGGCGAGGACTGCTGCTAGAGAGGGGGCAAGAACATGTCAATCGATCAAATTGAACGTACGAAGATGATCGTCACTGCGCCGCAGTCATGAGAGGGTAAACTTTAGGTTTGCTCGCATTGTTATGCATACTACCCCATATATAGGTTGGCCATCGAGTCCTCGGTGAATTGGGGACTTCCTATGTCACAACAAAACCCCACAAACCTTAGGGTGGTTGGGTTCGGAGCAAGCTCCTGAAGGAGATGGACTCCTTCACATATTCACAGATGGCTTCTAACTCACAAAATATCTGATCAAAAATTCATAGCCTGGACTCTGATATTCCAGATCCTGGTGAGACTAGGATTTGTCCCAAGCCGTAGATCATAGATCCAATGATTGCAGATGAGTGCCCAAAAATGTAAATCTGGATTTATTCCCAGATAAATCATGACACATGATCATTATGCCATTAATGTCCACACTTTAGGATATTTTGCAAATTGCATAACTTGGAACCCGTGCATTGTTTTCAACCAAATTTTAGGGAAATCTTTAGATTTGAATTATCTTACTTTATTCCAATTTTGAGCCTTAAACTCGAAAGGAAAGATATGGTTTCTTCACATGCAAGTAAATGTTTAATAAAAGTCATTTAAGCACAATTTCTTTCTCATAATACTTCATTTTCTTAATTGTGATTCCTTTTTCTATTAGAAACTATGTGGACACGAAATCTTATCCAAGATGGATCCATTATCTAAATATCCACATATTTCTTGTAATATTATTATTATCTCATATTTCCTTTAATAAAGCAATATTTAATTGATATTTTCTCTCTCTCTCTTATTGCATTATCTTTGCAATTTGGACTCCTTGGAACCCAAGGAACCCAAAAGGCATGAAATACACCCATAGAGGATATTCCTTTTTCATCTAGAGGTCTCTACATCTTTCTTTTCTCCATTTCATAATTATCCATTTACTTATTGAATTTCCTTTTCCTTGTTATTGGGCCCAATAGACAATAAGGCCCACTAAGCAACCATCAAGGCAATTATAAACCAAATTCATTGATTCAAATCAAATCACACCAGTGTTTTCTCATTTTATCTTTATTAAGAGAAATTATATTTCAAAAGAACCCAAAATCTGGTCCCTTCCACTCCCACATAGACTGAAAACCCTGGCCCTGACCCTCCTATAAATGGAGGGGTATTGGGGGCTTGCCAGAGACACAAATCAATTTCTTCTAACAATTCTTTATCTTCTCTAGTTTTGGTAACCAGGATAACCGAAGCAGGTCTTACCCTATAAAGGGAGGGATAGCAAGGGAGAATAATTGCGAGAGAGCAAGTTGGGGACTAGTACACCAACGAGAGGGATAAACCCTTCATACCTATTCTACTAGAATGATAGGAGTTCTTTGTGGTGTGTGTGGACTACTACAGAGGTGAGGAGGTCTTGACCTTTCATTCAGGAGGATGTCGTCAACCTAGCATATGCGATGATCAACTAGGAGGCCAACACAGACGTTGTTTGAGGGTGCACAATCTCGATAAAGAATTATCATTGGAGTTGCTCCAGGATCAAATATATCCTCTAAACCATCCTTCCCATTTTATAGTTATTGGCGCCTTCCATTGGATCAAGGGAAATGTGGTAGTTAAATTTTTGTTTCTGTTGCATATTCTGTCACCATATTTTCCTACAATGGTGTCAGTGCCATGTCAATCTACTATGTTTTAGGATAATCAATATTATTGAATTTTTCATTTCTACCATTTATTTATTATGTACAAAGTGAATACTTAAATTGGATAATGTACAAATCTGACTAATCATCACATCAGAACCAGAGAATATATATATATATATATATATATATATATATATATATATATATATATATATATATATATATATATATATGCAAATTACACGTGTCGCCCTAAAATGAATTTGATGGTGGATGTGAAGCATGGTTATGGCCAATAATGCTATATATATGTGCATAATTGTGTGGTTGGTTTATCTTAATTGGCATATTGGGTCTGGACCTTATCTTCCAATTGTGAAAGTATTTTTCTCTCCTAACTTTTCTCTACTTGAATGTAACTTGAGGTTTTTCTTACATAATGCAATATGTAATAGAATTAGAATAGTTTATTTTATTATTATGATGATAAAGACGACGGTCCACACCGAGACAACCAACTATCTTGGGGGTAATTTGATCAAGTGGAGGACGAAGGAGGACCAGGAGGATGAGAAATAACCAATCGCCTGGTGGACCCAATCCGATCGGCTGGTGGGACCAAACAAATGGAAAGGAGGCGAGATGACTAGTTCAAGGGTTGAACCATCGACCCAGATTGACAAGCACATATCTTCATCACAACATGTTTTTGCATGTGATTTAGTCCATAGTTTATGGTAATTCCTTCTGGCTCTAAATAATTACAATAGAATGTCCATAACCATCACTTGCATGTTTTTGATGTGGTATATCACATGTAAATAATACATACTATATATGTGGTGATTTGTTGATGTATAAGTATCTATACAAACTCTCCCAATAAAATATTAATTCAATGATGCTTTCCATCAGTAACACACATGAAAAGCTAGATTGACCCACTGTGGGCACCCGATGGGTGGTACATTGTCTATCTCGTGGAAGTATGAGATTGCCAAGTTGGGTGCATTATCATCATGCTGGATTTTGGGGCAGGCTTAACTAGTGATTCTTAATGGGATCAAGCACTAGAGGAGTGCAAATGATTATGGCAAAGAGTTGTGAATATCATGTATCCAATAGTTGCATAAGATGCACTTGACAAAAGTTGTCTACCTTAATAGTTAATTATAGACGCTGGCATCATCTGGATAATAATTGAACTATTTTGGATCTTGGCCTACTAGAAGGTTGTACATTACAATATTCCAAATTGATATGTGAAGTCTATCAATTTGAAATAAAATAACAGGAGCGATAATGAATTATAGACCTAATTAATATTGACTTTTCAAACCAAACCAAATAAAAATGGTTTTGGACAAATGCAAATTTTTTCTCTTGTAGAATCAAATGGCAATCAAATCATCAATACGATTGGTCCTTGGGAAGGTTAGTTTTGACATGAAAAATTTCAATGACCAATTTTGGACTTTGAGTAGGGTTCTTAATGAAGAGCACAAGCTATATGTCCTAGAAACACCAACGCCAGAACTACATGCTCCTGGTGTGCCTATGGTTGAGGTGGATGCTTACTGGAAGCATGTCAATGATGCCTTGGAGATAAAAAACCTTATGCTATGTTGCATGAGTTTCATGAGTAGTGCAAGGACTTGGGGATACTTGAGATGGTAACACATCTTAAGAACTTGAACCATAAGCATAGAAATTAAGAAATGCACAAAATCTCAAAGGAATGGTTTGATTGTAATATGATAGAGGAGACTTAGTAGAGACCCATGTGCTCAATATGATTGGGCATGGGGAACATCTTGAAGACGTGGGATTCTCTTTGAGCCAAGTGTTGGCCACAAATATGATTTTCCAATCGTCGTCTGAATCTTATAGCCAATTTATTGAGTGTTATCACTTGAATAATGTGGCCAGGTCACTGTAAAATTTTCTTAGCTATTGATAAATGTCGAATCAAGAATGAAGAAGAAAAAATCCATGATGGTGATCAACATAGTTGAGTTCAAGGATGAAATCAAGTTAATGAAGAGTTCTGAGGTTGAGCCCAAATCCATATTTTCTACACTCAATATAAGGAGAAAGAAAAGTATAAGAGGAATCTGTTCTTTGTACTTGAAGGCATTCAATAAGAATAAAATATAGATGGTGATCTCCAATTTAGGTATGTACATTATTGAGATAAACCTATACATTTCTTCATAATAGATACTGGATGTGGATCCCACATATGTTCAAATATGCAAGATCTAAAAAGAAGTATGCCTTGGGGAATGGGCAAGGTTGAATCGCAAGATGCAAATGGTTCAAGAGTTGTGACAATAGTAGTTGGAACCTACAGTTTATCTTTTCCTATAGGGGGTGTAATAGAGTTAGAGGACTAATTTTATGTACTCGCCATAAATGGAAATATAATTTTTGTATCTTGTATGGACAAGGATGCATATGAATTTCATATTAACAACGGTCAATGTTCTATTTCAAAATATGAAATCTTTTATGGAAATGCCCCAATGTCTTATGGTATTTATTTTCTAGTTCTAGAGACAAATGTTTGTAACTTAAATACTAGTCTAAAAATAAAAAAACCCAAACAAAACATACATTTGGCATTGTCATCTACAGTGCATAAATGAGAATCACATATCTAAACTCCATAAAGATGGTTATTCAGTCTCTTTTGATATTGAATCAATAGAGACATGTGAATCTTGTTTGTTGGGCAAGATGACCAAGACCCATTTTAGTGGTAATAATGTGAGGGCTAGTGACCTATTTGGAATCATACATACTAATGTATGTGGCCCTTCTAAAACTACTGCTAGAGGTGGGTATCAATACTTTATTACCTTCAATAAGTACTTTAGTAGGTATGACTATGTTTACCTAATGAAACATACGTCAAAAAAACTTTAAAAGTTTAAGGAACTTATGAATGAAGTCCACAACCTACTTGGTAAAAGAATTAAGGCACATAATTCCGATTGAGGTGGAGAATATTTAAACCAAGAGTTTTGAGGACCTTCTTAGAGCCCATGGTATTGTATCACAATCGCCTCCACCTGGAATAGCACAACATAATGGTGTATCAAAAAGTAGGAATAGCACATAGTTGGATATGGTGCAATCAATGATGATTTTAGCTGAGTTTTTGAACTATGTTATAGGGGTATGCTCTAGAAACTAATGCATTTACACTAAACTGAGTAACATCTAAATCAGTTCAAAAGACACCGTATGAAATATGATATGGGAAGCATGCCAATGTGTCTTTTATGAGGATTTAGGGGTGTTAATCTTATGTTAGGAAAATGTTTCCTGAAAAGCTTGTCCCTAAGTTGGATAAATGTTATTTTGTTGTATATACTAAGGAGACCAAATGATATATCTTTTATTCCCTATTTGACAACAATATGTTTGTTTCTAGAGAGGCTGCATTCCTAGAAACGCAATATGTTTGCAAAAGAATAAGTCGTAGGAAAGTGGAACTCGAAGAGGTTCGATACCAACAAGAAAACATTGAACCGGTAGATGTATGCGAGGAACCGAGAGAATCACAAAGTTTTACGAAATCTTGGATTCCTCAAGTAACACAAGAACCCCATAGATCTAGTAGGACACACCTTGAACGTAAAACATTTGGATATCTTGTAACTCAAGAAGGCAGAGAGTTGGTGATATATGATGAGACAACAAACTATCTAGAAGTTGAGGCACTAAAGTCTGAGAAATGGCTTGAGGAGATGAGATTTGAGATGGAATCCATGTATGCGAATAAGGTATTGACCTTGGTCGATCCACATGAAGGGGTTAAACCCATTGGTGACCATCCTACATCTTGCATCCAAAAAGGAGCAGATCTAGAGTAGTCAAACTCTTAGATTTATAAACTGACATTCAGGCCCCCACAACTATTATACGGGGTTCGATGTAGTAAGTTGGGGTTGAACTATAGGAACAAGGTTTGTAGTTGTTAGGAACGTAGAGCCTTAGACTCAAATAGACCAAACAAAAGGTTGATCAAGATGATGTTACCTAAGGAACAAAGCTACTTCAAACAAAGTAATAAAAATAAGAAAAAATATTAAGCAAGAGAACTAAAATCAAATGAGAAATATGTACTCAAAATATGGTAGGGAACATGGATCGGGTTTCACCTACTAGGAACTCACTCCAACATGCAACACTCACACCCCAATGTATACCCTTAGAAAAATTACAAACAATCATCATAGATGTCTATTCCCTCCTCTCTCGAGCTTAGGATAGATCTAGATTATAAGGTTGTTTCTCTCACGAGATGACAAACAAAAAACTGCAAGGCAAAACATATGACCATCATATTTAGTATTCCAACATTTTCATGCATTCATACTACTCCATAACACTTAGATAAGGTTAGTACTACTCTTTCGAGGCACTAACAATCAAACATCGCAAGATTGTTGCTAAGCATACAACTAAAGCATTGAAGAACAAGAGTATGGAGATAACCGTTGCTATATATATATATATATATATATATATATATATATATATATATATATATATATATATATATATATATATATATATTCTAAAGATGAAAGTATATAAAAGTTGGGAGATCCTTAGTGGCTACTCCCTACCCAAGTTAGGTGTTTAGCCACACATGTTAACGGGCAACATAACGAGGTTATGAATGAATTGATACATCAAGAATAATGAATCGAGGGGAGATACAACATGGGGAAGATAATAGATCTAAAGAGAGATGGAGGCGATACACCAATGATACTCCTTCAGGTCTAGATCTAGTGTAGATGTGGAAGATTGCAACTCCTTTTGAAGAATAGGATGGTAGACCTTCTCTCTCCTCCAACTTTTATCTTTAGAACCAAGGCCTCGGTAGATGGGAGAGGATGACTCTAGAGTTTGGCAACACTTTGTGGCTCTTGATGATCTGGTGCCTTAGTATACAATGTCAGGGGGCCTATTTATAGGTCTTCCCACTGACTTAACCTCCTATCACGATCATGGCATATGTCTTGACTGTAACGTACTTGCGGTCATGGCATACGATAGAAAGTGTCTCATTTGCAATGAGGGGGTATTCATCACGACCACATCAAAGGTCAAAATAGGGGCCACAGTTGTGGCACACCCACAATCATGACATATGCTGTAGTCTCTTCTTCAACCTAGGTCACAAAGTATGTCTCATTTGTGGCATCTTCACCTTCCTACATTGCGGTCATGATGGGTCATCTTGGTCTAGACCAATGTCACTGTTGCGACTAGACCTTGTTGGCCATGGGCTCTATCCCGGGCGAGACGTCTTTGGTCTATCATCATGACTGGGATAGTGTGTGATCCTGCATGGAGTGGGAGGGGGTATCAAATCCGAATTTCAGTACAAAGATATTAAAATAAATAGAAAAGTCCATAAAAAGGGATGTTAAATAGGGATAAATCATGTATAGAAAGTTCAAAAAATGTGTTGTTATCAACTCCCCCAAACTTAGAATGTAGCTTGTCCTTTTCTAATAGATAGGATCGAAATCATTATCATATAAGCTATGAACTTTTTTCTTTTCTTTTTGACAAAACCCACCATTACAGAGTTATCTCATTCTTACAAAAAAACTCTTGTGACATGCTTGGCTCAAATCCTGAGATTCTATTTCCTTCCTTTCATATCTAGAGTTGCATGCCTTGGTGCCCTTGCCAATGCCTTTTTGTAGTAAAGGACACTCCCTCTTAATGATCTCCCTCCCCAAGGTTTCTAGCTATACTTGTACATCATTCTTGCAAAGAGTATCTTTCACACCCTACCTTTATTTTGGTTGTGCCTATGCTATTATGCTTAGGTAGGTTTTAGGTTTTCAGTGTTCTCCTACACTCCTCAATATCATTCACCCATAGACTACCATAAAAACAATGTTTCCCATTGGGCCCTGATGTAAAGTCAGGTGGTTGTGTGAGGGTTGCTTGGGAGTGAAGGTGGGTATACTTGGGTTTAAGATTCCACTTATGGGCACGACATATCTTCATTCATGAGTGCAGCAATACACCAACCATGTTGGATCCTTCAACACCTTTTTAGGCACAAGTCTCATGATTTTTTTCTTTTGTTTTGGCTTTCCATTTTTACTCTCAGGCTTGGGGAAAGGATTTTTGAAGGATTTTTAGGGCGTCCAAACCTCTTCTCATCCCAAAGCGGGGATAAGTAAAACTGGAAGGGGAAGTTGTTTCCTTCTTGTAGGAAGTGAAGACTTTCTAGCTAGAATCATCCAGTTGGGGTGATTGGTTGGGAGTATTACTGGTAAATTCCTCCAATTTATAGGGATTCCATAGATTCAGGATTGTTTCATACATGATAGTTTGTTGCAAGAATGAGATAAAACTATATTATTGGGCCTCTTGTTTTTACTTTTATGTGTATTAGTAGCTCATTTGCACCTCTCTAGAAATGATTACACTACAAAGTATAGCATGGAGATGAACAAGTCTAAGTAAAAGGGAAGTCAAAACACAAAGGGAAAAGTGAAAATTGTAAACCATAGCAAAAGTTTGTTTGAAATAGTTTGGGAATTTTCAAAATTATTTCAATTTTTTTTCAACATCTCCTTTACTTGCATGTTCCTATACTTGCATGGAGTGGGAGTAAGAATGTGTACATATTGGAATTAAACTTAAGTGATAAAATTGTACCTTTCATGCCCGTTTATAACTCCTCCCCCAAACTTATCATTCAATCTGTCTGAGAGAATAAAAAATGGGGTTGTAGGTATAAATTCGCTTGTTTTATAGTTGTTGGCATTTTGTGATCGCCCGTTTTGATTCCAGGATCATGGTTGCATATATTCCATGGAGTGTGTGGTATTGTTCATGTTGCATGCTCTCCACCTTCATATTCATCGTGGTGAGGGTTGTCACCCAAGGTAGACAATAGAATTCACAGTCATTGGATAGTGGTACTTGTTGTGGGCTTTTATGGAAGAACTACGTCTTTCTGAAGTCTTCACCTTCTATACGCTTGTACCCCTTTCCTTGGTTTCTGATCATATCGATGATTGCTTCAGTGTACGTAAATGCCTTCTCTTCTTTAAGTGTCCTCACAATTGTCATATTAGTGCGTTTGTTTAGTGCAAAGGTTGTGTCTATGCTATTATATAGAACCACAGTCCTTGCTATAATGTTGACTACTAGAAGAGTCTAATGGCTATCATGCATAATGGGTAGGAATATATAGTCAGGGAGAGAGGTCCTCAGGTGTTGCTACAATCATTCTTTTTAGCCTGACTTGTTATCTTTTTGAATGTCATCGACGAGCAGTTAATAAGCCATGTGTACATTTGTCATGTTGTCACCCAGTAGTGATTGGTAGGTAGACATAGTGTTTACTGAAAGATACCCTCCTACTTTCAAAGTATCACACAAGTCATCCTTTAGCACACATATGACATCCCTTTGAATGATTACTTCTGTTGTAGTGTCACTTTCCTTTTGACACTTCATTATTAGTTGTAGAGACTCTATTAATAGGCTTTTAAAACCCCATCTATCAAAGACCTGGAAGGTGATTACTATCTCTCCTGTTGGCCCATCAGGCTTTATTTATGGCATATCATCTTCATTTATCTCTCCCTCTCCAGGCTTGTTAACAACAGGTTGTTCTTGCTCTTTTTCTGCTATGAGGGAGGCTTCTTGCTTGACCATAGTTTGAGGTTGCTCTTTACCTTGAGTGTTTGATGCCCACCTTTCTTTCCAAGCCATCAGCCTAGCTAGTTCATCAAGATTGACCCAAAGGGCTTCCAGACGTTCCCTCCATGTCTTCTTTTTACATAGAGGGATTTCATAGTAAATGCTACATGGTATCTCTTCAGAGGGCATTGTTGGGTCATTGAAGAAATATCATTCGTAGATTACTTCCATAGTGTAAACACCACGTACGCCATGTAGATTTTCACTACAAAGGTCTTCTAGTGGAATTCCGTTTTTGATGTCTTCCATCATTCTTAGGACAATGAAAGCACAATCTCTTGTTCCTGCTTCTTTCGGAGGTACCTTCTGACAGATAGAAAATTGCTTCTAGATGCCCTGGTGTTGATGTCCTACTTTCTGGATTACATGTTGTAGCCTCAGTGGTACCTTTAGGATGTGCCTGGAATCTTTGTCTTTGTACACCATGTATGTGTTGTCCAGTTCAGCAACACAAGAATTATATACTGTGGTGCACCGCTCATATAGATTTACCACCATCAAGGCCCAGTGCTTAACTGTTCTTATAGGCAAAGTCACAAATTTGATCTATGCCTTTGCCACATCTCATTACAGCTCTTTGACATTATCAAAATCATCTTTCTAGTTGAATATCTTCCCCTCCACATGAGTGGTACCATTGAACATTGGTTGTATCTTGTCATCACGGAGGAACTCTTCTAACAATGTAGCATAGAGAACTTTAAAAAACTTCTTATGAACACATGCTCTTTTCAGGAAGATTCTCATAAAGTGATCCCTAGTTAGAGACTGTACTTTATTATGATACAGAACGTCTGTACTTGGGAGGTTGTCATCTAATGAATCTACGAAGACATGGACATCCCTACATGTTATTCTAGATAGTGCAGCCACGTCCATGCCTTCCATTTTACATGGGAGAGGTGGAGGGACACCCAGGTCCATATGTTCAGTAGTTTCCATTTGCTCTCTAGCTGTTTCATTTAAAAAATGAAGTGAGGCTATCTACTTCATAGTTTGATGTTGCTTCTCCTACTGGTTTAATAGTGGAGGGAGGGCAATATGGGCTCGGGCCGTCTTGTAAGTAATCTTGTTCATCAGTGGACATGTTTGCATTTTGTTGGCAATGATGATTTCATTAATAGATTCTTCTAGGAGTATGTTTGTTTTTGATGGTGACTTGGGGACATCTTTGTTGAATACACCAAGAGTTGCAACCATTTTTTTTATCATAAATGGCATCATTGTGTTCATTATGTATCAGATCCTTGAGAAAAGTGTCACAGATATCTATGGTAATGTTCATTTCATCCTGGATTCTATTTATATCATTCATATCTCTAGTCGTTAACTTCTCAAATATGTTGGCCTCCATCCCAACGACACATCTGTCTAGATTTTCTTTAATGAAACCCTCATCTTCTACTGGGTGGGAGGTTAGATAGAACTCCAGAATGGATGTGCCCTTCTTCTTATCAACACCTTGTTGTTCTTTTGGTTGAGGTGGTGCTTCTTTTGTAGTGCGCTCCTCCCTTTGGGTGGACCCTACATTTGTGCTATCGTCCTTGGGTGTTGGGGCTACACCGACTCCACGTACCTTATCATCTCATATTCAATATTTGAGGGGGTTTGGGAAGCTTGAGATGGTGAGGGGCTTGCCTTACGCCTCACCCTATTTTAGTTTTTCCAATCTTCTATCTCGCAATGTTCAACCTTCATCTCTCGACGTTCGTCATCCAAGCGTATGTGTTCTTGTTGTAAGTCTTGCATCACCTCTTTATAGCCTTTGTACAACGTTCCTTTTCATGTCATATTATTTATATCTCCTTCCATAGATTAGTCATCTCATTAGCCAATGTTTTGATTGCCACCATCATTGCCACTTAATTGTCTATTAATTCTCTCATGAAGTTTGGGAGAGTTTCCGTTCTTGCATATAAGCCTTGTACCTACGTAATTAGCACATATATGCAATTATTTATATTAGAATTGGTTGTAGAATAGTTTTGGACTTGTTCCCACGTAGTATCAAATTGACTCCCTAACACATAACTGAATGATTGTGGGCATTGTTGTTGTTGCAAGTGTTGACCAAGTTGTTGTGTCTACTTTGGTTGTTGGTTGTAAAGGCTGACTAGGTTCTTGCCTGCTTTTCTTTTCCGCCTCAATGGTAGGTTGTGTGCGTGCTTCTTATTCAACACCTTAAGCTTTTTTTGAGGCAGATGTTTCTGGTTGCACTGGTACATCGGGTGTAATTTCTGCCACTAGAGATGTTGGAGTAAGCACCTTTGGTTTCTCGGGGAAGCGACCCACTTCTTTCGTTGCTTGATGTATTCTTTCATGTGCCTTAGAAAAAGCACTCTTCTTGGCGATCTCCTTATGTACTAAGATTGTCACTGGTGGGGTTGAGGGATGGTTGAAGAATCCTTCGTCATTGTGATTCAGATGGTCTTCTACAATTATTTAATTTTTCATCTCTTTTATATCCCAAGGAGCATCTGCTGCCCTGCTCTTGTGCTTCCTGATTGTCAAATTCTTACTTTCTACTGGCTTAAGTTATTCTATTTTTGGCGTTGTATGTGTTATATCTTCATTGTTGGACGGTGATTGGGGTCTATAGTTCTATTGATTGCACTCAAGTGCATCTTATTCACCTCCTCTTCTGTGGGCCACAACTCATGGGCATCATAGTATGCCATTTCAGGGAGAGGCAGTAAGCATTTACTGAAGCTTTGTTTATAGAACTTTTTGCTATCCTTCTTTGCCAGGATAACAATATTTATTAGGGACTTGATACCTATCTCTGAATGTCTCTCTATGTTCTTATATTTTAGTACTTTCTCAAACCCCAAGAAATGATACGCCATGTGAGTTATGTGACCTCCCATGCAAAATTCTCTAGTCTGCTTTTCCTCAGACCCTACAATAGCTAATAATCTATCTATCAATAGTCATCCTATTTTTATTGGTCTTTTATTCAGCATAGATCATATGAGGAAAAGATCTCCTTTTTTAACTCCTCCAATTTCAAACCTCATGAAGAGGGTGTTTGCCATAATTTTCTACATGATATGGATAAAGAAGGACGTAATGAGTGTTGCCTTAGAATTCTTCAGACTATGCTTAGGTTCTCCTATGAGTTTTTTGCACAACCTATGGTTGTTGTAGCCCACTGTCTCTTTGTCACCAAGTGCAGTTGAGTAGGCATGTGATTCTTTTGTCTTCTTTTTGATGATAGTATTTATGATAGCCTCAGTGATCACATGATCTTTGTCCCTTATCCTCACCTCCAACTTGAATTCCCCACTGCATTTCTTGTGTTCAATGTCACTTACAAGCAACTTCTCCAACGATGACATAAAATCAACTATGAGTTTTTTTAGAGAAGGGGCTTTGTTTGTGCATAGATTATGCAAGTTATCCCCTTATAGAAACTTCATTGTCCTTTCATATCTCCCCATCTTCTTGAAGTCTTTGATATCCATGTAATTTGTTGGCCTGAAGCTTTTGGTCTTCATTATTAGGTCAAAGTGTCATTGATGGAACTGGTCTCTCAGTATGAATGTTCCCAACTGCTTGATTACCTTTTCTTGCACTTCCTTCCTGGACATACAATATTCGGCATCCCACTCTGGGGTTCTTGATTTGTATTCAACTATCAGCTTCCTCTTCTTTATGCCTTTTGTATCCTGGGCATGTTGTTTGCATATCCCCATTTTTTGAGTTCACTCTCGGATGGTTGGTACTCATATGTTTCTATCTCTATAGTCCCATGGGACTCCTTAGACTCCTCTGGAGTTCTGTGGTTCAGGATGTTCTCATACTTTTCCTTAATCATCTCCAGGCGAGCTTTGTCCTCATCAGTGAGATTTGCATCTTCATAAAGCCTTTTCTCAATCTTCATAATGGTTTCTTAGACTTCTACAAGTGACATGAGTTGTTTCAACAGGGTGTCAGAGGTGGAGGAAAACATCTTATCATTTTATTGAATAATAGGTCGTCAGACACTCTTTTAAGAAGGTGATGTCAATTTGGTATTATTATCTAGGTTTTTGTTTTCACTGATTTTATTAGCCATGACCTGGACAAGAAGATGTCACCGTCATGATAGTTGGACTAGGTTGTTTCTCGACTATGACAAGTGTCTCGACCAAAATAGACCAGAAAAGTAAAGGTGGACATGTCGCGACTGTGGTAGTTGTAATCACTGCTACCATGATGCATTCTCAGACCCAACAAATCAAGAATGAGAGCAATTAAGAGTGGAGATGAGGTCAGAAAGGGTTGCACTACATGTCATGATCGAGGGTAAACTTGTCAAATACAACAAGTTGTTAGAACGATCGAGATGAAAGCCGTTGTCATGGCGCATGTCACGGTCGTGGTGCATGTCGCGGTCGTGGTGTATGTCGCAGTCACAGTGCATATCGAAAAGCACAGAAGAAGAACGAGGGTAGGTGAAGTCGAGATGGTTGTCTTGACTGTGGGTTTGTCACAATTGTTACACCAGGAGAAGGGAGGAAAGGTAGAAACAAGGGGGAGAAATAGTTGTATGTGAGAACCTATTACACTAAACAAGATTACTGAAAACATAAAACACACTCAATCACTAACTAATCACATACCCAAAAATATGGGTAAATTAAAACCGATTTCAATATCAACACCCACTTAGAAACATTTACATAAGATCCCAACATGTTTATTGTATCCATACTATGCCAAGAATTTGATACAAATTGTTCAATTTCCTTAGACATAACATATATTGATAGGAGAACAATATTTGTATATGCCACTCAAAGAAGCATTAACATGCTAACAAAAGTTTGGTTTGTTTGAAACACCATATACAAACTTTTACTATCCAAAACTGATAGTACAAGGATGACTCATGGACACACTAGACATCCAAACAACTTCCTCAAAGATTCATTACTGTAGTTCCTCTTTACTTCCACGGTTCTGTTGTCGTCACTTCACATTACCTAAAAAGATGTGGCGAACCACAAGGGTGAGACCCATGTCCCATCAAGAGATATAACCTCCAACAAAGCTTATTTATTAGAAAAGTTTAAATAGTAGATAACTGAGTAGTTGGAGTATTTAATAATCAATTGAATAGATTGAATAGTTCAAGTATGCTAAAAAAATTAAGAAAATAATCTTAGCAACAAGTATGCTTATCGATGTATGTATAAGTAACAAGTAAATCCACTTCTATGGATTGATATCTACTTACATTTTGTCAAATTGCATCTAATAACAATCATCATCATTAATCTAACTATCATCATATTATTTGCTAACAACACAAACAATCTAGTAGCATAAGCATCCCTGAAATCATGAATATGTCTAGTATCATAACATGGCTATCAATTTTGACATCTCAAATAAAGGGAACATATCTATATCATAAGTAGAACTAACATCATAGAACAATTAAATGCATAGGCATTATTAGTAGTTTAAGCATTTCTAATTACATACGCATGCCTAGCAATATTAAACATAGCTAGCAACATCATCTTAACCATCAGTGTCAGTATATTTGACAACATAAGCATGTTTATGACATGAGCATAACTATGTCATACGAATATCTATTATCTCTTACTATACTATCGATGATCTCATGAAAAGAAAGAAAACAAGGGTTATCAACTAATATAAAATGTTGTGTATAACCCTAAACACATATTCTACACAACAGTCTTAAATCTTTTATTATGCCCTGGGGAATTTGAATCATACCATCCAAGGTCCAACCGACCCCTACAAAGGGCTATTTAGTTCTGTACAAGATCCAAGAGTATCGGTATCCTAATATCTCAACCCCTTGGTTAGTACAAGTAAAGTAGTAGTGACATATAAGTCAATGATACCACTCAGTGACATATAGTCAAGCCGCTAACAACTAATCTGCTCTTGGTACATGTCACAACACTAGAGAACATGCTCACACATGGCCTTTCTATAAAGGGCATCTACAGTTACACTACTGCATTTCACAATTCACAATATTTGAAGTATGACCATAGTCATCCTCCATAACCTAAAATTTTGGATGACAAGGATATATCCTCATCTTGTCACCCCCACATACACAACAATATGCACTCTGAGTTTCCCTTAGGAATACTCGTTTCACAATCTAGAACATTCTGACACTGAACATGGTTATACGGCACGAGACACTACATGATTAGAGTTTTACTTGATTAGTTATCTCCAATTAGGTGAATTAAGGCTGCATTGAACAAGTCACCATAAAACCCCAATTTATATCTAGAAAACATTTCTATATAACAACTTCATAAGATATAAAACATATGGGACATAATTTCTCATCACAACATCACATGGAAGTATTCACCTCCCAATCAAGAGATTATACTTATCATTAAATCATCATCACATAATATTATTGTCCTGCCATTCATGAGACCATACTTGTCATCACACAATCACATGATATGAATCCTTTTCACAATTTCGTCGGGTATCGACCCTTATCAACACAAGAGGATTACACCTCATTCAGGGTTCATCAATGCCCAAAGATCATTAAGACCATCATACTATTTCCTCCAAGATCATCATTATTTTTTCATGCCTTATAACATGGATCAACAACATCACTTACATATAATAGACTGGAGAGCACAATATTGCATTATAAGTTGGTATATATTCATAAACAATCATAACAGGGTTATATTAACATTAAGAACATTCCTTTATTACATCAACATGCAAGGAATCTAGATATGATTAACCTTCATCATATTCATAATGCACATGTTTAGCATAAGAAAGTATCAACCATGTGGCTATGATAACCACCAATTAACACATTAAGGTTATGATCATATTAAGGAGATTATTCCACCATCATTGCATCATATAAGAAGGTTAAACATGAATGCTTGTATTTATCTATTTGCATTAGAGTTAGGTTCAACAAGACAAATCATATTAATATTACTAATCAACACTCATACCCAAACCCTAATTCATGGAATCCCCATTAGATCATGGATGCATAAGGTGAACCATCACCATCACATTCCATACCATTCTCATGTATCAATCCACACATAACTCAAGGTGTAACCATCAGGTCATAGCATACTACAGTTCAACCACATAAGAGAATACTCCATGATTTTATTCATCATTGACGGGGTTGTTCATAATCAATTACCATCACTTGGTTATATGAGTGCTAAGTATTTCAAAATATACTTCATCAAGGTTTCCCATTAAATAATTATATTTATTATCAATTATTATCATATGAGGGAAAGGGTAAGACTATGTTATTAAGGTAAACCTCCATTAGGTTTCAACAATACTCAAACCGTACAAACTTTCCATAAGCATCATCCCAAAACATTAGATTGTTGAGAAGGTAAGACTATTGGTTGTTTACATAAGTAATCACCTTGGATAATCCACCTATGAAGTCATTGATTTGTTCTCTAGAAAAAGACACCATTTAACCGTAGACATCCTTGATTAACAACATAAAAGTTCCATTGATAGTAGGGTAAAACCCACAGGCGATTGTTTATTTAAAACAAACCATCAATAAATGAGCTTCTTAAGCTGATATCATTAAGAAAACAATGTAAATCACTTTGTTAGGACCAACATATTACATTAGGCATCATTCCAATTTATTGGATGTAGAATCATTAGATCTTAACCATTATGTCAAATTCATATATTAAAATCATCAATTGGAGTATACATCCAACCATTGCATCAAATGACCCCAAAAACCATTGGTTTAAGGATTAATTGAAGATAAAACTATATTCTTAACTCACTATAGGTTGTGGAGACTTGTTCCACCATCCTTTGTGACCATTAAGTCACCATAGGTTGTTATATCATCACTATATTCATTAATCATCATAGGATATCAAGCTAATGTCTGCATTAAATGATAGCATCATTAGGGTACTTAATTGTTGATCATTAAGATTCTCAATAATACAAAACCTGACCTAATGAGTGAATGTCAGTTGACACCCTTAGCCTGCACCATCAGTTTTCATAAAGACAATACCATGAGTTGTTGCAATGGTACTACCATTGGGTCATGTTTTATAGAAGAAATCAAATTTAAACCCTAAAATTGACTATTGGTTGAGGGTGCTTAGCAATATCGATTGTCAAACCAACCTGATACAAGTCATCTTATATCTTAGGAGGAATGTACACATAATTACAAGTTCATCTAGAACAAAAATCAGAATAGGGAACGTCATACAAATCAAAATCCAAGTCGAGCATAGCTTTTTAGTGCATGGATCATCATTTTAAACCAAGAACATCAACAAGCAAGCTTATGGTAAACAATAAACATGGAGCAAGTTATAAAACTTGCATCTAATAAGAAGATACAATCCCAAATAGAAGAAAACTAGAGCAAGTAGGGTAGAAAATCTAAGCATAAGCTATGAACTCCTCCATCTAACACCTTTCTCCATCAAAGAAGTAAACCCCAAGCATAAGGAGCAAGAAAAGTAGGGTATTAGAGCTTTAGAGCAACTTCTACCGTGGAAAAACAAGGTTATGACCTAGATAATGATAGGGGGAAGAAGAATAGTAAAAGAAATGGGAAAGAGAAGGTGAAACTTATTGTGTTAGGTCAAGATCACCAAGAAAGAACTTTAGAAACCCTAAAGGAAGCAAAGCAAAACCCTACATGCTTCCACCACGAAATTGGCTTTCTTCTTCTACCTTGGACATGTCCTCCACAGATAAACAAAGAGGAAATGAGGTTCTTATTAGGAGGGATGTGGTAGTGAGAAAAACTTTCATTAGGGATCTTAAAATTAGATATGTAAAGCTTGATGGATAAGGAAAGAGAATAAGCATGAGGTGTCTAAAATTTATCCATGCATCTATGGCCTTAAACTATGAAGGATATACAAACATCCATACAAGAAGATAATCCACCATCCATGGAGATCTGATTAGCCCTCATTCTTGATTTTGCAAGCAAAGCAAATAAACCATTTGCTTGATAGCTCCTAAAGGTAGCTCATCCATAAAACGGTAAACCCTAAAATACCCTTGAGGAATACAACTCCTACCAAGGTTTAGATAGGCACACCATGGCTCAAAAATCTCAATAATGATGAGAGAACATACAAAGAACATAATGAAAGCGATAAATCACAAGAAAAACCTCCCAATTGGGGTACATAAAATTGCATAACTTGCACAAACATTGTTCAAATTGGACCAAACATGAAACTTCAGTTTGTCTTATGATTACAAATCATATCATAATGTTAGATTATAGTTCTAAGAATTCAATTATGGTAATTAAGCATTTTCAACCAATTAAGCAAGGTTAGGGGTCTCACAACCATAAACCCCTAATAGGGATTTTGTCCCCAAAATCCAAGGTCAACAAAGATGGATACTTATCATGCACCCCATCCTCAATCTTCCACATTGTTTCTTTCATCACATGATGATGTCACATCATTCACATAGAAGAAATATTCTTCTCCCTCAACTCTTGCATGTGTCACCTTGGTTCAACATAAGAACTATTATGCCACCTATACTAGTCTGGTATTACCTTTCAACTTGGCACTCCAACTATTGTCCTGATCTATTCTATCTATTATACCTCACATCACTCATAGGCTATACTTGTTGGCTCTTACCAAACATATAACATCATGTATATCTTATCATATGTGACATTACAAGGTTTCATCTATATGCTCCTTTAGTGGTTGTTGTAATTAACAACTCAATCAACCAAGTAGGCATCCCCTAATTTTCAAGAACTATGAGGAATATGTTTTTAGAGTATTCTCCAATCATCTCAATGGTGGACTGACCATCTATTTGGTTGAAGAATCATACACTTGTCTATAACTATTAAAAAATATAACTTCTTGATTAACATTGTTAGGGGTAGAGAAATGACATTGTATTAATCGTATCAGGATTCACATAACATACTTAACAGAGGTATCATAACTCTAAGAGGATACTTTAGTCAACCCCCGACTCATTATTACTAGACTTGTCACATATAAGTACAATTACTTCAATATTCATAAGGTTTCGCAAATATGTTGACCATGTTACTGACCATCTCTGAAATACCTTGAGATCTCGTCATTCAAATCTTTCTACAACTTGTAAGACATGACATGAACACTGTGTTCCTCTTATTCATAAATTCTATTGGTACATTGGTTAGTCTAAAGGATATAACCCTACACTCACCATGGTGATATAACTTATTTCATCCATTCCAACTCTTATGTCTAAAGTATATTTTATCTTAAAGGAACGCGGTTGCACCTGTCTACTTATCAACAAACCATCTATCCTTGATAATGGTTTTGCCCAGCTATCACTGAACCATACACAACATATAGAATCACTTTTGTTTTTCCTTCCAAACAACATTTAGAGGGTCATCATCAACTCTCTATCTCTCTCCCTCTCTCTCTCTAAGATAGAGGAATACTTGCAATGTTCATTTTATAAACATATCCAACCTTCACATACTTCCCATACTATTGATTCATCTTAGATACTAGGATTCATTACCTTGGTATCCACTTCATGTTCTATAAGGAACTCACATCCTTATCTCATCTACTTTTACCAACATAATAAATCTCAAGACATATAAGAGGAGTCTTTAGTGTTATTGGAAGGCTCAAAAGAAAACTCATCAAAAACTTTATGATCTTGGAACCATATTACAAGAAACCTTATGCTATAATAAGCTATCCACCCTCATGTTTATAACGAATCCACAGATACAAAGTGACAATGATCCACTTGAAAGTTGTGCCATAAAAAGGAAAGATACAAAGGGAAAAACACTTCCCACATCATAGCAACATTGTTCAAGGGTCACTAGAAAAAAGGTAACCAATTCTATTTTCATTATGCATGTTACAACTTCTTATGTATCATTTTACCATTTTCATTTCCGGTTCCTTTCCATTAGCATAAGAATCATCATGATTAACATATATCATTACTCCTTCCTCGATGACTATTTATCACACTTGGGTATGTTCTCTTATTTTATTATGTTTTTCAATCATTTATCAATAGGTAAATCGTCATATTCCATGTTTTCTTCATTAAACAAGGACCATCTCCCATAATTTCTTTCACAAGCCATGCTGATTTTACATTAACACTTTCTTACACACATTGGTTGGTCTGAGAGTAACTCAAGTTCCACCTTATTCCCTTGTCATTGTTCCCATTAATATTCTCATTTGGTACTTATTATAGGAGTTTTGTCCATCTTATGTTGATTTCATACCTTGATTCACTTTATAAGCACAAACTTATCTATCTTTTACTTTATTATTGTAAGGCCCCTAAACTTGCTTAATGAGTTGAACAAGCTTAATTATTATAATTTAATTCTTATAACCCTAATATAACCTTGTGATATGCTTTTAAAACATTAGAAAAACTTAAGTTTCAAATTTGGTCCAATTTGGACACTGTTTGAGCAAGTTGTGTAATTTTATGCACATTTTTGACTTTTCTGCAGTTTACCCAATTGAGAGGTTTTCTTTGAAATATATCACTTGCATTATGTTCCTTGTATATTCTATCATCATTCTTGAGATTTTTGATCCATGGGGCACCTATTTAAACCTTGGTTTGAAGGTGTTTGCTTCAAGGGTATTTTAGGGTTTTCCCCTTCACGAATGAGCTACCTTTAGTAGCTATCAACAAGGAATTATGTGATTGGCTGGGAATTTCGAAAAAGGAAAGCTAAGAAGGTCTAGAGGGATGGTGGGAGAGCTTCTTGTGTGTGTGCTTATATATTCATAATAATTTAAAGCCATGGACACTTGGATATATACTAGAATTTAAACTTTTTCTTTTTCTTTATATTAAAGTGTCATATACTTATCCACAGGCACAAAAACGAGCCATTTACTCTCCACCACTTCCCTCCTTCTCCCAGATTCGTTCTCCCTCTATTCAACTGTGAATTTTGGTGCTCAAGGAAGAAGAAAGTGGGGATCGTCTTTGAAAAAATTCTAGGGTTGCAATTGATTTCCTTCTTGGGTCTAAAAAGCTTCTTTCCTAGTGATCTTGACCTAAAAGTATAAGTTTTACCTTCTTTCCTCTATCTATTTCTTTGTTGTCCTTCCTCCTAGCTTTCTCCAGATTGGAACCTTGCTTTTCTATGGTAGAAATTGCTCTAAAGCTCTAAAACCCTACCTTTCTTGGTCCTTATTCTTAGGGTGTGCTCATTTGATGAAGAAATGTGCTAGATGGACGAATTCATAGTTTATTCTTGGATTTTATACCCTACCTACTCAAGATTTCTTCTATTTGGGGTTTCATCTTCTCGTTATAGGCAAGTTTTATAACTTTCTCCACGTTTATTTCTTACTATAAGCTTTCTAGATCATGTTCTTGCCTTAAAATGATGATCCATGCACTAAAAAGCTATGCTTCACTTGGATTCAATTTTTATAATGTTCCCTATTCTGATTTCAGTTCCAGATGAACCTGTGATAATGTGTATCTTATTCCTAAGGTACAATATGACTTGGATCAGGTTGGTTTGACAACCTATGGTGCCAAACAATGATCAATTTTAGGGTTTAAAGCTGATTTCTTCTATAAACCATGACCCGATGATGGTACCATTGCAACAACCCTATGGTGTTGTATTCATAATAACTTATGGTCGTGATCAAGGGTGTCAAATGATGGTGACAACCTATGTTCACCCCCTTAGGTCAGGTTTTGGATCAATTAGAAGTTTAATGATCAACCATTAAGTACCCTACTGATGTTATCAATCAATGTTGACATTAGCTTAATATTTGTTGTTGATTAATGAATTAGTGTCGATCTAACAACCTATGGTGACTTAATGGTGACTAATTATGGTGGATCAGGTCTCTACAACCTATGGTGAGTCAAGCATTGTAGTTTTAGCATCAATTAAGACTTAGGTCAATGGTTTCTTGGGTTACATGATACAATGGTCAGACCTATATTGTAATTGATGGTTTTAACATGTGAACTTGACCCAATGGTCGAGATCTACTGTTTATTCCTCCATTAAGGTGGTGGTATGGTGGCTAATGTAATACTTTGGTCCTAATAATGTGATTTATATGGTTTCTTTTATATGATCAACTTAAGGAGCTTAATTGTTGACAATGGATGGCTTGTTTTAATTGAATAGTCGATTGTGGGTTTTACCCTACTCTCAATGGAACTTTTTGTATCGATTATCAAGGGATGTCTAGGGTTAGATGGTGACTCTTTCTATAGAATAAATCAAGGACTTCGTAGGTGGTTTATCTAAGGTGTTTACTTATGTAAACAACCAATAGTCTTACCTTTTAAACATCCAATGCTTCTGGGTGACATTGTG
Source organism: Alisma plantago-aquatica (assembly GCA_963693085.1). Taxonomy (NCBI): domain Eukaryota; kingdom Viridiplantae; phylum Streptophyta; class Magnoliopsida; order Alismatales; family Alismataceae; genus Alisma; species Alisma plantago-aquatica. The sequence continues at coordinate 600,373,370 of OY856410.1, read as the reverse complement.
GTATGGTGATATGGGTTGAATGATGATGGAACAAATGGAGTGTTATGCTTAATAAGTTAGTCTTACCTATTCACTCATATGAATAGAAGGGATGATAACCATATTGTGTTGATATGTAACCCTAATTAGGTATTTCTTTTTATACCAAGCTTTAATATAACTAAATGATGGTAATTGGGTATGAATAGTCCTTGAATGACTAATACAATCATGGAGTACTCTATTATTGTTGAAACCCTAGTATGCTATAACATGATGATTACACCTTGATTTATGTGTGGGTTCATACTTGAGAGTAGTATGGAATGTGATGGTGATGCTTCACCTTATGCATCCATGATCCAATGGGGATGCCGTGAGTTAGGGGTTGGGTATGAGTGCTGATTAGTAACATTGATATAATTTATCATGTTGAACCTAACTCTAATGCAATGATATAAAGATGAGTATTCATGTTTAACATTCTTATATGATGTAATGATGGTGGAATAACCTCCTTAACATGATCATAACCTTAATGTGTTAATTGGTGGTTATCATAGCCACATGGTTGATACTTTCTTATGCTGAACATGTGCATTGTGAATATGATCTGTGTTAATCATATCTAGATTCCTTGCATGTTGATGTAACAAAGGAATGTTCTTAATGTTAATATAACCCTTCTATGATTATTTATGAATATCTCCTAGCTCATTAATGCAAGATTGTGTTGATCTGGTGTATTATATGTAAGTGATGTTGTTGAGCCTTGTTATAAGGCATGGAAAGATAATGATGATCTTGCAGGGAATCCTCTTATGTTGATAACGGTTGATACCCTGTGATATTGTGAAAAGGATTTATATCTTGTGATAATATGATGACTAGTGTAGTCTCATGAATGGCAAGTGAATAGTACCATGTGATGATGAGATGAGAAATTATGTTTTATACATTTTATATCTTTTCAAGTTTTGATATTTATATGCTTTCTAGAAGTGAATTAGGGTTTTTATGTCCACTTGTTTGATGTAGCCTTAATTCACCCAGTTGGCATAACTAATCAGGTGCAACTGTAATCATGTACTGCCCTATGCCGTAAAACCATCTTCAGTGTCAGAAGTTGCTGGATGGTGAAACGAGTATTCCTAAGGGAATCTCAGAGCGCATACTATTGAGTATGTGGGGGTGGTAGGTTGAGGATATATCCTTGTCATCCACAATGCAGATTGTGGAGGTTGGCTATGGTCATGCCTCATACATCTGATGTGATTGAGAATGGCTGCGGTCGTGTCTCAGTGATTATAACATGATGTGATTAGAGGACAACTGCGGTTGTACCTCAATGATTGGGTTTGAATACCCTGGTTTCTAGTGTCATGACCTGTACCAAGGTCGGACTAGTGGTTATCATCTTGACTATATGTCATTGTGGTGGAAGCTTGGACAGATATGTCACTGTCTTTTTACTCGTACTGACCGAGGGGAAGAGATCTTAGGATATCAAACTCCTAGATCTTGTACGGAACCGAATAGCCCTTCACATGGGTTGGTTGGACTTTGCATCGTACGATTCAAATCCCCTAGGGCATAATAAAGGTTGTTATACAACCGTGTAGCATATTTTTTAAGGGTTCTACATGACGTTTCACATTGGATGATAACCCTTGTTTGTTATCTTTACATAAAGATGATGCTTAGTGCAATTAAGAGATAGTAGATATACTTAGGTTGTGGATATTCTTAAGATTGTAGATGCATACATACAACAGATATGATTTTGTTGATAACTATACTGCTACGGCTGATTATAATCATGATGCTAGATATCTCATGTTGTTAGTTATATTTAGCATGCTAGCCATGCCTTTGTAACTAGAGATGCATATACTGCTAATCATGCTTATCCAGGTAGTTGTGCTTATGTTGTTAGCTCTTCTTATGATGTTGATATGTTCAAGAAATTAAACATGCTCATGTTGTTAGCTATGCTATGTTACTAGACTTGCTCATGTTGTTAGCTATGCTATGTTACTAGACTTTCTCATGATGCAAGAACTACATATGCTACTGAATTGGTTATATTGTCAACAAGATAAAGGATGATAGTCTGGCTAATGATGATAGTTATTATATGCTCCTTTATGTATTTTGTTAATCATCAGTACTATTGATCTTATTTTTTATATCTGATTAAACTTATTAACTGTTTAATTAATGAAAAATGTTGTAATCAATAAACTTTGTTGGAGGTTATATCTCTTGCTGGGACATGGGTCTCACCGTTGTGGTTCGCCACATTTTTTTAGGTAATCGACAATGACGACAACAGAACCATGGAAGTAAAGAGGAACTACAATAATAAACTTTGAGAAAGTTGATTAGATGTCTAGTGTGTCCTAGAGTCGTCCATGTATTCTCAGGTCCGGGCAGGAAAAGTTTGTATATGGTGTTTCAAATGAATAAAACTTTTGTTAGCATATTAATGCTTGTTTGTGTGGCATATACAAATATTGTTCTCATGTGTATATATGTTGTGGTTAAGGCAATAGAACAATTTCTATCAAATTCTTAGCATAGTATGGATATAGGAGATGTTGGTCTCTTAGGCAAATGTTTTTGAGTGAGTGTTGACGTTGAAATCGGTTTTAATTTACCCATATTTTTTGGTATGTGAATAATTAGTGATTGATTGTGTTTTATGTTTTGAGTAATCTCATTTAGTGTAATGAGTTCTCACAATTATCTTCTTGAATCACATCTGCAAGAACTCCTCATTTTCTTATTTGTATTTGGATTTAGATTTCATGGTGTTGTATCTTTCTCTTATAGTTACCAAACATTCAAGTTTTGATAGATAATGATGTGATTCTCATCTTCTCTTGAGGTAATATTGAGTTATCTACACCATGATTTCTAATTCATTGCGCTCTTTAGATTGTCTCAAAATGACTAGTTGATCAGAGTAATAAAAAAATTACACTCTAAGAGTTCCATACTTACCTTTTCTTCAATAATTGAATACCTAGCCAGGGCATCAAAGTGATGAGATTATGTAGTATCCACTATGTTTTCATATCATGTTCCTTTCTTAAAACTCATCCTAATCCTAAGTCCTAGTGTCCTTGTAGACTCAGTGAACCAAAATCTCTGATACCAACTTGTGAGAACTTGTTACACTAAACAAGATTACTCAAAACATAAAACACAATCGATCAGTAATTAACCACATACCCAAAAATATGGGTAAATTAAAACCAATTTCAACATAAACACCCACTCAAAAACATTTGCATAAGAGTCCAACATCTTTCTTGTATCCATATTGTGCCAAGAATATTATACAAATCATTATAACACCTTAGACACAACATATATATATATATATATATATATATATATATATATATATATATATATATATATATATATATATAGGAGAACAATATTTGTACATGCCACACAAACAAGCATTAACATGCTAACAAAAGTTTGATTTGTTTGAAATACCATGCCTAGATCTGAGAGTACATGGATGCCTCTAGGACACACAAGACATCCGATCAAATTTCTCAAAGATTAATTAATGTAGTTCCTCTTTACTTCCACAGTTATGTTGTCATCACTACTAATTACCTAAAAAGATGCAGTGAACCACAAGGGTGAGACCAATGTCCCAACAAGAGATATAACCTCCAACAATGCTTATAGATTACAACATTTTAAATAGTAGATAACTATGAAGTTAGAGTATTTAATAATCAATTGAATAGATTGAACAATTCAAGTATGCTAAATAGATTAACCAAAAAACTTAGCAACAAGTATGCTAAATAGATTATGCAAATAATCTTAGCAACAAGTATGATTATAAATGTATATATAGGTAACAATTAAATCCATTTCAATGAATAGATATCTACTCAAATTTTCTCAAATTGCATCTAATAACAATCATCATCATTAATCTGACTATCATCATATTCCTTGCGAATAACACAAGCAATCTAGTAGCATAAGCATCCCTGAGATCATGAATATTTCTAGTAACATAACATGGATATAAATATTGACATCTCAAATAAAGGGAACAAATCTATATCATATGTATAACTATCATCATAGCACAATTAACTACATAGGCATGATTAGTATTTTAAGCATTTCTAATTACATATGCATGGCTAGTAATATTAAATATACCTAGTAGCATCATCATAACCATCAAGGTCAGTATATTTGACAACATAAGCATTCTTACAACATGAGCATAACTATAACATAAGCATATCTATTATCTCTTATTGTACTATACACGATCTTAGTTAAAAGAAAGCAAACAAGGGTTATCATCCAATATGAAGTGTTGTGTATAACCCTAAACAAATATACTACACAGTTGTCTTACATATTTTATTATGCCCTGGGGAATTTGAATCGTACCATCCAAAGTCCAACTGACCCCTACAAAGGGCTATTCGGTTCCATATAGGATCTAGGAGTGTCGGTATCCTAAGATCTCACCCCTCAGTTAGTATGAATAAAACATTAGTGACATATTAGTGAATACTACCACTACAATGACATATAGTCAAGCTGTTAACAACTAGTCCACCCTTGGTAAAGGTCACGACACTAGAGACTAGGCTCACACATGGAAACTCTATAAGAGGCACCTACAGTTATACTACTGCCTTCGACATTTCACAATATCTGAGGCATAACTACAATCATCCTCCATAACCATCAATTGTGGATGATACAAATATATCCTCAACATGCCACCCCAACATACTCAACAACATCTGCTATGAGTTTCCCTAAGGAATACTTGTTTCACCATCCAACAAGTTCTGACACTGATGATGGTTACATGGCACAAGGCACTACATGATTACAGTTTCACTTGATTACTTATCTCCAATTGGGAGAATTAAGGAGACATCAAACAAGTAGACATACCAACCCTATTTCATATCTAGAAAACATTGCTATATAACAAATTCAAAAGATATAAAACATATGAGACATAATTTCTCATTTCAACATCACATGGAAGTATTCACCTGCCAATCAAGAGATTATACTTATCATAAAATCATCATCATATGATACTATTATCTTGCCATTCATGATACTATACTTGTCATCATACAATCATAGGATATAAATCCTTTTCACAATTTGACAGGGTATCAACCCTTATCAACACAAGAGGATTACACCTCATTCATGGCTCAACCATGCCCAAAGGTCATTAAGACCATCATACTATTCCCTACAAGATCATCATTATCCTTCCATGCCTTATAACAAGGCTCAACAAAATCACTTACATATAATACACTGGACAACACAATATTGCATTAATGAGCTGGGAAATATTCATAAACAATCATAGAAGGGTTATATTAACATTTATAACATTCTTTATTACATCAGCATGCAAGGAATCTAGATATGATTAACCCTCATCATATTCATAATGCACAAGTTTAGCATAAGAAAGTATCAACCATGTGACTATGATAACAACCAATTAAAACATTAAGGTTATGATCATATTAGGGAGATTATTCCACCATCATGGCATCATATAAGAAGGTTAAACATGAATACTCATATTTATCTATTTGCATTAGAGTTAGGTTCAACAAGATAAATTATATTAATATTACTAATCAACACTCATAACCAATCACTAACTCATGGAATCCCCATTGGATCATAGATGCATAAGGTGAAGCATCACCATCACATTCCATACCATTCTCATGTATGGATCCACACATAACTCAAGGTGTAACCATCAGGTCATAGTATACTAGTGTTCAACTACAAAAGATAGTACTCCATGATTCTATTCACATTGATAGGTTGTTCATTATCAATTACCATCACTTGGTTATATTAGGGCTAAGTATAATGAAATATACTTCATCAGGGTTTCCCGTTAACTCATTATATTTATTATCAATTCTAATCATATGTGGGAAAAGTAAGACTATATTATTAAGTAAAACAACCATTAGGTTTCAACACTACTCAAAGAATACAAACTTACAATAACCATCATCCCAAAACACTGGAATTGTAACACCCATCAAATCACACACAACGAGATTATGCAAAACCAAGCGGAAATAACCATTAGCAACGGATTACCAAAAATCACTAAAAATCTAAACCATTTTTCAAAGAGATCCAATGCCAAGAAACTCTTCACAGAAAGGCCCAAAGCCATTTATGCATGTATTCAACATGATGCAGTTCTTTACATATGTCATTCCATCACATTCTCATGATATAAGATATTAGTTTCTTTACCATGTCATATATAAAAGTAACATTATACATAGAGGTATTCTATCCAAAATCTCAAATCGATTCTAAATATATTACGCAAAATCCCCCAAAGGACCTAAGAGTACATGGATGCACATAGTACTTCTATCTATAATAAGACATGACTGATAGCTTACCATCTTTATATATAAGATTTTCTTCTTAAAGTTGTCCTGTTCAACTTATAGGATCTATGCTACCACGATCACATCCACCTAATTTTTTTTGGGTCTGATGGGGTGAGACAACAGTCCCAATGAGAGATGTAACTCTCCAATAACACTATTATTCACATGCATATTGTTATTTGAATAGAGATTAAAGTTGCATAATATTAAACAGATTTGTCCTTCAAGTAAATACTTTAGAAGGAATATGAAGAACATGTATAACTGTCATATATTAAATAATATATAAAAGTAAAGCAAGGCTTCATCCAATGTGTCTGTATTTCAATCCTTAAGAAAATATTCTATATGGCTAATTACATCTTTCAATGAATCTTATGCCCTGCGAAGATGGGAATATACCTTCCATGCTCCAACTAAACACTGTGAAGAAGAGCCGAAATCTACAAACTCATCCCCTTGGTTGGTATGAGAAATTGGAAGTGACATATGAGTCAATCTGCATTTTAGCTAGCCTGGCGTATAGAGGCACTTTTCTATAGAGACACATCATGTAGCATGTTCTCTGTCTAGGGTATGACCTTCTATCAATCCTACTTATATGTTACTGAGTCATGGCCTATAGCCATACTCTTCTTTTCTATTGGAGCTATGACCTTGACCGCACTCTTTTTAAGGTAAGGAATATAACCAATCTTGAGGTTTGAAGGAAGCAAGGAAATATTTGTCTTGCATCTCACATATTCATCAATATGCACTTCGAGTTTCCCATAGGAATTACTCATTTCAACATTCAGCAAGTACTGACACTAAATGGATATATGGCCAGGGCAACTACATGATTATATTTCACTTGATTACTTAGTCCAATTAAATTGTCTTTTGGCATCAATAAAAATGTACAAGCCATCACAACAGTAGGTAGACTTGTTTATACCATAAACTAATTCCAATCATATCATAAACATTTCATTACCACTATTTATAAGGCTATCACGATCAACACATTATCATGGGATATCAGTCCCTCATTTCAGTACTGGAAGATATCACCTCAATTAGGCACTAAGCCTCTATCAGGTCATATGACTCATCAAATCTTCCTTGTGATTTATTGTTATCTTAACATGCTTTATGGAGCATATATGCATTACCCATGCCAAGAAGTACTTGTGCCACATCATATTTACACCATAGCATGCATAGAAATCATTAGATATGACATCCGTCTCACTTGCAAGGTTATATTTATATAAATAGAGAGATAATATGTATCTATACATTAATTACTTTTTAAGTAAATCATTCCATGCACCATATGTTTTCTTAAAGAAGATTAGGTTTCATGCTTAACTACTTAGGGTTCCCAAGCATCATTTATCATTCCAGCCATCCTCTCACAAATTGGAATTTATAAGGCTATGCATCATTCATAATGACCAAGTATACATATTCATATTTCTTGTATTCCCTTATCAAGGTTCATATACATCTCTTAGCATTAATTAATCATCCTCATAGCACTCACAAGCTATAATATTCCTTTAATTTGTAAGATTATCATTACATGAATAACTGAGAGAGAAAATAGTCTCAAGATTTTAATCATGCATACTCAGCAAGAGTAGCCTGCCCTAAGATTAGGGTCAGTGTTCTTTACACATAACTTGATTAGGGTTTTTCCTCAGAATTATTCTTACCAAACCCTATATACATTGTTTCCCATTTTCTTTGAATCAACCTATGATTGAACAACCATTACTAGGTATCACTATTGCATACATGTATATGTGTATTACCTTATTAGATTATGTATATGCTACAATCATTCATTATGTAAACATATTGATGATGTACTTACATAATGTCTCATCATTATTATCACTTACTATGGAGTTTCAATGCCCCTTGGATCATTATTAAACAATGTCACCTCTCACTAGCCAACAACCATCTCTTGGTTATCAAATCCATATACTTGACTATCGCATTAACACAGGTTCTTAATCCCTTAAACATATTATTGAGGAACTCATCTCTTCAATGTTACATCTTCGTGATCGCATGCTATGGGGTATCAACCCCTCAATTTATTATTAAACCTTGTCATGTCTTACCTGGCAACAATCAACTCTAGGTCATTAGACCCACATAACATCATACTAGTTGTACAAGTATTTCACATGGCTCACAAGGCTCATGTAAACTATATTATATCATGCCATCATAGCTCATACCTATCTATGCTCATTGTCACATAATACCTACATGGTTAGGATTTCATGATAAAATCAATTAAATATTATCACCATTCCATAAAGAGAATCATTCAAATTACAACCCTCTTGTAATTAGAGTCAGAGTTTTTCGTTATAACTAATTAGGGTTTTCACGTTTATGTCAAGCAACTAAACCATAATTCATAAATCCTTATGTCTAGGAGCATATATTAATATCTTTTCATTCCATTGTATCATAGATAATCATTCAATCGATCTGCAAATATGATAAAATGAAAGGTATACCATATTGCCTAAGATTCTTTAATAGTTGGAACACCTCTGTGTTACCCTATCATTTTTATCATATGATATTAATCCTTTAAACTCATCATTGAGTACCTCATCACCTTCTAAACAACATATCTTTTCCAGGTTACCATACCTCTTTACATTCTTCTTGTGATAAATGTTTTCCGTATGTATTACAAGGCATAATCAGAATATATTATATTATCATCACTATAGGCCTTATTTAACTAGGATCATCATCTGTGTATGATTTTATATTTCACTATGTTATTGTAACCATTGATTACTATCATTATTTTACTTCAAGTTGTACACCCCCTTATGATTAGGGATAGGATTTCTCTTCTTCAACTGATTACACTTTCTTGGGTTTTATTCAATAATCGAACCCTAAATCATAAATCCTAATATCTAGGAGTTTATAAAATTGCCATAAGCATTCATTCATACTTATTTAGTTTCATCAATTATCATTGATTGGTCATCAACATGAGGGATACAAGTTCCTCTCTTATCCTTATTAGGATACTAGTTTGAATCTTATCTTGTTGTAATAATTTGATCCTCGTTAGAATGTATTGGCCTACACTTATTAAGTGTATCCATCTCATTTTGTCATCATCTATTGATTTGATTACTTTCCCTATGGGTTGGCCTACTTCTTCAAAGTATATTGGTCTCCACACTATCCCTTGTGTCAGGCTACTTTGTTCAAGTGTATCGGCCTCCATACTATTCCTTGTGTCGGCCTAGACATATTCACTTGTGTCATCTATGACACCATTGCTTGTATCATCCAAAACACATTAAATGGTATCGATTTAGAGATGGTTGGCGTAGTATCGATTGTGGGATGCTTGAGGTATATCGGCCATTGTATATTCATGAAATATCACCCACTCGACCAACTAGTTTGTTGGCCACACCATAAACTAGGGTATCGTCCTAGCTATCCCCTTGTGTATTGGCCATTAGTGTTTTGGTTATATCTGGTGAACGTTCAAGAATACCTTAATTTCTTTTATCAATTGACCTCACCACTATTTGGTGTATCAACCAAAACCTCAAGGAATGTATTGCCCACTATTCCATATGGTGTGTCATTTTACCATCATGGGTGTCACAATGCTTAGTTAGTGTATTAGTTAAAAACCATCATGGATTACAACCATGGGTAAGATGTCAGCCTAACACAAACACATGATGTCAACTTTATATCAATCATGCATAATGGCCACCAACCATTACAAGTTTCAACTATGGCTAGGGTTCAAGTCGTCATAGTTTACCCCTTATGTTTAGGGTATCGACCATAAGCCATTATGGATTACAACCATGACTTATTTAAGGTGTCAGGCACATCACTACATTGTTGTGTTAATCACCAACATGATCAAGGTCAGGATAGTGAAAGGCAAGGTTTGGAATAGAAAGAAACTCTACCATTACCATGATGAGAACTTCACAAGATAGGCACATAATCTTGTTTCTATATAGAAGGACCATCATTTTTAAGCAAGATCATAAGAAAACCAACTTGGAGTAAGGAGTATAAGTAAAGAAGGTTATAAGACTTGCCTCTACTGATAAGAAAAAACTTCTATCTACAAGGATATGGACTAAGGAAGGAAAGGAAACCCGAATTGTAGATCTGAACTCGGCCAGCTGGGCACCCTTCTCCTTATGGAAGAAAAAACCTAGAAGAAGAAACATGAAGGATTCTTGAGTTCTAGAGTGTCTTCAACCATGGAATAGAAAAGTTACAACTTGGAAAGAGGTAGGAGGAAGAAGAACAGAGAAGAAAATGTAAGAAAGAAAGAATGATTTACTTGTTCAAGTCAAGTTCACCAAGAAGAAGCTTAGAAACCCTATCAGAAAGAAAATCGGAACCCTAGATCGTCCTTCCAAGATAATCACCTTATTCTTATACCTTAGAAAGTTTATTCATAGAAGAATAGAAAGAGAACGAGGTTCTTAGTAAGAGGAAATTTGTAGAGAGAAAAAGGCTTCATTTTGGGCATAAGAATAAGTATATATAGTTTAGGGGATAAGGTTAAGAAGAAGCATGATGTGTACAAATGATTCTCCATGTGTCCATGACTTGAAGTTTTCATGGATAATAAAAGTACAAGTCCAATGACCATTGGGGACTTCTGGCCCATCGGGCAATGCCCAAGCAAGTGGAGCCTTTAGTTGATAGTCTTAAAGGTACCTCATCCATGGGGGGGTTAAATCCTAATTGAACATAGAATGAAATCTCCTCCAAATCAATGTACAATTGAGATACCCATTGCTCAAAAATCTCAATAATGATAAAACAACATTTAAGTAACATAATTGATCGAACAATTTGCAAAGAAAACACCTCAATTGGATAAATTGTAGAAAAGTTCAAAAAGTACATAAAATTGCATAACTTGCTCAAACAGTGTCCAAATTGGTCCAAATTTGAAAATTAATCTTTTTTTATGATTACAAAGAATATCAAAGCTTAGGTTAATATTATAAGAACTCAATCATGGTAATTAAGCTTATTCAATATTTTAAGTAAGTTCAGGAGCCTTATAGCTACAATTTCCTAACAAGGATTTTGTCCCAAAATCCTACGCAAAGAGAGATGGGTACTTCCTACACATATCATCCTATAACTCCCAGATGGCTTCCTCCATGCCATGATGATTCCACAAAACCTTTACGAACACTATATTTTTCTTCTTTATCTTGTTCATTATCCTATCCAGGATCAACACTAGACCTTCAACATAAGAGATATCCTCATCTAACTCAACCTATATTGGTTGGATTATCTGATATGTATATGGTTGGAATTTCCTCAACATGGAGATATGAAACATACTACATAACCTTTGCAACTCTGGTGGTAGTTCCAACTATATGCTACCTTTCCAACATGTGCTAGGATAGGATATGGTCCCATAAATCTAGGATCCAACTTTCCCTTCTTTCCAAACCTCAACACACCTTTCCAAGGAGAGACCTTGAGATATACTCTGTCTCCCCCTTGGAACTCAAGTGTTATGTGTCAGTTATCTGCATAATATTTCTACCCATCTTGGGATGCTCTCAATTGTTGTTGTATCACTTTAATATTTTTTTAGTCTGCTATACTAGTTGAGGACTCGAAAGTTGATATCTACCTATTTCATACCAACAAAGAGAAGACTGACATCATCTACTATACAAAGTATCATAAGGAGCCATATATATGCTTATCTGATAGATGTTATAATAGGAAAACTCTATTAGACTTAGGTGTATATACCAACTCCCAAGAAATTGTAACACACATGCCCTCAGAAGATCTTATAAAGTCTGAATAGTCCTTTTAGACTGGTCAATTGTATTCCCATTGCTGAATGTAGAAGTTCCCAAAAATGACTTGTGAACTGTGGATCTCTATGAGAGACTAAAGTCACTAGAATTCCGTGCAGCCAGACTATCTCATCAACATATACTTGTGCCAACTTTTATACTATAAACATCATCTTGAATGGAAGACAGTGAGTAGACTTAGTCAGTCTATTAGCTATCACCCAAATAGAATCATGATCCTTGGCTATCCTAGGAATACCAACCAAAAAAATCAAAGTAATATGATCCCATTCTACTATCATATTGGCAAAGGTTGTAACATTCCTGTAGGGTTCTGGTGCTCAACCTTCACCTATTGACAAATTGGACATCTAACAATGAATTCTACCACATCACATTTTAGAACTGGCCACCAATATAGGTGTGATGTCCCCAGATTTTGATTTCTCCAAAACCCTATTGGGAATGAGATGTCAGAATCTGAAAACATCATCCAATCATATCAGAGAGCGATGTGGAAGCATAATACACATACATGAACATACAACCATAACATACTCAACATTCAACATGTATATTTATACAAATGAATTATTTTTACAACTTACATTTACATAGTTTGAAGAAAAATTCTATAAGTCTATGAACATGTATGCTTACATGATCTTAACACAATAGGTACAACCTAGACAACTGCTCACTTCCCATCTTTTATCCCACGCTATCTCTTAACCTAAAACATACGTGAAACAACAAATCAACACACAAGGTGTTGTGTACATGGGCAGAAAGATACATATATTTATGGCTTTCATAATTTTGAGAAAGATTTGCAGAAGGAAAGATAATCATAGAAAACACTTCTTTATTAAGAGAAATACACAAATTTATGTCATTTTCCTAGATGAATTGCATTATCAAGGTGGAATAGTACCAAAACATAAATATTGGGCCCATCCCCGTGTACCAAGTACTCTAGGGAAACTCCCCGTACACCGTGTGCTTTAGAGAGGTGTACTAGCCGACATTAATCAATTCCCTCATAAGGGGGATAATGAACACCTTAAATAAATACAAAGCATGTACTTATCATTTATGTTTACAAGTGATAAAACACCGAGTACTATATAGTGTTACTACATCCAATATTTGCAAATAGAAGAGAGCATACATACATATCATGGTTTCAAGCAAGAAAACCATAGTCATATACTTAAATAAAACCCATATACCTGAGTTTAGAGATTTCTAATCATTCTTGCTCATCTAGATATCTGGTCATCACCTGGTTAAATAACAAATTAATCATCATTAATTCATGGTCCATTATGTCATTGATATTTTAGGTCTAAGTTAGGGGTTAGGCCAAAACTAGGTTTAAAATGACCTAATCTTGCCTCTAATATTTTTATACTAGTCTAAAGGTCAAAACTATGGTCTGTTTGAAATTTTATAATTTTCTGATGCTTAATCTATTTTCTAGCATTAGTATGAGATTGAAAGCATCTAATTATGCATTAATGGGAAAATACCTAATATTTAGAAATAATATTCAGATCAGAGTCCATAAATTAGTTTTAGAAATCATTAGGCTTCTATAAGAATTTTCTGAGAGTTTATGTCAACTGTATACAAATTATTTCATTTAATGAAATCTAATTGGGGTATTATCATCTAAACTATATAGGATCATTAAATGTGCATCAAAGGACTGATCTAGGGATTTCACAATAAAGAGAGAACTTTTATGAGTCTGTGGATATTTTGTTTGTATTTTTCTGCCAACGTATGTATTTTCTATGATTTAAAGAAGTTTTGCACATTGGCTGAGGTAATTTACCTTTGCAGCCTATCCAGACTCGCCATGTGGCTAGTGAAAGGGCACTTAAGCCAGCAGGTCTGGGTCTGAACCGGGTTCAAAAGTGGTCTGCTTAAACCTTGGGATCTGATTTCCCTTCCTGATCGTGACCAGGTTCGCGCGACGTCTCATGCGCTCCGACCTCGCGTGAGCGCCGTCTAGAAGAGGGACCCTGGCGTGCGATTGATCGACATAGCCTCATCTTCGACATGAATAAAAGAGTACAGAAGCTCCATACAGGAACCAAGATCCACAATGGCCGGTTCTGAAGGTGGCATGTACTCAGAATCACAGTGTCTATCTCTGAGTTTGGATCGGCAACGGAGGAAGCTCCGTGAGATTGGGGTTTTGCTCCCTGTGCATCTCCCTGCTCCAGAAATAGGTCAAGAAGGACCAAGACCTCCCAAGGAACATGGTTGTAGTTCTTCAGTGAGGAACCATGATGACGTCAAGCTCTGATGATGGCAGAGAGATAGGCTCCTTCCCCCACGATGGTGATATCCTTGGACCATGGAGACGGAGCTGGATGGCGTGGAAGTTAGGGGTTTTCATTCTGCGACACCCTAGACTCAGGCAACCTGTTCGCCTGCTCCTCCACTCCAATGAGAAGTTTGTTTGCCCAAGAATGTTTTGAGCAGGTGAAAACCTTCCGTCCAAGCTCCTCCATTGACGGTTGGGAGAAGTCGATGATCATATATTGGGGAAGGTATGGAGCAAGGCACATGTTCGCCGTGGCTTCAGATGGGTGGAGCTCGATAGCTTCTCTTTGCCCCTCCTAGTTTTTCTTGTTGTCTTTGTTTGGGTACTACAAAATGCAGTGGAGACGAGTAGAAAGGAGGGGGAGCCAACCTCTAGTCCTAGTTACCACCACTCACCGGTGAGTGTTCATTGCGATCCTAAAAGTAGGGCGGATTCAACTGATCTCACCGATGGTCCCAGATTTTTAGCGAGGTCCCCCTTCTAATCTAGGGAAAATGTCCGCCTTCTCCTCACTTTTAGGAGTTAGGTGACGATGGACTCTCCATCAGATCTCCAACTAACAGATAGGGTCAGGTCACCATGTAGTTGAAGGTTGCACCCAGGAAAAGGGGGAATTAGCCAACATGACACCTCCATACAACGAGGATACTAAATGATTAAAGACCACAAATTATCAATATGCATATTATGAATGTCTTCAACTTCAAATAATTGTATTTATTTATAAGTACCACCAAACATCCTAAAATTTGAGATACAACTCTTCTAGCATATAATTTTTCTTTCAAAAAGTTTGAGATCAAAACTCCATTGTCTGGTCATGTAAATGAAATCCAAACAACCATACTAATTATTATATAAACCTCGACTAAAATTCAATTTAATCATCAAACTACAACGAATCATGTTCAATCCACTTTCTTCAATTATGATGCATACCAAGATTCATGGTTCAACCACTGGGGTCCATGTACATCCTTAATTGACATGTGAAGTCCTAACTGTCCCAAATTTTTTTTATTTAAGGATATTTGACTCAGAGTATGCCTCAAAATAACCTATCACTTTATCTATGGAAGATCGACTTACTCAAATTGACCATACAAGACCTCAAGTTCCATAATAAATCATTTTACACCAATTATGTATCAAATGCTAGATTGAGTATCAAAACCCTAAAATCAGGATCATCACATTCACTCCACCTTATTTGAAATTTCGTCCTCAAAATTCAACTAATCTCATCCTTAAGAGGCTATTTAGGAGTTCAACTTCATATACATCATTATTGCTTAGGTTCTAAGACCACCATAGTTGCATGCACTCTAAGTTGTTAGCTTAGGGTCTAGAGATTCATGGGTGTGTCCACCCCACCTTATATATATGTGGAAGCATCACTTAACCATAACATGACATTATGATATCTTAGGATTACATCACCCCTAAGGGTACATGTTTTGTTCACACTTTTAATGTTAAGGAGGAATTCGTTTATATGCCATGATATTCAGATCATTCCACTCTAACATCATTAATATGTTTTATGATCAACATCTTACAATGATTTCAGCATTAAAAGAGATTTATTTTCATCCTTGATATTAGAATTCGTCTATTTAAGAAGGGATTATGTAACATGTTTGACCATTAGAGTTTCACCCTATGGTGTGATATTCATACTCAACTTAGAAGCATACATTGAGAAGGATCAAAGTTACGAACTATATTTCTGATCATATATCTTATGATCCAAAAAAATATCTTTATATCAAGTTCATGAGTTCAACTTTTTATGTCTACATGTATTATGCGAAGGTAAAAAGAGAATATACTAAGTTTATCCCATGATCTCAGCATCATATCTTTCATGTTTCATATGAAGGGGAAGAGAATATTTTAAAGTCAAACTTATCATGATTTCTATCTTGGTGCTACATGTCTGATATAGGGGGGAATATATAATATGTCAAGCTTATACGAGTGAATTCTCATATATAAATCATATGTATAGCTCAAGTGAGGTTTCTATCATCATATATTAAGAAAGTGAAGAATAAGGGAGAGCATGTACTTTGAGTATCTTTTGCACAAAGCATCATACTCTCAAAACTAGAGTTCATATATTACCTCACTTGCAACTAATGACGAGATTCACCAAATATGTCACTGCATCTAGGACCTAACTTAGCCAAAGGATTGACTTTATCATATGGGTCATCTACCCATCCTTTTATTTTACCCAATTCTCACATATAGATTTGAATCATTCATAAGAACTCAACTCAACATTCAAGAGTAATCTAGTGTAGGACATTTTTTTAACACATATCTCATATATTGGAGGCAAGGTCCTATGACCTTCTCCCTGTGGGTCTTACTCTCTCTGGAGTTCACCACATATCTCATCCTACCACTAGATATCCCCCTTGTATAAGAGCTTGAGGCTCATGCACACTCATCTCTATCTTAACTTAGCTTATCTTAAGTAGAAAAAGGGAATGTACTTTCATCATCAAGATTTTGCTTAAATTCTCCAAAATTGGATTCAACTAATATACAATTTAAATCTTTATAAGGAAACTTATACCATCAGAGATCAAACTTAGATAATATTCTATATACTTATTTCCTTCATCTTTCTTTTGTCTATCTATCTATCACATAACCTTATGAGGCTCTAGACATCTAACCTAGATCTATTATCTCTTCTAGACTGATGTCACTCCCTTTCACTTAGATTGCATGAACACTAACTACTCTCCAGTGTGAGGGACACATTTTTATATTTACATATAGGTAATAAAATATTATATAGTTTTTCTCTGAGAAGGCAGACGACAGAGAAAACTATGGAGGCTCGAGCCGATTGGAAAATAAAACCAAACCAGCAAAATGAGTGTCCCACACACAGTAGATACTCTAGTGCCATGTCACCTAGTGAAATGGTGAGAACAAGGTGTATACTAGTGTAGCTACCCAATACATATGAGCTCTATATGGAAAGGGTTTCAGACACTTGTCTAAACCTAGTTCTCGAACATCTAGGTTCTAACCTAAGGGCATAGTCAAACCTTATTCCTATAGAACAAATTACTAAGTTTCTAAGGTTTAAGGTGAAAGGTGAGATTTAGATTAATGTTTCATAGTGAGCAATTGTTAGGTGTAGCTATTGTTCATGATCTGAAACCAACTGTGACGTCCCCATATTTTGATTTCTCCAAACCCTATTGGGAATGAGATGTCAGAATCTGAAAACCACATCCAATCATATCAGAGAGGGATGTGGAAGCATAATACGCATACATGAACATACAACCATAACATACTCAACATTCAACATGTATATTTATAAAAATGAATTATTTTTACAACTTACATTTACATAGTTTGAAGAAAAATTCTATAAGTCTATGAACATGTATGCTAACAGGATCTTAACACAATAGGTACAACCTGGACAACTGCTCACTTCCCGTCTTTTATCCCACGCTATCTCTGAACCTAAAACATACGTGAAACAACAAATCAACACACAAGGTGTTGTGTACATGGGTAGAAAGATACATATATTTATGGCTTTCATAATTTTGAAAAAGATTTGCAGAAGGAAAGAAAATCATAGAAAACACTTCTTTATTAAGAGAAATACGCCAATTTATGTCATTTTCCTAGATAAATTGCATTATCAAGGTGGACTAGTACCAAAACATAAATATTGGGCCCATCCTCGTGTATCAAGTACTCTAGGGAAACTCCCCGTACATTATGTGCTCTAGGGAGGTGTACTAGCCAACATTAATCCATTCCCTCGTAAGGGGGATAATGAACACCTTAAATAACTACAAATCATCTACTTATCATTTATGTTTACAAGTGATAAAACATCGAGTACTATATAGTGCTACTACATCCAATATTTGCAAATAAAAGAGAGCATACATACATATCATGATTTCAAGCTAGAAAACCATAGTCATATACTTAAATAAAACCCATGTACGTGAGTTTAGAGATTTCTAATCATTCTTACTCATCTAGATATCTGGTCATCACCTGGTTAAATAACAAATTAATCATCATTAATTCATGGTCCATTATGTCATTGATATTTTAGGTCTAAGTTAGGGTTTAGGCCAAACCTAGGTTTAAACTGACCTAATTTTGCCTATAATATTTTTATACTGGTCTAAAGGTCAGAACTATGGTTTGTTTTAAATTTCATAATTTTCTAATGCTTAATCTATTTTCTAGCATTAGTATGAGATTGAAAGAATCTAATTATGAATTAATGAGAAAAGACCTAATATTTAGAAATAATATTCAAATCAGAGTCCATAAATTAGTTTTATAAATCATTAGGCTTCTATAAGAATTTTCTGAGAGTTTATGTCAACTGTATACAAATTATTTCATTTAATGAAATCTAATTGGGGTATTATCATCTAAACTATATAGGATCAGTAAATGTGCATCAAAGGACTGATCTAGGGATTTCATAATAAAGAGAGAATTTTTCCGAGTCTGTGGATATTTTGTTTGTATTTTTCTGCCAACG
Organism: Alisma plantago-aquatica; assembly: GCA_963693085.1. NCBI lineage: Eukaryota > Viridiplantae > Streptophyta > Magnoliopsida > Alismatales > Alismataceae > Alisma > Alisma plantago-aquatica. Next base: position 600,354,158 of record OY856410.1, on the reverse strand, counting down.
TATGTATTTTCTATGATTTATAGAATATTTGCACATTGGCTGAGGTAATTTACCTTTGCAGCCTATCCAGACTCGCCATGTGGCCAGTGAAAGGGCACTTGAGCCAGCAGGTCTGGGTCTGAACTGGGTTCAAAAGTGGTCTGGTTAAACCTTGGGATCTGATTTCCCTTCCTGATCGTGACCAGGTTCGCGTGACGTCTCCTGCGCTCCAACCTCGCGTGAGCGCCGTCTGGAAGAGGGACCCTGGCGTGCGATTGATCGACATAGCCTCATCTTCGACATGAATCAAAGAGTCCAGAAGCTCCACACAGGAACCAAGATCCACAATGGCCGGTTCTGAAGGTGACGAGTACTCAGAATCACGATGTCTATCTCTGAGTTTGTATCGGCGGCGGAGGAAGCTCTGTGAGATTGGGGTTTTGCTCCCTGTGCATCTCCCTGCTCTGGAAACAGGTCAAGAAGAACCAAGACCTCCCAAGGAACTTGGTTGTAGTTCTTCGGCGAGGAACCATGCTGGCATCAAGCTCTGATGGAGAGAGAGAGATTGACTCCTTCCCACACGATGGTGATATCCCTTGACCATGGAGACGGAGCTGGATGGCATGGAAGTTAGGGGTTTTCATTCTACGACACCCTAGCCTCAAGCAACCCACTCGCCGACTCCTCCACTCCAGCGAGAAGTTTGTTTTCCCAAGGATGTTTCGAGCAGGTGAAAACCTTCTGTCGAAGCTCCACCATTGATGGTTGGGAGAAGTCGACGATCATATATTGGGGAAGGTATGGAGCAAGGCACCTGTTTGCCGTGGCTTCAGATGGGTGGAGCTCTATAGATTCTCTTTGCCCCTCCTAGTTTTTCTTATTGTCTTTGTTTGGGTACTGCAAAATGCAGTGGAGACGAGTAGAAAGGAGGGGGAGCCAACCTCTAGTCCTAGTTACCACCACTCACTGATGAGTGGTCATTGCGATCCTAAAAGCAGGGCGGATTCAACTGATCTCACGGATGCTCCCAGATTTTTAGCGAGGTCACCCCTTCTAATCCAGGGAAAACGTCTCCCTGCTCCTCACTTTTAGGAGTTAGGTGACAATGAACTCTCCATCAGATCTCCAACTAACAGATAGGATCAGGTCACGCTGTAGTTGGAGGTTGCACCCAGGAAAATGGGGAATTAGCCAACATGACACCTCCATACAACCGGGATACTAAATGATTAAAGACCACAAATTATCAATATGCATTTTATCAATGTCTTCAACTTCAAATAATTGTATTTATTTATAAGTACCACCAATCATCCTGAAATTTGAGATACAACTCTTCTATCATATAATTTTTCTTTCAAAAAGTTTAAGATCAAAACTTCATTGTCCGGCCATGTAAATGAAATCCAAACAACCTTACTAATTATTATATAAATCTCGACTGAAATTCAATTTAATCATAAAACTACAATGAATAATGTTCAATCCACTTTCTTCAATTATGATGCATACCAAGATTCATGGTTCAACCACTGGGGTCCATGTACATGCTTAATTGACATGTGAAGTCCTAACTGTCCCAAAACATTTTTATTTATGGATATTTGACTCAGAGTATGCCTCAAAATAACGTATCACTTTATCAATGGAAGATCGACTTACTCAAATTGATCATACAAGACCTCAAGTTCCATAATAAATCATTTTACACCAATTATGTCTCAAATACTAGATTGAGTATCAAAACCCTAAAATCAAGATCATCACAATAGGTCCTTCAAGTTCTGATACATGTTAGTACCTCTAGGATGCATTTCATATATCAAAGAGTTAGCCTCCTCAAGTACCATCTTCCTCAACCCATCAACATCGGGAACTACTATCCTATTATGGAAACAAATTGTACCATCATCATCCTCATTGAAGCCAGGATGCTTTTCACTGCCTAAATCTAATCCAATATTCTATATCACAGTATCATTCTGTTGTGCATCATGAATCTTCTATCTCAAAGTAGGTTTAACTTATAATTGTGCCAACAGACCTTCCAAGAAGGAAACTTCTAACTATACACTGATCTGGAGAAGAAACACTAACATATCCCATTTATGGCACACTAGGGAGCATAACATTTCCTGGTTTGTAGATGATGATGAAGACAACTTTCTACTCAATGCATCAGCTACCACATTCTCCTTTCCAGGATGGTAGTCTATTTTGTAATCATAATTCTTAATCAGTTCCGTCCATCTCCTCTGCTGCATATTCAGCTCCTGCTTAGAGAAGATATATTATAGATTCTTGTGATCTGTGAAGATCTAACACTTCTCTCCATAAACATAATGTCTCTAGATCATCAAGCTGAAGATCATGTGTAGGGTAGTACTCCTCATTTTTCTTTAGTTGTTGTGAAGCAAAAGAAATCATAGTCTGATCCTACATCAACACACATCCCAATCCATTCTTCGAAGCATCATAAAAGATAATATAGCCTTTCCCCTACTTTGATGGCACTAACACTGGTGCACTGGTCAACTTTTCTTTCAATATCTAGAAAGAATGTTTACACTTGTCATTCGACATAAAAGGAACATATTACTTGGTTAGCCTGGTCAGAGGTAATACTACAGAACTAAAGTCCTTGATGAATTCCTATAGTAGCATGCCAAACCTAGGATACTACGAATCTCTTTTGGTGTCATGGGTTGTTCCCATTCCAATATAGATGCAACCTTCTTAGGGTCCACACAAATGCCTTTAGATAATAAAATATGTCCCAAAAAATACACTTCTGACAACAAAAACTCACACTTGCTAAACCTAGCATATAGCATGTGTTGCCTTAACACGGTCAACATCTAATGAATGTGTTGCTCAAGATGTAGACTATACTTAGAATATATCAAGATGCAATCTATAAACACAACCACACATTGATCAAGATAGGGGGTAAACACTCTATTCATCAGACCCATAAAGGTCGCAGGTGCATTGGTTAGTCCAAATGACTTAACAACAAAGTCGTAATGACCATACCTAGTCCTAAAAGCCTACTTGGGTATGTCATCTACCTTAATCCTCAACTAATGATAATATGAACTATGGTCTATCTTTGAAAACATAGTGGAACCTCTCAACTGATCATAAAGGTCATCAATCCATGGAAAAGGATACTTACTCTTTATTGTCACCTTGTTTAACTATTTGCAGTCTATCCATAACCTCATTGAATTGTCCTTTTTGACAAACAACACGGGATCACCCCAAGGGGAAGTGGTTGACCTGATGAAACCATTCTCTAACAACTCCTGCAACTATTTCTTTAATTCCTACATCTCTGCTAGTGCCATTCTGTAAGGTGATAGTGTTATGGGCTGTGTTCTAGGAACAAGATTGATCTCAAAGTCAATCTCTCTAGAAGGAGAAACTCCAGAAAACTCATAAGGAAAAACATCTTCATACTCTCGTACCACTGGTACCTCTTGGATACTAGGACCTCTCGCCTTGGTATCCACACCATGAGCTAAAAAAACTTCACATCCTTGTCTCATCAACCTCTCCGTTGCCAATGTCTGACATCAAATAGGTAGGAAGAATCTTCCTATATCCTTGAAAAACCCACTATACCTCTCCATCATGGAATGTTGCCACCTTAGAACTCCAGTTTAGCACCACCTTGTATTTCTCCAAGGTATCCATTACAAGGATCACATCAAAACCATGCATGTCAAATAGTAACAGATCCACTGGAATGATGCATCCTGAGAATGAAAGAACACAAGAAGAACATACCTCCAGGAATTTTATGGAACCAAGCAAAGGAGTTTCTAGCTGTAGGCTATCAGATCTACAACTAACAGGCAGACAACAACTACTTATCACTTCTGTAGTGATAAAGGAGTGTGTTCCACTAGGTCTACTAATACTAATATGAAACTAGAAGCAGACAAATAAGAATGTAATAATTCCATATGGCATATCATGACTCGTGGATTTACCATTGCTTCTGGCTAGCTCATGGTATAGAACCTAGCTGTCCCCTGTTGCCACCCACATCCTCTACTCTTCTTTCTAGAGGATCCTTCCTGTGATGCTTGACCGTGTCCTCTGCCACTACTAGTGCAATATTGTCTCTATTATGAACCCTACTTACTTTTACTTGGTTGCTGAGTCACCTCCTTGTCTTTTATAGGGAATGCCACTTCGTGTATCCCACCTATCCAAACTTATGACAAGTTGTACTTTCATACCATGACCTAGATGACCCTATCAAAGAAACCGATGGCGTGTTGTGTGCTCCTGTAGGTGGAAAACTGTGACCTCTAGCCCTACTTAGGGTCCACTGAGATGGAGTGAATCACCTCAGCTCACTAAAAGTCAACCTCTATTATGACTGTCATGGGGTATACCTTTAGTTCTTAAAGCCTCCAGATGATTGTCCTTGGAATTGAGCTAGTTGTTTATTAGCATTAGTTTCACATTTTTCTTTAGCAGACCTCTCAAACCTCCTTATTGATTCCACAAAGGTGGAAAACCTTTCCCTATTCCCCAAAGTTGATGTTGTAGTAGTCAATTTTATACTTATACCCTTTTCAAACTTGCAGATCCTTTACTTATCAATGGCTTCCATGTGAGGGAAGAGCCTCAGAACTTCCATGAACTTTAACTCATACTCATTAATAGTCATTGCACCCAGTCTAATCTTCTTGAATTGGGATATTTTCTCATCTAGGTATGTCTCTGGGAAGTATCGACTCACAAACTTCTATCAAAATTCCTCGCATCCTATCACAATTCCTGGCCTTTTCTCTTCCCCTATGGCCTACTAGTGGCCCACACTACCCTTCAATAGGTAGACAACATGTTTTACTTTGTCCTCTTTAGGGATGTATAAGATTTTGAATGCCTCTCAAGCTTAGTAAGACACATGTCGGCATATGTTGGGTTAGAAGTACTTGCACATTCGATCTCTATTGGGTCAGAAGTACTAGCATATTTGATCGCCCAATAGGTCGAAGATGTTCAAAAGTCTTCCCAACTCCACATGATTCCATATTAGGGACAATAGCCCTAGCTTGATGTGTTGGCACTTTGTCCTCTATATGTGTAATTGTGCCCATCATCTTTCTAAACATAGACTAAAACTCTAGATTGGCCATCATTGTAGGATCCATCTGAGGCATTTTGGGCTACTCTGGCCCTATCTCTGACACTCTTTCATCGTGTGCCTGCCTCCTAGAACCACCTGCAGGGGATCCACATGGCTACTCTCGGAGTGATCTTCATGTCCTCTAGACATGTCTATATTAGCATAAGCTATGATCAGATATGTTGGATTCATAAGAACAGAGTCAAACCTAAGTCCTATGTCCCTCTAGATTCAGCAAAGCTAGAAATCTGATACCAACTTAATTGTGACACCTAATCATGATAAAGGTGATTACTCAAAATAGAAAACACGATCAACTATCAATCAATCACATAGTCAAAAATGTAGAATAATTAAAAACAAAAATTCACATCATGAACAAGTTATGTAACATTTACATAAAGGTCCATCTTTTCCATTCCCATACATTATCACAGGAATTTACATCTATGCTCAATGGCCTCAGTGACATCTTGTGTACAATAGAATCATTTACATGATCATGCCATACATACATACATACAATGGAATACTGCCAAAATCTCATGTCAACAAAAATATCTTGTCTAAAAAACATCTACCATACCCAAACCTGATAGTACAGGGACAATACTAGGACTTTACTATAGATATCTATAGCTGACCAACCTTCTGAATCTATTGATTACCAAGTTGGTTCTCTTCCACAACGTGACCTCATCCACGCTTCCCATTATCATGTAAAAAGATGTGGTGATCCATGGGTGAGACCCATTCCTAGTGAGAGATATAACTTTCTCCAATAGATATTGATTACAACTTATTAATTACAGTAAATGATCTGAGTAGATAAGATAAAATAGACAATTTAAGCAGATTAAACAAGTTAAGCATATTAAGCATTTAAACAAATAAACTTTAGCATCAAGTTCCATAATTCTACATCATATAAGAACTATGTAGTATAAAGGTAAAACAAAGGCTACTCAACAAATGTGAGATGTACTTAAACCTAGCCATATACTGCATGACTTATATTACATCTTTTACTATTATGCCCTAGGGAGTTTGAGGCATACCACTCAAAGTCCAAATGACCACCACTTGGTCACAATCTAGGAAGAGACAGACTCCAAGACCTTTTCCATACTCGGTCATACAATTATGCACTTACAGTGACATCTTAGTTAAATTGCAAAACAATGACATATAGTCCTGTAAACAACTAGCCCACCTTGGTACATGTCACATTGTTAGAAACCAAGGTATACAAAGTAAAACCTTTAACATATGATAATCACTGAGACACAACTGTAGTCGTTCTAAAAACGTGGGCTGGGTATGACTACAATCATCCCCCCTAAACACTAGGAGTCAGGATAATAAGTACCCCACATATTCAACAATATCTTCTCTGAGTTTCCCTTAGGAATACTCGTTTCACCATCCAACAAGTTTTGAGGGTGAAAATGGCTTTATGGCTCAGGGCACTACATAATTAGGGTTACATTTGATTAGTTATTTGCCAATTGGGTGAATTAAGGCTTCATCATACAAATGGACATGGAAACCCTAATTCATTTCTATCAAGTGTATAAGAATTGCAACTTTGAAAGATATAAAATGTTTGAGGTATAAATCTTAACCATATTACCACATGCTATCACTCATTGCATCATAATAAATCACATGTCATCATACCATTTCAAGCTATCTATTTCTTATCACAAGTTCCATGGTTTCAATCCTTATTGGAACATGAAAAGGATTTTACCTCAATCAGGGCTCAAACATGCCCAAAGTTCATTAAGACCATCACATTAAGCCCTACAAGATTATCATTATCATTCTAGACCTTAAACAAGGCTCAAAAGATCAACAACACATGCATCCATTAGATTAATCATGGTAATGCACTATGGTATTCAATTAGCACCACATTGAGGTTGTAATACATTGTCACAATAATCATTTAAGATGTCTAAGTTTAACCAAACATCATCATTTAGTCATATTAGAGTTGGTTTAGCAAACCATGTTTCATTAAAGGTATACATTCACTTGTTATGGTGATTTATCCATATATTGATACGAGGGCAAAGGTCAGACTACAAGTTCAATGGTGTTGTACCATCGAATTCTCATTTTAGAACTCACTTAAAAGACTATGGAATTCACTCTAATCCAATGATTGTTGAAGCATCCAATCTCATTCATTGTATTGGGTTCAATATTCAAAAACATCAGTTAGGGTATAGGTCCAACCATTCAATTATGCCCTAACATTGGGTATCAGTTTAAATTTCCTCCATGGGTATCGTCCTATCACCTTCATGGTGTATCAGTTCTAACATCAACATGGTGTATCGGTTTGCCAACATCAGGGTGTGTCGACCTAATGTCCATATAAATATAAAGTTTTGTCTGCCTATCATCGTCAATGGTGTATCACCCAGAAGCCGTCATGAGCTATAACTATGGTTGGGAATCGGCCACAAACCATCATGGGTCATTGATATGGCTAGGACATTGGTTTGACATCAACATGGTGTATCGATATATCCACAACATGGGGCGTTAGTTGTGACTTATCATAGGATATCGATTTTAGCATCCCCCAACCATGTTATCAAAATGTTAGCAACATGGTATAACAACCATCCTATAGTTTCAACCTAATGTCATCATAGTGTGTTGGCCAAATATGACCTTAGGATAACATCTTAACAATCATGTAGGGTGTGTCGATCACTTAACCATCATGGTTGTCACAATGCTCAACTAGTGTATCAGTTACAAACCTTCATGGTTTACAACCATGGCTAAGTTGTTGACCTAACACCAACACATGAAGTCAGATCTATATCAATCATGTGTAATGGCCACCAACCGCCACAAGTTGCAACTATAGCTAGGGTGCAAGCCATCATGTTTTACCCCTTATGTTTAGGGTATCAACCATAAGCCGTTATGGATTACAACCATGACTTAACTAAGGTGTCGCACACAACACTACATGGATAAGTTCATCACCAACATGATAAAGGTTGAGGTAGTGAAAGGGAAGGTCTATAACAGAAAGAAACTCTACCATAACCATGATGAGAACTTTACAAGATAGGCACATAATGTTGTTTCTATATAAAAGATTATCATTTTTAAGCAAGATCATAATCAAACCATCTTGGAGTAAGCAATATAAGTGAAGAAGGTTATACGACTCACCTCTACTGATAAGAAAAGACTTCTAGCAGCAAGTATCTTGAATAAGGAAGGCAAGGAACCAAAATTTCATATCTGAACTCGGCCAACTAGGTACCCATCAACTTAAGGAAGCAAAACTCTAGAAGAAGAAACATAAAGGATAGATTCTTGAGTTCTAGAACATCTTATAAAATGGAACAAAAAAGTTCCAACCTAGAGAGAGGTAGGAGGAAGAAGAACAAAGAAGAAAATGGAGGAATGAAAAAACAATTTACTTGTTCAAGTCAAGTTCACCAAGAAGAAGCTTTAGAAACCCTAGAAGAAAGCAAATCAAAACCCTTGATGCTCCTTCCAAAACAATCACCTTATTCATCTACCTTGGATAGGTTCTTCATAGAAGAATAGAGAGAGAATGAGGTTCTTAGTAAGAGGAAAGTAGTAGAGAGAAAAATGCTTTGTTTTGGGCATAAGGATAAATATATATAGTTTAGTGGATAAGGTTAAGAAGAAGCATAAGGTGTACAAATGATTCTCCACGTGTCCATGACTTACAGTTTGCATGGACAAGAAAATAGAAAGTCCAAAAAATTTTGGGGACTGCTGGCCCATCAGCCAATGCACAAGCATGTGGAGCCATTAGTTGATAGTTGTAAAGGTAGCTCATCCATGGGGGATTAAATCCTAATTCAACATATAATGAAATCTCCTCCAAATCAATGTAAAATTGAGCACCTCTGGATAAAAAAGCTGAAGAATTATAAAAAAAATTAAGAAAGATAATTGATGGAACAATTTGCAAACATAACCCCTCAATTAGGTAAATTGAAGAATATTCCAAAAAGTACATAAAATTCCATAATTTGCTCAAACAATGTCCAAATTGACCAAATTTGAAAATTAATCTTTTCTTATGATTCCAAAGCATATCACAAGGTTAGTTTCAGATTATAAGAACTAAATTATGGTAATTAATCTTATTCAACATTTTAAGTAAGTTTAGGGGCCTTACAGTTAGACACCACTAATAAGGATTTAGGCTCAAAATCAAAGAGAGATGGGTACTTCCTATGCATCTCATCCACTAACTCCCATGTGGCTTCCTCCATGCCACGATGCCACAAAATATATATTTCTTCTTTAGCTTATTCACTCACCTATCCAAGATCAGCATTGGACCTTCAGTATAAGAGATATCCTTATCTAACACAACCTCTACTTGTTGGATTGTCTGATTTGTATCTAGATAGAATTTCATCAACATGGAGATATGAAATACATTGTGTAACCTGTGTAGCTCTAGTACTAGTTCCAACTTGTAAGCCACCTTTCCAACACAAGATACAATAGGATATGGTCCCATAAATCTAGTATCTAACTTGCCCTTCTTTATGAACCTCAACACACCTTTCCAAGGAGAGACCTTAAGATATACTCTGTCTCCCACTTGGAACTCAAGTGGCATGCGTTAGTTATTTGCATAAGATTTCTATCTATCCTAGGCTACTTTCAACTATTGTAACACTTTAATCTTTTCTATAGTATGTTTCACTAGCTCAGGACCCAAAAGTTGATATTTACCAGTCTCATACTGTAATGACCACATTTGTGCTTAATTGGTAAACTAAGGTTTACCTGAATGATTACATGCTTGATTAGATTGAGCATCGTTTAGACTTGATCAATGACAATAGATCAATTGTGATGTTTAAAACCTAATAAGAAACTCTAACTATGATTTTAGTTTGAAGAATTAGGGTTTGAGAAATGTAAACCCTAATCGGCAAAAATTAGGATTTTGATAGTATATGAACATGGAATTTGATCAGGATAGCAGTGTGGTAAATGATTTTTCTTATTTTCTAAAATTTTTATATTTAATTGAATTTTGGATATGACATGGATAACTCAATCATTCATATTGGAGAAAAATTTCAGAATATTTGAGTGTTCTTCGAATGTGGTTCTCGGTCAAACTATACTTCGACCAAAATGTTGATAGAGTGCTTTTCAATAATGTAGTGTTTTATTTTTATTTATTTATTGCTGATTCCAAATCATCTGAAATTGTAATTAGAGATCTAAAACGCAATAATACACAATATATAAAATTTTCATAATTTTTGGATGTGATTATACCTTATCAGTAGATGAATTACAATAATATTTTTATGACAGAAAATTCAACTGAAATATGAGAAAGTATAGTGAGGGGTCAATGTGCAATTGACCCAAGCAGCTCAATTGCTCTATATGGTCAACCTACCACACAAGTAGATCTCATACTTCATGATTCAATGCAGAGAAATGAAATCCTTGAGAGAGAGGGAGAGTTAGGGTTTGAGAGGAGAAAGTGATGGAGATGCTAACCTAGGGTTTTGCGGTCCGAGGAATGATGAAATCATGTAAGTTTAGCTTCTTTGCATAGACTTTAATGGTGAATCTTCTCTCACATGTCAATATTCTGTAACTCCTATGATTTGATCCAAAATGGTATCAAAACATCCCCTTTTCTCACTGTTTCTTCATAATCGCTCATTTTTAGGGTTTCCGAGTTGAAAGGAAGAAGAATCGGGTGAATTTCTAGGGATTTGATAAGATCGAGATTTTCAGGGCTGAACTACGTTTTTAAGGTGTTTTCACACCTTAGGGTGAGTGGGAACTTCCTTTAAACAGTATATTGCACAAAAATGGTTAAATCATCCATTATCTTTAATTGCTTAGTATGCGACTACAAACCCTGAATTGTGTGTTTGATCTAAGTTGTTGTAAAATGATATGAAATGGATTCTTCCTCTATTTGAATGAATTTTAGATGATAAATCATATTATAAATATATAAAATACATCCTAATGAGAATTCCCTAAGTATTCACAGAGGTTATAAGAGTAAACTGAAATATAGGGAATTTGTCTATGACTGAAATTGCTGTATAATTAAATAGAGAAATTTGTTTATCTGGATCCCCTTGCTTATGAATGATTATTTATCTATATGTGTATTACATATATGTTAGATACTATTTTGTATTTTATGTGATGTGAATAGTGTTTGCATGATATCTTTGTAAAAAGGGTGAAGCCCTATATGAGTGGAAAGTTGGAAATTTGTGAATAATTACAGTGAAATCCATTTGAAGTGTTTTTCTTGGCATCATAGACTCTATTTATGCAATGTTATTCTTGATTCATAATATCTCAATGAATGGCATGGAAAACCCAAATTTAGCTAAATTCAAGGATTTCATACATATGTTGATTTTATATGACTTGTTTAAAGCAATCTGTATTTAGTGGATGTTTATGACATATTAAATCCTTATGAGAGCCATGTGATAAGTGAATGAGGTAAATGAAATCCTAAGGATAGGGTGTTCAACGAATTAAGCATTTTGATTACCATGTTCTCAGTATGAGATGCACATCCAAGGATTTGGGCTGATGTGCACGTTTTCTAAGAAAGTGCAAATGATTTATGAGTGCAAATGATGATTACTCATATGCCAAGTAATTAGCTATTATCAATATATTAAGATGTTTAATTGCATGATTCTAGTGTATAAGTGCCAAATGGACATGCATTATGTTTATTTAAGTATTTCAGTCTACATGCATGTATAGTATGTTGATTTCTTAGTATATTATAATGTTTGAATATATTGCTCTGCCAAGTTAAGGATGATATACATGTTGTGTTATAAACTTCAAATAAATAGACACGATACCATAGAGATACCAGAGTCAAGTATAAGTAAGGGAAAAAATATAATATAGTAAGAGCTTTCTAATAATAATAAAATAATAGACTTAATATCCCTAAACACTGTAGATTCCCTATGAGAGGTCTGCGTCGTAGGGATGAAACGACCTAACCCTAGCAGTGTCCAGTATACAGGGGTCAGAACGTACTAACAGGTGGTATGGGGGATGAAGCCCTAGTGGAAGTCTTCTTAAAATACAGAATGTAGTATTCAACATCAACCAGAGATCTTGGCGGCACTAGAGTATAGTAAAGCCAATAGGTGGCTTCATTCTCTACCTATGTGCTTAGGTTAGAGGAGCAGTCCAGGTTTTATGGCATAATAGGTGTGTTGAGGTCAGAGAGCCATTTTACTATTGCAGACCAACAACGTAGTTAGGCTTAGCATTCCCGGGTGTGTCAGCTAAGTCTTGTATGGTGTGATATCGTAGTTTGCTACGAGTCTTCATATGTAGAGTACACTACCTATGATCAGGGCATAAGATAAAATATGTTCATATAGGTTTAAAGAGTTTCTTATAAGTAAGAAAGGCTAAGAAAGATTCGAGTATAGTTTCCCAACAATTATTCTTTGTATGTTTCTAAATTATTAGTTCCCTTTGACATTAATATAGTATGCTCATATATTTATTTTCTCTTGTAGATATCTAGAGTATCATGCCATATTTATGATTGTCAATGATTGGACTCTTTAAAGCTTACTACTGTTATAATTGATATCAGTTTCTCAAAAGTATATCTATAATTATATCAGTGCTTTAGACTGTTTCTTTGAAGTACTCATTCACTGAGCGAGTAGGCTCACCCCTCTACTCACAATTTTTAGGGAAATCACATGGACTTGAAGAAGGTCAATGCATCAGAGTAGATCTACCATAAGAGTTAAGTCTGAGTATAGTTAAGTTCAATCGGTCCCTGTCACTCTAGGTCTTTTTATAGATGTGAGAGAGTTGTAAATGATGTTTTGTATGTTTGTTTCCTTAATAAGAGAGAATGCAAATGATTGTCATGTCATATGTACATGGAAGTGTGAGAAACATAATGAATGTATGGATGTGTATCATTGATGTTGAGATCATATTAGAGAAATAAAAGTTTAATTCTCTTGTAAAGTTTGTTTATGTGATTGAATGCGAGAAAAAAAGAGTTTGAAAAAGAAGAAAAAGTCAAAGGTGATCTTTGTATTACGTTAAATCTTCATTATGCCCTAATCTCATGATTAATGGTAATTGTGAGATCGGGGTATGACAACTTTGGTATCAAAGCTTAGGATGAGTTTTCAGGGACCATTAAGTAAGTAAGTTAGAGTCATAAGTGTGACAGAAAGAAGATGTTATGATGTTAGCTCTGGGGATTTGAGTATTTGGATATCCTGGCCCAATATCTGAGTACTTGGATCAACCAGTATCAAGCTACTCTGTCTATTCTTTCATGTATACCCTGGCTAGGTATACAGTGGAAGGATGGTCTAGAGAGGAACCCTAGAAATATTAGGGTTAGAAACAAGATAAGTAACATGAATTAAGATCATAAATATAAAATGAGATAGAACTTTAATTTCATATTGTTTTTTTATTGGAGATGAATAGAAAAACTCTTATATGTTTGAATTTAGATATTCAGTATTTTGAAATATATATGGGTCTTTAAGATTTGTTGTACACTATGCAGTTGTAGCATTTATTGATTACATTCTTTGTATCAAGTAAACTAGAAATGATATTTGAATGAGATTTCCTAAGTGGATACGTTTTCTTCCACACATTTGAGATGAATAGGAGTTGAGTAATCCTGAGTAGCTCTTGGCTTTAGGACTATAGGTTCGGCCTGGTCCGGTTGGCAGGATGCATTACTGGGATCTAATGACTCCTATTAGTAACATAACAAGAGTAAATTTTGGATAGATTAGATCCAAATTCTAGTATGAATGTATATACTCTACGATTTTGAAGTATAAGGGAAAGAATGGGATAACTAAAAATCAGTTGGAACTGATATCTGAGATCCATCTTTGGGGCCTCATATGAGAAACCTTTAATTGGGAATAAAGGAACATGCCATAAGGTTCAAATTAAGTTTAATTATAAGTATTATATGAACTCTAAATATGAAAAATGGAAAAGATATGAGAAAAGTACAAGATAGTAAGAATCAATCATGAGGAATGGATTATAACCGAGTACAATGTTTTTATGTATTCCAGAGCAAAGGGAAAATCGAAGAAAAGAGCTAAGTATACAATAAGTACATAGAAGTGAAGAGTCTTCAAAAGAGTTAAAGTGAAGAGAACTAGATGAGCATGTAAATCATAAAACTAGGATAATAAACTTAGTTGAAACAAAGAGAAATGTTGGGAAATAATAAGCTTGATTAAGGAATGAGGGTTATGATATAATTGAGAGCATGTAATGTATACCTTTATTAATAAGTTTAATACATTCATTCTTACTACCTTTGGATTCTAAGTCTCTATAGAACAACAAACTAGTTTCAAAAGAAGAACAAAAGTACAGCTAAATAAATGAATAAGTCATACAAAGGTAGACTATATTCAGGAAGGAAAAATTTGATTGAAAGAGAAACTATGCTTCACCCATGCATGAGCCATTTGATTTAAAATCAAGGATATGTAATGTATTAAACATGAGGTGATACTAGTAGATAGATTATTGATTTAGAATTTCAACTTCACATTAGTATATGCAACATGGTATACATGATCATACACATAAAAGAAGAAAAATGATCATAAGAGAAAACTAGATGTTAAAGATGACGTGGAATAGTAGTATATGGTAAGGGAATTATGGAAAGTAAAGAAGGGTTTGAAACATAATGGAGTAATATAGATTATAAAAGAAAGAGGTTGTGAGATTCAAGAAAGTGCTAATTAGTCAAGTATCCTTATTGATAATTTATTTAAACCTACATATGAGAAATGTATTAATGAATGTTTGAAGATAAGAATTTTAAGTCTCAAAATCATGTTCTCTTTCATATCTTCCTTATTGAGAGCAATGTGGGAATGAAGTGATAAGAAAATAAATCATATATGATGCATAACCACTGTGGTACAGACATCTAGTGAATGTAATAATGACACACAATATGATGATGAAGCCCTAGCAGGGTAATTGAGAATGTAATATATCTGAATAGGTCAAGTAAGAGAAATAAAATTCAATTGATAAGATAAGAAAGACCTTAGTAAAACTTGTTAGATCCAAAGTTTGAATTTCAAATTAAGGGAGCAAAGTCAGATCAAAATAACATCATGCTTCTGATAAGGACCAAATCCTAGAATGTTTAGAGTTGTAGTAGTTCAAGGGATGTCAATAGTGATTTGACCTTGAATACTAGCTTCTCTATAAAACAATATCATGAGATTTGCACTATGAGAGGTAAACTAGTACTGATAGTAATCCAGGGTTGAAAGATAGCTAATCTTAAAGGTAGATAAATAATATGGAAATGATTCAGAGTAAAGAGTAAGATATAAATTTGAAATGTAACTAGTGTTTTTTGAACAAAAGGAGAAATACAATATGAGTGGTGTGATAAGAGATAAAGTCTTGCAGTGATAGCAAAAATGATGAATACTCTATTTGTACCTTGTATGTTTCAATTTTAGGAATGTTTAATCTACATGATTAAATTGAGAAGGATAAGTAGAAAGAAGTAAGTAGTATTCAATGATGAGAGAGATAAGAGAAAACAATGGCTTTTAGTGATATGTGAATTTGTTTTTAGAAGTATAATTTGTTGAAGCTATATTAAGGGATGTAAATTGGTTCTACATATGATTTTAGTGTACATGTGCAAGCAATATGTTCATTAAAGGTGTCTGATAGTTGTAGTCATTCATACCAGTAATCCATCTTTGTATTGTACATTTATGGTATGGTGATATGGGTTGAATAATGATGGAACAAATGAAGGGTTACCCTGAATAAGGTAGTCTTACCTATTCACTCATATGAATAGAAGGGATGATAACCATATTGTATTGATATGTAACCCTAATGAGGTTTATCTTGTTATACCTAGATTTAATATAACTAAGTGATGGTAATTGGGTATGAATAGTCCTTGAATGACTAATACAATCATGGAGTACTTTGTTACCGTTGTGGAAACCCTAGTATGCTATAACCCGATGGTTACACCTTGAATTATGTGTGAGTTCATACTTGAGAATAATATGGAATGCGATGGTAATGCTTCACCTTATGCATCCATGATGCAATGGGGATGTCGTGAGTATTATTGTACAATTTTTGTTGAATCTAGTCTTCCAACTCAAGACTATTTTGGTATTTGAGTATCACAATAGTAAAATTCAAAATAACATGGTGAACTCTATTTTGTGACTTAGAGGTAATACATAACAATAGAACATATTGAGCCGTGTGAATTGAGATAGTTGGATCAGATTATCAATGTTGAGGTAACAACTCAAGAGTATAAAAAAAATATTAAATGGTTGTTTCTCTCTCTCTCTCTTCTATGATTGATTGTGGAATAGATAATTTATTTGTTGTCATTGAGAACTATTTCAAACATGTTGTGATTAGAAAAGAAATAAAGGACTTAATGTTGAAAACTGCATTCAAGTATGAAATACAAGAATATAACGACATGTAAGATTTCATAAGCTTAAAATAAACTTTGAATATACTTTGTTTGTGTATTTATGTTTCGGGCACAAAACTTTTTAAGGGTGTGAGAATTGTAATGACCACATTTGTGCTTAATTGGTAAACTAGGGTTTACCTGAATGATTACATGCTTGATTAGATTGAATATCATTTAGACTTGATTAATTATAGTAGATCAATTGTGATGTTTCAAACCTAATAAGAAACTCTAACTATGATTTTAGTTTGAAGAATTAGGGTTTTGATAGTACATGAATATGGAATTTGATCAGGATAGCAGTGTGGTAAATGATTTTTCATATTTTCTAAATTTTTTATATTTAATAGATTTTTGGATATGATATGGATAACTCAATTATTCATATTGTAGAAAAATTTCAGAATATTTGAGTGTTCTTAGAATGTGGTTCTTGGTCAAACTGTACTTCAACCAAAATGATGATAGAGTGATTTTTAGTAGTGTAGTGTTTTATTTTTATTTATTTATTGGTAATACCAAATGATTTGAAATTTTAACTGGAGATGTAAAACGCAATAATAAACAAAATGTAAAATTTGATAATTTTTGGATGTGTTTAGACCTTATCAATAGATGAATTACAATAATATTTGTATGACAGAAAATTTAGCTGAAATAAGAGAAAGTATAGTGAGGGATCAATGTGCAATTAATCCAAGCCGGTCAGTTTCTCTATATGGTCAACCTAACACACAAGGAGCTCTCATAATTTGTGATCCAATCTAGAGAAACGAAATCCTAGAGAGAGAGGGAGAGTTAGGGTTTGAGAGGAGAAAGTGATGGAGATGCTGACCTAGGGTTTTGCGGTCCGAGGAATGATGAAATCATGTAAGTTTAGCTTATTTGCATAGACTTTAATGGTGAATCTTCTCTCACATGTCAAGATTCTGTCCCTCCTCTGATTTGATCTAAAATGGTAACAAAACTTCCCCTTTTCTCACTCTTTCTTCATAATCCCTCATTTTTAGGGTTTCCGAGTTGAAAGGAAGAAGAATCGGGTGAATTTCTAGGGATTTTATATGAGATCGAGATTTTCAGGGATGAACTGCGTTTTTAAGGTGTTTTCACACTTTACGGTGAGTGGGAACTTCCTTTAAATAGTATATTGCATGAAAATTGGTTAAATCATCCATAATCTTCAATTACTTAGTATGCAACTACAAACCCTAAATTGTGTGTTTGATCTAAGTTGATGCTGTTGGGTTTAAGAGGAGGCAGAGAAGGCAGCGGAAACAAAAATTTTCTCCCCCAAACCCGGAACAAGGAAACATGTCAACGTCTATATAATAGGAAAGGATGGTTTGTGGAATCATACCTTGTCCCGAGGCTTGCTCGACGACAATACCTCGCGGCTTGTGTGGTCTTCACCTCCAATCTTGGACAGTGTCTGTGCAGCTCCTGGTCGCACCGGGACTGACTCCTCCTCCTCTCACCAGACTGTCGGGGTTGAAAGTTGTCCTCCTGAGCGGCAGAAACCTCCCGCTTCTGAAGTAGTCCACACGGACCACCTGTAACTCCACACTCCTTGTCCCACAAGGATTTGGAAGGAGTCACACCCTCCTGTTGATGTACTAGTCGCCAAAACACTCTCCTACCTCCAGTTGCAACTGCAGTTGTCTTTCCCTTGCTGCGCCTCCCTTTTTGGGTAGCACTTGCTCAGCCTCTCTCTCGGTTACCAAAACCAGAGAGAACAACAACTTTCCAGAGCAACTGGTTGCACTGAGTTGTTCTTTGAGAAGCCCCCAATACCCCTATATATAGTAGGGTCATGGGATAGGGCTCTCCATCCCATGCAATATGGGACTAAATTAGGAGTTGAAGGGTTCGGGATTTTCCACAAAAAAACAACCAACTCACAACATGAACCGATCGTTTCATAACTGAAACAGTCGGTTGGGGAACCTGAGCCGGTCAGTTGACACTCAACCGATCGGTTGGGACACCTCAACCGGTCGGTTCACTTATGAATCGATCGGTTCGTGGTCCTGATCAGTTCCTGATTGACTTTCCTTCTTTTGTTTCAAATTGGTATCGAATACCAATCCTATTTCCCAATCAAATTGGGCAATTTGAAACGAAAGGAAAATTCTCACCAATCCGACTTTCCCAACTTGCTCGGTTGCAACATTCGAACCGATCGTTTCAACACTTGAAGCAATCATTCACCCTATCCATGAGCCGATCGACTAACAACCTGAGCCGATCAGTTCACCAAGTTGAGACGATCGGTTCATCGCATGAGCCGATCGGTTGGGAGTGTCGATTGTGCAGAATCATTCAATTATGATTTCAATCAATCCATTACTCCAATCAATGTGTCCAACACCTTGAACATTATGACATTGAGCTACCAATTGATTGAGTGTTTAATTGAACTACTAAACTCCTTTAGTAATCAATCTAAACATGGTTTGTGGACAAAACTCCTCTTCCAGGTTAAATCCTATGTGTGTGACCCTACTGGTCCATTTTCACGTTGGCAGTGAAAGTCCACAACACTTATGACTTCACAAGCAAAGAGCGGTGCCATGTCACACATCAGTGCTACCCAAGTGAAATAGAAAGTTGGAGAACAACTTTCAATCCTACAATTCGTGAATGGTGTTACAGTGAATGCATAATTCCTTTGTCAGTGCTATCCCAAATGAACTCGAGGCATGGAATAATCATCCTGTCAACGTTCATTCACTTTATTGATCTCAGAGTAGATTGGAAGAGATATGTATGACATCAATATCACATAATGATTCACACATGCGTGCACACGCCTATTTCAATCCTACTCATCAAGTGGCCTTGGATATCGAAATCCCTCATGAGGGACAAATCCCATATCTATCACTCACCCCTCAAAAGCCCCATGTGTCAAAGCCACCCAATCATCACCTTTATAACAACCCATGTTTCAGGACTACATATGATGATGTCAAAGTGTGCCCAACGACATGTGTTGTGTGTAGTGATTTCAGGTCAAAGAATCACACTCACCACCATCACTGTGAGTACTGACTGTGACTACCATGTCATGGTTCCATGTGTCAAACTCACAGTGGGTCTGTCCGGTATACTTGTTCTCTAACAAGTACCTATGTATTTGGTTTGATATCTCTATATCATGACTAGTGAGATTTTGTCATCAACCAACACTACAATCTAGTCTTGTGTGTCATTGTTGTCTATCTACCTTCCAAAATGATATCCGAATAGGGACATAACAAGAATGTACAAACTCTTAGCATATGTATGATCTCATCGTTCATGTCCTTAACCTGAAAGCATACATCATTGAGTACTGTTATTCTCTAGACATTCAATCTGTTCTATCACTATCTCATATGACTGAACCAGAAAGAATTGGAAGCTTGCCTTTGATGTTTATCGAATCAATCTCAATGTATCCCACCAATCATCACATGATTGGCTCTCAGGGCATACATGCCAACAGTTGCAAAATGATATGAAATGGATTCTTCCTCTATTTGAATGAATTTTAGATGATAAATCATATTAGAAATATATACAATACATCCTAATGAGAATTCCCTAGGTATTCACAGAGGTTATAAGAGTAAACTGAAATATAGGGAATTTGTCTATGACTTAAATTGCTGTATAATTAAATAGAGAAATTTGTTTATCTGGATCCCCTTGGTTATGAATGATTGTATATCTAAATGCGTAGTACATATATGTCTGATACTATTTTGGATTTTATGTGATGTGAATTGTGTTTGCTTGATATCTTCGTAAAAAGGATGAAGCCCTATATGAGTGGAAAGTTGGAAATTTGTGAATAAATATGGTGAAATCCATTTGAAGTGTTTTTCTTAGCATCATAGATTCTATTTATGCAATGTTATTCTTGATTCATAATATCTCAATGAATAGCATGGAAAACCCTAATTTAGCTCAATTTGAGGATTTCATCCATATGTTGATTGTATTTGACATGTTTAAAGCAATATGTATTTAGTGGATTTTATGCCATATTAAATCCTTATGAGAGCCATCTGATATGTGATTGAGGTACATGAAACCCTAAGAAGAGGGTGTTCAATGAATAAAGCATTTTGATTACCATGTTCTCAGTATGAGATGCGCAACCCATGATTTGGGTCGATGTGCACGTTTTCTAAGAAAGTGGAAATAATTTATGGGTGCAAATGACGATTACTCGTATGCCAAGTAATTAGCTCTTATCAGTATATTAAGATGTTTAATTTCATGATTCTAGTGTATAAGTGCCAAATGGACATGCATTATGTTTATTTAAGTATTTCAGTCTGGCTGTATGTATAGTATGTTGATTTCTCAGTATATTACAGTGTTTGAATATACTACTCTGCCAAGTTAAGGATGATATACATGTTGTGTTATAAACTTCAAATAAATAGACACAGTACCATAGAGATACCAAAGTCAAGTATAAGTAAGGGAAAAGATACAAGATAGTAAGAGCTTTCCAAGAATAATAAAATAATATACTTAAGATCCCTGAATATAGTAGATTCCCTATGAGAGGTCTGTGCCGTAAGGATGAAATGACCTAACCCTGGCAGTGTCCAGTATACGGGGGTCGGAATGTACTAATAGGTGGTACATCAGACAAAGCCCTAGTGGAAGTCTCCTTAAAATATAGGATTTACTGTCCAACATCAACTAGTGATCCTGGTGGCACTAAAGTACAGTAAAGCCAATAGGTGGTTTGACTCGCTGCTTGTGTGCTCAGGTTAGAGGAGGAGTCCAGTTTTATGACATAATAGGTGTGTTGAGGCCAGAGAGCCATTTCCCTATTGCAGACCAGCGACGTAGTCAGGATTAACATTCCCGAGTGTGTCAGCTAAGTCTTGTACGGTGAGATCGTAGTTCGCTATGAGTCTTCATATGTAGAGTACATTGCATATGATTAGGGCATAAGCTAAAATATGTTCATATAAGTTTAAAGAGTTTCTTATAAGTAAGAAAGGCTAAGAAAGATTCGAGTATAGTTTCCCTATTAATTATTCTTTGTATGCTTCTAAATTATTAGTCCTCTTTGAAATTAATCAAGCAAGCTCATATATTGATTTTCTCTTATAGATATTTAGAGTGTCATGCCATATTTATGATTGTCAATGATTAGAATCTTTAAATCTTACTACTATTATAATTGATATCAGTTTCTTAAAAGTATTTATGTAATTATATCAGTGCTTTAGACTGTTTCTTTGAAGTTCTTATTCACTGAGCGAGTAAGCTCACCCCTCTACTTACAATTTTTAGAGAAATCACATGGACTTGAAGAAGGTCAATGCATCAAAGTAGATCTACAACAAGAGTTAAGTCTGAGTATAGTTAAGTTCAGTCAGTCCTTGTCACTCTAGATCCTTGTATAGATGTGAGAGTTGTAAATGATGTTTTGTATGTTTGTTTCCTTAATAAGAGAGAATGCAAATGGTTGTCATGTCGTATGTACATGGAAGTGTGAGAAACATAATGAATGTATGGATGTGTATCATTAATGTTGAGATCATATTGGAGAAATAAAATTTTAATTCTCTTGTAAAGTTTGTTTATGTGATTGAAAGTGAGAAAATAAAGAGTTTGAAAAAAATAAAAAGTTAAGGGTGATATTTGTATTACGTTAAATCCTCAATTTATGCCCTAATCTCATGATTGATGGTAACTGTTAGATCGGGGTGTTACACATACCAAAAAAGAGGTGTCCTACATCATATCCCATGTAGAGCCTCATAAGGAGCCACATATATGCTTCTTTGATAGCTGATATTATAGGAAAACTACATTAGACTCACATGTATATCCCAACTCCCAAGAAATTGTAACACACATTCCCTTAGAAGATCTTCTAAATTCTAAATAGTCCTTTTAGACTGGCCATCTATCTGCGGATGGAAAGTTATACTAAACCTCAATTGTGTTCCCATTACTGAATGCAAATGTTTCCAAAAATAACTTCTGAATCGTGGGCCTCTGTCAGAGACTATAGTAACTGGAATGCCATGCAGTCGGAGTATCTCATAAATATATACTTTTGCCAACTTTTTTGATGTAAACATCATCTTGACTATTAGAAAGTGATCTAACTTAGTCAATCTGTCAACTATCAACCATATGGAATCATGACCCTTGGCTACCCTAGGAAGACCAACCAAAAAGTCCATAGTAATATGATCCCATTTCCACTACGCTATTGGAAAAGGTTGAAATTTCCCTACAGACTTGTTGCTTAGCGCTCACCTGTTGACAAACTAGACATCTAGCAACAAACTCTACCACATCATGCATTAGACCTAGCCACCAATATGTGTCCCTTAAGTTTTGATACATCTTAGTACTTCCATGATGCATTGCATACATCAAAGAGTGAGCCTCCTCGAGTACCATCTTCCTCAACCCATCAACATCGGGAACTACTGTCCTGTTATGGAAACAAATTGTACCATAAACATCATCATGTAATCCATCACGCTTTTCACTACCTAACTCTGATCGAATATTTTGTAGTATCACTCTGTTGTGCATCATGAATCTCTTGTCTCAAAGTAGGTTTAGCTTGTAACTGTGCCAATAGACATACCAACAAAGAAACTTCTAACTATATATCCATTTAATAGAGAGACACTAACATATACTGTTTATGGCACACTAGGGAGCATAACTTTTCCTAGTCTATAGTTTATGATGAAGAAGAATTTCTTCTCAATGTATCAACTACCACACTTGAATTTTGAGAATGGAAGTTTATTGTGCAATCATAATCCTTAATCATTTCAATCCATCTCCTCTACTGCATGTTTAGCTCCTACTTCAAGAAGATATACAATAGATTCTTGTGGTCGGTGAAAATTTGGCACTTCTCTCAACAAAGATAATGTCTCCAGATCTTTAAAGCATGGATCACCACTGCATGCTCATGATCATGTGTTGTGTAGTTATCTGTGTGTTTCTCATGTTATCGTGAAGTAAATGTGTTTCTCATGTTATCGTGAAGGAAAATAAATCACATTCTTATCCTACATCAACACACATCCAAACCTATTCTTTGAAACATCACAAAAGACAATATATCCTTTCCCTTGCTCTAATAGCACTAACACCGATGCATCAGTCAACTTGTCTTTCAATATCTAGAAAGAATGTTGACACTTGTCATTCCATGTAAAATGAACATCTTTCCTGGTTAGCCTAATTAGAGGTAACACTACAGAACTGAAGTCCTTGATGAACCTCATGTAGTAGCCTGCCAAACCTAGGAAACTAAAAATCTCTATTGGTGTCTTGGGTTGTTCCCATTTCAATACAATTCAACCTTCTTAGGGTCCACACGAACACCATTAGATAATATAACATGTCCCAAAAAAGAAACTTCTGGAAACTATAACTCACACTTTCTAAACTTAGCATATAGCCTGTGTTGTCTCAACAAGGTCAATGCCTGGTGAAGGTGTTACTCATGTTGCTAACTATCCTAAGAATATATTAAGATATCTAGAAATAGAACCACACAATGATAAAGATAGGGTCTAAGCACTCTATTCTTCAGATTCATAAAGGTTACAGGTGCACTGATTAGCCCAAACAGCATAACCACAAACTAATAATGACCACACCTAGTCCCAAAAGCTGACTTGGGTATATCATCTACCTTAATACTCAACTGATGGTAGCCTAACCTGAGTTCTACCTTTGAAAATATAGTGGCACCTCTCAACTAATCGAAAAGGTCATCAATCCCTAGTAATGGATAGTTATTCTTTATTGTCAACAAACATAATGAGTACACCCTAAGGGAAAGTGCTCGGCCTAATGAAACCTTTCTCTAAAAACTCCTGCAACAATTTCTTTAATTCCTACATCTCTATTGGTGCCATTCTCTATGGTAATTTTGTTGGTATGTATGCCCTGAGAGACAATCATGGGATGATTGGTGGGATACATTAAGATTGATTTGATAAACTATAAAGGCAAGCTTCCAATTCTTTCTGGTTCAATCATATGAGATAGTGATAGAACAGATTGAATGTCTAGAGAATGATAGTACTCAATGACGTATGCTTTCAGGTTAAGGACCTGAACGATGAGATCATACAGATGCTAAGAGTTTGTACATTCTTGTTATGTCCCTAGTCGGATGTCATTGTGGAAGGTAGATAGACAACAATGACACACAAGACTAGATTGTGGTGTTGGTTGATGATAGAATCTCATTAGTCATGATATAGAGATATCAAACCAAACACATAGGTACTTGTTAGAGAACAAGTGTACCGGATAGACCCACCGTGAGTTTGACACATGGAACCATGACATGGTAGTCACAGTCAGTACTCACAGTGATGGTGGTGAGTATGATTCTTAGACCTGAAATCACTGCACTCAACACATGTCGTTGGGCACACTTTGACATCATCAAACGCAGTCCTGAAACATGGGTTGTTATAAAGGTGATGATTGGGTGGCTTTGACACATGGGGCTTTTGAGGGGTGAGTGATAGATATGGGATTTGTCCCTCCTGAGGGAGTTTGATATCCATGGCCACTTGATGAGTAGGATTGAGAAAGGCGTGCACGCATGTGTGAATCAGTATGTGATATTCATGTCATACATATCTCTTCTAGTCTACTCTGAGATCAAGAAAGTGAATGAACGTTGACAGGATGACTGTTCCATGCCTCGAGTTCATTCGTGATATCAGTGACAAAGGAATTATACATTCACTGTAACACCATTCACGGATTGTAGGATTGAAAGTTGTTCTCCAACTTTCTATTTTCACTTGGGTAGCACTGATGTGTGATTAGGCACCGCTCTTTGCTTGTGAAGTCATAAGTGTTATGGACTTTCATTGCCAATGTGAAATGGACCTACAGGGTCACACACATAGGTTTTAACCTGGAAGAGGAGTTTTGTCCACAAGAAACGTTTAGATTGAAAACTAAAGGAATTTAGTAGTTCAATTAAACACTCAATTGATTGATAGCTCAATATCATAATGTTCAAGGTGTTGGACATGTTGATTGGAGTATCAGATTGATTGAAATCGCAATTGACTGATTCTGCACAACCTGCACTCCCAACCGATCGGCTCAAGTGTTGAACCGGTCGGATGAGGTTGTTGAACCAGTCGGCTCATGCCCAGGGTGAACCAATTGCTTTAAGAGTTGAAACGATCGATTGAATTGGTGCAACCGAGCAACTTGGAAAAGTAGGATTGGTGAGAATTTTCCTTGTGTTTCACTTCCCAATTTGATTGGAACAAGGATTGGTATTGGATACCAATTAGAAACAAAAGATGGAAAGTCAATCCAGAACCGACCAGGACCACCAACCAACCGGTTCACTTGTGAACCGACCAGTTCAAGTGTCCCAACCGATCGGTTGAGGTGTCAACCGACCGATTCACTTGTGAACCGATCGGTTCATGTTGCGAGTTGGTTGTTTTTTTGTGGAAAATCTTGAACGCTTCTACTCCTGCTTTAAGTCCCGCATTTCCCGGGATAGAGAACCCTATCCCATGACCCTCCTATATATAGGGGTATTGAGGGCTTCTCAATGAACAACTCAGTGCAACCAGTTGCTCTGCAAAGTTGTCGCTCTCTCTGGTTTTGTTAACCGAGAGAGAGACTGAGCAAGTGCTTCCCACAAAAGGGAGGTGCAGTAAGGGAAGGACAACTACAGTTGCAACTAGAGGCATGAGAGTGTGTTGGCGACTAATACGTCAACAGGAGGGTGTGACTCCTTCCACTTCCTTGTGGGACAAGGAGTGTGGAGTTCTAGGTGGTCCGTGTGGACTACTACAGAGGCGGGAGGATTTGCTGCTCAGGATGACAACTGTCATCCGACAGTCCGGTAGGAGGAGGAGTCATCAGTCCCGGTGCGACCAGGAGCTGCACATACACCGTTGAAGACCAGAGTTGAAGACCGTGCATAGCGCGAGGTATTGCCACCGAGAAAGCCTTGGGACAAGGTATGATTCCACAAACCATCCATTCCTATTATATAGACGTTGACGCGTTTCCTTGTGTTGGGTTTGGGGGAGAATTTTTTTTGTTTTTGCTGCCTTCTATGCCTCCCCTAAAACCCAACAGTGCTATCAGAGCCACGTCAACTGCAAAAATTTTAGGAATATCGATATGATCGATTTTGGTTTGTCGCCTTTATTTATTGCATACGATGCGAATAATATTGGCTTTATGCATGTCCAATCCTAAATCCACAAATCCCAATTTACATATATGATATGTATTATTAATGCACTCGATACGCGTCGCCCATAAACGAGTTTTGTGGTGGATGTATAGCGTGGTTATGGCCAATAAACCCTATCTATGTATGGTTGTATGTGGTTGCTTGCATCTCGGTCTGCGCACCGATCTTCCTTCTCCTATTCCTGATGTAACTCGAAATAATTCGAGATTCTTTCCTACCTTTGCTCCCCCCGAATGTAACTCGGGGTTTCCTTTTTTAAGCAATATAATAATAGGATAGATTTTATTTCCTGTTATGTCAAAGACTGGAGGACATCGAGATGATAGCTGAGACAATCGGTTCAAGGCATGAACCGATCGGTTGATGGCCAGTTCGAGGAGCGAGACGAGCGGGTGGCGGCCATGATGAGATGCACGGCGACCAGGCAAACCGATCGGTTGGAGGAGCCAACTGATCGGCTGGTGGCACCCAGACGACCGGGCCGGACTGAGCAAGTCGTTCATGTGATGAATTGATCTACTCCAAAGGCAAGGCACAAAGTTCATCTTGTACATGTTGCATGTGATGTAGACCTAGATGACTGTGATTCCTCTTGGCTCGAGGAATCACATTAGGATGGCCATAATCATCGCTTTTATCGTTTGTGCATGTTTTCTGGGATATAACATGTATATGATACATACTATGTATTATGGTGATTGGATATGTATATGTTTATAAAAACCAAATCCCTCATTAAAATATTAAGTTTTAGATGCCTTCCAAATGCGACACACGTGGAAAGCTTGATCGACTAAGTGTGGGCACGCCCTAGCATGGTGCACCGTCTATCTCGTGGAAGCGTGAAGGATGAATGTGTGGGTCTGCCCTAGCAGGGTGCATATTCATCGTGTTTTCTTTGGGTCGGACTTAACAAGGTGATCTAGATGGGATCTAGTACCTTGAGACATGGAGATGATCATGGCAAGGAGTTGCATATGACATCTTATCAAGAGTTGCATATTATGCAATTGGCAAGAGTTGCCTACCTGAGAGATATATGTTGTGGGTGACAGCCCTAGCTGGTCCATGACTTAGAGGATTTCAGGATCTTGCCCACTAGAAGGTTGTACGCTGCAATCTTCCGAATTGATGGTGAGGGCTATCAATTTGAAGTAAAATAGTGGGAGCGATAATTAATTAAAGGCCTAATTTTATCGTCAACTTTTCAAATCAATAAAATTAGTCAAAAATGAGTTTTAGACTAAAATTGCATATTTCCTTTTGTAGTTCAAATGGCAACTAACAACAACAACAACTTTTCTTTGTGATCGGTCCTTGACAAGGACAAACTAAATGGGACAAACTTCCACGACTAGTATCAGACATTGAGAATTGTTCTCACTCAAGAGCGAAAGCTCTATGTCCTAGATACTCCAATTCCAGAGGAACCCGGTCCTAATGCACCAAAGGCAGAAAGGGATGCTTACAAGAAGCATGCTAATGATGCCATTGATGCAAAGTGCTTGATGTTATGTTCCATGAACCACGAGTTGTAGAGACAACATGAGAACATGGGTGTCATTGAGATGATTCAACATCTCAGGAACATGTATGAAGATCAGGCACGGCAAGAGAGATACAATGTTTCTAGGGCGTTGTTCATGTGCGTCATGACAGAAGGAGATCCAGTTGGTCCTCACACACTCAAGATGATTGGGTATGTGGAGAACCTGCAGAGACTGGGATTTCCACTGAACCAAGAGTTGGCTACTGACGTGATACTGCAATCGTTGCCAGAATCATACAGTCAGTTTGTGATGAACTACAACATGAACAACTTTGATAGGCCATTGTCAGAGTTGTTGGGCATGTTGAGGACAACTGAGATACAGATGAAGAAGGACAAGCCTAAGGCTGTGATGGTGATCATGAGCAAGAAAGGAAAGTCCAAGCGCAAGGGCAAGGGCAAAGCTAAGAAAGGTTCTGATGCTAGCCAGGAGTCCAAGCCGTCTTCAGCTCTCAAGGCCAAGGGAGGTGTGACCAAGAAAGGAAATTGCCACCATTGTCAAAATCCAGGACATTGGAAAAGGAATTGTCCTCTCTATCTGGAAGAACAAAAGAAGAAGGAGGCTACATACGTCTCTACTTAAAGGTGTCATGAAAGTAAACTTGTAACACTTTTTGAGGTATATGATACCAAGATGTAAAGTGTAAAGCACTCATAATTGGGGCAAGTGTTGCCGCCATAGATAGGAGTACTTTAGTTTATTTTCAGCCTATAAGGTATGTAATATAGTTATGAACTGCTATTTCATTTTGCCAATAGACAGAAATACTTTATTTTTTCATATTGTATGACAATGATGGCTATCAATAAAGTTGAGTTTTCAATCTTAAAGATATGATCTTTGTGGCAAGGCCTTATTTATCTTGTGGTATTTGAAATGCATAAGATAAAATGATACCTAAAGGTTATAGATAACTCAAACAATCAAATTAGCATCAATGATGAGAGATTCATTTCTAGTTTCCATGTGATGGATAAATCTAGACTCGTTTGGTTAGAGAACCAGTAAGAGACATGAAAATCTTAGACATGATTAATCAATATTCACTAAAGGTAGTGGGAGAATGATTATCCTATAAGGTATAATACATGTGATGCATTTACATACCTATTGGAACAAATGCTAATACTTCAAATGGTGTCTAGAGAAATACCAATATGAATATCTTGAAGTGTTCAAGATTATCATAGATGAAGTACAAATTTGGTAAAGTATTAATTCTTGATGAATGAAACACTTGGACAAAATGTTTGAGATCCTTATGAGTGATTATGACAGCGTATCATAGTGAACTCATGATTAAGCCATGGTGATGTCTAAATCAAGAAGGAATCATACTCTAAGGAGTTAGATAATGATTATCGAATAATTGAATTCTTCTTAATAAAAGAATACCCCTCACTAATAAAAGAAATTAAGAATCACAAGGGTTGTGAGTTCTTATATCTTTAACAGATACACCTAAATTATCTATGTGATGAGTTGTTCATGTGATGAGTCAACTATCTATATGAATATGAGGAACCAAATTTTGAGTTATGGTATATGACCATTACATCCTAAATGACTTCCATGTGAACCATAAGGTATGACCTTGATGGTAGCACGCATTGGATGAAATCCATAAGTGCAAATGAATCTTAAATGTTAAGACGCATGGATAACATTTAAAGAAGGATGATGCTTGTTGATTGCAACTTAATGACTAAGACATTTGGCATATGTATACTAAAACCGCATTCCTATGAGGAATAAAACAAGGATGTGTACGTGACACAACCTATAAGGTTTATGAATCCACTAATGCAAATGAAGTCTATAAGTCACAATGGACTAATCAATGTGATTGATTGAGTACAAGCAACTCGGAATTGGATATTTACTTTGATGATATAGTCAAAGAGTTTGACTATTATGTCAAGGATAAAGAAGGGATATGTGATTTAGTGGGAGCCTATTCACATTCCACATGTTGATGGAAATGTTCTAGAATGGAAATCCAAAAGTGGAAATTATCTTTAAGGAAGATAGAGATGTTTCCTATGTGATAGGAATAGAGATCTATAGAGATAGTTCTCTAAAATCTCTTTACCTGAAAAGAGAGAGCATACATTGGCAATTTGTACTGAAGTGTTCAATGTACACAAATTCAGTGGGAGAAAACTTGTCCATGCTAGATGGAGTTAGTATCCCAAGGCCAAGTGTCCAATTCTTATGAAGAATGGGAACACTAAGAATAGATATGGATCTATCATGTATGTAATCATCCCATTATCTTGCATGTATGGACATGGCAAGAATAAAATGCATTCATCATCTTGTATGTACGACATGACAATATGATGTGCTCATCCTGATAACTCGTATGTGGGACATGACGAGTGGATGTCTATCTACTTCCAGTAAGGGTTACTGGAATACCATGAGAACTTGATAAGTACTTGTGAAGTACTAGTTCTAAGGAGATAAGGAAGAGTTCGATGTAAAGAGTTACATTGATGAAAACTTTTGAAAGGATAGAAAATTAATCGCAAAACATATATAAGATATATAAAAGTGAAAGTTTGTTGATAATTGGAAATGTTCCAATAAAACCGTTTGAAAGGAAATGTCGAGTATCTATGCGTTAGAGAACATCAGTAGATACTATATGGATCTGGAAGTTCATGAGATGAACTTATAGATATTTCGCTCAATGATGACAAGTATGGAATCCTTGATCATGTAATGTGGCTAAAGGTTAGGAAAGGAATACTAGATCGCATATTATGGCAACTCCATCTCATACGTGTGACGTACAACAAAGAGATGAGAGACATGCAATTTATACTGACTTTGGCAAGATGTTTCCATTACTCACTATGATCGCACTAGAGCAATGTAACATGTGGGACATGTTTGAAGATCACTATGAATATGATTCAA
Organism: Alisma plantago-aquatica; assembly: GCA_963693085.1. Classification (NCBI taxonomy): domain Eukaryota; kingdom Viridiplantae; phylum Streptophyta; class Magnoliopsida; order Alismatales; family Alismataceae; genus Alisma; species Alisma plantago-aquatica. The sequence goes on along the minus strand of OY856410.1, from coordinate 600,322,725 downwards.
TGGTGATTGGCTCGCAGTGCAAGTGGGAGTCTGTTGGTATGTATGCCCTGAGAGCCAATCATGGGATGATTGGTGGGATACATTATGATTGATTTGATAAACTATAAAGGCAAGCTTCCAATTCTTTCTGGTTCAGTCATATGAGATAGTGATAGAACAGATTGAATGTCTATAGAATGACATCACTCAATGATGTATGCTTTCAGGTTAAGGACCTGAACGATGAGATCATACAGATGCTAAGAGTTTGTACATTCTTGTTATGTCCCTAGTCAGATGTCATTATGGAAGGTAGATAGACAACAATGACACACAAGACTAGATTGTGGTGTTGGTTGATGACAAATTCTCATTAGTCATGATATAGAGATATCAAACCAAACACATAGGTACTAGTTAGAGAACAAGTGTACCGGACAGACCCACCGTGGGTTTGACACATGGAACCATGACATGGTAGTCACAGTCAGTACTCACAGGGATGGTGGTGAGTGTGATTCTTAGACATGAAATCACTGCACTCAACACATGTCGTTGGGCACACTTTGACATCATCAAACGCAGTCCTGAAACATGGGTTGTTATAAAGGTGATGATTGGGTGGCTTTCACACATGGGGCTTTTGAGGGGTGAGTGATAGATATGGGATTTGTCCCTCCTGAGGGAGTTTGATATCCATGGCCACTTGATGAGTAGGATTGAGAAAGGTGTGCACGCATGTGTGAATCAGTATGTGATATTGATGTCATACATATCTCTTCCAGTCTACTCTGAGATCAAGAAAGTGAATGAACGTTGACAGGATGACTGTTCCATGCCTCGAGTTCATTCGGGATATCAGTGAGAAAGGAATTATACATTCACTGTAACACCATTCACAGATTGTAGGATTGAAAGTTGTTCTCCAACTTTCTACTATCACTTGGGTAGCACTGATGTGTGACTAGGCACCACTCTTTTCTTGTGAAGTCATAAGTGTTATGGACTTTCAGTGCCAACGTGAAATGGACCTGCAGGGTCACACACATAGGATTTAACCTGGAAGAGGAGTTTTGTCCACAAGAAACATTTAGATTGATTACTAAAGGAATTTAGTAGTTCAATTAAACACTCAATTGATTGATAGCTCAATATCATAATATTCAAGGTGTTGGACATGCTGATTGGAGTATCAGATTAATTGAAATCGCAATTGACTGATTCTGCAAAACCTACACTCCCAACTGATCGGCTCAAGTGTTGAACCGGTCGACTGAGGTTGTTGAACCGGTCGGCTCAAGTGTTGAGCCGATCGACTCAAGCCCAGGGTGAACCGATTTCTTCAAGAGTTGAAACGATCGATTCAACTAGTGCAACTAAGCAACTTGGGAAAGTAGGATTTGTGAGAATTTTCCTTGCGTTTCACTTGCCCAATTTGATTGGAACAAGGATTGGTATTCGATACCAATTAGAAACAAAAGAAGGAAAGTCAATCGGGAACCGACCAGGACCACCAACCGACTAGTTCACTTGTGAACTGACCGGTTCAAGTGTCCCAAACGATTGTTTGAGGTGTCAACCGACCGGTTCAGGTCCCCAACCGACCGGTTCACTTGTGAACCGATCGGTTCAGGTTGCGCGTTGGTTGTTTTTGTGGAAAATCTCGAACCCTTCTACTCCTACTTTTAGTCCCGCATTGCCCGGGATAGAGAACCCTGTCCCATGACCCTCCTATATATATAGGCGTATTGGGGGCTTCTCAATGAACAACTCAATGCAACCAGTTTCTCTGCAAAGTTGTCGTTCTCTCTGGTTTTGGTAACCGAGAGAGAGCCCGAGGAAGTGCTTCCCGCAAAAGGGAGGTGCAGCAAGGGAAGGACAACTGCAGTTGCAACTGGAGGTAGGAGAGTGTGTTGGCGACTAGTACGTCAACAGGACGGTGCGGCTCCTTCCACTTCCTTGTGGGACAAGGAGTGTGGAGTTCTAGGTGGTCCGTGTGGACTACTACAGAGGTGGGAGGATTCTGCCACTCAGGAGGACAACTATCATCCGACAGTCTGGTAGGAGGAGGAGTCGTCAGTCCCGGTGCGACCAGGAGCTGCACAGTCACCGTCGAAGACCGGAGTTGAAGACCGTGCATAGCACGAGGTATTGTATCCGAGCAAGCCTCGGGACAAGGTATGATTCCATAAACCATCCTTTCCTATTATATAGATGTTGACACATTTCCTTGTGCTGGGTTTGGGGGAGAATTTTTTTGTTTCCACTGCATTCTCTGCCTCCCCTAAAACACAATTTTTTTTTCTATGGGTTGTGTTCCAGGAGAATAAATGATCTCAAAATCAATCTCTCTAGGAGGGGGAACTCCAGGAAACTCATCAGGAAAAATATCTTCAAACTCTCATACCACTAGTACCTCTTGGATACTTAGACCTATCTCCTTGGTATCCACAACATGAGATAAGAAAGCTTCACATCCTTCTCTCATCAACCACTCCGCTATCATAGCTGACATCACACATGTAGGAAGAATCTTTCTATCTCGTTGGAAATGTCAATGTACCTCTCCATCATGGAACGTCACCACCTTAGAACTATAGTTCAACATCACCTTGTATTTCTCCAAGGTATCCATTTCTAGGACCACATCAAAATCTTGAATGTCAAGTAGAATGAGATTCACTTGAATGTTGTGTTCTGAGAGCAAAAGAACAGAAGAAGAACATACCTCTCACAATTATGCATAACCAACCAAAGAAGTTTCTAGCTACAAGCTATCAGATATATGACTAACAGGAACACAACAACTACTTGTCACTTACTTAGTGACAAAGGAGTGCGTTGCACCTAGGTCTACTGATATTGATACGAAACAAGAAGAAGACAAATAAGAATGAAACAATTCCATCTGACCCATCACAACTCATGGATTGACTTCTACTTCTGGATGGCTTATGGCATAGAATCTAGCTGTCACATATTTCTACCCATGTCCTCTACTCTCTTATCCATAAGATCATGCCTATGATGCTTGATTGCATCCTCTTCCACTACCAATGCTAAACTATCACTATTGTGAACCTTGCTGACTCTACCTTAGTTGCTGAGTGACCTTCTCATCTTTCATAGGACAATACCACTTTGTGTGTCCCACCTGTCCACACTTATGACAAGTCTTAGTTTCATATCATGTCCTAGGTGACCCTTTCACTAAAACTGATTATGTGCTATAGGCTCCTATAGATGGAAAATTGTGACCTATACCCATACTCGGGGTCCACCAAGACTGAGTGAATGACCACTTCTCACTAAAAATTGACCTCTATTGCAACTGTGATGGGGTATACCTTGTTTCGTAAATCCTCAAGATGATTGTCCTTGGAATTCAAATGGTCATTTGTTATTAGTTTCACATTTTTCTATAGAGGACCTCTCAATCCTCCTTACATATTCCACAAAGGTGGAAAACCTTTCCCTATTCTCTAAAGTTGATGTTTTAGTAGTAAATATCTTACTTAGGCCCTATTCAAACCTATGGATCCTATCCTTGTTAGTGGATGCCATGTGAGGGAAGAACCTCAAAAGTTCCATAAACTTCCACTCATACTCATTCATAGTCATTGCACTCTATCTAATCTTCTCAAATTGGGATATTTTCTCATCTAGAAATGTCTCTGGGAAGTATCGACTGACAAACTCCTACCAAAATTCCTCCCATTCTATGACCATTCCTAACCTTTTCTCTTCCTCTATGGCCCACCAATGGCCATCACTATCCTTCAACAAATAGAAAAAATGTTTTACTTTATCCTCTTTAGGGATGTTAAAGATTAAGAATGCTTTCTTGAGCTCAGTAAGCCGCATATCGACATCTATTGGGTCAGTATTACCTGCATATTCGATCACCTCAACATGTCTATGATTCTTAAAAGTCTTCCTGACACCCTGGGATTCCACATTAGGGACAGTTTCCCTAGCTTGAGGTGCTAGCACTCTGTCCTCTATATGTGTAATTGTGGCCATCATCTATCTAAACATAGACTGAAATTTCGAATTGGCCACCATTGTCAGATCCATATGAGGCATTGTCAACTGCCCTGGCCCTTTTTCTAGCGCTCTTTGATTGCATGCCTACCTCCTAGAACCACCTCCAAGTTCCACATAGCTACTCTCGACATGTTCTTCATGTCCACCAGACATATTTGCATAAGCATAAGCTATGATAATTTATGTTGGATTCACAAGAACATACTCAAACCTAAGTCCTACGTCCATGTAGACTTAGTGAACCTAGATCTTTGATACAAACTTAAATGTGACACCTCATCACACTAAATGAGATTACTCAAATCATAAAACACGAGAAACTATCAATCGCATAGGCAAAGATGTAGAGTAATTAAAACCAAAAATTCACATCATAAACAAGTTCTGCAACATTTCCTTAAAGGTCCATCTTTTCCATTCTCATACATTATAACAGGAATTTACATCTATTCTCAATGGCCTCAGCCACATCCTATGTACAAAAGAAGAATTTACATGATAATGCCATATATACATACAATGACAACTGCAAAAATCCCCCATACCCAGACCTGAGAGTAGACAGATGACACTAAGACTTTACTATAGATATCTACAACTGACCAACCATCTAAATCTATTGATCACCAGGTTGGTTCTCTTCCACAACACGACATTGTCCATGCTTCCTGCAACCACCTTAAAAGATGTGCTGACCCATGAGTGAGACCAGTCCCAACGAGAGATATAACTTTTTCCAACAGATATTGGTTACAACATATTAATTACAATTATTGATCTGAGCAAATAAGTTGATACAGAACAATTCAAGCATATTTGGATGGTTAAGCATATTAATCATTTAAACAAATAAACTTTACCATCAAGTGGAATTACTCAAATTTCATAAATCTACATCATATGAGAGCTATGTAGTATAAATGTAAAAAAGGGCTACTCAACCAATGTGAGATGTTCTTAACCCTAGGAATAAACTACATGACTTTTTTTACATCTTTTATTGTTATGCCCTGAGGAATTTGTGTGATGGATTGGATTTTTGGCTTAATTTTAAGGAAGAATTTCTTCTTAGGTGTGTAGGATGTGATTGGATGGACTTTTGGAAATTGATTGGTGTTGACATAATGTTCTGTGCCCTTAATATATGTAATTTGGAAGTGTTTAATTGATTGACTAAGTATCAATATATAGGACCCAACATTGGATATGATGTATGTTAGATAGAAACTAATCTAATTTAAGTTTCATGATGGTTAGATGTTCATACAATGAATTACTTGTATTGACAGTTTGGTAAATAATTAGTATGTTGATGATATTAGAATTAGACTACTGTGATATTGACTAAGTTTTTGAGTCATGTCTGTGTTAATGTACTATTTAAATGGAGAAATGATGGATCGAGAAAGTGGGAGCCTTTGTAGTGCTTGGATGGCAGGCCTAAGAGTTAAGATTTCATATTCCATCTACCAATTAGACAAGACAACACATCTTTTTGGCACTCTAACCTCCCCACCATTGCACTATGTGATTGTGGAATGAGGAAGATAGGAGAGTGAATGGTTGTATTATCCTTTTGGAGACCTACAGACCAACCTATCACATGAGTACCACTCTAAGGCTTCCCGATCATCACCTACAGGAGATTAAAGTATGGGGAAAAGACCTCAACACATCCAAACCTACTGATAGCCATCTGAACAAAGTTGTTGGCTGAGGTTGGAGAAAGTGGAGGAGTTGTTGTCTAAGGATGAGAGAAAAACGAAGGTAGGTTGTACAAGAGCCACCTCGATGTGAAGAGCTTCCTCCCGGTGGTAGCATCGTGTGGAAGAACCATGCCTCACTCACACATGCATGATTAATGCCAATGAGAAGTCGAGGGAGGTTCATGGGGATGACATGATCAAATACCTCTCTTTCTCACTCAACCAATGTAGCTGTAAGAGGTAACGAGTTAACTAGGATGACTAGGTAGAGGCTCTGGCATTAGGGAACCATGTTGGCATCACGAAGGGAGCCACCTCAGATCTCCTAGACATGAGTATATCAGGGAGGAAGGTCAAGCTATGAATTCATCTACTGTCTTAGTTCTAAGCATTGATGAGGATGAGCTCCAAAGCCCCACATGGAGATTTGATCCACTAAATGTCATGGTCTGAGGGTCTTGGGGCTTGTGGCTGATAGGCCTCAATTGCTAGTGGAAAATGATCGAATTTAACCATGGATCTGTTCTAAGCAAAGGGATGAGGGTTAAGCTTTAGAACTCACCACGGATCATCCACAGGTGGTGGCACTCACAGAAGGGCATAGCCATGCAGGGCGTACAACAACAAAGAACACATTATGATCATGTGAGAAAGAAAGTAGGCAAGCCTGAACCGGTTCAAATCCACTCAGACCCGAGGTGAACCAGACAATCACACTTGAACTGGATCCAATGAACCATGGGTCAACGGGTGTCCAGGGGCAAGGAGCTAGACCGACCACCCCAAGCTTTGAACTGTGACCCTGAGGCCACGTGTCGTCATCTGATTGGCCCAATGAAGATAAACATCCCAAAAATGTTTAGTTCTTATATAATTCATAGAAATTAGCACGTTTATCAGAAAATTACAAATAAGGTACCAAAATTATAAAAAAATATATAGAACAACATTAAAGCATAATATCAGCCTTTTGATGAACTAATCTCAGTGATATCATGTAATTTGTTAAATGCTTATTTCATGGATAATAAATATCAAATGATAGCCTAAAATTATGATAATATGTCAGTAAATCGATATTCATTCTTATGATCCATCTGATGTCAGTAATTACAATATTAATACACGAAATCATGTAATTTTCTCCATATGGTTAATCAGAGCTAATAACCCTAAATAAAAGGCAATAAATACAGGCATGCTCAATAAATGATGGAATTAATGGAACACCCTCATATCTTTAACTGGAAGTTAATATGGAACTTGATGTCAATTAGATGCATAGAATTCATGTTATATGAAGATGACCCTTAATACATGCGTTGTAACCCTAATATGATCAATGAATGTGACATAGTGTTAATGTGTTCACCTAATGAAGATAAACTTGATTATCAATTAATGAGGTAAAAATATGGAATATGACATCAGTAAGATAATTCAAAAAGATAAGATAAGTAATGGTGGTAATGTCCTAATCAACTAAGCAAACCCTAAAATGGACTTACTAGGGTTAAGATGAGAATATAATGATAGTACATGATCTTGTCATAATCAGGGTTTGACCAAGTGATAGTTGACAAAGATATAGTTGAGGTCAAGAATGTGTTGTTTACATTATCTCTTGATCATGGTATACCATTACCTCTTACTTGACCTATTATATAGTATGCTTTCATTATATGAGTAGTAAACACTAGGCATACGATATTGGATGAAATGATCGTTCTTCTATGATATCTTACTTGATTTTCCATACTTATGTCTATGAACACATCAAACTTAATATGTCTATTCCATTATATGAAAAAACTAAACACTTCGGTAGTATAGTGATTGGAATTGACTTAAATCTTTGGTAGTCGATCAGATTGTACATATGATCAAAGTCTTTGGTAGTCAATCATAAAGGCCTTAATCTTGAGCTCCTTGAGAGTTTAGATAATGCATCCAAACCTATGGCGGTCAATGCATGGATATATAATGAAAAATGAGCTTAAAATAAGTGTTCTCTTTTGTTAATGAATATCTTTGGGCAAGTATACACTTTTTCTTATATTTGTTTAATGCTTCCAAGTATAAGTTTTATATTATTGCCAAGATTAGTAATGAGAGGTATATATAAAAGACACATAGGAATACTTAGTACAATATTCTTGAATATTGTCTTGATGTGTACCACATGTAATATTTTGTTTAGGTTGTGGACACATGATCTTGAAGAACCATGATAGTTGAGAGTTGTTTGACGAGCTGATGTACATGTGAACCTGTTGTCTTAAGATCTTGTTGCTTAGTGGTAGAAAATGTATATGTAATAGTTTAATGTTCAATATGAAATATCAAACATTGTAACAATTCATTATATAATTATTTATTGAGTGGTGAACATGTATTATATGATTTTATTATTGTTCATGTGCATGTGCTACTATTTGTTTCCTTTTGAATTCCTTTGATTTTCATCTTCTTAGCCTAGTGGTGAGTGTTTATATTGAGATTCTCTCTGAGGTAAGGTTTCAATTTGGATATCACACATTAGATTAAGTTTTAGAAAATTCGGGGACATCATAGGTGGTATAAAAGCATGAACAATAGCAAAGACTAATATTTGCTCATTATGCAACTCAAAATTAAAGAAAATCTTGAACTTGAACGTCCTTGGGGTTAGATTAATCATATTATAAAGACTATATCTAACCTAGCCTCTAGTTTAGCACCGAGATGTTAGAGAACTAGTTCTAGACTGGGGCTTGTTGTATAGCAGGTCCTTAGATGTCATTCTTTCCTTATAGTGCAGTGGTATGGGAAATTTCATTATTTGGAAATCATATGATCAAGTGAAGAGAAATCCTAGACATATTTTCTAGAGAAGTTATAGTAGTTTATATCATGTTCTAACACTTTTTACTAGTTTTCATGACACTGTACTCTCTACTATGTGTGGGACACTCATTTTCTAGATTTTGTTTTGGATTCTAATCGGATCGAACCTTGTTAGTTTTCTATAACATGTGTTTTATCATAGAAAAACTATATAATATTGTATTATATATGTAAGTATTACAAAAAATTTGTCCCCACACATGTACGAGTAGGAAGTGGTCATGCAACCTAAGTTAAAGTGAATGACATCAGTCTAGAAGAGAGAGTAGTTCTAGATTAGATGTCTAGAGACTTATTGGAATACATGATAGATGGAATAGATGAATATGTTTAGATGATAATATCTAAGTTGTATATGGATGATATAAGATGAATTGTGATGATATATGTTTGTCTTTGAGGACTTAAGTTTAGTTTTGAGGATTTGAGATAAGTTTTGATGATGCAAGTAACTAGGCTTTTATATGATAAGATATGTTAAGTTAAGATAAGATTGTGAGTCAGCATGAACCTCAAACTCTTTCACAAAGGAGGACCTCTAGTGTTGGGACCAGTTTTAGGGTTAACTCCATTGAGAGTCAGACCCATTAGGAGAAGGTTAGAGAACCTAAACTCCAATATATGATAATGATCAGAAATATGTGATATGATATGTCCTAAACTAGAATACTCCTGAGTGATTGAGATGAGTTGCTTTATGCTTGATTCCTACAGATATCTTGAACGCTAGATGTCATTGGGAGGACTAAATCCTAGAGTCAGAGAGAGGTTGATTATATATACATATTTTAATATGAGAGCCTACCATCTGGGTGAGGGAGAGAGTCCCAAGTCCCTGAAGGAGGTAATTGTATTAATTTCTATGAAGCCTCATGCTTGGGTTGGTGGTTCCTTATTGGAATCTAGTGGTTGTGTTTATAAGAAAATATTTGGGTAAGAATGCCTTTTGGGTAGAGACCTTATAAAGAGAATAAAAATATCATGTTTTGGTTTGTGCTTATGTGGCTAGAGCCAGTAAAGCAATAAACTATTGCCAATGAGGTAGACCTAATAACCCTAGACCAAATATGAAAGATAAAGTTATTACTTAGGAGATACTCACAAAGATGAGTCTACTTAGAGAGGCTAATCACAAGACTACCCTCAGGATAAGGGTTGGGATAACCTCATTGGACTAGATAAAGTTTTGATATATATTTGATGAACCACTAGTATAAGTTTGTTTAACACAACCATGATATAACATGTATAAGAATGTGATCTTATCTTGAGTTATGATATAAAGACATGATATGATGGAGTCCAGCCATAGTAGCTCGGATGGTAAGAGCTCGGTAAGTCCCAATGAAGGACCCAGGTTCAAACCTCACCGAAGGCACTTTGCAAATGCAATCCACACTGATTAGGCATGACAGAGGGGGTGACTGGACCACACCTCTCATGCTTCGAGAGTTTACCACATCGACTTTTGCCGGAATGGGTTCTCTCATTCATAAAAAGAAGACAAGATATGATGGAACCCTAGAGATGGTTTAATAGGTATCAATGCATAGATGGTTAACCATATACATGAATAATGATGATAACATGATATTTCCAGTTAAGCTTGTGATGAAATCACTATTAAATGTTGCAATAAAATATGGACAATGAAATAAGATCATATGAATGAAACATGTTACATGAGGTGTTAATCTTAATGCATAATACATAGGAAAAATATAGTTCGATAGTTAGCACAACATCACGATTATGACAACTTGATATGATCTATATGGATAAAGCGGGTTAACTATAGTTAAATCCCACCTAAAAGACATATGTTAATGTTGAATATGTTCTAACAATTAGCTCAATAAAATGTTGGTGACACCTTGATATAATGGGTTAACTTTATTTAACTCCTTTTGAACATGGTAATATGATGTGGGAACCCTAATGCATGGGTACAGATAAGGATGCAACCCTAACATATTAGATATGTCATGACATGACTAGAGTTTCTAAACGCTAGTTTCAATATTTTATGAAGGGGTATTTACCCTAGATGTTTTAAAACCTCCTAATAGTAGTTTTGATATGATTATTAGGCCTTATTTTAGGATATGTTGCACACAAAGTGGTGTCCTACATATGGATGAAGACCTTTAATTTTTTTTCCTAAAGTAAGAGAATGGCTTAATTTTGAGGATAAAATTTCTTTTAAGTAGTATATGATGTGATAGAGTGGATTTTTGTCTTAATTTCATGGATGAAATTTCTTCTTAGGTGTGTAGGATGTGATGGATTGGACTTTTGGAAATTGATTGGTGTTGACATAATGTTTTGTGCCCTTAATATATGTCTTTTAGAAGTGTTTAATTGATTGACTAAGTATCAATATATAGGACCCAACTTTGGATATGATGTATATTTGATAGAAATGAATCTAAGTTAGTTTCATGATGGTTGGATGTTTATACAAGGACTTATTTGTAATCAAAGTTTGGTAAATAATTAGTATGTTGATGATATTATAATTAGGCTACAATGTGATGGACTATGTTTTTGAGTGACATCTGTGTTAAAGTACCATTTAAAAGGAGAAACCACAGATCGAGAACGTGGGAGACTTCGTATCCCTTGGATGGTCAGGTGTGAGAGTTAAGATTTTGTATTCTATCTACCAATTAGACAAGGCAGTGAAGCTTTTTGGTGCTCTAACCTCCCCACCATTACACGACGTGATCATGGCATGAGGAAGATATGTGAATGGGTGGTTGTCTTAGCCCTTCAGAGACCTACTGACCAACCCCTCACATGAGTACCACTCCAAGGCTTCTCCGTCGTCACCTATAGGAGATTGAAGTATGGGGAAAAGACCTCAACACATCAAATCCTACTGATATACATTAGAACCCATTTGTTGGGTGAGGTTGGCAGAGATGGAGGAGTTGTCATTTGAGAATAAGAAAAGAAGGAAGGTAGGCTATGGAGGAGCTGTGATGTCCCCAAATATTCAAAAACTTAATATGATGTGTGACGTCCAAAATGAAACCATCACCTTTGCAAGAATCCCAATTTAAACAGGACTCACGAGATTAAGAAGAAGAAAATAAAGGTAGTCAGAAGGAAAAAATAGTAGCACATGTACATGAACAATAATAAAACCATACAAAACATCTTCACCATTCAACATATAATTGCATAATGAATTGTTACCACATTTGATATTACACAATAACAACAAACCTTTTACATATACATGTATTACACTAACAATACGATCTTAAGAAAACAAGTCCACCTTTACATCAGCTCGCCATACAACTCTCAACTAACCTGGATCTTCAAGGGCATATCCAAAACCTAAACAAAAGATTACATGTGGTACATGCCACCACAATATTCAAGAATATTTTGCTGAGTATGCCTACATGTCTTTTTAAATACCCCTCATTACTAAGCATGACAATAAGATAAAACTAATACTTGGTTGTTATAAAGAAATATAAGAAAAAGCATATACTTGCACAAAGATGTTCATTAACAAAAGAGAACACATATGTTAGGAACTTTTCCATTATATCATCCATGCATTGCCCGCCGAAGGTTGAATGAACTGAAGGACTTATGATCAACTACCAAAGAGTTGGATCATTGCATAATTTGTTCAGACATACAAAGAGTTGGATCACTTCCAATTACTTGACTACCAAAGAGTTGAAGTACTTTGTTTCCATCACTTGAACACCAAAGAGACGAAGTTCTTAGATATAACGGAACAAATATATTATGTTTGATGTGCTCACATCCATAAGTATGGAAAATCAAGCAAGATATCATACAAGAAAAATCATTTCATCAAATATCATATGCCAAGTGTTTACTACACATATAATGCAAGCATATTGTATAATAAGCCAAGTAAGAGGTAATGGCATACCTTTATCAAGATATTCTAATCACCACATATGTTTCTCAGGTCAACTGTATCCTTGGTCAAACCCTGATTAAGACAAGATCACATATACCATCAGGTTCTCATCCTCTTACATCTCATTTTAACCCTTTTTATGTTCATTAGGATTTTCTTAGTTCATTAGGATATTCTCATAATTACTTATATTCTCATCGTGGTACTAGGTCACCGATCGTAGATTCTAAATTAGGGTACGTCATTTGAACATCTGGTTCCATATCACTTTTCACATATATGAACCCTAGTTTATATTCATTAATCCAATTAGGGTTTCAAACTACATATTATGAGGAATCACCATGTAACATGAATTATATGCACATTATTGATCTTAGAGTTACATATTATCTTCCAATTATAGATACAAGCTTACTATGCAATTTTTAGGATTTCTTGAGCATCTTAGTAATCATTCCATATTAATTAGGGTTATTATCCATAATTTACCATTTAAAGCAAATTACATGATTTCAGTTTAAAACATCAACACATTTTACATCGTATGGATTATATTTTTAGCATTCAGATAGATTGATACAAAACATCTATCTTCTCTCTGAAATCCTCCTAAGCCCATTCCCTAGTTACTACCCAAAGGAAAGTCCCCTCATGAGAACTTCATCACACCAGTCCTCTAAAAGTCAAGATCTTTCTTCATCAATTTCGAAAAGTGTGTAGATGTGCTGCTTTTCGAGCATCTTATTGTCACATGGGATGTTGAAAAAAGATTGACTCAATCCATGGTTCGAAAAGATGGGTTTGATTCTCTTTCTGATTTAACAAAGAAAAATAATTCATGGTTGAGGCACACTCTTCCATCTCATGAAATAACTACTGCAATAGCAGAAATTGGGTACTTAAGGGCAAGCGTTCCCCTTCATTGAACTGTCTGCACTTTCTAGGGCATACCCGATCATCTGGCAGGACCCAATGTAAAAAGCCCCCCCCCCCACCTGACTTCAAACCATATGCTAGCTTACAGAACTACCATAACATTTAAGATCTACTAGTGCATTGTCATGATTTTGGGTCATCATCTAATATTTAGTACACATTATGCAAGTGTAAGAGATATAATATCATATCACTATGATTAGTGCATCAAATGCTTGATATTATCATTCCACCATGTTCTATTCATTTTTTTGAGAATTTTTGGTATATTATTTGTATTTTTCTGACAAGCAGGCTATTTTCTATGATTTATCTAAGAATTGTGAGTTTTTGAGATAATCGGGTCTCGCCACGTGGCTTAGACTTGTTCAGCTATGCAACGATCTGCCTGAGATTGGGCCGCCCGATATGGGATGGTTCACACATGGTTCTTCAAGTTCAGGCCCCACTTCTTCTACCATTTCTCACATATTGCAAACTCTTCTCTATTTCTGTAGGGCGCCACCACTGGATCAGACCTCGATGAGGGATTCTCTACCTCTAGGTATTCCTTGAGATCTCCTTATGATGCCAGAAGCTATGGGGATGCGATCAGGACCTCCACAGCTCCTTGGTTTCCTACCCTTGGCTATGTATCTCCTTCCCCTATGGGATCACCAACGTCGGCCCTACTGTGGAGGGGCAAACGGGCCAACATGACTAGGTTCATCTTGGCACCCGTGAATGGTCTCCAAAGCCTTCTTGATGTTTGTAGGGACCCTTACTTGACCACTATTTGAGGTGGGTGAAGGCCAAGACTCCTCTTCATATATCTACCTCCACCGCCAATGACATGGGCTCATCAGCTCATCTTTCGCCACATCAAGGTCTGAGTATGCCCTTACACGGATGCCTCCCTTGAGCTTTGTTTTCCCTTTGTTGTCCACCTTTAGTTTGCTCCCTGTACCCCCTCACTAGTCTTCTCACCGTGGAGAAGAAGCAGTGAGAGATGGGGGACTCGATCTCTCTTTATGCTTCACCACAAGATATGCTATCAAGGACAAGATGGAAGTGCTCGATAAGATGAGGCTCACTAGTCTCCTACTCCATTCGTCCCACAATCATGGATCGTGACAGTGTAGACGGTCATTGGGATCCTTGCTCCATGGTCTTTAATGGTTTCAAGGTAGGGGATAACCTTCTATATCTCCAAAATGAGCCATCCAACAGTCTCCAGGATACCACTGTATCGATCTGTGACTTCACAACCAGCAGAGCGCATGACACTGCCCAACATAGGCTAAGATATTAAATTTGATCCATCAACAATCAATAATGCCCATTATTTCACAAAAATAAAACCTAAATAACTCCCTCTAGGATACTCCAATTGCCACAAAATTGTAACCATAGCTTTAATACCTCTTAAGCTACATTCTACTCAAATTTGGTGACAAAACGCATCTATTTGATGATCTAATTAAATGCTCCAAAGAGACATATATTAAGGGGTATGAATCATAAGATCAACATCAAGGAACCCTTCAAATTTACCAAAATGCTTGGAACTATCAAAATAACTCAATCATATGGATTCAAAAGAGCACTCTATCACATCCTACACACCTTAAAGGAAATTTTGTCCTCAAAATTAAGCCAAAATCTAGTCCATCACATCATATACATCTTAAAAGAAATTTCATCCTTAAAATCAAGCCATTACATTATTCTAAGAAAAAGCCCAAAACGGGTCTTCACCCACATGTGGGGCACCACTCTAGGTACAACATATCCACACAAAATACCTAGAACTATATATCAAAAGCACTTCTATGAGATTTTATGAGCATTTAAGGTGAACCCCTCAACATATAACATGATGTAGATTGTTAGGCTGTTACATTTCCAATTAGGAGTTTGTACTAATTTCACCCAAGTATAATATTCAAACAATATATTATACAAGACATTTTTCACATTTTAGGATTTACATCCTCATTTTATACACACATTAGGTTCTAACATTATTTACTCATTTTGGGAAGAGTTATTTATAATTAACTCAATTTTTATCTATATAGTTCATAACAAGGTGCCCTCGTAATTATATTGTGCACAATTTTCAGACTATATTCAACATATTTATTAAGCACTAACATTATCACTGCTTAGAATATATCATTAAAATTATCTCATTTCACTTTCATGTTAAGTTACAAGTTTATTAGTGAATTTATCACTAGATTCACCAACCATATTATGTCATCACTATTCATGTAACACGTATCACTAGTGTCATCTCATTGTACTTTCTCATATTAATGTTGTAAACTCTATTAGAGATTCGTCATGAGATTAGCCAACTATTCATATTATCATCTTTATTCATGTATATGGTAAACCATGTATACATAAAGATCTATCAAACCATCACTAGGGTTTTCCACTATGTCATATTCAAAAGTAAAATCTCAAGATCAGATCACATTGTTAACTATGTTATATCATGGTTGTACTAAACCAAATTATGTGAGTGGCTCCTCAAACATATATCAAAACTTCATCTAGTCCAATTGAGGTTCTCCTGAACCATATCATGAGGGTAACTCTATCCCCAGTGTATCTGAGCTCACACATTTGTATGAGTATCTCATATGCATATACTTTATCTTCCCTCTTGTTCTAGGGTTCTCAGGTCTACCTCATTGTCATTAGTAATTAACTTCACAAGATCTAGCCACATTAGCACAAACCAAAACATACTATGACATTCTCTTCATAGGTTCTATACTCATGAATCACGCTCACACGAAACTCTCTTATATATACAACCACAAGATTCCTACAAGGACCACCAACCCAAGCATGAGGCTTCAAATAAACTAAAAAATAGCTACCTCCTTCAGGGTCTTGGGACTCTCTCCCCCTCACCTATATGGTAGGTTCTCATATCCATGTTCACATATGTACATATAACTAGCTTGTCTCTGACTCTAGGGTTTGGTCTTCCCAAGGACATCTAGGGTTCAATAAGACTATAGGAATCATGCACAAAGGAACCCATCTCAATCAATCAAGAGTAGTCTTATTTAGGACATATCACAACACATATTTCTCATAATTCTCATATTTTGGAGTTTAGGTTATCTAATATTTTCCCTCTGGGTTTCTCACTCTAGAGTTAACCCTAAAATTGGTCTTAACACTAGATGTCCTCCTTCATAAAAGAGATTGAGGCTCTTGCTGATTCACAACCTTGTCTTACATAGATTATGTAACTTATCTTATCTCATAAAAACCTATGTACTTGCATCATCAACTTATTTCAAAACCTCAAATCTAAATGCATATCCTAAAATACAAACATATATCATCATAAACTATCTTATATCATCTATAAACATCTTCGATCATCATCTAATCTTATTCCATCTATCTCATATTCCAACAAGGCTCTAGACATCTAATCTAGAACTACTCTCTATTCTAGACTAATGTCATTCACTTTCACTTATGTTGCATGACCACATCCTACTCGTACATGTGTGGGCACACATTTTTGTAATACTTACATATATAATAAAATATTATATATTTTTTCTCTGATAAAAATTGCATCAGAGTAAACTATCAAGGTTCAATCCAATTGGATTCAAAAACCAAATCTAGAAAATGAGTGTACCACACATAGAAGAGAGTACAGTGCCATGAAAACTAGTGAAAATGGTGAAAACATAGTGTAGACTAGTGTAGATACCCTAGACAATGAGCGTCATATGCCTAGGATCTCTCTTCCCTTGATGTACGCCATTTCCAAATAGTGAAATTTCCCATACCACAACACTATAAGATAAGAACAACATCTAATGACCTACTATACAACAAGCACCAATCTAGACATAGCTCTTAGACATCTAGGTTCTAACCTAGAGGCTAGGTCAGATCTAGTCCCTAAAGGATGACTAATATAACCCTAAAAGATTTATTTCAAGTTCAACGTTCTTTAGCTTTAAGTTGCATAATCAGAAAATGTCATGCTTTGTTATTGTTCATGATCTTATATCATCTATGAAGTCCCCGTATTTTCTAAAACTTAATCTAATGTGTGATGTTTAAATTGAAATCCTCACCTCAACAAGAATCCCAAATTAAACACCACACACTAGGATAAGAAGAAGAAAATCAAGGGAGTCAGAAGGTAACAACAGTAGCACATGTACATGAACAATAACAAAACCATACAACACATGTTCTCCGTTCAACATATAATTACATAATGAATTGTTAAAACATTTGATATTACACATTAAACATCAAAAATTTTACATATACATGTACTACACTAACAACATGATCTTAAGACAACATGTCCACCTATACATCAGCTCGCCACACAACTCTCAACTATATTTGATCTTCAAGAGCATAGGCACAACCAAAACAAAGGATTACATGTGGTTCACATCAACACAATATTTAAGAATATTGTACTTAGTATGCCTACATGTCTTCTTATGTACCTCCCATTACTAAGCTTGGTAATAAGATAAAACTAATACTTGGCAGCTATAAAGAAATATAAGAATAAGCATATACTTGCACAAAGATGTTCATTACGAAAAGAGAGTTTAGGGACATTACCATTATGTCATCCATGTAATTATGACGAAGGCTGAATGCATTGAAGGCATTATGATCGAATACCAAAGAGTTGGATCATTTCATAATGTGATTAGACTTCTAAATAGTTGGATATACTGGACTACCAAAGAGTTAAAGTACTTTATTTCCAACACTTGACTACCGAAGTGTTGATGTTCTTAGATATAATGGAACAAACATATTATATTTGATGTGTTCATGACCATAAGTATGTAAAATCAAAAAAAAGATATCATACAAGAACAATAATTTCATCCAATTTCATATTCCAAGTGTTTATTACACATATAATGTACGCATATTGTATAATAAACCAAGTAAAAGGTAATGGCATACCTTGATCAAGTATTCTAATCACCACATATGCTCCTCAGGTCAACTATATCCTTGGTAAAATCTTGATTAAGACAAGATCACATATACCATTAGGCTCTCATCCTCTTACATGTCATCTCAACCCCAATTACATTCATTAGGGTTTCCTTAGTTCATTAGGAAATTCTCATAATTACTTGTATTCTCATAGTGGTATGAGGTTACTGATCTTAGATTCTTAATTATGATACATCATTTGAACATCGGGTTCCGTATCACTTTTCACATATATTAACCCTAGGTTATATTCATTAATCCATTTAGGGTTTCAAACTACATATTATGAGGCATCACCATGTAACATGTATTATATGCACATTATTGATCTTAGAGTTACATATTATCTTTCAATTACAGATACAAGATTACCCTACAATTTTTAGGGTTTCTTGAGCATCTTAGTAATTATTGCATATTAATTAGTGTTATTAGTCCTAATTAGCAATATAAAGAAAATTACATGATTTCGAGTTAAAACATCACCATGTTTGACATCATATGGTTTATACATGACCATTTAAGAGATACTGGTACATTGCCATTATTTGGGTCATAATCTACTATTTATTACACATTATACAAGTGTAAAAGATCTTATGTTATATCACTGTGATTAGTGCATCAAAATCCTGCTATTATAATTCCACTATGTTCTACTCATTTTTATGAGATTTTCAATATATTATTTGTATTTTTCTAATATGCGGGCTATTTTGTATGATTTATCTAAGAATTGTATGTTTTTGAGATATTTACCTCAAGCGAACAATCAGGTCTTGCCACATCTCTCTAACTTATTTAGCTACACAACAATATTCCCGAGCTTGGGACACCCAATTCATGATAGTTCATGAGTGGTTCTGCCGGTTCAGGCCCCTCTTCTTCTCCCATTTCTTACGTATCGCAGACTCTTCTCAAATTCTACCGGGCGCCGCCACTGGATCAGACCTCGACGAGGGATCCTCTACCTCTAGGTATTCCTCACGATATCCTCATGATGCCAGAAGCTTCGGGGTTGTCACAAAGACCTCCACGGCTCCTTAGTTTCCTGCCCTCGGCTCCATTTCTCCTACACCTATGGGATCTCCAACATCGACCCTGTTGTAGAGGGGTAAAAGAGCTAACAGGCCTAGGTTCATCTCCGTATATAATAAAGGCCTCCTAAACCTTATCGATGTTCGTAGGAACTTATATGAGACCACTATTTGAGGTGGGTGAAGGCCAAGACTTCTCTTTTTATCTCTACCTCATCCATCGGCGACATGGGCTCATTACCTACTCTTCCACCACATCAAGGACTGAGTATGCCCTTATACGATTGCCCTGACCTCGAGCGTTGTTTTCCCTTTGTTATCCTCCTTCAGCTTGCTCCCTATACCTCCTCACTAGTCTACACACTACAGAGGAGAAGTAGAAAGACATGGGGGACTCACTTTCTCTCTATGCTTCACCAAAAGCTATGCTATCAAGGCCATGATGGAAGTGCTTGATAAGGCGAGGCCAACCACCCAGTCTCCAGCGCCATCTGTCCCACTATAAGGGATCGTGACAGAGTAGACGAGCGCTGGGTTCCTTGCTCCATGATCTTGAGCGGATTCAAGGTATGGGATAGACATCTATCCATCCAAAATGAGCCATCCAACGGTCTATAGGATTCCACAGTATCAATCCATGACTTCACTTCCAGTAGAGTGTGTGACACTGCCTAACATAGCCTAATATATTAAACTTTGGTCCATCAACAATCAATAATGCCCATTATTTCACAAAGATCAAACCTAAATAACTCCCTATAGGATACTCCAATTGCCACCAAATTTTATCCATAGCTTTAATTCCTCTCAAGCTATATTGTACTCAAATTTGGTGACAAAACTCAGCTATTGATGATCCAATTAAATACTCCAAAGAGGCATATATTGAGGGGTATAAATCATAAGATCAACATCAAGGAACACTTCAACTTTACCAAAATGCTTGGAACTCTCAAAATAACTCAGTCATATCAATTCAAAATAGCACACTATCATAGGAGCCACCTCGACATGAAGAGCTTCCTCATGGTGGCAGCATCGTGTGGAAGAACCGTGCCTCACGCACGCAGGCATGATTAATGTCAATGAGCATTTGAGGGAGGTTTTTGGGGACGACAAGATCAAATAACCCTCTTTCCATCTCATCCACTATAGTTGTAAGAGGCAACATGTTTACCACGGAGGCCAGGTAGAGACTCCAGCATCAGGGCACCATGTTGGTAGTGTGAAGGGAGCCACCTTAGATCTGCTGGACTTGAGTAGAATAAGGAGGAAGGTCAGGATCCTAATTCCTCTACTGTATTAGTTCTGATCATTGATGAGGATGAGCTCTGGAGTCCCACTAAGAGATTCAGCCCACTTAATGTCATGGCCTGAGGATCTTGGGGATCATGGGTGATAAGCCATTATGCCTCATGGAAGATGATTGAATCTAACTTTGGGATCTATTCTGAGCAAAGGGATGAGGGTCAAGATTTAGAACTCACAAAAGATCTTCCCCAGGTGGTGATGCTCATGGACAGGCACAACCTAGCAGAGCGTACAACGGTGGAGAATGTGTTCTGTCACATGGGAAAGAAAGGGGGCAAGCGTGAACTGTATCAAAGGCACTCAGACCCGAGGTGAACCATACAATCACATCTAAACTGGATCCAATGAATTGTGACTCAATTTGGGTCCAAGAGCCAGGAGCCAGACTGGCCACCCCAAACCTTAAGCCACGACCCTGAGGCCACATGTCGGCATCCGACTTGCCCAATGAAGGTAAATATCCCTAAAATGCTCAGTTCTTATATAATTCATAGAAATTAGCATTTTTATCAAACAATTACAAACAAGGTACCACAATTCTCAGAAAAATGTTTTGAGCAACGTGAAAGCATAATATCAGGCTTTTGATGCACTAATATTAGAGATATCATGTAAGTTGTGAAATGCTTATTTCATGGATAATAAATATCAAATGATAGCCTAAAATTATGATAATATGTCAATAAATCCATATTCATGCTTATGATCCATCTAATGTCTGTAATTACAATATCGATGCATGAAATCATGTAATTTGCTCCATATGGCTAATCAAGGCTAATAACCCTAAATAAAATGCGATAAATACATACTGCTCAATAAATGATGGAATTTATGGAACACCCTCATATCTGTAACTTGAAGTTAATATGGAATTTGATATCAGTTAGATTCATATAATTGATGTTGTATGAAGATGACCCTTAATACATGTGTTGTAACCCTAATCAGATCAATGAATGTGGCATAGTTTTAATATGTTCACTTAATTATGAAAAACATGATTATTAGTTAATGAGGAAATAATATGGAATATGTCATCAGTAAGATAATTCCAAGAAGATAAGATAAGAAATGATGGGACTTTCATAATCAACTAAGCAAACCCTAAAATGGACGTACTAGGGTTAAGATGAGAATCTAATGATAGTACATGATCTTGTCTTAATCAGGGTTTGACCAAGAGTGATAGTTGACAAAGATATAGTTGAGATCAAGAATGTGTGGCTTAGATTATCTCTTGATCAAGGTATGCCATTACATCTTACTTGGCTTATTGTACAATATGCTTTCATTATATGAGTAGTAAACACTTGGCATATGATATTGGATGAAATGATTGTTATTGTATGATATCTTGCTTGATTTTCCATACTTATAGCTATGAACACATCAAACACAATATATCTATTCCATTATATGATAGCACTAAAGTCTTTGGTAATACAATGCTTGGAAGTGACTCAACTCTTTGGTAGTTGGTCACATTGTACATATGATCTAACTCTTTGGTAGTCGGTCATAAAGGACTTAATCTTGAGCTCCTTGAGAGTCAAGAGAATGCAACAAAACCTTCGGCGGTTAATGTATGAATATATAATGGAAAATGAGCTTAAAATATGTGATATCTTTTCTTAATGAATATCTTTGTGCAAGTATATGATTTTTCTTATATTTGTTTAATGTTGCCAAGTATTAGTTTTATTATATTTTCAAGCTTAGTAATGAGACGTATATATAAAAGACATGTAGGCATACTCAATACAATATTCTCGAATATTTTTCTAACTTGTACCACATGTAATCTTTTGTTTAGGTTGTGGACACATGATCATCAAGAACCAGGATAGTTGAAAGTTGTGTGATGAGTTGATGTACAGGTGGACCTATTGTATTAAGATCATGTTGTTTAGTTGTAGTATATATGTAATAATTTGTTGTTCAATATGTAATATTAAACGTTGTAACAAATCATTATGTAATTATATGTTGAATGGTGAACATGTGTTGTATGGTTTTATTATTTTTCATGTGCATGTGCTATTGTTTATTTTCTTTGACTTCCTCTGATTTTCTTCTCCTTATCCTAGTGTGGGGTGTTTAAATTGAGATTCTCACTGAGGTAAGGTTTCAATTTATATGTCATACATTAGATTAAGTTTTAGAAATTCTTGGGACGTCACAGTTTGAGTCGTACCACTCAAATTCCAAATGACCACCGCTTGGTCGTAATCAGTTCCATATAAGATCAAGGAAAAGCCAGACTCTAAGATATTTTCCAAACTCGATTAGTATGAGTCTGCACTTACAGTGAAATCTTAGTAAAACTACAAAACAACAACATATAGTCATATAAAAAACTAGCCCACCTTTGTATAGGTCACAACACTAGAAACCAAGGTATAAAATGTAAAACCTTTAGCACATGATAATCACTGAGACACGACTATAGTCATTCTCCAAAAGAGGGCTAGGTATGACCACAATCATACTCCCTAAACTCTTAAAGTTAGGATATTAAGTACCCCACATATTCAACAATATGCACTCTGAGTTTCCCTTAGGAATACTCATTTCACCATCCAACAAGTTCTGACATTGAAAATGGCCCTATGGTGTAGGGCACTACATAATTAGGGTTAAATTTGATTAGTTATTTCCCAATTGGGTGAATTAAAGCTTCATAATACAAATAGACATGCAAACCCTAATTCATTTCTATAAAGTGTATACACATTGCAACTTCAAAATATATAAACCTATGAGGTATTAATGTTAACCACATTATCACATGATATCACTCATTGCATAATAAGAAACCATATGTGTCATTATATTATTTCAAGATATCTATTTCTTATCACATGTTCTAGGGTTTCAACCCTTACTAGAACATGAAAAGGATTTTACCTCAACTAGGGCTCAAACATGCCCAAAGGTCATCAAGACCATCACATTAAACCCTACAAGATTATCATTATCAATATAAGCCTTAAACAAGATTCAAAAGATCATCAACACATATGTATCCCATAGGTTAAACATGGTAATGTACTATGGTATTCAATTAGAACTACATTGAGGTTGTAATACATTGTCACATTAATCATTTAAGATGTATAATTTTAACCAAACATCATCATTTATCCATATTATAGTTGGTGCAGATAATCATGTTTCATTAAAGGTACACATTCACTTGTCATGGTGATTTTACCACATATTCATTTGAGGGTAAAGTTAAGACTACAAGTTCAATGTTGTTGTACCATTGAATTCTCATTTTTAGAGCCCACTTATAATACTATGGAATTCACTCTAATCCGATTATTGTTGAAGCATCCAATCTCATTCATTGGATTGTGTTCAATATTCAAAAACATCAGTTAGGGTATAAGTCCAACTATAAAATTCTACCCTAACATAGGGTATTAGTTTAAACTCCACCATGGGCATCGACCTATCACCAACATGGTGTAATGGTTCTAACACTAGCATGATGTATTGGTTTGCCAACATCAGGGTGTGTCGACTTAATGTCCACATAGGTGTAACAATTTAACACTCTAATAATATATCGATTTAACACCAACAAAAGTATGTCAGCCTATCATCACCAAGGGAGTATCGGCCATAAGCCGTCACGGGATATAACTATGGTTGGGTGTCGATCATAGACCTTCATGGGTCATTTCTATGGCTAGGACATTGTCTTGACATCAACATGGTGTCTCTATCTATCCACCACATGGGGCATCAATTGTGACTTATCATAGGATATAGGTATTAGCATCCACCAACCATGTTATGAACCTATTACGAACAAGGTATAATGGGTTTAACACCATCCTAGAGTGTCGACCTAACATCTTCATAGTGTGTCGGCCAAACATTAACTTAGGATTATGGCCTAACAATCATGTAGGGTGTGTCGATCACACAATGCTCAGCTAGTGTATTGGTTACAAACTGTCTTGGTTTATAACCATGGCTAAGATGTCGGCCTAACACCAATATAGGATATCAACTCTATATCAATCATGTGTATCGTCTACCAACTGTCACAAGTTGTAACTATGTCTAGGATGCAAGCCATCATAGTTTACCCCTTATGTTTAGGGTATCGACCATAAGCCATTATGGATTACAACCATGACTTAACCAAGGCGTCGGGCACAACAATACATGGCTATGTTCATCACCAACATGATCAAGGTCGAGATAGTGAAAGGAAAGGTCTAGAACAAAAAGAAACTCTGCCATTACCATGATGAGAACTTAACAAGGTAGGCTCATAATCTTGTTTCTATATACAAGAATCATCATTTGTAAGCAAGAGCAGAAGCAAATCAGCTTGGAGTAAGCAATATAAGTGAAGAACGTATATTACTCTCCTCTACTGATAAGAACAGACATATAGCAATAAGAATCGCAAGTAAGGAAGGCAAGGAAACCGAAATTTTAGATCTAAACTCAGCCAACTAGGTACCCTTCTCCTTAAGGAAGTAAAACCCTATAAGAAGAAACATTAAGGATAGCTTATTGAGTTCTAGAGCATCTTGTACCATGGAACAACAAAGTTCCGACATGTAGAGAGGTAGGAGGAAGAAGAACAAAGAAGAAAACATAGTAAAGAAATAACTATTTACTTGTTCAAGTCAAGTTCAACAAGAGGATGTTTTAGAAACCCTAGTAGAAAGAAAATCAAAACCCTAGATGCTCCTTCCAAGATGATCGCCTTCTTCTTCTACCTTGGATAGGTTCTTCATAGTAGAACAAAAAGAGAATGAGGTTCTTCAAAAGAGAAAAGTAGTAGAGAGAAAAAGGCTTTGTTTTGGGCATAAGGATAAGGATATATACTTTAAGGGATAAGGTTAAGAATAAGCATGAGGTGTACGAACGATTCTCCATGTGTCCATCACTTAAAGTTTACATGGATAAGAAAATAGAAATTCCACCAACTATTGGGGACTTCTGGACCATCAGCCAATTGTCACAGAACCAGAATCCCAATCCAATGAACTAAACGAATACCAAAGGAAACATGCGGAAGCGTAAATCTTAGCACACATGAACAAATAACAAGATAAAGGCACTAACATAGTCTCAACATTCAACAAGTATAAATTATACAAGGTAGATCATATTCATGAGTTCAATTACACATTTCCTAAGTCAAGGTATAAGTCATTTATGTGCACTAAATATAGATCTTACAATAAGTACAACTAGCATAGCTCACCAATTCGATCAACCTTCTAACCTAAAAACAAAATATGAGAAATGGGTCAACGCACGAGGTGTTGAGTATGGGGCAGAAAGATACATATATATGTATAAACTTTGCATAATTTGAAAAGATTTCAAGACTAAACAAACGAGAATAAACATGTTAACTATTTAACAAATTTTGAAACCATATTTATGTCGTTTCACTCCATTACACCACAATATCAAGCATGTTTAAGGCCTTTAACCCTCTTCCCGTCGGAAGGGTCCATAAGGGTACTCGAGATTAGTTTACACTTTTATATGAGAGAGACCACAAGGCCATAGCCAAGAGATAACCCTTTATTAACAATATTATAATGTAGTTCGATATATATACTTGTGTTCAAGTTATAAAACCAATGAGGTAAACATCGAGTAAGACATAGAAATACTACATGGCAATATTTGAGAAAGCAAACAAACAAGCATACAATACATGTCTTTTAAAGCAAGAAAGTGATATTCATATAACTAGATAAGGACCATACCTGATTCAGATATTTCATAACCTAACATAACCTTTAACATAAAGGCACAAGCCAAACATGATTAAGAGCAAAATTATATACATCCATTAGATTCTCATCATTAACCCTAAATATCTTCATTTTAGGGTTTTGGCCAAGTTAGGTTACAAGTAGCTTATTGGTACATTTGATGACCTTATACTGATTTAGATTCCAACTTGTGGGTGTGGTTCAAGTGTCATGCCATTACGACTTTCCATGCAATTTGTGACGTCCCCGAATTTTGATTTCTCCACACCCTATTGGGAATGAGATGTCAGAATCTGAAAACATCATCCAATCATATGGGAAAGCGATGCGGAAGAATAATACGCATACATGAACATACAACCATAACATTTCTCAACATTCAACATGTATATTTATACAACCTAAATTATTACACAATGATTTACAATTACATATTGAATGAAGATTCTATAGTTTAAGAACATGTATGCTAAACTAGGATCTACACAATAGGTACAACCTGTACAAATTGCTCACATCCTGTACTTTTTCTCCTATGCTATCTCTGAACCTAAAACATACGTGAAACAGTGAATCAACACACAAGGTGTTGTGCACGTGGGTAGAAAGATACATACTAATATGTTTGCATAATTGAAATAACTTGAGAAAGAAAGATTAAAAGAAAACATTATTCAAAGCGATAATCAAGTAAACATTCCTTTTATTGCTTTCACTTTGATGCGGTTGTACTACACATACTTGCACTTGACTTACATCTAGTGTGGGCAATATAGTATCATCATACATCTAACATGGGCCAAGGAATCATACATCCATGTTAGGCAACATGCATCCACACCAGGCTATGTGCTCTAGTAGCTACAACCCATCATACTCATTTATGTTCTATTAGATTTGGCAAAGTATAACTCATACTAGTTCAACCAAGCAATCATATCCAAATACGAGCATTCAAGATATTGCATATCATAGGCAACCAGAAAACTAGTCTTATACTTAATAAATCCCACGTACCTGAGTTCAGAGATTTATAATCATTCTTGCTCATCTAGATATCTGGTCATCACCTGGTTAATAACAAAATCATATACTAGCATCAGCTTCTGATCATATTAACCCTAGTCGTGTTCATTTTAGGGTTTACTTAGATCATTATGTTATTCTCATGATTACTTGTATTCTTACCTTATATTTATCTTACTGATGTCATTTTCTAGATTACAGTTCATCAACTAGATATACTCATGTGTCACATTATTATATGGACATATTTAACATTATGTCACTTTCATTAACCATATTAGGGTCACATCACATGTATTAAGGGTGCTCTTCATATAACATACATTCTATGCATCACCATGATCTCATAATTAAATCTGAGTTTCCAAATACATATATGAGCTTACTCTGTAAATTTCATCATTTATTGAGCATGCATGTATTTATTACATTTTCTTTAGGGTTATTAGCCCTAATTAGCCATATGGAGAAAATTCCATGATTTCATACATCAACATGACCATAAATGGCATCATATGCATTATAAACGTGAATATAGACTTACTGACATGATATCATAATTTTTAGAATTTTGTTTTTTTGAAGGTGTCATGCCTGACTTTATTATGGTGGCCAATCGGCCCTAGCAAGGTTCAAATACAAACAGGGAAACGAAGAAACTAAATCAACAGACTCGACTAACCCACGACGGGTATCATTAGCTATAGCATTAGCTAAACCATTACTACTGCGACTCCTAAATGATAAAGAGAAAGAATTAAGGCTGCCTATGAGCCACCTAATGTCCTCCAGAATTCCTCCCAAATAATCTTTCCTCGTGCCATCTCTGTGGTAGGCAAAGGCCACCACCTGCGAGTCTATCTCAGCCTCCACGTCACGCCATGCATGCTTCTTCAGCCATAGGCAGGCTTCACATAAACTTAAAGCCTCCGCTATGTCTGAATCTTTCCATCCAAGCCAACGTTTGCTACCAATACCCAATATGTTACCGCTTCTGTCTCGGAGCACCCAACCTGCCGCCGTAGTGCCGTCCTCGCCTACCGATGCGTCGACGTTCAACTTTGTTTTGCCTATCGCTGGAGCTAGCCATTTTCCTTGCTGGGCTGGAGTCGCGTGCCGTGCGCCTTGGCTGCTGGACGCCG
Source organism: Alisma plantago-aquatica (assembly GCA_963693085.1). Taxonomy (NCBI): domain Eukaryota; kingdom Viridiplantae; phylum Streptophyta; class Magnoliopsida; order Alismatales; family Alismataceae; genus Alisma; species Alisma plantago-aquatica. The sequence continues at coordinate 600,293,955 of OY856410.1, read as the reverse complement.
CCTTCATGGTGCTATAGTCACGTAATAATGCCAACAGGCCTATCCTTATAGCTGCACCGTTTTGGTTTTGTTTCTTGTAGACACGGGCGTTCTACAAGGTCCATGCCGCCCAAGATGTGGCAACCAACTCCTCTCTTTTGTTCTTGTCCTCTGTGCTCATGATGGTGGTAATGGCCTCCATGATCGTGAGGTCTTTTACCCTGTCCACAATGTCCCTCGTAGATCACGCCTCTTGTTCCCAAAGCTCGATGGCGCTTGGGCATCTGAACATCATATGTGTGATTGACTCCCTTTCCGAGTAGCACAACAAACACTTGCCATCTGTATTGCAGTGTCTGTCATATAGTCTACCCATAGTTGCCGATCCTCCCGTAGCTGCCCGCCACATAAAGTGTGCCGCCTTTGGAGCCAACCCGCTCCTCCATATCAATCTCCACGTGCAATCCCCCGGCTCGAAAATATGTGCTACTGTACTCTGTCTCCCCATAGCTCCAAGCCAATAAGCCGATCTGATTGAGAACTCGTCGTTCTTTGATGGCCACCAGTATCTGACATCGGAAGCTTGCTCCATCCTGAGAGGTATAGCCATAATATCCCTTGCTATGCTGTCTGGAAAGATGGTGTGGATTATGTCACTATTCCACTCCATCCTCTCGTCATGAATGAGCTCTCTCACATAGACGGGCTGCTCCCCTACCGCTGGTCTGAAGGCACCCAACGTATCTCCCCTCCTTGGCACCCACCTGTCCTCCCAGATATGTATATTTGCACCATTCCCTATCCTCCATTCTATCCCTTCCATCGCCAATGCCTTCGCCGCCCATATGCTTCGCCAAGTGTAGCTCGGATTGTGACCTCTCCTCGCCTCCCAAATATCAGTAGAAGGAAAGTATCTTGCTTTAAGAACTTTGGACATCACCGTATTGGGCATAGAGTTTACTCTCCATACTTGCTTGGCTAACAACGCTTGGTTGAAGACATGCAAGTCCCTAAACCCCATCCCGCCTTGCTTCTTTGGTTTACACATCCTATCCCAACTCATCCAGGCAATCTTCCTCTCATTCCCTTTTGCCCCCACCACCATCTTGCCACCATACTATGCATTTCATCCACCATCCCAACCGGTAACTGGAAAATACTCATGACATACATCGGGATCGCTTGTGCCACCGCCTTTATAAGAACTTCTTTGCCCGGTTTAGACAACAACTTCTCCGCCCATCCTTGTAACTTCCGCCACACCCTCTCTTTAGTATAGCTGAAAATCTGTTTTTTGGACCGTCCTATAGCCGTGGGCAAGCCCAGGTATCGGGCGTGCCTGTCCACCTCTTTGACCTGCAGCATCCACCTCTTTGACCTGCAGCAACTCTTTGATCTCATCTCTCTTGGCTAGACATGTTCCTTTGCTGAAAACAACCTCCGTCTTTGAATAATTAAGTTTTTGCCCGGATGCCTGTTCATACTGGCTGATAATTTCAGCTACTTTCAAGCATTCCGTGGTGGTTGCCCTTACAAAAAGAATATTTTCATCTGCGAAAAAAAGATGTGAGATACTCGGTGCAGATCTACTAACTTTAATCCCATGGATGAGATTATTGTTAGCAGCTCTGCGAAGAAGGGTAGAAAAAACATCCGCACATAGAATAAAAAGGTAGGGTGATAGGGGGACTCCCTGTCTAAGGCCTCGGGTTGGCTTGATCTATCCCGTCCGGTTCCCATTAAACACGAAGGCATGCTTTACCGTTGATATGCAATCATAGATCCGGTCCCTCAATTTGTCACCAAAACCCAAGCATCCCATGACGTGCATTAAGAAATCCCATTCAACTCTATTATAAGCTTTGGACATGTCAAGCTTAAGTGCAATGTTACCCCTTCCAGTCTTTCTTTTCTTCTTCATGGAGTGAAAAATTTCATAAGAAATGAGAGCATTATCTATAATCAGTCTCCCCGAAATAAAGGCACTTTGATTTTCGGAAGTGATGTTGTCCATCTGCGGCTTCATGCGATTTGTGATCACTTTTGAGGCAATCTTATAGACGACATTACACAGACTAATAGGTCTGAATTCACCCATCTCCTTCGGCTTTTCCACATTTGGAATAAGGACTACTAGAGTATTATTTATCTCCCCCATGCTCCTTTGTCCACGCCGCCACCCCTTTATGTAACTAGCCACGTCCTTTCCAATGATATGCTAGTATTTTTGAAAGAAGAGGGATTTCATACCATCCGGTCCCGAAGCCTTATTTGGATGCATTTGCTTGAGGGTGTGCAAGATTTCCTCATCAGTGATATCTTCCTCCAACTTTCTAGCGAGCTCGCTGTCCACCTTTCTGTCCATACCCATGGTTGCTGCCTCAAAGTCCGTGGGGTTCGAAGTTTTGAACATCTCTTCAAAGAAATCGGTGATCACCTTCTGCATCTCTTCCTCTTCCGTCCTCCATATTCCCATGCTATCTTTCAGCCCCTCTATAGCGTTTCTCCTTCTTCTATTGGACGCCTTATTGTGAAAATATGCGGTGTTCCTATCGCCTTCCCGCATCTCATTGGCCCTCGCTCTAGCATGCCAGTATGCCTCCTCATGTCTCAACCAGTATTGGAGCTCTCCCGATAAGTCCTTCGCTCTTTGCAGCATCCTTGCATCCGGCGGTAGATTTTGCACTTCCAGAAGTTCATTTTCAATCTCCTTTATTTTTTTCTTCCTGGACATGAATTTCTTTTCAGCCCACTCCTTCAAGTTTGCCCCACATCTGTGAATTTTTCCCACCAATCCATCTGTCCTGCTGAGTGTCCAAGAGTTAGCAATGTTCTCTTGACATTCCTCCTCCGCTGTCCATGCCGGTTCAAAAGCAAAGAACTCCTGTCTCCTCTTCTTCCTGTCGACCTGTCTTCTATCCGCCGTGATGATGATCGGTGCATGGTCTGATTCATGTTTAGGAAGGTGGATCACTTTGCAGTAAGTATATTTTCCCCTCCACTCTAAATCTGCCAAAGCTCTATCTAGTCTTTCCTGAACCAAAGTCTCCACGGTCAGCCCCCTCCTCCATGTATATATACTGCCAGTGTAGCCCAGATCAACTAGAGCACAGTCGTCAATAGCCTCCCTGAATCCCTGCATGACTCTTTCCTCCTTTGGTGGTCCTCCCAATTTTTCTGAATTGGATACTATTTCATTGAAGTCGCCGAAGAAGATAACTAGAAACTCTAACTCCCTTTTAATTTTGCGCATCAACTCCGAAGTCTTGAATTTGTTAGGCTGATCCACCCACCCGTAGATGCCTATAGCCTTCCATTTTTCGTGCCTGCCTTCATCCACCAAACATTCCACATGTCTTTGTGAGTAGACTTTTATTTCCACCGTGGCATCCTTCCACCAACAGCCCAAGCCTCCTGATCTTCCCCTACTGGAAATACATATGCCGTCACTGAAGCCGCAAGATCTCTTTACCTCTTCTAATTTTGTGTCTGCTACCATAGTTTCCATGATGAAAACTATGTTTGGGCTCTCTCTCCAGCACCATGCACGCAGTGCCGTCGCCTTGTCGGGGTCGCCCATCCCCCGACAATTCCAGCTGATGATTTTCATTGTCCTTCGCGGTGTTGGTCAACACCAAACACCGCTACTTGGGTTTCTGTGACCCTGTCATCAACTAGACCCCTTTCCACCTGCTGTCTTGCTCTTTTCCCCATGTCAATTTGCTGTACTTGTTCATCTAGCTCCATTGCAACACTGTCATCGTCCCTTGCTCTTTTTCCCACCATTGAGTCCCATGCGACCTCGCTGTCTGGAATGCCCAGTCGGGCACCTTTACTCATTTTATACACCCATGGAGTATGTTTCTTTTTTCCTCTGACGTCCTTCTTGCCACGTTGTCCTCTATCCCGCCTTACTTCATTGATTCTGCCCTGTGCTCTCGTGATAATTGGCTCCTCCCTGCCTGGACCCTGTGATTTCTTGTCGTCCTTTCCACCCTTGCCCTTCAAAGCTTGACGGTCATTACCCAGCTGTGATGTCTCTATCCCTTCTTCCTCCGGTGTAGGTGCTTCCTCCGGTATAGCAGCCTTCTCCCGCAGAACAAACACCTCCTCTAAGGAGAATCGAATTCTCCCTTCTGACCCGCACTGCCCTACCTGCAGAAACTCATCCATATTTCCCACGCTATTCCCACCCTTGCCGCAGACTTGCACCGTTGACCCCCCATTACTTCCCAATGAAGCGTTGTCGTCTTCATCTCCCTCGCCACCGCTGCTCCCCTCCGTCACCCTTTCTTCTTCTCTCCCTCTGCGGCGTTCTGCCTCCTGTTCACCCCGTCTCTTCTCCGTCCCGTCCCCTTCCCTCCTTTTGCCCCCCCCTACCCCCTCCTGCCCCTCGTCGACCCTCAAACCTTTCTCCATCGGCGCCGTTTGCGCAGCAGGCCGTCGATTGAAAGTGAAGGCCTTCCTTGCCGCGCCCGACCCATACACCTCGTCATACGCACTCTGTCGAGGTTTCAGCCATGGCCCCCATTGTCCTCCCTCCTTCTCCTCTTCCCCTACCTCCCCACAGTCCTTTTCTCCGTGCCCTAATCTCCCGCAGACATAGCAGACCAACGATAGCCTTTCATACTTCACTGCGATTGATGATACACCGCCTCCCTTAGTTCGTAGACGTAGCGTTTGCACGAGTGGCCTTGTAACATCGAGCAGCACTCGCACACGGGACGACGTCTCCCATCCGAGTTCGTCTCTGTCCACCGCGAGAACCTCCCCTATCCTCCCTGCAATTTCCTTGATTGCCTTCTCACTTCTGTACCCAAGCGGGAGACCATACAACCTTACCCAGAACGGGATCATCTTCAAGTTAACCCTAGCCGGCTGTTCCTCCGGCACGATCTCCTTGAGCAGAAGAAGTCTGTCATCGAAATTCCACGGTGATTTGTCCACGACCTTCCTCTTGTCCCTCCAATCGAAGAATTGTATCACGAATATATCAGCCTCGATCTTCTTGAACAGAACCTTCTCCCTCAGCCCCCACGAGTTCGTGAGCGTTCGCTGCATTGCCCCGAAATTATAGCTTCTCTCCGTGAGCAATCATGCGACCAGCGCTAACTTTGTGTGCTCGGCTCCTTCGTCTGCATCGTCTTCTCACTAGTACAGAATTGGTCTCTCAGGTCGGTTTTTTGAAACTTGCAGCGTCACTTTTTAGGCGACGCCTAAGTGGGCGTCGCTACAGTACTAGCGACGCTAGAAGTGTAAAAAAACCGACCCTAGAGTGGTAAAAAAACCGACCCTAGAGAGGTATAAAACCGACCCTAGAAAGGTAAAAAAACCGACCCTAGAAAGGTAAAAAAACCGACCCAAGAAAATCACAAAAACTGACCCAAAAGAGGTCAAAAACCGACCCTAAACGTCTTCAAACAGCTGCAAAAATATCTACTGGGTCGGTTTTTACTGAATAACCGACCCAAGAAGTATCTATGGCGTCGGTTTTTCTGTATAAACGACCCTAGAAGTCTTCAATTTGCTGTAGATTTTTGGGATAGAACCTACTGGGTCAGTTTTTTGAAAAACCGACCCAAGAAGTATCTATTGCGTCGGTTTTTATATATAACCGACCCGAAAAGTTTTCAATTTGCTGTAGATTTTTGGGATACAACCTACTGGGTCGGTTTTTTAAAAAACCGACCCAAGAAGTATCTATAGGGACGGTTTTTTAAATAACCGACCCGAGAAGTTCATTTTTTTTTTAAAAAAAATTCTGCAGAACCAGAAATCTTCAGAACAGCAACCTGCAAAACAGAATTGCTTTACGCAATTCAAAACCTGCAATAGAAATAGACTTGCAAATGCAATGATGCAAGCCAAAAATGCATTCCAAAGCCATTTGCAAACTTTTAAATGTCCAATCCCTTTTTGAATTGATGTTTCATAACAAATTTATTCATATATATTGAGTAGAGTCTTCATACACAACACTTACTAACATTCTTGCAAGTCCAAGATAGATTCATTCAAATGAGACATAACACATACTAACATTCATACACATCACATACTAACAACAATGATAGATTGCAAGTTTAAAAGTGATATTAAATTTTTAATGTCATACTACAAAAAGTAAAATTTGACAGAGTTTCAAATCTACATACACAACTGAAGTTATGCTTTTTCAATCCAATGTTATATTGACTTCATTAAAAAAAGCATCTGACCATTCTTCTCGTAATTCATTTAACCCATCAAGTGTGTAAGGATGAGTTGCAAAGATCTGCAAAAAAAAGCACATGCTCATATATTTATAAAATGCAAATCTCACATGGAAATTTATGATGTTATTCTTTATTAATTACCTTATCTATACTCTGAATGTCTACTGATGCTTCTTTCAAAATAGTTTGCATATACTTCATTACGTAGTAGCCACAAGCCCAGTCATTATTTTGTATATGACACTACAAATAAAGAATTATAAATAAATATTAGTAAACTGCTACAAACAGAGTTGTACAAATAAAGAAATAAGACTATAAGAGAGTTAACATATAAAATTTAATACATTATTATAAGAGCTGTACATATATATGACTAATCAGTCAAAGTAGTTACCTTGATATTTTTCAAAGTCAGTGTCTTTAATTTTGTGGGTATTATTCCTCCACCTTCACGATAAGCCTTTATTCCCCTATCAATCAATTTGATTACGATAGTTGTCAAAATAGAAGTATAAATATCATGTTGAAGCATAACAATTGATGTTATAGAAACTAAAATTTATGCTTACTCCATAGCTGGCAATCTCAGTTTGTGACCCCTTGTTGTTTTTCCCATTGGGTCAAGATAATAGAAAGTCATCAATTTTGGGACAACCACCACTAGTTCCCAATGATTAGATCTGAGTAAATTTATATTGAAAACAAAAATTAGAATTACAATTTAGTGAATATTAGAATTCTATTAAATTATAATACTTACTCGACGTTAAAAGGAATTAGAATAATTTCCTTTCCAACACTACCAAAATATTTGAATGCAGTACTGAAGTACTCATTCACCTCATCCATTTGTGTCTGCACTTGACTAGTGAGTGAAGGAACTAAGAATGCAACATTCTTTATATCAAAGTTTGTCATCTCAGTATATAAATGGCTGTAAAACATTTGTAAAAATTTGATATGTTACAAATAAGCTAAAATGTATATATTCGAGCAATCTATATTGATTAATTCTTACCTTATCCATACTTCTAATGTCGAAGTATTTAGCCAATCATACCGGAACAACTCTATAATATCCTGAATAAAAATAAAATTCTCAAAGTCCCTCCCAACTGCATCTTCTGTTAAATGGACCATCATATGTGATCCTGGGCTTTGGTTGGCTAAGTATCGAGCCAAACCTTTACATTTATTTCCCAATTCATTGAATGTGGCTTCTGGAATGAAAGAAGGTTTGGGCATAGGAGGACGACTACTAGGATTTTTACTTTTTGGTTTACAAACCTGTTAATTAAATACATACTTATATTAAACGAGTTCATATATGTAGCTAGTCAAATATAAAAACAACATGTAGATATACCTTGTCAATGATAACCAAGTGTTTAGGCCATCCCACCATAGCACCCTCTGCTTCATCAACTGTACCATATTCAGAAGAAGGTATGGGTAATGGTTGGTCCCCCATTCCGTCATACACAAGATGGATGGACACACGACAAATGTCATCAGAAACTGATTGACAATGCAATGTACCACCGATGTTGTATACCTTACCCGCTGCTACAACATTATACTCTGGAACCTCCACTGCAAGTTTACAGTTCATACCAACCTAGTTGAAATAATATAAGTTATTATATACAAACTGGTAAACCAGATACCTACATATATACTCATATAAATACAAACTTACTGCAGATTGTTGTGGTGGTTCATTGGGAGTGCTCCCATGTCCTTCTACAGTTGGAGTATGAGCTTGTACCTCATCACATGAGAGACGCACAGTTTGATGAGGTTGAGAAGGTTGAACATGTTGATATGAAGACAATATTTGTTGCACTTTCTGTGATACTAATGCTTCAACCTCGTCATGTGTAACTGTACGACCTCTTCTAGCATTTGAAGGCCCAAAATAAGTCTTGAATCCTATGCCAGCACCTAATCCCCTAACACGGCCAGGATGTTCTTTCGTACCAAGAGCAACTGATAGTTCATCCATGCGTCCAATTGGTATGAACTTTCCTTGTTTTCTTTGCTCATACAGATCATCCTATTCATATTTAATGAAAATATTAAATCACAAACAATTAGAGATCATCTTTCATATTTAATGAAAATATTAAATCATAAACAATTATAGATCATCATATTCATATTTAATTGTGATGAACTTACCATCTTTTGTGCCACCTCCTTAGTTGCAGGGTTGGTAATTTCACCTGCTTTATTTTTTCTAGCATCAAGCCAAATTTTATAACGGGGTGGACACTCAACTTGAGTTGTGCTAGACCCTTCTCCAGAAGATATTTGCTTCTCCAGTTTTTCTCGGCGCTGGGCATAATTAAGGGATCCCATGTGATGGTTATGCACATTTTTGGCCCGTCTTTCCTTTTGGGCCTCGTGAATAGCCTGATCATTTAAAATGAGGTATTGCAATTTACAAAGTTGGCAAACATATACATATATAAAAACATTAATTGTATACCTGAAACTCTTCAGAATTCCTTTGTGCAACAAATCTGTCCCACACCCCAGGATCTATGAAAATATATATGTCTGTTGCTTTCTTCTTTTGCTTAGGATTATCTATATAATCCCTTTTGAGATAGGTCTTAAATGCCCTCCATCGTACACCACAACGCTGCAACACTTTTTTCCTATGTTCTTTTTCATTTAAATGAAAAACACCCTATATACAAATGAAGCAATAATCTTATTTCAAAAATTATATGTCAAAACAAAAAACTGGAATCAATAAACAAAAAACAAGATAATATAGTATCAAAATTCAACTCACAGATATATCTTTCCAAATGAGGTCTTTCAAGCCAATAGGAACACCATGCCAGTTTTCTATATCTATTGGCACCTTACTCCGTGCGATTGTCCCTACATAATGCTTAAAAGTACTAGCGTGTTCCCCAATAGGTGCTCCTCCACTATCAAACTGGATTGACAATTTCTCCCCTTTTGCCCTAAGCTCTTGCATCCGACGCATCACTGTGGGACCTCTGCTACTCTTAGCATCACCACTAGCATCCTCATCCTCATGATCAAAATGTTCATCTTCACTTGCCATTTTAGAACAACCTGCAAATATACATGATAAAAGAAAACATGATAAAAGAAAATGTGGTGATATATAATAAAATGTATACATGATAAAAGAAAATGTGTGCTTGAATGATAATACATGCCTCTAGTTTTGGTTGAGTTGTTAGTCAACTAAAATTCCTTCAGCATGGTCTTGACGTGTATATAAGTCATCGGTGTTAACTTCAACATTGACACTTGGCAAACCAACTGAAAATGGGTTGGAATCATCATACTTTTCATAGTATTCTTCTTCATTTATAGGATCCACAGTAAACTGTCTTTTTCCATGAAGAACGACAGACCAATTTTTATTTGCTGGGTCATCAATATAGAATACTTGTTTTGCTTGGTCTGCCATGATGAATGGTTCATCTTTCTCTCCAATTTTTTCAAAATTCACCAATGTGAAACCCAACTCATCTACTAAAATGCCTTTGTTGTTATCAACCCAATTACATCTAAAGATAGGAACTCTGAAATGTGTATAGTCCATTTCCCATATGTCCTCAATGATTCCGAAATATGACATCTCAGCTTCACGTGGTCTTTTATCTTTGGCACTAGCAAAATACAACGAAGAAGCTTTAACAGTGACCCCACTATTTTGGACTACACTACTTTCATCTTGACGTTTAGTGTAATATAAAAATCCGTTTATGTCATAACCTTCATATGACATGACATCCATTTTTGGCTTAAAGGCGAGCCATTTTATGTTCTCAGCAACATTATTTGGTGATTCAGATAGCTGCTTAAAGACTTTCTCTTCAAACCACCTAATAAATGTTCGATTATGCTCTCTTGCAAGCCACATTGAACTGGATCGTGGATGATTTTTCTTGATAAGATTATTGTGTTCTGTGATGTAGCTACTAACTTCATCAATGTTGTGTAAAATATACAGATGTGCTTGTTCCCACAACTCACGACTAATTCCTTTCACTTGTGCTCCCAGAGTTCCTTTGCCACAATAAGACTCAGTAACAAGATCATTTTTTAGATCGCTAGAAGTTTCATTGGAATTCAAAAAATCGTTGCAAAAGTCCATCACTTCTCTAGCCACATAACCCTCAATAATACTCCCTTCAGGACGATAACGATTCCGAACATCACCTTTAAAAACACTCATGTAGCGTTCAAATGGATACATCCAATGTAAAAAAATTGGACCCAACATCTTCACCTCCCTTGTAATATGTACTACAAGATGAACCATGATATCAAAAAATGAAGGAGGAAAGTACATTTCGAGCTGACACATGGTAACAATTACATCATTTTGTAATTTATCGAGAGTATCAGGATGTATCACTTTGTTGCATATTTCATTGAAGAAGAAACAGAGTCTTGTGATTGCAAACCTTACATGCTTCGGCAATATAGATCGAATAGCCACAGGTAAAATTTGTTGCATTAAGGTGTGACAATCATGAGATTTGAGACCTATCAACTTCAGATCCTTCTTTGATACCAATCTACGAATATTAGAAGAGTATCTTTGTGGAACCTTAATATTATACAGGCACTCACAGAAAGTCTTTTTCTCCTTCTTGGACAAAGTGTAACAAGCTGGTGGTAAATATGTGCGTCGATCCCTGATCTCAACTGATAATTCTTTTCTTATACCCATTAATTCTAAATCTTTTCTAGACTTGATGTCGTCTTTAGTCTTTCCTGGTATGTTCAATAACGTACCGATGATGCTATCACAAACATTTTTTTCAACATGCATGACATCAATGCAATGTCTAATTGTCAAAAATCTCCAATAGGGAAGATCCCAGAATATTGACCTCTTCTTGTATAGAGATTTGTCATATGCGAGCGTACGACTACTTGAACTCTTTCCAAATTCATTAACAATATGTTTCACCCTATCATATACAACATTTCCTGGTATAGGTTTAGGAGCACTTCGTTCCTCAGTTGACCCATTAAAGGTTTTGCGTTGCCTTCGATAAGGATGCACTGGTGGGAGAAACCTCCGATGACCAAGATATACGATTTTACCACCATGTTTCACTCGAATTGAATCAGTATTTTCCTCACAAATAGGACATGCTTTGTATCCTTTTATGCTATATCCAGACAAATTTCCATAAGCTGGGAAGTCATTAATCGTGCAAAACAACATAGCACGCAAAGTAAAGATCTCTTTACGTGAAGCATCATATGTCATAACACCTTCTTCCCATAATTTCGTTAGGTCATCAATTAGAGGTTGAAGGTAAACATCAATATCATTTCCAGGTTGCTTGGGCCCTGATATCAATATTGACAACATGACATACTTATTTTTCATACACAACCAAGGAGGAAGATTGTATATAACAATCATAACAGGCCACGTGCTATGTTGGCTGCTTAATGTACCATATGGATTCATTCCATCTGTACAGAGTCCAAGTCTTAAGTTCCTTGTTTCTTTGCCATATTGAGGGTATAATAAATCAATTTTCTTCCATTGTGGTGAATCAGATGCATGTCGTAGGACGCCATCATCATTGACCTTTAACTCCCCATGCCAAGACAAATTTTGTGCATCTTCTGTATTAGCAAATAAGCGTTGAAATCGTGGTATTATTGGTAGATACCACATCACCTTGGCAGGAGAGCCATGTTTAGCCTTAGCTGAATTTTTAGTCTTGTACCTTGACGCACCACATTTTGGACAGTTTATCAAATCACTATAGTCCTTCTGAAATAACACACAATCATTTGGACATGCATGAATCTTCTTAGCCTCCATTCCCATTGGGCACATTATTTTCTTTGCTTGATATGTAGAAATTGGAAGCTCGTTGCCTTCAGGAAGAATTTCCTTTAACAAAGACAACAATGAAGTGAAACTCTTATCGCTCCACCGGTTTTGAGCTTTAAGAGTATATAATCGCATCACAACACTCAACCTCGTGAACTTAGTACAACCCTTATATAATGGTTTTTCAGCATCATGGACAATGTTTGCAAATAAAGAAGGTGGATCAATGACATTGTCCTGACAGCTACGTAGCATCTCATCAACCATATCATCCTGAATCGGGTCATCCTGAATTGGTTCATCACTGTTAACATCATTATCTATATCTTCTATGTCACCACTATTAATATCGAAATTTTCTGATCCATAATTAGGTTTCTCTCCATGCCAATACCATTCATTATAACCTTGTATGATCCCATTGCATATGACATGATTCTTAATTTCCTCAACAGTATCAACTTTCAAATTGTTACCACAATTTCTACATGGACAATAGAACCTATCTGTAGGTAGTTTCCTATGTTCCTCAGCAAATCTGATAAATTCATCAACACCTTTGGTAAACTCTGGACTGCAACGGTTCTTGATAGACATCCAACTTCGATCCATTTTCTAGATCACATTAAAAATAATTATCAAACTGGGCATTTAATATTGATACTATAAGTTGTAAGGTTTTTTGATAAGAAATTCATTACTTTAATTTATAGTAAAGGGTACCACCTATCCCATTTTTGAATATTTAACCTCACTAGTAATTGTAAAATGTATCGTTTAGTTTTCAATAAAATTTCAGCAGCATTTCCCCTAAGTTCTCCAAGTACATCAATGTAAATGGCAAATACCACTCACATATGTACCCAGAGAACAAATGAAGAAATACTACTAAAATTTTATTCAAAACTAAACATACATTACACAATTACATCCTAAGTGAGATTAAATATCCAAAAACAGTCCCATATCGGGGACTATCCAAAATTTACTCCTAATGAATAAATTTTGAACGGGTTTCTAATTTTATATATAAAAGTAATATTGTCATATTTATGCATCAATGGTCTCATTTATAAACCCTACAGTGTCAATCTGAAACTACACAATGTCTACCCTCGTATTTTCTAGATTGTATACAATGATTACATATGTGATTGATAATAAAATAAAAGATTACATGTTTTTATTAGCGGTTGGTTTACTAGTCAAATAAAATGAATTATGTGTTCTTGACAAATCAAGAGTACTTCCATAGATAAACATTCATATTTACTAAATTGAATAATCAATTAGGTGCTCTTGACAAATATAAACAGAAGGGAGTAAGTTAAACATCATGCATTTTCTTTCATAATAGATAACAGTAAATCAAAAGTGTGACAATTTCATACTCAAAATGGTCGTGGTCCTTCATGACAGCCGTGGTGATAACCTTTAAAAACTATTTTTTTTGGCCAAAATGGTCATGGCACCAAGCATGGCCGTGCAAAGCACAGGCTGTGGCATCAAGCATGGTTGTGCAAAGCACACAGGCCGTGGCACCAAGCATGGTGGTTCAAAATACATGTCGTGCAAAACACAACCACGATTACAGATAACACGACCAACATTAGGTCAAAATAAGAGGGTTTGAAAAAAATGAACTTACCTAACTGTCGGTGAGACCCTTGGCGGCGGTGAAGGGCTGCGGCGGGGGCGTCCTCGCAAGGGTTGGCGGCAGTAACAACTTGGCAGTGAAGAAGTGTCGTCGGCGAAACCCTTGGCGGAAAAACGCGACACCTTGGCGGCAGCGGGGGCGTTCTTGGAGGGCACCTTGGCGGCGGCGGGGTCTCGGCGGCGTGTTGAGTCCGAGCGGCGGGAGGCGAGGTGAAGCTTCGAGCGCCGGGCGGGGAGGTGAAGCTTTGAGCGCCGGGCGGCGAGGTGATGGCTCCGGAACGTCGGACGGCGAGGTGAGGCTTCGAGCGCCGGGAGCGAGGTAAGAGCTTCGACCGTCGGGCGGCGAGGTGAGAGTGTTTGCTGCGGGAAGTGTTTGCTGTGCGGCTAGCTTTTTCCCCCACAGGGTTTTAGTTTTAGTTTTAGCCCTACTTCTGCGGTCGGTTATTTGGAAAACCGTCGCTAGAAGAGACTTCTGCGGTCGGTTATTCCAAAAACCGTCGCAATAAGTATGCACTTCTCGCGACGGTTTTTGGAATAACCGACCGCAGAAGTCTCTTCTAGCGACGGTTTTCCAAATAACTGACCGCAGAAGGTCTCGCGATGGTTTTCGGGTCGGTTATCCTTAAAACCGACCGCAGAGGTGCGAAAAGCGGTACCCGAACAAATTCTAGGGTCGTTTATTTAAAAAACCGACCCCATAGCTCAGCGCGCGAAGGCGGTAAAACCAATTTTCTCCGCGGGAAGTATGTTGGGTCGGTTTTTTATTTTTGCGAGTCTTTTACAGCGTCGTTTTTTTAACATAACCGACCCAATAGCTATAAGCGGTACCCGGATTTTTTTCTAATGACTTTTTGCTTCGGTTTTAGCTTGTTAGGTCAGTTTTTCTAATATAAGTGACGCTAACGGAAGCGATGTTAAAGGCCAAAAATGTACTAGTGTCTTGGACTTCGATCGGAGTTTCTTCTTCCTCGGTCAGCGTCAGCTTTGCATATCGTTCCTCTAGATCCATACCTTCGCACAGGAACCAGACCAGACGACTAGCTTCCCCTTGAACCTACAAGAGAGAGGCACCCCTGTGGGTAGACGGGACCCCTGACGGGTAGAGATGGTCATCCACGTCCGTCAAACCCTAATCGCCAGAGACGATGGGCTCGCACGGGGGACGGGTCTTCATTCATAATTTTTAGAATATTGTTTGATATTTATTATCCATCATATGAGCATTTCACATCTTATATGATATCACTATTATTAATGCATCAAAAGCATGATATTATCATTCTACTGTGTTCTACACATTTTTCTAAGAATTTTGGTATATTATATGTATTTTTCTGATCATCGAGCCAATTGCTATGAATTATACAAGAACTAAGAATTTCTGGGATATTTACCTTAAGCGACCAATTGGATCGCACCATGTGGCCACTAAGGTTGGCACATCACCTATGATTGCTGCGGTCAGTTCTTTGGTTGATCTGGTATGGTTCACTAGTGGGTTCAGGGGTTTTCTTTACGGTTCACTGCCTCAAGACCTATCTCTGAAATCACCCTTTTTCTTTCTCTGTTTCACGCGAACTCGAGCCCGCCTAAGATCTGTATGAGCGCCACCATCATGAAGCTTGACTCCAGCATGCAGGTGATGGCACAATGATGCTCCTCATCTGTACCTAAAGCCACCATCACATTTGGAGTCTCGCCCCTGACCTCCACAGAAATACGACCCTTGGGTTTTGGCCGCGAATCCCATTCTCCGTGAGATTGCCGTCGTCTGGGACGGGACTCATTCTCACGGCCGCCGCCGCAAGAGGCCTTCCCTGGTGAGAAAGGTCCCATACAAGGACCCTCTCTTCTCCACACGACACAACACAACCACATGACACATCTCAGGCTGGACTCCGCCCGCACCTCCTCGTGCCCGAGGGCTGGGTTCTTAAATGTAGCGTTGCCGCCTCTTGCTCTCATCCTTCCCTTCTCGCCAAAACGCTGCGACACGTTTTGTCTGCGTGGGTCCACGATCTAGCTGAGTCCACGAAACTCAGATTCATGGCCACCGGTGCTCCTTCGTATGGTTGTGGGTCTTCTTCTCCCAACGGATGAGACGCTGCACAGGTGTAGCCACTCCAGGCTGGTCCATGGCCAGCACTTTTCCTCTCCTTGGGTAGCTTTGTGTAAATCCTTTTGACGCTGAAAGTAGGGGTTGGGCGTAAAGGCTACTTCATTCCATCTATTTTCTGACCAAGGCTTAGATCAGGAGGCATCTGTCGAGTCCCTTCATCCACAGGGTTGGCACTTGGCTGCTGTAGCAGCAATGGAGGAAGGAGGAGGAGGTCAAGTCTATTGGTTATCTCTCTTGCGCAACACTCACCAAGATCTCTTCCTTCGACCTGGTGTTGTTACTCAATGTTGTCATTGCGTTGTGGATGAAGAGGGATGCGATTGAGAAGGATCTCACCCTATAGTCCATGATGCCTGGTTAGTTGGGTTGCTCCTGGAGTTGTGGCAGATCTGAAGACTTATCCCCCAACACAGTTAACCACTTGATATGTCTTCCTCACGACTTGGTCTCCTATACACCAACTACTGTATTGAAAACGTTTGTAGGTTGTGGTCTTTCACATGTATCCAAGGGCCATTAGTGTGCCACACCACCCAACCTCTCACAACTAACATATTCGTGCCCCTCTATTGATTGGGTTGGCTTGTGATGTTATGTGGAAATTGAACTTATTTCTAACTTATTTAAATCAATAGTTCACCTCATTATATCTTAATAACCACCAATAGGGACCTTGAATTATTACCAATTTTACACATGGATCCCTTGTCGTATATTTTCTCATTTAGCAATGTTTGAGGGCAAAAAAAAATTCTATGCTATGATCATGTAATTGCATTCCTCAAATAACCTTATAAATAAGCATATTAACCTTGAATTCAATTCAAATAATCATAATTCTTGATCCTACAAGTCCAGAACACTTGTTATGTTACTAATACCTCAAAATTCACTAATATATCACTTGAGTCCATTGGTACTATTAAACGGGTCCCATGGACTCATATGTACCCAAACAATTAATCAAACTTATTCATCATACTAGAACTCAATTAATGTTCTAATTGTCAATTGCATAATCTAGTTACACTTTTCGGGTGGAAAATATACAATATTAGAGTAACCAATTCCTTCATTTGGTATCATTATCTACATGATTCTCATGGTCTACAAATACTATATTGGGTATCATAATCGTAAAATTGGGGTCATCACATTCACCCCATCTTATATGGAATTTCATCCTCAAAATTCAACTAATCTCATCCTTAAGAGGCTATTTAGGAGTTCAACTTCATATACATCATCATTGCTTAGGTTCTAAGACCGCCATAGTTGCATGCAGTCTAAGTTGTCAGCTTAGGGTCTAGAGATTCTTTGGTGCGTCCACCCTACCATATATGTATCGAAGCATCACTTAAAATCTTAGCCATAACATGACATTATGATATCTTAGGATTACATCGCCCCTATGGATATGGGTTTTGTTCATAGATTTAAAGTTCAAGAGGAACTCATTTATATTCCATGGTATTCAGATCGTTCAAATCTAACATCATTGACAATCTTCAATGATTTCAGGATTAGAGTAGATTTATCTTCACCCTTGTTATTAGAATTTTTTTTCTACTTAAAAAGGGCTTACATAACATGTTTGACCATTAGGGTTTCACCCTATGGTGTGGTATTCATACTCAACTTAGAAGCATATATTGAGAAGGATCAAAGTTACAACTTTATTTCTGATCATATATCCTATGATCCAAAAATATCTTTATATCAAGTTCATGACTTCAACTTTTTATGTCTTGCATGTATTATTTGATGGGAAAAAAGAATATACTAAGTTTATCTCATGATCTCAACATCATATCTTTCATATGAAGGGGAAGAGAATATTTTAAAGTCAAACTTATCATGATTTCAATCTTGGGTGCTACATGTATGATATAAGGGGGGATATAGAATAGGTCAAGCTTATACGAGTGACTCCTCATATATAAATCATCTATATAGCTCAAGTGAGGTTTCTGTCATCATATATTTAGAAAGAGAAGAAGAAGGGAGAACATGTATTTTGAGTATCTTTTGCACAAAGCATCATACTCTCATAACTATAGTTCATATATTACCTCACTTGAAACTAATGATGAGATTCACAAAATACGTCACTCCAACTAGGACCTAACTCAGCCAAAGGATTGACTTTATCATATGGGTCATCTACCCATCCTTTTATTTTACCCAGTTCTCACATATAGATTTGAATCATGCATAAGGACTCAACTCAACACTCAAGAGTAATCTAGTGTAGGATAATTTTTTTACACATATCTCATAAATTGGAGGCTAGGTCCTATGACCTTCTCCCTGTGGCTCTTACTCTCTCTGGAGTTCACCACATATCTCATCCTACCACTAGATATCCCCTTGTATAAGAGCTTGAGGCTCATGCACACTCATCTCTATCTTAACTAATTTTATCTTGAGTAAGGAAAAGGGAATGTACTTTCATCATTACAACTTAGAATAGATCCTCTAAGAGTGGATTCAAGTCATATACAACTCATATCTTAATAAGGAAACTTATACCATCATAGTTCAAAGTTAGATATGATTCTATATGCTTATTTCCTTCATCTTTCTTTTGTCTATCTATCTATCACATAATATTATGAGGCTCTAGACTTCTAATCTTGATTTATTCTCTCTTCTAGACTGATGTCACTCCCTTTCACTTAGATTGCATGAACACCCACTACTCTCCTATGTTATGGACACATTTTTATATTTACATATATTTAATAAAATATTATATAGTTTTTCTCCGAGAAAGAAGACGTCAGAGAAAACTGTCGAGGCTCGAGCCGATTGGAAAACAAAACCAAATCAGCAAAACCGAGTGTCCAACACACAGTAGATAGTCTGGTGACATGTAACCTAGTGAAATGGTGAGAACATGGTGTAGATTAGTGTAGCTACCCAATACATATGAGCTCTATATGGAAAGGGTTTCTCACACTTATCTAAACCTAGTTCTCGAACATCTAGGTTCTAACTTGGAGGCTAAGTCAAACATTATTCCTATAGAACAACTTACTATGATTCTAGGGTTTAATGTGAAGGGTGAAATTATGTTTTATGTTTCATGGTGAGCAATTTTTAGGTGTAGCTATTGTTCATGCTCTGATACCAATTGTGACGTCCCCAGATTTTGATTTCTCCACACCCTATTGGGAATGAGATGTCAGAATCCGAAAACATCATCCAATCATATCAGAAAGCGATGTGGAAGCATAATATGCATACATGAACATACAACCATAACATTTCTCAACATTCAACATGTATATTTATACAACCTGAATTATTACACAATGATTTACAAATACATATTGAATGAAGATTCTACAGTTTAAGAACATGTATGCTAAACTAGGATCTACACAATACGTACAACCTGTACAACTTGCTCACATCCTGTACTTTTTCTCCCATGCTATCTCTGAACCTAAAACATACGTGAAACAAAAAATCAACAAACAAGGTGTTGTGCACGTGGGTAGAAACATACATACTAATATTTTTGCATAATTGAAATAACTTGAGAAAGAAAGATTAAAAGAAAACATTATTCAAAGCGATAATCAGGTAAACATTCCTTTTTATTGCTTTCACTGTGATGTAGTTGTACTACACATACTTTCACTTGACTTACATCTAGTATGGGCAATATAGTATCATCATACATCTAACATGGGCCAAGGAATCATACATCCGTGTTAGGCAACATACATCCACACCAGGCTATGTGATCTAGTAGCTACAACCCATCATACTCATTTATGTTCTATTAGATTTGGCAAAGTATAACTCATACTAGTTCAACCAAGCAATCATATCCAAATACCAGCATTCAAGATATTACATATCATGGGCAACCAGAAAACTAGTCTTATACTTAATAAATCCCACGTACCTAAGTTTAGAGATTTCTAATCATTCTTGCTCATCTAGATATCTGGTCATCACCTAGTTAATAACAAAATCATATACTAGCATCAGCTTCTGATCATCTTAACCCTAGTCGTGTTCATTTTAGGGTTTACTTAGATCATTATGTTATTCTCATGATTACTTGTATTCTTACCTTATATTTATCTTACTGATGTCATTTTCCAGATTACAGTTCATCAACTAGATATACTCATGTGTCACATTATTATGTGGACATATTTAACATTATGTAACTTTCATTAACCATATTAGGGTCACATCACATGTATTAAGGGTGCTCTTCATATAACATGCATTCTATGAATCACCATGATCTCATACTTAAATCTGAGTTTCCAAATACAGATATGAGCTTACTCTGTAAATTTCATCATTTATTGAGCATGCATGTATTTATTACATTTTCTTTAGGGTTATTAGCCCTAATTAGCCATATGGAGCAAATTACAAGATTTCGTACATCAACATGACCATAAATCACATCATATGCATTATAAACATGAATATAGACTTACTGACATGATATAATAATTTTAGAATATTGTCTGATATTTATTATACATCATATGAGCATTTCACATCTTATATTATATCACTATTATTAATGCATGAAAAGCCTGATATTATCATTCTACTGTGTTCTACACATTTTTCTGAGAATTTTGGTGTATTATATGTATTTTTCTGATCATCGAGCCAATTGCTATGAATTATACAAGAACTAAGCATTTCTGGGATATTTACCTTAAGCGACCAATTGGATCGCGCCACGTGGCCACTAAGGCTGGCGCATCTCCTCTTCTTGTTGTAGTCGGTTGTTTGGTTGATCTGGTCTGGTTCACTAGTGGGTTGAGGGGTTTTCTTGCCGGTTCACTGCCTCAGGACCCATCTCTGAGATCACCCTTTTTCTTTCTCTGTTTCACGCAAACTCGAGCCCGCCCGAGATCAGTACGAGCGCCGCCATCGTGAAGCTTGAGTCCAACATGCAGGTGATGGCACAACAATGCTCCTCATTCGTACCTAAAACCACCATCACATTCGGAGTCTCACCCTTGACCTCCGCAGAAACACAACCCTTGGGTTTGGCTGCGAATCCTTTTCTCTGTGAGATCGCCGTCGTCTGGGACGAGACTCATTCTCACGGCCGTCGCCGCAAGAGGCCTTCCTCGGCGAGAAAGGTCCCACACAAGGACCCTCTCTTCTCCACACGACGTAGCACCACCACATGCCTCGTCTCAGGTTGACTCCGCCCACACCTGCTCGTGCCCGAGGGCTGGGTTCTCAAATGTAGCGCCTGCCGCCTCTTGCTCTCGTCCATCCCTTCTCACTGAAATGTTGCGACACGTTCTGTCCGCATGGGTCCACGATCTAGTTGAGTCCACAAAACTCAGATTCATGGCCGCTGGTGCTCTTTCGTATGGTTGTGGGTCTTCTTCTCCCAACGGCTAAGACACTGCACAGGTGTAGCCACTCTAGGCTGGTCCATGGCCAGCGCTTTTCCTCTACTTGGGTAGCTTCGTGTAAATCCTTCTGACGTTGAAAGTAGGGGTTGGGCGTAAAGGCTACTTCATTCCATCTGTTTTCTGACCAAGGCTTAGATCAGGAGGCATCTGTCGAGTCCCTTCATCCACATGGTTGGCGCTTGGCTGCTATAGCAACAATGGAGGAAGGAGGAGGAGGTCAAGTCTATTGGTTATCTCTCTTGCCCAACACTCACCAAGATCTCTTCCTTTGACCTGGTGTTGTTACTCATTGCTTCCGTTGCGTTGTGGATGAAGATGGATGTGATTGAGAAGGATATCATCCTATAGTCCACGATGCCTGGTTAGTTGGGTTGCTCCTGGAGTTGTGGCAGATCCGAAAACTTATCCCCCAACACACTTAACCACTTGATATGTCTTCCTCACGACTTGGGCTCCTATACACCAGCTACTCTATTGAAAATGTTGGTAGGTTTTGGTCTTTCAGATGTATCCAAGGGCCATTAGTGTGCCACACCACCCAGCCTATCACAACTAACATATTCGTGCCCCTCTGTTCATTGGGTTGGCTTGTGATGTTATGTTGAACTTATTTCTAACTTATTTAAATCAATAGTTCACCTCATTATAACTTAATAAACACCAATATGGACCTTGAATTATTACAAATTTTACACATGGATCCCTTGTCGTATAATTTCTCATTTAGCAATGTTTGAGGCCAAAACAAAATTCTATGCTATGATCATGTAAGTGAATTCCTCAAATAACCTTATAAATAAGCATATTAACCTTGAATTCAATTCAAATCATCATAATTCTTGATCCTACAAGTCCAGAACACTTGTTATGATACTAATACCTCAAAATTCACTAATATATCACTTGATTCCATTGGTACTATTAAACGGGTCCCATGGACTCATATGTACCCAAACAATTAATCAAACCTATTCATCATACTAGAACTCAATTAATGTTCTAATTGTCAATTGCATATATAGTTACACTTTTTGGGTGGAAAATATACAATAATTGAGTAACCAATTCCTTCATTTGGTATCATCATCTACATGATGCTCATGGTCTTCAAATACTATATTGGGTATCATAATCGTAAAATTGGGGTCATCACACAATTTCTATGATCATATTAAGGTTTAATGCATTTACATGCATTCTAGGGTCAAAAGACTCACAATAGAGCACCCTAGATCATGGATCATCAATTCAAGATGTCCAGACATAAAGATGATTTAGATCATCAATATTAATTCATAAGAAACACATAATAAGATTATGTAGGTGTCCATTATTAGCAAGATTAGCAATTAGGGAAAAGTACATCATTCAGGTCCAAATGAGTCACATGATGACATTTGAATTAACCATAGATCAAAGATGATTATTAGGATGTTCATCAAGCTCAAAAGTAACCCTAAGTTGCTACTATGATGATTAGTGGGTAAGACAAGCATCAAGGTCTCAATACTGGACATACTCCTACACTACATGTGATTAATCATGATCAAGTTGATTGTTTAATCAAACTAGAAGAGCTACACTAGGATTTAAGGTCTGAAACCAAACTCATAGTATATGGCTTCTCTTGCTTATCATTTTGATAAATAATTTTGTATATTTTTAACCATCATAGCATTATTAAGGAGGTATTAGAAGAAGTCATGACACTAACATCATATTAGAGCAAAATATCACCTTGGTAGGCTTCGGGCAGGTCGATGGGCTCTCTCGCGTGGCCCAAAGGCATTGGCTGGGGTCGGCCCACATGGGAAGGATCTCTGTCACCCCGACCTGCTCAGAAGTGATCATGTTTCTGTGGAAAAATAGAACTGGAATAGGGGTTGATGTCCGACCTCCCAACTTCCACCAGTCAACAGTTGGAAGGGGGCTGCAAACGGAGATGGATTGGGGCATCTCCAAATTTTATCTTGGGCATCCATCTCCCTCATCCTCACTGTGGGGACGTGTGAAGGAGATCAGGCAGGTATGCTCCAGCACCAACAACCCTTGCTTCTTCAACGGATACTATGATGCCAAGGGATGTATGGTCGGCCAACTGGACTTCAAAAAACTTGACAGCCTTTGCAGTTGTCCTATGGAGGCAAAGTAAGGAGGGCAAGCTGGGAGAGAGCAAGGCTCAATTCTCCAAGGTGGTGGTGGTAGCCAACAAAAGAAAAAGGTAAATAGTAGCCAGACCTAGCAAATAGGAGAAAAGAAGGGTAAAGGATGTACGAAAAGGACAAAGGCTTGGATGAAGGGGATTTATAAGCATAACAAGACTATTAGGGTTAAGATCCCAAGCAAATAAGAGTTGTCCCTAATGCCTGATTTGTCTAAAGGAAGTAGATATGCTTCCCAGTTCTTGTAATTTTTCCCCAAAGTGAAAGGGGAAGGAGGGGCAAGAAATTGGGCCTCGATTTGTATTTCAGACCAATAATATTGCAAAACTCAAATAAAATTGATCAAAACATGTGCAAATCAAGCTAATTTCAAATGATCATAACTTGGGCTAGGAGCCTTCCATTGAGGTGATATTTGTTCCATTGAATTCATAATTGAGTCCACTACAATGTGGTGCATATAAGAAAGACAAAATATCATGGTGTTGAGGCTCTAAATTAGATGTAAGAAGGTGACATGATATAGCATGATACTTAGTTTAAAAGTACAAATTAAAATCACATTTTGCAAAATTGACCATTGTAGTTGCCAAATTGGAACATCACAACTATCCAATTATGAAATTAATATCAAATTGAGTAAGAGACACTTAATGAGAGAGAAGGAGTACAATAGAGGATAGAGAAAATCAAGTTTGTCACATCCTTCCCTCCTTGCAAGGAATTTTGTCCTTGAAATTGTCCTGACAAAAGTTAAAGAGTCAAGTCAGGATCCATCTGGTCTAGTGATTCAACCATGGTCGTTAGCTCATTTCCCACAATGGGGTGCAACTTAGTTTATCATCATAAAAGGGTAATCGTACATGTCACTTGGTGTTTTTATCATGTTATGACATTATCATGTCCTTAGGGTTTTCCTCATCCCTTAGTATCCCTACATTAGGGTTTTGTTCATATCTTCACACGAGACCAAGGTGCATTACCAAAATCTAGGTTATTACTTCACAAAAGAACATGCTCTCAATCATCACTTCCAAATTAGATCATCATTGAACGTGTATATTTCATAATCATACAAGATTTCATGCATGTTTAAGTTTCTCCCCAAAATTTTACCAAATCTAAACAATTATGTTCATTATTATTCCTTTCAAATCTAAAATTTAAACAATTTAATCGGCATTTTTATTCAAGTTATGACTCCAAGACTATTGTCATACTGAGAAAATAATTTTTCATTCGGGGTATGAGATTAGGCATGTTACCCCCAATTATTTAGGCTTAGATCTCTAGACATCATTGTGTCAAGTTTATGATTCCAAAGCTACATTTTTTTATGTGTGGTATGATGCAATACTAGGTCTAGATTATGTGAATGGCTTATCATACGTGTATCATGTTTTAAGCATATGTGAGACATTTTTATGTATCAAGCATCATATGAGGGATAATATTATCATCAATGTTGAGGTCTTGAAACTTTCTCACTTGTATCTAGAAGGAGCTCCACAAGCTCAAGCCTCTTAAGATAAGGCATATATATGTCCAACAAGACATCCTAACCACAACCTTCTACCCGTAAATTTTTTTTCTACCCATCTTCTGAGAAATAAGGATAACCACTAGATTACTTTATATACAACTACTAACCCGAGTATGAGGCTCATCATGAATATCAAACATCTTGTACATCATCTTAGAGTCTTAGGTCATCTCCCTCACCCATATAGCAAGCATCAAATTTCAATTGCCTCTATCTCTAGAGTTAGATATTTTCATAGGACATCTAGGTATCAACACTTTCAAGAAAACCACACACTATGTCACTCAACTCATATACTCAAAAGCAGTGTAGCTAGGGGCTCATCATCATGTATTTCATCATGCATATTTTTCATCATTTCAATATTTTGGAGTTTAGGTACTCTGACCTTCTCCCGTGACGGGTCGACTCGCATCAAGAAGTCACCCTTTTCGTACGTCCCATGCTAGAGGTCCTCCTTTTTAAAGAGATTGAGGATGGTGTTGGTCTCAAACCATATATCACACACCATATCTCAACACATACAAGACACAAGCAAGCATGCCAACCCACTAGATATGTTTAGCGCATCATCCAAGTCATATGTATCATATAAGGTGCTAGGTTTAGCTAGACTTGCATTGTCAAACTCATCTCATAATGTCAACTTACTTGTCCTTCTCAAGGACAAACTTGGGTCTTAACAACCTCAACATCGTTAATAACGTCAACATCAACATCAACATCAACATCATTATCATCATCTTTATCTAGGCTACTCACTAGACTAACCTTTTTCATGGCTCTAGACAACTATAGAGACTATCAATATCATCTAAACTCTCTCATCTAGACTTGATGTTGCATCTCTTTCTCTTAGGTTACATGGACACTCACTACCTTTTTGGGTGTGGTAACATTTTTCATATGTACATATACTAGTACTTGAAATAGATTTTTTACAACATTGAAACATTTGATGAAAACCACCTTACTCCATTCGAATAAAACCAAAACGAAAATGAGTTACCACACTCATTAGGCATTCTAGTACCACGACACCTAGAGAATTAAAAATAACATAGTGCACACATGTGTAGACATGCTAAGCACATGTCGTGAATCATATGTCAAGGGAGTTAATTTACACAAGTGTACACCTAGTTCTAGAACATATAGGTTCTAACCTATAGGATAAGTCAACATAGTACATAAAGGACACTCATTAGGTTTCTAGGGTTGAGATGTAAGGTGAGTTTAGTTTGTGTTTCATGTGAGTAATGTTTGGTGTAGTTATTGTTCATTCTCTGATACCATCTATCACAGAATCAAAATCCTAGTCCCATGAACCAAATGAATACCAAAGGCAAACACATAAGTATAAAGGTTACCAAACATGAACAAATAACAAGATAAAGGAACCAACACAGTGTCAACATTCCACAAGTAGAAATTATACAATGTACATCATATTCATGAGTTCAGTTACACATTTCCAAATTCAAGGTGCAATTCATTCATGTTCATTAAATCTAGATCTTACAACAAGTACACCTAGCATAGCTCACCAAGCCTATCAACCTTCTAGCCATCTCTGAACCTAAAAACAAAATATGAGAAATAGGTCAACACACGAGGTGTTGAGTATGGGGCAGAAAGATACATATATATGTATAAGATTTACATAATTTGAAAAGATTTGAAAACTAAACGAATAAGAATAAACATGTTAACAATTTAACAAAATGCGAAACCATATTTTATGTCATTTCACTCCATTATATTAACAATATCAAGCATGTTTAAGGCCTTTGACCATCTTCCCGTCGGAATGGTCTGTAAGGGTGCTCAAGATTAACTAGCCCTTTTATATGAGAGGGACCTCAAGGCCATAGTCTAGAGCCAACCCTTTATCAATAATATTATAATGGAGTTCTATATATATCAACGGACATGCATACAATACATGTCCTTTAAAGCAAGAAAGTGATATTCATATAACTAGATAAGGCCCATACCTGATTTGGAGATTTCATAACCTAACTTAACCTTCAACATCTAGCCTCATGAAAAAACTGATCAAGAGAAAAATTATATACAAGCATTAGATTCTCATCATTAACCATAAATATCTTCATTTTAGGGTTTTGACCAAGTTAGGTTACAAGTTGATTATTAGTACATTTGATGACCTTATACTGATTAGATTCCATCATGTGGGCATGGTTAAAGTGTAATGCCATTATGACGTTCCATGCAGTTTCTATCATCATATCAAGGTTTAAGACATTTACATGCATTCTAGGGTCAAAAGACTCACAATAGAGCACCCTAGATCATGGTTCATCAAGTCAAGAGGTCCAGACCTAAAGATGATTCAGATCAGCAATATTAATTCATAATAAACACATAATAAGATTAGGTGGGTGTCCATTAGCAAAAAGATTAGCAATCTAGGGCAATGTTCATCAATAAGGTCCAAATGAGTCACATGATGACATTTGAATTAACAATAGATCAAAGATGATTATTAGAATGTTCTTTAGGCTCAAAAGTAACGCTAACTTACTGCTATGATGATTAGTGGGTAAGACAAGCATCAAGGTCTCAATATTAGACATACTGATACAGTACATGTTATTAATCATGATCAAGTTGATTCTTTTAACCAACTAGAAAAGCTACATTAGGATTTAAGGTCTGAAACCAAACTCAAACTATATGTCTTCTCTTGCTGATCGTTTTGATATATAATTTTGTATATTTTTAACCATCATAGCATCGATAAGGAGGTGTTAGAAAAAGTAATGACATTAACACCATATTAGAGGAAAATATCTCGTTGGTAGGCTTGGGGCAGGCCCCTGGGCTCTCGCACGCGGCCTAAAGGCATTAGCTGGGGTTAGCCCGCATGGGAGGGATCTCTGCCACCCCAACCCGCTCAGATGCACCCCTATTTCTGTGATAAAATAGAGCCAGAATAGGGGTTGATGTCCAGCATCCCAACCACCTCCAGTCAGCAGCTGAAGGGGGGGGAATAGAGATGGATTGGGGAATCTCCAGATTCTAGCTTGGGGCATCCATCTCTCTCATCTGTACTGCATGGACGTGTGAAGGAGATCGGGAAGGTCCACTAGACCTTGCTTCTTTAGTGGATAATGTGATGCTAAGGGATGTACGACTGTCCAACTCATCTTCAAAAAACTCGACAAACTTCACATGAGTTGTATGGAGGCAAAGTAAGGAGGGCAAGCTGGAGGAGAGCAAGGCTCAATGCCCCAAGGTTCTGGTGGCAGCCAGCAAAAGAAAAAGGCAAATGGCAGCCAGACCTAGTGGACACGAGAAAAGAAGGAGAAAGGAAGTACAAAAAGGACAAAGGGTTGGATGAAGGGGATTTATAAACATAACAAGATTGGTAGGGTTAAGATCCCAAGCAAATAAGAGTTGTCCCTGTTGCCAAATTTGGCTAAAGGCGGTAGATATGCTTCCCAGTTCTTGTGATTTTTCCCCAAAACAAAAGGGGGAGGAGGGGCAAGAAATTTTGCCTCGATTTGTATTTGAGCCCAATTTGATTGCAAAACTCAAATAAAATTGATCAAAACATGTACAAATCGAGTTAATTTCAAATGATCATATCTTGGGCTAGGAGCCTTCAATTGAGGTGATATTTGTGTCATTGAATTCGTAATTGAGTCCACTACAATGTGGTGCATATTAGAAAGATGAAAGATCATGGAGTATAGGTTCAAAATTATATTCAAGAAGGTGACATGATATAACAAGATACTTAGTTTAAAAGTACAAATTAAAGTCATACATTGCAAAATTGACCATTGTAGTCGCCAAATTAGAACTTCACAACTATACAAATATGAAATTAATATCAAACTGAGTAAGAGACACTTGATGAAATAGGATTACAATAGAGGACAGAGAAAATCAAGTTTTTCACACCAATGCCCAAGCAATTGGAGCCATTAGTTGATAGTCTTAAAAGTAGCTCATCCATGGGGGGGTTAAATCCTAATTCAACATAGAATAAAATATCCTCTAAATCAATGTATAATTGAGTGCCCCATGGCTCAAAAATATCAATAATGATAAAACAACATTTAAAGAACATAATTGATGGAACAATTTGTAAAGAAATTCCCTCAATTGGGTAAAATGAAAAAAAAGTCCAAAAAGTATACATAATTGTATAACTTTCTCAAACTGTGTCCAAATTGGACTAAAATTGAAACTTAAGATTTTATTATGATTCAAAAGCATTTCACAAGGTTTGGTTAAGATTATAACCACTGAATTATGGTAATAAATCTTATTAAAAATTTTAACTAAGTTCAAGGGCGTTATAGTCTACTTAAGTTTAAGGAACACAAATTGAACGTAGAAGAGGATGATGACTCCCTAACTAGAGTTCAATTTGTATGTTAGAGACAAAGTAACTACAAAATTACTATAACATCAATCATGAATTGTAGGTTGTAGTTGTTATCTAACTTTCTGAATTTCTTGGGTAGGAATGATGTGTTGTTAGCTACCAATCATATCTTGTGATGTCATAAAATAGTTATGGACATTCACTACCAATGTAACGTGGGACCTATAGGATCACATGCATAGGAATGTACTTGGAATGAGAGTTTCTTCGTGAATTATGTTTAAACTTGATTACTAAAGTGTTAGGTATTCAATTTAAACAACTTGGCAATCTACACTTTGTAATGACATGTTCAACAAGTGAACTGATGGACTTAGGTACATGAACTGATCTGCTCAGATTATGAACTGGTCATTTGGTTGATCGATGAGATTGGATCAAGGATGGATGCTGACATCATGTTATGTCTTAATCGAATATTAATTTTCAATACAATTGTGATTGGGAAACATAGTAAAACGACCATTTCAAGAGTTGAATCAATTGACTCACATGCCAACCAATCAATTCACTATTGAACAGACCGTTTCATCATTCACATGTTATGAAAATTCCTAAAATTTTGTCTCTTCCACTCTTAGATTTACTAGAAACCCTGACGTTGACCCTCCTATAAATAAAGGGGTATTAGGGGTTTCCATACACAATAATAAGCTCTGATAATTGTTGCCATTTCTGGTTGTGGTAACCAAGAAAGCTCGAGTAAGTTTGACCCGTCTAAGGAAGGAACATCAAGGATAATGACACTAGTTACCAATGGTCCACATGGACTACTATAGAGGTGAAGATGCACTTGTCCCATTAATAGAACATAGTCAACTGTTGTTCGTGGTACCCGACTAGGAGGCTGGAAAAGATAGTTGTCCAGATGCAACTTGAAGAAAGGTGTACACTACTTTATAAGAATTGTCATTAGACTTGCTCCAGGACTAGGTATAACATTGCAACCCTCTTTCCCATCTCACAGTTGTTATTGCGGTCTACTATTTATGGGTAATTTGGTGAGTAATTTTTTTTTCTACTGCCGTATCTAATGTCATATTTCCCTATAGTGATATCAAAACCACATTGACTTACTATGTTCTGGGATTTAATCGATATGATAAGATTTCTATTTTATCATTTATTTATTGCATAACGATGTGAATACTTAAAATGATTAATGTACATATACGACTAAATACCACATACAATCATGATATATATATATATATATATATATATATATATATATATATACACACACACACACACACACATATATATATATATATTGATAATATATATATATATATATATATATATATATATATATATATATATATATATATATATATCTGTGTATGTGTGTGTGTATTACAATATATATGCAAAACATGTCGTCTTAAAATCATTTGATGGTGATTGGAGGCTTGGTTATGGCCTTGATCCCTAGACCTTTTGTGCTTAGTTAAATGGTTATTTTTCTTATTTATATCTCAATTTGCATATCGAGCCTCTGTCTTCTTTTCCATATGTAAAAGTATTAATTATTTACTTCCTATGATCCCCTCGAATGTAACTCGAGGTTTCTCAATTACAATGTAAAATGTTGAATATGATTAGCATAGTTTTAAATCCAGTTATGTCAAAGAAGACATTTTGCACCAGGCGAACTATAGTGAAACTGATCGGTTGGAGGACCGCAAAGGTAGAGATATGGGGAGGAAATTGATCGAATGGTGGTCCAACCAACCAGCTAGAGGAGTCCAGACGTTGTAATGATCGGAAGCCAAACGTCACAAAAATAACCAATTACCATTGGACATCCATTATTCATTGCATCCTTTTTTACTGGACATCCAATCTGATATGTATGCATGTGTATGGAGGTCTGCACTTTTTTCATGGTTGTGATTCGGTTACTAGACATCCAAAGTTATGACTGGTGTTACTAATTTTGTATATGCAATACACCCCGTTAGGTAATAGACTCTATATCTTGTATTGTACTAATGGTGGTAGAGGTTGTGCCTAGTTATGTGTTGCTCAAGAAACTACTAATTAAGTGCTCAAATGTTGAGGGCATGCTTCTCTCTGCCTCTTCCTTGATAGATGGCAACTCCGAGGGGGTGTGCTTTTTATGTTAGCCCCCAGGGTTGTCCTATATCTCCCGCTTGACTGGATTCTCAATGATCATGATACTTGATAGATGCTCAGTCTCTTCTCTACCTTCATCTCTTCCTATTTCTAGTGATGATCCGTCATCACTCTGACTTCCTTGCTAAGACGGCACTCTGCTTCCTACATGCCACCAACATTGACAAAGCTTATGCAATTTCACATGCATTCAAGTGGATTACTGACCACCTTTTCCGTCCCAAGCCTTGAAGTTGATTTGTACACCAGCTCATGGTCCCTAGTAAGTGCCTTATGGACGATGATACTCTGACAAGCTCCAACAACATGCTCCTCAGAGTCCCCCTGGCAAGTACCTTGGCCACAACCACAACATTCACTTGCTTAGATGGCATGCTCATCAAAGTCCAATGCAAGTTGCTTGTCCACATTCACAACTCTGGTGAGCTCCGGTAGCATGCTCATTGTAATCATTATAGATGAAGATGACAATGTTTCACACATTAGGAGCAACTTGTGAATAATTGAGTTCCGTGAGTACATGAGCAGAAGACAACATTAATTTCTATCTAAATTTTGCATATGACATTGTTGTCACGTTATTGTTTCTTACCCTAAGTCCACACTCATAATGGAGATAAAGACAAAGGCAAGTAGACTTGGGTGCCCATCCTTAGAATAACAAAAATATTTCACACATACAATATATATGTTAAAGAAGTAAGAACAAGATAGCAAGATACTAAAACTAGAGATAAGATATATGTACCCATTTTTATTTGCTTGTGTACCCATTTGTATTGCATTTTAGAGCTTAGAGTCTTGACTGAAAAAAGTATTCATTTGGGAATTACAAATTAAATAAACAAAACATACTAATGCTAAAGCATTAAGTACGCAATAAAAAGGCATGCAAACAATTTAAGAATAATAGAATACTTTCTTGTCTAGAAACATGATCATATTTAAGAAGAAGAAACAATGTGAGAACACTTAATGACATCATTTTATACAAAGCATGTTTTAGGTTCCTTTATCCATTGTCTCAACATTAGGTTGAATCATAGAAATGTGTACCTTATATTCATGGTTTGTCAGTGTAGAGTGCTTAAACATCAAAGTAGTAATCATAGGAACAATAGCTCAACCAAGTAAGTATGTAGGCAAGCACTCATATGAGCATACATTAAAGCAAGCCAATATCAAAGTAAGGTCAATAGAAAAATGTACCTTGCGAGTAGCATACACGATTAATAATTGATTGAAAACCATAAGTAATAACTTTGACTAGATCTTGGAAATTGATATCACCAGGTGATCCTGGGATTCAAAAATTGGATCAATATCAAAAATATTAGGTCTGCTTAATCATTATTATGATGGTTGGATGTGTGACCAAGGTCTAGGTATAATATCAAACAACATTGATCTCCATTATCTCAAACTAAGTCATGCATGATCACTATCATGTTACATCATACATCATGGATTCAAAATAGATCTTAGGGTGACACATCACTACTAAATCAGACATCTAGTATTAGGTTATAAAGATCTTAATTAGAGAAATCATGAGATCCAAGTAAGATAAGAAACATAAACATAAACATAGTCAAACTAGTCATTTTGAGTCTTTAACATGTAATATTATCATCATTATAGTTTACATGGGGTCCATATTAGTTAGGTTTCATAAAAATCCTAAGTTTTTGAACTGAGACTATTAAATAACATAGATCATCATTAGATCAAGGTTGGATTTTTATCATCAAGTATCCATGTTAAGCATATTCAAGGTTTAAAGTATATCATTAGGTCAAAAAGGAGTACAAGTATGAACATATAGTTATTATAGCAAGCATCAAAGACTACTGATTTCAATAGAGCATAAGGTTTTAGGATACAAATCATAAAGGTTAGGCATTAAAGAAATATCCTTTAGCAGAAAATCCCATTTTAGACCATTTCAGCCACATTAGACCATTCTTTGGTACAAAGATGGATCAAGTTAGAATCTTTATTTATAAAAATGTTTAAGGTACTAATATTTGGATATCATCATATCTTGGGACATAAAAGATCAAGATCATGCATTCAATTAGGATAATCATCTTTAAAAAACTTAAAAAACATGCATTTTAGGAAATCAGAAGAAGATAAAGTAGATTCAATTTCTAGAACTATTTTTATTGGATAGAGCACGTTTTTGTAATAAAAAAGCATATATTGTATGAAATATTTGGACAAAGGAGTTATTAGTGGCGATTTTGGAATATTTACCTTGATTAGAGAGATTCTTGATCCTGGGATGCTTATCTGACGGTCAAGGAGGGACCACACAGACTCCCCTTACAGGGCACCCTCCAATCCATCCTTGCAGTTAGTAACCCGCCAAACCAACCTAGTGGATGCTGGATCGCACCCCACCAGTGGTCTGGGATCCCATATGACCACCACCGCTCTAAGGATGGTGATTGGCACTCCCCCACTGTCGTCCTCTGCTCCATGCAACAAAGATCTGTGTGGCTCCGCTTTACAGTGACCTCGCTAGAGTTACGAATGATGTGGGAAGGAGGCCTCCTATTGGCATGCAAGCGTGTCGTTCGCCTCCAGCATAGCGCCGTGAGTTTGAAGGTGATGAAAAGAAGGAGAAACAAGGTATTGGGATAGAAGACCAACTGGCCAGCTACCATGACTAATAGGAGGAAGAGGAATGGATATGGAGGGTGACCCAGGGCTAGGGAGAGAGGCAAAATAGGGGGAAACAAATTGTGAAGGAGAATGGAAGCAAACGAGGGTGTCAATTTCTAAAAAGAGCAAGGGAGATGTGGTGATAGGTGGAGCCTAGCCATGGTAGTTGGTGACTAGAGCTCCTTGTACAAGCAGTAGTACAAAGAAAGGAGATGACCTTTATACTGTCGGATGAGAGATCAAATACAAGAAAGAAAGATATGAGGGTTGGGATCATGCATCAACATATCTTGAGTTTATGATTGGTCCACAAGAGAAAGCTTGGATTTCTGAGAAGAAAAGGAAGGAGGGAGTGGGCCACATGAGTCAACACCCACAATTGGGCCTCGAATGATCGGTCCAATGGTAAAGCAAACAATTAAAGATTTTAAATGATGTCCTTGGGACATGGATTTTCAAACACACATATCTCGCTCACAGAAGGATGAAATGTAATGTATTGGAAACGTTAGAGTATCATCTACAACATGAACACATGAAAATATTATATATTCACACAAATATTTGATCAAAATTTAATGGAAATATGATGATGTGTTACATCAAGGTAAAATTAATTTTGTCAAATTGAGCATCCTCTTAGTGAGACATGTATACTAGATTGACTAATTGTGCATCAAGAATCATTCAAAAATGAAAATTGAGGTGATGACAAGAGTGAGGTTCAATTTGGAAGTTACATAAAAGGGGTGAATTTCTAGGTTATCACATCCTCCCCACCTCAAAAGAAATTTTGTCCCCAAAATTGAATCAAGTTTTCAATCGAGATTGATTTTTTTTTCATTCATCACCAAGATAGTCCTAGTATTCTCATAAGGTATCATCACCAATTACAATATCAATCTCATTCTAACATCGAGTAATCGAGTATCATGGTCAACATATAGTAACATATATTGTCAAATTGGAAGTATCATTTCATGAGTCAACAATTTTGGAGTGATTATCCTATGTATTACCAAATTTGGAGAGATCACATTTTTAGGTCAAGAAAATAGAGCTCTTCTAATCAAGAATCCAGAACGAGATTCATTCCCAACAATTAGGGTCCTAGATTCAAGACATGCATCATATTTCTACAGTTCAAGACATACATCATATTTCAACATCATAATTTTGTGCTCAAAATCAATGGTGGGTCTCACCCTAGTCCACATGGATCTCACCCTTAAGTCATAATTTGAGAAAATCAACATAGTCAAAATTTCAAAAATTTTGAGATTTGGGAACACTAAAGTTATTAATCATATGGCGAGAGTGATCTCAAGATCCAAATAGGGTGATCATACGATTCAAGTCAATATCAAGATCAATGATCATGAGTCAAAATTCATTATTCAGTACCTAGAGTGAAGGGACATCAAATTCAAAGTCTAAAGATTTTAAAATTAGGGTTTAGATTCTTAATTTAAACCTTACGTGTGACTTAGGGATCTACCCTTCCTAGGGTTTTTATTGAGATGTCATTGCAATTTTTCTTGAGGTTTCTCAAACAACATTTGAGCGCATTTTTAACGGACCCGCTTCTCAGTAACCCCCAATGAAGGGAGACCAAGAGGTCAGAGGCATTATCCCAAAATTTAGGATCAATGGTTCAACTATTTAATAAAAAATAATTATCAAATTCTACTACCGCTAAATTTGAAAGCTCGTATTAAATAAAACTTATACTTACCTTTTCAAAAGTAGGATCTAAGAATTCTATCCATAGTAGAAATATAACTATCTAATTACCCTTTGGATTGCATAACTTTATCTTCATAGATTCTATTTTACTGTTTGTCCTTTTCAGATAATACCTAAAACTCCAAAAACCAAAATGTCGGTCAGCATAAATGAATATGCCGGTGTGTGGGGACAAACAAAACTTTGCACATAAGCTTTAACGCAATATTACACCAAATATTTGTTAACAATGCAAAATTACATTTTTGTATGACTCCTCAACCACTTTTACCACCTATGGGATACCCTCTCTAGGGTTAAGTCCTTGCAAGTGACTTTCAGGCTAACTTCTCCATCCTGAGCTTGGTACCTGGGGTCACCTCTCTGGGTGCCCTATGGTCTTCCCTCTGGGGCTTTACTCACTTTGACCTTCCCGCCAGGGCTTGGTCCATTATCTTACATCCACAGGAGTATGTAGGTTCGAGCGAGTCACACTTATACTTAAATTGTTATAAACATAGTCATTTTAAAGATTGCAGTAAAGAAACATCCAAGAAGTTTAATTGCAGTGCAATCGATAAAGCCTCGAGAAATGTCGGGAAACTAAAGTGTGTACTCATAAATAACCACATACCTGATTTGGAAGTCTCAAGGATTGTAAAAGAATAATCAATCAAGCAGTCAGATAAGCCCAACAGCCAATCACCCCAATCACTCAAGAACAACAAGAAACCTGGAAAACATGTGCAATCCAATTAGTACATTTTCATAATGCACTTACTTTATTGAATCGGGATTCCCTCCTAGGGTGTTCCTAAGTTGAATTAGGGTTTTCTTATAGTTATTTATATTCATTTCTTATCCTTTACCTTTTAGGTCAATTAAACCCTAAAATAGAATTTCTATATTCCAAAATCCTAATTACTCCATTATTCATATTTAAGCCTCTTGATTACTAATTATGATCAGTTCTAACTTCATCTTATACATAGGGTTTTCGAAATATAACTCATCCAAAAGTCATAAATACTTAGATTAGGGATTCTAGGTTCTCAAGTGCATCTTTATTCATATGAAACCTTAAAACATCCCTTTTTATATTAGAACTCTATTTACTCAAGTTATATTCTCCAAAGCTCCTTTATTCTTAATTAAACTTAGAATCATTATATCTCTATCTCAAGTATGCATTTTCGAAATAAAAACCATTAAAGTTATATTTAACAACATTAGGGCTTTTCATCCCATTAATGCATTCTCTTAGTCATAGAAAGCTAATTAAGCAAATCATGGGTGGTTAAACTCAAATCAGATTCATATTATCTATTTTATAACAACATGCTAAATGTTGATTCATAAACCCAACTTAAGAAATTGAGCTTATTCCTAATCAACATCTAGGGTTTTGATTACACTTAAAGCATTAAAGTTACTAACTTTATGCACTTTTCGAATTAGGAACATAAAAAGACTCTAACTATATTTTTACAGGATTCCTCACATTTTTCTAAGCAAGATTCATATATTACAAGTATTAATTCGATCTACCATTAATTAACTATGAATTTCGCAAGATTTACTTGGACCAATGAGATGCTGACACGTCATCCGTCGCATGCAATGTTTCTCCTACGTAACCCAACCACTTAAATCAAAATTGATTGACGAAATTTCCCCCGCATGATGATCTGGCTCTCCACGCCTCAGAAGGGCATTTTAGTCCAATGTCCTGGTCGTGTTCTTCCTCGCGGAATCCCTCTATTGTCGTTGCGGTAGGGGTTGGGTGTGGGTTGCCTCTCCTTCCCCAAACCTGACAGCCACTAGAGGAGGTTCCTCTACCTCCTCCGCACTCTTGCACACACAGGGGCACCTCCGAGTCACAGCTAGGACAGCCGGTTCAAGCCCACGGGGTCTGCAACCATGATCGACCTGTAGCCATTTTGCTGTGTCGCGCAGGTGCTAGGCCGCATTTCTCTCCAGTGATGTGGGAGCATCATGCTCTCTTCCCACATGCCTCCACTTCCCCACATCACTCCAGAGGTCACACCAGCCCTCAGATAGGGTTTGGACAGACACCAGTGTGAGTTTCCTGAGATCTTTTTGAACTCGAGGCTATGGGTTCAACCCTTATATAGGGGGGGATGGCCACGTCTCAATGCCCTCACCCACAAGGAAACTAGTCTCTCAGATCGCAGAAGACCACTTTCCTTAACATCATGCAATTACTCCTTAGGTTACTTCCTTGTTAATCCATGTTCCTTGTTTATCAAGGAATCATATATTACTGTACTTATATAATGGCTAAACAAAGAGTCCTCGATTATATTCTCATTGCCCTTGACTTTTAAACCCTTTCTCATGAGAATGCACTATCTTTTACCACGTAGTATTTCTATTTGGAAACACCAAAAATTAATTACATAATTCCATAGTATATGACATCTTATTCCCATATTAAGGCTTTTATTATTTGTATTTTCTCTTCCTTCTACTCTTATCTTCTCAATTGGGACTCTTTGAACCCAAAGAAATCTTAAGAATTCGAAATCCCTCATGAAGGATAATCCTCATCCTTCTAGATGCATCTACATCCTTCATTTCTCTTTATCTTATTTATTCCTCTTATTAATCGATTTCCTTTTTCTTTTTATTCCCTTTTTCTTGTTATTGGGCCCAATAGCCAACAAGTCCCACAAACTCAAACAAGGATAATTATAAAAGGAAACCACTCAATTTACTTAAATCATACAAATTACAAAATCACACATTTATTGGGAAATTGCATTTCCAACTAAAAGAACCCAAAAATTGGGGTTGTAACATCCTTCCATTCTTATAGGAATTTTGCACCTTACATACAAACAATTTAGGATAAAACTTTTCCATGTCCATCATTGGCTCCCATGTGGCCTCATCCTCTCCATGGTGCTTCCAAAGAACCTTTATCATCTTATATTCTTACATATTAGTTCTCTCTCACCTTGGTATCTCGTACCCTCATAGGTGACTCAGGATATTTCAACTCAATAGGTTTGTGGATCAGCACATGGTTCAGGTACATCACATAGTGCTCTAGATCACACTCATGGAACACATCATACATCATGTTATCCTAAGGGGTTAGGTCAAACATAAATAACTCCACCAATCTATCTCAAACGGACCCAGGTATCGGGGACTCAACTTCCACATCTATAGCTCAGAGGGATCAGTTTTTCATAACACATATTCTCCCACAGCGAACTACATGTCAATATGCTTTTCATCAGCTCACGACTCATGTCTCCCTTGGGCTTCTCAGCCATCGCACAATCAAAGCGACTTCATTTTCACACACTGTGGTCTCTCTGACCTTCACAAGGTCCTTTCACTAACATCATCCTGATCAAGCGGTGACCGATAGAGACTCCCTTACAGAGCTTCTTACATCCCAATATTGGCTATCATGACAAGCAAACTCTCTTAAAGAAGGAACTATTCCCATGTATCACCCTGAATGAGCACACATGCTCTCGTCAAACCCTTTAGTCTGGATCATACTCTCTTGACTGTCTATCAGTACAGGGTGATACGAGGTACTAAACTTCAATCTAGCATCTAGTTCTTCATGTACCTACTTCACCCACGTGGAAGTGAACTTGAGGTCATGCTCAAGATATTGAACTTAGATCACAGAGTAGATGAACAATTTTTTTCTCATATATAGTTTGGCCAGATCTGCCACACTGACAGTACCCTCTTTCTTAGGCAAGGGATTATGTCAACTTGGTAAGGTGATCTACCGTAACCCATATTTCATCATGACCTCCCTTGGTCCAGGGGAGACTCACCACAACGTCCATGGTGATCCACTCCCAATCCCTCTCGGGGACTCTTCATTATCTATAGAAACTCACTGGGTTATGGATGTTCATCCTTCACCTCCTCACATTCTTAGAGAGAAGCTACAAGCAACTTTATATACTTTTTCTTTTCAGATATTCAAAGTACTACTGCAAACTTTAACTATCTTAGTAGTACTATGGTGTTCTTAACATTATGAGCCTCTACTTGTCATGATTCCTCAAGGTTGGCTCCTAAAAAACACTAAAACACTCTAGCAGAGGGTTTCACCACCTTCTGCTCCTGAGAGGTGTATCTGAGGTTCTTACAACCATCCTTTTATCTCATCAAGCTCTAAGCTAGCTTACTGAGCAATCACCCTGACCAACAAATCTGATTATATCTGGGTGTTAGCCATACATGGTATCATCCTCTAACAAACTTAGGGTTTGCCTAACAACCTATTTTAGCCACTCTACTGGCTAAACCAGACATATATGTCTCGACAATGAGCATCCATTACCACCTTACATCCTTATGTGCTAAGCAACAATGAAGTCATAAACCTTCATGTACTCCACTCATCATCCTATTCTCAGATTTAGGTCTAACTAAGTCTAGAAAACTCCAAGCTCATCATCTTGGTTATCAAACTCAAACTTTTATAACTCATAAATTCCATCTTTCCCATGATAAGAACATCCTCATGAGGACTATCTTAGTTCTTCTTGTATTTTTAAACCATCCATTCCAGGTACTTTCCAAAAGGTATGATACTTTCTCTATCCTCAAACATCATAGCAATATTTCAACTCACATCATCTTTATCCTTAGTGTATGGCATGCATATTGCCCTATCTCTCACCCCCATAATGAGAGAAACTAAGCATTTGGCTACAGTCCAAATACAAAGTTCATCCCATTCCAAGAGTAGAGATGGTGAATCACACATTGCCAGTACACTTTCCAAACTAAGTTGAAATGTACAACACATGTCTCCACATCATAATCAACTTGATCATGGTTCTATACCCATGGGAAGACTTTTCCCATCACCTTTTGGATCTTCACATATCTCCATTATGTACAATGCTTAGTCGTTACCTCAAGGTCTCTATGGTGCCAACACTTTTGGGGTGATTCGACCCTTATGCATCTAAGGAGTGCCTCTCACTCTTACCCCGTAGGTCCCATGAACTCATGAAGGTGGCCAACCTCCTAACCCATGGTCCTTGGAGAAGGTAGTTGTTACCTCCTGACCCTATGGTCTTGTGCATCCAAGGAATAGACATATCCTACTTTCATCAGTCTTATCCCTTCATGACCTTATTATTGACTTAGGATTCTATCATGGTACATCTCAAACTTGAATCCTTACCCAAAACTCCATCATCCCTCTTGGCCCTCATGGTCAAACTTACATCCTTTCATAGGGATCATGGCGACCTACAGAAGGGCCCCTCCCCAGGATGGGAGAAAACTATCTCTTGATAGAAACAAAGGTCACAAACATCCCTACATCTAGGTTTTACATCAACATGATCATGCTTAGTCCTAAGAAGCTACCAAGGCACGTAACTAGAAAGAAGACCACCTACAACCCATGCTAGGTTTCCGTGGTACGACACTCTTATTCCTTATTCCTTAACATAGGACTAACATCAAACATACTTACATCATCAACCTATTGAGGAGGGTTTCATCAAACATATACCTTAGTCAAAGGGGTTTCCTTTTCCTCTAAACGTGAGGGGTGCCATGATGGAATCTATAGATACTCAAACCTCGTCATGATCATCAGTTTCACCAGGTACTACTACTTCCCCTCTTAGGTCTAGGAACCCCAGGTTCACTTTTATGCATCAGTTGTCCAATAGCACACTCAACTTTTAAACCAAACATATGTACCAGGTATAGCTTGCACTTCCTACCATTCTCCCATATGAGCAACACCTGTGAGTCCTACACCAAGACAACCAACTAGGCGTGAGGCCTCACATCTGCTACTATACCTTCTCGGTCTAAGGTACTCTCCTTTCTATACCTAATAGTAAGGTAGGCACTTACAACTTCCCTACATCGGTTCGAGAAGCCTCTCTCTTATTCTAGGGTTTGGTTCCTCTAAAGGCATACAAGGTACCACAAACATTCAAGGATCATGCGCGACGAAACCACAACCATCCACCTAGGTCTTCCATTCTAGGTCAAAACATACCCAACTTCTCATGGTTCCTCATAACTCGGAGCCTAAACTCCCAACCCACTCGCTCGGGTCTAACTCTCTCTCCAGAGCTAACCTTAAAACTGATCATACCACTAGAGGTTCTCTCTCTAAGAAAGTGGATCAAGCTCTCATGCATACCTCTATATGGGTGAAACGTACGATCCAAATCTATGTTTGATCATGATTATCCAAAGCTATGCCTTCTTATCTTACAAACTATCCAGCATGCCCTTCTGGCCTAGTCTCAACCTACCGTCAGCACTACTGACGTGCTCTCTTACATAGGTGCATGCTCTTCTGTGCTCATATATGCCCATAAGGGTTTCTATATGGTCATCACTATCCTCTTTGTTGAAGGAGCTATCCTTCACCCTACTAGGCACGACCCTTCCAAGGTTGGGTCGCCAAAAGGCACTAGGTCAACCAACCTCACATGGCTTCATGCTTCTCATGGGTACTCAAAACCAATATGCATGTCAACCCACGTACATACGTGCATGGTCAACTTTGATATCCAACTCATCTTGTACTCCCTTTTTCTAACAACCACTTAGGGTTAGGGTTAGGATCATCCTCAGAGGATGTGCCTGGTCTCAATCTCTTCCTGGAGCCCCATTCCTCCAAGGTTGACTCTCTCCTCATCCTCTTATAAGAAGGTCTAACCTCAGATCTCTGCCAAAGGCAGGACAACACCTGTCATGCAACCTAAGCATGTAACTAATCTTTAGTTTATGCTTAAACTATTAAACTTATGTCCATGACATCTTATTTACATGCTTTTCATTAATTTGGTGGAGGATTACTTAATCCTTATCGTACTTACCCTAACCTCAAGTGGGTGAGGAAGAGAGAGAAAAACCCTAAACCTTAGGACCTTACTTGAATTAGGGTTGAGAAGGGATGATAATAGATTAGAGACACCTAAAGGTATCTTATTTCGAGTGTAAACATCAGACTTTGGCCAGGCAGTCACACCGCATCTGGGAATCCTCATTACGACTAGTGGAGTAGAGGAAAATATTGCCATCCCCCAGATCCTGGTCCTTTTCTATACACCTACATCCTTGGAAAATCCTCTAACAACTCCCTCGAGTTCTATAGAGTTTGTAAAATTTAATAATTACTAAGGATTAAATGAGAAACCATTAGCTTTAATACCAAATGTAACGACCCCGCTTCTCAGTAACCCCCAATCAAGGGAGACCAAGAGGTCTAAGGCATTATCCCAAAATTCAGGATCAATGGTTTAACAATTTAATCAAAAATAATTATCAAATTCTACTAACGCTAAACTAGAAAGATGGTATTAAATAAAACTTTTACTTACCTATTCAAAGTAGGATCTAAGACTTTTATCCATAGTAGAAATCTAACTATCTAATCCTCCTTTGGATTACTTAACTTTATCTTCACAGATTCCATTTTACTATGTGTCCTTTTTAGATAATACCTAAAACACCGACAAACAAAATTTCGGTCAGCATAAATGAATATGTCGGTATGTGGGGAGAAACAAAACTTTTCACATAAGCTTTAACAACATAATACATCAAATATTTATTAACGATGCAAGATTACATTTTTAGTATCACTCATCAACTACTTTTACCACCTATGGGATACCCTCTCTTGGGTTAAGTCCTTGCAAGTGACTTTAAGGCTACCTTCTCCATCCTGGGCTTGGTAGGGTCACCTGTCTGGGTGCCA
The DNA here is from genome assembly GCA_963693085.1 of Alisma plantago-aquatica. Classification (NCBI taxonomy): domain Eukaryota; kingdom Viridiplantae; phylum Streptophyta; class Magnoliopsida; order Alismatales; family Alismataceae; genus Alisma; species Alisma plantago-aquatica. The sequence continues at coordinate 600,250,285 of OY856410.1, read as the reverse complement.
TGTGGTCTTCCCTCTGGGGCTTGACTCACTTTGACCTTCCCTCTAGGGCTTGGTCCATTATCTTACATACATAGAGGTATGTAGGTCGAGTGAGTCACACTTATACTTAAATTTTTATACACATAATCACTTTAAAGATTGCAGTAATGAAACATCCAAGCAGTTTAATTGTAGTGAAATTGATAAAGCCTCGAGAAACGTCAGAAAACTAAAGTGTGTACTCATAAATAACCACATACCTGATTTGGAAGTCTCAAGGATTGTAAGAGAATAATCAATCAAGTAGTCAGATAAGCCAAGCAGGCAATCACCCCAATCACTCAAGCATAATAAGAAACCTAGAAAAGATGTGTAATCCAATTACCACATTTTCATAATGCACTTACTTTATTGAGTTGGGATTCCCTCCTAGGGTGTTCCTAAGTTGAATTAGGGTTTTCTTATAGTTCTTTATATTCATTTCTTAACCTTTACCTTTTTGGTCAATTAAACCCAAAAATAGAGTTTCTATATTTCAAAACCCTAATTACTCCATTATTCATAGTTAAGCCTCTTTATTACCAATTAAGATTAGTTCTAACTTCATCTTATACATAGGGTTTTTGAAATACAACTCATCCTAAAGTCATAAATACTTAGATTAGGATTTCTAGGTTCTTAAGTACATCTTTATTCATATGAAATCTTAAAACATCCCTTTTTATATTAGAACTCTATTTAATCAAGCTATCTGCACCAAAGCTCCTTTATTCTTAGGAAAACTTAGAATCATCATATATCTGTCTCAAGTATGCATTTTTGAAATAAGAGCCATTAAAGTCGTATTTAACAGCATTAGGGCTTTCTGGCCCAATAATGCATTCTCTTAGTCATAGCACCCTAATTAAGAAAATCATGGGTGGTTAAACTCAAATTAGATTCATATTATCTATTTTATGCCAACAGGCTAAATGTTGATTCATAAAGACAACTTAAGAAATTGAGCTTATTCCTAATCAACATCTAGGGTTTTGATTACACTTAAAGCATTAAAGTTACTTACTTTATGCACCTTTCGAATTTGGAACATAAAAAGACTCTGATTATATTTTTAATGGATTCCTCAAATTTTTCTGAGCAAGATTCATATATTACATGTATTAATATGAGCTACCTGATGCGATGATTTTGAGTCGCATTTGTAGACTTGTTTTACTTGTGTTTTATGCATTTATTGGTCATTTTGGTGGTTAATATTGCATAATTAATTTACTTTGGTCTATGGGCCTTCTCAACATCAATTCTCCCTTATTGTATTGTTTTGAGCATAGATAATTACAATAATATGTTTTATGTCGGCTTATGTGGTTTTGTGTTGCAATTTCAAGAAAAATGCATATCTGCAGCTGTCGATACCATCAACACCACCACATGCAGTTAGCCGCAAGGAGCATTACAGAGTCGATACTATCGATAGGGAAGTCGATGGTATCGAGTTACTATCAGGTTGTTGGCGAGAAGAGAGTCGATACTATCGACCCAAAAGTCGATACTATCGACATATGAAGATTTAGCGACGGAAAAGGACAAAAACCAACGCCTTAGGGTGTCGATACCATCGACCCTCATCGATGGTATCGAGTCAACATCAGGCACAACGAAGAAAAGAAAAGAATATTTGTCGATATCGCGCAGGGTGGATACCATCGACTCGCGTCGATGGTCTCGACACCGTCAGATACAAGTTTGCTTCAGATTGATCTAAATCTGACGACTGTGATATTTTTGCAACCTAACTTGGTGATTATACCTAATGAAGGCGGCCAGGAGCAATCCATCACGTCATTAACCACTGCACATGTCCTGAGTAGGTGTGGAGAGAAGAACAAAGCCAAGAAGCACGCCCCCGCCGTCCCGAAAGCCAAAGTAGACATTTTCCACCGCCAAAAGGTTGTAGATTGTGCATTCCACGTCGAGGAACGCTTGGATCTTCTCCATTCAAGGGGATTCATTGCTTATTCATGTTTTCCTCCATGTTTCCCCTTTTCTCTACCATGTTTTGCTTTGAGATGAAAATGCGGGGCTAATCCCCTTTGTCTTTAGGACCGGGAGTAGCCCGAAGAAGCATTGTATGACATTTTTATCATAGTAATTCATCATTTATCTCTTAAATTCGTGGTATGATTTCGTTTTCTCAATTATATTGTTATGCTTGATCACCATAATCATAATATAATGCCTTTAATTACTTTGAAAGAAGAATTGACGGTTGAAAAGAGACGAAATTCACATTAATTGACAAATCCCTTGAACAAGGTGATGTAAGGTTAATGGTGGACACCCAGAGGTCGATTCTAATGCACCTAGTTCAGGGAATAGGTTACTACGATGGTGGAACCGACCTAGACATAGGTAGTGAATTGTACCACGACAGTGGGCAATTCTGACTACATGCCACTACTTGGATTGAGAGATGAACTTGAATTGTTATATAGAAATTCATACAATGAAAACCCGCGGTGAAACCGAAATCCTAAAGATCTCCACTTGAATTGATTAAATTAAACCTTTAATCGATTGCTTTGTTTTCCTTTACTTTCTTTTATTTTTACAACAACCCTCAAACTCTTTTAATCGGTCTAGTTGATCGTAACCAGTTAGTAGTAGTCTACCGATAATTCAGTGTCCCTGAGTTCAACTCGGGCCTCACAAGGGCCTATACTACTTTGACGTGTACACTTGCGTTCAACGCATGGTAAAAGCGTGTAAAGATTTTGGCACCGTTGTCGGGGACACAGCAATTGTCGGCACTACGAGTGCTGCGAGAGGCCACTCTAGGCCACATTTTTATTTTTTTATCATTTCAAAAATTCATAACTTATTTTTCATATTTTGTAATCGTCTAGCACGACACTGAACTAAAATTATCATTTTGCAGGTACTATGCATGGTGAGGACGCATAACACTGATTACACGCAACCTCCACCAGAGGTTCCACTGCCGGGACCTGACGACGAGGAAGATCTCAATCAACACCATTATGAAGAAATTGATTCCGACTCAGAACAAGAAAGCATGGCAGAAGAGCAGACGATATGGGAGAAGATAAAAGCTTCTTCCTCATTTGCTTCAAAAGGGCCAATAAAGAAGCAGATGATCAACATTCCGACTTACAAGATTGACCATGTATTAATCAACTTGGTCAACTCAAATGCATTCCATGGGTTAAAGAATGAAGACCAGGTGACTCATATAAGCCAATTCGTGGAGAATTGTGACATGATTAAAATTGACAGATTTCCACAAGAGACGCTCTACCTGAAGTTTTTCCTCAATTCTTTGGAAGGAAATGCACGAGAATGGTTGCAAAACCTAGACGATGAATGTGTGGAGTCATGGAACCACATGGTGGAAGTGTTCTTTGAAAGGTTCTTTCCGCCTAAGAAGACAAATGATATGATCAGGAAAATCCATAATTTCAGCCAGAAAGCAGGAGAGACTTACTCTGAGACCTGGGAAAGGTTTCAGATCATGCTCAGAAAGTGCCCGCATCATGGGCTGGACAAGGAGACACAGGTCAAAATCTTCTATTTTGCTCTCTCCGAGCATGATAGAAGTAACATGGATTCTGTAGGTTCAGGGTTCTTCCTGAACAACACAGACACGAGGTGTTGGGAAATTCTGAAAAACATGGCCAATAAGCAATCCTGGGGCGACAGAGATGCCGTAGAGCACGTTCGAGATGCGGGGGAATCAAAGGCCATTAAAGAGCTGAATGAGAAGATGGACCTTCTAGCCAAGAAACTACTTGCAAAAGAAGATACTGAATCTGAGGATGAAACTCAAGTCAAATTCATGCGCCAGCAGCAGGGGTACAGAAACAACGATTACTCATGGAGGAAGGACAAGAAATTTTCCTGGAAAGATTCAAATAACTTCTTGCAGGACCCCAATGCAAAACCCCATCCAGTGGCGGAGAATAAGAGCACGAAATTGCTCAACCAAGTGATAAAGAAAAACCAAGATTTAAGGAACACTTTTGGCCAGCAGATAAAGCAACAGGAGGAATTCATGAACCAGTTTGGGCAGACATTGCAGAGCCATGGGGCTCAGATGAGAACGATAGAGATGTCGATGGTGCAAATGGTAGCTGAGATAGCCAATCTGAAGAAGCTAGTGCAGCAAGGTTTCCCGGGTAACACAAACATTCCAAGAGGAAACCAACAGGCGAAGGCAATCTTGCTAAGGAGTGGCAAGAAGATTTTAAACCCCAGGGCCGACGAACCAAACAAACACCAGTCAGAAACCGAAGGTGAGGCTATAGAGGAAGTGCCAAGTTCAGTCACAGAGCCGGTTGAAGATATGGAAGAGGAAGTCGCAGCTGAACCTGTTACTACTAAGGAGGAGACAAAGAAGAGGACACCATATGTACCACCACATCAAAGGGCATAGGTTTTCCCGATCCAATATCCAAATAGTTTGAAAGAAAATAAAGTGGACGCCCAGTTCAAGAAGTTTCTGGACAGTTTTAGAAAGCTCTCCGTCAACATTCCACTATTAGAGGCAATAGAGAAAATTCCCTCTTATGGAAAGTTTCTGAAAGACATCATTACTAAGAAGAGGAAGATCCCTGATACTGAGGTTGTAGTTCTCAAGGAGCAGGTGAGTGCCTTCATCATGGGCACATTCCCACCTAAGAGGCAGGATCCGGGCTGCTTCAATATTTCATGTTACATTGGTAAGGTGAAATTTGGTGAAGCATTGTGTGATTCCAGGGCAAGCATAAACTTGATGCCTCTCTCTACGTTCAAGAAACTGGGATTAAAAGAATCAAGGCCGAGCAATATGACAATATAGTTGGCGGATAATTCAGTGGTGAAGCCCTATGGTATTTGTGAAGATGTGCTAGTGAAAGTAGATCAGTTTTTAGTTCCAGCGGACTTTGTTGTAATGGAGATGCAAGATGAACAGGGTAACGAGTTACTCCTTGGATGACCCTTCCAAGCCACTGCTGACATGATACTTGAGATGGGACGAGGTCGATTGACCTTGGGTATCACAGATGATAGGTTTGAGATGGTTATGCCTTCTAGCACTATACAATCAAAAGCAAAGGAACAATGCCGCATGGCAAGGCACTTTGATCAGAATATCTCTTTATGTCTAGGGAAGCCATTTCTATATATGGCTCATGTGATGACTAAAGTAGAAAAAGGGACACTGGATGTAGACATCATGGAGCAGACCAAGGTGGTTTATCTTAGCAAAGTTGTAGGTTTTACCAATGATGAAGAGGAGGACATCCCTCCCTCTACTGAAGATGAGGCCATAGCAAGTTCTATTTTCAATGCATATCCAGAATTACCGCTTGAAGCCAGCCTGGTTAATATAACACATGATTGGATGAGAAGCAAGTCACTACACGAGTGTGCCAAGATGCTTCAGGTGCTTCCATGCTTTTATGCTAGGTACTATGAAGACCTTGGAGAACTTCCACCATTGCTTCAGTCATCCTTGATTAGCCCACCAGATTTAGAATTGAAGCCATTGCCACCACACTTGAAATATGCATTTCTAGCTGAGGGTGATAAGCTGCCTGTGATTATTTTGGCATATCTGAGTGCCGAGGAGGAAGATCAATTGCTGATTGTGTTGAGGAACCACTGAGGTGCATTCGGGTGGTCGGTAGCAGATATCAAGGGGATCTCCCCTACATTATGGCAGTACAAGATTCAGCTTGAAGAGGTAGCCAAACCGGTGATTCAGCCATAGTGTCGACTAAATCCTAGCATGATGGAGGTCGTAAAGAAGGAGGTGATCAAGCTCCTTTCTGTAGGTATCATCTATTATATTTCTGACTCGACGTGGGTGAGTCCTACACAGGTAGTCCATAAAAAGGGGGAATTATTGTTACACATAATTTTTTAAATGAATTTGTCACTACCCGCTTGGTAACCGGGTGGTGAGTAAGTATAGACTACCGTAGGTTGAATGCTGCTACACTTAAGGATCATTTCCCTCTCCCATTCATTGATCAGATTTTGGAGGGATTAGAAGGTCGATCTCATTTTTGTTTTCTCGACGGTTATTCGGGGTACAATCAGATTTCCATTGATCCTAAGGACCAAGAGAAGTCTACCTTCACTTGTCCTTACAGAACATTTGCATACCGCCGTATGCCGTTTGGTCTGTGTAATGCACCGACAACCTTTCAGCGTTGCATGCTTGCCATTTTCTCCGATATGGTTGAACGTTGTTTGGAGGTTTTTATGGACGACTTCTCCATCTATGGTGTGTCCTTTGACGATTGTTTATACAATTTGGACAAGGTTTTGCAACGTTGTGAGGACACACATTTGGTCCTCAATTGGTAGAACTTCCACATGATGGTCAATGAAGGGATTTTGCTAGGACATAAAGTGTCTAGCAAAGGGTTGGAGGTAGACCCGGTGAAGATTGAAGTTATTTCCAAGTTGCCCCCACGAAATTCGGTTAAAGGGGTACAGAGTTTTCTAGGTCATGTCGGGTTTTATCGCCGCTTCATAAAAGATTTCTCTAAAATCGCCAAACCATTATCTGAGTTGTTGGAAAAAGATGTCGTGTTTGATTTTAATGAAAAGTGTTTACATGCGTTTAACGTGCTTAAAGAAAAACTGATCTCCGCACCAGTTGTGCAAACACCGGACTGGACTAAGCCATTTGAATTAATGTGTGATACGTCCGACTTTGCAGTTGGGGCTGTTTTGGGACAGCGTGTGGACAATAAACCCGTTGTGATTTTCTACGCATCTTAAACTTTAAATGATACAAATTTGAATTATACGACAACTGAAAATGAACTTCTCACCGTTGTTTATGCTTTTGAAAAATTTCGGCAGTATCTTGTTGGATCAAAAGTCGTGGTATGGACGGACCATGCAACCATTAAGTACTTGATGGAGAAAAAGGATGCCAAGCCTAGATTTATTAGGTGGATCTTACTTTTACAAGAATTTGATATTGAAATCAAAGATAAGGCGGGAATAGAAAATGTGGTTGCGGACAATCTTTCTAGGTTGGAAAGGGTAGATGAGAAGGATTTGCACATACCCATTACAGAGACGTTTCCCGATGAGAAACTTTTATCTATGAAATCGAAAGATCCTTGGTTTTCTTACATTGTAAATTATCTGGCCTGCAAAATTATCCCGGATGATTGGACATACCAAGAGAAAAAGAAAAATTTCCATTCTTTACGGTATTATTTTTGGGATGACCCTATTCTGTTGAAGCAATGCAGGGATGGTGTATTACACAGGTGTGTACCGGAGGTGGAATATGAAAGTGTTCTTCATCATTGCCATACTCTACCGACGGGTGGCCACCATGAAAGTTCTAGAACTATGGCTAAGGTACTGGAGAGTGGTCTTTACTGGCCAACGTTGTTCAGGGACGCCTATGACTATGTGTGGCAATTTTATTCCTGGAAAAGGGCATGTAACATTTCAAAAAGACAACAGATGCCTCTCAATGTATTTCAAGAGGTCAAGGTGTTCGATCTTTGGGGTATTGATTTTATGGGACCCTTTGTGTCCTCCAATTCTAACTTGTATATTCTTCTAGTTGTTGACTATGTATCGAAGTGGGTAGAGGCAATACCCACAAGGACTAATGATGCCTCCGTAGTGTGCAAGTTCATCAAGGAACACATTTTCTGTAGGTTCGGTGTACCAAGAATGATCATTAGTGATGGAGGTACGCATTTCCAGAATCAGACATGCGTGGCACTATTGAAAAAGTACGGGGTAAAGCACAACATTGGTACCCCGTACCACCCGCAGACACAGGGGCAAGTGGAAGTCTCCAATCGAGAGATTAAGAAGATCTTGGAGCGCACTGTGGCTTCCACGAGAAAGAACTGGAGCATCTTGCTACTGGACGCTTTGCGGGCGTACAGGACGACATTTAAGACACCTATCAGCACTACGCCTTTTAGGTTAGCTTACGGTCGGGCCTGCCATTTGTCGATGGAATTGGATCATAAAGCACATTGGGTGCTTAGGAAGCTGAATCTGAGCTACGATGAAGCGGGAAAGAAAATGTTACTTGAGTTGAATGAACTTGACGAGCTGAGGATGAATGCATATGAAAGCTCACGGATCTACAAGGAGCAAACAAAGATGATACACGGTCGCCATATCCAAATGCGCATCTTCAAGAAAGGAGATCGTGTACTCTTGTTCAACTCCAGGTTGAAGATGCATCCTGGGAAATTAAAATCCCGATGGAGTGGACCGTTCACCGTAGAGGAGGTCAGGCCACATGGCACAATCATGGTGTGTGATGGTGAGACAACATTCTTGGTTAATGGACAACGATTGAAATTGTATTTCGGTGAAGATTATACAAGGAAAGTGAATGAGGTCAAGCTCATTGCACTTCCAGATGCATGCAGAGCTTAATGTCATCTAGCCTAAGATGTTAAATAAGGGCACTTGTTGGGAGGCAACCCAGCCATCGATAGTTTCGTTCAGTTTCTTTCACATATGTACTTTGGTTTGATTTGATTTTGTTTTTAGTGTAAACAAGGTACCTTGATCGTTTGTTCAATGTGCAAGACTGAGGCAGAGTCGATACCATCGACCCTTGTGTCGATGGTATCGAGATGGGTACATGTTGGCGGCTCCAAGAATCACTCTACGTCGATACTATTGACGGCCTCGTCGATAGTATCAACACACCATCAGTTTGATCGCAAAAATGAGGTGATAGTATCGACATGCATGTCGATACTATCGAGATCTCTGGAGATATTAAGACGAATATTGTCTCAGTGAAGTCGATACCATCGACAGGTCCGTCGATGGTATCGACCCAGCTACAGGAAGAAAGTGATGGCCGGGCCTTGCGAGGGTGTTTGTACTAGGTAGAGTCGATACTAATGACTTGCGTCGATGGTATCGACACGACATGTCACCGATCCGTGAGAGGAAATCAACGGCGATCGACAGTCGATCCATGGGATGGGTCAATACCATCGACAAGTCTCAATGGTATCGACGCGTCATCGATCCGGGCCCCCAAATTAGGCTATTGACAACTGTCGATACTAGCGGAAGACAAATTGTGCTACAGGAGTCGATACCATCGACTCGCATCGATGGTATCGACGGGCATACAACAGCGCCAGCCATTGTTATAAAAGGGATGGTTTGTCATCATATGATGTCACACCTTTAGAGCTTTCTTCCTCCAATTGTGTCGAGCGTCTTGTTGAGCGATCAGAGCCCGACTACGAGCATCCAAGGAGCAAGTTCTTCACCGAGCGGAGATTTCTTCTCCAACCTTCCCCGAGCTCTGTCTTCTATCCTTTCTTCTTCGACAATGGTGCATACTACTGGTGCTTCTTCTTCACGCATGACACCAATGGAGATACCGATGTTCGTTCCTCCACCAACTGCATCCATTCCACATCCGCGGATTGTCCATCCTTCCGCAGAAATCAAGAAGGTCTACGAGGAACTGATGAAGCGCAAGATTGAGCCGACCCGCTATGTCGACAGGGGCATGATCAGCAATCTGGGGTTCGACGCTAATCTGGCCTACGTGCTCAAGGGCTAGGTGAGGCATACTGGCAGGCAGCCCGATGAGAAGGAATTCCATTCCGAAGGCCATCCATTCTTCAATGAATGGCCCACATACAAGAAGCTAGTGGTGGAGTTCATGGCGTCGCTGGATATATGTGTCGTGCCAAACGACATCATCGCCACTGACCGTGAATGGATCAAAGACCGTGTTTCCTTCCAGCTGTACAACAATGATTACACTCTCACCCTCAAGTAGTTGAACTCCATATATAACTAGAATCATGGGCGAGAGCAGTACCGATGGCCAGACAACATGACAGATTATGATGCCATCTTCGCTGAGTTGATGACTGCACTGACTGGCAAATCCGTGAGCTACCACAATGCGGCGGTGGCAGATTTCGAGCATCCATTCATGTGGATTCTTCACTGCATGCTCTGCACCACCTTGTTCGTCCGTGGTGATCTGTCTCTCAGCATGTTTCAAGAGACAAACCTGTTTTTCTTGCACAAGTTGCTGAGGTGAGAAGAATGTAATTGGGGCGCGTTTTTCTTGACGCATGTGTTGGCAGTAAAGAGGAGTACGGGGAAGGCTCCAATCCACTTTGGAGGGCTCATCACACCGTTGGCCCACTATCTTGGGTTAAATTTCTCCCAGATTACTCCCCTCTTCAACCAGAGCAAGGTCAACCTTCAACATCTGCATTGCTCCAGCCTCATTCTGCTTCGTGATGGCCTGACATATGCACATTGCCATGTTAATCATGCCTATCAAGAGTATTCACTTCCCGACCCCGTCTTCCACATTGAGGGCGCTCAACATTTTCAATGGCATGTCATCGCCATTGAGATCTCGGAAGAAAACAGAAGCAACGACGATAATGACAATGACGACGACGAGAATGAAGAGGAAGAGGAGGCTCTCACTCCTCTTCGGGCAGGAGTGGCACCTCGGAAGCGTCCCCGCATGCATCCAGGTGCATCTTCTTCTTACCAGCCTCCACCACCACAGCCCTCGCAGCAAAGCGAGGATGTCTACTCCATGCAGGGGATGTATTAAATGCTGCAAGACATCCATCAGACACATCAGCAACATACAACTTCATATACTGGTATTCATGATACGACAAACCGGTTGCTAGATAACCAGAGGGCTATTTTTGAGAATGAGCACCTCCTCCTTGACAACCAACAAAATATCCTTGATAGGTTGCCTAGGATGGAGATGTAGAAACAACCCTTCTATGACAACTACTGGAGCTAGAATTACTTTGGGGGGTATCCACAACCTCCGCCTATGACCCAGTACGATCTGAGTTTTCAGGGGCAATACCCATCTTGGGACCCCACGGCTCCAAAATACCCTCCTTCTCTGGGAGAATGATCGGTATCTCTATTCCACCTTTTAAGGTTGTCTTTGACTATGAGGCCATAATCGAATTCAAGCTTAGGGGGGGTTGGAACAACTCTATCCTTTAGGTTTTAGCTTTTATTGTTTAGTCTTTTTTCATTTATTTCTTGCAATTTTTAGTTTGTTTGTAGGATCCACATTCTATCTAGTGTAATTGTGGATGTCTTAAGTCATGTGTCATCTCCTTGATTGTACATGGGAATTAGGGGCAAATTTAAAAATTTGATTGTTTTGCAAGCTTGTGTTGTTCAACTTTGAGCACATAACTTAAGGAAATGATTGGGTTTTTCAACTATAAAATAGGAAATCACAACGGTACATTCCTATGACTCATGAAAAGTGGACAGAATTGGTTGTTTGAGTCTAAACTAACCAAACGATAATGAGACTTTAATTTGAAATAAGAGAGAGAAACCTCTTAATTACTACATAGGTCAGTAAGGAGGGACACATAATAATTTGCAAAGGTTCAATCAATTAGTCTTGTGATCTATCCATCCCATTGTTTTCATACTCCACCATAAGAACTAGAAGTACATTACGATTTTAATCTCTTTGATTGCATCTCATGTAGATAAGATATGCATTGCATCTATTTTCACATTTTTTGCATGAAAATAAAAAAAATAGATTAGTCATACATGCACATTATCCTTAGGTGCATGTCATTTAGTTGCATGAGTATCATTTTGTAGCTGCATTCACATTTTTATGCATATAGTACATCATGTATCTTATTTCTTCTGAAACATTAAAAGTGATAAACTTGTTCCATACCTTCTGAATGTTTCAAGCATATAGTTGTGCAACAAGAAGTGAGCCCAACAAATAATTCATTGTCATTTCTGGATATAAGGGCCTTAAAAGAAAAAAAATTGGAAATTGAAAAAAAAAATTGAGAAATAAATAGGAATGAGAGGGAGAAAGGAACATGTTCTTATTGCATATCAAGAAGGATAAGTGCATGATGTAGTTCTTTTAGATATTCCATCTCACCTTGAGACGAAATGATAGTGCATGTATCATTCCACCCAAATGTAGGCATTAAGGCATTTACACTTGCATATGCATCATTTAGGTAATTTTTGCTTTGTGCATGTTAAAATCATATAATGCTTCCTTTTTCTTCCATGAACCACCTATTTCATCCACCCGTTGCTCGAGTTGGTAGGACATCGTGATTTTTCTCCTCACTCATTAATAGCAGGAGAGCTGCTTCCATGTAGATGGTAGTTAGGACGAGCAACGTAGATTAGGAGATCACAAGATGCACTGAGTCTGGACCGGAGAATTTTATTATGTTAACTGCCTTATGTGATAGTGTTCATTGATTTTGAGGTAGATATCTTTTATGGATGATCATTGTCGCCTTTAGGGTAATTATCATTTTTTGGTTAGTGAGGGCCAGAATGTGAATGTGTGGCGGGGATCATATGGTGATGTTTGTTGTGATGATTTGTTCTTTATTTGACGTTCACAATTCTATTTTAAAGTTTAGTTGCTCGAGGTTGAGCAATGTTCAAGCTTAGGGGAGTTTGATGCAATGATTTTGAGTCGCATTTATAGACTTCTTTTATTTGTGTTGTATGCATTTATTGGTCATTTTGGTGGTTAATATTGCAAAATTTATTTACTTTAGTCTATGGGCCTTCTCAACATCAATTCTCCCTTATTTTATTGTTTTAAGCATAAATGATTACAATAATATGTTTTATGTCGGCTTATGTGGTTTTGTGTTGCAATTTCAGGAAAAACGCATATCTGCAGCTGTCGATACCATCGACAGTTGTCGATACCATCAACACCACCACAGGCAGCTAGCCACAAGGAACATTACAGAGTCGATACTATCGATAGGGAAGTTGGTGGATCGAGTTACTATCAGGTTGCTGGCGAGAAGAGAGTCGATACTATCGACCTAAAAGTCGATACTATCGACAATTGAAGATTCAACGACGGAAAAGGACAAAAACCAACGCCTTAGGGTGTCGATACCATCGAACCTCATCGATGGTATCGAGTCAGCATCAGGAGCAACGAAGAAAAGAAAAGAAGACTTGTCGATATCGTGCAGGGTCGTTTCGATGGTATCGACACCGTCAGATACAAGTTTGCTTCAGATTGATCTAAATCTGACGGCTGTGATATTTTTTCTACCTAACTCAGTGATTATACCTAATGACGGCCAGGAGAAATCCATCATGTCATTAGCCGCTGCACACGTCCCGAGAAGGTGTGGAGAGAAGAACGGAGCCAAGAAGCATGTCCGAGCCATTCCGGAAGCCGAAGAAGACATTTTCCACCGCTGAAAGGTTGTAGATTGTGCATTCCACACCGAGGAACGCTTGGATCTTCTCCGTTCAAGGGGTTTCATTGCTTATTCACGTTCTCCTCCATGTTTCCCCTTTTCTCTACCATGTTTTGCTTTGAGATGAACATGCAGGGCTAATCCCCTTTGTCTTTAGGATTGGGAGTAGCCCGGGGGAGCATTGTATGACATTTTTATCATAGTAATTCATCATTTATCTCTTAAATTCGTGGTATGATCTTGTTTTCTCAATTATATTGTTATGCTTGATCACCATAATGATAATCTAATGCCTTTAATTACTTTGAAAGAAGAATTAACGATTGAAAAGAGACAAAATTCTCATTAATTGACAAATCCCTTGAACAAGGTGATGTAAGGTTAATGGTGGACACCCAGAGGTCGATTCTAATGCACCTAGTTTAGGGAAAAGGTTACTACGATGGTGGAACCGACCTAGACATAGGTAGTGAATTGTACCACGACAGTGGGAAATTCTGACTATAGGCCACTACCCAGATTGAGAGATGAACTTGAATTGTTATATAGAAATTCATACAATGAAAACCCGCAGTGAAACCACAATCCTAAAGATCACTTGAATTGATTAAATTAAACCTTTAATCGACTGCTTTGTTTTCCTTTACTTTCTTTTATTTTTACAACAACTCTCAAACTCTTTTAATCGGTCTAGCCAATTGTAACCAGTTAGTAGTAGTCTATCGATAATTTAGTGTCCCTGAGTTCGACTCGGGCCTCAAGGGCCTATACTACTTTGATGCGTACATTTGCATTCGACGCACGGTAAAAGTGTGTCACTACCATTAATTAACTATGAATTTTGCAAGATTTACTTACTTGGACTGATGAGATGCTGACATGTCATCCGTCACATGCAATGTTTCTCCTGCGTAACCCGACCACTTAAAAACATAATGGATTGACAAAATTTCCCCCGCGTGATGATCCTGCTCTTCACGCCTCGGAAGAACGTTTTAGTCCAATGTCCTAGTCATCTTCTTCCTCACGGAATCCCTCTTCTATCACTGGGGCAAGGGTTGGGAGTGGGTTGCCTTCCTTTCCCCGGACCCGACGACCACTAGGGGAGGTTCATCTACCTCTGCTATGCTCCAGCGCACATAGGGGTGCCTCCGGGTCACAGCCAAGATAGCCGATTCAAGCCCGCTGGGTCTGCAACCATGGTCGGCCTGCAGCCATCTTACTGCATCACGCAGGTGCTAGGCACATTTCTCTCCAGTGATGTGGGAGCATCTTGCTCTCTTCCCACATCCCTCCATTGCTCCAGGGGTCACACCAACCCTCAGATAGGGTTTGGACAGACACCAGTGTGAGTTGCCTGAGATCTTTTTGAACTCGAGGCTATGGGTTCAACCCTTATATAGGGGGGGGAGATGGCCACGTCTCAATGCCCTCACCCACAAGGAAACTAGTCTCTCATATCGCAGAAGACCACTTTCCTTAACATCATGCAATTACTCCTTAGGTTACTTCCTTGTTAATCCATGTTCCTTGTTTATCAAGGAATCATATATTACCATACTTATATAATGGCTAAACAAAGAGTCCTCGATTATATTTTTGTTGCTCTTGGATTTTAATCCCTTGCTCACAAGAATACACTAACGTATATCACATAGTATTTCTATTTCGAAACACCAAAAAGTCATTACATAATTCCATAGTATATGGAATTTTATTCCCATATTAAGGCTGTTATTATTTGTATTTTCTCTTCCTTCTACTCTTATCTTATCAATTGGGACTCTTTGAACCCAAAGAAATCTTAGGAATTCGAAACCGCTCATGAAGGATAATCCTCATCCTTCTAGATGCATCTACATTCTTCATTTTTCTTTATCTGATTTATTCCTCTTATAAATTGATTTCCTTTTTCTTTTTATTCCCTTTTTCTTGTTATTGGGACCAATAGCCAACAAGGCCCACAAACTCAAACAAGGCTATTTATCAAAGTAAACCACTCAATTGACTTAAATCATAAAAATTACAAAATCACACATTTATTGGGGAAATTGCATTTCCAACCAAAAGAACCCAAAAATTGGGGTTGTAACAACATTATTTTCTGTGAAATTTTTTATCTCATATTTTATCCATCTCTTAGGGTGCACCTTATTCACTTTATGTCCCAACAGTGGGCTCATGGAAACCTTCCCTCCTGGTCTTGGTCTTTGTGTTGGCCTTTCCTCTTGGGCTTGATCTCTTGGTGACCTTCCCTCCTAGGCTTGGTATTCATGTTGTCCTTCTCTTCTAGGTTTGGACTCTTGGAGACCTTCCATCCTGGGCTTGGTCTTCATGTTGGCCTTCCCTCATGGGCTTGGCCTCTTGGTGACCATCCCTCATGGGCTTGGTCACTTACTGTCGTCCACTTCCTCAATGACTTTTCCTTACGTCCCTTAGAGATGGCATAGTTGGATTTTAAACAATTTATTCAATATCTATTCTTTAATGCTTTTTATACTTAACCCTCCAAACATTTAGTGATTTTTAAGGTTATGTCAATTCTTAAACCGATTGATTAACTCACCCTTCTAGGGGTGATCATTCGTCAATACACAATCATCGAGCAACAATCGAGCAACGTTTTGAGCACTATTCAACATATCATGACATAAATGTCGAGGTCATTGTCATGGTATTCATGGTTGATGAATGATCTGGGACTAGGTCTTCCTAGGAACTTGACCAATAGCTATAGTCAACATCATCATATTCCATGATTGTCATTAAATCAAGATATTGAGATCAAGTATGAACATCATCATAGACATAACCCATTAGGGACTTAGGTCAAGAAATCAAAGTTGTGTGGAAGGGTTCTCCTTTTCAGTCTCTAAATAATCACCAAGATGACAATTTAGATGTAGTCATAATTGGGGTATGACCTTAGTTAGGGGAGTTACAAGTCAACTACCACCCTAACCTAGCACACTAGTCTACATTGGTCATGAGATATCAAACATATCTAAATAGAGTGAGTGTCAGCTAGCAAATCGTATTTCACAAGGTCATGAGTTAAACATCAGGATCATATTAGGGCAACCCTACTTCAAGATTGTCTAAGATCAATGTCATAATTTCATTGTCTTCCTTTCAAGATCAAGGTAAGGGCAGATTTTGGAAATAGATAAGTCAAATTGAGGACTCAAGAGTTTGAGCATAATAGGGCTAGAGCGATATTCATGTCCATCATGTTGATTCAAAATTGATCTTGAAAAAGGGGCATGGAAGTCAATAGGGAAATGTCTCACATATAGTCATATAAGAGTATGTGACATGATACAAATCAATTGGGCAAGTTTTTCTTAGATATGTTTGAGTTTTGATCAAAATAGGGACAACATAGGTTTAATCAATAGGGACCTCATCAAACATGAGGTGTAAAACAAGAGTCCCACCTTATTTCACCATTTAAGGATTTACCTCAAAAATAGGATCCACTTATTTCTGATCATGTAGCATTGAGTTTTCATAAACTATGCATATGAGTTCATTGCTTGCAAGGGTAATTTCATACATCCAATAGGGATTTCAATTTAAAATTAGATCATGGCATTGTCATCTTAATCAACTTTTATGATTTTAGATAAGTATTAATTTTCCCCTGCATAATCTACCCATAACCGAGATGTCATGTGATTAATAGTCAAGAGAGAAGACTCACATGAGGAGATAAGAAGACTAACTAATCATCATTTACTTGGGTAGCTTAGGTGGTCCTTAAAGAAGAGATGAGATGCTAGAAGGCTCTGTGAATTTTGAGGAAATGATTTGACTCCTCACTGGGTTCTTACAATATGTTATGCCTTAAACACATATAGAGACATGTGTGTATGGCTCTGATACCATTTGTCACACAATATTTGTTACCCAAAGTCCACACTCCTAATGGATACAAATCTGAAGGCGAATGGACTAGGGTGCCCATCCATAGAATGGCACAAATATTTCACTTATGCAATATATATATATATATATATATATATATATATATATATATATATATATATATATATATATATATATAAGAAGTAACAATGAGATAACAAGATAATATAACTAGAGATAAGAGATATGTACCCATTTCTATATTCAAGTATACCCATATTTATTGCATTTCAGAACTTAGAGTCTTGAGTGCAGAGGATCTTCATTTGGGAACTACAAATTTGATAAAAAAAACATATTAATGCTAAAGCATTAAGTATGCTATAAAAAGGCACACAAATAGTTTAAGAATAACACAAAACTTGCTTGGGTAGAAACATGATCCTAGTCAAGAAGAAGAAACAAAGAGAGAAAACTTAATGATATCATTATATACAAAGTATGTTTTAGGTTCCTTTATCTATTGTGTCAACATTGGGTTGCATAATGAATTTATGTACCTTATATTCAAGGTTTGTCAACATAGAATACTCAAACATGAAAGTAGTAATCATTGGAACAATAGCTCAACCAAGTAAGCAAGTAACCAAGCACTCATACGAGCATACATATAAGCAATCCATTATCATAGTAAGATCCAAATATGTACCTTGTGAGTAGAGTACAATATTAACCATTGATTAGAAAACCATACATAATAACTTTGACTAGATCCTAGAAATTGGGTTCATAAGGTTTTTTTGGGATTCAAAAATTGGATCAATATTAGGAAGATTAGGTCTGCTTAATCATTATTATGATGGCTGGATGTGTCACCTATATCTAGGTTTCATATCATACGTCATTGATCTCCATTATCCCAAAATTAGTCATGCATTCCCATTATCATGTGACATCATATATCATGGATTCAAAATAGATCTTAGGGTGACACATCACTACTCAATTAGAGATCTAGTATTAGGTTTTCAAGATGTTAATTAGAGAAATAATGAGGTCCATGTAAGATAAGAAACTAAGATATCAACATAGTCAAACTAGTCATTTTGAGTCTTTATCATGTATGATAATCATCATTATAATTTAGATGGGTTCCATATGAGTAGGTATCATAAACATCCAAAGATGTTCATATGAGGTTATTGCATGACATAGATCATCTTTAGTGAAAGGTTAGTAATTTATCATCAAGTATCCATGTTAAGAATATTCAAGGTTCAAAGTACATCATTAGGTCAAAAAGGAGTACAAGTACGAACATATCTGTTTCTTAGTATACCATGCATCAACGACTACTTGTTTTTATTGATCATACAGTTTTAGGATACAAAGCATCACTATTAGGCAATAAAGAAGTATACGTTATCACAAAAGCCCATTTTAGGTCATTTAATCCATATTAGATCATTATAGGATACAAAGACGGATCAAGTTCCAATCTTTATACATAAATATGCATAAGGTATTAATATTAGGGTATCATCATATTTTTGGGCATAAAAGATCATGATTATACATTCAATCAAGATAATCATCTCAAAAAGACTTCAGAATCATGTATTTTGGGATATCTAAATAAGAGAAAGTAAATCTAGATTTGGGAACTATTTTTTTTGGATCAAACACATTTTTGTGATAAAAAACATATATTGCACAACATATTTGGACAAAGGCGTGACTAATGGTGATTTTTTGAATGTTTACCTTGATCAGGGCGATTCTTGATCATGGAATGTTGATCCAACGGTCAAGAAGGGGTCATGCAGGCCACCCCTCGCTAGGGTGCCCTTTAATCTAGCCTTGCATCTAGCGGCCCACAAAGCTTGCCTAGTGAAGGTTGGATCACGACCCACCAATGGTCTAAGATCACAAATGAACACCACCGCTTGACGGATGGTGATTGGCACCCACCCCCACCGTCATCCTCTACTTTCTACAACAAAGATCTATGTGGCTCCTCTTTATAATGACCTCCCCGGAGCTATGGAGGATGTGGATAGGATGCCCCCTATTGGCATGTAAGTGTGTCGTTCACCTCTGACATAGCACAACGAGTTTGAAGGTAATGAAAAGAAGGAGAAATGTAGTCTGGGGAGAGGAGCCCAACTATCAGACTGCCATGACTAACAAGAGAAAGAGGAATGGATATGGAGGGCGACCCACAGATCAAGAGATAGGCCAAATAGGGGGAAACAAATAGTGAAGGAGAACATAAGATAATGAGGGTGTCAATTGGTGAAAAGGGCAAGGGAAATGTGGTGATTGGCTGAGCCTGGCCACGGTAGGTGGTGGCTAGTTCTCCTTGTGTCGATGGTGGTACAGAGAAAGGAGACGACCTTTAAACCGTCGAATGAGAGATCAAATATGAGGGTCGGTATCCCAGATCAACATATCTTGGGTTTATGATCGGTCCATGAGAGAAAGCATGAATTGCTGAGAAGAAAGGGAAGGAGGGTGTGGGCCATGTGATTCAACGCCCACAATTATACCCAAAATTGTTGGCGTAACGGTAAAGCTCTATTTCTTGGAAACACCAGATCCAGATGAAACTACTCCCACTGTGCCTAAGGATGATAGATGCTTACAAGAAGCACTCTAAAGATGTCATGGATATCAAGTGCTTTATTCTACGCTCAATGAACTATGAGTCACAGAGACAATATGAGAATATGGATGTTGTTGAGATGGTCACACATCTTAAGAACATGTACCGAGATCAGGTACGACAGGAGAGATTCAATGTCTCCAAAGTGCTATTCAAGTGAAACACGGAAGAAGGAGATCCAATAGGTCCCCATGTTCCCAAGCTTATTCGGTATGTGGAGAACCTTGCTAGACTGAGATTTCTCTTGGGTCAAGATTTTGCCACATATGTGATTTTGTAGTCAATACAAGAGTCAAATAGATAGTTTGTCAAGAACTACAACATGAATAATTTTGACAAGCCATTGTCAAAATTGCTTGGCATCTTGAGGACCACTAAAGCACAAATGAAGGTGGACAAACCTAAATATGTGATTATGATCAACAAAGGAAAGGGGAATTTTAGGGGTAAAGACAAAGATAAGAAGAGTTTTAAAGTTGTACAAAAGACTAATTCTTCCGTACTCAAAGAAAAGGGAGGAGAGAAAAAGGAAGGCAACTGCTACCACTATCACCAGCCTAGATACTGGAAAAGGAATTACCTCTCTACGTCGAGGAACTGAGGAAGAAGAAAGAGGGGATAAAGATCTCCAATTCAAGTATATATTTTATTGGGATAAATTTATCTACTTCTTCATCATGGGTACTAGATTCCATATGTAGATCTAACATATGCTCAAATATGCGAGATCTGAAAAGAAGTAAGCCATTAGAAAAGATCAATGTCAAACCGTGCATTGCAAATGGATCAAGAGTTGTGGCCACTATAGTTGGAACCTATAATTTAACTCTGCCCGTGGGACTAGTAATAGAGTTAAAGAAGTTATATTTTGTACCTTCCATAAATAGAAACACTATTTCTGTATGTTTTATGGACAAGGATGGATTTGAATTTCATATAAAGAATAGTCAATGTTCTGCTTTAAAACATGAGATCTGTTATGGAAGTGCCCCGATATCCTATGATCTTTATTTATTAATCTTAATAAAAATGCTTATAATGTAAATACAAAAAGATTAAAACCAATAACTCCAATAAAACATATCTTTGGCATTTTCATCTAAGGAACATCAAAGAGAATCACATATCTAGACTCCATAAAGATGGTTACCTTGACTCTTTCCATTTTAGTCAATAGACACATGTGAGTCTTGTCTTGTTTGTTGGGAAACATTACCATGACTCCCTTCAATGTCAATAATGAGAGGGATAGTGATCTATTCGAACTCATACATACTGATGTATGTGGCCCTTTTAGAACAAATGCTAGACGTGGTTATCAATACTTCATTACCTTCACTAATGACTTTAGTGGGTATGGTTATGTTTGATGTACATAAATTAGAAACTCTTGAAAAGTCTAAGAATTTCTTGAATGAAGTACGAAAACAACTTGGTAAAAGTATTAAAGTACTTCATTCCAATTAAGGTGGAGAATACTTAAGCCAGGAGTTTGAGGACCTTCTGTGAGCCCATGGTATCGTATCACAATGGACTCCACCTGGAACACCACAACACAATGGTATATCAGAAAGAAGGAATCATACATTTCTAGATATGGTGCGATCAATGATGATCTTTGATGATCTTCTGACTTCCTTCTGGGGTTATGCTCTTGAAACCACCACATTTACACTAAACCGTGTACCATATAAATTAGTTCAAAGGATACCATACAAGATATTGACTGGGAAACGTCCCAAAATGTCTTTATGGGGATTTTAGGGTGTGAAGCTTATTTCAAGAAAATGTTTTGTGAAAAGCTTGACCCTACATAAGATAAATGTTATTTTGTTGGATATCCCAAGGAAACCAAGGAATACTACTTGTATAATCCAACTAACAACAAAGTGTTTATTTCCAAGGATGCCACATTCCCGAAGGAATTAGTGAAAGCAAAGTAGAACTCAAAGAAGTTCGAGACCAACAAGAAAGCATTGAACTTGTAGAGGTACAAGAGGAACATGGAGAGTCACAAACTGTCGTAGAATTTCAAATTCCTCAAGTAACATAGGAACCACACACATCTAGTAGGAGAACCCTTTATCCAAAAAGATTTCATTATCTTGTGACTCATGAAGGCAACAATTTAGTTATTGATGATGAGACAATTACCTACTTAGAAGCTGTAAAGGGACCATAATCTGAGAAGTGTCTAGAAGCCATGAGATATGAGATGGAATCCATGTACACCCACAAGGTATGGACCTTGATGGATCCACTTGAAGGGGTTAAACCCATAGGGTGCAAGTGGGCCTTTAAGAAGAAATATGGCATGGATGGTAATGTATAAACTTACAAAGGTTTATTGGTTGCAAAGGGGTTCAAACAAGTTCAAGGTGTTGACTATGATGAATCCTTTTTTCCAATTTCCATGGTTAAGTCCGTCGATGTTTTCTATTGCAACTTATCATGACTATAAGATTTGGTAGATGGATATTAAAACTGCATTCCTTAACGTGAATCTTCTTGAGGATGTGTATATTACACAATATAAGGGTTTTATAAATTCATAGGATGCAGATAAAGCATGTAAGATACAAATGTCACTCTATGGATTGAAGCAAGCATTTCAGAGCTGGAATCTTTGATTTGACAAAACAGTCAAAGAGTTTGTCTTTAGTCAAAATGAAGATGAATCGTGTGTTTACAAGAAAGATAGTGAGATCATGATTCTATTCCTCATATTGTATGTGGATGACTTACTATTGATGGGGAATGACATACCTACTTTACAGATGGTAAACACTTGTCATGAAAATACATTCTCTATGAAGGAAATGGGCGAAGCAAGAATCAAGATATATAGAGATAGATCTAGAAGGCTTCTTGGACTAAGTCTGAGCACATATATTGACAAAGTATTGAAACATGGAGGACTCAAAGAGAGGAAATCTTCCCATGTCTCATTTCATTACTATCTCTAGAGCCTAATGTCCCAAATATTGTGAAGAAAGGGAATGCATGAATTGGACTCATTATGCATCTGTAGTCAGATCTATCATGTACACAATGCTATGTACTTTTCCAGATGTATCATAAACCTTGAGCATGATGAGCATATATCAATCAGATCTGGTGATCCACATTGGATTGTCATGAAGAACATCCTTAAGTTTTCTCTTTGTTTCTATAAGAACTTTATTTGTGATCTTTATCTCTTCATTAATTTCTAAGTAAGTGAATGTACTTACATTTTCTTCATTGTTGTCTACACTTTGGTCATGGTTATAGTTATATAGACTTTTTATCTTTGCTATATTTATTGTCTTAAACTACAAAGAAGTACAATTAAAACTATGATATGGTTTTATTTAGTTTGTAGTATTAGAGGTTATGTTCCTTTTTTTCTATTTTGTTGGCTTCTTCTCATTCTTCTTGATTTCCATATGGTAGAAAGGGTCACATAAGTATCTAGTATCGAAATTACCCTTGACAATTCAGATCATTTCTTCTTGTACATAAGTACAATCCTTGACACCATGTCTTCAATAGTGATCTTTATATTTCATTTACAATATTTTTGGGAGTATGATTAAATAACACCCTAAATTTTTTAATTTATAAGAAGCCCCAAATTAGAATCACCTAATTTCGAAATTTTAAACTTCACTACTTCATATAAATCCCAATAAGACTTAGACACCCATTTGTAATGACCAAGTCATCTTCATACTAAATTTCAGGATATTTTTTTGTCATCAACAATTAAGTGAAAATCAATCTCACAACATACAACCCAATTTAGTCAATTGTTGATCCATAAGGGATAAAGTGAAATTGATTCGTTTAATAATAATATTTTGGCCAAACAATTTTTTGTGAACTTGAAACAAAAATATATATAGCTTTTCCCAATTATAGATTATCTTATGTAACTAGTTCTATTGTATTAAAAAAAACGAGCACGGATATTTGGATCTATCAAATAAGGAAACTGGTTGATTTTCAGAATCCTTGTACCCAAATTTGGTTACACATCACTTTTGGTTAAGATTGAACATTCGTAAATGCTCCATTTTGAATGGGATAGAAAATAATATAAACATGAATAAATTGTATTTATAATCAGAATCTTGGTATGTCTAGACCTTGTTCTCAAACTTTAATGAATAAAATCAATGTCAAGCACATTCTTTTCAATCTCATTTTCCCATCTGATTCGATCGATGGCTATTATGCAACCCTTACTTATCGCAGACTCGGTTGATGGGTGGATTACCTTCTTCTACTTTGACCCCTAGTCAGAAGGGCACTTCAGTGCAAAACATGTGGATTCATTGATAAAATGTAGAGTTTATTTTCATGATGTGCAATGTTTTCATTTCATTGTGTATATGTTATTTCTCTATTATAATATGTTCAATCCACTTACAAATTATTTTATACATGGTTGGGGGTGCGATGTTGGCATGAAAGGAGCAACATCAAGGATAGAGTTATCTAAGGGTGAACCAAAGGGAGATCTTAAGTACTTTTGAAGCTAGACCTAGTAGGGTACCAACTATCAAAAAATTATATTTCCTATTTGTTTGTAAGACATTTGTCTTAGTTTAGGATGTGAGTTTTATGTTATGAATTTGAAATGTGAAAAATTACACAATGTAACATGTTTTGGTTTATTAAACTTTATTTTTAGGCAATAAATATTATTTTGTTACATTCCCAATGAGAATATGCTTCTTCTCAATAAATTGTATGTTTTGGGAAATTGGGATGTTTTAAACCTTTTACATTGCCACAATCGCTACCATCTTGGGAAGAAAACTATATTATAGAGGACCTAAGAGGTTTACTTATCCATCATGTTATATTTTCCATGTAAACTCAAAGTATTAGATATATATACTTGACATTAAAATGATCCCTCTCACTCGCATACAAAGGCCAAAATATCTCTAGAATGTAATCCAAAATATTCAATATCTAGTTGAGTATAGTTTATATGTTGTTTAGCTAAGAAATTAGTCAGGTTATTAGCCTCATGTGCCCGTGTTTGAATTTGATTGTAGAGAAGTTGGTTAGCATGTAGTAATATGTTTTAAACACTTCACTAGAGTGACCTCTGTGTTTCTTATTAATCCATATCATTGGCAAAATCAAACTCTATGCTTGATTTCATTATGATTTTCTCAAATTTCAACTAAAACTGTAAGTATTTCTACTTCAAATGTTTATATCCATAATGATGCAAGACTCTTCAAATTAACCGCACTACATTTTGGTCTTGAGATGTATTGAATATTTATATGATTCTTGTTTCTCTTTGGTATGATGCATATTCATTAATAAGAATTCATCCTTTTAGAGGGGGTTTCCACTTGCATCTTGTGTTTTGATGCTAATAATTGTGCCTATTTCCTTGGACTATTTCTACATTGTAAGATATACCTCTATTTTGATCAATATGACATCAATTTTCATTATAACATTAACTTTTATGATTGGCCATTGTTATTCCTTTAGCATCTGAATTAGTGGCACAAGAAAAAGTGTCAATAATAAGAGCTTGTTCTCAAACGAGACCATGCTAATATTATATTCCTTTATTGTTATACTCGTACAATAAAGATTATACATATTACCATAGAAATACAAACTATAGTACTTCATAAAAACTTTGAATTAGCTATTATATCCTAGGAGAATCTTATTTTGATTGATCCATTTTCAAAACTAAGTTTTGATAGCCCAAAAAGAATGGGCATGATTGAATTATGACTGACAAAGTAAGACACCATTTTTCATATGTTTCTCTTATTTTATTCTACATAATAATTCATATTGTATGTTCGATTTTTCTTATTTACGAGAGAACTCACCTCAGGAAGGGCCACTATTGAACCCACCCCAACATGGTAAACTCTTGGGGCCTAAGAGGGAGTGGTCCAGCCACCCCCTCCCCCAACAATTCATTGTGAAATGTCATGCATAGAGTTTCATTTGGCTGGATTCGATCCTGAGTCCTTCATTAATACTTACCGAGATCATACTAGCCGGGCTACACTAGCCAGATTGTGTTAGGTCTTACTATTCCTCTCTTAAACAAGCTAACATCACTTTTAGACATAGATATTACCTAGTCAAGGACATTTTCGAAACTTAATGAACTTGCTTCTCAAATCTTATAAATTGGCCTATATAACAACATGAGAGTTCTTCAAGAAGTCTCAAATAATCTTATATCATATGTTTAGTTTAATACCAAAAGTAATTGTAGCAAGCTTGTCATCTATAATTTTTCAATCACTCAGACAATGGTTCAATCATATATGTATATGTTAATGCATAAATATATGCATGTATAATTATATAAAGGTATATATATGCCTATGTGTAAAAATATTTGACAAGAAATAGTTTTTGATTGGACTGTGAGAATTATTTGACTAAATCTCTTTAAGATCCAATTTTTCATAATTGATAAATATGGAATTGAAGTTTACCATTGACTTTACCTGATTAATTAAAAAAAGTATTTTCATCAAACTTTATATTGTATGCTTGTCCATAAAAATGTCATATCATATGAAATCGTGATATACATTTCAATGCTTGATATGAGTTCCTAGCTTATCACTAGTTTCTAAAAATGTATATTGCATAGGTGGGATGCTCAAACAAGCCTGATCAAAATGGTTTCTCATGTAAATTCTATAATACAGTCAAAGCTCGATGCATCCATGTGTTAAGATTTTGGAAGCAATATCAATGCTTTTAATGATTTAAATTTCTTGGTTTCTCTCACATTATCATGGTTTTCACTAGATCATACCCCCACCCAACACAAAACACACATATACACCCTTGCCAACATTGATTCATCTACCTGAAGAGTTCAACAACCAACATCACTAAAGTGCAACATATATCCTCAACTAAAACTAAAAACAAATCAACAAAGAAATGATACAAACATCGTCCACCAAAAAGTATAGGTTTCATGCTCATCATTTTTACCGTTAATCTAAAACTTTCAAGAGAAGTCAAATTGTGACATACCTTATGTTATAAGGCTAGTAACTTGAGACACTCTATATTTCATGCACTTAAATTAAGAAACCATTGTAAACAAAAAAAATAATGACTTATTCAATTATGAAACAAACAATGACACTAAATCTGTGAACTAAATTTGTTATTTAACAGTACTAAATTCAAAATGAGGAATTACAAAAAGGATCAAAATATATCATATTATTTGTACCCACAAAACAAATCCAAGAACTTATAGTAAACATCACTACACTTAATAGAATGCAAGACATTAGTATGTAATAAC
Source organism: Alisma plantago-aquatica (assembly GCA_963693085.1). NCBI lineage: Eukaryota > Viridiplantae > Streptophyta > Magnoliopsida > Alismatales > Alismataceae > Alisma > Alisma plantago-aquatica. Next base: position 600,223,167 of record OY856410.1, on the reverse strand, counting down.
AACAATGGGTATATGAAATTTATAAGTCAATGATGCAAGATTAAATGCTTGTTCCATAATAGTGCACGAAGTGCAATACAACTTACTTCCTTATTTTAGATCTGACTGGTTTTCTTAAATATTAAAGTATATGTCAACATGAATGTCTCCACAATGTCAATAATACAACTTTAAAGTGGTCCTACATGAATTCAATTTTAGATCATATTCCAAATAAAGAAACACCATTTAATATACACTATGCCAAATTGAAGGATTTGTTAAATAGAAGGATAGATGTTGCAGTATTAGGATAGGAGAATTATGGTGGTCACTATTTCTATTAGTACAGAATTATGTGGTACATGGTTCTCAACGAAATTGTTCTTGACATCCTTGGAATACTACACAATGTGTCAAGATGGAGGAAAACATAACATAACATAATAGTTGTTACCTCCATCCATATAATATTTTTGATGAATAAGAAATGTCCTTAATATAATGCATTAATTGATTCAGATTTCTTGGTACATAATATAAATCATTATATTGATTCTCTCATTTTCTAAGATAATTTTTTGTTAACTTACATCTGAATATATGTTAGGAACAAGGCAAAGAATAACTTTTGATTGCTCATCGACTAAGCAATGTTCAATGCATTCAATTCTTCCCAAGACATATAACACATGAAGATTATCAGTTCAATCTATTTGTACATTATACATTAAAAGAGGCAACCTAAAATATGAGAGGTTGAGGTGGAATGACATCCATAACATACCTCTCGTAAGAAAGAAAATATATCCAAGGAACCATCCAATCTTGCAAGAAAGAAAATATATCCAAGGAACCATCCAATGACCTGAACCAAAAGAAAGTTAGGGTGTCCACCTACATTCCAATTATACTCTTGATGAGGTATGTTCTCACTAAGTTTTGAAATGGATTTTGATTGCTTGATTTATTACTTTGAAATTGTACATATAGATGGAATCATGGGTATTTTTGATAAGAATATCATGTAATTTGTTCCAAGTTGTTAGACAGATGGAATGTCTCTAACATAGGATAGACCATTATTAGAGATAGATGAGTATAGCTTCTCTTCACTCCCAACCCTCTCTATCTCTCTCTATAAATATTTAGCCCACTTAGTTTCTTGCCAACGTTCTAGTTTTTAGATCAACCCAAAGCTTTGGTTTTTTAAAAGCTCTTAATATTCTAGAAATAATATCTTCTCTATAAGAAACTTGAACTCTAACTTTTAGAGTTTTTTGTATACCAACGAGAAGAACTCCAACTAGAAAGTTTTTCTCTCCTACTCTCCATTTGCATGATCATCATGCTCAACATGAGTAGAGTTCTGCTAGGGAAAAAACATCCCCAATTGTACAGATTAAGATCCTTGCATCCTAAGAATATAGATTATTGGCATGAAAAATATCCCTAGTGAATAAGTGTCATTCATCCCTCCCTCAGGATAGAGTAATAAAATTGTATGTACATCTTTCTGACACTCAGATCCTTCAAATAAATAGATGATGTTCTCCTTTATTTTCATTAAAGGATTCTTTTTTTGTTTCATAAAATGGCAATTTTTCTAACATTTTGACATCACCGTATTTAGTGAGTGTCGTTTACATCTTTCTCATTTTGTCTTCTATTACTTTGTAGAACAACACAAGATGTCGATCAGATGTACAATGACGAGTGGATTAAAAAAGTTGATATCGGTCTTGCATAGCATCAACATAGATTCATTCATGATTATGTGTTTGTGAATATTTTGCATGATTGCCATTCCTAAATGCAACGGGTATCACATGTGGATTCATCTAGAATCTCTTCTCTAGATATGTCTCTCAAAGTTAGTGTTGGAAAAATGATTTGTATACACAAGCAAGAATATGTGAAGAGTTCTAGAAAGTGCATTCATCCTCATAACAAGACATTTGTAATAATATAAACCCATATTACTTCAACATATATCTTAGTGAGACATTTGTAGGAGATGAGGAAGTGACTAAAGAAACTCTGACGTATTTGATTTTAGAGATTCTCCCATTCTAGTTTCATCAGAACATATAGCTTATTTGTCTCAATGGTGATATTATATGCTTTAATCAAGAAGCAATAATCAAGGAACATGTATTTTTAATTATCTTGGATTTAATTGGAATTTAAACCATTATTTAGTGTCAATTGAACAAAGATTTTTTGCTTATAATTAAGTTGGTTTAGCCTTTAAGGTGAATATGATATGGGATAACCATTATTCTAATGATTGCCAATTCAATATATTTTAGAACTTTTTTCTTTATTATACATGATTCAAATGACTTATCAATAGGATTTGATATTAATATTGAATCATGATAGCTATTTTACATGTAACCAATATTCAGAATGACTAGAGCACCATGACATTTTGATGAGTACATGTCAATTATGCTAGTATTATTAGTGTTTACTTTATTAACAACAATGATCAATCCCTTAATGTGGATATCAACTTCAAAGGTAATTGCCTTAGTATTTAATCCATATATATCCATAATTATGATTCTTGAAGTGTTGGATTATGGAATTCAATTGCTAAATTTAAAATTCGATAATTTATTTAAATTAGCTCATTATTGATGACTTTAATTCTAGCAAAGTTAACTCCAAAAGAATAGGAAGATTGAACTCTTCATCTAAATCCATATAAAACTTTAATGAATTCATTCTCCATAATAACCTTGTTTAGATGTATTTAAGAGGTTCCCCCTTCAATTGGGACAATTACAGGCTGGGGATTAGATGACCCTTTCTAGAATTGATAGAGGTTTCACATAAATTTATTTTGCTGACTCCTTTCCTTGTATATTTGGGGTACTACCTGAGCATTTACATTGATCATAGAAAGCTTTCATCCATGTAGGAATATCTAAATCTAGAAGAGTAAATTATCCTTCCAAATCTCTCATGAACTAGTCATACTGATTTCATTTGGGTTGTTGAGAAAGCATGGTTAGCTGAACTCATTTGCAACCCAATTTTCAGAGTCTATTACATGTTGAAGGCTTTTAAAAAGGTTTTTATTAATTGGAAAAGACAAACCTTTGGTAACCCTTATGGTAGTTCTACTATTAGAAATGTTGAAGTTGAGAAATCTCTCAAATATGTCTTATATGAATCCTACTGATACATCTCTCATTGTAATCTCAATTGCAAAATGAAATGAAGCTCTACATGTTGTTGATTTTGGGGAGTCTATTCCTTGAGAAACAGGAGCTTATCTATTACTCAATCTAGATGAGAAGAACTTGAACAAAATTTATTGCTTGAATCTCAGTGGTGTTATGACATACAATGAAGTTGATACCATGAAGTGTATTACTGAGCTCCTTTCTAGTTCATAAAGTAACAACAATATTTCCCAAATCTTACACCTATGAAGATATCTTACAAGAGAAGATATTAGAAATGCCATGAATATTGCTAATGGGGATAAAAGTTCTTTGCCTGATGGTTTCAATGCTCGTTTTTGTGAAATATATTGGGTAATTATTGAGAATGATGTTTGTAGAGATGTTCTTTATTCTTTCTCCACTTGAAAATATTCTAAAGAAGTTAACTGTACCTTCATCACTTGTATACCTTACGTTAGTTATGGTTTATGTATCAAGGAATGTAAATCCATTACCTCTATAACTTCGTATATAGAATCATTCTAAAATTCTATCTATCAAAATTCAACCTATCATTTACTCTCTTATTAGTCTGAACAAACATGCATTTATGAAGAGAAAGAGCATTGGTGATTCTATTTTACTTGCTAATGAATTGGGTTAAGATCTCAAGATGAAAGGGGGAAAAGGAGGATATGAAACTATAAAGATTTAATGGAAGTATATGACTCAATACAATGCGATCATATTATTTTGTTCTCTTTATAAAGAGATTTCTTGTTGTGTAAATGATTTGTATTAAAGAATTTTATCAATGCTTATATTTGGCAATGATTAAACCTCTAGTTCTTTTAACTTTAAACAGGGACTAGGAGAGGTGATCCTATTGCACCATACATCTTTGTCCTCTAACATAGCCGATTTTTAGATGATGACTTTTTTTTAATCTAATGATGACAGTGTTACAAATATTAGAGAGGCCATGGATAACTTCATTGTTTTCTCTGGTCTCTTTATGAATGAATGTAAGAGTGTAGTTTAATATAGTGTTGAAGTTGATGGTGAGCATTTCTATCGAGTTAAGAATATTTTGAAAGGTTCCTTGCCTACTAATTACCTTAGTCGACCTCTATTCCATGGAATATTAACTAACCCCTCTGCTCATCTATCTTTAATAAGATTAAAGATAGACTAGAAGGCTAGAAAGCCCATTTCCTTTCTGCTACTAGTTGGCTCAATATTGTCAAATGGTCTTTTCTTCCCTTATTCTGCATTGATTGAGTTGCCTCCCTCTTCCTAAAGAGGTTTTAAATAACAATGATAAAATCTATAGACAGTTCCTCAAGTGGTTGTTGACCTCAAATAGATATTGCACCCTATATCCTAGGATGTAGTTTTCTTACCCAAGTCCAAAGGTGGATTTGGTGTTAAGAATGTAAGTGATGTAGTTGATAATGTCATTATTAGTGTGGATAGTGGCAAAGTGATAATAATCTTTTTGCTTTATGTGTCTACGTGAAAATCTCTAGACACATAGTCCTATTGGACATAATTTATCATACAAATACTCATGGGTTTGGATACAATTTCTCAAACCAAAGGAATTTCTCGAATCATCTGTCTCATACCATATTAAAAATGGGGACAATACTCATCTATAGAAAAACCTCTAAGGTCCTAACAATTCTTTCTTTATATAAATTTTCCTGATTCTGCTCCTCATAAAACTGATAAGGACATCATAGCTAAGGTAAATTTAGTGATTGAAATGGATCCTAAAGTATCAAATTCAATAGGTTTAATGCTCCTAATATTGGTTTCTTTATAAAATTCTTCCTCCTACAAATGACTCCAAATCTATTGTCTTTGTTGGTTTTAAAGTCACAAAGATAAGGGATTCTTTTTTCCTTATTTGTCTTCCTTGCCTACAATGCAACTGGCCAAAGTGGCTCTAAAAACATTCCTCCCAAAGGAAGTATGTTTTTATGGATTTAAGGTTTGTCAGATAGACTCCTCATTCATGATCTTCTGCAAAACAAAATCATATTTAGTGTTTCTAGTTGTTTTGGTGCTACAAGTATTCTAAAAAACCTACACGGTTTTCATTTGATTTTCCTTTTTCCTATTGAATTTGGCATACAAATCTATAAACAACACCATTCCTTGTGTATCTATGCATAAGGATGAATGAATTCCATGTAACTCTTAAAAATTCACTACTTCTTCCTCTCAATTCCATACTAAACATGGAAGAAAAGAAATAGAAAATTCTTCAGGGGAAAGGAAATCTCTAATGATAATATTTAGACCACTATATAGGTGGAAGGATTTAGATTTTTATAAGAGAGACCTCTCCTCTTTCTCTCTTTTTGTACAATTTCTTGATGTCTTGAATTTAGTCATATATACTCTAATGTATAGTCTTTTATCCAAAGTAATAAAAGAATCCCACATTTTATCATAAAAAACACTATACCGACTAATAATGAGTTGGTGAAAAATGTTGACACATGATTACGGGCTTGCAAATATTGTAGGATATTGTCATTCCATTACAATTTTAATGAGTTTCCTTGATATAAGCTATCAATGTTTGTCACTTGTTAGGATTGGAATGCTTTGTGAACCGGTATTGACCTTCATAGGTTTATGACATACACATTGTTTAATCATAATTCTTGTCTGTCACCATTAAAGATTGGCATGATTTGTTTATGAACCATTAGTATCCTTCATATGTGAACACCGAACAATATTTTAACCAAGATTCACAAAATGAATTCCTAAGTGCATCATCCACCGCCATAACATGTTGTTTGCATCATTACCCATGATTTTACTATATTATGTACTATGATGGGTGAACTAGTATTTAGCTTCATAGTTAATGAAGGTCACATGGATTAACGGGGATTCACATTCATAATTATGTAATATCTCAATGATTTAATAACCAATGTTGAATTCCATAGGTCAACAACATTTGGATTAACAAAAACCACTTGTTAAATAGATTTTAGTTTTCCTATCAAAAGGTCTCAATCATGATCAAAAGACACCAAAAAACACTTCCTCTCTCTAGCATTGAGATTTGTCCCACCAAGATATTTTGAGGTGTGTTTTTATAGGTTTGATATTGGGGATACAAGTTAGTTTCCTCTCTATGTCCGTTCACACTTTAGTGCTCCAACTTTTAGTCTAGTCTAACTTATGATGATTTGATATATCAATCGAGAATACCAATATGGAAATTACATTTTCCCTGCCTAACCAATTTATTTATATAGATCCATAATGGAGCTATAATAACAAGCTTTAGTTAGGAAGAGAGAACAACCCTAAACTGAATATCCATCCCCCAATTGAAGTTATGTTTCCTACTAATCTCCCCTTTACTCATAATGTTAATAGGTCTGAGAGGGAGATTTGTAAAAGGCATGGACTAGAGATAGATCTAAGTTGGGTTCAGATTATCATTACACAATGTCACAGGTATGTGTCATCCATTTGATGCACTAACAATCACTAGTATATGTCATGGGCGGAAAATAAGTAATCTAAGACATGAAAATGAATGAGTAAGAATTCTTCTCATAGCTCCCACATATTTCAATAAACCCTAATGAAATGCTATGAAAAAACTGGACATGGCTATAAACACTCATGACAATCTCAACAACAATGCTATGTATATTATTCACGACTTGCCTTTAGAGGTTCTAATATCAAGATTTTGTTACAAGTATTAAAGGGTTTGTGATTAAAGACTGTAAATGTTGTCTTTGTTCAAGAAGATAATAATTTGAATGAATAATAGAGAGCTCTGCAATGTGAATCTACAATTATTGATCTTGATTCATAAGGAAAAAAGAAAAGTTGATGAAGTTGGGAAACATTAGTAGAATTAGGTGACACCTGCTCAACTATCTGCATCAAGACACCTCCATACCCGATGACAAATTCTTCATCCCTTAGAGTTTTTGAAGTTCAAACCTGATGAAAATGTAGATATGTCTTCCCCAAGTGGCCCCGCCATTTCATGATAATATCTGGTGTATTTCTACACTTGTTGTGTATGTGATTATGTTGGGTGTCTTAACAAGAACCCACCCCCATTTTGATGTTTTTTACAAGCTATTACATTTATCATTTCTCCTATTGAGTTACATGTGACTAAGAGTTTTATTAACTAGAGATTCCACATCTACGTACATTCATATCTCATCCAGGGTACCTTTGTTGCTCTTTGGGAGCAAATACATTTTACATCATCTTTTTACATATTAGACTAATTACATTCCAATTATTCATCACTATGAACTAGTTTATACATGGTGAATAATGGTTACATTAACATATAATATTCAAATAATGATTCTTTTTATATTTCATATTGGCTCAATTTCATAAAGGTGCATACTATATTTTGTGTTTTTTTCACTGAAAATTATCAATCTACTCTTATTTTATAATATCGGTTCCTACATAATTGAATGATATTCAAAGTTGTTGATGTTCTAATATCATATGGCATGCATGTATTCGGGTACTACATAGTGCCTATAAATATTTGTTTTAATGTAGTACTATTTATGCAACTTTTAAATACTAGAACACATGGTACTAGAAATGTGCTTCACATTAAAATTGAATCCTTGTTCATGGGTGTTTGAATTTTGTTTATCAAAATGTGCATACAAATTGAAATGAGAACATTCATAATTTACATAGCACTATTCCAATATATATTCAAATACTTCATTTCCCTTATTTCATAATCATAAGTTATGTTATCTAATTTTGCATCCAGAATAAAATAATTAAGTTTGTGAACAGAAAGATATGTATAATGAAGTATATGGATAATGAGATGCATGTCAATTAATGATTATAAATAACCATATAGAATCTTTATAGAGTTATGAAGAGGAAACCATGTTTGACTACAACATATTTGGCAGAAGCTTCAACACATATCCAACTAGCTCCAATATGGTAGTATAAACTCTAGTGAGATACCAATCTACATCTGATAACCTAACTTTATCTTTCTCCAATGTTGCACTCTTTATCTCCCTCACAATGACCTTCTTACTCAATTTTATATCAATTCCATAGTTTAAACGTTTTGATACTTAAATTTTGTCACCAAGATGACCAATTCTACATTATGGGACATTGTTTTAGACATTTGAGCTAAGTGTCATGCTTAAATGTGTCATGTATTTTGATATCAAAATTGAACCTCTCCAATATGATCTTATTGATCTATAAAGTATTTCAAGTTCTATTTTTCAATTACAAATCCAGTAGCATGAAAAGCCTCAAGTGGACAATCATACCGCAAGATATGGTCATTCGATATTTGTCATTTAATCTTTTATTTAGTTTAATTTTAAGCCATAATGAGCTCAATATTGGCATCCAACCCAAATGGGGTTGACACCCATCTAACTTGGACATGACCTCAACCTATTGGGATCTCCCCCATCCAACTATTTTACACTTTATCGGACCAATCTGGACCCTTGGATCTGAGGCCATGGATCCAACCTTTTTGATCTGATGGCCCACACATCATCTCCTACCTCCGTACAAGAGATTGACACAAGTAGTGTTTCTCCCACCTACTATGCTTTAGCTCCACCAATCACCCTGTCTTTGCTACATTCCTTTTCCAAATCAAGCCTTAAATAATTTTGTTTTCTTCACTCTAGTTCTTTTTCCCAAGTTTTACCTCTCATTTGTGCCCCCAACTCCTCTCTACCCTTTGCTTCATCTAACCCAAGACATGGCTTCCACCATGATTTTAATTTTAGTCTTCTTCATATTTCCTTCTCACAGTGTTCTAGAACCACGCGTGAGTCTATTGGACATGGGTGATTGCAATCGACTGACTTATTCCTCATGTTGTGGCATTGTGCATTCTCTGATGAGTAGTCGCACCCCTACATAGACAGTAGGTCATGAGTTGGGTGTAGGTAGTGAGAGGAAGATGGAGCGGCCCAATCTGGCATGCGATAGTAGACTAGACACTCCTCTCCATCAAACCTCTAGCTTATTGGGAGCCAAGAAGGGTGCCACGCCCCTCTTAGGGCCATGTGGCCATGAGTGATTGGCCCAATAAGGTAAAATCATCTTTCCTTTTTAAGAAAACCCCCTTTTCCTATTTAAACTTGTAAAACTTATATTCCATTAATACGTTGGCCCTATAAACATGTAATATATGCTTTTTGCTTAGAATAACAAGATCTATTCACGAATTCCCCCCTAAGACCTGGTTTCACACGTAAATTCCCTATTTTCCCTTTCATGTACACTATTGATGACTTTTGATGTACTTATTAATCTTGTTACCAAACCATGATTAAATAATGACCCCACTTGAGGTTTGTGACAATAAATAGTGGATTTTTATGAACACATGCAAAAGATTGATCCTTGACCCCTTTGGTGATATTCTAATATGATCCTTGACTCTAATGCTACTTTTAGTGCACCGTTGTGAAAATATGCAAACTCTTGATGCTCTATCATGAAAAATATGCCCCAAATATTTACTGTTATCCCGAAAAAGTAAATTTTAGTTATTATGTGACCTAAGAATCATATTGTGATGGAGTGGATTTTGGGTCCCTATGTTCATGCCTTTTTAAAATATTTTTATTCTATGACCAAACAAATAAACTTTGTCACCAAATTCGTGTACAAGGTACCCTGAGTAGTGAGGAAGCTATAGTAAAAATTTGGTGGCAATTAGAGGTTCCTAGAGGGAGTTATATAGGCTTGATATGTGTGAAATAATATACATTTTCATGATTTATAGACCTAAGTTGTGGCTTCAAACTAGTGTCACGCACCCCTTTAGTTTGGGCAAGTTGCATGGTTAGACCGAGGTCATTCGTTTCCGATCCAATGGTCATGGCACTTGACTTAAGTGAGCCACAGATCCAAGAAGGTGGATGCCTCATCTCAGTCGTACATGAGTAACCTATGGCCAGGATTGCGGCATCTTCCTTGTGGTTACAGCCAAACTCCTATGGCCATCATGGGTTCCATGATGCTCACTGATCGTGGCTTCTGAGTGGTTTTCATGCAAGAGATGTTGTAGCCCTCCGAGAGACGTTTGAATAGACCCCTCATTTGAGGTATATGGAGGAGTGAAGCAAGTTGCCCCGTTCCATGGTCTCTCCATCCTTTTTTGCAGTAGATGGTCATAGGTAGGAGATGGGGATAGAAGGCAATTCAGAGGAAGTTAAGTTGGAGAAAGCAAATTAGGGATCAGAGGAGCCGATCATGCACGCTTACTGGTCATTCTGATGAGGGTACCTTGCTACCGACCTTGGGTTAGCCGAAGAATAAAGGCAGAGCTGGTGGTCTTTGAATAGGTTACTTCCATTGTGTTTGAATGATAGGGAGGAGTTCCTAGATGCTTCTAGCTCTTCTTCATGCCTTCAATCCTTCACAAGGAGTATCTGAGACCGATCCCCCCTTTCTATACCACCATGGCAGCGGTGACCTCCTCAAGCTCGTGAGGAAGAGCTCTAGGAAGAAGGGCGAGTGGCCGACGACGTCGAGGGAGATAGTTTGAAGCTCGGGGGAGTGTAATTATTCTACGAGGACACTGAAGGGCAACTAGTTGCTCGCTGGAACAGAGGCCCAGCGGCGACGCTCTTTTCCAGGTCCACGCGCTCACGTTGTGCGAGAATCAGGGGAGAGCAAACAAACCTAACCCGGGTTACCGGATCCTCAGATCCACAAGTTTGACCAAAGACTTGGATTAGGCAGGCTCCAGTGAGAAAAGAAGAGCCGCTCCAGCCACGTGTCACCTTTTGTTTGGCCGTAAGAGGTAATAATCCCTATATATGATCATATCGTCAATAATTCACAGTAATTAGCTCGAGCATCAGAAAAATACAAACAAGGTACCATTTTTCTCTGAAAAATGTATAGAATAACATGAAACATAATATCAGGCTTTTTATGCATGTATAATAGTGATATCATGTAAGATGTGAAAATCTCATTTGATGGATAATAAATATCAAATGATGGCCTAAAATCATGATAAAATGTTAGATAAATCCATAATCATGTTTATAATGCATATGATGTCAGATATGGTCATGTTGATGCATGAAAGCATATAAATTGATTAATATGGCTAATTAGAGCTAATTACACTAAAGATAATGCAATTAATGCATGCATGCTCAATAAATGTTGAAATATTCAGTATAAGCTGATATCAATAAGTAAAAGATAGTATGTAATTTTGAGATCACGATGATACCCATAATCCATGTTATATGATGATGTTTTGTCTTAATGATATATGAAACCCTAATTTAGGTTAATGATGTAACTTAGGGTTAGTGTGTGCCATATTATTAATATGTTCACCTAATGATGGAAAACAAGAATATCAGTTAATGAACAATAATCTGGAATATAAGATCAGTAAAATAATCCCAAGACAAGAATACAAGTAACAATGACAATATCCCAATGAGATAAGCAAACCCTAATGAAAACGATTACGGTTAAGATGAGATGTAACATGATGTGAACCTGATGATGGTACATGATCTTGTCTTAATCAGGGTTGACGAAGGATGTAGCTGACTCTTGGATATATTTGATTAGGTTTGTCTCTCTTTATCAAGGTACGCCATTGCCTCTTACTTGGCTTATTATACAATACGCTTGTGTTATATGTTTAGTAAAATACTTGGCATATGATGTTGGATGAAATGACTGTTCTTGTATGATATGTTGCTTAATTTTTTTCATAAATATGGCTATGAACACATGAAACATAAAATATCTAATCCATCATATGATAGCACTAAACTCTTTGGTAGTACAGTGCATTGAAGTGGTCACAAACTCCTTGGGGGTAGATCACATGTTTAATGATCACAAACTCCTCAGGGGTAGATCATAAGGGCTAAAAACATCAAAGCCCTTGGGGGCAGATGTATGACATATATGTTGGAAATGTGCTTAAAATATGTGTTCTCTTTTGTTAATGAACATCTTTGTGCAAGTATATGATTTTCTTATATTTCTTTATAGCTGGAAAGTACTAGTTTTACCTTATTGCCAAGATATGATGAGAGGTATATAAAAGACACGTAGGCGTACTTAGTACAATATTCTTGTATATTGAACTGATATGTACCACATTTAATCTTTTGTTTAGGTTGTGGATTATGATCTTGAAAATCCAGGATAGTTGAGAGTTGTGTGGTGAGCTGATGTACATGTGGACCTGTTGTCTTAAGATCTTGTTGTTTAGACGTACTACATGTATATGTATAAGTTTGTTGTTCACTATGTAATATCAAATGTTGTAATAATTCATGTTGTAATTATATGTTGAGTAGTGAACATGTGTTGTATGGTTTTATTATTGTTCATGTTCATGTGCTATTGGTCGTTTCCTTCTGACTTCCTGTAATTTTATTCTTATTAGCCTAGTGTGGGGTGTTTAAATTGGGATTCTCTCTGAGGTGAGGCTTTTAATTTGGATGTCACACATCATATTAAGTTTTAGAAAATCTGGGGACGTCACAGGTGGTATTAGAGCATGAACAACAGCAAAGCCTGACATTTGCTCATTATGCAACTCAAACTAATGAAAACCTTAAAATTAATAATCTTTTAGGGTTAGATTAGTCATTCTTTAGAGACTAGATCTGAACTAGCCTCTAGGTTAGCACCTAAATGTCTATGAACTAGGTTTAGACTGGTGCTTATTGTATAGCAAGTCCTTAGATGTTGTTCTTTCCTTATAGTATAGTGGTATGGAACGTTGCATTATTTGTAAATGGTGTACATCACGGAAAGAGAAACCTTTGGCATATGATGCATCTATGTTTTGGGTAGCTACACCAGTCTACACCATGTTCTCATCATTTTCACTAGTTTTTATGACATTGTACTCTCTACTATGTGTGGGACACTCATTTTGTGGTGTGGGTTTTTGATTCCAATCGAATCGAACCTCGATAGTTTTCTCTAACGTTTGTTTTATCAGAGAAAAACTATATAATATTTTTATTATATATATGTATTACAAAAAGGTGTCCCCATACATGTACGAGTAGGAGGTGGTTATGCAACCTAAGTGAAAGTGAATGACATCAGTATAGAAGAGAGAGTAGTTCTAGATTAGATGTCTAGAGCCTTGTTTGGAATATGTGATGGATAGAATAGATGAAATAAGTTTTGATGATATGATGTAAGTCTTATATAGATGATATAAGATAGTTTATGACGATCAATGTTGTCTTTAAGGATTAAGGTTCAGTTTTGAGGATTTGAGATAGGCTTCGATGATGAAAGTATGTATGGTTTTGTGAGATAAGATAAGATAGGTTATGACAAGGATGTGAGTCAGCATGAGCCTCAAGCTCTTTTTAAAGGAGGACATCTAGTGTTAGGACTAGTTTTAGGGTTAACTCAAGAGAGAGTGAGACCCATTGGGATAAGGTCAGAGAACCTAAACTCCAAGATATGAGATGATGAGAAATATGTGATATGATATGTCCTAAACTAGAATACTCCTGAGTGATTGAGATGAGTTTCTTTTTGAATGACTCGTATAGTTTCTTGACCCTAGATGTCCTTGGGAGGAATAAACCCTAGATATAAATTGAGACTCATTATATATGTGCATGTGTATATGAATATGAGTGCCTTCTATCTAGGTGAGGGAGAGAGCCCAAGACCCTGGAGAAGGTAGCTATGTCAGTTTCTATGAAGCCTCATGCCTGGGTTGGTGGTTCCCATGTAGGACTCTAGAGGTGTTTATGAAAGAGAGTTGGGAAATAGTGTGTCTCGTGGGTAGAGAAACTATGAAGAGAATATCATAACATGTTTTGGTTTGTGCATATGTGGCTAGAGTTTATAAAGATAATCACCAGTGCCTATGAGGTAGACCTGGTAACCCTAGACCAAAGAGGGAAAATGAAGTTTGTGCATATGAGATACTCATTGATTTGAGTTAGCTTAGAGACTTTGAGCATGACACTACCCTCAGGATAAGGGTTGGGAGAACCTCATTTGGTCTAGATAAAGTTTTGATATATGTTTAATAAGTCACTCACATAAGTTTGTTTATTACAACCATGACATAATATATGTAAGGATGTGATCTAATGTTGAGATTTGACATATGGATATGATATGATGGAAACCTAGATATGTTTTAATAGATATCAATGTATAAATGGTTAACCATATATATGAATAATGATGATAATGTGATATCACTGGTTGACCTTGTGATGAAATCACTGGTATATGTTGCAATTTACTATGAGTAATGAAATAAGATCATATAAAAGAAATATGTTACATGACGTGTTCATCTTAGTGCTTAATAAAGATGAAAATATAGTTTGACAGTTAGCACAACATAATGTTTATGACACCTTGATGTGATCTAGATGCATGAAGTGGGTTGATTATAGTTAACTCCTTCCTAAATGTTTATATAAACGTTGAACATATCCTAACAAATAGCTCAATAAAATGTTGATGACACCTTAATATAATGGGTTAACTTTAGTTAACTCATTTAAAACATGGTAATATGATGTTGGAACCCTAATGCATGGGTAAAGATAAGGATACAATCCTAACATATGAGACATGTAATGACTGAACATGAGTTTCCAAAACCTTATGAAGGGGTGATTCGCCCTAGATGTTTAAAACCTCCTAATAGTAGTGTGATATGTTTATGGAGATCATGTTTGTGGTTAGTTTGCACCTAGAGTGGTGACCAACATATGGATTAGGTTCCTTGAAGTAAGGGTATGGCTTAATTGTGAGGAAGAAATTTCTTTTAAGATGTATATGTTGTGATGAAGTGGATTTTGACTTAATTTTGAGGAAAAAATATCTTTTAAGGTGTGTAGGATGTGATGGAGTGGACTTTTGGGTCCCTATGTTCGTGCCTTTTTTGAGGTATTTTTATTCTGTGATCAAACAATAAAAGTTTGACACAAAATTCGTATATAAGGTAGCTTGAGTTGTGAGGAAGTTGTGGTTAAAATTTGGTGGCAATTGCAGGTTCCTAGAGGGAGTTATATAGGTTTGATGTGTGAAATAATGTACATTTTGATGATTTATAGACCTAAGTTGTGGCTTGAAACCAGTGTCACGTGCCCCTTTAGTTTGGGCAAGCTACATGGTCAGATCAAGGCCATTCTTTTCCAATCCAATGGCCATGGCACTTGACTTATGTGAGCCACGGATCCAAGTAGGTGGACGCTTCATCTCAGCCACACATGAGGAACTTGCGGCCAGGATTACGGCATCTTCCTTGCGGTTACAACTAGACTCCTATGGAAATAATGGGCACCATGATGCTCGATGATCGTGTCTTCTGAGTGGTTTTCATGCGAGAGAAGTTGTAACCCTCTGAGAGATGTTCCAATAGACCCCTCATTCTAGGTATATGGAGGAGTGAAGGGAGGGAGCGAGCTACCCCGTTCCATGGTCTCTCGATCCTTTTTCGCAGTAAATGGTTGTAGGTAGGAGATGGGGATAGAAGGCAGTTTGGAGGAAGTTAAGTTGGAGAAAGCAAATTAGGGATCAAAGGAGCCGATCCCGTACACTTATTGGTCATTCCGATGTGGGTACCTTGTTGTCGACCTTGGGTTAGCTGAAGAATGAAGGAAGAGCTTGGGGTCTTTGAATAGGTGACTTATATTGTGTTTGAATGATTAGGAGGAGTTCTTGGATGCTTCTTGCTCTTCTTCACAGCTTTAATCCTTCATGAGGAGGATCTAAGACTATTTCCCCCTTTCTGTACCACCAAGGCGGTGGCAACCTCCTCAAGATCATGAGGAGCAGCTCTAGGATGAAGGGAGAGTGGCCGGCGGCAATGAGGGAGACAATCTGAAGCTCGGGGGAGTGTAATTATTCTACGAGGAGCGTTGAAGGGAGACTGGGTGCTCTCCAGAATAGAGGCCTAGTGGCGGCGCTCTATTCCAGGTCCATGCGCTCGCGTTGTGCGAGAACGGGGCGAGAGCGGACAGCCCCAACCTAGGTCACTGGATCCTCAGATCCATAGGTCTAACCAAAGACCCAGATCAAGTGGGCTCCAGTGAGAAAAGAAGAGCCTCGCCAACCACGTGTCGCCTTCCATTTGGCCATAAGAGGTAATAATCCATGTATATGATCATATCTTCAATAATTCATAGTAATTAGCTCGAGCATCAGAAAAATACAAACAAGGTACCATTTTTCTCAGAAAAATGCATAGAATAACCAAAAACCATAATATCAGGCTTTTTATGCACGTATAATAGTGATATCATGTAAGATGTGAAATGCTCATTTGATTAATAATAAATATCAAATGATGGCCGAAAATCATGATAAAATGTTAGTAAACCATAATCATGTTTATAATGCATACGATGTCAGATATGGTCATGTTGATGCACAACAACATAAAATTGATTAATATTGTTAATTAGGGCTAATAACACTAAAGATAATGCAATTAATGCATACATGCTCAATAAATGTTGAAATTTTTAGTATAAGATCATATCAGTAAGTAAAAGATAATATGTAATTCTGAGATCACAATGATACCCATAATCCCTGTTATATGATGATGTTTGGTCTTAATGAGATATGAAACCCTAATTTAGGTTAATGATGTAACCTAGGGTTACTGTGTGCCATAATGTTAATATGGTCACCTAATGATGGAAAACACAAATATCAGTTAATGAAAAATAATATAGAATATAAGATCAATAAAATAATCCCAAGACAAGAATACAAGTAACAATGAGAATATCCCAATATAATAAGCAAACCCTAATGAACACGATTAGGGTTAAGATGAGATGTAAGATGATGTGAACTTGATGATGGTACATGATCTTATCTTAATCATGGTTGACCAAGGATGGAGTTGACTCTTGTATATATGTGATTAGGTTTGTCTCTCTTGATCAAGGTACACCATTGTCTCTTACTTCACTTATTATGCAATATGCTTGTGTTATATGTGTAGTAAAATACTTGGCATATGATATTGGATGAAATGACTATTCTTGTATGATATGTTGCTTGATTTTTTTCCATAACTATGGCTATGAACGCATGAAACATAAAATATCTAATCCATCATATGATAGCACTAAACTCTTTGGTAGTACAGTTCATTGAAGTGGTCACAAACTCCTTGGGGGTAGATCACATATTTAATGATCACAAACTCCTCAGGGGTAGATCATAAGGCCTAAAAACATCAAAGCCCTTATGTAAGAGATATATGATGGAAATGTTCTTAAAATATGTGTTCTCATTTGTTAATGAACATATTTGTGCAAGTATATGATTTTCTTATATTTCTTTATAGCTTCCAAGTATTAGTTTTATCTTATTACCAAGATATGATGAGAGGTATATAAAAGACACGTAGGCATACTCAGTACAATATTCTTGAATAGAGTGCTGACATGTACCACATGTAATCTTTTGTTTAGGTTGTAGCTTATGATCTTGAAGATCTAGGATAGTTGAGAGCTGAGTGGTGAGCTGCTATATAGATGGACATGTTGTCTTAAGATCATATTGCTTAGATGTAGTACATGTATATGTATAAGTTTGCTATTCACTATATAATATCAAATATTGTAATAATTCATGTTGTAATTATATTTTGAATAGTGAACATGTGTTGTATGGTTTTATTATTATTCATGTACATGTGCTACTGGTCGTTTCCTTCTGACTTCCTCTAATTTTATTCTTCTTAGCCTAGTATGGGGTGTTTAAATTGGGATTCTTGATGAGGTGAGGCTTTCAATATGGATGTCGCACATCAAATTAAGTTTTAGAAAATCCGGTGATGTCACAGTTATTGACTATTTTGTGAACTTATTGACTATGCATGATGATATTTTACCCTAATATGTCTTTTTGAAACTCTAGATGATGAATTTTGAATATTATTATAATGACGCCTCTAAGATACATTTAACCTCACCACAATTATAAAGCATTAGTAGTATAAACCTCCTCTATGTTAAAATGTCAATTCATGAACCTCTATACCCTTGTTTTGTCAATGTGACCCTAATTCTTGTATATTCCGTGATACCTTAATTCAAATATGGAACATTGGTCTTCTAATAGATTAAACACTTATATGCTCTTGAAATAAGTATCCCTATTACCTTTTTATACAATAAAATTAATGATACCCCTATTTTATGTTATGATGTTACATGTGACTCGAGTCCACTAATGGAGACATAGTGTGACACATATGACTAGGTTGTTTTTCTTGTTTCCTAATCACTAACTTAATCATACTGTACCCACTCATATAGGGGATGATTATAATGCTCTTTGATCACTTTTATGTGGGTGTCCCACATCTCTCGTATGTTGACCCTTGATGATATGAATGAACCATGTTGTGCTTTACATGTACGGGTGAGTGTTGAACCCAATGTTGGTTATATTATGCCTAGGTCCTAAGGGACATCCACCAATATATGAATACATTGATTTGACCCTTATTTCACTGATCTGAATTATCTTTTATACATGGATCCCTTAACTTGATGAACCTTTGTCTTGTTTTCCCTATTCTGAGTCTTTTGACCCTGAAATGTGCAAAAGTGAATTCATCATGGAATAGTCATATAAAATAGATGGAACCTTGGAATGAAATAAAAATTGAACCAAAAGCTCTTGATGGTCTTTAAATTAATAAAAGATCATAAAGCATGAAATTAACCTACTTGTAACCTACCCAAAACCCTAAAAATGGAGTTAATTTTAATGATGAGAACTTATACATGCATGTAATTTTTTTATTAAAAAAGTGGTTTATTATGATCAAGATGCTCAAGGTTATGTTAAAAATATTTGAATTTGGCATAGGATTTAATAAACATATGAATGTGGGTTTCTTGCTTGAATTGGTGAAACATATGTATGCTTATTTACTTTCTCAAATATTTCCATGTAGTATTCTATTATTCTAATAAATATTTGTCTTGTTGTTTTATAACTTGCACACATAAATTAGAACTCCATTATATAGTTTTACATAGGGTTTTTCTTAATAACTTGGTCAATGAGGTCCCTCGCATAGAAATAATGTTAGCTAAGGTTTAGCAACCTCATAGACTCTTCCAATGAAAAGTTAGTTAGTTGAAAGGTCTCATGATATATGATGTTGTTGGTATAATTAGAGTACAACGAAATCAAACATGGGATCTAATTTTTCTATGTACTTGACTTGTTTATTCTTGTTTGTTTACTTCTAGAATATTTTCATATTATGTAAATCTTATATATATGTATCTTTCTTCCATGTACTCAACACTTCATGGGTTGTCCCACTTTTTCACATATGTTATATTTCAAATATGGCTATGAAGTTGATGTCCTAGTGAGATAATGTTCATGTGAAATTTCATAAGATCCTATCTAGTATACATGAGCAGACTTGTATAAATGTACTCCTCAATATGTAACTTAAATCTTGTAATAAAATAATGTTTCCTAATATATCCTATGGATTTTTGAGATTTTTTTTGGTGGTTTCATCTTGTTATTTGTTCATGTATGCTAAGTTGTATGTTTCCATATTTGCACTTTGACACTACTATGCTAGGGACAGATGCTCAAGTCCTTCAAACATTAACTTTATAGCCCTTTGGAGGTTAGATTTGAGTAATAAATACTTCAAGGACAAATGGTATATGAGCAGAAAAAATCACTACAATAATTACTCCCATGAAACATAAATTAACTCAACCTTACATCTCAATTTTATAAAATTAATTAGGTGTCCTTCATGGACTAAGTTGAACCTTTGTCTTCCCCTCCTTCTATTATGTAGTGTGGGATATATGTTTAGGAGAGTGAGAAAAGGGATATCTTATTACAACCCTATACACATGTTTATGACGTGTGCTTAAGGTGGCTACATAGATGTGCGCCTTGTTCTTGCTAGTTTCTTGGTGCCATGGTACTAGACTTCCTAGTGAGTAAGGTAACTCATTGGTTCGAGTTTTATTCAAATGCAATATTGTGGTTTCCATAGCCTATTTCAATGTTCGAGAAAACCTATTTCAAATTTTAGTATATGAGTACATATGAAAAAGGTTACCCTACATAAAAAGGCAGTGAGTATAGATGTGACATGAAGAAAGAGATGTAACATCAGTATAGATGAGAGTGTTTTCACAATGGTGGTATCATCTAGAAATGTCTAAATACATGATAAAGTTTAGGCTTTTAAGTAGTCTAGGTGAACTAAGATGATGATGATGATGATGATGATGATGATGACTATGATGATGATGATGATGATGATTATGATGATGATGGCGATGATGACGACGATGATGATGATGTTGATAATTATGTTGATGTTGATGTCAATATTGATGTTGATATTGATGTTGATGATATGAGCTTGCTTCAAGATGACTTGAGTTTGTTTATGGGAGTTTCAAGTATGTATTGAGGAAATGAGATGAGTTTAACCATGTAACCCTAGAAAAGTTAGCAATGTGTTTGATGCATATGGCTTGGTTGATATGTTACACTTATCTAGTAGGTTGGCAATCTTGCACATGCTTAGTTTTATATATGTTGAGATATGAATAGCAAGATATGGTTTGAGATCAACATGGACCTCAACATATTTACAAAGGAGTACCTCTATCTTGGGACATACAATAAGGCATCTCTCTTTATGTGAGTCAACTAGACAAGGGAGAAGGTTAGAGTACCAAATCTCAAAAATATTAGAAATGTTGAAAAATGAATAATAAAATTTGTGATTATGAGTCCCTATCCATACAATGTATAAGAATATGAGTTGAGTCACCTACTTAATATCTCTTGTAGTAATTTCTATGAAAAGATATAACCCCAGAGATGTAGACATTTGAATATATGATGTTTGCTATATATGTGAGGGAGATGTCCCAAGACCCTAAAATGATGTACATCATGTGTAATTGTGACAACCTGACTTTTCTCTCTCCTAGATTGTACCATGTCTATCTAATAAATGGACGTATTACACGATTCAATGTCAATTTCATGGTTTGATGGTTGTGAGAATCCAATTTAGTCACATCAATATTCAAATTTTACTAAATGTGACATCAATTTGTACTTTTGAACTAAATATCATTCCTTAACATGTTACCATTCTGCAAGATAAATTGAACATCATAAATGTTATAACATTGAAAAATAATTTATATCAGGTTATAGAACTTTTAGTTATCTTTTTAATGGTTCAAAAATCATCTCAATCGGATATCCATATCCCAAGCTATGGCTTTCCAAAACCAGCTTGCATTTCACTTGAATTAATAGATCAAACTTGTTTTCAACCTTAATTGGGCCCAATGTTGGTGCATGCGACCCAATTTGGGGGACTCCCCTCACCTTTATTTTTCTTGCTCGATTACCCAAAACTGTCTGATCTTGTCCCACAGATCTTTCTCAGTGATCAATGGACACCATCTTTTCTTCAAGTTCTGTACGCCTGCCAGCTCCTATGGCACTATGACACCACCTACCACCTCCGATGGCAACATCCTAAATCCCACATTCATGCCATCTTAGCCAAAATTGTATAAGTCCATGGAAGAGTCAAAGGGACTACTGAGGATCTCCCCCCTCATCGGGGGATGGGTCGTCTGAGGGTTCGTCACGATTCATTGTTGTGCTTACACCCCATTGATGGCTCAATACTCACCGCCACCTACCTCCTCACATTTTCCCTCTCTTTTCTCGCTCTTTTGCACACTAAGGTACCCCTTCACACCTCCTTCGATCTCCAATCACCATGGCGATTGCCGCCTTGACCTTTTTGGGTGTTTTCTCCCTAGGCATCACCAAATGATTCTAAGGTCAACCTTGTCCTCGTGACGACACGTAGAGCTTGGGCGGCCACGCCACTTGATGAAATAGCCTCCATCATTTTATATTAGGCTTGCATAGGAGAGCCTAGCCACCATGGCTCTATTGTGGTGGCCCTTTCGGTGGTCTTAGCCTTGGTCCATTTCTGGCCATTCAAGGACCAACGAAGCCCTTACCTCATTTTTCCAGTCTTGAACAACCTCTTCTCATGGCATGTCTAGCACTAGTTGCCCCTTGTTTCGCCACCTCACTGGTGACAACCACAACGGACGTAGTAGCTACAGGCGGGTAGAGACCAAGAAGAGTGGTGATGCTCAGATCGTTGATCCATACTTGGACGATGGAGATCAGCCTCAAATCCCTATGCACATCCCTGACTTCCTCAACGTCCAACTGGGGTCGTGGGCATCCACGAGTCGCAGGCACACGACTGCCACGTGGGTGTCGAGTCAGGGCCCCATCACTGCTACGGGTGGTCAGAGTGAGCCTCCAGATGGGGAGATGTGCACCGTGGCACCGATCCAACGACTAGTAGAATCATGTCAATAATCATGTAACGCCCTGCCCCCTTTCTCTATAGTTTTTGATGCATATCTGATAAAGTTGATATCTCCCTCATTCTAAGGCCAAATTGGGTAAAACAAATATACCAAATTGAACATCTCGATGATTCCTACTCACTGAACCTGGTCCCATACCCTAAATCGAACGTTTGTTCCCCTAATTTCTTGAAAATTCTATCTTTACTCATGTTTGAGTACATTTAATGCACTATTGTGATCAATCTTGTATCTTTAATGACTATTTACTATCCTAATCATGAAATTAGTAAGATGTTTTCACCTTGAACCATGTATAAATCCTAAACTCCCATTTTGATCCATGATTGGCCCTAATGCATGTTGTATCTTGTTTATCGACATTATGCATGATGTTGTTTAAAGTGGTAATCTTGTTTCTTCGTGAAGTCTAGACTTACCCAATCTGCAAAATCAATATCTATATGACCCCCATGACTCTTGCTTCACTCATGATCCATCTATATTCTTTGGTGTAGGTAATTGGCCATAATATGCATGCATAAATGTATCCCTACTATGTGAATGCTTGGTTATATCTTGAGCTAATGTTGGGTATGACCTAACCTATGCATTTAACTATATTATACCTATGAAATTAGTAATCTTGTGATAGTTTGTGACTTAAATGACTATGATCATCCCCTTGTGCTATGGTGATCATGTTTGAATTCCTAGGTACACTAGTGGTGACCTAGTGTGACACATATGGCTTGGTTGTGTTCCTGGTGTACCAAATGTGATATTGATCTTAGTATCTTCTCTTTGTTGATCTATACACTCTCTTTCTTGGATCCATTGTTTTGATGATGACGAACCTTGATTTCCCTATTATGAATCTTTTGACTCTAAAATGTGCATATCTGACATGGACCTAGAAATGATCATATCAAATGCATGGAAATTCAAAATGACTTGAAACTTTAACCCCACCTTCATTTTTTACCCTAAATAAGTATAAGATCATCAAAAATGTAATTAAGAAACATGGACCCTTACTTGCCCAAAACTCTAAAATGAAGCAACTTAGGGTTTAATGAGGAGAATCTAATACATGTATGAAATCTTGTTGCTAATCAGGTTTGGCTTGTAACTAGATGATCAAAGATATGTTAGGTTATGAAAACTCTGAATCATGTACGGGCTTTAATAATTATATGACTATTTCTTTATTGTTTGAAATGTGATACATATGTATTCTTGTTTACTTGCTCAAAATATTTTGTTGAATGTTGAGATGATGATTGGTGTTTTTATCTTGTTATATGTTTATCTATGCTAAGCATTTCACACTTCCTCATGTTGTCTTTAGTATTCATTTGGTTCATGGGATTGGGTTTCTAACTCCGTGACAGTAATCTCCATGTCGATCCCCATTCTCAAGTTAGCAGTTGTATGTAAAGGAATCCATAGGTTACCCTTGTTTTTGATGATTGGGTAGAAATGTTTATGTGTGGATAGTTGTGGTTATCATGTCTTGTTGGACATAGACATGTCTTAGCATGAGTTGCTTAAGCTTGTAAATATCTCTTTAGATACAAGTGAATAATTACCAAACCTCAATGTTCACTATAATGGTGTTCCTCGAATTACGCTTGATATATAAAATATCTCACTTAAGTTAAAACTTAATATATGTATGATAAGTCACTCTTATAAGTTGGACCTAATATGAAATCACACCTCACATAAATGATGTAGATTTGAAATCATGAACTTGATACAATGACACCTTGGAGTCAAAACTTTAATAGTTGTGAATATAGTGATTAATTTCATACATAAAGTGGAAAGAATAAAATAATAATGACCACATTTTGGGATAGTTAGTAGAATCTAGGGGGAAAGATAAAATGTACATTAATTTTATGTGCTGAGGAAATATAAGGATGATGAAAATCTTAATTGAAAGTTGTTGTGGTGAACATGTACCTTTGAGGTATTGATAACATAGTTTTTTTATAAAACACCTTAGGCTTGATTAATATTTGAGAAAAAAAGCCAATGTAGCAGGGATATGGAATGTTGAAATCTAATGCTAGGATGATTGCATAACATGATATAACTCTGAGTGATGTGTATGGGTATACACTTGATGATGATAAACTAAGCATGCATCCCATAGTGGTGGATACCTTTACACCTAGGTTTGATTGTCTAAACATGATAAATATGAACTCTAACCTTTGACTATGATCTTGGATGAGTTTCACAGATGGAATTTTCTTATAAGAAGGGAACGATGTGATAACCTCACTTTTCTCTCTCCTATATTTCAGTTTTTATCTCCCTACAAATTTCCTTCTTACTCAATTTTATACGAATTCCATAGTTTAAATGTTGTGATACTTCAATATAGTCACCTCAATGATATATTTAATATTATATGACATTATATTACATATTTGAGTTAATGTCATGATTTACTTTATCATGTGTTCAAAATTGAACCTCTCCAATATATTTGTATTTGTCTATAAAGTATTTCATATCGTAGAGTTTTGAATTGCAAATTCATCATCACAAAAATCACCTCAGTCAGACCATTTTCAAATAATATATGGTAATTTTAACTTCAAAATTTAATCTTTGCTTTGATTATATTTTGAGCCATTATGTGTTCAATTTTGGCATGCGGCCCGATTGGGGTTGGCACCCCCTCACTTCAACATGTCATCAATATGTTGGGATCTCACCCCATCAAACTAGTGCACGCCGTGTCAGACTGTTTTTAACCCTTGGATATGATCCCATGGATCTAACACCTCTGATGTTACAACCCACACATAATAAACTACCTCTGTATAGGAGGTTAGTGCAAATAGTTCTTCTGCCACCTACTTCACTTTAGCTCCAACAATCACCCTCTTTTCTTTCATCTATTTCCAAATAATAGCTTTAGTCATTTAGTTTTTTTCACTCTAGTTCTTTTCCTCATATTTTCCCTCTCATTTGTTCCTCTAGCTCCCCTCTACCCTTCACATACTCTAACCCAAGCCATGGATGCTTCCATCATTTTGATTTTTGGCTGCTTCACCTCCTTCCTTCTCTCAATGCTCGAGGACCACCCTCAATTCCAATGGGCATGGGAGAGTGTGGTAGGCCATCTTGAAGGGGATCCTTGTCCCTCGTGTTGCGACGCTACACAAGATCCAATAAGAAATCATGCCCCCATGTAGACACTAGGTCGTGAAATGGGCATAGATAGTGAGAGGAAGACAAAGCTTCCCGACCTAGTTCATAATAGTAGACCAGACACACCCTTCTCTCAAACCGCTGACTCAATGGAATACAAGGCATCGACCAAACCCCCGTTAGGGCCACATGATTGCACATGATTGGCCCAACCAGTGAAACTCTTTTTTTCATCTCATGAAAATCCCCTTTTCTTATTTAAACTTGTAAAAATCATATCTGATGCGTCCTTTTGGACAAAATAATCATGCAACATAAGCTTTTCGATCAGAAAAAAATGATCAATCCACCAAAAATCTTCCCAATACATGGTTTCACACATCGATTTCCTTTTTTTTGTGTGTACATATTTGTTGACTTTTGATGTACTTCATGGTCATGGTACCAAATGAGGATTAAATATTGACTCCACTGAGTTTGTGACTATTAATAGTAAATTGTTCTGAACTCTTGATAAAGATTCAATCTTGACCCCTTTCGTGATATTCTAGTATGATCCTTGACTCAAATGTTGTTTTCAATGCACATTTGTGCTAATGTGGTAAAGGTTGTTGCTCTATCATGACCAATATGCCCCAAATATTTATGGTTATCCCAAAAATAGTAGCTTTTAGTTATCTTGGTGACTATTTTGTGCACTATTTTTGGCTTCATTATTAACTATGTGCCCAAGTATGTCTTTTTGGAACTATAAATGATGAATCTTTACCAATGATATAACCATGCCTCTAAGTGACATATAAAGTCATCATACTCCTGAAAATTAGTAGTACAAACTTCCTCTATGTTACAATGCCAATTCATGAACCTCTATATGCGTATTTGGTCCTTGTGACCCCTAATGCATGTATATTTCCCTATATGCCTATGCATGGTTATACATAAATTAAAATTTGGAACCTTTGTCTTCTAATACATGAAGGTCTTTAATACTCTTGAAATTGCTAAATGAATTTTGGACTACTAATATTCATGATGTCCCACTTTTATGTTATTATTTTACATGTGACTCTAGTCCACTAGTGATGACCTAGTGTGACACACATGAATTGGTTACTTGTCTTGTTCTGTGATCTCTTCATGAATGTTTATCTAACTCTTCCCTCTCATATAATGGATTATTCTAATGTTCTTGATCTCTTTGATGTGGGTGTCCCATGTAGTTCATATGTTGACCCCTAATTATATGATTGAACTATGTTGTGTCTCACATGTATGGGTGAGTGTCGAACCCAATGTTGGGTATATGATGTGTGGTCCCTAAGGGGCAACCACCTATATTTGAATATATTAATTATATCCTTATCTTACTAATATAAGTCATCTTTTATACTTGAATCTCTTTCCTTGATGAACTTTGTCTTGTTTTCCCTATTGTGAGTCTCTTAACCATAAAATGTGGAAAAATGACATGAATAATTAATTAGTCATATAAAATAGGTGGAACCTTGGAATGGCATGAAACTTGAACCACATACTCTTGATGATGTCTACATCAATAAAATATAATAATGTATGAAATTTACCAACTTGAAACATACCTTTGCCATAACCCTACAAATGGAGTTAATTAAGGTTAATGCTGAGAATATAATACATGTATCTAATCTTTCTCTTAGTAAGGTGGTTGCTTAAGATCTAGATGGTCATGGTTAAGTTAAGAATCTCTAAATCGGGTACGAACTGAAATAAATATATGTTTATGGCTTTTTTTAGAAATGTGATAAATGTGTATGCTTATTTACTTGATAAAATATTGCCATGTAGTATTCGAGTATTGTATTCTATGTTTGTCTCATTATTTTAAAACTTGCACAAATATATTTCAAACCAATTTTATAATTTGAAACATGCTTTTGCTCAATTAATTTGGTCATTGAGGTTCCACATATAGAAATAATGATAGTAAATATTTAGTATTGTCAGTGACTCTTCCAATGGGAACTTAGTCAAAAAGGCCTTGTGAAATATAGCAGTGTTGGTAAATAACTACAGTAAAATGACATAAAAGATGGGATCTCATTTTGTTAAGTACTTAACTTGTTTATTCATGTTCATTTAGTTCTACAATCATTATAAATTATGCAAAACATATATATATATATATATATATATATATATATATATATCTATGTATATATGTATTTATGTATATATATATATCTATGTATGTATGTATTTATGTATATATATATATATATATATATATATCTATGTATGTATATATATATATATATATATATATATATATATTTATATATATATATATATATATATATATATATATATCTTTATGCCCTGCACTCAACACCCTGTGTACTAACTTGCTTGTTTCATGTATGTTTTAGGTATATAGATGGATAGGAATTTGATGTCATGGTGAGTGATATTCATGTATACATGTTGTAAGATTATGCATAGTATACATCAACAAAATTGTATATATATACTTTTCAATATGTAATTAAAATCTTGTAAAAAAAATGTTTCTTAATATATCTTTGGATTCTTGAGATCATGTTGATGGTATCATCTTGTTATTCATTCATGTATGCTAAGATTTTATTGTTCCACATTTGTACATTGACATTACCATGCTAGGAAAGGACATTGTGGTCCTTCAGACATTGACTTTATGATCATTTTGGAGGTTGGATTTGAGTAATAAATGGTTGCATTACACTACAACTCTGATGAGAGCAATAGTGGATGAAGGCCTTTTGTGTATTGTAGAGAGGTGTAATAAATAAATTCTTTGTATTTGCAATAGGGTTTATACATCAATCAATCATCAATGCTAGCAGGTACCTAAGTAGCACATGCAAGGAGGATGCATAGTCAGTAAATATGTTGTATTGAAACTAGATCTGTGATAGGTATTTCCCCAAATACGATTAATGCTTTGTGCAATGATTTGTTGAAAACAAGTGTTAGTTCCTTAAAAAACTACTTATCGGTCTAGTCACATCCTAGCTATTAACAAAAAAATGTTGTTCATAATCTAAGGTGAAATAAGGTGTAGAGAACTACTAATGTGTAGTTATTAATGAAGATAAATGGAACAGACAAAGACAACATCTAGTTCATAATTCCCTCCTCGCAAGGATACTTATCCCTATCATACTCTTTATCAAAACTCAATTATTCTTCTCAACAACGTTTGATCTTCAAACGTGATGACCTTAAATAATAAGTTTTTATCTAGACACTCATATCAACATGTTAGTTAATGGCATGTGTTTTTCTGATGCATTCTACCCCAAGAACTACAACATGCAACTCTATTTCCCACACTGGTGGTTGTTATGTGTACCCAAAAAGTACGTTGATGGATAGACTTCCTTGACCATGACGACTATTTTATCCAATTTCTCCATTCTAAAACTTATGACTATGCCTTCACCGTCAGATGGAATGATTTACCTATAGTTTGTGTATTGTTGTTTATGACATTACATGATTATGTGAGATAGAAAACCTCCCAAAATTCATTTTTCATCATTTAAAACATGGCTTCCACCTCAAACTAGTTACTTACCCATCTTATATGTGGATCACAGATCGATGATGGTCCCCATTGAATCAGTTGATGATGAAGACAATAGTGAGAATCGGGGAAGGTGGTGCACTTAGCTTCAATGATCAAACCACTCTACTTTGATGAATATTGCTCCTACATCCATTGTGCAAGCCCCCAGTGATCCCAATACCCACTTCTCTAACTATCATTCATCTAGTCCCAGCAAGTCCATTCATAGCATTGGTTCTACATTCAAACACATCAGTAGATAGTTAGGATATGCACCCCACATTACTTCAGCAGAACAACCCATCAACTTATTTCTTTATTGTTTTTAAAATGTTGGTTACATTTGATTTAAAACACAAGTGGATGTTGCTTATTAGTTCAACTAAATCTAATGTGTATCTTTGTTATGTATTCATTTGAATGCTACTTATTTGGTTATCTAATTGGTGGTTATTGTTATTGTGAATGAAACCTAAATATGGCTTATTGTTTAGAAAATGATAGAAAGTTGTTTGTCCCTCTCCATATCTAGTATAATAATATTATTACTTTCTAGGTGTGTTGGAGTTTAAGGAAAATATCTTTTAAATCAGAAAGAAAACACAATTGTAAAATGCAAATTGCATCTTTTCAAATATCTTAAGAACTTTAAAATGTAATGACGCCCTTGCCAAGTCATCTTTTTTTCCTATTATTTTAAATTGAGAAATCATAGCTCGACTGATAGACGACTATAGAGTCATGATTCCCAAAACCTAATTTAAAGCAAAACAAATTGAAGTTACTATTGTTACTAATAATAATATTAGTTTAACAAAGGTTGATTATTTATTCCTTGGAAAATTTGTTATTAAGACATTGAATGATAGTTAATATTGACAAATGTTGGTTAGTTAGTTGAATGTTGTTGAGTTGATATAATAAAACAAGGTGATCAACAATTGGTCCAAAAATTGATCTCAAATTGTAACATTGCAAAACCCTAACTTCTCAAACACTCCCTCACTCAATAGACTATGGTCAATGATCAAAAGGTGGGATTCCACCTTTGTCCTGAAATATACACCGGTTGGGGCCATTCACGAAATTGTTTTTTGGCAATCTCCCCCATCCTAGTGTCCCATCTTCACCAATAGTAACACACATGAACACTTAGAATCTGGTTTGACTGGTAACACTAGAACTTCCCAACACCATTCATAATTGCATTGCCAATCTCTACTAGAAATATACTTCATTGCAATTTGAAAATACACCCTCATTGAAACAATCACCTAATTCCTAATATAATGTTAGTTGGCATCAAATGTATCATGGCAAGAATTGAGGAAGACAAACCTTTTTGTGTCAAGTTTATGAAAAAATTATTGATTTCCCTCCGACATGGGAATCATGTACCATAAAAAATATGAGGAACAATACTATTAATTGAAAGTTTATGAAGAATAAACATAAAATTTGAAATAAGATTTATATAGGGATCTTATAGTTGTATTATTTTTATTCAAAGAGCCTCCAAATAATACATTTCACTAATAATTTTTGTTATCATGTTTTATTCTTTGGAAAAATTCACTTGTTTTAACTTCAGAAAATTTCAGTCTTTTCCTTACAATTGAATGGGGTAACCTAGTGCATCAATATTAGAAAATGGTGCAAAACAAGGGAACCTCATCCATTCATGATAGAAAAATATCATAACCTCTTGTGATAGGAAGAGCTTTCTGAATTTTCTGATGGGGTTTTTAAGATACTATTAGTTTAGATATTGGATATTTCACTCTATAATATTGTTATCGAATGGGTTGTTCCCTTCTAATTTCCTGATACTTTCACATTTAGAGCTAGAAAATGGCATCATATAAGAAGTTTTTGTTGATGTATCAGATGTTGATCATAAGCATTGAGCACTAACACAACAAAAAAAGGTATATGACATAGATGAAAAACTCACAAATTCTCCTCAGAATGATTCCACGCTAGACGAAAAATTGCCCATTCTTAGGTTAGAACTGACCCTTTGAATGGATTAATCTCCACCCACACTTCTTTTGACTTATCTTCCAAGCCACTAAAGTGGAGTAGGTGGTTTGGTTGTTCTCAAACCATTGTGATCAGTTTGTTAGGGAGAAGTAGAGGAGAGGATTAGAAAAAACATGAGTATGAGAAATAAGAGGAGATAATGAGTATAAGTAGAGTGAAATAGAAAAACTAAATGAAGGTACTTGAGTAGAATAGTCCAAACGTAAGTCAATTACAAATGTTTTGTCTTGTATAAATATTAGGAATGCTTACCATCACATTATATTACAATAATACAAATTAAATACTATATTTCTAGTGTTCAAATAATTCTTCTTGTTAGATTTATATTTTTGTATTCTGTATATGTGAATCGAGTTGCATATAGTTTCTAAATACAAGTTTGTACTTGAATGTTGGTAAAATTGGATGTGAGGTTTGAATATCATGTCTTTCTAATGTAATCCATATACTTGGGTACTACGTCTTTCCATTGTCCAGTAGTTGTAGTGGTATACTATTTCAACAATTGCATTATTCACACCGTACTGACATTGCGGTTCTCATATTTTATGAAAGGATATTGATAAAAAAAATCATGGTTCCATTATATGTAAATCAAAATGATAACTAACAAAATTTTCAAAGCAATGTTTCAATATTAGTTAAAATTACTTCATCACCAACTATATGACGTACATCAAAATCATAAAGTGACCTTTTATATAAAACATTTATAGTCATCATGTCTAACTTTGTGGCCAACTCCATACAAAGAAAAAGTCAATATCTAGCCAACATTCAATGATCTAAACATTTTTGTGGGAAATTTTCCATCTAGTTAGTCATCATGAAAATGATAAAAATAATTTAACTAAAACATCTTTCATGTTGGTTATGTAAGTACATTCCTTGTCCAATCATCCTAGTGAAACTCCTGGACTATAGATGAATACCTCTCTAAGCCTCCAATAATCTCTTCACCAAATCTATTATATGTGAGCTCAAACACATGCAGGAAGGATATGGAGCTTATGCACAAGTACCTCCAGGAAGGAAAGTTCAGTAAATTACAAAGAACTATTTATCCCACCACACATGGATCATTTACTATTAACATACAAATTAAATAAAGTTGTTAATATAATCATACTCATAATGTAATTATGTTGGATATACTTACATGGTCGCAATCTCTATGGTCAATGTTCTGATTGTTCATGAAATAAGCCAATTCAAAAAATGTATCTATCATATCCCACTTTCATTGGATTAGTAACCAATCAAAACTCTACAAGTTAACATAAAAAGAACTGATATTAGTTAATTATTTTTATACAGAACTGAATTTGAACTCCATCAATGAGAAGGTACCTGACACTAGAGAATAACATGTGTTATTCATTTCCCTGGTGGATGGTGTGCATAACATCATAAATATGGTCCATTAGAACATGATTTATTCTTCAATAAATCAATAATGATGAAAATTATTCAAGTAGCACATGTAGTGTGGATGAACAACTGATAGTTATGTTGTACATGAACTAGACATACGACATGGTTTCCATCAATGGGAATAACTATTTTATTTAACTCATAGACCTATTTATTGTTACAAAGAAATCTGGTTAGGTAGGACAATGATAGGTAGTTAGTTCTTCTAATGAATGTTATAAATTTATTACCCCATATCCAATTATGTAATAAATGTTCTTCCAAGAACTCAGGCTTAAGATACATTGAATCATGGTCCATTTAAGAATGAATCTTATTTTGTATAATATTGAATAATCTGCAAACAATATCTAAACTAAGATATTATGTTGTACCACATTCAATAATTCATTAGGTTTAAATCATCATGTCATAAATGGTCCATGAGGCAGCAATGTGTCTACTTTGTTAAACAAAATATCATTATCTACTTTTCTTAAACCAATTAGTATTTCCTATTGAGATGAGAGTTGTACGTTGCTGATATTTTGATAATGACTAAAAAATTCTATTCCTATGTATCTATATTGTTTTTTCAAGATTGAATTTAGTCTTTAGGTACATGAAAACGATCATATTACACAAGTCCTAT
Source organism: Alisma plantago-aquatica (assembly GCA_963693085.1). Classification (NCBI taxonomy): domain Eukaryota; kingdom Viridiplantae; phylum Streptophyta; class Magnoliopsida; order Alismatales; family Alismataceae; genus Alisma; species Alisma plantago-aquatica. The sequence goes on along the minus strand of OY856410.1, from coordinate 600,189,651 downwards.
CTGGTTCAAGTTCAAATCAAAAGCAGTGCAAGTGCGTGTTTTGGGAAATCACTACAAATGACCTTAGAATAATTTTGTAATCACTTGTATTACTTGTAACTAAGATGAGAAAAAATCAAGGGTGCTTAATTCCAATGTTTGATCACTCATAAGTCAATTTAGAAAAAATTTCATAAGTTGTTAATCGGTCGAGTTGGAAACTCGACTAATCCAGTGATGGATCGAGGTATCTTTATTGATACTCGACTGAATGTACTATATGAAAAATACAAAAATTGTGATTGTAATCATTGGAAAGTTGTTTTGAGCGTGAATAGAACCACTACAGCTTGGAAAATAATATATATTTCACCCTTAAGTGATCCCACACTCAAGGGAACACCCTCATCTATAAATAGGTCCCCTTGGAGTTCATTCCAAGTTTTCTCATTCATGCTATTCTATGTTCTTGCTATAGTTGAGTGTGTTGCAACTCCTTGAGCCCCTTTCTCCCTCTCATTTACAAAGAATTATGTGATTATGAGTGAGTTAGGCCAGTTATACGAGAGCTACCTTCGTGTTCTTGTAAATATCTCATTCCATTCCATCTTCCCTACCCCCTTTCTCAAAAAAGCAAAGGTTGAAGGAAGCTACTTCGAGTGAGGGGAAGTTATTGTTGTTCTTCTTCAAGGTTGCAGAAGAGGTGAAGATCTTTCCAGGTGAAGGAGAAGGGCAATGCCAAGATTCAAGAAGAGTGGGAAAATTCCTTCAAGGCCAAAGACATGATGCAAGTGTGGGTAAGTCCTTGTTAAAGGATTAATACATATTGATCAAGTGGGTAAGTCATTGTGTGGGTGGAAGACTCTTGTCTTGAATAGGTAAGTCCTTGGATGTATGTTGGTCTCCTTGTATCTCTTATGAATGAATATAAGTATACAAATATTGCAAAGTAATAGAGGTTGATCTCTCTAGGTAGTGGATTGACTCTCTCCTTGTTTGGAGAGTGCAACCACTCTAAACCACCTTGTTCAAGTTCATGTCTCAATTTCTCTCATTCTTACTATGTTTTCTTAGTTAGAACTTCAAATTTCTCTTAAGCTATTGATTTTGATTGATATGGTTGAGTTGAGATATAGGATTGTGATGAAAACCATACTATCATATAGAGAAGTTCAAAGTAGTTATGAGGAGTTTAGATCTAATAAAGTTAAATTTCTCTATAGCTAGAGGTTTTGTGAAAATGTCTGCCAATTGATTTTCTGTGTCCACATACATGATATAGATATCCTTTTTGGCAATGGGATCTCAAAGAAAATGATGGCAAAAATCTATATGCTTAGATCTACTACAATATAGGATTATATGACAAGTTAATTGCACTAGTAAATCATAATAGATAGGAGAAGCATCAAAATTAATTTAAAAGTCTCAGAGCATTTGCTTCATCCATACAACCTGGGTACAACAACTCCCAGCTATGATGTATTCATCCTTGGTGGTCAATAATGCCATTGTGCTCTTTTTCTTAGAAAACCAAGACACCAAGCATGGTCCTACGAGAAAGAAAGTGCCACTATTGCAATTTCTATCAATCAAACATCCCACATAATCTGCATCACTATAAGCCGTAAGAGTAAAGCCCCTTGACTTGGAATACCATAGTCCAAAATTTGGGGGTTGGGCTAAGTACCTTAAAATCCTCTTATTATCTATAATATGTGATTTCTTGGGATTTGATTGAAAGAGAGCACACAAGCCAACACTAAGTACTATATTAGGTCTAGAGGCATTTAAATAAAGTAAAGTTCCAATCATAGCTCTATAGTGCTTCTCATCTACCTTCTCACCTTCTTCATCTTTGTGTGGACTACTCTAGAGGCAAGAGTCCTTTGGCATCTATTTGGAGAGAAAAGTCAACCTATAGTTTATGATGAGACCACATGAGTCGCTGCAGAGGTTGCGTAGATGTTGTTCGTGGTGAAGACCAGGAGCTGCACAATCATTGTTCAAGAGTAACTTGTCAGTACTTGCAAAGAAGCAAGTTTTGTTACTGGACTTTCTCCAGGACCAGGTATAACTTGCTAAAACCATCCTTCCTATTTCATAGTAGTTGACGCGGTCTTTCTATTTTGGGGGAATAGAGATAGATAAAATTTTTATTTCTGTTGCTATACATTGTGTCCATATTTCCCTAAAGTGGTATCAGAGCCACGTCAATTTACTATATTTTAGGATCATGGATATGATCAAATTTTGGTTTTATCATTTATTTATTGCATATGATGAGAATATTTAAACTTCTCTCATGTGTGTATCCGATCAAAGACCACATAATCCCAAACTAGTATATATACATATATATATATATATATATATATATATATATATATATATATATATATATATATATATAAATATATATGTATATATATACTTATATATATATATATATATATATATATATATATATATATATATATTTATGTATATTTATGTATATATATATATATGTATACATACATATATATATATTTATATATACAAATATTTATGTATATGTATATGTATATGTATATATATGTATATATATACATATATATATGTATATATGTATGTATGTCTATATATATGTATATATATGTTATGTATATATACATATATATGTGTGTATATATATATACATATATATATGTGTCTATATATATATATATATATATATATATATATATATATATATATATATATATATATATATATATATATATATATATATATATATATATATATATATATATATATATATATACGCCCTAAAAGTAGTTTTTATGGTGGATGTGTAGCGTGGTTATGGCCAATACCCTTTATCTGTTTGGTTGGATGGTTGGTTTCTTTTATCTCAGTCTTCTTACCAAACCTCTACCTCCCACTTCCCAATGTAAAGTTAATACTTTCCTATTTTTTCTCCCCTCAAATGTAACTCGAGGTTTCCCTTATTCAATGTAATAAAGTAGCAATAACATAGTTTCTTTTCATGCAACGACATTGAATATGTTCATCGCCAATTGAGACGACCAGTTTGTGAGACGAGCTAACCTTTCGGAGGACCATGAGGATAGAGGATGATGGAATCAGACAACTGCCTGGTGGGCTCAACTGACCATTTGGAAGGAGTCCAAACATCAGTTGGACAGGAGGCCAGACGACCGTCCCAAAAGATCTGACTGACCATTTGGAAGGAGTCCAAACATCGATTGGATAGGAAGACCAACCGACCAGTCAAGAGGCGAGACGACCGGTTCAAAGGTTGAAAATTGTATACGGAAGGATTTCTCACCCCCTTTTCCTGGGGATAGGAGGAAGATCAAAGAGAGATACCCAAATTGGCATGCATAGATCTACATCAACAGTAGGTTCATACATGTTATGTGATGATTGACCTAGGTGGTAGTAATTCCTTGTTACACCAAAGTGTGGTGCGTCATCTACCTCGTGGAAGTGTGATGGCAGCAATGCAGGTGCCACTAAAATGTGGTGCATTATTATCATATTTTCTATTGGAGATTAACTGGAGATTCTCAGAGAGTCTGGGCCCAAAAGCATGCAGATATTTTGGGAAAGAGTTGTGCATGTCATCTATCCAAGAATTTCATATGATGCATTTGTCATGATTGCCTACCTTAATGATTGATTATGGACGCTGGTGTAGGTCGGGTAATAATTGAATAATTTTAGATCTTGGCTCATTAGAAAATTGTTTGCTGCAATTGTTCAAATTGATACATGAGGGTTATCACTTTGAATAAATAATGAGAATGATAATTAATTAAATACCTATTTTTTATCGCCAAATTTTAATTAAATCAAAAAATTGATTTTTTGAGAAAATTATAAATTCTTTTATAGAATCAAATGGCCACACCGAACAATCACTTTTATCTGAGATCAGTCCTTGAGAAGGACAAACTTGTTGGGCACAACTTCCACGACTGGTTTAGGACGCCGAGAATTGTTCTCACGCAAGAGCACAAGCTCTATGTCCTGGAAATGCCAGAACTAGAGGAACCACCTCAAAATGCTCTAACGGCTAATAAGGATGCTTACAGGAAGCATACTGAAGATGTTGTAGATGTCAAGTGTTTGATGTTTTTTTCAATGAAACATGAGTTGCAAAGGCACCATGAGAACATGGGAGTGATTGAGATGGTCACACATCTCAAGAACATGTATGACGATCTAGAAAGACAAGAGAGGTTCCATGTCTCTAAGTCACTCCTCAAATGTCACATGGCAGAAGGAGATCCAGTAGGTCCTCAAGTGCTCAAGATGATTGGGTATGTGGAGAAATTAACCAGAATGGGGTTCCCCTTGGGTTAAGATTTGTCCACTAACATGATTCTACAGTCTCTTCCAGAGTCTTATAGTTAGTTTTTCATGAACTACAACATGAACAACTATGACAAGTCGTTGACAAAGTTTCTGTGCATGTTGAGAACAGTTGAGACAAAAATGAAGAAAGAGAAGACCAAGCATGTGATGATGATCAACAAGAAAAAGGGGAAGTCTAAAGGCAAAGGAAAAGCTAAGAAATGTTCTAAAGCTAAGCAGAAGCCCAAGTGTTTAGATATAAAGGGAAAAGGTGGAATAAAGAAACAAAGAGAATATTGTCACCATTTTCACCAGCCTGGACATTGGAAGAGAAATTTCCCACTCTCGTTAGACGAACTAAAGAAGAAGAAGGATGGCATTGAAGCCTCCACTTCAGGTATAAATAACATATGATAAATTTTATTTCTTCATTTTGGTATGTGATACCAAATAGAGATCTGACATACTGATGTGCAGGATTTGACATGAAGTAAAGGCCTTCATGGAAGGATGAATATGGACAAGGCGGATCAAATGTTGTGGAACCTAGAGTCTACATTTAAATTTATCTTAGCCTAATGCATATGTCATAGAGTTACTAGAACTGCTATTTTATTATTCCATTAGAATAGAAACATTTTCTTTATGCATCTTGTACGGACACAGATGATTATCAATAAAGAGTCATTGGTGTTTCTAGTTCAAAGATATGATCTTACATGGCATTGGACCAAAAACATCTTGTGATATTTATGCAAAATGATCCAAAGATGAAAGTTTATACCAAAGTAATATAATTGATAACTCAAGATTATCATTAGCATAAATCAACTTGTATGTACACATAATAAATGCATACCTAGATTACATATTGATCTGGATTCCTTGGTTATTGAAGCTAAGGAAATATGCAAGTCTTATTCATACACAATATGACATGACATCCTTCACTAAACATAGTGGGAGGATAAAGCTTCCATTAGACCTCATGCATATGATGCATGAGGATCTTATGGAATGAATGCTATAGATAAATAATTGATACTTCTTTTTGGTTTACTGGTAATATGATGATATGTACCAAATGAAATGAAAGCATCAATCTCTTGAAAATGTTCAAGGAGATTTTAAAGGAAGTATACCGTTGATGAAAGTAGTAAGATACTTTGAATTGATCAAATGTTGAAATACTTTATATCAATACCTTGGGTACCTTTAGGAATGAACTGTGATAATGTATCACATGACAATCTATCTAAACATGATGATGTGTCAGAATGAAAGGATTTATGTCATGATGAGTCATGATATAATTATCAATTAATCTAATCTTCTTACATTGTCACAAATATATATACCTATCACTAGATAATGTACCATCTTAATGGTTTAAAGGACGTCATATATGATATGATTTAGGAATGTCCCAATAGGTCTAAAGGATTGAAACCCACCTTGACAAAGTATTTTCTTGAGAAATTTTATGGATAAACCATGATAGTTGAACATTACTAATCCCTTTCCAATAACAAATTTTTTTTGTTAATAGGATAACTGAATTCCTAAAGAATCAATGGGAGCTAAAGTACAACTCAAAATGCTTGAGGTAAACAACAAGGGTACAATGTGAATAATGAATATCACAAGTTTTTGTGGAATCTCATGTTCATTATGTAATACAGAACAAAATATTCTATTACAACACATATGTGATTGGATGATTGTGAATCCAACTAATCAAAGGGGTTGGTCATATAGGATGATCCAACTAGTCAACTAGAAGCCTTTTTCTGAGCTATATGGAATCCATGTAAGCTAACAAGGTAGGACCTTGATAATACCTTCTAAAAGGGTAACACCTAAAGGGTGAAATAGGGTCTTGTTGTGAAGACCTACATGGATAACATGAAAGGAAAAAGTGGTTGAATAAATCAAGTTCAAGTTGTTGAACATGATAGAAATTCATTTAATTACCAATTGTCATGCTTGTTGTTGTAGTTATAATGGACTATGATATTTTGCATATGAAGATGGAACTGGATTTCTTAAGGATATACATCATAGGATGTGTGTGTGACACAACCTAAAAGGTTTCATAACCTCAAGAATGAAAATGAAATCTATAAACTACAAATTTCAATCTAGGATTGAAACATGAACCTCATAGGTAGGATATTATGACTTGATAAGAGAGATAAAGAGTTTGAATTGAATCAAGTAAATAGATGAAATCTATGTTTACAAAAGATTTAGTGGGAGCATATATGAATATTCCACATATGATGAGAAATAAGATCTGAATATTATGAATATTGAGAACTGGCATGAAAAAACTCCTTCAACAATGAAGGATTAAGTGAAACATCTTATGAGATAAGGATCAAGACCTATGAGATAGTTCTTGAAGGTTTCACAATGGAAGTTTAAGCACATACAATATCAATGTGTTGAAAGAGTTCAACATGGAAGGATTTAGTGAGAGAGAATTCAGATTAGTCTCTCATGAACCTATTATCCCGACTCTTGAGAAGAAGGGAAATATCACAAATAAGATTCCCTGGGCCAGCCCAACAATGGATCTATTATGAATGCTATAAATCTATTTATCCCAGATAATCTTGTATGTTTTGAACATCAAAAGATAATATAAATTCCAAATAAAGGTTATTGGAAAGTCATTAAAGATATCCATTAGTACTTGAGAAGTGACAAAGGATATATTGCTAGTCAATAATGATAGATATAAAAGGGAAGAGTTGGATGTAAAGGGTTACATTGATGCAAGCTTCCATAAACGACAAAGTTGATCACAAAATAAAATATGTTTTAATTTTAAAAGAGAAAATATGTGATTGGTTAACAAAGGTTCCGAACTAATAGCCATTAATACTATTTTACATTAGAAGATGAGTATACTTGTTTTATGAACACAAAGTCATACTATATGGATCTAGAGGTTCATAGGATGAACTTATAGATGTTCCAACCATTGATGACTCTGTAGAAATACTTTGATAACAATAGAGCTAATTGTTAGGCAAGGAATACCAGGTACCATATTACAATAGTTTCATCTCAGAGTGAAGAGACAAGAAACATGCAATATCCCGACTATAAGAAAAATGTTGCTAACCTGCTAAATCTATACTAGCACAGCAGAAGCATGTTGGACATGTTTAGATCACAAAGGGTGAGATATGTTGGTGATTGGCTCTAAGTGCAAGTGGGAGTCTTTTGGTAAGGTATGCCTGTCGAGCCAATCATATGATGATTGACATGGCATAATTATATAAAAGGATTTGAAAATAACATATATAAAGGCAAGCTTCCAATTCATCTATTTCACTCAGTTATGAGATAATGAGGATACAGAGTGAATGTCTAGAGAATTATATTACTCAATGATGTATGTTGTCATGTTCCTATCCTCGGGATGAGATCATACAGATGTTAAGAGTAAATATACAAATTCTCATTGTGTCTGTGATGGGTTGTTATTCTGGAAGGTTGATAGACAACGATAACACATAATATTAGAGTGGGAGTTGGAGATGACTAAATCTCATTAGTCTATATATGGAAATATCAAATCAAGCACACAGATACATGTTAGACAATAGTGTATCAGAAAGACCTACATTGAGAGTGACACATGGTTTTGTGGTCGCATTCATCTCTCATAGTGAAGGTGGTGATTGTGATTCTTTGACAAAAAATCAATGCACTTGTCACGTGTCATTGGGTACTCTTTGAAATCATCAAACACAGTCCTAAAACATGGGTTGTTATAATAGTTATGATTGGGTTACTTTGACACATGGGGATAAACTACGAGTGATAGATATGGGATTTGTCCCTCCTACGGGAGTATGATATTCTGGCCACTTGATTAGCAAGACTGAGAAATGCATGCACATGCACATGTGAATCAATATATGATATTGATGTCACATTATCTTAGACAGTATGCTCTTGGTTCAAGTAACATGGATTGAATGTTGAAAGGATGACCAACCATGCCTCTAGTTCTTCTTGGATTGAAGAAAAATATATTATACAATCGCCACAACATGTTACACAAATTATAGTTTGAATTTGTTCTCTAAATTTCCATTTCACTTGGGTAGCACTGATGTGAGACTAGGCACCACTCTTTGCTTTTGATGTCATAAGCTAGTTATGGACATTTACTGCCAACATGACATGAGACCTATATGGTCACACACATAGGAACCCATCTAGAAGAGGTGTTTGATCTTGAATGACAATTGAATTGATTACTAAAGTGTTTAGGTATTCAAATCATGCAACGGATTGCTTGATTGGCAGACCAGCACTGCCAAATGACCATCTCACTGTGTGAGAAAAACGTTTGGGCAGCCAGACGGGCATCTAAAGTAGGCGAGATGGCCATTTGGGGGTTAGGTTGATTGGAGATTGATTTGGCTAAGTTCAACCCTTGAACTGACTGGTTCAATATGATTGAAGCAATCGGCTCATCTCAACTTACCAGACGACCTTCTTGGTGAGGGAGATGAGCATCTCACTTGCGTGAGATGGCCCATTTGGGTCAAATGAAGGTACGTGATGTTTCACAAATAGTTTAGATTGTTCTTTACTTGAGGAACAATGAAATTAATATGAGATATTAATTGGATTCAAAATAGACAGATTCGATTCAGATTGGAAATTGACAAATGGTCGTCTGGTAATGCCAGATGACTGTCTCATGCATCACAAGACCGTGTAGGTGTGTGAAACAGCTGTTTTGGCTATCACAAATTGCAAATTGTTGTGAAACATCAAGATCTCTTAGTCCTTTCCACTCCCACTTTTAGTCCCGCATTGGCTGGGGATTGGGAACCCTGACCCTTACCCCTGCTATATATAGAGGGGTATTGCAAGCCTCCCAAGCAACAACAACTACATAGACAATAGAGAATCAGTTGATGTGACAAGTGTTGTCTTCTCTGGTTGTGGAAACCAATAGAGCCCGGGCAAGTCCTACCCTAATAGGGAGGGATATCCATGGGAGTGACAACTAAGGGTTGTTATAGTGGGAGACTAGGTTGGTGACTAGTGCACAAATGGGGAGGAAAACTCCTTCCTGTCCATTCATGGTGAATAGTAGAAGTTCTAGTTGGTCTGTGTGGACTACTCTAGAGGTAGGAATCCTTTGGATGTCGCTCGGAGAGCAAAGTCAAACTGGAGTCTGTGGCGATACCACATGAGTCGCTGCAGAGGTTGTGGAGACGTTGTTCGTGGTGAAGACCAGGAGTTGTACAACCACCGTCCAAGAGAAACTTGTCAGCAGTTACAAAGAAGCAAGTTTTGTCACCAGACTTGCTCCAGGACCAGTTATAACTTTCTAAAACCATCCTTCCTATTTCATAGTAATTGACACGATCTTTCTATATTGGGGAATATATATAGATAAAATGTGTGTTTTTGCTACTATACTTTGTGCCTGTATTTCCCTACAAATAATGCTAAGCCTATATGTTCCAATTATATGGGAAGTAATTTACTTTAGGGTTTGGTTATTATAATACCATTGAGAAAACCTAATCAGTTTGTATGATCCTGAGTTTGATATCATGATGGTTAATGAGTTGTTTTCTTGAGTAATGAACATAATAATGATGATGTATTTTCTCTTTCCCCTACATGTATAACCTTTATGTTGTAGACTGAATGAACTTCATAGCTTGTGAATGTTTTGATATCCTTATGTAACGCAGAGTGATGGTTACGAGCCTTTATGAGGCATGATGAGATAATGATGTTATGGAGAAACAATGGGATTGGGTCTTTTGACATGGTAGAAGCTTTATGCCTAGTTTGAGGTGATATCCTCTAGTGATATGGTAATCGATGGTTATTCTAGGATGTTATGATAGTGGTGATGGCCTAGTGTAAGGTAGTGAGATAGTATCATGTGATGATGTGATCAGCTTTTTTCTTCATACATTTTATATCTCATGGCATTACAATCTACCATTACTTTTATAGAAAATATTTAGGGTTTATACGTTGTAGCTTGATTGTTTCTTAAAAGATACCAAATTGGCAAAAACTAATCAAATGAACCCTAAACATGTAGCTTTCCTTGATCCATAAATCCATATTCAGTGTTAGTACTTGCTGAATGGTGAAATTAGTAATTCATGTGGGAAACATAGAGTACATATTGTTGAATATATAGGGGTGCAAGTTGAGGATATATACTTGCATCCACAATCACTTTTTTTGAGGATGGTTGCGGTCATACCTGAGTAGGAGAACAATTGAGGTTGTATCTCATATGATATGTTTTCAGGGATGGTTGCAGTCATACCCAAATAGGAGAACAGTTGCATTTGTATATCACTAGTGTAGTGCTTATATACCAAGGTGCACTAGGTTGTTTTAGAGTATGACTTTATATGTCACTATGGTAGACTCAGACTGACCAAGGGTGTGGGAGATCCTAGAAATCCGGCTCTCTTAGATCTTGTATGACACTAATTTTGACTTAGAATTGGTAAGTTGGAATATGAGTAGTATAGGTCATCCCCACGTGGCATAATAAAATAGGTCATACATCCGTGTAGTATATTTTCTTAGGTTGAAACATGATTCACATTGGATGACCCTTTGCCTTATTTCTTATACTATTTATTTGATAGAGGTTATACATGTTCTTCATATTCCTTCTGAGAATATATGATAATATGTTGATCAACTATAGCTCCTTAAATTGCTTAATATGTGTTATCAGTTTTTAAATATTCATTTAGTGGAATCTGCTCATCCTGATAATGGTATTTCTTTCCTGCTATAATCTATCTCTATTGACAATAGTTGTTGGCTGAGAGTTATATCTCTCTCTTGGAGATTGGTCTCGTCCTATGGGTTTCCACATCTTTTCAATGGTCGTACATGATGAGGTAGAGATAGTGTGGTTGAGGAGGAGAAACCACGACAACAATAGTTATTGAAGGTTGGATATGCTGTTAGTGTTTTTTAGTAGAGTCCTATGTGTCATCCCTATACTCTCAGGTTCATGAGGCTATTTCTTAGATGTTGTACATTGATATGAGTGATGTATATGTGATGGTTGTACATTGATATGAGTAGATGTTGTACATTGATATGAGTAGATGTTTTACATTGATATGAGTAGATGTTGTAAATTTATATGCATAGATGTTGTACATTGATATGTAGTAGATGTTGTACATTGATATGAGTGATGGTTGTACATGTAAGTCATGTGTGTGAATAAGATAATCTTTTGTAACAAGTTGTGGCATGATGGCCACTGTAGAGTGATGTATATACCTTTATGGTATGTTATGTGATACAGGTGGTATAGTTTGTGGGCTTCTATGTAATATGTTTCCACTTGTGATTATATAACTAATCGATTTTCATTACCATGTTTTCTGGTAATGTAGATGTTTAGCGTTTATTTTGCGCTTTGTTTTGAGTAATGGCACTCGTGTTGCAGTGGCTTGCCATAGTTATCTTAATTTATCTTTGATGTTGGAACACTTAAGGTTCCTGCACAAATGAAAAACTTTGTCTTATAAAATATTTAAAGGTCTCACATAATCTACATTTACTTGCAATTATCGAGCCAATATGTAATCAAAAAGTTATTGATGTCATTATCCTTCAGGTGGGATTCCCCACTTCTCATAGAGTAGAAGCCATAGGCTCTTTCGGTGGCATCTGGTTATTGTGGGACAACATTCTTTGCAACATCGAGATCCTTTGCAACCAGCATTAGTTTATTCACTACAAAGTGGATAATGATTGGTTCTTAACGATCATGTATGGTAGCCCTAATCCTTCAAAGAGGAAGTTCCTATGGAATATATTGAACAGATCTTTGTTTGTATATCCTTGACCTGGGTAATCATGGGGGATTGCAACACCATGTTGGGGATCCTCTGGAAAGAAGGGTGGCACCTAATTCGATAGACATGCCTCTACACACTTCAATGAATGACTGTTTAAAATTGTCCTCTCACATACTAGGAGTCAGGACCATCTCTTTACCTTCCGATGTGGACAAGTCCATGAGTGCCTAGATCAGGTGATCATTAATGACATTTGTCTTCACCAATACCCAGATGCTACTATCACAATTCTCCCTTGGGAAGACTCTAACCACAACTTGTTGCTTCTATGCAACTATGTTTCCCCTATAAAGAAGGAACATGTCTTGAACAAAAGATAGCTAGCACCTCACTCCTTCCTTTCACAAGGACATCTTACCTTTTTAGAACAGCCACACCTCTGTCAATGAATCTTTGCAAACATTGAAGGATGTTGCATAGAAATGGGACCAGAAACGTCTCAACCATCACCATAAGAGGAAAAACTCCCTTCTCAGATGCATCAACCAAAACTAGGTAGCTTCTCAAAGGACCAATGTAAATAGTACTTATGATGAGTCAATTTCCTTACACGAACAATACAATCAACTTTTCCTACATGAGAAGGTTGATTCATAGCAGCAGGCTCACATTGACTTGCTCATGTTCAATGACACTAACACCACGTTCTATCATTCCTATGTTAAAGTTGATCGCCACCATAAACAAATAACCATGATCAAAGACTACTTTGGTGATTGGGTGACCTCTCACTCAGGCATCCAATCTCTAGTTCTCAACTTCTTCTCTAGCCTCCTTACCTCAACCACCAAGCCCGACTCGAAGGCTATCGCTGCCTATGTTGGGGTCTTCCCTGACATGCACTCTGAGGTGTATACTCATCTTTTTATACACCTACAGTGGAGGAAATTAAGTGAAATCCTTTCCTCATGGCCTCATCCAAAGCACTTGTACCAGATGGAGTCTACAATGAATTTCTATAAAACAACTGGCTTAAGTTTATAAACTTAATTTTAAAAACCTTCATTGAGGTCTTCTCTTCTGTATACATTGAAAATTCTCTCACTGATTCCCATATGGTGTTGATTTGTAAAGTAAAGGACCCACAAAGCTACAGTGACCTCCAACCTATTTCACTAAATAATGGATGTTTTGAATTTGTTTATAAAGTTTTATTTGAGAACATAAAACCATTCTTGAATGACTAATCTCTCCCTCACAATTGACCTTCATCCCCATGAGACTTATCAATGATTATGTCATACTGGTCCAAGAAGTTGTCCATTCTATGAAGTCTAAAGCTGTAAGAATGAAGTGGATGTGCATCAAGCTTGACCTGTCAAAGGACTTTGATCATGTGAGCTGGGATTTAATCCATGATACTCTCACTAGAACTAGACTCCCTTCGAAAATTTGTAATCTGATTATGTAAATCATCACAAAGGGTTCTACTTCAATCCTTTGGAAATGATTGGCTCTTCAGGCCTTCAAGCCTCCTGGGGGGTGAGACAAGGTGATCCGATCAGCCCCTATGTATTTGTCTCTATGTATGGAGAGACTCGTCCAGGAAATCTCTAACACTATGGCAAAGGGTAAATGGAAACATCTAGATCTATTTAATGGAGGTACAAAGCTTTCCCATGTTTTATTTGTAGATGATATCTTGTTGATGGGTGAGGCCTCAATGGATTAAGCCAATATCGTCAATGATACTCTCTCGAAATTCACTCAAGTCTCAGGAAAGGTGATTTCAATATGGAAATCTAAATGTTTCTTCAATACAAACACTCCAAGACCCATGATTCGTGCCATAAGAAGGAATTAGGGTTTCTCCTGGACTTCTAATCAAGGAAAATATCTGGGTGTACCTATTCTACACCATCGAGTCAACAAGGAAACTCATGGAAACATCATCTCCTATATCCGTACTCAAATGAATAGTTGGTCCATGGGACATATTTCCCTTTCTGGTAGTAATAACTTGGCAAAAACTACTTTTCAGACTATTCCCACCTACACTATGCAATTAGTGCAACTCTCCCATTCTTTTTGTAATGACATTAACATGCATGATCATAGATTTATTAGGTCTAGAAACTAGAACAGAGGAAGCTCCCTCTCATATCATGGAAGAAGGTGATAACAAATAAGGACTTTGGTGGCTTGGATGTCAAGGATGCAAATGACAAAAACTAGGCACTCATGCTCAAGAACATGTGGTCTTTTCTCAATCAACCCTCTAAAACATGAACCAAAAATATATCTAAGAAACTTGGTTCATCCACATGGATCTTCATCAAGAAACATATTCCAAGTATTCAAGATCTTTTTTATAAGGTTGTTAACAATGGGGTGTCAACTAATGTATGGACCAGTCAATGGCTTCTTGTCAAATACGTAAGTGAAATTCAACATGATTTTTAAATTCTATTTGAATTTGAGACCTTGCATGTTGGTTCTCTATGACTTGGATAGGGCAAGTGGGACTAGGATTTCATATACATGTACCTACCTGTAACTACTTGAAAGATTATCCAGTCATTGCCAATCATGTACCCACATAGCATCCTTGACCTTTGGGGTTAGCCCATAGGTAAGAGGGGATACTTAAAGTCTAGATCATCCTACTGGTGGGTGTGTGAACAAAAGGAAATCCAAACTCCAGGAAATAGGAAGGATATTTGGAAGTGGAAAATGTTGACTAGAATATGAGTCTTCCTTTGTCTCCTTCAACACAAAGCCTTACCCATAAATGTTGAGAAGCAATGACATGACATGGAAGTTAGTGAAGTATGCCCACTATGTACCAATGACCATGATTTTTATTACTTTCTCCACAAGACCGTAAATTTAGTAAGTGACCGACCTAAATCACAAATCCAAAATGGAGTGTAGAGTAGTCGAACTCTTTGATTTATAACCTGACACTCAGGCCCCCACAATTATTAGATGGGGTCCAATGTAGTAGATTGGGGTCAAACCACAGGGACAATGTTGGTAAGTGATAGGAACGTGGAGCCTAAGACACAAATACACCGAATGAGATGGTGGATTAAGATGATGTTCCCTAAGGAACAAAGTCACTCCAAACAAATTGATATAATAAAAGACAAGGAAACAAAATAAGAGAATAAGATCAAATAAAAAAATGTAATCAAAATATGGATGAGAACTTGGACTGGGTTTCACCTACTATGATCTCTCACCAACATGTAATAATCACACCCTTTTTTATACCCTTATCAAGATTACAAGCAATCATCATATATGTATATTCCCTCCTATCTTGAGCTTTTGATAGATCTAGATTATAAGGTTGTCTCTCTCAAGAAGGAAAACAAATAATCACAAAGCAGACCATATGATCAGTAGATTTAACATTCCAATAATTTCATGCATTCATGCAACTCCATAACACTTGGATAATATTAATACTAATATTTTGAGGCATTAAAAATCATAAATCACAAGAAGGTAGCTAATCATGCAAATGAACTATTAACAACAAGAGCATGGAGATAATCTTTGCTAGGAGTATATATTTTCAAAGGCATGCAAGTATATACATGTTGGAAGAGCCTTAGTGCCTACTCCCAACCCAAGTAAAGTTTTTATCCACACATTATAAAAGGTAGCATAATGGCAGTACAAAAATGTAGATACAACAAGAATAAATAAGAGGGGGAAGGTATAGCATGAGGAAGATGATAGATCTAAAGAAGGAAGGAGGAGATACACCAATTGTACTTCTTCAAATCTAGATCTGGTATAGGCGTGGAAAATAATAACTCGTTCTCTCTCGAAGAGGATTTTAGAACTTCTCTCTCTTCCAACTTTAGTCTTCTGAGATCCAAGACCAATAGAGAGGAACAAGAATGGCTCTAGAGTTGGGTAGCACTTCATTTCTCTTGATGATATGGCCCCCTATCTTTGTGGAGTGGAGTGTATTTATAGGTGCCGCCTACCGACTTAGTCCCTCATCATGGTCGCGACGGGTCATGGTCATGATGCATGACGCGGCCACACCATCTTCAGTGGTCACTTTTTCTTCCCATGTCAAAATAGTGTCTTGGTTGTGAAATCTACTCTTAACCAAAATCATGCATCGTGACTGTGATGTATCATCTTGGTTGTGACTAGTGTCGTAGTTGGTAAGTGTGGAGGCTCCTCGTGTGCAATCACGGTCGTGGCTGGGAACTATTTTTCATTAGCTCTTTCTCAGGTGAGACATCCATGAACCATTACGGTCAATATGGTGCCACGGTCATGACTTTCTATGATTCTACTGGTGTGGGAAAGGGTATTAAGTCAAATCCAGATATTGATAAATATATTCAAATAAACACAAAAATCCATAAATGTTAAAATAGAAATAAAATAGATGTAAAAAGTTCACAAAATGAGATGTTATCAACTCCCTCAAACTTAGAGTCTAGCTTGTCCTCAGGATAATAAATAAAATAAACCATTGAGTGATGAGATATGGATGTTTTCTCATTTTTAGAACACACTATTACCAAGTTATTCCATCCTTACAACAAAATCTTTTTGTGACAGGATTGGTTCATTCCATAAACTTCTACTTTTCCCTTTTTATTTCCAGAGTTTCGTGACTTTGTGTCCTAGCCACTTCCTTTTGTACTAAAGGAATCCCTCTTATAATGACCTCCCTGCCCTTAGTTTCATTCTATACTTGTAAATGGTTCCTACAAGGGGTAGATTTCACACCCTACCTTTATTTTGATCAGGTCCTAACTATTGTGCTAGGGTAGGATACATGTTAAGTGTTTTCTAACATTCCTCAGCCCGCCTCAACCAGAATGTTGTCATAAAGAAAGTGCCCACTTGGGACCCGATGTAGTGTCAGGTGGCTGTGTGAGGTCCACTTCGAAATGCAGTTGGGTAAACTTGGCTTCCAAATTCCACCTTTGGGCATGACATATATGCATTCTTGAGTGTAGCAATACACTGGATGTGTGGGATCCTTTAGCATCTTTACATGGCACAAATCTCATTATTTTATTTCTTTTTTGCTTTTCATTTTTCTCTCAGGTCTAGGAAAGGGTTATGAGTATTTTTGGGTGGCCAAGCCTCTTTTTATCCCAAAGCGGGGATATTTGAATCTGGAAGGGGTAGTTGTTTCCATCTTTTGGGATGTGTAGACTTTCTAGCTAGTACTTTTAGGCTGGGGTGATAGGTTGGGAGTGTGGCTGGTAAACTCCTCCTTATTTCCAGGGTTTCCATAGATTCAAAGGTTTTCGTCCACCTTTACACAACATTTTTATGTAAGAATGGAATAAGATCATATTGTTGTGTCTTTTTTTTATATGTAAATTAGTAGATGTAGCTCATTTTCATCACTCTAGAGATGATTATGCTAAAAGGTAGAAGGAGGAAAAATAAATCTAAGAGAAAGGGGAAACATGAGTCATCCTTACAAAATATCAAAATTATGAACAAAAGTAATGGCTCACTTTTTGGAAAGAAAGCTCAAAGTTCAAAAAATTTTAAAATGTCCAACTATGGAGGGGTAAAAGTATGAATATGTACAAGACAAGCCCTTACAAAATTTATAAAATTAGGATCTAAATTAAATTGCAAAATTGTACCTCTCATGCCCGTCTATAACTCCTCCACTAAACATATCATTCACTCCATCTCGAAGTGTCAAAGATGAAGGTGTAGGTATAAACGAGCTTGCATTATTTTTGCTATTTTTCAGAAATTCCCATTTTGACTGCAGTAGCATGTCAATGTAGCCTCCTCATAGAGTGTGATATCTTTCTTGCTACATGTTTTTGACTTTCATCTCTCGAAAGGCGAGGGCTTCCATCTAGGCTAGATAGTAGAAACTACAATCATTAAATAGAGGCATTTGTTGAGGACTTATGTGGCAGAATTATGCAATCTTGAAGTCCTTTGTCTTTGATATTTTGTACCCCTTTCCATGTTTATGGTATCATGTCAATGATTTCTTCCATACATGTTGTCACTTTCTCTTCAGTAGGCATCTCTGGTGTAATCGTGTTTGTGTGTTTGTTTGGTGATAATGTTGAATCAGAGTTGTTTTATAGAATGCCAGTCTTTGCTTAAATATTGACTCCAAAGAGCATCCAGTGATTCTCATGTAGTATTGGTAAGAAGATGAAATCAGGAAGTGAATCCTTTGAACGATGTTGCAGGTGGTCTTTTTCTTCTAAATCTTTGTTCTTTAGTAGGTCATCGACTAATAAGAAATAGGCCATATGTACATTTGGCATGTTGTCACCTAGTAGTGATTGATACACATACATCACACTTATTGCTAGGTAGCCTCTCATCTTCATAGTATCCTAAAGGTCATCCTTGATGACACAAATGTCGTCTCATTCAAAGATGACTTCTCCATGATTACTATCTTCTTTCAGGGTTTGCAAGATTAGCAACAATGAATCCCAAGAGAGGTCTTGACAAGCCCATTTTTTGAAGTCAGTGAAGGAGGGATCTATCACGCCAGGTGGCCCATCTGGTCATACTTCTTTGAGTTCCTCTTCAACAATCTCACCTTCTTGAGGGTGATCTTCAGCAAGTGCTTCTGGTTCTTTTGTTGTAGTTGTTGTAGTTATCACTTTTTCAGCAACCTCAGGAAGTTTGTGTTCCTTAGGTTTGGCTCCATCTTGGTTCTTGTCCGTAGGCCACCCTTTTTAAGGAAATTGTCCTAGAAGGTTCAGTAGGGTCTATCCAAAAGGTCTGCAACAACTCCTCCATGGCTTCTTCTCAGGTAGCGAGACCCTTGTATATATTGTGTGTGGTATAGCATCAGGTGGCATTTCATGGTCCTTAAAGAATCAATGATCGTAGATAACTTCCATGGAACAAGTACCCCACAACCCATGCATGTATTCTAGATAAAGGTATTCTATAGGGACACTTTTTTATAGATTCAATCATTCTTACCACTACTAAGGTGTAATGTCCTGTGCCTGACTCCTCCTGAGGGACTTTGGTGGTTATAGAGAAATTCATACAGTTAGGTTTGTGTCAATTTCCTGCTAACTGGATGACCCATTGGAGACAAAGGGCTACCTTCAGGATGTCGTGTGCCTCCTTATTTCTAAAGATCATCGATGTGCTTGGTAGCTCATTGGAACTACTATTGTAGACAGTTGTACTCCTGTCATACTGGTCTACACCAATCATCACCCAACACTTTACAATTTGGATTGACAAGGTAATGAACTGAATTTCTTCCCTCATGAATGCAGCCTGCATTTCTTTCACAATTTCGAATTTATAATCTTATTCATACAACATTCTTGACAAATGAGTTGTACCATTGAAAACGAAATGTATTTAATTATGATGCAGAAACTCTTCCAGAAGTGTAATAAAAAGCACTTTCAGTAGCCTTTTATGTACCCACACTTTTTTTATAAATATTCCCCTGAAGTGCCCTCTATTCAAATATCTCCCATTGTGGGGATAGAGGGTGTATGTGTCTCGAAGGTTGTCATCTAATATGTCTTCTAGGACATCAATGTCTCTACATGTAATTCTGGAGAGTGTTGACATATCCATTCTGGGAAATTTACAAGAAAGAGGATGTGTGGTTGCTACTTATATTTCCTCAATCAGTGGACTTGCTCACCTTTCAGGTCCATCAACAATGAAAGAGTTGAGACCACCTTCATCATCATCTGAGGTTCCTACATCATCCTAATTTGTATTTGAGGTTGGTGCAACAAAAGTGGAGGCAGGTACTTCAGACATCTTCTTCTCACTTTCCCCTACTTGCATTTTATTATTAGTAGTAATTTCTTTAATAGATTCTTCTATGAGATAATTCTCCACAGTCGGTGACTCAAGCATTGCTTTATCGAGCTTAGCTAAAGTGACTGCCATTTTATCGTCGAACTCATTTTGCATGGGTTCCTGTAGGAGGTAGTCATCAATGTTTAGATTGGCATATATACCTTCTAGAAACTTAGTGAGTGTTGTCGTGTCTAAGGAGGATGATATCTTTGCACCTACTTCCTCCCTACCAACTGTAGTTTCTGTAGTTTTTTCTATGACTAATTCTTTGGTCTCAGAGGGTTGGATGTTTAATTCAAGCCCATG
Source organism: Alisma plantago-aquatica (assembly GCA_963693085.1). NCBI lineage: Eukaryota > Viridiplantae > Streptophyta > Magnoliopsida > Alismatales > Alismataceae > Alisma > Alisma plantago-aquatica. Next base: position 600,169,324 of record OY856410.1, on the reverse strand, counting down.
CATGGTGCTTTTGTTTTTGAGGTCTTTTGATGCTGTTGGCTCCACAGGGGATAGTTGTTCCTTGTTCTTGATAGCACCCTATGGCTGATCTCTGTGCACATTACTGGTTCCATCTTTATTTTATGGAAGATCACCTGCTACTTCATCATTGTAATTTCTAGGGGTGGAAGGGTTTGAGGGGGCTTGATATGGAGATGGGCTTGTCATGCACCTCGGCCTCTTTCTTGCTCGCCACTCTTCTTGTTATTTGTGTTCACTTCCAACTGCTCTTGTTCTTCCTCTAAACGTTGGCGTTCATTGTTTAGATCTTGTAGCGCTTCGTCATATCCCTTGCACATCATTTCTTTTTTCATCTCATATTATCTCCCTCTCTTTTCAAAGATCGGCCATCTTTCGGTCAATACTTTGATGGCTTCCATGAATTCATGCATGAAATTAAGGAGAGGAACCATTCTTGCATCGAAGACTTGTACCTACATGGTTAGCACATGCATGCTAGAATTTATATGCAAATTGGCTTCATAATAGGTTGTACTTATGCTTACATGGTATCGAATTGACGCCCTAAAACATCACTGAATGATGATGGTTGTTGTCATTCTATTATCGATGTTATTGGTGTTGTAATGGTTGCTTTAGGGATTTGTTGTGAAGGTTGAGTGGGGTCTTCTTGGACACTTTCATGTAATGCACCTGCTCCTTGTTCAGCTTTTCTTGCTTGTGCATAGGTCGATGCTTCAAGATGCATGGGTACCTCAGGTATTTCTTCTATAATGGGGGGTGTTGGAATGGGCTGCTTGGGCTTCTCAAGAACACAACTCGGCCCTTCTGTCGCCTCATGGTTTTTTTCTTGCACATTAGAAATGGTAGTTGTTGTGTCAATTTCTTTATGTATCATCACCATCACATGAGGAGGGGAAGATGGAGCAAAAAACCCTTCATCATTGTGGCATGACTGGTCTTTCAAGGATGGCTTCTTTATACCTTCTTTACTTTCTTTGATGGCCTTGAGGAGGTTGAATTTTTTACCCTGTGGCCTAGCATTGCTAAATTACTAGTTTCTTTCTCTTCTCTGGGTTAAACTACTCTTCTTTTGGTTCTAGTTTTGGTCCTTGTTCAATGATGGCTGGTGATGGTGGGTCTGCATCCCTTTCAATTGCATTTAAGTGCATCTTTTTTATTTCCTCCGTGGTAGGTCGTAGCTTGTGGGTGTCATAATACACCATTTACTTTAGGGGAAGTAGGATTTTGGATAAGCTTTGTCTATAGAATAATTGTTTTCCCTTCTGTTCCAGAATACCAATGTTCACGAAGGACTAGATATCTATCCATGTGTGTGCCTTGGTGGGCTTGTATCTTTGCATTTTCTCAACACCTAGGAAATGATACACAATGTGAGTTATGTGGCTTCCCATGCAGAATTCTTTAGTCCTCTTTGCCTATGATCCTACGACATATGACAATCTGTCTATCACTCTTCCTATATTCAGTGGTTTCTCATTCATCATAGACCAGATTAGAAATAGGCTCCTTTTGAAATCTCTCCGGTTTTGGATCTTATAAATACTATGCTCACTGTTATCTTCTACATTATCCTAAAAAAGCACAAAGTGATGAGAATTGCTTTAGAGTTCATTGGACTATGCTCGAATTCTCCTATAAGTTTCTCCCACATCATGTGGCTGATGTACTCCACCATTTCCTTTTCACCGGGCACAACTAAGCAAACTCAAGCTTCTTTAGTTGTCTTGGTGAAGCTAGAGTTTAGAATAACCTCAGTGATCATATGATCTCTGCCTCCTATCCTCGCCTCTAGTTTAAACTCCCAACCATACTTCTTGTATTCAATGTTGTTAATAGGTAGTTTCTTCAGTGATGACATGAACTCAGTGGCATGTTCCATAAAAGAAGGGGCCTCAGTCATACATAGAGTGAGTAGATTGGCTCCTTCCAGAAATTTCATTACTCTATCATATATCCCATCTTCTTATAGTCTTCGACAACCAAGTATTGTTTTAGCTTAAAGCTTTTGTCTTCATGATCATGTTGAAGTGTGACTAATGTACCTGGCCTCTTAGTGTGAATGTTGCTAATTGCTTGGTTGATGTTGCTTGCACTTCCTTCCTTAGCATACTAGAGTTGGCCTCCTATCCTTGGGCCTTTGATTCAACCTCAAATTCCAGCTTCCTCTTCTTGATTTCTTTAGAATCCCTGGCTTGCATATTGCTCTTACCCTTTGCCTTGGGTTCTTCCTCAAATGGCATATACTCATAAGTATCGATTTCAGCTATCCCCTTAGATTCCCTCATATTTCTCTAGTGTCCTATGGTCCAGAATATATTCATACTTCTTCTTCATTAGCTCTAGGTAGAGTTTCTATTCTGCTGACAAGTCGGGGTTGTTGTTTAGTGCCTTGGTAAGTTTTTCTAGTGCCCCTTTCAAAGATGTCACCTTCTTGGTCAAAGTGTCAATCTTGGAAGTCGACATTCTACATTTTTTAGTGATAGGGGGTTGTCAATCAACATTGCATAATATAGTAATTACCATTTATGTATGTAATTTTACTATTCTTATAGTATTAGTCGAGACAGAGATAGGGACATGTCATTATTGTGGCCATGATGTCACGACATATGTTTTTTGTGACAGCGGTGACTGCTGTGGTTGTGACAAGTTAGAAACTAAAAAGAGAACACGGGTATGTCGCAACCGGGACTACTTTTGTGACCTAAATGATTAGAACAGTTTTCACGACTGTGACACACATTCAACTGAAATCTTGGTTCCCTAACTCAACAAAAATTTTCCATGTCATGGCCACAAATGCGGGTCACGACTGATGCATTCACACACTCGCGGGGGGGTGGGGGGATGAGGTGAGATGGATTAGTGGAAGATGTGGAGGGGAAATGAAGAAGAGAAAGGGGTGAAGGTGTGTGATCGATTGGTAGAAATGTTGGTTAGCCAAAACTGAGTAGTCATACTAGCATGTCATGACTGAAATGATTATTCGTCAAGGGTCTCTATCATGTTCGAGACTAGCGTCACAACTGCAATGATTAGAAAGAGAAAGGGAAACTAAGTGTGTTGCAACTGAAACGACTAGTATGACCGAGACCAGTGCCATGATCGCGACATGGGATAGGATACACAGAGGAGATACGAATGAGAAGAGTTTATTGTATGTGTAACTATCATGGTTGAAACCATAGTGATCACAGTCACGACTGTGAACAAAGCATGAGAAGCCAGAAGGTTAAAACTAGGGTTAGGGTGCAAAATGACGAAAAAACAATGATTGGAAGGAAGGATCAGAGAGAAATGATTGGTTTGTCAATAAGTAGAAAGCATAGATGCACAAATTAGATAAAACATGCCTCAACTAGAGAGAAATGAGTATGTGTATGTTTCGAGAGTTAGAGAGGGAGATATTAGAGGAGGTAGGGTGGAACGACAAAGTTGGCAGTGGCGATGATGGGTGCTCGTCACTTCAGAGGGTCTTCGCAGTTGACCTCTGATGTTCTAGCCACAACATTGATCATTCCACATGCCCTTGATGCTGCTTCACTAGGTTTCTTCAGAGCGGAGGTGCAAGAGAGATAGAGACAGAAAGAGAGAGAGAGAGAGAGAGCAAAGGGATCTACTGTTATGATAACTGTCACTTTTTCTACCAAACGATTTTTGTGATCGTAATGGGTTTCACGAAATGACTATCACAACCATGACCGGTGTCATGATGGAGACACTAGGAAGAGTAATTTGATCAAAACAAGGGCATTTAAGAGAAATTATTCAAGTTTTAAATTTAAACAAAAAATGTATTCAACTTAAAGAAAATAAAGACATGGCAACAAGGATGGATTTTCCAAATTGACTATTTATTTTAGCGAAATTCAAAATTTCTTAAAGAAGAGAAGTTCAATTTTAGACTAACTGATATGTACACAGTTTAAACTTAGTGGAAAAAGCAAAAAATATTACAAAATTAAGGAAATCAGTAAATCCTTGGTTTGCCTCCCAAGAAGCTCTAATTTAAAGTCTTTAGCTTGACTTTTCTGATAAGCATCCTTAGGGTTCTTCAAGTGGTAGTGGTTGAGGTTCCTCTAAGTCCAGTTCTAATGTTCTAACAAAATCTTCATCTGAGTAGTATCTTTTGACTTTGTTCCCATTCAACTTAAAAGTACCAGTCTTATCACTAGCAATCTCCATCACCTCGGATGGGTAAATCTTAACAATAGAGAATGGGCCATACCATCTGGACCTGAGTTTCCCTAGAAAAAGCATGATTCTTGAATTGAACAGTAGAACCTTTTCTCCTTAAGAAGCATCCTTGTACTTGATGTGGGCATCATGCCACACCGTCATTCTATTACTTGTATATTTGGTCATTATCATAGGCATGTAGCCTCATTTCCTCAAGTTTGTGAAGTTGCATATGCTTTATCTTTCCAGCCCTATATCGATCCATAGGCCTTGTGCTCTAGTTCTTCTGTCATATGGAATGACTTTCCATAGACCAGGCGGTAGGGGGTAGCCCTATGAACATTTTTAAAGAAGTTCGATATGCCCATTAGGCATCATCCAACTTCATGAACTAGTCTTTACAGATCCTACCAATCGTCTTTTCCAATATTTGCTTAATCTGTCGGTTCGATACCTCAACCTATCCTGATGTCTGGGGATGGTATGGTGTAGTGAACTTATGCTTGACTTTGTACTTTTTAAGTAGTTCTTCAAACTATTTTTTCATGAAATGGGATCCCTCGTCGCTAATGACAGTGTGTGGGAACCCAAATTAGGGGAAAATGGTCTTCTCAAACAATCTCACAACTGCCTTGGAGTAATAAGTTGGAGTTGCTATAGCTTCTACCCACTTGGACACATAATCCACTTCGACCAAAATGTACTTATTGCCTTTGTAGTAAGGGAAGGGTCCCATATAATTCACTCCCTAGACAACAAAGATCTCTACTTCCACCCAGTCAAACATAGGCATCTCATTTCTTGTAGTAATATTTTTGGTTAGCTTGCATTCTTTACAAGACTTAACAAAAGACATGGCATCCTTTCCCGACTGTAAGACTTTAGTCGTAGTCATTTGCATCTGGGGTGACCACCATAAGGTGAGAAAATTCCTTGAGGGTTTGAGGTAACTCTTATTTTGTCACACAACATCGATATAAATTGTCAGAATATTTGTTAAACAAAAGAGGGTCATCCCAATAATAATTCTTCAGATTAGTGAAAAGCTTCTTGTTTTAATTGTAAGTTATCTCTAGAGACAATCGTTCACAGGCCAAATAGTTGATGATGTCAGTGAACCAAGGAAGATTCGGTTCAAATGACTTGGCCATCATCAAGGCATCATCTACATAGTTGTCGTTCATTAGTAACTGATCTTCTTCAGTGAATTCTATTCTTAATAGGTGGTCGGTGACTATGTTGTCCATTCCTTTCTTGTCCACAATTTTGTGATCGAACTCTTGTAGCAACAAAGCCCATTGTAATAGTCTTAGCTTTGTGTCCTTTTTCTTCATGAGATACTTTATGGCCATGTAGTCAGTGTACACTTTTACTTGTGATCCTATCGATTAAGACCTAAACTTGTCGAAAGCAAATACTGTTTCTATCATCTCTTTCTCAATTATGGTGTAGTTTATCTAATCTTCATTGAGAATTCTAATACAATTATAGATTGCATTGTTCTTCTTTTCTCATTTTTGCCCAAGGACAACCCCGATAGCGTAGTCACTAAAATCACACATTCTTTTGGAAGGCAAATCCCAATTAGGCGCTTGTAGAATCAGAGCTAATGTCAGGGCACTTTTTAGAGTTTCAAACACTTCGAGACACTTGTCAGAGAAATCAAATTCATCATCTTTGGAAAGGAGGGTTGATAATGGCTTTGTAACTTTTAAGAAGTCTTTGATAAATCTCATGTGGTATCCAGCATGCCCCAGAAAACTCCTCACTCTTGTGATGGATTTTTGCGGGGGTAACTTTGATATAGCTTGGATCTTAATTCTATCAACTTCCAACCCTTTTCTGGATATTATGTTCCCTAGCACTATGCCTTCTATCACCATAAAATGGTATTTTCCCCAATTCAGCACAAGCTTATTCTCCTTGCACCTTTGCAAGACCTTTGACAAGTTTTCAAGGCATCTGTCAAAGTCAGGTCCATACACTGAGAAGTCTTCCATAAAAATCTCCATTATGTCTTCAAAAAGTCCACAAATATGGATATCATGCATCTTTAAAAGATAGTGGGTGCATTACATAACCCGAAGGGCATTCTTAAAAGCATATGTCCCATAGACACATGTGAAAGTAGTCTTTTCCTTATCATCGGGGTGGATGGGGACTTGGAAAACCCCGAGTACCCATCAAGAAAATAGAAGTAGGATTGTCCAACAAGCCTTTCTAGAACATGGTCAATCAAAGGTAGGTGGAATTGGTCTTTCCTCATGGTAGTATTGAGATTGCGGTTGTCGATACACATCCTTCACCCAATAACCATTCTAGTCAACACTTCATCTCCATTGCTTGTTTTAACTACAGACATTCCACCTTTATTAGGCACAACATGGATGGAGATGACCCAGTTGCTATCACTAATAGTGTCTATAATTCTAAACATCTCTTAACTTTTTTACTTCTTTCTTTATGAATTCTTTCAGCATCTGATTCAATTTTCTTAGTGGTTGAGCTAAAGGTTTAGCAGTTTCCTCTATATTGATTATGTGCATACAAAGAGCTGGGCTAAGGCCTTTTATATCTTGCATAGAATATCCTATTGCTCTTCTTCGCAATTTGAGTTCCTTCAACAACATTTCCTCTTGATCTTCTGTCAGAGAAGAGTTTATGATAATAGGGTTTCTTTCATAGTCATCTAGGAATTCATACTTCAGTCCTTCCAAGACTTTCTTAAGCTCAAGTTTTGGTTTGGATTTAGTGTTTTCTTCTAGTGTCTTTTCTAGTGAGGCATACAACACAATTTCTATTATACCTTCTTCATCACTAAAACCCTCCTCCTCAGGTGGATTCAAGTAATCTAGAATTTCAACCACTTTAGGATCTTCTAGATTGGGATCAGGATCATTTAAGGCTCGCATGATAGGGTTCACTATCACATTGCTTTCTTGTACTTCGTCATAATATTGAGTATAACTATCAACAAAATTAGGTTAACTCAAACAAAGAGGGTCCTTTCATGGCGTCTTGTACACACAAATCGAGGTGGTCATTACCTATGTAGAGAGTTATGATTCCTTCAATGACATCTATTAGGGCTCTTCTAGTGGTGAGGAACGTTCTTCCAAATATCATGGGGCATGATGGATCTTCAACAATGTCAATCACCACTATATCATAAGGTATAAAGAACCTTCTGATGCGGATTGCGAAATCATCTACCACTCATACTGGCTTTATAAAGGTGTGGTCAGCAAGATGAATTCCCATACTTGTCTTCACCATGTCTGTCAGTCCAAGCCTTTTTGATAAAGAAAGGGGCACAAGACTAATACTTGTTCTAAGATCAGTGGGTCCATCTCTTTCTACATTTTATCCAACATTGAAACGAATAGTAAATTCTCTTGTGTTTCATTTCTATGTGGGGATGGTACCTTGAACATAAGCACTTAACATCTTGGATAGTTGTACTGTATCAATGTGGTCACCTCTCCTCCTCTTCATAATTAGATATTTGATGAACTTTTCATAGGTAGGCATTTCCTCAATTGCATCTAGAAATGGAATACCTAGGTGCAACTTCTTTACTGCCTCCATGAACTTCTCATATATTTTCATTTGGTGAGCCTTGATTAACTTGTAGGGGAATGGTACTCTCAGGGCATATGAATTCCTTTGTGTGAAGACTTATTTGGTGGAATCCGACTTCTTGGCCCTTGCATTTTCTTCCTTTTGTCTTTTTCATCAGCCTTGTCTTCCTTTACTAGATCTTCGCTTTCTGGTTCCTCCTCTAATGTTATGGTTTAAGTCTTTAGATCAGAAACCTTTTCTTTTTCATGGTGGATCTCCTCTTGTTATTTTTCTACAATTTTTCAAGCATAATTATTAAGAAATCATAGATTAACATCTAGAATTAAGGAAACAATATATATTAAATCATTGAAGTCTAATAAAACACAAAATTATGCAACTCTTCAGTCCTAAATGTTGGTATGTATGCCCTGAGATCCAATCATGGGATGATTGGTGGGATACATTCAGATTGATTTGATAAGCATCACAGGCAAGATTTCCAATTCTTTCAGGTTTAGTTATATGAGATAATAATAGAACAGATTGAATGTCTAGAGAATGACAGTACTCAATGATGTATGCTTTCAGGTTCAGGACCTGAACGATGAGATCATATGGATGCTAAGAGTTTGTGCATTCTTATTATGTCCCTAGTCGGATGTCATTGTGGAAGGTAGATAGACAACAATGACACACAAGACTAGATTGTGGTGTTGGTTGACAAAATCTCATTAGTCATGATATAGAGATATCAAACCAAACACATAGGTACTTGTTAGAGAATAAGTGTACCAGATAGACCCACCGTGAGTTTGACACATGCAACCATGACATGGTATTCACAGTCAGTTCTCAAAGTGATGGTGGTGAGTGTGATTCTTTGACCTAAAATCACTACACTCAACACATGTCGTTGGGTACACTTTGACATCATCAAACGTAGTCCTGAAACATGGGTTGTTATGAAGGTGATGATTGGGTGGCTTTGACACATGGGGCTTTTAAGGGGTGAGTGATAGATATGGGATTTGTCCCTCCTGAGGGAGTTTGATATCCATGGCCACTTGATGAATAGGATTGAGATAGGTGTGTGCACACATGTGTGAATTAGTATGTGATATTGATGTCATACATATCTCCTCCAATCTACTTTGAGATCAAGAAAGTGAATGAATGATGACAGGATGACTGTTCCATGCCTTGAGTTCATTCGGGATATCAGTGACAAAGAATTATACATTCACTGTAACACCATTCACAGATTATAGGATTGAAAGTTGTTCTCCAACTTTCCTTTTTCACTTGGGTAGCACTGATGTGTGACTAGGCACCGCTCTTTGCTTGTGAAGTCATAAGTGTTATGAACTTTTGCTGCCAACATGAAATAGGCATGCAGGGTCACACACACAGGATTTAACTTGGAAAAGGAGTTTATCCACAAACAATGTTTAGATTGATTACTAAAGGAGTTTAGTAGTTCAATTAAACACTCAATCAATTGATAGCTCAATATCATAGTATTCAAGTTGTTGGACCGATTGATTAGTGTATCAGATTGATTGAAACTGTAATTGACTGATTTCGCACAGTCTACACTCCCAACCGATCGGCTCATATGATGAATTGATCGGCTCAGCTTGGTGAACCGATCAGCTCAATTGGTGAGTCGATCGCCTCAGGACAGGATGACCCAACTGATTCAAGGGTTGAATAGATCGGCTCAACTGGTCCAACCGAGCGAGTTGGGAAAGTCAGGTTGGCAAGAAATTTCTCTTTGTTACACTTGTCCAATTTGATTGGAACAAGGATTGGTATTTGGATCAATTCGAAACAAAAGAGGAAAAGGCAATCGGGAACTGACCAGGGCAGTGAACCGACCGTTTTAGAAGTGAACTGATCGGCTCACGTGTCCCAATCGACCGGTTCAGGTGTGAACCGATCGACTCAAGTCCCCAACCGGCCGGTTCATGCTTGAAACGATCGGTTCAGCTGGCACAGTTGGTTTTTTGTGGAAAATCTCAAACCCTTCTACTCTTGCTTTAATCTCACATTGCCCAGGGTAGAGAACCATGTCCCATGACCCTCCTATATATATAGGGGTATTGGGGGCTTCTTAGGTACAACAACAACTTAGAACACCAGTTTCTCTACAAAGTTGTTATTCTCTCTGGTTGTGGTAACCAGGAGAGCCTGAGCAAGTGCTACCCAATAAGAGAAGCACAACAAGGGAAAGACAACTACAGAAAGCCAACTGGCTGCAGGAGAGTGTGTCGGTGAGTGGTACGCCGATAGGAGGGTACGAATACTTCCGGTGCCTTGTGCGATAAGGCGATCGGAGTTCCAGGAGGTCTGTATGACTATGGACTACTTCAGAGGCGGGGGATTTCTGTCACTCGGAGGACAGTTGTCAATCCCAACAGTCCCGGTAAGACCAAGAGTTGCACAGACACCGTCCAAGACTGGAGGTGAAGATCACGCAATCTGTGAGGTAATGTCACCGAGCAAGCCTAGGGACAATATATGTCTCTACAAACCATCCTTCCTACTGTATAGATGTTGTTGTGATTCCTTTATTCTGGGTTTGGGAGGAGAAAATTTGGTTTCCGCTTCCTTCTCTACCTCCCTTAAAACCCAATAGTGGTATCAGAGCGACGTCAACTTATCTATACTTTTGGATTATCGATGTGATCAATTTTGGTTTTTCTCCTTTATTTATTGCATACGATGCAAATAAAATTAACTTTATGCATCTCCAATCCTAAATCCACAAATCCCAATATACATATATGATATGTAATATGAATGCACTCGATACACATTGCCCTTAAACGAGTTTTATGGTGGATTATAGCGTGGTTATGGCCTATAAACCCTATGTATGTGTGCTTGGTTGAATGTGGTTGCTTGCATCTCAGTCTGTGCACCGATTCTCTATCTCTTATTCCTGATGTAACTCAAGATAACTCGAGATTTCTTTCCTACCTTTGCTCCCCCCCGAATGTAACTCGAGGTTTCTCAATTCAAATGTTAATAGGATAGAACGTTTATTTCTTGTTATGTCAAAGAACGGTGGACAACCTGACGATGACTAAGATGATCGGTTCAAGGCATGAATCAATCAGTTGGCATTCTAGATGACCGATTCGAGGAGAGAGATATGTGGGTGGTGACATGAGGAGATGCATGACGACCAGTGAACCAATTGGTTGGAGGAGCCAATCGATCAGTTGGTGGCACCCAAATGACCGACATGATGACGAGCCGATCAATCATGGAGTTGAGTTGATCAAACCCAGAACGGCAAAGCACAGATTTCATCTTGTACAGGTTTCATGTGATGTAGACCTAGATGACCGTGATTCCTCTTGGCTCGAGGAATTACATTAGGATGGCCATAATCATCACTTTTATCATTTCACATGTTTTCTGTGGGATATAGCATGTATATGATACATATTATATATTGTGGTGATTGGATATGTATATGTACCTATACAACCAAATCCCTCATTAAATATTAAAGTTTTCGATGCATTCCAAATATGACACACATGAAAATCTTGATCGGCCAAGTGTGGGCATGCCCTAGCGTGGTGCACCGTCTATCTCGTGGAAGCGTGAAGGATGGATATGTGGGTCTGCCCTAGCAGGGTGCATATTCATCGTGTTAGCTTTGGGTCGGACTTCACAAGATGACCTACATAGGATCTAGCACCTTGAGGCATAGAGGTGATCATTGAAAGGAGTTGCATATGACATCTTTGAAGAGTTACATATGATGCAATTGGAAAAAGTTGCCTACCTGGAAGATCTAAGTTGTGGGTGACAACCCTAGCTGGTCCATGACTCAAAGGATTTTAGCATCTTGACCCACTAGAAGATTGTACACTACAATCTTCCAAATTGATGGTGAGGGCCACCAATTTCAACAAAAATAGTGGGAGCGATAATTAATTAAAGTCCTAATTATATCGTCAACCTTTCAAATCAATCAAATAAGTCAAAATTGAGTTTTGGAATAAATTGCATATATTTCCTTTTATAGTACAAATGACAACAAACAACAATCACTTTTTGTTGCGATCGGTCCTTGAAAAGGATGAGCTGAATGGGACTAACTTCCATGACTAGTTTAGGACATTGAAAATTGTTCTCACTCAAGAGTGAAAGCTCTATGTCCTGGATACTCCAGCTCTAGAGGAACCTACTCCTATCACACCAAAGTCAGAAAGGGATGCTTATAAGAAGCATTCTGAAGATGCCATTGATGCAAAGTGCTTGATGTTGTGCTCCATGAACCATGAGTTGCAGAGACAACATGAGAACATGGGTGTCATTGAGATGATTCCGCATCTCAAGAACATTTATGAAGATCAAGTACGACAAGAGAGATATGATGTCTCCAGGGAGCTGTTCAAGTGTGTCATGACAGAAGGAGATCCATTTGGCCCTCACACGCTCAAAATGATTGGGTATGTGGTGAACCTAAAAAGACTGGGATTTCCCCTGAGCCAAGAGTTGGCTACTAACATGATACTACAATCATTGCCAGAATCCTACAGTCAGTTTGTGATGAACTACAACTTGAACAACTTTGACAAGCCATTGACAAAGTTGTTGGCCATGTTGAGGACAGTCGAGGCACAGAGGAAGAAGGACAAGCCTAAATCTGTGTTGATGATCAACAACAAGAAAGGCAAGTCCAAGCGCAAGGGCAAGGGCAAGGCTAAGAAAGGTTTTGATGTTAGGTAGCAGCCCAAGTCATCTTCAACTCTCAACGCCAAGGGAGGCGTGACCAAGAGAGGCAATTGTCACCATTGTCAAAAGCCAGGACATTGGAAAAGGAATTGTCCACTCAATCTGGAAGAACTAAAGAAGAAGGAGGCAACATACGTCTCCACCTGAAGGTATCATGAAATAAACTTGTAACACTTTTCGAGGTATATGATACCAAGATATAAAGTGTAAAGCACCCAATAAATGGGGAAAGTATTGCTTCCATAGATAGGAGTACTTTAGTTTATTTTTCAGCCTTGAAGGCATGTAATAGAGTTATGAATTGCTATTTCATATTTTCCAATGGATAGAAACACCTTAATTTTTGCATATTGTATGACAATGATGGCAATTAATAAAGTTGATGTTTCAATCTTTGTGGAAGTGCCTTGTTTATCTTGTGGTACTTGGTATGCATAAGATTAAGTGATACCTAAAAGTTATTGATAACTCAAATAATTAAATTAGCATAAATCATGAGAAATTCAGTTATAATTTCCATATGATGGATAAATCTATACTCTTTTGGTTAGAAAACCAGTAAGAGACATGATTAATCAATCTTCATTAGTGGTAGTGGGAGAATGATTCTCCTATTATGTATAATACAAGTGATGTATTTACATACCTATTAGAGTTAATGCTAGTGCTTCAAACAATGTTTAGAGAAATACCAATATGAATACCTTGAAGTGTTCAAGAATATCACAGATGAAGTACGAATTTGGTAATGTGTTAATTCTTGATGAGATCAATGAATGAAATACTTGGACCAAATGTTTGAGAACCTTGTGAGTGATTATGATAGTGTATCATAGTGAACTCATGATTAAGGCATGGTGATGTCTAATTCAAAAGGAATCATACTCTAAGAAGTTGGAGGATGATTATCATATAACTAAGTTCTTCTTAAATAAAGAATACCCCACACTAATAAAGGACATTAAGAATCACAAAGAGTTGTGAGTTCTTATATCCTTGACAGAAACACCTCAATTATCTATGTGATGAGTTGGTCATGTGATGAGTCAACCATCTAGATGAATATGAGGAACCAGATTTTGAGTTATGGTTTATGACCATTACATCCTAAATGACTTCCATGTGAACCATAAGGTATGTCCCTGTTGGTAGCACCCACTGGTATGAAATCCATAAGTGCGAGTGAGTCTTAAGAATTAAGACACATGGATGACGTTTTGAGAAGGATGATGCTTATTGCAACTTAATGACTAAGAGATTTGGCATACAGATACTAAAACTCCATTCCAATGAGGAATAAAAGAAGGATGTGTACGTGTTACAACCTGTAAGGTTTATGAATCCATTAAAACAAATGAAGTCTATAAGTTACAATGGACTTATCAATGTGATTGATTAAGTACAAGCAACTCCGTGGTTTTTTTTTGGGAAGATACCCGAGTTATAAGAGCGGGAGTTGTATTCGTTTTGTTGATTTTAGCCCACCAGAGGGGTGTTGGATGAATAATAGCGACCCCTGGCTTATATATAAAAAAACTTAGGGATGGATCTTTAGTTTGATGATATAGTCAAAGGGTTGGACTGATATGTCAAAGATAAAGAAGGGATATGTGATTTAGTGGGAGCATATTCACATTCCACATGTTGATGTGAAATGAAATGTTCTAAGAATGGAATTCTTTTTGGAAATTATCTTTAACGAAGATAGAGATGTTTCCTATGTGATAGGAATAGAGATCTATAGAGATAGTTCTCAAAAACCTCTTGACCTAAAAGGAGAGAGCATACATTGGCAATCTATACTAAAAGATTCATTATACGTAAATTCAATGGGAGAAAACTTGGAGTTAGTATCCCAGAGCCAAGTGTCTCAATTCTTATAAAGAATCAGAACACTAAGAATAGATATGGGTCTATCATGTATGTAATCATCCCATTATCTTGCATGTGTAGGAAATAGCAAGAATAAAATGCATTCATCATCTTGTATGTAGGACATGACAATATGATATGCTCATCCTAATAAATCGTATATAGAACATGATGAGTGGATGTTCGTCTAGTTCCAGTAAGGGTTACTGGAATACCATAAGAACTTGATAAGTACTTGAGAAGTATTAGTTCTATGGAAATAAGGAAGGATTCACTGTAAATAGTTACACTGATGAGAACTTCCGAAAAGGACTAAAAAATTAATCGGAAAATATATATGGGATATATAAAAGTGAATGTTTGTTGATAAATGGAAATGTTCCAATAAAGACATTTAAAAGGAAAATTCGAGTATCCATGTGTTAGAACATTAGTGCATACTATATGGATTTGGAAGTTCATGAGATGAACTTATAGATATTCCAATCTTTGATGACAAGAAAGGAGTACTTGTTCATGCAATGTGGCTAAAGGAATACAAGATCGCATATTACGACAACTCCATCTCATATGTGTGACGTACATGGAAGAGATGAGAGACATGTAGTTAATACCGACTTTGGCAAGGTGTTTCCATAACTCACTGCGTAAGCACTAGAACATAGTAACATGTGGGACATGTTTGAAGATCACTAAGAATATGATTCAAGGGTGATTGTCTCACATTGCAAGTGGGAGTCTGTTGGTATGTATGCCCTGAGATACAATCATGGGATGATTGGTGGGATACATTAAGATTAATTTGATAAGCATAAAAGGCAAGCTTCCAATTCTTTTTAGTTTAGTCATATGAGATAATGATAGAACATATTGAATGTCTAGAGAATGACAATACACAATGACATATGCTTTCAGGTTCAGGACCTGAATGATGAGATCATACGGATGCTAAGAGTTTGTACATTCTTATTATGTCCCTAGTCGGATGTCATTGTGGAAGGTAGATAGACAACAATGACACACAAGATTAGATTGTGGTGTTCGTTGACAGAATCTCATTAGTCATGATATGGAGATATCAAACCAAACACATAGGTACATGTTAGAGAACAAGTGTATCAGACAGACCCACCGTGAGTTTGACACATGAAACCATGACACATTAGTCACAGTCAATTCTCACAGTGATGGTGGTGAGTGTGATTCTTTGACCTGAAATCACTACACTCAACACATGTTGTTGGGTACACTTTGACATCATCAAATGCAATCCTGAAACATGGGTTGTTATAAAGGTGATGATTGGGTGGCTTTGACACATGGGGCTTTTGAGGGGTGAGTGATAGATATGGGATTTGTCCCTCCTGAGGGAGTTTGATATCCATGGCCACTTGATGAGTAGGATTGAGATATGTGTGCACACGCATGTGTGAATCAGTATGTGATATTGATGTCATACATATCTCCTCCAATCTACTCTGAGATCAAGAAAGTGAATGAATGTTGACAGGATGATTGTTCCATGCCTCAAGTTCATTCGGGATATCAGTGACAAAGGAATTATACATTCACTATAACACCATTCACGTATTGTAGGATTGAAAGTTGTTCTCCACTTTCCTTTTTCACTTGGGTAGAATTGATGTGCGACTAGGTACCGCTCTTTGCTTGTGAAGTCATAAGTGTTATGAACTTTCGCTGCCAACATGAAATGGGCCTATAGGGTCACACACATAGAATTTAACTTGGAAGAGGAGTTCATCCACACATAATGTTTATATTGATTACTAAAGGAGTTTAGTAGTTCAATTAAACACTCAATTAATTGATAGCTCAATATCATAGTGTTCAAGGTGTTGGACCGATTGATTAGAGTATCGAATTGATTGAAAGTGCAATTGACTGATTTTGCACAGTCTGCACTCTCAACTGATTAGCTCATATGATGAACCGATCGGATCATCTTGGTGAACCGATCGGCTTAGTTGGTGAGTCGATCGACTCAAGACGGGCTGAACTGACCGGTTCAAGGGTTGAACTGATTGGCTCAACTGGTCCAACCGAGCGAGTTGGGAAAGTCAGGTTGGCAAGAAATTTCTCTTCGTTTCACTTGTCCAATTTGATTGGAACACGGATTGCTATTTGGATCAATTCAAAACAAAAGAGGAAAAGGCAATCGGGAACTGACCAGGGTAGTGAACCGACCATTTCAGAAGTGAACCGATCAACTCAGGTGTCCCAACTGACCGGTTCAAGTGTGAACCGATCGACTCAGGTACCCAACTGACCGGTTCATGCTTGAAACTATCGGTTCAGCTGGTGTAGTTGGTTGTTTTGTGGAAAATCTTGAAACCTTCTACTCCTACTTTAATCCTGCATTTCCCGGGGTAGAGAACCATGTCCCAAGACCCTCCTATATATATAGGGGTATTGGGGTCTTCTCAGGTACAACAACAACTCAGAACACCAGTTTCTCTACAAAGTTGTCGTTCTCTCTGGTTGTGGTAACAAGGAGAGCCCGAGCAAGTGCTACCCGATAAGGGAGGCCCAACAAGGGAAAGACAACTGTAGAAAGGCAACTGGTTGCAGGAGAGTGTGTCGGTGACTAGTACACTAACAGGAGGGTACGACTCCTTTCGGTGCCTTGTGTGACAAGGCGATTGGAGTTTTAGGAGGTCTGTGTGGACTACTTCAGAGGCGGGGTATTTTTGTCACTCGGAGGACAACTGTCAATCTCGACAGTCCCGGTAAGACCAGGAGCTGCACAGACACCATCCAACACTGGAGGTGAATACCACACAAGCCGTGAGGTAACGTCGCCGAGCAAGCCTCAGGACAATGTGTAACATCCCTGACCTGGGTTATAAACTAACCCTAGAAGTTTTGCCTAAATATGTAATTATATACTTGTGAATACACTCTGGCATGTAATTAAGTTCCTCAGGAACATATACTTTCAATTTTGCTCCTTTTAAACAAAGTTGTAGTATTGTTTGGTAATACAGGGACTTATGTGGAAATTACCTAGTTAAGGGGCTTAACTTGCAAATTTAACAGGTTAAGATGTTCTTTTGATGATGAGACATCATATGAGTGAATATGATGATGGATGATGGATTTCCCAAGCTTGGGCATCAAGATGCAGCTTGTGGAATGATCCTTGTGCTTAAAAACCCTAATTTGGAGTAAAGTGCAAATTACCCAAATTACAGGGTGCAACTTGTAAAATATACCATCTAGAATATCGTTTATGACTCTTGACATCATTTAGAGTAGAAATGATGAAAGGGGTGCTTCAATGGAATAATCAGATTAAAAGAATGACCTTTGAGATAAAATTCACCTAATTTGAGTAAGGAGACCCTTCATACATGTACCTTATGTGGGTTCTGATCTCCAAACCATGACATAAACACGAATAAAACTTAGCGGAAGCGAATCGGTAATCAGCGGAAGACAAAAAAAAAATCACGGGAAATTAAAACTTTTCGAGATAAGAACTTGTATCCATAAAAACTCCTTTCATAAAGAGAGGTAACTGTTTACATCTCAGGATAATTACTTCTTGAGTAATTATATACATCAAGATACAAAATCTCAAGATCACATAACACAAGACTCCAAGACCTGAGAGTACAGAGGACACATAGGACTGACTCTAACTACACCACATGGCAGGACAAATCTCCACCTGAGATTACTGCTGCCCCTGGTGCTGCTGCTGAGACTGATCACTTGTAGACTGGTTCCTTCGTCTCCGACGTCCACCTAAAAAAAAATTGAAGTCTACGGGGTGAGACAATTATACATAATTGTCCCAGCGAGAGTTATAACTCTTCGCCAGAAGCTTTATTATAACATCAAAGATTATTCTAAACAGTAAAGCCTTCAAAGCATTCTATAACAGTTATAGTTATAACAAGATCTCTACAATTTAGGAGATATGGAGGATATCAATCATTATAACAATGTAACATCAATCAACTAACTTGGAGTTATCTCTAACAAGTTACACTACATGGTTGATTATGTTTTACAAACAACATTATGCCCTGTGGAGATGAGGCTTACCACTCATACTCCAACTGATCGCTGAGAAGCCGCATCAGTATCATACATAGGTCATTAAGAGAGCCGGATTCTCATGACCTTCACCTTCCTCAGTCAGTAAGAGGATCACTTGTAGGACATCTCATGCCTCTACTATTATAGCTCACCAGGGTAAACTGGTCCTTCGCTATTCTAGAGTCACAGTGGCGTTCTGTACTCTCTTCGTCATCAGGAGGTTTCATATTTACCTACCACTGATACGGATATCTGTGCTTTCTTCGTCATCAGGAGGTTTCATGTTTACCTACCACTGATACGGTATGGAACTATAGTGAAGGATGGATGGATTCCACATCTACATCACTTTCCTACACTAGGATGTAAGGTTCTACACATCCATGTACCCCACATACTCAAAAGTATGTGCTCCAGGAGTTCCCTAAGGAAAACCTGTTTCACCATCACTTAATTTCTGACAATGATGGATCTATGATCAGGGCTCTACATTATACTTGATTAGTTAGGTACATTCAGTATTCTTTAACAGTATACATTGTTCTTCAAACAATAACAGTAGCATAGCAGCTATAAAAGAAGAATACTAAATGTAGCAGGCCTAACTTCATATCAATCATCATTTCTCATTATCCTCATCACAAGTCATCTCTAAAGCATGACCTTGATGGTATTCATGGTTCTCACAGCCCATTATCAGTATAGGATGCCACTGGCAAGGCATCAGATTACATTACTTATTCATAAGGCTAACAACATGCCTTCAATGAATATAACATCAACATCCATACCTGGATATGATTACCTTCATATCAAAACCTGCATGGTTAATACATCTGATAAAGGAAATACAATAATAAGGAATGTACTTCCTACTCTTGTCATAAGAGTTAAATCTTTAATTCTACTCAAATAGAGTTTATTGCTCAAAAGCATGCCATTACCCTTGAATTAGGGTTTACTATTCACATTACATGTCATCACCCTTGAATTAGGGTTTACTATTCACATCAAGGTGAATTAAACTCATAACATCATCATGTTTGAGTAACACCTTCATTGATGCTCCTGGATTAGTTAAAGGTTCATCATTTATCATAATTAGGGTTTCTATGATCTCACACAGGTGGATCATACCCTAATTACGCTCATTTCTGTGTATTGGGGATGCTTCAATTGAGTTTCCATTTAAAAGGGGTACCTTCTCTCTCTAGAAGTACTTTCTCTCTCTAGAAGTACTTTCTCTCTCATCATAAGGTTAGGTGATGTCAACATCACTCTAAAACAGGTTGGGTTGAGTCAACATAAGCTAACATAGCCAAAAGCATCACCATTAAGTGATTAGAATTACTTTCTCTCTCTAGGGTACTTTCTCTCTCTCTAGAGCACTTTCTCTTTCATCATACTAATGGTTGATGATAACATTAGACTAGATCAGGTTATATAGAGTCATTATGACTAAAAACATCATTCTCATGTAATTAGGGTTTGAATTGAGCAAGGTATAACTCAATTGACCCTTCAGGGGTATCTTGGTAATTCACCCCATTGATCATCATCATCATAGTCAAAAACCTTAATCAAATAACTCCTTACTATCTTAGATTATCATTAGTGTTTGATTTGAGCAACATTGAACCATCACATGATTGAATTCGGTTGAAAGTGTTGACCGATTGCTCACTTTGACCCTTCAAGTCCATGAGCCCCTTTCTAGTTCCAAGACCGTGAGCCTCCTCATGGGCTTGAGATCGTGAGTCACCTCACGGTCCTGAGGTCGTGAGCCCCCTCACGGTCCTGAGGTCGTGAGCCACCTCACGGTCCTGAGGTCGTGAGCCACCTCACGGTCCTGAGGTCGTGAGCCCCCTCACGGTCCTGAGGTCGTGAGCCCCCTCACGGTCCTGAGGTCGTGAGCCCCCTCACGGTCCTGAGGTCGTGAGCCCCCTCACGGTCCTGAGGTCGTGAGCCACCTCACGGTCCTGAGGTCGTGAGCCACCTCACGGTCTCAACCACAAGGTCCCTCAACAAAGGTTCAACAAATCAAACGATGATGTCAACTGATGTTGAAGCCTTCAAAAGGTCCAATAACTGTTGACCACCTATGGATTGAGTTAATTAAGGTTATGCTTAACCAAATGGTCATTCAATTGACCCTCAATTGTTGACCAATTAGGATTGAAATCGATTCAATTAAGGTCTATCAATGTTCACCCATCAACACTCAACAATGTGTATCAACACAAGGTTGAACCCTTCAATTGAGCTCCAATTGGGCCCAAACTTGGCCCAAACGGTCTTGAGGTCATGTGGGTGGACCCCACATGGTCTTGAGACCGTTTGCCCAAGATTTCATCAAAATCTAAGGTGATTTGATAGAGGTTGAACCATGATTGGTCACAGAATCCGAATTTTGATTAACTTGATAACTTATTTGCAATTGGGTGTTCAATTGGTCAAATTACTCAACCCTAGACCTTCAAATGGTCTTGGGTGATTGTCCTCACGGTCTTGAGGTCGTGTGGGTGGACCCCACATGGTCTTGAGACCGTTTAGGTCAATCAACCCTAAAAACCCTAATTATGTCACCATAATTTCAGTACTGATTTTATCTAGGGTTAGCCCTAGTATTCACCCTTCAACTCTTAGCCCGTTTGGAATTAGACCATCAAACTTGGTGAGTTGTTAATTAACATAATTTTGAACAGTAATCTCATGGGGTCAATACTTAGTCAACGACCTTTCACGGTCTTGAGACCTTTTGCCCAAAAAGGCAATTTCAGACCGTTTGAAAATCAGCAATTAATTCATTTAAAGTCGTGACTTAAAAAGGTCATATCTCCCGATTCCTTTGGAGTTAGTCTCCCAAATTTTGAGGGTATTTAGCCTATATAATTAGGAACAGGTTTCTTATATGGTCCACGCTCGGTCAACAGGGACATTCGGTCTTGAGACCGCGAGCCCTCTCACGGTCTCGAGACCGCGAGGCTCCCTCACGGTCTTGAGGTCGTGAGAGCAAACTGTTAGGACCGTTTAGGGAAAAGAAAAACGGTGGGTTTTTCTTGGAAATCACGCCTTCATCTTCTAGCTCAAGAACAGTACAGATATCCCACGGGTTTGCTTGCAAAATAGCAGGGAAAAGTAGGGAAATACTAGGAGCTATCATTAACTCGCATATAAAGATGCACATAGTAAAGCATAGGTTTAGAGTTATAAAACCCGCCTAAAGCTTGCTTCTTGAGCTCCAAGCTTTCAAGCTCCAAGCTCTAATGGCGTCCTTGAGTTCCCACAGGTTGGCCAAGGTGAAAACTCCAAGGAAGGATGAAAAGAGACGGCTAGAAAGATAGGGTTTCGAGAATTAGCCATGAAGATGACCTTGAATTCGAATTCTAACCATGGAATTAGGCAAGAAGAGGGGTTTAAACCTACCTTGCACCCCTTGTTCGTCCTCCTTAGCTCCAAGGCAGTCCTTGGTCGTCTTTGGTGAAATGAAACAGTAAAGGGAACGAAGGTTAAGTTCCCTTGCAACTAAAGGAAGGATGGCTTATATACATGGGATAGGATTTTCAACATTAGTTCATAAGTTTCCCTTAATTCCAACTAAGTCCTTCTTTTATTACTTGCTCGTCCCTTCCTCTTTATTCTAAGGACAAACCTTATCTTAAGTTATAGAAAAGAAGGCAAGGAAGAACAATCTAATAATAAAGTTCATACTTAAAGGGTCATTGCACATATACCCTGATTATTCAATCACAGAGCCTATTTCTTAACTTGATAACTCAATTGAGGTGAATTCCTCATCATTTCTTCTCTAAATGATGGCAAAAGTCTAAAAAGATACTTTAGATGACATTCTTTACAAATTGCATCCCATCATTTGGGTAAATTGCATTTTACCCCAAATTAGGGTTTCAAGCCCTGGGATTGCTTCCACAGCTGCACCTTGGTGCTCTAGCTTGGGAAATCCCTCAAACTTTGCCAAAGAGATTCTCATGATGTCTCAACATCAGAGGAACATCTCATCATGTGCAAATTGCAAGTTAACCCTTTCAACTGGGTAAATTGCACATAGGTCCCTGTATATCAAAACAACGCTACAACTTTAAATAAAAAGGAGCAAATACTGAAATATACGTTTCTGAGAAGCTTAATTACATGCTCAGAGTTAATCACAAGGATTTAACTACATATTTAGGCAAAACACCTAGGGTTAACTCATAACCCAGGTCAGGGATGTTACAAATTATCCACCCCTTACAAGGATTTCGTCCCCGAAATCGATAAAACATATTACGAGAAAAGGGCAGGATACTTCCTTCTCA
Source organism: Alisma plantago-aquatica (assembly GCA_963693085.1). Taxonomy (NCBI): domain Eukaryota; kingdom Viridiplantae; phylum Streptophyta; class Magnoliopsida; order Alismatales; family Alismataceae; genus Alisma; species Alisma plantago-aquatica. The sequence goes on along the minus strand of OY856410.1, from coordinate 600,146,543 downwards.
TCTCATCCTCTAACTCCCAAGTGGCTTCTTCAATACCACGATGATTCCAGAGGACTTTCACAAGACTTATATATTTCTTCTTTAACTTTTTAATTCGTTTATCAAGGATTGACACTGGTCCCTCTTCATAGGATATGTCATCATTCAATTCTACTTCCATAGGTTGTAGAACTGACTCGGTGTCTGGGTGACATTTCTTCAACATAGAAATGTGAAACACAGGATGTAACCTCTGTAATTCTGGGGGCAGCTCTAGTTTATATGCTACCTTTCCAATCCGTTCAATGATTGGATAAGGCCCCATATATCTAGGAGCTAACTTCCCCTTCCTTCCAAAACGAAGGACCCCTTTCCAAGGTGAGACCTTAAGATACACTTTGTCTCCAACCTGGAACTCTAAAGGTCTACGACGTTTGTCAGCATAAGATTTCTGCCTATCCTGAGCAGTCTTAATCTTATGTTGTATAACTTTAATCTTTTCCGTGGTTTGCTGTACCAAGTCAGGACCTAACAACTGGTGCTCACCAGTCTCAAACCAACACAAGGGTGATCTACAACGTCTACCATATAAGGCTTCATAAGGTGCCATATCAATACTATGCTGATAGCTATTGTTATAGGCAAACTCTATCAAGCTTAGGTGTAGGTCCCAACTTCCGGTAAACTGGAGAACACATGCTCGCAATAGGTCTTCTAAGGTTTGTATGGTTCTTTCCGACTGTCCATCAGTCTGTGGATGAAAGGCCGTACTAAACCTCAGCTTGGTACCTAGGGCTTTGTGTAACTGTTCCCAAAAACGACTTGTAAACTGAGGACCTCTGTCCGAAACTATTGTGACAGGAACTCCGTGCAACCGCACTATCTCTTGCACATACAACTCTGATAACCTTTCCGCAGAATAGGTTGTTTTGACAGGTAAGAAATGTGCTGTCTTAGTCAACCTATCAACAATTACCCAAATGGAATCATGTCCTTTGCTTGTCCTGGGTAGGCCAACAACAAAGTCCATGGTCACATGGTCCCACTTCCACTGTGATATGGGTAAAGGTTGCATTGTCCCTGCAGGCTTCTGGTGTTCAGCTTTAACTTGCTGACACACAGAACACCTCAAAACAAACTCTGCAACGTCCTTCTTCATCCCAGGCCACCAATACAGATCCTTCAAATTCCGATACATCTTGGTGCTCCCTGGATGCATAGCATACATGGAAGAATGGGCTTCTTCCAGGACTAACTTCCTTAAGTTGTCCACATCCGGCACTATCATTCTTCCATTATAACAAGCTACTTGATCTTTTGAGTCATGAAACCCATCTTGTTTCTCATTTCCATACTCAGATCTTATATGTTGAACTGCAGCATCATCTAGCTGTGCTTCTTTAATCTGCTCTCTTAGGGTAGGTTTAATATGCATCTCAGCTAACAAACCGGCTAGCAATGACACCTTCAACTGTACATTGTCTTGCCTTAAAGAGATAAGCATATCTCTTCTAGAGCATACTAAAGAGTTTAGTTGTGCTCTATTCATGGTTGATGTTGCTGATTTCCTACTCAAGGCATCTGCAACAACATTGGCCTTACCTGGATGGTAATCAATTGTACAGTCGTAGTCCTTGATTAACTCCATCCAGCGACGTTGCCTCATGTTGAGCTCATGCTGAGAGAAGATATACTTAAGGTTTTTGTGGTCTGTGAAAATCTGGAATGTCTCTCCGTAGAGATAATGTCTCCAGATCTTCAAAGCATGAACCACAGCTGCTAACTCCAGATCGTGTGTTGGATAATTCTCCTCGTGTTTCTTAAGCTGTCGGGAAACAAAAGAAATCACTTGTTTATCCTGCATCAACACACATCCTAGTCCATTTTTGGAAGCATCACAGAAAACTATATACCCTTTTCCTTGCTCAGGTAGCACTAGCACAGGTGCACTTGTCAACCTCTCCTTCAGCAGCTGGAAAGATTGTTGACACTTATCACTCCAAGAAAAAGGAACATCTTTCCGGGTTAACTTGGTCAAAGGTAAAGCTATAGAACTAAAGTTCTTAATGAACCTTCGATAATAGCCAGCTAACCCCAAGAAACTTCGAATCTCCGTCGGTGTTTTTGGTTGTTCCCATTGTAGAACAGATTCTACCTTTGTAGGGTCAACACGAATTCCCGAGGCGGATATTACATGTCCAAGAAAAGATACTTCCGGCAGCCAGAACTCACACTTGCTAAACTTAGCGTACAACTTATGTTCTCTTAGCAAGGTCAGAGCTTGGCGAAGATGCTGCTCATGATGCTGAGCATCTTTACTATAAATCAGTATGTCATCTATGAAGACGACAACACACTGATCAAGGAAAGGTCGAAAAACTCTATTCATGAGTTCCATGAATGCAGCTGGTGCATTGGTTAGTCCAAACGACATAACCGTGAACTCATAGTGACCATATCTTGTCCTAAAGGCAGACTTGGATATGTCACTATCCTTAATACGAAGTTGGTGATATCCAGACCTCAAGTCTATCTTTGAAAAGACTGTTGCACCACGCAACTGGTCAAAGAGATCATCAATCCTCGGCAGAGGATACTTATTCTTTATTGTCACTTTATTGAGTTGTCTATAGTCGATGCACAACCGCATTGACCCATCTTTCTTTTTAACAAACAAGACCGGAGCACCCCAAGGTGAAGTGCTTGGTCGGATAAAACCTCTCTCAAGTAGCTCTTGAAGCTGTTTCTTGAGTTCTGCCATCTCGGCAGGAGCCATTCTATACGGAGTTTGAGCTATGGGTTTCGTATCTGGAATTAGATTGATTTCAAAATCAATCTCCCGAGGTGGTGGTATACCAGGAAGTTCTTCAGGAAACACATCCTCGAATTCCCTGACTATGGGAACTTCAGCAGGGTTGGAACTTTCCTTGGTAACGTCTACCACATGGGCTAAGAATGCATAACATCCTTGCCTCAACAGCTTATCAGCAACCATAGCTGACACAAGACAGGTGGGCAGAATCTTTCTTTCACCTTGAAAGATCCATGTGTTGCTTTCATCAGCAAACACAGCCAACTTGGACTCACAATCCAAGACAACTCTATACCTTTCTAAGGTATCCATCCCAAGGATTATATCAAACCCCTGCATATCAAGTGGTATAAGGTCCACTTGAATGCGATGGTCAGAAAAGAAAAGGATGCAGGGAGAACATACCTCCTGCAAAACGGCAGACCCACTCAATGGAGTCTCTAACAACAAACTATCTGCTCTATGACTAACAGTCACATTGCAGTTACGAATCACTTCACGAGTGATGAAAGAGTGCGTAGCACCCGGATCAATCAGAACAGATACATTACAGGATATAGACATATCAGAATATAAAAGTTTCATCTGACCTGCCACTACCCGTGGATTGACCACTGCCTCAGGTGGGTTCATAGCATAGAACCTCGCGGTTGCCTGGTGTTGAGGTGGTGCTGATGATCCAGCTTGAGACGCTTGTCCACGTCCTCGAGCTGCTCCTTGATGTTGTCTATTCTGAGATCCCTGTTGATTCTGTCTCGAAGGTTGTTGTGTCACACCGACAGGCCTAGAATGGCAATCCTTCATCAAGTGTCCCACCTTACCACAGTTGTAGCAACTCTTCTCCTGTTGCTGTGGTCTGGGTGGTCCAGTAACTGACACTGATGTAGAACTATGCATCCCTTGAAGCGGTTGACTCCGTCCTCTACCTCTACTTGGTGTCCATTGAGTTTGAAAACTTGATCTGGGTGGTGGAGGGTTAGGTGCAGAGAATCTAGGTTTCTTGGAATCCCTAGATGAAGAACCCTGGAACTGGGGATATCTTTTATGGGTTTGTCTTTTCTCAACAACAGATCTCTCTATCCTTCGGACTGACTCAACGAAGGTAGAGAATCTCTCTTTGTTTTCTAAGGCAGACACAGGGGTTGACATATCGGAATTCAAACCCTTTTCAAATCTTCTGATTCTTTCCTCATCCGTAGAAGCCATGTGCGGACAGAACCGCAACAACTCCATAAACTTAGCTTCATACTCACTAATGTTCATCATACCCTGCCTTAGTTTCTCAAACTGAGAAATCTTCTCATCTAGGAAGGTCTTTGGAAAATATCTATTGATAAATTCCCGACGAAACTCTTCCCATGAGAACTCTACTCCAGGTCTCTTCTGCTCTTCCATGTTCCACCAGTGACCAGCACTGCCTTTGAGAAGATAGACAGCATGTCTAACCTTCTCAGCTTCCGGAATCATAAGAATCCTGAAAGCCTTCTCCAACTCTGTCAACCATAAGTCAGCATCTGCAGGGTCGGCAGTTCCGAAGTACTCGGTAGCTCCGACACGACGAAGTCGTTCGAATGTCTTACCAATACCTTGTACTTCAGACTGGACAGGTGCCCTAGGTGCAGGAATGGGCATCCTATCGGTTATATGTGTCATGGCAGTCATAAACTGCCCGAACATCGTCTGTATAGCTGGATCACTCATGTCAGCTGGGTCGAACTGGGGTGGCTCTCTTGGCGACTTAGGTGCAGGTTGTTCTATTCTCGGAACTCTTGCACCGCCTCGAGGTGCACTAGCACTACTCTCAGCCACGTGCTCATCGCGATGTTCTGACATTCTTATGTATCTTCTTCTCCTGAGGAGGAGAAGATTCTATTAGATAAGGAAGGAGTACTAAAGGTAGACTCGACATCCTAAGTCCTATGCCTCTGTAGACTCAACTGAACCTGGAGCTCTGATACCACTAAATTGTGGGTTCTGATCTCCAAACCATGACATAAACACGAATAAAACTTAGCGGAAGCGAATCGGTAATCAGCGGAAGACAAAAAAAAAATCACGGGAAATTAAAACTTTTCGAGATAAGAACTTGTATCCATAAAAACTCCTTTCATAAAGAGAGGTAACTGTTTACATCTCAGGATAATTACTTCTTGAGTAATTATATACATCAAGATACAAAATCTCAAGATCACATAACACAAGACTCCAAGACCTGAGAGTACAGAGGACACATAGGACTGACTCTAACTACACCACATGGCAGGACAAATCTCCACCTGAGATTACTGCTGCCCCTGGTGCTGCTGCTGAGACTGATCACTTGTAGACTGGTTCCTTCGTCTCCGACGTCCACCTAAAAAAAAATTGAAGTCTACGGGGTGAGACAATTATACATAATTGTCCCAGCGAGAGTTATAACTCTTCGCCAGAAGCTTTATTATAACATCAAAGATTATTCTAAACAGTAAAGCCTTCAAAGCATTCTATAACAGTTATAGTTATAACAAGATCTCTACAATTTAGGAGATATGGAGGATATCAATCATTATAACAATGTAACATCAATCAACTAACTTGGAGTTATCTCTAACAAGTTACACTACATGGTTGATTATGTTTTACAAACAACATTATGCCCTGTGGAGATGAGGCTTACCACTCATACTCCAACTGATCGCTGAGAAGCCGCATCAGTATCATACATAGGTCATTAAGAGAGCCGGATTCTCATGACCTTCACCTTCCTCAGTCAGTAAGAGGATCACTTGTAGGACATCTCATGCCTCTACTATTATAGCTCACCAGGGTAAACTGGTCCTTCGCTATTCTAGAGTCACAGTGGCGTTCTGTACTCTCTTCGTCATCAGGAGGTTTCATATTTACCTACCACTGATACGGATATCTGTGCTTTCTTCGTCATCAGGAGGTTTCATGTTTACCTACCACTGATACGGTATGGAACTATAGTGAAGGATGGATGGATTCCACATCTACATCACTTTCCTACACTAGGATGTAAGGTTCTACACATCCATGTACCCCACATACTCAAAAGTATGTGCTCCAGGAGTTCCCTAAGGAAAACCTGTTTCACCATCACTTAATTTCTGACAATGATGGATCTATGATCAGGGCTCTACATTATACTTGATTAGTTAGGTACATTCAGTATTCTTTAACAGTATACATTGTTCTTCAAACAATAACAGTAGCATAGCAGCTATAAAAGAAGAATACTAAATGTAGCAGGCCTAACTTCATATCAATCATCATTTCTCATTATCCTCATCACAAGTCATCTCTAAAGCATGACCTTGATGGTATTCATGGTTCTCACAGCCCATTATCAGTATAGGATGCCACTGGCAAGGCATCAGATTACATTACTTATTCATAAGGCTAACAACATGCCTTCAATGAATATAACATCAACATCCATACCTGGATATGATTACCTTCATATCAAAACCTGCATGGTTAATACATCTTATAAAGGAAATACAATAATAAGGAATGTACTTCCTACTCTTGTCATAAGAGTTAAATCTTTAATTCTACTCAAATAGAGTTTATTGCTCAAAAGCATGCCATTACCCTTGAATTAGGGTTTACTATTCACATTACATGTCATCACCCTTGAATTAGGGTTTACTATTCACATCAAGGTGAATTAAACTCATAACATCATCATGTTTGAGTAACACCTTCATTGATGCTCCTGGATTAGTTAAAGGTTCATCATTTATCATAATTAGGGTTTCTATGATCTCACACAGGTGGATCATACCCTAATTACGCTCATTTCTGTGTATTGGGGATGCTTCAATTGAGTTTCCATTTAAAAGGGGTACCTTCTCTCTCTAGAAGTACTTTCTCTCTCTAGAAGTACTTTCTCTCTCATCATAAGGTTAGGTGATGTCAACATCACTCTAAAACAGGTTGGGTTGAGTCAACATAAGCTAACATAGCCAAAAGCATCACCATTAAGTGATTAGAATTACTTTCTCTCTCTAGGGTACTTTCTCTCTCTCTAGAGCACTTTCTCTTTCATCATACTAATGGTTGATGATAACATTAGACTAGATCAGGTTATATAGAGTCATTATGACTAAAAACATCATTCTCATGTAATTAGGGTTTGAATTGAGCAAGGTATAACTCAATTGACCCTTCAGGGGTATCTTGGTAATTCACCCCATTGATCATCATCATCATAGTCAAAAACCTTAATCAAATAACTCCTTACTATCTTAGATTATCATTAGTGTTTGATTTGAGCAACATTGAACCATCACATGATTGAATTCGGTTGAAAGTGTTGACCGATTGCTCACTTTGACCCTTCAAGTCCATGAGCCCCTTTCTAGTTCCAAGACCGTGAGCCTCCTCATGGGCTTGAGATCGTGAGTCACCTCACGGTCTTGAGGTCATGAGCCCCCTCACGATCTTGAGGTCGTGAGCTACCTCACGATCTTGAGGTCGTGAGCCACCTCACGATCCTGAGGTCGTGAGCCCCCTCACGGTCCTGAGGTCGTGAGCCACCTCACGGTCCTGAGGTCGTGAGCCACCTCACGGTCCTGAGGTCGTGAGCCCCCTCACGGTCCTGAGGTCGTGAGCCACCTCACGGTCCTGAGGTCGTGAGCCACCTCACGGTCCTGAGGTCGTGAGCCCCCTCACGGTCCTGAGGTCGTGAGCCCCCTCACGGTCCTGAGGTCGTGAGCCCCCTCACGGTCCTGAGGTCGTGAGCCCCCTCACGGTCCTGAGGTCGTGAGCCACCTCACGGTCTTGAGGTCGTGAGCCACCTCACGGTCTCAACCACAAGGTCCCTCAACAAAGGTTCAACAAATCAAACGATGATGTCAACTGATGTTGAAGCCTTCAAAAGGTCCAATAACTGTTGACCACCTATGGATTGAGTTAATTAAGGTTATGCTTAACCAAATGGTCATTCAATTGACCCTCAATTGTTGACCAATTAGGATTGAAATCGATTCAATTAAGGTCTATCAATGTTCACCCATCAACACTCAACAATGTGTATCAACACAAGGTTGAACCCTTCAATTGAGCTCCAATTGGGCCCAAACTTGGCCCAAACGGTCTTGAGGTCATGTGGGTGGACCCCACATGGTCTTGAGACCGTTTGCCCAAGATTTCATCAAAATCTAAGGTGATTTGATAGAGGTTGAACCATGATTGGTCACAGAATCCGAATTTTGATTAACTTGATAACTTATTTGCAATTGGGTGTTCAATTGGTCAAATTACTCAACCCTAGACCTTCAAATGGTCTTGGGTGATTGTCCTCACGGTCTTGAGGTCGTGTGGGTGGACCCCACATGGTCTTGAGACCGTTTAGGTCAATCAACCCTAAAAACCCTAATTATGTCACCATAATTTCAGTACTGATTTTATCTAGGGTTAGCCCTAGTATTCACCCTTCAACTCTTAGCCCGTTTGGAATTAGACCATAAAACTTGGTGAGTTGTTAATTAACATAATTTTGAACAGTAATCTCATGGGGTCAATACTTAGTCAACGACCTTTCACGGTCTTGAGACCTTTTTCCCAAAAAGGCAATTTCAGACCGTTTGAAAATCAGCAATTAATTCATTTAAAGTCGTGACTTAAAAAGGTCATATCTCCCGATTCCTTTGGAGTTAGTCTCCCAAATTTTGAGGGTATTTAGCCTATATAATTAGGAACAGGTTTATTATATGGTCCACGCTCGGTCAACAGGGCCATTCGGTCTTGAGACCGCGAGCCCTCTCACGGTCTCGAGACCGCGAGGCTCCCTCACGGTCTTGAGGTCGTGAGAGCAAACTGTTAGGACCGTTTAGGGAAAAGAAAAACGGTGGGTTTTTCTTGGAAATCACGCCTTCATCTTCTAGCTCAAGAACAGTACAGATATCCCACGGGTTTGCTTGCAAAATAGCAGGGAAAAGTAGGGAAATACTAGGAGCTATCATTAACTCGCATATAAAGATGCACATAGTAAAGCATAGGTTTAGAGTTATAAAACCCGCCTAAAGCTTGCTTCTTGAGCTCCAAGCTTTCAAGCTCCAAGCTCTAATGGCGTCCTTGAGTTCCCACAGGTTGGCCAAGGTGAAAACTCCAAGGAAGGATGAAAAGAGACGGCTAGAAAGATAGGGTTTCGAGAATTAGCCATGAAGATGACCTTGAATTCGAATTCTAACCATGGAATTAGGCAAGAAGAGGGGTTTAAACCTACCTTGCACCCCTTGTTCGTCCTCCTTAGCTCCAAGGCAGTCCTTGGTCGTCTTTGGTGAAATGAAACAGTAAAGGGAACGAAGGTTAAGTTCCCTTGCAACTAAAGGAAGGATGGCTTATATACATGGGATAGGATTTTCAACATTAGTTCATAAGTTTCCCTTAATTCCAACTAAGTCCTTCTTTTATTACTTGCTCGTCCCTTCCTCTTTATTCTAAGGACAAACCTTATCTTAAGTTATAGAAAAGAAGGCAAGGAAGAACAATCTAATAATAAAGTTCATACTTAAAGGGTCATTGCACATATACCCTGATTATTCAATCACAGAGCCTATTTCTTAACTTGATAACTCAATTGAGGTGAATTCCTCATCATTTCTTCTCTAAATGATGGAAAAAGTCTAAAAAGATACTTTAGATGACATTCTTTACAAATTGCATCCCATCATTTGGGTAAATTGCATTTTACCCCAAATTAGGGTTTCAAGCCCTGGGATTGCTTCCACAGCTGCACCTTGGTGCTCTAGCTTGGGAAATCCCTCAAACTTTGCCAAAGAGATTCTCATGATGTCTCAACATCAGAGGAACATCTCATCATGTGCAAATTGCAAGTTAACCCTTTCAACTGGGTAAATTGCACATAGGTCCCTGTATATCAAAACAACGCTACAACTTTAAATAAAAAGGAGCAAATACTGAAATATACGTTTCTGAGAAGCTTAATTACATGCTCAGAGTTAATCACAAGGATTTAACTACATATTTAGGCAAAACACCTAGGGTTAACTCATAACCCAGGTCAGGGATGTTACACCTTAGTTGTATGATTAGTTTCCTTTACCCTTAGATCTTGAGTTTTTATGAGTTTTGCCTATGTTTTGATGGGCTTGGACGTGCCTTTGAAGAAGGAGGGACTTAGATGAGAATTTCATGTTTTAGAGGTCCTTTTGATGGAAAATAGCCTAAACTATATAAGCTAAAACCCTTGCAAACCAAGTGAACGTATCCTTTATCCTCTTCACTTCTCATCTTTCTAAAAACAACCAAGGCAAATCTCTGGAGCTTAGGGAGACGACCAAGTAGTTATAAGGTGAGAAGGAACCATCTTCTAGCTCAGATTCTTGGATGATTTCATCATAAAAGGTTGGTTCTATGGTTAACTCACTTAGGTTCTTTGTTCTAGCCGACCATTCCCTTCTTTTCCTTGGAGAATCACCTCTGGCCGAGTTATGGAGCTCAAGATTCCATTAGAGGCTTGAAGCTTGGAATCTTGGAGCTCTAGGAACAACGTTTGAGGTGGGTTTTATAACCCTAAACTTCTTACTTTTTATGCATATCTTTGTTCTTGCAATTTGTACATAGTTCTTCTTCTACCTTCCTTCTTCCTTGCACTTTTGCAAGTAAAACGGTGGAGTAACCGACCTGAACAGAGGTTGAAGATGATGGGCATGAATTCCTAGGCAACTTTATCAACCGACCTTGGACCCTTTTGGTCCAAACGGTTGCAAACTGTTTAAAGTCAAACGGTCTCAAACCGTTTGATCTCATGCGGTCTTACAAGACTGTTTGGATCAAAACGGTCTCAAGACCGTTTGATAGTGTTGACCAAGGGATGACTGTTTGAGGGTCTATTAGTAATATATTGAATTTCACTCCTACAAAGAATCATAATCTAATTCTTAACCAATTGAGAGTTGAAGGCAGTTCAACACTCTAACCCTAATCGGGTTGAAATTGTTGTTTTCAAGTATAGATCTTGTTGAGTTTTGGGTTGAAGGATCCAAACGGTCTTAAGACCGTTTGGTGACAACCCAATACCGTTTGGAGGACTAGGGTTGAGCTAATTTGATGGTTTGAGGGTCCAATTACAATAAGTTGAAGAATTGATAAAAATGTTGATTTTAGATCTAATTAAGGTTCAACCCTTATTTCAACCGACTTGATTTTTGGTCAAACTTTGGGGAAACGGTCTCAAGACCATTTGGAGGATGTCCAAACGATCTCAAGACCGTTTGAGCCAAGTTTGGGCCCAATTAGAGGTCAATTGATAGGTTCAACCTTGATTTGATTCACATTGTTGAACATTGATGATTATCCGATTGAAACCCTAATTGAGATGGACTTAACCCTAATTTGTTTTCAATTGAGGGTCAATTTGGTGTCCAATTGATTAAGTCTCATCCTAATTGACTCAATTTGTAAGTGGTTAACATGGATTTGGATAACTGAGTGCTTCAACATACATAACCATAATCGATTGTAACTTTTGAACCATGTTTGAGGTCCAAACGGTTTGAACCCATTTGGACCAAACGGTCTCAAGACCGTTTGGATCCAAACGGTCTCAAGACCATTTGAGGCCAAATAGTCTCAATACCATTTGGATCCAAATGGTCTCAAGACCGTTTGGGCTCAACCGATCTCAAGGTCGTTTGGACCAATCAATCTCATGAACGTTTTGATCAAACGGTTTCAAACCGCATAAGCTTGAAACGGTTTGGAAATCAACTCTCCCCAAATGGTCAACGCACCCAAATGGTCTCAAGACCGTTTGAGGTCAAACGGTCTCAAGACCGTTTGGTGGTTGAAGGTTGAAACCGTTTGAAGGTTTTCAAGGCTGTTTATACATCATCAATTGAAGGTGTTTTTGGTTCAATAGTGATCTGATCTAAACCCTAATGGTAACCTAGGACATTAAGGGACTATGTGACTAATGAATTGAACCATAATGGTGATCAATGGTGTAATTTACCAAAATGCCCTTGAAGGGTTAAATCAAAGGATACCTTGTTTTAATCAAACCCTAATCATATCATAGTGATGATTTGGCTTATAATAGTCAATGAGGACTTAACCCAACTTAATCTAGAGTGGTGTAATCACCATCTATTAGTGAGAGGAGAGAAAATTACCTTTTATGGTTGAAATTCAAGAAAAGTACCATCAATACATATGAATGTGCACAATTAGGGTATGATCCACATATGTGAGATCATGGAAACCCTAATTATGATAATTGATGAATCTTAATCTTATATGAGGGCTTTAATGATGATGTTTCTCATACATGATGATGTTATGAGTTTAATTCACCATGAGGTGAATAGTAAACCCTAATTCTAGGGTGATGACATGTAATGTGAATAGTAAACCCTAATTCTAGGGTGATGACATGTAATGTGAATAGTAAACCCTAATTGATGAAAATTAGGGAACCTAACTCTTGTAAGAGTAGGAAGGTACAACTTCTTTGAAAAGAATTATATACTGTTATTAGCTGAATTAACTATGCAGGTTCCTATATGAGGATGATCATATCCAGGTAAGGATTATGATACTATATTCATTGAAAGCATGCTTTAGCTTTATGAATAGTGAAATATCCTGATGCCTTGTTAGTAGCATCTTATGAGACTGATGGGCTGTGAGAGCCATGAGTATCATCAAGGTCATGCTTAACAGATGACGTGTAATGATATGATTGAGAAATGATAATTGATGTGAGTTAGACTTGTTACATTTAGTATTCTATTTTCATAGCTGCTATGCTAATAATTAATGTTGAGAACATGTATGATGTTAAAAGAATACTGAAATGTACCTAACTAATCAAGTATAATCATACCATGTAGAGCCATGATCATATATCCATCATTGTCAGAAAGCAAAATGATGGTGAAACAGGTTTTCCTAAGGGAACTCCTGGATCGCATACTTTTGAGTATGTGGGGGAATATGGATGTGTAAATCCTTACATCCTAGTGTAGGAATTGATGTAGATATATCTTAATCCATCAACCCTTAACTATATGTTTATGTTGTAACACTCGAGGAAATCCTTATACCGCATCGATCAGAGATAAACAAGAAATCTCTCGATGACGAAGAGAGTACAGAATGCCACTGTAACTCTAAAATAGCAAAGTACCACATTACCTTGGTGAGCTATATTAGCAGAGACACAAGATGTCCTGCAAGTTATCCTCACTCTGACTGAGGAAGATGAGGTCATAAGAATACGGCCCTTTTGATGACCTAGGTATGATACCGATGCGACTTAACAGTGATCAGTTGGAGTATGAGCGGTATACCTCATCTCCGCAGGGCATAATAATGTTTGTAAAATATAATCAACAGTGTAGTATATCTGTTAGGATTAACTACGAGATACTTGATTGATGTTACATTGTATAGTACACATGTACTTCATATTTCTTAAATGATGAACTTCTGCTTATTACTAAACTGCTGTTGAATACTTTGAGAGCTTTTATTGCTTATGTTATTCTTTGAACTGCTATGTAAAGCTTCTAGTGGAGAGTTATAACTCTCGCAGGGACAATTATTTAAAATTGTCTCACCCTATAGACTTCAACTTTTTAGGTGGTCGTCGAAGATGGAGGAACCAGCCTACAGGTGACCAAAACCAGCAGCAGCAGCACCAGGAGCAGCAGTGAATCTCAGGTGGAGATACTGACTGCTGAGTCATGTTGTTAGATAGTCCTATGCCGTCTCTGTACTCTCAGGTCCTAGGAGTTAGTGTATGAGATTTTGGTTTTGTCTCTTGAGATTTTTGTATCATGTTGTATATAATTACTCAAGAAGTAATTCAACAGAGATGTAAACAGTTTATCTCCTTTCTTTGAAAGAAGTTTTATGGTTTTCAAGATCTTGTCTCAAAAAGTTTTAATTTCCCGTGATTGTTTCCTTCCGCTGTTAATCGAATGCTTCCGCTGAGTTTATATCATGGTTTATGGAACGAGTCGCCACAATTAAGTGGTATCAGAGCTCTAGGTCGCTGAGTCTACAGAGACATAGCACTTAGAATGTCGAGTCCAACCTTAGTGTTTCTTCCGTATCTAATAGAATCTTCTGCTCCTCAGGAGAAGAAGATAAGTAAGGATGGCTGGACCACATGAGGAGTACGAGGCGGAAAGTAGTGTTGTTGCACCTCGAGAAGGTGCAAGGAACCTAGAAATAGAGCAACCTGTACCTGAGCCACCTATGGAGCCACCTCAGTTTGACCCAGCTGACATGGGAAATCCAGCTGTTCAGACTATGTCCAGGCAGTTTATGACTGCCATGACACATATCACTGACAGGATGCCCATGCCTGCACCTAGGGAACCTGTCCAGCCTGAAGGACAAGGTATTGGGAAGACGTTCAAGCGACTTTGTCGTGTTGGAGCTATCAAATACTTTGGGACAGCTGACCCCGCAGATGTCGATCTGTGGTTAACTGAGTTGGAGAAAGCCTTCAGAATCTTGAATATCCCTGAAGTTGAGAAGGTTAGACATGTTGTCTATCTTCTCAAAGGAAGTGTTGGTCACTGGTGGACCATGGAAGAGCAGAAGAGGCCTGGAATAGAGATCTCGTGGGAATACTTTCGTCGAGAATTTGTCCACAGATATTTCCCAAATACCTTCCTGGATGAGAAGATCTCTCAGTTTGAGAGATTGAGGCAGGGCGTGATGAACATTAGCGAGTATGAAGCTAAGTTCATGGAGTTCTTTTGGTTCTGTCCGCACATGGCTACTACAGAAGAAGAAAGGATCAGAAGGTTTGAGAAGGGTTTGAATGCTGACATGACTACTCCTGTGTCTGCTCTAGAAAACCGAGAGAGGTTCGCTACCTTTGTTGAGTCAGTCCGAAGGATAGAAAGATCCATGGTTGAGAAGAGGCAAACCCATAAGAGATACCCGCAGTTCCAGGGTTTTTTATCTAGAGACTTTAAGAAGCCTAGATTTTCTGCACCTACACCTCCACCACCCAGATCTAGTGCTCAGACACAGTGGACACCAAGTAGAGGTAGAGGACGAAGCCTACCACTACATGAGACTCACATTTCAGCTTCAATGTCAGTCACAGGACCACCAAGACCACAACAACTGGATAGAAGCTGCTACAACTGTGGGAAGGTGGGGCATTTGATGAAGGACTGTAGGTCTAGGCCTGTCAGTGTGACACAGCCTCAGAGATAGAATCAACAGGGATCACAGAGAAGGCAGTCTCAAGGAGCAGCTAGAGGACGTGAACAAGCATCTCAAGCTGGATCATCAGCACCAAATCAACCTCAGGCGACATCAAGGTTCTATTCTATGAACCCACCAGATGCAGTGGTCAATCCACGGGTTGTGGCAGGTCATATGGAACTTTTATATTCTGATATGTCCAAATCCTGTATTGTATATGTTTTGATTGACCCGGGTGCTACGCAGTCCTTTATCACTCAAAGAGTGATTCGTAACTGCAATATGACAGTCAGTCATAGGGCAGATAGTCTGTTGTTGGAGACTCCATTGAGAGAGTCTGCTGTTTTGCTAAAGGTATGCTCTCCCTGCATCCTTTTCTTTTCTGATCATCGCATTCAAGTGGATCTTATACCACTTGATATGCAAGGGTTTGATGTAATCCTTGGGATGGATACCTTAGAAAAGTATAGGGTTGTTTTGGATTGTGAATCCAAGCAGGCGGTGTTTGCTGACGAAAGCAACACATGGATCTTTCAAAGAGAATGAAAGATTCTGCCCACATGTCTTGTATCAGCTATGGTTGCTGATAAGCTGATGAGGCAAGGATGTTATGCATTCTTGGCCCATGTGGTAGATACTACCATAGAGAGTCCCAACCCTGCTGAAGTTCCTATAGTCAGGGAATTGGAAGATGTGTTTCCTGAAGAACTTCCTGGTATACCACCGCTTCGGGAAATTGATTTTGAAATCAATTTGGTCCCAGATACACAACCCATAGCCCAGACACCGTATAGGATGGCGCCTGCCGAAATGGCAGAACTCAAGAAACAACTTTAGGAGTTACTTGAGAAAGGTTTCATCCGACTGAGTACTTCACCTTGGGGTGCTCCAGTTTTGTTTGTTAAAAAGAAAGATGGGTCAATGCGGTTGTGCATTGACTATAGACAACTCAATAAAGTAACAATAAAGAATAAGTACCCGCTACCGAGGATTGATGATCTTTTTGACCAGTTGTGTGGTGCAACAGTTTTCTCAAAGATAGATTTGAGATTTGGATATCATCAACTCCGAATTAAGGACAGTGACATATCCAAGTATACTTTTAGGACAAGATATGGTCACTATGAGTTCACCGTTATGTTGTTTGGACTAACTAATGCACCAGCTACATTTATGGAACTCATGAATAAAATTTTCTGACCTTTTCTCGATCAGTGTGTTGTCGTCTTCATAGATGACATTCTGATCAATAGTAGAGATGCTCAGCATCATGAACAACATCTTCGTCAGGCTCTAACCTTGCTAAGAGAACATAAGCTAAACGCTAAGTTTAGCAAGTGTGAGTTTTGGTTACCTGAAGTGTCTTTTCTTGGACATGTGGTTTCTTCCTCGGGTATTTGTGTTGACCCTAAAAAGGTAGAATATGTTCTACAGTGGGAACAACCGAAGACACTGACGGAGATTCGAAGTTTCTTGGGATTAGCTGGTTACTATCGAAGGTTTATTAAGAATTTCAATTCTATAGTCTTACCCTTAACCAAGTTAACCCGAAAAGATGTTCCTTTTGTTTGGAGTGATAAGTGTCAACCGTCTTTTCATCTGTTGAAGGAGAGGTTGACAAGTGCACCTGTGCTTGTGCCACCTGAGCAAGGTAAAGGATATGTAGTTTTCTGTGATGCCTCCAAGAATGGACTTGGATGTGTGTTGATGTAGGATAAGAAAGTGATTTCTTTTGCTTCCCGACAGCTTAAGAAATATGAGGAGAATTATCCGACCCACGATCTGGAGTTAGCTGTTGTTGTTTATGCCTTGAAGATTTGGAGACATTATCTCTACGGAGAAACATTCCAGATTTTCACAGACCACAACAATCTTAAGTATATCTTCTCTCAGCATGAGCTTAACATGAGGTAATGTCACTGGATGCAGCTAATCAAGGACTACGACTGTACAATTGATTACCATCCGGGCAAGGCCAATATGGTTGCAGATGCCTTGAGTAGGAAATCAGCAACATCAACCATGGATAGAGCACAACTAAGTTCCTTAGTATGCTCTAGGAGAGATATGCTTATCTCTTTAAGGCGATACAATGTGCAGTTGAAGGTGTCATTGTTAGGCGGTTTGTTAGCTGAGATGCATATTAAACCTACCCTAAGAGAGAAGATAATGGAGGCACAACAAGTTGATGCTGCAGTTCAGCAGATTAGATCTGAGTATGGTGATGAAAAGTGAGCTGGTTTCCACGATTCAGATGATCAAGTAGCATGCTATCATGGGAGGATGATAGTACCAGATGTGGATAACCTGAGGAAGTTACTTTTGGAAGAAGCTCATTCTTCAATGTATGCTATGCATCCAGGGAGCACCAAGATGTATCAAAACTTAAAGGATATGTATTGGTGGCCTGGGATGAAGAAGGATGTTGCTGAGTTTGTTTTGAGGTGTCCCGTGTGTCAGCAAGTTAAGGCCAAACATCAGAAGCCTACAGGAACAATGCAACTTTTACCCATACCACAGTGGAAGTGGGACCATGTGACCATGGACTTTTTTGTTGGCCTACCCAGGACAAGCAAAGGACGTGATTCCATTTGGGTAGTTGTTGATAGGTTGACAAAAACAACACATTTCTTACTTGTCAAAACAACCTATACTGCTAAAAGGTTATCACAGTTGTATGTTCAAGAGATAGTGCATTTGCACGGAGTACATGTCACTATAATTTCTGACAGAGGTCCCCAGTTTACAAGTCATTTATGGGAGCAGTTACTCAAAGCCTTAGGCACCAAGCTAAGGTTTAGTACAACCTTTCATCCAAAGACTGATGGACAGTCTGAAAGGACTATACAGACCTTGGAAGACCTGTTGAGAGCATGTGTTCTCCAGTTTATCGAAAGTTGGGATCTACACCTAAGCTTGATAGAGTTTGCCTATAACAATAGCTATCAACATAGTATTAATATGGCACCTTATGAAGCCTTGTATGGAAGACGTTGTAGATCACCCTTATGTTGGTATGAGACTGGTGAACATCAGTTGTTAGGTCCTGATCTTGTGCAGCAGACTATAGAGAATATCAAAGTTATACAACAACAACTTAAGAATGCAGAGGATAGGCAGAAGTCTTATGCCGACAGACGTCGTAGACCCTTAGAGTTCCAGGTTGGAGACAGAGTGTACCTCAAGGTCTCACCTTGGAAAGGAGTCCTTCGTTTTGGAAGGAAAGGGAAGTTAGCTCCTAGATTTATGGGGCCTTATCCAGTCATTGAACGAGTTGGAAAGGTAGACTATAGACTAGAGTTACCTCAGGAGTTGTAGAAGTTACACCCTGTGTTTCACATTTCTATGCTAAGGAAATGTCACCCTGACACTGAGTCAATTCTACAACCTATGGAAGTAGAATTAAATGAAGATATAACTTATGAAGAGGGACCAGTGTCAATCCTTGATAACAGAATTAAAAAGTTAAAGAAGAAAGATATAAGTCTTGTGAAAGTCCTTTGGAACCATCGTGGTGTCAAAGAAGCCACTTGGGAAGTAGAGGATGAGATGAGAAGGAAATACCCTACTCGTTTCTCCTAAAAATATGTTTTGTCGATTTCGGGGACAAAATCCTTGTAAGGGGCGGATGATTTGTAACATCCCTGACCTGGGTTATAAACTAACCCTAGAATTTTTGCCTAAATATGTAATTATATACTTGTGAATACTCTCTGGCATGTAATTAAGTTCCTCAGGCACATATACTTTCAATTTTGCTCCTTTTAAACAAAGTTGTAGTATTGTTTGGTAATGCAGGGACTTATGTGCAAATTACCCAGTTAAGGGGCTTAACTTGCAAATTTCACAGGTTAAGATGTTCTTTTGATTATGATACATCATATGAGTGAATATGATGAGGGATGATGGATTTCCCAAGCTTGGGCATCAAGATGAGCTTGTGGAACGATCCTTGTGCTTAAAAACCCTAATTTGGAGTAAAGTGCAAATTACCCAAATTATGGGGTGCAACTTGTAAAATATACCATCTAGAATATCTTTTATGACTCTCGACATCATTTAGAGTAGAAATGATGAAAGGGGTGCTTCAATGGAATAATCAGATTAAAAGAATGACCTTTGAGATAAAATTCACCTAATATGAGTAAGGAGACCCTTCATACATGTACCTTAGTTGTATGATTAGTTTCCTTTACCCTTAGATCTTTAGTTTTGATGAGTTTTGCCTATGTTTTGATGGGCTTGGACGTGCCTTTGAAGAAGGAGGGACTTAGATGAAAATTTCATGTTTTAGAGGTCCTTTTGATGGAAAATAGCCTAAACTATATAAGCTAAAACCCTTGCAAACCAAGTGAATGTATCCTTTATCCTCTTCACTTCTCATCTTTCTCAAAACAACCAAGGCAAAGCTCTGGAGCTTAGGGAGACGACCAAGTAGTGCTAAGGTGAGAAGGAACCATCTTCTAGCTTGGATTCTTGGATGATTTCATCATAAAAGGTTGGTTCTATGGTTAACTCACTTAGGTTCTTTGTTCTAAACGACCATCCCCATCTTTTCCTTGGAGAATCACCTCTGGCCGAGTTGTGGAGCTCAAGATGCCATTAGAGGCTTAAATCTTGGAAGCTTGGAGCTCTAGGAACAACATTTGAGGCGGGTTTTATAACTCTAAACTTCTTACTTTTTATGCATATCTTTGTTCTTGCAATTTGTACATAGTTCTTCTTCTACCTTCCTACTTCCTTGCACTTTTGCAAGTAAAATGGTGGAGTAACCGACCTGAACAGAGGTTGAAGATGATGGGCGTGAATTCCTAGGCAACTTTATCAACCGACCTTGGACACTTTTGGTCCAAACGGTTGCAAATTGTTTAAGGTCAAACGGTCTCAAACCGTTTGATCTCATGCGGTCTTGCAAGACCGTTTGGATCAAAACGGTCTCAAGACAATTTGATAGTGTTGACCAAGGGACGGCCGTTTGAGGGTCTGTTGGTAATATATTGAGTTTCACTCCTACAAAGAATCATAATCTAATTTTTAACCAATTGAGAGTTAAAGGAACTTCAACACTCTAACCCTAATCGGGTTGAAATTGTTGTTTTCAAGTATAGATCTTGTTGAGTTTTGGGTTGAAGGATCCAAACGGTCTTAAGACCATTTGGTGACAACCCAAGACCATTTGGAGGTCTAGGGTTGAGCTAATTTGATGGTTTGAGGGTCCAATTACAATAAGTTGAAGAATTGATAAAAATGCTGATTTTAGATCTAATTAAGGTTCAACCCTTATTTCAACCGACTTGGTTTTGGTCAAACTTTGGGAAAATGGTCTCAAGACTGTCTGGACGATGTCCAAACGATCTCTAGACCGTTTGAGCCAAGTTTGGGCCCAGTTAGAGGTCAATTGATAGGTTCAACCTTGATTTGATTCACATTGTTGAACATTGATGATTATCCGATTGAAACCCTAATTGAGATGGACTTAACCCTAATTGGTTTTCAATTGCGGGTCAATTTGGTGTCCAATTGATTAAGTCTCATCCTAATTGACTCAATTTGTAAGTGGTTAACATGGATTTGGATAACTGAGGGTTTCAACATACATAACCATAATCTATTGTAACTTTTGAACCATGTTTGAGGTCCAAACGGTTTGAGCCCATTTGGACCAAACGGTCTCAAGACCGTTTGGGCTCAAACGATCTCAAGGTCGTTTGGACCAATCGATCTCATGAACGTTTTGATCAAACGGTTTCAAACCGCATATGCTTCAAACGGTTTGGAAGTCAACTCTCCCCAAATGGTCAACGCACCCAAATGGTCTCAAGACCATTTGAGGTCAAATGGTCTCAAGACAGTTTGAAACCAAACGGTCTCAAGACCGTTTGGTGGTTGAAGGTTGAAACCGTTTGAAGGTTTTCAAGGTTGTTTATACATAATCAATTGAAGGTGTTTTTGGTTCATAGTGATCTGATCTAAACCCTAATGGTAACCTAGGACATTAAGGGACTATGTGACTAATGAATTGAACCATGATGGTGATCAATGGTGTAATTTACCAAAATTCCCTTGAAGGGTTAAATCAAAGGATACCTTGTTTTAATCAAACCCTAATCATATGATAGTGATGATTTGGCTTATAATAGTCAATGAGGACTTAACCCAACTTAATCTAGAGTGGTGTAATCACCATCTATTTGTGAGAGGAGAGAGAAGTACCTTTTATGGTTGAAATTCAAGAAAAGTACCACCAATACATATGAATGTGCACAATTAGGGTATGATCCACATATGTGGGATCATGGAAACCCTAATTATGATAATTGATGAATCTTAATCTTATATGAGGGCTTTAATGATGATGTTTCTCATACATGATGATGTTATGAGTTTAATTCACCATGAGGTGAATAGTAAACCCTAATTCTAGGGTGATGACATGTAATGTGAATAGTAAACCCTAATTCTAGGGTGATGACATGTAATGTGAATAGTGAACCCTAATTGATGAAAATCAGGGAACCTAACTCTTGGAAGAGTAGGAAGGTACAACTTCTTTGAAACGAATTATTTACTGTTATCAGTTGAATTAACTATGCAGGTTCCTATATGAGGATGATCATATCCAGGTAAGGATTATGATACTATATTCATTGAAAGCATGCTTTAGCTTTATGAATAGTGATATATCTTGATGCCTTGTTAGTGGCATCTTATGAGACTGATGGGATGTGAGAGCCATGAGTATCATCAAGGTCATGCTTAACAGATGACTTGTGATGAGATGATTGTGAAATGATAATTGATGTGAGTTAGACTTGTTACATTTAGTATTCTATTTTCATAGCTTCTATGCTAATCATTAATGTTGAGAACATGTATGATGTTAAAAGAATA
Source organism: Alisma plantago-aquatica (assembly GCA_963693085.1). Taxonomy (NCBI): domain Eukaryota; kingdom Viridiplantae; phylum Streptophyta; class Magnoliopsida; order Alismatales; family Alismataceae; genus Alisma; species Alisma plantago-aquatica. The sequence goes on along the minus strand of OY856410.1, from coordinate 600,124,657 downwards.
TTGAAATGTACCTAACTAATCAAGTATAATCATACCATGTAGAGCCCTGATCATATATCCATCATTGTCAGAAAGCAAAATGATGGTGAAATAGGTTTTCCTAAGGGAACTCCTGGATCGCATACTTTTGAGAATGTGGGGAAATATGGATGTGTAAATCCTTACATCCTAGTGTAGGAATTGATGTATATATATCATAATCCATCAACCCTTCACTATATGTTTATGTTGTAACACTCGAGGAAATCCTTATACCGCATCGATTAGAGATAAACAAGAAATCTCTCGATGACGAAGAGAGTACAGAATGCCACTGTAACTCTAAAATAGCGAAGTACCAGATTACCCTGGTGAGCTATATTAGCAGAGACACAAGATGTCCTGCAAGTTATCCTCACTCTGACGGAGGAAGATGAGGTCATAAGAATCTGGCTCTTTTGATGACCTAGGTATGATACCGATGCGACTTAACAGTTGTCGGTTGGTGTATGAGCGGTATACCTCATCTCCGCAGGGCATAATAATGTTTGTAAAATATAATCAACAATGCAGTATATCTGTTAGGATTAACTACGAGATACTTGATTGATGTTACACTGTATAGTACACATGTCCTTCATATTTCTTAAATGATGAACTTCTGCTTATTACCAAACTGATGTTGAATACTTTGAGAGCTTTTATTGCTTATGTTATTCTTTGAACTTCTATATAAAGCTTCTAGTGGAGAGTTATAACTCTCGCTGAGACAATTATTTAAAATTGTCTCACCCCGTAGACTTCAAATTTTTAGGTGGTCGTCGAAGACGGAGGAACCAGCCTACAGGTGACCAAAACCACCAGCAGCAGCACCAGGAGCAGCAGTGAATCTCAGGTGGAGATACTGACTGTCGAGTCATGTTGTTAGATAGTCCTATGTTGTCTCTGTACTCTCAGGTCCTAGGAGTTTGTGTCTGAGATTTTGGTTTTGGCTCTTGAGATTTTTGTATCATGTTGTATATAATTACTCAAGAAGTAATTCAACAGAGATGTAAACAGTTTATCTCCTTTCTATGAAAGAAGTTTTATGGTTTTCAAGATCTTGTCTCAAAAAGTTTTAATTTCCCGTGATTTTTGTCTTTCGCTGTTAATCGAATGCTTCCGCTGAGTTTATATCGTGGTTTATGGAATGAGTTGCCACACAATGTATGTCTCTACAAACCATCCTTCCTACTGTATAGACGTTTACGTGATTCCTTTGTTATGGGTTTGGGAGGAGAAAATTTTGTTTCCACTGCCTTCTCTGCCTCCCCTAAAACCCAACACTAAAGAATAAGGGGTTTAGCCTCACATGATTTATATCATTGAATACATAGAGGAAGAGTGAGAAAATGAGTTAAAAATCATAAGAACTAATGAAAATCCTTGGATAATCCAGTCTAGATGCTCCCCTCTAATTAATACATTGATCTACAACATTCCAATTTCAAATCTACTTCCTAGAGGTTCCTGAATCATCAGGTACACAGTCGTTCATTAGCATCATCTCTTGGGTATGTGCTCTATTGAAATGGGATAGAACGTGATACTCCTTTTTGGTCTATCCCCCCTTAGGTCATAACTGAGGCTTTGGTTGTAATTAAGTCATAGCTGTCAAATTTGTCGTAGTCTTTAATATGCACTGATTTTGCATAGTCAGTACCACCAATAAGAAGTCAGTGTCACTAATTTTGTGGCTGACTCCAAACCCTTAATAATTGTTGGTACAACCGATGAGTAAGTTTGTAGTACCAAGTTGATACCTTTGAGTTATGACTTTCTCTAGAAGAAAAATTCGGTACCAACACTTAGGTTGTCAATGGAACTGAGATATTAAATTCTAGCTTCTTATTCTTTTGGGCATTAAGTCGATAGTACTGAGTACATATTTCAGTATCACAGAACATCCTCTCAATATCACCAAGTGTTATCTCTGTAGCACTAAGATTTTGAGTATTCCCTTTTGGATTTCTCCTAATGTTTGTAGAATCAACTTTTATGTAGATAGAATCGAGTTGTGTTGTAAGTGCTGAAACAAGGAAAAACCAATGTACATCCAAGAAAATCTAATGAATTAACATAATTCGATAAAAAGACTTATAAATTGATGCAATAAAGTTTTACAGACTAGTGATGATAAACAATGTATAAATAATGTCTATATGAAAAATTATGCATGAAATACATGGGAATATAGCATGTGAAAAGTGATAAAAACTCAGTGCAACAACAACAACGAAGAATTAGATAACATCAACAACAAAGGATTAAATAGTACAAAGAAGCTAACTTTTCACCATGTCCCCCCTTGGCCAAGACAATGTGTTTCTCAGCCATGTTTATGGTATGGTCATTGTTCTACATAAGGAAACCAACGCCACACCCCTTATATAATGATCCACTACTAATCATTTACCATAGCATGATGCATTAATGATTGGAAACTAGTGTTGGAAGCGTTGGGACTGTTGTTTGTAGTCAACTTGAACTTGCCATGGAGTGTTGTACTAAAGCAAGGAAGTGGTGGATGATAGACATGCATTAGGAGTGGATGGATAAAAATATCACATGGTAAATGACTTGTATTGACATTTCAATTCTAGTTATTCACTTTGGATAAAGTAGATATTCCAGTGATGGTCATGGGACTATGTAAACATTAAAGATTAGAATGTTGAACCATTCAGAAGAAAGAATAAACTTGATAGAATAGGCAAGAAGCAATATCTTAGTAAATCTAAGCACGTATAGAAATTACATAGCTTTCAACAAAATAGATCCTTTTTAATGACTTAGATAGTTTTTAGGATATTTCTAGACCATATGTTGTTGAATCTTAATGACCATGTCTATAGGAGTAGTTTGAAGCTAGAATTTACTCCTACCCAAAATGTTAGACAATTCATGTGTAAAGACACATGAAGAAATGAACATGTAAATTTTTTTATTTCTTGATTAATTAAAGAGAAGTATTAGTTGATAAAAAAAGTCACATTAGTCTACAATTATTTTTTTGCATAAGGTACTTTATTATTCTAGTCTTCTCCCTGAGAATGATAAATCTGAGATGATTTTTTGGAAAACAATAAAGAGATTAAACATAATAGTTTTTAGGTTTATAATCTTAAAATGAATATATTGAGCCCCACAAAGAATACAATACAGAAATTCACATACGAAAACCCATGGAGAATGAAATGAATTTGGAGGTGGTTGACTTTAAAATTAATGAAAGAAAGATGGGGTATTGTTTTCTTTAGATGTTGTCAAACTATGTCCAATGTTGCATAGAACTCAAGATGACCACTAATATTAGAAAAATGAAGCCTTTATAAGTACATATAGTATCTAGAATTAGGTGATACTGTACATACCCACATGGTTAATCATGATTATTGCATCCTCAAAGAAACACAAGGAATTAGTATGTTAATTAGTCAAACGAGGTAAATCATCAATATGAAAACTGTGTGTTGGAACCAAAATTGAATACCACATCAACCATTCATCATGCCTCTAGACCTAAAATGTATCAATTTCACTATCTAGTCTAAACTTCCCTCTTTTTAGTTCTACTAAATTCCAATTTGTTGACCCCACCGTGATCATCAAAATTTGATTATTCATCCTAAAGAAATGCATTTAGTTTCTTAACATCAAGTAATATATGTGTTCAAAGTTTGATTGCTTGATCCAAAAGGTGTGGTTACTTACACACCTGTATGGATTCACCATTTGACTGGGGGAGCTAATCTCTTTTTGGCATTCATAGTTGTGTAAGTTCCTAGGAGAAGCAATCCCATGAAGAAAAAAAATGAAAGATGATTTCCCGAAGAAGTTGAAACCAAGATGGAGGTTAAGTATAAATAATATCGTCAAAATGATAATAGAGGTAGGTATTTATATACCTGTGATTAAGAATAGTATTTTCAGTAGTCAAGAATTTCATAAAGCTAACCCTTTTGATTATCATATACTACACATGCAATAAAATAATTTTTTCCTACAAAGGCATACGGAACACAGGACCATGGATCTTCCACAATGTAGGGAAAATGCAAATCCATGTATATATGTGACCACTAACCTAGAGATATAACGATGAATCGTATCCTTGTCCATCACTTTAGACAACTGAGGTAGGGATAGAACAATGACTATGTATATGTTTGTTTATGATAATAATAAATAAATTTTGTTGAACACATCATATCATAAAATTAAATATAGTTATTTCTCATGTAATTTTGCCATTTCATTATTTGTAGTTAGCTAAACCTATTGTCACTCATATTTGTAACTATTGCACACCACCACTAACGTAAAACTTATAGTCCATAAAATTAGAATATGTGAACTAAACTACTACTCCATGTTGTGAAAAAAATTCATAATCAAGTTTGCCAGGACATGATTATATGAAATAATAAAAGTAATGTGGGAAGGAATTCAAGGAACCATCTCAAAATCATGGCCTACATTGCCACATTTTTTACTTCTTTACTTCTCCTAAGTTCCTTGTCAAATTCCATCCCTTTCCTATAAAGCTGCAATGACATTTATTTAAAATGACACTGAAACAAAAGATACATGCTCTATAGAGTAAATTGACAAATACATGTGCATTTCAAAGTCAAACACGAGAACCATCCTCATCAATCAAATTTATTGATTTATTTGGGAAAAAGCTATCATTACTGTAACAAAATAGAAAAGTTTTAATGGAGACTACAATAAGTGACATTTCCATATAGAGAAACACATCATGCGTCTCATGATAGTCATTCAAATTATGCATAACAACATGTTGGTTTCATCTATCCAAAGATAGAAAACCATAAGACAACAAGGATGTCTATTACGAGGATAGCTAATTTATTGAGACAAGTGGGCATGAATTATCAAAGATTCATTTATATAATATAGTTTATGATTAATCTCATACTACTATTAAATAACCCTCAAAATATGTATTTTTTCATTAACTATTGATTTTGGAATATAGATTGTGGAATCATTCATGAGAAAGATCAAACATAATTTGTGACAACATGTCCCCAAGATGTTGAGTCTAAGTTGGAGGTTAGGGATAAAGAGTTTGCCCAAAAACAATAATGTATGAAGGTAATCAATATATTTATATACCTCTAATTTGTAGTACTTATTCACCAGTCAAGAATTGCAAACAGGTAACCTTTTTTATAATCATTAACTACACCATCAATAAAAGCTCTTTCCCGTACAAAAGCCTATGCAACATTGGACCATGGATCTTCCACAATGTTGGCAAAATACAAATTAATGTCTAATTGTAACTACTTAGATAAGTATAGAGCAATGATTCACATTTATTCTCAATGTCTTGTAGAAAACTAAGCTAGAGATAGAACAATGACTTTGCATATGTCCATCTATGACTAGAAAAAATATATATTGTGAAATATGTCCTATTTCAAAATTGAATATAGTTATTTCTCATGTAATTTGGTCACTTTAGTTAGTAGCAGTTACCTATCCTATTTATTAACACCCAAATTTAGGTACATATGATAAGTATTTGTCTATAGTTTTTTGCATCTATTAGCCTTAATATCCCAAAAGTAACACTAGATACTAAGTGTTTTGTAATTTGTATCCTTATGAAAATATAATTGATCAATTAGCCAATATTGTGACTTGCATGCACAAAATTCAAGAAAACATTGATTCTCGAATTCATCCTGACAAATTCAACCACATTCCTATGAAATCAGTCGAATTCATCCCCTCCTTTTTGAAATATAACACATTATTGCTCCTTCGACTTTTTTCACTCAAAAGACAGCTGAAAGGAAATCTTGTCGTGGTGTATTCCAATGGAACCAACCGAAGGATTCTCCTGAAGGTCTCTTTTGATTGTGTCTTCTAGTAGTCTATCATGATGGAATGTCTTCTTATGGTCTAGCCCAGAGGTCATAATTGAAGGCTAGGAAACCACTTAAAGGGGAACTTCCACAAATGCCTTTTGAATATCATTTCCTCCCATCATCGATCTTTGTCCTTCAGAAGAGAGTTGGAGGTCCTTATTTTGAACGTCGTCTTCCAATGGTCTAGTTTCTAAAGAACACTTTTGAAAGTATCTTATAATGGAACCTACTGAAGGTCGATTTCTGATGGTTGATGCACCTTCTGATGGTCCATTCCATTCAACTTCAAAAAAATTGAATGATCCAATATGATAGAATTCCCCAAAATTCAACCAAATTCATTTCCACTCACATATACGATCTGACTACCCCTATAAACACCTACCCCTTGGTACCTAGAAAAGGGTTTTGTTCGGTCTTTTTTGAGTGACTTCTACATCTCTGACCTTCGTTACTAGAGATCCATCCTAGATCTCCAAGGCCTAAGAGGGATAAAGGCCTTATCCTACACCCATTCCTTCAATTTTTTTCCATCTACCATTGCTTTCCTATAATCTTCCACCTCCATTAATCACCATTGATCTATTTCCTACACTATCCACCTCCATACACCCATCCAAGTTATTTATAGGGTGAAATCAAGAAGAAAGGAGGCCAACAAGTTCAGAAGATCAAGGAAAACCCCAAGGATGACATCCAACCCATTTGGTTGCTAGGGGAGAGAGCAACCTCTCTTCCTTGGGCTAAATCTCTTCTTCCTACCTTTATTCTACAAATATTTGTAGTTCCTATAGAAACAATGTATTTCCATCTTTTCTTGGTGCCTTTTATACTTTTCCATGGCTAGTTGAGCTCCTTCTTGTCTATGTAGCACGCTTTGGGCATGATTTATGTACTTTTTTCTTATGGAAGTAGTTTTCTTCTAGATCTGGCATGTTTTCTGTAATTCCTTATCTATTGGTTTGTGATTGTGGATTTGTTTGATCTCTTTCTTGTTTTAGTCGAATCTGAGGGGAGGAGTTCCAAGGGAGGATATGTCTAGAACACAATCAGAGAGATCTGACCTCATACTATGAATTTGACAACATTCAAGGCAATTCAACCACATTGACCCGAATGTAAGTGATTTCATCTAAATGTGATCACATCCACAACCTATTATATGCAAATCATCTAATGACCCTAACATCTTGAGATATTCTCAACCCGAGAGGGTATCCAACATATTCATGGGTGTTGGTATGTGATCCTCAAGAGAGGTTTTAGATCATTGATGGTGTTTTAATACTAATGTGCAGGAGTGAGTGGGATGACCGTTATAGGAGTAGCTACAACATTTACTCAATGCTTGGATGATATTTGCTTGCCAGGGAGTTTAAGGGTTGTCTATGAATGAGTATGGGTGCATAGACTGCCCAAAACTTGTGGATGCATAGAAAGGAACTTTTTCCTTTGATTAGTAGGATTTGACAAAATCTATTTCTTCATTTCACTTTTTGCTATTGTCCTCTATTTTTCTATAGGCATGTCAGTTCCTTGCATATATCAACTCCCAAATGTTACTTAACTGACTATGAACTGGATCTTAGGTGTTTAAATGTCCCCACATCCATGTGTTTGACCATGTATATCTACTTAGACCCCATATTGAGTTGTGGGTGGCCTGAAGCTATCTGGAAATTAATTTGAAGTCCAATCTTTCTTAATATAATTCCATTTTCGATGTGTGATTTAGGTTGATCAACTTATGGCATCATTGTCTGAAACATGGTTTTATTATGTTTACACCCCCAAGGATTTTGTTCTGTTACAATAAGATTGTATATATATACGCATAGTTCTTCTTTTATTATAAAAATACTTGTCGATACATATTGATACACTTTTCCCTTTCTTTCTTTATTTTTGATATACAACCATGGATCTAGCCTCTGCAAGGTAGATCATACTATATACATGTCCTCCTAAATTTTTCCACAACTATGATTGTTGGAAAATAATTGAAAGTCAATCACTCCAACTATTTGACCTATATTCGCCCCTATCATTATCATATGTAGACACTCCTACAACAGAGAGTGTTGATCATCCCTCCTCATCCGCTTTACTATGAGATCAAGTATTGATCGGCGTAGTTTCACTAGAAAGACAAAGTGTTATTGCACTCATGTCTTCCTTAGCACCTCATCTCCAAGACAAAACGAATTCATTTCAGGAGTTGCTTAAAAGATAGGATCATCAACTCCAAGTAGCCTCCAAGATCACAAACTATAATAGAAATATGCTTCTATATATTGAACAAGTTCTATCCAAGCATAACAGTTTAATATAATGGAGTTCCAATAGTAGTGCATGGTGGAATTGGCATACCTTGAAAGAATGTTTGAATAATTCTAGTAACTTCATAATGACAATGTTGAATGTGGAAGAAGACTTCAAAAACTCATCAATTTAGTTATCATGTGATTCCAAATGTCAGAGCATAATCATGAAGACCTTAATCATCAAGACCACTTGGTTGACCCTGATGTGGAACTTATCTCACCATCTGGTATGTGCTGCCACTAGAATAACCAGTTATTTTTTGTGAACACTCATCCATCCATGGAATTCCTTCATATTGTCTAGATTATTCAGTTGAGCAACCAATGGAGAGCACATATCATCTACATGGAGGGTTCAATTATGATCACTTTTGTTCTCCTAAGGGAAGCCAACAAACCTCACAATACGAGAGACAGTTTGAGCAGCCTAAATGAACCTTTATTACAAACCAAGGTGATACCTCTTGCATGGAGACTTCTCAATTTGTTTCAATCAACATATCTACTATGGTATGGAGTAATTTATTTGAGGAGAATGACAATGAATTTTTAGTCTGGGGAGGTGAGTATATTAGCGATGACAAACTAGAGATGTGTGGGCCAACATTCACCCTCATCCCACTACAACGTTTGGTCAACATGGAAGGAGTTGGATGTATAATTCATCACAACATGACTGTAGAACATTATGATGACCCAGACCCCACTAAAAATGACAAGCTTGGGTGATGGAACATCAACTGGATTCAACTATAAATATCAATTAGGGTTTTTAGTTCTTCAATAATTAATCTTTAGATCATCCACCATCAAATTTGAAGATGGAAACATCCATCTCACCTTGTGTTGACATATCTAGGCATACACATTCAAACACTTAAATTTAGAGGAACACAATCAATTTAGTGTTGATGACTTCACCTTCATGCAGTTCAAGATTATTTCAGTATAAGGATCACTCGACCACATCATGCAACAACAACTCACTAGCTTAGGATCGGGATGCAAATTGTCTATTTTGCAAGACAGTCTCCACCAACAATATGTAGGTAACCCAGAACCCAATGCTAAGGATTTGGTATAAGAGTGTAGGGATTATGGGGCAGCCAAAACCTCTTCCATACGAAATCTTCTTTCTTAATCTTTGCATAATTAAATTTGTTTAGAAAAATTAGCCTAAATTTTATCTTTCCTCTAATAATTTAGGTTTAAATTTAATTTTGTGCATCATTTAAATATTCTTTATTATATTGAATGCATGCATTTCTTCTATTTCATAAAGATGGATACTGTTATCCAACTTTCAAATTAGAAATATTTATTAGAACATGATGAAAATCAAGTTTTAATTCTTCCCCTATTTTAATCGACACATTTCAATGTACAAACTGATTGAATTCAACTGCACTTAGTTCAATTTGATTATATTTGATTGGATATTTTTGTACCCCTCCTTCCGACAAACTGATAATGAATCGTTCTCCTTTGAACGTTTGACCAACTTTCTTTAGTTTCCATGGCCCACTTTTTCTAATTTTCTGACATGGATTAGAGTTTTTCTCTGATAGATCCTCAAGTTGGGTTTTCACAAGGCAAATTCGAATGAATTCAACAGAATTTGGTCAAATTGATCCTTTAGTTTTTGTCCACATTTTTTTGCACCTTTTCTCACATGGTCAATGATCAGACTAAAGCACTAATAGTTGCTAGACCCTGATAGACTAACATGTGTCATACTAGAGTTGTTAGATCGACAATTGTCAGTCACTTTTGATTGTTTTTCTATCAAATCTATCCTCAAAATGGTTCCTCATGAATTCACTCGAATTCAACCCCAAGGGTCAGCCTGGCGCATATACAAGAAGAAGGTTTTTGGTTGAATGATTTAATCCAACCTTAGATTCCTTTCTTTGTTTTATGTGTTCAAATCCTAGATTTCTCTACCCTCCCTAGCCACTCTTGTGACCTGACAACACCCCTCACGTGCCTCTTCGGAGCTACGTGATAGGTAGACCTACATCCATCTTGTGTACAACCATCGCAACACTACAATAAACCACCACATTGCCTCGCCATTATTGCATGCACTTGCAGTGCCTCCCTTCATTGCACAATAGCATCAGACCCCATTTTTTGTTCCGTATGTAGCGCACAAAGCAACAGGTTCTCTACTCGTCAGCTTGCTACAGTTGTAGCACGTGCCGAACCATCACAGCCTCAACATTATGCCTTGGCATGCATCATAGATGTAGGTCACCTAGATGCCATATTGTTGTCATGAGAACCATATGTCCACCATTACCACATCATTATGACACCAACGTCATACAACATCAGTGTAGCACATGCATGTCGCCGTCTTACCTTTCACTACATCACCACAATAGGACACCATCAAATTCACCAAAGTCACATCAGCCTACTGATTACATCAATTTGATAGAAGTTGACCCAATTAGGCTACATCCACTTCTGATAAGAGACTAAAGTTCACCATCTTTTCAACCAAATTCAATCCAATTTGGTCAAACTCAACCGCAATAGGAGACTTGTCTTCATTGTGACTGGACTTAATTTGATCTAGTTTGGTTGAACTCCTTCCTCCTCCATTGCGACTAATTTCTCTCTCTTCCATAGCAGCATGGACACCATGTGGAGCGTATTGAAGAGGCTCAAGAGGAGTGTTTCAAAGAGGAAGGGAGAAGGAATTTCATCTACATTGACACCACAATCATGCCAATGTAGCCCAACTGCTACCTACCACACACCTTGCAATCTGCAAACCCGTTGTATGAGGATGGAACTCACGCTCACCGTCAATAGATTTTGGGTTGCATGAATCTAATCCCAACTACCAATGTGTCTCAACCATGCCTATGAACACTAGTAGTAGTGAGTCAGGTTATGATGTAGAGGAGGTCTCTAATGAAGTGTGGTCTCGGTCACATCATGAATCAGGATTGCACATAGAAATAGAACACAATATGAGCTCATCAAGATGGATTTCAATATTCATCTATAACATACCTCCAGCAAGATTCTACAGAGCGAGCAACATCTGTTCACCGGTCTTCTTCATCATGAGACTCTACCACAGCCGACAAACCACCCATCAGCTCCTCCTATGGATCCTAGGATATCATTCCTCCTACATTCCACACTTAAGTACAAAAGATGAGGTTTGATGGATTGGGCTAGGAAGGGTGAAAACTCGTCAGCGTGAGGTGTGTCTACCATGTCACCATTGTCTCCCCCAAGATCCATGATGAGGTATACCAACACCTAGTGGTTTTCGGCCTCAACGTCCTTGCATATACTGACTACAAGGTGTATTGTAGACTCACTTACAAGTTCTATGCTACAGTTGACATTCCAAAGGATGTGCACTATGACATGCTTCCTTCTGCATGTTGAACCAAAGCCAGAGGGTCACTAGGGATTAGCTGATTGGTTATTTTTCATAGTCTATTTGTGACTATGATGAGATGTCTAAAGGCATCTAGAGACAAGAGATAGTGACTTCAATGAACAATGTTAATATATATTAATTATATAGAGCTTTATTATATTTTGAAATTTCTATATGCTACTGGACCTCTATGTAATTTCTCTAGGTTATCTTATTAATAGAAGTGAGAGGGCACATTGCTCCACTCTACATGCTACATTGGTGTACCCTATCTTTCTTGTTCACATGGTACTAGAGAAACAAGATCCAAGCAAAGCATAGCCTTCCCTAACCCTAACCAACGGGGCAAGCCAGTATCGCTGGGTAGCGGTTGGCCACCGAGTAGCAGTAGGCATCGTTGCCGATAGCAATAGGACATCGGGCAGCAGCTGTGTCGTTGGCAACCCACCACCAACAGCCTGCCGTCGCTGAAGGCCCATCACCGTCATCCAAGCAGCCGCCAGGAAGCTTTTTTGCGGGTAGATTTTCACCGGGTGAGGGGCCAAACACGGTTGATTCTTGACCAAAAGGCATAGACTCCTTCAACCTCACCAACGGCCTTCTAAAAGTGCAAATCAAGAAGTGCACATCTATTTAGAGAATTCGTAATGACATCTCCTCCATGTGTGATTAGGAAATACTCACTTTGAGGTTGTTGATGCATCAGAAATGTATCATCTCATCCATATTTTGGTGATGTGTATCTCTCCATCACTCTCTTCCATAATGTGACGTGTATTTTTTTGTCACTCAGTTTCTCTCTTGACGTGTATCATCCTATCATTCTATTTTCTATTTAGATCAAGGAGGACATCAGGGCATCTACAATCTACAACGAGATGTCACATATTCCATCCATCAAGATGTATGAGAAGAATTATCTCTTGTGGATGAATGTTGTTCATACAGTGCAGGAATCCTGAGATAAGGCAAAACATGCTGATTTTGATCCTTCTACTTATACTGGAAAAGGCTATGTTGAATGGAAGCATCATAATAGTTTGGTGAAGACATGTCTATGGGGGAGCATGGCATGTTCTACACTACTTCCAAAGAGATATGGGACAAAGTAATCAAACATTACTCACAAGAAAAGAATGTTTTTCATCAGTTTATGATATACCATCGTCTATTTACAGAACGACAGAGAGATAAGCCTTTGGAAGAGTATTCTAGAGTCATCCATGCTATTGATTAAGAACTAAGCTTTTATCTTCCAGTGACTATAACAGAACTAGACAAAGACAAATATGACTTGATTACAGACAAAAATTCTTATTTGTCCTAAGTTCTTCATTCAGTTCATCCCGCAGTGTTATGCTGGCTTCTAACAACTTTCCAGCTTGGAAGAAGCTTACTTGAGGATTTTACAATCAAATTTTGAACATGTTGATCCTACACCCATCCTGTCTCATGGAGATTCTCATTCATCTATAGCCATTGTAGTTAGAGGAAGTCAAATAGGTATAGGATGAGGATGTGGCACACATCCTAAGTTCACTTTCTATGACAAACCTGGACACAAAGTTGAGAAATGTTGGAAGAAGCATGGCAGACCTATTGCACCACCTGTGGGGGAAGTAAACTATGTTGGCACTACTAAGTTTTCTAAGCCTCCTACTTTGAGTTTGAGATCTTCTAGCATCACAATCACCAAGGAGGAATATAATAGATTTATCCTGGAAACCAAGCATTTGAGTTTGGGATCATTTTCTTCTTCAGCAAACCTAGAATCTACCACTGGTAATCAGGCTACCTCATTACTGGCTTCTGGCTCAAATTCTTCATGGGTGGTTGTCTCTGGAGCGTCACAACATGAGTGGTATGAGGAGACTACATTCCATTAACTCACATATTCCTCACCAATCTGTGACGATATAAGATGGTTTAGTAAGGAGAGTGTTAGCTAGTGGATCTATTTCTATAACTTCTAGAATTGATCTTAATTATGTCCTTACATTTCCATTTAATCTTCTTTTTATTGCAAATTTGATTGATACTATGAAATGTGCAGTGGCATTTGGACCTTCTTGTTTTTTATTATAGGATTTCAAGAGTATGAGGAGGATTGGTGGGGGGCCTAGGAAAGGTGATCTCTACCTCTTCCATGGGGAAAGTTTGCCTCGCCAAGTATATGCTCCTTCTCATATCATTTTGAGTAGTTCTTCCTTACTGTGGCACTATAGATATGGACATCCTTCATTGGACATCTTGAAAAAGTTAGAACCTAAGTTATCCCAAGTGTCTTCATTAGAGTGTCATACATGTCAATTGGGGAAGCATCATAGAATGTATTATCCCAGATGTGTCAATAAATGGTCTTCTTGTCCCTTTGAGTTAGTCTACAATGATATTTGGGATCGTGTAAAACACAACAACTATAATGGTTTTCACTATTTTATTTCCTTTATGGATGGTTTTTCTCGCATTACATGGATTTATTTGTTGAAGAATCAAGAGACTGTGTAATCCATTGTCAAGCATTTTCATGAAGAAATAAAAGTCTAATTTGATAGCAATATTAAAATTCTTTAATCTGATAATGCCTTGGAATATGTTCAAACTGCTATAGCTAGTTTTTGTAGCTCTATTAGGATGATACATTGTATGTCCTATCCTCACACCCCTCAACAAAATGGGGTAGCTAAGAGGAAAAATAATCACCTTCTTGATATTTCTTGGACAATTATGTTTCAATCCAATGTTCCTAAAAGATTCTGGTTTGATGTTTTACTTATTGCCTATTTCCTTATTAACAAGAAGCCATCTTCTGTGCTTCAAGGACGTACTCCATTCTCCGTCTGACGTCCCAAGAATCAGCCTTTTCTTGTTCCCCTTAGAGTGTTTGGTTGTATTTCCTTTGTCCAAAATTTTGATCCTAAGGCTAATAAATTATCCCCTAGGTCGATTAGGACTCTTTTTCTTGGGTACTCCAACACTAGAAAAGGGTACAAGTGTTACTGTCTCAGTCTCCGCCATATGTTTGTGCCTAGGGATGTAACTTTTCATGACTCCACTCCATATTTCTCTCGTGTTCCCATTAAGGGGGAGCAATTGTGTGAGAGTGCCACCATCAAGCATTAGTGAGAGAGTGCCACCAACACATCAGAGTGTGAGAGTGCCACCTATCGTTCCTAACTATATTGTAGTTCAAGAAGATCAGCCAACATATGGTACCTTAATTTAGCAATATTCACATGTTTCTAGCAGACGAGGAAGAAGAGATCTAGAGGAGGTAGTGACTCCAGTCTCTGAGCCTTCCCCATCTCCCTCTACTCAAGAGACTCTTGAAGACCCATCTAACCTTAATGTTCCCATTATTGTCAGTAGAGGTACTCATTCCTGTATTGTTCAACATCCTATTTCAAGTGTGTTTTGTTTGTCAAAATTACCTAAGCAAGCATGTTCCTTCACTCTTGGGATTGATTTTATGGTCATTCTAAGAAATCATCTTGATGATATGAATGATAGTGGCTGGAAATAGGCAATGCAAATGGAAATGTTTTCTCTTCTACAAAACAACACCTGGGAACTTATTAACTTACCTCCAGATAAAAATGTTGTGGGATGCAGATGGATATACACAGTGAAACATGACCCATATGGTTCAGTTGATAGATTGAAGGCTACACTAGTGGAAAAAGGTTACACTCAGACATATGGGGTTGATTTTTTTCAGACCTTTTCACTCTGGCTCATCTGAATTTAGTACGGATTCTTATTTCTCTGGATTTCAGCTTGATGTCAAGAAGTCCTTTCTTCATGGTGATCTACAGGAAGAGGTGTACATGGAAGAAGCTCCTGGTTTTGTTGCTCAAGGGGGGTGTCATAAGGTGTGTAGATTGAAGAAATCCATCTATGGGTTGAAACAATCTCATAGAGCTTGGTTTCATAAGTTCATTGATGTTGTACTAAAGATGGGATTTTCTCATTCTATGATTGATCACTCCTTATTCTATTCTAGATCTCATGTTGGATCTATTATTATTGTTGTAAATGTTGATGATATAGTTATCACCAACAGTGATTCTATAGGCATATACATGTGAAAGAAGGATTGCAAGGGCATTTTCATACAAAGGATCAGGGCAAACAGAGGTATTTTCTGAGCATTGAAGTACTTAGATCTCATGCATGTACTAATTTGTCTCAGAGAAAATATATGTTGGATTTACTATAGAAAGAAGGTATGAGTGAGTCTAAGGTTGTGTCTACTCTTATGGATTATCATGTGAAGGAGACGACTGGTGATATTGATTATCCATATCAATGATATTATAGGAAAATTGTTGGTAAACTGATATATGTGATAGTTACTCACCTTGACATTTCCTTTGTTGTAGGAGTGGTGAGTCAGCATATGAGCTCACCACAGAAGTCACATTGGACAATAGTTTTCTGTATTATGAGATATATGAAAGATGCACCTGCTAAAGGGATCACCTATTATAGACCCAAGACCCTTATGTCTACTCTTGTTCGTACATTCAATGTAGATGTAGATTGGGCTGGTAATCTGGATGATAGGAGGTCTACTACTAGATAATGCATATTTCTAGGAAATCACTTTGTCACATAGAAAAGCAAAAAGTAGAATGTTGTGGCAAGATCTAGCATGGAAGTTGATTATCGAGCAATGGCTCATGCCTGTTGTGAGTTACAATGGGTTCAATTTGTGCTTTCTGAATTTAAGATTCCTATGTTGTCTCCCATAGAGATCAGATGAGAAAATAAACTTGCAATCTATATTTCCAAGAATCCAGTCTTCCATAAACTCACAAAGCACATAGAGGTTGATTGTCACTTCATCAAAGATCAGATCAAAAATGTTACTTTTTGACTCCGCACGTCAAATTCGAAGATCAACTTGCATATGTTCTCACAAAGCCATTGAATCTAGTAGCATTTTGGAATTTTTGCAAACAAGTTGTGCATACACAATGTGTACGCTCTAGATTGAGGGGGAGTGTTAATATATCTTATTTATATTCATCTTTATTATATTTTGTAATTAATAGATATTTTTGGACCTCTATGTAATTTCTCTGGGTTCTCTTATTTATAAAACAAATAGGTCACATTGATCCTCTCTACATGTTGCATTGCAACACCCTATATTTCTTGTTCACACCCATCAAGCCTGGAAGATACTAACTGGGATAGAGACATTCACCCCCAGCATAACAAAGTATACAGACATCCACAACCCAGGGTGTAAAATCATCATCTTTACTAAATAATCATGGTAAACAAAATCACAAATGTGTAGTAGCAAAATTTTAAACTTTGACTATATTCAATTGTATAAAGAGTACTTTACAAAATTTAACAAAAGGGTGTACATATTTATACAAAACAACATGATCTAGGTAGACGAAGACTAAAACCAAATCAATATTGTCTCCAAGGAAAAACAACTTATAATATATAGGCAGCTATGTCCAATCTAGTAAGTTGAACTCATTTCTCTTAGTCTTAGGTAGGGTCACCAAGCTTCAACTGTGCACTTTGATCCTATACCTGGTTGGTTGGGATCACCCAGCAAGAGAGAGATAAAAGTATGTGTTAATAAAATGGATAAGGAACATAATAATGCACAACATTACATAATAAAATATTTCACTATATTGAGAGATTTCAAGAGAATGAGACAAATAATCAAATAAGAAATAGAAGAACTACCATAGTTTAATTAACAACAAATCACATAGCATGAATAATATTATGACACAAAATCATATCAATGTAGGGTGAGGCACCTATCGGACCTACATCAAGAGAAGAGGGGAACATGCACATCCCAAACCTCAAATATATATAATGTGGCAGGGGGACTAAAACCACAGTCCTGGCAGGAGGACTAAAACCTCAGTGCCTTTATAAAGTAGAAGGGGGACTAAAACCCCAGTGCCCTATGGGTGGTTTGTACTCATGTACACTACATTGTCATTTGGGCAAAAATACATCATGTGAAATAGTTCACTTGGCAGTGGAGATAATATAGATTACATTGCATCATAGCATTGGGGAATAAAACCCATGAATTAAATCAAGTAAATGAATGGGCCAACATGGGCCATAGCATTATTCAAATAATCCAAATAAATGAGCCACATTGGCAATATAAGTTTCAAGTAAATAAAGAGCCAATAAAGGCAATAGAAGGATATCAAGGCTAGCACATTGTGATTGTAGGGTTGGATAAAAGCCCAACTGAGGAATAGTTTAATTGCACATTCTCACATGAGCATTATTATTCATTCATAAATATACATCACATACATAATTAGGGGTCACAAACACAAATAGGTGTCACATACACAAATAGGCTCTGCATACCTTATTGAAGATTCACATAACCATCATTATCACCAATTAAATTGTATCCAAGATCATTTTCCCTAGTTACAAATATTTCACATGAATTAGTATTTGTTAAGCATAAAGTATAAAGGAAATACCCATTTTAGACCTCATTCAAAAGTCACTAATTTAGCACTAAAAACTAGTACCAAATGCTCACTTAGGTTTGTTGATTAAGAAAAAATGTATTCATCAAAATTGGAGTTAGGATGCATTAGTTATCATTTTTAGAATATTTAACATACTTAAAGTTGCATTCAAGGAAAACATCTAAAAATTAAATAGAGTTATGACTCAAAAATTAGGAATTCAGATTATACGTGAAAAATCCTTTCCAATGCCTATTTATTTGCATTTTTCTAAGCAAGGACCAATTTACTATGAATTAAGTAAGTTGGACCAATCAGATTGCAAGAAAATGCCACATAGGCTAAATCATTGCGCAAAGGAAAATATCAAAAAGGAAAAACTAACCTTGGCATTAAAGAAGGAAAGTATAGGTGTACGGGGACAAAACCATAAAAAGCCCGTGGACCATCTTCTTCCTCTCATGCAAGCCATGGCCCCGGAGGAGAAGCTTGCCCGATTGGGTGCTCTCTCGATACTCGACCAAATCGGACGTATAGGTACTCGAAATGAAGCCCAAGGTGAGAGAAACTCATTGGTGTGCTTTATTGGGGTGTGGCTATCATTAAGTATCTAGGAAAGGGCCACAAGATATGGAAGAAGGTGGAGGTGGTGGTGGCTAACTATGGAGGATACAGGAAAATTAGCAACTAGAAAAGCTTGCAATGGGGCCGAAGGAGGTGTGGTAGATGGTATCTATAGGTGAGGAACTGCAAAGCACTGGGATGATGGTGGAGGTGAGAATACACGACTGACACCTTTGGGCATTTCAGCCATAGTGCACGGGAGCCGACGAGCCATGGCTCAAACTGAGTGGCTCGAGGAGACGCAGCTAACGCGACTTAAATCTCATAAAATGGTGGAGAGGAGAGGGAGAACGAGGTGGAGGATCCTAGGCGTCATCTTGGTCGGTGGGTTGGAGGTTGAAGATGACACCAGATCCATTGGATCGAGATCTAACGGGGGCTAGGTGCGTGACACACGAAATAAATGGAATAAATACAAATCGATTGATATCCTATAGTTACACTATATGGGAACTTGTAAAATCCATTTGAAGGGTCAAACGAAGTCCAAATGACCTCAAATTTTACCATAGGTTTATGAAAACACCTAGAATGATGCTATGCATTTACTTTTTCATTTTACCTGATATAAGGTCCCTAATAAATTTATTTCCCATTAACATATATATTAGTGTATGATTTGAGTAAATTAATGTGAAGAGGCATTATGATAATTTTTCTTGTTGTACTTTTGAGATAGGTCAACCAAGAGTCGTTCCCTGTTGTATTAATTACATTTCATTATTCTATTCACTCATAAGGAGAGAGAAAAATAATGGTGGTTATTCATTCTCATAACTTAATTCAAATACACATTATTACTCAAATCTTACCCAAAAACATATTAGACCTCCAAATTAACATTAGCTACTAATTATCTATCATAAATGGCCATATTGCATAATTAGTCCTCAACTATCACATTAGATGGGTTATTTGTGCAAAACCCCCTACATTATCATAAATGTGGATAGATTGTAAATTACATCCTCAAGAAAGGCTCAATTTCAATATTGAGGCCAAAGAAGACTCAAAAGGATGGTAAGTTTATAAAAGGGTCCAAAAGGACTAGAAAGCAAGTAAAAGCTCAAAATTGGATAAATTGCTGAACGGATCCTGAGATTTAGTCTGTTACCACACTCTACCCCTTAAAGAGGATTTCATCCCTGAAATCACAACAAGAGAGAAGAGAGAGGGTGAGTGTGTAACATCCCAACATTAGGTAACTAGATGTTACTTCAAATCTATGATACTACACAAGCTCTATATATAAGCCAAGTCTCATTAAGGTTTCCATCATACATATTACCTTTTATGAAACCTAATATAATTAACATGTTTGGTTTATAAGCATAATCTTCATCATGAAAAAGCATCATCATTATTATACCATTACTTGTGCCATATTTTACTCACATTGTTGTAACAAGGATCACATCTCAACATTATGTACCAAAATATATGTATTTCCCTTATAAGGGTTTTAAACACAATTAGGGTTTACTAAGCAAATCTCAACATTAATTAATGTATTACGTCACAAACCTTAATAACTTGATTTCATTTTCCACTATCATTATATTACCATCATATGGAATTATCATGCAAGAAAAGATAATATTATCCAACAAGTTATTAAGTCTATAATGATCCCAAATAATGTCACATAGATTATTTATCATTATATCACATGTTGTCACATTATCTTTCATAATCATGTTAGTGACATTATTAATCATTTTCTCCTAGTACACTACATAACATCACATTAGGCCTTAATGTACGACCATGTGTATCCAATTACCCATAATCATATTTGAGTCATCATATGCATTTTACTGAATAAGATGGAACACATTAAACATTAATGAATTGATTCATATACTAAATCATGATAAGGTGATTAATGAGATGTATATTAAACAACAGGGTGATATGCCTTACATATATTGATAACATGGTCTCAAATATAATTAGGTGATTGTAATCCATCTATATATACCAAAGTATATTATGTGAGGATGACACCTAAGTCACTAATGTATCATGAAGGCATCAAAGATGTATATATATGTATATATTGTTAGGGATAGATGATTACACAATAGGGTTTGGATCAACATGACCATTATAGGTTATACATCCTTAGCATGTATGAGTTCCAATATCTTACTAACCATACTATTAGGGTGACATGATCAACATTAAGTGTATCAAGAATATTTTGAGGTTTAAGCATATGAACTATCCCTTATATGACTTATTATGTATTCATATAAACAAATAAGATGAATTATAATTATATTTTTGTCTAGCACTAACCATATGAACATGCTAACCTCTTATCTAAGGAGTTAGGGTTTTCCAAAACATAGTAACTTGATTTTTAATGTATTAAGGGACTCCACCCCGTTAAAGAGGATTTTGTCCATGAAATCAAAAACTCCAAAATCTAACAAGGTATCACTATCATGTCTACCACTATTACTCCATTCTTATAGGGTTGATTTATCAAGGCAATATAAAATAGAGGTAAGACTATGTATAGGATCCAACACTTAGTTTTCTTACTAGACACCAAACTTCAAAGTCTAACATAGGGTAGGCTATTCCCAAACAAAGAAATCTAAGGCTCAAATAAGGAACTTATGGAAGCATAAGGTGATTCTACATGATTAACCAAAACATCATATACTAGGTTGAAAAGGTTACTCAACAATAAGATAATTTGTCTAAAGGTATGCTATTTTGGGATAGTTAGTGTCATCTCAGGCTAGGTCGATGTCATATGGATCTGGGAGTCCTTGTAAGACAATCTAGTGGTGCGAAGGAAAATATTGCTAGCCCCCAGACCCTGACCCCTTTCTAGACACCTTTTCTTTCAACTAATGCCCTGGTAGAAACCTAATAGACTAATCACCAAAAGTTTATCAAATTATATTCCTAATATGAAATTATTATGATCCTAAATCAATCATTCATCATTGACCAACTCTAAGGTGAAAAGCTTACTAAAGGGAAACTATATAAGGTAAAGGTTTCTATCTAGCAGACAATTTGAATTAGTCAAGTCTCTGACTACCTTGATGCTTTGATAACATGTTGTAAAGATATCATCGTTACTAAATAATCATGGTAAACAAAAACACCAATTTGTAGCAGTAGAATTTTAAACTTTGACTATATTCAATTGTATAAAGAGTACTTTACAAAATTTCCCAAAAGGGTGTACATCACAAAACAATAGGATCTAGGTAGAGGAACACTAAAACCAAATCAATATTGTCTCCAAGGAAAAAAAACTTATAATATATAGGCAGCTATGTCCAAGTTAGTAAGCTGAACTCATTTCTCTTAGCCTTAGGCAAGGTCACCAAGCTTCAACTATGCACTTTGATCCTATACATGGGTGTTTGGGATCACCCAACAAGAGAGAGAGATAAAAGTATGTGTTAATCAAAAGGATAAGGAACAAAATAAGGAACAACATTGCATAATAAAAGCTTTCACTATACAAAGAGATTTCAAGAGAATTAGATAAATAATAAAATATGAAATAGAAGAACTTCCATAGTTTAATTAACAACAAATCACATAGAATGAATAATATTATGACACAAAATCATATCAATGTAGGGTGAGGCACCTAACGGACCTACACCAAGAGGAGAGGGGAACATGCACATCCCAAACCTCAAATATATATAATGTGGTAGGGGGACTAAAACCCCAATGCCTGGCAGGAGGACTAAAACCTCAGTGCCTATATAAAGTGGCAGCGGAACTAAAACCCCAGTGCCCTATGGGTGGTTTGTACTCATGTACACTACATTGTCATTTGGCTAGAAATACATCATGCTAAATAGTTCACTTGGTAGTGGAGATAATATAGATAACATTGCATCATAGAATTGGGGAATAAAACCCATAAATTAAATTAAGTAAATGAATGGGACAAAATTGGCCATAGCAATATTCAAATAATCCAAATAAATGAGCCACACTGGCAATATAAGATTCAAGTAAATAAACAGCCAATAAAGGCATTAGAAGGATATCAAGGCTAGCATGTTGTGATTGTAGGGTTGGATAAAATCCCAACTGAGGAATAGGTTAATTGCACATTCTTACATGAGCATTATTATTCATTCATAAATAGACATCACATACATAATTGGGGGTCACATACACAAATAGGTGTCACATACACAAATAGGCTTCACATACCTTACTGAAGATTCACATAATTATCATTATCACCAATTAGATTTTATCCAAGATCATTTTCCCTAGTTACAAATATTTTACATGAATTAGTATTTATTAAGCATAAAGTATAAAGGAAATACCCATTTTAGACCTCATTTGAAAGTCACTAATTTAGGACTCAAAAATAGGACCAAAGTCTCACTTAGGTTTCACTGATTAAGAAAACATATTTATTCATCAACATCGGAGTTAGGATGCATTAGTTATCATTTTTAGAATATTTAACATACTCAAAGTGGCATTCAAGGCAAACTTCGTAAAAGGAAATAGAATTAGGACTCAAAAACCAGGAATTCAGATTCTATTTGAAAAATCCTTTCCAATGACTATTTATTTGCATTTTTCTGAGAAAGGACCAATTTACTTTGAATTAAGTAAGCTGGACCAATCAGATTGCAAGAAAATGCCACATAGGGTAAATCATGGCACAAAGGCAAATATCCAAAAGACAAAACTACCCTCGGTTTTAAAGAAGGAAAGGATGCGCACACGGAGACAAAACCGTAAAAAACCTGTGAGTCATCTTCTTCCTCTCACGTGAGCCATGGCCGCGGAGGAGAAGCTTGCCCGATTGGGCATTCTCTCGATACTCGACCAAATCGGATGTATAGGTACTCAAAATGAAGCCCAAGGTGAGAGGAACACACCAATGTACTTTATTGGGGCGCTGCTATCACTAAGAAACTAGGAAAAGGGCTGCAAGATTTGAAAGAAGGTGGAGGTGGTGGTGGCTAACTATGCAGGATACATGCAAATTAGCAACTGGAAAAGCTTGCAATGGGGCCGAAGGAGGTGTGGTAGGTGGTATTTATAGGTGAGGAACCGTGAAGCAGCGGGATGATGGTGGAGTTGAGAAGACACAGCCAACATCTTTGGGTAATTCAGCCACAGTGCATGGGAGTCGCTGAGCCATTGCTCAAACTGAGCGGCTCGAGGAGACGAAGCCAACGCAATTTAAATCTCACGAAATGGTGGAGAGGAGAGGGAGAATGAGGTCGAGGAGCCTAGGCATCATCTTGGTTGGTGGGATGGAGGTTGAAGATGACACTAGATCCATTGCATCAAGATCCAACGGGGGTCGGGTGTGTGACACATGAAATAAATGGAATAAATACAAGTCGATTGATATCCTATAGTTACACTATATGGGAGCATGTAAAATACATTTAACGGGTCAAACGAAGTCCAAATGACCTCAAATTTTACGATAGGTTTATCACAACACCTAGAACAATGCTATGTGTATACTTTTTAGTTTTACCCAATATAAGGCCCCTAATAAATTTATTTCCCATTAACATATATATTAGTGTATAAGTTGAGTAAATTAATGTGAAGAGGCATTATGATAATTTTTCTTGTTGTATTTTCAAGATCGGCCAACCGAGAGGCTTTCCCCACTCTATTAATTACATTTCATAATTTTATTCACTCATTAGGAGAGCGAAAAATAAAGGGGGTTATTCATTCTCATAACTTAATTCAAATACACATTATTACTCATATCTTACCCAAAAAGATATTAAAGCTCCAGATTAACATTATCTACTAATTATCTATCATAAATGGCCATATTGCATAATTAGTCCTCAAATATCACATTAGGTGGGTTATTTGTGCAAAACCCCCTACATTATCATAAATGTGGGTAAATTGTAAATTACATCCTCAAGAAAGGCTCAATTTCAATAATGAGGCCAAAGAAGACTCAAAAGGATGGGAAATTTATGAAAAAGGTCCAAAAGTACTAGAAAGCAAATAAAAGCTCAAAAGTGGGTAAATTGCAGAAAGGACCATGAGATTCAGTCTGTTACACAGGGCATCCGTATGTAAACTTTGTGATAGTGAACTACATCCTGCCCAAGAAGGACATTCAGGGGGCAGTCAACATGGATGACCTCTACATCTTGTGGTTTGGGGTGAATGGACAGAAGATGAAATTGGTGATTTTTCACTTTCAAAACTCAATTAGAAGAGTGTGAAACTACATGCCAATTGAGGCAATGTCAAATTAAATGTGCTCCACATTGGGATCGGCAATGACCAGTTCTACATGACAGATGTGTTCATGTATTCTATGTTGGACTTAGACTACCTTATGCATGTCAGTATGATTAAGACTCGTAGAAGTGGGTATCTTTTCACCTTTAGTTTATCCAAGCACATGATTCAATTTTCGACATATGTAGATTTCACATGTAAGGGGTATATTATTGGCGCCCCTATTTTTGACGACCATGGTAACCTATGATAGGCACGCAGCACTACATGCACTTCTTTTTCAACACCATAGATGCTAGAGTTTTAGGAGTTTAAGAAGAATAATGGGGAAAACTTCTACAACATTCCTCATCAAGAAGTACCCCAAATTGAGGCATCTTGTCCTTTCTATTAGCAACCTCCTCCACATGTGCATCATCCTCATAAATTCAACATGGGGAACCTTTATGAGATTCCGAAAGGCATTCAAGACACTACCAACCACTACCAACCAGCCAGCAGCAGCAACATTCCTAAGACATCCCCCCACTACCCCTTCAGTCATTTTATTAGTTGGACCCCATCTTTGAGTTAGCACCTAATGGTGATGAGGAACTCAAAGTCATGCTCAATAGTTTCTACAATGAGGGATACTAGTAGTAATTGTATCACTTTCACCCCTATCATTAAAAGCCTAAGATTTTCTCAAGGATGAGAAATTTTTTTTAACTTGGGGTGATAGGGTGTTCCACTATCTACCTCTACAGTTTCCTCTTCCCTTTATGTCTCCTTAATCCATGCATGTTTCCTTTCATGTTTCCTGCATATTAAGGTAAACTTTTATGCTTTGTATGAATTTTGTTTTATAATCTATACATTTCTAATATTAAGGCTACAACATGAATGTAGTAATGAAATCCTTATCTTCATATTTTATTGCCCAATTTTCATCTTAATTTGTTGTCTCTTGCTTTACTAGTTTCTTGACTCTTTCCATAAGTTTGACAATCAATACAAGATTATTCACCTTTTTCATAGTTTAAAATATTATTTCCTTAATCTTTGTTGTGAATGACAAACCCAGGTTTTTGGGATCATTGGAAAGATGTAGAGTTATATTCAAAACTATGAGCCACATTTTTTGCAAGCCCAACTTGACCCTAATGATTTTTGAATCATACTTACAGTTTTTCACACAGGTTTCAAGTAAGAAATGATGCATTTTTTGGCTATAATCAAGTTGCAGTCTTTTCCTTGGACAGACAGCATGCCTCCTCACATCAGATTGAGTCACAAAGATGAAAAATAAAAATGTGCCAAAGATGTTTGGTTTCCCAAAAATTATATAGTATCAAAATAGCTTACCCCCGAGCCTATAAATTATAATGTAGAGAATAAATCTTGAGTGAGACTAAAAACATGAGCTTTTATTTTCTTTTTCAAAATATATGATGATAGTTTCCAGCTGATGTAGGACTATGCTCATGCACGCAGGTGTCATGCTTAGTAGTACCATCCCAGAAGCTCATTAGAGAGTCCAAAGGATTTATAGGAGACCTATGAGATCATCCCAGTAGGAAGGCCAGCTCAAGCGTAGTATGAGAAGTTTGTCTCACTACTTTAGATCAACTATCTTGGATTGAATGGAGTTTTTCTCATTACATGGACCAACCTTCTACAGAATGGGATCTCTAGAATTCATTGGAGTCTTTTTTTTTTGCTGCTTCTTAGGAGCCTAATAAGTGGGAAGCACGTAATTGTTCCTATTTGGTCTACATGAATACATGATAACAACTCATTACTCGCCTTAATTGCCTACCTGATTACCTCTATGAAAATGTGGTGATGTTCTATTCCATGGATCAAAACCCCATGATTAGTGTTAGATTATTGTGAATTCACTTAAAGCTACCAGGTTGTTTTGATTATCTAGGTTTTTTCTTGAATGTTAGGGGTTTATTCGAAAAGATTGTAGATCAGGAGAAATATTATCTTAACTTATTTTTCATAACTTGAGCATTTATCACGAAGCTTAACTTGTATGTTATATTTTGTTCTTTGAGTCAAATTCTTTCTTCTTTACAAACAAAATTTAAAGCTTGGGGTGGCTTATAACACTCAAATTTAGGCATTTATGCTAAGTATTCATCTGTGGTTTTGTTCCTGTATGAGCCTTAATATGCCCAAATAGCACTAGATACATAGGTTTTTGTGAGCTATTTCCTTTTAAAGATATAGTTATTCAACACGCCAATTTCGAGACTTGTAGAAAACAAACTTAAGAAATAATTGCTTCTCCAATTCAGCTGACTAACTCGACCTTGTTTCCCAAATTAAGTCAAATTCATCCCCTCGTTTGTGAAATAGAACATATTGACACTCCATTAACACTTTTCAATCAGAAGATAGCTAAAATACCATCATTCGATGGTGTCTTCCAATGGAACCAACCTAAAGATGGTCCCAAAGGTCTCTTCTGATTGTTCCATCCATTGTCCTCTTCTGATGGATCATCTTCTGATGGTCTGTCACAAAGGTCATAACCAAAGGTTAGGAAACCACTCGAATGAGCACTTCAATAACCACATTTGAAGAGAAAAAATATGTTGAACTCCCTCAAATTTGACCAAATTCATTTCCTCCCTCTACCAACCTTTTTTCTTAAAAAGATTGTTGGTCATACACCTTGCAAAGGTCATCTTCTGATGGTCTACTTTCTAAATACCACTTACAAAGGCTCTTCCTATGATTCCTGCCAAAGGTTGGGTTCTAATGGTTGATGCACCTTCAAATGGTCCATTCCATTCCACTTCAGCAAAATCGACGGATCAAATTTGACTAAATTCCCTCAAATTCATTTCCACCAACATATATGCTCCACCTACCTGTATAAATTCCATCTACTTGCTACCCAACAAAGGGTTCCACTTTGTCTTTTCATAGTTCCTTCTATAACTCCGACCTTTGGTTCCTAGATCTCCATGGAGCAAGAGGGATATAGATCTCATCCTACACCCATCCCTTTGATTTTCTGCCATCTACCATTATTTTCTATCATCTTCCACCTTCATCTTCCACTATCCATCCATTTCCATCACTTTCCACCTCCATACACCCATCCAAGTTGTTGTTGTGGTGGAAACAAGGAGAAAGGAGGTGCAAGAGTCTAGAAGTTCAAGGAGGACGAACCTAAGGATGAGATCCAACCCATCTGGAGGCTAGGGGTGAGAGCAACCTATCTTCAATGGGTGAAATCTCTTCTTCTCCTTTCTTCTAGTGTTCTTGTTCGTTCATGTACAAACGATGTATATCCATCTTTTTTGGTTCCATATATTCTTTCCCAGGGCTAGTTGAGCTCCTTCTTGGCTATGTAATTGTTTTGGGCATGATTTATATACTTTTACCTTAAGCAAGTAGTTTACTTCCATATCTTCTATGTTTTCCATTCTATGATCTCAATCATGTTGTGATTGTGGGTTTGATTTATCTCATTCTTGTTTGAACTTTTATTTCTAACATGATCAAGAGATTTGATTTAGAAATGGGTAGAGGAGGTATTTTGGATCAAACCCAAGAGGAGGAGGTCCAAGGGAGTATATGTTTGGAACACAAAAAGTGAGATCTAACCGCACATGTGAATTCAACCATATTTAGGTGAATTCAACCGCATCACTCAAATGCATCCCAATTCATCTAATTGTGATCACATCCATGCATGTGTTCTATACGGGTCCTATATCACTTCTAATGTCTCAGGATATTGTCAACCTAAGAGGGTAACCAAAATAATAATGTGGTTGGTATGTTATCATCAAGAGTGGTTTCAAATCATTGATGTGATTTTAATCACACTGTGTGAGAGCGAGTGGGATGACCTCCCCCCAGGAGAAGCTACCACAATTCATGCTATGTTTGGATGATAGTTACTTTCTACGGAGTTTGAGGGTTGTCTACCCCTGAGAATGGGTGCATAGACTGCCCAACTTGTGGTTACATATCTAAGAACCCGTTCTTATGATTAATAGGATTCTATAGAATTTATTTTCCTTATTTTACTTTGTTTTGTTTGGCTCAATTTTTCTAGACATGTTCTAGTTCCTTATTTATATCAACTCCCAATTTGACTAAGAACCAGATCTTATGCATCTAAATTATGAGATTCCTAACCTTGCTTAAATGGTTGAACATGTTTATTTACTATAATTGAATTCTTAGAACCTAATATAACCTTTTGATATCCTATGAAATCATAAGACAAGCTTAAGTTTCAAATTTTGTCCAATTTGGACATCGTTTGTGCAATTTATGCAATTTTATGTACATTTTGGACTTTTCTACAATTTACCCAAATTTGAGGTTTTACTTGCAATTTTTCACATTATTTATGTTCCCTAGATGTTATATTATCATTCTTGATCTTGTTGATCCATGGGGCATGTAGTTGAACCTTGGTTTCGAGGTGTTTTCTTCAAGGGTATTTTAGGATTTACCCCTTTATGGATGAGCTACATTTAGGAGCTATCAACCAAGGGTTTATTTTTTTGGCTTGGAATTTCAAAAAAAAAGGTGCCTAAGGAGATCTCCATGAACGGTTGGGCATCTTCTTGTGTGTTTGCTTGTATATCCTTAATAGTTTAAGGCCATGGACACATGGGGAAATACTTGTACACCTCATGCTTCTTCTCTACCTTATCTGCCAAGCTTTACATATCAATCTTTAAGCTCCAAAACAAAACTTTTTCTCTCTACCACTTCCCTCCTACTAAGAGCATCTTCCTTCCTCTTTTTGGCCATGGAGCTGCTGTCCAAGGAAGAAAAAGGTGTTGATCTTCTTGGTAGAAGAATCTACGGTTACGATTTGCTTCCTTTAGGGTTTCTAAAGCTCCTTCTTGGTGATTTTGACCTAAACGAGTAAGTATCCCCTTCTTTTATCCATTTGTTTCTCTTTTTCTCTTCCTCCTACCTTTATCCATTTTGAAACCTTGATGTTCAATGGTAGAAGTTGTTCTAGAACTCAAGAATCTACATTTCTTACTTCTTCTATGGTTTTGTTTCTTTGTGAAGAAAAGTGCCTACTTTGCCAAGTTCAGATCTGAAACTTGGCTTTTCTTGACTTATTTTCTTGAGTTTCTTATTGCAAGAAGTATGTTCATCTTTTTAGAGGTGAGTTTTATTACCTTATTCACTTATATAGATTCCTTATTTGTTGATATAATAGAGGAATGCTCTTAATTCTAAGATAGTCCTGCAATGCTATCTTGTGAACGAACATATGTTAGTTATTTAATGCAATATCATGCTAATCCAATGTATCACATGAATGGTAATGTATGTCGAGCCTTGAAATAAGGCATGGAAAGATAATGATGAACTTGCAGGACATGATATGATGGTCTTAATGACCTTTGGGCATGGTTGAGTCATCAATGAGGTATAATCCTCTTATGTTAATAAGGGTTGATACCCTATGATGTTGTGATAAGGATTAATATCATGTAATAGTATGATGACAAGTGTAGTCTCATGAATGGAAAGTGAATAATACCATGTGATGATGAGATTAGGAACAATATGTCTCATACATTTTATATCTTCAGGAGTTACTATATATCAATGCTTGCTAGAATTGAAATAGGATTTGTATGTCCATTTGTATGATGAAGACTTAATTCACTCAATTGGAAAAACTAATCAAATGAAACCCTAATCATGTAGTTTCCATGTTCCATAAATCCATTCCAGTGTCAAAACTTACTGAGTGGTGAAACGAGAAACTCCTAAGGGAAATTTGGAACGCATAATGTTGAGTATGAGGGGACAATTTGGTACCCTAATATCAAGCAATTGAGGATGGTTGTGGTCATGCCTCAGATATTATGATATTGTGATGTGTGAAAGGTAGCAGTATAACTGCAGGATGCCTCTTATAGAACGGCGATGCGTGAGCTGTTCTCTAATATCATGACCTGTACTAAGGCGGGCTAGTTGTTTTTAGTTGACAATATGTCACTATTGGTAGTTGACTAATATGTCTCTACATTTTCTCCCGTACTGACTCGGAGTTGTTGGTGAGATCATGGAGTCTGGATCTTCCATAGATCTTGTATGGCATTGATTTGGACTTAGTAGTGGTCAGTTGGATTTGGGTGGTACAACTCAAATCCTATGGGCAATAATAAAAGATGTAATATGGTCATGTAGCATATCTGTTTATGTTGTAGTTATGCTCATGTTGTAAACATGCTTATATTGTCAGATATATTGACATTGATAGTTAAGATGATGCTGCTAGCCATGTTTAATATTACTAGCCATGCCTTTGTAACTTGAAATGCTTAAACTACTAATCATGCTTATGCAGTTAGTTGTGCTTATGATGTTAGCTCTACTTATGATGTAGATTGGTTCACTTTATTAAACATGCCAATGTTGATAGCCATGTTATGCTACTAGACATATTCATGATGTTAGAATAGAGATACTCATGCTACTAATTTGGTTGTGATGTTAGCATGGTATATACATTGTTAGTCATACTTGTTGCTAAGATTAATTGATTAATCTATTTTAGCATGCTTATTGAATCTGCTCAATTGACTATGAAATACTTCAACTGCTCCATTATTTACTGTTAATCTAATCTAATCAATATTTGTTAGAGAGAGTTTTATCTCTCGCTGGGACTGGGTCTCACTTCGTGGGTCACCACATCTATTTAGGTGATCAACAATAGTGGAAGAAGACCATGATAACAAGAAGAATCTGAGGTGATGAACCCTAGAGATGGTTGTTAGTTGTCTAGTATGTCCTAGAGTCGTCCATGTACTCTCAGGTTAGAGTGAAAAGTATTTATTCATTGTTTTGATTTAATCGAGCTTTCGATAGCATGTTGATGCTTGTATATGAGAAATGTGTGGATAGTGGTCCTTTGTAAAGTTTATGTTGTATTTGAGGCTACATGGCAATTATAAAGGATATTGAGCATTATATAAATGTTCCCAAGTAGTTGGGAAATGTTGAAATCGGTTTTAATTACCTTTTTTGCTGGGTTTTTATTATTTAATGAGTAATCGTGTTTTGTGTTTTGAGTAATATCATTTTGTGTAATGGGTTCTCACATAAATATCCCCAGGTCCTTGTGTTCGACCATGTATTTCTACATTTACCATGTATTGAGTTGCGGGCATCCTAAAGGTATCAGGCTAAAAATTTGATGTATGATCCTTCTGAATCTTCCTCCATTTTAGATGTGTGATTTAAGCCAATTACTATTGTCACTCGATATATATATCTATTTCACACTAAATTTACTAAAGTACAACTTATAGTCCTTAAATTCATTATTTGTTAATTGAGCTACAACTCTATGTTGTGAATCATTGTCATGATAAAGTGTACTTCTACAAACTAATATGAAATACTATAAGTAATGTGACCCTAGTAAAATTTTAATTCAGATAGAGAGAATTATGGTTCTAGGGTTTACTGAGAGAGGCAGGGTCATCAGAGGATGAGGATTTATGGGACAACAACATCATACCAATCAACCACCTTAACAATATTGAATCAAAAGGATTTTGTGACTCCAACATTGACAATAGAGAACATCAAATATTTTGAAAATAAGGTCAACAATTAAGAATCATCGTAACCTTCATACAAAGACACAATTAAAGGCGGAAAGAGTAATGACCCTCTGAAACCTATTCCTACTAACTTCCTAAAGCCTTCAGGCATTGCCATCGATTATAGTAGACCATTCGCATCATTTTGGAATTACGTAAGAAAAGATAGAACCACATGTTGAAATCTTGATGAACATGGTTGTGATTAAAGCAACTAGAATCTTTATAGGGTATCATGACATACTCAATCGATTTTACACTCTTTGGAAACCATCAAAACAATTTTGTGTCATTGATCTTGAGATGGAGTAATACATCATCCAATTGTCCAACTCAGAAAACTTTGTTCATGCCATGACATGTGGGCCATGGACTACCTTTGGTACTTATAGACATGTTCAGTCATGGCACCCAAACTTCTGTCCATCTGATCTCATCCCACAAAGACTCATGGAGTCGGTAAGTGATGAGTATATTTATACCCATCTTTACATATTGTTTTACTTGCTTTTTAGGGGTTGTTGTGTCTCTATTTCTAAGTTTTAGACATATATTCACTTAAATGCAATTATTTTTCCTTTTTCATATTTTTAATGCATTTTCATATGTATTTTTTACAACATGAGCCAAAGTTGCCTAGATGGACGACTAGGCCCTCACAATGTTACAACTCAAGGGAAAGAAGGCCCAAAAGTTTTCTCTATCATCTCCTTTCAACCACCCACTCAAGCGAGTGACTCTGTCCATCGCCCAACTCAAGCCGATCTCCAAACGCATCCTTCCAGATTCCTATGTCTTGACATGCACTCTCAGCATATAGCCCATTCTGGTTCACCCATGTTGGTTCTCCAGAGGACCGGATGCGAGGTTCAAATTGTGCAATCCATGTGAGTCACTAATAGAATGAGTATGGGCCATACAATTAGATTCCTTCGACCACAAGCATTTTGTTGGTATGTATGCCCTGAGAGCCAATCATGGGAATATTGGTGGGATACTTTAAGATTGATTTGATAAACATAAAAGGCAAGCTTCCAATTCTTTCTGGTTCAGTCATATGAGATAGTGATATAACAGATTGAATGTCTAGAGAATGTCAGTACTCAATGGCATATGCTTTCAGGTTCAGGACCTGAACGATGAGATCATATGGATGCTAAGAATTTGTACATTCTCATTTTGTCCCTAGTCATATGTCATTGTGGAAGGTAGATAGACAACAATGACACACAAGACTAGATTGTGGTGTTGGTTGATGATAGAATCTCATTAGTCATGATATAGAGATATCAAACCAAACACATAGGTACTTGTTAGAGAACAAGTGTACCGGACAGACCCACCGTGAGTTTGACACATGGAACCATGACATGGTAGTCACAGTCAATACTCACAGTGATGGTGGTGAGTGTGATTCTTTGACCTGAAATCACTACACTCAACACATGTCGTTGGGCACACATTGACATCATCAAACGCAGTCCTGAAACATGGGTTGTTATAAAGGTGATGATTGGGTGGCTTTGACACATGGGGCTTTTGAGGGGTGAGTGATAGATATGGGATTTGTCCCTCCTGAGGGAGTTTGATATCCATGGCCACTTGATGAGTAGGATTGAGAAAGGCGTGCACGCATGTGTGAATCAGTATATGATATTGATGTCATACATATCTCTTCTAATCTACTCTGAGGTCAAGAAAGTGAATGAACGTTGACAGGATGACTGTTCCATGCCTCGAGTTCATTCGGGATATCAGTGACAAAGGAATTATACATTCACTGTAACACCATTCATGGGTTGTAGGATTGAAAGTTGTTCTCCAACTTTCTATTTCACTTGGGTAGCACTGATGTGTGACTAGGCACCTCTCTTTGCTTGTGAACTCATAAGTGTTATGGACTTTCACTGCCAACGTGAGATGGACCTGTAGGGTCACACACATAGGATTTAACCTAGAAAAGGAGTTTTGTCCACAAACAATGTTTAGATTGATTACTAAAGGAGTTTAGTAGTTCAATTAAACACTCAATTAATTGATAGCTCAATGTCATAATGTTCAAGGTGTTGGAGACATTGATTGGAGTACCGGAATGATTGAAACTGCAATTGATTATTTCTGCACAATCTGCACTCCCAACTGATCAGCTCATGTGATGAACAGATCGGTTGAGCTTGGTGAACCGATCATCTCAAGTGGTGATTCGATCAGCTCATGGACAGAGTGAAATGATTGCTTCAAGTATTGAAGCAATCAGTTCAACTGATGCAACCGAGCAAGTTGGGAAAGTAGGATTGGTGAGAAATTTCCTTTCGTTTCACTTGCCTAATTTGATCGGAACAAGGATTGGTATTTGATACCAATTAGAAACAAAAGATGAAAAGTCAATCAGGAACTGACCAAGACCACGAACCGACCGGTTCCGAAGTGAACCGACCGTTTCATGGGTCCCAACCGATCAGTTGAGGTGTTAATCGACCGGCTCAGGTCCCCAACTGACCATTACAGAAATGAACCGATCGGTTCAGGTGGCGCATATGGTTGTTTTTGTGGAAAATCTCGAACCCTTCTACTCCTGCTTTAGTCCCGCATTGCCTGGGATAGAGAACCCTGTCCCATGACCCTCCTATATATAGGGGTATTGGGGGCTTCTCAAAGAACAACTCCGTGCAACCAGTTGCTCTGTAAAGTTGTCGTTCTCTCTAGTTTTGGTAACCGAGAGAGCCCGAGCAAGTGCTACCCGATAAGGGAGGCACAGCAAGGGAAAGACAAATGCAGAAAGTGATTGGTGGCCTGAGAATGCGTCAGTAACTAGTACACTGATAGGAGGGTGCGACTCCTTCCAATTCCTTGTGGGACAAGGATATTGGATTTCCAGGTGGTCCGTGTGGACTACTTCATAGGCGGGAGATTTCTATTGCTCGAAGGATAGCTGTCAATCCCGACAGGAGTCGTCAGTCCCAGTGTGACCAGGAGCTGCACAGACACTGTCCAAGACCGGAGGTGAAGACCATGCAAGCCGCGAGGTATTTTCGCCGAGCAAGCCTCGGGACAAGATATGATTCCACAAACCATCCTTTCCTATTGTATAGACGTTGACATGTTTCCTTGTTCTGGGTTTGGGGAGGAGAAATTTTTTTTTCTTTTCGCTGGCTTCTCTGCCTCCCCTAAAACCCAACACATTTATCTTTAGGGTTTCGATGGAGAGGAATGCATCTATAAAAGGGAAGGCTTATCATCCATTAGAAGCCACATTTTGCAGCACAAACCCTATCGAGGAGCAAGGAGGTAGCGGTGACAATGGATACTTTGGTCTTCGTACACCAGGCATCATGGCCTTCTCCATCATTCCTACTATCTCTTTGTTGTTGTCCCTCACCATGAGAAAGTAGACACTTTTTGTTGGGGTGTTAGGACTAGCTACGATTGTTTGTATTTTATCTTATCTTGTATCTAACCTTGATAATATAGTTGTTAAATAAAGTATCATTTTTCTCGATGCCATGCTTTGAAAACTGATGACTTGTTTTGCATATATGTTATAATCATGGATACACACATTGTTTTGAGCGTGATTAGAGAACTACAATAATCTTATTGTCCCCCTCAGCTATAAAACAAAGGATAGTGAGGTGGTGAACTTTGATCTGCTACGTTCCAAGGACGTTCGATCATAAGTAAAGGAGTTTAATGGTATGGGTTGGGATCTTGAATGCTGAGTATGGTCAACTCCAAGGGAGTCTATGCTAGGTGACGACATGTATCCCATGATGGTGCAATAGCTCAACCTTGATTTAGCAAAGATTATTGGAGAGTTAGAACTTGTTATGATAATTATGCAGGCTCAGGTAGTGAAACCTCATGCCCTGGTGCTCTTTATTATATGTTATTTACTTCCTTAATCTTTGTTACTTCTGCAACAACTTAGTTTAGTTAATATTTAAGCTACTCGGTGATAAATATTACTCTTACTACTTTTGAATCTATAAAACTTATTAAAAAGGTTGTCCCTTCGGTTCAATCCTTAAGTATACTCAATAAGGCTTTCACTCGTCTGGAGTGGGGAATTAGTGCACTACTTTTAGTTAAACTTAGAAGTTATTCTTTTAAGATTTTATTGGTGTGAAATATGAAGCCCCATCAAAATTGACGTCATTCCCAGGGACAATGATAGTTAAGTAGTTTTGGAAGTATAAGTGTAATTAGGGTTTTTCTTTTTGTTTATTTATTTTTGTTGATATAATTGGAAATCTTTTAGAACCAAGTGCATCCCTCACAATCATTTTTCCCTTTTCAGGCACTTCTAGCCTATGTGAAGATCTAGGAGTCTTGACTCCATATTTCTTTTCTATCCCAAAATTGAGAAAATCTTAGAAAACTTCACAATGAGAGAGCCATGGAGGATGTGGCAAATATGGAAGTAGCAATCTAGGCATGCATCGATGCTAAAATTGCATCCCAGTGAGAATTACTCACTACAGAAGGTAGAGAACGGGTGGAGGTTGAATTCAATACCAACCTAGAAGCCACCCAAGATGCAGAGTGTGTGAAATAACTATGGGATTTCTCTATCCCCAAAGGCACAGACTTGACTCACCCAGTTCAACCTGAGGGCGACCCGATCGAGATTAGGGCCCAGTGGTTCATCTTGTTGCAAAACTCCTCTTTTACAGGAATGATCAAAGATGATTGTAGAAATAATCTCCTTAAATTCATTAGCCTTTTCTCAATGATGAAGATATCATGTGTCATGGGTGATGCCATGAAACTTCAACTCTTCAAGTATTCACTGACAGACAAAGCCAATGTGTGCTACAACACTCTTCAAGGGGTTCCAATCAACACATGAGAGGCCCTACAGAACAAATTCGTAGAAAATATTTATCCTCCCTCTATGACGTACTCGACATGGGGACAAATTGGAAGGTTCAATCAAGTGCCAGAGGAATCCATGTATGAATAATGGGAGAGATTCAATAAACTCCAATGTAAGTGCCCACGTCTAAGGATTTTTGAGAATCAAATCATTGAATTCTTTTATTGAGGAGTTAAAGATGATATAATGATATTCCTTGACTCCTACTCCAAGGGAAATTTTATGCGATAGAGTTTTGACAATGCCCTTAAGATCATCAACCTTGCGGTAGAAACTCAAACCCAATGGACCAGACCTTATGGCAAGGGCATGCTTAAAGTAGACATGCTAAAAGATCGATCT
This sequence comes from Alisma plantago-aquatica, assembly GCA_963693085.1. NCBI lineage: Eukaryota > Viridiplantae > Streptophyta > Magnoliopsida > Alismatales > Alismataceae > Alisma > Alisma plantago-aquatica. Next base: position 600,086,814 of record OY856410.1, on the reverse strand, counting down.
GAACTCAATTCTATCTCTAAAGCATTGGAAGCCTTCTCCCTCCAATAGGATAATCTCGAGAAATCCTTTAGCGCATACGAATGAAAGAGCCAGACTCCCCAAGTATAGATCATCACATCCTTATGCAAATTATGTCATGCAGTTGATCATAGCATTTTCCATTTCCAACATCTATATGATACTTTTTAGGAGCATCAAAATAGGAAACAATATATAGTTACTCAAGCTGAATACATGAAGTAAATTCACAACATTCCAGGGAAAGAGTATTATAATCCAAACCAAGCTCGATGTCATCCGGGTTTCCAGTATGGAAACCTTACAGGAGCCAAAATCCCAAATTAGACTTAGGTGCAACCCACTTATAATAGAGCACCAATGAATTATAATGGCCCACACAACCAAGGAAACTTCACTTCAACTTTCCCATCCAGAACTATCAGCAATGGTAGTAATTCCAGAATCTAAATTAAGAGTCACCATTGCAAATCGAAACCACACAAGTGCAGGACCGAGTGAAAACACTTTAGTAGATGATGACATCATATCAAACTCAACTTGCCAACGCTACTACAAATAAAAAATCATTGGAATCTCAAATCACTTGACTGGAGGCTAGTCAACATTCTCCAGTAGGGACTATTTCCTGTCAACTTGAGAACAATCCCAAGCACCCAGAGAAGTCGGAGCAACTAAATGTTGTAATAACCAGATCAAGAAAGGTATAGGCCCCACCTCCTATCCCTATTCTTGTCAAAAATATTAAAAGTATCTCAAGTGAATTTCCAAATTTCCCAACTAGTCATCTAGAGGAACATATAGTAGACCCCCCCATGACACCAGTACAGTCCAATACTAGTAAAAATACAGTAAAAGTAACTCAGGCATCTCCGGAGACCACTGTGTATACACCACAAATACCCTATGTAGGACGCCTCAAACAAACCAAGTTGGATGATTGGCTCATAAAATTCAAAGAAACCATGAACAAATTGCAAGTTGACATTCCATTCCTGAATGCCCTAGTTCAGATCCTAACTTGGAGTAAATACCTCAAGACTCTATTGTCCATAAAATATACAAGTAAGGACCTTTACACCATGAACCTTGCATAGGTAGCCTCTAAAAAATGTTCAAAATCAGATGCCCTAGAAGAAGAAAGACCTTGGCTCCTTTGGGATAGATTGTTTTATGGGTGATGACACATGTCGTAAGGGACGTGCTAATTTGAGTGCCAACATATCTATTATGTCCTACACCCCATACGAGTGCCTAAGATTCACAGACCTCCTACTCAAAGAAATGACCATTCAGTTAGCAGATGCATCCATCCCTAAGCCCCTGGGAATTACTGAAGACATCCCAGTAAAGCTAGGTCATCACACCTACATACCATGCAATTTTGTAGCCATGCAGACCAAAGAAGACAACCGGTTCCCACTCATTTTGGGAAGAATATTCCTAGCTACTTTGAGAGCTTTATTAGACATTGAAGTTGGCAAACTCATTCTATGGCCATGGAAAAATACTATTGAGTATTGAGTTCTTGAAGACTTGAAGAAGGTGCACAATTCAATTGAAGCTTTTAAGCAAGAAGAACTACAACAAACACTCATGTAAGAAACTAACAAAGACAACAGAATCCCACCCACGGGTGAGCCATACACATCACCTAATCATGATCCAAGGCTCATAGGTTTGAAGTATTAGGGTTTGGATAACCTATCCATTGGCTCAACTTAAAACATTGTTATCGTCGAGTCTACGATGCTAAATAGGGATGTTTGCTTGGAGGCAACCCAACCCTTTTCTTTTTCTTTTCTTTTTTCTATTTGTTTTCATTATTTTATCCATCATAAATTTTTGATAAATCCATTCTGAAATTGAGATGGTAAGGAGATAATGAGAAGGAAGAGTACCATGCCATTGAAATTCATAAATTGGTAAGCTAAAATGATGGGAAAAACTCATGATGATATTCTCCCATCCTTCCATAAATACCATGATGCCTAGTCAATTGACTGAAGGAAAGAACTTTCACAATATTGTGAAGTGATAAGTGATGCAGTGAAGTTGGATATGTGTCTTGATAGTATTGATCTCTATATGTTTTTTATATTATAAACTATTTTTCTCTTGCAACTAATTGCGCTTACTTTTCACGAGATTTATGATTTCTTGGAAACGGTTGTCATTTTTATCTGACTTCAATTAAAAATATTCACTAACAATTTTTTTATTAGGACTTTCCAAGAAAAGATTAACGTGAATACCCTACGCGCAAGGGACAACCCGTGCATCGTGTAACTACTAATTCCTTTTGGGTACTAGCAACATATACGTGATGCAACTATATAATGGGTAAAGCAAAGGGCTTGGCAACACCAAAACTTTCTAATGAACAGAATAGACTACACTTCCATCTCTCTCCTATATTGACACCACCAATGGTGGCAGCAAACATCAACATGAATGATGGACTCCAATAGGGAGGTAGCAGCCCTCTACCAGCCAAAGGGATCCCCTCAAACATAAATCAAGAATGCCACTATTTCCAGGACACCTATATCCCTTGGAATCTCATAATTGTGCACTCGACACATTGTCGGGAGATGCCAATGCCAGAACCAGATTCATTGATCAATTGGTTGTATGATTAGATGGCCATTGCTTGAGAAGCAGATCCTTGTATCATTGTAGTATTATTAGTGGCCCAAAGCACCATCTCCTCTGCCCAATGAAAATCATGAAAACTGGTGACCATGACTATGCAGGCATGAGAGCATAAACAACAGAAGAAGAACCCACCCTTAGGGTTCTATTGTGTGCTCTTAGGCGAGCATTGCCAACTTCCTCCTTCATCTCCACCTCCCCTTCCCTTCATATAAATTCCCCTCTATCTCTAACTTCTTTCTCCTTGTAGACGGGTAGAATTTTGAAGTTAGGTGTGGAGGGTGGGTAATATATCATCTCTACCACCTCAACTCTAACCTTTCCCTTTCTTTTTAATCCTCAAATACTTATTCTTCTTCTCCATCTTTTATTTGCATCTATCTTGTTTTCTATTTTCTTTTTCATTTTTGTGTGAGTTGTGACCTTTAATAATTTACCTAGTCGATCAATTTGATGTATGTTAAAAATGGAAAATATATGAGTTAATTGTTCCCTTTCTTTTTCTCAAGCTAACCCGTGCAAAAGAAAATTTTAAGGAATAAACATGTTTTGAATAGTTATGTTCCCTGATGAAAACAACTAAGCATTACTTCCCCTTGAAAGTGATGATAATAAGATGGAATCTGAAATGACTTGCAAAAATACTCATTAACACTAATATAACCTATATATTAAATGAATTAATTGATATAATAAGATGATTTGACTCCAATGCAACAACAAAATAGAGAAGCACAAGTCACCCTCTTGACCCCACTCGTCCTCCATCATCTCTTACCTCTTCACCATCCATAGAAAAAATGAAATTATGATCATATGCCAATCCTAAGTATGGGGTGGCATCCCTTTTGTAAATTCACCTCTTCGATTCTCATCCACATCCATGCATGAATAAAAAAGGCTAATGATCCCAAATGAAAACATTTGGTCAATGTAACCACAACCATATAAAAAGTCTCAAGCCGAATAGAGGAGAGACAAATAAAATAACTCAATCCAAGATAAGGTCTTGAGTTGAATAGAGGAGAGATCAGAGAATTAGGCTCATGATATGTCTTTCTCCTCATTTCATTCAATTTGCATATCCAAGGGACTTATAACAATTCTCCACTAAACAACCAAATAGCCATGACTTGGGCTTACTTCTACTTGAGTAGACAAATCAGGAGTATTATTAATATGAAAGCAGTTCACTGTAGGTTTTGAAGTCTAGCAATTAGACAAACAACCCCTGGTTGGAGATACCCAAGTGTGACTACGTGACCTCTAAGGATTAGGGTTGCTTGATCATAATTGGTGGAAAGGGGACTGCATGGTGCTCAGTTAGGAGAGGAAGGATTGGAACCTAGTTTCAATTGTTTACTTCTTTTTTCTTATGCTTCACTTGGGATGAGAAAGGTTTAAGTTTGGGGTAGTTTGATGAGTATATTTATACCCATTTTTACATATTGTTTTACTTGCTTACAAGGGGTTGTTATGTCTCTATTCCTTGGTTTTAGCCATATATTCACTTAAATGCAATTATTTTATCTTTTTTGTATTTTAATGTTTTTCATATGTATTTTGTGCATAATTATCCAAAGTTTCCTAGATGGATGATTGTGCTCTCATGATGTTACACCTCGAGGGAAGGAAAGCCCAGAATCTTTCACTATGATCTCCTTCCAACCACTCAGTCAAGTGTGTGTCTCTACTAATCTCCCGACTCGATCTACTCTTCAACCAAAGCTTTTAAGATTCATCCACCTTGATAAGCACTCTCAGTTTCCAACCCATTTTGGTTCACCCATGATGGTTCACGCATGATGGAACATGATATTCTAATCCAGCAACCCATTTGAGTCACTTGTTGGACCAAGTATGGGTCATGCAATCAGATTCCTTTGACCACAATCATTCTACTTTAGGGTTCTAGAGGCGAGAAATGAATCTATAAAAGGGAACACTTATCATCCATCAAAAGGGATCTCTGATCAGTAATTAGAAATCACACTTTGTAGCACAAACCCTAGCAAGGAGTGAGGAGGCAGCAGCTGGAGAAGAGAGATTGGTCTTCCTACACAAGCCACCATGGCCTTCTCCATTATTCCTACTAACTATTTGTCGTTGTCCTCGGCAATGAAGCCAATTTTGACAAGGCTCTAGATGTCGCACCAATAAAATCCTATAAGAATAACTTCTAGGTTTAACCAATAGTAGTGCACTGATTCCCACTACACACGAGTGGAAGCCTTATTGTAGTATACTTAAGGATCGAACCCAAGGGACAAACTTTTTAAGTAGTTTGATAGATTGAAAAGTAGTAGGAGTAATATTTATCACTGAGTAATTAAAAGATTATTTTAAACTAAGTTGTTTCTAAAAGCAACATAGATTAAGGAAGTAAATAACATAAACAAAGAGCACTAGGGCATGGGGTTTTGCTACCCCACCCTGTGTAATTATCATAACATGATCTAACTCTCTAATAATCATTTCTAAATGTAGGTTTAGTTGATGCACCCTCATGGGATACAGGTCGTCACCTAGCATAGATTCTCTTGGAAAAGACCATCCTCGACAATCAAGATCCATGCCTATACCACTAAACTCCTTTATTTTTGACCAACCATCCTCAACACGTTGCAAATCAAAGTTCATCACCTCACTATACATGGTGACAGCTTGAGGGGGGAATAAGATCATTCTGGTGTTCCAATCAAACTCATTGCAACCTGCATATCCATGATTATAAAAAAAATATGTAGAACAAGTCATCAATTTGCAAAGAAAGGCATCAATCATAATGATACATTATTTAGCAGCTATATTATCGAGTTCAGATACAATCTAAGATAAAATATGGACGATCAAAGGCTATTCCTAATACCCCAACACAAATCGTTTACTCACTCATGTTGTAGGTGATGTACAACATCAAAGAGATAGTAGGAATGACGGAGAAGGCCATGACGTCTAGTGTAGGACCAATCTCTCCATTGTGACCATTGTCGCCTCGCTCCTGGCTAGGGTTTGTGCTACAAAATGTGGCGTCTCACCGATCAGAGACCGCCTTTTGATGGACGATAAGGGTTCATTTTGATAGATGCATTCCTTACCTTTGAAACCCAAAAGATGAATGTTTTGGTTAAAGGCATCTAATTGCATGGTATGTACTCGGTCCAATAGGTGACTCACGTGGGATGCTCGATTTGAACCTCACATCCGATCCTCTGAAGGACCAACATGCATGAACCAAAATGGGCTAGATACTGAGATTGTGCATCAAGATGTCAGAATCTGGAAGGCTCCAATCGCCAAGAATATATACCTTTATTAGTTTGACCTACTGCAAAGAATTATAAACACAATAGGGAGAACCATCAATATTGACTAGAAAAATGAAGCCAGAGATAGAGGGAAGTTTTCCTGAATTGTAGTTTAAGTGGAAACAAACATCGTGTTGTTTCCAAGAATCATTGTTAATTGATAAAAATTGAAAATTGAATACAAGAACATCCCTCTTATTTGCAAGGGTTGTGGAAGAGTTGGCCATCCTAAAAACTTGTGTCCCTATCAGCCCAAGAACATACAAATTGATAATCCATCTACAAGCATTGCAGTGCCTATGCCTCCAACTTAACAAGCACTTGTGTATACCATGGTCATACACGCAAAGAGGTAGGAACACTGTCAATTTTCTAAGAAATCTACTGCTACTTAAAAGGGTGCAACTACTGAAAATGCAAAGAAAAACCACACTTAAGAAAATAAGGGAAGCATGAAGGTCTATATTGTAGGGGAGGAAGATGACTGGAAGATAACACAGAGAAAAAATAACAAGACGAAAAATAAACGAATTGAGAGAATCAAAGACATTCCTCTTAAGAAAGCAAGAATTCTCTATCTCACTAACACTTTCATTAGTATGGAAGAGGATGACGTCATTGAAGGAAGATAGGCAAATCCCTCAAAAAACTCACATGAAGTCATATATCATAGTGATTGATCCGGAGTTCCCAAAGACTCATCAGGAAGACAAGTGATCTTGAGGAACAGATAGGTGGTATATCAACACAATCCAATGTTCATAGACCATGATAGAGCTAGGAAAAAAGGGAAAACAAACACAAAACACCTTTCAATGATGGTTCTCAAGATGACCATGATATGAATGATTCTGATAAGCATATCAGGATACAACTGATGAGGAATTTATACAGGTCCTTGGAAAAACAAATTCAAATCCAATCCGATCAGCTTTACACCTCCTTGCATCCAATGATGAAAACAATCTGCTAGATTATCTAAGGAGCATGCTCTCAGAAAAAAGATCTGTGTGATTAAAGAAATGACTATAACTCACAAAATCAATATCATGGGAGTAGTTGAACCTCATTGGAATGGTAATTGTGCATCTAATGTCGTCAAGCCAATGGGGTTTTCTTTTTCTCATATGATGGAGATCATTCTATTTTCCAAGGGTATTTGAATTTTGTGGAACCAAGACCAATTCCACATTGAGTTCCTTCAAAATCATCACCAATACATGCATTGCAAAGTTAATAACAACATTTTTATTACCTCCATCTATCTTAGTCTGCAACCACATAAGAGGGAACCTTTGTGGAGGAGATTAACTGATATTAGCCAGAGTGCTAGGCTTCCATGGGCAGTCTGAGGTGATTTTAATACTATGCTTAGTCCCTCCCAGAAAAGAGGTAGAAAATACTTTGATAGACAAGCAAGTTGGAGATTTAATGGCTTCTTACTTCATTTAGGACTCCTTCAAACTAAAACTTAAGGGAAACCTTTTACCTTTAAGAACAAGCACATCCTAGAAAATATTGATCATATTCTCGTCAATGATTTGTGATTCCAACATTTATTGACCACTAAATCAGTGGACCCGATGTGCTTTATCTCAGATCATTACCCCATCCTTCTTGCAACACAAAATCTAGGGTGTAACTACTATAAGACTTTTAGAACAAAGTCTGGTTGAAAACTTAAGACCGACTTCAAAAAAACATCTTATACTACACTGGGACATTAAACAAGAAGTTGGAGATGATGTTAGTACTTTCCTATGCTCAACACTATGTTGGGATGTTGATTGCAGTCACCAACATAACAAGATGAAATCTATGATACTGCAACAAATGAATGAATCCCGTCTACATATAACATGAAATTTCACTATCAACACTAATGTAAAAATAACTAATATGTAGGAGAAATACAACGTAATTCTCCTCCAAGAGAACCTAGATTGGAGGAAAAAACCTAAATCAACTGGCTTCAATGGGGGACAATAATACTAAGTTCTTTGGATCCTATGTCTGAGCTAGAGGCAACCACAAAAAAATTACCCAGCCGAACGATGAGATCAGAAATTGAGTTACCAATCCTATTTATCTCCTGCACCTGATGCTCGACTATTTTAAAAATCTCACTACTAGTACTTCCTCACCAATTCTGACTTAATTGTTGGTTACCTAGGTGAATTTGTAGGTCCATCACCAAGATCTATGTTGAGCAATGCAAGGTCCCTAAAATTTAATATATCACCTTCAAACTACCTCACCTCCAATGCACCAAGTCTTGATGGAATCTATAATGAGTTCTTCTAAGACAATTGGATCCATGTGGGTCCATATATCATTTCCACCATTCAAAAGGCCTCTACACTAGGTACAATCGATGGAAGAGTTGTTCATTCTCACATGGTTCTTATACCAAAAACTATTGCTCTGTCAAGTTGTGGGGATCTTAGACCCATTTCACATAACAACTCATGCTTCAAAATTATCTCAAATTTGATAGTGAATCACAGGAATCCATTCTTAAACTCCTAGATATCTTCAAAGTTGTCCAACTTCATCCCAGGAAGGAGAATTGGTGACAATATTCTCCTCATCCAGGAAGTTATACACTCCATGCACTTTGAAAAAGTTAACAAGAAACTAATGGCTATGACAATAGATCTTTTAAAGGCCTTTGACAAAATGAATTGGCCATTCATCTTAGATACACAGAATAAATAGGTTTCCATATTATTCTTATCCAAGTCATCATGAGAAGTATCACTACAAGAAGACATCTATTCTTTGGGAAGGTAAACCATGCAAACCTTTTAAAACCAAATAGGGGATCTGCCAGGGGGACCCAATCAGCCATTATTTTTTTTGTTATATGCATTGAATGATTGAGCCAATATATTTCTAACTTCGTCATACAATGAATCTAGAATCCTATAAAACTATGTAGAAGTAGTACACTCCTCACACACATGTACTTTGCAGATGATTCGATTCTTCTAATGAGGTGAATATTATAATAAAGGCAATCTTCCAATTTATTTATTTCACTCAGTTATGAGGTGATGAGGAAACCGACTGAATGTCTATAGAATGACAATACACAATGACGTATGTCTACAAGTATATTGACTTGGAAGAAATGAGATAATATGAATGCTAAGAGAGTGTACATTCTTATTGTGTCCCTAGTCGATTGTTATTGTGGAAGCTAGATAGACACCAGTAACACTAAAGACTGGAGTGTTGGTTGGTTGATGACAAAATCTCATTTGTCATGATATGGAAATATCAAACCAAGCACACAGATACATGTTAGGGAACAATGTATCGGACATAGTCACCTTGAGAGTGACACATGGTAACCAACATTGGTGGTCATAGTCATCTCTCATGCTGAAGGTGGTGGTCTAATTGGGTACACTTATCACATCATTGGGTATGCTTTGACATCATCAAACGCAGTCCCAAAACATGGATTGTTATAACGATGATGATTGGGTGATTTTTACATATAGGTATAGACTGTGAGTGATAGATATGGGATTTGTCCCTCCTACTAGAGTATGATATCTTGGCCACTTGATTAGTGAGACTGAGAAATTCATGTGCATGTGCATGCACATGTGAATCAATATATGATATTAAGGTCACATTATCTCATACAGTATGATCTTGGTTCAAGAAACATGAGATGAAAATATAGAGGATGGAAATTTCATGCCTCTAGTTCACTCTGGATATTATAGGCAAAGGAAATATACAATCACTGCAACATAATACACATATTGTAGGTTGAAGTTGTTCTCCAACTTTCTATTAACATGGGTAGCACTGATGTGTGACTAGGCACCACTCCTTGCTTGTGATGTCATAACCTAGTTATGAACATTCATTACCAATGCAATATGGGACCTATAGCATCACACACATAGGAACTCATCTAAAAAAGGAGTTTGATTTTGAATGACAATTGAATTGACTATTAAAACGTTGTAGTATTCTATTCATGCAACAGATCTACAGATTGTCTATCTCACCCAGTGAGATGATCATTTGAGAAGCCAAACAAGCACCTCAAGTGTTGAAAAAGCCATTTGGGTTGTCAGGCTAATCAAAGATCGAATTAGCTATGTTCAGCCTTATGAACTGACTGGTTCAAGCAGTTCAATTGATTGACTTGACTTAGGCTCACTAGATGATTGTCTGGGTGAGTGAGACTAGTGTCTCTATTGGCCGAGATGGCTCGGTTGGGCCGAACGAACGTTCTGGAAGTTTCCCAAACTTATTTTGTTTTCACATTACTTATGGTACAAGGAATTCATATGGGTCATTAATTGGAATCGAAATTTCCAAATTTGTGTGCGATTGGGTAACTTCTAGATGACGGTCTGGAAGTTCAAGATGATTGTCTCACAATGTTAGACAAACATTTTGTGTCCCGTAGGTTGCAAAAATTCAAGATCTTTTGATCCCTTCCACTCTCATGCAATATTGTACAGACTCGGATCCCTATCCCAAACCTCACCAAATAAATATAGGGGTACTAGGGGCTTCCTAGAGAACAACATAGACAATTGAGAATCGATTCTCTGACAATTATTGTCCTCTCTATTGTGGTAACCAAGAGAGCCCAAGCAAGTCCTACCCGACAAGGGAGGGATAGCAATGGGACAGATCAACTGAGGATCATTGTTTGTGGGAGAGCATGTTGGTGACTAGTACACCAATGGGAGGGACAAATCATTTCTATTGGTTCTAGTTGAGCGACATGAGTTATAGTTCATCTGTGTGGATTACTCTAGAGATATGAGTCCTTTGGCCTACTCAGAGAACAAAGTTAGCATGCAGTCTGTGGCGAGACCACTGGAGTCGCTGCAGAAGAAGTTTCCTTGTTCATTATGTGTGGTGAAGAATGGGAGTTGCATAGCCACCATTCAAGGACAACTATTTCACAGCTGCATTGAAGCAAGTTTTCTCGCTGGACTTGATCCAAGACTATATATAACTCATTAAACCATCCTTCTTATTTCATAGTAGTTGACACAATCTTACTGTTATGGAGAATACCCATAGATAAGTTTTTATTTCTGCTACTATACTTTGTGCCTGTATTTCCCAATAGTGGTATCAGAGCGAGGTTAATTTACTATGTTTTAGGATAATCGATATGATCAGATTTTGGTTTTATCATTTATTCATTTCATATGATAAGAATATTTAAACTGTCTCATATGCATATCCGATCAAAGACCACATAATCTCAAACTAATATATATATATATATATATATATATATATATATATATATATATATGTGTGTGTGTGTGTGTATGTACGTATATTTTATATGTATGCAATTTACACACATCACCCTAAAATCCATTTTGATGTTAGATGTGTAGCATGGTTATGGCCAATAACCCAATATCTATGTGTGGTTGGATGGTTTCGTTTCTCTTATTGATCTGGATCTGCATATTGAGTCTCTACCTCCCTCCTCTCAATGTAAAGTTAATTCTTTCATGCCTTTGCTCCCCTCAAATGTAACTCAAGTTTTATTTTTACCATGTGATAAAGTAGAAATAGGATATTTTTTTATCTTGCATCAATGAAGAAGATGATCATCGTTGGATGAGACGACCAGTTCGTGACACGAGCTGACCGTTTGGAGGACCATGGAGGAAAGAACAATGGAACCACATGACCTCCTATTAGGCCCAATCGATCACTTGGAAGGAATCCAAACATCGGTTGCACTGGAGGCTAGAAAACCATCTGTGGAGACCAACTGACTGGCCAGGAGGCAAGACGACTAGTTTAAGGGTTGAGCTGATCTACCCAGATTGGCAAGCATAGATCTCTCGCAACAGCAGGTTCATACATATGATGTGATGATTGACCTAGGTGTTAGTAATTCCTTATGGCTATAAGTAATTACAATATATGTGGCCATAACCATCACTTTTTGTTTTATATTGCATGTTTAAGTTGTGGCATATATCATGTATATTTTTTTTATAGGAAAAGGTCAATATCATTCAAGGCAAGCCATATGGCATCTAAAAGATAGAAATCTCACACCAGAGTCCAAACATAACTCCGTTTAGGAACCGACATTGCACACAAGCTCAGATTGGGAGGCGGTAGGTAAATTACATGCATGATCCCTCTTGGTTGTAGTTTTCCAAAGCAGCTATTGATGAGAGAATCCTTCAATCTACATGAGCCCATGAGAAATCCGTAAAAGGAGTAAGCAGCACCAGCGACAAAGAACACTATCACATACACACCAAAGACCCACCAACACAGATAGAAGCTCGACCACCAGCAGACCAATAGAGATCAACAAAAACTAAGCTACAAACAACCCAAGAAAGGCTAAATCTAAGGAAACCAAGACTAGGAGGGAGGCAGGGGAACAACCTATAGACAGACAAACACACACAAGAAATGAGACAAACAAATAAGGAGCACAAACAAGGAAACAGAAGGACAAGCGGCCAAACCCCAACAGGTGCAAACACAAGGAAAAGGAGGTCCCAGGCGGGTGAAAAGGTGGGGATAGAGGCACAGGGAACCCCACAACCACTCCCAGCCACTGCGGTGCCACCCACCCAGCTCAAGCAGCTGCTTGAGGAGGCAAGAGCGGGTAGCAGGATGGCAGCACCAACCCAGGACGACCCCTCATTTGACTCCTAACCCTGTAACACAAACCCAGGGACCCCAAGCCCGACGGCCATCCACGGAAGATGCCCTAGCAAACAGAGCAAAACAAGAAAACACAAACACAAGAAAAAATGAAAGGAGAAAAAAAAGGTTACTCGATCCCTAGGGAGCCGCCGTCTGGAGGGCGGAACACCCACGAATGGTCGTCCACGTACACCACCAGCGGGATGAAGCAAGCTCACCCAAAACCCCCAAGCTCTGCCACCACCAGCCCCAAAATCCAAACTACAGCTCCGCTCAGAAGGACATGCATGGGAGGAAACGAGGTGGAGCCACCAGCTGATGAGGCACACTGGGAAGGTCGAGGATGGAGAAAGCCCAGGGGGAGAAGGAAAGAAGCGCTGCGCACCGAGGAAGCCTCCTCCCCCCCCCCCGAGCAGGGTCGACGGCGGGCGAGCCCTAGGTCGCCTTCGCGATCGTGAGTGCTCTGTGTATCAGCTCTGCGGAAAAAATTAGCAAGTAATGCATATACCATGTATATGATACTTACTATATATGTATGATTGGATGCAATAAACTTTATATATATATATATATATATATATATATATATATATATATATATAACCCCTCAATCAAAATATTAAGTCTATGATGTCTTCCATTAGAAACACACATGAAAAGCTTGATCAACCATGCATAGATTTGCACAAATCATGGTGTACCATCTCTCTCGTGGAAGTGTGATGGTAGATATGTAGATTTGCACTAAGCATGGTGCATATCTATCTTGTTGGCAATTGGGTCAGGGTTAATTGGTGACTTGGAGAGCCCAAGCCCAATGGCATGCAGATGATCATGGAAAGGAGTTGTGCATATCATCTATCCAAGAGTTCCCTACCTAAATAGTCAAGTTGTGGGCAATCAGCAAAAGCCGATTATGACTTGATGAAATATGGATCTTGGCTCATTAGAAAATTGTTCAATGCAATTTTACAAATTGATACTTAACAGTTGTCAATTTTAAAAACAAAATAGAATGATAATGATAAAGACCTAATTATTAACATTGAAATTTAATCAAATTAAATAAAATCAAAATTGAGTTTTTGACAAAATTGCAAATTCCTTTGTAGAATTGAATGGCAACAAATAACAATCACTTTTCTTTACAATTGGTCCTTGACAAAGATAAACTCACTAGGAAATACTTCAATGAATGGTTCAAGACATTGAGAATCATTCTCACACAAGAGTGACACCTCTATATCCTAGAATTGCCACAACTAGAGGAACCACCTCAAAATGCACCAAGGGCTGACAAGGATGCTTACAAGAAGCATACTGAAGATGTCGTGGATGTGAAGTGTCTGATGATATGCTCCATGAACTTTGAGTTGTAGAAGTAAAATGAGAATATTAATGTGATTAATATGGTCACACATCTCACAAACATGTTCCAAGATCAACAAGACAGGAGAGATTTGACGTTTCCAAGGCGATGTTCAAATGTAGCATGGCAGAAGGAGATTGAATAGGTCCTCATGTATGTGTAGAACCTATCTAGACTAGGATTCTCCTTGGGTCAAGAGTTGTCCACTGACGTGATTCTACACTCTCTCCAGAGTCATATAGTCATTTTTTCATAAACTATTACATGAATGACTTTTTCAAGCCATTGACAGAGTTGTTGGGCATGTTGAGAATAGTTGATACACAAATGAAGAACAACAAGCCTAAGTCAGTGATGATGATCAGCAAAACAAAGGGGAAGTCTAAAGGAAAATCCAAAGCTAAGAAGAGTTCTAAAGTTATCCAGAAGCCCAAGTCTTCATATCTCAAAGTAAAAGGAGGAGTAAAGAAAAGAGGCAACTGCTACCATTGTCACCAGTGTGGACATTAGAAAAGGATTTTCCCACTCTGGTTAGATGAAGTAAAGAACAAGAAGGAAGGCATTGATGCCTCTAGTTCAGGTATAAACAATATAAGATAAATTTGATTACTTCTTCATATTGGTATATGATACCAAGCAAATATCTGACATACTTGATGTGTAGAGTCTGACAAGAAGTAAAAGCCCTCATGGAAGGACAAAGATGGACAAGGCAGAGCTAGAGTTGTGGAAGCCATGGTCTACATTGTAATTTATCTTAGCCCAATGGGCATGTAATAGAGTTTGTAGAACTGTTATTTCATTATGCCAATAGAAACATATCCTTAAAGCATCTTGTATGACAAGGATGATAAACTCATAAAGTATTGTTTTGATGTTTCTATTATGTAAGATATGATCTTGTATGGCAATGCCCAAACATCTAAATGGTCTTTGTATGAAATATTATGAGATGAATGTTAATGATATTTATACCAAAGGATAATAATTAATAACTCAAGAATATCATTAGCATTAGTCATCTTATATGTATATAGAAGAAATACATTTATAAAATGCATATTGATGTAAATTACTTCTTCATATTGATATATGACACCAAGCAAATATCTGACATACTTGATGTGTAGAGTCTGACTAGAAGTAAAATCCCTCATGGAAGGACAAAGATGGACAAGGAAGAGCAACAGTTGTGGAAGCCATGGTGTACATTTTAATTTATCTTAGCACAACGAGCATGTAATAGAGTTTGTAGAACTGTTATTTCATTATGGTAATAGAAACATATCTTTAAAGCGTCTTGTATGACAAGGATGATAAATTAATAAAGTATTGTTTTGATGTTTCTATTATGTAAGATATGATCTTGTATGGCAATGCCCAAACATGTAAATGGTCTTTGTATGAAATATTTGGAGATGAATGTTTATAATATTTATACCAAAGGATAATAATTGATAACTCAAGAATATTATTAGCATTAGTCATCTTATATGTATATAGAAGAAATGCATTTATAGAATACATATTGATGTAAATTACTTCTTCATATTGGCATATGATACCAGGCAAATATCTGACATACTTGACGTGTAGAGTTTGAAAAGAAGTAAAAGCCCTCATGGAAGGACAAAGATGGACAAGGCAGAGCTAGAGTTGTGGAAGCCATGGTCTACATTTTAATTTATCTTAGCCTAACGGGCATGTAATAGAGTTTGTAGAACTGCTATTTCATTATGCCAATAGAAACATATATTTAAAGCATCTTGTATGACATGGATGATAAATTAATAAAGTATTGTTTTGATGTTTCTATTATGTAAGATATGATCTTGTATGGAAATGCCCAAACATTTAAATGGTCTTTGTAAGAAATATTTTGAGATGAATGTTTATAATATTTATACCAAAGGATAATAATTGATAACTCAAGACTATCATTTGCATTAGTCATTTTGTAGGTATATAGAAGAAATGCATTTATAGATTACATGTTGACGTAAATCTACATTCCCTTGGTTATCTAACCTAAGTAAACATGTGATCCTTATTTACACACAATATGACATGATATCCTTCACTAGATGTAGTGGAAGGATAAGATTTCCATCATACCTCATACATATGATGCTTGAAGATCTTATGAAATAAAATGCTATTGATACAACCTCATTCCATTTACTAGTAATATGATGATATGTACTTTGTAAAATAGAAACATGAATCTATTAAAGTGTTCAAGGATATTATGAATGAAGTATAGTTTCGATAAAAGTATTAAGAAACTTTGATGAGATCAAATGATTGAAATACTCTACATCAATTCTTTGAGTACCTTCAAAGAAAGGACTGTGATAATGTATCAAAAGTCATATACATTTGAACATGATGATGACTCAAAATAAAGGAATTATACCATGATGAGTCATGATATAATAATAAATTAATCTATTCTTTTTATATCCTCACTTAGATATACCGATCACTAAATAATTTACCATCTAAATGGTTAGTAGGACATCATATATGATATGATTATGGAATGTCCCAATATGTCTAAGGGATTGAAACCTACATTGACAAAGTAGTTTCTTGAAAAGGTTTATCCAAAAACCATGAATGTTTAATCTTACTATTAATCTCAATCCAATAACAAAATTTGTTTTTTCAAAAGAATAACTGAGTTCCTAAATAATTAGTGGGAGTAAAAGTAAAACTAAAAATGTTCAAGGTCAACAAAAAGGTACAATGAGAACTAAGAGAATCACAAGGTGTTGTGGAATCTCAAGTTTGTCGTATGACACTAACACAATATATTTCTAGTACATCTAAAATTGGAGAATTGTGAATCCAAAAATTTAGATATGTTGGTCATATATGGATAAGTCAAGTAATCAACAAGAAGCTATTAAGAACCATAATTTTAGTAATGGCTCAAGGACATTATGGGATCCATATAAACTAACAAGGTAGGACCTTTGTAGTGCCACCTAAGAAGTAATGCCTAAAGGGTGCAGTAGGGTCTTGTTTCAAAGACCTACATGGATAACTTGAAAGAATAAATTGGTTGAAAAGTTTTTTAAATTTATTGAAGTGTTTGAACATGATAGAAATTTTCATGCCAATTATCGTTCTTGTAGTTGTACTTAATATAAGACTACGAGATTTGGCATATGGAGAATGAAACTGGATTCCTTAAAAGGAATACTTGAGAGGATGTGTACGTGATAGAACCTAAAGGTTTTATAAACTTCATAAATGCAAATATAGTCTAATAACTAATAAGTTCAATCTAGGATTGAAACAAGCATCTCAAAAATGTAGATCTTTTGGCTTCACAAGATAGTCAAAGAGTTTGACTTGAATGAAGATAAAATATGAAATCTATGATTATAAAAGATTTAGTGGGAGCATATATGAATATTCCACATGTGATGAGGAATAAACATCTCAATATTGTGAATATTGAGAGTTGGCATCAAAAACCCTTCAGCAATGAAGGAATAGGTGAAACATCTTATGAGATAAGGATCTAGACCTATGAGATAATTGTTGAATGTTTCACAATGGAAGGTTGAATACATAAAATAGCAATATGTTGAAGGAGTTCAACACTAAAGGATTCAATGAGAGAGAATCTGGATTGGTCTCTCATGAATCATATGTTCCAATTCTTATGAAGAATGTAAATAGCATGATTAAGATTCCATAAGTTGGTACAACAATGGATCTATCATTAACGTTGTAAGTGTGCTTATCCCATTCAATCTTGTATGTACTGTACATGACAAGATGATATTGAAATCCAATAAGGGTTATTAGAATACCACTAAGGATCTCCATTAGTGATTATGAAGTACTTAAGGATATATTGTTGGTCAATAAGGAAACCAATAAATGGAAGAGTTGGATGTAAAGGTTTCATCAATGCAAGATTCCATAAGGACAAACTGATCACAAATAAAATATGCTTGAATATAAAGAAAATAAAAGAAAAGAGATATTAGTTGGAAGGGTTGTGAACTAATTGCCCATTAATTCTATTCTACATTAGAATTTGAGTATAGTTGCGTTAAGAATGTAGAGTGATACTATATGGATCTAAAGGTTCATATACTGAACTTATAGATGTTCCAACCATTAATGACTCAGTAGTGATATTTTGACAACAATGGAGCTACTTTTAGGCAAGAAATATCACCATATTACGGTGGTTTCAACTCAGAGAGAAGACATAAGAAACATGCAATATACTTAATAATAGAAAAATGTTGCTAACCCACTAGATTAGCACTTGCATAGTAGAAACATAGTGGACATGTTTAGATCACTAAGAATGAGATTCGTGGGTGTTTTGCTCTAAGTGCAAGTGGGAGTGTGTTGGTAAGGTACGCCCATAGGCCAATTTTATGATGATTGACATGGCATATTTCATAAAAGGATTTGATGAATAATATTATAAAGTCAAGCTTCCAATTCATATGTTTCACTTAGTTATGAGATAATGAGGAAACGAACTGAGTGTCTATAGAATGACAATAATTAATAATGTGTGTCTCCAAGTATATTGACTTGGAAGAAATGAGATCATATGAGTGCTAAGAGTATGTACATTCTTATTATGTCCCTAGTCGGTTGTTAGTGTGGAAGGTAGATAGACACGAGTAACACTAAAGACTAGAGTGTGGGTTGGTTGATGACAGAATCTCAGTTGTCGTGATATGGAAGTATCAAACCAAACCCATAGATACATGTTAGGGAACAATGTATCAGATAGATATACCATGAGAGTGACACATGGAAACCATCATTGGTGGTCATAGTCAACTCTCATAGTGAAGTCAATGATTGTGATTCATAGACCTAAAATCATTGCACTTGTCACATGTTGTTGGGTACGTGTTAACATCATCAAATGCAATCCTAAAACATGGATAACAATGATGATTGGGTGACTTTGGTACATGGGGATAGACTGTGTGTGATAGATATGTTATCTGCCCCTCCTATTGGAGTATGATATCCTAGCCACTTGATAAGCGAGACTAAAAAACTCATGCACATGTACCTGTGAATCAATATATGATATTGAGGTCACCATATATCTGATGGTTTTCTCTTAGTTCAAGTAACATGATATGAACATTTAGAGGATGAAGATTACATGCCTCGAGTTCACTCTGGATATCAAAGAAAAAGGAATTATACAATCACTACAACACCTTATACATATTGTGGGTTGAAGTTGTTCTCCAACTTTCCATTCACTTGGGTAGAACTAATGTGTGACTAGGCACCACTCCTTACTTGTGATGTCATAAGCTCGTTATGGACATTCACTACCAATGTGATATTGGACCTATAGGGTCACACACATAGAAACTCATGTAGAAGAGGAGTTTGATCTTGAATGATAATTGTATTGATTACTAAAGCATTTAGGTATTCAATTCACATAATTGCTCAACAGATTGGATGTCTGAACTGCCAAACGACCATTTTACTGGGTGAGATGGTCGATTGGGCAGCTAGATGAGTCTCTCAAGTGTTGAGATGACCGTTTGGGTTTTCAGGTTAATTAGAGATCAAATTGGCTAAGTTTTTCCCTATAAACCGACTGGTTCAAGTAGTTTAACTGATCACTCGACTCACACTCACTAGATGGTCGGTGGGGTGAGTGAGATGGGCATCTCACCTAGGTGAGATGGTTCAGTTGGTCTGAACAAACATTCTGAAAGTTTTTTGAACTTGGTTTGATGTCACATTACTTGTCGTGGAAGGAGTTAATATGTGATATTAATCGGAATTAAAATTGCTAAATTTGTGTGAAGTTGGCAAACTTCCAGACGGTCTTCTGGCTATACAAGACAACTATCTCATAGTTACATACGACTGTCTAAACTACCAAATAAATGTTTCATGTCTAGTAGGTTGCAAAAATTCAAGATTTTTTAGTCCCTTCCACTCCCACACAATCTTGTACAGATTGGGAACCTTGTCTCAAACCCCGCCTATAAATAGAGGAGTATCGGGGGCTTCCCAGAGCACAACACAGACCAGTGAGAATCAGTTCCTCAAACAATTGTTGTCCTCTTTGGTTGTGGTAACCGAGAGATCCCAAGCAATTCCTACTCGGCAAGGGAGGAATAGCGATGGGAGAGAACAACTGAGGATCGTTGTTGGTGGGAGAGCACATTGGTGACTAGTACACCAATGGGAGGGACAAAGTCCTTCCCGACCATTCTAGTTGATCACATGAGTTCTAGTTGGTCCGTGTGGACTACAGTAGAGGCAGGAGTCCTTTGGCTATTTCTCAGAGCAAATACTCAGCCTGCAATCCGTGGCGAGACCACTAGAATCGTTGTAGAAGAATTTGTCTTATTAGTTGTACGTGGTGAAGACCAAGAGCTGCACAGGCACCATGCATGGGCAACTAGTTCTTAGTTTATTTGATGTGAGTTTTTTCACTGGACTTTCTCTAGGACCAGGTATAAATCATCAAACTATCCTTCCTATTTCATAGTATTTGAAGTGATATTGTTATTATGGGGAATAAAGATAGATATTTTTTTTGTTTCTGCAACTATACTATGTGCCCGTATTTCCCAACACAACACACCCTAACTACCATAGCGGTCACCTGATGTCATATTTGGAAGGTTATTAATGAGTTTACTCACTCAAGCTTCCTTTATCTACTATATATTATCATATTTTTCATTCAATATTGAGTCAATATGATTATGCAACTCCCAAATACATCTAAAGAACATCCGAGATACCATGTTGCATCCCATAGTCAACATACATTGACACAACAACTTCCTCTTGTTCGTTGATGCTTCCTTCAGGAAGGAAGATGGACGCACAAAAGTCGACATTCCTGTTCTGAACAACGTCAACATTTGCATCATGGGTTCTAACTCTACCACTAAGGCAAGTTATGCTATTGAAGAAAAAATCTTGTCGATCTATGAAGCAAAATATTTGTGCATGTCAAAAGGTTGGACATTGGGATGTATCATATCATATTCCCTCCTAGAAGGTTCCATGATCATGTTAATTAGCAACATGCCTCATAAATATCTACTATTCATCAAATAGTCCCAAAAATATCCTTTCGTCGACTCCTTCTATCCCTACATCCCTAAACAATTTGCCTTACTCGCTGATTCTTTGGCAAAGAATCTACTCAAAAACATTCTAATCATCTCTTTTAGTAAGAAAGGGCTTCCTTAGATACAAAAGAGCACAAACATTTGTATTGATGAACTTTTGTTTACAATAGAGAGCAGGGTGAATAATAACTAAGTCTCTAGTATTTAAAAAAAATGGCCTTGCATTGCCACATTTTTTACTTTTGTAATTCTCATGAGTTCCATGTCAAGTTCCATTTGTTCTCTAGGAAGTTCCAATGACATTTATCTTAACTGAAATTAAAACAACTTATACAATCTTTATATATTACAATGATAAATACCCATGCATGTTGAAACCAAACACGAGACCATCCACATCAATCAAGTCTATTGCTTATTTGGGAAAAAAATTCACTATAATAACAAAAGAAATACATTTGAAGGGAGACTATAGTGAGATTGTCAAGGAGAGAAACTACATAAAACATATCATGAGAATCTTTCAAATTAGGTATAAAGATAGGTTGATTTTATCTATGGATAATGGAAAACCACAAGAAAACATGCATTTTTGTCAAGAGGATACATTATATGCTGATAAGACGAGTGGATAGGAACAATAAAAGCATTATTGATATAACATAGTTTATGATGAATCTCATACCGCTCATGAAGACACCTGAAAATATGAAAATTTTTCATCAATTGTTGGTTCTAGAACGTAGACTCTGGAACCATTCACAATATGGATCAACCATAACAAGAAAAGGTAACAAACTACATCTCAACAAATCCAAGCACTATCTATATCGTAGACCTTTCCACATAATGGACCCTTGTTGGATGACGGAAATAATTTTTGCATTCCTCATAGTTCTCAAGTGATTAGGAAAATTTCTTGTAGTCATGTTATTCATTTCTCATTGTAGTGATTACCTGACATATCAAGATTCCACATTAATAGAGCATGTGTCTTCCACATAAAGAAGAATGTCTTGATCCTTTAGCATTAATCTGGTAGTGGCTACCCTTTCCATTTTATCCCCTACATAATATTGTTTCTTGTTTACCTACTATTGTGGTTGATCCCTTGTTTGTGACAAAAAAGTAGAATAATGTCAATACCATTGGAAAATAAAAGATGATATAAGAACACAGTGAAACGATTTCCAACAGTAAATCTTGGTAATTGTTGACACCATGTTGACTTAAGAAAGAAAAATAAACAAATGCCTTGATGTTTGAGAACAAAATGCATTTATCCATTACCAATAGAAAATAGAAATACAACTTTTTCCATAATAAGTTCACATAACCAAATAACTAAAAAACTTAATCATCTATGAATCAGAATGGTTGCGTGTTGTAAGATTATGAAATTTGTTTTCAATCTAAATATGATATTCATTCAATTCCATCATAATAAAAGAATCACAAGGATAAGATTTTGTTATGCTAGTTAAGAACCTTCTATGTAAAATATAACCATAGTCTAATAAATAAAATTTTATTTAAACATAACAAAAAAAGAACTTTAGTTTAAAGGACCAAAATTTGTGTTTTATGTTTAATACAAGTATGTGGTACCTCATCTTCAAGTATTGAAAGATCTCTACAATTTACACCCTTTCTAGACAATATAATAGTATATAAAATTTTGATGCCCACATGAGATTTCATGAGCATTCCCGTTGTCTTCTTCAGCCCTAGACTGTGCATCATGTGCTACTTTTTATGTATGTTCTAGTCTAACAAAAATTGTGTTTCCATATTCCCATTTGACCGATGGATCTATCAATAACTACGGATTTGGAGGGAAGCTTGCAAGGCATATACCTAGTTCTAGAGTAAGCCTAACGACTACCCTTGCATCTATGTGCTTCTTTTGCAAGTTACACACAAAAAATGTCGGGGTGGCACCAACATGAATGGAAGTGGTTGTTGTTCTACTAGCATGGTGACAATGGCCTCCACACCTCTATGTAATCCACATAACCACCAGAAAATCCTCATTGCACTCCCAAATCCAACATGAAGAAGTTGTCCCTTTGAACGACAATGTGCTAGTGCTAACTCGCTCTCTCTTATTGCCTCTCCCTTTTTGTCCCTCCCTTTTATGGGTAAGACTTTTTTAGGGTCTCCAGTTACCACAAAAATGAGAGTAAAATAATATTTAGAGCTTATTGTTATGTATCTTAGACCCTAGACTGCCCTCTTTATATCGGATGGCCAAGGTCGGGGTTTCTGGTTCATCTTGTAGTCAAAGAAATAGAATTTCATGAATTTTATGAAATTTGTGAATGATAATGCAGTCAAATCACTAGTGGAATGATCAGTTCACATGTGAAATGATTAGATCAACACTTGAATCTATCAATTCATTATGTTTCCTATTTGCAAAACATTGTCTTTTAATTTCTGATTAATGCATACCATGAACAATTTATTCATGATATATGATATGAAACCAAGGACATAGGTACTTGTTGTAACTTGTTCTATCACAAGTACCCATGTTCTTGGTTTTATATCATATAGTTGTCAAGAAATTATGACAATGGCTTGTCAAAAGTGTTCATGTTGTAGTCATCACAAACTAGTTGTATGATTCTAGAAGTGACTATAGAATTACATCTGTGGTCAACTTTTGACCAAGGGAAATCCCAGACTAGTAAGGTTCTCCGCATAACTAATCCAATTGAGCACATGGGGACCTACTGGATATACTTCTCCTTGTTGTACTTGAACAATGATTTACGACAACACATCTCTCTTATCTAGCTTGATATTGGTACATGTTCTTAAGATGAGATACCATCTCAATAACATCCATGTTCTCAGGTTGTCTCTATAACTCATAGTTTATTGAGCATAGCATCAGGAACTTGACATCCACGACATCTTCAGAGTGCATCTTGTAATCATCCATGTCATCCTCAGGTGCAGTGGGAGCAGGTTCATATGGCTCTGGTGTCTTTAGGAAGAAGAGATTGAACCCTTGTGTGAGAACAATTCTCAACGTTCTGAACCAGTCATTAAAATTATTCCCATTCAACTCTTTTATCACGGAACCAGAATTCGAGTCCCATGAACCAAGAAAACACCAAAGACAACATGCGGAAGTGTGAAATGCTTAGCATACGTGAACAAGTAACAAGATAAAGGCACCAACATAATCTCAACATTCAACAATATTACTAAGCAACATTGTTTTATTACAAGATTTCAATTACATGTTCAAGAGTACAATTTTATCAGTTTGCTCATGGATACTAGGGATCTACAACAAGTACACGTCACATAGAACACCAAGTCCATCAACTTCTAGCCATCTCCGAACCTATAAAATATGTGAAACAAGGCAAGTCAAGAACACGAGGTGTCGAGTACAGGGCTGAAAGATACATATACATAAACTTTGCATAATTTGAAAAGATTTTTGTAAGCAAACGAGCAAGAAGAAACAAGATAACTCCTTAGCAAAATGAGAACCCATGTTTTATGTCATTTCACTCCAATTATTCCATCATATAATGTATTCATGAGGCCTTTGATCAACTTCCCATTAGAATGATCCATAAGGGTGCTCAAGATTAGCTAACCCTTCTATATGTGAGGGGGCTCGAGGCCATTGCCAAGAGCTAACCCTATTTCAACATTTTATAATGGAGTTTCTTTATTATGTTAGCAAGTTATAAAACCACGATATGACAAAAACATCAAGTACATACAAGAATACTACATGACAATATTTGAGCAAGAAAACAAGCATACATATGTATCACATTTCAAGCAAGAAAACCATACTCATATAATTATTAAAGCACATACCTAGTTTTAGAGATTTCAACTTAACTTAGCAAAGACCATCTAGCCACAAGCATCACCTGATTAAGCACAAGATTACAAACATGCATTAGATTCTCATCATTAACACAAACTAGCTTCATTTTAAGGTTTTTGGCCAAGTTCAATGTTGTTTATTAGGACATTAGAAGATCTTTTACTGATCTAGAGGTCATCATGAAGGTGTGGATCAAGTTTCAAGTCATTTTGAGGTTTCATATTGACATTGCAAGCCTTGAGTCTTTGTACATAACTAGGTTATAAGACTCACAATAGGACAAAAGGGTCATATCTTATCAAGTCAAGATGTCCAAGTAGAATAGGTGATTGGGATTAGCAAGGTATGTTCATAACGAGCATAATCAAATATATGTGGATGTCCCCAGAGGTCCAGACATCAAAGTCCAACATAGGCATCAACACATCAGCATACATTCAAGCATCAACATAGATCCTATGCCATTAGGGGTCAACACGTGACTTAGGTAGGAAACCCACATCAAGAGGAAACAACACTAATATATTCAAATCATATCAAAGATAACGCATTAAAACCATATTCACATAAGATTAGAGCTCGAGCAAGGCAAGAAAGTCCTATGTGCCATACTAGGTCACCACTAGTGGACTTAGAGTCACATGCAACATCATAACATCAATTAGGGATATCATGCACATAAGTTCCTTCAAACATCATAGGGGTATTGATTTCAAGGATGTAAGTGGTTTGATGTCATCAAGGTCCAAGGTTCCACATATAAATTAAGGTATTCTCAAACAACACCACAAAGGGGTCAAATTCACGCATCCTAGGTCATCAAGAGTTTGAGAGAGGTCATAAGGTTTCCCAAGGGCTCCAACATCATAAATTTACTGATCTCATTATTGGTTAAGAATTTGGTATCCTTAGTTAGCATTATTATCATCAAAAGGGCAAGGTACCTCATTAAAGCCCAAAAGCATGTCACTTAAATAATTAGTGAAATTCAAGAGGAATTGGGGTGATCAGGATACTCATTAGGGTCACAAGTGTATAAGAGTCATTGATTGATGTTTAGGAAGCTATACATATATCCAAGATTCCAAATTCATCATAATTATGCATTAAATGTGGTCAACATAGTCAAAGATTACATATTTAGTAAAATAGGAGAATATAAAGAGGATTTAGATTCTAAACATATGCTCATGTTGTAGATCTTTTCGATAGTATCAATTTGATATATA
This sequence comes from Alisma plantago-aquatica, assembly GCA_963693085.1. Taxonomy (NCBI): domain Eukaryota; kingdom Viridiplantae; phylum Streptophyta; class Magnoliopsida; order Alismatales; family Alismataceae; genus Alisma; species Alisma plantago-aquatica. The sequence goes on along the minus strand of OY856410.1, from coordinate 600,060,568 downwards.
ATTTTGTTGTGTTTGGCCTTAAGATGAGAGACAAATGATTTATGGAAGTTTCAAAACCAAACTATAGAGAAAAGAGGGACATTACATGATTATTATGTGATGATCTGGGGTCGTGGATCTCCAATCTTGTGGTTGTGACCCACCCTTCCACACACACCCATGTACAGGACCCCCTCAGCCACATGGCTCCTGGTGGTTCTCCAATGCATTGCCCAGTCAGCACTCGAGCAGAACGTAGTGGAATTTGGGTTGCCCACTCAGAATCCATTGTGGACCCTCCCCACGATCAACAGTGTACACGATTCCCCCCTTTTCACCTTGTCCCTACATGAGTAGAGCCTTTCCATGGTGGCGGCTGGGGTTCTGTGCTAGCCAAAGCAGGCGAGGTTGAAAGCTTAAGGCATCCTCCCACTCCATCGGTGCAGCTCCCGACATCACAACAACCCGGTGAGGGATCTAGGGGTCCAAAATGCTACTGTGGAAGGCCGTAGCAGGTGCTTCCGAGCAAGGAGCCATGACGACGCCGCTCTAAGATGGGGTAGAAGAGAAATATGGGGTGGAAGCTAGGATGTGCGGGAGAGGCAAAAACAAAGGGAAAACAAGATTGGGGAAGAAAAAGAGGGTGAACTCACTCGTCAATTGATCAAAGTAGGTGTAGATCTAACTATTGGCCGGTGCTGCTATAGTGGTAGGCGCATGTACAGACCGAGGAAGGTGAAGGTCCCCCAACCCTTGGATTTGCAATCCTCCCATCCAATGTCCAGAAAGAAACTCACATTAGGGTTTGTCCCAAGAGATGTGGTAGCTACAGGGCCGCGTACTATGATTGGACCCATTAAGGGCTAAAGGAGTTAAACTCCATCAAAATAACATGAAATTTGGCCCATATTCAAAGGTTCATAGCATGGGATCTGAAGGTCTGATTAAGATGATTTTTGCTTTGTTGGAAAGCCAATTGAGACCACTTTAACATGGTACCTATTATAAAGCCAAAAGATCATGATTTTAAGTTTCAATTTCAGTTGCAAAGTGGTGAATCTTTAAAAATGAAACTTAGCTCGAAAGAACAAATTAAAGGCACACATTATGAAATTGGTCATTGATGTGATCAAATTGGAGCATCATCATACTTCATCAATTAAATTAATATCTAATTGAGTCATTTCAGTAACAAGAGAGAGAAATAGTACATGATAGGAGTGAGAATGTTTAGGGTGTCAAATCCTTCCCTCCTTAAAAGAAATTTCATCCTCAAAATTCATCCAAGATCATAGTTAAGAGTCAGAGTCAAAATCCATCGAGTCTAGGTATCCAACAATGGTTGTCAAGAATTTTTCCACTATGGGATGCACATTATCATCACCAAGGGTGTACTCATGTTTATTGTATATGCATTAACTTATTATTCCATCATATTATGAAATTAGCATGGCGTTAGAGTTTTCCCATTCCTTAACATCCTACATTAGGGTTTTGATCACATCTTTGTATGAGCTCAAGGTATCTTATCAAAAGGATATGTTTTCAATTTTTAAACAAGCATTTTCATCATCATGGTTTTCAAAAGAAATTATCATTGATTTTGTATTGCATAATTGCACTAGATTCCATGCACATTTTGGTTTTCCCCCAAATTTCTACCAACTCTAATCATTATATTCATTATTGTTTTCATTTTAAATATGGAATTAAGCATTGTATTCACAACCATTGAAGCTAAGATCTTGGGGCATCATCTTATCAATTTCATGACTTTATGTCTACATCTTTTATGCAAGGTATGATTTCATACTAGGTCTAGCGTATAAGAGTGACTCATCATTCATATATCAAGTTAAATGTAAGTGGTATTATTTTCATACATCATGGATTATTGGAGGAATAACATTATCATAAACATCAAAGTTTCATTGTCATCTCACTTGTATTTCAAAGGATCTCCAAATGCTCATGCCACTCAAGCTAAGACCTAACTATGTCCAACGAGGCATGCAAATCGCAACCATCTACCGATAAAGAGTTTCTACCCAACCATCAAAAATAAGGGCAATCACTAGATTCCTTTACATACAACCACCAACCTGAGTATTTGGCTCATCATGGATATCCCATGTCAAGTACATCATCTTAGGATCTTGGGACATCTCCCTCACCTATATAGCAAACATCATATATTAAATTGCCTCTATCTCTAGGGTTAGATATTTTCATTGGAAATCTAGGTTTCAACATGTTTGAGGGAACCACACACAAGGTAACTCAACTCATATACTTAGAAGTAGTCTAGCTAGGGACTCATAATCAAGTATTTCATCGTGCATATTTTTCAACATTTCACATATTTTGGACTTTAGGTACTCTGACCTTCTCCCGTGGAGGGTTGACTCATATTAAGAGGTCACCCTTCTCATATGTCCCATGCTAAAGGTCCTTCTTTGTATAGAGATTGAGTCCTATGTTAGTCTCAAATCATATGTTACATATAGTATCTCAACATGTACACGACTAGGGACAAGTAAGCATGCCAACCCACTAGCTATGTTTAGCACATCAACCAAGTCATATACATCAACCTTGGTACTATATTAGATAGGGTTTCATGGTCAAACTCATCTCACATCTTCAAATGTATATAGAATCATCTTGAGACATCTCCTAACATTACATCAACATCATCATCGGAATCATTATCATCATTATCATCATTATAATCATCACCATCATTATAATCATCATAATCATCATCATCATCATAATAATAATAATCATCATCATTATCATCTTAGGTTATGTAGGGTACTTACTAGCCTAACCTTTATCATGGCTCTAGACAACTCTAGAGACTACAACTGTCAGCTAAACACTCCCATCTAGACTTGATGTTACATCTCTTTCTCTTAGGTTACATGGACACTTACTCCCTTTCTGTGTGTGGTAACATTTTCATATGTACATATACTAATACATGAAATAGATTTTTCTCCAATGTTGAAATAGGCGATGAAAACCGCCATAATCTATTCGATCAAAACCAAAAACAAAATGATTTACCACACTCATTAATAAGTCTAGTACCATGACACCTAGAGAACTAGCGAGAACATAGTGCAAACCTATGTAGATACCCTAATCACATTCCCGGTGATATCTCTAGGGTTGTAATAAGGTCTCCCTTTTCTTACCCTCCTGAACCTACATCCCATACTATAGGAAAGAAGGAGGAGTAAAGAAGGATCTATGGATTACACAAGCATGAACCTAGTTCTAGAACATCTAGGTTCTAACCCAGAGGCTATGTCAACCTAGTCTACAAAGGAAAACTCATTAAGTTTCTAAGTTTGAGATTGAAAGTTATGTTTAATTTGTGTTTTATGTGAGCAATGTTTGGTGCAGTTATAGTTCATGCTTTGATACCATATATCATGAAATCAGAATTCGAGTCCCATGAACCAAACAAATAGCAAAGAAAACATGTGGAAGCATGAAATTCTTAGCATACATAAACAAGTAACAAGATAAAGGCACCAACATAATCTCATTATTCAACAATGTTACTAAGCAACATTCTTTTATTACAAGATTGCAATTACATGTTCAATAGTACAACTTTATCAGTTTGCTCATGGATACTAGGGATCTACAACAAGTACACCAGACATAGCTCACCAAGCCCATAAACTTCTAGCCATCTTTGAACCTATAAAATATGTGAAAAAGGGTGGGTCAAGCACATGAGGTGCCAAGTACAGGGCTAAAAGATACATATACATAAGATTTGCATAAATTTAAAAGATTTGCATAAGTAAACGAGCAAGAATAAACAAGATAAGTCCTTAGAAAAATGAGAGCCCATGTTTTATGCCATTTCACTCTAATTATACCATCATATCATGTATTCATAAGGCCTTGGATCAACTTCCCATTAGAAGGATCTGCACGGGTGCTCAAGATTAGCTAACTCTTCTCTATGTGAGGGACCTTGAGGCCATTGCCAAGAGATAACCCTAATTCAACATTGTATAATGGAGTATCTATATTATGTTTGCAAGTTATAAAACCACGATACAAGACAAACATTGAGTACACACTAGAATACTACATGACAATATTTGAGAAAGTAAACAAGAATGCATATGTATCACATTTAAAGAAAGAAATCCATAGTCATATAATTATTAAAGCCTGTACCTGGTTTTAGAGATTTCAACTTAACTTAGAAAAGACCATCTAGCCACAAGCATCACCAGATTAAGCACAATATTACATACATGCATTAGATTCTCATCATTAAACCTAACTAGCTTCATTTTATGGTTTTTGGCCAAGTTCAATGTTGTTTATTAGGGAATTAGAAGATCTTTTACTGATCTAGAGGTCATCATGAAGGTGCGGTTCAAGTTTCAAGTCATTTTGAGGTTTTATATGGACATTTCAAGCCTTGAGCCATTTGTACATAACTAGGTCATAAGACTCACAATCAACAAATAAGGGTTGTATCTTATCAAGTCAAGATGTCCAAGCAGAATAGGAGATTTGGATAAGCAAGGTATGGGTACAAAGAGCATAATCAAATATAGGTGGATGTCCCCAAAGGTCAAGACATCAAAGTCCAACATTGGTATCAACATATCAACGTACACGCAAGCATAAACATGGATCATATGCTATTAGGGGTCAACATGTGACTTAGGTAGGAAACCCACATCAAGAGGAAACAACACTGATAGATTCAAATCAGATCAGAGACAGTGCATAAAAACTATATTCAAATAAGATTAGAGCATGAGTAAGGCAAGCAAGTCCTATGTGCCATACTAAATTAGGGAGATAACGCACATAAGTGCCTTCAAACATCATAGGGGTACTGATTTCAAGGAGGTAAGATGGTTTATGCCATCAAAGGCCAAGGTTCCACATATAAATTAAGGTATTCTCAAACAAAACCACAAAGGGGTCAAATTCATGCATCTTAGGTCATCAAGAGTATGAGAAAGGTCATAAGGTTTCGTAAGGGCTCCAACATCATAAATTTACTGATCTCATGATTGGTAAAGCATTTGGTATCCTTAGTTAAAATTATTATCATCAAAAGGGAACGGTACCTCATTAAAGCCCAAAAGCATGTCACTTAAATTATTAGGGACATTCAAGAAAAATTTGGGTGATCATGACACTCATTCAGGTCACAAGTGTATAAGAGTCATTGACTGATGTTTAGGAAGCTATACATATATCCAAGATTCAAACTTCATCACAGTTATGCATTAAATGTGGTCAACGTAGTCAAAGATTACATATTTAGTAAATTAGGAGTACAAATTGAGTCTGAAAATATGCTCATGGTAGATCTTTTAGAGAGGATCAATTTGATATATAATTTTGCTATGTCTGGCCTTAAGATGACAGAGATATGATTTTTGGAAGTTTCAAAACCAAACTATAGAGAGCAGAGGGACATTACATGATTATTATGTGATGACCTGGGATCGTGGATCTCCAATCCTATGGCAATGAACCGCCCTTCCGCACACGCTCAAGTGTGGGACCCCCTGGCCACATGGCTCATGCTGGTTCGCCAGTGTGTTACCCAATCAGCACTTGAGTCCATAGCTAGCGTGGGATGTGGTTGAATCTGGGTCGCCTACTCTGAATCCATCGTGGACCCTCCCCACGATCAACGACGTACGTGCTTCCCCCTTTTCACCTTGTCCCCGCACGAGAAGAGTCATGTCGCGACGGCGGGTAGGGTTTTGAGCTCGTCGGAGCAGGCGAGGTTGAAAGCTTCAGGCATCCTCCCGCTCCATCGGCGTGCCACCCGACTCCGCAACAACCCAACAAGGTATCTAGGGGTCAAAAATAGTGGTGTGGAAGGTCGTAGCAGGAGCTTCAAAGCTAGGAGCCATGGCAACACCACTCTAAGTTGGGGTAGAAGAGAAAGATGGGGATAGAAGCTAGGATGTGCGGGAGAGTCAAAAACAAATGGAAAATAAGAGTGAGGAAGAAAAGAGGGTGAACTCACTTGTCAATTGATCAACAGAGGTGGAGATCAAGCCTATTGGTTGGCACTGCTTTAGTGGCAGATTCTTGTACGGACCGAGGAAGGTGAAGGTCCCCCAACCATTGGATTTGCAATCCTCCCATCCAACGGACAGAAAGTAACCCGCATTAGAGTTTGTCCCAAGAGAGGTGGCGGCTACCAGGCCGCGCACTATTATTAGGCCCATTAAGGGCTAAAGGAGTTCAACTCCATTAAAATCACATGAAATTTGGCCAATATTCAAAGGTTCATATCTTGGGCTCTGAAGGTCTGATTAAGACGGTTTTTGCGCTATTGGAAAGCCAATTGATACCACTATAACATGGTTCTTATTAGAAGATCATGATTTTGGGGTTCAATTTTAGTTGTAAAGTGCTGAATCATTAAAAATGAAACTTAGCTCGAAAGAACAAATTAAAGGCACACATTATGAAATTGGTCATTGATGTGATCAAATTGGAGCATCATCATACTTCAACGATTGAATTAATATCTATTTGAGTCATTTGAGTAATAAGAGAGAGAAATAGTACATGATAGGAGTGAGAAAGTTCAGGGTGTCACATCATCCTTCTCAAGAACCAAATGCAATGAAAATGAGTTGTTGGTTGCCATTTGTTTCTACAAAAGAATCTCTGTATTATGTCAAAACCCTTTTGATTTGATTTTCTTAAAATTTGATATTAATTCAGCCTTTAATTAATTATCACTCTCACTATTTTGTTGAAATTGATAGCCCTTACTTATTAATTTGTAATACTGTAGCATACAACTGTCTAATTAGCTAATATCCAAAATACATAACCAACGGTTAAGGTAGAAACCAACAATTAAGGTAGGAAACATTTTCCAATTGCATATTATGCATTTCTTGGATAGATAGTATGCACAACTCTTAGCCATAATCCATCTCATGCTTCTAGGAACTTAATCATGTTAAGGTCACCTAGTTAAACTTTCCCCAAAAGACAACATGATAGTAATGTACCTTGTTTGCCATGCCCATATAACTACCATCACAATTCCATGAGATAGATGGCACACCAGACTTGGTGTGCCCATACATAGTCGATCAAACTTTTCATGTGTGTTTCTTATAGAAAGCATATAAGACTTAATATTTGATAGATGGACTTTATATTTTTATATATACATATACATATCCAATAACCACATACTAATATATATCATATATATAGTATATCCACAAATGAAACATGCAATCGTAAAATACAAGCGGTGATTATGGACATACTAATGCAATTCTTTGGAGTTTCAAAGAACTTCCAGCATCTACATTCCACATCATATGTAACAACATGTACTTTTAGAAATATATGATGGAACCAGTTTGGTCAGTCGACACAACTCTTGAGTCGATCAGTTGGCCTATTGGTCAGTCGGTTGGTCTCTTGGATCGGTCGTTTGGTCTCTGGTTCAAGCAATTCCTGGGCTCCTCCATCCATTCAATTGGGCCACCAGTCGATCTGCTCCTCCTATCATTTGCCTCCTTGGTCCACCAGTCGATCACTTTGACTTCTGAGTCAGTCGGTTCATCTAGTGTAGATCACCTCCTTTTTTCAAAGTAGGAAATTAAACTATCCAATTCATATTTACTTATTACACTATAAAAGTGAAACCTTGAGTTAGTAGAGTATAGGAAGGAAATCATTAACTCACATATGGAAAAAGAGAGAGAGGCTGAGAATTGAATCCAAATTCAAAAAGGAAGGAATAAAACCATTCAACCAGGCACACAATTTTAGGGGGTATTGGACACAACCACACATACATACACCATCAAAATGACTTTTAGAGCAACACGTATAAATTTCATACATATCATATAATTTCATATCATATCATAGCATATACATACACACACACACAGATATATATATATATATATATATATATATATATATTAAAAATTGGGATCTATGTGGTATTTAATTGGGTATGCACATTAATCATTTTATATTCACATTGTATGCTATAAAATAAATGATAAAACAAAATTCCAATCATATTGATTAAATCCCAAAACATAGTAAATTAGTGTGGCTCTGACACCAATTGTAGGTAATTATGGGTACAAAGATGTGCAGTGGAAACAAAAATTGTGTTGTCATATTCACCTTTGACCAATGGATCTTTCAATAACTATGGATTGGAAGGAAGGTTGCAAGGAAAATACTAGATCCTGAAGCAAATCCAGTGACTATCCATGCAACGACGTGTTTCTTTCAGAAGTTCCACACAGACAACACTGGAATGGCACCACCACAGTCGGAGGTGGTTGTTGTCCTCCTAGGGTGATAGCAAAATCCTCCATGCCTCAATGTATTCTACATGGACCACCTAAAACTCCTTAGTGTGCTTCCAATGCCAGTGGAAAGGATTTGTCCCTTAAACCATCAACGTGCTAATGTTGACTGTCTCTCCCTTTTTTACTCTTACTTTTATAGGTAAAACTTTCTCAGGATCTTTTTTTACCACAACAATGAGAGGACAACAATTGTACTGCATGTTGTTATGTCTCTAAAATCCTAGACTTCCCCCTTTATATAGGATGACTAGGGTCATCATTTCCAATTCATCCAGAGTCAAAGAGACGTCATTTTGTGATTTTTTTGGAAGCTATAAATGAAAAAATAGTCAGTTGACCACTGAGATGATTGGTTCACGTGTGAAACAGTTGGTTCCAAACTTGAATTGATCGGTTCACTATGTTACCTATTCACAAACACATTATCTTTAAATTTCCAATGAATGCACAACATGATGTCAACATCAATCCTTGATCCAATCTTACTGACCTTCCAATTGGTCGGTTCACAACCTAAACCGGTTAATTCATGTATCTGAACTGGTCAGTTCAGGTATTGAATTGATCATTTCAGATTCCATACAGCAAACTATTGTTTAAGTTGATTACCTAAACACTTAAGCATCAGTTTAAACCTTATTCATGAGTAAATTCCTATTCCATTTGTATCATACGAGAGAAACTCTATAGGTTCCAAATTATGTTGGCAGTGAATGTCCATAACTAATTTATATCATCACAAGTTTTGAAGCATTATCTAGAAACACATCATTGCTACCCAGGTAATTAGAAAGTTGGAGAAAAAATTCAACCTACAATCCTAGATTAACGTTACTATCAACGTATAGTTCCTTTATCTATGGTATTCTTATTTAACTCAAGGTATGGAATCATCATCCTCTTCAACATCCAATCCATGTTCCTTGAACTAGAGTAAACTGGTTGAGATGCATGTGAGCTCACATATCATATTTTGATTCACATGAGTATGGCTATTCATTTCTCACTCTCACTTATCAAGTGTCTTGGATATCAACCTCTAATTGGAGGGAGAAATCCCATCAACATCACTCACAATCAATCCCCATGTATCATAGTGTACTTGAGCACCACCTTTATTGTAACCCTTATTCAAAGACATGTTTAATGATGTCAAAGTACAACAAATGACATGTCATGAGTTTAGTGACTTCAGGTCTAAGAACCACAATCACCACTATCACTATGACAACTAATTTTCACTACCATTCAATGGTTCCCATGCATCACTCTCATTGTGGATCTGGATGATACACTATTCTATAACAAGTACCTATGTGCTTGGTTTGATATCATATATCATGACTAATGAGATTTTGTCATCAACCAACACACATTCTACTCTTATTATTATTGTTGTCTCTTAGCTTCTACAACAATATCTGACTAGGGTCATAACAATAATATATGTACTCTTATCATACATATGATCTCATTGTTTAGGTCCTCAACCTGAAGACATATGTCATTGAGTAACATCATTCCTTAGACATCTATCATGGTATAACATTATCTCATAATTGAACAAACATATAGACAAATATTGACTTTATTATTAATCACATCGTTTACAGGATATACCATTAGAATCATCATATGATTGGCTCTCTAGGGATACATACCAACAATTTTCTCTTTAGAAACTACATATATGAGCTTCTTATCTTTTCTTGTTCAAGTCAACTCAAACATACTCACTCGACTTGGTCCAATTGCATTGTTGTTGGTGGTATACAATTTGATGGAACTTTAGATTATGTAATCATACATACACCCCTATATTAACAAATAAACATGACCCCTATATAATATTTCTTACATTCATGTGTTCTACTAAACTAAATAGAGTTATTCCAATACAATTAAGAATTGATTTCTTGGCATGACCAATTTTACTACGGGCACTCAATCTGAAATTATTGAACATAAAAGAGTATCAAGGGGAAAATGAAAAGGGGAATAAAAATCATGAAGGAATTCTTATATTTAATTTATATTTACCTGAAAGTAATTACTTTTCCAATATCTTTAATATGTAACTCTCAATCAGAATTTTCCTGATATGAAGGAATATTTCCAAGGGCTTCATCATCACAAAAGTTAGAAAAATGTCAAACAATTTATTCTTAAATTTATGTCATTCCTTACCCAAAGATCCATATATGAAATGGTTCTTTAATTTTTTCCTTGGGTAATAAATCTTCATCATAAATAATAATATCATCCTAGAAAGTTGTTAACAAAACAAAATTTATACAAATAAAATCACACCAAAGTTATCTATAACATCATTTCCTCCTTTCCAATCGGAATGTGGTTCCACCTTTAATAACCAAATGGAAAATTTAACAAATTCTAAACAAAAACTCCAATATGACTAGCTACAAGTGGACTTCTGATTTTAATTAGTGGACTACCATCGAAGTTTAATTCAATCTATATTTTTCCACCATTTTTTAATCTCCACAAAATTTATTTTTGGTTTTTCCTCTAACTTTTTGTTACTTGATCTATAACACCCATCCCTAGGGTTTCATATGTAACCAATGGAAGCACAGCCTAATTCGCAACATTATCCATAATGTGGGGTATTTGGCATTTCAGGGAGGGTTGTCACATGCATGATCTCATATCAAGAAATAAATAACACTTGGCATTATTGAAACATAGATTCATACATAAGTTCTTACAAAGAAAACTACTTCATGATTCTAGAGCTACACATATTTTAGATGTCAAATGAAAGATAGGATCTCCATAGATGTTCTAAGGTCTTGGATCCTTGGAATCTTCTCAAGATGTCTCCTTCCCTTTAGCTCCAACGCCTACAGACATCTCATCACCAGCCATGCAAAGGAAAAAATAAACATGGTGAGTAAGCGGCATTGACATGTTATAAAGCATAAAAATAAACTATAAAGGTGACTTGATGTAAACATGGACATACATTTAACATTAATCATTTCTTGACATCTTTTACATAAGGAACTTGACTAGAAGTATATGCTCCTCTCTTAATGCCCCATAAGGAGCGCATAATGCTCAGAAAGCCCATAATTGCTCAGAAAGCCCATAATGCTTGGAAAGCCCATAACAAGGTGCATATAAATCTAAATCAATTTCCATTAACCATGATCTTTCTTAGACTTAATGATCTTCTTAATAACTTAAACTTGATCTTAATGGGATTTCTCCCTCTTGAACATAGTTGGGATTTCTCCCCATGAAACATAATGGGATTTCTCCCTCTTAAGCATGGATGGGAATCTCTTCCCTCTTAATCTTGGTTCCATGTTCCTTAACCATAATTCATAACATAAATGTGGTTTCTATACTTAGACTTAGATTATAGAAAACAAGCATTCAATAATCATATACTTGAAGGAAAATATGCATTTATCATGACTTTAACATAAACTGCATAACAATATTCATAAACATTCAATAAAGCAAAGGTTATCTATGCCAAGGGCATGGCCCGCTTACCTTGAGCTAAAACACCTAAGTCAAACCTAGTTTCATTGATTGGATTCTCTTAATCACATGAAAATAACATGTGTATCATTTATTATACAACATGAAACTCTAATTTGTGTCATATAATTATTGAGATGTAAAAATGGAAAAATCAGTCGATAAAAACTAGAAAACTGGATTCCTTATTGAAAATCCTTTCCAAAACATCTTTTTGAGGATTTTTCTAATAATCTTGCGATTTAATATGAATTTCCAAAGAATCGATCAATCAGGGAGTCAGAGAATTATATTGTGACATCAAAATAAACCAGCGATTAATCAAATAAAAATAAAATGCAGATGTACTAAAGTGACCTTAAGCGTGTGTTATATATGATCAAACACATGGGGGCAAACTTGTCATTTGGACGTGCAAAACAATTCGCGGCTAATGAAACAAATGTGTGCGTGAAATCTTGAAAAACCCATGATCATATGATTAGAACGAGATGGGAAAAATGTTAATTGACTGACCAACCATCTTCTACTTGTATCCATGGTGAGAGTAGAACTTAGAGAGGGGTTCTCTGACTGTAGATGGGGATTCGAAGACAACCAGACAAAAGGGAAGACTCAAAACACTTCCTGGTTCTCTGACGAACTCAAAGAGCCCAGGGTCAAGCCTTGTGGTGGCTAGGAGCTCCAGGAACGCTCCACCTTAGGAGAAGAACAGGGGAAGGGGGTCCAAAACTGAAAATGGGAATACCACTGGTGAGGCCGGGAACTAGGTCCAAAAAATCATCCCATGGCGTCCCACGAAGCTGGGCAGAAAGAAACCTAGGCCATAGAGGCCCTTAACACCAATGGCAACAAGTGATGACGAGGGGAGGTGGTCGGTCCTATAGGGTACATCAATCAAGGCTACAACGAGCCAAAATAAAGGTACAAATAGGATGGATGAAGGTTGAGATGATCACTGCGCTTGTGATTGAGCTGGGGTGATTGGAGGAGGCTGGGTGAACTCAAGGTTGCCAGAAACTGAAACTGAGTAGGTCAGGGAGAGTCGGGGCTCTCGGGGCCAAATTGTCAGTGGAGGAGGAGATCTTGGGGGCCGACAATGCTTTTGGGTGCAAAACGGTAGAGATGGATGCTCTGTGGTGGCGGCTGGGTGCCCGTGCAGCAACGGGGTCCAAGCCCTATATTGGGCGTTTCTTCAATAGTTAGAGGGGGAACACAATCTGGGGCTCGTTTAGTTCGGGATGATGAAATGTATTTGATGGAGAAGAAACCAAGTGAAACTATCGAGAAATGATCGAGGTCAGAGGCAAGCATTCAAAGCAGCTATAACGACTGCTGATCGCGGAAAGAACGGAGGAAGAAGATGATACTGATGTTGTTGGATCTTGATCCAATAGTGGCTATGGCGCGCATGAGAAATTATATCAAAGAAGTAACGTGTGACACACATAATTGCAAAACTATAGTTCAAATCAATCGCATAATCAAAATTTCATTTAATTGAAAGGTTACACTACATTAAAATCTCCTTTAATTGCTTAGAGGGTCCAAACATGGGTCAAATGAGCCCAAATTTTGATTATAGGTGTATTAGAGGGTCTAGAACGTTCCCATAAGGTTATATTTTTATTCTTGTACACGTTTTAGGCCTAAAATAACAAAACCCTTATGTGCACTTAAATAACCATGATTAGTGTATATAAAGCTATTAATTTCTCAAATAAGAATTACAAGGTATGAAAACGTGCACCAAGTATTATTTCTTTTCAATTAACAAAATGGAGGCATTAAGCAAGCAATTAAACATGTAATTCACTAATTACCATATGAGAGAAAAAATTTTGACATAAAAGCATTTATTCTCATTTTCTTAAATAAAAGAGCATAGATATATATATGAAAATATTTCCTTTAAATAAAACAAGGGTAAGAGAGCAATTGGACATAATAAAAATAAATTTGTAAAACTAACATTGGCAATTGGATCTAGGTCTTCAACAATTATACTATTAGAAAAAGAGCATGTAAAGGATAAAATAGTTTGAAATTTTGCATAATAAGATTGGGATGTTACAATACTACCCACCTTAAATAAATTTCGTCCTAAAATTTCCTGGAGTTTCTACCCACCTTAATGGTTTCATATAAACTTGCAAATTTTCCATACAAATTTTCATTTTAGAAGGAGGCATATAAAAAAAAACAAAGCATTATTATTCAAAATAAATTACTTAACTACGCTTACCTTGAACATCTTCCTCTTCTCCATCCGACATTTGCATGGTGAAGAGCCTTGGTTTAACCTTGGGTGGAGGATTAGGGTACTTAGCTTGATTATGGTTGGGATCCTTCTTTGCAAGCTTGGGGCAATTAGGTTGGATATGCCCTTCCTCACCAGAATAGTAGCAAACAGAAGTTCCAAAACTACAAGGACCACCATGATTTCTCTTACATGTGGTGCATGGGGTTCTCCCATTCTCAGAATAAGGTTTAGGGGCTTTCTCTTGTGGTTGGAGGGTGGAGGGGGTTGATGGTGACGATTGTTTTGGGGTACCTCCTTCTTATGGTTCCTCCCAGGGTGCTCCTCCAATTCTAGGGCTACATCCAAGGATGATTGCATGGTCCTATGTCCTCTACCAGACAAGGCATGACTTAGGTTAGGTTCAAGCCCTATAATGGACTTCTTATCTATCTTTTGCTGAGTGTACTCAAGACCATACTTTTGGAGCTTATGAAACATCATGGCATACTCAGTGACAGTCATGTCACCCACTTGCTTAAGGTTAACAAACTCATCCTATTTCCTTTCTAACATGGCTTCAGATACATAATGGTCATTAAAGACTTCAACAAACTCACCCCAAGTGAAAGGGGGGTCATCTTCTTCCCTAGAGGCAAAGAGGTTTTCCCACCAAGTACGGGTTGCACCCTTGAGCATATGGGTGGAAAATCTAACCCTACTACTTGTGGGACACTCTAAGTCTCTAAAGCAATGTTCCATGTTGCTAAGACACTCCTCATCCTTGGTTACTACATCAACCTCATCTTCACCATGGAAATCATCGAGTATAATCTTCAAGAAATCTATGAGGGAGATCTCATGTACTCTAGGTGGAGCTCTTGGTTATAGGACATTGGTCAAAGCTTCTACTAAGGCATCTAAGGTGACTGGTGGAGGGATGTGGTTCATGTATTCAGTCTTATCACCCCTAGATGATCCGTGTGAGGGCCTTGACTCACTAACCTTCTCCTTCTTCTTAGGGGCCATGTGAAAGGGTAAACATAACATGATATTAGAACATAATATGAATCTCTATTGTTGCATTTGTGTCCCTCTATTCCTTGCCCTGATACCATTAATGTAACACCCCTCCCTAGGGTTTCATATGTAACCAGCAAAAGCATAGCCTAATCCCCAACATTATCCATAATGTGGGGTACTTGGCATTTCAGGGAGGGTTGTCACATGCATGATCTCATATCAAGAAATAAATAACACTTGGCATTATTGAAACATAGATTCATACATAAGTTCTTAGAAAGAAAACTACTTCATGATTCTAAAGCTACACATATTCTAGATATCAAATGAAAAATAGGATCTCCATAGATGGACATCCCACCAGGCAACAACTTCTAAGGTCTTGGATCCTTGGAATCTTCTCAAGATGTCTCCTTCCCTTTAGCTCCAATGTCTGTGGACATCTCATCCCCAGCCATGCAAAGGAAAAAATAAACATGGTGAGTAAGTGGCATTGGCATGTTATAAAGAATAAAAATAAACTATAAAGGTGACTTGACATAAATATGGACATACATTTAACATTAATCATTTCTTGACATCTTTTACATAAGGAACTTGACTAGAAGTATATGCTCCTCTCTTAATGCCCCATAAGGAGCCCATAATGCTCGGAAAGCCCATAATTTCTCAGAAAGCCCATAATGCTCGGAAATCCCATAACAAGGTGCATATAAATCTAAATCAATTTCCATTAACCATGATCTTTCTTAGACTTAATGATCTTCTTAATAACTTAAACTTGATCTTAATGGGATTTCTCTCTCTTGAACATAGTTGGGATTTCTCCCCATGAAACATAATGGGATTTCTCCCTCTTAAGCATGGATGGGAATCTCTTCCCTCTTAATCTTGGTTTCATGTTCCTTAACCATAATTCATAACATAAATGTAGTTTTTATACTTAGACTTATATTATATAAAACAAGCATTCAATAATCATATACTTGAAGGAAAACATGCATTTATCATGACTTTAACATAAAGTGCTTAACAATATTCATAAACATTCAATAAAGCAAAGGTTATCTATGCCAAGGGAATGGCCCTCTTACCTTGAGCTAAATCACCTAAGTCAAACCTAGTTTGACTGATTGGATTCTCTTAATCACCTGAAAATAACATGTTTATCATTCATTATACAACCTAAAACCCTAATTTGTGTCATATAATTATTGAGATGTAAAAACAGCAAAACCAATCGATAAAAACTAGAAAATTGGATTCCTTATTGAAAATCCTTTCCAAAACATATTTTTGAGGATTTTTTTGATAATCAAGCGATATAATACGAATTTCCAAAGAATCGACCAATCACGGTGTTAGAGAACTATACTGTGACATCAAAATAAACAAGCAATTAATAAAATGAAAATAAAATGTAGATGTACTAAAGTAATCTTAGGCGTCTGTTACATATGATCAAACATGTGGGGGCATACTTGTCATTTAGATGTGCAAAACAGTTCGTGGCTGATGAAACAAATGTGTGCATGAAATCTCAAAAAACCAATGATCATACGATTACAACAAGATGGGCAAAATGGTCATTTACTGACCAGCCATCTTCTGCTCATATCCATGGTGAGAGCAGAACCTGGAGAGGGGTTCTCTAACTGTAGATGGGGATTCGAAGACAACCAGACAAAAGGGAAGACTCGAAACACTTCTTGGTGCTCTAACGAACTCAAAGAGCCCAAGGTCAAGCCTTGTGGTGGCTAGGAGCTCCAGGAATGCTCCACCGTAGGAGAGGAACAGGGGAAAGGGGTCCGAAACTGAAAATGGGAATACCACTGGTGAGGCGGGGAACTAGGTCCAAAAAATCATCCCATGGCGTCCCACGAAGCTGGGCAGAAAGAAACTTAGGCCGCAGAGGCCCTAAACACCAATGGCAACAAGTGTTGACGAGGGGAGGTGGTCGGTCCTATAGGGTACATCGATCAAGGCTACAGCAAGCCAAAACAAAGGTACAAACAGGAAGGACGAAGGTTGAGATGCTCACTGCGCTCGTGATTGAGCCGAGGTGATTGGAGGAGGCCGGGCAAACTCAAGGTTTCCAGAAACTGAAACCGAGTAGGTCAGGAGATTCAGGGCTCTCGAGGCCAAATTGTCAGTGGAGGAGGAGATCTCAGGGGCCGACAATGCTTTTGGGCACAAAACGGTAGAGATGGATGCTCTGTGGTGGCGGCTGGGTGCCCTTGCAGCAAGGGGGTCCAAGCCCAATATTGGGCGTTTCTTCTATAGTGAGAGGGGGGACGCAATCTAGGGCATGTTGAGTTCATGATGATGAAATGGATTCGATGGAGAAGAAACCAAGTGAAACTGTCGAGAAATGATCGAGGTCACAGGAGAGCATTCAAATCAGCTATAACGGCTGCTGATCGCGGAAAGAACGGAGGAAGGAGATGATATGGACGTCGTTGGATCTCGATCCAACAATGGTTTTGGCACGCGTGAGAAATTATATCAAAGCAGTAACGCGTGACACACATAATTGCAAAACTATAGTTCATAACAATTGCATAATCGGAATTTCATTTTATTGGAAGGTTACACTATATTAAAATCTCCTTTAATTGCTTAGAGGGTCCAAACATGGGTCAAATGAGCCCAAATTTTGACCATAGGTGTATTGGAGGGTCTAGAACGTTCCCATAAGGTTATATTTTATGCTTGTACACGTTTTAGGCCTAAAATAACAAAACCCTTATGTTCACTTAAATGACCATGATTAGTGTATATAAAGCTACTAATTTCTCAAATACGAATTACAAGGTATGAAAACGTGCACCAAATATTATTTCTTTTCAATTAACAAAATGGAGGCATTAAGCAAGCAATTAAACATGTAATTCACTAATTACCATATGAGAGAGAAAATTTTGACATAAAATCATTTATTCTCATTTTTGTAAACAACAGAGCATAGATATATATGAAAAGATTTCATTTTAATAAAACAAGGGTAAGAGAGCAATTGGACATAATAAAAAAAATTCTAAAACTAACATGGGAAATTGCATCTAGGTCCTCAACAATTATACTATTAGAAAAAGAGCATGTAAGGGATAAAATAGTTTGAAAATTTGCATAATAAGATTGGGGTGTTACAATACTACCCACCTTAAATAAATTTTGTCCCCAAAATTTCCTAGGGTTTCTACCCACCTTAAATGTTTCATATAAACTTGCAAATTTTCCATACAAATTTTCATTTTAGGAGGATGCATATAAAAAAACTAAACATTATTATTCAAAATAAATTACTTAAATACCCTTACCTTGAACATATTCCTCTTCTCCATATGACATTTGCATGGTGAAGAGCCTTGGTTTAACCTTGGCTGGAGGATTAGGGTTCTTAGCTTGATTATGGTTGAGATCCTTCTTTGCAAGCTTGGGGCAATTAGGTTGGATATGCCCTTCCTCACCAGAATAGTAGCAAATAGAAGTTCCAAACCTACAAGGATCACCATGATTTCTCTTACATGTGGGGCATGGGGTTCTCCCATTCTCAAAAGAAGGTTCAGGGGCTTTTCTCTTGTGGTTGGAGGGTGGAGGGGGTTGATGGTGACGATTGTTTTGGCTTACCTCCTTCTTATGGTTCCTCCCAGGGTGCTCCTCCAATTCTAGGGCTACATCCAAGGCTGATTGTATGGTCCTATGTCCTCTACCAGACAAGGCATAACTTAGGTTAGGTTTAACCCCACTAATGAACTTCTGAGCTCTCTTTTCTCAGTGTACACAAGACCATACTTTTAGAGCTTATGAAACTTCATGGCATTCTCGGTGACAGTTATTTCACCCACTTGCTTAAGGTTAACAAACTCATCCTCCTTCCTTTCTAACATGGCTTCGGATACATAATGGTCATTAAAGACTTCAACAAACTCACCCCAAGTGAAAGGAGGGTCATCTTCTTCCCTAGAGGCTAAGAGGTTTTCCCACCAAGTATGGGCTGCACCCTTGAGCATATGGGTGGCAAATCTAACCCTACTACATGGGGGACACTCTAAGTCTCTAAAGCAATGTTCCATGTTGCTAAGACACTCCTCATCCTTGGTTACTACATCAACCTCATCTTCACCATGGAAATCATCGAGTCTAATCTTCAAGAAATCTATGAGGGAGATCTCATGTACTCTAGGTGGAGCTCTTGCTTGGAGGACATTGGTCAAGGCTGCTACTAAGGCATCTAGGGTGACTGGTGGAGGAACATGGTTCATGTCTTCAGTCTTATCACCACTAGAGGATCCTTGTGAGGGCCTTGACTCACCAACCTTCTCCTTCTTCTTAGGGGCCATCTGAAAGGGTAAACTTAACATGATATTAAAACATAATATGAATATCTATTGTTGCCTTTGTGGCCATCTATTCCTTGCCCTGATACCATTAATGTAACACCCCTCCCTAGGGATTCATATGTAACCAGCAGAAGCACAATCTAATCCCCAACATTATCCATAATGTGGGGTACTTGGCATTTCAGGGAGGGTTGTCACATGCATGATCTCATATCAAGAAATAAATAACACTTGGCATTATTGAAACATAGACTCATACATAAGTTCTTAGAAAGAAAACTACTTCATGATTCTAAAGCTACACATATTCTAGATATCAAATGAAAGTAGGATCTCCATAGATGGACGTCCCACCAACAAACAACTTCTAAGGTCTTGGATCCTTGGAATCTTCTCAAGATGTCTCCTTCCCTTTAGCTCCAACGTCTGCACACATCTCGTCCCCAGCCATGCAAAGGAAAAAATAAACATGGTGAGTAAGCGGAATTGGCATGTTATAAAGCATAAAAAAACAATAAAGGTAACCTGACGTAAATATGGACAATCATTTAACATTAATCATTTCTTGACATCTTTTACATAAGGAACTTGACTAGAAGTATATGATCCTCTCTTAATGCCCCATAAGGATACCATAATGCTCAGAAAACCCATAATTGCTCAGAAAGCCCATAATGCTCGAAAAGCCCATAACAAGGTGTATATAAATCTAAATTAATTTACATTAACCATGATCTTTCTTAGACTTAATGATCTTCTTAATAACTTAAACTTGATCTTAATGGGATTTCTCCCTATTGAACATAGTTGGGATTTCTCCCCATGAAACATAATGGGATTTCTCCCTATTAAGCATGGATGGGAATCTCTTCCCTCTTAATATTGGTTTCATGTTCCTTAACCATAATTCATAACATAAATGTGGTTTCTATACTTAGACTTAGATTATAGCAAAGAAGCATTCAATAATCATATACTTTAAGGAAAACATGCATTTATCATGACTTTAACATAATGTGCTTAACAATATTCATAAACATTCAATAAAGCAAAGGTTATCTATGCCAAGGGCATGGCCTGCTTACCTTGAGCTAAATCACCTAAGTCAAACCTAGTTTGACTAATTGGATTCTCTTAATCACCTGAAAATAACATGTTTATCATTCATTATACAACTTGAAACCCTAATTTGTGTCATATAATTATTGAGATGAAAAAAAAGCAAAATCAGTTGATCAAAACTATAAATTGGATTCCTTATTGAAAATCTTGTCCAAAACATATTTTTGAGGATTTTTCTAATAATCAAGTGATTTAATACGAATTTCCAAAGAATTGACCAATCCGGGAGTCAGAGAACTATACTGTGACATCAAAATAAACAAAAGATTAATCAAATGAAAATAAAACATAGATGTACTAAAGTAATCTTAGGCGTGTGTTACATATGATCAAACATGTGGGGGAAACTTGTCATTTAGACGTGCAAAACAATTCATGGTTGATGAAACAAATATGTGCATGAAATCTCGTAAAACCCATGATCATACGATTAGAACAAGATGCGCAAAATGGTCATTTACTGACCAGCCATCTTCTGATCGTATCCATGGCGAGAGCAGAACCTGGAGAGGGGTTCTCTGACTGTAGATAGGGATTCGAAGACAACCAGACAAAAGGGAAGACTTGAAACACTTCATGGTGCTCTGACGAACTCAAAGAGCTTAAGGTCAAGCCTTGCGGTGGCTAGGATCTCCAGGAATGCTCCACCGTAGGAGAAGAATAGGGGAAGGGGTCTGAAACTTAAAATGGAATAGCACTGGTGAGGTGATGAACCAGGTCCAAAAAACCATCCCATGGCGTCTCACGAAGCCGAGCAGAAAGAAACCTAGGCCGCAGAGGCCCTAAACACCAATGGCGACAAGTGTCGACGAGGGGAGGTGGTCGGTCCTACAGGGTACATCCATCAAGGCTACAGCGAGCCAAAACAAAGGTACAAATAGGAAGGACGAAGGTTGAGGATGCTCACTACGCTCGTGATTGAGATGAGGTGACTGGAGGAGGCTGGGCGAACTCAAGGTCGCCGGAAACTGAAACCGAGTAGGTCAGGGAGAGTCAGGGCTCTTGGGGCCAAATTGTCAATGGAGGAGGAGATCTCAGGGGCTGGGTGCTTTTGGGTGCAAAACGGCAGAGATGGATGCTCTGTGGTGGCGGTTGGGTGCCCGTGCAGCAAGGTGGTCCAAGCCCTATATTGGGCATTTCTTCTATAGTGAGAGGCGGAACGTGATCTGGGGCTCGTTGAGTTTGGGATGAAGAAATAGATTCGATGGCGAAGAACCCAAGTGAAACTGTCGAGAAATGACCGAGGTCAGAGGCGGGCATTCAAAGCATCTAAAACGGTTGCTGATTGCAGAAAGAATAGAGGAAGGAGATGATACAGACACCTTTGGATCTCGATCCAACAGTGGTTGTGGCACGCATGAGAAATTAAATTAAAGCACTAACGTGTGACACACATAATTGCGAAACTATAGTTCAAATCAATCGCATAATTGAAATTTCATTTAATTGGAAGGTTACACTATATTAAAATCTCCTTTAATTGCTTAGAGGGTCCAAACATGGGTCAAATGAGCCCAAATTTTGACCATAGGTGTATTAGACGGTCTAGAACGCTCCCATAAGGTTAGATTTTTATGCTTGTACACGTTTTAGGCCTAAAATAGAAAAACCCTTATGTGCACTTAAATGACCATGATTAGTGTATATAAAGCTATTAACTTCTCAAATAAGAATTACAAGGTATGAAAACGTGCACCAAATATTATTTATTTTCAATTAACAAAATGGAGGCATTAAGCAAGCAATTAAACATGTAATTCACTAATTACCATATGAGAGAGAAAATTTTGACATAAAAGCATTTATTCTCATTTTCTTAAACAAAAGAGAATAGATATATATATATATATATGAAAAGATTTACTTTAAATAAAACAAGGGTAAGAAAGCAATTGGACATAATAAAAATAAATTTGTAAAACTAACATGGGAAATTGCATCTAGATCCTCAACAATTATACCATTAGAAAAAGAGCATGTAAGGGATAAAATAGTTTGAAAATTTGCATAATAAGATTGGGGTGTTACATGATCATTCTAAGACATGACGGTAACTAATTGGTAATTTTATTTATATCAATCTTTCTATATATGACACAAAGTAAGTATTCTTATCGTTATTGTTATTCTCCCCTTCAAAGACATAAATTAATTCATTTTTTGTGATGGGTTGAGAATGGTTTGTTTCCTTAAAGTCTAGTTAGGGATGTGTTTTCTCCTTAGTAAATCATCATCATTATATATAGAACCTTTTGTATGTGTATTTTTGGAAAATTCATGTTCATCATTTTATACATTTCATATACAATTAGAACTTTATCATTGGATACAAAGATATAATATGGAAAATGGAAAAAAAGTAATGTTTAAAATTTACAAAACCGTATATATGATGAATACATAAGAATAAAATATATTTTTAACATGCTTGTTATTCACTCCTTCCATGGCATGATTTGGTTCATAATCCTATTGTGAGTGATTGTGGATGGTATGTGGCATTAAAGACATCTTGCAAATGTTTACTTTTCTTACTACATCATTTTTATTGTTTATAAATATTTCATGATGTTTATTTGTGGGGGAATCATGCTCATCATGTTGAATAATTGTAATGGAAAAGGAACTTTAACATTAGATATCAATATATAATATAAAAAGGGGGGTGGGAACAACATTGATCCATTCTAGGATGTACATAAGGAGTGGCTTCACGATGCAAATCATATAGATGGTCATCCTCACAATTATGTGTCCCCGTTGTTTCTTTTGCAACATTAAAGAGATCAAGTCGATATGAACTAAAAATTCATATTTTAACACTAATTGCACCTAGAGAAAACAAAGTCTCTGTGGTGAGGTCGATGAGGGAACTGAACCAAGCTATGATTTACAAACATGTATGGGACTTGAGTACTCATAGGAAATCTCTGTGGTGACGGGGATTGTTAAACAAGTTCATGAACTTCAATGGAGGTTGTATGCCTAATATTTCCAGACGGGGGCGTGCTGTGTTGAGTGGCAAAGCCTTCATCCACAAAAACTCCATGATGATTCCTTTGAATGGAGAAAACACTAGGGTGTGGTTTGACAGATGGTGGGGTAATGCTACACAACTGAAGGACCACGTCCTAAAACCGGTTCCAGGTGAGTTGTTGGACTTAAGAGTTTCTTTCCTTGTGAATTTGGAGAATAGATGGGACGAGGAGTTCCTTGAAGATTGGCTGTCGCGGGACATTGTAAAGAAGATCACACATATGTATGTCCCCCTGGATACGGACAACCAGGACACCCATGCCTGGTGCCACACTGACTCGGGTATCTTCACCACCAGGAGTGCAAATGACATTCTGAGAGATGGGAAAGATGTTAGAAGTGATGGCAAATGGGAGACAGTTTGGAAGCTGAAGGCAAGCACGAAGGTCAAATATTTCTTCTGGCTTTTGGGGCACAATGCCATTTTGACAAATAGCAGGCGAGTAGCCCAGAACCTGACTACTAATGCACTTTGCGTGATATGTGGCATAGAGGAAGCAACCATTTTCCATGACCTAAGGGAATGTGAACAAGCGACGCTCATGTGGAAGGAGATTTTGGCACAGAACTGTTGGAACAAATTCATCTATGAAACCAGCCTTTAGAACTGGATACACGATAACCTGTCAACATCCACACCGCATGATATCCAGTTCACCATTGGTTGTTGGCAGATTTGGAAGCATCGCAACCTCCAGGTGTTTGAGAAGAAGAAGCTTGTTGTTGGTCAGCTGAAGTCACTTATTTCCAAAGAGGTGATGGTCAACTTGAAAGCTTGGACGGCGGACAAAACAATGACTCCGAACAAAGGTCCTCACAAAGGATGGCAGAAACCAGAACCAGGGACTTTGAAGATGAATACCGACGCAACTTGCAATCCTACATCCTGTCGGGCTGCTACAGCTATTGTATGCAGAGATGATCAGGGCCGCTTGTGTGGCGGCTGGGGCAAATCCTTCCGAGTCGATAGTTCCCTTGAAGCAGAAACTCGGGCCATTGAGTTTGCTATGGAGATCAGACAAACTCTGAATTGTAATAAAATTTGTGTAGAAACTGATTGCAGGAATGCTAAGTTGGCTCTAGTAGGAGATGATACGGAGTTCCCTAGACTGGCAAGATGGATTTCTGCTGTGAAGAGAGGTTTTAAACCAAGCTGGACCTGTGTTCATATCAATCGGGAGGGGAACAGGGTCGCTGACCAGCTTGCTAAATTTCTTATTAAAAACAAGAGGGGCCCCTACTACTATAGGTGTCCTCTTAGCAACATAGTTGACTTGGTCAACAGGGATATGTGTAATGGAAATAGTACTGCCAAATCTGTTATGAGTAGTTCAACATGTAATATTTTTTTTTAAACCAACTTGCAAGAGAGGGACGAGATGAATAAAAATTCCCTCTGACTTCTCCAAAAAAAAACAAAGTCTTAAAACATTGTAGTGTTACTAAAGGGTATATGTATTAGTTAAGCACAAGAAAAGTGACTTTTACTTGGGTTCTCATTGGGCTATAGTTTACTGGATCGTTCTGAATAGTTTTTTGTAACAGTATGAATCCTCAAGATCCTATTTCCATTATTTGTCCTCCATATTGAGACACCATTATCCTACATATAGTCTTCAAGTTGACTATTGTAGTGACAGTCCCTTATTCATGTTGGAAATCTACAATATATTTGGAACATTATCATTATATACGTACATAAACACAATTGTATACATCTATGCAAAAAAATGAAAATTTTTTCCCATGATCCTTTTCAGCATGTATATACAGAGATGATTTGCTTTGCATTTGATATATATAAAATTCCTCATGATTAATGTCCCCTCTTCTTTCTTTCAAAACAACAACAGATTACACTTGATTTGATGATAAATTTTCTTTATAAAAATCACTACATTTTGTGAAAATAATGGTCATTAATTTCTTAGTGCAAAGGACATATAGTATTTACCTATTGTTTGAAATACAATGTCTAACTATCACCATGAGTCTCTTCAGGATTATTTCTTGGACTTGTCATTTGAGATTATTTCTCATGAATGATATAGATTGGTTCTAAATAGCAGCAATTAATCTTTTAGAAGCATACACATTATTTTAGCTAGAGTAGAGAATGAAAAGGAGTAAAATATTAAAAGAATTAATTTGTGTGAAAAATGAAGCTAAACTTTTATCACTACTCTTTTGGTTGACATACATAAAATATGACTAAATACTTGTCAACCTTCATTTATTTGTTGATTTAGAAAATATCTATAGTTTTGCAAGTACATTATGAAGTTGTCTCCCTTCGTGACATCTAGATGTTCATATACATAGAGTTGAATGGATTTTTCTCCCTTATGTTGAACCTCTAAATTATAATAGATTTTGTTCAAAATTATAATGAAAAATTGAAAATAGATTCTAGGAAAAATAATATCTTATCTAGATACACAAATTGCTAGAGTTAACGAATTTACCATGTTCTCCAATTATTTGTCGTTCCATTATACTACCACATTGTGTCACCATTTTCTAGAGTTTCTCTTATTTTATAGTGCAAAGAGGTAAATGATATTAAGTCTAAGAAATAAAAGTTAAGTTGAATTATCTGCATAGGAAATCAAATAATAACTATACTAATATAATTATATTCATTCTTGATGATATTCAATTAAAATGTGTATTTGGTTGAGTAATTTGAAATGGGAAAATTTCTTTATTTTCATTTGAAACATTTTGGACCAGACATCCAACTCTAGGAGCTCTATACATCAAACAATTAGCAAGCCTATTTTTTCATTCATCAAAAGCACTTAACAATTGATGAAATTTAGACTACTTATTTTTATTATTTCTACAATGGTTAGCCACAAGTTCCCCATAGTTACCTACAAAACTTTTACGTGTAATATATTGATTGATCATATTTCCTACATTTATGTCATGAGGTTATGCAGAATCATACATAAATGTATAATGTAAAATGATATTAAATAGTCATGATGAAATTTAAGGTAATGTACTTATTGACTTTCATAATAAAATAATATCCAATTTGATAAAAAATAAGGGCAAATATAATTAATTATATCAAATTTGATAAATGTCTAATTCCATAATCAACTACTAGAATATCATAGATAAAAGATTCATGATTGCCATAAATTATTTTTGTCTTTGTCTAGCCATCCTAGTTTCTTAGTATCTTCCATGGATAAAGATTTCATGACAACAAGCCTCTTCCAATTACAAATATAAAATACATTTTATAAAAATGATGAAGACATAGTTGGATTAGACTTATTTTCTTGAAATGCACATTCATCATTAAGAACATATTCATCTCCTTTTCTCTTGTGGTATATTGCACAAGTCACGTGGTGGTAATTCGACAACAATAGTTGAATTCTTATTAATAGATAATGAAAATAGAAACATTTATATGCTTGAGATAATATAATATATAGTTTGTCAGCTTTTAAATCACTAAATGTGTTTGTACTACAAATACATATTTGTCTCATAGGAAGCCTCTTTCTTCATTATGCATGTTCCACCATCAACACTTAAAAATGTGAACTTATTTTCCCCCAATGTAGTCAACTCTAGAATTTTATTCAAAAAACATAATAGAAACATGGTCTATTTGATGTCTCCATTTTAACTACAACATCACTATTTTTTATTATCACTCTTTGGTCAAGATAATAATTGTGATAACTAAATCTATTAATGTCTAAACTCGTACATAATGATGCCTTCTTACCAGGTCCATGAGCTAGGCTAATAAGCTCATCATTCACCTAACCTTCTTTATGTAAGTGAAACACCTATCAAGATAGAAAGTTTAACATTGAAATTAAGAATATTCATTGTAACAAATGTACTTAGAGTAATTAAATGCTCACACAACTTTTCTAAGAATTTCAAAAACAACCTTTCATGTACCACCTAGATATTGTAAACACTCATGTCTAGGATAAGTTGTTTACTCGCTAAAATAACATAAATAACTATTGTAAAATTCTAACACAACAACAAATAATTTATAAAATATAGAACTTGATTGATATAACTTATAAAGGGTAATATTTCAGTAAGAATTTCTAGAACATACATATGCACTTATAACCAATCATTCATACTAAGGGAATTCATTGTTCAAGGTTCCAACTGATAATGGTTTCCAAATTTGTTAAAAAAAATAAAACTTTCGATATTGTTGAGATCTCTCTAATAGAATTTTTTGTTTGATGGAAATATCTCATTTCATTCTCCCTCATATATCATGATAAAAACACAAAACATTCATTACTTATGGACATCTCAGCTATTTAATTTTTTGGTAGATTATAATTGTGCACATATGATTCCAAAGTTCAAAGAAACATACACAAGGAAAGTATACTTTTAGAAATACATATTGAAAGAAAAGAAATAAATAGATTTACTAAGTACCTTGCCATTAGGTACATCCATCTATATTGCATAGGATCTCCAAGAATTCCTTGTTTTCTCAAATGAATTGGAAAAATCATCATCACATTGAAGAATGACGGTACTAAAATGTGCTCTATTTGGCATAAAGTAATGGAGATATATTTCTCCAATATCGGTAGATCTTCTATACTTACAAGTCTATAGCACAACTCCTTATAAAATATACATAGCTCAGTTAATGCCTCAAATATAGCTCATAACAACCCACATGTTGCAAGAGGAAGGATTGTTTTGCAAAAATACATACAAATCATGAGATTTCAAGGAATAAATCTTACTCTCATTATTATTCACACATCTAGACATATTGGAGATGTGTTTATTTGGAAACTTAATTTCCTTTAGGAATTCACAATGAATATGTTTCTACTCTTTAGATAAAGTAAAATAGGAAACAAAACTTCTAGTTTTCCATTTATGACTGTAGGTAGAAGTTCTTGCCTTATTTTCAAAGCTTTCAAATCTTTATGAGATTTGAATAGTTCATTGTTATCTGATCAATGTCCATGATGTTCCTATCAAACTGTCATAGAATTTGTTCTAAATATGCACTACATCAATATTGTGGCATAAACAAAGAGTCACTAAGTAAGAAAACTAAAAGAAAATGTTCTTCTTATTCCCATCATGAGAAGACTTTTCATTTGGAGATCTCTTCTTTCTCTTTCCCATGCTAGATATAAATATTGCATTTAGCTGGGCGGGATGAATGCATATTCATCTTAGTTTTAGTCACCATTATTGGCCGAGTTTTGCACTAAAATCTCACATATACCTCATGCATCTACTCATATACGATTTTCCTCAGTTTTAGATGATTATTTGGAGTTTTGATCAAATCCTTTCATCTCCATTGCAGGATTAAGAATTGCACTAGGTGCACAAGTGTAGGAGGTGGTTGTCCCACTAGTCAGTGGGCAATCAAATAACTAAATTTTGACATGAAGAAATCTAGCCAAGCCAGGATTCTACAACTTCAGGAGTTGAAAGAACTTTGGATAACAGCCTATGAGAATGCAAGAATCTACAAAGAATGCACAAAATTATGGCATGATGGTCATCTCAAGAGGAAAGATATACAAGTGGGAGACCAAGTTCTATTGTTCAACTCAAGATAGAGATTGTTCCTAGGTAAACTCCATTCTCGCTGGTCTGGACCATACACTATCAAGAGCATCTACCCACATTGCGCCTTCATTTTTTGGAGTGAAAAGTCTAGAGACTTTATGGCTAATGGCCAACGCTTGAAGATATATTTCACCACTACTGACACGAGCATTGAAGTGTCACTAAATATTTCCAAACCAGTGTATCAACTAGAAAATTGAAAGAAGCATGTCGAGCCAACGACAAAAAACAAAGGTGCTTGTCGGGAGGCAACCCGATCTATATCTTAGCTTTAACTTTTAGTTTTGAATTAGAAAATTTTCCCCGAAGTGGATAATGCATCGCAAGATGCAATCTTAAGTTTTGATAGTTTCATTTTTGAGATTTCAGATGGAGGACACGTTGTTGAGAGGAACGCAATCACATCGAGTGGTCCAACTGGCACGGGTTTTCCCCTCCATCTCGAATTTAGAGTTTGCTTAGGATGAGCAAATTTCTAAGTTCGGGGTGGAGGGTGGATGGTGTGTATTGTACTTTCCACCCACATCTATCGATTTTAGACTTAAGATTCTGTCGTTGCAATTTCGGAACATTTTTTAATAAAATTTTGAAATTTTCAAATTAGTTTTATATAGAAACTTGTTGAAGTTTTGATGCTTTTACCTAGCCAGCTAATTCTTTTTCCATGCAAATTTTGAATCATTATACCTTCCTTATTGGAAGAAAAGCCTCAATAGGGACCATTTCTGAAACTAGCCAATAGTTAGAAATCACCATGTGAAGCTTATGAATCCTAACATCATGATCCTTCGGTTAAAATGACAAGTATCTGTCGAACTGAGAGGGATCAAACACATTATTCTTCCTAACTGACTAGTGGGACAATAACATAAAATTTCCACTAGATCCCCATCAAGTCATTAATTAAGCATAGTATGATAAAGAGAACAAATTGGTGCACTGAATTGTAAATCAACTTGCATTATGATCTGAACTCTCTTCTACACTTCTTCTTACCCCTCCATCCATAAAAACAAAATGACATACAAAATACTGCCAAACCCTAAGTTCGGGGTTGTGGCGTCCGTCTTGGAAAATGAGATCAACGATTGCGGAAGCGATTAGCAACGGAATTATCAAAAATCACTAAAAACTAAAACTTTTTGTAAAGAGATCATCATACGATAAAACTCTTTCATAAAGAAACATGATAAGTTAATTACAAATTGATCCATCATTACATTTCTGTAATAAACACATCTCGAGAATTACAACATCAACCACCTTGTTAACTGTACAAGGAAAGATACAAAATCTCGAGGCATAATGCCAAAATCTCAGATATACTGACCCCTAGGACTCGAGAGTATAGAGACGACACATAGGACATACTATCTACAAGACTTGACAATCAGTGTCTCCACCTGAGGATCACTGTTGTCCCTGAGATTGTTGTTGTTGTTGCTCACCCACTGATGGGTGCCTTCGTCCTCGGCATCTACCCAAAAAGTCAAATCCCACGGGGGTGAGACAATTGAATAATTGTCCCAACGAGAGTTATAACTCTCCGCCAGAAGCTTTATTATTGCAATAATAGAATAACATAAAGTAGTAGAAATAGAAATATTCAATAGCAGGTTTAACATTGTATAAACTAAGTGAAGCAACATCCTTACAAGTAATTATTTCAATTATAACTTAATTGAATGACAAGACATATAATAATAAGGAATATGAAGAACATGTATACTAGTTACTTAACTAGAGCACTATAAATAGTGTATCATCAATCATTGTTTCTCGTAGTTCAACCTAAGCAAATATGCTATGCGGCTGATTACATTTTACAAACATATTTATGCCCTAAGGAGATGAGTTACACCTCTCATACTCCAACTGACCATTACGAAATCGCAATCGGTACCATACATAGGTCATTAGAAGAGCCGGGTTCCTATGACCTCATCATCCTCAGTCAGTGTGAGGAATGACATGCAGGACATCTTGTGTCTCTGCCATAATAGCTTTCCAGGGTATTCTGGTAACTTTGCTATTAGAGTTACAGTGGTGTTCTATACTCTCTTCGCCATCGAGGGATTTCTTGTTTATCTCACATCGATGTGGCATTAATAATATCATCGGGAGATTAGTGGTACATCATCCCCGGCATAAACATATAATGAAGGATTGAGAGATTAAAGGTACATCTCATATCAAATACTACATTAGGACGTAAGGATATTCGCGTCCATAACCCCCACATACTCAAAAGTATGCTCTCCAGGAGTTCCCTTAGGAAAACATGTTTCACCATCATTTAATTTCTGACAATGATGGATCTATGGTCAGGGCTCTACATGATATCATAATACTTGATTGTTTAGGTACATTATGGCATTCTTTTAGCATCATGCATGTTTTCAAACATAAACCAATAAGAGAACTACTACAAAGAAATAGTACTATTTGTATCAAGTTCACATCACATATTTATAACATTGGGGTATCAATCCCTAACCATCTCACCATTGTGATTCAGGTATATGGGTGTTCAAACCCTTAGATCATCAAAACACTTGTTACCAAGTGACATATTATCATCAAGTCATTTAACAACATGACCTTGATTGTAACAATGTAGATACTTCTCATGGCTCATACAGCCTATCAATCTCAAAAGTTACCTTTTACTAGGAAACATAGCATATCATTATTTTCAAGGCTTAAATAAATGCTTTCAATAAATATGACATCATAACCCTTACCTGGCTAAGATTACTTCTTGATAAAGACATGCATGACTAACATAAATGATAACATGCACATTGTATTTGTATCAGCACAATACAAGTTCTTTTCAATTTAATTATAGAACACCACGGCCGTGTTACATTGCACGGTCGTGCAATAGTAGGTCACCACGGCCATGCTTCATTACACGGTCGTGCAGCAGAGGATTCACCACGACCGTGTCATATTACCACGGCTGGTTTCTAGAGTTAGGTTCCCTTTTTTATTCAAATAGTGTTATTCAACCCCTATGACTTCAAAGGTATGATGATTACTCATTATAAATTAATAATAGAGCCTCATGCTTAAAAGCATAACTCAAAATTAGGGTTTACTGTTCTCTCATCACATCACCCTAGATTAGGGTTTACTATTCATATTACATGATGTTACCCTAGAATTAGGGTTTACTATTCACCTTACTGTGAATTGAGATCATATCATCTTCATGCATGAGGATTACTTCCATTAATGCCCTCAAATTAGGTTAAGATTCATTAATCCTCATAACTAGGGTTTCCATGACCGCACCATAAAGGAGCATACCCTAATTAGGTGTATTCATACATGTTGAAAGTATATTACTTGGTTCTCATTCATATAGGGAGTCTTCTTTCTACTCTAACTATTATATGATGTTTACATCACTCTTGACTAGGTTAAGTCAAATCAATCTTGACAACATAAGTCATGTCATCACCATTATAGTCATTAGGGTTTGCTTGATCAAGGGGTATTAGTCATACTATCCCACTAAGGGTACTTTTGTAATGTTCACCATTGACCATAACATGCATCAATCAATCAATTACTTGTTCCCTTAATCACTTTAGGTACCTTTAGGGTTTAAGTTAATCAACTACTAAACCATCTTGACCACTAAGGCATCAAACGTTCTTGACCTTAATAGACCCCAAACGGTTTACACTTTCAACCTCCAAACGGTTTTGAAACCGTTTGGAGTTGTTGACCGTTTGGTCCCTTTGACTTTCAAAACCGCATGTCAAGGTACACCATCAAGACTGTTTGCCCTAGGTGAGGTGAAGACCGTTTTGTCTTGTTGACCGTTTGGGCCAACTTTGACTTTGAAACCGCATGGGAAAAATTGATCTTGAAATCACATGGTCACCAAACGATTTGGGATTGTTTGGTCCCAAATGGTCTTGAGATCGTTTGGAATCAAACGGTTTTGAGACCGTTTGGTCCAAACATCCTCAAAACCGCATGGACCAAAAAGTACTTCAATTGTTCCAATTAAGTTAGGGTTTTCAATGTTGAACCCCTCAAACGTTCATGCAATGATTATCCACTTATCAATTGGGTCAATTAGGTCAACCCTCGACTGATTTGACCCTAAATTGATCCTCAATTGATCACCAATTAGGGATTGGATCGTTTGAATTAGGGTTTGGAATCGATCACCCTTCAACATGTTTCAACATGAGTCTAATTTATGTTGAACCATTAAACCATCATTCAATTTGGTCATGACCTGACCCCAAATGGTCTTGGGATCGTTTGGATGACCTCCAAATGGTCTTGAGACCATTTTCTCAAGTCCACATCAAAAACTAACTCAGCCTATTAAGGTTTAGCTCATAAACTTGATCATTAGGTCACTAATCGATTATACTTCATCTTGTTGTCTTTGAACCTTCAAGCATTTAACCATAGTCAACCCTAGACCTACAAATGGTCTTGGGTGACCCCCAAACGGTCTTGGGATCATTTGGACATTCTCCAAATGGTATTGAGACCGTTTTCCCATCATTTTATCAAAACCAAGTCCTTCACTTAAAGGTTGAACCCTAGATTTTGTCACCAAATCAACAATCGATTAATCAATAACTTGATATCATTAGACCATCAGTTGGTCAACCCTACTTAACCCTAAACCTCCAAACAGTCTTGAGTGATCACCAAACGGTCTTGAGACCATTTGGGTGATCCCCAAATGGTTTTGAAACCGTTTGGGCCACTCAACCCAAACTTCAACATGATTGCATTATTGAAATCAGCAATATACCCGATTAGGGTTTAGGTGAGTAAGGTGCCTTCAATTGGTGATTTACTTGGAATTAGATGATGATTTTTGGTGGGTAATTAGTTCATAATGTTTAAAACAGGTCTCCAAACGGTCAATGCCTGGTCAACCCAACCAAATGGTCTTGGACGGGTTGCTCCCAAACGTTCTTGGTTGAAATCGTTTGCTCTCAAACGTTTTTGCAAACTGTTTGGGCAAGAGGTGGAGGACCATTTGCTAAAGTAAGATCAGGATTAACTTTGGAAATAACACCTCCTTCTTCTACCTCAAGAACATGGACTGTTCTTCATGGTTTTGGTAGCAAGAACATATAGAAATGTCTAAGGAATAAGATTAAGCAACGTTTTCATAGAAAGAAGATGCATAAACAAAACTTTAAGGTTTAGAGTTATAAAACCCACCTCTAGGACTGATCTAGAGCTCCAAGATTCGTAGCTTTAATGGTGGCTTGAGCTCCACAGGTCATCCAAAGTTCGTTCTTCAAGATTTGGATGGAGAAGATGGCTAGAAAGAAGAGTTGTGTAAGGAAAACTAACAAACCAACCTTGTAGCAAGACTTCCTCCATGAATTCGAGCTAGATGATGGTCAAAGCTTACCTAAACCAGCTTGGTCGTTCACCTCTGCTCCTGATCTTCTCCTTATTCAGCCAAAGCAAAGAGATAAGTGAAGGAATGAAGGGAAACGATCCCTTGCTTTGTGAAAAAGATGTACTTCTATATTTTGGGTATTTTCAAGGCAAGGAAGGATTATTTCCTTTATTTTACATCTATATCCACCAAGCCCCTCTCCTACTTCTTGGCCACGTCTCTCTCTTCTTATCACATGCAAAGCCCCTCTCTCAACCAAGGTTAAGGAAAAAGGAACCAAACATCTTACTAAGTTATACATGTATAAAAGGCCATTTTGCACAAAACTTGGTTATTTAGATACAAGGATTATCTTTCTTGTGTGATCATTAAAATGAGGCGCCCTCCTCATTTTCTTTGCTCTACTTTATGCCAAGAGTCATGAGAGATACTTTAGAGGGTATATTTTACATGTTGCACCCCATGTTTTGGGTAAATTACACTTTACTCCAAAACTAGGTTTTAAAGCACAAGGATTGCTCTACAAGATATATCTTGGTGCCCAAGCTTGGAGAATCCATATCACTACATCATATTCATTCTCATGATGTCTTAACATCATAGGAACATCTTAACATATACAATTTGCAAGTTAACCCCTATAATTGGGTAATTTGCACATTAGTCCATTTTTAACAAAATGATATTACAACATTGTTCAAAAAGGACAGAAATGGAAATATAAGTTCCTCAGAAGCTTTAATTACATATCAAAATATAATCACAAGCATATAACCGCATGTGTTAAGCAAAACACCTAGGGTTAGTTCATAACCCAGGTCAGGGATGTTACAAATTATCCACCCCTTATGAGGATTTTGTCCCCGAAATCAACAAAACATATCAACTAAACATATTAAGAGAAAAGAGCAGGGTATTTCTTTATCATCTCTTCCTCTAGTTCCCATGTGGCTTCTTCAACACCACGATGATTCCAGAGGACTTTCACAAGACTTATGTCTTTCTTTTTCAACTTTTTAATTCTTTTATCAAGGATTGACACTAGTCCTTCCTCATAAGATATATCATCATTCAATTCTACCTCCATAGGTTGCAGAACTGATTATGTATCAGGGTGACATTTCCTAAGCATGGAAATGTGAAACACGGGGTGTAACTTCTGTAACTCTGGTGGTAACTCTAGTTTATAGGCTACTCTTCCAATCCATTCAATGATTGAATGAGGCCCCATAAACCTAGGAGTTAACTTCCCTTTCCTTCCAAATCTTAGAACTCCTTTCCAAGGCGAGACTTTGAGATACACTCTGTCTCCAACTTGGAATTCTAAAGGTCTACGACGTTTATCAGTATATGACTTCTTCCTATCCTGTGCTGTCTTTATCTTCTGTTGTATTACTTTAATCTTTTATGTGGTCTGCTGCACAAGATCAGGGCCTAAAAGTTGATATTCACCAGTTTGATACCAACATAGGGGTGATCTAAAACGTCTACCATACAAAGCTTCATAAGGTGCCATGTCAATGCTATGTTGATAGCTATTGTTGTAGGAAAACTCTATCAAGCTTAAGTGCAGATCCCAACTCCCTGTAAACTGAAGAACACATGCTCTTAGCAAGTCTTCTAAGGTTTGTATAGTCCTTTCTGACTGTCCATCAGTCTGGGGATGAAAGGTTGTACTAAACCTTAACTATGTTCCTAAGGCTTTATGAAGTCGCTCCCAAAAATGACTCGTAAACTGGGGACCTCTGTCAGAAACAATGGTGACTGGGACTCCATGCAGTCGCACTATCTCTTCAACATATAATTGTGCTAACTTCTCAGCAGAATAGGTTGTTTTGATAGGCATGAAATGTAATGTCTTTGTCAACCTATCAACTATTACCCAATTGGAATCATGCCCTTTGCTTGTCTTGGGGAGGCCAACAACAAAGTTCATGGTTACATGATCCCACTTCCATTGTGGTATGGGTAAAGGTTGCATTGTTCCTGCAAGTTTCTGGTGTTCAACTTGCTGACACACATGACACCGCATAACAAACTCAACAACGTCTTTCTTCATTCCAGGCCACCAATACATATCTTTTAAGTTTCGATACATCTTGGTGCTCCCCGGATGCATAGCATACATCGAAGAATGAGCTGCTTCCAGGACTAACTTTCTCATGTTATCTACATCAGGCACTATCATCCTACCATGATAACAGGCTACTTGGTCATCTGAATCATGGAAACCATCTCATTTCTCACTACCATACTCCGATCTAATCATTTGAACTATAGTATCAACTTACTTTGCCTCCTTAATCTGCTCTCTCAGAGTAGGTTTTATATGCATCTCAGCTAATAACCCAGCTAACAATGATACTTTCAACTATACATTGTCTTGCCTTAAGGAGATAAGCATATCTCTCCTAGAGCATACTAAGGAATTAGTTGTGCTCTATCTAAGGATGGCATTGTTGATTTCCTACTTAGAGCATCAGCAACCACATTGACCTGCCCTATATGGTAATTAATTGTACAATCATAATCTTTGATTATCTCCATCCAGCGACGTTGTCTCATATTAAGTTCATGCTGAGAAAAGATATACTTAAGGTTCTTATGGTCAGTGAAAATCTGGAATGTCTCCCCATAAAGATAATGTCTCCAGATCTTCAAGGCGTGAACTACAGCAGCTTGTTCTAGATCGTGTGTCGGATAATTCTCCTCGCGTTTCTTAAGCTGTCGAGAAGCAAAAGAAATCACTTGTTTATCCTGCATTAAAACACATCCATGTCCATTCTTAGAGGCATCACAGAAAACTATATATCCTTTCCCTTGTTCAGGTAATACAAGCACAGGTGCACTTGTCAACCTCTCCTTCAACAACTGAAAAGATTGTTGACACTTATCACTCTAGGTAAAAGGAACATCCTTCCTGGTCAACTTAGTCAAGGGTAAGGCTATAGAGATGAAGTTCTTAATGAACCTCCGATAATAGCCAGCCAACCTTAAGAAACTGAGGATCTCTGTCGGTGTCTTCGGCTGCTCCCATTGTAGAACAGATTCTACCTTTTTAGGATCAACATGAATACCCGAGGCAGATATCATGTGTCCAAGGAAAGATACTTCCGGTAACCAGAACTCACACTTGCTAAACTTAGCATATAGCTTGTATTCTCTTAGCAAAGTTAGAGCCTGACGAAGATGTTGTTCGTGTTGCTGAGCATCTCTACTATAGATCAGGATGTCATCTATAAAGACAATAACACACTGATCGAGAAAAGGTCGAAGGATTATATTCATGAGTTCCATAAATGCATCTGGTGCATTTGTTAGTCCAAATGACATAACTGTGAACTCATAGTGACCATACCTTGTCCTGAAGGCAGACTTTGGTATGTCACTATCCTTAATACAGAGTTGATGATATCTCGGTCTCAAATCTATCTTTGAGAAGATGGTTGCACCACACAACTGATTGAAAATATCATCAATCCTCGGCAGAGGATACTTGTTCTATATCGTTACTTTATTTAGCTGTCTATAATCAATGCACAACCGCATTGACCCATCTTTCTTCTTAACGAAGAGGACTGGAGCACCCCAGGGTGAAATACTCGGTCAGATGAAACCCTTCTTAAGAAACTCTTGCATTTGTTTCTTGAGTTTTTCCATCTCAGCAGGTGCCATCCTATATGGTGTTTGTGCTATAGGTTGTGTATCTGGAAATAAATTAATTTCAAAATCAATTTCCCGAGGCGGTGGCACACCTGGAAGTTCTTCACGAAATACATCTACAAATTCCCTGACTACAGGAACTTCGGCAGGGTTAGGACTATCCATGGTAGTATCTACCACATGGGCCAAGAATGCATAACATCCTTGCCTCATCAGCTTCTCAGCAACCATAGTTGACATAAGACAGGTAGGTAGAATCTTTCTCTCTCCTTGAAAGATCCATGTGTCACTATCATCAGCAAACACAGCTTGCTTGGATTCACAATCCAAAACAACCTTATACCTTTCTAAGGTATCCATCCCAAGGATTATATCAAATCCATGCATCTCAAATGGTATAAGATCCACTTGGATGTGATGTTCAGAAAAGAAGAGGATGCAGGGAGAACATACCTCCTGCAACACAGCAGACCCCATCAACGGAGTTTCTAGCAACAAATTATCTGCTCTATGACTTAAAGTCAAGTTGCAGTCAAGAATCATTCTTCGAGTGATAAAGGAGTGTGTAGCACCCAGGTCAATTAAAACAGATACAACACAAGATATAGACATATCAGAATATAACAACTCCATCTGACCTGCTACAACCCGAGGGTTGATAACTGCATAAGGTGGATTCATCGTGTAGAATCTCGTTGTCGCATGTGGTTGATTCGGTGCTTGATGACTAGATGTCGATGATCCAGCTTGGGACGCTTGTCCACGTCCTCTAGCTCCTCCTGGAAACTATCTCCTTTGTGATCCTTGCTAACTCTGCCTCTGAGGTTGAGTCACACTCACCTCTCTGGCTCTACAGTCCTTCATCAGATGTCCCATCTTTCCACATATATAACAACTTCTGTTCAGTTGTCGTGGTCTGGGTGGTCCTATGACCGACATAGATGTTGAACTGCGAGCTCCTCCTAGTGGTAGGATTTGTCCTCCACCCCTATTCGACGTCCACTACGTCTGGGTATTGGATCTAGGTGGTGGTGTAGGCACAGAAAACCTAGGTTTCTTGAAACCTTTAGATGAAGATCCTTGGAACTGGGGATACATCCTCTTGTGTTGGGTCTGTCTCTTCTCTACTGCAGACCTCTCTATCCTTCTGACAGACTCTACGAAGTTAGCAAACCTTTCTCTATTTTCTAGGGTAGACAGGGGAGTAGTCAACTCAGCGTTCAACCCTTTCTCGAAATGCCAAATCCTTTCTTCATCTGTAGCAGCCATGTGTGGACAGAACCGCAACAATTCCATGAACTTAGACTCATACTCGCTAATTCATCAGACCTTGCCTTAACCTCTCAAACTGAGAGATTTTCTCGTCCAGGAACATCTTAGGGAAATATCTGTTGATAAATTCCCATCGGAAGACTTCCCATGCAATATCTACACCAGGCCTCTTCTGTTCTTCCATGGTCCACCAATGACCAGCACTCCCCTTAAGAAGATACACATCATGTCCAACCTTCTCAGCTTCTGGGATGTTCAGGATTCTAAAGGCCTTCTCTAGTTTAGTTAACCACAGGTCGGCATCTGTGGGATCAGTTGTTCCAAAATACTATGTGGCTCCAACTCGGTGAATTCATTCAAACGTCTTGCCGATTCCTTGTCCTTCAGGATGGGTAGGTGCCCTTGGTGCAGGCATAGGCATCCTATCAATTATGTGTGTCATGGCAGTCATAAACTGTCAAAATATGGTCTGGACGGCTGGGTTCCCCATGTCAGTTGGATTGAACTGGGGTGGTTCAGGCACAGGTGGCTCTATCTCTGGGTTTCTTGCACCTTCTCTGGGTGCAGCGACACTACTTTCTACAACATATTCCTCGTGTGGTCCGGACATCCATAGTCTTATCTTCTTCTCCTGAGGATCAGAAGACACTATAAGATATACTGGAAGGTACTAGAACAGACTCAACATCCTAAGTCCTATGTCTCTGTAGACTCAGCGAACCTAGAGCTCTGATACCACTAAATTGTGGTGTTCATCTCGGAAAATGAGATCAACGAATGCGGAAGCGATTAGCAGCGAAATTATCAAAAATCACTAAAAATTAAAACATTTTGTAA
Source organism: Alisma plantago-aquatica (assembly GCA_963693085.1). NCBI lineage: Eukaryota > Viridiplantae > Streptophyta > Magnoliopsida > Alismatales > Alismataceae > Alisma > Alisma plantago-aquatica. The sequence continues at coordinate 600,020,137 of OY856410.1, read as the reverse complement.
AGAGATCATCAAACGATAAAACTCATTCATAAAGAAACATGATAAGTTAATTACAAACTGATCCATCATTACATCTCTGTAATAAACACATCTCGAGAATTACAACATCAACCACCTTGTTAGCTGTACAAGGCAAGATACAAAATCTCGAGGCATCATGCCAAAATCTCAGATATACTGACTCCTAGGACCTGAGAGTACAGAGATGACACATAGGACATACTATCTACAAGACTTGACAGTCAGTGTCTCCACCTGAGGATCACTACTGTCCCTGAGATTGCTATTTTTGCTTCTCACCCACTGATGGGTTCCTTCGTCCTCGGCATCAACCTACAAAGTTGAATCCCACGGGGGTGAGACAATTGAATAATTGTCCCAGCGAGAGTTATAACTCTCTGCCAGAAGCTTTGTTATTGCAATAATGGAATAACATAAAGCAGTAGAATTAGAAATATTCAACAACAGGTTTAACATCGTATAAACTAAGTGAAGCAGCATCCTTACAAGTAATTATTTCAATTATAACTTAATTGAATGACAAGACATATAACAATAAGGAATATGAAGAACATGTATACTAGTTACTTAACTAGAGCACTATAAACAATGTATCATCAATCATTGATTCTTGTAGTTCAACCTAAGCAAATATGCTATGCGGCTGATTACATTTTACAAACATATTTATGCCCTGAGGAGATGAGTTACACCTCTCATACTCCAACTGACCATTACGAAATCGCAATCGGTACCATACATAGGTCATTAGAAGAGTTGGATTCCTATGACCTCATCATCCTCAGTCAGTGTGAGGAACGACATGCAGGACATCTTGTGTCTCTGCCATAATAGCTTTCCAGGGTATTCTGGCAACTTTGATATTATAGTTACAGTGGCGTTCTGTACTCTCTTCGCCATCGAGGGATTTCTCGTTTATCTCACATCGATGCGGCATTAACAATATCATCGGGAGATTAGTGGTACGTCATCCCAGCATAAACATATAATGAAGGATTGAGAGATTAAAGGTACATCTCATATCAAATCCTACATTAGGACGTAAGGATATTCGCGTCCATAACCCCCACATACTCAAAAGTATGCTCTCCAGGAGTTCCCTTAGGAAAACCTATTTCACCATCATTTAATTTCTGATAATGATGGATCTATGGTCAGGGCTCTACATGATATCATTATACTTGATTATTTAGGTACGTTATAGCATTCTTTTAGCATCAGGCATGTTTTCAAACATAAAGCAATAAGACAACTGCTACAAAGAAAGAGTACTATTTGTATCAAGTTCACATCACATATTTATAACATTGGGGTATCAATCCCTAACCATGTCACCATTGTGATTCAGGAATATGGGTGTTCAAACCCTTAGATCATCAAAACACTTGTTACCAAGTGACATATTATCATCACGTCATTTAACAACATGACCTTGATTGTAACAATGTAGATACTTCTCATTGCTCATACAGCCTATCAATCTCAAAAGATACCTTTTACTAGGCAACATAGCATATCATTATTTTCAAGGCTTAAAGAAACGCTTTCAATAAATATGACATCATAACCCTTACCTGGCTAAGATTACTTCTTGATAAAGACCTGCATGACTAACATAAATGATAACATACACATTATATCTGTATTAGCATGATACAAGTTCTTTTCAAATTAATTCTAGAACACCACAGTCGTGTTCCCTTGCACGGTCATGCAATAGTAGGTCACCACGGTCGTGCAACAGAGGATTCACCACGACCGTGTCATATTACCACGGTTGGTTTCTAGGGTTAGGTTCCCTTTTTAATTCAAATAGGGTTATTCAACCCCTATGACTTCAAAGGTATGATGAGTACTCATTATAAATTAATAATAGAGCCTCATGCTTAAAAGCAGAACTCAAAATTAGGGTTTACTGTTCATCTCATCACATCACCCTAGATTAGGGTTTACTATTCCTATTACATGATGTTACCCTAGAATTAGGGTTTACTATTCACCTTACTATGAATTGAGATCATATCATCTTCATGCATGAGGATTACTTCCATTAATGCCCTCATATTATGTTAAGATTCATTAATCCTCATAACTAGGGTTTCCATGACCTCACCATAAAGGATCATACCCTAATTAGGTGTATTCATACATGTTGAAAGTATATTACTTGGTTCTCATTCATATAGGGAGTCTTCTTTCTCCTCTAACTATTAGATGATGTTTACATCACTCTTGACTAGGTTAAGTCAAATCAATCTTGACAACATAAGTCATGTCATCACCATTATATGGTCATTAGGGTTTGCTTGATCAAGGGGTATTAGTCATACTATCCCACTAAGGGTACTTTTGTAATGTTCACCATTGACCATAACATGCATCAATCAACCAATTACTTGTTCCCTTAATCACTTTAGGTACCTTTAGGGTTTAAGTTAATCAACTACTAAACCATCTTGACCACTAAGGCATCAAACGTTCTTGACCTTAATAGACCCCAAACGGTTTTACACTTTCAACCTCCAAACGGTTTTGAAACCGTTTGGAGTTGTTGACCGTTTGGTCCCTTTGACTTTCAAAACCACATGGCAAGGTACACCATCAAGACTGTTTTACCTAGGTGAGGTGAAGACCGTTTGGTCTTGTTGACCATTTGGGCCAACTTCGGCTTTGAAACCACATGGGCAAATTGATCTTGAAACTGCATGGTCACCAAACGGTTTGGAATTGTTTGGTCCCTAACGGTCTTGAGACCATTTGGTCCCAAACGGTCTTGATACCATTTGGACTCAAACGGATTTGAGACCGTTTGGTACCATACGTTCTTGAGACCGTTTGGTCCAAACCCCCTCAAAACCGCATGGACCAAAAAGTACTTCAATTGTTCCAATTAAGTTAGGGTTTTCAATGTTGAACCCCTCAAATGTTCATGCAATCATTAGCCAATTATCAATTGGGTAAATTAGGTCAACCCTCAACTTATTTGACCCTCAATTGATCCTCAATTTATCACCAATTAGGGATTGGATCGTTTGAATTAGGGTTTGGAATCGATCACCCTACAACATGTTTCAACTTGAGTCTAATTGATGTTGAACCATTGAACCATCATTCAATTTGGTCATGACCTGAACCCAAACGGTATTGGGATCATTTGTTGACCTCCAAACGGTCTTGAGACCATTTTCTCAAGTCCACATCAAAAACTAACTCAACCTATTAAGGTTTAGCTCATAAACTTGATCATTATGTCACTAATCGATTATACTTCATCTTGTTGTCTTTGAACCTTCAACCATTTAACCATAGTCAACCCTAGACCTACAAACGGTCTTGGGTGACCCCCAAACGGTCTTGGGATCATTCGGACATTCTCCAAATGGTCTTGAGACCGTTTTCCCATCATTTTATAAAAAACCAAGTCCTTCACTTAAAGATTAAACCCTAGATTTTGTCACCAAATCAGCAATCGATTAATCAATAACTTGATATCATTCGACCCTCAGTTGGTCAACCCTACTTAACCATAGACCTCCAAACGGTCTTGGGTGATCACCAAAAGTTCTTGAGACCGTTTGGGTGTTCCCCAAATGGTTTTGAAATCGTTTGGGCCACTCAACCCAAACTTCAACATGATTGCATTATTGAAATCAGCAATATACCCGATTAGGGTTTAGGAGAGTAAGGTGCCTTCAATTGGTGATTTAATTGGAATTAGATGATGATTTTTGGTGGGTAATTAGTTCATAATGTTTACAATAGGTCTCCAAATGGTCAACGCCTGGTCAACCCATCCAAATGGTCTTGGACCGGTTTCTCCCAACGTTCTTGGTTGAAACTGTTTGCTCTCAAACGGTTTTAAAACCGTTTGCTCTCAAACATTTTTGCAAACTGTTTGGGCAAGACGTGGAGGACCGTTTGCTAAATTAAGATCAGGATTAACTTTGGAAATAACGCCTCCTTCTTCTACCTCAAGAACATGGACTGTTCTTCACGGTTTTGGTAGCAAGAACATATAGAAATGTCTAAGGAAGAAGATTAAGCAACGTTTTCATAGAAAGAAGATGCATAAACAAAACTTTAAGGTTTAGAGTTATAAAACCCGCCTCTAGGACTGATCCAGAGCTCCAAGCTTCGTAAATTTAATGGTGTCTTGAACTCCACAGGTCAACCAAGGTCCGTTCTTCAAGATTTGGATGGACAAGATGGCTAGAAAGAAGAGTTGTGTAAGGAAAACTAACAAACCAACCTTGTAGCAAGACTTCCTCCATGAATTCGAGCTAAATGATGGTCAAAGCTTACCTAAACCAGCTTGGTCGTTCACCTCTTATCCTGAGATTCTCCTTAGTCGGCCAAAGCAAAGAGATAAGTGAAGGAATGAAGGGAAATGATCCCTTGCTTTGTGAAAAAGATGTACTTATATATTTTGGGTATTTTCAAGGCAAGGAAGGATTATTTCCTTAATTTTACATCTATATCCACCAAGCCCCTCTCCTACTTCTTGGCCACGTATCTCTCTTCTTTGCACATGCAAAACCCCTCTCTCAACCAAGGTTAAGGAAAAGGAACCAAACATCTTACTAAGTTATACATGTATAAAAGGCCATTTTGCACAAAACTTGGTTATTTAGATACAAGGATTATCTTTCTTGTTTGATCATTCAAATGAGGTGCCCTCCTCATTCTCTTTGCTCTACTTTATGCCAAGAGTCATGATAGATACTTTAGAGGGTATATTTTACATGTTGCACCCCATGTTTTGGGTAAATTACACTTTACTCCAAAACTAGGTTTTAAAGCACAAGGATTTGCTCTACAAGCTATATCTTGGTGCCCAAGCTTGGAGAATCCATATCACTATATCATATTCATTCTATGATGTCTTAACATTAGAGGAACATCTTAACATATACAATTTTCAAGTTAACTCCTCTAATTGGGTAATTTACACATTAGTCCATTTTTAACAAAACGATATTACAACATTGTTCAAAAAGGACAGAAATGGAAATATAAGTTCCACAGAAGCTTTAATTACATATCAAAAGATAATCACAAGCATCTAACCACATGTATTAAGCAAAACACCTAGGGTTAGTTCATAACCCAGGTCAGGGATGTTACAGGGGTGGCATACCATCCCTCTATTTATTTGTTTCTTCCATACCCCTCTCTATGGAAAAGAGGTACATCACCGAAATGAAAAAGAATAGATGCCAATGTGCACACAAGAAAAAAATTGCAATCTCAAATCAAATAGAGGAGAGAATCGCAACCAAAAAGGGGGGTTGCAATCAATAAAATTGTAACCACATATAATAAAAATTTCGAGTCAAATAGAGGAGAATTTACTACTCCCTTCCATACCCTCCTTCACCCCCTTTTTCAAAGTACAAGAACAATGAATGCATCATTTGCCACTCTTTTGAAAAACACCAATGTCAGATCAAATGCATACTAGTTGTTCTGCAGGTATCTCTGGACTCTTATGAAGCTCGTAGACATGCCTGATGTTGGAAAAAGTGGAGAGGAAGTGCTTTTGGGAAATGAACTCAGGAACAAATATATTGTAAGATGTGTTCAGTGATCTCAAGAAGTTGAGATGCTCAGCCATACAAAGCAGTAAAGAAACAAATGTGGCATGAAGATGAGGCAATCACAAGAGTTGAAAGTATTCAATTGGCAGCTGTTTCAGATTTTGTGTTACTCGAGGACGAGCAACGTTTAAGTTCGGGGTGTTTTCATGAATGCATATTTAACTTAGTTTTAGTCATCATTTTTGGCACAATTTTGCACTTAAAGCTCACATATACCTCTTGAATCTTCTCATATATGATTTTCCTCAGTTTTAGATGATTATTTGGAGTTTTGATCAAATCCTTCATCTCCATTATAGGATTAAGCATTGCACTAGGTGCACAAGTGTAGGAAGCGGTGGTCCCGCTAGTCGGTGGGCAATCAAAAAACTAAATTTCAACATGAAGAAAGTTGGCCAAGTCAGGAATCTACAACTTCAGGAGCTAAAAGAACTTCGGATGACAGCCTATGAGAATGAACGAATCTACAAGGAACGCACAAAATTATGGCATGATGGTCATCTCAAGAGGAAAGATATACAAGTGGGAGAACAAGTTCTATTGTTCAACTCAAGACTGAGATTGTTCATAGGGAAACTCCATTCTCGCTAGTCTGGACCATACACTGTCAAGAGCATCTACCCACATGGTGCCTTCATTTATTGGAGTGAAAAGTCTGTAGACTTTGTGGCTAATGGCCAATACTTGAAGAGATATTTTACCACTACTAACACGAGCATTGAAGCATCTTTGAATCTTTCAAAACTAGTGTATCGACCAGAAAATTGAAAGAAGCATGTCGAGCCAATGACATAAAATAAAGGCGCTTGTCAGGAGGCAACCTGATATGTATCTTAGCTTTTACTTTTAGTTTTGAATTAGAAAATTTTGCACTCAGTAGATATGCATCGCAAGATGCAATCTTATGTTATGATAGTTTTCATTTTTGAGATTTCAGATGGAGGACACGTTGCTGAGAGGAACGTAACCACATCGGGTGGTCCAACCGGCATGGGTTTTCCCCTCCATCTTGAATTTAGAGTTTGCTCGGGACGAGCAAATTTCTAAGTTCGGGGTGGAGGGTGGGTGGTGTGTACTCTACTTTCCACCCACGCCTATAAATTTCATACTTAAGATTCGATCGTTGTAATTTTGGAATATTTTTATCAAAATTCTCAAAAGTTTGCAATTTTCAAGCTAGTTTGTATAGAAACTTGATGAAGTTTTGATGCTTTTATTTCAATCAAAGCCTTTACCTAGCCGGCTAGTTCTTTTTCCATGAAAATTTTGAGTCATTATACCCTCCTTATTCAAAGAAAAGCCTCAAGAGGGACCATTTCTAAATCTAGCCAATAGTTACAAATCACTACGTGAAGCTTATGAATCCTAACATCATGATCCTTCAGTTAAAATGACAAGTATTTTTTGAACTGATAGGGATCAAACACATTGTGCTTCCTAATTGACTAGTGGAACAATAGCCTGGAATCTCCATTGGATCCCCATCAAGTCATTATTTGAACATAGTATGATAAAGAGAATAACTCGGTGCACTGAATTGTAAATCAAGTTGCATTATGATATGAACTCTCTTCTACATTTCTTCTACCATCTTTTTACCCCTCCATCCATCAAAAAGAAACAAAAAGCCATACAAAATAGTGCCAAACCCTAAGTTTGGGGTGGCATACCATACCTCTCTTTATTCACTTCTTCCATACCCCTCTCTATGTAAAAGGGGTATATCATCGAAATGAAAAAGAAAAGATGCCAATGTGCACACAAGAAAAAAAATGCAATCTCGAGTCGAATAGAGGAGAGATTCACAACCAAAAAAGGGGGGATTGCAATCAATAAAATTGAAACCCTATAATACAAATCTCGATTCGAATAGAGAAGAGATTTACTACTCCCTTCCATACCCCCCTTCATTCCCTTTTTCCACCTACATGCACAATGAATGCCTCTTTTTTTCACTCTTTTGAAAAACACCAGTGTCAGATTAGATGCATACTTGTTGTTCTGTGGGTATCTCTGGACTCTTACGAAGCTCTTAGACATGCTTGACGTTGGAAAATTTGGGAGGAAGTGCTTTTGGGAAATGAACTCAGGAACAAAGAAATTGTAATATATATTCAGTGATCTCAAGAAGTTGAGATGCTCAGCCATACAAAAAAGTAAAGAAACAAACGTGATGTGAAGATGAGGCAATCATAAGAGTTGAAAGTATTCAATTCGTGGTTGTTTCTAATTTTGTTTTACTCGAGGTTGAGCAATGTTTAAGTTCGGGGTGTTTTATTGAATGCATGTTCATCTTAGTTTTTCTCTCCACTTTTGGCCCAGTTTTGCACTGAAACTCCCATATACCTCATGAATCTTCTCATATATAATTTTACTCAATTTCAGATGATTATTTGGAGTTTTTCTCAAATCCTTTCATCTCCATTGTAGGATTAAGCATTGCACTAGGTGTACAAGTGTAGGAGGAGGTGGTCCCGCTAGTTTGTGGGCAATCAAACAACTAAAATTCGACATGAAGAAAGCTGGCCAAGCCAAGATTCTACAACTTCAGGAGCTGGAAGAACTTCGGATAACAGCCTATGAGAATGCATGAATCTACAAAGAACGCACAAAATTATGGCATGATGGTTATCTCAAGAGGAATGATATACAATTCAGAGACCAAGTTCTATTGTTCAACTCAAGACTGGGATTTTTCCCAGGGAAACTTTATTCTCGCTGGTCTGGACCATCCATTGTCAAGAGCATCTACCCAAATGGTGCCTTCATTTTATGGAGGGAAAAGTCTGGAGACTTTGTGGCTAATGGCCTATGCTTGAAGGGATATTTCACCACTGCTGACACGAGCATTGAAGCATCACTGAATCTTTCCAAACTAGTGTATCAACCAGAAAATTGAAAAAAGCATGTCGAGCCAACGACATAAAACAAAGGCGATTGTTGGGAGGCAACCCCATCCATATCTTAGCTTTTACTTTCAGTTTTGAATTAGAAAATTTTCCCTCCAGTAAACAATTCATTGCAAGATGCAATCTTAAGTTCTGATAGTTTTCATTTTTGAGATTTCAAATGGAGGACACATTGCTGAGAGGAATGCAACCACATTGGGTGGTCCAACCGGAACCGGTTTTCTCCTCCATCTCAAAGTTAGAGTTTGCTCGAGATGAGAAAATTTCTATGTTCGGGGTGGAGGGTGGGTGGTGCATACTCTACTTTCCACCCACACCTATCTATTTTAGGCTTAAGATTCCGTCATTGCATTTTTGGAACATTTTTTAGCAAAATTTTCAAAATTTTGAAATTTTCAAAGTACTTTTGTATAGAAACTTGATGAAGTTTTGATGCTTTTATTTCACTCAAAGCCTTTACCTAGCCGTCTAGTTCTTCATCCATAAAAATTTTGAATAATTATACCCTCCTTATTTGAATCAAAGCCTCAATAGGGACATTTCTAAAACTAGCCAATACTTAGAAATCACCATGTGAATCTTATGAATCCTATCATCATGATCCTTCAGCTAAAATCACAAGTATCTGTCGAACTCAGAGGGATCAAACACATTGTGCTTCCTAACTGACTAGTGGTACAATATCATGGAATCTCCACTGGATCTCCATCAAGTCATTATTTGAGCATAGTATGATAAAGAGAACAACTCAGTGCACTGAATTGTAAATCAAGTTGCATTATGATCTGAACACCCTTCTATACTTCTTCTACCATATTCTTACCCCTCCATCCATAAAAAAGAAACAAAAACCATACAAAATAGTGCCAAACCCTAAGTTCGGGATGGCACACCATGCCTCCCTTTATTAGCTTCTTCCATACCCCTCTCTATGTAAAAGGGTCGTACCACCAAAATGAAAAAAAAAAATGACAATGTGCACATGAGAAAAAAAATGCAATCTCAAATCGAATAAAGGAGAGATTTGCAACCAAAAAATGGGGGGTGCAATCAATAAAATTGCAACCATATAATAAAAATTTCAAGTCCAATAGAGGAGAGATTTACTACTCCCTTCCATACCCCCCTTCACCCCCTTTTCCCCGTATAGGCACAATGAATGCCTCTTTTTGTCACTCTTCTGAAAAACACCAGTGTCATATTAGATGCACACTTGTTGTTCTGTGGGTATCTCTGGACTCTTACGAAGCACTTAGACATGCTTGATGTTGGAAAAAGCGGGGAGGAAGTTCTTTTGGGAAATGAACTCAGGAACGAAGATATTGTAAGATCTATTCAGTGATCTCAAGAAGTTGAGATGCTCAACCATACAAAGCGGTAAAGAAACAAACGTGATGTGAATATGAGGCAATCACATGAGTTGAAAGTATACAATTGGTGGCTGTTTCAAATTTTGTGTTACTCAAGGATGAGCAACATTTACGTTCGGGGTGTTTTGATGAATGCATATTCGTCTTAGTTTTAGTCGTCATTTTGGCCTTGTTTTGCACAGAAAGCTCACATATACCTCCTGAATCTGCTCACATACGATTTTCCTTAGTTTTAAATGATTATTTGGATTTTTGATCAAATCCTTTCATCTCCATTACATGATTAAGCATTGTACTAGGTGCACAAGTGTAGGAAGCGGTGGTCTCGCCAGTCGGTGGGCTATCAAACAACTAAATTTTAACATGAAGAAAGCTGGCCAAGCCAGGATTCTGCAACTTTAGGAGATGGAAGATCTTTGGATGACAGCCTATGAGAATGCATGAATCTACAAAGAACACACAACATTATGGAATGATGGTCATCTCAAGAGGAAAGATATACAAGTGGGAGACCAAGTTCTATTGTTCAACTCAAGACTGAGATTGTTCCCAGGGAAACTTTATTCTCATTGGTCTGGACCATACACTGTCAAGAGCATCTACCCACATGGTGCCTTCATTTTTGGATTGAAAAGTGTAGAGACTTTGTGGCTAATGGCCAGTGCTTGAAGAGATATTTCAACATTGCTGACACAAGCATTGAAGCGTCTATGAATCTTTCCAAACCAGTGTATCGATCAAAAAATTGAAAGAAGCATGTCAAGCCCATGACATAAAACAAAGGCACTTGTCAGGAGGCAACCCGATCTGTATCTTAGCTTTTACTTTAATTTTTGAATTAGAAAATTTTGCATCCAGTAGATAATACATCGCAAGAAGCAATCGTAATTTATGATAGTTTTCATTTTTGAGATTTTAGATGGAGGACGCGTTGCTGAGAGGAACGCAACCACATCGGGTGGTCCAACTGGCACAGGTTTTCCCCTCCATCTCAAATTTAGATTTTGCTCAAGATGAGAAAATTTCTAAGTTTGGGGTGGAGGGTGGGTGGCACGTACTCTACTTTCCACCCACACCTATACATTTCAGACTTAAGATTCCATCGATGCAATTTTGGAACATTTTTGAATAAAAAATTTTGAAAATTTGAAATTTTCAAACTAGTTTTCTATAGAAACTTGATGAAGTTTTGGTGCTTTTATTTTAATCAAAGCCTTACCTATTCGGCTAGCTCTTTTTCCATGCAAATTTTAAATCATTATACCCTCCTTATTCGAAGCAAAGCCTCAAGAGGGACCATTTCTAAAACTAGCTAATAGTTAGAAATCACCATGTGAAGCTTATGAATCCTAACATCATGATCCTTCAGCTAAAATGACAAGTATATGTCGAACTGAGAGGGATCAAACACATTGTGCTTCCTAACTGACTAGTGGGACCATAGCATGGAATCTCCACCAGATCCCCATCAAGTCATTATTTGAGCATAGTATGATAAAGAGAACAACTCAGTGCACTGAATTGTAAATCAAGTTGCATTATGATCTGAACTCTCTTCTACACTTCTTCTACCATCTTCTTACCCCTCCATCCATCAAAAAGAAACAAAAATCCATACAAAATAGTGCCAAAGCCTAATTTTGGGGTGGCACACCATCCCTCTCTTCATTCACTTCTTCCATACCCCTCTCTATGTAAAAGGGGCATATCCCTGAAATGAAAATGAAAATATGCCAATGTGTACAAAAGAAAAAAAATGCAATCTCAAGTCGATTAGAGGAGAGATTTGCAACCAAAAAAGGGGGTTGCAATCAATGGAATTGTAACCATATAATAAAATTCTTGAGTCAAATAGAGAAGAGATTTACTACTCCCTTCCATACCCCGCTTTACCCCTATTTTCCACCTGCAGGCGCAATGAATGCCTCTTTTTGCCACTCTTTTGAAAAACACCAGTGTAGATCAGATGCATACTTGTTGTTCTGCAGGTATGTCTGGACTCTTACGAAGCTCTTAGTCATGCTTGATGTTAGAAGAAGTGAGGAGGAAGTGCTTTTGGGAAATGAACTCAGGAATGAAGATATTGTAAGATGTGTTTAGTGATCTTAGGAAGTTGAGATGCTCAGTCGTACAAAGCAATAAAGAAACAAATGTGATGTGAATATGAGGCAATCACAAGAGTTGAAAGTATTCAATTGGAGGTTGTTTCAAATTTTGTGTTACTCAAGGATGAGAAACATTTAAGTTCAGGGTGTTTTGATGAATGCATATTCATCTTAGTTTTAGTCACCTTTTTGGCCCAGTTTTGCATTGAAAGCTCACATATACCTCCTGATTCTGCTCATATATGATTTTCCTCAGTTTTAAATGATTATTTAGAGTTTTGATCAAATCCTTTCGTCTCCATTACAGGATTAAGCATTGCACTAGGTGCACAAGTGTAGGAGGTGGTGGTCCAGCTAGTCAGTGGGCAATCAAACAACTAAATTTTGACATGAAGAAAATTGGTCAAGCTAGGATTCTACAACTTCAGGAGCTGGAAGAACTTCGGATGACAGCCTATGAGAATGCACGAATCTACAAACAACGCACAAAATTATGCCATGATGGTCATATCCAGAGGAAAGATTTACAAGTGGGAGACCATGTTCTATTATTCCACTCAAGACTGAGATTGTTGCCAGGGAAACTCCGTTCTCGCTGGTCTGGACCATACACTGTCAAGAGCATCTACCCATATGGTGCCTTCATTTTATGGAGTGAAAAGTCTGGAGATTTTCTGGCTAATGGCCAACGCTTGAGAAGATATTTCACCACTACTAACATGAGCATTTAAGCATCACTAAATCTTTCCAAACTAGAGCATCGACCAGAAAATTTAAAGAAGCATGTCGAGCCAACAACATAAAATAAAGGCACTTGTCAGGAGGCAACCCGATCCATATCTTATCTTTTACTTTTAGTTTTGAATTAGAAAATTTTTCCCCCAGTAGACAATGCATCGCAAGAGGCAATCTTAAGTTCTGATAGTTTTCATTTTGAGATTTCAGATGGAGGACACGTTGTTGAGAGGAACGCAACCACATCGGGTGGTCCAACCGGCACGGGTTTTCCCCTCCATCTTGAATTTAGAGTTTTCTTGAGACAAGCAAATTTCTAAGTTTAGAGTGGAGGGTGGGTGGTGTGTACTCTACTTTCCACCCACACCTATCTATTTTAGACATAAGATTCTGTCGTTGCAATTTTGGTACATTTTTAAGAAAAAAATCCAAAATTTTGAAATTTTCAAAGTAGTTTTGTATAGAAACTTGATGAAGTTTTGATGCTTTTATTTCACTCAAAGCCTTTACCTAGACGGCTAGTTCTTCATCCATGCAAATTTTGAATCATTATACCCTCATTCGAATCAAAGCCTCAAGAGGGACCATTTTTGAAACTAGCCAATAGTTCAAAATCACCATGTGAAGCTTATGAATCCTATCATCATGATCCTTCAGCTAAAATCACAAGTATTTGTCGAACTCAGAGGGATCAAACACATTGTGCTTCCTAACTGACTAGTGGAACAATAGCATGGAATCTCCACTGGATCCCCATAAAGTCGTTATGTGAGCATAGTATGATAAAGAGAACAACTCGGTGTATTGAATTGTAAATCAAGTTGCATTATGATCTGAACACTCTTCTACACTTCTTCTACCATCTTCTTACCCCTCCATCCATCAAAAAGAAACAAAAGCCATACAAAATAGTGCCAAACCCTAAGTTCGGGATGACAAACCACCCCTCTCTTTATTAGCTTCTTCCATAACCCTCTCTATGTAAAAGGGTCATACCACCAAAATGAAAAACAAAAGATGACAATGTGCACACAAGAAAAAAAATGCAATCTCAAGTCGAATAAAGGAGAGATTCACAACCAAAAAAGGGGGGGTTGCAATCAAAAAAAATTGCAACCATATCATAAAAATCTTGTGTCGAATAGAGGAGAAATACTACTCCCTTCCATACCCCCCTTCACCCCCTTTTTCCCCCTACAGGCACAATGAATGCCTCTTTTTGTCACTCTTCTGAAAAACACCAGTGTCATATCAGATGCACACTTGTTGTTATGTCAGTATCTCTGCACTCTTATGAAGCTCTTAGACATGCTTGATATTGGAAAAAGTAGGGAGGAAGTTCTTTTGGGAAATGAACTCAGGAACGAAGATATTGCAAGATCTATTCAGTGATCTCAGGAAGTTGATATGCTCAGCCACACAAAGCGGTAAAGAAACAAACACGATGTGAATATGAGGAAATCACATGAGTTGAAAGTATACAATTGGCGGCTGTTTCAAATTTTATGTTACTCCAGGATGAGCAATGTTTACGTTTGGGGTGTTTTGATGAATGCATATTCATCTTAGTTTTAGTCACCATTTTGGCCTTATTTTGCACAGAAAGCTCACATATACATCATGAATCTGCTCACATATGATTTTCCTCAGTTTTAAAGGATTGTTTGGATTTTTGATCAAATCCTTTCATATCCATTACATGATTAAGCATTTCACTAGGTGTACAAGTGTAGGAAGCGGTGGTCTCGCTAGTCGGTGGGCTATCAAACAACTAAATTTCAACATGAAGAAAGCTGGCCAAGCTCGGATTCTGCAACTTTAGGAGCTGGAAGAACTTTGGATGACAGCCTATGAGAATGCATGAATCTACAAAGAACATACAAAATTATTGCATGATGGTCATCTCAAGAGGAAAGATATACAAGTGGGAGACCAAGTTCTATTGTTCAACTTAAGACTGAGATTGTTCCCAGGGAAACTTTGTTATCGCTGGTTTGGACCATACACTATCAAGAGAATCTACCCACATGGTGCCTTCATTTTATGGATTGAAAAGTCTGGAGACTTTGTGGCTAATGGCCAGTGCTTGAAGAGATATTTCACCTTTGTTGACACGAGCATTGAAGCATCTATGAATCTTTCCAAACCAGTGTACCGACCAGAAAATTGAAAGAAGCATGTCGAGCCAATGACATAAAACAAAGGCACTTGTCAGGAGGCAACCCGATCTATATCTTAGATTTTACTTTAATTTTTGAATTAGAAATTTTTGCATCCAGTATATAATGCATCGCAAGATGCAATCTTAAGTTCTAATAGTTTTCATTTTTGAGATTTTAGATGGAGGATGCGTTGCTGAGAGGAACACAACCACATCGGGTGGTCCAACTGGCACTGGTTTTCCCCTCCATCTCAAATTTAGAGTATGCTCAGGATGAGAAAATTTCTATGTTCGGGGTGGAGGGTGGGTGGCACGTACTTTACTTTCCACCCACACCTATAAATTTTAGACTTAAGATTCCATCGTTGCAATTTTGGAACATTTTTGAGAAAAAAAATTGATATTTTGATATTTTCAAACTAGTTTTGTATAGAAACTTGATGAAGTTTTGATGCTTTTATTTCAATCAAAGCCTTACCTAGCCGGCTAGCTCTTTTTCCATGCAAATTTTAAATCATTATACCCTCCTTATTCGAAGCAAAGCCTCAAGAGGGACCATTTCTGAAACTAGCCAATAGTTAGAAATCACCAGGTGAAGCTTATGAATCCTAACATCATGATCCTTCAGCTAAAATGGAAAGCATCTGTCAAACTGGGAGGGATCAAACACATTGTGCTTCCTAACTGACTAGTGGGACCATAGCATGGAATATCTACTGGATCCCCATCAAGCCATTACTTGAGCATAGTATGATAAAGAGAACAACTCAGTGCACTGAATTGTAAATCAAGTTGCATTATGATCTGAACTCTCTTCTACACTTCTTCTACCATCTTCTTACCCCTCCATCCATAAAAAAGAAACAAAAAGCCATACAAAATAGTGCCAAAGCCTAAGTTTGGGGTGGAACACCATCCCTCTCTTTATTCACTTCTACAATACCCCTCTCTATGTAAAAGGGGCGTATCCCTAAAATGAAAATGAAAAGATGCCAATGTGTACACAACAAAAAAATGCAATCTCAACTCGAATAGAGGAGAGATTCGCAACCAAAAAAGGGGGTTGCAATCAATAGAATTGCAACCATATAATAAAAATCTTGAGTCGAATAGAGGAGAGATTTACTACTCTCTTCCATAACGCCTTTACCCCCGTTTTCCACCTACAGGCACAATGAATGCCTCTTTTTGCCACTCTTTTTAAAAACACCAGTGTTAGATAAGATGCATACTTGTTGTTCTGTTGGTATGTCTGGACTCTTACGAAGCTCTTAGTCATGCTTGATGTTAGAAAAAGTGAGGAGGAAGTGCTTTTGGGAAATGAACTCAGGAACGAAGATATTGTAAGATGTGTTCAGTGATCTTAGGAAGTTGAGATGCTCAGCTGTACAAAGCAATAAAGAAACAAATGTGATTTGAATATGAGGATATCACAAGAGTTGAAAGTATTCAATTGGTGGTTGTTTCAGATTTTGTGTTACTCGAGGATGAGAAACGTTTCAGTTCAGGGTGTTTTGATGAATGCATATTCATCTTAGTTTTAGTCACCATTTTTGGCCCAATTTTGCATTGAAAGCTCACATATACCTCTTGATTCTGCTCATATATGATTTCCCTCAGTTTTAGATGATTATTTAGAGTTTTGATCAAATCCTTTCGTCTCCATTACAGGATTAAGCATTGCAGTAGGTGCACAAGTGTAGGAGGTGGTGGTCCCGCTAGTCAGTGGGCAATCAAACAACTAAATTTTGACATGAAGAAAACTGGTCAAGCTAGGATTCTGCAACTTCAGGAGCTGGAAGAACTTCGGATGACAGCCTATGAGAATGCACGAATCTACAAACAACGCACAAAATTATGCCATGATGGTCATATCCAGAGGAAAGATATACAGGTGGGTGACCAAGTTCAATTATTCAACTCAAGACTGAGATTGTTGCCAGGGAAACTCTGTTCTCACTAGTCAGGACCTTACACTGTCAAGAGCATCTACCCACATGGTGCCTTCATTTTATGGAGTGAAACGTCTAGAGACTTTCTGGCTAATGGCCAACACTTGAGAAGATATTTTACCACTACTAACATGAGCATTGAAGCATCACTGAATCTTTCCAAACCAGCGCATCGACCAGAAAATTTAAAGAAGCATGTCGAGCCAAAAACATAAAACAAAGGCACTTGTCAAGAGGCAACCCGATCAGTATCTTATCTTTTACTTTTAGTTTTGAATTAGAAAATTTTGCCCCCAGTAGACAATGCATCGCAAGAGGAAATCTTAAGTTCTGATAGTTTTCATTTTCTAGATTTCAGATGGAGGACATGTTGTTGAGAGGAACGCAACCACATCGGGTGGTCCAACTGGCACGGGTTTTCCCCTCCATCTTGAATTTAGAGTTTTCTTGAGACAAGAAAATTACTAAGTTTAGAGTGAAGGGTGAGTGGTGCGTACTCTACTTTCCACCTACACCTATCTATTTCAGACATAAGATTCCGTCTTTGCAATTTTGGAACATTTTTTAGCAAAATTTTGAAATTTTGAAATTTTCAAAGTAGTTTTGTATACAAACTTGATGAAGTTTTGATGATTTTATTTCAAATAAAGCCTTTACCTAGTCGGATAGTTCTTTTTCCATGCAAATTTTCATTCATTATATCCTCCTTATTCGAAGCAATGCCTCAAGAGGGACCATCTCTAAAACTAGCCAATAGTTAGACATCACCACGTGAAGCTTATGAATCCTAACATCATGATCCTTTAGCAAAAATGACAAGTATCTATCGAAATGAGAGCGATAAAACACATTGTGCTTCTTAACTGACTAGTGGGACAATAGCATGAAATATGCACTGGATCCTCATCAAGTCATTATTTGAGCATAGTATGATAAAGAGAACAACTCGGTGCACTGAATTGTAAATCAAGTTGCATTATAATCTGAACTCTCTTCTATACTTCTTCTACCATCTTCTTACCCCTCTATCAATCAAAAAGAAACAAAAAGCCATACAAAATAGTGCCAAACCCTAAGTTCGGGGTGGCACACAATCCCTCTCTTTATTGACTTCTTCCATGCCCCTCTCTATGTAAAAGGGGCGTATCACTGAAATGAAAAAGAAAAGATGTCAATGTGCACATGAGAAAAAAAATGCAATCTCAAATCGAATAAAGGAGAGATTTGCAACCAAAAAAAGGGGGGTTGCAATTAATAAAATTGCAACGATGTAATAAAAATCTTGAGTCCAATAGAGGAGAGATTTACTACTCCCTTCCATACCCACCTTCACCCCCTTTTTCCACCTACAGGCACAATGAATGCCTCTTTTTGCCACTCTTTTGTAAAACACCAGTGTCAGATCAGATGCATACTTGTTTTTCTGCGGATATCTCTGGACTCTTATGAAGCTCTTAGACATGCTTGTTGTTGTAAAAAGTGGGGAGGAAGTGCTTTTGGGAACCGAACTTAGGAACAAAGATATTGTAAGATGTTCAGTGATCTCAGGAAGTTGATATGCTCAGCCATACATAGCAATAAAGAAAAAAACATTATGTGTTGATGAGGCAATCACCTGAGTTGAATGTATTCAATTGGCGATTGGTTTAGATTTTGTGTTACTCGAGGATGAGAAACACTTAAGTTCACAGTGTTTTGATGAATGCATATTCATATTAGTTTTAGTCACCAGTTTTGGCCCAGTTTTGCACTGAAAGCTCACATATTCCTCTTGAATCTTCTCATATACGATTTTCCTCAGTTTTAGATGATTATTTGGAGTTTTGATCAAATCCTTTCATCTCCATTGTAGGATTAAGCATTGCAGTAGGTGTACAAGTGTAGGAGGTGGTGTTCCCTCTAGTCGGTGGGCAATCACACAACTAAATTTCAACACGAAGAAAGTTGGCCAAGCAAGGATTCTGCAACTTCAAGAGCTGGAAGAACTTCGGATGATAGCCTATGAGAATGCACGAATCTATAAAGAACTCACAAAATTATGGCATGATGGTCATCTCAATAGGAAAGATATACAAGTGGGATACCAAGTTCTATTGGTCAACTTCAAACTTAGATTGTTCCCAAGGAAACTTCGTTCTCACTGGTCTGGACCATACACTGTCGAGCATCTACCCACATGATGCCTTCATTTTATGGAGTGAAAAAATCTAGAGACTTTGTGGCTAATGGCCAATGCTTGAAGAGATATTTCACCACTGCTGACACGAGCCTTGAAGCATCACTGAATCTTTCCAAACCAGTGCATCGACTAGAAAATTGAAAGAAGCATGTCGAGCCAACGACATAAAACAAAGGCGCTTGTTGGGAGGTAATGCAATCCGTATCTTAGCTTTTACTTTTAGTTTTAAATTAGAAAATTTTTCCCCCAGTAGATAATGCATATAAAGATGAAATCTTATGTCCTGATAGTATTCATTTTTGAGATTTCATTTGGAGGACACATTGCTGAGAGGAATGTAACCACATCCGGTGGTCCAACCGGCATAGGTTTTCCCCTCCATCTCAAATTTAGAGTTTTCTCGAGACAGGCAAATTTCTTAAGTTTAGGGTGGAGGGTGGATGGTGCGTACTCTACTCTCCACCCGCACCTATCTATTTCAGACATAAGATTACATCGTTGCAATTTTTGAACATTTTTAGCAGAATTTTAAAATTTTCAAAGTAGTTTTGTATAGAAACTTGATGAAGTTTTGATGTTTTTAATTCAATGAAAGCCTTTATCTAGACAGCTAGTTCTTTTTCCATGCATATTTTGAATAATTATACCCTCCTTATTCAAAGAAAATCCTCAAGAGGGACCATTTCTGAAACTAGCCAATAGTTAGAAATCATCATGTGAAGCTTATGAATCCTAACATCATGATCCTTCAGCTAAAATGACAAGTATTTTTCGAACTGAGAGGGATCAAACACATTGTGCTTTCTAACTGACTAGTGGGACAATAGCATGGAATATCCATTGGATCCCCATCAAGTCATTATTTGAGCATAGTATGATAAAGAGAACAACTCAGTGCACTGAATTGTAAATCAAGTTGCATTATGATTTGAACTCTCTTCTACACTTCTTATAGCATCTTCTTACCCCTCCATCCATCAAAAAGAAACAAAAAACCATACAAAATAGTGTCAAACCCTAAGTTTGGGGTGGCACACCATCCCTCTCTTTATTCATGTCTTCTATACCCTTATCTATGTAAAAGGGGTGTATCACCAAAATGAAAAAGAAAAGATGCCAATGTGCACACAAGAAAAAAAATGCAATCTTGAGTCGAATAGAGAAGAGATTGCAACCAAAAAAGGGGTTCCAATCAATAAAATTGCCACCATATAATTAAAAATCTCAAGTCGAATAGAGAAGAGATTTACTACTCCCTTCCATACCCCCTTTTTTCCACCTACATGCACAATGTGTGAGAACTCGTTACACAAAATGAGATTACTCAAAACATAAAACACAATCAATCACTAATTAATCACATACCCAAAAATATGGGTAAATTAAAATTGATTTCAACATCATCACCCGCTCATAAACATTTGCATAAGATCCCAAAATCTTTCTTATATCCATACTATGCCAAGAATTTGATACAAATTGATCTATCGCCTTAGCCACAACATATATACACAAGAGAACAATATTCATATATGTCACACAAACAAGCATTAACATGCTAACAAAATCCCGATTCATTTGAAACACCATATACAAACTTTTCCTGCCTGGACCTAAGAGTACAGGGATGACTCTAGGACACACTAGATGTCTAATCAACTTTCTCAAAGATTCATTACTATAGCTCCTCTTTGCTGCCACATGTTTGTTTCCGTCACTTCTAATTACCTAAAAAAATGTGGCGAACCACAAGGGTGAGACCCATGTCCTAGCAAGATATATAACCTCCAACAACATTTATTGGTTACAACATTTTTAAGAAATTAAATAGTTAAGTAGTTTAATCAGAGATAACAAATAAGATCAGCAATATTGATGATTAACAAAATACATAAAGGAGTAGATAATAACTATCATCATTAGCCAAACTATCATCCTTTATCTTGTTGACAGTATGAGCAATTCAGTAGCATATACAGTTCTAGCATCATGAGCAAGTCTAGTCACATAGAATAGCTAACAACATGAGCATGTCTAATTGGTTGAACATATCAACATCATAAGAAGAGCTAACAACATAAGTGCAACTACCTGGATAAGCATAATTAGCAGTATATGCATCTCTAGTTACAAAGGCATGGCTAGCATGCTAATCATAACTAACAACATGAGATAGCTAACATCATGATTATAATCAGCAGTAGTAGTATAGTTATCAACATAAGCATGGATATTGTATGTATGCATCTACAATCTTAAGCATATCCACAACATAAGTATATCTACTTTCTCTTAATTGCACTAAGCATCATCTTTATGTAAAGATAACAAACAAGGGTTATCATTGTAAAGAGGCGAGATCACCTCTTTACTAAAATTTAAAGGAAATACAAACATCCACAATTTTTAACAAAATTTAGACTTTTGAGTATGGTTGCATAATAATTCAAATAAATAAGCATGATTCCAGATACATCATAAAATGTCAATAGCAGCGGAAAGAAAGAAATAACAAGCCTTCTAATGGCTATATAGTTTATTACATCATTGCTTTCTAAAAGAAAAGATAAGATAGAATAGAGGATCTAGCTATAGCAACCTAGCCATCCTTCTTGTCAAGAAAATGATCTCAGCAAGGATTCTTTCTTCAAGCCCTTCCTTCACCTTGAACAGCTCCAACACCTGGGTGGTTGGGAAGGCACCCAACAAGAGGGAAAACAAGAAAAGTATGTGTTACACTAATAATCTATCAAAGGCAAAGGAAAGATGTAACAAGCAAACTAGACTAAGTATTTGGTGTAAGAAGATATCAAGAGCATGAGGTTTTCATAAAAGAACTTGTCATTAACAAAGTAAGTAAAGGTTTTAGCATGTTTATTAATATGTCTATCTAACTAAGTAGGGTTGAGGCACCTACCGAACCTCTAACCTTAGGTGAGGGAAGAATTATAAACATTTCCAAATCACCTACAAATTTTTAATGGGGAGAATAATAAACATTCCCCTAGGGCGATTTTATACATGCCCTCTATGGGTGGTTGTACATACGTACCACTACTTAAGATTTAAATAGAACATTTAATTTCATGCTAATAAGAGATTTATGGCAAGATAAGAAAAAGAATATATATCATGGCAGTGGGGTATGAATACCCAAACAAGAGAATACTATAACTGATTTTTGAGGCAAATAAGACATTTAGGTTTCAACAAATTCAATAGTTTAGATCAAGTTAAACCTCATAGAGAAATTTAGGTATTGGATTAAGTATTTCCCAACTGATAGGTAGATGCACAACAAAACTTATACTAAACACATACCTTGGCCACAGGTGTCCTAAGTTTCCCTTTTTCAACTCTTCACACGAGCTATAAACCCAAACTTCCTAATACATCATTATATTCATATATTAGATTTACATGCATTCATTTAAAAGATTGAAAACCCTAATTTACTAACTTTTTGCACAAACTCTCGATTCAGACTTCAAAAACCTCATAATCGTCCTAGTTAGGTTTTCCTGATCAAAATAACATATAATATTGTATATTTTAGAAATATAGATTTTTAGGGTTAATTTTATGGATTTTTAAGTTAATTAAATCGATTTTAAAAACACCTTTTCGAAAAACTCAAAACCAAATCTCAAAATCATTTTTATTAAATAGATCTCGTTTTCCTGATTTCAAAACACTATTTATTTATTATTTTTGACCAACGGAATAATTTATAAAAATTATTTTACTCCGACCAATGCCAGCTTGCCACGTAGGCAAAGCCAACCGCATCGAGCGATCGTGGGCGACTGAGAGCGGCGACCCGCGTCTGAGGGCCTCTCGCAACCGGTCGAGCGACCCGGCGGTTAAACACGGGTAAAGGACTGTCGTGCCCTTGGCGAGAAAACGAAAGGAGAAGAAACTGGAGGGGCAAAATAGTCATTTATGCGTCGTCATCAACCTCGGCCGACCGTCGTCGCGCGCGAGCAGGCTTGCTCGGCTGATTTGGGCAAAATCGCTATACTCGACGAAAACTTGTGTTTAGATAGTCGAAAGAAAGAGAAGGACGAGACAAACTCAATGGTACCTTTGATTCGAACCGAGGTGGCCGGAATAGAGAGGGAGAAGCGCCGCAAGCTTGGGACCTTCGGCTGCTCGTCGGGGGTCGAAACGTCCACGAAAATCTAAATTGGAGGTACGAACAGGTTGCTAAGGTGATGGCGGTCGCAAGGGTTGAGTTATTTATAGGCAAGGAACCCTAGACTAGGATGTGGGTGATTTCCCAAATACGCGTCAAAGCTCGAAAAGTTTGGGATAATCCTGTGTGAAATCTCGCAAGGAATCCAACGCAACAAAAATCAAGGAAAATCGTTGAGTAAATCTCAAGTTATTGCGATTTTAAGAAAACGAAAAATCATATATGTTGCCTAATCCGACTCAAGGTAGAAGACGACCGAGCATTGTCGGATCGGTGGACACGGGTCCACTAATCAACTTGGACCGTCCGATCTCGCATTAGATCAGGGAAATATCCCTGAGCAAAAGTCGATTAAAACTATTAGATTTTAAATGTTTTTCTCTTTCTTATTTTGGAGGCTCAAACGTTGTCCAAAAATTATGAAAATTTATATTCTGACTTATTTTGACGCGTAGAATCCAAATATGGAGTTAGTTTTCCATTTTGAGAAATTTAATAGGTGAAATAATTAATATGTCATTTTCTCTTTCCTCCCTCATAAGAGGTGATAACATTATCTAAAATTAATGTAACTTCACACATAAGTCTCCTTAATGGATTGGAACACGATTTTGCAATTATCTTCACAAGTTGACATTATCTTTATATTTATTAAATTAATTAGAACATTCTACACACTTTCTCTCTCCTATTTTCCTTATTATTCTTTTATTATCCAAATTAGTTGCAAATTTGCATCGAGGATTATTTATATGTTTAGAATACGAATTTGAAGTAATTTTCCTGATTTGAGAGAATTAAATATTTTATTTCTTTTTATTGGCACATTTCCTATATTCCATGGATAATGTTATTAATATTTTCATTTTAAATAATACTTGACCCTTAAGTTACTCTTTGCTCAAGGAAACGAATTAAACTATAAAATTATCATGATGGTTTCAGATGATCATATTTGTTGCAAAAATCTTTGTAATTATCTTCTTTACTCATAAATTCTCATATTTCCTTTACTTATTATATTTATCTTCTTTCTTTTTATAGAATTCGGATTTCCTTCTTATTTCTTATATTCTAGGAAACACTAGAAGATTCTAGGACTAATTATTTTACTCTTTTTATTACTTAATGCGAATTTGCACTTTAGGCCCATTATGAAATTCTAACTAAGGCATTTGTGCATGCAACCTCAAAATAAGAATATATGGGAAACATTTAACCAATAACCTTCTTAATTTCTTTTAAATCAAAACCAAGGACAAATGGAACGAAAATGAAGGTCAAAGCTTATAGAAAAGAATACAAAGAGGTACAAAGGAGATTTCAGTATGTTACAGCACTCCACCCCTTAAAAAGGATTTCGTCCACGAAATCTCATACAAAGAGGGAAGGGTAAGTATGTAACATCTCATCTCTCAACTCCCAAGTGGTTTCTTCTAAACCATGGTACTTCCACAAAACTTTCACTAACTCTATCTCCTTATTCTTCAGTTGCTTTACTCGGGAGTCAAGGATCTTCACAGGTAGTTCTTCATAATTCAGATTCTCATTAATCTCCACAGGTTCGATGGATAGCACATTAGACGGATCCTTAACGGACTTCCTCAGCACAGAAACATGGAACACATTGTGAGTCTTATCATAAGCAGGAGGCAATCCTAGGTGATATGCACAATCTCCCACTTTATCCAAGATCTCAAATGGTCCAACATAGCGAGGACTCAACTTGCCTTTTACTTTAGATCTTGCAATAGAACGTATAGGCTTGATCTTTAGCAAAGCATAGTCACCCACTAAGAAGCTTACATCAGACCTCTTCTTATCAGCATACATCTTCTGTCTGTCTTGAGCAGCTTTCATCCATTTCTTTATCAACTGTATCTTCTCAAGCATCATCTGCATGTCATCAGACTTCACTAAGGAACGCTCACCAACATCATCCCAGTGCAAAGGTGAACGACAAGGTCTACCATAGAGAGCTTCAAAAGGTGGCATACCAATACTGGCTTGGTAGCTATTGTTGTAAGCGAACTCTGCTAATGGTAGATACCAATCCCCGGCACCACCCCAATCCATCACACAAGCACGAAGCAAGTCCTCCAGAATCTGAACTGTTCTCTCGGACTGACCATCAATTTGCGAATGGTAAGCAGTGCTGAAACGCAGATCAGTACCCATCTCTTCCTGAATCTGACCATCAATTTGCGGATGGTAAGCAGTGCTGAAACGCAGATCAGTACCCATCTCTTCCTGAATCTGACCCCATAAACGAGATGTGAATTTCGGGTCTCGATCAGAAACTATCACAACAGGGACACCATGCAGACGAACTATCCACTCCACATACAATTGTGCCATCTCAGCAACTTTATACGTGGTTTTGAAAGGCAAGAAATGAGCAGACTTAGTAAGCCGATCAATCATCACTCAAACATCATCATAACCTCTCTTGGACTTAGGGAAACCAGTAACAAAGTCCATTGTGATCTTCTCCCACTTCCATTCTAGAATCTCAAGAGGATGAAGGAGACCACCAGGTCGTTGATGTTCAATCTTGACTTGCTGACATGTCAAGCATTTTGCCACAAACAGAGCTATATCATTCTTCATGTTCTTCCACCAGAAACTTCATTGTAGGTCCTTGTACATCTTGGTTGTGCCAGGGTGAATAGTGTACTTGGAACCATGAGCCTCACTCAGAACCTTCTATCTCAGATCACCAACATCAGGTATCCACAACCTTTGTCTGAAGCGGATAGCACCATCCACTCCGACAGAGAAGTCAGATTGTGGTTTCTCAGCTAAAGCTTTCAACTCTTCAAGCTCTGAACTCTCCAACTATGCAGACACAACTTCTGAGATCCAGGTTGGTGTAACGGTCAGACTGGCCATATGAACACACAACTTATCTTCATCCATTGAATCGACAGGTTGAGGTTTCCAACTGGCCACATGTTTAAGGTTTTCCCACACAGAACATCTCAGAGCAGCACAAACAGCATCCTTCTTGCGACTTAAAGCATCAGCTACAACATTTTCTTTCCCAGGATGATAGGTGATGGTGAAATTGTAATCTTTAAGATATTCCATCCACCTACATTGTCGCAAGTTCAGATCCTTCTGAGTCAATAGATATCTCAAACTCTTGAGATCAGAAAAGACTTCAAACTTTTCTCCATAGAGGTAGTGTCACCAGATCTTCAAAGCATGAACTATGGCATCTAGCTCTAAATCATGCGTAGGCCAATTAGCTTCATTAGGTTTCAACTGTTGAGAAGCATAGGCGATCACCTTTCCGTCTTGCATCAGAATACACCCTAAGCCTTGTCGGGATGCATCAGTGTAGATGACATAGGGTATACCCTCAACAGGCAAAGCAAGCACGGGAGCAGAAGTAAGACTCATCTTCAACTTCTGAAAACTGTCCTCACATTCAGGGGTCCATGAGAACTTGACTTCCTTCCGAGTCAGCTTGGTCAAAGGTAAAGCCAACTTAGAAAACCAT
This sequence comes from Alisma plantago-aquatica, assembly GCA_963693085.1. Lineage (NCBI taxonomy): Eukaryota > Viridiplantae > Streptophyta > Magnoliopsida > Alismatales > Alismataceae > Alisma > Alisma plantago-aquatica. The sequence continues at coordinate 599,993,408 of OY856410.1, read as the reverse complement.
TTGATAAACTTCCGATAGTAACCAGCTAGACCAAGGAAACTACGGATTTCTGACGGGTTTCTCGGAGCATTCCACTTTGTCACAGCTTCTACCTTTGCAGGATCAACAGCTATATGGCCGGCAGAAATCACGTGACCAAGAAACATCACTTCCTTTATCCAGAACTCGCATTTTGAGAATTTTGCATACAACTGATTTTCTCGCAATGTGTTGAGTACAATCCGCAAGTGCTCGCGATGTTGTTCCAATGTCTCGGAATAAACCAAAACATCATCAATAAACACCACTACAAACTTGTTGAGGTATGGGAAGAATACTCGGTTCATCAGGTCCATAAACGCAGCAGGAGCATTCGTCAAACCAAAAGGCATGACCAAAAATTCATAATGCCCATAGCGAGTTCTGAATGCTGTCTTCGGAACATCATCATCCTTCACGCGCATCTGGTAGTAGCCACTTCGCAGATCCGTCTTGGAGAACACGGTGGCTGACTTCAGCTGATCGAATAGGTCGTCGATGCGCGGCAACGGATAACGATTCTTCACTGTCACCTGGTTGAGCATGCGGTAATCCATACACATCCGCAAAGAGCCATCTTTCTTCTTCACGAACAGGACAGGGGCTCCCCAAGGGGAAACACTGGGGCGAATGAAACCCATGTCAAGAAGCTCTTCAAGCTGCTTCTTCAACTCCGCCAGCTCAGCAGGAGCTAAGAGGTAAGGTGGCTTTGATATCGGTGAAGTTCCAGGTATGAGCTCGATGGAGAATTCCACCTCGCGATTTGGTGGTAACCCGGGAAACTCCTCAGGAAAGACATCTGGGAAGTCCTTCACCACATCAACATGGTCTAGGGCAGGAGGTGTAGCATCAAGAACTATGGAGGCTAGGAAGGCTCTACACCCTTGTGAGACGAGCTTTTCAGCTTTGATGGCAGAGATGACAAACTGTCACTCTCCTCACTTCTTTCCCTTGACACACACTCTTCCTTCATCAGGATGGAACAGGCTAACCTTGGATTTCTCACAAAACAGAACAGCTTTATACTTCTTTAACCAATCCATGCCCAAGATGATGTCAAATATAGTCATATCAAGCAAGACAAAACTGTGGGAAACATTATTCCGGATATACAAAGGTTCAAGGTAGGAGTTTGGAGGTACGAGGAGCAGATTTTCCCACTAAGAGTTTTTACATCTAACACATGATCCATAAACTCATATTCAATTTCAAGCATAGAGGCAAACTGTCTAGATATGAAGGTATTGGAGGAACCGGAATCAAACAAAGCTTTTAAAGGATGCAAATTGAGGTGTAGGAGTATAGAATCATAGATGAGAGGGAAAAGAAATAGAGATGAGAAAAGGATAACTAGAATGTTATTGCCTAAAAGCATACTATTTCGGGCAGTTCGTATCGGCGCAGGCCAGGCCGGATCATATGGGCACGGGAGTCCCTGTATGCCAAGCTAGTGGGTCAGAGGAAAATCTTGCCAGCCCCCATGCCCTGATCCTTTCTAGACACCCTTGCCTCAACTGCATGCCCTAATAGTCACCTAAAGGCTCTAATACCATGCTGTAAAGAGGCGAGATCACCTCTTTACTAAAATTTAAAGGAAATACAAACATCCACAATTTTTAACAAAATTTAGACTTTTGAGGATGGTTGCATAATAATCCAAATAAATAAGCATGATTCCAGATACATCATAAAATGTCAATAGCAGTGGAAAGAAAGAAATAACAAGCCTTCTAATGGCTATATAGTTTATTACATCATTGCTTTCTAAAAGAAAAGATAAGATAGAATAGAGGATCTAGCTATAGCAACCTAGCCATCCTTCTTGTCAAGCAAACGATCTCAGCAAGGATTCTTTCTTCAAGCCCTTCCTTCACCTTGAACAGCTCCAACACCTGGGTTGTTGGGAAGGCACCCACCAAGAGGGAAAACAAGAAAAGTATGTGTTACACTAATAATCTATCAAAGGCAAAGGAAAGATGTAACAAGCAAACTAGACTAAGTATTTGGTGTAAGAAGATATCAAGAGCATGAGGTTTTCATAAAAGAACTTGCCATTAACAAAGTAAGTAAAGGTTTTAGCATGTTTATTAATATGTCTATCTAACTAAGTAGGGTTGAGGCACCTACCGAACCTCTAACCTTAGGTGAGGGAAGAATTATAAACATTTTCAAATCACCTAAAAAATTTTAATGGGGAGAATAATAAACATTCCCCTAGGGCGATTTTATACATACCCTCTATGGGTGGTTGTACATAAGTACCACTACTTAAAATTTAAATAGAACATTTAATTTCATGCTAATAAGAGATTTATGGCAAGATAAGCAAAAGAATATATATCATGGCAGTGGGGTATGAATACACAAACAAGAGAATACTATAACTTATTTTTGAGGCAAATAAGACATTTAGGTTTCAAGAAATTCAATGGTTTAGATCAAGTTAAACCTCATAGAGAAATTTATGTATTGGATTAAGTATTTCCCAACTGATAGGTAGATGCACAAAACTTATACTAAACACATACCTTGGCCACAGGTGTCCTAAGTTTCCCTTTTTCAACTCTTCACACGAGCTATAAACCCAAACTTCCTAATACATCATTATATTCATATATTAGATTTACATGCATTCATTTAAAAGAATGAAAACCCTAATTTGCTAACTTTTTGCACAAACTCTCGATTCAGACTTCAAAAACCTCATAATCATCTTAGTTAGGTTTTCCTAATCAAAATAACATATAATATTGTATATTTTAGAAATATAGATTTTTAGGGTTAATTTTAGGGATTTTTAAGTTAATTAAATCGATTTTAAAAACACCTTTTTGAAAAACTGAAAACCAAATCTCAACAACATTTTTATTAAATAGATCTCGTTTTCCTGATTTCAAAACACTATTTATTTATTATTTTTGACCAACGGAATAATTTATAAAAATTATTTTACTCCGACCAATGGCAGCTTGCCACGTAGGCAAAGCCAACCGCATCGAGCGGTCACGGGCGACTGAGAGCGGCAACCCGCGTCTCAGTGCCTCTCGCAACCGGTCGAGCGACCCGGCGGTTAAACAGGGGTAAAGGACCGTCGTGCCCTTGGCGAGAAAACGAAAGGAGAAGAAACCGGAGGGGAAAAATAGTCATTTGCGCGTCGTCATCAACCTCGGCTGACCCTCGTCGCGCGCGAGCAGGCTTGCTCGGCCGATTTGGGCAAAATCGCTATACTCGACGAAAACTTGCGTTTAGATAGTCAAAAGAAAGAGAAGGACGAGACGAACTCAATGGTACCTTTGATTCGAATCGAGGTGGCCGGAATAGAGAGGGAGAAGCGCCGCAAGCTTGGGACCTTCGGCTGCTCGTCGGGGGTGGAAACGTCCACAAAAATCCAAATTGGAGGTACGAACAGGTTGCTAAGGTGATGGCGGTCGCAAGGGTTGAGTTATTTATAGGCAAGGAACCCTAGACTAGGATGTGGGTAGGAGCAAGGGGAAGTGGCCGGAGGCTACTTTGGGCATTTCCCAAATACGCGTCAAAGCTCGAAAAGTTTGGGATAATACTGTGTGAAATCATGCAAGGAATCCAACGCAACAAACATCAAGGAAAATCGTTGAGTAAATCTCAAGTTATTGCAATTTTAAGAAAATGAAAAATCCTATCTGTTGCCTAATCCGACTCAAGGTAGAAGACGACCGTGCGTCGTCGGATCGGTGGACACGGGTCCACTAATCAACCTGGACCGTCCGATCTCGCATTAGATCAGGGAAATATCCCTGAGCAAAAGTCGATTAAAACTATTAGATTTTAAATTTTTTTCTCTTTCTTATTTTGGAGGCTCAAACGTTGTCCAAAAATTATGAAAATTTATATTCTGACTTATTTCGACACGTAGAATCCAAATATGGAGTTAGTTTTTCATTTTGAGAATTTTTAATAGGTGAAATAATTAATATGTCATTTTCTCTTTCCTCCCTCAAAAGAGGTGATAACATTATCTAAAATTAATGTAACTTCACCCATAAGTCTCCTTAATGGGTTGGAACACGATTTTGCAATTATCTTCACAAGTTGACATTATCTTTATATTTATTAAATTAATTAGAAAATTCTACACATTTTCTCTCTCCTATTTTTCTTATTATTCTTTTATTATCCAAATTAGTTGCAAATTTTCACCGAGGCTTATTTTTATGTTTAGAATACGAATTTGTAGTAATTTTCCTGATTTGAGAGCATTAAATATTTTATTTCTTTTTATTGGCATATTTCCTATATTCCATTGATAATGTTATTAATATTTTCATTTTAAATAATGCTTGACCCTTAAGTTACTCTTTGCTCAAGGAAATGAATTAAACTATCAAATTATCATGATGGTTTCAGATGATCATATTTGTTGCAAAAATCTTTGTAATTATCTTCTTTACTCATAAATTCTCATATTTCCTTTACTTATTATATTTATCTTCTTTCTTTTTATAAAATTCGGATTTCCTTCTTATTTCTTATATTCTAGGAAACACTAGAAGATTCTAGGACGAATTATTTTACTCTTTTTATTACTTAATATGAATTTGCACTTTAGGCCCATTATGAAATTCTAATTAAGGCATTTGTGCATGCAACCTCAAAATAAGAATATATGGGAAACATTTAACCAATAACCTTCTTAATTTCTTTTAAATCAAAACCAAGGACAAATGGAACGAAAATGAAGGTCAAAGCTTATAGAAAAGAATACAAAGAGGTACAAAGGAGATTTCAGTATGTTACAATCATCTAATGTGAAACGTTGTGTATAACCCTAAACGAATATGCTACACGGCTATCTTACATCTTTTATTATGCATTGAGGAAATTGAGGATACCACTCAAAATCCAACTGACCACTGCTAAGTCAAAATCAGTGCCATACATGATCTAGGAAGAGTTGGACTCCTAAGATCTTCTCCACCCCCGGTCAGTAAGGGTCCTCCACAGCGACACATAAGGTCAAGCTGCTAATAGCCTAGTCTGTCCTTGGTACAGGTCACGACACTAGTGAAAGGAGGTGGGTACACATACCCTAAGTGACTTTAGGGTTTAAGGTCTTATATATAATTAATTGTTAAAACATCCTAAGTGAGATTAGGTGTTCAAGAACAGTCCCAAACTGGGAACTATCCAAGATTTACTTCTATTGAGTAAATCTTGGACGAGTTTCTAGGCCAACAAATACATGTTTTGTCATTATTATATATAATAAATGTGTACCACCTATCCCATTCTTGAACACCTAATCTCACTAGTAATTGTATAATGTGTATTGGATTTTTAAGAAAATTTCAGCAGCATTTCCCCATTGTTCTCCAAGTACATATGTACTTAGAGAACAAGCGCGGAAATGCTGCCAAAATTTTCTTGAAACCCAATACACATTATACACTTACATCCTAAGTGAGATTAGGTGTTCAAGAATAGTCCCAAACCAGGGACTATCCAAGATTTACTCCTAATGAGTAAATCTTGGATGGGTTTCTAGGCCAACAAATACATGTGTTGTCATTCTTATATATAATAAATGTGTAGCACCTATCCCATTCTTGAACACCTAATCTCACTAGTAAGTGTATAATGTGTATTGGGTTTTCAAGAAAATTTCGGCAGCATTTCCCCACTGTTCTCCAAGTACATATGTATTTAGAGAACAAACGGGGAAATGTTGCTGAAAATTTCTTGAAAACCCAATACACATTATACACTTACATACTAAGTGAGATTAGGTGTTCAAGAACAGTCCCAAACCGGGGACTATCTAATATTTACTCCTAATGAGTAAATCTTGGATGGGTTTTTAGGCCAACAAATACATGTTTGTTGTCATTCTTATACCTACAATCCTAGTTTCACCATTCATATCCTAAGTTTTGTGTAACATCATTTAATCATGCTTGTTAGTATATAATAATCAGTAAATAAACCATGATTCCATATATCATAGATTTGAATCAAAATGGAGCCTAATGGAACATTGGGAGAGTGAGAATATTATACCTCACTTAAAGGATGAAGAAGAAATATATGCAAATCAATAGCAAGTCAACAGCACCTACAACAACACAAATGCACGATTCAATTCTGTTATAATGTATTAATTAGGGGTCAATCTTGAAGTTTTAACTAGAGCTTCATATATCAACATACGTACTAGGTCACATAATCATTTTAGAAATAGAAGACCCACATGTGAGTTAAGTTTGAGACATCAATGTATCGTTAACACGCATGTTTCAAGGTTCAAAGCACATAATCAAATCAAACTAGGATGCTAGAATGGACAAGTTTAAATCTTATTTCAACATGCATCAAAATTTACTGAATTAGGTCAAACATGAGGATTAGAAGCACAAATATATGCAAGCACACAAGATTTGTTCATATCCTAGGTTGATTTATAATAGAAACATCTAAATAAGTAAACTCAAAGTATTAGATAAATAAATATACTCAATAGATAAACAAATACAAAGCAATAGATAAAAAAGTACAGCTCAGTTGATAAACAAATATAAATCAGTAGATGATTTAATAATTTTAAAAAGTAGATGAACAAATACAAAGCCCTAAATTTAAATAATGTGATGAATACAAAATCATTAGATGAACGAATGAGTAGATAAGTATATGTTGTTTAAGAGTGGCATCTATATGCTTTGTACTCTTATATAAAACACAATCAATCATTAATTAATCACATACCAAAAAATATGAGTAAATTAAAACTGATTTCAGCGTCAGCACCCACTCATAAACATTTGCATAAGATCCCAAAATCTTTCTTATATTCATACTATGCCAAGAACTTGATACAAATTGATCTATCGCCTTAGCCACAACATATATACACAGGAGAACAATATTCGTATATGTCACACAAACAAGCATTAACATGCTAACAAAATCTCGATTCATTTGAAACACCATATACAAACTTTTCCTACCCAGACCTAAGAGTACAGGGATGACTCTAGGTCACACTAGACGTCTAATCAACTTTCTTAAAGATTCATTACTATAGCTCCTCTTTGCTGCCACATGTTTATTTTTGTCACTTTTGATTACCTAAACAAATGTGGTGAACCACAAGGGTGAGACCCATGTCCCAGCAAGAGATATAACCTCTAACAACGTTTATTGATTACAACATCTTTAAGAAATTAAATAGTTAAGCAGTTTAATCAGAGATAACAAATAAGATCAGCAATATTGATGATTAACAAAATACCTAAAGGAGTAGATAATAACAATCATCATTAGCCAAACTATCATCCTTTATCTTATTGACAATATAAGCAATTCAGTAGCATATGTAGTTCTAGCATCATGAGAAAGTCTAGTAACATAGCATAGATAAGAACATGAGCATGTCTAATTGGTTGAACATATCAACATCATAAGAAGAGCTAACAACATAATATCAACTACCTGGATAATCATAATTAGCAGTATATGCATCTCTAGTTAAAAAGGCATGGCTAGCATGCTAAACATAACTAACAACATGAGATAGCTAACATCATGATTAAATCAGCAGTAGCAGTATAGTTATCAACATAAGCATGTCTATTGTATGTATGCATCTACAATCTTAAGCATATCCACGACATAAGTATATCTACTATCTCTTAATTGCACTAAGAATCATCTTTACGTAAAGATAACAAACAAGGGTTATCATCCAATGTGAAACGTTGTGTATATCCCTAAACAAATATGCTACACGGCTATCTTACATCTTTTATTATGCCCTGGAGAAATTTAGGATACCACTCAAAATCTAATTGACCACTACTAAGTCGAAATTAGTGCCATACAAGATCTAGGAAGAGTCAGACTCCTAAGATCTTCTCCGCCCCTGGTCAGTACGGGTCTGCCACAATGACACATAAGGTCAAGCTGCTAACAGCCTAGTCCATCCTTGGTATAGGTCACGACACTAGTGAAAGGAGGTTGGTATGCATACCCTACCATCCAAGGTACAACCATAGTTGTCCTCCAATCTTGTCACATATATAATCACCGAGACACGACCGCAGCGATTCTCAATCTGCATTGTGGATGGCAAGGATATATCCTCAACTTGCCACCCCCACATACTCAACAATATCCGCACTGAGTTTCCCTTAAGAATACTCATTTCACCATCTAGAAAATTCTGACACTCAGATGGATCTATGGCACAGGGCGCTACATGATTAGAGTTTCACTTGATTAGTTATGTCAATCGGGTGAATTGAGGCTGCATCAAACAAGTGGACATACAAACCCCAATTCACTTCTATCAAGCATATAAATATCACAACTTTGAAAAGATATAAAACGTGTGAAACATAATTTCTCATCTCATCACCACATGGTACTATTCACTTTCCATTCATGAGACCACACTTCATCAAACTATCACAAGATAATAATCTCTTTCACAATATCACAGGTTATCAACCCTTATCAACATAATAGGACTACACCTCATTCAGGGCTCAACTATGCCCAAAGGTCATTAAGACCATCATACTATCACAGGATATAAATCCTTTTCACAATATCACATGGTATTAACCCTTATCAACACAAGAGGATTACACCTCATTCAGTGCTCAACCATGCCCAAAGGTCATTAAGAGCATCATATTATTCCCTGCAAGATCATCATTATCTTTGCATGCCTTATAACAAGGCTCAACAACATCACTTATATATAATACACCAGATCAGCACAATATTGCATTAATGAACTAGGTTATATTCATAAACAATCATAGTAGGTTTATATTAACATTAAGAACATTCCTTTATTACATCAACATGCAATGATTCTAGATATGATTAACTCTCATCATATTCATAATGCACATGTTTAGCATAAGAAAGTATCAACCATGTGGCTATGATAATCACCAATTAACATACCACGGTTATGATCATGTTAAGGAGGTTATTCCACCATCATTCCATCATATAAGAATGTTAAACATGAATACTCATCATTATCTATTTGCATTAGAGTTTGGTTCAATATGATAAATTACATCAATGTTACTAAATAGCACCCATACCCAAACCCTAACTCACAGCATCCCCATTGGATCATGGATTCATAAGGTGAAGCATCACCATCACATTCCATACCATTCTCAAGTATGAACCCACACATAAATCAAGGTATAACGATTGGGTTAAAGCATACTAGGGTTTCAACAACAGTAACAGAGTACTTAATGATTGCATTAGTCATTCAAGGACTATTCATACCCAATTATCATCATTTAGTTATATTAAAGCTATGTATAACAAGATATACCTCATTAGGGTTACATATCAACAAAATATGGCTATCATCCCTTCTATTCATATGAGTGAATAGTTAAGACTACCTTATTAAGGGTAACCCTCCATTTGTTCCACCATCATTCAACCTGTATCACCATACCACAATGTCACCCAGAACCATTGGATGTTTAAAAGGTAAGACCTTTGGTTGTTTACATAAGTAAACACCTTATACAAACCACCTATGAAGTCCTTGATTTGTTCTCTAGAAAGAGTCACAATATAACCCTAGACATCCCTTTGATTAACAACACAAAAAGTTCCATTGAGAGTAGGGTAAAACCCACAATCGAATGTTCAGTTCAAACAAGTCATCCATTGTTAACAAGTAAGCTCCTTAAGTTGATCATATAAAGAAAACCATCTAAATCCCATTATTAGGACCAACATATTACATTATCCATCATTCCACTTTGTTGGAGGAATAAACATTATATCTTGACCATTGGGTCAAGTTCATATATTAATACAATCAATTATAGTATAGGTTTGACCATTGCATCAAGTGACCCAAGAAACCATTGGTCTAAGGATTAATTGATGCTAAAACTATATGATAAACTCACCATATATTGTAGAGACCTGATCCACCATCATTAGTGATCATTAAATCACTATAGGTTGTTAGATCAACACTATATTCATTAATCAGTATCAAATATTAAGCTTATGTCATCATTGATTGTTAACATCAGTAGGGTACTTAATGGTTGATCATTATACTTCTAATTGATACATAACCTAACCTAAGGGGGTGACCATAGGTTGTCACCAACATTTGACACCCTTGATCACGACCATGAGTTGTTATGAAGACAACACCATAGGGTTGTTGCAATGGTACCATCATCGGGTCATGGTTTAATGAAGAAATCAGCTTTAAACCCTAAAATTGACCATTGTCTGATAGGTGCTTAGCACCATAGGTTGTCAAAACAACCTGATACAAGTCATATAATACCTTAGAAATAATGTACACATGATCACAGGTTCATATATAACTGAAATCAAAATAGGAAACATTATAAAAATCAAAATCCTAGTCAAGCATAGCTTTTAGTGCATGGATCGTCATTTTCAAACAAGAACATGATCTAGAAAGCTTATGGTAAGCAATAAACGTGGAGGAAGTTATAAAACGTGCCTGTAATGAGAAGATGAAACCCCACACAGAAGAAATCTCGAACAGGTAGGGTATAAAATCCAAGAATAAGCTATGAATTTGTCCATCTAGCACCTTTCTTCATCAAATGAGAAAACCCTAAACATAAGAAGTAAGAAAGGTAGGGTTTTAGAGCTTTAGAACAAATTCTACCATGGAACAGCAAGGTTCCGACCTGGAGGAAGGTCTAGGGAAGGAGAAGAGCAAGAAAAATGAAGAAGGAAGGAAGAAAATAACTTGCCTTGGTCGAATTCCCTAGAAGATGACAATAGAAACCCTAGGTAGGGCTAGATGGAGCCCTAGGAGACCTTCTTCTCCAAAAAGGGGTTGTCTTCTACCTTAGAGCAGTTGTCTTCTACTCAAGCTCAATTAGGTCAATGTTGACTCACATCTAAATTGACTAAACCCATGTTTTTATGATGATTAACCATTCCACATATTGGTGTCTAATGTCTCTACTTGAGTGATTTCAGATTAGGTATAGACACACTCTAAATGCCCTAACTTGCGCATATCAAATTGGAGAAAAGACAAGTCAAAGTCAATACAAGTGCACGTTTTTGTAATATGATGTAAATCTATTAGAATCATGTTGTAAATCACTTGTAATGATTTTATGACTTGTAATTAAGCTTAGAAAAAATTAGGAGCACTTAGATCGAATGTTTAAGCACTCAAAAGTCATTTTCCAAAATCCACATCAGGCTGTTCATCGGTCGAGTTATGTCAGTTGCAAACTCGACCGATCCTGATTGGATCTTGAAAATGACTTTTGATCGTTCGAGTTTACACTTCACAGAACTCGACCGATGGAGTACCTGACCAATTTGATTTTCATTAGTTGGTCGAGTTTCCCCAGGTCAAACTCGATCGATGGTCTGAATATCAGCTTTGTCTTTTACTCTATTGGTCGAGTTACCATTATAGAAACTCAACTGATTCCACTGTACGGAAAAGTGCAGAAAAGAGCTTCTAGCCGTTGTGGAGTTGCAACAAGTGAAAATATATCTGTTGCAAGCCACAAAATGGCTAGTTTTCATTCTTAAGTGTTCCCAAAGGCTAAGAGGCATCCCCAGCTATAGATAGGACCCCTTGGGCTTCATTCCAAGGTTGAGAATTCAATGCAAAACTCTCTGTGAGGTTCCTATTCTATAGTTGAGTGCTTCCTACAGCCTCCTCTCTCTCTTTAAGCTTAATCACTTGCTACATTCATTAGAGTGAGTAGGAAATCTGTAAGAGATCTAGTCCTACATGTATATCTTGTGAGGCTCTCACTTCCACCACCTCCCTATCTCTCATTTCAACCATGAAGATGAAGGTTCTCTCTCTTGTCTAAGAGAGGTGAAGACGAATAAGGGAAGGCATCCCTTGGTGAAGATCAAGGCTGAAGACTTGGATCTAGAGTGGGTAAGCCCTTGGTGAAGGCAGAAGACTCCTTGCTCAAGTGGGTAAGTCCTTGGTGGAAGCTTCTCTGAGTGAAGGTGAAGTCAAAGGTGGAAGATCCAAGAAGAGTGGGTAATCCCTGCAAGGCTGAAGACTTGTGCAAGAGTAGGTAAGTCCTTGAAAGAAGGCGGAAGACTCCTTGAAAAGTGGGTAAGTCCTTGGTAAGGTTGAAGACTCTTTGTATTGGATAGGTAAGTCCTTTGGAGGTCATGTATTGTATCTCTCATAATGAATATAATGAAGGTGCAAGGTTAAGATATCCTAGAGGCTGACTTCTCTAGGTAGTGGACTGACTCGCTTCTAGTTTGAAGTGTGGAACCACTCTAAACAGCTTGTCAATTGGTGTATGTTCAATCTCTCTCTCCCTTGCTATGCATGTTTTAGTTACACACAAATTTCCTATTTAGCAACCTTGTCTTGTGATATATCTTAAAGGTCTAATGAATTTTGTTTAAGTGCATTCAGCTCTATTCACCCCCCCCCCTCTAGAGCATCTAATCACCCATCTAGGATCCAACACATCTTACTTTTAGTCACCATTATTGGCCCAGTTTTGTACTGAAATCTCACATATACCTCCTGAATCTGCTCATATACAATTTTCCTCAGTTTTGGATGATTATTTAGAGTTTTGATCAAATCCTTTCATCTCCATTGTAGGATTAAGCATTTCCCTAGGTGCACAAGTGTAGGAGGTGGTAGTCCCGCTAGTCGGTGGGCAATCAAACAACTAAATTTCGACATGAAGAAAGTTGTCCAAGCAAGGATTCTGCAACTTCAGGAGCTGGAAGAACTTCGGATGACAACCTATGAGAATGCACGAATCTACAAACAACGCACAAAATTATGGCATGATGGGCATCTTAAGAGGAAAGATATATAAGTGGGAGAGCAAGTTCTATTGTTCAACTCAAGACTGAGATTGTTCCCAGGGAAACTCCATTCTCACTGGTCTGGACCATACACTGTCAAGAGCATCTACCCACATGGTGCCTTCATTTTATGGAGTGAAAAGTCTGGAGACTTTGTGGCTAATGGCCAACGCTCGAAGAGATATTTCACCACTGCTGACACGAGCATTGAAGCATCACTGAATCTTTCTGAACCAGTGCATTGAAGAAAAAATGGAAAGAAGCATGTTGAGCCAACGACACAAACAAAGGCGCTTTTCGGGAGTCAACTCGATCTGTATCTTAGCTTTTAATTTCAGTTTTGAATTAGAAAATTTTTGATGGCTAGTTTCTTCATCAGAAAGAAACCTCGTATGTTAGAGGATTCGTCGATGCAGGCCCATCAACCCATAGCAATAGACCCCCCCCCCCCCCCCCCCCGCGTGGGGGTGGGTTTGTTCCAAAGACGGACCGCGACCTGGTTGCACCTCGACCTGAGGTTGGATCGTGACCTCAGAAGATCGTGACCTACATGGGAGACCTCGACCTCAGAGGAACTCGACCAGAGGAGACCACGAGCTAAGTAGACCTAGACCCCCATACCGCTAGCCCCGCGAAAGCTACGATCGTTGCTAGATCGCGACCGCAATCTTGCCCCTCCACAACCTGACTCCGACCGCGACCCCTCCAATGCAAGATACGAGGAGACTGCGATCATGGTCACACTGCGACCTCAAGAAGACTGTGACCATGGTACAGAAGTAAGTCGGTGGAGTGTGCCTATAAATAGGCCACCCACCCGTCTTATCAAAGAATCTCTTCCGCTCCACGACACTGAGAGGCTGCTGCTCTGTGCCCAGCCTCAAGAAGACGATCTCCACCGCCAAAGACTGCCTCTGTGGTGTTCTGGCTTCTTCTCCATCTCCGCTCCATCCAGATCTATCTACTACCACGAGAGTGGTGGGGACTCCAGATCTGCAGATCTACGCCGCCATCAGCCACCTACCGCTCCATCTCTTGGAGCGAGAGTCTAAGAAGAGAAGGAAGAAGGAGAGAGAAGATATGCCTCGCCTGCCTTGGTGTTCTCTCCCTCCTCATTCCAGATCTGCCCCGACATCGTGTAGAAGACTGTTTCTCCACCAAGCTCCGACCACCTTCTTCACCATGACTATGGCAGAATCTTCCCTCTCCCTTGTTCTCCTTATTTCTATCATGAGGAGCGAGTAGTCCTTTTCACTGGGGTACAAGGACTAGCCCTATCGCCTGTGCCTACATGTTCATATTATAACATTCCATGGCTTGTATATAACTTTCCATTTTATTGTTAATCATTTAATGCATGCTTTGTGGATTGATCACCTTCCTTGCATGATCTATTATATTTCTTTGTTGTGAGAACTTCAATACTTAGGATTTGAATATCGATTAACATGGTTGATTCCCGAACGAGAACTGCCGAAGGGATATCTCTAGAGTAGTAGGTGTGTGACTCGTGGGTAATGAGACATTGAGCCCATGGAGATGCTTACGCAAACTTTATTTTCTAACAGATGGTTCGCTACTCCATTTGGATAGTTGTATCTTGCCTGGATGTGTTTGCATGTGTAGTGGTGGTGAAACGTGACTCCACCCCAGTGATTCCCATCATTAATCTAAACGAAGTTTTAATCCCAATCTTTTTACTTCCCTTGCAATTATTTTAACTAAACCCAAAGCAACTCTTATTCTAAATATTAATATTGATTCAACTAGATTCGACTAGTAAGATTCTTAAAAATATTGTCCCTTGGGATTCAATCCTTAACTATAATCCGATAAGATCTGTCCGCTTGCGGGTGGTACTATTGCACAAGGTTTTGGTAAAACCTTAGAGATTTCATCCCTAAGTGAGTTTGTTAGTGCAGTAAAAACCACGTCAAGGCGCTTCTTCTTTCCAATGAAATGAATGTCCATTGCACCTCCATCTATGATCATGTGGTAAGAATTTACGATCCCCATGTAACATAATTTATCCCATATTTTAATTTGAGAGATTGTGAATCCTTGTGATAATAAGGGCATGCTAATTCACCTTAAGTAGACCATCTAGATATGTATCCATAAGTAGAGAAATTATATCTTGTCAATTACTATACAACACACATTTCAAAGTATTTCTTTGAAATGACACCATATGTTTGGGAACCTACATTCAATAACTCTTTTAACACCTCAATTGATGGTTGCAAGTAAATATCATCTGATATGTTGAAGACTTCGTCTTCCGAACCAAAATTTGTTACATTAAATAACCTTGCTTCATACAAAGCTAGGGAGGTAAGTTAAATGGTATGAGGATAACATATCATATGCTATAGGAAAGGCTCATCTTGCCACATGGATTAAAACCATCAGGTGTTAAACCTAGCCTTATATTGTGAGGTTCACTAGAACAAAGTGGATACCTCTCATTAAATCTCTTCCATTAGTCTAATTTGGTTGGGTTCCTCAATCTACAATCTTCGTTTCACTTGCCTTATGCCACCTCAATTTTGAAGTTGTTTGATAGCATATGTATAATCGTTTTAGACGTTATATCAGTGGAAAGTACCATAGAGTCTTAGTAGGATTATTATTACCAACTTAAACTTTCTCCTACTCAATGTAGGAGACTTGTCTTTAACTATGTCGTCAAGAGATGTGTACTTCCACCTAGTGGTGTAACTTTTGAAGTTTGTCTTCATTCCTTTGATCCTTTGAAAACAACACGCAATAATTTACACACACATTTATCTTCATATAATCAAGGCCCAAGTCGGTAACATATTTTCTTGCTTCATAAAATGAATCCGGCAAATGACAATCCTTAAATGCCTTTGATAACAATATGATCAAACTTTCAAAACAAATATTGCTCAATCATGAAACCTTTTGAGCTGCAACAATGACATTGTAATGGTAATTCTGAGAATTCTTCAGAACCATCATAAAGTTATTGTTTTGCATCTTTCATCAACTTAAAAGTTTTTAGAACTTCATTACAGTAACCAATATCACCATCAGTTACATCCATTTGATCTCGTGTTAGGAACAAAGCTCTCAGAAAACCCTAACTCATCCCTTAACATTCCCTCTATGTCATTAACATCATCATTAACGCCATCATCACTAGTATCAGAATTTATAACTTTGGCCGATTCATCGTGCGCCACCCAACATGTATACCGCTCAATTATGCCGTTCACTTAAAGATCTTTCAGAAAAACCCAGTGCGCGGCACCTTCTGATCATCCAGATCAGTTTTTCTCCTTCTCGAGTGGCAATCTCACTCTCTCAGTGTCCAACGCGTGCAAACGGCAATCCACGCTGCACGCGGCGGCTAACCAGAGTAGTGCCATCCATCAAATCCTGCTTGGCATCCCTATCGATAATCGACTAGATATTGCCTCCGCTGCGGCCGCTCATGAATATGAGCAGAGCGGGTTCCTACAATATGGAGGAAGGCAATGTAAAATACAGATATTAAAATGAACGGGTGCAATATGTGCACGCGGTCAAAAAACTGAGAATAGCATAATTTGCCAAGAGCCGAGCTAGGTTAGGAAATTTACATGGACAGGTTGCAAAAAGGGCACATAGACTCAACATCAGCATATAACAGCTCGGCGGATAGGCCAGCTATTTCAGGCCATGTCCTGGCATGTTACATGCCGTTTATGAAATAAACTATAAAAATCGAACCACAGCACAATGTGGTCATGATGATGTTGTTCCCAAAAAACATGCACATAAGAGAAAAGTTAGTTTGTAGCTCATAGTGACATGCTGACTTTGTGTGAAATTAACGGGTAATTTGTCGACTTTGTATGAGATATCCTGTTTGGAGCCATGACAAATAAATCTAATGGTAAGTTGTCGTATGTTGTTTGGACGTATTCGTGACAGCGGCAGGAGTGAACACGCGGCGGCAGACTCAGATCCCCTCCTCTTCCTTACCCTCAGCGGCCCCTTTTTCCTTGAGAATGGCTATACAGACGACGACCGTCAGTACCAAAAAACCAGACGACCCACCACTAGCGGCCAAAGCCGTATGGGTGTCAACGTCAAGTTGTTGTTGATGTTATTAAAAAATGTGAAAAGGAAAGAGAGTGAGAGAGGAAAGTGGGAAGATGGAGAGTGGGAGAGAGAGTGTGGTTTGTTGTTATTTCCAATGTGAAGGAAAGAAACGTAAGAGAGGGAGAGAGAGTGTGTGAGGGGAGTGGGTAGAGAGAGAGATTGTAGGAGAGAGAGAAAAACAACAACTTATTTTTATTAATAACTTTTGAACCGTAATACATTTTTAACAAAATAATTATGGTTGCACTCGTTACAAAAAATATTTTACAACAAAACTAAGTTTGACATATTTTGAAAAAATAAAATATATAAAATAAAATATGAGAAATAATGCAATTGTAAAAATTAAAAAAGGAGAGAGAAATTAATTTTTCTTATAATTTTTAATATTTAATAGATTTTTAGGCAATATAAAAAAAATTACATTTTTAACAAAAATACTTTAAAATAAGGCCAATGTCTTGCAATATTATTTTATGTTATTAAGTTATCCATACTTTAAAATATTTATGTTATTTTATTATCCATATTATTTTATGTTATTATGTTAGCCATACTTTAAAATATGTTATCTATATTATTTTATATTATTATTTTATCTGTATGTTAAAATATTTAAGTTATTATGTTATCCATATTTTAAAATATTTATGTTATTATGTTATCCATATTATTTTAAAATATATGTTATTATTACATGCACTATTATTTTATGTTATTATGCTAACCATACTCTAAAATATTTATGTAATTATGTTATCCATATTATTTATGTTATTATGTTGTCCATATTATTTTATGTTATTATTACATGCAATATTATTTCATGTTATTACGTTATCCATACTTTAAAATATTTATGTTATCATATTATCTATATCATTTTATGTTATTATATTAGCCATATTATTTTATGTTATTATATTAGCCATACTTTAAAATATTTATATTATTATGTTATCCATATTATTTATGTTATTATGTTATCCATTATATAACATGTTATAACATATGGTGTAACATCGTAACATAAACTATTCCATATTATAACATGTTATAACATATTGCGTAACTTCGTAACATAACTATTTTATTTTATAACATGTTATAAATAAATTTCTCTCTCCTCTATTTTTATTTTTTACATTCAATCTTCCCTTTTTCAAATTGTATTTTTTATTTTTTTCAAAATTTATCAAACTTGATCTTATTTGGAAGATTTTTTATAAAGAGTGCAAAGATATTTGTTTCATCAAAAAATACATTACCATTATAAAGTTATTAACAAAAGTGTATTTTTCTCACGTTTCTCTCTCTCACATAGCATCAAATGGGACCAACGGAGCAATTGACCACGTGGGGCTAGTTTACCGGACGAAGGTTCATCAAACATGATCTTATTGGGAAGTAATCAGATGTTTGTTTCGTCAAAAACTACATTACCATTATAAAGTTATTAACAAAAGTGTATTTTTCTCACATCTCTCTCACGTTTCTCTCTCACACATAACATATGATGGGACCCACGGAGCAAATGACCACATGGGGCCAGTTTTCCAGTTTGGGTACTCTATAGCAAAGTACCAGTCACTAGCGGACCAGTCACGTTTTTAGACAATGTGCGCCACTAACCTTTCTACATCAGGAAAAGGAACGCTACCGGACGAAGGTTCATTTGGTTGGTCGTCCAAAGTGGTCACCTTTAAGAGTGCAACCGTATTTTTTCGTTAATTTTTTTATTACCGTTTACTATGTTACACTATGTTATTTCATGTGTTATAATTATTTTGTTAAAATAAATGATCAAAATAGATCAAAATTGATCTTTTTTTTAAGTATTTTTATTAGTAACCCATCATTTTTTACTTCGTTAAAAAATTTATTACGTTTTGAGAGTTATAAATTTTTTATGATTACATTATGCATCTTTTTTTGGATTGTATATTTTATATTTTCAAAATATGTCGAACTTGATTTTGTTGTATAGTATTTTCTTAAAGGAGCACAATGATGTTTATTTCGTAAAAAAAATCATTACCGTTTAAAAGTTATTAACAAAAACATGTTCTTTTTTCTCTCTCCTACAACCATTTTTTTTTCTCTCTAATTCTATCACTCCACTCACCCCCGCCCTTTTCCTCTCTCCCTCTCACATTGCAAAAACAACAACAATTTAAAGTGTACGACTGCACAAGAGACTAACGTGCACAAGTCCACTTGGTGATTGAGGAAGTGGGCCAGAGGACAAAACTACAATGGGTCTTCTGGATGTTGGTCCTATTTTTACTCTACTAGTTAATGCACACGTGCACATGCACGTGACATATAAAATTTGTTGTAAATGTGCGCGGAGATGATTCGTCTGTGAAATGGTCTACGGTAAAAGATATTTGTGTTGGTTATTTGAAAGGATAGAATCAAGGAACCGTTTCTGTGAGATGGAGAAAATATACAGAATTAAAGATAATAAAAATTATAGGAGAGTGTAAGAATAAATATTTGTATGAGTAAAATTTCTTTAAAAAAAAAGAAAGAAGAGAGTGAATCAAGAAGAACGCGGCATCAAACTTACTCTATAGATATAGCTTTTCTCTTTTACCTTCCGCACCCGCCAGACACCCAGCCGTAGGCATAGCGTCGGCCACTTGCGTCTAGCGATCGAGCACAATGCAAACGCCCCCAGAAACAGAAAAACAGCTCCACCTAATCCCCCAGCGTGCTGTTCTCCACGAGACTTGCCTATATCTGCTTTCCCGGCAATCCTGTTCGCCCCTGACTCTGTTTATCCGCTTTCACATCGGTGAAACCCCGTAGCGTGCTCAATCAGCTGCTCCGTCCATCCCCTGAAACCGCCGCGATTGTCGTAGTTACACACATCAAGAGCCTCACAGTCAGCAGGCTCAGCTGGGCGTAACGCTGTCGTTTTCTTGGCTAATAATTGATCCGGCGACAGATCAGATTCAAACGAAACAAAAAGAAGAAAAGTTTGGTACACAGTTGTTAACGGACGTCATGAAGCTGGACTTGCGACTGGTCGTCCAATCATCTTCTAGTCTCCTCCGGGTGGAGCTACCACTAGCACTAGCAAGAGCGAATGGGATCGGCGACGATATTTACATTGCTGACTATATTGATCATGAAATCATTTGATCTTGCCATACTGATTGATTGCTATTTTGACTCATGGAATCATTTGATCTTGCCATACTGATTGATTACTATTTTGACTAGTAATCTAAAGCAGTGTTGTTTTATACAACCATATATATATATATATATATATATATATATATATATATATATATATATATATATATATATATATATATATATTACTATGATATCATGTACAGATTTGTATTTTGTAAAAAAAAAATTACACCATACAAAATGAGACTTTTAATTTTATGATTTTAGTCAATCTTATCATACTTCTTTGTATGAACTACTTAATGGTTAAACTTAATATATTTGTATATTGTGTGTCCTATATACTCACAAATTATAAAATTTACCGTCCTAATATGTATGTCATCAATTATGAATTTTAGAAATCATATATTTGGTTTCTATCCTACTAAAATTTTCTTAATAGTTTCATATTAATTGCATTAAGCCTTACACAAATTGTCTTCCCTACTTGAATGTGAATTACTATAAGACTAGGGGGTATGTACCCTTAAAAGATGAAAATAGTTATATAATATAAAGTTTATAAAAGTATCCATGCATCATGTTGACCTATTAACTAAAATTTGTTGTAATATAGTTGACTTATTAATTAGCAAATATTATTAGCTATAAATTGAGTAAGTTCACTCCATTAGAATTATATATCATTGGGAAAAATAATAACCATACATGCACAACTATCACCTTCTATTTATATATTTTTCTTTCAAACTTTTATTAATCAATCACTCTCAAATTAATAAAAGATCTATATTACTATATAGAAATAGATCTAAATAATATCTATTGTTACATGGTATTTAACAAATTTTTTTAGTTACATAAGATTTAGATATTATAAGTTATAAGATAAATAACAATTATTACAAATTTATAAGAACTTGAGAAGATAATGACAATATTTCTATCTATAAAAGAAAAGAAGATGATTGAATTGACATAAGGTAAAAAAAGAGAAGAGAAAAATATATAAATTGTGGGGTAAGAAGGAGAAGAAAATATGAGAAAACCCATCTAATAAATATAACTTTAATCAAATAGAGAGAGAAAAATGAGGATGACATGTAAAATGGAAGTTAATAAAAATATATAATTTTTTCTTTCATAGCTCTCTTCTTTAATTTTTAAATAAAAAATACCCATGAATCTTTCATCTTCCTTCTCTTCACTTTTATTTCCCAATGTGCTTCTCCATCATATGTTGTTCATACAACCACATTAAATAATTTCCTTCTTCTTTCTTTCTGAAGTTTCCTTCAACTGATCATTGTGTCAAGATCTTATAATATACCAAGTAAATTATACTTATATCCTTTATAGTATAAGATTTGATTGCTATAATTTTTTTAGATCTTCCAGTATGACATTGTCTACTAAATGATGTCATATTATATTTTAATACTTGTACTCGACTTAAAAGATGATTTTTTTCCATTTTTAATATAACTATTATTTTTTACGCATTTTCAATTGTATGCACATTACATTGATCAAGTGATCATGAATTATGATTATATTGTTGATCATCTATTGTTTAATCTGAAAGACATGTCAAATGTGTTAGTTATGACCTTAGATATTTAAAAAAATTCATTATTTTGAATAGTGAATTTTATCATTTCATGTATGTTAGATTTTTTTTACAAATAGCTTATTTTATATGATGGAGACAATGAGGTACTTATTAGGTATACTTATTTTCATCATCGTCACTACTCACAGCCCCCCCTTTGGTAGATTTCTGGATCTGCCACTATACACACACACACACACACACACACACACACACACACACACACACATATATATATATATATATATATATATATATATATATATATATATATATATATATATATATATATGGCGTTCATTGAATACCCCGCGGGAAGTCTGGATTTTCGTTACCCGTCAGTCCCGAATGTAACCATATGGCAAACAAAGTAACTGGAAGGACCAAAAAATAACTATGTTGATAACAAAGTAAATATATGGCTAAAAAGGTAAAACAGGGCAGAATACAAAGGAAATGTATATATATATATACATATATATATACATATATATATATATATATATTTATATATATATAGATAACGTTCATTGAATACCCCCGCGGGTAGTCTGGATTTTCGTTACCCGTCAGTCCCGAATGTAACCATATGGCAAACAAAGTAACTAGAAAGACCAAAAAATAACTTTGTTGATAACAAAGTAAATATATGGCTAAAAAGGTAAAATCGGGCAGAATACAAAGGATATATATATATATATATATATATATATATATATATATAGAGAGAGAGAGAGAGAGAGAGAGAGTCAGGTTAGAATACACTCGAGTGTACAGATAACGTTGTACACCCCAATGGTGTTTGCCTATCTAGACCATATTTTTCCAAAATCTAATCCATTGATCTTCATGGTTACAATAATAATAGATCACATACACAATTTGAACTCATTTGGATGAGTGTAACTCACTCATCCAATGACAACAAAATCGACGCACAAAACTAATTTGAAATACATGATTTTTGCCTCCTTTAGATGCATGACCTGTAAGTGTCTAAATGAGCTAAAATTTGTTATATAGTATGTTATTATGATAATTAAGAAGATCAACGGTTTAGATTTAAAAAAAATCATTGCATCTTCAAAAATGACTGAGAAGTACGGTGCCTCTGGTACACTTGAGTGTACACTAGCCTGACTCTCTCTCTCTCTCTCTCTCTCTCTCTATATATATATATATATATATATATATATATATATATATATATATATATATATATATATATATATATATATATATATATATATATATATATAAAATTGTATTTTGAAATCTGTTATTGCAACTGAAACTATCTATGCATGAAAAGTAACAGTTTGTAAGGTAAAGTAACCATGTCCATGTTGAAAGTAAGAAACTTGAAAAAAAATAATCAAAATAGGGGGCGGGTAGCTACCGGCGTGGGTATTAAAGATGAGCTATATATATATATATATATATATATATATATATATATATATATATATATATATATATATATATATATATATATATATATATATATATATATATATATATATATATATATATGAGTCAAGCTAGAATATACTCGAGTGTATTCAGAGCAAAATACACTCAAGTAGTTTTTCATGGTGCAATATTTTTTTTAAATCTAATTTGTTGATCTTCTTAAAAGTGTTGTGAATAGCTCATACGCAAAATTTGAGCATATTTAGACACTTATAGGTCATATATATATATATATATATATATATATATATATATATATATATATATATATATACACGTGTGTGTGTGTGGATTTATTCATTACCCGCGCAGGTAGCCTGATTTTTAACTACACACGGATCTAAAAGTGTAACTACATGGTACACAAAAGTAATTCTAAGATCAAAAGAGTAACTATATGACTAAAAATGTAACTGTGTAGAAAATATACAGTCAATAAATATATGGATGTATTTTTTTATTTTGGTGAGGCAAATGATATTATTTTTGGATGAATTTTTTTGGGGAGCTAGATAAAATGCTCCTCTACAATAGTAAAAAAAATTAAAAAGTGACAGGAAGGGTGTGTGGGTAGGTACCCGCACGAGTATTGAAGATGAGCCATATATATATATATATATATATATATTTATATATATATATATATATATATGGGCCCATCTTTAATACCCGCCCCCCATTTCGGTTACCTTTTTTCAGGTTGGGTACTTTTGACATGGACAGGGTTCTTTTACCTTGCAAACTGTTGAGTTTCATGCATACATAGTTACGTTTGTAATAGCAGATTTCAAAATACGATTACATATATATGTGTTGTGTATTTTGTATAAGATTACTTTTTTAGTCGTATAGTTACTTTTTGATCAACAAAGTTACTTTTTTTATAGCAGAGTTACTTTTCTGGTCAGAATAGTTACTTTTTTGGCTGTCGGGTAGCGAAATCCAAGCTACCCGTGCGGGTATTAAAAGAACGGCCTATATATACATATATATACATATATATACATATATATGGGTATATATTCACTACCCTTGCGGGTAACTATTAGTTACTCGTGGATCTATTTTGTTTGTATTGAGACAGACAGTGTTTGTAATAAGATGACCAAATTTGTAATAGAAACACTCATTTTGTATTGCAGCGTAAACTGTTATCACAAATATCATTTTTACTTTAATCACACGTGTAATACAAAATTAGTGTTTGTATTACAAATTTTGTCATCTAATTACAAACAATGCATGCCCCATTACAAATATGTGTCATCCTATTACAAAACAAATGTGTGGGTAACTAAGATTAGTTACCTATGCGGGTAGCGAGTATATATATATATATATATATATATATATATATATATATATATATATATATATATATATATATATATATATATATATATATTGGTTATCTGGGTTTTACTCCTTATTCATGGGCATCGAGGTTTTACTCTTCCTTGTTTTTTGGATATCGAATATTTACTCCCTCTTGACTTTGGAGGATTGGGGTTTTATCCCCCCTTGCTCCCTTGATCGAGATCATGTGGTGTGTCAGCACCACAATAGATTCGATTAGTCTAACTTGAATGCACACCTTTATTATTATTGTGATTTATTTTAGCAAGATCTTGGAAATGATTATTTAGTCGCATTTACATTTTATTGTCTCATTCTTTTGTCATACACCTTTGAAATGCATCCTTTTGAACTTTCCTACATGATGTAAACCCCTATATTATTGGAAGCACATCTTTTTCTCCTATATGTATAATGGTGGTCAATTATATTTATTATGCACATACCTCAAAGTGTTATGACACGTATCATTTCTTTGTTTTTCTTTACTGGTTGTTGTTCCCAAACCCACCTAGGTGTAGGAGATGTCAAGAGTATGGACTCAGGATAATCACATACAAGATATGGAATTAAGGATAGCTTGGAATGGCTAGGTTACCCTCGGCTTCCAACGTCGATTAAAGTTAGTTCAAGATTTTGTAATACCACTTCTATGGTGAAGAACAATTGTATATGAATCATCATGTAACTTTGTAATAGTTTTATTTTCACTGCTTATTCATTACACTTCGCTATAATATTTATCATTTGGGGAAAATGAAATACCTCCTTCCCTCTTTATTGTGGAGAAGGATGGTTTTATATTTCTCAACCCAGTGAAGAGTGGACCCATTTTCGGGTCCCACTCTTTACAACCACGACGGAGCCGCTCAATATGTGACCACTGCTTCCTATCAGCCTCTTCACGGATGAGGAGTTGGATGTATTTTCCTGAAGCTCAATGATTAATGAATCATTAGAAGGAGATGTGGAAGATTGGGATAGAACCTGGGTTATCTATATCTGAGAAAGTAGCTAGTGTTTCTCTAGGTTTTGCTTGTTCGTGTGAGTTGAGTCCCACTTCAAAGCAACTTTCTGGATGCGATGCAACGCTTTAGGGAAAGTGGCTTCCTTATCCCACTTGGTAAGGAGGGTACTATGGAAGTCCAGTACCATCTTCCGGCTAACCTTCATCTTGAAGGGTTCACCTGCAAACGGGGGAAGCGACAACAATGCAGATGAGCAACGGGTTATGGTCAGAGTAGAGTCGACAAAGGATAGTGACGGTAGCATCTGTGAAGGAGTCGGTCCAACTAGTATTGATTATGAATCAATCCAACTTTTTGAGTAGTCATTCACTCTTGAAGGTGAATAAGTGCCCTTGTGCCCATATGTTAAAGAGGCAAGTATTGAGAAGCATATTGTTGAAATAAATGAGCACATGGGTAGCTATCAAAAGATTTTCCTCCCATCTTCTCGTTGACATTCAACATAGTATTAAAGTCCCCTACAACCTCCCAGGAATCTTGGATTTCTTGAGATAACTCTTGCAGTCGTTCCTAGAGAAATTTACATGTAGTTGGATTGGGACTGCCATATACAATGGTCAAATTCCAATTGTTGTTGATGCAGCAATGAAGGAACTGAGAAAGATTCAGCAAGATCTCTATATCACAGTGCTGGTTATCTAGAGCATCTAAATGCCACCTAAGAAGCCAATGGCTTCTACTCTATGGGAATAGGAGAAACCAAGTTTATGGATAATGCTAGTATCAATGAGACCACTACACATGGGTCAATAATTCCAAGGATTCACAATTTATGAGAAGCTCTTAATTCTTTTAGAAGGGAAATCTTCCTATTTTGACTGGCGCCTTGTATATTCCACTAAAAAAATTTCATAGTAAGGTGTAGATGAGGGTAGAGACAAAGGTTAGATAGCTACAAGAAGTCTTGCCTACTACTCATATATCTCGGGTATCCTCCGATCATTTGGAATGTCTAAAATTGGTTGTTCATTGAAGTCAAGAGACTTCTTAGCTACTAGTGGAGAGGCATGTGGATCATCATTAACCTTCAAGTGATCCATCTTTCCCTTCTTCCTTACCCTATCAAGACTGAATGCAGTTTGGTAGACAATTTTTGTGTTCATTAGCATGGTGTATGCACTCCACCCTTCTCTACCTAGATTACCAAAAGGAGGTCGCCTCTAGACACATGTATGCACTACTTCTTACTAAGACTGCATAGTCTCAACTCCTTGTTCACTTCATCACCAATCAAGAGCATGACAGTGTCTCCCACATGTTTGGACTCAACAAATTTTGCCAAATATATGGGAGTCAACTTGTCCATAGGGTGGGATTGGGTTGTTTGACTGTAACCCTTTTCCTTGAAGTTTCTACTTAAAACCTTGGAGAAACCGTCATCATTGACAATATCCTCATTGTCATACACCTAGATTGGTATGTATTGAGTCTGCTTTCCTTTGGTAGTATTGTCGTTCTATTTATCCAGGGGGGTGGCACAACACTTTTATGGTTCTAGACATTTGCCATAGATGTCCATTCAATATGAAATTTCAGGTAGTGGGATTGTTGATGAGGATGATGACGTATCATGATTCATGGAATTTATGTCATGCTTACAGTCAGGTTCGACGTCACCCATCCTTACACATTTCATACAAACTATTGGTAGGTTCTTGTACTCAATTTGAAAGTGTTCCCCATTGATGAAGATAGTCGGAAGGAGAGGTTTGGCTGTCTTGACTTTCACTGCAATCTGGGCAAACTTCAATCAATGGCACTGAGATGTGTGGGAATCAATATTGATTATTTTTCCAAGTACGTTGTCAATGCTAGTAAGAATCTAGTTCTAGAAAAGAAGCACAGGAAGATCGGGGACCCAGATACAAATGAAAATTTTCCATGGGATTGGATTAGAAGATTGGAAAGAAGGCAATCACGATTGAACTGAGAGATAGTTCTTGAATATTGTCCATGGTTCTCCAGTAATGAGAATGAGATAGTCCACATGACAAGCGAATTGGACAATATAGTGTCATTGTTCAAGATTGATGACTGGGATTTCATTCATTGGTGCAGATGGAAATGATCTTATTTACCCGAACATTGATTACAACATTAATGCATATATCCTTGAGAATAATATTTCCTGGGTTCGAGATGCAGATGTAGAGCTTCATTTCTGACATAGAAAGATGGAAGGATGCCCTTACATCAAATTTGATGTTGAATTTTTTTATAGTATCCGGGGAGATGGGGTTGAAGTAAGCTAACTTTCCGGTGGGAATTCCACTGACTATTTGAGCATAGGATTTCTTAGGATCTCCCACAGGGACCACAAACTTCATCACCCTATCACCATCATGTTTTTTTGGGGGAACTTTGTAATTTTTGGAGGCGGGTTTTTCTATTGAATCAGATTACCCTTGAGAGAGTGGATGGATGGCAGTGGAGTTCACAGTCAGATCAGGGGGGCAATCATGGAGGGTATGACCACAACTGTGACAACCTCAATTTTCTCTCTCCTTTATTGTACTCTTCCTCTCTCATCAAGTGACTTATACTCAATTGAATATCAATTACATAGTTTGAGTATGGTTATACTTCCATTTAGTCGCACCAATGATCATTTGAGATGTTTGACATTAATTTACCTTTTTGAGCTAAGTTCCAAACTTCAATATGTCACCATCTTAATATATATATGTTGATCCTCTTTTCAATAATCTTTATTCTTTCCAATATAAATGATGTAGAGTTTTCAACAACGAGTCCAGTAGTGCAAAATTCAGCCTATTCAGACATTTGTAGCGCGAGTTGTGCCTTTTCAAAAATGACTAGTTTCTCACTTGAATTAGTTGTTTTAGCTTCAATTTGACCCTTAGTGGGCCCCAAATATACAATCGGGGCCCAATTGCTTGCCCTCTCCCCCCTTCTGTTTTGGAAAAATCGTAGGTTGGAAAATTCTTCTATAACCTCTTGCCAAATCGGGCAATGGAGTAACGCTCACATCGGCTTGGCTTGGGTTTCAAACCCTAGATCTCTGTCTTATTTATAACCCCCGTTTCTGCCTCATTTTGCTTTTACCCTAGCCTTCTCCAGCCGCCGCCTTGCTCCAGCCACTTTCCTTCTTCTTTCCCCTCTTCTTCTACCTGGTTTCCGCCAACCATGGACCTGCTGGGGAGGATAGCAAGCTCGCCCATACACCACCTCCCATCCGGCCAGCGTGAGAGTTGAGGGTGGTGGATGATGGCAGTGTGCGCTGCGTCGATCCCCCTTAGGACTACCCCGAGATCTTACGGGTGTTGCTGCAGCCTATGGGCAGCCGGAGAAGGAAGGGTGGGGTTCCCCTGTTCCTCCCCTTTTCCAACACAGCGAACATGGGAATCACGAGACGGGAGAGCGGACGACTCGTTTGGGCTGGGAGGCTGCTGGATCGGGGAAAATCGGCCTGGTCGAGGCCCAAACACCTGGGGCCCAAGATTGGCGCACGCACAGGAGCCGTCCAGTCGCCCATCAACGGCCTAGGATGACAAAGAAATAAATGGTAACGCCCTTTATGATATCCACTATAGTTTTCAATGTAAACATTGTAGAAATGATATCTTCCAACTCCTAAGGCCAAATTAGACAAAAAAATATACCAAATTGATCAGCTCGACGAGACCTACAATTTGGGCATGGTTCCAGGTCCTAAATCTAATGTTTACTCCCTTGATTTCTAGAAAATGATAACATTAGTCATGTTTGAGCACTTTTATTCACTATTATGATCAAATCTTGCATCTTTAATGACTTTTCACTCTCATAATCATGAAATCAGTAATATTTATTCACCTTGAACCAAGTTGAGCTCTTAAGATCCCCTTTTGATCCATGGTTGTCCCTAATGCATGTTGTAGCTTGTCCATGGACTTTAATGCATGATTATGATGAAGTTTGAATCTTTGATATACGTATATCCTCCTAAGCATCAAATCAGTAGTTATTTTGCTCTTGTAACACTAATGAGGGCCCTAATCGACCCATTGTTCAGGAATGACCTCCATTGCACATTTGTGCTTAGTCTGGACTTTAATGTTGAACTTTGCCCTAAATTGCTAATCTTGTTATGTGTTTCTAATGACCAAGTGTTGCTAATCTAAAACCATCCTTTATGCTTGGCCCTTCTTCATTGATAATATTTGACCTTGATTACTCTATTATGAGTCTTTGATCCTTTAATGTGTACTAAGGAACATGAACCTCTAAATGGTCATATGTAATCCATGGAACATCATAATGATATGAAACTTGAACCACACCATCATGATGACCTCTAGATCAATAAAATATCATATAATGAACCAATAAACAACTTGGAACCCCCCTTGGCCAAAACCCTAAAATGCATCTAATTAGGGTTAATGATGAGAATCTAATGCATATATGTAATCTTGTTCTTAATCAGGTTGACATGTGGCTAGATGGTAATGGACGTGTTAAGTTAAGAATCTCTGAATCCGGTATGGGCCTTATCTAGTTATATGACTACCACTTTCTTGCTTGAAAAGACATATATTATATGCTTGTTTGTCTATTTTCTCAAATATTGCCATGTAGTATTTCTATGTCATACTCGATGTTTGCTTCGTATGTTTTATAACTTGAACACATATATATATATGGAACTACATTATAATATTGTTGATAAAGGGCTCTTGGTTACGACCTTGAGGTCCCTCTCGTATAAAAGGGTTAGCTAAGCTTGAGCACCCTTACGGACCCTTC
Source organism: Alisma plantago-aquatica (assembly GCA_963693085.1). Classification (NCBI taxonomy): domain Eukaryota; kingdom Viridiplantae; phylum Streptophyta; class Magnoliopsida; order Alismatales; family Alismataceae; genus Alisma; species Alisma plantago-aquatica. The sequence goes on along the minus strand of OY856410.1, from coordinate 599,963,060 downwards.
CGACGGGAAGTTGGTCAAAGGCCTTAAACATGTTTAATAGTGTTGATATAATGGAGTGAAATGACATAAAATATGGTTTTGCATTTGTTAAACAATTAACATGTTTATTCTTGTTCGTTTAATATTGAAATCTTTTCAAAATTATGCAAAGCTTATATATATGTGTATCTTTCAGCCCCATACTCAACACCTCGTGTGTTGACCCATTTTGTCGTATGTTGTTTTTAGGTTCAGATATGGCTAGAAGGTTGATGGGCTTGGCGAGCTATGCTAGGTGTACTTGTTGTAAGATCCAGATATAGTATACATGAGCAGACTTGTATATAGTGACTCTTGAATATGTAATTCAAATCATGTAATATAATGATGTTTCTTAATATATCTTGTTGATTGTTGAGATTATGTTGGTGGATTTATCTTGTTATCTGTTCATGTGTGCTAAGCTTTACGCTTCCGCATTACGCCTTTGGTATGCGTTTGGTTCATGGACTGGGATTCCGGTTCCGTGACAACAACCCTCACTGACCCCACTTCCGTTAATGCCTCTGTGGGAAAACCTAGGACTCATATCTTCCTTGAATAAGGTACTTGTGTTAATTATGCATAACCATTTATTCTTTTCTTTCAAAGATTCTTGGACTTTACTTGTTGTTTACTCATGACACAAACTTGCCTTGTTCGAGTTAATGCTTAAACATGATGAAGTTTTATGTGCATTTCTTAGATAGTTAAGATGATACTTGAACCTTATAAGGGCGTCCTAGGGATATAACCAATCCCTAGACATAAGAAATAATCACAAGAAAAAGAGTGAATAGAACAATCTGATGAAGTGAATGATGCCCATTATTGGGACAATCACCATGGACCCCATTGCTATGACTATTATCTTGCAACCCATCAATGGGGAAAACTCCATAAAGTTTATTGTTGTAACTAGGAATTAGAGTACAAAAGGATTTGGATTACTCATAGAATGGAAATATAAGATGGAATAGAACATTTCATTGTAGAAATAATTTGATATTATTCTGTTATATAGGTTGTTAATTTTACATACACACATTTTTTTGTTGCCCCCACGTACTTGGCATTGTTCAATGCTACTCAGCATTTTATTTGTCAAATCCTAGTAAAGAAACGTTGAGAATGAATTTGTGGACAATGTTCTAAGGAAAAATAATAATTCTCTAGATAAACAAGGAGGATTTAGTTAGCTCAAGTCATGGATTTATTTCTATAATAGATAGTGGCTTTTCCTTTATGAAAATTATGTAAATCCTTAGGCAAGGTCATTTCCTCCCAATTTTTGAAACAATAATGTATATTTGAATTATTAGCTATTTGTTTCTATTAATTAAATATATATCCTTGATAATATATGAATAATAACCCTTGTCTTCCTGGTATTCCTATAATGAGCATAATAGAGGAGATGTACTTATACTAGTTCAACCATTTAGCTTATAGAAATATTGAATACTGATAATCCATGTATTGTGCATCAATAAACTCGATGTCCAAAAGTTCAGTTGGATGTACCCATATTTTGGGTGGCTGTTGTGAGATGATAAACTAAATTTGTTCATGTAGTTCATCTTTCATGTTGACAAGTATCGATCCTCACTCTTATTTTCAAAGTTGGGGAGTGAAGATTTTCAAAAGAGTGGGATCTAAGAAGGGATCCACTCATTACTTGATTGAGGAATATGACCACCCAAATCCAAACATTCTACAATGTAAGAAGGAAAGGTGATTTTTGGTTTAATGTTTCAAATGGTATGTATCACAGAATAAATGATTAATAAGCAGTGGAAATATAACTATTACAAGGTTACAAATTGTATACAAATGGTCCTCACCAAAAAAGGTGGTATTTACAAAATAAAATTTGAACTATCCCCAACTAAGGCCCGTAGAAGAGTGAAACACAGCCACTCCAAGATATCCTTATGTTCATAAAAATTAAACAATTTTTATTGCTCCAGATTCTTTAAGGTACAAAAACGTGGGTGCTTTGGTAACAACACCCAGAAAGAGAAAAACAAATGTATGGGTCAAAAATACTAAGCATGTGCATTATAAACCTATTTGAGCATTATTAGGTATATTAGAATAAAGGGGCAAGTTTCCAACGCCATAAAGTGTACATAAAGAATCTAAGTTCAATAGGCTATAGTCCATAGGTATATAACAAAAGAACAAAGCAATAACATTTATGTGAGAAATATAATCATTTCAGTGATGTTGACCTAATAAATCCAATTATTAAAAAAATGTGCATGCATGTTAGACTAAGTGAATCCATTGTGGGTTTGAAACACAATCAGATCTCGATCCAGGGATCAAGGAGGAGGAAAAATTGGATTCTCCAAGGATAAGGGGGAGTATAAACCTGATACCCAAGGGCAACAAGGAGTAAAACCCTGATATCCAATATATATAAAAACTATATGGTTGTAAAAAAAGTGTCTCTACACTAGATTACCAGTCTAATAAACATGGAATATAGTTATGGCAAGATGAAATTATTTCATAATAAATATATTCAATAATGTAAAGATGTCAAAAGGGTAATAAATCCAACATCGAAAGATAATTCCAATTTTTGATGAAAAAAAAGAAGTATATCTCATGGAGTATAGAAATGGTGTCAAGAAGAAGAAATTTGTAAAGATGCCTAATTATGTGAGGGTTGTTTTATAATAAATTTAATGCTCAAATGCAAATAGGGATTTCACATACCTGATCTTTATGATTACCATGTCTCTAGTGGTGAACTTTACAGTTCTTATTTCTCAACCTAACAATATTTTGTATGTGCATAAGTGAATAGTTACCTATTTGTAATTGAAATTATATCTAAATCTAGATTTGGTTTCCTAAGGTCAAGTTAGTGTTTATTTGATTCCATGTGTTTTTCTTATTATCATAAAAGTTTATATATACTTATGTTTAATGTTATTCTTTGTCAATATGTATAATCAAGGTTCTTTCCTACAATAGATATTTATTTCACAGTCAATATTGCTCTCTTCCTTACATTATCTTTCTCTGTATAAGTTTAAGTAGCTCAGGGTCATTCATTTATCCAAGCATTACGGTGTAGCAATATAACTAGTTTTATATATCTAATTATATTGATTATTATCATATATCTTATCTAACATATTATTATTGTTCACTTAATTTATCATGGTGGGATTACATTAGAGAGTTTACTGAAAGGTCGGAATGTTATTATGAGTAAATGCTTTATTATGTGTGTTTTTATTGTAAGTATCTGGGAAATCCATCACATAACTTGACCTATTAGCTTATTCGATTTTAGGTCACCAACCAATTGTTTATAACCATCACCGTCATTTATTTTATGTAACTGAATAAATATTACTTTGATAGTATTTATACTTGTATGATATAGATCCAATCAACTAAGTATTTTTCATAGATGACAAATACTAAGATTAGGATACTAATTAATAATGTATATTTTCTATTCTTGAGCAATATATATTGGCATAGACTAGTTTTCTAACGCCAGGAATGTAAAGGAAATGAATTGTTGAGTTAATTGACTTACAAGCCACACTAGAGTCCATGTACAAATATTTTGAGAGTGAAATACAATATGGTAGTTAGTCACATAATGTCAGTTTTGATCTTCTTATCTCCCAAACAGATATTATCTTGGACTGAGGTCAAGCCTCCATCAACACCCTATCCTGTTGTAGTGTGTCCCAGACTAGTGACCCTCTTCTTTTTGATGACCAATGTTTCTAGTTTTCTCAAAGATGAATGTAGAATAGGTGAAGCATAAAGAAGGAAAATGGTCGATAGAGATTCCACTAGTCATAAATAATTATAATGGCTAGCTTTCTATAGAACTGCATGTCATCACACAGGTAGGAGGAGGAACTTCAGACTGTAGGAGTACGGACATGTGCTACTCATCATGATCACATTGGATGTAGACCAAACTATGATCCAAAATTGCATTGTGATTGTCAAGATGCGATGATGGAGCCATGGCCGCCCTTAGTTAATACCCAATGGTAGTTCATCTAGTGAAATGACTAGAGATGGTGTCATGATCACAGAAGTAGTAGAGGAGGTATCACTGTTGTTAATGGTTTGTTGGTGGCCATCAGCACTGAAGGTGTAGTAGAGGAACATACATGGGTGTCCAAGTTTAAGGAAGTTCGAGGAAGGATGAGAGGAGGATACGTAGGGCTTTTCAGAAGAAAGATGGTCTAAAGGTGGACAAAATGACAACACTATTGTTATATGGATTATCAGAGGTACATGTGTCTGATCACATATTATTGGACTCATGTATCTAACTGCTGGTGTAGATGGGTGGACAAAAAAGTTGACCTATGTTTTTTCAATGGTCACCAATACTAGGGCAAGGGAAAATATCTTTGTTGACTTGTGTGCAACAATTGTCAAAGAAATTTACATAATCACACCCTCATGTGGCTATGGTTGTTGATGCAAGGGGAGAAAGGGGTCCAACCTCCTAGTTTTTATGCTTTGTAGAAGATAGTTGGAGAGGAGAAAATTTAAGAGGGAGGGAAGTAAAAGTAAGTGTGGGCTCCGATCTCCAAACCAAGAATTAATCCCGATTTAAACATGTGCGGAAGCATCGATAAACAGCGGAAGACAAAAATCATGGGAAATTAAAACTTTTCGAGACAAGAGCTTGAAACCACAAACCTTTTCCGTAGAAAAAGGATTTAACTGTTTACATTACTGACAAATTACCTCTTGAGTAATTATATACAACATGATACAAAATCTCTCAAGAGTTCACACTCAAAACACTCCAGGACCTGAGAGTACAAAGGACACATAGGACTGACTCTATACTACACCATAAAGCAGGCTGAATCTCCACCTGAGATTTACTGCTCCTGATGCTATTGTTGCTGGGATTGGTCACCTGAGTTCTTGTTCCTCCGCTTTCGACGTCCACCTAAAAAGTAGAAGTCTACGAGGTGAGACAATTATACATAATTGCCCCAGCGAGAGATATAAATCTCCACTAGGCTTTATAAGAAAAGCAAGGAATAACTAAAGCAATAAAAGCCTTCAAGGTATTCACTGACAGCCTGATGATAAGCAAGAGTTCAATCATTTATGAAATATGAGAACATCTACACTATTCAGAGTGACTTCAATCAAATAACTCGTAGATAACTCTAACAGATATACTACACTGTTGATTATGTTTTTCAAACATTATTATGCCCTGTGGAGATGAGGTATACCACTCATACTCCAACTGATCGCTAAGAAGTCACATCAGTATCATACATAGGTCATTAAAAGAGTTGGATTCTTATGACCTCATCTTCCTCAGTCAGTTAGAGGATTGTTTGTTAGACATCTGGTGGGATGTCCTTTAATAATAGCTCTCCAGGGTAAACTGGACCTTCGCTATTTTTAGAGTTACAGTGGCATTCTGTACCCTCTTCGCCATCGGAAGATTTCTTGTTTATCTTTCATCGATGCGGTGTTTGTGTCTGTAAGGGAGTGTAGTAGTACATCTCACCTCTTGAACTTTGTGGTGGGGTTTGATGGACTACTAGAATCTACATCAAATCCTCTCACCTTTTCTCTTTTAGTGAAGGTATGACGGACTACAAGAATCTACATCAAATACCTACACTAGGATGTAAGGTTCTACACATCCATGTACCCCACATACTCAAGAGTATGTGCTCCAGGAGTTCCCTGGGGAAAACCTGTTTCACCATCATTTAGACTCTGACAATGATGGATCTATGATCAGGGCTCTACATTTCACTTGATTAGTTAGGTACATTCAGTATTCTTTAAACATTGTACTTCAAACAATAACATTAGCACAACAACTATGAATAAGAATACTAAAATGTAACAAGCCTAACTCTTTTCATCATTAATCTCAGTCATCTCATCATAAGTCATCTGTCAAGCATGACCCTGATGGTATTTATGGCTCTTACAGCCCATAAATCACAATAGATGTCACTTAGCAGTGCATCAATGTAATTCACGTATTCATAAAGCTTAAGGCATGCTTTCAATCAATATAACATGGTTTTCCATACCTGGATATGAGCATCATCTCATAACAACCTGCATGGTTAATTCAACAGATAATAGTAAATAATTCAACAATTAGGGTTTACTATTCATCTTTCATGTCATCACCCAAAAATTAGGGTTTACTATTCACTCCATGGTGAATTGTACTCATTACCTCATTATGTAAGAGAAACATCATCATTAGGCTCTTAAATAAGATTAAGAACCATTAGACATCATAACTAGGGTTTCCATGACCTCACATAGGTGGGTCAATCCCTAATCATGCACATTCATGTATAATATAAGTATCACACTTGAGTTTCCACCTTAAAAGGGTACTTTCTCTCTCTAGGATACTTTCTCTCTCTAGGATACTTTCTCTCACCTCTCACTAGTAGATGGTGGCAACACCACTCTAGATCAGGTTGAGATAAGTCTCCATTGACTAACATAAGCCAAGACATCATCAACATGTGATTAGGGTTTGATTAGAACAAGGTTTTACCCCTTTAGACCCCTCAAGGGTATTTTGGTAATTTGCCTCATGATCACCATCATGGGGTAACTCACTAATCACATAGTCCCTTAATGACCTAGGTTACCATTAGGGTTTAGATTGGATCACCATTGAACTAATTACATCATCAAATGGTTAAGTACAAACCATCACCAACATCTCCAAACGGTTTCAACCTTCAAATGGTTTCAACCACCCAAACGGTCTTGAGACCGTTTGGAGGTGAAGACCGTTTGGAAGGGTTGACTTTCCAAACCGTTTGGAGCTTCAATCAGTTTGAAACCGTTTGATCAAATTTGCTTGAGATCGATTGGACCAAACGGTCCTGAGGTCGTTTGAGCCCAAACGGTCTTGAGAACGTTTGGATCCAAACGGTCTTGAGACCGTTTGGTCCAAATGGGCTCAAACCGTTTGGACCTCCAAAGTGGTTCAAAGGTTACCAAAGTTCATGGATATGTGTGTTGAAGCCCTCAATTGGTCAAAGTTATTCTAACCACTTATAAATTGAGTCAATTAGGGTTAGCCTTAGCCACTTGAACATCAAATTGACCCTCAATTGCAAGCCAATTAGGGTTCAATCCTTCTCAATTAGGGTTTCAAATCGGATGGTCATCAATGTTCAACAATATGAATCAACTCAAGGTTGAACCTATCAATTGACCTCCAATTGGGCTCAAACTTGGCCCAAACGGTCTTGAGGTCGTTTGGACATCATCCAAACGGTCTTGAGACCGTTTGCCCAAAGTTTGACCAAAAACCAAGTCGTTTTGACTAGGGTTGAAGTCCAATTAGGTCAAAATCAGCAATTTTCATCAATTTCATCAATTTCTTACAATTGGACCCTCAAACCATTAGATTAACTCAACCCTAGAGCTTCAAACGGTCTTGGATTGTGCCCAAACGGTCTTAGGACCGTTTGGAGTAATCCCCAAACGGTCTTGAGACCGTTTGGGTCCTTCAACCCAAAACTCAACAAGATCTATGTTTCAAATCAGCACTTTTGACCCGATTAGGGTTTCCATGTTGAAGTGCCTTCAACTCCCAATTGGTTAAGAATTAGACTTCGATTCTTTGCAGAGATGAAATTCAATATGTTAGGAACAGACCCTCAAATGGTCGTCCCTTGGTCAACTCTTTCAAATGGTCTTGAGACCGTTTCAATCCAAATGGTCTTGCAAGACCGTTTGAGAGAAAACGGTTTGAAACCGTTTGAACCCAAACGGTTTGCAACCGTTTGGACCAAAAAGGTCCAAGATCGTTTGAAAAAGTAACATAGGGAATCACGCCCCTCATCTTCAACCTCTATCAAGGTCGGTTCTCCCACTGTTTTTCTTGCAAACGTGCAAGGAAGAAGGGTGGTAGAAGGAGAATTTACCAAGTAAATTGCAAGAATTAAGCATACATATAAAGCAAGAGTTTAGAGTTATAAAACCCGCCTAAAGGTTGATCTTAGAGCTCCAAGACTTAAATCTCCAAGCTTTAATGGCGTCCTTGAGCTTCCACAACTTGGTTAGGGGTGAAATCTCCAAGGAAACGTTGGTTTGGTCGGCTAGAACAAGAAGACTAAGTAAGCTATCCACAAAACCAACCTTAGATAGTGAATTCCTCCATGAATTCGAGCTAGAAGGTGGTGTTCTCTTACCTAGAACAGGTTGGTAGTCCCCCTGAGATCCAGAGCTATCCTTGGTCGTTTGAGCAAGAAGAGAAGTGAAGTGAAGAGAAGAAGAGGTCGTTCACTTATCTTGTAAAGAAGTAGCTTATATACTTTAGCCCCTTTTACATCCTAAGGACCTTACAAGATTAGAAATCACATCTAGGTCCCTCCTTGCTCAAGGGCACGTCCAAACCTATCTATTCTTATGCAAATCTCATGAAATCTCAAGATCTAAGGGTAAAAGAAGCCAATCTACAACTAGGGTATACACTTGAAAGCTTTCATATCCAAATTAGGTGTTTTTCACCACAAAGATCATCTTTTCTTATCTGATCAATCTTTGATGTGCCCCTTTCATCATTTCTACTCTAAATGATGACAAGAGTCATAAAAGATGTTATAGATATTGAAAATTACAAATTGGACCCCTCAATTTGGGTAAATTGCACTTTACCCCAAATTAGGGTTTCTAAGCATGGGGATTGCCTCCACATCTGCACCTTGGTGCTCAAGCTTGGGAAATCCCTAAAACTTCATCATAACCATCCTCATGATGTTTCACCATCAGAGGAGCATCTTATCTTGTGAAAATTGCAAGTTGAACCCTTAAACTGGGTAATTTGCACATAGGTCCCTGCATACAACATAATGCTTCAACTTTATACAAAAAGGAGCAAAATTTGAAAATAAATGTTCCTGAGGAACTTTAATTACATGCCAGGGAGTGTTCACAAGTATATAATTACATATTTAGGCAAAACTTCCAGGGTTAGGTTATAACCCAGGTCAGGGGTGTTACAAATTCTTTACCCCTTCAAAAGGATTTCGTCCCCGAAATCGATAAAGCATATTGTAAGAAAAGAGCAGGATATTTTCTTCTCATCTCATCCTCTAGTTCCCAAGTGGCTTCTTCAACACCACGATGGTTCCAGAGGACTTTCACAAGGCTTATATCATTCTTCTTTAACTTTTTAGTTCTGTTATCGAGGATTGATACCGGTCCTTCCTCATATGTTATATCTTCATTCAATTCTACTTCCATAGGTTGTAGAACTGACTTGGTGTCTGGGTGACATTTCCTCAGCATGGAAATGTGAAACACAGGGTGCAGCTTCTGCAGCTCCTGAGGTAACTCTAGTTTATAGGCCACCTTTCCAACCCTTTCAACAATTGGGTAAGGTCCCATAAATCTAGGAGCTAACTTTCCTTTTTTCCCAAAATGAAGGACTCCTTTCCAAGGTGAGACCTTGAGATACACTCTGTCTCCAACCTGGAACTCTAGGGGTCTACGAAATTTATCGGCATACGACTTCTGTCTATCATGTGCAGTCTTAAGCTGTTGTTGTATAACTTTAATCTTCTTTGTAGTTTGTTGCACAAGATCAGGGCCTAACAACTGGTGCTCACCAGTTTCATACCAACACAAGGGTGATCTACAACGTCTACCATATAAGGCTTCATATGGTGCCATATCAATGCTATGTTGATAGCTATTGTTATAGGCAAACTCTATTAAGCTTATATGTAGATCCCAACTCCCGGTAAACTGGAGAACACATGCTCTCAACAGATCTTCTAAGGTCTGTATAGTCCTTTCTGACTGTCCATCAGTCTGGGGATGAAAGGCTGTACTAAACCTTAGCTTGGTGCCTAGGGCTCTGTGTAACTATTCCCAAAAACGACTTGTAAACTGGGGACCTCTGTCAGAAACTATAGTGACAGGAACTCCGTGCAAACGCACTATCTCTTGAACATATAACTGGGATAACCTTTCAGCAGAATAGGTTGTTTTGACAGGTAAGAAATGTGCTGTCTTTGTCAACCTATCAACAACTACCCAAATGGAATCATGTCCTTTGTTTGTCCTGGGTAGGCCAACAACAAAGTCCATGGTCACATGGTCCCATTTCCACTATGGTATGGGTAAGGGTTGCATTGTTCCTGCAGGTTTCTGGTGCTCAGCCTTGACCTGCTGACACACAGGACACCTCAGAACAAACTCAGCTACATCCTTCTTCATTCCAGGCCACCAATACATATCTTTCAAGTTTCGATACATCTTGGTGCTCCCTGGATGCATAGCATACATTGAAGAATGAGCTTCCTCCAGAACTAACTTCCTCAGGTTATCCACATCTGGCACTATCATCCTTCCATGATAGCATGCCACCTGGTCATCTGACTCATGAAAACCTTCTCGCTTCTCATCACCAAACTCAGATCTAATCTGCTGTACAAAAACATCTACTTGTTGTGCCTCCTTTATCTGCTCTCTCAAGGTAGGTTTAATCTGCATCTCAGCTAACAAACCAGCTAACAATGATACCTTCAACTGCACATTGTCTTGTCTTAAAGAGATAAGCATATCTCTTCTAGAGCATACTAAGGAACTTAGTTGTGCCCTATCCATGGTTGATGTTGCTGATTTCCTACTCGAGGCATCTGCAACCACATTGGCTTTGCCCGGATGGTAATCAATTGTATAATCGTAGTCCTTGATTAACTCCATCCAGCGACGTTGCCTCATATTAAGCTCATGCTGAGTGAAGATGTACTTAAGGTTCTTGTGGTCTGTGAAAATCTGGAAAGTTTCTCCGTAGAGATAATGTCTCCAGATCTTCAAGGCATGGACCACAACAGCTAACTCTAGATCGTGTGTCGGATAATTCTCCTCGTGTTTCTTAAGCTGTCGGGAAGCAAAAGAAATCACTTGTTTATCCTGCATCAACACACATCCAAGCCCATTCTTGGAGGCATCACAGAAGATTATATATTCCTTTCCTTGTTCAGGTAGCACTAGCACAGGTGCACTTGTCAACCTCTCCTTCAACAGCTGAAAAGACTGTTGACACTTATCACTCCAAGCAAAAGGAACATCCTTCCGGGTTAACTTGGTCAAAGGTAAGGCTATAGAACTGAAATTCTCAATAAACCTTCGATAATAGCCAGCTAACCCCAAGAAACTTCTAATCTCCGTCGGTGTCTTCGGTTGTTCCCACTGCAGAACAGATTCTACCTTTGCAGGGTCAACACGAATTCCCGAGGCAGATACCACATGTCCAAGGAAAGACACTTCAGGTAACCAGAACTCACACTTGCTGAACTTAGCGTATAGCTTATGTTCTCTTAGCAAGGTCAAAGTTTGGCAAAGATGTTTCTCATGCTGCTGAGCATCCTTACTATAAATCAGTATGTCATCTATGAAGACGACAACACACTGATCAAGGAAGGGCCGGAAGACTCTATTCATGAGTTCCATAAATGCAGCTGGTGCATTGGTTAGTCCAAATGACATAACCGTGAACTCATAGTGACCATATCTTGTCCTAAAGGCAGACTTGGATATGTCACTGTCCTTAATGTGGAGTTGATGGTATCCAGACCTTAAGTCTATCTTGGAGAAGACTGTTGCACCACACAACTGGTTGAAAAGATCATCAATCCTCGGCAAAGGATACTTATTCTTAATTGTTACTTTATTGAGTTGTCTATAGTCAATGCACAACCGCATTGATCCATCTTTCTTTTTAACAAACAAAACCGGAGCACCCCAAGGTGAGGTACTCGGTCGGATGAAACCCTTCTCAAGTAACTCTTGAAGTTGTTTCTTGAGTTCTGCCATCTCAACAGGCGCCATCCTATACGGAGTCTGGGCTATGGGTTTCGTATCTGGGACCAAATTGATCTCAAAATCAATCTCCCGGGGTGGCGGTATACCAGGAAGTTCTTCGGGAAACACATCCTCGAATTCCCTGACTATAGGAACTTCAACAGGGTTGGAACTTTCCTTGGTAACATATACTACATGGGCCAAGAATGCATAACATCCTTGCCTCATCAACTTATCAGCAACCATGGCTGATACCAGGCAGGTGGGCAGAATCTTTCTTTCACCTTGAAAGATCCATGTGTTGCTTCCATCAGCAAACACTGCCAACTTGGATTCACAATCCAAGACAACTCGATACCTTTCCAAGGTATCCATCCCTAGGATTATATCAAATCCTTGCATATCAAGCGGTATAAGGTCCACTTGAATGCGATGTTTAGAAAAGAAGAGTACGCAAGGAGAGCATACTTCCTTCAGAACAGCAGACCCACTCAACGGGGTCTCCAACAACAACCTATCTGTCCTATGACTAGTTGTCATATTGCAGTTACGAATCACTCTTCGAGTGATGAAAGAGTGCGTAGCACCCGAGTCAATCAGAACAGATACTACACAAGATTTAGACATATCAGAATATAAAAGTTCCATCTGACCTGTCACCACTTGTGGATTGCCCATTGTCTCTGGTGGGTTCATAGCATAGAACCTCGCTGTAGCCTGCTGTTGAGGTGATGCTGATGATCCAGCTTGAGACGCTTGCTCACGTCCTCGACCTGTTCCTTGAGATTTTCCTCCCTGTGATCCCTGTTGTCCTTGTCTCGGAGGCTGTGTCACACTGACAGGCCTAGATCGGCAGTCCTTCATCAAATGTCCCACCTTACCATAGTTGTAGCAGCTTCTCTCTTGTGGTCTTTGTGGTCCTGTAGCGGACATTGATGCAGAACTCTGTGTCTCCCGAGGTGGTTGTCCTCTTCCTCGACCTCTGCTTGGAGACCACTGAGTCTGAGAACTAGATCTAGATGGTGAAGGGTTAGGTGCAGAGGATCTAGAATTCTTAAAGTCTATAGATGAAGAGCCCTGGAACTGTGGATACCTCTTCTGGGTTTGCCTCTTCTCAACCACAGATCTCTCTATCCTTCAGACTGACTCAACAAAGGTAGAGAATCTCTCTCGGTTCTCTAGGGCAGACACTGGGGTAGTCATGTCAGCATTCAACCCCTTCTCGAAACTTCTGATTCTCTCTTCTTCTGTGGCAGCCACGTGCGGACAAAACCGCAACAACTCCATGAACTTAGCTTCGTACTCGCTAATGTTCATGACTCCCTGCCTCAGTCTCTCAAACTGAGAGATCTTCTCATCAAGGAAGGTCTTTGGAAAATATCTTTGGACAAATTCCCGCCGAAAGTCTTCCCACGAGATCTCTATTCCAGGTCTCTTCTGCTCTTCCATGGTCCACCAGTGACCAACACTTCCTTTGAGAAGATAGACAGCATGTCTAACCTTCTCAGCTTCAGGGATATTGAGGATCCTGAAAGCCTTCTCCAGCTCTGTCAACCACAGATCAGCATCTGCGGGGTCAGCAGTCCCATGGTACTCGGTAGCTCCTACACGACGTAGTCGCTCGAACGTCTTCCCGATACCTTGCCCCTCTGGTTGGATAGGTGCCCTAGATGCAGGCATAGGCAACCTGTCGGTTATGTGTGTCATGGCAGTCATGAACTGCCCAAACATTGTCTGTACTGCTGGATTACCCATGTCAGCTGGGTCGAACTGGGGTGGCCCTCTAGGTTGTTCTGGTACAGGTTGTTCCATCTCTGGTACTCCTGCACTGCCTTGAGGTGCACTAGCACTACTTTCTACCACGTTCTCATCATGTGGCTCTGACATTCTTAAGTATCTTCTTCTCCTGAGGAGTAGAAGATTCTATTAGATAAGGAAGGAATACTAAAGATAGACTCGACTTCCTAAGTCCTATGCCTCTGTAGACTCGGCGAACCTAGAGCTCTGATACCACTTAATTGTGGGCTCCGATCTCCAAACCACGAATTAATCCCGATTTAAACATGTGCGGAAGCATCGATAAACAGCGGAAGACAAAAATCACGGGAAATTAAAACTTTTCGAGACAAGAGCTTGAAACCACAAACCTTTTCCGTAGAAAAAGGATTTAACTGTTTACATTACTGACAAATTACCTCTTGAGTAATTATATACAACATGATACAAAATCTCTCAAGAGTTCACACTCAAAACACTCCAGGACCTGAGAGTATAGAGGACACATAGGACTGACTCTATACTACACCATAAAGCAGGCTGAATCTCCACCTGAGATTTACTGCTCCTGATGCTGCTGTTGCTGGGATTGGTCACCTGAGTTCTTGTTCCTCCGCTTTCGACGTCCACCTAAAAAGTAGAAGTCTACGAGGTGAGACAATTATACATAATTTCCCCAGCGAGAGATATAACTCTCCACTAGGCTTTATAAGCAAAGCAAGGAATAATTAAAGCAATAAAAGCCTTCAAGGTATTCACTGACAGCCTGATGATAAGCAAGAGTTCAATCATTTATGAAATATGAGAACATCTACACTATTCAGAGTGACTTCAATCAAATAACTCGTAGATAACTCTAACAGATATGCTACGCTGTTGATTATGTTTTTCAAACATTATTATGCCCTGTGGAGATGAGGTATACCACTCATACTCCAACTGATCGCTAAGAAGTCACATCAGTATCATACATAGGTCATTAAAAGAGCCGGATTCTTATGACCTCATCTTCCTCAATCAGTTAGAGGATTGTTTGTTAGACATCTGGCGGGATGTCCTTTAATAATAGCTCTCCAGGGTAAACTGGACCTTCGCTATTTTAGAGTTACAGTGGCATTCTGTACCCTCTTTGCCATCAGAAGATTTCTTGTTTATCTTTCATCGATGCAGTGTTTGTGTCTGTAAGGGAGTGTAGTAGTACATCTCACCTCTTGAACTTTGTGGTGGGGTTTGATGGACTACTAGAATCTACATCAAATCCTCTCACCTTTTCTCTTTTAGTGAAGGTATCACGGACTACAAGAATCTACATCAAATACCTACACTAGGATGTAAGGTTCTACACATCCATGTACCCCACATACTCAAGAGTATGTGCTCCAGGAGTTCCCTAGGGAAAACCTGTTTCACCATCATTTAGACTCTGACAATGATGGATCTATGATCAGGGCTCTACATTTCACTTGATTAGTTAGGTACATTCAGTATTCTTTAAACATTGTACTTCAAACAATAACATTAGCACAACAACTATGAATAAGAATACTAAAATGTAACAAGCCTAACTCTTTTCATCATTAATCTCAGTCATCTCATCATAAGTCATCTGTCAAGCATGACCCTGATGGTATTTATGGCTCTTACAGCCCATAAATCACAATAGATGTCACTTAGTAGTGCATCAATGTAATTCACCTATTCATAAAGCTTAAGGCATGCTTTCAATGAATATAACATGGTATTCCATACCTAGATATGAGCATCATCTCATAACAACCTGCATGGTTAATTCAACAGATAATAGTAAACAATTCAACAATTAGGGTTTACTATTCATCTTTCATGTCATCACCCAAAAATTAGGGTTTACTATTCACTCCATGGTGAATTGTACTCATTACCTCATTATGTAAGAGAAACATCATCATTAAGGCTCTTAAATAAGATTAAGAACCATTAGACATCATAACTAGGGTTTCCATGACCTCACATAGGTGGGTCAATCCCTAATCATGCACATTCATGTATAATAGAAGTATCACACTTGAGTTTCCACCTTAAAAGGGTACTTTCTCTCTCTAGGATACTTTCTCTCTCTAGGATACTTTCTCTCACCTCTCACTAGTATATGGTGGCAACACCACTCTAGATCAGGTTGAGATAAGTCTCCATTGACTAACATAAGCCAAGACATCATCAACATGTCATTAGGGTTTGATTAGAACAAGGTTTTACCCCTTTAGACCCCTCAAGGGTATTTTCGTAATTTGCCTCATGATCACCATCATGGGTAACTCACTAATCACATAGTCCCTTAATGACCTAGGTTACCATTAGGGTTTAGATTGGATCACCATTGAACTAATTACATCATCAAATGGTTAAGTACAAACCATCACCAACATCTCCAAACGGTTTCAACCTTCAAACGGTTTCAACCACCCAAACGGTCTTGAGACCGTTTGGCCCCAAACAGTCTTGAGACCGTTTGGAGGTGAAGACCGTTTGGAAGGGTTGACTTTCCAAACCGTTTGGAGCTTCAATCGGTTTGAAACCGTTTGATCAAATTTACTTGAGATCGATTGGACCAAACGGTCCTGAGGTCGTTTGAGCCCAAACGGTCTTGAGACCGTTTGGTCTCAAATGGTCTTGAGACCGTTTGGACCTCCAAAGTGGTTCAAAGGTTACCAAAGTTCATGGATATGTGTGTTGAAGCCATCAATTGGTCAAAGCTATGCTAACCACTTATAAATTGAGTCAATTAGGGTTAGCCTTAGCCACTTGAACATCAAATTGACCCTCAATTGCAAGCCAATTAGGGTTCAATCCTTCTCAATTAGGGTTTCAAATCGGATGGTCATCAATGTTCAACAATATGAATCAACTCAAGGTTGAACCTATCAATTGACCTCCAATTGGGCTCAAACTTGGCCCAAAAGGTCTTGAGGTCGTTTGGACATCATCCAAACGGTCTTGAGACCGTTTGCCCAAAGTTTGACCAAAAACCAAGTCATTTTGACTAGGGTTGAAGTCCAATTAGGTCAAAATCAACAATTTTCATCAATTTCATCAATTTCTTACAATTGGACCCTCAAACCATTAGATTAACTCAACCCTAGAGCTTCAAACCGTCTTGGGTTGTGCCCAAACGGTCTTAGGACCGTTTGTAGGAATCCCCAAACGGTCTTGAGACCGTTTGGGTCCTTCAACCCAAAACTCAACAAGATCTATGTTTCAAATCAGCACTTTTGACCCGATTAGGGTTTCCATGTTGAAGTGCCTTCAACTCCCAATTGGTTAAGAATTAGACTTTGATTCTTTGCAGAGATGAAATTCAATATGTTAGGAACAGACCCTCAAACGGTCGTCCCTTGGTCAACTCTTTCAAATGGTCTTGAGACCGTTTCAATCCAAACGGTCTTGCAAGACCGTTTGAGAGCAAACGGTTTGAAACCGTTTGAACCCAAACGGTTTGCAACCGTTTGGACCAAAAAGGTCCAAGGTCGTTTGAAAAAGTAACATAGGGAATCACTACCCTCATCTTCAACCTCTAGCAAGGTCGGTTCTCCCACTGTTTTGCTTGCAAACGTGCAAGGAAGAAGGGTGGTAGAAGGAGAATTTACCAAGTAAATTGCAAGAATTAAGCATACATATAAAGCAAGAGTTTAGAGTTATAAAACCCACCTAAAGGTTGATCTTAGAGCTCCAATCCTTCAAGCTCCAAGATTTAATGGCGTCCTTGAGCTTCCACAACTTGGTCAGGGGTGAAATCTCCAAGGAAACGTTGGTTTGGTCGGCTAGAACAAGAAGACTAAGTAAGCTATCCACAAAACCAACCTTAGATAGTGAATTCCTCCATGAATTCGAGCTAGAAGGTGGTGTTCTCTTACCTAGAACAGGGTGGTCGTCCCCCTGAGCTCCAGAGATATCCTTGGTCGTTTGAGCAAGAAGAG
This sequence comes from Alisma plantago-aquatica, assembly GCA_963693085.1. Classification (NCBI taxonomy): domain Eukaryota; kingdom Viridiplantae; phylum Streptophyta; class Magnoliopsida; order Alismatales; family Alismataceae; genus Alisma; species Alisma plantago-aquatica. The sequence continues at coordinate 599,945,472 of OY856410.1, read as the reverse complement.
AAGTGAAGTGAAGAAAAGAAGAGGTCGTTCACTTATCTTGTAAAGAAGTAGCTTATATACTTTAGCCCCTTTTACATCCTAAGGACCTTACAAGATTAGAAATCACATCTAGGTCCCTCCTTGCTCAAGGGCACGTCCAAACCTATCTATTCTTATGCAAATCTCATGAAATCTCAAGATCTAAGGGTAAAAGAAGCCAACCTACAACTAGGGTATACACTTGAAAGCTTTCATACCCAAATTAGGTGTTTTTCACCACAAAGATCATCTTTTCTTATCTGATCAATCTTTGATGTGCCCCTTTCATCATTTCTACTCTAAATGATGACAAGAGTCATAAAAGATGTTCTAGATATTGAAAATTACAAATTAGACCCCTCAATTTGGGTAAATTGCACTTTACCCCAAATTAGGGTTTCTAAGCATGGGGATTGCCTCCACAGCTGCACCTTGGTGCTCAAGCTTGGGAAATCCCTCAAACTTCATCATAACCATCCTCATGATGTTTCATCATCAGAGGAGCATCTTATCTTGTGAAAATTGCAAGTTGAACCCTTAAACTGGGTAATTTGCACATAGGTCCCTGCATACAACATAATGCTACAACTTTATACAAAAAGGAGCAAAATTTGAAAATAAATGTTCCTGAGGAACTTTAATTACATGCCAGGGAGTGTTCACAAGTATATAATTACATATTTAGGCAAAACTTCCAGGGTTAGGTTATAACCCAGGTCAGGGGTGTTACAGTAAGGGGAAAGGAGAAGCTTTTAGTTGACAAAAAGGTTGAGTCACATGGAAGTAAAGGAAGTGGATCATCCATGTGACAACTATATAAATTTGACTTAGGAAAATAAAAGCAACGACTTGATTATTCCAAATTAATCCCAAGATACTTATTATCTCCTCCGTCAATTCTATTCAATGACTAAATATTACTGAAAAAATATACGAAATTTTCCATCTTAACTAATCAAAATGAGAGGAATACAATGTGGGCATTAGTTTCTCCTAGTGACATCATTTTGTGTATTACCTCATTGCACATATGTTAAGTACTTGGTTAATGAATTTATTAGTTTTATAATACAATTATAATATACATATTATTTCATATTTCTCCCTTAGCTTCATAAAATAATCATATTAGGACTATATAGTTCCATATTAGGGTCAACAACTATTTCGTGATGAATTTTTACAGTTAACCCAATTTAAAGACTTATTAAAAATACCCCTAAAACCTCATGAAAGGTATAATTATATTACTATTATTAGTTTAGAATACAAATTATACTTATTTTGAAACATCCCAACTTGAACAAAACATGATTACATACTAACCAATGGATTACCAAAAATCATGGGAAATTAAAACAAATTCACAAAAAGCACCATAAGATGAGACATGTTGCATCTGAACCAACACTTTCTTTTCATAACATATTTTCAAGGAGCTACAACATAATTTCCCATCATCTCGTTACATGAAATAATTGTTCCACATGTTGATTTATTACATCAAGGTACATGAGCCAAAAACCACACATCGATCATCTTATCAGAAACATCAAAAAACTCTACCGAAGACCTGAGTGTACAGGGACGACACATAGGACTCTACTGCTAGACACTATCTATTCCACAAGGTGTGATACCTCTACATATCATCTCAGCCACATGATCTTTGTCTCGCCAGGAACGTCCACCTAAAAATGTTATTTAACCAGCGAAGTGAGACACACAGTCCCAGTGAGAAACATAACCCTCTACCAACTTTATTATTGTCACAGACACTGAGCAGATAGATCAATTTAAACAACAGGTAATAAGTAACCAGTTATGCAAGAAGGAATATGAAGAACATGTATATGAAAAACTTATACAATGATCATAGAAGAACATTACAACGCCTCATCTAATGTTTTGTATTTGCCCTAAGCAAAGATACTATACGACTTGATTACGAATTATTATGCCCTGTGGAAGTCAGTCGTACCACTCAAATCCAACCTTCAGTTGCAAAACCCAAAGCTGGTGCCATACAAGGTCAATGGAAGAGCCGGAATCCATGACCTCTACCCTCGTGGTCAGTGTATGAAAACCAAAGTAGGACCATAGTCTCTTTCTTAAGTGACCTCAGTCACAGGGTCATCTCCGCAGGATGCCCTTTCTCTATCCCACCTTGGTACAGGTTACGACGCTAGTATATCTTGAGCCACGAACATGTTTGCCGTGCTCCCAAGCCATGAACACATTCATGCCCTATCACACTAAGCCATGGGCTTGTTCACCATGCTCTATCACACTGAGCCATGGGCCTATTCACCATGCTCTTATACCCATCTTGAGTCTACAACCGTAGTTGCACTCTAATCCTCCTGTTTTCAACTAGGAGAAACCCCGCATATTCAACAATATGCGCTCCGGGTTAACCCGTAGGAGAACCTGTTTCACCATCACCAGCTCCTGACGATGATGGATCTATGGCTAGGGAAAACTACATGAAAGTTCATCTATATCTAGTTAATGCATCTTAAGTGGATTGTTGGGGCAACCAAGTTGTAATACACAACTATATATAAAACATAAACAACATTAAATTCCATTATCTTGTGTCACACTATTACTGTTATTCTCAATTCCCTCAACAATCATCATATTGCCATGGGATATCTGTGGGATCACCATTTGAACAAAATGTTATTAACTAAGAATAAGCGATCATAAATAGCGAATTATCAAAACTCACTAAAAATAAAAACCATTTATAAAGAAATCCAAACACAAGAAAACTCTTTTATCAATAACTAAATTATTTTATTTACATTCTGATTCATATGTACATATCATGTACCATCCCTTCTCGAGGATTACAAACATCAACTGCTCTATTAGAACTATACACAGGCAACATAAGAACCTCAGGCATCAAGCCAAAATCTTAGATCGATTAATTAAAAGTACTAACTACCAAATCCGAGGACCTGAGAGTACAGAGACGACCCATATGACTCTCTATACAAAAACATGACAGCCAGTGCCTCCACCTGAGATTTCACTATTGTCCTTGTTGCTGTTGCTACTGCTCTTCCCCTGTTGTAGGGTTTCTGCCTCTTTTTCCACGTCTACCTAAAAAGTTGGATCCCACGGGGGTGAGACAATTGAAATTGTCCTAGCGAGAGATATAACTCTCTGCAAGAAACATTATTATTGTTGTTTAATAAAATAAAATTGAGCAGATGAATCATATATATTCAACAGCAGATAAATAATTGTCTAAACAAATTGGAACAATATTCTTATTCAAAGTATATCAGTTATGACTTGATAAAGCAACATGTCACTTATCCAATAAGGAATTGAAGAACATGTATACCATTTATACATCTAGGATATGTTAAGTAAGGTAACATCAACCAATGATTCTCATATTTCAACCTTAAGCAAATATGCTACATGGTTGATTACATTTTACAATCATACTTAAGCCCTTAGGAGATGAGGTATACCGCTCATACTCAAACCGACCATTGCGAAATCGAAATCGGTACCATACATAGGTCAAGGAAGAGCTAGATTTCCATGACATCATCCTCCTCAGTCAGTGTGAGTACAAGAAGCAGGACATCTTATGTCTCTGCTAAATAGCTTTATAGGGTATACTGGCAGTTTTGCTACAGAGTTGCAGTGGCGACTATACTCTCTTTGCAATCGAGAGATTTCATGTTTATCTCACATCGATTCGACATTAACATTATCGATAGATTCGTGATACATCCATCCCGACATCGAGAGAATAGTGTTACATCCATCTCGGCATATATAATGAAGGATTGAGAGATTTAATATTTATCTCGCATCAATTCCTCTATTAGGGCGTAAGGATATTCGTGCCCATAACCCCCACATACCCAATAGTATGCCTTCCAGGAGATCCCGTAGGAAAACCTATTTCACCATCACCAACTACTGACGATGATGGATCTATGGCTAGGGCTCTACATGATAAGATTCCACTTGATTAATTAAGTACATTACCATATTCTTTTAGCATCAGTCAGGTTTTCAAACATAAATTATTATAAAAAAATGCTATAAAGAATGTGTAATACGTCTATCAGTACATTACCATATTCTTTTAGCATCAGTCAGGTTTTCAAACATAAATTATTATAAAAAATGCTATAAAGAATGAGTAATACTTCTATCAAGTACTTATCAAAGCTTTATAAAACATTGGGATCTCAATCCCTTGTCACATCAGGGGCATTCCCATCCCTTAACATCTCATCATCATGATTATGAAATATGGGTATTCAAACCCTCAGTTCATTGAAGAACACTTGTAACCACTTATCAGGTAACTAATACCTTCAGGTCATCTGGCCAAGGTAAACATGATACTTACTACATAAGGATCTCACATGGCTCTCAAAGCCCATTTAATTTCTTATTACCTCTCAATTGGAAACAAAGCATATAATGGCTCACAAGGCCCATAAAACAATTTCAATAATAAAACATCATAGCTCGTACCTGGCTATGTCCAACATCTCATGATACCTGCATGATTAGTATACATGATAACAGTTATATCAATTACATATCAACACTAAGCAATGTAATGGTAGCATCACTATTCACTCATTAGGGTTAGGGTTTCCAAAATTCATGTCAATTAGGGATACTCATCCCAATACCCAAAATTAGGATTATGGTTTATCATCATATTGCCCAACATTAGGGTTTCACGCACTATAGCCCCAAATTAGGGTTTTCTCATAGCATAACCCTGGATTAGGGATTCACATACCTTCACCCTATATTAGGGTCAGGGTTTCATATCTCATTACATAACATCACCCTGGATTAGGATTTCACATCACATCATTATCTTGAATTAAGGTTCCTTATAACTTTTCCCCAAATTGGGGTTTCATGTAGCTTTACCTGAAATTAGGGATTTTCATTATATTACTCTAAATTGGGATTTCTCATATCATTACCCTAAATTAGGGTTACACCATTACCCTAGATTAGGGTTTCACCTATCATTACCCTAAATTAGGGTTAGGGCTCATCAACCTTCTCAATTAGGGTTTCATGATCTCTTTATCAAGGATCATACCCTAATTACATAATTTATTCATATTAAAAGTGTTGAGGTTTAACCACTTCATGATTATTATACATATATGAATTCCTCTCTCTTACATACTCTTTAGGATATTAATTACTTCAAACTTGATTAGATTAGGTCAACCCTTCATTCAAGTACATACATTTAGGGTTAGCATGGTGTATTGAGATATTGCTTCCATAAGCATCAAAGGTTTATCTTTCTAAGGGTACTAATCACCCTAGTACCTTAAAGATACAACCATTGTAATTATCTTTGATATACATCATTAAAAATCATAGGGTTAATTAACCTTTCATAGCTTTGTTACTATTAAGTCTCCAAACAGTTTTGATGCTTTTGAACCTTCAAACGGTTTTGTGGTTACTTGACCTTCAATCGGTCTTGAGGTCATTGAACTTCAAACAGTCTTGAAGTCATTGATCTTCAAACGGTCTTGGTTCAATTGAATCTCCAAACGGTCATGAAACTTTTGTACATCTAAATGGTCTTGAAGACTGTTAGACCTTAAACGGTCTTGTCCAAATTATTCAAACGGTTTGAGATCGTTAGACCATCAAACGGTCTTAAACCCAATCCTCCAATCAGTCTGAAGACCATTAGACCTTAAACGGTCTTGAACATGCTTGACCTCCAAATGGTCTTGAGATTTCTTAACCTTCAAACGGTCTTGAAGACCGTTTAGACCTTAAACGGTCTTGATTCAAAATCTTCAATCGGTCTTAAGACCGTTAGACCATCAAATGGTCTTGATGTCAAAGTCCCTAAACAGTTTGAGACTATTTGACCCTCAAATGGTTCGAGAGAGAATGGTCCTCAAACGGTCTAAGACGGTTTGGTCATTTCAGCTTGAAATTGTTTAACCCTAGATTAGGGTTTTAACTTCAATCAATCTAAGGTTTTCTTTATTGAATCAATCATCAATTGGACTATTGAGAGTACATCAATTGCCACCCTTGGATATCCAACCATCCATCACAGCCCTTGAACTCCAAACGGTCTTGAGACCGTTTGCCTCCAAATGGTCTTAAGACCGTTCGGACCATCAACCAAGAAATTGATCCAATTCAATTTGGGTTTCTTCAATCAATCGATTAGGGTTTGCAATCAATGGATCACCCATTCTTGAATCGATTATAATTAGATCAAATTGAACCATTGGATCTTTAATCAACCACATCAGCAATTGACCCCAAACGGTCTTGAGATCGTTTGACCTCAAACGGTCTTGAGACTATTTGATCTTAAACGGTCTTGAGACCGTTTGATCACCAAACGGTCTTGAGACCGTTTGGTCATCAACATAGAAAACCGTTTACTCATGATATTTGTTGAGGTGTGTGCTAAGATGACATCATCATCTTCAATCTTCAAACCTTCAAAATTTTCTATGATCTTTGTGGTGATTTCATCAATTAATAAAAAGGAAGTTCGGGAATGAAAGAGGAATCAACATATGATGAAGAAATGGAATCAATTATAACATTTAAGGGTTCAAGTTATATAACCCGCCTTCAAAGTTGAATCCAAGATTCAAGATTCACGTCCTCAATGGTGAATGAAGCTTTCTCAACTTTCCAAGGTCCGTCCTCAAGTCTTTGAGTGAAAAGAATGGCTAAGGTTGAATATTGAATGGAGAAAAGAAGAAAATAATCATTGAATTTCGATTCCCACCATGAAATCAAATTTGAAGATGATTAAGGATCTCACCTACAGGTTGGGTCACGTTCTCCACTTGCTCCTAAGATCCCTTGTTCTCAGCCAAAGCAAGGAAAGAAAGAAGAATTGAAAAAGTCTTTCATTTGGGTGAAGAATGGAGGGTATATAAGAGAAATTCAAGAGAGAGAAAGTGTTATAAAAATCCTTTAATTCCCAAAATTGGTGCCACTTATCCCCCTCACTTCCTTGAATATGAATCCATCATCCTATCCTTAAAAATTCTCTTCTTTATCCATGAACTAAAGAAAACAAATTAAGCACCTTAATCAATATAATAATAATATCCAAAATTGAGTGGATATTACTTTTTCTTTAACTAATGTGAGTGGGCTCTCCACTTACTTTAGATATTTCGGTGACATTGCAAGGAAAAAAAACTTCCATACTTATACAAATTCAACCATCTCTTTTTTGGTTGAAGGTCACTTCCATTAATATATTTATTTTTGCATTAAATTGAACTAGGGTTTCAATTATGCTTAAATCTTGATTATTTTAATATCAAGATTCTCTCTCTTCCAAAGAGATTAAAATGAGATGAACCTCTGATTTTATTATCTCTAATTGATACCAAGAAACATTAGGGACTCTCTAGATGTGATATTTTGCATATTGAACCCTAGGTTTTGGGTTAATTGCACATTACACCAAAACTAGGTTTTAATGCACAAACATTGCTTAATAAGCTCTTTCTTGGTGCTCAGGCTTGTGGCAGCCATACCTCTGCATCATTTTCATTCTTATGATGCTTCAACACTTGAGGAACATTTATCATGTAACATTTGCAAATTAACCCCTCAACTTGGGTAATTTTCACTTTAGTCCAAAATAGGTAAAACATTGTTTTCAACATTATTCAAAAAGGACTAAAATTGAAACATAAGTTCCTCTTGAGACTTAATTACTTTTCAAAAGATAAAAGCAAGCATATAATTATCTTTCTTAAACAAAACATCTAGGGTTAAAGCATAACCCAGGTCATGGATGTTACAAATTATCCACCCCTAACAAGGATTTCGTCCCTGAAATCATCAAGAGAAAAGAGAAGGGTACTTCCTCCTCATCTCTTCCAATAGTTTCCATGTAGCTTCTTCAATGCCACGGTGATGCCAGAGAATTTTCACAAGACATATGTCTTTCCTTTTTAGCTTTTTAATTCTTTTATCAAGGATCATCACAGGTCCTTCAACATATGATATATCATCATTTAATTCTACCTCCACAGGTTGCAAAACTAACTTTGTGTCAAGATGTCACTTTATCAACATCGAGATATGGAACACTAGATGCAACTTATGCAGCTCAGGTGACAACTCCATCTTATAGGCTACCTTTCCAATCTGTTCAATGATTAGATAAGGCCCCATAAATCTAGGAGCTAACTTTCCTTTCTTTCCAAATCTAAGGACACCTTTCCAAGGTGAGACTTTGAGATATACTCTGTCTCCAACTTAGAATTCTAAAGGTCTTCATCGTTTATCGGTGTATGACTTCTGTCTATCATGTGCAGTCTTTAATTGTTGTTGTATTACTTTAATCTTCTCAGTTGTCTGTTGCACAAGCTTAGGACCCAAAAGTTGATATTCTCCTATTTCATACCAACATAATGGAGACCTACAACGTCTACCATATAATGATTCATATGGTGTCATATCAATACTATGATGATAGCTATTATTGTAAGCAAATTCTATCAAGCTCAGGTGTAGATCCCAACTTCCTACAAACTGAAGGACACATGCCCTAAGCAAATCCTCCAAAGTTTGTATGGTCCTCTCAGATTATCCATCTGTCTGTGGGTGAAAGGCATTACTAAACCTTAACTGCGTAACCAAAGCCTTATGGATTCATTCCCAAAAATGACTCGTGAACTGGGGACCTCTATCAGAAACAATAGTAGATGGAACCCCATGCAACTACACTATCTCATCTATATATATCAGTGCAAGCTTCTTAGCAGTGTAGTTTGTTTTGACAGGAAGGAAATGTGTTGTCTTAGTCAACCTATCAACTATCACCCATATCTAATCATGACCTTTGGTTGTTCTAGGAAAACCAACCACAAAGTCCATAGTCACATGATCCCATTTCCACTGCGGTATAGGCAAAGGTTGCATTGTTCCTCCGGGCTTTTGATGTTCATCTTTAACCTGCTAACACACCAGACACCTCATAACAAACTCAGCTACATCCTTCTTCAATCCTGGCCACCAATACATATCCTTCAAGTTATGATACATTATGGTGCTCCCTGGATGCATTGCATACATCAAAGAATGAGCTTCTTCTATGACTAACTTTCTTAAGTCATTGGCATGAGGTACTACCATCCTACCATGGTAACAGACTACTTGATCCTCTGACTCATGAAAGCCATCCCATTTCTCGCTACCATACTCTAACCTGATATGCTGAACCATAGTATCAACTTGATGTGCTTCTTTAATTTGTTGTCTCAGAGTAGGTTTCACTTGCATCTCAGCTAACATCTCGGCTAACAATGATACCTTTAGTTGTATATTGTTTTGCCTCAAGGAGATAAGCATATCTCTTTTAAAGCACACTAAGGAGTTCAACTGTGCTTTATCTAAGGTTGGTGATGATGATTTCTAACTTAATGCATCAGCCACTACATTATCCTTCCCTGGATGATAATCAATTGTACAATCATAGTCCTTGATTAATTACATCCAGCGGCGTTGTCTCATGTTCAACTCATGTTGTGAGAAGATATATTTTAGATTCTTATGGTCTGTAAAAATTTGGAATGTTTCTCCATAGAGATAATGTCTCCAGATCTTCAAAGCATGGACCATAACAACTATCTCTAGATCATGTGTTGGATAATTCTCCTCATGTTTCTTAAGTTGTCGAGAAGCAAAAGAAATCACTTGATTATCCTACATCAACACACATCCTAGAATATTCTTAGATGCATCACAGAAAAATATATACCCCTTCCCTTGATCAAGTAACACCAACACAGGTGCACTTGTTAACCTTTTTTCAACAGCTGGAAAGAATGTTGACACTTGTAATTCCAGACAAAAGGAACCTCCTTCCTAGTCAACTTGGTTAGGGGTAAAGCTATAGAACTGAAGTTGTTAATGAACCTCTTGTAATAGCCTGCCAGTCCTAGGAAACTACATATCTCTGTTTGTGTCTTTGGATGTTCCCGTTGCAGGACAGATTCTACCTTCTTAGGATCAACACGAATACCTGAGGCAGATATTATGTGTCCTAGAAAAGAAACTTCTGGTAACCAGAACTCACATTTGCTAAACTTAGCATACAACTTATGCTCTCTTAGCAAAGTTAAAGCCTGAAGGAGGTGCTGCTCATGCTGTTGAGCATCTCTATTGTATACCAAGATGTCATCTATGAAAACTACTATGAACTGATCAAGAAAAGGTCGAAAGATTCTATTCATAAGTTCCATGAATGTAGTTGGTGCATTAGTTAGTCCAAACAACATAACTATGAACTCATAGTGACCATACCTTGTCCTAAAAGCAGACTTAGGTATGTCACTCTCCTAGATACGCAACTGATGATATCCCGACCTCAGATCTATCTTAGAGAAGATAGTTGAACCACACAACTGATCAAACAGGTCATCTATCCTTGGCAGAGGATACTTATTTTTTATGGTTACTTTATTCAATTGTTTTTAATCAATGTATAACCACATAGACCCATCTTTCTTTTTAACAAAGAGAACTGGAGCACCCCATGGTGAGGTACTCGGTCAGATAAAACCTTTCTCAAGCAAATCTTGCAGCTGTTTCTTAAGATCTGCCATCTCAGCAGGTTCCATTCTATAAGGTGTTTGAGCTATAGGTTGCGTGCCTGGGATTAGATTAATCTCAAAATCAATCTCTCGGGGTGGAGGAACACCTGGAAGTTCCTTAGGAAACACATCTTCAAACTCCCTAACTATCGGAACTTCAAAAAGATTTGGGCTCTCCATTGTGGTGTCTACTACATGTGCCAAGGATGCAAACCATCCTTGTCTCATCAGCTTCTCAGCTACCATAGCTGACACAAGACAGGTTGGAAGAATCTTTCTATCTCCCTGATAGATCAATGTGTTACCATTATCTGTGAACACAACTTGCTTGGAATCACATTCCAAGACAACCTTATACTTTTCTAGGGTGTCCATCCCAAGGATTATATCTAACACATGCATCTCAAGTGGTATAAGCTCCACTTGAATGCGATGTTCAGAAAAGAAAAGAATGCAGGGAGAACACACCTCCTCCAACACTGCAGATCTTAGCAAAGGGGTTTCTAACAACAGACTATCTGCTCTATGACTAATAATCATATTGCCATCAAGGATCACTTTTCTAGTGATAAAGGAATGTGTAGCACATGGATCAATCAAAACATATATGAAGCAGGATGAAGACAAATCAAAATGAAATAGTTCCATCTAACCTATCACAACTCGAGGGTTGACTACTGCTTCGGGTTGATTCATCACATAAAATCTCACTTTTGCTTGTTGTTGACCCTGTGCTCGGTTGTTGGGTGTCGACAATCCAGCTTGGGATGCTTGTCCACATCCTCGAGCGCCACTCGGAAACTTTCGTCTATGAGAGAGTTGTTGGCTCTGCCTCAGAGGTTGAGTTACACTTACATTTCTAGCTTGACAAACTTTCATTAAATGCCCCATCTTTCTGCATATAAAACAGCCTCTGCTCTCCCTCTGTGCCCTGGGTGGTCCTATTATTGATATTGATGCTGAGCTATGGGCTCCCTCTGGTGGTAAACTACGGCCTCTACCCTTACTCGACGTCCATTGCGTCTGGGTATTAAATCTTGGTGGTTCTATTGGTGTAGAAAATCTCAATTTCTTGAAACCTTCAGAATTATGTCCTTGAAACTGAGTATACACCTTCTTACTTTTAGTATGTCGCTTTTCAATCACCGACCTTTCTATCTGTCTCACGTACTCCACAAAGGTGGTGAACCTCTCCCTGTTCTCTAAGCAGAATAGGGGTGGTCAATTCAGCGTTCAACCCCTTCTCAAAATGTTGAATCCTCTCTTCATCAGTAGCTACCATATGCAGACAGAACCGCAAAATCTCCATAAATTTAGCTTCATACTCACTAATATTCATTGGTCCTTACCTTATCCTATCAAATTGAGAGATCTTCTCATCTAGATACGTCTTGGGGAAGTATCTATTGATGAATTCTCATCAGAATTCTCCCCATCCGATTTCAACACCTGGCCTCTTGCCCTCTTCTATTGTCCACCAGTGGCAAGCACTCCCTTTTAGAAGGTACACTACATGTCTCACCTTCTATGCTTTAGGGATATTAAGGATTCTAAAAGCCTTCTCCAGCTCGGTTAGCTACAAATCAACATCTGTTGGGTCAGCTGTACCAGCATAATCTGTGGCTCCAACCCGATGAAGTCGTTCGAAAGTCTTGTCGGTTCCCTGCCCTTCATTATGGGTTGGTGCCCTCGATGCAGGTGGTGGCATCCTATACACCATATGCGTCATAGTTGCCATGAACTATCCAAACAGATCATGGAAAGTTGGGTTTTCTAATGCAGCTTGGTTAAGCTGAGGATGTTCAGGTACTGGTTCCTCCCTAGTCTGGTTCCTTGCACCTCTTCCTGGTGCAGCAATGCTGCTCTTAGTAGCATGTTCTTTGTATGGTCCATACATCTTTAAGTTCTTCTTCTCCTTCTATATGAGAAGAAGACACTATCAGACATACTGAAAGACACTAGAACAGACTCAACAACCTCAATCATATGTCTCTATAGACTCAGCAAACCTAGAGCTCTGATACCACTAATTGTGGGATCACCATTCGAACAAAACGTTATTAACTAAGCGGAAGCGATCATTAATAGCGGATTACTAAAAATCACTAAAAATTAAAACCATTTATAAAGAGATCCAAACACAGGAAAACTCTTTTATCAAAAACTAAAGTATTTTATTTACATTCTGATTCATATGTACATATCATGTACCATCCCTTCTCGAGGATTACAAACATCAACTGCTATGTTAAAACTATACATATGCAACATAAGAACCTCGAGGCATCAAGCCAAAATCTCAGATCAGTTCATTAAAAGTACTAACTACCAACTCTGAGGACCTGAGAGTACATAGATGACACATAGGACTCTCTATACAGAAACATGAAAGCCAGTGACTCCACCTGAGATTTCACTGTTGTCCCTGTTGTTGTTGCTACTTCTCTTCCCCTACTATAGGGTTTCTTCCTCTTCTTCCACGTCTACCTAAAAAGTTGGATCCCATGGGTGTGAGACAATTGAAATTGTCCTAGCGAGAGATATAACTCTCTGCTAGAAACATTATTATTGTAGTTTAATAAAATAAAATTGAGCAGAGGAATCATATATATTCAACATTAGATAAATCGATGTCTAAACAGATTGGAGCAATATTCTTATTCAAAGTATATCAATTATGACTTGATAAAGCAACATGTCACTTATCCAATAAGGAATTGAAGAACATGTATAACATTTATACATCAAGGATATGTTAAGCAAGGTAACATCAACCAATGATTCTCATATTTCAACCTTACGAAAATATGCTACACGACTGATTACATTTTACAATCATACTTAAGCCATGAGGAGATGAGGTATACCACTCATACTCCAACCAACCATTGCGAAATCAAAATTGGTACCATTCATAGGTCAAGGAAGAGTCAGATTTGCATGACCTCATCCTCCTCAGTCAGTGTGAGTACAAGAAGTAGGACATCTTGTGTTTCTGCTAAATAGCTTTCCAGGGTATACTGGAAACTTCTCTATAGAGTTACAGTGGAGACTGTACTCTCTCCACAATCGAGAGATTTCATGTTTATCTCACATCGATTCGGCATTAACATTATCGGGATATTCGTGATACATCCATCCCAACATCGGGAAATTAGTGTTACATCCATCCCGTCATATATAATGAAGGATTGAGAGATTTAATGTTTATCTCACATCAATTCCTCCATTAGGGCGTAAGGATATTCGCACCCATAACCCCCACATACTCAATAGTATGCCTTCCAGGAGATCCTGTAGGAAAACCTATTTCACCATCACCAACTACTGAAAATGATGGATCTATGGCCAGGGCTCTACATGATAATATTCCACTTGATTAATTAAGTACATTACCATATTCTTTTAGCATCAGTCAGGTTTTTAAACATAAATTATTATAAAAAATGCTATAAAGAATGAGTAATACTTCTATCGGTACATTACCATATTATTTTAGCATCAATATGGTTTTTAAACATAAATTATTATAACAAATGCTATAAAGAATGAGTAATACTTCTATCAATTACTTTTCAAAGCTTTATAAAACATTGGGATCTCAATCCCTTGTCACATCAGGGGCATTCTCATCCCTTAACATCTCATCATCATGATTATAAAATATGGGTATTCAAACACTCAGTTCGTTAAAGAAAACTTGTTACCACTTATCAGATAACTAATACCTTCAGGTCATCTGGCCAAGGTAAACATGATACATACTACATAAGCATCTCACATGGCTCTCAAAGCCCATTTAATTTCTTGTTACCTCTCAATAGGAAACAAAGCATATTATGGCTCACAAGGCCCATAAAACAATTTCAATAATAAAACATCATAGCTCATACATGGCTATGTCCAACATCTCATGATACCTGCATGATTAGTATACATGATATAAGTTATATCAATTACATATGATCACTAAGCAATGTAATGGTAGCATCACTATTCACTCATTAGGGTTAGGGTTTCCAAAATTCATGTCAATTAGGGATACTCATCCCAATACCCAAAAATAGGGTTATGGTTTATCATCATATTGCCCAACATTAGGGTTTCATAGCCCAAAATTAGGGTTTTCTCATAGCATCACCCTGGATTAGGGATTCACATACCTTCACCCTATATTAGGGTCAGGGTTTCATATCACATTACATAACATCACCCTGGATTAGGATTTCACATCACATCATTATCTTGAATTAAGGTTCCTTATAACTTTTCCCCAAATTGGGGTTTTGTGTAGCTTTACCTGAAATTAGGGTTTTCATTGTATTACTCTGAATTGGGATTTCTCATATCATTACCCTAAATTAGGGTTACACCATTACCCTAGATTAGGGTTTCATCTATCACTACCCTAAATTAGGGTTAGGGCTCATCAACCTTCTCAATCAGGGTTTCATGATCTCTTTATCAAGGATCATACCCTAATTACATAATTTATTCATATTAAAAGTATTGAGGTTTAAGCACTTCATGATTATTATACATGTATGAATTCCTCTCTCTCACATCCTCTCTAGGATATTAATTACTTCAAACTTGATTAGGTTAGGTCAACCCTTCATTCAAGTACATACGTTTAGGGTTAGCATGATGTATTGAGATATTGCTTCCATAAGCATCAAAGGTTTATCCTTCTAAGGGTACTAAACACCCTAGTACCTTAAAGGTACAACCATTGTAATTATCTTTGATATACATCATTAACAAACATTGGGTTAATTGACCTTTCATAGCTTTGTGACTATTAAGTCTTCAAACGGTTTTGATGCTTTTGAACCTTCAAATGGTTTTGAGGTTACTTGACCTTCAATCGGTCTTGAGGTCATTGACCTTCAAACGATATTGAAGTCATTTACCTTCAAACGGTCTTGGTTCAATTGAATCTCCAAATGGTCTTGAAACTTTTGTACCACTAAACGGTCTTGAAGACCGTTAGACCTTAAACGATCTTGTCCAAATTATTCAAACAATTTGAGACCGTTAGACCATCAAACGATCTTGAACCCAATCCTCCAATCGGTCTGAAAACCGTTAGACCTTAAACGGTCTATAAGATGCTTGACCTCCAAACGTTCTTGGGATTTCTTAATCTTCAAACGGTCTTGATTCAAAATATTCAATCAGTCTTAATACCGTTAGACCATCAAACGATCTTGATCTCAAAGTCCCTAAATAGTTTGAGACTGTTTGACCCTCTAATAGTTTGAGACTGAATGGTCCTCAAATGGTCTAAGACCGTTTGGTCATTTCATCTTGAAACCATTTAACCCTAGATTAGGGTTTTAACTTCAGTCAATCTAAGGTTTGCTTTATTGAATCAATCATAAATTGGACTATTGAGAGTACATAAATTGCCACCCTTGGATATCCAACCATCCATCACATCCCTTGAACTCCAAACACTCTTGAGACCATTTGGCCTCAAACAGTTTTGAGACCATTTACCTCCAAACGGTCTTGAGACCATTTGGACCATCAACCAAAAAATTGATCCAATTCAATTAGGGTTTCTTCAATCAATTGATTAGGGTTTGGAATCAATGGATCACCCATTCTTGAATCCATTATAATTATATCAAATTGAACCATTGGATCTTCAATCAACCACATTAGCAATTGACCTCAAACGGTCTTGAGACCGTTTGCTCTTAAACAGTCTTGAGAACCAAATAGTCTTGAGACCGTTTGGTCATCAACATATCAAACTATTTACTCATGATATTTTTTGAGGTGTGTGATAAGATGACATCATCATATTCAAGCTTCAAACCTTCGAAATTTTCTATGATCTTTGTGGTGATTTCATCAATTAATAAAAAGGAAGTTCGAGAATGAAAGAGGAATAAACATATGATGAAGAAATGGAATCAATAATAAAATTTAAGGGTTCAAGTTATATAACCCACCTTCAAAGTTGAATCCAAGCTTCAAGATTCACATCCTCAATGGTGAATGAAGCTTTCTCAACTTTCCAAGGTCTGTCTCCGAGTGAAAAGAATGGCTAAGGTTGAAGATTGAATGGAGAAAAGAAGAAAATAAGCGTTGAATTTCGATTTCCACCATGAAATCAAGGTTGAAGATGATTAAGGATCTCACCTACAGGTTGGAGCACGTTTTCCTCTTGCTCCTAAGCTCCCTTGTGCTCGTCCAAAGCAAGGAAAGAAAGAAGAGTCGAAAAAGTCTTTCATTTGGGTGAAGAATGGAGTGTATATAAGAGAAATTCAAGAGAGAGAAAGTGTTATAAAAATCCTTTAATTCTTAAAATTTGTGCCACTTATCCCCCTAAATTCCTTGCATACAAATCCATCATACTCTCCTTAAAAATCCTCTTCTTTATCCATGAACTAAAGAAAACAAATTAAGCACCTTAATCAATATAATAATAATATCCAAAATTGAGTGGATATTACTTTTTCTTTAACTAATGTGAGTGGGCTCTCCACTTACTTTAGATATTTCGGTGCCATTTCAAGGCACAAGAACGTCCATACTTATACAAATTCAACCATCTCATTTTTGGTTGAAGGGCACTTCCATTAATATATTTATTTTTGCGTTAAATTTAATTAGGGTTCAATTATGCTTAAATCTTGATTATTTCAATATCAAGATTCTCTCTCTTCCAAAGAGATTCAAATGAGATTCACCTCTGATTTTATTGTCTCTAATTGATACCAAGAAAAATTATGGACTCTCTAAAAGTGGTATTTCGCATATTGAACCCTAGGTTTTGGGTAAATTGCACATTACACCAAAACTAGGTTTTAATGCACAAACATTGCTGAATAAGTTCTTTCTTGGTGCTCAGGCTTGTGGCAGCCATACCTCTGCATCATTTTTATTCTTATGATGCTTCAACACTTGAGGAACATTTATCATGTAACATTTGCAAATTAATACCTCAACTTGGGTAATTTGCACATTAGTCCAAAACATGTAAAACATTGTTTTCAACATTATTCAAAAAGGACTAACATTGAAACATAAGTTCCTCTTGAGCCTTAATTACTTTTCAAAAGATAAAAGCAAGCATATAATTATCTTTCTTAAACAAAACATCTAGGGTTAAAGCATAACCCATGACAAGGGTGTTACAATATCAATCCATCAGTTCATCACATAATGCTACTGCCTCTCAAGGCTTTATCTTCATGGGATATGATAACCTCCTATTTTAGTAGTTTATCTTAGTTTTTTTCTTTAGTTTTCCATACTCTTTTTACATTTATATTGTACTTAAACCTAATTTTATCCCTTTTTGTAAATACATCATCAAACTAACTTTTTCCTTTTATAATTGCAGAAAAAGCACAAAAAAAAATCACAAAAGAATAAACCAGCCCAAGGGTCGAGTGGATCCAAACGGTCCCAAGACCGCATGGAGTTCAAATGGTCCCGAGACCGCATGAAGCCAAACGGTCCCAAGACCGCATGGAGTTCAAACGGTCCCGAGACCGCATGAAGCCAAACGGTCCCAAGACCGCATGGAGTTCAAACGGTCAACGGTCTCCAAACCGTTTGGATCTCACTCAAAGCCTATAAATAAGACCCCAGGGCCATCCATGAAAAGGGAGTCCAGACGTCCAGAGGCTGTCTCTCTACTACCAGAACAACTCCATTCATCACTCGAGGCTGCCGGTCTGAGACTCACGTCCATTGCAAGCTACCTTCTCTCTCATCAACAAAGAAGGTGAGAGGAGAAGATCCGTCGTCAAGCAAGCCACGAAGGGTGGAGATCGTTGCTCTCTCCACCAAGGGTTCAACCTTCTCTCCATGCGGTCTTGGGACCGTTTGGCTTCATGCGGTCTCGGGACCGTTTGAACTCCATGCGGTCTTGGGACCGTTTGGCTTCAGCAAGTGTTTCTCCCCGGCAACGGCACCAATTTTTGATGGAGTTTTATGCAACGCCACTAAAAATCCTAGAGATGATAAGTCTCTAAGTTTAGCCTTGCTAGTACTATGGTAAGAACTCCACCCACATGTGCAAAGACATGCGGAAGTCTTATCGTAGTATAGTTAAGGGTCGAATCCACAGGACAACGGTCTTGTTTAGAGTTAAACAAGATGGAAAACCTTTTAGCCTTACTTAACTACTTAAAGATTGATATTTAGACCGAAAGTTTGATTTGGTTGTTTTAAACTAAGTACAAAGAAAGTAAATAAAGCAAGTAAATCTAAGAGTTAACAAATGATGATGAATCACTGGGGTTAAGCAGGTATTTACCACCGCTACACATGCATTGTATATGTACTAAGCAAGCAAGACTTATAAGCTAGATGCATGGATGTTTCCACAAGACCGATGCCTTATAAGACAAGAGCGATGCGTTGCATCCAAGGGTGTTCCACAAGACCGATGCCCTCATAAGACAAGAGCGATGCATTGCACCCTTCGATGTTCCACAAGACCAATGCCCATATAAGAAAAGGGCAATGCATCTCATCCTTCAAGGATTAAGTAACTCTCATGCGGTACATCACTACGCGTCACTGAAGGATGTAGTCTCCGAAGAGAAAATCTTACTCAACCTCATGAAACGTGCATCTAAAACTAACAAGCGAGCGATAGTTATCAAATCGAATAGCGTCCTTGTAGGCCTAGTCTCCTATTCGGATAACCTAGCTACGAGAAGTGCGGGAATGTTGCAACGCCAGCCATCCCCGAACGAATGGTCACATGCTTTACATCATTCCCCTCGCAGAGTGTGTTCCTCGACTTACCAAGGGCCACTTCCATACAGATGGAAGTGTAACGGATGGTAGTGAGTTTACTCCACTCCTTGAGATACACTCCTAGACACCGAAATGGATGCGTGGTGGATACACACACCAGAAACCAACACTAAATCGGTATTCGAGTCTCGAGAGCGGTCGTAGACAAACCACAACAAAAGACAATAGATGCATACAAGAACGTGGCCATCATTCAAGCATGTATGAAACGATTTAGTATTAAAACGAAAGGATAACATCTTTTTATAGTACAAAATACAAAACATGGGCAGCGGGGCTAGCCCCCGCGCCCCAGTGGATGGAACTACTCGCTCCTCATAGAGGGAGCAACAAAGGAGGAGGCAAGAAGAGATAGAAAGAACATCATCTCCACTGAGGAGAGAAGGTTGAACCCTTGGTGGAGAGAGCAACGATCTCCACCCTTCGTGGCTTGCTTGACGACGGATCTTCTCCTCTCACCTTCTTTGTTGATGAGAGAGAAGGTAGCTTGCAATGGACGTGAGTCTCAGACCGGCAGCCTCGAGTGATGAATGGAGTTGTTCTGGTAGTAGAGAGACAGCCTCTGGACGTCTGGACTCCCTTTTCATGGATGGCCCTGGGGTCTTATTTACAGGATTTGAGTGAGATCCAAACGGTTTGGAGACCGTTTGGGCTCAAACGGTCTAGAGACCGTTTGGCGTCAAACGGTCTTGGGACCGTTTGGCGTCAAACGGTCTTGAGATCGTTTGGCGTCAAACGGTCTTGGGACCGTTTGGCGTCAAGCGGTCTTGAGACTGTTTGAACTCCATGCGGTCTTGAGACCGTTTGGCTTCATGCGGTCTCGGGACCGTTTGAACTCCATGCGGTCTTGGGACCGTTTGGCTTCATGCGGTCTCGGGACCGTTTGAACTCCATGCGGTCTTGGGACCGTTTGGCTTCATGCGGTCTCAGGACCGTTTGAACTCCATGCGGTCTTAGGACCGTTTGGCTTCATGCGGTCTCGGGACCGTTTGAACTCCATGCGGTCTTGGGACCGTTTGGCTTCATGCGGTCTCGGGACCGTTTGAACTCCATGCGGTCTTAGGACCGTTTGGCTTCATGCGGTCTCGGGACCGTTTGAACTCCATGCGGTCTTGGGACCGTTTGGCTTCATGCGGTCTCGGGACCGTTTGAACTCCATGCGGTCTTGGGACCGTTTGGATCCACTCGACCCTTGGGCTGGTTTATTCTTTTGTGATTTTTTTTGTGCTTTTTCTGCAATTATAAAAGGAAAAAGTTAGTTTGATGATGTATTTACAAAAAGGGATAAAATTAGGTTTAAGTACAATATAAATGTAAAAAGAGTATGGAAAACTAAAGAAAAAGACTAAGATAAACTACTAAAATAGGAGGTTATCACCCCCCCTAACTTAGAGTCTAGCTTGTCCTCAAGTTAGATAGAGCTGAGACATGAAATGGCGAGGCGATCTTAATTAGGATTTCCATACTCTTGCTTCAATTCTTGACCTGAGTTCCCAGGGGTCATATCGAGGCTTATTGCATGCCTTAAATCCTTTGGATTTCGAGAGTTGCTTGGATCTCAGGTTTTTCCGTATCTCAAAGTTTGCCTTGGGACCACATTTATTTTGTGCATGCCGTTGACTCTAATCAACTTTATACCTCTCTGGAAACCTGCTGGAAACTAAAGAGGGCATGAGGGTTGGCTGAAGGCTTTGAAGTGTAGCTCCCCTTCAAGTGGGGGAGGGGTTGTCTATGCTTTTTAGGATCACACTACCGGACACGACACATCTGCCTTTATGAGGGCAGCTGAATGTACCTGCCGGGCAAGTCCTTTATTAGCTTTTTCATATACTTGGAACTTTTAGGGTTTCACTACCGGACGCGACGCATCTGCCTTTGTGAGGGCAGCGGAATGTGCCGGCCGGGTGAGCCCTTTATTGGTTCTTCATATAGGTCCTTATCCGTGGCACAACTCTCATGATTTTATTCGTCTCTCTAGCTTTTATTCAAAAACTCACAGGCTTGGGTTTTGGGATGAGGATTTATTTTGGGCGGCCAAGCCTCTTTTATTTTGAAGAGAGGAAAGTTGTTCTTAAAGTTTTTCAGCATGCACTTATTTGGTTTGTGGTCCACTTGCAGATCTTTTTGATTTGGAAGCTGCCTGATTTCCCTCTCATCCTTGAGATCTCGGCTTATTTCTGCCCTGATTTTGACCTGTGGAGAGTCAGATAAAGAATTGGAGCAAAAATATAGGATCCATAGTGGATGGGGGTTGATAAATCGCCATTTGATGTCTAAGTGCTATATACTTGTAGAGACTAACATGATTCTAGGGTTAGTTGAGGTGACTTATTTAAGGAAAAGGGTGTATAGAGGTTGATACCTAGCCCTTGTCTGATGACCCCCCCCCCCTAACTTATCACACACTCTGTCCTCAGAGTGGGAAAGTGATAGGTTGAGAAGGCATTAGAACAAGGGCTGCTAGCTAAGTCAGATCTTCGGTAGCCCCTGGAGATCGGATGCGAATTGGAGTGACCCAGGAGCTTTATTGATGTCGCAGTGCATTCTTTTGCAATTTTGTCTTGATATTGCAGATAATATCAAGCAATGAATCTGTTAGACAATATCAAGACAAGATTACAAAGGAGTGCACTGCGATATGTGCTGCTTGATTACACAAAAGTTCCCAAACGGTGTCAAGACCGTTTGGAAAGCGAGGAGCCGCAGGTTGCCGGCGCGGGGGGAGGTGGAATGGTGCGAAGGTGGGTGAGCGCGCCGGCGATGGCGTCGAAAAAGACGTTGCGCGATGGTCAAGGAGACGGCGACTGGTTCAATGGTGGTGGCGACACAACGGCGCGGCGAAGAAGGCGATAGAGGAAGCGGAGAACATCGTTCGACGACGACTGCGAAGGTGGCGTGGAGTGAGCAGCGTGCTTGGAGTCGCCGGACTATCTTACGGGAGGTGGATGAACGAACGGGTGAGAAGCTTGCGCGGATGCACAGAAGCAAAAGATGAAGTTCTGCGCACTGTAGAATTCAAAGAATCGAAGAGAGAAAGATGGAGGGGCAGGGTTGGTATTTATAGCGATTGGTTGGTGACTTTTCGTATTCCAAACGGTTTGAGGACCGTTTGGTCCCAAACGGTTTCAAGGCCATTTGGTCCCAAACGGTTTCAAGGCCGTTTGGTCCCAAATGGTTTCAAGACCGTTTGGTTCCAAACGGTTTCAAGGCCGTTTCGTCCCAAACGGTTTCAAGACCGTTTGGTCCCAAACGGTTTGAGGACCGTTTGGTTCCAAACGGTTTGGGGACCGTTTGGTTCCAAACGGTTTGGGGACCGTTTGGTTCCAAACGGTTTGAGGACCGTTTGGTTCCAAACGGTTTCAAGACCGTTTGGTCCCAAATGGTTTCGGGGCCGTTTGGTCCAAACGGTTTCAGGACCGTTTGGTGGGGTACAAGGGGGTTATGTAATTTTTTTGTTTGTTTTTGAGTGTGTTTATATATATATTTTTTTTTTGTATTTTGGTTTATGAATTTTTATGTTGTTTGTTTTATGTATTGTTTTTATAGTTTTGATTATGTAGATTTTTTTGTATTTTTGGATTAATGATGAAAGAACTGAAAGAAATTAGAGAAAGTGATACTGAGGTCGCCGAGGTCTTGGGTTGCCTCCCAAGAAACGCCTTGGTTTAACGTCACTGGCTCGACGAAACTGTGGGCGTAGCATCTCTGATATCGAGGGTTTGTTGATGTGTTTTGTCTTCCTGAGTGTAGTATCTTTTTAAACGGTGCCCGTTGACCGTTCGTTCTCCTCCGTTGTTGTTGATGATAATGGCAGCTCCAGTTGGGTAGATATGTTTTATAGTGAAGGGTCCGGACCATCTTGTTCGAAGCTTTCTGGGGAATAATTTGAGCTTGGAATTGAATAGGAGCACTTTGTCACCAACGGCGATATCCTTTCTCCTAAGATGTCCATCGTGCCACATTTTCGTTTGCTCTTTATAAATTCTGGCACTGTGATATGCTGTCATGCGGAGCTCTTCTAGCTCCTGTAGCTGAAGTTGTCTGTTCTCCCCTGCACTTTTAAGGTCAAAGTTTAGTTGCTTGATGGCCCACCAGGCTTTATGTTCCAGTTCTACTAGAAGATGACATGATTTGCCGTACACCAAGCGGAACGGAGTTGTTCCAATTGGTGTTTTGTAAGCAGTACGATATGCCCAGAGGGCGTCAGGAAGTTTGGTGGACCAATCCGTGCGATTTTTGTTCACTATTTTTTCAAGAATCGCTTTTATCTGTCTATTGGATACTTCCACCTGGCCACTAGTTTGTGGGTGGTAAGGTGTGGCAACTTTGTGATGGACTCCATATCTTCTCAGTAATGCTTCGAAACTTCGTTCCAGGAAATGGGTCCCGCCATCAGATATGACCGTTCTTGGAACTCCAAATCTCGGAAAGATAGTATCTTTGAATAATTTGACAACAGGTTTGGAGTCATTAGAAATAGTGGGTACAGCTTCGACCCATTTTGAGACGTAATCCACAGCGACCAAAATGTAAGAAAAACCATATGATGAGGGGAAAGGTCCCATGTAGTCTACCCCCCCCATACATCAAACAGCTCAATTTCCTGCCACATGGTAAGAGGCATTTCATCCCTTTTTGATATGTTGCCCGAAAATTGGCATTTATCGCAGGATTTGACAAAATCATGTGAGTCTTTTGATATGGTGGGCCAAAAGAAACCAGATTGTAGAGCTTTTATGGCAGTTTTCTTGGCGCCCATGTGCCCCCCCGTGGGTCCGGAGTGGCAGTGTTCCAAAACCGATGTTATTTCTTCTTCTGGAAGGCATCGACGAAAAAGTCCGTCGGCACAGAGGTAGAACAAGTAGGGTTCATCCCAATGATAACGTTTTACGTCATGAAGGAATTTCCTTTTATCTTGATAAGAAGCAGACGGGTGAATGATCCCTGTGGCCAGATAATTGACGATATCCGCAAACCAATGGAAACTATGAGTGGCTTTCATAAGTTGATCATCAGGAAGAGAGTCCCTGATAGGGATTTTATCTTTTTCTTCAACCTCGATTCTACTGAGGTGATCGGCGACAACGTTCTCTACGCCACTTTTATCTTTGATTTCTAGATCGAATTCTTGAAGCATCAATACCCAGCGGATGAGCCTGGGTTTGGCGTCCTGTTTCTGAATCAAATGTCTGATAGCAGAATGGTCAGTGTAGACAATTACCTTAGAGCCGATCAGGTAAGAGTGGAATTTTTCGAAGGCGTAGATGATAGCCAGAAACTCTTTTTCCGTGGTCGTGTAGTTTCTCTGTGCTTCGTCAAGCATTTTGGATGCATAGTAGATGACATAGGGTTTCTTGTCGATTCGTTGTCCTAAAAAGGCCCCTATGGCATAATCACTTGCGTCACACATGATTTCAAAGGGTTGCGACCAGTCTGGAGCCCTTAGAATAGGTGCGGAAATTAGTGCTTCTTTAAGGGTAGAGAAACTTTGCATACATTCTTGGTCAAAAACAAACTCGGCATCTTTTGTCAGGAGTTGGGTCATGGGTTTAGCTATTTTTGAGAAATCTTTGATGAACCTTCTGTAAAACCCTGCATGACCTAGGAAAGCTCGAACTCCCCTTATGTCCTTCGGAGGTGACAACTTCGAGATGGCATCAATTTTTGCTTTGTCAACCTCGATCCCTCTATCGCTTATTCTATGTCCGAGGACGATACCCTCTGTTACCATGAAATGACATTTTTCCCAGTTCAGGATAAGGTTTGTTTCCTTGCAACGTTGCAGGACTCGTTCAAGATTGTTTAGACAGTTATCGAAAGAATCTCCATAGACAGAGAAATCATCCATAAAGACTTCCATAACAGATTCAGTTAATCCTGTGAAGATGGCAGACATGCAGCGTTGGAAAGTAGCAGGAGCGTTGCATAGCCCGAATGGCATTCTTCAAAAAGCATATGTCCCGAAGGGACAAGTGAAAGTGGTTTTTTCTTGGTCCTCTGGATGTATGGGTATTTGGTAGAACCCAGAATAACCATCGAGATAACAGAAATATTTTTGGTGGGCCAAGCGCTCCAGGACTTCGTCCAGGAAGGGTAGAGGGTAGTGGTCTTTCCTTGTAGCTTTATTCAACTTCCTATAATCGATGCACATTCTCCACCCCGTTACAGTCCTAGTAGGTACGAGCTCATTTTTATCGTTGATCACTACAGTAGTGCCCCCTTTCTTTGGGACAACTTGAACTGGACTGACCCACTGAGAGTCAGAGATAGGGTAGATCATGCCAGCTTTGAGTAGTTTGAGGACTTCCAAACGAACTACCTCTTTCAAATTTGGGTTCAGTTTTCTTTGATGTTCGCGAGTGGGTTTAAATTCTTCAACCATAGGAAGCTTGTGCATACACAGAGCCGGGTTTATGCCTGTGAGGTCGGTCATTTTATAACCAATGATCTTTTTGTGCTTCCTTAGTTTGTCTAGAAGTCTGACTTCTTGGTCTTCGGTAAGGGTGGAGCTGATAATAACTGGGCATAGCTCTTCCTTATCCAGGAAAACATATTTGAGCCCTGTGGGTAAGGTCTTCAATTCAGGGGTTTTTGGTGGTTCTGCTTCTTCAATGGTGGTGATGGCTTTAAGCTCTTCAAAGGTAGCCTTTGGTGCTTCTTCTATCTTTTCTAGGTATTGGATGCATTGCTGGACTAGTTCATTTGCAGAGAACTCAACTTCTGGATTGATGAGAGCATTTTCAAGTTCGTCGATTGGCTCGGAGATTTCTAGTTGCGACATTTGTTGAATTGCGTCTAAAAGAAAGACTTCTTCTTGAATGTTGGGGCCTTTCATACTGTCAAGGATGCGGAATTGAATTGCTTCCTTTCCGAGCCTAAGGATGATGGTTCCGGCTTCGACATCGATTAGCGCTCTGGCTGTAGCTAGGAAAGGCCTGCCGAAAATGATCGGATATCTCAAGTCCTCTTTAATATCCATGATGATAAAATCACATGGAACGTAAGCATCCTTGCCTATCCTTACTGAAACATCTTCGATGATTCCCAACGGTGCAGTTATGGTGGAGTCAGCTAGTTGAATAGTCATTGCTGTAGGTAGCAGATCGGTGAAACCGAGGCGTTGGCACATTGAGAGGGGCATAATGGATATACTAGCCCCGAGGTCAGCTAATCCTTTCTTTGTGGATGCATTTCCAATGCAACATTGGATTCTGAAAGAACATGGGTCCTTCTTCTTTTTGGGCAGTTTGTTCAAGATGATGTTAGAGGTGGTTTGGGCGAGCTTGACAGTTTCCTGCTCTTTGGTGATATACTTACGTGATAGCAAAGTTTTGAGATACCTTGCCCATGCTGGTACTTCGGATAGAGCGTCAAGGAGTGGGATGTCGATATAAAGTTTCTTCATTGCTTCCTTGAATTTCTGAAACCTGGCGTCCATTTTTGTTTCTTGCAGTCTGCCAGGATACAGAATCCTTGGTTTGAATTGCGGGACCTTGGATTCTGTGGGTACATACTCTTTGTTTTTGTCCTCAGTGACTTCGGGAGATTTCCCAATATCTTGTTGCGAGATCTCTTTCGTCATAAAAGTGGGCACATCATCATCATCTAGAGTGATCTTGATGGGTTCAGGCAGAATGCGTCCCGACCTTGTGGTGACGGCGTTCAGCTGTTCGTGTTTATTTTGCCCGTATTTAGAGTTTGGTTCAGGCTGCCCAGCGAAAGTGCCGGCTGGAGGTTTCAATTGAGCGGCAATCTGTGCCAGTTGGGTTTCTACGGATTTTTGTTGAGCTTGTTGGTTTGCAAGCATGGTTTGTTGCGATTGAAGCATTTGTCTAATCAAGGATATCTCATCAGATGATTGGGGAGGAGCACCCCTTTGTTGATACTCAGTGACTTGCTGTCCTGGTTGTTGTAGAGGTGCAGTTAACTGTGGCTGCAGGGGCTGCTGCAACTGGGGTTGCTGTGGCTGCTGCAACTGGGGTTGTTGCAACTGAGGGTGCAGTCCTGAATGGGCATATTGGTAAGAAGGATTCCTGGGATAGTTAGTTCTTTGAAAACCTTGTCTGTAATTCCCTTGATTGAAGTTATTCTGAACTCCTGGTGGTTGTCTATTGAAAGATCCACCTTGTGCCTGCTGCTGTGGGTTGGCAGTTCCTGCAGGATTCCCGTATTGGAAACCAGGATGGTTCCTTGGTTTGTCTGGGTTGTAATACAGTTGGCCAGGTATTGAATGTATGGAGTTGACTTGCTCTGGCATTTGATCTTCAGGATGCTCGATGATGGGTTCATATTGCGGCATAGGTGGTTGTAAATCCATCATGACATTGTACAACAATCCACATGATAATGTGGGATGATCGGATGCATGACAGGCTTCACAAGTTCCAGTAGCTGCCTTAACTTGTTGAACCTGAGAGCTTTTCTTCTTATCATATTCCCCGAAAGAAGTTTCGAGGGCTTGTTGCTTGCTAGCAATAGTCTTCAAAGCCTCAGTAATGGCCTTGAGTTCCATGGATTCTTCCGCTTTGTAAACTTTGAGAATGCCTTTGGGTTGGTTAGATGACCTTCCCCAATTGGATTGGTTCTCGGCCCCCAACGTAACTATATTCCAGGCATCTTCATAATTCTTTCTCATAAAGTTTCCTCCAGATGAGGAATCTAGGAATTGCTTAATATCATCACTTACTCCTCTGTAAAATGTTTCTATTAGTTGATTTTGAGAAATGCCATGGTGAGGACACTTTCTCAGGAGTTCTTTGAATCTTTCCCAAGCTTCAGCAAGTGTTTCTCCAGGTAGTTGGGAAAAGTGATTAATCTGTCCCCTGATCTCATAGGTTAGGGAAGGTGGGAAGAATTTCTCAAGAAACTTCTCTTCTAAGGGAGTCCAAGTAGTGATGATGGGGTGTCTATCCAAAGCGTTGTACCAGCTTAGTGCTCTTCCGGATAAGGTGAAGTGGAAAAGGTGTAACATGATTGCTTCCATTGCAATGCCTGCTTGGGGTACAAGTCGGCAGAGTGACTTGAATCTTTTAAGGTGATCCATGCAATCATCTCCGGGTGCTCCGGAGAAAGAGATGCCTTGCATGATCTGGATCCATTGCGTCCGAATTTCAAAGTGTGGTATGTTAATAATTGGTGGTCGGACAGGATGATCGTCTTCATAATTCTTTGGGACTGCGTAGTCCCGAAGTTGCTTGTTTCTTAACGCAAGTTGAGCAGCAGCCTTTTCTGCTTGGATGCGGGCTTGTTCCTCAGCTCGGATCTCAGCTTGCACCTGAGCACGAGTGTCGGCAATAAGTTGTGCTCGTTGTGCTGCTATGGCGGCGTTGACTCTTTCTGCAACAAGGCGTTGCTCTTCGGCCATCTGTCTGGCTCTTTGGCGGTTAAGTCTATTCCTTCGGTGAAAACTTCTTTCTACCTCAGAATCGTATTCTGGTTCAGGGGAGAATCCGATGCTATGCGGGGGTTGCATACACGTTTTCTACCTAAGTAGAAGGAAAATCTCAAGTTAGGAAGATGGAAGAAAATGAAAAAGATCAAGAAGTATTGGATTGGTTATTAAAAAAAAGTGTAAAATCCTAATCAACCAAGAAGTTGGTAAGTAAAAACTAAAAAGTTCCGTTGTCCCCGGCAACAGTGCCAATTTTTGATGGCGTTTTATGCAACGCCACTAAAAATCCTAGAGATGATAAGTCTCTAAGTTTAGCCTTAACTATACTACGATAAGACTTCCGCATGTCTTTGCACATGTGGGTGGAGTTCTTACCATAGTACCAGCAAGGCTAAACTTAGAGACTTATCATCTCTAGGATTTTTAGTGGCGTTGCATAAAGCTCCATCAGGATATCAATCCCTCATATCATAATGCCACTACCTCTCAAGGCTTCATCATCATACATCATCATGGGATAGCAATCCCTCATATCAAAACTAGTGGATAACACCTCAATCAGGCACTCAACCTTTATCAGGTCACCAGACCTATCTCATCATATGGTGATACATGTTATCTTATCAACAAGGAACATCATCATTACTCAGATATTGTGCATATACCAAGTGCTACACAAAGCACATGATCATATAATAACCATAGCTCTTACCTGGCTATGAATTCAATTGATAATACATGCATGGTTAGGGAGCATAGCAAAAGATATAACTGGATCACCACATGAAGCATGTCATTAAGATTAAGGTTTATATGTTTGGAACAATCATTCATTATTATGAACACATGAAGCATAATTTTATAGATGGTGTATTAAACAATACACAATACTGTTACCATACCATGGATATCACCATACCCTATATCTCATGTTATCATGCACACCATTCTTAAGGATTCATCTTTAGGGATCATTTAACCATGATCTACCATCAAGCATTATCAAAGGTTCACCTACCATCAACCATAGGTAACCACCATACTAATGTTCACAACCTATTTGTCATGTCTTATCATCATGATCAAAGATATGGGCTCAAGGTAGCAAGATAACATACTATCATATAAGGCTCAAGATAACTTTTTAGGTTTATCGGGTTAGGGCACAACCCTTCACTACAGGTGTCTCCTACCCTCACCAAAACCTGGCAACGACCAACAAACCCTCACTAAAGAGTGTTGGGTATGGTACCAACCCTCACACAAGGATATCGAGTAGAGCACAATCATTCAAAAAAAAGGGATATTGGGCACCAACAACCCTAAGCACCATGCCTCCAGGCATATAGTGCAAGAACACCTCCAAAGGCCATATCGCTCAGACATACCTTAGGCCATCACTGTCAAGAGACCACCTCCTAAGATATCAAGCAACTCATGGATCTAAGCATGTCGGATTCCATGTTCAACCAACACATCTCACTTCCTCTTGGGTTAGACAACCTCACAACTGTGTCGGCCAAGGACCGCATAGCACCAAAACCAACAAGGTGATCTCTAGGTCATCCCTACCAGGATTGAATTCCTTCTTGCCCCATCTATGTTCACCTCTATCAACAAGATATAGGTGTAACAACCTCTGCGCTACTTGGTTTACCCAAGCCTCACTAGCCCTTGTGTTACTCATGACACCATATCGCCCAAACTCTCAACTTGTATCGCCCCAGGCCTACCGCCCAGGCTCAGACCTGTATCGGCTAAGCACTCAACCCTAGAACCATCCAAAGCTATCAAGTGTAGCATATACTCATGTAGGGTAATAAACCAAGAGAAGACATGTATCAGGCAAAGGCATATCGGCCAAGGTATCATATCCCCCTATAGGGTATCGACCAAGCATTCATCCTTAGTGGCGCCCAAGTCATCTGATACATACACACTTATATCAGGTTAGGGTTGATGATATCGGGTAGCATATCAAGGGACCATCCATAACGCCCAACCTCACATTTTTGTCATTCAACTATATTGGGCAACATACCATGATGCCCAAGAGATCATTACAACAAGAGCACCCCTATCGGTCAACTAGGGATAGGGCAACCTTATCGCCCAACTCTCCATGTCACCCAAGATGCCATGTCAGGCAACTAGGGTTAGGGTTATCCTATAGTAATAAGCATCCTATTGCCCAAGACAACATGTTGGGCAACTAGGGTTAGAGCATCCATATCGGCCAAGACACTATATTGTCCAAGCTAAGGTTAGGGCTTCATATCATCCAACTATCATATCGCCCATCATTATATCGGCCAAGAGCTAGTTCTCACCTTAGAACTCAAGGAAGGAGGGGTGTTTCTCAAAACTCATCATCAAAGCATGTCTACTCATGTCGCCCAAGGTATCAAAAAGGGTATATCGGCCAACCTAGGGTTAAGGAGACCCTACCAGCCAAACTAACATGTCACCCAACCATATAGAGCATAGGCTCACCTCTCAACAACCAAGTGAGAGAGGGGTATTGCCCAAGGACTCACTATCGTACATCTTTGGATCAAAGGATCCTAAGCTCACCTCTCAATAGAAAAGTGAGAGAGGGGTATTTCTCACAATCCATCAACCAAAGCACAACCTATCAGGCAAGACTCTATATCGGGTAAGGCCCCATATCAGGTAACTGCCATATCGGGTGGGTCATCTTCAACCTCAAGACACCCTTCACCAACTTGCACAAGAAAAACAAGATAAAGTCAGTAATAAAACGTGAACATTTCCATTAGAATGGATCTAAAGTTCTACATAAACAACAATCATAGAGAAGGGTATCGATTTAAAGACAAGAATCAATGTATGCACATATGGAGAGTGAACATAATAGAGATGGTTAAGAGTTATGTAACCCCCCTTAAGAGGATATCCATGAAAGACATCAAGCGTCTTGATCCAAGCAGAAAACCCACGTTCCTCATCATGAAGATCATCCATCCCATGCTCCAAACTTCCCTTCAGCTCCATCATCATCACCTCAAGAAACAAAATATGAAGAAGAAGAAGAAGAAGAAGAAGAAGAAGAAGAAGAAGAAACCATGGTTATGCTTAGCTCAAGAAGAAGTAAAGAGGGAGATAACCACGGCCTTGCCTACTCTCATCAAGTGTCCATCCATGGCCGAGAGGGGAGGAAGGAGGTGAAGAATAAAGCACAAGGAAAAGCTAGTAAAGAAGCATGACTCACCAATGTCGGATCTTGAGCAAGAAATCTCCATGGGAAAGGAGCTCGACCTACCAAGCTCCATGGGGGTTTTCCTTTAGCTCCCAAGATCGTATCATACAGGAAGGGGAAATAGGTGGGCGAAAAGGATCACTTGGGTATGGAGAAAGGGAGTTATATACACCAAGGAAGAGAGAGGTAGCAAAGGAAAGGTGTCATAACCACATAAACTTAGCTGCCACTTGCTCATGATATTAACGCCACTTGTTGTCACCCAAGCTCCACATGCATGTCCTGGTGATACACTCTAGGTAGTGTATCATGTATGTAGGAACCCTTCATGGGTGACACACCCCCTAAACAGATACATACTCCAAGCTTTACCCGATACACTAAAGGACAAGATAGCACATGTGACATATAAGGAATAAAAACTATATAGAGATGTCACTCATTAACTATCATCCAAACAAGGTGCCCAAACCTTCATCCACATCCTAGATGATACTAAACTGAAGCAAGAAAACTCCAGAGTAGGTAAATTTCATATTGACCCTCCACTTTGGGTAATTTGCAATTTACACCAAAACTAGCACTTCAAGCACAAGCATCATCCAACCAAGCTCAAACTTGAAACTTAGGCACTCTAAAAGGTGCCCCATAGCATCAATATCTATATAAAGATGATATAAAACTAAAGGAATGATCTACATGTGACATATTGCAATATAACCCCTTACTTTGCGTAAATTACACTTTGGCCCAAAACAAGCAAACACTGCTCAAACAACATCCAAATAGGACCAAACTGGAAACATAAGCTTGTCACATGATATCAAAACTTCTGAAGGGATTAGATTAAGGTTATATGCACCTTTCTTAAGCAAAGAAAACAAGGTTATCCCAAAACATGGGTAAGGGTCCTTACAAGTCATAAACCCCTAACAAGGATTTCATCCCCGAAATCCCGAGCGAAAAGAAGATGGGTGTTACTCACGCATCACATCATACAACTCCAAGAAATCTCATGGGTGTCATAGATCTATGACCAATGTAATTTCTCTTCTTCCAGAGCCAACACATGGTTTCCTATACTGGTCACAGGGTCAGCCCTTTGTCTCATCATCCTTTGTCTGATAACACTCTTTATATACTAGAACATCACATGCAACTTGTATCACTTAGGTATCAGTTCCTTTATTGATATATCGCCATCCTTGTTATTCTTATGTTGCACTACTCTGATCTTACAAGCTCAACACTTAAGCTTCACATAACTTGTATCACTATCCTTCTGCTATATACATTCCAACTATTCCTTCTCCTTCCACAAAGGATGTCTCTAATCCAAGGGAGATCCATCTCAGAAGGGATGGTCATAAGATAAACACATGCATACACATAAAAAAACTCATAAAGCACTTCACTATGTCTTGCTTAAGATGTAACATAAAGGAGCTATAGAGTAGCCAAGGAACTAAACATCTCGATTAGCAACAACAAAGTAAGATACACCACATCATCTTGGATGCAATGCTGCCACAACCTCATATTGGTTCCCAAGGGCACAACACGTGTCAACACGGTTGTAACATGTATGCATTATTCTCAACTGTTCTGGATAGGGATTACAAACCTTGTTCATCTGTCTCTAACCGATGCACATCCTTCCTGGACATTCCTTTACTCGAGACTTAGCTAGGAGTATTCTAAGGAATCAGGCTTAACTTGATGAACCTTTCCCAAGACGATCTTACCGCAGTTCATTTCCTTGGGTGCATACCTTTCGATGTCATGTTTATGTAGAGCATAAACCCCTAACAGGTGATAGACATACTATAAGCACTTAGCCAGGTTGAATTAAAGCGAACTTCTCCATCTGAGACCACTTCACACCTTTCCAAGGATATCCATTCCCAGGGTTATCCCGATCCTCGATATGTCAAGTGGAAAGAGATTCGCTTGACTATCATGTTCAGGAAAAGAAAGGATACGAGAAGGATATACTTCATCCAACACAACTAGATCATCCATCAAGGTGCTCGACAACAGGTTATCTCTCTCCTAACTAACAGGAAGGAAACATCTACCAAATGTATACAAGTGTTAAAAAGGGAGGGGGTACAACCTATACCGGATCAACTTGGGCAGATAAGAGGCAAGAAGAAGACAAAATGGAAAGGAGTGACTCCATCTGACCTGCCAATACACACTATTCTGGCCAACTCATGTCACGAGATCTGAACAATTGTCTTCTGCATTCTGGTCAAACCATCTGGTCCTCACTTGCTTATCCTCATCAGCATTCCTTTGTGATGTTGAAGTGCTGCCTCAAGGGTCACCACATAGGTCCAGACTCCAAAACAAGCTTCAATCTTATGGGTTCCAGGTCAAGGATGATCTGTCAAGATGGTTCACCACCATACCTTCACGATCCAGGTATCTTGACTCTTAAGTCCCCCTTACCAGAAGACATGTTCTCACCTGCTCGTATTCTTGGATTCCTTACTTTGGTATCCATCTCTTAAGCCAAAACATATCACTTCCAGTATCGCATCCATAATCTACCGTCGTCACCAGATCAAAACACGTCAGGAGGATCCTATTGTTGTCATCTATCACATGCATCTCCATCTTGGAAACTAAAGTCTAAGATCAACTGGTACTTTTTAAAGTATCCAACCAGAGATCGCTCTAAAAGCATACATATCAAGTAACACAAAGTCCACTTGACTACCACTCCCTCGGAAGGAAGGAACACAAGGGAACAAACTCCTCCTATCACCCCATCAACATCTATGGTTTCATATCAAGGGGAGGAAATTATCACTTTCTTTGATCCTTACATGAGTTTTCAACTATTTATGCATCATTAAACTTTGTTCCATTTGGTTTTATCTTACTTCTTCTTGGTTTCCTTGCAATCATCACAGGAATCATTGAGGCCATTACATGTCATTACATTTTCTCCCTTATTGTTTTTTTATCATTTAATGACCCTTTCCTGATTATATCACATTTTTTATTTCTCTTTGTGAAAAAGATTGTTACTCTTCACATATTATTTGTTGAACATGGATCATCTCCCTTGTTCCGTTTCACTCATCATGAATTTTACACTTTATACTTTCCCATTTTTGCTTACGTACATTGGTTGGTCTGAGATTATCTCAGGTTCCATCTTACTTACTCATCACTTGTTCTTCTCTTTCTTCCAACCTTATCTTTGCTTTCAGGCATTTTCTTCATCTTGTATAAGTTTTATACTTTAACTCACCTTGTTATCATAGGTTAATCTATCTTTTGCCATGTATATCTCTTGAGATTACATTTTGCAAGAACTTATCTCATCATATTCTCATATGGTTTTAGTTTTCAAAGAACTGTTACTTCCTCTTTTTATTACCAAGCATCCAGGTATTAAGGGGTTATGATGCATTCATTTACCTATTTTATAACATGATGAAGGTATTAGCATCATATTTCTTGATTTGTTATGCTCTTTAGATTGCTCCAGAATGACTACTTGATCAGAGTAATCAAGGAGGAAACAATCTAATGCTCCATACTTACCTTTGTCTTCAATATTTGAATACCTGGCCAGGGCATCAAGTACTGAGTTTAGGTAGTATGCACCATATTTTATGTCACGGTCCAACCTTAGACACCATCATAATCCTAGTCCTAGTGTCCCTATAGACTCAGCAAACCCAGAGCTCTGATACTAGCTACTTGAAACATCCCAACTCGACAAACACGAATACATACTAAACAACAGATTACCAAAAATCATGGGAAATTAAAATCGATTTACAACAAGCACCATAATATGAGACATGTTGCATATGAGCCAACACTTTCTTTTCAAAACATATTTTCAAGGTGCTACAACATAATTTTCCATCATCTCGTTACATGAAATAATTGTTCCACATGTTGATTTATTACATCAAGGTACAGAAGCCAAAAACCACATATCAATCATCTTATCAAAAACATCAAAAAACTCTCCCAAAGACCTGAGTGTACAGGGATGACACATAGGACTCTACTGCTAGACACTATCTATTCCACCAGGTATGATACCTCTGCATATCATCTCAGCCACATGATCTTCATCTCGCCAGGCACGCCCACTTAAAAATGTTATTTAACCAGCAGGGTGAAACACACAGTTCTAGTGAGAAACATAACCCTCTACTAACTTTATTATTGTCACAAATACTGAGCAGAAAGATCAATTTAAACAACAAGTAATAACTAACCAATTATACAAGAAGGAATATGAAGAACATGTATATGAAAAACTTATACAAAGATCATAGAAGAACATTACAAGGCCTCATCCAATGTTTTGTATTTTTCCTAAGCAAAGATACTATACGACTTGATTACGAATTATTATGCCCTGTGGAAGTGAGCCGTATCGCTCAAATTCAACCTTCGGTTGCGAAACCCAAAGCCGGTGCCATACAAGGTCAATGGAAGAGCCAAAATCCATGACCTCTACCCTTGTGGTCAGTGCATGAGAACCAAAGCAGGACCACAGTCTCTTACTTAAGTGAACTCAGTTAAAGGGTCCGCTCCACATGCTACCCTTTCTCTAGACCACCTTGGTACAGGTTACGACGCTAGTATATCTTGATCCACGGGCATGTTCACCGTGCTCCCGAGCCATGAACGCATTCGTTCTCTATCACACAGAGCCATGGGTCTGTTCACCATGCTCTATCACACAGAGCCATGGGTCTGTTCACCATGCTCTTATATACATCTCGAGTCTACAACCTCAGTTGCATTCTAATCCTCCTATTTTCGCCTAGGAGAAACCCCGCATATTCAACAATATGCACTCTGGGTTAACCTGTAGGAGAACCCGTTTCACCATCAGCAGATCCTGATGATGATGGATCTATGGCCAGGGAAAACTACATGAAAGTTCATCTATATTTAGTTAATGAATTTTAAGTGTATTTTTGGGGCAACCAAGTTGTATTAAACAACCATATATAAAACATAAATAACATTAAATTCCATTATCTTGTGTCACATTGTTACTGTTATTCTCAATGCCCTCAACAATCATCATATTGCCATGGGATATCAATCCCTTAATTCATCACATAATGCTACTGCCTCTCAAGGCTTCATCATCATGTGATATCAATCCGTCATATCATAATGCCACTACCTCTCAAGGCTTCATCATCATACATCATCATGGGATAGCAATCCCTCATATCACAACTAGAGGATAACACCTCAATCAGGCACTTAGCCTTTATCAGGTCACCAGACCTTTCTCATCATATGGTGATACATGTTATCTTATCAACAAGGCACATCATCATTACTCAGATATTGTACATATACCAAGTGCTACACAAAGCACATGATCATATAATCACCATATCTCTTACCTGGCTATGAATTCAAGTGATAATACATGCATGGTTAGGGAGCATAGCAAAAGAGATAACTGTATCATCACATACAATTCTTTAAAGAACATATCATCTCATTCAGATTAAGGTTTATAGGTTTGGAGCAATCATCCATTATTATGAACACATGAAGCATAATTTTATAGATGGTGTATTAAACAATACACATTAATGTTACCATACCATGGGTATCCACCATACCCTATATATCGTGTCATCATGCACACCATTCTTAAGGATTCATCTTTATGGATCATACAACCATGATCTACCATCAAGCATTATCAAAGATTCACCTACCATCAACCATAGGTAACCAACATACTAATGTTCACAACCTATTTGGCATGTCTTATCATCATAATCAAAGATATGGGCTCAAGGTAGCAAGATAACATACTATCATATAAGGCTCAAGATAACTTTTTAGGTTTATCGGGTTAGGGCACAACCCTTCACTAGAGGTGTCTCCTACCCTCACCAAAACTCGGAAATGACCAGCAGACCCTCACTAAAGAGTGTCGGGTAGGGTACCAACCCTTACCCAATAATATCAGGTAGAGTACAATCATTCAATAAAAGGGATATGGGGCACCAACAAACCTAAGCACCATGCCTCTAGACATATCGTGCAAGAACACCTCCAAAGGCCATATCGCCCAGACATACCTTAGGCCATCACTGTCA
Organism: Alisma plantago-aquatica; assembly: GCA_963693085.1. Taxonomy (NCBI): domain Eukaryota; kingdom Viridiplantae; phylum Streptophyta; class Magnoliopsida; order Alismatales; family Alismataceae; genus Alisma; species Alisma plantago-aquatica. The sequence continues at coordinate 599,907,300 of OY856410.1, read as the reverse complement.
AGAGACCACCTTCTAAGATATCAAACAACTCATGGATCTAAGCATGTCGGATTCCATGTTCAACTAACACATCTCACTTCCTCTTGGGTTAGGCAACCTCACAACTGTGTCGGCCAAGGACCTCATAGCACCAAAACCACCAACGTGCTCTCATGGCATCCCTACCAGGATTGACTTCCTTCTTGCCGCATCTATGTTCACCTCTGTTAACAAGATATAGGTGTAACAACCTCTGCCCTACTTGGTTACCCAAGACTCACTAGTCCGTGTGTTACTCATGACACCATATCGTCCAAACTCTCAACTTGTATCGTCCCAGGCCTACCGCCCAGGCTCAGACCTGTATTGGCTAAGCACTCAACCCTAGAACCATCCAAGCTATCAAGTTTAGCATATACTCATATCAGGTAATCAACCAAGAGAATACATATATCGGGCAAAGGCATATCGGCCAAGGTATCATATCCCCCTATAGGGTATCGGCCAAGCATTCATCCTTAGTGTCGCCCAAGTCATCTGATACATACACACTTATATTGAGTTAGGGTTGGTGATAGCGGACAGCATATCAAGGGACCATCCATAACGTCCAACCTCACATCTTTGTCATCCATGGTGCACTATCTTGGGTAACACACCATGACACCCAAGAGATCATCACAACAAGAGCATCCCTATTGGTCAACTAGGGATAGGGCAACCCTATCGCCCAAGATGCCATGTCGCCCAAGATGCAATGTCGGGCAACTAGGGTTAGGGTTATCCTATTGGCCAAAGCATCCTATTGCCAAAAACAACATGTCGATCAACTAGGGTTAGAGCATCCATATCGGCCAAGACACTATATTGTCCAAGCTAAGGTTAGTGATTCATATCGGCCAACTATCATATCGCCCATCATCATTTCGGCCAAGAGCTAAAGCTCACCTCACAACTCAAGGAAGGAGGGGTGTTTCTCAAAACTCAACATCAAATCATGTCTACTCATGTCATCGAAGGTATCCAAAAGGGTATATTGGCCAACCTAGGGTTAAGGAGACCCTATCAACCAAACTAACATGTCACCTAACCATTTAGAGCATAGGCTCACCTCTCAACAAACCAAGTGAGAGAGGGGTATTGCCTAAGGACTCACTATCGTACATCTTTGGATCAAAGGATCCTAAGTTGACCTCTCAACAGCAAAGTGAAAGAGGGGTATTTCTCACAATCCATCAACCAAAGCACAACCTAACGAGCAAAACTCTATATTGGGTAAGGCCCTGTATCAGGTAAGCGCCGTATCGGGTAAGCGCCATATCGGGTGGGTCATCTTCAACCTCAAGACACCCTTCACCAACTTGTACAAGGAAAACAAGATAAAGATAGCAATAAAACGTGACCATTTCCATTAGAATGGATCTCATGTTCCACATACACAACTATCATAGAGAAGGGTATCTATTTAAAGACAAGAATCAATGTATTCACACATAGAGAGTGAACATAATAGAGATGGTTAAGAGTTAAGTAACCCGCCTTAAGAGGATCTCCATGAAAGACATCAAGCTTCCTGATACAAGCAGAAAACCCATGTTCCTCACCATGAAGATCATCTATCCCATGCTCAAAACTTGCCTTTGGTTCTATCATCATCACCTCAAGAAACAAAAGATGAAGAAGAAGAAGAAGAAGCCATGGTTATTCATAGCTCAAGAAGAAGTAAAGAGGGAGAGAACCATGACCTTGCCTACTATCATCAAGGGTCCATCCATGGCTGAGAGGGGAGGAAGGAGGTGAAGAAGAAAGCATAAGGAAAAGCTATTAAAGAAGCATGACTCACCAAGGTCGAATCTTGAGCAAGAAATCTCCATGGGCAAGGAGCTCGGCCTCCCAAGCTCCATGGGGTTTTTCCTTTAGCTCCCAAAGATCCCAAAATCGTATCATATAGGAAGGGGAAAGAGGTGGCCGAAAAGGATCATTTGGGTAAGGAGGAAGGGAGTTATATACACCAAGGAAGAGAGAGGTAGCAAAGGAAAGGTGTCATAACCACATAAACTTAGATGCCACTTGCTCATGATAACCACATAAACTTAGATGCCACTTGCTCATGATCTTAACGCCACTTGTTGTCACCCAAGCTCCACATGCATGGCCTGGTGATATACTCTAGGTAGTGTATCATGCAGCTGGGCACCCTTCATGGCCGACACCCCCCCTAAACCGATACATACTCCAAGCTCTACCTGATACACTAAAGGACAAGATAGCACATGTGACATATAAGGCATAAAAACTATATAGAGATGTCACAACTTAACTATCATCCAAACAAGGTGCCCAAACCTTAATCCACGTCCTAGATGATGCCAAACTGAAGAAATAAAACTCTAGAGTAGGGAAATTGCATATTGACCCTCCACTTTGGGTAATTTGCAATTTACACCAAAACTAGCACTTAAAGCACAAGCATCATCCAACCAAGCTCAAACTTGGAACTTAGGCACTCCAAAAGGTGCCCCATAGCATCACTCTCTCTCTAAAGATGTTATAGAACTAAAGGAATGCTCTACATGTGATATATTGCAATATAACCCCTTATTTTGGGTAAATTGCACTTTGGCCCAAAACAAGCATACATTGCTCAAACAACATCCAAACGGGACCAAACTAGAAACATAAGCTTGTCAGATGATATCAAAACTTCTTGAGGGATTATATTAAGGTTCTAAGCACCTTTTTTAAGAAAAGAAAACATGGTTATCCCAAAACATGGGTTACGATCCTTACATATTTAGTCAAATTTATGAGGAAAGGAGTTCATTAATGATCACAACTAGAAAGGGGGCCAAGATATATATGGTTTAGATAAAAATCTAAGTTTGGGTGTATTACATGATTTTATGCTTTTAATTGATTCTTGGGAATTTTGGTGGAGTGTTTATGAATTCTCTTATTTCCTATGCATCAATTCTACAAATATAACATGAAAATACTAAATATAAAAAATGCATAAACTAGTATACACCAAAAGAGAATGAAATATCAAGTGATATACATTATAAACATGTAGACTATATATGAAATGAAACTATAAATATAATGAGTATGAAATTTTTTGGTTCTCGATTATGTTTTTTTACCATTTCAAAAACATGTTACAAATATAGACAGGACCGTGAAGTTACTCGTGGATGATAATCATTATTTAATTTTAAAAATTTATGTAAACACACTAAATTGGGCATGAAAGTATTGTCATAACGCTATTTATGACCTTATAATGAAGGTATAAAGGTCCAAAGAAATAGATGCAAATAAACTTTTATTAGATTTATATATATATACTGAATTTACGATTATAATATTATTTAATTCCTTTTTGCTCTTGTAAGTAGATCATTTAATCTGTTTTCTTAAGTTAGCTATGCGAAGAACTACCATAAGCACTTATCCCATAAAAATAGCATAAGTCAATGACATGAATGAATGTATTTGTTTTTGTTTATTTCTACATATTTGACATGATCATTGCACTCTTTTGCCATGTTGGTTTATTGTATTGGTAGGATCTATATGGATGTAAAAGGTTGGTTATCTTTAATGATAAGTAGTTGCATTTTGGCATGTAAGGAATTAATATACTACAATAGTAATATTTACAGTTTCATACGTTGAATTAACAATAAAATTCATTACTGGACATTATGTATCACTCTTCACCTAAAATACATCAAGAATAAAGTGTTTGAAAACTTTATTGTGTTAGACAGACATAAAGTTGGCTGATATGGTCGAACTCCTAATGACAATACATGGTTCTTATTACACCCATGTGTTGTTTGCATAAATGGTAGGGCTATATAGAAAATCAAACTAGAGAATATATCAAAGCTAAACCAAACAAATGTAACTAGTTTGGTTTGGTCTTAGAGGAGCAAATGTTCTGGTTTTTCTCAATAAAATACTAAACTACTAACCACTAATTCTGATTAAATTTTAGGGTGTTGTTTTAGTAAACTAAGCAAAACCAATTCTAGGTCTACACATTATATATATACACACACACACACACACATATATATATATATATATATATATAATGTTATATATATAGTAAGCACTAATCCGATTCAGTTATATATATATATATATATATATATATATATATATATATATATATATATATATATATATATATATATATATATATATATATATATATATATCAGTAATGTGATTCAGTTTGGGGGTGTTGTTTTACTAAACTAAATGAAACCAATTCTATGTCTACACATTATATATATATATATATATATATATATGTATGTATATATATATATATATATATGTATGTATGTATGTATGTATGTATGTATATGTATATTTGTGTGTATTTGTGTCTGTCAATATGAAGTAATTATGCATACTACTTATTATACTACTTGAGAAGTCTGTTTGAAACTACAGAACTATCATTAAATAAATTCAACTTTAGTTTCAATAATAACTTAAACTATGTGGTATGACGCATAGTTATATTGTAAGGCCCCTGACCTAGCTTTATTTCTTAAGTGTGCTTACTTTTCTTAATGAGATGATTTAACTGTAATATAATCACTTGAGATGCCTTGATAACATGAGACATGTCTGTGTTTTCAATTTGGTCCAGTTTGATTGATGTTTGAGCTATTCTTGCTTGTTTTAGACCAAGTTACATTACCCATGTCGAGGGATTATCTTGTAATTTGTCACATGGAGGTTGGTTCTTTGTGCTCTAACATCATGATTGAGAAGATGATGTAGAGGGGAGCCTTGATTGGACCATGATTGATGATTTGACATTACATGGTGAGAATATGGTTACCAAGATTTTCTTTGTTATTGTGTATGGACCATACTAGGGTTTGTGTGAATTGCGACCACAACACCACTGTTGGATGAGTGTTGAGACCGCAACACCACTATTGGATGAGTGTTGAGACTGCAACACTTACCCTAGGTGTTGTTTGCTTCGACCATAATGACCTAGGTGAGGTTTGGTCGATGAGGTTTGTCTTTTAGTGGAGTGTTTTGACCATGATGAGTTGTAGCATGCACTCTCTACATGGTCTACCCTAGTGTGTTACGACCACAACATGGGATGTAGCTGATCTAGGTGGTCGCTACACTCCCTAGGTTATATTACCCTTCAATGCATGCATATGTTAAGTGGTTGCATGGTTGTTTCCTTGGTGGACAAGTGTCCTTTTGATACTCTCTTTTTTTGACACTTCATGACCCTCTTTCTTCCCTACTTCCTTGTGTATATAACCCCTTTCCTTCACATGAAAGTATCATTTTTAGTTCTACTCTTTTTCTTCTCCCTTGTGTTCATCCTTGGAGTTTTGTGGAGAAAAAGAGGACTAATCTTATAGCTTTGGTGACTGACCGACCTTACATGTGGTGATCTTGAGCTTGATCATCTCCTTAATGGTGGTTCTTGGTGATATTATTTCTTGGTAACTGGTTTTGAACCCTTGATCTCATTTTCCTTTAAACCCGATCACTCTCCCTCTTCCTTTATTGGTCGTGAGACTATGGTGCAACCATGGTCGCTATCTTGAAGATCTTCTCTTCACAAAGGTCGGAGACTGTGATTTGATCATGGTGGTACCTATGTGTAAGATGAAGTTTCTTCTCTCCTCTTTCTCCTCTCTTGTTCGGCCTAGGGTTTTCACCCTCTTTTCTTGATATTTCCTTTGACCATGGTGTTCTTCTTATGGTAAGTGACCTTGTGACCAAAGAGTTGATCCAAGTTGGAGCTTCTTTCTCTCTCTCTCTCTCTTGGAGTTGTTGTTTTAGATCTTGATCTCTTCATAAGGTGGGTTATATAACTCATTTCCCTCTTTTATTATGGAACCATAATCTTGTTTGCATGTTGTTGTTCTATATCTAAAACATGAGATTAAGATGATATATGATGTTATCATGATTTAGGGTTTATGGTGTTGTTATATTCTTGACATGGATTACGCTTTATCCTAAACCTTAATTTCATGTACTTGATTATGAATAATGGAGGAATTGTGGATTCCTACATGCAATATCATATTTGGTGTTATCATCATGATTATGTGATGTTGGATCTTGGATTTTGTGAGTTTGCCACATGGTTTCTTCTCTCTTATCATGACTTTCCATGTGTGTCTTTGTGCCAATAATTTTAGGCTTTTCATATCCATCTTCAATGGAGCTTTCCCTCCTTGATAGTCTATAGTGTCTTGACGTTTACCATCTATTTTGACCATGGTTTATCTCTATTTTGAAGATGGTTATGTGCGGTTGAAGTACTTTGATCTTGATGGTCTCTACACTCACTATGATTATTTTTGTCGATACAAGTTGTGGGTTTGTCTTGGATGCAGGCGACATGTTTCTTTTTTATCCTTGTTGCAGTCAATGAGTTTTGGGTTAAGTTGGTGTTTTCATGCATACATGCAGTGAAGTGTAGCGGATGCTACATATACTTTTCTTTGTCTTGGTCGCTACCACCATTTTGCTACATGCAGTGAAGTTATGGTCATTTGGTCACTCCCTGGTCGGCGCTCCTAGGGTTTCCCTCTGGGCGACGCACGCGGGGTCTTCTCGCCACTGAGGCGATTCTCTCTTGCAGGTTGCAGGGTTTCTCCGCGCCATGGCGGATGATCTCGTGGAACGATACGCTGCACTCAGGGTGAGGGAGGAGGAGGAAACGGATGTTCTTGATCTGGGAGGGACGGAGGACGGGGAGAGCAAGGATCACCTTGACCTGGCTCTCGTGGGTAGATTGATGACAAGCAGGCCATACAACTTCCCCGCGCTAAAGCGCATGATGACCAGCGCATGGGCGCTGCGACGTGAGGTGGGGTTCCGGCAGCTAGCAGGAAACTTGTTCGTTATCCAATTCATGCAATGGAAAGACAAGGAGAAGGTCGTCAAGGACGGAACGTGGAATTTCGACAATCATTTGTTGGTGGTCAGGGACATCCGACCGGACGACGTCCCAATGGCGTTCACGCTGAACCTAAGCTTCTTCTGGATTCGACTGTACAACCTTCCTCTAGGGTTCTGGTCAGAGGGAGCGATTAGGGAGGTGGCATCAAAGATTGGTCGGGTCACGGCAGTCGACTTGCGCGACCTATTCTGGGGGCCGTCGTGCCGAGCTAGGGTGGAGATAGACGTGACGAAGCCCATGCGACAGAAGCAGAAAATAAGGGACGGCGGCGGACGAATTGCTGATGTGGAAATCCGATACGAGAGGATGCCATCTTTCTGCTATCTTTGCGGGCTGATCGGACATCTTGAGAAGGACTGCACCGAAGATGGGGAGGACGAAGATGGGGCGCCACTGAGGCTGTGGGGGCCCTGGATCAAGGCGTCACCTACTAAACGATGGGCGACGTCGATGAAAGAAGAACTGTTGGGCAGATCGGAGAAGGAGTTGTGCTTCATCTTGAAGCCAAAGGCGTTGTGCAATCGAGGCAAAGGTCAGATAGTGCAGGTGAGGGACAAAGAACGATCACCGTCGGTGGAGGACCTTGAGCAGGTCTTCACCAAACAGGCATCTGAGCTAGAAGGTAACGGAGGCGGAGGGAAGGACACCGGCGATGGCCGGATCGGGCAAGGAATAATGGACAACCAGCATACACAGACTAAGGGCGTCGGTGTCCACAACAGTAGCATTGAGGGGGGTCGCGGAAAGGACGGGTCTGGTTCTTACACAGCTGCGGCATGGGAGGTCTGAGAGATGCAAGCCACTACGACTATCGTGAGGCCAAGGGATGGTGATCGAGCACTGATGTAGGAATCGGGAGTGGGGAATATCAGCGAGCAGCCCATGATCGACGACGCGGAGCCGGAAGGGGTTGATACATCTGCGGGTGCACCTGCTTCTGTCTGTGGCCATGGAGGGGTTGCTATGGGGGCGTTGGGGGAGGAGGTAGAGGGAGTTGGAGAGTTGGGGGGCTGTTTTGCACCTCGGACCACATGCGTGGGAAGAAGGAGGTCTGAAATCCTTAAGGGGGCGAAGGGAGGAAGGAAGAAGATAGGGAGGGGGAGGGGGAGAAGCATGGGGAAACTTGATAGGATAGAACAAGTTATTAGTGAAGGGAGGGGGATGGGGACAGGAGATGATAGACACCAGATGGGGGGGGAGGAATAGAAGGGAAGTGGATGGGGTCCTTGAAGGGATAGAGGAGGTGGAGTTGCATTGGGAAAAAAGAAGGAAGCAGGAGGGTCTGGGAGTTTCTACTTCTTTTTCAGTAGCGGGTACTGGCTAGGACCAGACCCGTGAACAGCCATAAAAATCCTATGTTGGAACGTCCAAGGCTTGGGAAGCCCTGGGACGATTGACTCTCTGAGAAGGCGGTCTTGGAGAGAATTTCCCGATATAGTCTTCGTCATGGAGACTATGTGCAGAGGGGGAGACCAGGAGGCGGTGAGAAGGAAGCGTGGTTTCGATGCAGGGTTCAATGTTGATAGCAGAGGCAGGGCGGGGGGTTTGGGTTTATGGTGGAGAGGAGATGAGGTGAGGATAAAGTCTTTTTCTGACCACCATATTGCAGCGGAGGTGGGAGTGGAAGGCAATCCAGACTGTTTCCTTTTTGTGGGGATGTACGGGTGGGCTGCTACACAAGAGAGGCGACATACTTGGGAGTTAATGGAGGAGGTCTGTGCTCAGGCTAGGGATCCTATTCTTTTAGGATGTGATTTTAACGAAATTTTATCTCATGAAGAAAAGAAGGGAGGACAGCTGAGGAATGAATGGTAGATGTGCAACTTCAGGGAGGCGATTGACAGTTGCCTTCTAACGGACCTGGGTTCTACGGGGTGCAAATTTACTTGGAAGCGTGGTTTACATGAGGATAATCTCATTCTGGAAAGGCTTGATCATTTTTTGGCTGACAGGCAATGGTGTGAGATCTTTAACGTGAGGCGGGTCAAGAATTATCCTATTCTCAATTCGGATCATGGACAAGTTCTTTTGTGGGCGGAAAGAAGAGGTACGGGCAACGATTCTTATGAGAAAAAATTCAGATTTGAAACTTTCTGGTTATCTTCCCTAGAGTGTTAAGAGGTGGTGCAACAAGCATGGGACAGCAATGCGGACTTGGGTCTCAGTGGTCAGACTGATAGCTGCGCAGAGAGGCTTTCTAAATGGGCAGAAGGGAAGTTCGGAAACATCAAGAGGAGACTGGCAGAGACGGAAAAGAAGCTCGTTAGTGCTCAAAATCGGCCACCTTCCAATGACATGTTGAAAGAATGTACAGAGATAGCAAATGAGTTGCAGGAATTACAGCGTCTGGAGGAAAGCTATTGGTTGGCAAGGGCTAGAACCAATGAGATGAGAGACGGCGACAAGAACAAAAAGTATTTCCATCACAAAGCTAGTCAACGGAAGCGGCGCAATAGGATCCATGGTCTCTTCAAGGAGGACGGTAGCTGGCATACAGAATAGGAATCTATTGCTGAAATTATTTTCTCGTACTTCAATTCACTCTTCTCCAGCTCGGTCCCATACAGAATGGAGGAGTTCATTGCTGATATGCCAGGTGTTATTTCTGAAGATAATTTCCCTCGTCTCAATCAGGCCCCGACGAAGACATAAGTATGGCAGGCTCTCAACCAAATGCACCCCAACAAGGCTCCAGGTCCAGATGGGATGAAGGCTATTTTCTATCAGAAATTTTGGGAGGTGATCAAATCCAGCTTGTTGTCTTTTATTAGTAGATGGTGGAAAGGGGAGGAAACTATGGAGGATATGAATGATACTGATATTGTGTTGATTCCCAAAACGAGCAACCCGGTTCGGATTTCTGAGTTTCGCCCTATAAGCCTATGTAATGTTTCGTACAAAATTATCACGAAGGTGTTGGCGAATAGAATCAAGCCGCTTTTGAATGACATTATTTCAGAGAACCAAAGTGCCTTTGTGAGGGGGCGGATGATAACAAACAATGCCCTTATTGCCTATGAGTTGTTCAACACGATGAAGTACAAGAAGCGGGGAAGAGAAGGCTTGATGTCTCTCAAGCTCGACATGAGCAAGGCATATGAATGGATGGAGTGGGCTTTTCTTGAGAAGGTTATGAGGAGAATGGGGTTCCCGGATGTTTGGAGGAATAAGGTGATGGAGTGTGTGTCTAGTGTATCCCACAAGATCATCGTCAATGGCAAAAGGAGAGGCACTACAACCCCCACTAGAGGTCTTCGCCAAGGTGATCCCATCTCTCCCTATCTCTTTCTTTTTTGCACTGAAGCTCTCTCTTTCTCCCTTTCCAAAGCAGCACAGGACAATAAAATTCATGGCACGAGAATTTGTAGCAGGGCGTCGAGGGTCACTCACCTTTGCTTCGTAGAAGACAGTATTATTTTCACAAGGGCAACCTCAGAAGAATGCTCTGCTTTAGCTGAAATTTTCAGCCAATACGAGAGGGCATCTGGATAGAAAATTAACTATGAGAAGACGGAGGTTTCCTTTAGTGCGAATGTTTCTGCGGAGAGACGGGAACTGATAAAGGACCGACTGTAGGTTAGAGAGGTGAATAGGCATGAGAAGTATCTTGGACTCCCTACAGTCATTGGGAGATCCAAGAAAGCTGTTTTTGCAGCGATAAAGGATAGAGTGTGGAAGAAGGTTCAGGGGTGGAAAGAGAAGTTTCTCTCAAGGCCGGGGAAGGAGGTGCTTATTAAGGCGGTCATCCAAGCTATTCCCACATATCTTATGAGTGTTTTCAAGATACCGGATGGACTGATTGATGAGATTCAGGCGATGATGGCTCGGTTCTGGTGGGGGTCGAAGGAAGGGGAGAGGAAGATACACTGGATGAGTTGGGAGAGGTTATGCAAGCCTAAGGAGAGTGGAGGGATGGGCTTTAGAGATATGAAGGTGTTCAACCAAGCCTTGTTAGCCAAACAGGGATGGAGATTGGCAGTGCATGGTGAGTCTTTGGCAGCCCGGATTTTGAAGGCAAAATACTACAGGTCCTCTTCTGTCTTGCATGCAAGGATGGGAGGTAGTCCCAGCTACACATGGAGGAGCATATGGGGGGCGCTGCAGCTGGTCAAGGAAGGTATGAGATGGAGAGTGGGCGATGGGAAGGACATTCACATTTACAAGGATAGGTGGATCCCTCATTTGGGTGGCACGGTACATAGGTACTTGGTGAGTGGCCCGAAGGAGTACAACTGGGTGAGTGATTTGATTTGTCCGGTGACGAAAAATGGAGGAGGGAGGCGGTGGAGGAGTGCTTTCCCAGTCACCTTGTGAGGGCTGTCCTAAACATTCCACTTCCACGGTGGCGTGTGGAGGATAGTCTTTTTTGGGACAAGGAAAGCAATGGGATTTTTTCGGTCAGGAGTGCTTACCAGCTCTTAAGGGCGGGGGAGGAACTGTGGGAAGGGGAGCAAGGGGAGAGATGGAGAAGGCTGTGGAAGGAAAGATGGCCACCGAAATTAAAACATTTCATCTGGAGAGCTTTGCGTAATATCCTGTTGGGTTTTGGAGGAGGCAGAGAAGCATCGGAAACAAATTTTTTCTCCCCAAACCCGGAACAAAAGGAATCGCGTCGACATCTATATGATAGGAAATAAGGTTTGTGAATCATACCTTGTCCCGAGGCTTGCTCGTCGACAATGCCACGCGCCTTGCGCGGTCTTCACCTCCGGTCTTGGACGGTGTCTGAGCAGCTCCTGGTCGCACCGGGACTGAAGACTCCTCCTCCTACCGGACTGTCGGATGACAGTTGTCCTCCTGAGCGGCAGTGACCTCCCGCCTCTGAAGTATTCCACACGGACCACCCGGAACTCCACTCTCCTTGTCCCACAAGGAAGTGGAAGGAGTCACACCCTCCTGTTGACGTACTAGTCGCCAACACACTCTCCTGTTGTCGACTGCAACTGCAGTTGTCCTTCCCTTGCTGCACCTCCCTTTGCGGGAAGCACTTTCTTGGGCTCTCTCTCGGTTACCAAAACCAGAGAGAACGTCAACTTTGCAGAGCAATCAACTTGCACTGAGTTGTACTCTGAGAAGCCCCCAATACCCCTATATATATAGGCGGGTCATGGGACAGGGTTTTCTGTGCCCGACAATACGGGACTAAAGCAGGAGTAGAAGGGTTCGGGATTTTCCACAAAAAGCAACTGTCTCGCAACCTGAACCGATCGGTTCACAAGTGAACCGGTCGGTTGGGGACCTGAACCGATCATTTGGGACCCTTGAACCGATCGGTTCACTCATGAACCAGTCGGTTGGGGTTCCAGGTTGGTTCCCGATTGACTTTCCTTGTTTCTTTCCCAATTGGTATCGAATACCAATATTATTCCCAATCGAATTGGGCAATTGAAACGAAAGGAAAATTCTCACCAATCCTACTTTCCCAAGTTGCTCGATTGCACCAGTTCAACCGATCAGTTCAACACTTGAACCGATCATTTCACCCTGTGCATGAGCCGACCGGTTCAACAATTGAACCGACCGGTTCAACAACCTCATCCGACCGGTTCATCACATGAACCGATCGGTTGGGAGTGCAGATTGTGCAGAATCAGTCAAATGCGATTTCAATCAATCCGATACTCCAATCAATGCGTCCAACACCTTGAACCATATGATATTGAGCTATCGATTAATTGAGTGTTTAATTGAACTACTAAACTCCTTTAGTAATCAATCTAAACATTGCTTGTGGACAAAACTCCTCTTCCAGGTTGAATCCTATGTGTGTGACCCTGCAGGTCCATTTCACGTTGGCAGTGAAAGTCCATAACACTTATGACTTCACAAGCAATGAGCGGTGCCTAGTCACACATCATTGCTACCCAAGTGAAAGTAGAAAGTTGGAGAACAACTTTCATCCTACAATCCGTGAATGGTGTTACAGTGAATGTATAATTCCTTTATCACTGATATCCAGAATGAACTGGAGGCATGGAACAGTCATCCTGTCAATGTTCATTCATTTCCTTGATCTCAGAGTAGACCGAGTGAGATGTGTATGACATCAATATCACATATTGATTCACACGTGCATGTGCATGCCTTTCTCAATCCTACTCATCAAGTGGCCAAGGATATCAAACTCCCTTAGGAGGGACAAATCCCATATCTATCACTCGCCCCTCAAAAGCCCCATGTGTCAAAGCCACCCAATCATCACCTTTATAACAACCCATGTTTCAGGATTGCGTTTGAAGATGTCAAAGTGTACCCAATGACATGTGTTGAGTGCAGTGATTTCATGTCTAAGAATCACACTCACCACCATCACTGTGAGAGCTGACTGTGACTACCAAGTCATTGTTCCATGTGTCACTCTCACAGTGGGTCTGTCCGGTACCTTGTTCTCTAACAAGTACCTATGTGCTTGGTTTGATATCACCATATCATGACTAATGAGATTCTGTCATCAACCAACACACAATCTAGTCTTTAGTGTTATTGATGTCTACGGTTATTTCCACAATAACAACTGACTAGGGACTATACAAGAATGTATACTCTTAACATCTGTATGATCTCATTGTTTAGGTCCTTAACCTAAAAGCATACGTCATTGAGTAAAACAATCTTTAGACATCTATCATGTTACACCATCATCTCAGAAACAGTTTAAACATATAGATTGGAAATTGCCTTTATTATTATTCAAATCAATTACAAAGTATCCCATTACAATCATCATATGACTTGCTCTATGGGCATACATACCAACAGACTCCCACTTGCACTTAGAGCCAGTCACCAAGGAAACGCAGTCCTTGTGACCTAGCATGACCATCATGCTTCTGCTGAGAAAGGGCCTTAGTCAGTGGATCAGCTATGTTGTCTTCATTTGGTACTTTGCAAATCTTCACATCTCCTCGCTGTACGATCTCTCGTATGAGATGGAAGCGCCGTAGTATGTGCTTGGACCGCTGATGTGATCTGGGCTCCTTAGCTTGTGCAATAGCTCCATTATTGTCACAATAAAGCTCAATTGCATCACAACTACTGGGAACTACACCAAGTTCAGAAATGAACTTCCTGATCCACACAGCCTCCTTTGCTGCATGCGAAGCAGCAATATACTCGGCCTCTGTAGTAGAATCGGCAACTGTTTCTTGCTTGGAACTCTTCCAGCTCACAGCTCCATTATTAAGGCAAAACACAAATCCTGACTGCGATCTGTAATCATCTTTATCGGTTTGGAAGCTTGCATCGGTGTAACCCTTTACAACCAGCTCTTCCTCGCCGCCGTACACAAGAAACTGATCCTTAGTCCTTCGCAAGTACTTGAGGATGTTCTTCACGGCTGTCCAGTGAGCATCCCCGGGATCTGACTGGTACCTGCTCGTCATGCTGAGAGCATACGAGACATCTGGGCATGTGCACAACATAGCGTACATGATGGATCCGATGGCTAATGCATATGGGATCCCATTCATACGCTCCCTCTCTTCACAAGATTGGGGACATTGAGCTCTAGAGACGGTAACTCCATGTAGCATAGGGACGTTGCCTCTCTTTGAGTTCTCCATGCTGAACCGCTTCAACACCTTGTCAATGTACGTGCTCTGACTTAGTCCGAGAAGCCTTCTAGATCTATCTCTATAGATCTTAATTCCTAGAATATAGAATTCTTCTCCTAAGTCCTTCATTGAGAAAGTTTTCCCAAGCCAAGTCTTTACCTTCTCTAAGGCTAAGACATCATTCCCCATCAAAAGTATGTCATCCACATACAATATGAGGAATGTGGTCGAGCTCCCACTAACCTTCTTGTACACACAAGGTTCATCTTCATTTTGAATAAAGCCAAACACTTTGACTTCTTCATCAAATCGAAGATTCCAACTCCGAGATGCTTGTTTCAATCCATAGATTGACCTTTGCAACTTACAGACTTTCTTGGCATTCTTTGGATCTACAAAACCTTCAGGCTGTGTCATGTACACATCCTCATGAATATTCCCGTTAAGGAATGCGGTTTTAACATCCATCTGCCAAATCTCATAGTCATAGTAGGCTGCAATAGCAAGCATGATCCTGATGGACTTAATCATGGCAACTGGAGAAAAGGTTTCATCATAATCCACACCTTGAATTTGTCAAAAACCCTTTGCAACCAATCTGCCTTTATAAGTTTGCACATTGCCATCCATGTCGGTCTTTTTCTTGAAGACCCACTTGCACCCTATGGGTTTTACCCCTTCGGGTGGTTCCACCAAAGTCCATACTTTGTTGGAGTACATGGATTCCATCTCGGATCTCATGGCTTCAAGCCATTTCTCAGAATCTGGTCCCTCCATAGCCTCTACGTAGGTAGTTGGATCATCATCTATGATCAACTCTCCACCTTCCTGAGTTACAAGGTATCCAAACCTCTCAGGCTCAAGGTGAGTCCTACTAGATCTACGAGGTCCTTGTGTTACCTGAGGAGACTGAGATTCCACAACACCTTGCGAATCTCTATTTTCCTCTTGTACATCTACCGACTCAATGTTTTCTTGTTGGGCTTGAACCTCTTCAAGCTCTACTTTCCTCCCACTGTTTCCTTTGGAAATAAATTCCCTCTCTAGGAATACAGCATCCCTGGCAACAAACACTTTGTTGTCAATAGGGTGGTATAAGTAATATCCCCTCGTTTCCTTGGGGTATCCAACAAAATAACACTTATCGGATTTGGGTCCAAGCTTATCAGGAAACATTTTCCTAACGTAAGCCTCACAACCCCAAATCTTCATAAAAGACAAAACGGGACGCTTCCCATACCATATCTCATATGGTGTCTTTTGAACCGATTTAGATGGAACACGGTTAAGTGTAAACGCGGCGGTTTCAAGAGCATGACCCCAGAAGGAAATCGGAAGATCAGCTAAACTCATCATTGATCGCACCATATCTAACAATGTGTGATTCCTTCTTTCAGACACACCATTATGTTGTGGTGTTCCAGGCGGAGTCCATTGTGATACAATACCACGGGCTCGCAGAAGGTCCTCAAACTCCTGGCTCAAGTATTCTCCACCTCGATTAGAACGAAGTGCCTTAATACCTTTACCAAGTTGGTTCTGTACTTCATTCATGAACTCCTTGAACCTTTCAAGGGTTTTTGACTTATGGTGCATCAGGTACACATAGCCATACCTACTGAAATCATCAGTGAAGGTAATGAAGTATTGATACCCATTTCTGGCATTAGTTCTAAAAGGCCCACATACATCAGTATGTATGAGTCCTAATAGATCACTAGCTCTCTCACCTTTACCTGAAAAGGGAGTCTTGGTCATCTTGCCCAACAAACAAGATTCACATGTCTCTATTGATTCATAATCAAAAGAGTCTAGATAACCATCTTTATGGAGTCTAGAAATGCACTTCTCATTTATGTGCCCTAGACGACAATGCCAGAGATATGTTTTGTTTGAGTCGTTGAGTTTTTGCTTTTTGGTGTTTACGTTGTATACACTTGTCTCCAAGTCTATCAAGTATAGACCATAAGACATAGGGGCACTGCAATAAAAGATCCCATCTTTAGAAATGGAACACTTTCCATTCTTAATAAGAAATTCAAATCCATCTTTGTCCAAACAAGAGACGGAAATGATATTCCTATTTATGGAAGGTACATAATAGCAGTTCTTCAACTCTATTATTAGCCCACTAGGTAGAGTTAACTCATAGGTTCCTACGGCACTGGCGGCAACTCTTGCCCCATTAGCAACACGTAGTTCAACCTCGCCTTTCCCCAAAGGCCTACTTCTCTTAAGATCCTTCACATTTGAACAAATGTGAGATCCGCATCCGGTATCAAGTACCCATGACGAAGAAGTAGTAAAGTTAATCTCTATCACGTATACACCAGAAGTAGAGATCTCTATCTTCGACTTCCTCTTCCATTGTTCCTTCCATCCTCTCCATGTAGAAGAAATTGGTTTGGCGAGAGAACACTTCTCTCCCTTACCTTCTTTCTTCTTCACCAACGCATTAAGCATACATAGAGTGGATTCTAAGGCTCCTGGTATATCTGGATTGTGCAGAACCCTTCTTACAATCCTCAACCAGTTATGGAATTTATTCTCAATTAATTTGCCCATTTTAAAAGATGATTCTTTTGCCATTCTACAAGAGAAAATTTGCATTTGTCAAAACCTTTTTTATTTGATTTGAATAAAATTTGACGATAGTTAATTAGGCCTTTAATTAATTACCGCTCCCACTATTTTGACTCAAATTGATAGCCCTCACCATCAATTCGGAAGATTGCAGCGTACAATCTTCTAGTGGGTCAAGATCCTGAAATCCTCTGAGCCATGGACCACCTAGGGATGTCACCCACAACTCACATCTCTCAGGTAGGCAACTCTTGCCAATTGCATCATATGCAACTCTTGAAAGATGTCATATGCAACTCCTTGCAATGATCATCTCAATGCCTCAAGGTACTAGATCCCATCTAGATCACCTTGTTAAGTTCGACCCAAAGCCAACACGATGAACATGCACCCTGCTAGGGCAGACCCACACATTCATCCTTCACGCTTCCACGAGATAGACGGTGCACCACCCTAGGGCGTGCCCACACTTGGTCGATCAAGCTTTTCAGGTGTGTCACATTTGGAAGGCATCTAAAACTTAATATTTAATGAGGGATTTGGTTTTTATATACGTATACATATCCAATCACCACAATATATAGTACGTATCATATACATGCTATATCCCACAGAAAACATGCATAAACGATAAAAAGCAATGATTATGGCCATCCTATTTGTGATTCCTCGAGCCAAAAGGAATCACGGTCATCTAGGTCTACATCACATGCAACCTGTACAAGATGAAATCTGTGCCTGCCTTTCTGGGTTTGATCAGCTCATCTCCATGACTGATTGGATCGCCATCAGGTTGGTTGCTCGGGTGCCACTAGCCGATCGACTGGCGCCTCCAGCCAATCGGTTCACCGGTCATCGTGCATCTCCTCAGGTCGCCACCCGCTCATCTCGTTCCTCGAACCGGCCGCCTAGATCACCAACTGATTGGTTCACTCCTTGAACCGATTGTCTTCAGGTTGTCCTCCGTTCTTTGACATAACAAGAAATAAAATCTATCCTATTTACATTTGAATTGTGAAACCCCGAGTTACATTCGGGGGGAGCAAAGGTAGAAAAAGAATTCTCTAATTATTTCGAGTTACATTAGGAATATGAGAAAGGGAATCGGTGCGCAGACCGAGATGCAAGCAACCACACAAACAACCACACACAGATATAGGGGTTTATAGGCCATAATCATGCTACACATCCACCACAAAACTCGTTTAAGGGCGACGCGTATCGAGTGCATTAATATTACATATCATATATGTATATAAGGGATTTGTGGATTGGACATGTATAAAGCCGATATTATTCGCATCGCATGCAATAAATAAAGGCGACAAACCAAAATCGATCACATCGATAATCCTAAAATATAGAGAGGTCAACCTGGCTCTGATACCACTGTTGGGTTTTAGAGGAGGCAGAGAAGCAGCGGAAACAAAATTTTTCTCCCCAAACCCGGAACAAAAGGAATCGCGTCGACATCTATATGATAGGAAATAAGGTTTGTGAATCATACCTTGTCCCGAGGCTTGCTCGGCGGCAATGCCACGCGCCTTGCGCGGTCTTCACCTCCGGTCTTGGACGGTGTCTGAGCAGCTCCTGGTCGCACCGGGACTGAAGACTCCTCCTCCTACCGGACTGTCGGATGACAGTTGTCCTCCTGAGCGGCAGTGACCTCCCGCCTCCGAAGTAGTCCACACGGACCACCCGGAACTCCACTCTCCTTGTCCCACAAGGAAGTGGAAGGAGTCGCACACTCCTTTTGACGTACTAGTCGCCAACACACTCTCCTGCTGTCGACAGCAACTGCAGTTGTCCTTCCCTTGCTGCACCTCCCTTTGCGGGAAGCACTTTCTCGGGCTCTCTCTCGGTTACCAAAACCAGAGAGAACAACAACTTTGCAGAGCAATCAACTTGCACTGAGTTGTACTCTGAGAAGCCCCCAATACCCCTATATATATAGGCGGGTCATGGGACAGGGTTCTCTGTGCCCGGCAATACGGGACTAAAGCAGGAGTAGAAGGGTTCGGGATTTTCCACAAAAAGCAACTGTCTCGCAACCTGAACCGATCGGTTCACAAGTGAACCGGTTGGTTGGGGACCTGAACCGATCGGTTCACCACTGAACCGATCGTTTGGGACCCTTGAACCGATCGGTTCACTCATGAACCGGTCAGTTGGGGTTCCAGGTTGGTTCCCGATTGACTTTCCTTGTTTCTTTCCCAATTGGTATCGAATACCAATATTATTCCCAATCGAATTGGGCAATTGAAACGAACGGAAAATTCTCACCAATCCTACTTTCCCAAGTTGCTCGATTACACCAGTTCAACCGATCAGTTCAACACTTGAACCGATCATTTCACCCTGTGCATGAGCCGACCAGTTCAACAATTGAACCGACCGGTTCAGCAACCTCAGCCGACCGGTTCATCACATGAACCGATCGGTTGGGAGTGCAGATTGTGCAGAATCAGTCAAATGCGATTTCAATCAATCCGATACTCCAATCAATGCGTCCAACACCTTGAACCATATGATATTGAGCTATCGATTAATTGAGTGTTTAATTGAACTACTAAACTCCTTTAGTAATCAATCTAAACATTGCTTGTGGACAAAACTCCTCTTCCAGGTTGAATCCTATGTGTGTGACCCTGCAGGTCCATTTCACGTTGGCAGTGAAAGTCCATAACACTTATGACTTCACAAGCAATGAGTGGTGCCTAGTCATACATCATTGCTACCCAAGTGAAAGTAGAAAGTTGGAGAACAACTTTCATCCTACAATCCGTGAATAGTGTTACAGTGAATGTATAATTCCTTTATCACTGATATCCAGAATGAACTCGAGGCATGGAACAGTCATCCTGTCAATGTTCATTCATTTCCTTGATCTCAGAGTAGACCGAGTGAGATGTGTATGACATCAATATCACATATTGATTCACACATGCATGCGCATGCCTTTCTCAATCCTACTCATCAAGTGGCCAAGGATATCAAACTCCCTTAGGAGGGACAAATCCCATATCTATCACTCGCCCCTCAAAAGCCCCATGTGTCAAAGCCACCCAATCATCACCTTTATAACAACCCATGTTTCAGGATTGCGTTTGACGATGTCAAAGTGTACCCAACGACATGTGTTGAGTGCAGTGATTTCAGGTCTAAGAATCACACTCACCACCATCACTGTGAGAGCTGACTGTGACTACCAAGTCATGGTTCCATGTGTCACTCTCACGGTGGGTCTGTCCGGTACCTTGTTCTCTAACAAGTACCTATGTGCTTGGTTTGATATCACCATATCATGACTAATGAGATTCTGTCATCAACCAACACACAATCTAGTCTTTAGTGTTATTGATGTCTATGGTTATTTCCACAATAACAACCGACTAGGGACTATACAAGAATGTATACTCTTAACATCCGTATGATCTCATCGTTTAGGTCCTTAACCTAAAAGCATACGTCATTGAGTAAAACAATCTTTAGACATCTATCATGTTACACCATCATCTCAGAAACAGTTTAAACATATAGATTGGAAATTGCCTTTATTATTATTCAAATCAATTACAAAGTATCCCATTACAATCATCATATGACTTGCTCTACGGGCATACATACCAACATATCCTTCCTACTAGGACGGAGCTGCAGAAAAAGCAGGTGACTTCGGAGGAGGGCTGCCACCATTGCGGACAGCGTGAGGACTCGACGCATGTTTAACTCCAGTGTGAGATAGCAAGGAGGATCTGGGCTACCGACGAGTTCGATTGGTTGGGACAGATGGACCTTCATGATTTAGGGAGTTTTGTGGACAACCTTCTGGATGAGGAGAATGATAGACGCAAGGAGGAGGGGGCATCGCTTCTATGGGTTATGTGGACAACAAGGAACAAATACATCTTTGACGAGCACCATCCATTCCTCCCGGGCTTAGTAGCGAGCTTCATCAACATTGTTAGGAGATATGCACAGTACCATGCAGCCGTGAGCAGTGTAGTGGTTTCCCCGCCTTCTTCAGATAGTGTAGCTTGGTGCCGCCCTCCACCAGGCTGCGTTAAGATCAACATGGATGCCTCCATCTCTCTGGCAGGTGACGGTGGTTGTGGTGCAACTATACAGGATGATCGCGGACGTCTATTGTGGACTTCCCAGTGTCGTTTAGAACAGCCATACTCGGTGCTTAGTGCGGAGGGTGTGGCTGTCCTGAAAGGCATGCAACTCATGCTTGGGAAGGGGTTTACGAACGTCATCGTCGAGCCAGATTGCCTTACTCTGGTAGAGGCCGTGAAGAAGGGATATGGTGGACGTGGTTATGAGCACTTTATCGTCAAGGACATCTCCAAGCTCTCTTCTCTTTTTTTGTCTTTCAATTTCTGTTTTGTTAGGAGGCAAGGTAATAGGGTAGCTCATGCCTTGGCCTCACCCGCTTGTCATTTTGTTCACCCCATCTCTCGTGGAGAGGGGTTTGAGGATCAGATCTGTGCACTTGTTGTAAATGATTTGATCACTTAATAAAATGGCAGGCGCCCTTTATCAAAAAAAAATGTTGTGTAGCTTTCTTGGTTGCTACTCTGTTCGATTCTTGTTGTAGTCCCAGGGCTTTGGGTCTTGGGTGAATATGTGTTTCGGTTGCAACACATCCTTTGATGAATGATCGACACACACACACACACACCCATGAGTGGTGGTCGCTATACTTGATGTTGTGGTCACAATAATGTGTTAGCCACCTATGGCCTCTACAAGTGTGATATGTTGGTCGTTACATGTGTTACATTGTGTCTTGGTCAGAACATAATGTTGTGGATGTTGGATGACTATGAACCTAACCCTAATGTGTTCCAAGAAAATGGGAGATTATATGTCTCGTGTTTAATGATCATTGTTGAGTTGGAAACCCTAATTGTCTTTAAGAGAAACCCTAATACTAATTTTAGGGTATACTATACTTGTTGAGCTTGCTTGGATGAAATGTATATGATTATGTTTTCTCTACCCTACTTGTGCAAATCTAACCTTGCAAGTTGAAGAAAATGCCATAGCTAGTGAATGATATGGTGATACTTATATGACCCATGGTGATGGCTATGAGCCTTTATGAGGCATGTTTAGATATTGATGTGATGCATGAATTATGTGATTGGGTCTTATGACCTGGCAGAGGATTAATTCCTAGTGTGTGTTGGTGACCTCCAGTGTTGTGATCAGGGATTGATTTCCCATGGTAGTGTGATTATGGTGATAGCCTTATATAGTAGTGGAATGTTTTGATGGCCTTGGAAAGATAGTGCTATCAAGTGATGATGTGACAAATTTATACATTAAATGTTTTATATCTTCTATATTTGTAGTATCCCCTTATCTTTGTAGAGTTTGTTTAACGTTTATATGTTGTAACTTAATTGATGCTAAAAGATACTCAATTGGATTAACTTATCAAGTGAAACCCTAATCATGTAGTTGCCATGTGCCATATATCTATTCTAGTATAAGAACTTGTTGGATGGTGAAAGGGGTTCTCCTATGGGAAATTCAGATCACATATTTTTTAATATGCAGCAGTGCAAGTCGAGTATCTCCTTGTTTCCACAATTTCAGGTTGTGGATGGTGGTTGTGGTCATTCCTCAGTGTTTGTGGTATGTTATATTCTCAATTTTGATAAAATTGAATATAAATCATGTTTTAATAAATAACCTTCCACAATAGTATTATTGTTGGAATAATAATTTTGATCGCCTTTTGTGGCTTGGGTGCTTGTAGCACAAGTTTTAGAAAATAGAAGGATTTCATACATGAATAAATAATCATGGCTTTTTTTAGGATAAATGAAATAATTATCAAGGTTCCAAAAGAAAATAAAATAGATGGTGTTTTAGGATTATTAAAGGAATAATTATCTTGCCAAGAGGGAAAAACCATATTTAAAGAATCAAACATTAATATTTTGATATGACTTTTTCTATATTTAGATTTAATATTGGGATGGAAGAAAATTCTAGAAATTGGAAATTCCATGAGATGATTTTGTATATAAAACTTATTCCCATAATTTCCAAGGAAAGCAAGTATAAGAGGGAAAAGGTATTTATTGGTTTTTCTATGAACAATTGGCAAGTATCATCGTAAGCTAAGGAAAAAAAGAGAAAGAGGAAATATGTATCCTTTCCTAGTCAATGATTGAGTGGTTGGATAAAATAAAAATAAAAGATGCATTTTTATGGATATATATTGTTGAGACACCTTCCATACCTAATAACTCTAACCCGTGACTTCCTCTCACCCGTGGTGATATGAGAAGGAAAGTTGTACTTTCCATAAGACCTTCCCCTTGCCTTGTGGGGAGAACACCCAGGCTTACCTCCTTACCTCTCTCTCCCTCTATATTGGGTCTAAATCTTCTGTACCCAACCTTTGTGCCCATCTCTATACCCAAATATCTCATTCATAGACTTGTGAGCCCCACAGCAGAGTGTGCGGTCCGGATGTGCTGGGCACATTGTCCCAGGCACTGAAGATTTTAACCCCTATCTATTGATCTCCTTGTAACCCTAAACATCTAGCTAGCATATATAAAAGGATAATGGGAATCCTCACTTCCTGGCAAGAATGTAACTTTGAATCTCTAAGACTCATGGGGATCCTTACCAGAAGCCCTTAACTTCCATGCATTCTTGACATCAATCAAGACCTTGAAATATGGTTGGAAGGATGATGATGCCAAGTACAGTAGATCTTAATCTATGAGAGTCTAGTCTTACTGCTAGACTCGAACCATGGTAGTCCAACCTTGGGGTTTTATGCTAACGAATATTGTTGGAAAGGGGGACCCGATTGCCATTGGCCTACTCTATGACGGCGCCCTCTACTTCCGTCCGAAGTCTCGTAGATGAAGGAACTGAACATCTAGCGGGCATCCAAGGATTCTCAGCCGAACCTGCCCAGCCGGACTACCTTCCTAGTTAAGCCAAAGATAGAAGGACAGTGCTCCACTCCGTTGGTTGCGGTAGGAAGATTAATCCTATTGGATTGTGTCATCACCCGCGCTAAGGTGGGTGCCGAATCTGCACTGACAGCAGTGCTAGAAACAATGGCACCGACGACTAGTGTTGAGGGTGCAGCGATGTAAAGGAAGGTCATAGCGAAGAAAGGGACCAGGGGTTGGAGAATCTAGAGGATGGAGATGATGCGATGGCACCAGAGAGGCAGAACGCCCTCTCGTCGGCAGTGTCAAGAACTGCTTAGGGTCGCCTCTCACACGAGAATGAGAACGAGGAGGAAAGGCTCTAACCTGGCTGGGCTAGAGGAGAAAAAGCCTTGGAATGGCCAGTACAAGCTCATCCAAGCATGAACCAAATCACTTATCCAGTGAGGCAGCATGTTGGAGGCTAGCCGACCAATAGGGAGTCACCACATCACCCCTATTTAAGGTATAATGTGTTTTTATTTTAAAATTCATAGGAAATGCTAGGGTTATTAAAATATAGCAAAATTATATATCAAAATGATCTAGAGAACGTGAGGAACAAGAATAAAATATATACATGAGCTAATTCTCATTGAAATTTTAAAAATAGTGCAATATTCAATAAAGTGATTATTAATTTATAAAAACCATAGTCTTGGTGATTATGATTCTTAAATCAGTAAATCTTATTAATTTGGGATGTTATCTAATAATGTGGAACATATTGATGATTTAACAAGTTCATGATCATAATGACATAAAATTAGCATGTCTAACGTGAGTATCCATGCATATGATGAGCTAGTATTATAGACTTTAACTTGACATTTTATTATTGATGTTAATATGATATAAGTGTTCATGATGCAATATTGTGGTAGATTTAATGATCATGGGTACACATAATATGTATTAGGGTTCATTAATTCAATAGATCAATCAACATGGGAATTGGCAGTATCAAACATAACCCTCATGCTAACTTGACACTAAAGGAACCCTAAAACCCTAGCTTAGGATCGAATAGGGTTTAATTGTGATCAAATTGGTGATACTTTAGAATTTCACATAATCTGTAGAAAATATGAGGAAATTATTTGGGCATTTTTTAAAGACGTAGGTATCTAGAAGGGATCACGAACGGGGAATGGAAAATTTTTCCTCCACATTGCTAGTCATCTTATGAGTACTCACGGACCCATAGCCTGGCCAAAGTCAGAAGATTTTACTTGAAATAAAATACCTTTAGGGTTTCTTTTCATCTCTTTTGTCCACATCCCATCCTCTTGCTTAATAAATCCTAAAAGAAACTTCTCTCCTCATCTCAAGTTAGGATTTTTCAGAAGAAGTAGGATTAAGGCATCCTCCGCCAATTAATGTACATATAATGTGGAAATAATAATGTATGTAATGTGGAATAATAATGTACATGCAGAAATAATGATAAAGTAAAGAGAAGAAAATTGTTTTATGGGTTTTCCTTGTGTGGGTAACCCTATATGGAACTAGGGTTAGTTAGGAAAATCACTAGTGGGTCAAGAGACATAAAAACCCTAAGAGATAGGTTGCAGTCTCTCTAAACTGAACCCAAACCCTAATCCTAGGAAATGAGAAGTAGAATGGGTATAATGGAAACCCTACCCAGATGAATTGTAATTAAAGTAAGATTAATGATAATTAAGGGGAAATGTAATTAAGTCTACATGAAATAGATTTCCATATATGAATATGGAGAAATGTATGCATGATGCGTTTGAGAAAAAAGAGAAATTTTAATATACATGAGAGACATAAAAGACCAATGGCTATAGATGAAAAATGGAAATATGAATATAACTTGCTCATTGTCTTACTTCTATATCTGGAAGTTTAGTCATTCTGAAAATGATTGTGAACCAAGCTCGGATGGGAAGGCCAATGGAATACCAAGCCTGGATGGGATGGTATATGAAGTGCCAAGTCTGGTTGGCAAGGACAATGGAATACCAAGCCTGGATAGGAAGGTATATGAAGCATCAAGCCTAGATGGGAAGACTGAAAGAATATCAACTCCAGACGGGAAGGTATGAAAGTCCATTGGGACTAGAACCCCAAGAGAGGGTATCCCACAGATTGAGCAAACAAGGATTGAGAAGTTATAATAATAATAATAATAAAGATGGAAATATGAAACCTTTAGGGCTAGTGTGTCTACTGGGGTAGGTCAACCCAAAAGTGGGAATATGACCTATGAGGGGAGGCAAAACCTTAGACCTTGGGGTCAGGTTGTGGCTAGAGAAGCCTAACTTCCTCCTATGAGTCATGAAGGCACCCTAGGTTAGGACCTTCCCTATAAAGGTAAGATGACTAAACCAATTTAAAGATTGAGGTAACCATGAATCTCACCTAATATAAAGGATGAAAGCACATATATTGAGTATGATTCATTAAACTCAAGTATGCCATCTCTGAGGAACATGAGGAAAAGTTACTATGGAAGTGGTTGACCATCTGAGACCAAACCCGGAAAAGAAATGTTGACTTGAAATTTTGTCATGAGTCCAATGAGGGGAAATAAAGTGAATAATGAGCATTATAAGAGATGGAGGAATCCATTTTAAAGAATTACATACTAAGATAATGTGCTAATGATGAGTCCTTAGGAAGGATAGAGCCTGAAGTCAATCCTAAGGTCATGTAACGAGTATTAAAGGTACATGTACTGATGGGATTAGGAGTTGATTATTCCCTAATACACAAGACCATCTGGTTAGGAGATAACAACTACATTTGCCCCAGGCTCATGTCTCAGGAGATTGGCCGCCTTCATGATGTTCATGTGGCCAATGGGTGAATGTGAGAGGCACTCCCTAGATGAATAAGGATGAGATCACTCCATTAAATATCTATATCCCTAGAGAACCTAACGAAGTGTCTTAGGCTCACAATACCTTAGGTATAAATGTAAAAGATACAACAAAGTCATGTAGTAATGAAATCATAAGAGGAGTTGTTTACATACTCAAAGGTGAAAAATATATTTGATTTCATGTGATATAAGAATAATGCAAATTTAAAAAAAAAGGTACATATGGTTTAGAGTCATGATGAGAATGGTTCAACTTAAAATTGAGATATGAGAATGAATATCCTATGTTGAAAGTTTAATAGCATGACCTAGGATTTGAGGTGTCACCAAACCCTTATTTGAAAATAATGAATAATAGGTTGGAAACCTAGGTGAAATGGAAAATTTCCAAGTTAAATTAAAATTTCAAAATGAACAAGTAATCACTAAGATGGCAACATGTAGATACTATGGGTGTGGATATACCTTGAATTGAATTCATGTACCAATATTCATAATAACATGAGGAAATTTGTGTATCAATAAAAGATATTAATGTTACCTAAGTAGGATTTCTAACTCTAAGGTTGGACATTGAGATGAATTATCATTCACCTTAAGTTGACTAGGTTTGAATTTTGGGGATCAAATTCCTTTGAAGGAGGGGTGAATGTTATATTCTCAATAATGATAGAATTGAATATACAACATGTTTAATAAATAACCTTTCACAATGGTAATTTTGGTAGAATAATAATTTTGATCACCTTTTGTGGCGTGGGTGCTTGTAGCACAAGTTTAAAAAAAAATAAGAATTTCATACATGAATAAATAATCATGGATTTTGTTATGATAAATGAAATTATTGTCAAGGTTATAAAAAAATACATGGTGTTTTGGGATGATCAAAGGAATAATTATCTTGCCAAGAGGGAAACACCATGTTCAAAGTATTAAACATAAATATTTTGATATGACTTTTTGTTTATTTAGAAATAATGATGGGATGGAAGAAAATTCTAGAAATTGGATATTCCATGAGATGATTTTGTATATAAGACATATTCCCATAATTTCCAAGTAAAGAAACTATAAGAGGGGAAATGTATTTATTAGTTTATCTACGGACAATTGGCAAGTATCATCGTAAGATAAGGAAAAAAAAGAGAAAGAGGGAATATTTATCCTTTCCTAGTCAATGGTTGATTGGTGGGATAGAAGGAGAAAAAAAATTCCTTTTATGGATATATATTGTTGAGACACCTTCCATACCTAACGACTCTAACTCGCGACTCCCTCTCACCCGTGGGGATATGTGAAGAAAAGTTGTACTTTCCATAAGATCTTCCCCTTGCCTTGTAGGGAGCAGACCCAGGCTTGTCGTGTTACCTCTGTCTCCCTCTCTATTGGTCTCCCTGTAACCCGAAACATCTAGATAGCATAAATAAAAGGACCATGGGAGTCCTTGCTTATTGGCAAGAATGGAACTCTGAATCTCTGAAGACTCTCGAGGATACTTATAGGAAGCCCCTGACTACCACGCTTTCCTAGCCCTCCATGCAATTGAGACCTTGAAACATGGTTGCAAGGTTGATGACGCCATGTACAATAGATCCTGCCCTGTGAGAGTCTAGACTTACTACTAGACCAAAACCCTTGTAGTCCAACCATGGGGATGAATGATGATAAATATTGTTGGATAGGGGGATCTAATCACTATTGTCCTTCTCTATGACAATGCCCTCTACTGCCGTCCGGAGTCTCGTAGATAAAGGAATCGAACATCTATCAGGCATATGAGGATTCTCAGCCAAACCTACCATGTCGGCCTACCTTCCTAGTTAAGTCGAAGGAATAAGGACGGAGCTCCACTCTGTTGTCTATGGGAGGAATATTAAGCCTATTGGACGACTCCATCGTCCGTGCTAAGGTGGGTGCCAGAGCTGCATTGACGTCAACGCTAGAAATAGTGGCACCAACGACCAGTGTTTAGGGTGCAGTGGTGCAAAGGAAGATCATAGTTGAGGAAGGGACCACGAAGTCAGAGAATTTGGAGGATAGAGATGATGTGATGGGTAGTAGAGAGGCAAAATTCCCTCCCGTCAGTAGTGTCGAGAACTGTGTAGGGTCGCCCCTCGTGTGAGAATGAGAATGAAGAGGAACGTCTCTGACCCGACTAGGCTAGAGGAGAAAAATCCTTGCATTAGCCCGTCCAAGCTCATCTAAGCTTGAACTAAATCACTTATCCAGTGAGGCCGTATGTTGGAGGTAGGCTGACCAATAGGGATCTGCCATATCACCCCTATTTAAGGTATATTGTGATTTTCTTGTAAAATTCATAGGAAATGCTAGGGTTATACAAATACCATGAAATTATATATCAAAATAATTGAGAGAACACAAGGAACATGAATAAAATATTTACATGACCTAATTCTCATTGCAATTCTAAAAATAGATAAATATGCATTAAAGTGATCATTAATGTATAAAAACCATAGTCTTGGTGATTATGATTCTTAAATTAGTAAATCTTGTTAATTTGGGATGTTATCTGATAATGTGGAACATAATGATGATTTAACAAGTTCATGATCATAATGATGTAGAATTAGGGTTTCTAATGTGAGTAGCCATGCATATGATTAACTAAGATTAGATACTATAACCTGGCATGTTATTAATGATGTTAATCTGATCTAAGTATTCACGATGCAATATTGTGGTAGATTTAATGATCAAGGGTACACCTAATATGTATTAGGGTTCCTAAGTCAATAGATCAATCAAAATGGGAACTGGGGCTATCAAACATAGCCCTCATGCTAACTTGATACCAAAGGAACCCTAAAACCCTATCTTAGGACCGAATAGGGTTTAATTGTGATCAATATGATTGGTGACACTTTAGAATTTATATCCATGCAGATTATAAATGATGAATGCTTGAATTGCTTGCATTTGTTGATTGGATTGTTTGAATATTATGACATATACATTGCATTATATTCTGCAGGGATCACCATCAAGGTATGTGGTTATGCCTATGCAGAATCAATTTAGTTTCATGTGGCTTTCTCATGTTTCTCCGCATGATTTGCAAATATATGATTGTTGGATGAACTTTACTTCTTTGCAAACTATAAAGTGACTATGAATATCATATTATGGACATGACTAGCTCATTCTAGGCCACCTCTTGATCTATGGAAATGTCATAATCCTAAATAGGAAAAGGCACAAATTGGTACCAGCCTAAATAGGTGGTACATGAGAAGTCACCCTCCTGAAAAGGGGGAGACATGAAGTCATCTTCATGAATAGAGGAAGATTGTGAATACTACAATATGATGCCCTAAGGGGTTATGACAGAGGGTGAAGACACCTTGATTGGATAGTCATGATGAAAATGTTAAATTTAATTTGTTAAACATTAGTTGTTGAATTGTGTTGTTACCATTACTTGTGAATTTTTGTTTCCCCCACATACCAGTATAACTTGTTATACTGACTGACATTTTGTTTTTTAGAATTTTAAATAGTTGATACATGACGTGTATTTTACTACGCGCTAGAACGCAAGTATACGCGTCGAGTAATATAGGCCTTGTGAGGCCCGAGTCGAACTCAGGGATACGTGAATTATTGGAGACTTTTACTAACTAATCACAATCAGCTAGACCGATTAACAAAGTAGGGTTTTGTTGTTCAAATTAAAAAGAAAATAGAAATCAAACAAAGAAAACAATCGATTAAAGGTTAATTTAATCAATTCAAAGAGATATCTTTAGGGTGGCGGTTTCACCGCGGGTCAACATTGTATTAGGTTTCATATAATTCCTCACACTTCTCTCTCTATCCAGGTAATGGCCTGAAATGAGAATTACCCACTGTCGTGGTGTAATCCACTACTTAGGTTTAGGTTGATTCCACCGTCGTAGTAATCATTCCCCTAAACTAAGCACATTAAGAACGGTCCCTCAGTTCCCACCATTAATTTTACAACTCCTTTGTCAAGGGTTTTATTAATTAATGTAGAATTCGTCTCTTTTCAACCGTTAATCCTTCTGTCGAAGTGATTAAGGGAATTAGATTATTATTATTATGGTGATCAAGCATAACAATAGAAATGGAAAAAACGAATCTATACCATGAATTTGAGAGAGAAACTATGAAATATCAATATAAAATCGTCATACAATGTATCCCCGGGCTACTCCCGGTTCTAAAGATTGAGGGTTTTAGCCTCTCATGTTCATATCACACGAATACATGGTAGAAATTGGGGAATTCATAATAAAAACGGGAAATAAATGGGAAAACCCCTGAACGGAGAACAACCGGTGGATCCTTGGCGTAGAGCACGAGCTTCCCCGCCTGTCGGTGGTGGAAATCGTCTTCGGTAGCGTCCGAATCACCTGGGATGAGCTTCTCGGCCTCCGTTCTCCTTTCTCTCCTCCTCGGCACTCGTGCAATCCAAAATGAGATGATCATCTCGTGTGGGCGGCCGTCATTAGGTATAAGTCCCTAATTAGGTCGTCAAATAAGAACAGCCGTCCGATCGAGATCAAAATAGATCCAACGCATATCTGTCGGCATCGATACCATCGACGCGCGGCAAATTTCCTTTCTTTTATTCTGAGCGCCTGTGGTGATCTCGATACCATCGACTGGGGTGTCGATGGTATCGACTCCTGTAGTGTCGGTTTTGTCTCTTAGCGACACTGTAGCTCTCCTTGTGTCGATGGCATCGACTTTCGTCGATGGTATCGACTGCATCCTCGCCAGCAACCTGGAGTGATCTCGATGCCATCGACATGGGTGTCGATGGTATCAACTCTGTATTGCTCTTCTCGGCTGACAACCTGTGGCTTGGTCGATGGTATCGACTTCCGTCGATGGTATCGACGGAAGCAGATACTTGTTTTTCCTGAAATTTCACAACAAGACCAAGTAAATCCACACAATTTATAATAAGATGATAATTAATGCTAGAAATAGTAAAACAAAGGGGATTTGATATAATATGATGGCAAAGACCGAATTAAGTGAATTATGCAATATTATCCATGAAAATGAGTAAATAGGGCACAAAACACATATGAAATAGGTCTATAAATGCGACTCAAAATCATCGCATCAAACTCCCCTAAGCTTAAACATTGCTCGCCCTCGAGCAACTAATCCTTAGAATAGAATTGCAGATGTCAACTAACAATCAACATACCAACCCACATCACACATGACTCCCACTGGACGTTCTCAAACCGGCCTTCCCTAATCAAAGAACAGTAATTACCCTAACGGTGACAATAATCATCAATAAAAGAAATTATCCTTCAAACCGATGAACACTATCACATAAGGCAGTTAACATAATAAAGTTCGCCGATTCAGCCTTGGTGCATCTTGTGATCGCCTACACTACGTTGCTCACCCTAACTACCGTCTACATGGAAGCAATCCTCCTGATAAACATGAGTGAGGAGAAAATCACGGTGGCCTACCAATCCGAGAAACGGGTGGATGGAGTGGGTGGTTCATGGAAGAATTTGGAAGTATTACACAGTTTCAATATGCATATAACAAAATGCCCTAAATGATGCAAATGCACATTGAAAATGTCCTAATGCCTAAAATTGGGTGGAATGATGCATGCACTAACCTTCCACCTCAAAATGAGATAAAAATCTACTTAAGCCACATCATGTACTCAATTTCCTTTTTATGCAAGTGATATCATGTTCCTTTCTCCCTCTTATTCCTTTTCCTTCTAAATTCTCTCTTTTTATTCTTTTTCTCAAAAAAAATTTTCTCAGAATTTTTTCTTTCTTTTAGCCCACATATCCATAATTGCTTAGAGATACATGTGTTAGGCTATTTCTTCATGATTGAAAATCTTTGCATTATTTTGAGGGTATGGAAAATTTTAAATCACTTTTTAGGAAAAATTGAGGTACATGGTGTACTTATGCATGAAAATCATGAAAGTTATGAATGCAACTACATGACATGCACCTAAGGGTAATGTGCATGTATCACTATATATTTTCGTCTTTTATGCAAAGGTATAGAAAATAACAATGCAAATCCTATCTAAATGCTATGCACGCAAAAGAAGTTAAAACTGTACTTTACTTCCAATTCTTGGGTGGATTATGGAAAAATGAGGTGGAATGATCACAAGATTAAGTGACTGAACCTTAGAAGAATATTATGTGTCCCTCCTTACTGACATGTGTAGTAGTTCAAAGGGTTCTTTCTCTTACATCCGATTAAAGTCTCATTACCATTTGATTAGGTTAGGCTCAAACAACCGTTACTATCCACTTTTCATGAGTCAATGGGGGTGTGGGTGTGACATATTGCTTCAAAGTTGACATAATCAATCATTTTCATAGGACAAGTTCCCCAAGGACAACCAAGTTAAGCTATCCAAAAGACACAAAATTTTTAAATTCCCTTAAATTTTCCCATGAAACAGCGAGATGACATTTTTTAAGACATCCACGATTACACTAGATAGATGTGGATCCTAAACAAAAACTAAAATTGCAAAAACAAATAACAAAGCAAAAACTAAAATTGCAAAAACAAATAACAAAGCAAAAACTAAAAACAACAAAAGAAAAGACAAAAGATAGAGTTGTTCCAGCCACCCCCCTAAGCTTGAATTTCACTATGGCCTCATAGTCAAAAACCAACTTAAGGGTGGAACAGTGATACCCTGATCAGTCCTGGGGAGGCGGTGGTGGGTATTGCGGTGTCGTAGGATCCCAAGACGGGTACTCCCCCTGGAAGCTTGGATCATATTGGGTCCTCGGCGGAGGCTGTGGATAGCCTCCAAAGTAGTCTCGACTCCAGTAGTGGTCGAAGAAGGGCTCCTGTTGCGTCTCTATCCGCTGCAACCGGTTGTGCATTTGCTCTTGGTTGGCGAGGATGAGTCGCTCGTTCTCGAACATAGCCCGTTGATTTTCGAGTAGCCGGCTCATAGTCTCGTGAATGCCGGCGTGCATAGCCATGTGCTGCTGCTGAGTCTGCTGGATGTCCTGCATCATGGTATACATCCCTTGCATGGAGTAGGGATCCGCAGCTGGCTGCTCGTGCTGTGGTGATGGCGGCGGGGGCTGAGATGATGAAGATGCACCTGGATGCATCCTAGGATGCTTCCGTGGTGCCACACGTGCTCGAAGAGGTGTGAAAGCCTCCTCTTCCTCCTCGGCCTCGCCTTCCTGGTCTTCACCTCCACCTTCTTCTTCAGAGGACTCGATGGCTATGATTGGCCACCGGAAGTGTTGCTTGCCCTCAATGTTGAAGACGTCGTCCGATAGGGATGCCTCCTGATAAGCTTGGTTGACGTGGCAATGAGCGTACGCCAACCCGTCCCGGAGAAGAATGAGGTTTGAACGGTGCAAGTGCTGCACGTTCACCTTACTCCCCGTAGAAATCGGAGTCATGGACTGAAAGTTCAGCCCCAAGTAGGACACCAACTTGGTGACAAGACCACCAAAGTGGATTGGAGCCCTCCTTGTACTCCTTTTCACCGCCAGGACGCGCTGTAGCCAGAACGCCCCCCAGTTGCACTCTTGACGTTTCAGGAGTGCGTAGAGAAAGAACATGTCACTCTCCTAAAACTTGCTCAAAGCAAGATCGCTTTGAGCGAAGAAAGTCAAGCTTAACATCCTATGCAGGACCCGGACGAACGGGTGCTCAAAATCTGCTACCGTGGCGTTGTGGTAGCTCACGGTCTTCCCTGTCGGCACTGTAACTAGCTCGGCGAAGATTTTGTCGTAGTCAGTGCGGGCGTCGGGGCGTCGATGATCTTTGCGGCCGTGGTTCCAGTTGAAGATGTCGTTGAACTGCTTCAACGTGATGTTGTAATTGTTGTTGAAAAGTCGGAAGGACACCGTTCCCTTGATCCATGTCTGGTCTGATGGTACCACGTCGTTTGGTACGACGCAGATGTCAAGAGACGCCATGAACTCAGCCACCAGTTCCTTGTATGTGGGCCATTCGCTGAAGAACGGTTGCCCATCTGCATGGAACTGCAGCTCGTCGGGGCGTAGGCTTCTGCTGGTGAGTCATGCTTGTCCACGAAGCACATAGGCCAAGTTGGCCTCGAATCCCAACTCTTGGATCATCCCCCGGTCCACATACCGGGTTGGCTCAAACTTTCACTTCATTATCTCCTCGTAGACCTTCCTTGCCTCCATGTTGGCATGAATTATGCGTGGACGAGGGATGGAAGCGGTTGGAGTAGGAACAAACTCCTCGATCTCCATGGGGTGCGCGCTTGATGAAGATGCTCCGGCCACATGCACCATGATTGCGAGAAGATGGGATTAGGAGAAAAGAGCTCGGTGAAGATGGAGAGAAATTCTCCGCTCGATGAAGATCTTCGTTCGATGACGCTTCTCGGCAGTCTTGGAGGGCTCTGGGGAGTGCTCGGCGCAATGCGGGATACTTGCTCTGAAGGTGTTACGTCAAATGATGTTGCAAGTCCCCTTAAATAGGCTTGATCGGCGCCCCTGTTGACCCGTCGATACCATCGACGCGGGTCGATGGTATCGACACGTCTCGCGGGTAGCCGCCTCCCTCGCGAGTATCGACGGCTGAGGTTTGCTGGATCAAGAAACCCAGATTGCTGACGGGTCGATACCACCGACGGAAGTCGATGGTATCGACGCAGCACCCGGATCGCTGACGTGGCTGCTGCGATCGTCGTCGATGTCTCTGTGTGGATCGGTGACATGTCCGTCGATACCATCGACAGAGGTCGATGGTATCGACTTGCTTTTATTGCGACACCGCCGTTTTGTTGCATTCAACCTGTGATGATGTCGATACCATCGACGAGGTTGTCGATGGTATCGAGTTGACTGAGCAAAATTCGTCTGAATATCTCCATAGATCTCGATGGTATCGACTGGGGTGTCGATACCATCGACACTTTTATTGCGACCTGCCTGTGACCATGTCGATACCATCGACTTGGCCGTCGATGGTATCGACGTAGTGCGATTTTTGCTGGTGTCAACCTGAACCCATGTCGATACCATCGACTGGTGTGTCGATGGTATCGAACCTGCCTGTTCCTGCACATTCAACAAACGGATCAAGGTATCATTTTTAAACTAAAATTTAAACGAAATAAAAGCAATCTACGCCTAAAATTAAACTATCCTAATGTACCAATGGTTGGGTTGCCTCCCAACAAGCGCCCTTCTTTAGCGTCTTAGGCTAGACGTCTTCCCTTCTTCTCATTCATGCACAAGTGAAATGAGTTTGACCTCATTCAATTTCCTCTTGTAGTTCTCACCAAAATACAACTTCAAGCGTTTCCCGTTAACCAAGAACATGGCATCTCCATCACGCACGAGAATCGCTCTGTGCGGTCTCACTTCTTCCACCTCGAAGGGTCCACTCCACTGGGATTTCAGCTTCCCGGGATGCAGTTTGAGACGAGAGTTGAACAATAGAACGCTGTCTCCCTTCTTGAAAGTGCGCATCTCAATGTGGCGATCGTGGATCAGCTTTGTGCGCTCCTTATAGATACGAGCATTCTCATATGCCGTCATGCGTAGCTCATCCAATTCATTCAATTCAAACATCCTTTTTCTCCCGGCCTCATCATAGCGCAAGTTCAGCCTTCTTAGCGCCCAATGGGCCTTGTGCTCTAATTCCACCAGAAGGTGGCAAGCCCGGCCATACGCCAGCCTAAAAGGCGTGGTGCCTATAGGTGTTTTGTACGCCGTTCGATAAGACCAAAGCGCGTCCGGTAACAATGCACTCCAATTCTTCCTTGTGGATGCTACGGTCCTTTCTAAAATCTTCTTGATTTCCCTATTTGATACCTCCACTTGTCCTTGCGTCTGTGGATGATATGGGGTGCCAATGTTGTGCTTGACCCCATATTTCTTCAACAGTAAAGCAAATTTCTGATTTCGAAAATGTGTGCCTCCGTCACTTATGATCATTCGAGGAATCCCGAACCTGCAGAAAATGTTCTCTTTGACGAACCTGCACACTACATTCGAATCATTAGTCCTTGTGGGGATTGCCTCCACCCACTTCGACACATAATCTACAGCAAGTAAAATATAAAGGTTTGAATTTGAGGACACAAAGGGTCCCATGAAGTCAATGCCCCATAAGTCAAATACCTCAACTTCCTGAAATACATTCAGGGGCATTTCTTGTCTCCTTGAGATGTTACCTGCGCGCTGGCACGGGTCACACTGCCTAACAAAATCATAGGCATCCCGGAACAAAGTGGGCTAATAAAGGCCGCTCTCCAACACCTTGTCTACTGTCCGTGAGCTAGCATGATGTCCTCCCGTAGGCGACGCATGACAATGGTGGAGAACACTCTCGTACTCCACCTCCGGCACGCACCTGCGAAGAATACCATCCCTGCACTGCTTAAACAAAATTGGGTCATCCCAAAAATAATATCTCAATGAATGGAAGAATTTCTTCTTTTCCTGATAAGACCAATCCTCCGGGATGATCCCGCAAGCCAAATAATTCACAATTTCCGCAAACCATGGTTCTTTAGAATCAATTTTTAAAAGTTGTTCATCGGGAAAGGTCTCAGTAATGGGTATGTGCAAGCCTTGTTCATAAACCCTCTCTAACCTAGACAAGTGGTCAGCCACCACATTTTCAATTCCCGACTTGTCCTTGATCTCAATGTCAAATTCTTGTAGAAGTAAAATCCACCTAATTAGTATAGGCTTCACATCCTTCTTCTCCATCAAATACTTTATTGCAGCGTGATCAGTCCACACAACCACCTTAGAACCCACTAAGTACTGCCGAAATTTTTCAAAGGCGAACACGACGGCAAGTAACTCCTTTTCTGTGGTTGTGTAGTTCAATTGAGCATCATTAAGTGTTTTCGAGGCGTAGAAAATCACAGCATGCTTGTTATCTACCCTTTGCCCCAAAACAGCTCCCACAGCATAATCAGACGCATCACACATCAACTCGAATGGCTTTGTCCAATCCGGCGTTTGAACAACCGGAGTTGAAATCAACTTTTCCTTCAAAACCTCGAATGCGTGAAGACATTTCTCATTGAAATCAAAAACTGCGTCTTTTTTCCAACAATTCCGATAATGGATTTGCAATTTTTGAAAAATCCTCGATAAATCGCCGATAAAACCCGGCGTGTCCTAAAAAGCTTCTCACCCCTTTTACAGAATTTGGTGGGGGTAGCTTAGAAATCACCTCAATTTTTACGGGGTCTACCTCAAGACCCTTGCTAGACACCTTATGTCCTAGCACAATTCCTTCCGTCACCATCATGTGACATTTCTCCCAATTGAGGACCAAGTGTGTGTCCTCGCACCGCTGCAATACCTTGTCTAAGTTATAAAGGCATTCATCAAAAGACACTCCATACACCGAGAAGTCATCCATGAAAACTTCAAGACACCGCTCCACCATGTCAGAGAATATGGCGAGCATGCAGCGTTGAAAAGTCACCGGCGCATTGCATAAACCAAACGGCATACAGCGGTAGGCGAAAGTCCCATAGGGACATGTGAACGTAGACTTCTCTTGATCCAACGGATCAATAGAAATCTAGTTGTACCCCGAATAACCATCTAGAAAACAAAAATGCGACCGACCGGCTAGGCGTTCCAAAATCTGATCAATAAATGGCAATGGAAAATGATCTTTAAGAGTTGCGGCATTCAATCGGCGGTAATCAATGCATACACGCCACCAGGTTACCAATCGGGTGGTGACAAGTTCATTCAAAAGATTTGTAGTGACAGTGATTCCCCCCTTTTTAGGGACTACCTGTGTGGGACTCACCCACGTCGAATCGGATATGGCATAAATGATCCCTGCAGCAAGCAGCTTTATGACTTCCTTCTTGACAACCTCCATCATGCTTGGATTTAGACGTCTTTGAGGCTGTATGACTGACTTGGCTCCCTCCTCGAGCCGTATCTTGTGTTGACAAAGTGTAGGGGAGATCCCCTTGATGTCCGCCACAGACCACCCAAAAGCTCCACGGTGGTTCTTGAGCACTATCAGTAGTTGCTCCTCCTCATCCGCACTCAAGTATGCAGAAACAATCACTGGTAACTTGTCCTCCTCAACTAGAAAGATGTACTTCAGATGCGGGGGCAATGGCTTTAACTCCATATCAGGTGGGCAAATAAGAGATGATTGTAGCGGTGGGGGCAGTGTACCCAAATCTTCATAGTGCCTCGTGTAGAAACATGGAAGCATTTGAAGCATCTTGGCGCACTCCTTGAGTGATGTACTGTGCATCCAATCATAAGTGACATTAAGCAAACACGCCTCCAAAGGTAGTTCCGGATATGCATCACAGACGGAAGTAATAATCACATCATCCTCCCATGAAGGTGGAATGTCCTCATTCTCATCATTTGGAAACCCAACAGCCTTGCATAAAGAGACAACTTTCGTTTGCTCCATAAGGTCCACTACTAAGGTCCCATTATCTATCCTGCTCATCACATGAGCCATATCTAAAAATGGCTTCCCAAGACAAAGTGAGATATTGTGTTCCACATGCTTCACCATGTTGCACTGTGCTTTTGCTTTAGTAGATGCATTGCTATTGGGCATGATCATCTCAAAGCGATCATCCGCAATGCCCAAGGTCAAGCGACCTCTCCCCATCTCCAAGATCATATCAGCTGTAGCTTGGAATGGGTGACCAAGAAGTAACTCATTTCCATGCTCGTCCTGCATTTCCATCACAACGAAATCAACCGGAAAAACAAAGCGGTCTACCTTTACCAAAACATCCTCACAGATTCCATACGGTTTCACCACAGAATTATCAGCCAATTGGATAGTCATGTTGCTTGGCCATGACTCCTTCAATCCAAGTTTCTTGAATGTAGAAAGGGGCATCAGATTGATGCTTGCCCCAGAATCACAAAGTGCCTCGCCAAATTTGAACTTCCCGATAAAGCAAGAAATATTGAAACAACCTGGGTCCTGTCTCTTTGGCGGCAAAGTGCCCATAATAAAAGCACTCACTTTCTCCTTCAATACCACGACCTCAGTGTCGGGTATCTTCCTCTTCTTGGTAATTACATCCTTAAGAAACTTCCCATAAGACGGGATTTGCTCAATCGCCTCTAGCAAGGGAATATTCACGGATAACTTCCTAAAGCTGTCCAGAAATTTCTTAAACTGTGCATCCACCTTTCTTGCCTTTGCACTATTGGGATATGGGACCGGAACAGTATGTGCCCTTTGATGAGGTGGCACATAGGGAGTTAATTTCTGCGGTTCCTCCTCAGTGGCTTGTTCTTCCTTAGCATCTTCAACTATGTCCTCAGTTTGCTCTATGACAGGTGCGGGCTGCTCTTTGACGGTTTCTTCTTCAACTTTGTCCTGTGGTGTGCTTGTGTCATCCACCCTTGGATTTAGCACTTTCTTACCGCTCTTCAACAAGATGGCCCTGGCCTGTTGGTTTCCCCCGGGAACATTGGTGTTCCCCGGAAAACCCGGATGTGCCGGCTTCTTCAAGCTTGCAATCTCGGCTGCCATCTGCGCCATAGAAGTCTCTATAGTTCTCATTTGAGCCCCGTGGCTCTACAAAGTTTGCCCAAACTGATTCATGTATTCACCTTGTTGCTTAATTTGCTGCCCAAAAGTGTTCATCAACTCTTGATTTTGCTTTATGACTTGATTGAGCAACTCCGTGCTCTTATCCTCCGTGACCGGTGCACGCTTGGCGTCCGGATCCTGCAGGAAGTTGTTTGGATCCTTCCATGAAAATTTCTTGTCCTTCCGCCATGAATAATCGTTGTTCCTGTACCCCTACTGTTGCCTCATATACTTGACCTGAGCCTCATCCTCGGACTCATTGTCTTCTTTCTGCAGCAACTTCTTTGCGAGAAGATCCATCTTCTCGTTCAACTCTCTCATTGCCTTTGACTCACTGGCAACTCTTGCTTGTTCAACTGGGCCTCGTTCTCTTTCTCCCCAAGATTGCTTTCGTGCCATATTCTTCAGTATTTCCCAGCATCTTGTATCAGTGTTATTTAAAAAGAATCCAGAACCAGCCGAGTCCAAGTTGCTTCTATCATGCTCGGAGAGAGCAAAGTTGTTACGACCTCACCTTTCAGTAACCCCCAATTAAGGGAGACTTAGAGGATAAAGCCTCACTCATAATTCCGGATCAAAGGTTCAACATATAACTAAAAATAATCATTAAATTCTAACAGACTATATGAAAAGTGGTAATAAAAATTTTCCTTTTTGCATACCTTGAAAAGTGGGATACTATCTTCTAACCACAACTTATCCACTCTATTTAATTCCTCCTTGTTCTTTAATTCTTGAATTCACATTATGTCGCTTTACTGTTTGTGCTTTTGAGGATTTACCTAAAACGCCGACAAACAAAAACAACGATCAGCCGAAGCTGGTATGTGGGGAGCAGATAATTGTTCAACTAAGTTAACCACATAATCATTTAACAATCAAATTTACGTTTTAAGCCAAACTACTCAATCCATCTTTTTGCAACTCTGTGTTGTCCCTTTAGGACTTACATGGTACCTCTATAAGGTGACTTGATGGACCTGCCCTCTAGGCATCCAAAGTCATTCATGACCCTACCCTCTAGGCAGTTAAAGTCATTCATGACCCTACCCTCTAGGTAGTCAAAGTCATTCATGGCCTGATGTACCTACCCTCTAGGTAGTCTTTTATCAGGTCCGCCATTACAACACAGAGGGAACCAAGGATTGAATTAGATGGCATATACATTAAGTGATAGTCATAGTCACTTTATATTTTGCATGGAAGAAATAAACATCCAAACTGTTTAGTTGCATCCAATGCGATTAAACATTCGGAAAACGTCGGGAAACCTAAACGGTTAACCATAAGTAACCACATACCTCTTAATTGCACTTTTCAATATAGAAAGAGAAAATCAATCAACACCTGAAATAAAAGAACAATTTCCTTTTATTAATATTTATTCACCTTCATTATTCAACTAGGATTCTAATTCCATAATTAGGGTTTCTTCTAGAAATTAGGGTTTTACTTCCTCTTTCATCATTACCATCCTTAATTCATTAAACTACATAAAACCCCTAATTTCTCAGTAAATTTCCTTTATTAAGTATTCAATTATCTTATTCCGCAAAAACATGCTTTTTATCCACTTTTATCCCAAATTAGGGTTTCTATGTAAATTAACTTCCTTTTTAAGCATTATAACTCTAAATCTTATACTTTTGCATTCAAACTGATAAACATATCACTTTTATCATTAGTAACTTTAAACTTATCAGTTTGATCTATTGATTTATCAAAATACACTTTAATCATGCAATTAGGGTTTCTCACCAATTCTTAATACACTTAATTAGCCAATTAAGGTACTTTTTGCAAAACATACAGAACTAGGTTCTCATTTTATTTTTATCAGATTCCTCGCATTTTTCTATACAATTTTCATATATTAAGTTTCCTCATACAAGTTTCCTAGCAAATTCTATTAATTTTGCAAGATAAAACCTTTTTCTCTAATTTCTATTAGAGAGGCGAATTACCAGAAAAACGTCGTCCGTTGGATCGGTGCGCCGCTGATCCTCCTTCTGATCTGACGCTCCTCGTCAGTCGGCTCCGGCGCGCATGCGCCTCTCGTTCCAGAGCGTGGGATCACCCGAGTCCACGATAGACTCCTGATCTAGCAGCCCGCGATAGATTTGCTTAACGCGATCGATCCTCCTTCCCTGGCACCGTCGGATCAGGATCGAACGACCGTCAGGCGTCGTCTTCCTTCGATCCCAGCAACTTCGTCGCGGCGGCATTCTCGTCGGAGGGAAAGCAATTGAGCAGGCTAGTGCGTGGAGAGGAATAGGAAGTAGTCGGTCGAGATCGTAGCGAGGTGAAGGACTGAGGGGTGCCCTTATATAGGCAGTGGGAGGTCCCTATTAGGGTTCCCAAACCCGCCGCCAACCTTGGTTCCAGCCCAATTGGGCGTTTCTAGAACACACCCCGAAAGTCGGCAAAACCTAGGTCTAGGTTGTTCGCCTTGGTCTCCCGGACTCAAAGGAACACCTAACTCAAGTGCACATGCACTGGATCGATCGGGAAAGCGAAGGGAAAAATCCCCTGTCCGAGCCAGTGTCCGAGTCCTTCTGGGACTCTAGACGATGACCGCGATCCGTTGGATTTAGATCCAACGGTCAACGTCATCCGCGCTTAAACGAAAAAGGAAATTCATTTCCCAAAAATCCAAGGAAAATACCATTTTCATGATAATTTGAAAATTCAATAACTCCCAATCCATAACTCCGT
The DNA here is from genome assembly GCA_963693085.1 of Alisma plantago-aquatica. NCBI lineage: Eukaryota > Viridiplantae > Streptophyta > Magnoliopsida > Alismatales > Alismataceae > Alisma > Alisma plantago-aquatica. The sequence goes on along the minus strand of OY856410.1, from coordinate 599,864,085 downwards.
TTCTCCCCAAATTTTGAGGAAAACTCGTTTATATTTTTATCTTCCTTTGTACAAAAATTGGGGTTATTATCCAAAAGAAACGAGCCCTTTACTTCAGTTCCAAGTTAACTCTAATTTAAATGTATTTTCCACATATTCCTTATTTCTTTTGTCATTATCTAGTTATCCTGAGTTCCTTAAACCCCAAGGAACCCTTTTATATCGAGAACTCATTTTTGGGAAAATATCTTTTAGCCTTTAAATCATTTCTTTTTATTTCTTACATATCTTAAATGAAATTCCCTTTTTCCATTTCTTTTTGTTTTTCTTTTAATCTCTCCATTGGGCTTCACGGCCTCAAAGGCCCAATAAGAGGACATACAAGTTATCAAACACACAATCCACTCAATCCAAACAAACAATTCATCAACCAACAATATCATTTTCATTAAAAAGAATCTTTATAATTTCATTACATAACTTGGAGAAATTGAGGTTATAACATCCTCCCCCCCTTATAGGAATTTTGCCCTCAAAATTCAACAATCAAACAAACAAATCAGGATATGCTTTCTCCATGTCCGTCTTCAGCTCCCATGTAGCCTCATCCTCCCCATGGTGTTTCCAAAGAACCTTTACCATCTCTATCTTCTTATTTCTGAGCTCTTTTACCTTAGTATCTATAATACGTAAAGGTAACTCAGGATAAGACAGCTTTCCTTGAAGCTCAATAGGTTCAATGCTCAACACATGGCTCAGGTCTTGCACATAACGCTTCAGATTGGACACGTGAAACACATCATGCATCATACTATATTTAGGGGGTAACGCCAAACGATAAGCCACCTCGCCAATCCGTTCTAGAACCTCAAACGGACCCACATATCGGGGACTCAATTTTCCTCTATTTTTAGCTATAGCTCGGAGCGGTCGGATTTTCAGAAAAACATGCTCGCCCACAGTGAAATGCACATCAGTCCTCTTTGCATCAGCATACGACTTCTGTCGATCCTGGGCTCTCTTTAGCCTTTGCCTGATCAAAGCGACTTTATCAGCATACACTTGGAGTTCATCTGACCTCAATAAGGTCCTCTCACCAACATCATCCCAGTGAAGTGGTGACCGACACGGTCTCCCATATAGAGATTCATATGGAGGCATCCCGATACTGGCTTGGTAACTATTGTTGTATGCAAACTCTGCTAGAGGTAAGTACTGCTCCCATGATCCACCCCAATCAAGCACACAAGCTCTCAAAAGATCCTCTAAAGTCTGGATTGTCCTTTCTGACTGTCCATCCGTCTGGGGGTGATAAGCGGTACTGAATTTTAACCTCGTACCAAGTTCCTCTTGAACCTGCTTCCACAATTTGGAAGTAAACTTTGGATCTCTATCAGATATGATGGAACTAGGCACACCATGCAAACACACTATTTCCCGTATGTACATCTCCGCTAAGTCTGTCACTTTGGCAGTGGTTTTCAGTGCAAGGAAATGTGCTGACTTGGTAAGGCGATCCACCACAACCCATATTGCATCACGACCTCTCTTGGTCCTTGGTAAACCCACCACAAAATCCATGGTGATTTGATCCAATTTCCATTCCGGAATCTCTATAGACTGTAAAAGTCCACCAGGTCATTGATGTTCGGCCTTCACCATCTGGCAGGTAAGACAACTGGCCACATAAGCTGCAATGTCTTTCTTCATCCCTGACCACCAGAAAAACCTCTGCATGTCCTTAAACATCTTAGTAGTCCCTGGGTGCACTGTGTACTTAGAACCATGAGCTTCTTTTAGGATACGTTCCTTCAGTGATGAATCTTCAGGAATCCATATGCGATTCTCGAATCTGCTTCCTCCATCTACTCCCAAGGAAAGGCGGGTCTGAGGCTTCTTCATTAAGCCTCTCATTTTGTCAAGTCCACTACTGATCATCTGTGCCGCCACAATTTCATTCAACAAATCAGACTGTATCTGAATGTTGGCCAAACGAACTCGATCACCTAAAGGTTGAGGAGACCATTTCACCAGCTCTTCTAGGCTCTTCCACTGACTAGATAGAACAGCTGCACACCGAAGTTGTTTCCGACTCAAAGCATCTGCCACAACATTTGCCTTCCTGGGATGATAGGCAATGGTGAAATCGTAATCTTTCATGTATTCCATCCATCTTCGTTGTCGCAAGTTCAAGTCTTTCTGTGTCAAAAGGTACTTCAAGCTCTTATGGTCAGTGAAGATTTCAAAAGTAGCACCATACAGGTAATGCCGCCAAATCTTCAAGGCATGAATGATAGCAGCCAACTCTAAGTCATGTGTCGAGTAATTCACCTCATTAGGCTTGAGTTGTCGAGAAGCATAGGCAACCACATGTCGATTCTGCTCCAAAACACAGCCAAGACCCATTTTGGATGCATCGGTGAAGATCATGAAACCCTCGTTGCCTGATGGTAGAGTCAGTACTGGTGCAGTGGTTAACTTTTCCTTCAGCTCTTGAAATCGAGTCTCACATACATCAGACCACACAAATTTCACATCCTTCCGAGTCAACATGGTCAAGGGCAAGGCAGTCTTTGAGAAATCTGAAATGAAACGCTGATAATATCCTGCTAACCCCAAGAAGCTTCGGATCTCGGAGGGGTTCTTCGGTGCAGGCCAGTCTCGAACTGCTGATACCTTGGCTGGATCCACGGCGATTGTTCCTCCCGAGATGATATGCCCAAGGAACATGACTCGGTCTATCCAAAACTCGCATTTTGAGAATTTCCCATAGAACTTCTGCTTTCTCAGGATATCAAGGACTTTACTTAGGTGGTCTCAGTGTTGTTCTAAGTCATTGGAATATACCAAGATGTCATCTATGAACACTATGACAAACGAGTCAAGGAAGGGTTGGAATACACTATTCATAAGGTTCATGAATACACTGGGTGCATTGGACAATCCAAAAGGCATAACCACAAATTCATAATGACCATATCGTGTTCTAAAAGCTGTTTTTGGGATGTCCTCACTCTTGACTCTCAACTGGTGGTAACCCGATCTTAAGTCAATTTTAGAAAAGACTCGAGCAGACTTTAACTGGTCAAACAGGTCATCTATTCGGGGTAAAGGGTATTTGTTCTTAATGGTAGCTTGGTTAATCATCCGGTAGTCTATACACATACGGAGCGTGCCATCCTTTTTCTTTACAAATAGGACTGGGGCTCCCCATGGTGATGTGCTAGGCCGGATAAAACCCTTGTCTAGCAACTCCTGCAATTGTTTCTTCAACTCAAGCAATTCTGCAGGGGCCATTCTATAAGGTGTACGTGAAATGGGGTTTGTCCCTGGAGCTAGCTCTATGGAAAAGTCCACCTCTCTCTCTGGAGGGATCCCGGGTAGATCATCCGGAAAAACATCAGCATAGCTCCTGACTACCTCTATTTCCTCTAAGGGTCGCACCTTGGGTTCAGGCTCAGTAACAACTGCTAGGAAAGCTCGACAACCTTTACTCATCATCTTTTCTGCCTTCAGGGATGACACATACAAACTGGTGGTGGCATCTTTCCTACCTCTAATGACAAAGGGTGGGTGACCTGGTTCCCTGATGATCACTTTCTTTTCCCTACAGTCGATTTGGGCCCTATAATTATAAAGCCAATCCATTCCAATAATCATATCAAAATCATTCATGTCAAGAAGGATAAAGTCTGTAGGAAATTCATGATATCGATATTTCACAGGTATCACCGGAGTTTTCAAAAGAGAGGTAAAGATACGACCACTTGGGGTTGTAACATCTAAGACATATCCTAAATCCTTGATATCCAAACAAAGCATAGTCGCAAGATTCCTCGAAATGAAAGTATTAGTAGAACCAGAATCAAATAGTGCTTTTACATTATGTCCCATGACTTCAAGCATGCCTACATCATTGTTCACCATACATTAGACTATCACATTCTTAACTTCTAAACATAAAGAAAAACTCTATGGGTTATTACCCTCAATCAACCGATTTGCATTTGCTTGAGCTTCTTCATTGTCGATGGCGAACACTCGAGCTTGCCTTCTTTCTCCAGCAGGTGGGGCCACAGCTACTGGTGGAGCCGCTACTGGTGGGGCTGCCACTGGACCTGGTCCCTTTGGCTCTGGTAGAGGACAAGCAGCTTGGATATGCCCCTCTTGGTGACAACGGAAACATACTCTCTTCCTGTGGTGGCATTCTCCGAGATGCCCTCTTCCACATGAGCGGCATCGAGGTCGATTATTCTCTTGATGGGGTCTCCCTCTTCTTTCATGTCTTCCCTTGGCTTCATGACGTCCTGGGCCCTTCTTATGATGATTCTTCTGTCCTCGGGTTCCTTCAGTGAAACCCAAAAACCCTTTGGGTGGAAGCTGTGCAGGCATCACGGTTCTCTCCATGTCTAAGGCAGTGTTGTAAGCTTCTGCGAAGGTTTTTGGCTTGCTGGCCATCACATGAGGCTTCAGGGCAGGGTGAAGATGCTCTATGAAGTGATCCACCCTCCTTTCCTCATCCATCTTGTACCCAAAACGTTCCAGGATCCGAAATTTACGCCCAAAATCTGCCACGGAGGAATTTCCTTGAGTCATGTTAGTGAATTCCCTTTCCTTCTCTTTCTTAGCTGCAACCGGAACGAATCTGGAAGTGAAGATGGTCTTGAAATCCGCCCATGCCATTGGTTCCTCGGTCAGATCTCGGCCTGTGATGTGGGTCTCCCACCATATCTTAGCTGCTCCTTCCAGGAGGTGAGCAGCAAAGAGGACCTTCTTGCTTGGCTGTACCTCAAGCATGCGAAAACCATTCTCAATTGCCAGTATCCAGGCTTCTGCTTTATCCACCACTTCTGTCTTATCCTCTCCCCAGAACTTCTCTATTTCAGCTTGACAAAATCTAAGATGGTAGCTCCCACACGTGGACGAACAGGGTGTGGTTCACCATTTTCCGCTCTAGCTATGTCTCGGAGAGCCAAGGCACTAATAGCTTCTGTCAACTTCTTCTGTTGCTCTAAGCACAAGATATTCGGGGTGTGGATCATCATGGTGGGTTCTGATTCATTGTCTGGGTCCTCATCCATCTGGGCTTCTTCTTCATACACATGTTGTTCCTCATATCCTTGGTTCTCTTCCTGGTCAAGGTTTCTTAAAGGGACCGGGTTAGGGTTAGGGACTTCTTGCGTGACTTCTTCAGGCCTCTTCCTCTTCTTAGAGGATCCACCCTCATGGTTCCTATTCCTCTTTTCAGAAGATTCCTTTATTTTACGGGGAGGCCAAACACTCCTAACCGGCTTTCCGGAGCCCTCAGGGATATCAACAGTCTTGGTCCTTGCCATCTACATAAGCATAACAAGCAAACCTTTAGTTTATCATTTAACTAGTTATACTTATGTTCAGTGATATCTCATTACATACTTTTTATTAATTTGGAGGAGGATTCTTAAACCCTTAACTTAATTTCCCATGCCACATGAGTGTGGAGGAGAGAGAGAATACTACTCCTAAACCCTAAAAGAATATGTGATGAGAAGGGATGAATAAGATAAGAGAGTCCTAAAGGTATCTTACTTCGATTCGTACCCTAAGACTTTGGCCAGGCGGTCACACGGGTCCGGGAGTCCTCGTATTCCGACTAGCGGTGCGGAGGAAAATTTTGCCAGCCCCCGGTCGTGATCCCTTTCTAGACACCTCCGTCTTTCGGATACTCCTCTAATAACTCCCTTGGGTTCTATGGAGTTTGTAAAATTTAATAATTACTAATAGTTATATGAAGAACTCAGGCTCTGATACCAAATGTTACGACCTCACCTTTCAGTAACCCCCAATTAAGGGAGACTTAGAGGATAAAGCCGCACTCATAATTCCGGATCAAAGGTTCAACTTATAACTAAAAATAATCATTAAATTCTAACAGACTATATGAAAAGTGGTAATAAAAATTTTCCTTTTTGCATACCTTGAAAAGTGGGATACTATCTTCTAACCACAACTTATCCACTCTATTTAATTCCTCCTTGTTCTTTAATTCTTGAATTCACATTATGTCGCTTTACTGTTTGTGCTTTTGAGGATTTACCTAAAACGCCGACAAACAAAAACAACGATCAGCCGAAGCTGGTATGTGGGGAGCAGATAATTGTTCAACTAAGTTAACCACATAATCATTTAACAATCAAATTTACGTTTTAAGCCAAACTCCTCAATCCATCTTTTCGCAACTCTGTGTTGTACCTTTAGGACTTACATGGTACCTCTATAAGGTGACTTGATGGACCTTCCCTCTAGGCATCCAAAGTCATTCATGACCCTACCCTCTAGGCAGTTAAAGTCATTCATGACCCTACCCTCTAGATAGTCAAAGTCATTCATGGCCTGATGTACCTACCCTCTAGGTAGTCTTTTATCAGGTCCGCCATTACGACACAGAGGGAACCAAGGATTGAATTAGATGGCATATACATTAAGTGATAGTCATAGTCACTTTATATTTTGCATGGAAGAAATAAACATCCAAACTGTTTAGTTGCATCCAATGCGATTAAACATTCGGAAAACGTCGGGAAACCTAAACGGTTAACCATAAGTAACCACATACCTCTTAATTGCACTTTTCAATATAGAAAGAGAAAATCAATCAACACCTGAAATAAAAGAACAATTTCCTTTTATTAATATTTATTCACCTTCATTATTCAACTAGGATTCTAATTCCATAATTAGGGTTTCTTCTAGAAATTAGGGTTTTACTTCCTCTTTCATCATTACCATCCTTAATTCATTAAACTACATAAAACCCCTAATTTCTCAGTAAATTTCCTTTATTAAGTATTCAATTATCTTATTCCGCAAAAACATGTTTTTTATCCCCTTTTATCCCAAATTAGGGTTTCTATGTAAATTAACTTCCTTTTTAAGCATTATAACTCTAAATCTTATACTTTTGCATTCAAACTGATAAGCATATCACTTTTATCATTAGTAACTTTAAACTTATCAGTTTGATCTATTGATTTATCAAAATACACTTTAATCATGCAATTAGGGTTTCTCACCAATTCTTAATACACTTAATTAGCCAATTAAGGTACTTTTTGCAAAACATACAGAACTAGGTTCTCATTTTATTTTTATCAGATTCCTCGCATTTTTCTATACAATTTTCATATATTAAGTTTCCTCATACGAGTTTCCTAGCAAATTCTATTAATTTTGCAAGATAAAACCTTTTTCTCTAATTTCTATCAGAGAGGCGAATTACCGGAAAAACGTCGTCCGTTGGATCGGTGCGCCGCTGATCCTCCTTCTGATCTGACGCTCCTCGTCAGTTGGCTCCCGCGCACACGCGCCTCTCGTTCCAGAGTGTGGGATCACCCGAGTCCACGATAGACTCCTGATCTAGCGGCCCGCGATAGATTTGCTTAACGCGATCGATCCTCCTTCCCTGGCACCGTCAGATCAGGATCGAACGACCGTCAGGCGTCATCTTCCTTCGATCCCAGCAACTTCGTCACGGCGGCGTTCTCGTCGGAGGGAAAGCAATTGAGCAGGCTAGTGCGTGCAGAGGAATAGGAAGTAGCCGGTCGAGATCGTAGCGAGGTGAAGGACTGAGGGGTGCCCTTATATAGGCAGTGGGAGGTCCCTATTAGGGTTCCCAAACCCGCCGCCAACCTTGGTTCCAGCCCAATTGGGCGTTTCTATAACACACCCCGAAAGTCGGCAAAACCTAGGTCTAGGTTGTTCGCCTTGGTCTCCCGGACTCAAAGGAACACCTAACTCAAGTGCACATGCACTGGATCGATCGGGAAAGCGAAGGGAAAAATCCCCTGTCCGCGCCAGTGTCCGAGTCCTTCTGGGACTCTAGACGATGACCGCGATCCGTTGGATTTAGATCCAACGGTCAGCGTCATCCGCGCTTAAACGAAAAAGGAAATTCATTTCCCAAAAATCCAAGGAAAATACCATTTTGATGATAATTTGAAAATTCAATAACTTCCAATCCATATCTCCGTTTCTCCCCAAATTTTGAGGAAAAATCGTTTATATTTTTATCTTCCTTTGTACAAAAATTGGGGTTATTATCCAAAGGAAACGAGCCCTTTACTTAAGTTCCAAGTTAACTCTAATTTAAATGTATTTTCCACATATTCCTTATTTCTTTTGTCATTATCTAGTTATCCTGAGTTCCTTAAACCCCAAGGAACCCTTTTATATCGAGAACTCATTTTTGGGAAAATATCCTTTAGCCTTTAAATCATTTCTTTTTATTTCTTACATATCTTAAATGAAATTCCCTTTTTCCATTTCTTTTTGTTTTTCTTTTAATCTCTCCATTGGGCTTCACGGCCTCAAAGGCCCAATAAGAGGACATACAAGTTATCAAACACACAATCCACTCAATCCAAACAAACAATTCATCAACCAGCAATTTCATTTTCATTAAAAAGAATCTTTATAATTTCATTACATAACTTGGAGAAATTGAGGTTATAACAAAAGTAGAAGATCTTCACTTGGGTTTCCTTGTCCAATCCATGATGTGGACATCTCCTCAACATGACTTGGAATCACTCCCAAGTCTCAGAATAAGTTTCACCCGCCTGTTGGGTGAAATTGTGGATCTTCCGGATCATATCATTGGTCTTCTCAGGAGGGAAGAACCTCTCGAAGAAAACCTCTACCATGTGATCCCATGATTCAACAAACTCGTCGTCGAGGTTATGGAGCCACTCTCTTACCACTCCTGCTAGGGAGCTTGGGAATAACTTGAGGTAGAGCACATCCTGTGGAAATCGATCTATCTTCACCATATCGCAATTTTCAACAAACTGACTAATGTGTGCCACTGGATCTTCATTTTTCAGTCCGTGAAATGCGTTTGATTTAACCAGGTTAATCAATGCTGGATCGATCTTGTAAGTTGGAATGTTTAGCCCCTGTTTCTTTATAGGCCCCTTTGATGCTGAGGAAGAAGACGCCTTGATCTTCTCCCATATTGTCTGTGCTTCAGCCATTACTTCTTCTTGTTCTTGCTCAGATTCAGAATTTATATCACTTTGGTGCTCCTGCTCGTAGTAGTCTTCGTCCCCTGGTCCCGCAGATGGAACCTCCGGTGTGCGATTCACGTAGTCTCGACTACGTGTGTGCACCATGCAAAGTACCTGAAATATGGAAATAGGGGTTCAGTACAATGCTTTGAACGAGTCAACACAATTACAGAGAAATAAAGGAATTTTGAAATTGTATTAAAATAAAAAAGAAATGTGGCCTAGAGTGGCCGCTCTTAGCACTCAAAGTGCCAATAATTCGCCGTATCCCCGACAACGGCGCCAAAAACTTGACGTGTATTTTACTACGCGCTTGAACGCAAGTATACACGTCGAGTAATATAGGCCTTGTGAGGCCCGAGTCGAACTCAGGGATACGTGAATTGTTGGAGACTTTTACTAACTAATCGCAATCAGCTAGACCGATTAACAAAGTAGGGTTTTGTTGTTCAAATTAAAAATAAAATAGAAATCAAACAAAGAAAACAATCGATTAAAGGTTAATTTAATCAATTCAAAGAGATATCTTTAGGGTGGCGGTTTCACCGCGGGTCAACATTGTATTAGGTTTCATATAATTCCTCACACTTCTCTCTCTATCTGGGTAATGGCCTGAAATGAGAATTACCCACTGTCGTGGTGTAATCCACTACTTAGGTTTAGGTTGATTCCACCGTTGTAGTAATCATTCCCCTAAACTAAGCGCATTAAGAACGGTCCCTCAGTTCCCATCATTAATTTTACAACTTCTTTGTCAAGGGTTTTATTAATTAATGTAGAATTCGTCTCTTTTCAACTGTTAATCCTTCTGTCGAAGTGATTAAGGGCATTAGATTATTATTATGGTGATCAAGCATAACAATAGAAATGGAGAAAACGAATCTATACCACGAATTTGAGAGAGAAACTATGAAATATCAATATAAAATCGTCATACAATGTATCCCCGGGCTACTCCCGGTCCTAAAGATTGAGGGTTTTAGCATCTCATGTTCATATCACACGAATACATGGTAGAAATTGGAGAATTCATAATAAAAATGGGAAATAAATGGGAAAACCCCTGAACGGAGAAGAACCGGTGGATCCTTGGCGTAGAACACGAGCTTCCCCCCTGTCGGTGGTGGAAATCGTCTTCGGTAGCGTCCGAATCACCCGGGATGAGCTTCTCGGCCTCCGTTCTCCTTTCTCTCCTCCTCGGCACTCGTGCAATCCAAAATGAGATGATCATCTCGTGTGGGCGACCGTCATTAGGTATAAGTCCCTAATTAGTTCGTCAAATAACAACAGCCGTCCGATCGAGATCAAAACAGATCCAACGCATATCTGCCAGCGTCGATACCATCGACGCAGGTCGATGGTATCGACCCAGTGGATTAGCGGCAGCTTTCCTTTCTTTTATTCTGAGCACCTGTGGTGATCTCGATACCATCGACTGGGGTGTCGATGGTATCGACTCCTGTAGTGTCGGTTTTGTCTCTTAGCGACACTGTAGCTCTCCTTGTGTCGATGGCATCGACTTTCGTCGATGGTATCGACTGCATCCTCGCCAGAAACCTGGAGTGATCTCGATGCCATCGACATGGGTGTCGATGGTATCGACTCTGTATTGCTCTTCTCGGCTGACAACCTGTGGCTTGGTCGATGGTATCGACTTCCGTCGATGGTATCGACAGAAGCAGATACTTGTTTTTCCTGAAATTTCACAACAAGACCAAGTAAATCCACACAATTTATAATAAGATGAAAATTAATGCTCGAAATAGTAAAACAAAGGGGATTTGATATAATATGATGGCAAAGACCGAATTAAGTGAATTATGCAATATTATCCATGAAAATGAGTAAATAGGGCACAAAACACATATGAAATAGGTCTATAAATGCGACTCAAAATCATCGCATCAATACACAAGATATAAACATGAAGATAAAGATGAATCCCATGGAAGGTATTAAATCTATACATGACGATTAGGTAGATTAGTATTTCTTCTCAAAGGTACTTTCCTGAGGATAAAAGTTCATGTAAGCATCTTCTAAACCAAGTTCGTGATATAATTGAAATTGTTTTCTATTGTTTATTATTTACTAAATTTTTATCCTTGGGAATATAGGTAATGGCTTCAACTTGAAGGTCTTTCCTTAATTGGGGAACGCAGAAAGTGAGGTCATTACGCAATATGTGATAGGTATCAATTTAATTGTATAATGCCTCTTTTAGAACGGTTATGTGTGAGCCTATTCTCTAGTGCCACGATATGTACCAAAGAGGGTTAGGTGTTCTACAAGACCATAACTTTGACTATGATTTTTTGTCTCTACATGACTATACTATTGACGATAAGTTGTTATCTTTTTAGTTTGACTATATGTCACTATGGTGCAGACTCTAACTGATCGAGTACACTACTACAGAAACGGCCTTTGGCGTCGGTCGTTTAACCCCATTTGGCGTCGGTTTCCAACCGACGCCTATGTGGGCGCCGCTAAAGGTCGAACACTTCGGCGTCGGTTTTTTAACCGACGCCTATTTAGCCTATAGGCGTCGGTCGTTTAGTAGATATCCGACGCCAAACAGGGTCCGCGCCACAGAAAATGGCGTCAGCTAGGGCACTTTCTGCGTCGGTTATTCATCTCAAAACCGACGCAGAAAGTGCCCTAGCTGACGCCATTTTCTGTGGCGCGGACCCTGTTTGGCGTCGGATATCTACTAAACGACCGACGCCTACAGTTTAAATAGGCGTCGGTTTGATATGAATATCCGACGCCAATTCCAGGACTGCTTTGGCCACATAAGGCGTCGGTTTATATTAAAAAACCGACGCTGTAGGTCTTTCCTGACGGTTTTCGTAAATAACCGACGCCTATTTATATTTTTTTTTTTCATATCAGTTTGCAGGCCTGCTGTGGCTGGTCAGCAGGATGAGAACCTGCAGTTCAGTTTTCTGAACTGCAGGTTTACGACATCCATTGATATCAGCCTACAAACAGGCCGCAAACCTGCAAAAGTCACAAGCAAAATTCTACACAAGTACATTCATTCAGACATCAATTCAATTCTCACATTCACACATATAGAAACATTCAAATACATGCATTAACATTCACAAACATTCATTTACAAACATTCATTTACAAAGTATCATTCATTATCACTATCAGCATCCCAATTATATCTTACAGTTGCCACTGTTTGTACAGCTATTGCCCATTCTTCTCTTACTTCATTTAATGCTTCCATCGTATATGGAGCATTTATTTTTTTTAAACGTTTACCTGTAGTGTGGTCAGTTTTTAACACCTGCAAAGAGAATGATGTATATATATAAGTAATAATATAAAAATAATATAAGATTGATATATTGCATACTAACTAATGAGACTATATATAATACCTCATGTATGGTATCGATGTCCAATGCGGCATATTTGATAATCATATGCATAAATCGCATCACATAGTATGCGCATGCCCAGCCATTGTCTTGTGTAGCACACTATAAATTGAAACATACAAAATAATACAACTAAGCACAATTCACATCAATAATATATATATTCGAGTCGGGAACTTACTTTTACGTTCTGCCAATTTATTGGCTGGTTCTTTTTCGTTGGGACCGTTCCTCCAGCCTTTTTGAATGCATCTAAACCCCTACATGATAATATAACACAATAAATTGCATAAGTAAATAGTAATGTAATAAAAGATGTTAACGGATATAAAAATGAAATATTTCTCACCAGAATATTGGCATTCTCATTACGTGTCCAATTTTAGTGTTCAATGTACTCCCCGCAGGATCTAGATAATAAACAGTGAATGTCTCGGGGGCAATAACTAGTAACTCCCAATGTCTACCGCTACAAGTAGAAGTTAACAATTAATAACTCAAAATGCAAAATAAAAATGGAATTTTCTTAAGTCCAAATTATAAATAAAGTAAACATACTTGACATTGAATGGAGCTATTATTATCTTCTTCTTTTGCTGACCAAAAATTGTAAAAGCATCTATACAGTATTGTTGAACATTATCAGGGTCTTTAGCTACCAAACTAATCAATGATGGAATCAAAAATCCCACATGATCAAATGCAAATTGTTTGCAATGATCTTCGACTAGGTAGCTGCAAAACATATAGGCGTATGCATTAATATATAAGAAACCAGATCACCGGAGCTTACACAAGGTATATGGATGTATAAACAAGATCTCACCTTATCCATGTCTCTATCATTGATGTATTCAGCCAATCATACTTAAACAGCTCAATAATATCTTCTATCAATAAAGAGCTATCGTATGATTGACCTGCATAATCTGCATCTAAAGAAATAATTATAGGGCAATGTACATTATGTGCCCGTAGCCAACATGCCATTCCCCTACAAGCAGGACCTAACGGGTATGTTAGGTCAGTTGGAACCCAATCGGGTAATGTGGGAACTGGAAGTGGAGGCCTAGGTGCTCCTGGTGTCTTCTTTTTAACCTGTACATATAATTTCAGATCAGTTGACATCATATATACACATTAACAGTCTAAATCAATGTAAATTTATCTTACAATTTCAGTCGTGTAGATGACATCTGCTTTGGGCCACAATATGACCCCGCCTTCTGCCTCACCAAGTGTATCAATATCCGGGTGGGCATATGGCAATGTAGCTTCTCTCCAATCGGGTAACACACGTATCGGGCTCACACGAACGTAGCCCTGTGGCATTGGAGTCCCGTGAAACATTGCCCCAGGAAGGGACGGGTAAGCCTGCGCCTCTGCGACAACGTAGTTTTGCATTCTTAAGCGGCATGGCTTCAATGCCTACAAATTTACGTAAAGAATATTATACATATATACATATCATCTTGAAAACATAACAACTTGAAAAGACTAACTACAATGTCATAAACAATACTTACAGCAGACGTGCTAGGCGATGGGTCTCCAGGATTACTCGCAGTGTGTGCATCAGGAGAAGAGTGGGTCGCCATAGGCGTATTGGAAGCCTGAGATGCCTGCCACCGCATCAATTCTTCCTTGACCTTCTCAGCAACTACATCGTTGACCTTCTTAGCAACTAAATCCTCAACTCTCTTATTCTCCTATACATGGATAAAAGAAACATTAGATTCTTATTAATGAATTTCCTTTTGCAGTAACATTCTAAAAAAAGAATAGGTTACCTCTTCTTGAGAAAGTCCCGCTCTGGGTTTGCGCTGGGATGGCCCAAAGAATGCTTTGATGCCAACACCAGCGCCGGCACCTCTAACACGTCCAGGATGCTCTGGGTTACCCAGAGCAACTGTCAATTCATCCCTTGTGCCCTGAGGGATGAACGTGCCTTGTTTCCTCTGCTCGTGCAGCTCCCGCTAATCACCATAAACAGAAATTGGTAAGTTAACACCACAAATAATCAATATTCAAACGATTTCTGTAAGAGTTGTATTTTACCATTTTTTCAGCCGCCTCAGCAGTTACAGGCTTCTTTATTTCACCCTTCTTGTTTTGCCTGCCAGCTATCCAGATATCATGGCGAGGAATGGGTGTGGTAGACTCCTGAGTAGGAGCAGACTCCTGAGTAGCCGCAGACTCCGCCTGTAGTCTTTGGCGAACGCTTGCATAGCCTTTTGGACCCATAGTGTGGTCATGCACATTCAGTGCACGCCTTGCTTTTTGTGCGTCACTGAGGGCCTAGTTAGTATGCACATTAATGATTTGGTTAGTAGCACTAAATGCTAATCTTGAATAGGTGAATACAATGTATATTAATTAAATTAGGAGTGACGCCTAATACCTTGAATTCTTCAGATTTTCTTGAAGCAACAAAATTGTCCCAATCTTCTTTGTCCAAGAAGTTCCATTGTTCAAGGGCTGACTTCTTCTTCTTATCACCCTCTTTTATGTATTCTCTATTCAGATTTGTCCTATAATTCCTAAGCATCTTTCCAGCGCGTTGCATCACATTTTTACGATGCAACTTCTCATCCAATGCAAACAGATTCTGTAAAATAGAAATGTTATTAACTAGTATCCAAAATAGAATTGCAAATAATAGAATTTGTAATCTACAAAATAGAATTGCAAATAATAATAACTCACGCATAAATCCTTCCATATCGAGTCTTTTTTCGCTTGAGGAACTTTATGCCAATTGTCATACTTAACACCACAATGGCTCCGAGTGGTACACCCAAGATAGTTCACAAAATTATTGCGGTTCACTCCAATTGGATTTCCTCCATTATCAAACTCCACCGCCAATTTAGATCCACTACCACTTAGCGCTAATAACTTCTTCAACAGAGTGATGCCCCTTTTCTTGTTAAGTGTCTGGTGTTGCGCATCAAGTTGCTCCAGTGCTTCAGTGGGTACAGGTGCATCAACCTAAAATTTGACAAAAATAAAACACACTAATTTAGCCCAATATAGAAATATAGGATATATGACATAACTAGAAGATAATGAATTTTATAGAAATACAGGATATGTTTTTAGAACTTACATTAGTATCCTCGCCATGCTCATCATGGACTTCATGCTCATCATGGACATCATGCTCATCATGGTCAGCCATCTGAAAATGTCATTAAAAAGGCAAACATTTAGCATTTGTATTAACTAGAAAAAGGCAAACATTTAGCATTTGTATTAACTAGAAAAAGGCAAACATTTAGCATTTGTATTAACTAGAAAAAGGCAAACATTTAGCATTTGTATAAACATACATGTCTCTAAAATTGTGATCTTTTATCAATTAACAATCCTTCATTGTGATCTCCGCGCACATATAAGTCATCATTAGCTTCAATATTTTGTGAAGTTGGCAACCCAACTGAGAATGGACTGGAGTCATCATACTTATCATAGTACTCTTCTTCATCTATAGGATCTTCAATGAACTGTCTTTTACCATGAAGAACAACCGACCATTTATCATTTGCAGGATCATCGATATAGAATATTTGTTTCGCCTGTGATGCCAATATGAATGGTTCACCCTTCTCGCCGATCTTTTCAAAGTTCACCAAAGTGAAACCCAATTCATCCACTATAACTCCTTTGGTGTTATCAACCCAATTACATTTAAATAGCGGAATTTTGAAATCTATGTAGTCAAACTCCCAAATGTCCTCAATGACACCGTAATATGACATTTTAGCTTCACGTGGACTGTTATCCTTTGCACTTGCAAAGTACATAGTCGACGCTTGAAGAGTGACCCCACTATTTTGGACGACACTCTTATCATCTTGGTGCTTTGTGTAATATGTGAATCCATTAATGTCAAACCCTTCATAAGACATAACATTCGGTTTTGGTTTAAAGGCGAGGCATTTGATAGTTTCTGTAATATCATTTGGTGTTTGAGATAGTTGATGTAAGACTTTATCTTCAAACCACTTAGTAAAAGTCTTATTATGCTCTCTAGCAAGCCACATTGAACTTGCTCGAGGATGTTGTCTCTTTATGAAATTGGTATGTTCCTCGATATAAACACTCACTTCTTCCATATTGTGTAAAATATACAAGTGAGCTTGTTCCAACTGCTCACGGCTGATTACTTTCACCCGTGATCCCAAAATTCCTTTGCCCTCGTCAATATTCTTGTCATTATTAGGAGTGTCATTACCACTGAGAAAGTCATTGCAAAAATCCATAACCTCTCTCGCCACATAACCTTCAATAATACTCCCTTCAGGCCGATAACGGTTTCGAACATCACCTTTAAAAACGCTCATGTATCGTTCAAAGGGATACATCCAATGCAAGAAAACTGGTCCCAACATTTTCACTTCCCTAGTCAAGTGGACAACAAGATGTATCATGATATCAAAGAACGAAGGAGGGAAATACATCTCAAGCTGACATAGGGTAACAACCACTTCTCTTTGCAAATTATCGAGAGTATCAGGGTCAATAACTTTGCTGCATAGACTGTTGAAAAAGAAACAAAGTCTGGTAATCGCAAACCTTACATGCTTCGGCAATATAGATCGAATTGCCACAGGCAATATTTGTTGCATTAGAGTGTGACAATCATGAGATTTAAGACCTATCAACTTCAGATCTTTCATTGATACCAATCTACGGATGTTGGATGAGTAACCATGTGGCACCTTAACATTTACCAAGCATTCACAAAAAGTTTTCTTCTCCTTTCTAGACAACGTGTAACAAGCGGGAGGTAAGTATGTTCTTTTATTACCCATTTCACGTAATTCTGTTAATTCTGACCTTATTCCCATTTCACGTAGGTCCAGTCTGGATTTTATCCCATCTTTAGTCTTACCTGGTATATTTAATAGAGTACCAATGATGCTATCACAGACATTTTTCTCAACGTGCATTACATCGATACAATGCCTGACTGTCAAAGAACTCCAATAAGGAAGATCCCAAAATATTGACTTCTTCTTGAATAAAGAATTGTCACTCCGTGTGGCCATACTACATTGTGATTTCTTACCAAATTCATTGACAATGTCTTTTACTCTTTCATAAACAACATCCCCTGGTATAGGTTTAGGTGCACTTCGTTCATCATTCCATCCATTGAATGCTTTGCGCTTCCTACGATACGGATGGAATTTTGAAAGAAACCTTCGATGACCAAGATATACAGTCTTGCCGCCATGTTTTAGTCTTATTGAATCAGTGTTTTCTTCACATATAGGACACGCTTTAGCTCCTTTGACACTATATCCAGACAAATTCCCATATGCTGGAAAGTCATTAATAGTGCAAAACAACATAGCGTGCAAACGAAATGTCTCTTTTGCTGAAGCATCATAGGTCATCACACCTTCAGCCCAAAGTTTCTTTAAGTCATCAATCAAAGGTTCAAGATAAACATCGATATCATTTCCGGGTTGTTTAGGGCCCGATATCAACAATGACAACATAACATACTTATTTTTCATACACATCCAGGGAGGAAGATTGTATATAACAAGCATGACTGGCCAAGTGCTATGTTGGCTGCTCAATGTCCCGTACGGATTCATCCCATCTGTACAAAGCCCAAGTCTTAGATTCCTATCTTCTTCACCAAATTTAGGGTACAATAGATCAATCTTCTTCCACTGTGGGGAATCAGACGCATGTCGTAGGATCCCATCATTATTTTTCTTAACATCTGCATGCCACCTCAGATTCTTCGCATCTTTCGGATTTGCAAACAAGCGTTGAAACCGTGATATTATAGGTAGATACCACAACACCTTGGCAGGAGAACCAGTTTTGAACTCCCCCGAAGTCGTCAATTTATACCGTGACGCACCACATTTTGGACAATCTTTCAAATCTACATAGTCCTTTTGAAATAATACACAATCATTCGGGCATGCGTGTATCTTCTTGGCCTCCATTCCCATTGGGCACAACATTTTCTTTACCTGGTATGTTGAGATTGGAAGCTCGTTTCCTTCAGGAAGCATTTCTTTCAACAAAGTCAACAATGAAGTGAAGCTTTTGTCGCTCCATCTATTGTTAGCTTTCAACTTATACAATCTCAAGACAGCGCTAAGCTTCGTAAACTTAGCACAACCTGTGTATAACGGTATCTCAGCATCATGCACAATGTTTGTAAAGATAGGTGGTGGATCGGTGTGCTCTACCCTACAACTATCCAGCATCGCATCAACGATGTCTGCTGGAACTGGTTCGTTCACATTTACGTCATCGCTATCGACATCTACTGGTTTCGATTTTGAAATTTCTCCATGCCAGTGCCATTCTGTATAGCCTTGTACAATCCCGTTGCACATGACATGACTTTTGATTTCCTCACCAGTGTTGACTTTCAAGTTGTTACCGCAATGCCTACATGGACAGTAGAACCTATCTGTAGGTTTTTTCCTATGTTCCTCGGCAAATCTAATAAACTGATCAAGACCAGATATAAACTCTGGGGTACAACGATTACGAATCGACATCCATGATCTATCCATTCTATGATCAGAGAAAACAAGTATATATTAGGAAACAAGTATATATTAGGAAAAGATTAGGCAACATTTCCCCGCTGTTCTCTAAGTACATATATACTTAGAGAAGAAACGGGGAAATGCCAACAAACACATGTGATGTCATTCTTATATATAATAAATGTGTACCACCTATCCCATCCTTGAACACCTAATCTCACTAGTAAGTGTATAATGTGTATTGGGTTTTCAAGAAAATTTCGGCAGCATTTCCCCGCTGTTCTCTAAGTACATATGTACTTAGAGAACAAACGGGGAAATGCTACCAAAATTTTCTTGAAAACTCAATACACATTATACACTTACATCCTAAGTGAGATTAGGTGTTCAAGAACAGTCCCAAACCGGGGACTATCCAAGATTTACTCCTAATGAGTCAATCTTGGACGGGTTTCTAGGCCAACAAACACAATAATAGACATCTACAATGAAGCCGGACTCCATACAAACAGTATATAATTTAGTGATTGTTCATTCTAATTTATACCAATGTACAAGTAATATAAAGAACAATGATTGTTGACTTTCTAGGCCAACAAACACATGTGATGTCATTCTTATATATAATAAATGTGTACCACCTATCCCATCCTTGAACACCTAATCTCACTAGTAAGTGTATAATGTGTATTGGGTTTTCAAGAAAATTTCGGCAGCATTTCCCCGTTGTTCTCTAAGTACATATGTACTTAGAGAACAAACGGGGAAATGCTACCAAAATTTTCTTGAAAACTCAATACACATTATACACTTACATCCTAAGTGAGATTAGGTGTTCAAGAACAGTCCCAAACCGGGGACTATCCAAGATTTACTCCTAATGAGTCAATCTTGGACGGGTTTCTAGGCCAACAAACACAATAATAGACATCTACAATGAAGCCGGACTCCATACAAACAGTATATAATTTGGTGATTGTTCATTCTAATTTATACCAATGTACAAGTAATATAAAAAACAATGATTGTTCACATTCTAGGCCAACAAACACATGTGATGTCATTCTTATATATAATAAATGTGTACCACCTATCCCATCCTTGAACACCTAATCTCACTAGTAAGTGTATAATGTGTATTGGGTTTTCAAGAAAATTTCGGCAGCATTTCCCCGCTGTTCTCTAAGTACATATGTACTTAGAGAACAAACGGGGAAATGCTACCAAAATTTTCTTGAAAACTCAATACACATTATACACTTACATCCTAAGTGAGATTAGGTGTTCAAGAACAGTCCCAAACCGGGGACTATCCAAGATTTACTCCTAATGAGTCAATCTTGGATGGGTTTCTAGGCCAACAAACACAATAATAGACATCTACAATGAAGCCGGACTCCATACAAACAGTATATAATTTAGTGATTGTTCATTCTAATTTATACCAATGTACAAGTAATATAAAGAACAATGATTGTTGACTTTCTAGGCCAACAAACACATGTGATGTCATTCTTATATAATAAATGTAAACCACCTATAACAAACACATTGTCCAACATTAGGTTCAACACTTGAAACATAGATTCGTTTTCTTATATAATAAATGTAAACCACCTATAACAAACACATTGTCCAACATTAGGAGATGCCTGACTGGGGGGTTGGGGGGTTGGTGGGGTCCACTTTTGACTCGCTCCCAGGTACGAGCAGGGGGCTGCACTCGGTTGTGTACTGGCAAAAAGAAAGATGAGTGGGGTAGCTGGTTTCACAGATCAGTTTTTGACTCACTCAAACATGGATATATATTAAGTGATTATTAGCTTTGCGAGCCACTATAGAGATTGTATGATAGTTTAGTTCCCAATTGGTCTATGTTAAAATAATCTTAAGAATCTCCTATTGGTGCCACAAAAATAAATTGGACGGATCCATCCGAGGTTTGACGTACGTAAATCTAATCTGTTCTACCGACAAGGTGAAAATAAAGAAACTTGCCCTAAACGTTTGTGATATTGCTATTAGGAAATCGTTTTCGAATTCAAGTGCAATAATGTTTTAGCTCCTTTATTTAGATAGTTTGTGATCATTGACAGATACTGTTCAAAAATACATATTGGAAGTCATAGTGCTCAAATGGATTAAGCAATCTGCATTCATTGTACGCAAGGTCCAAAAACTTGAATATTATGTAGTAGTCTGAGAGGGTCCGAAAACGTGGAATTCATCTGGACCTATTCTCTAAGACTTGAATTGCAGAGCAATGCACTTCATATCAAACAAGGCCTTTAGTGTATATCCAGAAAACCAGTTGGCGCATACCTGTTGGCGCGGGAGGCAGCGGGAGTCAGGTGGAAGCTGATGGCGTCAGGCAGGCTGAGGCGGCGAGCTCCAGGCTCGTCAGGCGTCGGCGGCGAGCTCCAGCAGCAGTGGCGGCGAGCTCCAGCAGCAGTGGCGGCGGGGCGGCGGAGAAGGGGGCTCCAGGCTCGTCAGCAGTGGCGGCGGAGCGGCGGGGCGGCGGAGAAGGGAGCTCCAGCAGCACGGAGAAGGCGGCGGCGGGGCGCGGAGAAGGCGGCACGACGGCGCTGTCGTGGAGAACAAGGAGAAGAAAATCGCCGGCGACAGGGTGGGGAATCGACGGAGAAACAGAAAGGGCTCGCAATGAAACAGGAGGAAGGGGAAGAGTCGGGCACCGCGGGTTATTAAGTCCCAAATAGCGTCGGTTTTTTACAACAACCGACGCCTAAATGTCTTTAGCGTCGGTTGTCCGAGAAAACCGACGTCCAACTGGGCGATAATTTCATGAAATTGTTTGGCGGGAACCACCTTCAGCGTCGGTTATCCTTTAATCACCGACGCTGAAGGTGACACTTTTCGCGCAAATTTTCATCACACATAGGCGTCGGTTTCCACCTAAATAACCGACGCTGAAAAGGACACTATTTTTCGCGGGCGACTTTAAGCGTCGGATTGTTATAAACAACCGACGCTGAAGACAAAGCGGTACCCGTGTCTGGCTGGTTTTCGAATATAGACGTCGGTTGTCATAAACAACCGACGCCTAACATAGAAGGCGTCAGTTTTTCCTAATAACCGACGCCCAGAAAAGTGTCACTGAATGCTATTTCTGTAGTAGTGGTAGTGCGGAGAGATCATGGATTCTGGCTATTCCATTGATATTGTATGACACTAATTTGACTTAGAAGTGGTCAGTTGGATTTAGGTGGTACGACTCAAATCCTTATGTCATAATTAAATATGTAATAGAGTCATGTAGTACATTTTATTTGGGTTAAATACTACTCACATCGGATGACCCTTTGCCTTATCTCATATATTGATTTCTTTTATCATAATATAGTAAGAGAAATCAACTAATATACATGTTTTTCATATTACTTATAAAAGTATAATATGTTCTATTGCTTAGTTGTTGATACCTAAATTGATTAAACATTGTTATTTGCCTTGCTTATATCATTGAGCTTAATCTTCTTAAAATGTTTGATCTGCTCTGTATAATCATCCCATGCTTATAATAGACATTGGCAAATAGTTATATCTCTCCCTATGATGTTTGGTCTCACCCCGTGAATTTCCACATCCTTTAGGTGGTCGTGCACAAAGAGGTAGATATTGTGTGTCTGAGGCTGAGAAACAAGAGGAATAGTAGTTGTTTGAAGGTTGGATGAGCTGCTAGTATTTTGTAGCAGAGTCCTATGTGTCGTCCATATACTCTCAGGTCCTTGGGGGGTTATGTAGATGTATTATATCAAGATCATGTTTTATATCAAGATGATGTTTTGGTAGTATGGCTTTGTTGTATAGATATGGAAGTGTACATATATGAACATGTTGTTATATGTAATTGGTTGTGGCCAGTGAGCTAGTGAATAGTGTTATGTAATAATCTTGTGGCATGTGGTGACATTTTGTGCACTCAGATGTAATATGGGATTAAGAGAGAAAGATTTCTCCCCCTCTCCCACATCCGTAGTAGAGGCCAAATGCCTAGGAGAGTGGTAAATAAAAGCAACAATTGGGATTCGGATGTACTATGTTTCCATTTGAGATGGATATGTGTTATCTATTTTAATTTACAATGTTCTATGGTAATGCAATTTGTTAAGTGAGAATTCTACTCTTTGTTTTAAGTAATCTCATTGTGTTGTATTGGGCGATGTCACATATATGAAGTTAGTCAGACTATATATATGCATATGTTATGCGTGTATTATTATATATGAACATTTATCAATAATGTGTATCTAAAATTTGTTTTTCATTGTAAATGAATTGATAAGGATGTTGAAAAATACTTGCATTGTGCATGAATAATTAAATAATCATCTTGGAAATACTAGCTCGAGGTCAAACCAAAACAAAACATACTAAATATTAACTATTCGATTTGGGATTTCCTGCACTAGCTAATAGTTCTCTCACATATTTAAATCTTACTATCTAATATGGTTCCATTTTTCCTTATGGTATACACTTAATAGAGAATGACTAAGGCCGCCTATCATATATAGTAGTCATATCAATTACCATAGTGTAGGAAACTCACCATGGTGAAAGTTTCATTTCTAAATCTACATTTTTATTCCAAAATATTTTTATGCTTTTTTAGAAGGGTCAAAATAAATATTTCTTATTATGGAATCAATAATTTCAACACACCAAATTGCACTTGATGAAGTATTAGAATGTTTAATATGGTTTTAGTTGGAGAACAAATTAATTCTACTCTACTAAAACTTACTTCTTGTTGCATCCCCGTTAGTTCCCTATGTTGGGTCTGTAATGGGCTCTAGAGGAGGGTTCATAAAAATAAAACCACTTACAAAAATTTCATTAGACCTTCAAAATATTTCCCAAGATAATTTATCAAATTAAATGTAATTCATTTTGCAACTAAAACAAGACAATCAAGGATGAAAAAGATTGAACAAGCATCAAATGACATCAACATTTATAGTGGTTCCAACCTCTAATATTAGAATTGTACTCCATTATCTAGATAGGTAATCCTTTAGGATTTTCAGCTATGTGTCACTCTTTATATTCCATTATCAAAATTACAACATAAGACAACAATTTTACAAGTCAAGTGATAATTGGTTTTCCTTTAATAACAAGGGAGACAATAACCTTATAATGGACTTGCATGTCCATGAACAATAGCCTTTAGCCTTACCAAGCACTTATGTACTCTTGAAAGGAGTATTCATCCTTCATAAAGACTTACTCACTCTTTCAACAAGTCTTAGGCCTTGAATGACTTACCCACTCTTGTCTTGGATCTTCTGCCCCTAATTTCACCTTCACCAAGGAGAAGCTTTAAACCAAGGAATTGATGCCCTTCTTCTCTACACCTCTCTTAGCCAAGAGAGAATGAGAGATTGGGAGGTAGAGGAATGAGATACTCACAAGTTATAAATGTAGGACTATCTCTCTTGTAAATCACCTACACATTGAAATGGATGTAGTGAGTTATTAACATCATTAGAGTGGAAGAGATATCCTTGAGATAATCCTCTCTCAACAATAGTATACGCACTTCATAGTTCATGTCTAACCACCATATGAACAAGGGTTATTATATATAATTGAGGATTCATCTTACTTAGAAGAATAATGGTTACACTTTTATGTGCGCAAGCTTTAATTTTATTAACTCAAACACTACCCCACAAGTATATGGGTCTATTTAGTGTTATCGAGGTTGTCCTAGGAGAAAGGGTTTTTTAGGCACAAGAGTATTAAACTTAAACAATCCTAGATCTTTTTAATAGAGGACTTTGTTTAGTTAACTAAGCAATCAAAAGGAAACAAACAAGAAAAGAAATAACTTGTATTTAGGATCAAATTGTATTAGGGATTCTTGAGGATAAGGTTTCACATCCACATCATGACATGAAGAGAAACAAACACCAAGAGCACTAGAAATAACATAAGGGAGGTATGTATCCTACACCCACCTCCCAGTAGTGTAGAACGGTCCTAACTTTGTATACCACTCCCATGGATATACTTAGATTCAGACTACAAATCTTTGTTCTTAAAAACATCCCAGTCACTCCTATGGTCAAGATAGTGTAGCTAAGGTACATCTCCTTACTCCTGTGCACATCTTACTGATGCTATAACAAACACAAGAGGATTGCAACTGAATACCTATCATGGTGAATGATCAAGAGGGAAGTCTAGTTCTTTGATCTATTATTGGAAATCATTTCACCGTATATCTATGCTTCTTTGTCAATGTATTGTTAATTTTGGACAAAGATATATGCTTATGAATTGGAACAAGAATATGTTTATGTACATATGTGTTGTTTGTCCCTTCTTTCACTTTCATTAATATAACAAAAATTGGAGTCAAAGAGAATCTATCTTACTTCTTCTACGGACATCTAAGTTTATTTCCTTCTATTATGATGTCTAGCACTACTTTCTACTGCTTGTATCTATTTTCTACAGCCATGGACGAGTAGGTTTCTTGTTCTTGGGCATGGGGAGTAACTCCCATGTCATAATATTGTTGAACACGAATTTCATATATAATGCTAGTTGTTTCACCATTCTAAGGTTCATCTGTATTTAATTCTTCTTACATGCTTTGCTGACCACTTTGTATGTATGATTTCTCCTCTTTGTATAATTTGGGATGTTGTGCATAGGAGTAAGGAGATGTACCTAAGCTGCACTACCTTCACCATGGGAGTCACTAGGATGTGTTGGGGAACAACGATTTGTAGTCTGGATCTAAGATATCCATGGGAGTGGTATACAAAGTTGGGATAGTTCTACACTACCGAGAGGTGGGTGTCTGATTCATGCCTCCCTTTTGTTATTTCTAGTGTTCTTGGTCTTTGTTTTCTTCATGTTATGATGTGGATGTGAAACCCTATCCTCAAGAATCCTCAATCCAATATGATTCTTATTGCAAGTGATTTCTATTATAGTTTGTTTCCTTTTGATTGCTTAGTTAAATAAACAAAACCTCTCATGTTAAAAAGATCTAGATTGTTGAAGTTTAATAATCGTGTGCCTAACCAACCCTTTCTCCATGGATGACATCAATAATACTACATGCACATGTACACTTGCGGGGTAGTGTTTGAGTTTATAAATATTAAAACTTGTGCACATAAAAGTCCAACATGTTTTTGGCGTTGTTTCTGGGGAGCATCAGTATTTTGGTTAGAGTAAGAAGTGTTGAATAGTAGGCGAGACTAGATGACACCACCACATGTCATATCCACCATTTTTTTACCTTTCATCATGATCATCATCATTGTCATATTTTTGTATATTCCATTCTCATTTTTGTACTTCACTCGCCTTCTTTATTTGTAGGACAATATGAGGCGATCCCAAAGGGGTCTTGAACATTCCTCACTTCTAGACCCAAAACTGTTCACACTATTAGCAACCTTCAAAAAGAAAGGAAGAGTGAACCTCAATCATATTTGGAGGACTCACAACCATCATTACCAATTTCTTCACCACCATCTTCACCCAAGCATCCATCTCAACAAGAAAGACCAATTATGGAAGAGGATCATCCCCTAAAGGACTTCATTGTTCAAGCAGATACATACATCAATTGGACTATCAATATTCCACAAATCGAGTCAAATGATTTGTCTGTCAGCCTCACTTTCATACAGATGATACAGAAGAACTGGTTTGGAGGGACACCAATGGAGGATCCAAACCTCCACGTTGTTGAATTTCTACAGTTGCTAAGCACCTTCAAGATAGATGGTGTTTCTATTGATGCAATTTGTCATCTTCTTTTCCCCTTATATTTGACAGATAGAGCCAAGGCATGATTCTATTCTTAACCAAGAAACTTTGTCGATAGTTGGGAGGAACTTCTCAAGGTTTTCTTAACTAAAATTTTTCACCAAGAAAGACTACAAAATTGAGGAGTCCGCTCATCAATTTTTTTAAAGGCATGGAGAAACCTTGTATGAAACATGTGCAAGGTTCAAAGACCTTCAACGTCTTTGTGACACCATAGTTTAAGAAATTGGCTTCTATTACAAACTTTCTATAATGGCTTATTTTACAATACAAGGATATCTATTGATTTTACTGCAAATGGTCCTTTAATTAACAAATCATACGGGATGCTTATACCATTATTGAAGACATGGCAATAAGTCACTACCACTAGAGTCCGGATTGGAGCAACCAACCTTCTTATTCATGCTCTATTTTTGGAAAGCAAGTTGCTGAAGTAATTTTGGATGCATGTGGATCAGTGGGACACACTCATTCTTCATGTTTTTCCACACCCTCACAATTTGAAGAGATATTGGAACCCAACAATAGCGTCAACTGCAACTCCATACAACAACAACATTTGTAGCCCAAGATGAGTTTGGAGTCCATGCTTGAGACCTTTATCTCTAGTCAAAATTAGCAAAATGATAAGCTTCATCAATAAAGGGAGCTGCTAAAGGATGATATTTCATAACTTTCTTCTAAGGTGGATGGAATTGCCATTCACACTAGGATGTTAGATAATCAAATTTCTCAACTATCTCTTACTAATCAAAAAGCACCTTTCAGTTCCTTGCCTAACAAACCCGAGATGACTTCAAGGGATACATTCACATTAGTTATCTTCAGAAGTGGAGCTACTATAGGAGAATCTTCTTCACCATCAAAGACAATATCATATGAAGTTTTTGACTCCAATGTAATCAGTGATAATGAATCTCAAAGGTAGAAATCAATGCTTGCTCTACATGATTATTTTTCAAACAAGCCAAGTGTCCCCTTTCAATAGATATTTGATACAAGGCTTGGTGATGAGAACATTCTCTTTGACTCGAATTTTTGTTATATTAATGAAAGTGAAAGAAGGGACAAACAACACATATGTACATAAACATATTCTTGTTCCAATTCATAAGCATATATCTTTGTCCAAAATTAACAATACATTGACAAAGAAGAATAGATATACGGTGAAATGATTTCCAATAATAGATCAAAGAACTAGACTTGCCTCTTGATCATTCACCATGATAGGTATTCAGTTGCAATCCTCATGAAATCATACACGAATTTCATATATAATGCTAGTTGTTTCACCATTCTAAGGTTCATCTGTATTTAATTCTTCTTACATGCTTTGCTGACCACTTTGTATGTATGATTTCTCCTCTTTGTATAATTTGGGATGTTGTGCATAGGAGTAAGGAGATGTACCTAAGCTGCACTACCTTCACCATGGGAGTCACTAGGATGTGTTGGGGAACAACGATTTGTAGTCTGAATCTAAGATATCCATGGGAGTGGTATACAAAGTTGGGATAGTTCTACACTACCGAGAGGTGGGTGTATGATTCATGCCTCCCTTTTGTTATTGCTAGTGTTCTTGGTCTTTGTTTTCTTCATGTTATGATGTGGATGTGAAACCCTATCCTCAAGAATCCTCAATCCAATATGATTCTTATTGCAAGTGATTTCTATTATAGTTTGTTTCCTTTTGATTGCTTAGTTAAATAAACAAAACCTCTCATGTTAAAAAGATCTAGATTGTTGAAGTTTAATAATCATGTGCCTAACCAACCCTTTCTCCATGGATGACATCGATAATACTACATGCACATGTACACTTGCGGGGTAGTGTTTGAGTTTATAAATATTAAAACTTGTGCACATAAAAGTCCAACATGTTTTTGGCGTTGTTTCTGGGGAGCATCAGTATTTTGGTTAGAGTATTGCAACTGAATACCTATCATTGTGAATGATCAAGAGGGAAGTCTAGTTCTTTGATCTATTATTGGAAATCATTTCACCGTATATCTATGCTTCTTTGTCAATGTATTGTTAATTTTGGACAAAGATATATGATTATGAAACAACTAGCATTATATATGAAATTCGTGTTCAACAATATTATGACATGGGAGTTACTCCCCATGCCCAAGAACAAGAAACCTACTCGTCCATGGCTGTAGAAAATAGATACAAGCAGTAGAAAGTAGTGCTAGACATCATAATAGAAGGAAATAAACTTAGATGTCCGTAGAAGAAGTAAGATAGAGTTGCAACTTCGGTCAAGGTTTCACAAATCTATCCTTGCTTCTGAAACTCTCCAAAAACCTTCATGTTGAAGTGGAGAGAAGAGAACGGATATCCCTACTGCAATTGTTGGAGAAGAAGGAAGAAAAAGAAGTTTCTCTCTCGAGAAATTACCTTTTCTCCTTTTAGAACTCCTCCAACTCCTCCTTACTTTCCCCTACTTCATTCCCTCTCCAAAAGGTCTAAAATATGTCGTGATAGTTGTACCAAGAAGTTTGGGGGTCATATATATAAGTGTGAGGTTGTTAAATTTGCATTTGAGTGAAATATGTAGGTCATACAAAGTGTCTTTTATAAGATACAACATGTCTTATGTGATAACTGAAGTCTGGATTGAGTTATGAAAAGTTACACGACATGTCTTTAATAAGACATGACATGTCTTTAATAAGAAATGGCGTGTTGCTACAAATCTGGGAGTTTTGGGTTTAATTTCTTGACTAGGACATGGGGTATCTTCAGTAAGACACGAGGTGTCTTTATTAAGACACATGGTGTCTTTTCCTGGATAGAGGGTGACTTTTATAGTTTCAACATCATTGATTTTCTTGATGTCTAGGTGATTGGGGAATGTGTTGATGGATTCTGTAATGGCATTTTCTCCCCATTTTGATGCAAAATTGTTGCACCTACAAACCAAACCATAGATCCAGTAAAGATAACAATAAATTGAAAAATATAGCATGATTAAGAGTGATTATTGGGTGAAAATGATTTTAAAATGCAACCAAAAGTGGTGCAAAAGATGGCATAAAATACACATATCAATAATTTAGGAAGAGTTCTAGACATTTTTGGGAGAGTCCAATGTATGTTCACTTTATTCTCCAACAAGAAAGTTGCACTTGACAGCTACAGTGTCATCGTCTGAGATGCAACGAGGTATCTTAATCAATGAAACTAAAAATCAGTTGTATGGTGTCATTGTATGAGATACTAAGACTATTAACATCTCATTGATTATTATGCATGTTAAAGCAATGAGTTGGTTAGTCGAGATGTGTTCCAAGACTTTCTTGGTTCATAAAAATGATGATATACAATCGATCATTTTGTGTAAATATGCATTAATCATTGATCTAAATAATTTTTTAACACTTTGAGATTATTTAAAAGTAATATATTTATTAAAAGTTATTATTAGTATAATAAAAGTAGATGGAATGTGTAATCTTACTATTTGCATGTATGATATTATATTTCCAAATTAGGGTTTGCAAGTGTAGGCACATGGAGTACCTCAATCAGAATTCACTCAAAGTATAAATATTAGAAACTAGTCAGTGGAATGGTTTAGTCAACATAAAAATAATATATTAGTACATTCGATCCTTAGTCAACATCATCCCACTTTTTGAAGATTAGAAACCATTACATGCATGTATTATAAGATTTCAAGTAAAATCATACCTTTGGTGAATTCTAGGGGTTTGAAATAAATGAGTAAAAATGCTTGCCTACGATTTATGCTAATTGAGTCCATTTACACCCACTCAATTTATGTTATTTTTCCTACAATGTTAGCTTCCATAACATTCATAAAAATCGTGTCTTACTCTAGTGTAGGCTCTTCTCCCACTTGCATAAGACATGTCTTATCCCCTTTTTTCATATCAAAAAGGTGGGGGTGAAGAGACAATACAACTTGTCATAAAGGGATAGTAGAAGAACATTAAAATGGGCTTGTCTAAGAAATTTATGTAAAGGAAATCAAGACATGTATTTGAACAACCCTAGATGTATTTCTAGAACTAATCATGGTAAGGCTATGAAAACAAGTAACCTAAACTAATAGATATACATATCAAAGAGTAATTTTTAGTTTGTATGAAATAGAATACAATCATATCATACAATTGGATACACTAGAATCACATGTACCAAGACTACTAGTAGATTATATCACAAATTAAGAATACTAGTGGATTTAGGTCATATAAAAAGATTCACAAGTTAAATCATGATAATACCAGTGTTGAGATATATCATTAAAAAGGAATGTTCAATTCCAAAAACATGGATGGATATCACACACTAGAAAGTATGCATCACTACCAAAACTTGTAACAACTAAGATCCTGAAGGTTGCATCAAACAAAAATATATAATTAGAAATATGTAGCAAGTCAGAGCATAATGGAATCAAGTTAACCATAGCCTAAAGTTCCAAAGAAGCCAATCATCAAAACATGCATAACAATTCAAGAAAATTAATTGCAAGATATATGACCGGCATAGATCACACATCCAAAAAGGAGAGGATCTAGAGTAGTCAGACTCTTAAGTTTATAACCCAACACCCTGGCCCCCACAACAATAATATGGGGTCTAATGTAGTAGATTGAGGTCGATCCATAAGGACAAGGGAAGTATGTGTAAACAACTTAGGGCCTTATCTTATTTACACCAACCTAAGTATGAGTTAATGTTTTTTCCTATAAAAATGATGCAACTTGAGAAACAAGCAAAGCAAAGCAAGTAAAATAGAAGAAAACAAAAGAAGAAGAAAAACAAAAGAACTAGGAAGATATAAGGTATGGATGGGGAAACTTGGAGTGAGTTTCACAAACTAAGGTCTCTCACCAACATGCAATACTCACACCCATTGTATACCCTTAGAGATTTTACAAGCAGCCATCATAAGTGTATATTCCCTCCTCTCTTGATATTTGTATAGATCTAGATTATAAGCGTGTTTCTCTCTTTCGAGATGGCAAACAATCAACCACAATAAAATCATATGATCATAAACTTAATCATTACAACATTCTCATTCATTCATGCAACTCCATAACACTTAAATATGGGTTAGCACTACTTTGTTCATGTACTAAAAATCAAACAACACATGATGGTAGCTAAGCATACAAGTGAATCATTAAGACCAAGAGTATGGGGATAAATAGTGTAGAGATAATATACTCAATGAATATAAGTATTTGCAGGTCGGGAAAGACTTAGTGGCTACTCCCAACCCAAGTTGTATGTTTATCCACTTATGATGATGAGTAGAATTCTAGATTTACAAGTATGGTATGAAAATGGAGATGGATGGAGGAATGAAATGGATGTGATGAAGGAAGGGAGAGAGATTCAGGGAGAAGAAGATACACCAACAATGGCCTCATATGGATAAGGTGGATGGACAGACACTCTAATTTAAGATGGAGAAGTGATGTAGAGGATGTGCTTGCAGATCTCCTTCTATCAAGGAAAGCCTTTGAACTCTCATTCTTGATCCTTCACAAATTGATTGCATAGGGGCTGATTGATGGAACAGGTATGATCTGGCAGTGCTTCTGCATTCTTTGTGGCAGGAAACCCTTGTATCAAAACCCTAGGGGTTCTATTCATAGCTTTGGTTAGTTACTCTTAACTTGTGCTATAAGTCGGGGCATGTGTCTCGGGGCACACATCAAACATCCTTTGAATGACCATTCAGTGTGCCCATTAGATCTTGATTGTTTAGTTGATCCATCATTTCCTATAATGTCTGAGCCCACTTCCCTAGGCTCTAGTAGAGTTTCAAGAATGATGACTGGCCCCACAGACCACCACTATCCTTAACTGCACACTTTTTCCTCACTCACACGCAAGTCAGGGTCAACTTCCCGACTGGTCACCCATCCTAGTACTACTCCAAGCTGAGCACGCTTAACTATGGAGTTCTTTAGTGATGGGCTCCCTGGAAAGGAGGTGCACCTTGGTGATATAGGTAGTCCAATCATTCCTTATAAGATCATTATATCTGAGGCCTCAAATCCTGGGACGTTATAATCTCCCCCACTTAGACTCTTGACGTCCTCGTCAAGGCTCAACTATAAGGCCTCATAACATCACCCCATTTCAGTGTAGACCCGGAATGGCCCATGGACACCCAGCTCCTGATCACGGAATACTAGTGCAAGGGTGGCTATGTCAACCATGGACATCCCTTTCCTACATGCCTAGATCGCATGGCTCAAGACTAGCATGCCACATGCCCATGTGGGCCCCACCTACTGGAGGGGTTATGGCTATGATACCATTTGTAATGTTCGAGCCCACTGTCCTAGGCTCTAGTAGAGTTTCAGGAATGACGAATGGCCCCACATACCACCACTAGCCTTAACTTTGTGCTTTTTCCTCACTCACGTGCAAGTCAGGGTCAACTTCCTGACTGGTCACCCATCGTAGTACTACTTCAAGATGAGCATGCTTAACTATGAAATTCTTTAGTTATGGGTTCCCTGAAAAGGAGGTGCACCTTGGTGATATGGGTAGTCCAATCATTCCTTATAATATCATTATATCCAAGGCCTCAAATCCTGAGACGCCTATTGCTGGTTGTCCTTAGATTGGGATCTAGTTGGAACATCATATCTTAGGAAACTAATGGTTTTTATTGGTGTGGTGATTGCTTCGTTGGACCATCAATTCCCTAGATCGTTCGACCATTGAATCTTTAGGGCTATCAGACCCGTCCAATCTTGAGGACTGATGGTTGGGAACTAGTGTTAGCTGTGGATGATCTGACATGCCATCAATTCATAGGATTTGATGGTTGTGCTGAATGGAAAACTGGGTCTGAGCCATTGGTTATTGAAATTTGATAATCACCCTATGGATTTGACTAGCCATCAGCTGTTGAGAATTGATGGTTAGTCTGGATGCTCCTTTGTAAATATGTGTCTATGATGTGGTCTCAGTGGGTTTTGGGAATTGATGGGTGTCTTGCTTTGATGGTAAAAATCATCATTTCACAAGTTCCCTGTAGGCGAACTAGCAGTTATATTCTGATAAGGGCATGGGTGGTATATATGTACAAATTGGTGGAAAGATGGGGTAATCTTATAGTAAGAGAGGAGATTAGATGTAAACATAGGCATGAAATATCCAAAAAAATTAATGTTATCAATATAGAGTACCAATCCTTAGAGTAATTAGAAAGTTAGATTTGTATGCATTATAGTAAATTTAAATGGCAACATGCATATAAGAAACAAAGGTACCATGGAAAGTGCCAAAAGAATAATGCATTGAATGAAAAGATTTAGTTAATAGGGAAAATCTCACTCAATAGGATATTTGTGCATTCATTGTAAAATACCATCAAATGACTTTCTGAGTGGAAATCGTGACCACTGAAAATAGTATCACAAATCCCAAGGGACCTCATTGGTCAAAATTTGTCAAGATAATCTTGGTCGAGGTCTTTGTGTTGATAAACTCGTCTCCATTAGTCTGACCTGGAAATGGAAAGACATTATTGTAAATTGCTCGCCTCAACTAAGATGAAGGGATTTTCTATTGAAGTTCATATGCCTTTTTTCTTTTCATGTGGAGAAATTTGTATGGGTACTCTCTAAGTCTGGTTGCTTGGGTCATTGTACCTTTTGATTATGGTATGATATTGTCATATTTGAACATAGAACGTGTTGCCTAAAGACACAAAATTTTCTATTAGTAATTCGAAAGGCATGATATAAATATAAATAATATGCAAACATGTACAATCAAGTTATTAATGACCTATGAAAGCTATTGTACCGAACTTTGGGCAAGAACATGCTGAGACATTAATATGTAAAAGTTTTCTCAAACACCACATGTAAAGTTCAAACAAAATTAACAAAACCAAGTAATGTTTGGATATGAGCATGAATACCTTTACCTATATTATTACCATATCATTCCAATAGTAGCCAACTCATACACATATCACCTTTGCTCTTAAATTTGGATTTAGAAACCAATTTACAAATCAATATCTCATGCAAATCCATTTGCAAGTGACCTATAATAAGAAATACAAAAAGGTCCTCAATCACAATTTTGGGTCCATGAGGGTTATTCGAGCCTCCCAATTCTATTGCTTTTTTGTTCTTTTTTAAAAGAACAATATAATGACCATTTTTTTATATAGTTTCATGAGCCCATATCCGTGGAACTAAAGGATTATCCATTTGGAGGTCATTTTCTTTTGTTTTTCCTTTTGATGTCATCAAATTCTATATCATATTTTCCAATTTGTTTAGTAGTATGGTTTACGATTTGATGAAGATTCTTTTAACATATAATAATCTTTCCAAAGAGGATTTCAAAATGTGATATCATGCATTATATAAATAGTGGAGCAAGACAATTGATTTATATCATTTCTAGCATGCAAAATATCATTCTCTAAGTAAATAGCTTTGATCATATTGCTAGGAATTAGGGAGGTGAAAATGTAGTGAAACAACAAAAAATCTCCATGTTTCCGAAAAATAGATCTTGCCAACAACAATGTATCTAGAATTAAGGTGTGTGGGGTATACCTTGTCATGGAACAAGTCCAGTGATGTATTCGTGCGGTGGTGTGCTTCACTCGTTGGGATGATACATCCTCTAAAAGGCATTGCGTGTTGCCTACATATCTACATAGTCCATGCAGATGATAGAAACTCTAGGTGGCATAGCTTGAGTCAGTAAGAACTAGAAACCTATCATTTAGTGACATGCTAGCATCATGGTTGTTCTCCTTCTCTATCTCATGGCCAATGATGGCTAGGATTTATGTACAAGTGTGTGTATATGTGACCTAGCCATCATGCCCTTTAAATAGGAGAGGTAAGGAAGAAAGTTTTCTAAAAACCCTGGGGGCGTTGAGGAACCCCTTTTAAACTACTATAGTAGTCAATAAATTATGAGATTTAAACCACCAAATTAATAACATCTAATTTTTTTTAATTACATAATTTGGGCATCCCATGATGCTTTTGTTGTGGTTTTACCTCTATGATTCTCCCCAAGGTTGTTGTTTCCATGGTGTCTCTCTGCAAGTAAACAGGAGATGGGTATGGGGAAGGGAGTTCTATCAGCTAGAGGTCCACATGCCCTTCTCCTTTCCTTTAAAGGCTTCAGCAGGAAGGGACAACTTCATCCCCCTAACTTGTATTCCTCGAGTTGCTTGTCTTCATCAGCATGAGCAATTTATTATTGATTGGGTGTCAGGCAGGAGCTTGATGCCAGATCTACAAGGACAGTTGTGACCTAGTAGGCATTTATGATTTTCTCCGGTGAGCGACAACCACAGAAGCAGACACCATGTTTCCAATATTGATTATGAGGCTATGGTTGTGCAGATGGTCATCCAATAGTGATGGACCTAGAGGATGCAACTTGTGCTCCATATTCAGGTCTAGGGTGTTGGAGTTGCCTTTGTCTTGATTACACCATTGGCAACCTCTTCTTTGCATCCTTCCACCACACCATCAGCGGCATGGCGTCGAGGCCGAAGGAGGAGGACCTCCTAGTCCTCGCTCAATACTAGGCATAAGGAAGGTGTAGACATGAGCAGGGAGGAGTGCTCCCAGAGGCAGGAGCATGGGCGAAGTCGGCCGCAGAAGGAGATAATTGCAAGTAGATTGAGGTATCTGGGGGAATGGAGGTATGTGAGTGGTGCAGTTGGGGCAGAACCCAGGGCAAAATTCCAAAGCTCGCCAATTTTGGCGGCATTTTGGAGGGCCGTCGACAGTACATGAGGAAACTATTGTAGTCAGACTACTGAATTTGATGAAATCATGACCGATATCCAAATGATCTCAATCTAAATGCAGTAATCAGAATACCACAATGAAATACAATACCTTAATGAATTATTGCATCCAAATATCCCCTAGAACACAAAAAGGAAGAGGTCACATTTAAAACATCCCACTCATGGACATCCAAACAATCAATTGTCCAAGGTAGAAAAATCTACAATTTTTCTATTAAATTGATTAATGAATTGATCAAATTAATTGATTAACTAATTCCAAGAAACTGACTGGAAATTTCAACCGCCAGCTCAAAAATGGTTAGTTAAATTATAATATCAGTTGATATCTTTATATTTTACCAATTAGCTAAGACCTTTTAACCAACTTCCTAAGATATTAGTCTAATATTTTTCAAGTTTATTACATAAATATTTTAGTAATCAATTTGGCTTGAAACATTTCCAATATTGTCGATAATTATACTCAATTCCAATGCATCAAATGTGTCTGACCCTATTGGTTCCAAAATAAATTGGTGGTGATCTTCATAATCAAATAATGACTTCACAAGCATTATTAGTATCTAACAAGACTTCATTGCTACCAAAGTAATTGAAGAAGTTGAAGAACAACTTTAACCTAGCATTTTGATCAATGTTATAGTGATTGTAATCCATTTGTCTCTGATATCTAGATTTTCTTTGAGTCAAGGAAACATCATCCTCTTAATATTCAATCTTTTTTTATTAATATAGAGTAGAATATTTTATATACACATCAGCTCAATATCATATATTGACTCATATGAGCATTTTCACGCATTATGTAGTCTCACTCATTAAGTGACTCGGATATTACTCCAATGGGAGGGACAAGTTCTATATACACCATTCAAAGTAATCCACATGTTTCACATTTCACCTAAGAACTACTTATATAGCAACACTTTCAAGGTTATGTTGAGAAGATTTGAAGCACAATAACAACATGTAATCATTGTTGTGTCTTTAGGTCTAAGGACCACAACCATTACTCTCACATTGATCTAGGAATGTAACCACCATTATTGGTTTCCATGTATCACACTCATCCATGTATCACACTCATAATGGTCTATCCAATGTTCATAACAAGTACTTATGAATTTGATTTGATATCAAATCTCATGACTATAAGTGTTGGTATGTATGCCTAGAGAGCCATTCATATGATGATTGTAATGGGGCATTAGAAACCTGATTTGACAATCCCATCTATTATGTTTGTCTCAATCATGATTAGATGACACAGACATAAGTATATGTCAAAAGAATGATGTTACTCGATGGCATATGTCTTTAGGTTGATGACCTAAACAGTGAAATCATATGTACGATAAGAGTACATACATTCTTATTATGTCTGTAATTGGATATAATTGTGGAAGAAAAATAGACCACAATGACATGTAATCTTATAGAGTGTGTTAAGTGATATCAGAGTATCATTAGTCATAATATGTGATATCATGTCAAACACAAAGGTACTTGTTAGAGAATAGTGTACCCAACAGACCCACATTGAGAGTGATACATGGAGACTGTGGCATGGTAGTCAGAATCATCTCTCATAGTGATAGTATTGATGTGGTTGTTAGACTTGAAGTCACTACACTCATCACTTTTGTACTTTGACATCATCCAACCTGACCTTGAATAAGGGTTTCCATAAAGGTGATGGTCGGGGACTCGCTTCACTCGGTACCATGTTGCTTTCCCTTGAACAGGTACTCTATAACATTGGGGGATTGGGTGTGAGTGATGTAGATGGGATTTGTCCCTCCGACTGGATGTTTATATCCAAGACACTTGATAAGAGAAATTGCAAAATGTATGGCCATACTCATGTGACTCAATATGTGATATGTGAGCTCATGTGCATCTCAGATAGTTTGATCTAGTTCAAGGAACATGGTTTGAATGTTGAAGAGGATGACGATTCCATGCTTTGAGTTCAATCCAGATATAAGAGACAAAGGAACTATAGGATCACTGGAACACTGATCACAGATTGTGGATTGACGTTGTTCTTCAACTTTCCAAATTACTTGACTAGAAATGTTGTGCTTCTAGATTTGCCTCATTACTTGTGGTGTCATAACTTAGTTATGGACATTCACTGCCAATGTAAATTGGGACTTATAGGGTCACACACATAGGATGCACATGGAATAGGAGTTTATTCATGATTGATGTTTTACTTGAGTACTATGAGTGTTTAGGTATTCAATTTAAACAACTATGGTTGCAAATTGACTGACTAGACTGTGAACCCACTGGTTCAAGTGTTCAATCGACCCATTCAAGTGTCAGGTCAATAAAAACAACAATTGGTTGAATATTTGCTTGAACTGGACATATGGAATGACCATTTCACATATGAAACGTCCATTTCATGTATGAGATGATTGTTTCAATAGTGAAACGATCATTGTATGACATGAAATGATCGTTTCATGAAATGAAATGCGTGGTTCATCATCCAGAACTAGTTAAATGATCAACTCGATTGAATCAAGTATTGATGTTGATGTCATGGTTGTGCATTAATTGAATATTAAAAGCCAATATGTTTGAAAATAGGAAACATGCTAAACCAAATAGTTCAGGGTGTGAACTGAAAAGTTCACCCATGAACCGACCATTTGGACAGTGAATCGAATGGTACATAGTTTGTAGGTTCTGAAAAAATCATGATAAGTTGTCTCTTTGACACCCAAATGGATTTCGAACCTTGACCCTATCCCTCCTATAAATGAGGAGTATTGGGGGTTTCCAGACACAACAATAGGCTCTAACAATTGTTGTCCTCTCTGGTTGTGGTAACCACGAGAGGTCAAGCATGTTCTACCCATCATAGGGAGGAACAACAAGGGAGAGACAAATGGGAGAGCAAATAAACTCTAGAAGGTTGACATTCAAAAGAACAACTCCTTTTCGTCTGCTTTGGTAATGCAACATGTAGCTCCCAATGGTCCATGTCGACTACTACAAAGGCTAGGAGTCTATTTCCTACTGCTAGGAGGATGATGTCAACCACTGTCCATGGTGTCTGACTAGAGGCCGACCACGACTATCATCAAGGTGTAACTCAATCAAGTAGCACGCTGCAGCAAGCATTGTAGCTAGACTTTCTCTAGGACCAGGTATATGTCTTGCAACCTTATTTCCCATCTCATAGTTGTTGATTTGATCTACTATTTTAGGGGAATATGGCAAGTAAAATTTTTATTTTCACTACCTTATTTGTTGCCCTGATTTCTTATAGTGGAATCAGAGCTGCGTCAATTTCCTATGTTTTAGGTTTTGATCAATATAATCAGAGTTTGGTTTTATCATTTATTTATTGCATATGATGTGAATATTTAAAATAATTAGTGTGCATATATGATTAAATTCCACATAAAATCCCACAAATATAAATGTATATATGATATGATATATATGCAATTTATAAATGTCGCTTTACAATTGTTTTGATGGTGATTGGTAGCATGGTTATGGCCTATACCCCTAGACATTTTGTTCTTTCTTGGATGATTATTATTCTTGTTTATATATATCAGTTTCCACAATGAGCCTCTGTCTTCTTTTTTATATATAAGAGTATTAATTTTTCCCTCTTATTCTCCCCTCGAATGTAACTTAGGTTTTTCAATTACCATGTAATATGTTAATTAGAATAGGATAGCTTTTATTTCCTGTTATGGTGAATAGGATATTATGCACTAGGTGAACTGACAGTTTTAGGAGATAATTAGATCGATTGGAGGACTAAGGAGTCCGATGACAGGTTGAGCCAACTAACCACGGTAGCTCAACCGACCATATGGAGGAGTCCAGACGTCACAAGGACCGGAGGCTACATGATTGTTGCATTAGACTAGCCATCCAACCAGGTGGCCAACCGACCGGTACAAGGGTTAAACTGATTGGCCCACATTGGTTACAACACATATCGTCATCAACAATAAGTTGCTACAAATGATGTGGACCTTAGGTGATATTAATTCATTGTGGCTCCAAGGAATTAAAATAGGATGGCCATAAACATTTCTTGTGTCATTATTGCATGTTTTTGTTGTGGTTATATCATGTATATATATGTATTATAAGTATGTGGTGATTGGATATGTATATGTATGTATGTAACATCCCTCAATATAATATTAAGTTTTAGATGCTTTCCATAAGAAACACACATGAAAACTTGATTGATTATGTGTAGGTTACACCAAAGTGTGGTGTGTTGTCATCTCATTAGAGTGGTTATGGTAGATGTGCATATCTGCCAAAGAAGGGTGCATATCATATCATGTTGGATTTTGGGTCAGGCTTAACTAGGTGATCCTAATGAGATTAAGTACCTAGAAGAATGAAGATGTATTTTGATAAATAGTTTTGGACACCATCTATGGAATAGTTTCATGAGATACAATTTGTTAAACATTATCTACCTAAATAGTCAACATATGGGTGATCAGCCAAAGATGACTCATAATTTGATGAAATATGGATCTTGACTCACTAGTTATATACAATCTATGTTATATAAACCTCTCTCTTTGCATGCAAACAACCTCTTTACACACCTAGCTTTTTCTTTCTCTCTTCTTACTCTTGGAGCTCATCCCCTCTTTCTTGGTGGCATGATGAAGGAGGAGCTTGAGGTTGAATGAGAAGGCCGGTCTTCCTTGCATGTTGATTTAAGGTTTGCATATACCCTTCTTGTGACAGTTTGGTGCTTTTAATTCTCTTCCTCTTGGTATTTCTAAGTGAGATTTCCCTCTTTATCTACGTTTTCCTTAGTTTTCTACCTTTCTTATTTCTCTTGTTGGTCGAGATCATGGTATTCCATGGTAGTGCTTGAAGATATCTTCTTTCTAACCTTTTCTACCTAGGGTTTTCCTTTTATGGTGAAGGAGCTAGCTTGTTCGAAGTAGAAGTGATCATGCCAGGATTCCTATCCTCTTTCTTCAAGCTACCTTGTTGTATGAAGTTTCTCCATTTTCTTTGAGGTGAATTATATAACTCTCTCCTCGATTATTTCTTACACTCACCTTGCTTGTGTATAATCTTTATGAAAAGCATTGTTACAGGCAGAGAGATAATATATTTTATCTTGGGTTTGGTTTTACATGGTGATTCTTGAGTAAATAACTCCTCTTAGATGATCCCTAAATCTTGTGCATGAATCCTTCTCTAGTGATGGAAGTTTTGGTCCTTGCATGTTTGTGAATACTATGGGATTTTTACCTCATATTATGGTTTCTAAATTCGGGCTTCGAACTAATCTCTCTCCTTATGATGCAACTTAATGACTTTTGGGATTTTTATGATAACCAATATGTTTTCATCTATTTGGTCAATGAGATCTTGAGGTATGATGGTCACTAATTTTTAAACTTTGGTTTGGTTTCCAAGTTTGGGACCCTTCCATGGATAGTTTGATGAGATTTGTACGTCATTGTGGTCGCTATGTTTTCTAGCTCTGATGGTCTCTATGTTTTGGAACCCTAGAAGTCAAAGGGGTTTTTTGACTTATGTGGTCACTGAAAACCCTAACCCTAAGTGGTTTCCAATGCCCTATGTTTTGATCAGTCATCAATGTTGCTCATCCTAAATGGTCGTTGAAGTCACCTAACCTCAATGGTCTATGATGGTATACCCTAATTCTGTGATCACCAACTTTTCTACTTTTTTGTGGTCGCTAACCACCTTATTTCTTAGCGATCAATGACTTCCCTAACCTAAGTATCTGATGAAGATTTCTAATATGTATGGTCATCATGTTGTTTTGACTCTATGGTAATGATAGGTGACTTTATACACTCATGATTAATGGTGTTTTGATTATGTAACCATAATTCATTGGTGCTTGGTTACACATCATCTTATAGTCTCACCTTTGCATTCAAATGAATATAAACATAAGGACTTTGTAAGGTATTGATCGGTAATGCTAATTCAACTCATTATGCTTAATCGAGACCTAATGCAAGTAAGTGGTGATGGTATATAACCTCTTGTATGACTAGCATGATAATAGAGTACTTTCTCTCTATGTTATTGTAACCCAAATCTACTACCACATGGATATCATGTTTCTTAGATGTAATGTTGTACCAACTTATGTGTCTCATATGTGATGATGGTATGAGGATCCTTGGGTAAGGCCTAGAAATATAACGATAATCTTGCAAGGAACAATGTGTATAGTCCTAATGATCTTTGAGCATGGTTGAGCCCAAATTGGGAAGTTATCCTCTCCTAACGTGATAAGGACTTGTATCTTGTAATAGTATGGTGATGAGTATGGTATCATGTGTGGCAACAAATAGTGCCACATGAAGAGGTCATCAACATATTATTTCATACATTTTATATCTTCTGAAGTTGTAACCCACCCTATTTCTGTAGTATTCTTGTAGGGTTTATATGTAACTTTATTGATGCAGACTTAACTCACCCAATTGGTATCAATTAATCAAGTGCAACCCTAATCATGTAGTGTCATTTACTATATAACCATTTAGTGTTAGAACTTGTAGGATGAGGAAATGAGTATTCCTAAGGAAAGCTCAGAGATCATACTATTGAGTATGCAGGCTGCATGATTGTGTGTCCTTGTAATCCTTACCTCAAGGTTTGGAGGATGGTCGCGGTCATCCCTCAAATTATGTATAGTTGATACTTATATATATGTGATTTGATTAAGCACCACTACAGTTGTACCTCGGATGATAGGGTTTATATACCCTGATTACTAGTGTCATGACCTATGTACCAAGCGTGGACTGGGCTGATTTGCAGTTTGACTTATGTGTCACTGCGGGCGGTTGGACTGTATGTCACTATAGTTGACTCTAACTGACTGAGGGGGTTAAAATCTTAGGATTCCATCTCTCCTAGATCTTGTACAGAACTGATTGTGACCAAGCGGTGGTCAGTTGGAGTTTGATTGGTATACCTCAAACTCTCTAGGGCTTAATAGAAGATGTAATGCATATGTGTAGTATATTTTCTTAGGATTAAGCACAAATCACATTGGATGTTAACCCTTGCCTTGTTTCTTATATTGCTTAGTAGTTATATAATGCAGTAAGAGAAATTAACTTTTTAGTAGGTGACAACCTTACCTGTTCCTTTGTATATCTTCTAGTCAAGTATGTTGCTATGCATATCTATTTAGATTGCTTCACCTTCCTAGATAGCTTAATGTCCTTAAACTACTTAATCTTCTTAACTTTTTTAATAATATATTTGTTGTAATCAATAAGCATTGTTGAGAGCTATATCTCTTACTGGAACATGGATCTCACTCTCGTGGGTAACCCCATATTTCTAGGTTATCATCACCGACACAATCAAGTTCATGATGGTGTGGAAGAGTAGATTGAAGAGCAATGGAATGAGGAGGTTGGTTGTAGTTAGAGTTTCCTAGAGGCGTCCATGTACTTTCAGGTCCAAGCATGGGA
Source organism: Alisma plantago-aquatica (assembly GCA_963693085.1). Lineage (NCBI taxonomy): Eukaryota > Viridiplantae > Streptophyta > Magnoliopsida > Alismatales > Alismataceae > Alisma > Alisma plantago-aquatica. The sequence continues at coordinate 599,819,997 of OY856410.1, read as the reverse complement.
TGTTTTGTAGATGATATGTATAATGGCTCAAGTTTTTGGCAGTTTGCAGATGTTGAATATGGCATGTATACGTGGAACCATATCTTTTGTATATAGGTTGTGGTTGTAACCACTGGACATACATGTAAATACCTAATATGGTATATTCTCATACACAGGTTGTGGATCTTTATGTAATTGTTGTTCTAAACATGATGGTAATGTTTGAGTTGGTTTTAATTTATCCTCTTTTCTGGTTATGTGGTTGATTAGTCATTGATCACGTGTTTTATTTTGAGTAATCTCATTTGGAATGATGGGTTCATCACAATGATCAATAGAGTGGAGTCCAAGGACAAATGCAAGGCCAAGAAGAATTCTAAAGCTAAACTGAAGTCCAAATCTTTTACACTCAAGATAGGGAAAAGGTAAATTTAAAAGGAATTTATCCATTGTACTTGAAGGAACCTAGGAAGAAGAAAGAGATATAGGTATCCACCTTAGGACCTAAGAATAAGTAATCTAGAACTATGCAAAGAAAGAGTTGATGCCATTACAGTTGGAATCTGTCATTCAGCCTGATGGGCATGTATTAGAATTACTTAATTGTTATTATGTAGTTGCCATTAATGTAAAAACCATGTGTCCTGTATGGACTAGAATATTATGAATACATTGATGTTTCATTTTAAAACATAAATATCTTATATGGAACTACCCTGTCTCATATTCTATACTTCATAGTTATAGATACATATGTGTATTACACATATATTGAATGACTTGATGACTCCAATAATGAATACATGTAGCATTGTCATCTAGAGAAAATAAATAAGAAATACATATATAGAATCCACAATGTTTTTGTCTAGATTCTTTTGGTTAATGAGTCAATAGAGACATGTGAGTCTTATTTATTGGTTGAAATGACAAAAGCATCTTCAATGGATGTAGTGGGAGAGCCACTATTCTATTAAGGCTCAAACATACTATTGTATATAAACCTTTTAGAGTGAATGCTAGAGGTGGTTACTAGTACCTCATTATATTTAATGATAATCACAATAGATCTGGTAGTTTGCATTTGATGAAATACAAGTATGAATATCTAAAAGTTTTCAAGAAGATCATGAATGATGGTATAAGATTAAAACATTTCAATATTATCAACATGAAAATACTTCAAACCAAGAGTTTGAGAAGCTCTTGGGAGACCATGATAGTGTATCATAAACTCCACCTAAAACATAATGATCGTGTACCAAAAATAAGTAATCACGCCCTAATAGTCATAGTGCGGTTAACAAGACTCTAGCTAGTCTTCTAATTTCCTTTTGGCACATGCTTTACACTAAATAATGTAATGTCTAAATTGGTTCAAAAGAAACCCTGTTAGATATGGCATGAAAAGTGTCCCAATATGTCTTTTATCAAGATTAGGAATGAAACCTTATATAAGAAAATAGTTTCTTAAAAGGATTTGTCCATAAATTACATAAATATTATTTATTGAATACTACTTTTGTATTCCAATCCAACAACAAAAATGCTTGTTTCTAGATAGTTTCATTCCTAAAAGGAATTTAATTCCAAAGAAATCAGTGTGAGAAAAAGTATAACTCAAAAATATTGAGACCAACAATAAAACATTGAACCTAAAATAGGTATAGTAGGAACATGGAAAATCACAAGTTATTGTGGAATCTCAAGTTCCTAATGTACCACACAGAACTTGTATTTCTAGAAGAATATGCCTTGAGCTTGAAAGATTATGGTATCTTATGACTCAAGAAGGTGGTAACTTGGTCATAGATGATGAGTTAATAAACTACCTAGAAGCTACAAAAGGACTAGAATTTCAGACATGGCTTGAGGCCACGAGATCCAAGATGGACTAGAAGTACATCAACAAGGTATGACATTGGTGGATCCACCTAAAGGTATAAAACCCATAGGGTGAAAATGGGTCTTCAAGAAGAAGACCAGCATGGAAGGGTAGATTGGTTTCAAAAAGGTTCCAAAAATGTCCAAGGTGTTGAACATGATGAAATCTTTTCACCATTTGCATGATTGAATCCATCAGGGTCATGCTTGCCATTGTAGATTATTATGACTATACAATTTGGGATTTCGATGTTAAAACAACATTCTTTAACTGGAATAATTATGAAAATGTGTACATGACGCAATCTAAAGGTTTTATAAATCCAATAATGCAAATGAAGTTTATAAGCTACAAAGATCAATATGTGGATTGAAGCAAGAATCTCATACCTAGAATCTTCAATTTAACAAGACAATCAATATGTTTGAATTTAGTTTAAATGCAGATGAAATCTATGATTACAAGAATTTAGTGGGAGCATATTTATATTCCACATGAGATGGGTAATAATATCCTTATACTAAAAATGTTAAATCTTAGATGGAAGTACCTTCTCTATCAAGTATTTAGGAGAAGCCTCCTTTGTGATAGGAATGTAGATCAATAGAGATAGACCTAGAAAGATTCTTGACCTAGAGAAGAGAACATACATTGAGAAGATGTTGAAGTGGTTCAGCATGCAAGACTCAATGAGAGAAGATTTGTCCATGCTCTATGGAATCAGTCTCTCAAGAGTCTAGTGTCCTTGTTCTTGTGAAAAATAGAGAAAACATGAGTAAGATGCCATATGCATTCACAATTGGATCTATCATGAATGGAATGTTTCATATGCATCCTTTTATCAGATATGTATTGAAAATGATGAGAGGGTATTTGTCAGTTCCTAGTGAAAGTCACTGGACTGCCATAAAAGAATATCCTTTAAGCACTTGAGAAGAACTAAAAGGATGATTTCTTTGGTTATGGTAATAAGGAAGGTTGTGTGTAAAGGGTTACACTGATGCAAGATTCAAAAATGGCATATAACATGAATGATCACAATCTAAATTTGTGTTTGACCTTAAAATAGAACTGTAAGTTGAGAATGTTCCAAGTAATAAACTATTGCCAATTATACAATAGAAGTTGAGTACATTGTTAATTTGAACACAACAAAAGATATTTTATGGATCAAGAAGTTCATGTAGATGAACTTGTGGAAGGTTCTAACCATTGATGACATAGTAGAAATAATGTGACAACCAATGGAGCTACTAGGTAGGAAAGGAATCTTAGATATCATACTAATACACCTCCATCTCATACGAGAGGTCGTACAGTGATAAGACGGGAAAACTTGAAAAATACCAACTTGAAGCAAACATTGCTAACCCCCTATAAAAGCGCTAGAGTAGAACTAACATGATGGACATGTGAAAATCACTTGGAATAAGATCCATGGGTGATTGGATGTAAGTGCAAGTAAGAGTATATTGGTATGTATGCCCAGAGAGCCAATCATATGATGATTGTAATGGGGCATGATATACCTAATTTGATAATGTCAGAGGTAATTTTGTCTATTATGTTTGTCTCAATCATGATATGATGACATAGACATAATTATATGTCTAAAGAATGATGTTACTCGATGATGTATGTCTTTAGGTTGAGGACCTAAACAACGAGATCATATGTATGATAAGAGTACATACATTTTTGTTATGTCCCTAGTTGGACATTATTGTGGCATCAAAATAGACAACATTAATACATAAGACTAGAGTGTGTATTGACTGATGATAGAGTTCATTAGTCATGATATGTGATATTAATTCAAACACATAGGTACTTTTTAAAGAAGAGTTTATCAAACAGACCCTCCTTGAGAGTGATACATGGAGATCATGGCGTGGTAGTTAGAATCAGCTCTCATAGTGATAGTGGTGATTGTGGTTCTTAGACCTAAAGTCACTACGCTATGTCATTCGGTGTACTTTTACATCATACAATGTGACTTGAATAAGGGTTTACATAACGGTGATGCTTAGGTACTCTGTAACACATGGAAATTTAGTGTGACCGATGTAGATGGGATTTTTCCCTCCCATTGGAGATTGATATGCAGGCCATTTGATAAGTGAGACTAAGAAATGTATGGCCATATTCATGTAACTCACTATGTGACATGTGAGCTCACGTGCATCTCATATAGTCTTCTCTAGTTTAAGTAATATGTTTGAATGTTGAAGAGGATGATGATTCCATGCCTCGAGTTAAATCTAATATCCAAAACAAATGAACTATACAATCATTGTAACACTGATCACAGATTTTAGGTTGAAGTTGTTCTCCAACTTTTTGAATAATTTGGGTAGAAATGATGTGTTTCTAGATACTACTCATTGTGTGTGGTGTCATAAGTTAGTTATGGACATTCACTACCAATGTACATTTGGACCTATAGGGTCACATGCATAGTATGCACTTAGAATAGGAGTCTATTCATGAATGATGTTTTACTTGATTACTACAAGTGTTTAGGTATTTAATGAAAACACATATAGTTCCAAATTGATTGATTGGACTATAAACCTACCGGGTCAAGTGTTGAACCGACTGATTCAAGTGTCAGGTCAATACAGACAACAATTGGTTGATTATTTACCTGAGTTGGACATATGAAACAACCATTTCACTTATGAAATGACCGTTTCATGAAATGAAATGACTGTTTCATAAAATGATATGATCGATTCATAATTTGGAAGATCAAGTTCAATGATCAACTCGATTGGATCAAGAATTGATGATGCTGTCATGATTGTGCATTAATTGAATATTAAAAGCTGATATGTTTGCAAACAAGAAACATGTTGAACCAAATAGTTCAGGGTGTGAACTGACTGGTTCACTAATGAAATGACTAGTTGTATAGTGAACACACTAGTTCACCATTCTCAGGTACCAAAAAAAATAATGAAAAGTCACCTCTTTGACTCTCAGATGGATTACGAGCCCTGACTGATAGAATTTGATGTGGCTATTTGAATGCACTAACAAATTCATTCAGACTTTATATCCTTGAGCTTTTACCAAAACCAAGTGCAACAATACCACCCGCAAGCGGATGGGTCTTATTGCAGTATAGTTGAGGATCGAACCTGAAGGACAACGTTTTTAAGAATCCTTGCCAGTTGAATCTAGCTCAAGTAAAACTAATATTTAGAACAATAGTTTGATTTGGGTTGTTTAAACTATATGCAAGAAAGTAAAAGCTGAATTAAAAGATGGGTTTGGATCAATGATATGGAATCGCTGGGATGGTACCGGGTTTGACCACCGCTACACACACAAACATACTCTTTTGCAAACAATCCAGGCACGATATAACACTCCAAGTAGAGCTGCTGCAGAACCCCCCCATACGGGCGTCAAGTCCGTGTAAGCATCACCATAGGCAGCCAATTTCTCATCGCCATCTGGATCACATGTCTTACGGCTCTGAAGATACAGAAATCCACGAAGGTTGTGAACCCCCCATACGGGCGTTAGGTGCACAGAAGCGTCACCGAAGGCTAGATGGCTCGTCCCCTCACGGATCATACACTCACTACCTCGATGAAATCCCATCCTATTTCTAGTTTGGGAGTCAGCCGCGTTAACCGATAAACAAGCAGGAGAGCGATATGCAAGTAAACATTGATGTTTAGCTAGATGATAAAAAATCCAACTAAGGTTGTGAACCCCCTATACAGGTGTGAGGTGCACAGAAGCGTCACCGAAGGCTAGATGGCTCGTCCCCTCGCGGATCACACACTTACGACCTCAAGGAATCCCCTTCTGTTTCTAGTCAGGGAGTCAAACACGTTAAACGACGTTCATACCCATGCATTGAAGTTATCGCAACATAGGGAGCACAAAGATGAAAACAAGCATATAACCAACCTACAAGCTTAACGATAAACAACAAAATGAAAAGTTATATACATTGCCATGGAAAGTTTAACAAAAGAACATGGTTTGCATGGGCAGCGGGGCTAGTCCCCGCACCCCAGTGAAAGAGGACTACTCGCTCATGATGCGAGATACAAGAAGGATAGGAGAGAAAGATAGATCCGCCATGAGCTTGGTGCAGAGGGTAGATGCAGCCCGGTGAAGAAGATGCGCTCCTTGCTCCGTCTTCTTTCTCTTCTTGGCCTCCTTGGACGCAACACCAGCAGCAGGTGGAGTGGAACTTGATCGGGGTGGTGCTCTGGCAGCCTATCGGCGTCCGGATCTGATCCCCCCAAATGGGGACCCTAGGGGTCTATTTATAGTTTCATATCTGACCCCAAACGGTCTGGAGACCGTATGGACGCCAAACGGTTTGGAGACCGTTTGGGCGTCAAACGGTCTTGACACCGTTTGGGCACTAAACGGTTTGGAGACCGTTTGAGTGCCAAACGGTCTTGCTTTGATTGGTCCTGGCCTTGGCATGGTCGTGCGGCTTTAATTCTTCAATCGATCCTTACGCTGGGACCGAACGGTCTTGGGACCGCGTGGGACCAAACGGTCTTGAGACCACATGGGACCAAACGGTCTTGAGACCGCATGGGACCAAACGGTCTTGAGACCGCATGGGACCAAACGGTCTTGAGACCGAATGGGACCAAACGGTCTTGAGACTGAATGGGACCAAACAGTCTTGAGACCGAATGGGACCAAACGGTCTTGGGACCGTATCGGACCAAACGGTCTTGAGATCGAATGGGACCAAATGGTCTTGAGACCGAATGGGACCAAACGGTCTTAGGACCGCATGGGATCAAACGGTCTTGGGACCGCATGGGACCAAACGGTCTTGAGACCGCATGGCTTTCTTTGGCAATCGGTTTCTTCATTCGTTCTTCGTGTATTCCGCCAAACGGTCTAGGGACCGCGTGGACCCAAACGGTCTTGAGACCGCAAGGATCCAAACGGTCTTGAGACCGTATGCATGGAGTTGCTTGATTTTCCAGCATTCAATGAAAGATATTTAGTTAAAATCTTGATTAAGTAGTATTGGGCATTATGATTCATATTAGGGTGAAAAGAAGTGGAATAGAGATGAAATTGTTCCAAAAAGGTAAATGAATTTCATGATGAGTATGCACTCATCAAAACACCCCGAACTTAAATCGTTGCTCGTCCTCGAGTAACATAAAGTTTGAAACTGTTGCCTAATGAAATACTTTCTATCCGAGTGATTTCTTCATCTTCACATCACAAATGTTTTCTTTCTGCTCAGTATGAATGAGTACCTTAACTTTCTGGGACCACTAAACACGTCTTTCCATAGCTTCGTTCTTGAGTTCGTTTCCCAATAACGCTTCCTCCCCACTTTTTTTTAACACCAAGCATGTCGAAGAGTTTTGTATGAATTCTGAGATACCCGCAGAATCAAGTATGCATCCGATCTGACACTGGTGTAGTTCAGGATGGTGGGGCATGTATTGTGCCCTTAGGTAGAAAAAGGAGTGAAATGTGGTATGGAAAGAAGAAGTAAATCTCTCCTCTATTCGACTCGAGATTTTTATTTGTTTTGCAATTTCATTTATTGCACTTTTTTTTGTGTGCGCCAAGGCATCTTTAATTGCAAATCTCTCCTCTATTCGACTCGAGATTGCATTTCTTTTTGTGTGCACTTTGGCATCTTTTATTTGCAAATCTCTCCTCTATTTGACTCGAGATTGCATTTTTGGTGGTACGCCCCTATTCATTGCGAGGGGTATCGAAGAAGCGGATAAGGGGAAGTGGCGTGCCACCCCAAACTTAGGGTTTGGCACAAGTTTGGCTATTTTGGTGGTATTGATGGATGGAGGGATGTGAAGATGATAGAAGAAGTGTAGAAGAGAGTTCAGATCAGAATGCAACTTGATTTACAATTCAAAACTGGGTTATTCTATTTGTCATACTCTGCTCAAATAATGACTTGATGCGGATCCGGTGGGGATTCTAAGCCATTGTTCAACTAGTCAGTTAGGAAGGACAACGTGTTTGATCCCTATCAGTTTGACAGGTACTTATCATTTTGTAAAAAGTATTATGATGTTAGGAATCCTAAGCTTCACAGGATGATTTCAGGCAAAAGGCAAGTTTCAAAAGTCAGTCCTCTTGAGGATTCGCTTCGAATAAGGAGGATATTATGATTGAAAATGCATAGCAAGATAGTTAGTTACATTTTTATCGTCAAGAGTCAAAATATCATCAGGTATCTGTTCAAAATTTTGAAAAATTTTACGATAAAGACAACTTATATGAAAGAGGGTGTTTATGTAAGTGAAGTACGTACCACCCACCCTCCACCCCGAACTTAGAGATTTGCTCGTCCTCGAGCAAACCCTAAATTCAAGATGGAGGGGAAAGGAAACACCAGGTATGACTGCCGAGAATGATTTCGTTCTGGTCAGCGCCACTCCGATCTCGTGTTCTGAAAGAAAACTATCTCATAAGGCAATTTTTATTTAAGGAAAACTTAACTATAAGGTAAAAACAAAATTTGGAAAGGAAAAGTAAAACAGATTTATTGATCGGGTTACCTCCCGATGAGCGCCTTTGTTTTATGTCGATGGCTCGACAGAGTTCTTTGGTATTATGGTGGATTCTTTGGATTGTCAAATTCCAGCATTATTTCGGTGCCTTTGTCAGTTGGTGTGAAGTATGTTTTCAAGCGGTGACCATTTGTTATAAATTCGCCAGACTTGTCACTCCATAAAGAGAAAGCACCATGAGTAGAGATGCTTTTGACGATGTAAGGTCCACACCAACGTGAGCGGAGTTTCCCTGGGAACAATTTTAATCTGGAATTGAAAACTAGAACTTGGTCTCCCACTCGTATGTCTTTTTGTTTCAGATGTCCATCATGCCAGAGTTTAGTACGTTCTTTGTAGATTCATGCATTCTCATAGGCTGTCATTCTGAGTTCATCCAGCTCATGTAGTTGCAGAATTCTGGCTTGACCCGCTTGTTTCATATCGAAGTTTATTTGTTTAATTGCCCACCATGCCTTATGTTCTAGTTCGACTGGCAGGTGGCAACCTTTTCCATATATCAATCGAAAAGGTGTAGTCCCAAGGCGAGTCTTATAAGCGGTCCGGTAGGCCCATAAGGCGTCGTTGATTTTTGTTGACCAGTCTTTTCGATTGCGGCCGACGATTTTTTCGAGAATAGACTTAAGTTGACGGTTGGATACCTCGACTTGTCCACTTGTTTGTGGATGGTATGGTGAGGCTATTTTGTGTAAGATACCATATTTTCTTAATAAAGATTCAAAGCGTCTTTCAATGAAATGGGAGCCTCCGTCAGAGATCACGGTTCGCGGTACTCCAAACTTTGGGAAGATGATATCTTTGAATAATTTGATGACGGGTTTTGAATCACTAGTGACAGTTGGGATAGCTTCGAACCATTTTGAAACGTAGTCCACTGCCACTAAGATATACGAGAATCCATTGGAAGATGGGAATGGACCCATATAATCCACTCCCCAAACGTCAAATATCTCGACTTCTTGCCATAGATTCAGTGGCATTTCGTCTCTCTTGGTTATATTGTCGGCCCTTTGACATCTATCACAGGATTGGACAAAATTGTAGGAATCTTTGGATAGAGTCGGTCAGAAGAAACCACATTGCAAAACTTTTAAAGTTGTCTTCTTTGAGCTCATGTGGCCACCTACAGGTCCTGAGTGGCATTGTTCTAAAATAGAATGGGCTTCTTCTTCGGCGACGCAACGTCTATACAATCCATCTGCGTAGAGTTTAAAAAGATATGGTTCATCCCAATAGTAATGCTTCACATCATGCATGAATTTCTTCAGAGCGTTCCCGGTGTATTGGGGATGGATGACTCCAGCGGCAAGGTAGTTTACTAAGTCGGAATATCATGGCACTACTTCCGAGACGCTCATAAGATGATCATCCAATAGGGAGTCATTTATCGGGATTCCTTCAGCATCCAGAGTGTGGATGCGACTGAGGTGATCAGCAACAACATTTTTCGTCCCCTTTTTATCTCTTATTTCCAGGTCAAATTCTTGTAGAAGGAGTATCCATCTGATCAGCCTAGGCTTAGCATCCTTCTTTGCCATAAGGTAACGGATAGCAGCATGGTATGTGTAAACGATTACCTTCGAACCAGTAAGGTAGGATCTGAATTTATCGAAGACATAGATGACTGCCAAAATTTCCTTTTCAGTAGTAGCATAATTCCTTTGAGCTTCGTCGAGGGTTTTCGCCGCATAATAAATCACATAATGTTTCTTCTCTATGCATTGTCCTAAGACTGCACCCATCACGTAATCACTGGCAGCACACATAATTTCAAAGGGGTGGTCCCAATCGGGAGCTCTAATGATGGGGGTAGTCGTAAGGGCTTTCTTCAGCGTATCAAAACTTTTGACGCATTCTTCATTGAAATTGAAATCAACATCTTTTAAAAGAAGATTGGTCATTGGCTTTGTTATCTTGGAAAAATCACGTATAAACCTTCTATAGAATCCAGCGTGACCAAGGAAAGTGCGAACTTCTTTTACATTTGTGGGAATTGCCAATTTAGATATGACTTCTATCTTGGCTTTATCAACTTCAATTCCTCTGTTGCTAACCCTGTGGCCCAAGACAATGCCTTCCTTTACCATAAAGTGGCATTTCTCCCAATTTATCACCAGATGTGCTTCTTCACAACGTTTGAGGACCATGGAGAGATGCTTAAGACAGGAATCAAAGGAGTCCCCATAACAGAAAAATCATCCATGAAGACCTCCATAACAGTTTCAGTAAGCCCTACAAAAATGGCAGTCATGCAACGTTGAAACGTTGTGGTGGCATTACACAGACCAAATGGCATCCTTTTAAAAGCATATGTCCCAAAGGGATAGGTGAAAGTCGTTTTTTCTTGATCATCTGGATGTATGGGAATCTGATAGAATCCAGAGTAACCGTACAGGTAACAAAAATATTCTTGATGGGCCAATCTTTCTAAAACTTGATCGAGGAAGGGCATAGGAAAATGATCCTTTCGAGTGGCCTTATTTAATTTTCTATAATCAATACACATCCGCCACCCAGTGACTGTTCGAGTGGGGATGAGCTCATTGTTTTCATTTCTTATAACGGTAGTCCCTCCTTTCTTGGGTACCACATGAACTGGGCTCACCCATGGTGAGTCCGATATCGGGTATATTATTCCAGCTGTAAGAAGTTTGATGATCTCGCGACGGACCACTTCCTTCATATTCGGGTTCAACTTTCGTTGATGCTCGATGGTTGGCTTATGGTCTTCCGTCATGGGGATTCTGTGCCTGCACAAGGCTTGGCTGACCCCTATGAGGTCACTCATCTTATAGCCTATGGCTTTCTTGCTTTCCCTTAATACCTCCAAAAGTTTCTCTTCTTGTTCGGTCGTTAGTCCAGATTTTATGATAACTGGACAAACCTTGAGATCGTCTAAAAACATATACTTCAGCCCTTCAGGTAGGGGCCTCATTTCAGGAGATTCTGGTTTTTCACTGATTTCTTCTGGAGTTCCGGTAGTCTTTAATTCTTCATAAGTAGCTTCATCATTTTCTTTAGCAGAGTTGGGAGATTCGATGCAATCCTCAGCATGTTGGTCAATAGGTTCGTCAATAAAAGGGTCGTGTAGAGAGGTTTCCAATGGATCGCATGACTCGTGATATTCTTGAGTTAGTTGTGACATTTGCTCAACACAATCTATCAGATAGACTTCCTCCTGTATACTTGGTCTTCTCATACTTTCAAAAACTTTAAATTCGAGAGTCTCTTTTCCTAACCATAGCAGTAAGGTTCCTGCTTCGACATCAATAAGGGCTCTTGCAGTTGCGAGGAACGGACGCCCGAAGATAAGAGGGTATCTGATGTCTTCTTTTATGTCCATGATGACAAAATCACATGGAACATATGCGTCCTTGCCTACCTTGATCGGGATGTCTTCAAGAATTCCTAACGGTCTTTTGATCAAATTGTCCGCAAGTTGAATGGTCATAGCTGTTGGAGGCAATTCTGCAAACCCTAATCTCTTGCATAAGCTGAATGGCATAATAGAAATACTTGCACCAAGATCTGCCAGTCCCTTTTTGCACGATGAGTCACCAATGTGACAAGAGATTCCAAAGGATCCTGGATCTTTCTGTTTCTTTGGCATCTTGCTGAGTATGATATCTGATGTGGTTGTAGCCAGTTTTACGGTTTCATATTCTTCAGTGATGTACTTCTTGGTGAGAAGCGACTTTAGATACTTTGTCCAGGCTGGTATCTCATTAAGAACATCTAAGAATGGTATATCAACATGGAGTTTCTTCATAGCCTCCTTAAATTTGATGAATCTAGTATCAAGCTTGGTTTTCCTCAGACGGGATGGGAAAGGAACGTGAGGCTTATATACAGGCATATCCTGCTCTGGTGTCTCAGCTTCTTCATCAACAACCTTTTCAGAACTTCCCTTATCAGTAATGCTTTCCTTCAGTTGCGATTCCGGTGTTGTCAAGTTTTGGACTGTCGTAGGTTCACTCTCCTCAAGGATACCCATAGTTGTCTTCGTTGGGGGATCCGAATAATCTTTCCTTGATCTAGTGGTGACAACCTTCAGCTGCTCAAGATGTTTTGGATTTTTCTCAGGTTGTCTGGCAAAGACCCCAGCTTGTGGCTTTATGCTAGCAGCAAGTTGAGCTAGTTGCATTTCAATAGCTTTTTGTTGGGCTTGTTGATTAGCTATCATCGTTTGCTGTGTTTGCAGCAACTTTTCAATGGTTGATAGCTTATCATCAGAAGGGATGGGTCCTGTCTGACTTTGCTGTTGATTCAGGTTCTGATACTGAGAGTTGTTCTGATAATTATTGTAGTTCCTATTCTGAAAGTTTCCTTTGAAGTTTCCTTGATTTCCAAAGTTCTGTTGTTGGTTAAACTGGTACCCAGGTGGGCCCCTCGGTTGATTGTTCGGACCAAATTGATGTGAGTTCATAGCTCCTGAAGGGTTTCCGTATTGGAAGCCTGGGTGATTCCTATTTTGATTTGGATTGTAATAGTTCTGCCCAGGGATGGTGTTAATAGCATTAAGATTCTCCATCTGGCAATTATCTCCTTATCCACATGCATTACTTAGAACAACATCGTAGAGAACATTGCATGACAATGTGGAATGATCAGTGCCTTTGCATGCTTCACAAAACAAAGAAGTGGACTTGACCTGCTCTGGTTACCTAGTAGGAGAATGTCCTCTTCCAATCGCAGCAAGGGATGATTCTATGTGATCTTGCTTTGCAACTAAGACTTTCAAAGTTTCAGCTATAGATTTGTATTCTGGAACAGCTTCAGCCATGGCTACCTTTAAGACTCCTTTACCAACAGATCTGCCCCAATTGGCTTGATTTTCTTCTCCCAGGGTGACTACTCTCCATGCGCTGTCGTAACTTTGCCGCATGAAGTTTCCTCCAGACGAGGAGTCAAGGAACATCTTTACGTCATCTTCCACACCCCTGTAGAATATCTCTATCAGCTGGTTCTTAGGAATTCCATGGTGTGGGCATTTGCGTAGGAGCTCCTTGTACCTATCCCAAGCTTCGGTAAGGGTTTCAGCTGGGACTTGAGTGAAATTTTTGATTCGTCCCCTGATTTCATATGTAAGAGATGGGGGGTAGAACTTTTCCAGAAAAGCATTTTGGAGTTGTTCCCAGGTGGTGATGGGTACTTCACTCTGTAGTGAATTGTACCAACTAATGGCTCTATCAGCAAGAGAGTACTTGAAAAGACGGAGTCGAATAGCATCATCAGAGACTCCATTTTGCTTCGTCATAGCACATAGGTCGATGAATCTCAGAAGATGACCTTGGCTGTCTTCAGCTTGTTTGCCGTAGAAGGGGTTGTTTTGAAGCAAATTTATCCAATGTTCTCTAATATCAAAGTTGGCAGCTTCGATGGGAGGAGGCTGCACCGGATGATAGACATTTGCAGCCTTTGGGATGGAGAACTCTCTAAGATCTTTCTGAAGTTCTGCTGCTTGCGCTGCTTCCTGTGATGCTAAGATCTCCTGTTGAACCGCAGCTCTAGCTTCTTGCATGAGCCTCTCTCTCTACACATTGATGGCATGAGCCACTCTTCGGGCTACTTCTTCTTCTTGTTCCATCCTTGCTTGATTTTCCAGAATATGTCGATGGAAGGTTCTATCTATTTTGGGATCAAAGCTCGCAGTCAGTCCGGGACTATCCGAACTGTGCATGCACTAAACGTTGAAGAGCACCTGAAATTGGAAAAGATTCGAAAGTGAGATCCACAAAGTAGAATAATGATCAAGTAGATGAGAGATAATTTCAAAAAGGAAAGCAAAATCCTAGATTAGTCTTAAAAGAACTAGATTTGACTGACTGATTCCGTTGTCCCCGACAACGGCGCCAGAATTTGATGTGGCTTTTTGAATGCACTAACAAATTCACTCGGAGTTTATATCCCCGAGCTTTTACCAAAACCAAGTGCAACAATACCAACCGCAAGCGGACGGGTCTTATTGCAGTATAGTTGAGGATCGAACCCAAAGGACAACGTTTTTAAGAATCCTTGCCAGTTGAATCTAGCTCAAGTAAAACTAATATTTAGAACAATAGTTTGATTTGGGTTGTTTAAACTAAATGCAGGAAAGTAAAAGCTGAATTAAAAGATGGGTTTGGATCAATGATATGGAATCACTGGGATGGTACCGGGTTTGACCACCTCTACACACACAAACATACTCTTTTGCAAACAATCCAGGCACGATATAACACTCCAAGTAGAGATGTTGTAGACCCCCCCATACGGGCGTCAGGTCCGCGTAAGCATCACCATAGCCAGCCGATTTCTCATCGCCATCCGGATCACATGTCTTACGGCTCCGAAGATACAAAAATCCACAGAGGTTGTGAATCCCCCATACGGGCGTTAGGCGCACAGAAGCATCACCGAAGGCTAGATGGCTCATCCCCTCGCGGATCATACACTCACTACCTTGATGAAATCCCATCCTATTTCTAGTTTGGGAGTCAGCCGCGTTAACCGATAAACAAGTAGGAGAGTGATATGCAAGTAAACATCGACGTTTAGCTAGATGATACAAAATCTAACTAAGGTTGTGAACCCCCTATACAGGCGTTAGGCACACAGAAGCGTCAGCGAAGGCTAGATGGCTCGTCCCCTCACGGATCACACACTTACGACCTCAAGGAATCCCCTTCTATTTCTAGTCAGGGAGTCAAACACATTAAACGATGTTCGTACCCATGCATTGAACTTATCGCAACATAGGGAGCACAAAGATGAAAACAAGCATATAACCAACCTACAAGCTTAACGATAAACAACAAAATGAAAAGTTATATACATTGCCATGGAAAGTTTAACAAAAGAACATGGTTTGCATGGGAAGCGGGGCTAGTCCCCGCACCCCAGAGAAAGAGGACTACTCGCTCATGATGTGAGATACAAGAAGTATAGGAGAGAAACATAGATCCGCCATGAGATCGGTGTAGAGGGTGGACGCAGCCCGGTGAAGAAGATGTGCTCCTTGCTCCGTCTTCTTTATCTTCTTGGCCTCCTTGGACGCAACACCAGCAACAGGTGGAGTGGAACTTGATCGGGGTGGTGCTCTGGCAGCCTATCAGCGTCCAGATCCGATCCCCCCAAATGGGGAACCTGGGGGTCTATTTATAGTTTCAGATCTGACCCCAAATGGTCTGGATACCGTATGGACGCCAAACGGTTTGGAGACTGTTTGGGCGTCAAACGGTCTTGAGACCGTTTGGGCACCAAACGGTTTGGAGACCGTTTGAGCGCCAAACGGTCTTGATTTGATTGGTCCTGACCTTGGTGTGGTCGTGCGGCTTTAATTCTTCAATTGATCCTTGCGCTTGCATCGAACGGTCTTGGGACCGCGCGGGACCAAACGGTCTTGAGACCGCATGGGACCAAACGATCTTGAGACCGCATGGGACCAAACAGTCTTGGGACCGTATGGGACCAAACGGTCTTGGGACCAAACGATCTTGAGACCGAATGGGACCAAACGGTCTTGGGACCGTATGGGACCAAATGGTCTTGAGACCGAATGGGACCAAACGGTCTTGGGACCGCATGGGATCAAACGGTCTTGGGACCGCATGGGACCAAACAGTCTTGAGACCGCATGGATTTCTTTGGCAACCGGTTTCTTCATTCGTTCTTCGTGTATTCCGCCAAACGGTCTTGGGACCGCGTGGACCCAAACGGTCTTGAGACCGCAAGGATCCAAACGGTCTTGAGACCGTATGCATGGAGTTGCTTGATTTTCCTGCATTAAATGAAAGATATTTAGTTAAAATCTTGATTAAGTAGTATTGTGCATTATGATTCATATTAGGGTGAAAATAAGTGGAATAGAGATGAAATTGTTCCAAAAAGGTAAATGAATTTCATGATGAGTATGCACTCATCACTGACCCAATCCTCCTATAAATAGAGGGGTAATGGGTGCTTCCTAGACACAACAATAAGCTTTGAATATTCTGGTAACCAAGAGATATCAAGAAAGTTCTACTCGTCAAAGGGAGGAACAAAAAGAGATAGGCAATTGGGAGAGTGAATTAACTTTAGTTGGTTGTCGTTCAAAGGGACAACTCCTTCTTGTTGGCTTTGGTAGCACGACATGGAGTTCCCATTGCTCCATGTGGATTGCTACAGAGGTGAGGAGCATTTTTCTTGAATCTAGGAGGACAACGTCAACCACCGTCTGTGGTGTCCTACTGGGGGGTGGCAACAACAATCATCAAGGTGCAACTCGACGAAGTAGCACACTACATGAAGCATTGTCGTTGGACTTGCTCTGGAACCAAGTATATGTCGTGCAACCTTCTTTCCCTTCTCATAGTTGTTAACTCGATCTACTATCTTTGGGGAATATGGGGAGTAAAAATCTTGTTTCCCATGTCTTATCTGTCGCCCCAATTTACTTAGAATAAGTTATAGTCATCAATCTAGAGACATATTAGTCTTAATGTATTATTGATATCTAGATTTCTACAATACAATCTGACCAAGGACATATACAAGCATGAATAATCTTAACGTTCAAATGATCTCATTTATAGGTCCTCAACCTATAATCACATGTAATTGAGTAAACATTTTTAGGACATTATATATATCTATTATCTCATATTGAAGGAAACATATAATAATAATTGTCTTATTGATAATCACATCAATTACAAGATGTGCTATTACAAACATCATATGATTGGATCTCAGGGCATATAACCAACAATATAATAATCTTTCTCAATTTTAAAGGTAGAAATATCATTCCTTCTACTAGTATAGCTAGAACAAAATTTAAGAAAGATTTTTGCTAGCTGAGAAGCATTTTCATTTTCAAGCATAAAATAGTTAGAAAGATAATCACTATTTTTATCTATTCCTTGCCAAACAAAGTCTTTATCCTCATTTTAAATTCTAGGAGAATTTATATTAAAATTAAGATGCTTAACGATCTTAGCATGCTCATTGTCAGAATTAGGCATAAATGGTTGATATTCTGAAAAGTAAATGTTACAAAGGAAGCTAGAATTTTCAAGTTTAAAAACATCTACTTGACTATGATAATCATTGTTATCTATCCCAAGATCATTGAATTTCAATTGAAGTTCTACATAAAGCTTTTGGATGTTGTCAAAATCATTTTTTAGGAAAAATTAACATTTTCAAGACCATCTTTTTGTCATGCAAGTTTCAACAATCTTAGCATGTTTTTTTCTTTTAAGCTAAGTAGACTTAACACCGGTAGAATGAGAAATTTTAGTTAAGGATTTTTGTCTAAATAGTTAATGTTTACCTCATTTCAATCTTCATTTGAACATTCAATGAGAGCAAAGTGACATTATTCAACCTCACTTTCACTAGATCTTGAGGTGCAACCTCCAATAGAATCTTCATTTGAGCTTGAGGAGGACGTTCAACTTTTGTGTCATTTCTCCTTCCTTTTTTGCTTCTATTTCTTTATCTTATTATGTTTGGTCTTTTTTTCCTTATGTACAACCATTCTTGAAGTAACCATTCTTTCCACATTTGCAGCACATAGTGGAGGATGAAGACTTGCCTTTTTAGGATCTACCTTTGGAGTACATGCCATCTTCTTCATCTTAAAAGGATTTGTGACCTGAAGGGGCATGGAAAGGAATTCAATCACCATCTAGTTTTTCTTTTGTTTCTTTTCTTCTAGTTCCTATTCTTATTGTTATTTGATCCTTACCTCTTAGGCTTGAAGGTTGCAAATAAGTTCGTCAATGGGAATAAATGAAAGATACTTGGTATCTTCTATGATAACCATCTCATTTTATCACCAAAAAGCAAGAGTCTGAAGAATTTTTTTAGTTTACATTTCGTTATCCATGATGTTAGTTAAAAAAGCAAGCCCATTCACAAGAGTATTGAACGTATCATACATTTCAACCATAAATTATTCCTTTTTCATCTTGAAGCCTTCAAAGAGTTTGGTAAGCATGTAAACCTTACTTTCTTTGATTTGTTTTTTCACTTCATAGGTGACACATATCTTTCTTCATACATCATAAATAGTGTCACTACAACATATCTGGTTGAACTTGGTTTAGGAGAGAAAGGCATATAGGATGTTTATGGCTTTGGCATTCAAGGTTGTTTTCTTTAAAGTAGCCTCATCCCATTCTTCTAGCTTTGTCTTTGTTTTCTTATATATAAGATCTATGATTCTCCATAGCTCAATATTTCATCCTTGAATGTGAAATTGCATCTTTCTCTTCAAATATAGAATGTTGCTTCCATCAAAGACGAGAAGATTGAAGTAGGTACTCCCTTATTGATTGCTTCCCATCTTCTCCTACTTGTGGAAGTTTTTCTTGGAGAAGACAGTGCTTTGATACCAATGGTTTGATTTATAATTGGCTCTAGAGGGAATGTGAATAGCTCTAAGAAAATAAGAACAAGAAAAATATTAGACCTTCAAAATATTCCCCAAGATGATATTGTAAGGTATATGAAAATTTGAGTGCAACCAAAACAAGAAATGAAAGAATGAGGTAGATTGAACAAGAACCAAATACCACAAGCATTTATAATGGTTTCAAACTCTAAACTTACAAACATACTCAACTACATAGAGAGTTCATCCTCTAGGATTTCAAACCATGTGTCACTACTTATATTCCATTATAAGAGTTACAACATAGGACCACACTTTTCTAGGTGAACGGGTAACTAGTCTTCCTTTTAGGAACAAGGGAGCTAATAACATTACAAACGACTTACCTATCTATTACCAAGATTGTTTAACCTTACCAAGGACTTACTATAGGGAAATATGGCTACAGATTATGTAGTGGAAACTAAAAAAAAATTATCTACCATATTCCCTATAATCAGCAGATGGTGTCAATTACTATAATGTAGGAAACATGGTTTCAAGGACATACATGGTCCTGGAGCAAGTCCAGCAACAATCCTCATTGTTGTAGATGCACAACTCTAAATCCCAGTTGCACTCGGACACGTTTGATGTTGTGCCTCCTGGTCTGCACAATGGAATGCAACCATCAACCTCGTCCTCTTCAATGGCTCCTCTTTTCATTGACTACTGGTTGACATTGTCCTCCTAGAAGTAGACAATGGCATCCTACCTCTACAGAAGTCCACACAAACTGCCAAGAACTCCTATCATCCTACTAGAACAGGCAAGAAGGAGTTGTCCCTTTTGTTGGTGTACTTGTTACCAACTTTCTCTCCCACAAAAATGATCTCAATCGCTCTCTCCTTTGGTGTTCCTCCCTAGTCAGGTAGAACTTGCTAAGGCTGCCAGGGTTATAACAACCAAAGAGGACAATGTTTGTCAGAGCAACTAATTCTCAATTGTCTGTGTTGTTCTCTGGGAAGCCCCAATACCCCCTCTATTTATAGATGGGTTTTTGGATCCAGGTTCCTCGTCGATGCGGGAGTGGAAGGGACCGAAAGATCTCAAATTTTGCAACAATTTTGGAATTTACGCAACCTGTGGTAGCCAAACCAGTCATCTACATGCTACACAGTCAGCTCGCATGCCTGACGGTAATCTGGCTTAGTCTAGATGGTCTTCTCGTACTTTCCCAATCACACTTGAAAATGGCAATTCATTTCCAATTAATATATTATATTAGTTTCCTTGCAAAACAAGTAATGTGCAATCCAGACAAACTTGGAAATATCTAGAATCTTCCCTCAACCAAACTAGACCATTTCTCCAAAGCTAGACGGTCGTCTCTTTCTCCCAGATGGTTGTCTGGTAACTCAAGTCAAGCCGGTCGGTTCACTCTTTAGCTAATCTTAAGTCAAAACAGACTTAACTCCCCAGATGCCCGTCTGAACACTTGACATGACCGTTTGGCACTCCAGACGGCTATCTCAATACATGAGATGGATGTTTGGTAGTGTAGTCAGCTTCTATGTTGTGTGAATCAAATACCTAAACACTTTAGTACTTAATTCAATTGTCATTCAAGATTAAACTCCTCTTCTAGGTCGAGACCTATATGTGTGACCCTATAGGTCCCATATTACATTAGAAGTGAATGTCCATAACAACTTATGACATCATAAGCAATGAGCGGGGCCTACTCATACATTAATGCTACCCAAGTAAATTGAAAGTTGGGGAACAACTTCAACCTACAATATATGTATGGTGTTGCAGTGTTTGTATAGTTCCTTTGTCATAGATGTCCAGATTGAACTTGAGGCATGGAGAAGTCATCCTCTTTATCATTCAATCTTGTTTCTTGAAATAGAATAGATTGTCTAAGATATATGTAAGCTCAATACCACATATTGATTCACATGTGCTTGGCCATGCTTTTCTCAATCTTGCTAATCAAGAGGCCCAGGACATCAAACTCTTATAGGAGGGACAAATCACATTTATATCACTCACAGTCTAACCCCATATGTCAAAGCCACCCAATCATCACCTTTATAACAACCCATGTTTCAGGACTACGTTTGATGATGTCAAAGTGTACCCAACGACATGTGAAGAGTATAGTCATTTCAGGTCTAAGAACCACAACCACCAACATCACAATGAGAGTTGACTAGACTTCCATGAATATGGCTTCCATGTGTCACTCTCATGGTGGGTCAGTCTAATACACTATTCTCTAACATGTACTTGTGTTCTTGGTTTGATATAGCCATATCATGACTAATGAGATTATGTCATCAAACAACCCACACTCTGATCATGTGTTATTCTTGTCTATCAACCTTCCACAATAACAATTGATCAGGGACATAATGAGAATATGTATATGTACTCTTTACATTCATATGATCTCATTTCCCCAATTCACGTACTTAAAGACATACATCATTGAGTAATATTATTCTATAGACATTTATAATGTTACATAATTATCTCATAACTAAATTAAATATAATGATTTGGAAGATTTCCTTTATTAATTAATCAAATCAATTACTAGTTATGCCATTACAATCATCACATGATGGGCTCTCTGGGCATACATACCAATAGACTCCCACTTGTACTTAGATCCAATCACCTACAAATCATATTCCAAGTGATCTTACATGTCCATCATGCTTTTGCTGTGAAATTTCCTTCGTCAAGGGATCAACAACATTATTTTTATTTGTTACTTTGCAAATCTTTACATCCCCACACTGCACAATCTCTCGCATGAGTTGAAACTGAATTTGTATATGATTTAAGAATTGATGCAATTTGGGTTCCTTATCTTGTGCAATATCTCCATTGTTGTCACAATATAGCTTGATTGCCTCACTGATGCTTGGAACAACCCCAAGTTCATTGATGGAATTCTTGATCCATACATCCTCCATTGTTGCATTCAATGCAACAATATACTCAATCTCTATTGTAGAATCGACAACTATCTCTTTCTTGGAACTCTTCTAGCTTACAGCTCTGTTGTTTAGGCAGAAAATGAATCCTGATTGTGACTTGTAGTCATCTTGATCAGTTTCAAAGCTTGCATCCTTGTAACCATTTACCACCAACTCTTCCTCTCCATTGTAGACCAAGAACTGATCCTTAGTCCTTCTCAAGTAATTGAGGATGTTCTTAATGGTTGTCTAGTGAGCATCACCTGGATCTTATTGATCGCCGATCCTCATGCTCAAGGCATGCGATACATACGGATGGGTACACAACTTTACGTACATGATTGATCCAATTTTTTAGACATATGGAATCAAACTCATATGTTTCCTTTCTTCACAAGAACTGGGACATTGATACTTAAAGATGGTCACTCCTTGCCACATTGGCAGGTGTCCTCTCTTTGAGTTCTCCATGCTGAACTGCTTCAACACTTTGTCTATGTATGTGCTCTGCCTTAGTCCAAGAAGCCTTCTGGATCTATCTATACAAATATTTATCACCAAGATGTAGGATGCTTCTCCCAAGTCTTTCATAGAGAATGTATTTCCATGCCATTTATTTACCATTTGTAAAGTGGGGATGTCATTCCCCATCAATAGTATGTCATCTACATACAATATGAGGAATGTTACTGTGTTCCCACTAACCTTCTTGTACACACAAATTTCATCTTCATTTTGAACAAAGCCAAACCCTTTGACTATCTCATCAAAATTAAGATCCGATCTCGTAGATGCTTGCTTCAATCCATAGATTGACCTTTGTAGCTTACATACTTTGTTTGCATCTTTTGGATTTATAAAACCCTCAGATTGTTTCACGTACATATCCTTGAGAAGATTCTCATTAAGGAATGCATTTTTAACATCCATCTGCCAAATCGCACAGTCATGATAAGTTGTAATCGCAAGCATGATCCTAATGGACTTAACCATGACCACTGGAGAAAACTTTTTGTCATAGTTAACACCTTGAACTTATCTAAAACCCTTTGCAACCAATCTTCCCTTATAGGTTTGAACTTTTCCATCCATTTCGATCTTCTTCTTGAAGAACCACTTGCACCCTATGGGTTTTACCCCTTCAAGTGGATCCACAAAAGTTTATACTTTGTTGGTATACATGGATTCCATCTCAGATCTCATGGCCTCAAGCCATTTATTAGACTCTGGTCCCTTAATATCATCTTTATAGGATATTGGCTCATCATTTATGACCAAGTCACTACCTTTCCGAAGTACAAGATATCCAAATCATTCAGGATCAAGGCATGTCCTATTAGATCTATGAGGTTCTTGTATAATTTAAAGAATTCGAGACTCCACAAAATCTTGTGACTCTCTTTGTTCCTCTGGTTCATCTATTCGTTCAATGTTTTCTTGTTGGTCTCGAACCTCTTCGAGTTCCACTTTTCTCCCATTGATTCCTTTGGAAATGAAATTCATCTTACGGAATGCAACATCCCTCCAAACAAACACTTTGTTGTCAGGTTTGGAATAAAAGTAATATCCTCTTTTTTCTTTAGGATATCCAACAAAATAACATTTATCAGATCTTGGACCAAGCTTATCAGAAAATATTCTTTTAACATAAGATTCACATCCCCAAATCCTCATAAAAGACATAATGGGACACTTACCATTGCATATCTCATATGGTGTCTTTTGAACCAATTTAGATGGTACTTGGTTTAGTGCAAACACGATAGTTTCAAGAGCATACCCCCAGAAGGTAGTAGGATGCTTGGCTAAACTCATCATCGATCACACCATGTCCAGTAATGTGTGATTCCTTCTTTTTGATACCGTATTATGCTGAGGTGTTCCAGGAGAAGTCCATTGGGATACAATCCCATGGTCTCTAAGAAAATTCTCAAACTCTTGGTTTAAGTATTCTCCACCTGGATTGGAACGGAGTTCTTTAATACTTTTATCAAGTTGTTTATGTACTTCATTCATAAACTCCTTGAACATGTCAAGAGTTTTTGATTTATTTTTCATTAAATAAACATAGACATACCTACTGAAGTCATCAGTGAAGGTAATGAAGTACTGATACCCACCTCTAGAAATTGCTCAAAAAGGTCCACACACATCAGTATGTATGAGTCCTAATATATCACTACCCCTCCAATTGTTACCATTGAAAGGGGTCTAAGCCATCTTTCTCAACAAACAAGATTCACATGTCTCTATTGATTCTGGATCAAAAGTCCACATAACCATCTGTATGGAATCTAGATATGCGATTCTCATTTATGTTCCCTAGATGACAATGCCAAAGGTTTTTTTTTAGTTGTTGAGTTTTAGTCTTCTAGTATTAACATTATATACATCTATATTTAGATCTAAATGGTAAAAACCATAATACATTGGGACACTTCCATAAAAGATCCCATCTTTTGAAATAGAACATCAACCATTTTTAATATGGAATTCAAATGCATTCTTGTCCATACAAGATACAAAAACGATATTTCTATTTATAGCAGATACATAACAATAGTTCTTTAACTCTATTACAAGCATTGTGGCTAGAGATATACTATAGTTTCCAACTACTCTGGCAGGAACTCTTACGTCATTAGCAACTCTTAGTTTCACCTCAACTTCTCCCAAATGCCTACTTCCTTTCAGATCCTACATATCAGAACATATGTGAGATCCACATCTAGAATCTGGTACCCATGATGTTGAAGTAGATAGATTTATCTCAATAATGTATATACCTAAAGTGGAGATCACCATCCCCATCTTTTTGTCATGAATGCCTTCAAGTGCAAAGGATGAACTCCTCTTGTACTTTTCTTTCTCCTTATTTTGATTATTGAAGATTTGGACTTGTGCTCAGTTACAGAACACTTCTTGGCCTTGCTATGATCCTTGGACTCATCTCTGGTGATCATGATCACAGGCTTGTCCTTCTTCAATTTTGCTTCAGCATGAATCAACATGGAAAGCAAGTCTGACATCTGTCTAGCCATATTATTCACATGATAACATGTAATAAAATGGCTATATGATTTTGGCATTGTCCTTAGAATCATGTCAGTGGACAACTCTTGGCTCAAGGTGAATCCTAGTTCTTTTAAGATGATACACTTGTCTAGTCATGTTGAGCACATGTTCTTCTGCTGAGGTTTCTTTTGTCAGCTTAGACTCAAGCAACACCTTCAGGATATCATCCCTTTCTATCTTTATTCGATAAAGTGTCACTTTCTTAAGATGTGTTACTATTCAAGAATACTCACGTCTTCACATTGCTCATGGACTCATAGTTCATGTAGGTAAGCATAAGGTACTTTACCTCTCAAGCATCATTGGCAAGCTTCCAGTAGTATCCACTTGTGCCCTAGGTGCAACAGCAATAGGTATTTCTGGCACTATTTTTCCAGGATATAGAGCTTGCACTCTTCATTGAGATACCTTCTCAAAGTCAAAAACCAATCATGAAAATTTCTCCCGTCAAGTTTGTCCTTCTTCAAGACCAACAACAAATTGGATTTGTTCATCATTTGATTCTACAATAGAAATTTTGCATTTGTCAATAACCCTTTTGATCTGATTTGAAATTTTTTACAATATCAATTAGGTATTTAATTCATTATCACTCCCACTATTTTATTCTAAGGGATATCCCTCAATATGAATCAAAATACTACAACGTACAATACTCTAGCGGGTCAAATCAAACATAATTCGATTGTCGCTCGATCAACACTGCAAAACACAGTCCATCATCAAGTTAGGCAACTCTTACCAATTTCATCATATGCAATTCTGGATATATGATATGTACAACCCCTTGCCATATTTATCTGCATGCTTCTAGGCCTAGACACTCTCAGAATCACTAGTCAAGCCTGACCCAAAATCCGACACGATAATAATGCAGCCCATGAAGGTGGAACCTACATTATTACAATCACACTTCCACGACATAGACTACGCACCCCAAAGAGGCAGAACCTACGCTTGGTGGATCACAGTTTTCATGTGTGATGCTTTTAGAAATTATCTAAGACTTTGACATTTTAAATGAGGAATTTTGTATAAATACATATACTTTATCCAATCACCACATATATAGTATGTATCATATACATGCTTTATCCCACAATGAAAACATGCAATAAACAAAAATGATGGTTATGGCCAGCCTAATGTAACCCTTGGAGCCACAAGGAATTATGTCATCTAGGTCTACATCACATGCAAAAACTTATTGTTGATGAAGATATGTGCGTGCCAATATGGGTTGATCGGTTGAGCCCTTAAACTAATCAGCTCGCCTCCTGGCCGGTAGTTAGGTTGACTCACTGATCATTTGGTCCTTCTATACACCATCAGTTGGCTCCTCTAGCGGATCAGTTGGGTCCACAATGTGATCAATCTATCTTGTCCACCATGTCCTCCAAGTTCCTTCTATCGATCGGCTCATCTTTGAGAAATCTTCATCTTTGTCATAATAGGAAAGTAAACTATTCTACCTTTACATATTTATTGAGAAAACTCAAGTTACACTCGAGGGGGGCAAGGGTAGGAAAGAATTAACTTTACATTGGGAAGATACGATATAGGTGACATGGATAAACAGATAAACCAACCACACAACCATGCATAGAGTATAGGGGTTATTGGTCATAAATATACTACACATCCACCATGAAAACCGCTTTTAGGCCGATGTGTGTGGATTGCATATATATCATATAAATAGTAGTTTGAGTTTATCATGATATTGGATTTCACAAGATATATTTGCATCCCATGAAATGATAGAATGAAAAAACCAAAATCTAATCATCTCGATTATCCCATAATTTAGTAAATTGACGTTGGCTTTAATAGCACTATAGGGAAATATGGCTACAATGCAGGCAGCAGAAATCAAAAAATTATCTACAACATTCCCCACAATTAATAGATCGTGTCAATTACTATAATGTAGGAAAGATGATTTTGAGGATATACCTGGTCCTGGAGTAAGTCTAGCAACAATCCTTATTGTTGTAGATGCACAACTCTGAATCCTAGTTGCACTGGGACACGTTTGACTATTGCGCCTCCTGGTGTGCACAATGGACTGCATCCAGAAACCTTGTCTTCTTCAGCGATGCCTTTTGTGGACTACTGGTTGATGGTGTCCTCCTAGTGATAGACAACGGTCTCCCCTCTCTAGAGAACTCCAAACGGACCCTATAACTCATGTTGTCCTACTAGGACATACAAGAAGGAATTGTCCCTTCGGTTGGTGTACTAGTCACAAACTTGCTCTCCCACGTATTGATCTCAATTTCTCTCTCCCTTATTGTTCCACGCTAGTCGGGTAGAACTTGCTTGGGCTCTCGCGGTTACTAAATCTACAGGCGACAAATTTTATCTGAGAAAATAAAACTCAATTGTTTGTGTTGTGCTCTGGGAAACCCCAATACCGCCTCTATTTAAACACAGGGTTTGGGTCTAGGTTTCCAGTCAATGCGACGATGGAAGGGATCAGAAGATCTCAAATTTTCACAACAAAAATTTTGAAATTTTTGCAACTTGTAGTAGACAAACCAGTCGTATGGCACTCTAGACAATCAGATTGCATGCTGGATGGTCATTTGGCTTAGTTCATACAGTCGTATGGTACTTTCCCTATTGCGCACAAAATTGGTGATGTGGTTCAAATCAATGTCCCATTTCTATTTCCTTGCACAATAAGTAATATGCAATCTAGACAAACTTGGAAATATCTAGAAATTTCCCTTGGCTGAACTGGACCATCTCGCCCATGCGAGAAAGTCATCCTGGACACCTAGACGGTTATCTAGTGACCTGAGTCAAGCCAGACAGTTTGGTCAGTTCACTCCTTAGCCAATTTCAACTCAAAACATGTTTGACTCCCCAGATGCTCATCTCAACACTTGAGATGACCGTTTGGCACTCCAGATGGCCATCTCAATAGTTGAGATGGATGTTTGGAAGTGCAGCCAGCCTATATGTTGTGTGAATCAAATACCTAATATTTTAGTTCTTAATTCAATTGTCAGTCAAGATTAAACTCTTCTTCTAGGTCGAGACCTATGTATGTGACCCTATAAGTCCCATATTATGTTGGGAGTGAATGTCCATAACAAATTATGACATCACAAGTAACGAGCAGTGCAAATTAGACATCAATGCTATCCAAGTAAACAAAAGTTGGGGAACAATTTCAACCTACAATTTGCATATAATGTTGTAGTATTTGTATAGTTCCCTTGTCACTAATATCGAGATTGAACTAGAGGCAAGAGGTCACCTTCTTTATCATCCAATCTTGTATCTTAAACCAGAGAATATGGTATGAGATATATGTAAGCTCAATATCACATATTGACTCACATGCTCGTGGCCATGCTTTTCC
The DNA here is from genome assembly GCA_963693085.1 of Alisma plantago-aquatica. NCBI lineage: Eukaryota > Viridiplantae > Streptophyta > Magnoliopsida > Alismatales > Alismataceae > Alisma > Alisma plantago-aquatica. Next base: position 599,791,796 of record OY856410.1, on the reverse strand, counting down.
CAATTTTTCTAATCAAGAAGCCTAGGACATTAAACTCATTTAGGAGGGACAAATCCCATTTCTATCACTCGCAGTCTATCACCATGTGTCAAAGTCATCCAATCATCACCTTTCTAACAACCCATGTTTCAGGGTTGTGTTTGATGATGCCAAAGCGTACCCAACGACATGTGACGAGTGCAGTGATTTCAGGTCTAAGAACCACAACCACGACCATCACTATGAGAGCTAAAGATGACTTCCATGAAGATGGCTTCCATGTGTTAGTCTCACTGTGGGTCTGTACGATACACTATTCTCTATCATGTACATGTGTGCTTGGTTTGATATAACCATATCATGACTAATGAGATTCTGTCATCAACCAACCCACACTCTGATCTTATGTGTTATTATTTTTTATCCACCTTCCGCAATAACAATCGATCAGGGACATAATGAGATTATGTATATGTACTCCTAACATATGTATGATCTCATTCCCCCAAGTCATGAACTTGAAGACATAAGTCATTGAGTAATGATATTCTCTAGACATTTATAATGTTCATCATTATCACATATTTGAATTAAATAGAATAAATTGGAAGCATGCCTTTATTTATTAATCAAATCAATTATAAGTTATTCCATTACAATCAACACATTATTGGCTCTCTGGGCATGCTTACTAACACATATGTACTCTTACAATGAGTCTTCAGCCTTCACCAATAACTAACCCACTCTTGCAATGAGTCTTCAACCTTCAAGCACTTAGCAACCTTTGTCTTGGATCTTCCAACTTTGACTTTTCCTTCACCCAGGAGAAGGTTTTTACCAAGGGTGTCCTTCCCTTCTTCTTAACCCCTTTGATACAAGAGAAAGAATCATTGAAGGGAGAATGGGATATTAGGAGGTAGAGGAATGAGAGACTCACAAAATAAACATGTAGGACTATCTAATTTACAAATATCCTACTCACTATAATGTATGTATCAAATTATTAAGCTTATGAGTGTGGAAAGACACTTTTTGAGGTAATTCTCTCTCAACTACAATATAGGGGCCTTTATAGTTCTTGCCTATCCATGTAATGAAGATCAAGTGATCATATTTATAGTTGAGGGTTCCTCCTAGACATTAGAATCATTTAGAATGAATTATACCTATTTTGAGGAGTCTAATAGATATATATCACTTTGGGACTCACATCAATGACTATTTAACACATTATAGATACAATGTCATTGGCTAAGATCTCGACGGATGACTCTAAAAGAGGAGTCTTTTAGTGTCATCAATAGAGATACTATGACACTTAGTATCTGAATTAGTAATCGTGCATGATCAAGGTGTTCAGTTCATTGGTTGAGATGTGATTCATTCAATTCTCAATTGATGAAAAATTTTGTTATGAAATTGATCAGTTTGTGAAAATGTGCATTAATCATCATACCAAACAATTCAATTATACTTTTAAGTTTAGTTACAAGTCATAGAATCATTAAAAGTTCTTACAAAAATGATATTAGGAGATAAACTATGTAATCTCCAAGCTTGATTTGTTTGCATGTATGATTATATTTCTTAAAACTAGGGTTTGCAACTTTAGGATGGAATTTGTACATCTGAAATTAGTCAAGTCAAAATATTAGACAAAAATGAGCGAAATGGTTCAATCGTCATCAAAAATTCAATTAGATCTTGAGTCAACATCCTACCCATGGTATTTGCCTAACTGAGGCACACAATAGGTGGGAGTATACTTTTTGCATATATTGCTCTATATGCATGCATAGTATAAGCAATTACGTATGGGAATGAGTATACTAACATAATAGCCATAATCAACGTGTTGCCACCTCTATGAATGGTTTATTTCTCAAGTAGCTTCTTAGATATTTTTGGGTTGCACGTGAATATGCTCATACATAAAGAATAAATAATATTATGCAAATCATGTGTAAGGGTACCTTTGATTTGGTAGTTTTTATATTATAATCAAACTCAGCAATTAAGAAACTTTATGAAAAACAAGAGACTTTGATATATTTTATTTAAGGTAGCTTTTCAAAAATGGATATTTGGTCTGTCCCATGACCTAGGAGGGGTATCTTTCTATGGCCTATTGTTGCAAAGCACCAGTCTTACAAATTGAATGTAGAATGTTGTCACAATGTTTTTGTATGTACACGAATATTTTTGAGAATAGTTCAACTCATAGTAATATGTTTTATTCATTTTTTTATCAATGACATAGTATTAATCAAGCTAAATCAGAATGTCACAATTAATTCTCCTACAGTTAGGTTTATCAAACAATTGATTATGCAATGGCAGCTGGTCTCGAACTTTATTATATCTATTAATGCAACACTATTTCCCAAGTCTATTATTGACAAAATTCCTTTATATAAATTTACACAGATGCATTCTTCTAATATACTAGTTATGGTGGGTAACTAAATTGTTCTGGCGTGTGCAAAAAAAATTTATTTGCAATTTCTTGTCATAATACAAAGCCTTTTTAATGTCTATATTAATTATTTATCTTCACTAAGAATCGAGTTGGAAAATGAGTACATCCACTTGTGAAAGTGATCCTACCAAGAATGATTATGGTAGGATAGGATGCATAAAGTGAATGAATCCCATGTGTTAGAAGTAAAGATAGGTGTCTAAGGATATAAGTTTTCCTTCTACAACATAAATATATTTCATTGCAACTTTCAGAAAGCAACATTCATGTCTTTTCTAGATTGAGGGCAGTGTACTAGTTAGAATTTCCTTATTCATGTTGGACCTTCAATGCTACTATAGAAAATGACTGAAAAGATTTAGCATTAATTTCCTTTAGTATCAAGGTGATTCTAATTAGGTCTTTCAAACATTATACTTTATTTTCATTGGACATTTTATTTTCAATCATATTTTTATACTTATTAAGGACGAGAAGGTTTACTCACAAAATATTATATAGGAAGCAATCACAAATTTCTCGACTTGATAATTAAAAACATGTAAAAAAATTTGGAGACGATGGGAATGAATACGCTCCACCATGAGCATAAAAGTAAATTTGTCTACTTGGTACTAATGATTGGTGAGACTGTAAATATGGGAGGGACAATAATATGTCATCAATTATATTATATTTAGAGATAAATAGTGTTATATTACATGGCTAATATTTTATGATCATTTTTCTATATGAAGTGGAATATTATCTTGAAGATTTGATTAGCATGATTATAAATATTAACACTTACTTGTCGGTGTATGAAACATTAAGAATATATATGAAAGAGATCATATATAACTTAGAATAGGAATTCTGAAATTCCATGGAAGATAAATGATCAACTTAGTATGAATGAAGCTCTATGAACATAAGTGTATCTTGAAACAGAAATTTGACATATATGGTCTTTAAGGCTATTGCTCGATAAAAAATGTTTTCATGAAGGGGAATACATTCAGTCATATAGCATGACATCTAAGCATTCCACCATTGTGGAAAAATATATATTGCATCCTTCAATGCCTTCTTCAATGCTTGTACGATTTGTTTTTAAAAGTCTAGAAATAATGAGTCACACCAATAAGAAATGTAATCACATAACCGACTGATACTCCAATTTCAAAAGCAAAGCCCATATCTATAACTTTGACCATCTCTTCATTTTCATCCTTCTTGTACACACAAGGTTCATCTTCTTTTTGAACAAAGCCAAACCCTTTGACAACCTCGTCAAAATGATGATTCAATCTCTGAGATGCGTGCTTCAATCCCTAGATTTACCATTGTAGCTTACATACTTTATTTACATCTTTTGGTTTTATGAAACCCTCATATTTGTGTCTTGTACACATCCTCGAGAAGATTCTTGTCAAGGAATGCAGTTTTAATGTCCATATGCCAAATCTCATAGTCATGATAAGCTACAATAGTAAGCACGATCCTGATGGACTTAAGCATGGTGATTGGAGAAAACATTTTGTCATAGTCAACACCTTGATCTTATCTTAAACAATTTGCAACCAATCTTCCCTTATAGGTTTGAACTTTTCCATCCATGTCGATCTTCTTCTTGAAGACCCACTTGCACCCTATGGGTTTTACCCCTTCAGGTGGATCTACAAAGTCCATACTTTGTTGGTATACATGGATTCCATCTTAGATCTCATGGCCTCACTACAGCAAACATTCACATTAGTGGCCTTTTAGAAATGCCACTGAAAAAAAAATGCCACTTAACATGTTTAGTGGCATTTGTTGACACTTAAAAAATGCCTCTAGTACCAATGCCACTAGAAAGATAGTGGCGTAAGTTGTAAACGCCACTAAACGTTTGTCTTTAGTGACTTCCAATAAATGCCAAATAAAGGCCACTAAAACATCATTTGGCAATTATAAAAAAAGCTACTATCCATCAATTGACTTTTATACAAATGCCACTATTTTGTATTATGTTGGTATATGAAAATGTTCTTATTGAGTTTAATGGTGCCACTAATGACTAATAGTTCTGTATTACTACATTTTCATGGCTTTTAGTCATTGAGTTTTCAATTTATCATCATGATTTCTAAATGAATGTCAATTGTAGACGAACTCACTTTTTTGAAAGTATGAATTTTTTTATTTATAATCAATTGAGAATTATATGGGGAGGACATTTTACCTTGCCCCTTATATTGAATAAAACACCAATGATATACTTTCATACAACATTTTTCTATTCACTACAATAACTTCTACATCATTGGATATGTCTCTTCCATGAGCAATTTCAGCATTGGATGAGATCATAAATTGCATCCAGTCACTACAGCACCAAGTTGAGTTTTTGTCGATGAAGCTGGAGGCAATCAACTCTTCTAGTTCTTCTCAGATGAGCACTAGCATTGAGGGGTTTCTAGTAAAATATTTTTGGTTCCAAGCATCTGACGACGCTTCCAATCTTGCGTTTGGAACACATCCGGATAGAGACTTCGGCCACGGCCCTTCATCATCAGATTGGCTGCACATGCAAGTCAGTGGCTATGAGAGAACAATGTAGTTAGCTAATTATATTTGTTGTTTGTTTCTCTCTTCTGTATCATCTGTGTCGCTATGTAAAAACCTAGCTGCAAATGTGGTTGTACTGCTACCGTTTCTTGTACCCATGTAACTCGTTCTCTTTGGCAATTGGATTAGTACAGATGCAGTCTGCATAACAAAAAAATTAAAAATTAAAAAAGAGAACAATTTTAGAATCATATAAAATATAAAATGACAAACTTTGATAGTCCCAACAATTTTCACACCTAACAGATTTCATGAAGGAACTATGCCAAGATCATATCAAAACTATTGGTAACAAATTAATAAGTTTGTATTTAAACAAAACTCATTTTCAAATGCAAGAAAACAAATGCTACCCAGAAAAAATATGTATAAAATTGTTCATTGACAGCCAGAACACTAAGGAACCTTATACCACAAATTAAATATTCATACACCATTTATGGACAATCAAATCTACAAAAAGATAGCTCACAAGAATGGGAATGAGGCGAAGAGACAATAAATCAGTCCACCATATTCAAATAGATTAGTAGTTTAAACCAAGATAAGACGCTCTTTGAGATTCTAAAGAGAATGCTAGAAGAACCTTAAACAAACCACATGGGTTGCATACCTTCCTGAGATTGGTTTAGTATGATAATACTTTGTAGTGATCAGAGTGTAAGACCCATGCAAGGAATGTTGTATATCCATAACATGAGTCATCTTTCCAAGCAATATATTGATAGGTATTGCCTCTAAGTGTCCTATTTGCATCGAGAATATCATCCCAACTGTCAAATTTTAGGTTGCCCTTTGTGTTAGTGTGTATATAGAATTGTTTACCATTGTCTGTCAATACTAAAATTGATCGTGTAACATGATTATGTGTTCTGCATACAAACAAAGTTTCAGTTACAAGACTAATATGTAAGAGGCATGTGTCAATTGTGTGAGAAATGCATTCATTGCTAACAAGATTAATAGTATCAAAAAATTATATTCAGATGGGATACGAACTTGAATACGAGCCTATAATAGAGCCAAATGTTTGTGATCTTCATATTCAGGGGTGACTTGTTCCTTAGATCTGCAAGATTGCTCAGGAGGAGGATAGTTTGCATGCTAAATTTTTTTTATTCAAGAGATTCATGTCTTTTTGGAATTCAGAGTAATCATATCACTAATGGTTCTTGGTTGACAGGGCAGAACTCATGTGCTAACAACTTCCTTCCAGATCTCAGAGGCTAACAAACATTCAAAGGATAGATGTCAAATGAATTCGCTGATAGCCCTATAGAGAAAGTAGTAAAAGGTGATCATCATGTCCCTTTTACGAAGGTACTCTGCTATAGTAAGGCATTCAGTACAAATTGGTCTAAGCAATAATTCTAAATCTCTTAGGCATTTGACGAGTCCAAAGCCACCAACCTCACTTGATTTCTGGGTTCATTACTCTAATAAGGTTCTTGGCATAGTTCAAGACTTCAAGTTAATGAATTCAGCCCCATCCAAAGTAATAGCATAATCTTCTATAGAAGAGTTACCAACATAATTTAAGAAAATAGATAGGTTTTATTCTCCTTGTATCATTAGTATTCAACTTACCTTTGAGAAAAACAAAGCTATGAGTAGTCAACATGCTTTAGTGGGTCTGCTTAAGCGCCCTCCTTTGTCCATTTTGAAATAGAGTAATGTTATTGCTACCAAAATACATATAAAGAGTTATTGCATATACAAATACTTATCAAGACATCCTACATCATAGTTGTTACTTACATTATGGTGGAATCTTTGAACCACCTCCCAGAACCACTGGATAAAAGGTGATGCATTGTTGTAGCCAGAGTATTATGTATTTTCCCTCAAATCTTCCACTACAATAAACCATAAGACAATTAGAAGTTAATATAACCACACAACTACAAAGTGCGGATATCAAACAACATACACACAATCAATATCTGGAAGTCCACTAATAAGCAACTCCAAGTCTGAACCAACAGAGGTCCACCCAAAGAATCATCCAAGTGTAGTATAACTATATATTTAAGTGTGCATGTGCATGCACACATATCCTTGTGCATGAAAACATGTCAAAAGATACAAGTTATGTGTTATTGAAGATGTAAACTGCAAGACTGCATCGAACATAGATAGAAGTGTTTCCTTGTACTTTAGATAGGATGCCTACATGGATAATGGATAGCTTGTAGTCAGCTACTTTATATCTACTGATAGCTGTCATATGTTTCTTGCTGCTGCTACTATATTTTGTATGGCATCTTCAGTACATGATGGGTCGTTACCAACCGTCCGCATTGTAATAATTAGAGCATTGTTCCTTACCAACAGAACCTTCATCATTTGAGTAGTGGTCCTCCTTTTTTGTTCTATCCCATACCAGACTGCATGGTAATATAGATCCCAAAACATATAATCTTTAGGGCAAGTATAGAAACACCAAAGATAAGTGAAGTCATGATGGAAAGAGATGCCATGAAATATGTATTAAATAGTGCATGAAGCAGATGCAGTTTACTGTAATGATAAATGGCTCACCGAAATTGAAACTATTGCAGACCAACATATTAGAAACTCTTACACACCAGCATAAATTGAGCAATTGTGTAAATCTTGTGGTATATCGTGCTGCAAGCCAATATATTAGAGACTCTTTCTCAAAGAAATCCTTCTTCTATAGATTCCCTACAAAATAACAATGAAATTTTCCATCAAAATTAGAGCACCATAGGTTATTGCACATCTGAAATAGAAATTACATCACATTAACCATAAACAAACCATCAACATAAGCCTTATTGATTCTACTGCCTTTAAAGCAACCATTAAAAAATGATGTATGATAGATGGATTGAATGAGGCCACTACTCTATTTTTAGTCTCTACTCAGCTGGATACTCACCAAGGGAGACCAAAACTTGCTAACCACCTTTGCTGCAAATTAATACGCAACTTGGATATGCAGGAATTCACAAGAGTTCCAAACAATGACACGATCATTCCTGCATGAGTACACATATAGAAATCAAAATTCTTCAGGTGGCAGATACTGCTATCGATAATCATACCTGCAATGACAATATAAAGAACAGGAGTATCAGGGATAGTAGATAGTATAAAGAACATGATTATCAAGTCATTGTAGATATTAGAGAGATCATGATCATGTGATCATGGTCTTACCTTAATAATTTGATCAAGCTCTTTGTTTAGCATCTGGATGAATTGAGACTCACTAACTCCATCCCTAAAATGGAGAAAAAATTGAGGCAAAGAAAATTATAATAGCTTAATAAAGAAAAATACATAATCATGACATGGAATCACAAAAAGAGAGCATTTAATAAATATATGCCCATTGAAGAAAATCCATTTAACCAAATAGAATGAGTATGGCGTCAGATTGAACTAGGTTGGATTAATTTCATGTGTTCCCAACATTTGAATATATGTGTAAGCGTACTTCCAATAGAAAGTTATACATATTCAATTTATGCTTTAACAAAACACGGAAGTATAGAGTAATCAAACTCTGATAAACTATTCATTCAACTAAAGCCTTTATAGCTACAACCAAAATTAGAACAGAAACAATCAGAGCAGATCACATTCAAGTATAATGAAAAGTACAAAGGTCTAGATTATACCTAAATATGATAATCTGTTCAGGCTTTCTACACTTGGTACTTTGGTAGAAATCCACCAAGACCTCCCTACAGACATCAGATAGCCAATATACCAAAACAGATAAGATAAAATGACCCTGTATAAAGATAGACAATATACCAATGCAAAGTATAGATGATAAAAAGGTAGAGACAAGAAGGAAAAAGAGGCAACAAACCTGATAAGACCCTCATCCCCATTATTATCGATGGGTTTAAACATATAGTCTATCATTTCTACCTTGAGTGACTGAGTCCTAACAACAGCTCTGTACGTGGAGATTAAAGGTCATTCTCAAGAGCTGACAACCTAAGACACAAGCAGAGCAACATAGAACACCCCAGATAAGAAAAATGAACACTAAGACATACAGATTTGATCCCAACAAAAATAATGGGACAAAAAAAACCATATATATGCTAAGGAGTCAAAATTCAAAACTTACAGCAGTTATTGATGGCTTGTCTGACTACCCAGGGCTCCCATGGGACACATCCATTCCTAGTATAATAGTTGGCACTTGGGAGATCTTTGGCATGGATGGAGGATGCTCAGTTGTGGTGAACTTCTCTGCGCGCTCTGACACCCACAGGCTTGTTCAGGATCTCATTCGTTGTGGAAACATGAAGGGTGTTGTAAGTAAAATCTTTTTATGTATTTTGTTTAACTAATTTTTATTTAATGAAATACATAAAAAGATTTTACTTACATAAAAAGATTTTACTTATAACGCCCTTCATGTTTCCACAACGAATGAGATCCTAAATAAGTGTGCGGGTGTCACAGTACGCAGAGAAGTTCACCACAGTTGAGCATCCTCCATCCATGCCAAAGATCTCCCAAGTGCCAACTATTATACTAGGAATGGATGTGTCCCATGGGAGCCCTGGGCAGTCGGACAAGCCATCAATAGCTACTGTAAGTTTTGAATTTTGACTCCTTAGCATATATATGGGTTTTTCATCCCATTATTTTTGTTGGGATCAAATCTATATGTCGTTGTGTTCACTTTTCTTATCTGGGGGGTTCTATGTTGCTCTGCTTGTGTCTTAGGTTGTCAGCTCTCGAGAATGGCCTTTAATCTCCAAGTACATAGTTGTTGTTAGGACTCAGACACCCAAGGTAGAAATGATAGACTCTCTGGGTGGAGCTCTTCTCATGGAAGGACTTTCTTCGAAGGAATCAAATGGATGCTCTATATTCTATAAAGACAACCAATGAGAAGTGAAAACCATTAGTTAGTTGAACAAAAAGGAAAGGACCAGACACACACAAATTAGTTAAACGAAATACATAAAAAGATTTTACTTACAACGCCCTTCATGTTTCCACATTGAATGAGATCCTAGATAAGCCTGCGGGTGTCACAGTACACAGAGAAAAATTAATATGCCATAAGAAATATATCATGATCTGACATGATGCAAGTTGGATATGAAGCCTACAAATATGAAGCACTCGTAATATGCATTTTTGCTTATATAAGCAATTACATTCCAAGATATTATCAAACAGAATCAAACCTACATAGGTTGGGAAACAAAAAATCATGGTATACGATGTGTGGCTATCATACAAAAGGGACAATTACCCTTTTACTGTAGTAGTTTTTACATTCAAATTTGTCAGTACTGAAATGTTGATCACTAGATGGCTCCACTCCTTCTGTATTTCTGTCTTCACTGAAACTTGGAAAAGTATCATGCAACATATCTTGTAAATTTTCAGCATTAAGGAAATCTCCTTGATCAGTAGGAGCATCCATTTGAACATCAACGTCTTCACCATGAAAATCCCAAGAAATATAGCTTGGTAAGAAGTCATGCCATAATAGATGGCTCAATGCAGTCTTTCTGGTGACCTGGTATACATTAGCACACTTTCTACACGGGCATACAATCTTGTCTCCAATCGATGAATGTTCAAAAGCAAAATCCAAAAATTTTGATACTCCACATAAGTATTTACTGCTCGTTCGGTCATCCTCTACTATCCAAGACTTATCCATTCTATAAAAATAGTAAAGCATATAACATATGAGTAAGTATGTCATATTAAAAAAGACTATACAAAATGAGAAAATACTAGTGTAATCATGCAAATGAAGTTCACGTGAGCCTATCCGACTAGGTGGGTGCCCAAGCATTTTTTGAAATACTTATAATAAGGATAAAAGAACATAGTTATAATAAGGATAAAAGAACATTTATAATAAAATTTATCAATAATTTATAACATAACAGGATATGCATATTTCTTTTTGTTGTTGGGTTTCGAATGTGTCATTAGATAGGATGGATTTGTGAATTTAGAACATTCATGGGAACACACACTTCAGTTATAAGCATTCATGTAGCAACTTTTAGTTCCATTCATTCATCTCTTTTTACATCCACACACAGGGGTGTACCCCTAAACAGTAACTAAACAAAGGGGTTGGTGTACCCCTATAAATGCGCATATTTAAAATAACTATTAATACAGACAAGTCTAGATAGATAGACAACTAAATACTACACCAACATGGTCATGCATTAGTAACTTTGAGGCCTTTTCATTGTGTCAATCTCATCCTAAAGTTTAGAAAAGAAAGTAGCTATGAGGATTGATTGCTTTAAGACAAAAAGTGTAAACACAAATTTTTTATTAGGACAATTATATTTGTTAATTGGACCTACTGTGGTCTTTTTGAAGATTGTGTTGTGTTGTGGAGGTCCTCACTATATTTAGACGAATCTGAACTGACAGTTGTCTCATCATCAGATTCGTCTGAGTTGGTTTCCTCCATCGTGCGCTCATATCGTCGTAGATGATCGGGGGTCTCGTTGTTGATGTTGGTTATCGAAACTTTGATGGTATTATGGCCAACTAGATGGAGAAAAACCTTATCTCTATGGCCCACTGGCATCTTTCTAATCCAATCATGCCAATTGAGTTTTGATATAAGATTTCCCTCCAAATCATACTCAACCTCGATAACATGTGATGAATTGCCAAAATTTAAGGTCACTTCACCAGGCTTGTAGTGTCTTCCATTTAGAAAACGCCAATGTTTGGGTATGGTTAGTTGGTTTAAGGAATGATCATCTAGGATGATGTCCAATTGTTCTTCTTCAGGGAACAATAACATTGGCATAGAGGCCCAGTTCATAGTGACTATTGTGGGTGGACAGAGACTGCAAAATATTAGTACTAACAATTGTAAGTACATATAACAATGTTATATATTTTCAGAAAAAGTAGTATAATATCAGTTAACCTTTTATTGCTTGTCATAACCAACTTTATTGTGGTGTACATGATAGATTGAAAAGAAATCTAAGAGAGGATATCATGTCCTATATCTTTGCAATTGGTCCAATGTTCACTAATCCTTCTTTGAGAATTTCAAGAAAGTAACTAGTGTTTTCTATAATTTGATGTATCTTGGTATTTAATACAATGAGGTGACACTTATTAACTATTTGTTGAATCAACACTCATATTTTAGATTATCAAAGAGGTTACTGGTGTCTAGCTTATTTTGTACAGGTGTGAGACCTATTTAATTTGGAGTATCCATGCACTACTATAGAAGGTGTGAGACCTATTTAAAGAGGTTACTGGTGTCTTTCCAAATTTTTACTATAGTCTTCAATTATGTGTTTATCAAAACACTACTACAAGATATCTTATCATCTTATTATTTTGTTAGTACCACAAATTTTATGACAAGAAGGATTCATCTAAAAATTGTAAATTTTCTAAATGAGTTATGTGAGGTTATTATTCTCTGACCTATATGTAAATGGGATAGATTACTACCTATTTAGTTTTATGAGTACATGACACTATGTTTGAAATACTTTTTATAAGGATAAAAGAACATAATTATAATAAGGACCCAGGCACATTCTAATCATTTTGAACTGAATTAGAAAATGAACAGGAGCTCGGAACCGATCCGCAAGTATCAAAGGAGAATTTGTAAACCTCAAAACCACCAACATGGTTTCCAAACCTACAACCTCATCTTGTACAAGCTCACCTTTTACAAACCTTTAGAACATATACATCCAGAAAGTATCAATGATTGTGCTTATCAATGACTACAAAGTCTATCATGCAGCTTGCTTGGCACATGAAAGAGAGACATGTTCGTTTGTATTGGCCTAAGTGGAAAGAAAACCCTATTAGGGATAGGTTTAAATCTGACTCACAAGCACCATTTGGCAAAGGAGAGAAGCCCATCAATGCCTAGTACAACTTTGTGCCCTACAACTTTGTGCACAGATAAATTGGTTGTACACTACAACTTTGTGCATAGCTTAGACCAAATAGCTACCAAACTACATCTAATAGTAGCAAAGATCATCTTTTTAAGTTATTTAATCTTCTATATAGGTTAAAAGTGTTATTACCCTAAAATAAACATATGCTTTGGCTAATGTTACACTCCATTAGTCTGAAATGTACTTCTCTCAACTTGAGCCATCAAATCTAGAATTTATTGTTGTACAAAGAGATTTCCATGAACCCACAAAGTCCACTTTGCCTACCTCATCTACACAATGAGACAAAGTATCCCACCAGATATCATAGTGCCTCCTCCTCACAATGAAAATTTTGGTTGAACTTATAACATATATGGTGCATATTTGTGTCATTAAATATCATAATCTTGAAGATTTGTCTTATTTATCAATCAATAATGCATTATCAAATGTGTGCCTTATATATGTTTCACAACTAAAGTTTAGCATAGCCTTAAGAAATCAATTTCTACAGAATTTTTTATGTTTCAGCCATGGAAAAATTCAGCTTGATGGTTTTAAGTCTGTGGTCCTTCCCAAAGTGATGTATGTTAAGCATCTTTTCATCAAAATTCTGCTTGAACCTGAATGATCACATGTAATGCTCCTGGTATTACTACTGATTTTTCATTTTGAGTCAAGTATTTGCTTGCAAACTACAAAAAAAAAATCCGAAGCAACATTCCTATTTTTACTATAAATATAATGGATTTTTCTTAGTCTGTGCTTTTCTATCGCCTAGCATTTTATCTAATTCCAGTTTCTACTGGAAGCAACTACTAGATGCAGCTTTACATATAAGAACTCTAATACAAAATGACATACTATTCCATTTTTCATGTTTCAATTAACTGACGTTGGATTTTCAACACTTAGAGAGCAAAAATCTGACTAATATGTATGTGTTGCTCTCCCCAAATGCATTTGTTGTAGGTCAAATTTTCATGGTTGATTCTAACATGGGAAGATTTGATCTTAGCCTTACATAGGCATCAGCAACAACTATTTACAATTCCCACTGATTTCTCAGCAACCCAACCTACCAGGAAACTTTGAAAATACATATGTCATATGTTCATCTAGTCAAAGGTGATATTGGTGATGTCAAACCATTACTGACAACTTGATCAAACTTTCTCAAAATAAATTCATCCACATCAAGCCTAATTATGCTTGATCCTGAAAAACCTTTTTCTTGAACCCAACTATAGATGGTTGAATTCTATTAAATTACATAATCTATATGTAGATGTATTTTCCATGGAAGATTCAAAACTACAACATTCTTAGAACTGCCAAGACAGACTGTAGGATCCTCAATATTGTTAGGCAGCACATACCTAGATTCCCAGCAATACGTTGGCACAATCAATATCAGAATGTAATACATAATCCATATATAAAGGTATAATAATTAATAATCACTGACTTTATATAACTGATAAGATAGGAAACATATATTGACTATCTCTAACAATAACAAATGTAAAAGACAACTATTTTCCTCCCTACATAATCCATGATGAGGAATATTTGAGGATCTTGATTTTGGCCTATCATCACACCCATTTGAGGCCCATGGAGAATGAGGAAATATCTAGACCTACACCTACCATCTAAGAGGATGAATGGTAGTAGAGTGGACTTAGTTTCTCAATAGGGAACCTCAGTCACTGATTAAGTCATCAACATATAACAACTGAACAAATCAAACCACATAGATATTGAGCCATGACAAGATGGACCCACACTACTATATCCATGCAAGGATTCATGGCAGATGTTATAACTCTCATAGGGAAAACCATAAAGGAAATTATCTTAATTTTCATAGGTAGAATATCCCACTCATAACCAAGTCAAATCAAGACCACTTGATGAACCCTTCTAATATATACTTGCCCCTTTATGCATAAGAGGAAAGTTTATATATTACCCATCACACCTCACAAAACAAACCTAAGAATGAGTCTTGAATGATAGTATGAAGACCCTTGCAACGCAGTGGGATTTTTATGTACCATGTCTTGGTTCATTCATTTCCCTATCATTGCATTCTTTATTTATTGGAAACATTGGGCACTCTATTTCAAATCCCCCTTTCAAAGGGACATATTTATGTTCAACATCTTGTTTAGGCTTGTAGAACCTGAGACTTACATATAATTAATGACATGTACTTTCACCAGTAGATAGGTGACTACAAGACCACTCTAAAGAAACCCTAATATGCTCCATTCATAGAAACTTATAGAATCATAGAATTACATAACATATGGAAGTAATCCTCAAAGCATGCCACATGAAGATAGTCATTCGGTCATCCAATATGCATATCATGTGTTCCAGATCAAAGAAAACCAAGGCTATCATGTCTATCACAAGTAGATTAAACACCTTCACATATAATTACGCAACAATACTTTTATAGTTGTTGTTCTAAAGAGGGATGCTAATACTAACAAGGAACATTGATGATCCAGATATACTTAAGAAGCCTAGTTGACTAAAGCTTACATAGTTTTTGCAATTAAAGGCTTTATAATATTTTGATTCATGGCTTTAAACTGATGATTAACCTATAACTGAAGATGGTCATAGCAAATTTGCAGGTCTGTAAAATCGTTTTTGGTGTTTTAGAATAGTTTTTTAATGAAATGGCTGGAACAGAGAAGGTAACCTTGAAAATCGATTTCGCTAAAGGAGGGGTGAAGCGTGCAAACGAAGATCGATGGTTTCCTATGGGATTGGTTTCTGTGGTCTAACTATGGCCGAGAAGCCTGGCCAGAAGTCTAGCTTCCCCGGCATGAACTTGGTTTGTGGGTAGATAGATGGGGTGGATCGAACACCCTCAGGAGATAAGGGAGTTGTATAATAGGGTGCGGTGATGGTTACCTGAAGAGGATTTATCGGAGTCCCTCATTCAAGCTCGCCAATATCGGAGGGGCAGATTGAGTCTACGACGGTGCTTCGGCTGGGCTCGGTCCAAATTGGCAGAGGAGGAAGATCGAACGATGCCTGAGTATGCTTTAGTTTGGACTCACCGGCAATGTGTCACTCTGGCACCGGAAACTTGGCACTTTGTGGCCGACAAGTTGGAACTATGTGGCTATCAATTGGCAAACATTACGCGCCACCAGTCTCCCAGTCAGACGTACGCGATCCACCAACAAACTAGGGCATGATCGGCCATGACTATATCTCCTCCACGCGTTGGTCTAGCTTGTGAGTGAGGAAGTCACGCTGAAGAGCGGAGAGATCGATCGTCAGGCTGAATTAGGGAGAGAGCGGAGAGATCGATCGTCGTGATCTGTTGGAGTGCGAAGGGAAAAATTTGGAGCGGGAAGTCAATATTATGTTAGCAGTTACTTTCTAATTTGGTAAGGCAATTTAAGATTGCCACTAATTAAAAATAAAAATGCCTTTAATGTTATGTCCTTTTTAGAAACTCTATAATAGGTGGTTTAGAGGAATTTTAATTAAAAATGAATGTATATTAGAAAGATAGTGGCTTTTTTTATAAATGCCACTTGAATAAATTCCACTAATGGGCAATTTTTCTGTAGTGCCTCAAGCCATTTCTCAGACTCTAGTCCCTCAATATCATCTTTATAGGATATTGGCTCATCATCTATGACTAATTCACTACCTTCCTAAGTTACAAGATATCCAAATCTATCAGGCTCAAGGCATTTCTTATTAGATCTATGAGGTTCCTGTGTAATTCAATGAATTTGAGACCAAAAAATCATTTGACTCTCTTTGTTCCTCTGGTTCATCTTTCAGTTCAAAGTTCTCTTATTGGGCTTGAACCTCTTTCATTTCCACTTTTCTCCCAGTGATTCCTTTAGAAATGAAATCCATCTCAAGGAATTAAACATCCCTGGCAACAAACACTTTGTTGTTAGATTGGAAATAAAATTAATACCCTCTTGTTTCTTTAGGATATCCAACAAAATAACATTTATCAGATCTAAGACCAAGCTTATCAGAAAACATTCTTTTAAAATAAGCTTCACATCCTTAAATCCTCATAAAAAATATATTGGGACGCTTCCCATTCCATATCTCATATGTCTTTTGAACCGATTTAGATGGTACTCAGTTTTGTGTAAACACGGTAGTTTTAAGATCATACCCCCAGAAGGCAGTCGGAAGCTCGGCTATACTCATCATCGACCACACCATGTCCAATAATGTGTAATTCCTTCTTTCTGATACACCATTATCTTGAGGTGTTCTAGGTGGAGTCCACTGGGATACAATCCTATGGTTTCTAAGAAGGTTCTCAAACTCTTGATTTAAGTATTCTCCACCTTGATTGGAATGAAGTTTTGTAATACTTTTACCAAGTTATTTATGTACTTCATTCATAAACTCCTTGAACATGTTAACAAATTTTGAATTATGTTTTATTAAATAAACATAGCCATACCTACTGAAGTCATCAGTGAAGGTAATGAAGTAATGATACCCACCTCTAGAAGTTGTTCAAAAAGGTCAACACACATCAGTATGTATGAGTCCTAATAGATCACTACCCCTCTCATTTTAACTAGTGAAAGGGGTCTTAGCCATCTTCCCAACAAACAAGATTCACATGTCTCTACTGATTCTGGATCAAAAGAGTCCACATAACCATCTTTATGGAGTCTATATATGTGATTCTCATTTATGTTCCCTAGACGCTAATGCCAAAGGTATGTTTTTTTAGTTGTTGATTTTTAGACTTTTAGTATTAATGTTATATACATCTGTATTTAGATCTAATAAGTAAAAACCATATTGGGGCACTACCATAAAAGATCCCATCTTTTGAAATAGAACATCGACCATTTTTAATATGAAATTCAAATGCATCCTTGTCCGTACAAGATATAGGAATGATGTTTCTATTTACAAGATATACATAATAGCAGTTCTTTAACTCTATTACACCCTATGGCCAGAGATATACTATAGGTTCCAACTACACTGGCAGTAACTATTGTGCCATTAGCAACTAGCAGTTCCACCTTGCCTTTTACCAAAGACCTACTTCCTTTCAATCCTACATATCAGAACATATGTGAGATCAACATCTAAAATATAGTACCCATGATGCTGAAGTATATAGATTTATCTCAATAACATATATGCCTGAAGTGGAGATCACCATCCCCATCTTCTTCTTCCTGAATGTCTTCATGTACAAAGGATGAACTCCTCTTGTACTTTTCTTTCTCCTTATCTTGAGTGTTGAAGATTTGGACTTTATCTCATCCTCAGAACGCTTCTCGGCCTTGCTATGATCCTTGGACTCAGCTCCGTTGATCACGATCATGGGCTCATCCTTCATCAATTTTGCTTTGGCATGAATCAACATGGAAAGCAATTCTGACATCTGTCCATCCATATTATTCACATGATAACATGCAATAAAATGACTATATGATTATGACATTGTCTTTAGAATCATATCAGTGGGAAACTCTTGGCTCAAGGGGAATCTGAGTTCTTCAAGATGATATACATGCCCACTAATATTGAGCACATGTTCTGCTACTAAGGTTTCCTCTATCAACTTAGACTCAAGCAACACCTTTAGGATATTGTCCCTTTCTTGCTTTGTAAGACCATGTGTCACTTTATTTAAATGTGTTACCATCTCAACCATACTCATGTCATCACATTGCTCATGCAACTCATAGTTCAATCAGGTAAGCATAAGGTACTTTCCCTCTAAGGAATCATTGGCATGCTTCCAGTAAGTATCCACTTGTGCCCTAGGTGGATCAGAAAAATGTATTTGTGATACTATTTGTCAAGTATGTAGAGCTTTCACTCTTCATTGAGAACCCTTCTTAAAGTTCAAAACCAGTCATGGAAATTTCTCCAGTCAAGTTTGTCCTTCTTCAGGACCAATCACAAATCAGATTTGTTCGTCATTTGATTCTATAAGAGAAAATTTTCATTTGTCAAAAACCCTTTTGATTTGATTTGAAAAATTTTACAATATTAATTAGGTATTTAATTAATTATCACTCCCACTATTTTATTTGAATTGATAGCCCTCGATATGAATCCAAAATATTTCAGCGTACAATACTCTAGTGGGACATATCCAAAATAATTCGACTATGGCCTGATCAACACTGCAAAACACAATCCAATCAAGTTAGGCAACTCCTGTCAATTTCACAATATGCAAATCTGGATAGATGATATGCACCACCCCTTTCCATAATCATCTCCATGATTCTATGTCTAGACGGTCTAAGAATCACCAGTCAAGCTTGACCCAAAAGCTGACATGATAATAATGTACCCTACAGAGGTGAAACCTACATTTCCACGAGATAAATGACGCACCCCGCAGAGGCAGAACCTATGCTTGGTTGATCTAGCTTTTCATCTATGCTGCTTTTAGAAAGCATCTAAGACTTTAACATTTTAGTTGAAGGAGTTTATATAAATACATATACTTTATCCAATGATTCTATGCCTAGACGGTCTAAGAATCACCAGTCAAGCTAGACCCAAAAGCTGACATGATAATAATGTACCCTACGGAGGTGAAACCTACATTATTACCATCACACTTCCACGAGATAAATGACGCACCTCGTAGAGGTAGAACCTATGCTTGGTTGATCTAGATTTTCATCTATGTTGCTTTTAGAAAGCATCTAAGACTTTAACATTTTAGTTGAAGGAGTTTATATAAATACATATACTTTATCCAATTACCACATATATAGTATGTATCATATACATGCTATATCCCACAACGAAAACATGCAATAAACGAAAGTGATGGTTATGACTAGGCTAAATTAATCCCTTGGAGCCACAGAATTATGTTATCTAGGTATATATCACATGCAGAAACATGTTGTTGATGTATATTCATGCTTGCCAATTTGGGTTGATCGTTTGAACCCTTGAACTGATCAGCTTCCCTCCTGGCCGATTGTTAGGTTGTCTCACTAGACGCCTAGTCCTTCTGTCCACCATCAGTTGGATCCTCCAGTGGATCGGTTAGGTCCACCAGGAGATCATATATCTTGTCCACCATGTCCTCCAAGGTCCTTCAATTGGTCATCTCATCTTCGGGAAATCTTTGTCTTTGTCATAATAGGAAAATAAACTATTCTACTTTTACATAATTATTGAGAAACCTCGAGCTACATTTGAGGGGAGAAACAGTAGGAAAGAATCAAGTTTACATTGAGAAGATAAGATATAGGCTCAATACACAGAACAAGATAAAAGGATAAACCAACCAAACAACCGTGCACAAAGTATAGGGGTTATTGGCCATAACCATACTACACATCCACCATGAAAGCTGCTTTTCGTACGACGCGTTTGAATTGCATATATATCATATATATATTAGTTTGAGATTATTGTGGTATTGGATTTGACAACATATTATTCGCATCGCATAAAATAATAGAACGACAAAACCAAAATATGATCATCTCAATTATCCCATAATATAGTAAATTGACATTGCCTCTGATACCACTATATGGAAATATGACTACAAAGTAGGCAGTAGAAATACAAAAAATTATCTATCATATTCCCCACAATGAGAAGATTGTGTCAATTACTATAATGTAGGAAAGATAGTTTTGAGGAAATACCTAGTCCTGGAGCAAGTCCAGTGACAATTTTTATTGTTGTAGATGCGCAACTCTAAATTCTAGTTGTACTGGGACACGTTTGACTGATGTGTCTCATGATCTGCACAATGGACTATAGCCACGAACCTCGTCTTCTTCAACAACACCTCTTGCAGACAGTTGGTTGACGTTGTCCTCCTAGAGGCAGACAATGGTCTCACATCTCTAGAGAAGTCCACACAGACCCTAGATCTCCTATGGTCATGCTAAGACAGACAAGATGAAGTTGTCCCGCCCGTTGGTAAACTAGTCACCAACTTGCTCTCCCACAACAATTATCTCAATTGATCTCTCCCTTGTTGTTCCTCCCTAGTTAGGTAGAACTTTCTTGGGCTCTTACGGTTACCACAACTAGAGGGGACAAATTTTATCCAAGCAACTGGAACTCAATTGTTTTTGTTGTACTTTGGGAAACCCCAGTACCTCCTATATTTATACGTGGGGTTTGGGTCTAGGTTCCCAATCAATGAGGGAGTCGAAGGGACTGGAAGATCTCATATTTTCACAACAATTCTGAAATTTTGGCAACCTGCGGCAGCTGAATCGGTCATCTGGCAAGCTAGACTGTCGGATCGCATGCCATACGGTCATCTGGCTCACTCCAGACAGTCGTATGGTACTTTCCCAGATGCACACAAAATTGGCAATTCTTTTCCAATTAATGTCTCGTATTAATTTCCTTGCACAATAAGTAATTGTAGGGTTTTAGGGGAGACAGAGAAGGCAGCGGAAACAAAAAAATTTCTCCCCCAACCCATACCGAGGAAACGTGTCAACGTCTATATAATAGGAAAGGATGGTTTGCGGAATCATACCTTATCCTGAGGCTTGCTGGGCGACAATACCTCGCGCAATGTGCGGTCTTCAACTTCGGACTTCGACGGTGTCTCTGCAGCTCCTGGTCACACCGGGACTCACAACTCCTACTCGAACCAGACTGTCGGATGACAGTTGTCCTCCAAAGCGGCAGTGTCCTCCCGCCTCCGTAGTAGTCCACACGGACCACCTGGAACTCTACACTCCTTGTCCCACAAGGAAGTGGAAGGAGTCGCACCCTCCTATAGATGTACTAGTCGCCTACACGCTCTCCTGCCTCCTGTTGCAACTGTAGTTGTCCTTCCCGTGTTGCACCTCCCTTTTGCGGGAAGCACTTGCTCGGGCTCTCTCACGGTTACCAAAACCAGAGAGAACGACAACTCGCAGAGCAACTGGTTGCACTGAGCTGTACTGTGAGAAGCCCCCAAGTACCCCTATATATATAGGAGAGTCATGGGACAGGGTTCTCCATCCCGGGCAATGCGGGACTAAAAGCAGGAGTAGAAGGGTTCGGGACTTTCCACAAAAAAGCAACCATCTCGCAACCTGAACTGATCGGTTCATTACTGAACCGGTCGGTTCAGCCACTGAACCGGTCGGTTCAGCCACTGAACCGGTCGGTTGGACATGAGTCGACCGTTTGGGGCACTCCAATCGATCGGTTGGTGCCCTGAACTGATCGGTTCATGGTCCTAATCCGGTTCAAATTGACTTTCCTTGTTTCTTTCCCAATTGGCATCGAAATACCAATACTATTTCCAATCAAATTGGAAATCCTATTTCCAATCAAATTAGAAATCGAAATGAAAGGAAAATTCGCACCAATCCTACTTTCCCAAGTTGCTCGATTGCACCAGTTGAACCGATCGGTTCAACACTTGAACCAATCGCTTCTCTTTGTGCATGAGCCGATCGACTCAACCCTTGAGCCGACCGGTTCAGCAACCTCAGTCGACCGGTTCATCACATGAACCGACCGGTTGGGAGTGCAGATTGTGCAGAATCAGTCAAATGCGATTTCAATCAATCTGATACTCCAATCAATGCGTCCAACACCTTGAACCATATGATATTGATCCATCGACTGATTGAGTGTTTAATTGAACTACAAAACTCTTTTAGTAATCAATCTAAACATTTCTTGTGGAAAAACTCCTCTTCCAGGTTAAATCCTATGTGTGTGACCCTGCAGGTCCATTTCACGTTGGCAGTGAAAGTCCATAACACTTATGACTTCACAAGCACAAAGCGGTGCCTAGTCACACATCAGTGCTACCCAAGTGAAAGTAGAAAGTTGGAGAACAACTTTCATCCTACAATCTGTGAATGGTGTTATAGCGAGTGTATAATTCCTTTGTCACTGATATCCAAAATGAACTCGAGGCATGGATCTGTCATCCTGTCAACGTTCATTCACTTTCTTGATCTAAGAGTAGACTGGAAGACATATGTATGACATCAATATCACATACTGATTCACACATGCGTGCACGCCTTTCTCAATCCTACTCATCAAGTGGCCATGGATATCAAACTCCCTCAGGAGGAACAAATCCCATATCTATCACTCGCCCCTCAAAAGCCCCATGTGTCAAAGCCACCCAATCATCACCTTTATAACAATCCATGTTTCAGGACTGTGTTTGATGATGTCAAAGTGTTCCCAACGACATGTGTTGAGTGCAGTGATTTCAGGTCTAAGAATCACACTCACCACCATCACTGTGAGTACTGACTGTGACTACCATCTCATGGTTCCATGTGTCAAAGTGACGTTGGGTCTGTCCGGTACCTTGTTCTCTAACAAGTACCTATGTGTTTGGTTTGATATCTCTATATCATGACTAATGAGATTCTGTCATCAACCAACACCACACTCTAGTATTGTGTGTCATTGTTGTCTATCTACCTTCCACAATGACATCTGACTAGGGACATAACAAGAATGTACAAACTCTTAGCATCTGTATGATCTCATCGTTCAGGTCCTCAACCTGAAAGCATACGTCATTGAGTACTGTCATTCTTTAGACATTCAATCTGTTCTATCACTATCTCATATGACTGAACCAGAGTGAATTGGAAGCTTGCCTTTGATGTTTATCAAATCAATCTTAATGCATCCCACCAATCATCCCATGATTGGCTCTCAGGGCATACATACCAACAGACTCCCACTTGCACTGTGAGCCAATCACTTATGAATCATATTCACAGTGATCTTCAAACACGTCCCACATGTTACTGTGCTCTAGTGCCAACATAGTGAGAAATGGCAACACCTTGCCAAAGTCTGTACAAATTGCATGTCTCACATCTCTTCATTGTACGTCACACATATGAGATGGAGTTGCCGTAATATGCGATCTAGTATTCCATTGCTAACCTTTAGCCACATTGCATGATCAAGGATTCCAGACTTGTCATCAATGAGTGGAATATCTATAAGTTCATCTCATGAACTTCTAGATCCATATAGTATCTACTGCTGTTCTCTAACACATAGATACTCGGCATTTCCCTTTTAAATGGTTTTATTGGAACACTTCCAATCAACAAACTATCACTTTCATACATCTTATGTATATATTACGATCAATTTTCTGTCTTTTCATAAGTTCGCATCAATGTAACTCTTTACATCGAACTCTTCCTTATTTCCATAGAACTAGTACTTCATAAGTACTTATCAAGTTCTCATGGTATTCCAGTAACTCTTACTGGAAGCAGACAGACATCCACTCGTCATGTCCCACATACGAGTTATCAAGATTAGCACATCATATTGCCATGTCCTACATACAAGATGATGAATGCATTTTATTCTTGCTATGTCATACATGCAAGACAATGGGATGATTACATACATGATAGATCCATATCTATTCTTAGTGTTTCCATTCTTCATAAGAATTGGACACTTGGCAAATAGCAAAAATAAAGTGTTTCCATCTATTGGCAAATAGCAGTTCATGCCTTATTGGCTGAAAATAAACTAAAGTATTCCTATCTATAAAGGCTACACTTGCCCAAAGTAAGAATGCTTTACACTTTACATCTTGATATCGTATATCTCAGAAGTGTTACAAGTTTACTTTCATGACACCTTTAAGTAGAAGCTTCAGTCGCCTCCTTCTTCTTTTGTTCTTCCAGGTAGAGAGGACAATTCCTTTTCCAATGTCCTGGCTTTTGATAATAGTGGCAATTTCCTTTCTTGGTCACGCCTCCCTTGGCCTTGAGAGCTGAAGATGGCTTGGACTCCTGGCTAGCTTCAGAACCTTTCTTAGCTTTGCCCTTGCCCTTGCGCTTGGACTTGCCCTTCTTGCTCGTGATCACCATCACGGACTTAGGCTTGTCCTTCTTCATCTGTAACTCGGTTGTCCTAAACATGCCCAACAACTCTGACAGTGGCCTATCAAAGTTGTTCATGTTGTAGTTCATCACAAACTGACTGTAAGATTCTGGCAACGATTGCAGTATCATGTCAGTAGCCAACTCTTGGCTCAGTGGAAATCCCAGTCTCTGCAGGTTCTCCACATACCCAATCATCTTGAGTGTGTGAGGACCAACTGGATCTCCTTCTATCATGATGCACTTGAACATCGCCCTAGAAACATTGTACCTCTCTTGTCGTGCCTGATCTTCATACATGTTCCTGAGATGCAGAATCATCTCTATGACACCCATGTTCTCATGTTGCCTCTACAACTCATGGTTCATTGAACATAGCATCAAGCACTTTGCATCAATGGCATCATCAGAATGCTTCTTGTACGCATCCCTTTCTGCCTTTGGTGCATTTGGAGCGGGTTCCTCTAGAATTGGAGTATCCAGGACATAGAGCTTACGCTCTTGAGTGAGAACAATTCTCAACGTCCGATACCAGTCGTGGAAGTTCGTCCCATTCAGCTTGTCCTTGTCAAGGACCAATCGCAAAGAAAAGTTGTTGTTGTTTGTTGCCATTTGAACTACAAAAGGAAAATATGCAATTTTAGTCCAAAAACTCATTTTTGACTTATTTGATTGATTTGAAAGTTTGACAATATAATTAGGCCTTTAATTAATTATCGCTCCCACTATTTTACTTCAAATTGATAGCCCTCACCATCAATTCGGAAGATTGCAGCGTACAACCTTCTAGTGGGCAAGATCCTGAAATCCTCTAAGTCATGAGTCAGCTTTGGCTGATCGCCCACAACTTAGATCTCTCAGGTAGGCAACTTTTGCCAATTGCATCATATGCAACTCTTGATAAGATGTCATATACAACTCTTTGCAATGAACATATCCATGCCTCAAGGCACTAGATCCTATCTAGGTCACCTTGTTAAGTCCGACCCAAAGCAAACACGATGAACATGCACCCTGCTAGGGCAGACCCACACATTCATCCTTCACGCTTCCACGAGATAGACGGTGCACCACGCTTTGACGTGCCCACACTTGGTCGATCAAGCTTTTCACATGTGTCGCATTTAGAAGGCATCTAAAACTTAATATTTTAATGAGGGATTTGGTTTTATATACATATACATATCCAATCACCACAATACATAGTACGTATCATATACATGCTATATCCCACAGAAAACATGCACAAACGATAAAAAGCGATGATTATGGCCATCCTAATGTGATTCCTCGAGCCAAGAGGAATCACGGTCATCTAGGTCTACATCACATGCAACCTGTACAAGATGAACATATGTGCCTTGCTATCCGAGTTGATCAACTCATCATATGAATGATCTGTACTCTCCAGCCGGTCGTCTGGGTGCCACCAACCGATCAGTTGGCTCCTTCAACCGATTGGCTCGCCTGGTCGTCGTGCATCTCGTCATGTCCGCCACCCGCTCATCTCGCTCCTTGAACCGGTCATCAACCGATCAGTTCACTCCTTGAACCGACCGTCTGAGAAGTCGTCTTGATGTCCTCCGGTCTTTGACATAACAGGAAATAAAATCCCATTCTATTTATTACATTTGCTTTAAAAGGGAAACCCCGAGTTACATTCGGGGGGAGAAAAGGTAGGAAAGAATCTCAAATTATTTCGAGTTACATCAGGAATAAGAGAGGGAAGATCGGTGCACAGACCGAGATGCAAGCAACCACACACAACCAATCACAGATAGGGGTTTATAGGCCATAATCACGCTACATACATCCACCACAAAACTCGTTTAAGGGCGACGTGTATCGAGTGCATTAATAATACATATCATATATGTAATTAGAGATTTGTGGATTTAGGATTTGACATGCATAAAGCCGATATTATTCGCATCGTATGCAATAAATAAAGGCGACAAACCAAAATCGATCATATCGATATTCCTAAAATATAGAGTAGTTGACCTGGCTCTGATACCACTGTAGGGTTTTAGGGGAGATAGAGAAGGTAGCGGAAACAAAAAAATTTCTCCCCCAACCCATACCGAGGAAACATGTCAACGTCTATATAATAGGAAAGGATGGTTTGCGGAATCATACCTTGTCCCGAGGCTTGCTCGGCGACAATACCTCGTGCAATGCGCGGTCTTCAACTCCGGACTTCGACGGTATCTGTGCAGCTCCTGTTCGCACCGGGACTCACAACTCCTACTCGAACCGGACTGTCGGATGACAGTTGTCCTCCAAAGCGGCAGTGTCCTCCCGCCTCCGTAGTAGTCTACACGGACCACCTGGAACTCCACACTCCTTGTCCCACAAGGAAGTGGAAGGAGTCGCACCCTCCTGTAGACGTATTAGTCGCCTACACGCTCTCCTGCCTCCTGTTGCAACTGCAGTTGTCCTTCCCTTGCTGCACCTCCCTTTTGTGGGAAGCACTTGCTCGGGCTCTCTCATGGTTACCAAAACCAGAGAGAACGACAACTCGCAGAGAAAATGGTTGCACTGAGCTGTACTGTGAGAAGCCCCCAAGTACCCCTATATATAGGAGATTCATGGGACAGGGTTCTCCATCCCGGGCAATGCGGGACTAAAAGCAGGAGTAGAAGGGTTCGGGATTTTCCACAAAAAAGCAACCATCTCGCAACCTGAACTGATCGGTTCATTGCTGAACCGGTCGGTTCAGCCACTGAACCGGTCGGTTGGACATGAGCCGACCATTTGGGGCACTCCAACCGATCGGTTGGTGCCCTGAACCGATCGGTTCATGGTCCTAATCCTGTTCAAATTGACTTTCCTTGTTTCTTTCCCAATTGGCATCAAAATACCAATACTATTTCCAATCAAATTGGAAATCCTATTTCCAATCAAATTAGAAATCGAAACGAAAGGAAAATTCGCACCAATCCTACTTTCCCAAGTTGCTCGATTGCACCAGTTGAACCGATCGGTTCAACACTTGAACCAATCATTTCACTCTGTGCATGAGCCGATCGACTCAACCCTTGAGACGACAGGTTCAACAACCTCAGCCGACCGGTTCATCACATGAACCGACCTGTTGGGAGTGCAGATCGTGCAGAATCAGTCAAATGTGATTTCAATCAATCTGATACTCCAATCAATGCGTCCAACACCTTGAACCATATGATATTGAGCCATCGACTGATTGAGTGTTTAATTGAACTACTAAACTCTTTTAGTAATCAATCTAAACATTGCTTGAGGAAAAACTCCTCTACCAGGTTAAATCCTATGTGTGTGACCCTGCAGGTCCATTTCACGTTGGCAGTGAAAGTCCATAACACTTATGACTTCAGAAGCACAGAGCGGTGCCTAGTCACACATCAGTGCTACCCAAGTGAAAGTAGAAAGTTGGAGAACAACTTTCATCCTACAATCCGTGAATGGTGTTACAGCGAGTGTATAATTCCTTTGTCACTGATATCAGAATGAACTCGAGGCATGGATCTGTCATCCTGTCAACGTTCATTCACTTTCTTGATCTCAGAGTAGACTGGAAGAGATATGTATGACATCAGTATCACATACTGATTCACACATGCATGCACGCCTTTCTCAATCCTACTCATCAAGTGTCCATGGATATCAAACTCCCTCAGGAGGAACAAATCCCATATCTATCACTCGCCCCTCAAAAGCCCCATGTGTCAAAGCCACCCAATCATCACCTTTATAACAATCCATGTTTCAGGACTGCGTTTGATGATGTCAAAGTGTGCCCAACGACATGTGTTGAGTGCAGTGATTTTAGGTCTAAGAATCACACTCACCACCATCACTGTGAGTACTGATTGTGACTACCATCTCATGGTTCCATGTGTCAAACTCACGGTGGGTCTGTCCGGTACCTTGTTCTCTAACAAGTACCTATGTGTTTGGTTTGATGTCTCTATATCATGACTAATGAGATTCTATCATCAACCAACACCACACTCTAGTCTTGTGTGTCATTGTTGTCTATCTACCTTCCACAATGACATCCGACTAGGGACATAACAAGAATGTACAAACTCTTAGCATCCGTATGATCTAATCGTTCAGGTCCTCAACCTGAAAGCATACGTCATTGAGTACTGTCATTCTTTAGACATTCAATCTGTTCTATCACTATCTCATATGACTGAACCAGAGTGAATTGGAAGCTTGCCTTTGATGCTTATCAAATCAATCTTAATGCATCCCACCAATCATCCCATGATTGGCTCTCAGGGCATACATACCAACAGTAATGTGCAATCTAAATGAACTTGGAAATATCTAGAACCTTCCCTCGGCTGAACTAGACCATCTCACCCATGTGATATGGCCATCTCGATCACCCATACGATCGTCTAGTTACCTGATTCGAGCCGGTCAGTTTGGTCGGTTCACTCCTTAGACAATTTCAACTCAAAATAGGTTTGACTCCCCAGACGCTCATCTCAACACTTGAGATGATCGCTTGGCACTCCAGACGACCGTATCTACACTTGAGATGGAAGTTTGGCAATGAAGTCAGCCTATATATTGTTTGAATCAAATACCTGATACTTTAGTTCTTAATTCAATTGTCATTCAAGATTAAACTCCTCTTCTAGGTCGAGACCTATGTGTGTGACCCTATAGGTCCCATATTATGTTGGAAGTGAATGTCCATAAAAACTTATGACATCACAAGCAATGAGTGTGCCTAGTCTCACATCAATGCTATCCAAGTAAATAGAAAGTTGGGGAACAACTTCAACCTACAATTTGTGTAGGTTTTGTAGTGTTTGTATAGTTCCTTTGTCACCGATGTCCAGATTGAACTCGAGGCAAGAGGTCACCCTCTTTATCATTCAATCTTATTTCTTGAACCAGAGAAGACTGTATGAGATATATGTAAGCATAATATCACATATTGAATCACATGCGTGTGGCCATGTTTTTCCCAGTCTCGCTAATCAAGAGGCCTAGGACATCAAACTCTTGTAGGAGGGACAAAATCCATTTTTATCACTCACAGTCTATCATCATGTGTCAAAGCCACCCAATCATCACCTTTATAACAACCCATGTTTTAGGGATGTGTTTTATGATGCCAAAGCACACTCAATGACATGTGATGAGTACAGTGATTTTAGGTCTAAGAAACACAACCACCACCATCTCTGTGAGAGTTGACTATGACTTTCACAAAGATGGCTTCCATGTGTCAGACTCACAGTGGGTCTGTCTGATACATTATTCTCTAATATGTTCATGTGTGTTTGGTTTGATATATACATATCATGATTGATGGGATTTTGTCATCAACCAACCCACACTCTAATCTTATGTGTTATTGTTGTCTATCCACCATGCGCAATAACAACTTATCAGAGACACAATGAGAATATGTATATGTACTTTTAACATCTGTATGATCTCATTTCTCCAAGTCACGTACTTGAAGACATAAGTCATTGAGTAACATTATTCTGTAGACATTTATAATGCACACCATTATCACATAATTGAATTAAATAGAAGAAATTGGAAGTTTGTACTTATTTATTAATCAAGTGAATTATAAGTTATGCCATTACAACCATCACATGATTGGCTCTTAGGGCACACATACTAACACTTATGTACTCTTAGAATGAGTATTCGGCCTTCACCAATAACTTACCAACTCTTGCAATGAGTCTTCAACCTTCAAGCACTTAACAACCTTTTTCTTGGATCTTCCAACTTTGACTTCACCTTCACCAAGGAGAAGGTTTTCACCAAGGGTGTCCTTCCCTTCTTCTTAACCGCTTTGATCCAAGAGAGAGAATCACAAAGGGAGAATGAGATATTAGGAGGTAGAGGAATGACAGACTCACAAAATAAACATGTAGGATTGTCTATTTTACAAATATCCTACTCTCTCTAATGTATGTATCAAATTATTAAGCTCATGAGTGTGAAAGGATACTTTTTGAGGTAATTCCTTCTCAACTACAATATAGGGGCCTTCATAGTTCGTGTCTATCCATGTGATGAAGATCAAGTGATCATATTTGTAGTTGAGGATACCTCCTAACCATAAAAATCATTTAGAATGAATTATACCTATTTTGAGGAGAGTCTAATAGATATATTTCACTTGGGAACTCACTTCAATGACTATTTAACACTTTATAGATACAATGTCAATGGTTGAGATACAAGGAGGGTATCTCGACAAATGACTCTAAATGAGGAGTCTTTTAGTGTCATCGACAGAGATACTATGACACTTAGTATCTCAATTAGTAATTGTGCGTGATCAAGGCATTCATCTCTTCATTTGATATGTAATTCATTCTGTTCTCGATCGATGAAAAATGTTATTATGAAATTCATCAGTTTGTCAAAATGTGCATTAATCATCAAACTAAACAATTCAATTATACTTTCAAGTTTAGTTACAAGTCATAGAATTATTTAAAGTTCTTACAAAAATTATATTAGAAGATAAACTATGTAATCTCCAAGCTTGATTTGTTTGCATGTATGACAATATTTCTTAAAACTAAGCTTTGCAAGTTTAGACATTTAGAACTTGTACATCTAAAATTAGTCAAGTAGAAATATTAGACAAAAATACATGAAATGGTTCCATCGTTATCAAAAAGTCAATTAGATCTTGAGTCAACATCCTACCCATTATATTTTGCTAACTGGAGCACACAATAGGTGGGAGTATAACTTTTGGATATATTGCTTTATATGCATGCATAGTATAAGCAATTATGTATGGGAATGAGTATAATAACATAATAGCCATAATCAACTTATTGCTACCTCTACAAATGTGTAACATACCAGATATTGGACCCTACTCTAGAACGTTGACCTTTTGGTCTTAGCCAAACGAGGTTGAGATTAGACCTAAAAGATGCTTAGTATAACCCTAATGAGATAATGTGTGTATATATCACCCTAATGTAACCTAATGTTCTCACATTAATCTTACGTCAAAAATTGGGACATACAATATGTCACATGAACTACTAATGAATTATATAAAATTCATGCAAATAATCATACCCAACTCTTTGGGTTATAATATTAAGTTATGGAACATAATTGAATAAGCAATAATGATAATAATGAAATAATGAGATAATAATGGCCACAAATATTAATCGGGACATAACTTGTTAAAAGAAATCCTAATAGAGGAATCTAGGTTAAGAATCATGTTCCTCGGGTCCCAATTGCCTTGGGAGTCAAGTTTCACATTATTCACATAATAATAATTAATTTGATTCATTTTAGATAGAGAAGATATGTGTTTTTCCCAAAATATCAAATAAAAAATTAAATGACTCCAAAATAGGAAAACAATCTTGGATTCATAATTTACATAATAAATATATCGTCTGGGTGAATTCTCATCCAATTTGGAAGATGTTTGGTTAAAAGATGAAATCAGGAGTGAGAAAGTGTGTAGAACCTTCAAAATATTAAATAAATGTATAAACCTCTCCAACATTTAAAATTACTAACAAATTCATATCCAACACATTAAATATGACTTGTTGGTGAAGTTTCATCAAATTTGGAGAATCTTAAAGTCATTAATGCATGAGGAAAGAGAAAATAGTAATTGATTTATTTAACATATTAAAAGTTCCTAAAAGGTAGTTGTAGTTGTGTAAGAGGAATCTAAATGTTTTAATTAGACTTTGTGCAAAATTTTATCCAACTTGGAGTTTGTTTGCACCCTCAATGGAGGAGAGAGAAAATAGGAAATTAATTGCATCCCCACTTTAATCGGATTTTGATTTGTATAAGTTTCTTTAATTTTTTCCCTATCACACGTTTTATGATTTTACAAATTCTCTCAGCCATTCGATCCTAGATCTGATGGTGTAGAGGTCATCTCCTACCTTGGGTAGGAGACCGCCCCTTGTGAATAGTAAACCCCACCTTACGATGCATATATCTCCCTCGTCTCTTAATGATATGCTGAGATTTCTTTGCCTATGTGTTTGTGGTTGAATTTCACACCTACACATCCTAACTTTGTTAGGGTTTCATTCCTTATAAAGAACGAACCACACCAGCCTCCATCTACCCATGTTACGGCCTTATTTCCCTAAACCTTTCCTTCTCCTCCCACACCTAGGCTCTTGGACTCCAAGAGAACTCTCCACAAACCTTCACGGTGGGTTGTAGACTTGTTTCCTCCCTTTGGGTTGGCCTGGTCAGGTTTTGAGCCGGTCTCCCTTACTTCAACCAACCTTGTGTTATGACCCCACCTTTTAGTAACCCCCAATTAAGGGAGACCGAGAGGTCTAAGCCGCACCCATAATTTCCGGATCAAAGGTTCGACATATAACCAAGAACAATTATTAAATTTTAACAGACTAAACTGAAAAGCTATAATAAATAAATTTTTGCATACCTTTGAAAAGTTTGGAAAATACTAAACTTCTAACCACAGTTGAAACAAACTAACTAGTTCCTCCTTGTTCATTAATTCTTGAATTCACAATGTGTCGCTTTACTGTTTGTACTTTTAAGATTTGTACCTAAATCGCCGAGAAACAAAACGATGGTCAGTCGAAGCTGGTATGTGGGGGAAACAAATAATTTACAACTATGTTAACAATGTAATCATTCAATTAATCATTTAACAACCAAGATTACGTTTTAACCCATACTACTCAATCCTTACCTATCCCCCAACTCTGTGTTGTCCCTGCAGTGGACTTGCATGCTACCTCTCTTTAGGTAGATTCTTACCCCCATGGTCCTACCTTACATGTAGCCAATACATAGGGTAATAGAGTCACATGGCACTACCCAAATGTAGCCCAATATCTAACTCAAGGTGACTTGATGGTCCTACCCCATTGGTAGCCATGTACTACGTCATCCAATGACCTGATGGACCTACCCCATAGGTAGCCATGTACTAGGTCAACTAATAAGCCACAAAGGGGACCAGGATATGAGCTAGTAGGCACATATCTTATGTGATAGTCATATCCACATTATAGTTTGTATGAATTAAAATCATCCAACAATTAATTCATGACATCGATGAAAACTTCAGTAAACCTCAGAAAACTAACTCGAGATATTCATAAGCGTAACCACATACATGTATTTGCAGATTTGGATACATAATCAACTATGTAGAGAGAGAAAATCCAAACAAGCAAGCAAAGTGCACAGAGACCTGATTTTCCTCGATCGTTAGATCGATGCGCCAAAAGTCCACAGCTTGATCTGACGCTCTGTGTCAGTTGTCCCCACTAGCAGCGCACGCCTTCTCTGGAGATCGTCGATTCTCGATCTAACGATCCATGTTTGCGAGTGACCTTCACTTAACCTACCGCCCTCCTAGCATTGTTAGATCCCCATGTGGATCACAGTGATCCCTGATCAAACGACGGTCATACGTCGTCTTCCTCCTTTCCTTGTTGCTCAAGCCGCGGCAGGGCGAGGCGGTTCCCTCACCAGAGAAGGTAAAATAGAGCGAGGGAGGGAGCTATGCGACTTGGGAAGCAGTCGTCCAAAGTCATGAGGGTGAAAGCAACTAGGAGGAGTCCTATTTATAGGCTATGGGGGTCTCTTTTAGCGTTTCCGATCTCGCCGCTAAAACGTCCTTCACCCCAATTGGGCATTTCAGGTATACGCGATGAAAGTCGGCAAAACCTGGGTCTAACTCCTTCGTAATGATCTCCCCAACCTAATGGAACAAAAATCAAAAATGCATATGCACTTGATTGCGAGAAAAGCTATGGGGAAAATTCCCATGTAATAACTGAGTTTGTGTCCCTCTGGGACTCTAGATGATGAGCGGTGTGTGTTGGATCAAGATCCAACGACCCTCATCGCGTCCGATCTAACAAAAGGAAAACAATATCCTAAATTCCAAGATAAAATCCTATTTTGAGGATAACTTGAAAAAGCAATAACTCCCAAATCGTAATTCCTTTTGAATTCCAATTTTAAGGGAACCTCTTTTATGCTTTTATCTTTCATCCTGCAAAAATTGGGATCATTTCCTCAAGGAAACGGTTTCTTTTCTTCAGTTGCAAGAAAACACCTATTTATTCATATTTTCCACATATTCTTTATTTCCTTTGCTAGTATATTATTATCATAGGTTCCTTGAACCCCAAGTAACCTTTATAACTCGAAATCCTATTTTGGGAAAATATCTTTTAGCCTTTTAATCATCCTTTATTCATTTTTCTTATGTATTCCATTATCCCATTGAATTCCTTTTTCATTTCTTTTTCTTTTTCTTTCAATTGGGCTTAATGGCCAATAAGGCCCATCAAGAAAGCATACAAGTATATCATACACGAAATTCATTCAAATCAAAACATAAAATCAACCATGGATTTCATTTATCTTTTAAAGAGAGATTTACAAATCTCATTACATGCTTTAGAAAATGGGGTTATAACATCCTCCCCTCCTTATAGGAATTTTGCCCTCAAAATTCGTCAATCAACAAACAAATTAGGATATGCTTTTTCCATGTTCGTCTTCATCTCCCATGTGGCCTCATCCTCTCCATGGTGCTTCCAAAGAAACTTTACCATCTCTATATTCTTATTTCTGCTCTCTTTTACCTTGGTATCTAGAATCCACAAAGGCAACTCAGGATAAGTTAGCTTTCCTTGAAGCACAATGGGTTCAATATTTAGCACATGGCTTGGATCTTGCACATATCACTTCAGATTGGACACGTGAAACACATCATGCATCATAATATATTGAGGGGGTAACGCCAGCTGATAGGATACTTCACCAATCCGTTCTAATACTTCAAATGGACCCACGTATCGGGGGCTCAACTTTCCTCTGTTCTTAGCTATAGCTCAGAGCAGTCGGATTTTCAAAAAAAACATGTTCTCCCATAGAAAAATGCACATCAGTCCGCTTCGCACCCGCATATGACTTCTGTCGATCTTGGGCTCTCTTTAGCCTTTGCCTGATCAAAGCGACATTATCAACATACACTTGGAGTTCATCTGACCTCAATAAGGTCCTTTCACCAACATCATCCCAGTGAAGTGGTGACCGATACGGTCTCCCATACATAGCTTCATATGGAGGCATCCTGATACTGGCTTGGTAGCTATTGTTGTAGGCAAACTCAGCTAAAGGTAAGTATTGCTCCCATGATCCACCCCAATCAAGCACACAAGCTCTCAGCAGATCTTCTAAGGTCTGAATTGTCCTTTCTGACTGACCATCTGTCTGGGGGTGATAAGAGGTACTGAACTTCAACCTTGTACCTACTTCCTCTTGAACTTGCTTCCACAACTTGGAAGTAAAATTTGGGTCTCTATCGGAGATGATGGAACCGAGTACGCCATGTAAATGCACTATCTCTCTGATATACAGCTCAGCTAAATCTGACACCTTGGCAGTGGTCTTCAAGGCAAGGAAGTGTGCTGACTTGGTAAGGTGATCTACCACAACCCATATCACATCATGACCTCTCTTGGTCCGGGGTAGACCCACTATGAAATTTATGGTGATCTGCTCCCATTTCCACTCTGGGATTTATATAGACTATAAAAGTATGTCGGGTCGTTGGTGTTCAGCCTTCACCATTTGGCACGTAAGATAACGGGCCACATAAGATGCGATGTCTCTCTTCATTCCTGGCCACCAGAAAAACCTATGCATGTCCTTAAACATCGTAGTAGTTCTTGGGTGTACCGTGTACTTAGAACCATGAGCCTCTTGTAGGATACATTCCTTCAACTGGCAATCTTTAGGAACCCATATGCAGTTCTCAAATCAGATTCCACCGTCTATTCCCAAAGAAAGACGGGTCTGAGGCTTCTTCATCAAGTCCTTCATCTTGTCAAGCTCCCCACTGGCCAACTGTGCTGCTACAATTTCACTCAACAATTCAGACTGTATCTGGATGTTGGCCAATCAAACTCGATCATCTAACGGTTGAGGAGACCATTCTACCGGCTCTTCTAAGCTCTTCCACTGACTGGACAAAATAGTTGCACACCTGAGCTGTTTCTGACTCAAAGCATCAGCTACAATGTTCCCTTTCTTGGATGATAAGCGATGGTGAAGTCGTAATCCTTCATGTACTCCATCCATCGTCTTTGTTGTAGGTTTAAGTCTTTCGGTTTCAGGAGGTATTTCAGGCTCTTATGGTCGGTGAGGATCTCAAAGGTGGCACCATACAAGTAATGCTTCCAAATCTTTAATGCATGGATAATAGCAGCCAGCACTAAGTCATGTGTCGGGTAATTCACCTCGTTGGGCTTGAGTTGTCGGGAGGCATACGCAACCACATGTCGATTTTGTTCCAACATACAACCAAGTCCCATCTTTGACGCATCGGTGAAAATCACGAAACCCTCATTGCCTGATGGTAGGGTCAAAACTGGCACAGTGGTCAGCTTCTCCTTCAGCTCCTAAAAACAAGCCTCACAAATATCAGACCACACAAACTTCACATCCTTCCGAGTCAACATAGTCAAAGGCAAGGCAGTCTTTCAGAAATCCACAATGAAACATCGATAGTATCCTGCTAACCCCAAGAAGCTTCGAATCTCAGAGGGGTTCTTCAGTGCAGGCCAGTCTCGTACTGCCGACACTTTAGCTGGATCTATAGAGATCGTTCCTCCTGAGATGATGTGTCCGAGGAACATGACTCGGTCTATCCAAAACTCACATTTAGATAATTTCCCATAGAACTTCTACTTTCTCAAGATATCAAGGACTTTACTTAGGTGGTCTCGGTGTTGATCTAAGTCATCTGAATAAACCAGTATGTCATCTATGAATACTATGACAAATGAGTCAAGGAAGGGTTGAAACACACTATTCATAAGGTTCATGAACACACTGGGTGCATTGGACAGCCCAAAAGGCATAACCACAAACTCATAGTGGCCATACCGAGTTCTAAAAGCGGTTTTTGGGATATCCTCACTTTTAACTCTCAACTAGTGGTAACCCGATCTCAAGTCAATCTTGGAAAAGACTCGAGCTGACTTCAACTGGTCAAACAAGTCATCTATCCGGGGTAAAGGGTATTTGTTCTTAATGGTAGCCTGGTTGATCATCCAGTAGTCTATGCACATATGGAGTGAACCATCCTTTTTCTTCACAAAAAGAACCGATTCTCCCCATGGTGATGTGCTAGGGTGGATAAAACCCTTGTCTAACCATTCATGTATTTGTTTCTTTAACTCGAGCAACTCAGCAGGGGCCATTCTATAAGGTGCTCGGGAAATAGGGCTTGTACCATGAGCTAGATCTATGGAGAAATCTACCTCTCTCTCGGGAGGAATCCCAGGTAGATCATCTAGAAAAACATTGCATAGCTCCTAACTACCTCTATTTCTTCTAAGGGTTGCACCTTGGGTTCTGGCTCGGTGACTACTGCTAGGAAAGTTTGACACCCTTTACTCATCATCTGCTCTGCCTTCAAGGCTGACACATACAGGCTGGTGGCGGCATCCTTCCTACCCCTAATGACAAAAGGTGGGTGACCTGGTCTCTTAATGATCACTTTCTTCTCCCTACAGTCAATGTTGGCCCTATAAGTATAAAGCCAATCCATGCCAATGATTACATCAAAATCATTCATGTCAAGAAGGATAAAGTGTGTAGGAAATTCATGATCTCTATATTTCACAGGTATCACCGGGGTTTTCAAAAGGGAAGTAAAGATCCGACCACTCGGGGTTGTAACATCTAAGACATACTCTAAATCCTTGATATCCAAACAAAGCATAGTTGCAAGATTTCTCAAAATGAAAGTATTAGTAGATCCCGAGTCAAACAAAGCTTTTACATTATGTCCCATTACCTCAAGCATGCCTACATTGGTTTTCACCACACATTAGACCATTACATTCTTAAACTTAAAACATAAAAGAAAACTCTAAGGGTTATTACCCTTGATCAACTGATTGGCATTTGCTTGAGCTTCCTCATTATCAATGGCAAACACCTAATCTTGTCTTCGCTCTCCATCAGGTGGGGCTACAGCTATAGGTGGAGCTACCACAGGTGGAGATGCTACTGGTGGGGCTACTACTTGTCCTGGTCCTCTTGAATTTAGCAGAGGGCAAACAGCTTGGATGTGCCCTTCTTGGTGGCATCGGTAGCATATCTTCTTCTTGTTGCGGCACTCACCGGTATGCTACCTCCCGCAAGTATGGCATCGAGGTCGGTTGTTCTCTTGACGGGGTTTCCCTTTTCATCCATGTCTTCCTTTATCATGATGATGCCCTGGACCTTTCTTGTGGTTGTTCTTTTGACCTTGAGTTCCTTCAATGAAACCCAAATACCCCTTGGGTGGAAGCTGGGCAGGCATCACCGTCCTCTCCATGTCTAAAGCAGTGTTGTAGGCCACGACGAAGGTTTTGGGTTTACTGGCCATCACATGGGGCTTGATGGCAGGGTGAAGACGCTCTATGAAATGATCCACCCTTCTTTCCTCATCCATCATATGCCTGAAACGCTCCAGGATTCGAAACCTGCGCCCGAAGTCTTCCATAGATGAGTTCCCTGGAGTCATGTTGGTGAATTCTCTTTCATTTTCCTTCTTAGCTGAGACAGGGATGAATCTGGTGGTGAAGATCATTTTGAAGTTAGCCCATGCCATTGGTTCCTCAGTCAGATCTCGGCCTATGATGTGAGTCTCCCACCATATCTTGGTTGTTCCTTCCAAGAGATGAGCAGCAAAGAGGACCCTCTTGCTCGACTGTACTTCAAGCATGCGGAATCCATTCTCGACTACAAGCAGCCAGGCTTCCGCTTTGTCAACCACCTCAGATTTGTCTTCTCCCCAGAACTTATCAATGTTCAGCTTGACGAAGTCGAGGATGGTGGCTCCTAGTCGAGGACGAACCGGAAGCGGCTCACCATTCTCAGCTCTGGCTAGGTCTCCGAGGGCCAAGGCATTAATGGCCTTTGTCAGCTTTTTCTGTTGCTCCATCCACAAAACATCAAGGATGTGGATCATCATGGTCGGTTCTGGACCTCCAGCTTGGTCTTCTTCCATCTGGTCTACTTCCTCGTACACATGTTGCTCCTCATACCCTTGGTCTTGCTCTTGATCAAGATTGTTGAAGGGTATCGGGTCAGGGTTAGGGACCTCATGAGTGGTCTCCTTGGGTCTCTTCCTCTTCCTAGAGGATTCACCATCCAGGTTCCTCTTTCTCTTTTCTGAAGACCCCTTTCCTTTACGGGAAGGCCAAGCACTCCTAGATGGGTTCCCAGTGCCCTCGGGAATAGAAACAGTCTTCGTACAAACCATCTACATAAGCATAACAAATAGACCTTTAGTTTATAATTAAACTAATCATACTTATGTCAATGACATCTCATTACGTATCTTTTATTAATTTGATGGAGGATTCCTTAATCCTTAACTTATTTTCCCATACCACATGAGGGTGAGGAAGAGAGAGAGAAAAAACCCTAATTCTTAAAATCCTTAATAGAATATGTGATGAGAAGGGATGAATAAGATGAGAGAGTCCTAAAGGTATCTTATTTCGATTCATACCCTAAGACTTTAGCCAGGAAGTCACACGGATCTGGGAGTCATCATATTCTGACTAGCGGTGTGGAGGAAAATATTTCCATCCCCCGGTCGTGATCCTTTTCTAGACACCTCCGTCTTTCGGATAGTCCTCTAATAACTCCCTTGGGTTCTATGGAGTTTGTAAAATTTAATAATTATTAATGGTTAAATGAGGAACCTAGGCTCAGATACCAAATGTTACGACCCCACCTTTCAGTAACCCCCAATTAAGGGAGACTGAGAGGTCGAAGCCGCACCCATAATTTCCGGATCAAAGGTTCGACATATAACCAAGAACAATTATTAAATTTTAACAGACTAAACTGAAAAGTTGTAATAAATAAATTTTTGCATACCTTTGAAAAGTTTGGAAAATACTAAACTTCTAACCACAGCTGAAACAAACTAACTAGTTCCTCCTTGTTCATTAATTCTTGAATTCACAATGGGTCGCTTTACTGTTTGTACTTTTAAAATTTGTACCTAAATCGCGGACAAACAAAATGACGGTCAGCCAAAGCTGGTATGTGGGGAAAACAAATCATGTACAACTATGTTAACAATATAATCATTCAATTAATCATTTAACAACCAAGATTATGTTTGAAGACATACTACTCAATCCTTACCTATCCCCCAACTCTGTGATGTCCCTGTAGTGGACTTGCATGCTACCTCTCTTTAGGTATATTTTTACCCCCATGGTCCTACCTTACAGGTAGCCAATACATAGGGTAATAGAGTTGCATGGCACTACCCAAAGGTAGCCCAATATCTAACTCAAGGTGACTTGATGATCCTACCCCATTAGTAGCCATGTACTAATTCATCCAATGACCTGATGGACCTACCCCATATGTAGCCATGTACTAGGTCAACTAATAAGCCACAGAGGGGACCAGGATCTGAGCTAGTAGGCACATATCTTATGTGATAGTCATATCCACATTATAGTTTGCATGAATTAAAATCATCCAACAATTAATTCATGACATCGATGAAAACTTCGGTAAACCTCAAAAAACTAACTCGAGATATTCATAAGCATAACCACATACCTGTATTTGCATATTTGGATACAGAATCAACTATGTAGAGAGAGAAAATCTAAACAAGCAAGCAAACTGCACAGAAACCTGATTTTCCTCGATCGTTGGATCAATGCGCCAAAAGTCCATAGCTTGATCTGACACACCGTGTCAGTTGTCCCCACTAGCGGCGCGTGACTTCTCTGGCGATCTTCGATTCTCGATCTAACGCTCCGCGTCTCCGAGCGGCCTTCACTTAATCAACCGCCCTCCTAGCACCGTTAGATCCCCGCGTGGATCATGGTGATCCCTGATCAAACGATGGTTGTACATCGTCTTCCTCCTTTCCTTGTTGCTCAGGCCATGGCAGAGTGAGGCGGTGCCCTCGCCGGAGCAGGTACAATAGAGCAAGGGAGAGAGCTCTGCGACTTGGGAAGCATCCGTCCAAAGTCGTGAGGGTGAAAGCAACTAGGAGGAGTCCTATTTATAGGATATGGGGGTCTCTTTTAGGGTTTCTGATCTCCCCGCTAAAACGTCCTTCACCCCAATTGGGCATTTTGGGTATACGCGATGAAAGTCGAAAAAACCTGGGTCTAGATCCTTCGTAATGATCTCCCGAACCTAATGGAACAAAAAACATAAGTGCACATGCACTTGATTGAGAGAAAAGCTATGGGGAAAATTCCCCTGTAACCACTGAGTCCGGGTCCCTCTGGGACTCTAGACGATGAGCGGAGTGCGTTGGATCAAGATCCAACGACCCTCATTGTGTCTGATCTAACAAAAGGAAAACAATATCCTAAATTCCAAGATAAAATCCTATTTTGAGGATAACTTGAAAAAGCAATAACTCCCAAATAGTAATTCCTTTTTAATTCAAATTTTAAGGGAACCTCTTTTATGCTTTTATCTTTCATCCTGCAAAAATTGGGATCATTATCTCAAGGGAACGGTTTCTTTTCTTAAGTTGCAAGAAAACACCTATTTATTCATATTTTCCATATATTCTTTATTTCCTTTGCTAGTATATTATTATCCTGCGTTCCTTGAACCCCAAGGAACCTTTATAACTCAAAATCCTATTTTGGTAAAATATCTTGTAGCCTTTTAATCATCTTTTATTCATTTCTTATGTATTCCATTATCCCATTGAATTCCTTTTTCATTTCTTTTTCTTTTTCTTTCAATTGGGCTTAATGGCCAATAAGGCCCATCAAGAAAGCATACAAGGCTATCATACACGAAATTCATTCAAATCAAACCATCAAATCAACCATGGATTTCATTTATCTTTTAAAGAGAGATTTACAAATCTCATTACATGCTTTATAAAATGGGGTTATAACACCTTGCATCATGGGACTTGGTTAGAGTCGACACTAGAAACCACCTAAGGTATGGAGGAGACCCAGAATTGATCTATCATCCTTTTGAATCCTCTACCACCGCGGATTGACCACAGAGGCAAGTCATCTATTCTCCCCTATTTTTGTTCCTCATCTGATAGTTGGGACATTAATGAAATTGAGGGGTTTGTGCTGTTATTTTCTTCCTTTTTCCTTGACGATCGACTTCTAGTTGTGTAGCAAAGCCATCTAGGTGTCTGGTTTACACAAGATTGACCCTTTTCATGGATTCGAATTTTTCTTCATGCTTTCATGGAGGAAGGTGACCTTGAGCTTTTGGGC
Source organism: Alisma plantago-aquatica (assembly GCA_963693085.1). Taxonomy (NCBI): domain Eukaryota; kingdom Viridiplantae; phylum Streptophyta; class Magnoliopsida; order Alismatales; family Alismataceae; genus Alisma; species Alisma plantago-aquatica. The sequence continues at coordinate 599,748,649 of OY856410.1, read as the reverse complement.
ACTGTAAATCATGTACCTTAGTTCGCTGAGTTCAGAAACTGGTAAGGAATCAGTGTAGATCATTTTCTTTTTCTAAGAAACTCTGGTTCATGATCTTATTCTACAGATTTGAACTTTAGGTTGATGGTTTGTTGTAGGAGCGAAGGGGATGAGTTCCCCATGTATTTTTCCCTCTCTGTCCTACAACTCAACATTTGGTTGTTATTCTGATTATGGGCAATATAATATTTTCACCCTTGTTTACTTTGATTCACACAACTTTGTTGGATTTTGACCGAGCAACTAACTCACTGACAAGGCCGCCTCTTATTGGGCCAGATCGGTGGATCATCCCCACCACTTCCTTCCTCGCAAGGCTTGTATGCTTACTTGGCTTTTCAGAATATCCTAATTGGTTGATTTACAAAAATCATAACTAATTATATGTTGAGGCAAAAATTACAACTAAATAGTCGTTGGAATAAGACAAATATAAGCTATTTGACGGTACTAATCTTATTTACTAAATTGGATGTTTTAAATAAGTGTTCTAAAAAGTTATTAACTTGTAAAATTCATAACTAGATATATATAAGTCAGGAAAATAATAATAAAACATGTTTTGGGTTCATAAAAAGGTAACCTAAAGTACAACATGATTTTGATAATCTAATAACATACAAAGAAAAAGGTAATTTCTAGGGTTTAAATAATCAATGTGGTATTGACCTAAAATCTACATATATGCTCAATAGGTTTTTTAGAATCCTAGACTTGGATCTAGAAGTGACTTCGATTTGTATAGACTCATAAAGTATGTTTTCATAATGTATGTTTGCATCTTAGATTATTCTTTTGAGCAATCACTTAAATTCTTTTTTCTCTTGGTCCTATGGACATTAGTCTACACATTCTATTATTCTTTTAGAAATTATGCTTCTTTTGAAGTATCTTATTTGTTCCTGATCTTCTGATCATGTTTGGACATTCTCTTGCTTCTTTATAATTCTTTGTTCATGTTGGAACTCTATATGAGACATTTGATGTCTTTTGCCTACTTGTGAGATGGATGTATATGTTGGTCACTTTTTTGGTGACTAGTTTGTATAATCTGACTATACTTTCTACTTGTCTCTACATTAAACATGCTATGTGAATCACTAGCACTAAAGTAGTGTAATTTCATTGGTTTTTTGGTAGATGTGCATTTCCTTCTCGAGGCAGTATGCTCCTATTATTTTTGGGATGGAGGTGGCCCCATACCCGGGTTTCAAATTTAATTGTGAGGTTTGGCCCACTTTTATATATTGGGAGTTTCGTAGTACATCATTCTCTATCAGGTTTCAAGTTTGTGAGAATTGGTCGACTTTGTTGTTATATTGTTCTAGGGCTATTTTTATCTCACATGCATGCAGGGTGATGATTATGGGGTGTGCCCCCTAATTATTTATATGTGTTAGTATGGCACAATTATATTTATTTATTTATGGCAAGTAATTCCTTTTGTTATCTCTTATTTGCAAATCTAGTTCTTTTATGCCCGATTGGGTAGTCCTTATCCTTTCTATGGGAAGCCTTTTATATGTGTTGTCCTTTTATACCATTTATTGCTCAATTTTCTTTTTAGTATGCACATACCAGCACTTGCTGATGTCTTCTATATTTTTTCTCTTTCTAGGTTATGCTTCCAACCCTAGGTGAAGGACTTGGAGGACATGGCATAAATATATGGACCTAGCTTAAGGATTTAAATCTTGGAGACAAAGTTGTTATGGTTTAAATTTCCCTCTACTTGGATCCATATGTGGTATCTTTTATGTAAACCCTGTGCGGGAGATTATAATGTTCTTTTGTAACCTTATCAGAGATTAAATATAGTCAATATTTTACTTCCGCTGCTATACTTTGGTGTTTTGAATGCCATTAATAAAATTTGAAAATTTTACACCCACTCCAACATATCTTTTGGTGTGTTTGGACTGGAAGTTTTATTCTTCAAAATTTTTAGTAGGGAGTGGATCTTCTCTGGGTACCACTCCTTATAACATGGTATTAGAGCCCATGGTATTCAGAATCTGACTATTTCAATTTTGTCTTTCTAATTAGAACCCTTGTCTTGGATAATTACCCTCTAGGTGAAATGTTTGCCCTAGAATTGATCTATGTTAATAATGTGATGAGAATTTAGGTGATCTTAGCCTATTATATAGATTGATTATGATTTGTATCTCTTGATTCTATGAGGTTGACTTGAGGATGGTACTAGGTTATGAGGAGGTAGCAGGATGAAGAGGTCTTGTTATAGATATATTGTGACTTGATTTATCGCATTGATTTTGGTACCATCTTTGTTTTACCTTCAATGTTTCTCATCGATAAAAATTATTTACATTATACTACTATATGTACACAAATTTTATCTGATTCACTCGATGATTTCTTGAACTAAGTCACAATGAAGAGATATGTTAAGTTTTTGTAGAGAAACTCTAGAAATATTTGGCGTAGAATCCTAACCCTAGTTTTGAAGAAGTGGCTAGGAATATGTGAGATATTGAATAGGTGTAGTGTACCTACCCTTTGTACTATATGACTTTTGGATCTCAGGGTTGTTAGGTTAGATACACAAGGACCTAAACCCCAACCCTAGATGGTTATGACTTGTTAGTTGGATACATGAACAACGTAAATCTCGAAAATGTACACAACTAAAAGAGATGTGGGTAACTCTAAATGTTATTTAATTTTACTTGATACGTAAATCCTTTAAAGCGGTGGAGAGTAGTTGGTTTCTAATGTTTGGATCAATAGATTTCAATGACCAAATCTTTTTAAGGGTTGGAGTGTTGTAACATACCAGATCTTAGACCCTACCCTAGAAATTGGACCTTTTGGTCTTAGACAAACAAGGTTGAGGTTAGATCTAAAAGATATTTAGTATAATCCTAATGATCTAATTTATGTATATATCACCCTAATGTAACCTAAAGTTCTCACATTAATCTTAGGTCAAAAGTGGACACATACAATATGTCACATGAAGTAATAATGAATTATATAAAATTTGTGCAAATAATCACACCCAACTCTTTTGGTGATAATATTAAGTTATGGAACATAATTGAATGAGAAATAATGATAATAATGAAATAATGAGATAATAATGGCCACAAATATTAATCATGACATAACTCTTTAAAAGAAATCCCAAAAGAGGATATAGGTTAACAATCATGTTCCTTGGGTCCCAATTTCATTGGGAGTCAAGTTTCACATTATTCACATAATAATAATTAATTTTATTCATTTTGGATAGAGAAGATATGTGTTTTCTCCAAAATATCAAATAAAGTATTAAATGACTACAAAAGAGGAAGACAAACTTGGATTCATAATCTACATAATAAATATATCATTTGGGTGAATCCACATCCAATTTGGAAGATGTTTGGATAAAAGATGAAATCAAGAAAGAGAAAGTGTGTAGAACCTTTAAAATATTAAATAAATATATAAACATATCCAATATGTAAAATTAGTGGCAAATTCATATCCAACACAATAAATATGACTTGTGGGTGAAGTTTCATCAAATTTGGAGAATCTTAAAGTCATTAATGCATGAGTAAAGAGAAAATTGTACTTGATTTATTTAACACATTAAAAGTTCCCAGAAGGCAGATTTAGTTGCATTATCGGATTCTAACTACTTTAATTGGCCTCGGTGCAAAAATTTCATCTAATTTGGAGTTTGTTTACACCCTTAATGGAGAGAGAAAATAGGAAATTAATTGCATCCTCACTGTAATAGGATTTTGATATGTATAAGTTTCTTTGATTTTTTCCTTGTCACATAATTTAAGATTTTACAACTTCTCTCAGACATTCGATCCTAGATCTGACGGCACAGAGGTCATTTCCTACCTTGGGTAGGAGACCGCCCTGTGTGAACAGTAAAAGACGGCACAGAGGTCATTTCCTACCTTGGGTAGGAGACCGCCCTGTGTAAACAGTAAACCCGACCTTATGATGCATATATCTCTCGTGTCTCTCTTGATGATTTGTTGAGATTTCTTTGCCTATGTGTTCGTGGTTAAATTTCACACCTGCCCATTCTAACTTTGTTAGGGTTTCACCCCTTATAAAGCACTAAGCACACATGCCTCCCTCTACCCCTGTTACGACCATGTTTCCCTGAACCTTTCCTTCTCCTCCCACACCCAAGCTCTCGGACTCCAAGAGAACTCTCCACAGACCTTCGCGGTGGGTTGTAGACTCATTTCCTTCCTTTGGTTTGGCTTGGTCAGGTTGTGAGCTGGTCTCCCTTACTTCGGCCAACCTTGCATCATGAGACTCGATTGGAGTCAATGCTGCCAACCACCTGAGGTCTGGAGGAGACCCAGAATTGAACCTATCATCCTTTCGAACCTCTACCATCGTGGATTGACCGTCGAGGCAAGTCATCTGTTTTCCCCTCTTTTTGTTCCTCATCCGATAGTTGGGACAACAGCAAAATTGAGTGGTATGTGTTGTTGTTTTCTTCCTTTTTCCCTAACGATCGACTTCTAGTCGTGTAGCAAAGCTGCCTAGGTTTCTAGTTTACACAAGATTGACCAATGTCCTAGATTTGAGTTTTTCTTCATGCTTTCATGGCTGAAGGTGACCTTGAGCTTTTGGCACGGTAGAGCATGTACCTTGGTTTGTTGAGTTTGAAAACTGGTAAGGAACCAATGTAAATTGTTTTATCCTATCGAGAAACCCTGGTTCATGATCTTGTTCTGTAGATTCGAACTTCAGGTTGATGGTTTGATGTAGGAGCCAGGGGATCAGTTCCCCGTGTATTTTTCCCTCTCTGCCCTACAACTCAACATTTGTTGGTTCTTCCGATTATGGGCAATATCAACTTTTCTCCCTTGTTTACTTTGATTCACACAGCTTCGTTGGACTTTGACCGAGCGGTTGACTCGCTGACAAGGCCGCCTCTTATTGGGCCAGGTCGGTGGATCGTCCCCACCGCGTCCTTTCTCGCAAGGCTTGTTTGCAACTTGACTTTTCAGAATTTCCTGATTGATTGACTTACAAAATCATAACTAATTATCTTTTGGGCCAAAAATTATAAATAAATAGTCGTTGGAATCATAAAAATATAAGCTATTTGATGGTACAAATCGTGTTTCCTAAATCGAATGTTTTAAATAAGTGTTTCTAATGAATTTACCTAAAAAATTAATAGCTTGTAAAATTCATAACTAAATATATATATAAGTCAGAAAAATATAATAAAATATGTTTTGGGTTCATAAAAAGTTAACCTAAAATATGACATGATTTTTATAATCTAATCACATACAAAGAAAAAGGTAATTTCTAGTGTTTGAATAATCAATGTGGTATTGACCTAAAATCTACATACATGATCAATAGGTTCTTTGAAGGCTTAGACTTGGATCTAAAAGTGACTTGAATTTGGATAGACTCTAAAATGAGATATGATTGCATCCCACATTATTTCTATATTGAGTAATTTTTATTTCCTCTCTTCATGTATGTTTGCATCTCTGATTATTCTTTTGAGCAATCACTTATATTCTTCTTTCTCTTGGCCATATGGACATTAGCCTACACATTATCTTGTTCTCATAGAAATTATGCTTCATGTGAAGTATCTTATTTGTTACTGATCTTGTGATCATGTTAGGACATTTTCTTGCTTCTTTATAATTCTTTGATCATGTTGGAACTCTATATGATGACATGTGATGTCTTTTTCCCACTTATGAGGTGGATGTATATGTTGGTCACTTTTGTGGTTACTAGTTTGTATAATCTGACTATACTTTCTACTTGCCTCTATATTAACATGCTATGTGATTTAGTAGCACTAGAGTAGTGTAATTTTATTGGTTTTTGGACAGATGTATATTTCCTGCTCGGGGCAGTATGCTCCTGTTATTTTTGGGATGGAGGTGGCCCCATACCCGAGTTTCAAATTTGTGAGGTTTGGCCCACTTTTATATATTGGGAGTTTGACAGTACGTCATTCTCTATCAGGCTTCAAGATTGTGAGACTTGGCCGACTTTGTTGTTATATTGTTCTATTGCTATGTTTATCTCACATGCATGCATGTTGATCATTATGATGTGTGTGCCCTAATTCTTTATATGTGCTAGTATGGCACAATTTTATTTGCTTATTTATGGCAAGTAATTCCTTTTGTTATCTCTTATTTGTAAATCTAGTTCTTTTATGCCCGAACGGATAGTCCTTATCTTTTCTATGGGAAGCCTTTTATATTTGTTGTACTTTTATTCTATATATTGCACAATTTCCTTTTTTGTATGCACATACCAGCCTTTGTTGATGTGTTCTATGTTTCTCATCTTGTTGGGGTATGCTTCCAACCCTAGGTGAAGGACTTGGAGGGCATGGAATAAAGATATGGACTTAGCTTAAAGAGTTAAAACTTGGAGACAAAGTTGTTGTGGTTTAGATTTCCCTCTACTTAGATCCATATGTGGTATCTTTCATGTAAACCCTTTGTAGGAGATTATAATATTCTTTTGTTACCTTATGAGAAATTGAATATAGTCCATATTTTACTTCTGTTGCTATACTTTGGTGTTTTGAATACCATTAATAAGATTTGAAAATTTTATACCCACTCCAACATATCTTTTGGTGTGTTTAGACTGGAGATTTTATTTTTCAAATTTTTAATAGGGAGTGGATCCCCTCTGGGTCCCACTCCTTATAGAATGGTTTATTTCTAAATCAGCTTCTTAGATCTTTTTGGGTTGCACGTGAATATGCTCATACATAAAAAATAAAAAATATTATACCAATCATGTGTAAGTGTGCCTTTGATTTGGTAGTTTGTTTATATTATAACCAAGCTCATCTATAAAGAAAATTTACTAAAAACACGAGACTTCAATATATTTGATTTAAGGTAAAATGGCAATTTGGTCCATCCCATGACATAGGACGGGTATCATCCTACGACCTCTTGCTGCAAAGCACCAGGCTAACAAAATTGAATGTCGAATTTTGTCTCAATGTTTTTGTACCTACACGAAGCTTTTTTAGTATAGTTCAACTCATAGTAATATATGTTTTATTCATTTTTTTATCAACGACATTATATTAGCTCAAGCTAAATCAGAATCTTACAATTAATTCACCTTCAGTTAGGTTTGATCAAACAATTGATTATGCTATGGCAGTTGGTCTCGAACTTATTTGTATCTATTAATGCAAAACTATTTCCCAAGTCTATTATTGACAAAATTCCTTGTATATAAATTTACACAAATGCATTCTTCTAATCTACTAGTTATGGTGGGTAACTAAATTGTTCTGGCGGGTGCAGAAAATTGTTTATTTACTATTGCTTGTCATAATACAAAGCTTTTTAATGTTTATCTTAATTATTTATCATCACTAAGAATCGAATTGGAAAATGAGTACATCCACTTGTGAAAGCGAGCCTACCAAGAAGGATTATGGTAGGATAGGATGCATAAAGTGAATGAATCCTATGTGTTAGAAGTAGAGATAGGTGTTGAAGGATATAAGTTTTCCTTCTACGTATGAACATAAATATATTACATTGCAACTTTCAGAATGCAACATTCATGTCCTTCTAGATTGAGGGTAGTGCACTAGTTAGAAAGTCCTTATTCGAGTTGGACCTCCAATACTACTATAGAAAATGACTGAAAAGATCTAGCATTAATTTCCTTTAGTATCACGGTGAATCCGATAAAGCCTTTCAAACATTATACTTTCTTTTCATTGCACATTTTATTTTCAAGCATAATTTGATACTTATTAAGGATGAGAAGGTTTACTCACAAAATATTATATAAGAAGCAATCACAAATTTCTCGACTTGATAATTAAAGACATGTAAATAATTTGGAGACGATGAAAATGAAGTCGCTCCACCACGAGCATAAAAGTAAATTTGTCTACTTGGTACTTATGATTGGTGAGACTGTAATATATGAGAGGGACAATAATGTGTCATCAATTATATTATATTTAGAGATAAATAGTGTTCTATTAACTGGCTAATATTTTATTATCATTGTTCTATATGAAGTGAAATCTTATCTTGATATTTGATTAGCATGATTATAAATCTTAACACTTATTTGTTGGTGTATGAAACATTAAAAATATATATGAAAGAGATCATATATATCTTAGAACAAGAATTCTGAAATCCCAAGGAAGATAAATGATCAACTTAGTATGATTAATGTTCGATGAACATAGGTGTATAATGAAACACAGAGTTGACATATATGGTATTCAAGGCTTGTGCTCGAGAAAAGGGTTTTCATGAAGGGGAAGACATTCAGTCATATATCATGACACATCCTTCAATGCCTTCTTCCATGCTTGTACAGTTTCTTTCTAAAAGTCCAGAAATAATGAGTCACACCAATAAGAAATGTAATCACATAACCGACTGATACTCCAATTTCAAAAGCGAAGCCCATATCTATAACTTTGACCCTCTCTTCATTTTCATCCTCTTGATGACTAGAAACCATGGGAGGAGAATAACATCCGGACTTACCCACATAACACAAACTTGGATTACCATCAAAGCATTCTAATGGAAAACTTGAGAACTGGTTTCCAGTTGGCACATATCCAGGCAGCATGTTGCTAGAAACGCAAAAGTGTGACAATGAGTTGAGTTCTTGGAGGGAAGACGGTATGCTGCCAGAGATGTTATTCGATGACAAAATTATATAGTCTATCCTTTTCAGTCTTGAAATGTCGCTTGGAATAGAGCCCGTTAGGGAGTTATAACTCAGGTCCAATTCACGAAGACCTACCAAGTTAGAAAGAAGCATCCATGTATTCCCAGACAACTTGTTATAGTTAAAATTTAGGGCTACAGGGAACCCTATATCCATAATCGAACCCCCAATTGCAGCTGTTTGCATGGATTTATCACCATTATCTCTTATGTTGGTTAGGCTCTTCAGTTGAGACATGAAAATTGGAATTTCCCCTGTGAAGCGATTTCCCGAAAGATCTAAATTTATTAGTTTATCTAACCTAGACAACCACATAGGAAGTTCACCCGAAAGCTTTGCATTCCTGATACTCAAAGACATTAAATTTGGAAATCCAATGATCCCGCCTACAGGCAGCATTTCCTTAGTAAAACTCCCATTCAGATCAAGCATAGCAAGATTCGGGAATCGAAATGAAAATAATGCCTCTGTAATATTCGAGAAATTGTTGCTTTCAAGCGTTAGGACCCTTAGTGATGCAGGGAAAAGTTTCCAATTAATATCTCAGTTCATGTCATTGCCTTCAAGAAGAAGAACTTGCAAGGATTCGCAGGCCAGTATGGGCTTAAGTATATTTCTAGTGAAGCTATTGAATTTCAGTCCTAACACCTCGAGGTTAGACAAAGCAGTGAAATTTATATCAATGCTTCCGCTTAAACTGTTCCGAACCACATCAAGAACAACAAGGCTTAAGCAAGATGAAAGGGAAAAGGGAAGGGGTCGAATAAAGTTGTTTCCACCCAACTTGAGATGTTGCAAATCTTTAAAACCATAAAATGCGTCAGGAATAAATCCAGACAGATGATTATCATTCAGATGTAAAACAATGAGACTGCACAGATTGCCAATAGCTGAACTAAGAAACCCATAGGAGTTGGAAGCCAGACTTAATGTCTGGAGGGATCGAAGTTGATATAAATCTTCATGAATGATGCCGGGCATGTTATTCATTGAGAAATCTAAATGCTCTAGTGATTGCAGTTGATAGAACTCTTTGGATATGATGCCAGAGATGTTATTGTGTGACAAATCTAAATACTGCAACCTTTTCAACAGTTGATAGAACTCTTTAGAACAACAATTGTGAAATTCCAAGGAAGATAAATATTCAACTTTGTATGATTGCAGCTCTATGAACTATAGGTGTATAATAAAACACAGAGTTGAGATATATGATATTGATGGGTTGTCCTCAAGAAAAAAAGTTTCCATGAAGGGAAAGACATTCAATCCTATATCATGACATCTAAGCATTTCACCATGCTGGAAAAATACTTTTTGCATCCTTCAATGCCTTCTTCCATGCTTGTTCAATTTCTTTCTGAAAGTCCAGAAATAATGAATCACACCAACAAGAAATGTAATCACATAACCGACTGATACTCCAATTTCAAAAGCAAAGCCCATATCTATAGCTTTGACCCTCTCTTCATTTTCATCCTCTCGATGACTAGAAACCATGGGAGGAGAATAACAACCTGAGTTACCCACATAACACAAACCTGGATTACCATCGAAACATTCTGATGGAAAACTTGAGAACTGGTGTCCAGTTGGCACATCTCCAGTCAGCATGTTGTTAGAAACACAAAAGTGTGACAATGAGTTGAGTTCTTGGAGGGAAGACGGTATGCTGCCAGAGATGTTATTCGATGACAAAATTAGATATTCTATCCTCTTCAGTCTTGAAATGTCGCTTGGAATAGAGCCCGTTAAGGAGTTATAACTCAGGTCCAATTCACGAAGACCTACCAAGTTAGAAAGATGCATCCATGTATTCCCAGAAAACTTGTTATGGCTAAAATTTAGGGCTGCAGGGAACGCTATATCCATAGTCGAACCCCCAATAGCAGCTGTTTGCTTGGATTCATCACCGTTATCTTTTGTGTTGGTTAGACTCTTCAGCTGAGACATGAAAATTGGAATTTCCCCTGTGAAGTGATTTCCAGAAAGATCTAAATTTATTAATTTATCTAATCTAGACAACCACCTAGGTAGTTCGCCCGAAAGTTTTGCATTCCTGATACTCAAAGCCATTAAGCTTGGAAATCCAGTGATCCCGCCTACAGGCAGCGTTTCCTTTGTAAAACTCCCATTTAGATCAAGCATAGCAAGATCTGGGAATCGTTGAAATGATAATAATGCCTCTGTAATATTCGAGAAATTGTTGCTTTCAAGCGTTAGGACCCTTAGTGATGTAGGGAAAAGTTTCCAGTTAATATCTTGGTTCATGTCATTGCCTTCAAGGAGAAGAAATTGCAATGATTCGCTGGTCAGTATGGGCTTAAGTATATTTCCAGTGAAGTTATTGAATTGCAGTCCTAATTCGTCGAGGTGAGACAAACCAGTGAAATTTATATCAATTCTTCCGCTTAAACTGTTCCGAGCCACATCAAGGACAACAAGGCTTGAGCAAGATGAAAGGGAAACGGGAAGGGGTCCAATTAAGTGGTTTCCACCCAACATGAGATGTTGCAAATCTTTTAAACCATAAAATGCGTCAGGAATAAATCCAGATAGTTGATTGTCATTCAGATGTAAAACAAGGAGACTGTGCAGGTTGTCAATAGCTGAGCTAAGAAACCCATTGAAGGAGTTGGAAGCCAGACTTAAGGTCTGGAGGGATCGAAGTTGATATAACTCTTCATGAATGATTCCGGACATGCTATTCATTGAGAAATCTAAATGCTCTAGTGATTGCAATTGAGAGAGCTCTTTGGGTATGATGCCAGAGATGTTATTGTATGACAAATCTAAAAACTGCAACCTTTTCAATCTTGAAATGTCTTTTGGAATAGAACCTGTAAGGGAATTAAAAGACAGGTCCAATACACGAAGGCCTGTCAGGTTCGAAAGATGCATCCAATTACTCCCAGAAAACATGTTAACGCTCAAATTCAGATATGCAGAGAATGCCACTTTTACAGTCGTACCCGCAAAAGTATATGTTGACATGAATCCTTCATCTATATTATCTGTGTTGGTTAGGCTCTTAAGATGAGACATGAAAATAGGAATTTCCCCTGTAAAGAGATTTCCTGAAAGATCTAGTGATATTAACTTATCTAACGTAGACAGCCACATAGGAAGCGCACCTTCAAGCTTGGCGTTCCTGATGGTCATATACGCTAAGTTTGGAAATCCAGCGATTCCTACAGCAGGCAACGATTCCTTATTGAAACTTCCATCTAGATAAAGGTAGATAAGATTCGGAAATAGTTGAAATGACAATAATGCCTCTTTAATATTCGAGAAACTGTTGCTTTGAAGCGTTATGACCCTTAGCGATGTAGGAAAAAGTTCCCAATCAATACTTCCATGGATCTCAAATCCATCAAGGAGAAGGAATTGCAAGGATTTGCACGTCAGTATGGGCTGAAGAATACTGCCGGTGAAGTTGTTGTTTTGAAGCCCCAAATACTCCAGGCGAGACAGAGCAGTGAAATTGATATCCAGTTTGCCGCTCAAACTGTTTGCAGACACACCAAGGTAGCGAAGGCTTGAGCAAGAAGAAAGTGAAACTGGAAGTGGTCCGGTAAAGAGGTTTTCACGCAGAGAGATAGATTGTAAATTTTTCAAACTGTGAAATGTGCCAGGAATAATACCAGATAGTTGATTGTTTCGCAGATTCAATTGACGGAGACTGCTCAAATTCCCAATTTCTGAGCTTAGAGGCCCAGACAAATAGTTGTATGACAGATCAAGCGTCTCAAGGGATCGCAGTTGATAGAATTCCCCCGGAATGGTGCCAGAAAATCCATTATTTTGGAGTCTCAGTATTCGCAAATGAGTCAACTTCCCTATGGAACTCGGCAGGGATCCGGTAGGCGGCTGGAGATATCCACCAAGGGCACGTTTGTTTACAAGGATCTGAATGGATTTAGCTGAATGCAGCATTTTCAGCATCCAGAATCAAAAAATATCTCGATTCGTAAATCCAGCTGGCATTTTGTTTTATGTTTGCTTTACCTGCAGGTCACGCTGGATAAAGCAGCAGACGCGGCGTGAGGGGGCCGCAAAATGTGCAGTGCGCTGCTGGAGAGCGGCGTCCCGCCGTTTTGAAATGGAAAAGCGAATACAACATCTGCTCTACAAACTAAAATCCTGGGACATCGACTTTTTTTCCTTTACAGTGAAGCAAACGTAAAATTTTGTTGGCTGGGTATAAAAGTCCAATCCAATCCTACAATATACAGCAAAGCAAACGTGCCCCAAATGAATACGGCTGCTGGCCAAGCCCTGATTCTAGGATCAAACTTACAACTCTCGGGGATGAACTTGAAGACTCATTCACTACGGGCCGAGTTGAACATGTGATGCCCAACCAGAGGCAGCAGTCTGTCGCCGACCCGTCAGTTACGTTCTGCCACACTAGCACGTCGAACCCTTTTGAAATTTCTAATAGTGCTGCTCGATCTCTTGGGTCGCAACTCCTTCCCAAGTTTGATATTAGCAGGAAAAAGAATGAACAACATAGAGAACTCACAGCGAAGGAAGGTACAGAATGAATCGACATGGTGATGACGTACAGAACAATTCCGGTAGCACGGCTATAGCTGCATATAAAATATGTGAGAAATGAGTAGTATATTTATCAGAACGCAAAACGCATAAATACTTGGAAAAACTAGTTAAGATAGCATGGCTACAGCTACATCATACCAGTGAGAAATCAGTAGTATATTTATCAGTCACGGGCGAGTGAATGGTATAGCAGAGACGAACGCACGACGCGCGAAACGCATATCCCTATCATAAGTAATCGTATGATTTAAGAATGGCATTCCATGATTGCTTGATTTAGAGTTCCTCCACTGCTTCCGGCTTGTATCATTTATATAGGCTTCATAGTAACTATCCCAAACGAGACTGCTGACCCAGAAACAGCACAGCTTGTTGACAACGCGTGTTCAGATTTGTGGGATTCTGAATCATGCAACTGGGAACTGCCCTGTGCGGCACAGCTGGCATGCCGTCGTCTTAACCACCTCAGTCGTAGTTGCCTGGGAGCCGAAATCAGAAAAAGCACCTCCTGTGTGTACAACTACCGGAAGCTATTAATTCTGAAATAATTATAGAGGTAACCGGTCACTTACCCGGCCACCCATCCGGTTGAATGTGGGTCAGTTTTATATATTTTTAAATAAGAGAAAAGTAGGAAGAAAGAGAATAGTTGTATTGCTCATAACTTTTAAGTTACTATGAATTTTTCAATAAAACAAAAAACATTATATTCGTAATAAAAAATACAAGACTAATATTGATATATTTTAAAAATAATAATAATATGAGAAAATATAATACATGTGTTTTGAGTATAATAGTTCATATTATGAGTATAGTACCTATAATGGGAGTGTACAATTTGTAACGTACAACCAACAATATTAAAGGTAAAAAAAATAAAAGAGAAAGAAAATGATTGTGTCCATAACTTTAATCCAGTTTTCCTCAAAAGTACAGTGCACATCTAGTCAATAATCAACTATAAAATACAACCATAAGTATTGTATTCACTTGTTAATTCCAACCCAGTTAGTTAAGCATAAGTACAGTACCTACTAAATTACAAAATCAAGCATAATTGTATAACTGGTGTAGAAGTATAAGCACAGTACTTATGAAATCTCATAGCAACATTGGTCATCTAGACAAATTTTTTTTACAAAATATAGTCATCAGTTGAGTACCCACTTGTTAATGATCTCAAATGTACAGTACACATCAGATCAAGAATCCGCTATAAAATGCAACTATAAGTATTGTACCCACTTGTTAATTTCAACTCAGTTACGGAATCATAAGTACGGTTAGGGCTATACATTTCTCGATCCAGACCGATGGACCGGACCTGACCAGCTATTCGGTCCGGTCCGGTCTTGGATCGACTTGACTTTTGGTCCAGTCCTCGGTTCCGTCCGGTCCAAAATCAATAAAAATCGGTCTGAATTTTTGTTAATCGGTTCTCGGTCCGGTCCAGGTTTGGATAGATGTACAGCCCTAAGTACGGTACCTAGTAAATTACAAAATCAGGTATAATTGTATAACTGATCTAGAAGCATAAGCACAGTATCTACTGAATCTCATATTAACATTGGTCATTTGGACATTTTTTTATAAAATGCAGACATAAGTTGAGTATCCACTTGTTAATGATCTCAAAAGTGCAGTGCACATCAGATCAAGAATCACCTATAAAATGCAACCATAAGTACTCTACACACTTGTTAATTTCAACTCAGTTACTGGCGCATAAGTACAATACCTACAAAATTACAAAATCAAGCATAATTGTATAACTAGTCTAGAAGCATAAGCACAATACATACATAATCTCATAGCAATATTTGTCATTTGGATAATTTTTTTTACAAAAGTAGACATAATTTGAGTACCTACTTGTTAATGATCTCAAAAATACAATGCACATCAGATCATGAATCATCTATAAAATGCATCCATAAGTGCATTACACACTTGTTAATTTCAACTCATTTACTCAAGCACAAGTACAATACCTAGCAAATTACAAAATCAAGCATAATTGTATAACTGGTCTAGAAGTATAAGCACATTACATACAGAATCTCATAGCAACATTTGTTATCTGGACAATTTTTTTTACAAAATGCAGACATAACTTGAGTATCCATTTGTTAATCTCAAAAGTATAGTACATATCCGATCAAGAACCATCTATAAAATGCATCCATAAGTACGGTACCTACTTGTTAATTTTAACTCATTTACTCAAGTACAAGTACATTACCTAGCAAATTACAAAATCAAGCATAATTGTATAACTTGTCTAGAAGCATAAGCACAATGCCTACGGAATCCTATAGCAACATTGGCCATTGTTTCAAAATGCATACATTAATTGAGTATCACTTGTTAATGATCTCAAAAGTACAGTGCACATCAGCTCAAGAGATCAGCTATAAAATGCATCCATAAGTATGGTACTCACTTGTTTATTTCAACTCAGTTACTCAAGCATAAGTACATTATAGAGTGAATTACAAAAGCAAGCATAATTATATAACTGAACTAGAAGCATAAGGATAGTACCTACATAATCTCATAGCAACAATGGGTTGTTGATGACGTATTGTACCTCAAAATACAAGTATCGTACCCCAAAACATAGGTATTGTACCCTGAAATACGAATATTATATTTGTCTCATATTATTATTACTCCAAAATATATTAACATTTGTCTAGTTATAAATTATTTTTATAAGGAATCTAAAGCTTTTTATTTCGTAAAAAAAATCATTCGAAATTGAAAGTTATGAAGAAAACCATTTTCTCACTCCTCTTTTTATTCCCTTTTAACTTTTAAATGGGCTTTTCTGCCACATCAACAACACCCCTCTCCCAACCACTGGGTGGGCACCCAGGTGGGGGAGCGGCGGGTGTAGCGTTACTCTTAATTCTGAACCCAAATGGCCCCTTAGCATCTATTTGCAATACACACATGTATCTGTTTGTCAGAGTGAATTGTTATAACAAACTAGGCATGAACTCGTGCTATGCACGGGTGCCTTAGTAGGATTCAATGAGTATTTCTAGGTTAAACTTTGAGAAAAGAAGATGCAATAAATATATACAATACATATCTTAATAGGTCTTCTCATTTACACATGGACCAATATGTAATTTCAAAATATAATGGAGAAAATTGCATCCAACCCCCTCTATGGGCTTTGTTATATAGTATGAGCATCCTGATATAATATATAATTTAAAAATTAAAGACAAAAGTGCGGTGTACACACAGGGACCAATATGTAATTTCAAAAAAATAATGAAGAAAATCACATTCAACCCCCTCTGGGCCTTCTTATATAGTATAGATGAGCCTCCTACTATAATATATAATTTAAATAATTAAAGACAAAAGTGTGATGTACATAAATAGGGATCAATATGTAGTTTCAAAAAATAATGGAGAAAATTGCATATGACCCCCTATCTAGACTTTTTTGTATAATATAGATGAGTCTCTTAATATAATATATAATTTGAAAAACTAAAGACAAAAGTGTGGTGTACACATATATGGACCAATATGTAATTTCAAAATATAATGGGGAATTACATCGGACCTTCTATGCAAGCTTTCTTAAATTGTATAGATGAATCTCATAATATAATATATAAGTTAAAAAACTAAAGACAAAAGTGTGGTGTGCACACACAAGGACTAGTACATCATTTCAAAAAATAATAGAGAAAATTGCATCCAACCCCTCTACGAGCGTTCTTATATAGAATATATGAGCCTCCTAATGTAATATATAATTTAAAAAATCAAAGACAAAAGTGTGGTGTACACACATAGAGACCAATATATAATTTTAACAAATAATGAAGAAAATTACATCCAACACTACTACAGAAATGGCTTATAACGTCACTTTTAAAGGCTTCGGTTGTATAAATACACTGACACCTAAAACCTAAAGCATCGGTTTAATAAAAGAACCAACATCTATCTGTGAAGGGCGACCAGACCGGGGTATCGCTTTTATTCAGTGTCAGTTCCCTAATAATAAATCGACGCCTAAAATTAACCGCCAAATCCAAAATTTCCAGTGAAAAAAGTTACCTCCGAAATTTAACATATGGCGTCGGTTATTAACTATTAAACCGACTACGAAGGTTATTCGCGAGACAGAAATTTGGCACATTTTGGTCGTCGGTTTTACTACAATAACCGACGCTTATGGGTTTTCCCGTGTTGTTCCCGGGAAATTTTTCACACCCTTTGAGCGTCGGTTTTCGAAAGAAACTGACGACTATCGTCATTAATCGAGAATAATTTTTTAATCGGCATATGTAGATAGACGTCGGTTTTTGTTGTAGTAAAAACCGATGACTATCATTGAGAATAGGTGTCGGTGTGTTTGTAGAACTGACACCTTTAGTTTTATGTGTCGGTTTTTTTGAATAACCGACGCCTATGGTACAGTTAATAGCCCCGCGAAACAGAGAACTTTTCCCCATTATCTCTATTTCATTGCGAACCTATTAGGTCTGGCGATTGTTGTCGGTGCTTCCCGTCGCCATTGCTCCCAGCGGTCGTTGCCCCCTCCGCTGTTGCGCCCCCGTGCCGCCACCACTCGATGTTGGTGCTCCTCTCCTCGTCGACGCTGCCTCCTGGTCACCCGCTCTTGGTCGCCACCCTAGCCTTCTTTGCTAGCTTCGGCCGCCTGCTCCTGCTCCTGCTCCTGCTCCTTCTCCTGCTCGCCGTGGTTCACGTGTTACTCCGGCGCCTGCCCCTTCTCTCCAAGCCGCTTCTTTCCTATCCACGTAGGCCGCTGCCCTTCTTTTTCCTCCACCTCTTCTTCTTCCTACTCCCTCTCCTTACCAAATGGATTACAGCAAGGCCACGACCGTGTGGGCTGGCCACGACCGTGGTTGTGTTGGCCTACCACGGCCGTGCTAGCCCATTTGGTAAGGCGGGAGCAGGATACATTTGCAATTGAATACTAATGCTTGACCTAATTCTGTAAATTTTTATACATGTTGAATTAAGATATTAAAACCCTAATATACATTTCACCATAATCTTGAATTAACTATATTGCTGAAATCTTGTGATCAATCTATGTAAGATATTAAAACCCTAATGTTAAATCTATGATTTTGTAGTGATGTGTCACCCTAACATCTACATGAATCCCTATTGTATGATGTAGATTGATGATAATGCATGAGCTAGTTCGAAATTTTGAAATCAATTATGAATCTCTCCATCCCTAGGTCATACTAATTAAAAATATTTATCTTGATGATGAACATGCATGGACACTCAAAATGTTGAAATTAATGTTATAGAATGACAGCACATGTATTTGTTGGCCTAGAAACACGTCCAAGATTTACTCATTAGGAGTAAATCTTGGATAGTCCCCGGTTTGGGACTGTTCTTGAACACCTAATCTCACTTATGATGTAAGTGTATAATGTGTATTTGGTTTTCAAGAAAATTCCGGTAGTATTTCCCTGTTTGTTCTCTAAGTACATCTATACTTGGAGAACAACGAGGAAATGCTGCCGAAATTTTCTTGAAAACCCAATACACATTATACACTTACTAGTGAGATTAAGTGTTCAAGAATGGGATAGGTTGTACACATTTATTATATATAAGAATGACTCCAGTCCATTCTCAGTTGGGTTTCCAACACCAACAAATATTGAAGCTAATGATGACTTGTATGTGTGCGGAGATCACAATGAAGGATTATTAATTGATAAAAAATCACAATATTAGAGGCATGTTTATATTTTTATATGTTTTATTTTTCTGAATGTGAACTTTACAATGTGAATGTGAACTTTACAATATGAATTACTTTACAATGTAAACTTTACAATGTGAATTACTTTACAATGGGAACGTGAAATTTACAATGTGAGCTTTACAATGTGAACTTTAAATGTGAATGTGAACTTTTAGATGGCTAAGAATTCTCCTCATGACCGTGCTGATGATTACTGTAAGGGTGAGGACATCAATGCGCCGCCTCACAATGTAAGTTTTAAAAATATATCATATATTTAGATCTATATGTCCATTTATAGTTATATCATGTAAGTGTGTTTATTTTGTCAAATTTTAGGTTGATGATGCACATGTACCCTCTGAAGCACTTGAGGCACTTGATGAGCAGCGCCAAAAAGTTGACAAGAGAAGGGGCATCACTATGATGAAGAAGTTAATAGCGCAAAGGGGCAATGGACTCAAACTTGTTGTGGATTTTGATAATGCAGGAAATGCAATTGGAGTAAATCGCAATCCGTTTGTTTCATATCTTGGGTATGTTACTCGTAGCCATTGCGGTTGTAAGATAGATTCTTGGAATAAAGTTCCTAAGGGGAAGAAAGATGTACTATGGAAGGATTTATGTGTGATTTATTATTAATTTGCAATTCTATTTTGTAGATTACTAATTTTTTGGATACTAGTTAATAGTAATTCTATTTTGCAGAGTATATTTGAATTGGATGAAAAGCTACATCATAAATGTGTGATACAACGATGTGGGAGAGTCCTAAGGAACTATAGGATAAATATCACCCGAGAATACATAAAAGAAGGTGACAAGAGGAAGAAGACAGCCACTGAACATTAGAACTTCCTGGACCAAGAAGAATGGGACGTGTTTGTTGCTTCAAGACAAACTGATCAATTCAAGGTATTAGACATCACTCACAATTTAATTAATATATGGTGTATTCACCTATTCAAGGTTAACATTTAGTGTTACTAACCAAATCATTAATGTGCATACTAACTAGGCCCTCAGTGAGGCGCAAAAAGCAAGGCGTGCACTGAATGTGCATGACCACACAATGGGTCCAAAGGGGTATGCAGGCATTCGCCAAAGACTACAGGTTGAGGCTACTGCTCAGTCTACTGCTACTCAGGAGTCCTCTACTATAGGTACCACACCTCTGCCTCACCATGATGTCTGGATAGCTGGGAGGAAAAATAAAAAGGGAGAAATAAGGAAGCCTATAACTGCTGAGGCAGCTGTAAAAATGATAAAATACAACTCTTAGAGCAATCGTTCGAATATTGATTATTTGTGGTGTTTACTTAATTACAAATTTTTGTTTTGGCAATTAGCAGGAGCTGTACGAGCTGAGGAAACAAGACAAGTTCATCTCTGAGGGCACAAGGGATGAATTGACAATTGCTCTGGGTAACCCAGAGCATCCTAGACGTGTTAGGGTTGCAGGTGCTAGTGTGGGCATCAAAGCATTCTTTGGGCCATCCCAGCGCAAACATGTCCCAAAAGAGGGACTTTCACAAGAAAAGGTAACCTATTCTTATTTTATAATGTTATTGTAAAAGATATTTCAATAATCAGAAGCTAACATTTCTTTTATCCATGTATAGGTAGATAAGATAGTTGATAGGAAACTTGAAGAAGCAATGAGCAAGTGACAGGCATCTCTGACTGCCACTCAGAAAATAGTACCTATGGCGTCCCGCTCTACTCCTACTATAGAGGTTGGGCATAATCCTGTAGACCCTCCACCTAGCACATCCACTGTAAGTATTTTTATGACATAATAACTAGTCTTTTCAAGATGATATGTTTTCAAGATGATATGTATATATGTATATAACATTCTTTACACAAAAAATTATAGGGGTTGAAGCCATGTCGTCTAAAAAGTAAAGAATTTGTCATTGCAGAGGCGTCGGCTTACCGATCCCTACCAGGGGAAATGTTTCATGGGTCTCCACTACCAGCTGGATGGGTTCGTATGAGCCCACTACGTATATTCCCCAAGTGGATGGTTCTTCCATTGCCATATGCCCACCCACAAACGCTTGGTGAGGCAGAAGGTGGAGTGATATTGTGGCCAAAAGCAGATGTCCTCTATACTAAAACTATATGGTAAATTTAGATTACGTTAAATGATTAGTGTGTGTATATGATGTCAATTGATCTAAAATTATATATATACAGGTTAAAAAGAAGACACCAAGAGCATCTAGGCCTCCACCTCTACCTCCTACATTACCAAGTTGGGTTCCACAGGACCTACCTGTCCCGTTAGGTCCTAATTCTAGGGGTACGGCAATATGGTTAGGCAAACATGATATAAATTGCCCTATAACTATTTCTATAGATGCAGATGTTGTAGGTCAATCATACAAAAGCAAACTATTTATACAAGATATTTTGGAGTTGTTTCGATATGATTGGTTGAATACATTTGTGATAGATCTATGGATAAGGTGAGATATTCTTTATACATCCATATACCTTGTGTAGGATCTCGTGATCTGGTTTCTTATTTATTAATGCATACGTAATACATGTTTTGCAGCTACTTATATAAGATATGTGCAGATTTTTCATTCGAACATGTAGGATTTTTTATTCCATCTTTGATTAGTCTTAGTAGCTAAAGACCCTCCGTCAGTTCAACAATATTGTTGTGATGCTTTTACAAATTTTGCTCAAAATAACAAGACGGTGATAATAGCTCCATTTAATGTGGAGTAAGTTTACTTTGCTTATAATTTGGACTTAAGAAAATTTCATTTTCATTGTGGATTTTGAAATATTAATTTTTAACTTTTTTACCTCTAGTGGTATGCATTGGGAGTTACTACTTATTGTCCCCGAGACGTTCACTGTCTATTATCTGGATCCTAAGGAGACTAAATTGAATTCAAAATATGGACACAAAATAAAAATGGCATTATTCCGGTGAAAAATATTTCATTTTCATATCTGTTAATAAATGTTATTATATTACTATTTAATTATGCAATGTATTGTGTTACATTAACATGTAGGGGTTTAGATGAGTTCAAAAAGGCTGGAGGAAAGGTCCCCAAGAAAAAGAACCAGCCAATAATTTGGAAAAACGTGGAAGTAAGTTCCCGACTACAATGTATATATTATTTATGTGAACAGTGCTTAATTAATTGTATTTTTTAATATTTTGTATGTTTCAATTTATAGTGTGCTACACAAGACAATGGATGGGCATGTACATATTATGTGATGCGATTTATGCACATGATTATCAAATATGCCGCAGTGGACATCGATACCATTCCTGAGGTATTATATATAGTCTCATTAGATAATATGAAATATATCAATCTTATTTATATATTATTAATTATATATATACATCATTCTCTTTGCAGGTGTTTAAAACTGACCACACTACAGGAAAGGCCTTACCAGATGTGCATGCTCCCTATACGACGGAAAAATTAAATGATGTAAGAGAAGAATGGGTAACAACCATACAAGTAGTGGGGGCTTTAACATATAATTGGGATGTTGATAGCGAATAATGACTAAAAAATGATATTTTGTAAATGAATTTCTAAATTATAATATGTGTGAATGTTTCTATATGTCTAAATGTTTCTACATGTGTTTGAATGTTTTTACATGTGTGAATGTGAAAATGAATGAAATTGTTGGCTGCTATATGAATGTTTCTACATGTGTGAATGTGAAAATGAATAGAACTGCAAATTGCTACATCAATGTGTCTACATGTGTGAAAATCGAATGGAACTGCAGGTTGCTAAATGTGTGAAAATTAATGTTGTTAATTTTGCAGGTTTGTGGTATGTTGTTGGCTGATATCAGTGGATGTCATAAAATTTACAGTTCATAACTGAACTGCAGGTTTCTCATTCTGCGACCAGCCACAGCAGGCCTGCAAACAGATAAAAAAACATGAAATAGGCATCAGTTATTTGTTTAAAACTGATGACATATAATTACAGCGTCGGATAAATAATTATAATTGCCGCCTAATGCATGTGATGGGGCGTCGGATATCAATAATAAACCGACGTTGATGGTTCTGGCATCGGTTGCCCTACTAGCAACCGACGTCGATTTCCCTAATGAGGCCAGACACCACGGCCGTGCTGGCCAGCACGGTCGTGGCAGGAGACCAGACACCACGGCCATGCTGGCCAGCACGGCCGTGGCAGCGGGTCAGACAACATGATTGTGTTGGCCAGTACGACCGTGGTAGTGGGTGAGATGGTGTCGGTTATCACTAATAAACTGACGCTGATAGTGCCCCAGATGGCGCCCTTTCTATGGCGCGAAGGTTTATGGCATCAGTTTCAAAGCTAATAACCGACGCCTATACCCCATGCTGGTGTGTTTTCGGTGGCGCGCGAAGGGTTGTGGCGTCGGTTTGAGTACTGATGCCTAACGGTTGGGCTTTTAGTGGGGCCCTACATAGGTGACACATTAAAACCGACACTAAAGGCCTTAAATAACCGACACTAAAGGTCGGTTGTGTACTAGTGCAACTCCCTCCCGGGGCTTTCTTATCAGTATAGATGAGCCTCGTACTACAACATATAAATTTAAAAATTAAAAACAAAAGTGTGGTGTACACACACAGGGACTAGTATGTAATTATAAAAAATAATGGAGAAATTTAATCTAACCCCCTTGGGCTTTCTTATATAGTTTAGATGAGCCTCCTACTACAATATATAATTTTAGAAATTAAAGTTTAAAGTGTGATGTTGAAATAAATAATTACTCTAGGACTCTACTACCAAACAACCAAAATAGTAGGATATCTATCCCTTGCCTCCTATTGTTCTTCCTGCTACTCGACCGCAACCTCACGACCACCACCACATCTAGCACGATCACCTAAAAAGGTTTAAAACCAGCGGGGTGAGACACACAGTCCCAGTGAGAAACATAACCCCCTCTAAAACTATAAAACCTCACAAGAGAGCTAGAACAGGTAAAGCAGGTAACCGGTATAAGTAGCTCATATATATACGGCATACTGAACAGAACTAGCTTACCAAGATATCCAGGAGTCATATAACCAGATATTTTTTTATGGAACATGATTGACAAAATAAGCTTTATAAGAACTTATCACAAGATATGAGGAATGTATAAATAACTTGCAAGATATAACTAGTGCAACTATACATGCAAGATCTCAACTAATGTTTTGTGTTTTTTCTTAAGCGATACATACTATACGGATAGATTACAATTTTATTATGCCCTAAGGAAGTGAGTTGTCTCGCTCAAATCCAACCTTCGGCTGTGAATCCAAAAATTGGTGACATACAAGGTCATTGGGAGAGCCGAACTCCATGACCTCACCTCTTCATGGTCAGTGCATGATAACCAAAGTAGAA
The DNA here is from genome assembly GCA_963693085.1 of Alisma plantago-aquatica. Taxonomy (NCBI): domain Eukaryota; kingdom Viridiplantae; phylum Streptophyta; class Magnoliopsida; order Alismatales; family Alismataceae; genus Alisma; species Alisma plantago-aquatica. Next base: position 599,724,151 of record OY856410.1, on the reverse strand, counting down.
CCACAGTCTCTTGCTTGAGTGGCCTCAACCACAGGGTTAGCTCACACAATCTACCCTTTTTATCTATCCCGCTCTTAGTACAGGTCACGGTGTTAGTATACTTGAGCCACGAGCCAGTTCACCATGCTCCTTGAGCCATGAACATATTCATGCTCTATCATACTGAGCCATGGGCTTGTTCACCATGCTCTTATACACATCTTGAGTCCACAACCACAGTTTCACTCTAATCCTCCTACTTTTAGCTAGGAGAAACCCCGCATATTCAACAACATGCGCTCCAGGTAATCCCGCAGGATAAACCCATTTCACCATCACCATCTACTGACGATGATGGATCTATGGCCAGGGCAAAGTTACATGAAATGGTCCACTGTAATTAATTAGTATGTTTTAGGTGAATTGTTGAGGCAACCAAGTTATAAAACATAAACAACATTGTGTCATACTACAACTGCCATTATCATATTGCCATAGAATCTCAATCCCTCATCACATAATACCACTACCTCTCAAGTCTTCATCATCATACATCATCATCTGGGGATAGCAATTACATATCTCAGTATCAGAGGATAACACCTCGACTAGGCACTCAGCCTTTATCAGGTCAACAGACCCTTCTCATCATACTGGTGATACATGTTATCTCATCAATAAGGATTATCATCATTCAGTGTTATACAAAACACATACACCTCATAGCTCTTACCTGTCTATGAGTTCATTTGATACACCTGCATGGTTAGTATGTATATCAGGAAATATAATTGGATCACCAAACATAGATCTTAGAGAACATAGTATTATTATCATTCCATTCAAACATAGGGACCATATGATTAAAACCACATCCATTATTGTGATCATATGGAGTATAAAGTGGTATATGCATGTCTAACCATTAAATTAGTGTTATCAAATTGTAAGCATCCTCTATGCCATATATCTTATGAACATAACCATTATCTTATCATCTTACTTAGGTAACAAACATATCACTGATCACAACCGACCTTTCATATCTCAACAACATCTTAACCAAAGATGTGGGCTCAAGACAACAGGTTCACCAACCTAGAGTTCCTGAGCTAGGTGCATCCCTCACAAAAGGGGGTCGTCTACCCTCACTAAAGGTGTGGTGGGAAGGGTACTAACCCTCACCCAAAGGATATCGGCTACAATCATGATATGCACCCGTGCACAAGGGGATAACGGGCAGACTAGCACCTGAGGTGTGTCGTGCAGTCATGGGCCAAGAGTGTATTGTGCAACTAGATGTAAGGGGATATCGTGCAACCAAGAAGCATGAGTGTATCGTGCACCCATGGCCAGGGGTGTGTCGGGAAGCACATCCACCTCATCGGCCCAGACGCCCTATCGCCTACTAGGGTTAGGGTTTCTATATCAGGAAAGCACCAAAGTCCTAACACCCAAGGTCCTACTACTGCCCTCCATCGAATGATACCATGGCGCACAAGGTCATCTATCATTCAAGCTAGGGTTTGGAACCCTATAATGGTCAAGGTATCCTATAGCGGTCAAGGTATCATGTCGTCCATCAAAGTCAGGGCACTTCCCATCGGTATACACCATGGCGCCCAACTAGGGTTTCACCATACAAGACTCATATCGGGCGACACTAGAGACAACCCATGTCGCCCAGGGCACCAAGAGGGGATATCTACCAAGCATCATATTGGCTAAAGGCATAATGCCCAGCAACAAACACTATCAAAGGAAAACCTCATATCGATCAAGGCATATCACCCAATAGCATTATCACGGGTAAAGGTTCATATCGGTTAAGAAGGTCTACAAGACACCACTTAGCATATCGCCCAAGACTAATCCCTAGAAGAGGGATATCTGTCAGAACACATCATAAGGGTATTGTACAGGGGTTCCAAGACCATGACGGGTGGGTCATCTTCAATCTCAAGACAACCACCAAACCCTAAAAGATCAAGAGAGTTGGCTCACCTCTCAACCACAAAGTGAGAGGGGTTTTGTGCAACTTCCATCACATATTGGGCAGCAAGGTGGGTCATCATCATAATAGACAACCCATCAACCTCAACTAGGTTAAGACCAACCAAAGGCTCACCTCTCAAGTCCATGGCAAGAGAGGGGTGTTGCCCAAGCAACTAGAGTATAGACTCACCTCTCAACGACTAAGGGAGAGAGGGGTTTTGCCAACACCACTAGATCTCAAGCTCACCTCTCAAGTCTATAGGGAGAGAAAGGAGTTTTGCCCCAAGAACACACCACTCGCACCATTGGATTAGGAAACCCTAGGCTCACCTTTCAACAACCAAGTGAGGGAGGGGTTTTCCCAAAGAATTCTAACCCAAAGGTTCGTCCAAAAAGGTTCAAGAACACATCTAAACAACATAACCATGTCACCATATCCAATAAGATCAAGGGCACATACTAGAGCAAAGATATTTCCAACAAGATAAACATGATCGATCAAGATAGCACATATAGCATGCAACATGAAAAAGAAGTAGTATAGCTAGGGTTAGGAGTTATGTAACATGCCTCAAGCACACTCCTCAAGCTCCAAAGATCCAAGCTCCAAGGCACCACCACAAGAGGAGAAGGAGCAAGGCACTCTCTAGGGTTCAGCCACCAATAGAGGAAGAAGGAGACTAGAGCTATGTCGCCCACCAAGGAGAGAGTATTGGCCACCAAGCTCCACTAAGGGGAAGTGTATCGGCCACCAAGGAAGAAGGAAAGAAACTAAGGAGCTAAAGGGATCCCAATCTAGATAAAGAAGGGGGTATATAAGCAAGAGGTTTAAGTGGGCGTCCACTCAGGGATGGCTCCACCTGTGCTCACCCAAACCACCACTTTTCCAAGGGTTATGCCACATGCTAGCATCCCAAACCACGTGTCCATGACTTGCCATCCACTAGCAAGTCAACGGCCACTTGTCCCAAGATGGTGACACAAACGAGGCTATGTCAAGTGGGGTGTGTCGCCCACTATGGTAACCCAACACACCCACCACAATCTTAGTCGATACACTTCCTTGGTTGATACACCATGGCTGATACAAGGCACCAGGCTCACCCTTTCCCGATACCAAGCCTCAACAAGGCTCAACAAGGCAAAACAAAGCCCAACTAGGCTCAATAAAGCCCAAAGCTACTCAAGCAATGAGCCCAACCCATCCTCTCAACTCTGGAGGATGCAAGAGGAGAGAAAGGCATCTCTCAAGGTGACAAACTTATACACCAACCCTAAAACTTGGTTAAATTGTAAGTTGCAGCTCCACCTCTCATCACATCACAAACAAACCCTAATCACAACTCAGGTGATTAGCAAGAATCTCAACACAAGGTTTAGACAAAGCAAACAGGGTAAGCCCAAAACAAAGGTCAGGGTCCTTACAAGCCATAAACCTCTACAAAGGGATTTTACCCTCGAAATCCAAAGAGAAAAGCGAGGGATACTTCCTCCTCATCTCTTCCTAAAGATCCCATGTGGCTTCCTTAATGCCATGATGATGCCAAAGAACCTTCACAAGAACCAGGTCCTTCCTCTTCAGCTTCTTCACTCTTCTGTCGATGATCATTATTGGACCTTCTTCATATGTCACATCTTCATCCAGCTCAACCTCAACTAGCTGTATCATTGTCTTTGTGCTTGGATGACTTTTCTTTAGCATACTGACATGGAACATCGGATGTAACCTGTGTAACTCTGTTGGTAGTTCTAACTTATAAGCTACCTTGCCAACACGTGCTATTATCGGATATGGCCCCATATACCTGGGTGCCAACTTGCCTTTCCGGCCAAACCTCAACACGCTTTTCCATGGTGAGACCTTGAGATACACCTTGTCTCCCACCTGGAACTCTAGAGGTCGTCAGCAATTATCTGCATACGACTTCTATTTGTCCTGTGCCATTTGCAACTGTTGATGTATCACTTTGATCTTTTCTATTGTCTGTTGCACTTACTCAGGACCTAAAAGTTGATACTCGTCAGACTCATACCAACATAGAGGATATATGCACTTCCTTACATATAAATCCTCATAAGGTGCCATGTCGATACTCCGTTGGTAACTATTGTTGTAGGTGAATTCTATCAAACTGAGATGCACGTCCCAACTTCCTAAGAACTGCAAAATACAAGCACAGAGAAAATCCTCCAAAGTCTAAATAGTCCTTTCAGACTATCCATCTGTTTGTGGGTGGAAAGCGATACTGAACCTCAACTACGTTCCCAATGCTTTGTGCAATTGTTCCCAAAAATGACTCATGAAATGGGGACCTCGGTCGGAGACTATTGTTGTGGGCACACCGTGCAAACGCACTATCTCATCCACATATATCTAAGCAAGCTTTTCTATTATATACATTGTCTTCATAGGTATGAAATGAGAAGACTTCGTCAACCTGTCCACTATCACCCAAATGGAATCATGATTCCTAGCTGTCCTTAGCAGACCAAAGAGCTCAATTATGCCTTCTTCATAAGAAGAGAAGAAGACTTCCTGCTAAGTGCATCAACCACCACGTTCACCTTACCAGGATGATATTCAATAGTGCAATCATAATCATTGATCAACACCATCCAGCAACATTGTCGCATGTTCATCTCACTCTATAAGAAGATATACTTTAGGTTCTTATGATATATAAAGATCTGACACACTTCCCCATAAAGATAGTGTCTCCATATCTTTAATGCATGAACCACCGCTGCCAGCTCAAAATCATGTGTCAGATAGATCTCCTCATGTTTCTTAAGTTGTCGCAAACCAAAAGAAACCACATGATCTTCCTGCATCAGCACACAACCTAAGCCTTTCTTGGAAGCATCACAGAAAACAACATAGCCTTTCCCAGGCTCTGGCACCACCAACACTGGAGCACTAGTCAGCTTTTCTTTCAAGTTCTGAAAAGCTTGCTGACAATGATCATCCCAAACAAAAGGTACATCCTTCCTGGTCAACTTCGTCAATGGCAATGTGATTACACTGAAGTCCTTTATAAACCTCATGTAGTATCCCGCTAGACCCAGAAAACTATGAACTTCAGTTGGTGTTTTTGGTTTCTCCCACTCCACAACTGACTCCACCTTCTTGGGGTCCACTCTGACTCCTTCCGCGGATATCACATGACCCAAGAAAGTCACTTCTTTCAACCAGAACTCACACTTACTGAACATGGCATACAATTGATGTTGGAGAAGTAGAGTCGACACTTGTCGAAGGTGTTGTTCATGTTGTTGACTACATCAACTATAGATCAAGATGTCGTCTATGAAGACCACAACAAACTAATCTAGAAACGGACAAAACACATGTTCATTAGATCCATGAAAGCAGCAGGTGCATTGGTTAGGCTGAATGGCATAACCACAAACTCAAAGTGACCATACCTCATCCTAAAAGCTGACTTTGGTATGGCCTCCGCCTTGGCCCTCAACTGATGATATCCAGATTGTAGACCAATCTTTGAGAACATCGTAGCACCACGCAACTTATCAAATAGATCATCTATCCTCGGAAAAGGGTACTTGTTCTTGATTGTGACTTTGTTCAACTACCTATAATCTATGCACAGACGCATTGATCCATCCTTCTTCTTTACAAACAGAACTGGAGCACCCCACGGCGATGTACTCGGTCTGATGAAACCTTTATCCAGCAACTCCTGTAACTGCTTCTTTAGCTCTTCCATCTCAACTGGAGTCATCGTGTACGGTGTTTGAGCAACTGGTTGTGTCCCTGGTACTAGATTGATCTCAAAGTCAATCTCTCGAGGTGGGGGGAAATTGGGAAACTCATCGGGAAATACATCCTCAAACTCTCTAACAACTGTCACGTCTAGAAGGCTCGGACCTTTTGCCTCGATATCCACAACATGAGCTAAGAACGCCTTACATCCTTGTCGCAACAACTTCTTTGCCTCCATGGTTGATACTAAACACATCAGAAGAATCTTCCTATCTCCCTGGAAGATCCACTTCTCACCATCATTAGCAAACACTGCTTGCTTGGAACCATAGTATAGCACAACCTTATACCTTTCTAGGGTATCCATCCCAAGGATTACATTGAATCCAAGCATATCAAGTGGTATAAGATCCAATTGTATCTTGTGTCTTGAAAAATATAGAACACATGATAGACACACCTCTCAAAGCATCGAGGAACCATCAAGAGGGGTTTCTAACAACAAGCTATCTCTCCTACAACTAACAGGTAAAAGACAACTATGAAGCATACTACGGGTGATAAAAGAGTGTGTAGCACCCGGGTCAACCAAAACAGATACAAAGCAAGAAGAAGACGAATCAGAATGAAATAACTCCATATGACCTGCCACCACTTGTGGGGTGACTATCGCCTCCGACTGACTCATAGCATAGAATTGATTTGTTGCTTGATGTCCATGTCCTCTGCTTCCTTGAGCAGACGATCCATCTTGCGATGCTTGGTCGTGTCCTCGCCCTCTGACGCCACTAAACTGATGTCTATCCGAACCTTGTTGATTTTGTCTTGGTTGTTGCATCACTTCGACATCTCTCCTTGGGAAATTTGACTTCAAATGACCGGTCTGTCTACAGTGATAACATGACATGTCCTCTAATTGTGGCCTAGATGGCCCCATCACTGTTACAGAAGTTTTGTTGTAAGCTTTGGATGGCAAATAACCACGCCCTCTTCCTTTACTTGGTCACCACTGTGATGGTGCACTAGAACCTTACCTCACAGAAGGTGCAAAAAACCTCGGCTTCTTGTAGCTGTCAAGCCTCTATTTTTTGGAACTAAGCAGGTCTTTTCTTGGTCATAGCCTCTCTCTTTTCTCAGACTGGCCATTCAATCCTTCGAACAGAGTCCATAAATGTGGCAAACCGCTCTCAGTTTTCTAAGGCAGCAGCAGGTATCGACATTTCGGCACTCATACCTTTCTCAGACCATTTGATTCTCTCATCATCTGTTGTCGCCATGTGATGACAAAACCTGAATAGGTCCATGAACTTGGCTTCATACTTGGTGATGCTCATCGATCCTTGGTGCAGAAGCTCAAACTGGTTGATCTTCTCATCCTGATAGGTCTTCGGAAAGTATCGGCTTACGAACTCCCATCAGAAGACGTCCCAAACTATCACCTCTCCAAGCTGCTTTTCCTCTGAAATGGCCCACCAGTGTCCAGCACTACCTTTCAGAATGTAGATAGTGTGCTTGACTTTGTCTACTTCGGGGATGTCGAGGATCCGTAAGGCCTTCTCAAGACATGTCAGCCACAGATCTGCATCCGTTGGATCAGCTGTTCCAGCATAATTTGAAGCTTTGACTCGGCGAAGCCACTCAAAGGTCTTCCCAATACCTGAAGATTCACCTTGGGGATCATGTGCTCTTGGCGGAGGCACTGGAAATCTATCCACCATGTGATTCATTGTTGCCATTACCTATCCCATAAGGTGCTGGTAGACAGGGTTCTCAAGAATGGCTGGGTCAATTTGGGGGACCTCAGGCACCTGATCTTCATGTGCCTACACTTGTGCTCCATCAACACATGCAACATCACTCCTCTCAGCATCATGTTCTTCATGATTTCCAGACATCTTTAAGCATTATCTTGTGCTGGGGGCAGAAGGTTATTATGAGAAAATCTGGAAAACTCACAAGAACAGACACAAGCCTAGTCCTAGATCCCTATAGACTCAGCAAACCTAGAGCTCTGATACCAAAACTTATTGGGACATCCCGCTATCACAAAGACAACGAAATGCCATGCAAAAATGTGCAGAACTTCCATAAACCACATATTACCAAAAACACGGGTTAATTAAAACCGATTGCGAAAAACAGATAAACAAAAAAACTATTACATCTATATCCTTATCCTGCAAGGAAACATGTTATGTAATCATAAATAAACCTTGATATGTGTCCATAGTTCATAGGATCCAGTTGTCACATAGGCACAAAGAGTTCACCACCTGTTTATTTACAGAACAGACCATACCAGGCCAACAGCAGGATAAACAAAACTACATCAGCTATACATCGCGAGACATCGTTGAAACACTTCCAAGCACCTGAGAGTACAGGGATGACTCTAGGACTCTACTACCAAACAACCAAAATAGTAGGATATCTATCCCTTGCCTCCTACTGTTCTTCTTGCTACTCGGTCGCAACCTCACGACCACCACCATGTCTAGCATGATCACCTAAAACGGTTTAAAACCAGCGGGGTGAGACACACATTCCCAGCGAGAAACATAACCCTCGCCTAAACTATAAAACCTCAAAGGAGAGCTAGAACAGATAAAGTAGGTAACTGATATAAGCAGCTCATATATATACAGCAAATTGAACAGAACTAGCTTACCAAGATATCTAAGAGGCATATAACCAGATATTTCTTTATTGAACATGATTGACAAGATAAGATTTATAAGAACTTATCACAAGATATGAGGAATGTACAAATAACTTGCAAGATATAACTAGTGCAACTATACATGCAAGGCCTCAACTAATGTTCCATGTTTTGCCTTAAGAGATACATACTATTTGGCTAGATTACAATTTTATTATGCCCTGAGGAAGTGAGTCGTCCTGCTGAAATCCAACCTTCGGCTATGAAGCCCAAAACCAGTGCCATACAAGGTCATTGGGAGAGTCGGACTCCATGACCTCACCTCTTCATGGTTAGTGCACGATAACCAAAGAAGGACCATAGTCTTTTGCTTGAGTGGCCTCAGCCACAGGGTTAGCTCATGTAGTCTACCCTTTTTATCTAGACTTCCCTTGGTACAGATCACAGTGCTAGTATACTTGAGCCATGCGCTACTTCACTGTGCTCCTTGAGCCATGAACGCATTCATGCTGTATCATACTGAGCCATGGCCTTGTTCACCATGCTCTTATACACATCTTTAGTTCACAACTGCAGTTTCACTCTAATCCTCCTACTTTCAGCTAGGAGAAACCCCACATATTCAACAACATGCGCTCTAGGTAATCCCGCAGGATAAACTCGTTTCACCATCACCAACTACTGACGATGATGGATCTATGGCCAGGGCAAAGCTACATGAAATGTTCCACTGCAATTAATTAGTATGTTTTAGGTGAATTGTTGAGGCAACTAGGTTATAAAACATAAACAACATTGTGTCATACTACAACTACCATTATCATATTGCCATGGGATCTCAATCCCTCATCACATAATACCATTTCCTCTCAAGGCTTCATCATCATACATCATCATTCGCGGATAGCAATCCCTTATCTCAGTATCAGAGGATAACACCTCGACTAGGCACTCAGCCTTTATCAGGTCAACAGACCCTTCTCATCATACTAGTAATACATGTTATCTCATCAACAAGGATTATCATCATTCAATGTTATACAAAACACATACACCTCATAGCTCTTACCTGTCTATGAGTTCATTTGATACACATGCATGGTTAGTATGTATATCAGGAAAGATAATTGGATCACCAAACATAGATCTTAGAGAACATTGTATTATTATCATGCCATTCAAACTTAGGGAGCATATGATTAAAACCACATCCATTATTGTGATCATATGGAGTATAAAGTGGTATTTGCATGTCTAACAATTAAATTAGTGTTATTAAATCATGAGCATCCACTATGCTCTATATCTTATGAAAATAATCATTATCTTATCATCTTAATTAGGTAACAAACATATCACTGGTCACAACCTACCTTTCATATCTCAACAACATCTTAACCAAAGATGCGGGCTCAAGACAACAGGTTCACCAACCTAGAGTTCCCGAGCTAGGCGCATCCTTCACCAAAGGGGGTCGCCTACCCTCACCAAAGGTGTGGCGGGAAGGGCACTAACCCTCACCCAAAGGATATCGGCCACAAGCATGACATGCACCCATGCACAAGGGGATAACGGGCAGACTAGCACTTGAGGTGTGTCGTGCAGCCATGGGCCAAGAGTGTATCATGCAACCAGATGCAAGGGGATATCATGCAACTAGGAACCATGGGTGTATCATGCATCCATGACTAGGGGTGTGTCGGACAGCACATTTACCTCATCGGCCCAGACGCCCTATCACCCACTAAGGTTAGGGTTTCTATATCGGGAAAGCACCAAATCCATAACATCCAAGGTCACACTACTGCCATCCATTTAACGATACCATGGCGCCCAAGGTCATCTATTGTTCAAGCTAGGGTTTGGGACCCTATAACGGTCAAGGTACCATGTCGTTCATCAAAGTCATGGCACTTCCCATTGGTCTACACTATGGCGCCCAACTAGGGTTTCACCATCCAAGACTCATATCGGGCGACACCAGAGCCAACCCATGTCGCCCAGGGAACCAAGAGGGGATATCTACCAAGCATCATATCAGCCAAAGGCATAACGCCTAGAAACAAACAGTATCTAAGGAAAAGCTCATATCAGTCAAAGGCATATCACCCAACAGCATCATCAGAGGTAAAGGTTCATATCGGTCAAGAAGGTCCATAAGACACCACTTATCATATCGCCCAAGACTCATCCCTAGAAGAGGGATATCGGGCAGAACACATCACAAGGGTATCGTGTAGGGGTTCCAAGACCATGACGGGTAGGTCATCTTCAACCTCAATACAACCACCAAACCCTAAAAGATCAAGAGAGTTGGCTCACCTCTCAACAACCAAGTGAGATGGGTTTTGCACAACTTCCATCACATATCGGGCAGCAAGGTGGGTCATCATCATAACGGCCAACCCACCAACCTCAACTAGGTCAAGACCAACCAAAGGCTCACCTCTCAAGTACATGGTAAGAGAGGGGTGTTGCCCAACCAACTAGAGTATAGACTCACCTCTCAACGACTAAGGGAGAGAGGGGTTTTTCCTACACCACTAGAGCTCAAGATCACCTCTCAAGTCCAAAGGTAGAGAAAGGAGTTTTACCCCTAGAACACACCACTCGCACCATTGGATTAGGAAACCCTAGGCTCACCTCTTAACAACCAAGTGAGGGAGGGGTTTTGCCCAAAGAATTCTAACCCAAAGTTTCAACCAACAAGGTTCAAGAACACATCTAAACAACATAACCATGTCACCATATCCAACAACATCAAGGGAACATACTAGAGCAAAGATATTTCCAACAAGATAAACATGGTCGATCAGGATAGCACATATAGCATGCATCACAAAAAAGACGTAGTATAGCTAGGGTTAGAAGTTATGTAACCTACCTCAAGAACACTCCTCAAGTTCCAAAGCTTCAAGCTCCAAGGCACCACCATAAGAGGAGAAGGAGCAAGGCACTCTCTAGGGTTCGACCACCACTAGAGGAATAAGGAGACTAGAGCTATGTCGCCCACCAAGGAGAGAGTATCAGCCAGCAAGCTCCACCAAGGGGAAGTGTATCGGCCACCAAGGAAGAAGGAAAGAAAATAAGGAGGTAAAGGGATCCCAAGCTAGCAAAGAAGGGGGTATATAAACAAGAGGGTTAAGTGGGCGTCCACTAAGGGATGGCTCCACATGTGCTCGCCCAAACCACGTCCAAGGGTTATGCCACATGCTAGCATCCCAAACCACTTGTCCATGACTTGCCACCCACTAGCAAGGCAACGGCCACTTGTCCCAAGATGGTGACACAAACGAGGCTAGGTCAAGTGGGGTGTGTGGCGCCCACTATGGTAACCTGGCACACCCACCACCATCTTGGCTGATACACTTCCTTGGCCAATACACCATGGCCGATACAAGGCACCAGGCTCACCCTTGCCCGATACCAAGCCTCAACAAGGCTCAACAAGGAAAAACAAAGCCCAACAAGGCTCAACAAAGCCCAAAGCTACTTAATCAATGAGCCCAACCCATCCTCTCAACTATGGAGGATGCAAGAAGAGAGAAAGACATCTCGCAAGGTGAAAAACTTGCACACCAACCCTAAAACTTGGGTAAATTGCAAGTTGCACATCCACCTCTCATCAAAGCACAACCAAACCCTAATCACAACTCAGGTGATTAGCAACCATCTCAATACAAGGTTTTGGTAAAGCAAACAAGGTAAGCCCAAAACAAAGATCAGGGTCCTTACACCTCCTATTGTAATATATTGATTAAAAATTAAAAACAAAAGTGTGGTGTTGACACACAGAGACCAATATGTAATTTTAAAGAATAATGAAGAAAATTGCATCTAAAACGCTCATGGGCTTTCTTATATAGTATAGATGAGCCTCCTACTACAATACATAATTAAAAAAAATTAAAGACAAAAGTGTGATGTTGACACACAGGGACCAACATGTAACTTCAAAAAATAATGGAGAAACTTGCATCAATCCCCAATTTGTGCTTTTTTATATAGTATAAATGAGCCTCCTACTACAATATATAATTTAAAATTTAATGACAAAAGTGTGATGTTGACATAAATGGACCAATATATAATTTTAAAAAATAATGGATAAAATTACATCCAACTTCCATTGTGGGATTTCATATATAGTATAGATGAGCCTCCTACTGCAATATATAATTTAAAAATTAAAGACAAAAGTGTGATGTACAGACATAAGGACCAACATGTACTTTTAAAAACTAATAAAAAAATTTGATCCAACCCCATCTGCAAACATCTTGGTATAGTATAGATGAGTATCCTCATATAATGTACAACTAAAAAATTAAAGATAAATGTGTGGTGTACACACACAACGACCAATATGTAATTTTAAAAATAATGGAGAAAATTGCATCCAACCCCTTCCACATAGTTTTTTATATAGTATAGTTGAGTCTCCTAATATAATATATAATTTAAAAATTAAAGAAAATAGTGTGGTGTACACACATGGACCTATATGTAATTTCAAAAATAATAATAGTGAAAAATTGTAACCAACCCCCTCCATGAGCTTTCTTATATAGTATAGATGAGTCTCTTAACACAATATATAATTTAAAAGTTAAAGACAAAAGTGTGGTGTACACAAATAGGGACCAATATGTAATTTCAAAAAAATAATAGAGGAAATTGCATCCACATAGTTCTTCATGTTGACATTGATTATCGAATGATCTGAATAATTACAAGTGATGAGCTTGGTTTCGGAGCCAGGGAACTTGGTGAGACAATCATCATATACTAGAGCTCGATCAAGATTACAAGCAATACTCTTAGCAACACCTTGTTTATTGTGCCAAGTTAACATCTCATTTCCCATAGAAGGAAGTTTTGTGAGGTTAGCTCTATCTATAGAAGCAATAAAGAAGCTAAAAATGAAAGAGGGAACCTCTTGGCCTCCATTTTTCCTCCCTCTTCCTGATGTTGTTGAAATCACCAGTAACTAACCAAGGTTCATTAATAGAAGAATAAATGTTCTCGAGTTCCCTCCACAACCTTATGTGTTCCTAAAGTTGATTCCTCACGTAAATTGTAGAAAGAGAAATATGAAGGCATCCTTTATTGATGCATACTTTTTTCTAATGCAAGTACATGTATGGAAGCATATTAGGAAGTTCATTCCCACTTCAGTTAGCAAAGGATTTTCTAATAGCAATAGAGGAACAATATATTGTTTCCAATAAGTCTAGATCTAGCAAAGTGTTTTTACAATGCACAAAAGGGAAAATGGTCAACAAATGATTCACTGTCCTTGTGTGTTCAAGAAGAGGGGAGATTTAACAATGCATGGTTTCTTACTATGAACTTTTGGTACCCACGACAAGTGTATCCCCAAGGGTGAAGGTAAAATGAAGGGACCTACTTCTATCTTAGGTGGGGTGTCCAATCCAAGTGATGTCAAGGATGGTATGAGCAAGCATAATACAAAAATCATCTTCTACCTCAATAAAGGGTACTGGAAAGGAGTACTTCAAGAACAAGAATGGTTGGAAAAGAAAGGTATAATATTTCTTGTTTTGTATGAATGTCATACTTCAAAATTTACATTATATAGTTGGCGTCTTGAGTCTAGGTCCATCTTACACATTTCCAAAACATTGCAAATATTTCTAAATCAAAATAAATCAATGGAGCTTGAAAATAGAATTTCCTCATGTGAAACTGCATATGATATATGGCAAGACTTTCCATTACACATGAGGGAACCATACAAGTTAAAAATTCTAAGATTAGTATGCTTAAACAGAGGTTTGAATAATTTTGTACATTACCAAATGAGTCTATCAGTGATATGTATGCACGATTATCTACTATTGTTAATGGTTTAAGTGCATTAGGAAAATTCATAAGTGAAGAAGATCAAGTTTCAAAGATTGTTAGGTTTTTGCCTCCAAAATACAAGACGAAAGTGACAACCATTGAAGAAGCTAATGACCTCACCAGATTAAAGATGGAACAACTCATTGGCAATCTGGAAACTCATGAGGTCACCTTATAGGAGGAAGAAAGATAGGAGCTTGAACTTCAAAAAGAAAGAAGGAAGGATGTAGCCCTAAAAGCAAAAAAATCATCACTCAAGAAAGTGATGAAACAAGTGAAGGAGATGATGAAGAAGATGTATTTATTGTCAATGGTAAGAAATATAAAAGGTATAGATCTAAAAAAATTCTAGTGTTTCTTCTTCTTCCTCTCTTAGGTGTTTTGAATGCGGCAAGAAAGGACATGTCAAAAATGAGTGTCCTAAGATAAAGAAAGGGAAGAAAGTCTCTTCCAAGAAGAAGAGGTAGAAAGCATACAAAGCTGCATGGGATGAGTCAAGTGATGATAGTTAAAGTGGAGAAGAAAAGTAGAATTTCTTATGGCCAAAGAAGATGAAAATGAAGACTCAAATGAGGTAAGTCTACTTGATTTATCAAAAGAAGAATTAGTTTCTAGTTTTGACGAATTACATAACAAATATATTGACTGTAAAAAGAAACTAAAGAGAGTTACAAAAACTAATGAAGAATTGTATGCTCAATTAAATGATCTTTCTTATGAAAAGTAGAGTATTATTTCTAAAAATTCTACCTTGAAATCATCTTTTAATGATTGCAATACAAAGTTAACGATCCATAATTTGCTTTGTCAAGAAAAGGTTGAATTGCTTGCAAAATTAAACGATCTTCAAACTCAACCTATCTTGTGTACTCATTTAGATTATGATTCTATTATCAAGAAAAGATATGCTTTATCATCTGATCTAGACCAAGAAAATTTATATATCAAAAAGAAAATGGATGAGATTTCTAAGTTACAAAAAGAAATTAATAGATTGAAAAATAATGGTATTCTTGATAAGATCCAAAAGAATTCTTCTGGTCATATTGGAAGGAGAGGTTTAGGATATGTTCCAAAATCTCATCAACGTAAACCTAAGAAAGCACAATCACCCAAAACAAAGATCATATATGTACCCAAGAACAACTCAACTCAAAACCTTACAAAGAGAAATGAAATAGATTCCATTTGTTGTCATTATTGCTTGCGTCTTAGATACTATTCTTTCTCATGCCCATATAAGAAAAAGGATGTTGAATTAGTTTGGGTTCCAAGACCCCAAACCTAGCAAACTTTAATGTGATTAAGTTGAGATTTGACCTAAAAAATCATCTTGAATAGCATAATGTCTTATCTCAACTGAATGTACCGGTACCTTAGCATATTACAGTAAATTGGAACATAATGAGACTGATGAAATCAAATAGAAACACACTCAGTCGACAAAGAGTTTGACTGAGATATCTTTGGTTGGGAAAATAGTCGACCAAGAAATTTACTATTTCACACATATATCAACCTGTAAAACAACAACACTCTCGGTCGACAAAATCTTCGACCGAGACACTCTTCGGTCGAGATATTTGTCAACCGAATGTAATTCTGTTTAGCTTAAAACATTCAATTGTTAAATCATGCATCTATATTTAGTTTGTTATTAAATGACTCTAACCAAAGAGGACCATCACATGGGTACCAAAATCTATCTCTTTTGCAGGATTGGGTGGTTGATAGTGGATGTTCTAAGCATATGACCGACAACAAAAAGGCCTTTCAAACATTTGAAGAAAAGAAAAGCGGCACAATCATTTTTGGAGACAATGGAAAAGGAAAGATTGTTGGAATAGGTAACATTGGTACAAATCTTCAAATAAAAAATGTTTTACTTATTCGTGACCTACATCATAATTTAATTAGTGTTAGTCAACTGTGTGATAGTGGTTATGATGTTTTATTCAATAAAACTTGTTGTAAACTATTGATTGAAAACACTAATGAAATCATTTATGAAGGAAAAAGAATAGGAAATCTATACATACTTAGGCCTAATTATATGCAAGCCATTATTGGAAAATGCCTTCTTGCAAGAGATGAATCCTTACAACTATGGCATAGAAAATTAGGCCATGCAAGTTCACATGTTATCAAAAAGTTGATTAAATATGATATTGTATGTGGGTTACCTAAGATATCTTTTGATAAACCTGAAAATTGTGAACCTTGTATCCTAGGAAAGCAAAGCAATACTTCTTTCAAATAAAAAACAATGCTCATCACTACTAGATCATTAGATCTTATTCACATGGATTTGTTTGGCCCTATTAGAACTCAATCTATTGGTGGAAAAAGATATTGCTTTGTCGTTGTAGATGATTATAGTAGATACACATGGGTTCATTTTCTTGCAAACAAAGATGATACAATTCAAACATTCATAAAATTTTGTTCTATGATTGAAAATCTATTACAAAATAAAATATGTACAATTAGGAGTGATAATGGCGGGAAATTTGAATATCATATCTTGGAAGATTTTTGTACATCTCAAGGATACACTCATAATTTTTCAACACCACACACACCACAACAAAATGGCATAGTATACAGGAAAAATAGATCCTTACAAGAAATGGCTAGAACAATGTTACTTGAACATAATACACCTAAAACATTTTGGGCTGAAGCAGTAAATATAGAATTCTATGTGTTAAATAGAGTAACAATACATTCTCATCTAAAGAAAACTCCATATGAACTCATCTTCAACAAAAAACCAAGAGTTGATTATTTTCATACCTTTGGGACAACTTATTATATCTTAAATACCAAAGACGATAAAGACAAATTTGATTTTAAATCACATAAATCATTCTTTTTGGGATATTCAACTTCTATCAAAGCTTTTATAATTGATAATACTATTACTAGAAAAGTTGAAGAATCCATCCATATCAATATTCATGAGGTAACAACTCAAAATGCTGAAAATGAATATGATGATATAAATGACATTACTCATCAAATAGAAGACTTAACTATAACCACAAAAGACGATCAAAATACTGAAAATAATCAACAAAATGGGACACAACAACATTTTCATAGATTAATCAAAGATCATCCCTAAGATTTAATCATGGGAAATCCTCATGATAAAGTAAAAACTCGATCATCATTTAGAGATTTTGCAAATATGGCATTTGTATCGATCATTGAACCTAAAAAGGTAAATGAAACACTAAAAGATGAATATTGGATAATGTCTATGCAAGAAGAACTAAATCAATTCACAAAAAATGAGGTATGAGACTTAGTTCCTAAACCACAAGACAAAACCATCATTGGAACTAAATGGGTTTTTTGAAATAAACTTAATGAAGTCGGGGAGGTAGTAAGAAACAAAGCTAGATTGGTGGCTCAAGGGTATAATCAACAAGAAGGAATAGATTTTGATGAAACCTATGCACCCATGGCAATACTTGAAGCAATTAGAATGCTATTAGCCATAGCTGCCCATAAAGACATCAAACTATTCCAAATGGATGTAAATAGTGCATTTTTTAATGGAATCATACAAGAAGAAGTATATGTTGCCCAACTACCTGGATTCAAAATCTCTGGTAAAAGTGATCATGTATATAAACTTAAAAAGGCACTTTATTGGCTTAAACAACCTCCCCAAAAATTGTATGAAAGACTTAAAAATTATCTATTCAATAACAATTTCTCAATAGGAAATTCAGACTCTACATTATTCTTCAAAACATATGAATCTGATTTTCTTGTTGTACAAATATACGTTGATGATATCATTTTTTATGCCTCAAACGATTCCTTATGCAAACAATTTAGTGAAATAATGCAAAAGGAATTTGAAATGCTTCTTAAGGGAGAATTAACACTCTTTCTTGGTTTTCAAATAAAACAAACGCCCACTGGGATTTTCATAAGCCAAGAGAAGTACACTAATGAACTATTAAAATGCTTTGGAATGGAAAATTGCAAGCATACTACCACACCAATGGCCACCTCTACTAAAATTGACAAGGATGAAGATGGAGAACCCATTGATGATTCCTTATATAGGGCTATGATTGGTAGCTTGTTATACTTAACTGCTTCTAGACCGGACATTATGTTTTCCGTTGGACTATGTGCTAGATTTCAATCTAAACCAATGTAATCTCATTTTCAAGCCGTTAAATGTATCTTAAGATATCTTTCCGTTGCTACCAACTATGGATTATGGTATCCTAAAGGTCAATCACTAGATTTAAAAGCTTTTACCGATGTCGATTATGCTGGTTGTTGACTTGATCGCAAAAGCACAAGTGGTGGTTGTAATGACCATGACCTGGGTTATGAGGTAACTCTATTTTTCTTGACTAATAAAGTTTCCTAGAACTTTAATATAATCCTCTAAGGTGGTTTGTTATATGTGACACACTTATGTTCCAAGTTTGGTCCCGATTGAATGTTGTTTGAGCAATGTTCCTTTATTTTGGACCAAAGTGCAATTTACCCAATTTGAGGGGTTATATTGCAATATGTCATATGTCGAACATGCCTCATGTGTTTTAGAATCATTATAGAGAGAATTATGCAAGGTGGTGGCTGGTGGAAAGCCCAAATTCCAAGTTTGAACTTGTTTGAACAATGTTAGTACCTTGTGCACCAATTTTGGTACAAATTATAATTTACCCAAAATATAGGGTTGATATGCAAATTACCATCTCTAGAGTGTCCCTACTTACTCTATATATCATTTAGAGGAGATATAATGAATGAGACACCATATTTTAATCAAATATGAGTGATGGTACTCTTGGTGATAAAATGATCAAGAAAATGGGTTGAATATGAAACCCTAACTTGAGTTGTATCAAGTTGAAAAGATTATATATGAGTGCCTATCGGCCAAGGAGCCATAGTAGGAGCCTCACATAATTTTGTGAACTCTTGGAAAAGTCCATGTCGTGCAAATCACCTCAATGAGGTGAGTTGTGTCGGGTTACAACTTCCTTAGTAAAGTTGTGACGAGTTGTGCATAAAGTTATGAATTAATTGATATATCTTATTCAAAAGGATATGTAATGTACGGATCCTTATCCCTAAATGATCCTCAACCATTTTTCATGAAAAGATAAATGTTTATGCATGCATGTACATGTGTCATCCATGCATGGACACGTGGCACCTACTAGCTCAAATTGATGACACCTCATTTTTACCTTCCTTCATGAGCAACAAGTATATATACCCCTAGTTTCATCCCTTAGTGCAATTTTGCGACCCTTACCACCCTCCTACCATAAGGTATCGTGCATAGGATCCCTTTATCGTGCAGGAGTGATGTGGTATCGTGCATGGGCCTGGGGTATCACCCATAGCAAGATCATATCGCCCAAGTAGGGTGATATCGGCCAAGAAGGGTGATATCGACCATAGTGAAGTGTTTATGGCCACAAGTGAGGGGGATATCGGCCACAAGTGGTGTCATATCGTGAAATGGTTGTGAGATACCGTTCAAAGGTGCTATGGCAAGAAGGATCTCAATACTTAACCCTAAGGAGGTGAGGTCATGATCATCTTTAACCTTGGATTGAAGCATGATTTAGGGTTTTGATCTTCCTTTCTTTTCTTCTTCACCAATTACTTATCCATGGTGATTCCTTGTATATGAAGGAGTTTTGAACGAGCCTTGGACTTATGATAAAGTCATATTCAACCTTAGGAATGTGGATCTTTGGATCTTGGAGCTTTGAAGTTGTTCTTAAGGCGGGTTATATAACTTGAACTCAACCATGTTATTATTCATCACCTAAATTGCTATATTTAATGATCTACTTATAATTCCAAAATTTCGTGAAATAGTTGATGAAATTATGAGTTCTAGTAGTTTCTTATACCTGTTTCCATGAACTATAACAGTTAGAACTAAGGTCTAGAGCTTGAAGATGATGGAATCACTTTATAAAAGTGATATCGGGTGTAAGCACACAAGCAAGCACCTCTAACCCGATATGACGATGCACCTACTTCACTAAAACGATATGGATTTGATTGTATACCTTCTTGCATGATATGGGGGTGTAGTACACACCTCTTTCATGATAGGGAGTCAAGTATAGACTCCATGCATGATACAAGGTTTAATGAATACTTATAAGTTGACATGAAGCCCTAATTTGGATAACCCGATATGAGTGAAGAATAGTAAGTGACATTGCATGATATGGTAGCTTGATACACAACCCTAGTTGATGTCTAGCCCAACATGGTAATGAGTTTATACCTCTTAAACACCATGGGCGAAATAGACATGTATCATGTGCCTGTCACAACCAACCCTAACCCGACATGGGTGTTACAACCCAACATTGGATGGTTTAGCCCGACATGGATTGGTGCCCTTCACTCCTATCGACTTGTATATTGGGTTGAGTCTGATATTGCAAACCCTAACCCGTCATGACCAACCCTAGATGGTGAGCCACCTGATATAGTGATTGAATGCATCTCTATCCCGACATGGTGATGGCTTAATACCTCATGCATGACATGGGTAACACATACAAACACCTCTAGCCCGATATGACTGGTGTGTATATAATTCTAGCTGATATGGTGAGTTCTCATATACTTACAACCCAATATGGTGAACATATGCACACTTCTAACCTGAGATACCTTGTAAAAGTGAGGGCAAGACACTCTTAGGAGTGATGAGTGTAACACCATGTAATGGTGTGGCTAATACCCTGATAGGTGAAACACCTAAAGTGGTTGATAATGGACAACCTTATATCAAAAATGCCTTAACCCGAGATGAGTCCATATCATTGATTATAGTTGGGTAATTCAAGTGTGTGACTTATGGCAAATACTTTACAAGATTAATATTATGGGATAGTGGATAAAGTATTAGGATGGGAAATACCCTAATACAAGATAAGTTGATGAACTTAAGTAAGTTAAAAGTGATGAGGGAAGTGATACATCAAGACATGATAAATATCACATCCAGCACCTCAAGGTTGATACATCTTGATGCACCTTAAATCAAATATACTTGGATGAGTAACACATGAAGTGTGCGATGTCAATTGTTACATTGAGATGTAATGCACTTTGATAAGTGTAGGCTAACATGCCTTGAGAAGGGCTAAGCCAAGTTTATAAAGTATGATGTGATCCTATTCTGGTAAGGATGAGAGAGAAACTTATACCTTGTTTTGATAATCATTTAATGATAAATGATGAGAATAAATAAGTATGATTGAATACTTATTATATCAATGTATGCTCCTAGATGTGTGGATCAATGAATTAGGGTTTGGATTAATAATATGAACTTAAAACCCTATTCGGCTATAAAGGGAAACCCTAACCCTAATAATTGGGAAGGTTGTATTTCTCTTATTGTATAAGCCATGTAAAGCATGTTAAGTACTTGTATAGAAAGTATAATGATTAATGTCCTTGTGAGCCATGAGAATAAGTTGTTGCCTAGTGAGAGGTTACAAGATGTGTAATGGCCTTGTGATCCATGTGTATAAGTTGTTGCCTAGAGAGAGGTGACAAGGTATGTAATGTCCTTGTGAGCCATGTGAATAAGTTGTTGCCTAAGTGAGAGGTGAAAAGATGTGTAATGGCCTTGTGAGCCATGTGAATACTTGTACAACAAGTGAAATGAATACCTTGGTATGAGGACCTAGAGGTAATAGTTGCCTAATAAGTGGTAACAATATTCAATGATGATCTAAAGGTTTGAATACCCAAATCTATAATCATGATGATGATAATGTTAAGGGATGAGAATTCACAGTAATGAGATAAGGGATTGAGGTCCTAAATGTTATATGTGTTCTAAAGGTTTGAAAAGTACTTGATGGATGTATTACACTTGTTCTTTGTAGCATTTGTCATAATAATTCATGTTTGAAAACTTGACTGATGCTAAAAGAATACGGTAATGTACTTAATTAATGAAGTGGAACCTTATCATGTAGTACCCCGACCATAGATCCATCAGTGTCAGAATTTGCTGAATGGTGAAACAGGTTGCTCCATGGCATAACCCAGAGACCGCATATTTTTGAATATGTGGGGGTGATGGGTGAAAATATATGTACGCCCTAATGGAGGAATTAATGTGAGATAAACATTAAATCTCTCACTCCTTCATTATATGTGTCGGGATGGATGTATCATGAATCTCCCGATGATGATATGAATGTCGGATCGATGTGAGATAAACATTACATCTCTCGATGCTAAAGGAGTGCAGTTGACGTTGTAGCTCTATAGTGAAGTTGCAGTATACCCTGGAAAGCTATTTAGCACTGACACAAGATGTCCTGCTTGTGGTCTCATACTGACCGAGACAAGGGAGGCCTTGGCAGCCGACTCTATCATTGACCTTGTATGGTACTGATTCTTTACACCATCGTGTTCGGTTGGAGTATGAGCGGTATACCTCATCTCCTTGGGAATAAGTGTGATTGTAAAATGTAATCACCCATGTAGCATATTTGCTTAAGGATCGAATATGGAAAACATTGATTGATGCGTACTTTCGTTACACATCTTAGTTGATAGATGTTATTTATGCTCTTTACATTCCTTGCAAAGAAGATATATGATTTATAACTCTACCATGGGTAGATGCAATGTTCTCCTTAAGAAAGGAGATTACTTCATTTTGTTCATACAGTGAATTATCCTGCCTGTTAATGTAAATAGAACTTCTGCTCAGTTTATAAATGCTTAATTTGTGATAATAATATGGTCGGCGGAGAGTTATATCTCTCACTGGGACAATTGTCTCACCACGTGGGATCCGCATTTTTTTAGGTGGACATGCATGAGGTGGCGAAGATCCTTCTGCAGAGGGAGAACATCAACAACAGGGATAGCAGTGACAACTCAAGTTGAGTGTACTGTCTTTCGTGTCTTATAGATAGAAGTTCTATGTGTCGTCTTTGTACTCTCAAGTCCTTCGAGTTGGTTCGTACTGGTTTCATAAATAATCTGAGATTTCGGCTTGAATGCCTCGAGGTTTTATGTTGCTCCAGTATGTGTTTTGATAGAGCAACTGTTATATGTTATCCTCGAGAAAAGATGGTACAATGTATGTACAATGTGAACAATGATGTATATAAAGTTTTGGTTCTACCTTAAAGAGTTTTCCTAGAAATGGATCTCTTTGCAAAACGGTTTTAATTTTTAGTGATTTTTGTTAATCCATTGTTTATGTTTATTCTGCTTAATTAATGACGATTTGTTTGTCGATTTGGTGACTGTCGTTACAGTGGTTGTTTCTTATTAGGATGAGCTTTAGTATTGTGGTTTAGTAAGAAACAAAACACAGTTTCCCTTCTACCACAAAAGCCGAATATATGGCTGCTGGTTCATGTTGTGCTCGAGTTCTTGACATGCAACAAGTTTTGAATGATTATGGTTTTACATTTTCATCTACACCAATCTTTTGTGATAATACAAGTGCTATAAATTTGGCACACAATCTTATTTTACATAGTAGTGCTAAACATATTGAAATTTGACATCATTTCTTAATGGATTATATTTCTAAAAATCATATATCTCCTCATCATGTTGACACTGAAGAACAATTGGCTGATTTTTTTACAAAACTGCTTCATCTTGATCAATGTCAATATATTAGAAAGAAGTTACTTATTACTCCCCTAGATGATGTCTTATTTGATATATGTGCTCCACACGCTTAAAATTTATAAATTACTGCAGTCTCATATTTGCTTTTCATGACTATTACTAAAAACAAGCTCAAACATCCTTCACAATGACCATTTACAGGAGTTCAGTCGGTCTGCAAAAATCTCGACTGAGAACTGTCTCGGTCGACAAGTTTGTCGACCGAGAATCACTCGGTTGGTTCCCTTTCTCGACTAACACCCACTGAGTGTATTTTGTATATTCTAAGTCAGCAATAGCCCCGATCGACAAAATATTTGACCAAAAACATCTCAGTGGACCCCCCATTCGACTGATTTTAGATGCAACTTTTGATTAAAAAAACACGCAATGGCTATTTTACAAATTCGTCGACCGAGAAGGACTCAGTTTTGTTATAAATAGATCCCAAAATGGACACACTTCTCACCAATTCACATTTTCACTTCTCTAGCTCCCCTCTAGTGCTCTCTTATGCGAATTTTCAGCCACTCTCTACCATAGTATTGCCTTTCTTCTCTTCCATCTCATATTCTCAAGATGGCTTCCTCTTCTTCACGTGGAAAGAAGCAAGTTGTGACAAGGAAAGGAAGGACGGTCTCTTCGGTGCTGACAGTCATCAACGACATTCCGTTCAATGACATTGTTGCCGGAGATCGCTACCTCAAGCTATCCTCAAAGACCCATCTTCCTCGACGGTCGGTGGACGTCAACGACTTCATCACCATCATCGATTTAGATAAGATCTTTGAGATGAAACATCTTTCAAAATTCCTTACTCCGTCCTTCCGCTCCTACTCCTCCCAAGTCATAAAAGAATTCTATGCCAACCTAACCACAAATCCTGACCATGCTCATTCTTTTTCTTCTATGGTTAGTGGGTTTGGTTTTTACTTTTCTGAGGAGGATGTTCTTAATATGTTAAACATAGATGTAGAAGAATATAAGGGGTTTATTGATCTAACCACTGGAAATCATCTTAATAATCTATCCCAAGATGACACCACCATTAGTTTGAGTGATATTAAGAAAACCAATTTTCTACCCAACACATCTTGCCCTAAAGAATGGGGTACCTACTATGCAATTAACCTAAAACCCGAAGCTAGGATAGTAAACCTAATTGTTTCCACCAATATTTATCCTAGAGATAACAAATCAGAGTTACCTACCTTTTGCATGTATCAAATTTATGCCATTCTAAGTAGCATACCAATAAATTTCATTCTCCTTATTCTAAAAAATTTGGCTGAATTTATTGGAAATCCTCCTTATGCTGACTTTGTTTGCCAAATTACCCAACACTATCTTAAGTAAAGCCTTGAGGACCTAGGTTTAAAATGTGATAGGAAACCTCAAAAAATTACTAGAAATACAGTTGAAAAAATGGGTATTGATTTTGGACATAAAAGTGCTAGGAATGAAGGAGATCCATCCACTCAAGATATTCCTCCACCTCCTACTATTCCTAGCCAACCCATTGATCACCTATCTAATAAAATTACCTACTTAACTAGAACTACCTATCACTTAGCAAGACAAATGGACTATACTCATCATGCTATGACCTACATCAAACAAAGAATGCAAACTCTCACTCGAAATGAACATGACAACTATCCTTATTCCCATTTTCCCGGTCCTCTCTACCCTTACTATAACATCCTTGACCTGGGTTATAAACTAACCCTAGATATTTTGCCTAAATATGTAATTAAATACTTGTGATTATCTTCTTGGCATGTAATTAAGTTCCTCAGGAACATATACTTTCAATTTTGCTCTTTTTAAACAAAGTTGTAGTATTGTTTTGTAATGCAGGGACCTATGTGCAAATTAACCAGTTAGAGGGGTTAACTTGCAAAATTGCATAGGTTAAGATGTTCCTCTGTATAGGAGACACCATATGAGTGACTATGATGAGGTATGATGGATTTCCCAAGCTTGGGCATCAAGATGCAGCTTGAGGAACAATCCTTGTGCTTAAAACCCTATTTTTGGAGTAAAGTGCAATTTTCCCAAAATATGTGGTGCAACTTGTAAAATACCCCTTCTAGAATATATTTTATGACTCTTGACATAATTTAGAGAAATAATGATGAAATAGGCACTTCAATTGAATAATCAGATAAGAAGAATGACCCTTGTAGTAAAATCACCTAATATTAGTAAGGAGACCCTTCATATATGTACTTTAGTTGCATGTTGGCTTTCTTTACCCTTGGATCTTGAGTTTTTATGGGATTTTTCTTAAGTTATGATAGATTGAACGTACCTTATAAGGAAGGAGGGACCTATATGAGAAATCCATAAACTAGAGGTCCTTATGGTGAAAACTAACCTAAGCTATATAAGCTTGTTCCTTTGCAAACCAAGTAAACGTATTCTCTTCTCTTCTTCACTTCTCATCTTGCTCAACCGACCAAGGCAGAGCTCTGGAACTCAAGGAGATGACCAACTTGATCTAAGGTGAGAAGAGACCATCTTCTAGCTCGGATTCATGGAGGAATTCCTTGTATAAGGTTGGTTTTATGGTTAACTCACTTAGGTTTCTTGTTCTAGCCGACTTTCCCCAACCTTTCCTTAGAGAATCATCTTTGGCCAACCTGTGGATCTTAAGACGCCATTAAAGGCTTGAAGCTTGGAAGCTTGGAGCTCTAGGAACAACATTTGAGGCGGGTTTTATAACTCTAAACTTCTTGCTTTATTATGCATATCTATGTTCTTGCAAATTTATACTTACTTCTTCTTCTTCCCCATTCTTCCTTGCATCTTTGCAAGCAATACGTGGAGTAACTGACCTCAACAGAGGTTGAAGATGATGGGCGTGAATTCCTAGGAAACTTTATCAAATGACCTTGGACCTTTTTGGTCTAAACGGTTTGCAAACCGTTTGAAATCAAACGGTCTCAAACCGTTTGATCTCATGCAGTCTTGCAAGTCCGTTTAGAATCAAACGGTCTCAAGAACATTTGATAGGGTTGACCAAGGGAATACCATTTAAGGGTCTGTTGTAAACATGTTGAATTTAATTTCTACAAAGAATCATAACCTAATTCCAAATCAATCACAAGTTGAAGTCACTTCAACCCCCTAAACCCTAATCGGGTTGATTTGCTGATTTCAAAGATAGATTTTGGTGAACTTTGGGTTGAAGGGCCCAAACGGTCTCAAGACCGTTTGGGGGTTCATCCAAACGATCTCAAGACTGTTTGGTGACAACCCAAGACCGTTTGGAGGTCTAGCGTAAGGAAATTTGATGGATTGAAGGTCCAATCACAATAGGTTGATGAATTGATTAAAAATTCTGATTTAAGACCTAATTAGGGTTCAACCCTTATCCAATCGACTTACATTTTGATGAAACTTTGGGCAAACGGTCTCAAGACCGTTTGGAGGATGTCCAAACGATCTCAAGACCGTTTGGGCCAAGTTTTGGCCCAATCGGATGTCAATTGATGGGTTCAACCTCAATTTCATTCACATTGTTGAACATTGGTGATTAGCCGATTGAAAACCCAAATTGAGTTGGATTCAACCCCAATTGGCTTTCAAATGAGGGTCAATTTGGTATCCAATTGATTAAGGCTAACCCTAATTGACTCAATTTACAAGTGGTTAACAAGGTTATGGCCAAGTGGAGGCTTCAACATAGACAACCACAATCGATTATAACCTTTGCTTCACCTTTGAGGTACATGCAGTTTTGAGCCCATTGGACCAAACGGTCTCAAGACCGTTTGGGCTCAAATGATCTCAAGGTCGTTTGGACTAATCGATCTCAAGTTCGTTTAAGATCAAATGGTTTCAAGTCGCATAGCTTCAAACGGTTTGGAGGTCAACTTTCCCAAATGGTCAATGCACCCATGCAGTCTTGGTGACCCATGCGGTCTTGGTGATCCATGCGGTCTTGATGGTCAAACTATCCAAACGGTCAACGCCCCCAAACGGTCTCAAGACCATTTGGAGGTTGAAGGTTGAAACCGTTTGGAGACTTTTAAGGTTGTTTTTGCTTAATCGTTTGAAGGTGTAATTGGTCCAATGGTGGTCTAAACTAAACCGTAATGGTACCCTAAGACATTAAGGGACTAAGTGACTAATGGATTGAACCATAATAGTGATCAAGGGTGTACTTTACCAATATGCCCTTGAAGGGTTCAACTAAATGATACCTTGTTTTAATCAAACCCTAATAATATGATAGTGGTGATTTGGTTTATGTTAATCAATGGGGACTTGACCCAACCTAATCTAGAGTGATGTAATCATCATCTATTAGTAAGAGGAAAGAGAAAGCACCATTTATGGTTGAAACTCAAGTAAAGTACCATCAATACATATGAATGTGCATGATTGGGGTATGATCCACCTATGTGAGATCATGAAAACCCCAATTATGATAATTGATGAATCTTAACCTAATTTAAGGCATCAATGATGATGTTTCTTATACATGACGTGCTATGAGTTCAATTCACCATGAAGTGAATAGTAAACCCTAATTCTAGGGTAATAACATGTAATGTGAATAGTAAACCCTAATTGGGGGTAATTGCGATGACATGTACAATTACCCCAATTCCAAGTTATGCTTTTAAGCATGAATCTTCATAAGTTAAGTATGAAAGGAGGAACCACTATTCCTAATCATAATGGAAGGGATTGGATGACCCTAAATGTTGTAAATTAGGGAATCTAGCTCTGTAAGAGTATGAAGGTATAACTCTTGGAATGAATTGTTTACTATTATTAGTTGAATTAACCATGCATGTTCTTATATGAGGATGATCATATCCGGGTAAGGATTATGATACCATATTCATTGAAAGCATGTTATTAGCTTTATGAATAGTGACATATCCTGTTACCCAGTAAGTGGCATTACATGAGATGATAGGCAGTAAAAGCCAAGTGTATCATCAAGATCATACTAATTAGATGATTTGTGATGAAAGGATTAAGAAATGACAATTGATGTGAGTTAGACTTGTTGCATTTAGTATTCTACTTTCATAGCTGCTATGCTAATGATTAATGTTTGAGAACATGAATGATGTTAAAAGAATACTAAAATGTACCTAACTAATCAAGTATAATCATACCATGTAGAGCCCTGATCATAGATCCATCATTGTCAGAAGCTAAATGATGGTGAAACAGGTTTTCCTAAGGGAACTCCTAGATCGCATACTTTTGAGTATGTGGGGGAATATATATGTGTATATCCTTACATCCTAGTGTAGGAATTGATGTAGATGTATCTTAATCTATCAACCCTTCACTATATGTTTATACTGGGGTGATGTAACACTATTCTCCTGAGGAAATCCTTTATACCGCATCGATGAGAGATAAACAAGAAATCTTTCTATGATGAAGAGAGTACAAAATGCCACTGTGACTCTAATAGAGAAGTACCATAATACCCTGGTTAGCTATAGTAGCAGAGACACTAGATGTCCTGCATGTATATCCTCACTCTGACTGAGGAAGATGAGGTCATAAGAATCCAGCTCTTTTGATGACCTAAGTATGATACTGATGCGACTTAATAGTGATCGGTTGGAGTATGAGCGGTATACCTCATCTCCGCAGGGCATAATGATGTTTGTAAAACATAATCAACCGCGTAGCATAGCTGCTTAGGTTGAACTACGAGATACAATGATTAATGATTACACTGCTTAGTATACATGTTCTTCATATTTCTTAAATGTTGTTGTCCTACTTGATGTCAATCTGTTGTTGATTACATTAAAAGCTTTTATTGCTCATGTTGTTCTTTGATTGCTGTAATAAAGCTTCTAGTGGAGAGTTATAACTCTCGTTGGGACAATTATTTAAAATTGTCTCACTCCGTAGATTTCAACTTTTTAGGTGGTCGTCGAGGACGAAGGAACCAGTCTGCAGGTCATCAGTATCAGCATCAGCAGCACCAGGAGCAACAGTGAATCTCAGGTGGAGATACTGACTGCTGAGTCATGTACTTAGTTAGTCCTATGTCGTCTCTCTACTCTTAGGTCCTTGGAGTTAGATGGTCTGAGATTTTGGTTTTAAATCTTGATATTTTTTTGTATATGGTTGTATATAATCACTCAAGAAGTGATTTAACAGAGATGTAAATTGTTAATCTTGTTTCTATGAAAGAAGTTTTATGATTTCAAGATGTTATCTCAAAAAGTTTTAATTTCCGGTGATTTTTGGTATTCCGCTACTAATCGAATGCTTTCGCTGAGTTTATATCGTGGTTTATGGATCGAGTCGCAACAATTTAGTGGTATCAGAGCTCTAGGTTCGCTGAGTCTACAGAGACATAGGACTTAGGATGTCGAGTCTATCCTTAGTGTTTCTTCCTATCTAATAGAATCTTCTGCATCTCATGAGAAGAAGATATATAAGGATGTCTGAGCCACATGAGGAGTATGTGGTGGAAAGTAGCGTTGTTGCACCACGGGAAGGTGCAAGGCACCCAGAAATAGAGCAGCCCGTACCTGAGCCACCCAGGGAGCCACCTCAGTTTGACCCAGCTGACATGGATAACCCAGCTGTTCAAACTATGTTCGGGTAGTTTATGACTGCCATGACACATATCACCGACAGGATGCCCATGCCTGCACCTAGGGAACCAGTCCACCCTGAAGGACAAGGTATCGGTAAGACATTCGAGCGACTTCGTCGTGTCAGAGCAACCGAATACTTTGGGACAGCTGATCCCGTAGATGTCGATCTGTGGTTAACCGAGTTGGAAAAAGCCTTCACAATCTTGAACATCCATGTAGCTGAGAAGGTTAGACATGTTGTCTATCTTCTCAAAGGAAGTGCTGGTCACTGGTGGACAATGGAAGAGCAGAAGAGGCCTGGAATAGAGATCTCGTGGGAAGTTTTTCGTCGGAAATTTGTCCACAGATATTTTCCAAATACCTTCCTGGACGAGAAGATCTCTCAGTTCGAGAGATTGAGGTAGGGCATGATGAACATTAGCGAGTATGAAGTTAAGTTCATGGAGTTGCTGCGGTTCTATCCGCACATGGCTTCCACAGAAGAAGAAAGGATTAGAAGGTTCAAGAAGGGTTTGAATGTCGATCTGACTGCTCCCGTGTCTGCCCTAGAAAATCGGGAGAGGTTCGCTACCTTCGTTGAGTCAGTCCGAAGAATAGAGAGATTTGTAGCTGAGAAGAGGCAAACCCATAAGAGATATCCGCAGTTCCATGTTTCTTCATCTAGAGACTTTAAGAAGCCTAGATTCTATGCACCTACACCTCCACCACCCAGATCTACTGCTCAGACACAGTGGGCACCGAGTAGAGGTAGAGGACGAAGCCTACCACTACAAGAGACTCGCAGTTCAGCATCAATGTCAGTCACAGGACCACCAAGACCACAACAACTGGAAAGAAGCTGCTACACCTATGGGAAGGTGGGACATTTGATGAAGGACTGCAGGTCTAGGCCTGTCAGTGTGACACAGCCTCAGAGACAGAATCAACAAGGATCACAGAGAAGACAGTCTCAAGGAGCAGCTAGAGGACGTGGACAAGCGTCTCAAGCTGGATCATCAGCACCAACTCAACCTCAGGCGATAGCAAGGTTCTATGCAATGAACCCACTTGATGTAGTGATCAATCCACGGGTTGTGGCAGGTCAGATGGAATTGTTATATTCTGGTATGTCTACATCCTGTGTTGTATCTGTTTTGATTGACCCGGGTGCTACACACTCCTTTATCACTTGAAGAGTGATTCGTAACTGCAATATGACAGTCAGTCATAGGATAGATAGCTTGTTGCTTGAGACTCCGTTGAGAGGGTCTGTTGTGTTGCAGGAGGTATGCTCTCCCTGCATCCTCTTCTTTTCTGATCATTGCATTCAAGTGGATCTTATACCACTTGAGATGCAAGGATTTGATATAATCCTTGGGATGGATACCTTGGAAAGGTATAGGGTTGTCTTGGATTGTAGATCCAAGCAGGCTGTGTTTGCTGATAATAGCAACACATGGATCTTTCATGGAGAGAGAAAGATTCTACCCACCTGTCTTGTGTCAGCTATGGTTGCTGAGAAGCTGATGAGGCAAGGATGTTATGCATTCTTGGCCCATGTGGTAGACACTACCATGGAGAGTCCTAACCCTGTTGAAGTTCCTGTAGTCAGGGAATTTGAAGACGTGTTTCCTGAAGAACTTCCAGGTATACCACCGCCTCGGGAAATTGATTTTGAAATCAATTTGGTCCCAGATACACAACCCATAGCCCAGACACCGTATAGGATGGCGCCTGCCGAAATGGCAGAACTCAAGAAACAACTTCAGGAGTTACTTGAGAAAGGTTTCATCCGACTGAGTACTTCACCTTGGGGTGCTCCGGTTTTGTTTGTTAAAAAGAAAGACGGTTCAATGCAGTTGTGCATTGATTACAGACAACTCAACAAAGTAACAATAAAGAATAAGTACCCTTTGCCAAGGATTGATGATCTTTTTGACCAGTTGCGTGGTGCAACCGTCTTCTCAAAGATAGACTTGAGGTCTGGATATCATCAACTTCGTATTAAGGACAGTGACATATCCAAGTCTGCCTTTAGAACGAGGTATGGTCACTATGAGTTCACAGTTATGTCGTTTGGACTAACTAATGCACCAGCTGCATTTATGGAACTCATGAATAGAATCTTCCGACCTTTCCTCGATCAGTGTGTTGTTGTCTTTATAGATGACATTCTGATCTATAGTAGAGATGCTCAGCAGCATGAACAACATCTTCGACAGGCTCTAACTTTACTAATAAAACATAAGCTATATGCTAAGTTTAGCAAGTGTGAGTTCTGGTTGTCAGAAGTATCTTTTCTTGGACACGTGGTATCTACCTCGGGTATTCGTGTTGACCCTAAAAAGGTAGAATCTGTTCTACAGTGGGAACAACCAAAGACACCGATAGAAATATGTAGTTTCTTAGGGTTAGCTGGCTACTACCGAAGGTTCATTAATAACTTTAATTCTATAGCCTTACCCTTGACCAAGTTAACCCGGAAAGATGTTCCTTTTGCTTGGAGTGATAAGTGCCAGCAATCTTTCCAGCTATTGAAGGAGAGGTTGACAAGTGCACATGTGCTTGTGCTACCTGAGCAAGGTAAAGGATATGTAGTTTTCTGTGATGCCTCCAAGAATGGACTCGGATGCGTGTTGATGCAGGATAAGAAAGTGATTTCTTTTGCTTCCCGACATCTTAAGAAACACGAGGAAAATTATCCGACACACGATCTAGAGTTGGCTGTTGTGGTTCATGCCTTGAAGATCTGGAGACATTATCTCTACGGAGAAACATTCCAGATTTTCACAGACCACAAGAATCTTAAGTATATCTTCTCTCAGCATGAGCTTAACATGAGACAACATCGCTGGATGGAGTTAATCAAAGACTACGATTGTACAATTGATTACCATCCAGGGAAGGCCAATGTGGTTGCAGATGCCTTGAGTAGGAAATCAGCAACATCAACCATGGATAGAGCACAACTAAGTTCCTTAGTATGCTCTAGGAGAGATATGCTTATCTCTTTAAGGCAAGATAATGTGCATTTGAAGGTGTCATTATTAGCCGGTTTGTTAACTGAGATGCATATTAAACCTACCCTAAGAGAGCAAATTAAGGAGGCACAACAAGTTGATGCTACAGTTCAGCAGATTAGGTCTGAGTATGGTGATGAGAAGCGAGATGGTTTCCATGACTCAGATGATCAGGTGGCATGTTATCATGGGAGAATGATAGTACTGAATGTCGATAACTTGAGGAAGTTAGTCCTGGAAGAAGCTCATTCTTTGATGTATGCCATGCATCCATGGAGCACCAAGATGTATCGAAACTTAAAAGATATGTATTGGTGGCCTAGGATGAAGAAGGATGTTGCTGAGTTTGTTCTGAGGTGTCCTGTGTGTCAACAAGTTAAAGCTGAACACCAGAAGCCTGTAGGAACAATGCAACCTTTACCCATACCACAGTGGAAGTGGGATCATGTGACCATGGACTTTGTTGTTGGTCTACTCAGGACAAGCAAAGGACATGATTCCATTTGAGTGATTGTTGATAGGTTGAAAAAGACAACACATTTCTTACCTGTCAAAACAACCTATTCTGCTGAAAAGTTATCACAGTTGTATGTTCAAGAGATAGTGTGTTTACATGAAGTTTTTGTCACTATAGTTTCTGACAGAGGTCCCTGGTTTACAAGTCGTTTTTGGGAGCAGTTACACAGAGCTTTAGGCACCAAGTTAAGGTTTAGTACAACCTTTCATCCACAGACTGATGGACAGTCGGAAAGGACTATACAGACCTTCGAAGACTTGTTGAGAGCATGTGTTCTCCAGTTTATCGGGAGTTGGGATCTACACCTAAGCTTGATAGAGTTTGCCTATAACAGTAGCTATCAACATAGCATTGATATGACACCTTATGAAGCTTTGTATGGTAGACGTTATAGATCACCCTTATGTTGGTATGAGACTGGTGAACATCAATTGTTAGGTCTTGATCTTGTGCAGCAGACCACAGAGAAGATTAAAGTAATACCACAGCAGCTTAAGACTGCACAGGATAGGCAGAAGTCTTATGTTGACAAAGGTCGTAGACCTTTAGAGTTCCAGGTTGGAGACAGAGTGTACCTCAAAGTCTCACCTTGGAAAGGAGTCCTTCATTTTGGAAGGAAAGGGAAGTTAGATCCTAGATTTATGGGGCCTTATTGCAATCGTCGAACGAGTTGGAAAGGTAGCCTATAGACTATAGTTACCTCCAGAGTTGTAGAAGTTACACCCTGTGTTTCACATTTCTATGTTGAGGAAATGTCACCCTGACACCGAGTCAGTTCTACAACCTATGGAAGTAGAATTGAATGAAGATATAACTTATGAGGAGGGACCAGTGTCAATCCTTGATAACAGAATTAAAAAGTTAAAGAATAAAGATATAAACCTTGTGAAAGTCCTCTGGAATCACCATGGTGTCAAAGAAGCCACATGGGAACTAGAGGATGAGATGAGAAGGAAATACCCTACTCTTTTCTCCTAAATATGTTTTATCGATTTCGGGGACGAAATCCTTGTAAGGGGTGGATAATTTGTAACATCCCTGACCTGGGTTATAAACTAACCCTAGATGTTTTGCCTAAATATGTAATTAAATACTTGTTATTATCTTCTTGTCATGTAATTAAGTTCCTCAGGAACATATACTTTCAATTTTTCTCTTTTTAAACAAAGTTGTAGTATTGTTTTGTAATGCAGGGACCTATGTGCAAATTAACCAGTTAGTGGGGTTAACTTGCAAAATTGCATAGGTTAAGATGTTCCTCTGATGATGAGACATCATATGAGTGAATATGATGAGGTATGATGGATTTCCCAAGCTTGGGCATCAAGATGGAGCTTGAGGAACAATCCTTGTGCTTAAAACCCTAATTTTGGAGTAAAGTGCAATTTACCCAAAATATGGGGTGCAACTTGTAAAATACCCCTTCTAGAATATCTTTTATGACTGTTGACATCATTTATAGAAATAATTATGAACGGGGTGCTTCAATTGAATAATCAGATAAGAAGAATGACCCTTGTAGTAAAATCACCTAATATGAGTAAGGAGACCCTTCATATATGTACCTTAGTTGCATGTTGGTTTTCTTTACCCTTGGATCTTGAGTTTTGATGGGCTTTGCTTAATTTATGATATATTGAACGTACCTTAGAAGGAAGGAGGGACCTAGATGAGAAATCCATAAACTAGAGGTCCTTATGGTGAAAACTAACCTAAGCTATATAAGCCTCTTCCTTTGCAAACCAAGTAAACGTATTCTCTTCTCTTCTTCACTTCTCATCTTGCTCAACCGAACAAGGCAGAGCTCTGGAACTCAAGGAGATGACCAACTTGATCTAAGGTGAGAAGAGACCATCTTCTAGCTCAGATTCATGGAGGAATTCCTTGTATAAGGTTGGTTTTATGGTTAACTCACTTAGGTTTCTTGTTCTAGCCGACTTTCCCCAACCTTTCCTTGGAGAATCATCTTTGGCCAACCTGTGGAGCTTAAGATGCCATTAAAGGCTTGAATCTTGGAATCTTGGAGCTCTAGGAACAACGTTTGAGGCGGGTTTTATAACTCTAAACTTCTTGCTTTATTATGCATATCTATGTTCTTGCAAATTTATACTTAGTTCTTCTTCTTCCCCATTTTTCCTTGCATCTTTGCAAGCAATACATGGAGTAACCGACCTGAACATAGGTTGAAGATGATGGTCATGAATTCCTAGGCAATTTTATCAAACGACCTTGGACCTTTTTGGTCTAAACGGTTTGCAAACCGTTTGAAATCAAACGGTCTCAAACCGTTTGAAATCAAACGGTCTCAAACCGTTTGATCTCATGCGGTCTTGCAAGACCGTTTAGAATCAAACGGTCTCAAGACCGTTTGATAGGGTTGACCAAGGGAAGACCGTTTAAGGGTCTGTTTTAAACATGTTGAATTTAATTTCTACAAAGAATCATAACCTAATTCCAAAACCAATCACAAGTTGAAGGCACTTCAACCCCCTAAACCCTAAACGGGTTGATTTGCTGATTTCAAAGATAGATTTTGGTGAACTTTGGGTTGAATGGCCCAAACGGTCTCAAGACCATTTGGGGATTCATCCAAACAATCTCAAGACCGTTTGGTGACAACCCAAGACCATTTGGAGGTCTAGGGTAAGGAAATTTGATGGATTGAGGGTCCAATCACAATAGGTTGATGAATTGATTAAAAATGCTGATTTTAGACCTAATTAGGGTTCAACCCTTATCCAATCGACTTAGATTTTAATGAAACGTTGGGAAAACGGTCTCAAGACCGTTTGGAGGATGTCCAAACGATCTCAAGACCGTTTGGGCCAAGTTTGGGCCCAATTGGATGTCAATTGATGGGTTCAACCTCAATTTCATTCACATTGTTGAACATTGATGATTAGTCGATTGAAAACCCAAATTGAGTTGGATTCAACCCCAATTGGCTTTCAAATGAGGGTCAATTTGGTGTCCAATTGATTAAGGCTAACCCTAATTGACTCAATTTACAAGTGGTTAATAAGGTTATGGCCAAGTTGAGGCTTCAACATAGACAACCATAATCGATTATAACCTTTGCTTCACCTTTGAGGTCCATGCGGTTTTGAGCCCATTTGGACCAAACGGTCTCAACACCGTTTGAGGCCAAATGATCACAAGACCGTTTGGGGATAAACGGTCTCAAGACCGTTTGGGCTCAAACAATCTCAAGGTCGTTTGGACCAATCGATCTCAAGATCGTTTAAGATCAAATGGTTTCAAGTCGCATAGCTTCAAACGGTTTGGAGGTCAACTTTCCCAAACGGTCAGCGCACCCATGTGGTCTTGGTGACCCATGCGGTCTTGGTGATCCATGCGGTCTTGATGGCCAAACTATCCAAACGGTCAACGCCCCCAAACGGTCTCAAGACCGTTTGGAGGTTGAAGGTTGAAACCGTTTGGAGACTTTTAAGGTTGTTTTTGCTTAATCGTTTGAAGGTGTAATTGGTCCAATGGTGGTCTAAACTAAACCCTAATGGTACCCTAAGACATTAAGGGACTAAGTGACTAATGGATTGAACCATAATAGTGATCAAGGGTGTACTTTACCAATATGCCCTTGAAGGGTTCAACTAAATGATACCTTGTTTTAATCAAACCCTAATAATAAGATAGTGGTGATTTGGTTTATGTTAATCAATGGGGACTTGACCCAACCTAATCTAGAGTGATGTAATCACCATATATTAGTAAGAGGAGAGAGAAAGTACCATTTATGGTTGAAACTCAAGTAAAGTACCATCAATACATATGAATGTGCATGATTGGGGTATGATCCACCTATGTGAGATCATGAAAATCCTAATTATGATAATTGATGAATCTTAACCTAATTTAAGGCATCAATGATGATGTTTCTTATACATGACGTGCTATGAGTTCAATTCACCATGAAGTGAAAAGGTAAACCCTAATTCTAGGGTAATAACATGTAATGTGAATAGTAAACCCTAATTGGGGGTAATTGCGATGAAATGTACAATTACCCCAATTCCAGGTTATGCTTTTAAGCATGAATCTTCATAAGTTAAGTATGAAAGGAGGAACCACTATTCCTAATCATAATGGAAGGGATTGGATAACCCTAAATGTTGTAAATTAGGGAATCTAGCTCTTGTAAGAGTATGAAGGTATAACTCTTGGAATGAATTGTTTACTATTATTATTTGAATTAACCATGCAGGTTCTTATATGAGGATGATCATATTCGGGTAAGGATTATGATACCATATTCATTGAAATCATGTTATTAGCTTTATGAATAGTGACATATCATGTTGCCCAGTAAGTGGCATTACATGAGATGATAGGTTGTAAAAGCCAAGTGTATCATCAAGATCATACTAATTAGATGATTTGTGATGAAAGGATTAAGAAATGACAATTGATGTGAGTTAGACTTGTTGCATTTAGTATTCCACTTTCATAGCTGCTATGCTAATGATTAATGTTTGAGAACATGAATGATGTTAAAAGAATACTTAAATGTACCTAACTAATCAAGTATAATCATACCATGTAGAGCCCTGATCATAGATCCATCATTGTCAAAAGCTAAATGATGGTGAAACATGTTTTCCTAAGGGAACTCCTGGATCGCATACTTTTGAGTATGTGGGGGAATATGGATGTGTATATCCTTACATCTGTTACAACCCTGATTTTGGGTTCGTTTGCTGAGAAATGTAATTTCTCATATTAAAGATAAATGAACAAATAATGAATGAATGCATGATTTTCGTTTAAAATAGCATTGTTGATTTATTTGTGGGCTTTATTGGCTATTGGGCCCAATAACAAGGAAATTCAATTAATAAATGAATAATTGAGTTTTTGAGAAAAGAAAGAGGTGGAAACCTCTAGAAGGCAAAAGAATGAAATCCAAAGAAGGATTTCGTACCTTTAGATTCCTTGGGTGCCAAGGAATCCAATATTGCAAAGAAAGGGCAATAATAAAAGAAAAGATCCAATAAGTATTTCTTTATTAAGAAAGAAATTGAAAACATTGATGAAATGTGGAAAATATGTGAAAAGGTGTATAATTGAGTTATTCTTGGTGGGATTTCGTATCCCAAGAATTTCTAATGTAGGAAGGAAAACCAATGAGGAAAGTAAAAGAGAAATAAAGAGAATTTCTCAAAAAGAACTATTTTAATAAGAAATAAAACAAGATAATGTGGAATAATGCATATTGATGCATTTAAGGGTGATGAGTATTCCTTTAAAAGGAATTTCGAATTCTTTGAGTTTCTTAGAATCTAAGGAAACCCAATGAAGAGGAAAGAAAGATAAAATGCCAAAATTATTAAATAAGAAGATAATGTGCATACATAATTAATGGATTGTAAAGAAGGAAGTATTTTCTATGAAATGAAAATAGAATTTCTTGCCTTTAGAATAAGGGGCAAGTACTAAGAGGATAAAAGGATCTATTTTCGAAATCTTGAGCATAAAGAAATATCAAGGAGATAAAATTCGGATTTTCCTAATTCTTAAGGGATATGAATAATTAGAAAAGAGAAGAATTTCTTTGTAAACAAGGAAAGGAGTTTTCCTATTGACAATGGGACTTACTCTCCTCGTGGGATGTTGCTACTCATCTCTATAAAACGAACGGATCCACAGACTCGAGTTTTCCCTTGTCTCCCACTCTTTTCCTCCTCCTTCTTCTTCAAACTCGTTCAAACCCTAACCAGGGTGTACCTCTATCCCTGGAGCGAACGAGGGGCTTCTGAGTCGTTGTGTTGGAAGGGGGAAGCCTCCACAGCAATCCTAGACCGGTCGACTATCATACCTCTGCCCCGGGCTTCGAGCAGCGCCTTCCGAAGGTCTGCAACATCGGCTGCTATGCGACAGCAACCGCGGAAGGATCCCACACGAAGAATGGCCGTATGGGCTACGTTCTGGGCAGGCTTCGGGTGCGCTAGGGTACGGCGCAGCTAGGGACGCTGTTGGCGTCAAGCTCCATGGCCCAGGGAGGAGAGGGCAGCCCCGCAAAGGGCTGCCACCGGCGGCCGCGGTTGCAGATCGCAAGGTTGAAGACGATACGACCATTGGACGGTTATACCCCCGGCTTAACAAAGGACGCTCGAGTTAAGTGGAGGGTAACCTGGTAATTTGGTTATTTTTTTCCCAAAGGGTGCGTTGCATGGCTATGCTGACGTGTCAGCATGCTATTGGCCAAGTAAGTAGATTTTTACAAAATTCGTATCTAATGAACCGTAGCTCGGATGAATACGCATAATATATGAATCTTGCTCAGAAAATTGAGAGGAATCTAAATAAAATATATTTGAAGCCTGTTTCGTTATGCAATTCGAAAAATGATGGAAGATATCAACTTTAATATGTTAATGTTTAAATAACCCTATTTTGATATTATTAAAGTGATTAGTAGGGTTTAATAGCTTATTAAAGTTGATATTAGCCTGTTAATGATAAAAAGAAACATTAGGAAGAAAAAGGATGAACTTTGCATATAATTAGTTAATTTAGAGTTTCATATGCATGAATATACTTTAGTAAGCCTTGAAACCCTAATGTTGATGCTTAGGACTACTAATGTCTTTAATTGTTCAATTTCATGAATAAAACTAAGTTTTCAAGGTTATAATCTACTTCGAACATTAAAAGTTTTTAATTTGCGGATAAATACCCTAAAGGTAGTAATTAGGGTTTTCTCATTAATCAAAGTAGAATTAATGATTAATAACGTTCATATGAGTAGTAGAGCATAATGAATTACAAATTGATGATAAATAAGCATAATGATCTTGTCATGGATTAAAAGGATAAAAATGACAGTTTTAATGTAAGATAAGTTTAATGGGTTTAATTGATGGATAGTGATGCCTTTAATTCGAAAACAAGGTTAAATGTTGTTAAGGGATAACCTTAATATCTTTTGTGAATAATTAGGGTTTAAAATAGTGAAAGATGAAAGGAAACCCTAATTGCAACAGAAACCCTAAAAATGAAATAGTAACCCTAGGGCTCGAGTAAGGTCTATTAGATAGCATGATCCATGATAGAAAATATTGGATGCTTGTTTCAGGATCTTGTTGAATGTTTGCTTGCCTATTGTTGATTGGACTATTCTGTCTCAAATCTGCATGTACAGGTATGTGGTTACGCTTATGACTACCCGAATTAGGTTTCCGGGATTTTATCGATGTTTCCATCGTGGCTTGAAATAAACTGTTGGATGCATTTAATTCTTGCAAATTATAATGTGAATATGACTATCATCTAAGATATGTGCCTACTAGCTCAGATCCTAGTCCCCTATGTAGCTTTATAGATTGACCTAGTAAATGGCTACCAATGAGGGTAGGTCCATCAGGTCATTAAATGACTTAGTAAATAGCTACGAATGGGGTAGGTCCATCAAGTCATCATGAGTCAGGGATTGGTCTACCTTTGGGTAGGACCATGCGACTCCATAACCCTAGGTATTGGCTACCTGTGTGGAAGGGCCATGGGGGTAAGGATCTACCATATGAGAGAGATGGTATCCATGTCCACTGCAGGGACGTTACAGAGAAAGGGGATAGGCAAGGATTGAGTAGTATTGCTTAAAACGTAATCTTGGTTGTTAAATGATATTTGGTTGATTACATTGTTAACTTAGTTGCACAATTATTGTTTTCCCCCACATACCAGCTTCGGCTGAGCGACGTTTTGTTTGTCGGCGTTTTAGGTACAAATGAAAGAACAAATAGTAAAGCGACATATGTGGAATTAAATGAGAGATAACATGCATAGGAGGATTAGTTAGATTAACATCTTCATGGATAGAAGTTTAGAAATCCCAGTTTTTCCAAGGTAAGAAAAGTTTTATTTATACTCATTTTCAGTTTAGTTGGTAAAGTTTATTAATTATTACAGATTATTTGTCGAACCTTTGATCCTGTAATTGAATAATGACTCTGTCCTTCAGGTCTCCCTGAATTGGGGGTTACTGGGAGGCGGGGTCGTTACAATTGGTATCAGAGCATAGGTTCCTCATCTAATCTTTAATAATTATTAAATTTTACAAATTCCATAGAACCCAAGGGAGTTATTAGAGGATTACTCGAAAGACAGAGGTGTCTAGAAAAGGATCACGACCGGGGGCTGGCAAGATTTTCCTCCGCACCGCTAGTCGGAATACGAGGACTCCCGGATCCGTGTGACTGTCTGGCCAAAGTCTTAGGGTATGAATCGAAATAAGATACCTTTAGGACTCTCTCATCTTGTTCATCCCTTCTCAACTCAAATTCTGTTAAGGACCTTAAGGATTAGGGTTTTCTCTCTCTTCCTCACCCTCTTGAGGTATGGGTAAGTTTGATAAGGATTAAGGAATCCTCCACCAAATTAATAAAAAACATGTAAATAAGATGTCATGGACATAAGCTTAATAGAGTAAGCGTAAAGGAATAGATACATGCTTAGGTCGTATGACATGAGTTGTCACTGCCCTCAGAGGAGACCTGAGGATAGACCTCCTTGATAGGAGGATGAGTAGAGAGAGTTAGTCTTGGAGGTAAAGACCTCCATCAAAAGAAGATACCTGGCATATCCTTTGAGGATGATGTTAACCCTAACCCTAAGTGAAGGGTAGAGATAGAGATGACATATAAGTTAGACCGAGTGTTTGGTTGGACATGCCTTGGGATCATCATACGAGCCATGAGAGGTTGGATAACCTAGTACCTTTGGCTACCCAACCCTGAAGAGGGTCGTGC
Organism: Alisma plantago-aquatica; assembly: GCA_963693085.1. Classification (NCBI taxonomy): domain Eukaryota; kingdom Viridiplantae; phylum Streptophyta; class Magnoliopsida; order Alismatales; family Alismataceae; genus Alisma; species Alisma plantago-aquatica. Next base: position 599,681,368 of record OY856410.1, on the reverse strand, counting down.
ATGATTGAGAGAAGGGTAACTCCTTCATGGATGAGGGTAGAGAAGAACCTATAGGGATGTTGCAAGTAGGATATAACTTGTACCCAGAGTGCGTCAGTAGTGGTGACATTAAACGAAATCTTGGTTAAGAGATCATAATGGATGGCTTATAAAAGGGGTATGGATGCTCTTGAGCCAAACATGAGTTGAGCATAGGCTTCAACCACAGAGGGGTATGCTTGTGAGCATGAGCCTTCATGGAAAAGGGACCTCTAGTATGATTGGAGGTGGGTTTAGCTCTAGAAAAAGGAAACGGAACCCCAACAAGGAGGTTGGAAGCCTAAAACCCTGAAACTTGAAGAATAGTAGGAAGTCGAGAATGATGCGACCTAAGTGGATGATAATGGTTGCCTCATGCATGATCCCCGGAGGTTGATGATGTCTTGGTTAGCTTGAGAGTAACCAAACCCTAGAGAGAGGATGATGCTTCTAGTACCCATGGTATAAGTGGTTACCTGCTCGAAAGAGTGCCTTAGGCCCTGAGGAGGTTTAAGTAACCTGTTGTGAGGTTTTATACCTAGTTGGTTGTCCTGGAAGAAGACTCGACCCCGATGTGTTGCTTGAATAGAAGAATGATAGGGAATACGTGACATATCTTGGACATGCTGGATTCCTGGTTAAGAGAATGATCATGCAGTGGACACCCAGAGGCGAACCTAGGGTTCCTAGGTCTAAGAGGGGAAGCAGGGTACCCAATGCTCATGTTGAGACTTGAGTCTCTATAGTTTCGAGCATGTTACTCCTCATGGTAAAGGAAATCCCTTACGTAAAGGGTATGGTTGATAAACCCCTCACAACTGAGTTGATGTAATGTTGAGGATGTGAACAAGTGCGATCTAGCATGGTTTTGGTAGGTACGCTTGTGCCTTAGTAGTTGTTGGGTAAAGTATGCTCATATGGAGGTAAACCCTAAGAATGCTTGCGACCCTTGTTATAAAGGTATAGTTTCCTCCCATCCTGGGAGAGCGACCCTTTGGTAGGAAGTTTAACAGGTTGGTTGGTTTTGAGGTAACATAAGGAGGTTTCGTAGGATCATGAGAAGCTAAGTGAAGAGTACGTGGCATGAGAATGAACCTATAAACCCATAGATAGCCATCTCTAAGTGCATGTGGATGAGTTACCATGGAGGTAACTGGTATGGGGCCGGACCAAGGTAGGCAGGTTGCCATGACCCCTATGGAGGAATGAAAGTCAGTCATGAATGCAATAAGAGATGATGAAATATTGGGTAAGGTTCTAAGTTGAACATGTACTATGATATAATCCTAAGTCTATCCTAGGGTCAGGTAGGGATAAGACCGATGGAAGTAGGAGTTTCTTAATTCCCTAGTTGCACATGACCATAGGGCTGGGAGGTAACAGCTATCATTGTCTGAGGGACATGGGTTAGGAGATTGATCACCTTCGTAAACTCATGGGACCCAAAGGGCAGATGAGTAGGGCACTCTCTGATGCATGAGGGAAGAGGGATGACCCCAAAAGTGCCGGCACCCTATAGACCTAGAGGAGATGACCAAGGATTGTGTAGTAACCCAAGTAAGTTCGAGACCAGTTTTCCATGGAAGTAATTTTGATATCATGATGTTTGTGATATAGAGGAATAATGTGCAAGTTTCAGCTTGGATTTGAAAGTGTACGAGCAAGGTGGGTTGTACAATCTCTACTCTTGGAACAGGAAGAACTCTGTATTTGGACTTCAGCCAAATGCTTATTTCGTCTTGTTATGGGAGTGAGAGATAGGACAGTACGCATGCCTTACACCAAGTATAAAGATGATGTAAGTTGGAACGTTGCTACAAGGTATGAGGATAGAGATGATAACATACCTTTGTGGAGAGAATAATACATGGATGGTTTACAAACACTAAAAGTATTAAGGAGATCATCTTGCGAGGATGTTTTAACTTGAACTAAGTGGATTTTTGCAAGTGTTACAAGTAGTCACAAGGTTGACTTGGATCACCATGAGGATGAGCTCAGAGTTTCTTGATGAAGATGAACTTAGAGTATGAGAAGAGATGATAAGTATAATGCATGGCGGTGTGTGTCTTCGACATTAACTAACACCTAAGGATAAGGAGTGGTAATGAATGCTCTGGATGAGATATGTTGAACAAGTTAATGGTTGTTTGGGTAGCCAGTTTAGTCCTTGATGTAGTAAAAGGATGGTGATAGAACCTCAGGTACACTTCTTTGGATAGAAAGATAATAAAACCCTTTTGAGAGTGGTTTAGGGTTTCTGAGGTATCAAGCTGGAGGAATCATAACAATACAGGAGGACATGATATACCTTGGTACTACAAAGATAGTAAGTGATGGCAGCATTCTGGATGCTTAAAACAAAGTTGCATGTAGCATGTGGCCATGCAAGCCAGGATGTGAAAGACGAACACCATTAACCCAGTGCATGGATATAAAGTATAAGGAGTTCCCGAGAGGGAATGGGAGTTCATCATTATGGATGATGTGAGTTTCTCCTAGACCTATAAGGTCAAGATACAATATGGGTTATGGTAGATCGCATTACCTAGACGACATGAGAAAGGAAGAGTTCTGTCAAGGGACAGGTCTGGTTGAATTACATATGAAAAGGGATGGTTCAATTACACCATGATGTGAATTCAAAGTTCTTGATGTGACCTAAAGGTTCACTTCCATGAGGTGGAAGTAGATACATGAAGAGCTCACTGTTTGTATAGTTTATCACCCCATACTAATTGACAGTATGATCCGGACTAGAGGGTCTGATGAGAGCATGTGTGCTCATTTAGGGTGATACATAAAGACAGTTCTTAAGACGTGATGTTAACCACCATAGCCTTTATCGGGATGTAAGAAGGAGGTTGTGTCGGTCACCGCTTCATTAAGATGATGTTGGTGAAGGAGGTCTCGTGAAGGTCATAAAAGAACCGCAGTGTGTGCAGATGAAGTCGCTTGATCATGCAATGGCTGAAAGAGAGAGCCCAAGGGTGACATGAGTCACGAGATGATGCAAAGCAGACTGACCTACAGTTCACTGTGGGAGAATATGTGATGTGAAAATCCGACCCCTCTAAGCTACAACTGATAAAGCTGAGTCCCCGATATATGGGTCCATTTGAGATGGATTGGTGGAGATGGTCGTGTTTAACCTTACCCCTCATGATAAAATGATGTGTTGCATGAGTCTGATCTAGAGCACTATGTGAGGTACCCAAGCCATGTGCTGAGCCCTGAACCTATTCAGCTTTTGAGGCTGGAATGCCCCTGAGTCACCTATGAGGGTACGATATACCAAGGTAAGAAAGAACTCAGATGGAAGAACATGAGATGATGAAGGTTCTTGGGAAACACCATGGAAAGGGTGAAGCCACATGGGAGCCCTGATGGACATAAGAAGGCTTATCCTGTTTTGTTTGTTTGCTTGATGGAGTTTTGAGGGCAAAATTCTCATAAGAGGGGAAGGATGTTACAACCCTGATTTTGGGTTCGTTTGGTGAGAAATGCAATTTCTCATATTAAAGATAAATGAACAAATAATGAATGAATGCATGATTTTCGTTTAAAATAACCTTGTTGATTTATTTGTGGGCTTTATTGGCTATTGGGCCCAATAACAAGGAAATTCAATTAATAAATGAATAATTGAGTTTTTGAGAAAAGAAAGAGGTGGAAACCTCTAGAAGGCAAAAGAATGAAATCCAAGGAAGGATTTCGTACCTTTAGATTCCTTGGGTGCCAAGGAATCCAATATTGCAAAGAAAGGGCAATAATAAAAGAAAAGATCCAATAAGTATTTCTTTATTAAGAAAGAAATTGAAAACATTGATGAAATGTGGAAAATATGTGAAAAGGTGTATAATTGAGTTATTCTTGGTGGGATTTCGTATCCCAAGAATTCCTAATGTAGGAAGGAAAACCAATGAGGAAAATAAAAGAGAAATAAAGAGAATTCCTCAAAAAGAACTATTTTAATAAGAAATAAAACAAGATAATGTGGAATAATGCATATTGATGCATTTAAGGGTGATGAGTATTCCTTTAAAAGGAATTTCGAATTCTTTGAGTTTCTTAGAATCTAAGGAAACCCAATGAAGAGGAAAGAAAGATAAAATGCCAAAATTATTAAATAAGAAGATAATGTGCATACATAATTAATGGATTGTAAAGAAGGAAGTATTTTCTATGAAATGAAAATAGAATTTCTTGCCTTTAGAATAAGGGGCAAGTACTAAGAGGGTAAAAGGATCTATTTTCGAAATCTTGAGCATAAAGAAATATCAACGAGATAAAATTAGGATTTTCCTAATTATTAAGGGATATGAATAATTAGAAAAGAGAAGAATTTCTTTGTAAACAAGGAAAGGAGTTTTCCTATTGACAATGGGACTTACTCTCCTCGTGGGATGCTGCTACTCATCTCTATAAAACGAACGGATCCACAGACTCGAGTTTTCCCTTGTCTCCCACTCTTTTCCTCCTTCTTCTTCTTCTTCAAACTCGTTCAAACCCTAACCGGGGTGTACCTCTATCCCTGGAGCGAACGAGGGGCTTCTGAGTCGTTGTGTTGGAAGGGGGAAGCCTCCACAGCAATCCTAGACCGGTCGACTATCATACCTCTGCCCCGGGCTTCGAGCAGCGCCTTCCGAAGGTCTGCAACATCGGCTGCTATGCGACAGCAACCGCGGAAGGATCCCACACGAAGAACGGCCGTATGGGCAACGTTCTGGGCAGGCTTCGGGTGCGCTAGGGTACGGCGCAGCTAGGGACGCTGTTGGCGTCAAGCTCCATGGCCCAGGGAGGAGAGGGCAACCCCGCAAAGGGTTGCCATCGGCGGCCGCGGTTGCAGATCACAAGGTTGAAGACGATACAACCATTGGACGGTTATACCCCCGGCTTAACAAAGGACGCTCGAGTTAAGTGGAGGGTAACCTGGTAATTTGGTTATTTTTTTTCCAAAGGGCGCGTTGCATGGCTATGCTGACGTGTCAGCATGCTATTGGCCAAGTAAGTAGATTTTTACAAAATTCGTATCTAATGAACCGTAGCTTGGATGAATACGTATAATATATGAATCTTGCTAAGAAAATCGAGAGGAATCTAAATAAAATATATTTGAAGCCTGCTTCATTATGAAATTCGAAAAATGATGGAAGATATCAACTTTAATGTGTTAATGTTTAAATAACCCTATTTTGATATTATTAAAGTGATTAGTAGGGTTTAATAGCTGATTAAAGTTGATATTAGCCTGTTAATGATAAAAAGAAACATTAGGAAGAAAAAGGACGAACTTTGCATATAATTAGTTAATTTAGAGTTTCATATGCATGAATATACTTTAATGGGCCTTGAAACCCTAATGTTGGTGCTTAGGACTACTAATGTCTTTAATTGTTCAATTTCATGAATAGAACTAAGTTTTCAAGGTTATAATCTACTTCGAACATTAAAAGTTGTTAATTTGTGGATAAATACCCTAAAGGTAGTAATTAGGGTTTTCTCATTAATCAAAGTAGAATTAATGATTAATAACGTTCATATGAGTAGTAGAGCATATTGAATTACAAATTGATGATAAATAAGCATAATGATCTTGTCATGGATTAAAAGGATCAAAATGACATTTTTGATGTAAGATAAGTTTAATGGGTTTAATTGATGGATAGTGATGCCTTTAATTCGAAAACAAGGTTAAATGTTGTTAAGGGATAACCTTAATATCTTTTGTGAATAATTAGGGTTTAAAATAGTGAAAGATGAAAGGAAACCCTAATTGCAACAGAAACCCTAAAAATGAAATAGTAACCCTAGGGCTCGAGTAAGGTTTATTAGATACCATGATCCATGATAGAAAATATTGGATGCTTGTTTCAGGATCTTGTTGAATGTTTGCTTGCCTATTGTTGATTGGACTATTCTGTCTCAAATCTGCATGTACAGGTATGTGGTTACGCTTATGACTACCCGAATTAGGTTTCCGGGATTTTATCGATGTTTCCATCGTGGCTTGAAATAAACTGTTGGATGCATTTAATTCTTGCAAATTATAATGTGAATATGACTATCATCTAAGATATGTGCCTACTAGCTCAGATCCTAGTCCCCTATGTAGCTTTATAGATTGACCTAGTAAATGGCTACCAATGAGGGTAGGTCCATCAGGTCATTAAATGACTTAGTAAATGGCTACCAATGGGGTAGGTCCATCAAGTCATCATGAGTCAGGGATTGGTCTACCTTTGGGTAGGACCATGCAACTCCATAACCCTAGGTATTGGCAACCTGTGTGGTAGGGCCATGGGGGTAAGGATCTACCATATGAGAGAGATGGTATCCATGTCCACTGCAGGGACGTTACAGAGAAAGGGGATAGGCAAGTATTGAGTAGTATTTCTTAAAACGTAATCTTGGTTGATTACATTGTTAACTTAGTTGCACAATTATTGTTTTCCCCCACATACCAGCTTCGGCTGAGCGACGTTTTGTTTGTCGGCGTTTTAGGTACAAATGAAAGAACAAATAGTAAAGCGACATATGTGGAATTAAATGAGAGATAACATGCATAGGAGGATTAGTTAGATTAACATCTTCATGGATAGAAGTTTAGAAATCCCAGTTTTTCCAAGGTAAGAAAAGTTTTATTTATACTCATTTTCAGTTTAGTTGGTAAAGTTTATTAATTATTACAGATTATTTGTCAAACATTTGATCCTGTAATTGAATAACGACTCTGTCCTTCGGGTCTCCCTTAATTGGGGGTTACTGGGAGGCGGGGTCGTTACAACATCCTAGTGTAGGAATTGATGTAGATGTATCTTAAATTATCAACCCTTCACTATATGTTTATACTGGGGTGATGTAACACTATTCTCCCGAGGAAATCCTTTATACCGCATCGATGAGAGATAAATAAGAAATCTTTCGATGGCAAAGAGAGTATAGAATGTCACTGTGACTCTAATAGCGAAGTACCAGAATACCCTGGTGAGCTATAGTAGCAGAGACACTAGATGTCCTGCATGTATATCCTCACTCTGACTGAGGAAGATAAGGTCATAAGAATCCGGCTCTTTTGATGACCTAAGTATAATACCGATGCGACTTAATAGTGATCGGTTGGAGTATGAGCGGTATACCTCATCTCCGCATGTCATAATGATGTTTGTAAAACATAATCAACCGCGTAGCATATCTGCTTAGGTTGAACTACGAGATACAATGATTGATGATTACACTGCTTAGTATACATGTTCTTCATATTTCTTAAATGTTGTTGTCCTACTTAATGTCAATCTACTGTTGATTACATTAAAAGCTTTTATTGCTCATGTTGTTCTTTGATTGTTGTAATAAAGCTTCTAGCGGAGAGTTAAGAACTCTCGCTGGGACAATTATTTAAAATTGTCTCACTCCGTAGATTTCAACTTTTTATGTCACGCCCCGATCTCACATTAACCACAGACCACAAGATTAGGGCGCGACAGGATGGGATTATCATATAAACAAATCACTGCGAACTTTTTCTTTTTAAAACCTCGTAATGACATCCGGATTATTGTTGTAAACTAAAACATAATAAACTATTGCGGAAGCATTTCAATTAAACTGGCTAGAGAAAGTAAACAGAGTTTACAACATGTAACATTGTTTAACAGAAAGTAAACATAACAATTAATTTACATCTTTATACACATTACACATACACACTCTCTCTCACCCACACCATGTCCCAAAGACCGAGGGGAAGGGACTAAGAGACCACTATCTAACTAAACTAATTACATATACCTTCTACTGATTAAGCGTTAGGACGAAAGGATCCTTCAGATTCCTGCTGCTGACGATAACCTGAAAATGTTTTGAGTAGAGGTATGAGCCTACTCGCTCAGTGAATAGCCTTTCATTTAGCTATCACTAAACAACTCATCAGGTTTATAGAATTGAAATAAACATAAATACAGTACAAGCTAGGCAGTTCTAATGACATAGCAGATTACAGAATATAATCGCATTTCTATGCAACAACAGGTAATTTAGACCAATAAACAGATATAATGAATTGGCACAAAAGTTCGGATATATTAATTTACTGTGATCCTATATGATTACATAATTATATTATTATTATGCCCTAAATATATGCAGTGTACTCTGCATATAAAGATCCGCAGCAAGTTCATGCTACGGTCCCACCGTACAAGACTTAGCGACACACCCGGGAAATGCTAAGTCTGACTGCTGTCCTGGTCTGCTACAGGACTCTCAGGCTCACACGGCCTCACTGCACTCTCAAAAGAGTGTACTCTAGACTCCTCCTTGAACCTGAGCACACAGGCGGAGAGTCGGGGTTACCACCGTGACACACGCACGGATTATTGTTGAATAACCCCCATATACTCCAGTGCCACCGTGACACACGCACGGATTATTGTTGAACACTGCCTTTCTGCCCTCGTGCCACCGTGACACACGCACGGATTATTGTTGAACACGAGTCACCGACCATCTAGACACACGCTAGGTAGGTCGTTTCACCCCAAGGTGCAGACCTCACGAGGGGTTCTACGGCGTTAGGGCACCTAAGTCTATTAACTGATTAACAAATAAACATTTAAACAGGAATATCACATTTACTGATTTCGTATCAAATCACAATACACTGTCATTCTAAACCGACAGAGCAATATATTTCAAATCATTGTAATTTCTGATAAAGTCTCATACCATGCATTCAAGCAAATTAGAAATGCATAAATATCCCAACTTATTTCAATTTGGCACATACATAGTGAATTTACGTAATTGAACATCTTATTGCACAAATTAAAGAAATTTACTTCACATATGAGAATCATACTCAACAATTATCAATTCTCTAAATTTCTCGAAAAACGTGCACATTATCCCAAATCCTGGTTTGTGCATCACTTAACTCAATTAAGAGTTAATTACCTATCACAACAAAATTTAATAACAATACTTGAGAATTTCTGGTAATATTTCAGAGAAATGTGCCATTTCATGTAAATATCAATTTACACATATTAACGTCAAAAGATATATACAATTTAGGGTTTTATTGCATATTTTATTTATTCATATCAACTTTGAAATCGTACATCTGATAATTTATCAGAAATCCTTATTGTCTGGGTTCATACCCAATCCATACCATTTTTAGACATAAATTTCTAATTTCAACATTCAAATAAGCAATTTAGGTTCCAATGAACCATATAAATCTACCGATTCAATCCACACTGATCAATTGCTAAATTTAATCATATAACAGCGTCTAGAAGCAATTTATGAAATAAAAAGTCGGGCGACGCCAAACGCTGCCCGACGCCTGATAACGCCTGTTATCAGCGTAATTCGCGCACATAACTGGAAATATTCAAACGCCTGAGTTTATTAATGATAATTAAACGAAACGCTACTCACTGCGATTTGGTCTATCTGGATTCGTCCGAAGATGTATCCAGGGCCAGATTCTGGGCGATTTTGGATCATCTTCTACCTTGGAATAGCATCCTGTTCACGAGCTTGCTGCATCAGCAACTTGACGCACAATGCTCAGATTGGTGGAAGGACTCAGCTAGGTGCTCAAACGTAGCTGGGAGCTGCAAAAACTTGTTGGGACCTCAAGGTCGGAGCTCAAGGACACCGTTAGAGGTGCTAGCTACACCCAAAAGGCCTCTGGCCGATGCTTCTTGCAGCAGCTGCTGCTGCTGCTAGGTGGGGCGTTGCCCCTTGCTTGGGCGTTGATTGGGCGTGGAATAGGGAAGGGAAAGGAAGAGGAAGGAGCAGAGGAAGTAGGCGACCTGCTCCACGGAGCTTTGGGCCCCAAAACACCCCGCCCGAAGTTCCTTTGCTGCTGCCAATGGCACGCAGCTGCTGCTGCAATAGAGAGGCGCCGCTAGCTGGAAGGGGCGCAGGTGGGCGCCGCCCTAGGGCAAGGATGAGGAAGGAATGGAGGAGGAAGAAGAAGGGGAATCAAGGTGTTGTTGGATCGGAGCCAAGGGCGCCCAAGAAATCGCCCTGCCATTCGCCTCCTTGGCTGCTCTGGGTCGGCGTGCTACAGTACCCCGCCCAAAAGAAACGACCGCTGGAAGAAGATAAGTGTGAAGGAAAGGAAAGAAACGATTATAAAGTCAAAAACTTGGAAATTTGCTAATTCAACCCCAGAAATTGAAAATGCTATAACTATTGACTCGGAGGTCCAAATCACATGATTCTTTTTGCAAGCTCTCAAGCACAAAATCCACTACCTTCTCAAGACATGAAATCCTACTAATTAGACCGTTTCACTGGATCAAAGCTCTAATTGCCTCTGTGATCACTTAACTCAACTTAATCATCTTAATTATGTACTAATCAATCTTATGTGCTTGATTCAACTAAATCAAGTTAATGATTCACTAACTACCTCATGAGCACATAAATTAACTAAAATAACTTTAATTAGGCTCAAATTATAAAGCTTACCAATAAACTTTGGAACAGGTCATAACAATCTCCCTCCCTTATAAGAATTTCGTCCCGAAATTCCTAAAAGAGAAAAGGAAACTTGTTACGCATCTCAGATTCAAGTTCCCACGTAGCTTCTTCTAGATTATGATTCCTCCATAGAATTTTCACTAATGGTATCTCACGATTCTTAAGCTTCTTGATCCTCTGATCAACTATCTGGATTGGTCCCTCAACATAGGACACATCTGATCTAAGTTGTGCAGGTTCTGGGTCAACTATCTTTTCCGTACCAGGGTAACATTTCTTAAGCATAGACACATGAAATACATCATGAAGATTTGCCAACTCAGACGGCAAATCCAACTTGTAAGCTACAGGTCCAATCCTCTCAACAATAGGATATGGGCCCATGTACCTAGGGGTCAACTTACCCCTCTTGCCAAACCTTAACACTCCCTTCCATGGTGAAACTTTCAGATAAACCTCGTTACCAACCTCAAACTCAAGAGGTCGACGTCGTCTCTCTGCATAACTTTTCTGTCTGTCCTGAGCAGCTTTCAACTGCTCCCTGATCACAGATATCTTCTCTGTAGTCATATCGACTATCTCAGGTCCAAGAATTTCTTTCTCGCCAACCTCGTACCAACAAATTGGTGATCTACACTTCCTGCCATATAGAGCTTCATATGGGGCCATTCCAAGACTAGAATGGTAGCTGTTGTTATATGCAAACTCTATCAGGCTTAAGTGTTCTTCCCAGTTACCTCTGAACTGCAGAACGCATGCTCTCAGCATGTCTTCAAGAGTCTGAATGGTCCTCTCAGATTGACCATCTGTCTGCGGGTGAAACGCTGTACTAAACCTCAGCTTTGTGCCCAACGCACGATGTAACTGATTCCAGAATCTAGATGTAAACTTAGGATCTCTGTCAGAAATAATGGAAACTGGAATTCCATGTAATCTGATTACCTCATCCACATAAATCTTGGCCAGCTTTGGAACATCAAAGGTCGACTTGACAGGGAGAAAGTGAGCAGACTTAGTTAGTCTATCCACAATCACCCATATCGAGTCCGAACCTCGAGGCGTTCTGGGTAACCCTACCACAAAATCCATCGTGATGTGTTCCCATTTCCATTCAGGTATAGGAAGCGACTGCAAGGTACCAGCAGGTTTCTGATGCTCAGCTTTAACCTGCTGACACACTCCACATCTAGCCACGTACTCAGCCACATCTCTTTTCATACCAGACCACCAGTACAGCTCTTTGAGATTCCTGTACATTTTCGTGTTACCTGGATGCATAGCATACATAGAAGCATGCGCTTCTTCAAGAATCTGCTCTTTCAGCTCACTGTTCCCAGGTACACACAACCTGTCATGAAGATACAACACACCATCGTCAGAGAACCTGAATTCTGACCTTTTACCTTCCGACATATCCTGGATAACCTGCCACAATTCGTTATCACTCTGTTGCAACACCTTAATTTGATCATAGAAAATAGGTTTGACTTGCATCTGAGCAATCAACCCACTCTGTCCTGTCACATCCAAGTCTAAGTTCAATTTTCGCATATCTACAAGCAAGTCTCTCTTGAAACATGCCATAGAAAATGCATCTGCAGTTGAACTTGACTTTCTACTCAAAGCATCTGCTACAACATTCGCTTTACCAGGATGGTAATCGATTGTCACATCATAATCTTTAATCAGCTCAAGCCATCTGCGCTGTCTCAAATTTAAATCCTTCTGAGTGAAGATATACTTCAGGCTCTTATGGTCTGTAAATACCTGACATGTCTCACCATATAGATAGTGACGCCATGTCTTAAGAGCATGAACTATGGCAGCTAACTCCAGATCATGAGTAGGGTAGTTCTCTTCGTTCTTCTTAAGCTGTCTAGATGCATAAGCCACAACTTTGCCTTCCTGCATCAGCACACAACCCAAACCTCTCCTGGAAGCATCGCAGAACACTGTATAACCTTTATCTGCCTCGGGCAAAACCAACACTGGCGCTGTGGTCAACTTCCTCTTCAAGATCTGAAAACTCTTCTCACAGTTATCAGACCAAACAAACGGTGCATTCTTCCTCGTCAAACGTGTCAAGGGTGATGCTAGCACACTAAAGTTCTGTATAAACCTTCTGTAATAGCCTGCTAAACCCAAGAAACTTCTGATCTCCGTAGGAGTCTTAGGCTGTTCCCACTGAAGTACAGAATCAACTTTCTTAGGGTCAACGCTAACTCCATCTTTCGAGATAACATGTCCAAGAAATGCTACTTCAGCCAGCCAGAACTCACACTTGCTAAACTTAGCATACAGTTGGTGTTGCCTCAACAACTGCAACACTACTCTCAGGTGTTGCTCATGCTGTACATCGTCTCTGGAGTAGATCAGAATATCATCTATAAAGACTACAATAAACTGATCTAGGAACGGTTTGAAAATCCGGTTCATCATATCCATAAAGGCTGCTGGGGCATTGGTCAGCCCAAACGACATGACCAAAAACTCATAATGCCCATACCTGGTTCTGAAAGCTGTTTTGGGAATATCAGAAGCTTTTATTCTGAGCTGATGATATCCAGATCTCAAATCTATTTTAGAGAAGATCGTCGCTCCACGTAACTGATCAAACAGATCATCTATTCTTGGCAATGGATACTTGTTCTTAATAGTGATCTTGTTCAGTTGCCTGTAATCTATACAGAGACGCATGGTACCATCCTTTTTCTTAACAAACAGGACTGGAGCACCCCATGGTGAAAAACTGGGTCTAATAAAACCCTTATCCAGCAATTCCTGCAGCTGCACCTTGAGTTCCTTCAACTCTGCAGGTGCCATTCTATAGGCTGGCAGTGCTACTGGATGACTATCTGGATATACCTGAATTTCAAAATCCAGGTCTCTGACAGGAGGTAAGCCTGGCAAATCTTCTGGAAAAACATCAGAAAACTCACTAACTACCGTCACATCATAAACACTGGCAGTGTTCTTTTCTGCTCTAGTGTCAACCACATGAGCAAGGAACGCTTCACATCCTTTCTGTAGCATCTTATCAGCTACTGCAGCTGATACAATGCACGTAGGCAGAACTTTCCTGTCTCCAGTAAAGACACAAGAAAATTCACCTAGTTGAAAGGTAGCTTCCTTCTTCCAACAATCGAGTTGCACTCGATATGTCTCAAGACAATCCATACCCAAGATGACTTGAAAAGTATTGACATCCAAGGGTATGAGATTAGCAGCAAAGGTGTAACCTCCAAAAGATAACAAGCATCCGGGACAGAACTCAGATAAAACTGTTGGTCCACCTAGTGGAACCCTCAACACTAACTCATCTATCAACTCTTGAGTTAACATATTAAGTTCACCAACTAAAGAGCGTCGTATGAAAGAGTGAGTAGCACCCGGATCTATCAAAACTGAAACTGGTATACTATTAAACAAAAGCATTTCTCCTGTAACAACTTGTGAAGAGATTATACCTTCCTGAGGTGTCAAAGAGAAGAAACGCGCTGAAGCTCTCCCTCTGCCACGCTGTCCTCTCTGACTACTTCTGCCACTGGGCACACCACCACCTCTAGAACCAGAAGCCACAGAAGAACTCAATCCTTCCACTGGAGGTTGTCTCTGGACATCATGAAACTGGGGCTGAAAAACTGGTGATGCTGCTGGTTGAAGCTGAGGGCAAAACTTCTTTTTATGTCCCATCTGACCACAATGATAACAACCTCGAAAGTCCGAACCCTGACACTGACCAGAGTGTGATCTTCCACAAGTATTACATACTCGCGTTTCCTGCCTCAGTGGACCAGTCACAGAGGTAGATGATCTAGATGGCCGCCCATAAGAAGAAGATGTCATCTCACCAGATCTTGGTCTGCTGAAACAACCAATACTGCGTCCCAACTTGGAGAAGAAACCTCTACCTCCACCTCTGTACCCACTACTGGACTGTCTTCCACTAAAGTCCGCAAATCTCTTCTTAGACTCAGGCACCTTATCCGCATTCACAGATTCTTCAACCTGTCTAGCAGCCTCAACAAACTCACCAAAGTTCTCCCTGTTCCTTCTGCTAGTAGCAGAAACTGTATGCCGAATTTCTGGCCTTAGCCCTTCCTGAAATCTTCTGCATCTTTCTATGTTGTCGGGAACAAGCTGCGGACAGAAGTTCGCTAATCGGGTGAAAAGCGCTTCATACTCAGTAACTGTCATGTTCCCCTACTTAATGTTCTGTAATTGCCTGATCTTCTCATTAATGAAGGTAGGTGGATAAAACTTAAGATGAAACTCTTCAGAGAAATCTTGCCAAGAAAGCTCTGTACCTCTCCTCTTTTCCTCCACACTATGCCACCACAACTCTGCATCGCCTGTCAAAAGATAGACTGCATGATTAATCTTTTTCTCTTCTGAAAGCTCCATCAAGCGAAAGACCTTCTCTATCTGTCTAAACCATTCATCAGCCTCTGCTGGATCTGTAGTGCCACTAAACTCAGTGCCACCAAGCTTCTTTACAAGCTCATAAGATCGCATCAGATCCTTGCTGCTAGTAGAAGTAGAAGCTCGCCTATCAGCCTTGTACCTCTCTTTGGTTTCCAGAAACATCCGGGATGCTTCATCCACGTGGTCACCACCACCTGGACCCAAGTACAGCGGATCAGGGCCAACATGGCTCTCGGCCTGATCATCACGATCAAAGCCTCTTCCTGCCATCTGCAATGATATAATAGAATATTTCCTGTTAGAAAACTACAGATAGAAGAAAGACACCTAAACCTTAATCCTATTGGTCTCTTATCGTCCCCTGACCTGGACTCTGAGTAACTATGTACTCAACCTAGGCTCTGATACCAAAATTGTCACGCCCCGATCTCACATTAACCACAGACCACAAGATTAGGGCGCGACAGGATGGGATTATCATATAAACAAATCACTGCGAACTTTTTCTTTTTAAAACCTCGTAATGACATCCGGATTATTGTTGTAAACTAAAACATAATAAACTATTGCGGAAGCATTTCAATTAAACTGGCTAGAGAAAGTAAACAGAGTTTACAACATGTAACATTGTTTAACAGAAAGTAAACATAACAATTAATTTACATCTTTATACACATTACACATACACACTCTCTCTCACCCACACCATGTCCCAAAGACCGAGGGGAAGGGACTAAGAGACCACTATCTAACTAAACTAATTACATATACCTTCTACTGATTAAGCGTTAGGACGAAAGGATCCTTCAGATTCCTGCTGCTGACGATAACCTGAAAATGTTTTGAGTAGAGGTATGAGCCTACTCGCTCAGTGAATAGCCTTTCATTTAGCTATCACTAAACAACTCATCAGGTTTATAGAATTGAAATAAACATAAATACAGTACAAGCTAGGCAGTTCTAATGACATAGCAGATTACAGAATATAATCGCATTTCTATGCAACAACAGGTAATTTAGACCAATAAACAGATATAATGAATTGGCACAAAAGTTCGGATATATTAATTTACTGTGATCCTATATGATTACATAATTATATTATTATTATGCCCTAAATATATGCAGTGTACTCTGCATATAAAGATCCGCAGCAAGTTCATGCTACGGTCCCACCGTACAAGACTTAGCGACACACCCGGGAAATGCTAAGTCTGACTGCTGTCCTGGTCTGCTACAGGACTCTCAGGCTCACACGGCCTCACTGCACTCTCAAAAGAGTGTACTCTAGACTCCTCCTTGAACCTGAGCACACAGGCGGAGAGTCGGGGTTACCACCGTGACACACGCACGGATTATTGTTGAATAACCCCCATATACTCCAGTGCCACCGTGACACACGCACGGATTATTGTTGAACACTGCCTTTCTGCCCTCGTGCCACCGTGACACACGCACGGATTATTGTTGAACACGAGTCACCGACCATCTAGACACACGCTAGGTAGGTCGTTTCACCCCAAGGTGCAGACCTCACGAGGGGTTCTACGGCGTTAGGGCACCTAAGTCTATTAACTGATTAACAAATAAACATTTAAACAGGAATATCACATTTACTGATTTCGTATCAAATCACAATACACTGTCATTCTAAACCGACAGAGCAATATATTTCAAATCATTGTAATTTCTGATAAAGTCTCATACCATGCATTCAAGCAAATTAGAAATGCATAAATATCCCAACTTATTTCAATTTGGCACATACATAGTGAATTTACGTAATTGAACATCTTATTGCACAAATTAAAGAAATTTACTTCACATATGAGAATCATACTCAACAATTATCAATTCTCTAAATTTCTCGAAAAACGTGCACATTATCCCAAATCCTGGTTTGTGCATCACTTAACTCAATTAAGAGTTAATTACCTATCACAACAAAATTTAATAACAATACTTGAGAATTTCTGGTAATATTTCAGAGAAATGTGCCATTTCATGTAAATATCAATTTACACATATTAACGTCAAAAGATATATACAATTTAGGGTTTTATTGCATATTTTATTTATTCATATCAACTTTGAAATCGTACATCTGATAATTTATCAGAAATCCTTATTGTCTGGGTTCATACCCAATCCATACCATTTTTAGACATAAATTTCTAATTTCAACATTCAAATAAGCAATTTAGGTTCCAATGAACCATATAAATCTACCGATTCAATCCACACTGATCAATTGCTAAATTTAATCATATAACAGCGTCTAGAAGCAATTTATGAAATAAAAAGTCGGGCGACGCCAAACGCTGCCCGACGCCTGATAACGCCTGTTATCAGCGTAATTCGTGCACATAACTGGAAATATTCAAACGCCTGAGTTTATTAATGATAATTAAACGAAACGCTACTCACTGCGATTTGGTCTATCTGGATTCGTCCGAAGATGTATCCAGGGCCAGATTCTGGGCGATTTTGGATCGTCTTCTACCTTGGAATAGCATCCTGTTCACGAGCTTGCTGCATCAGCAACTTGACGCACAATGCTCAGATTGGTGGAAGGACTCAGCTAGGTGCTCAAACGTAGCTGGGAGCTGCAAAAACTTGTTGGGACCTCAAGGTCGGAGCTCAAGGACACCGTTAGAGGTGCTAGCTACACCCAAAAGGCCTCTG
The DNA here is from genome assembly GCA_963693085.1 of Alisma plantago-aquatica. Lineage (NCBI taxonomy): Eukaryota > Viridiplantae > Streptophyta > Magnoliopsida > Alismatales > Alismataceae > Alisma > Alisma plantago-aquatica. The sequence continues at coordinate 599,663,737 of OY856410.1, read as the reverse complement.
GCCGATGCTTCTTGCAGCAGCTGCTGCTGCTGCTAGGTGGGGCGTTGCCCCTTGCTTGGGCGTTGATTGGGCGTGGAATAGGGAAGGGAAAGGAAGAGGAAGGAGCAGAGGAAGTAGGCGACCTGCTCCACGGAGCTTTGGGCCCCAAAACACCCCGCCCGAAGTTCCTTTGCTGCTGCCAATGGCACGCAGCTGCTGCTGCAATAGAGAGGCGCCGCTAGCTGGAAGGGGCGCAGGTGGGCGCCGCCCTAGGGCAAGGATGAGGAAGGAATGGAGGAGGAAGAAGAAGGGGAAGCAAGGTGTTGTTGGATCGGAGCCAAGGGCGCCCAAGAAATCGCCCTGCCATTCGCCTCCTTGGCTGCTCTGGGTCGGCGTGCTACAGTACCCCGCCCAAAAGAAACGACCGCTGGAAGAAGATAAGTGTGAAGGAAAGGAAAGAAACGATTATAAAGTCAAAAACTTGGAAATTTGCTAATTCAACCCCAGAAATTGAAAATGCTATAACTATTGACTCGGAGGTCCAAATCACATGATTCTTTTTGCAAGCTCTCAAGCACAAAATCCACTACCTTCTCAAGACATGAAATCCTACTAATTAGACCGTTTCACTGGATCAAAGCTCTAATTGCCTCTGTGATCACTTAACTCAACTTAATCATCTTAATTATGTACTAATCAATCTTATGTGCTTGATTCAACTAAATCAAGTTAATGATTCACTAACTACCTCATGAGCACATAAATTAACTAAAATAACTTTAATTAGGCTCAAATTATAAAGCTTACCAATAAACTTTGGAACAGGTCATAACATTTTAGGTGGTCGTCGAGGACGAAGGAACCAGTCTGCAGGTGATCAGTATCAGCAGCAGCAACACCAGGAGCAGCAGTGAATCTCAGGTGGAGATACTGACTGCTGAGTCATGTAGTTAGTTATTCCTATGTCATCTCTGTACTCTCAGGTCCTTGGAGTTAGATGGTCTGAGTTTTTGGTTTTAAATCTTGAGATTTTTTTGTATCTGGCTGTATATAATCACTCAAGAAGTGATTTAACATAGATGTAAATTGTTAATCTTGTTTCTATGAAAGAAGTTTTATGATTTCAAGATGTTATCTCAAAAAGTTTTAATTTTCGGTGATTTTTGGTATTCCGCTGCTAATCGAATGCTTCCGCTGAGTTTATATCGTGGTTTATGGATCGAGTCGCCATACTTACAATCCATCTCATAACTACACTCAAGTTCCACCTCCACCATCACTTGACCTCTCCCACACCCAATTCTCACCAATGCAACTTCAAGATATTTCTGCTCACTTTCGTTTTGATTGTGTACCCACCTTTTTGGAAGCTTATGTCCTCACCAAGACAGGTGCACTTGATTGGCAGTCATTGGTAAAGTACTATGGTGTTGCTCCTTTCCTTGGAAAGGATCCCTAGGTTGATGTCAATCTGAGATCTTTTCAATGAGGTGTAATCATGTAGTGAGATGATTGTAATCACTTTGTAATGGACTATCTTTCTTTTATGTACTTGAGCATGTTGTTATCATGATAATAAAAAGTGATTCCTTTGTGGCTTGAATTGGACATCTCTTTTTTTTGTTTTTCAAATTTGAGTATCATATTGAGGGGGAGCATCATATTCAGGGTGAGTACTAATAATAATCTTAAATTATAATGATTGGCTATCTTTTTGAAATGAAAAAGGGGGAGAAGTAATATAAATAAAAAACAAAATTATATAAAATGAGTTTCATAATCTCTTGGCTTCACATAAAATGTTGTTATATTCCTTAAAGAGTTGGATATTATGTTCCACACCTCTTTAAGAATAATTAGCACACACTCCATGAATAAACAAGAGAATGTCTACATAAGGTAAAACTCATGTATGAAACTCATGCTATTTAAATTCCATTGATTTATATTTTAGAAATATTTGTCATCTTCAGAAAGGGGGAGATTGTTGGCTAAATTGGACATTATTAAACCCTTTGTTTTAATGATGACAAACATTTCATTCTTGTGGATCTAACTTGTTATTTGATCCACTTTTGGGATAAACAAATAAGAAAGTGGCTAGTTGAAGAACAATACAAATTGGAAGCTCAACTTGCTTAGATTACTTTTATTTTCATGATTGTACGCAATGTAAAAGCTTGTACAAGTATATAATGTACAAGTACATAGATATCATATAAATCAAGCGTTAGATCTTCCCTATCCACTCACAACACTTAGATAGATATTTTCCCTAAGATAGAATCACAATTACACATTCATACACACACTTAGTAAATGTTTTAACATGTTAAAATAGGGACACTCTCGGTCGACAAAGTCCTCGACTGAGTATAGCCCTTCCAACAAATTCTATAGACATTAGACTGAGTTGAAAAGTAGTTGGTAGTTGGAAATGAACGTTGCAATACACTTACTCCAGACCTTCCTTCGGTCGAAGAAATTCTCGACCGATAGACACTCGGTCGACAAACTTCTCGACCGAGAAAGGTTTTGGACTGCACTTTTCAGAATTAAATAACTAGTCGTTACAATGTAATTAATGGATACTTAATGGCTAGTTGAGCACTAAGAACATCCTAGAAAGTGTCTAGAACGTCCCTAGACCCTTGTAAGCCATTCCTATAAATAGGACATGCCTTAAGACACCCAAATCACTTGAGCATACACAATTGCAACTTAAGAATCATCCTTTGTGAGTAACAAGCAAAGTTTCACTTACAATTCAATTTCCTTGAGCTCTTCATTAGTTTCCTATAGCATAGTATCTCCTAGACACCACACCACCACGTTCATCTATAGTGGATAGGAGATCAATACACTTGATATAGGATCAAAGTGTTGTACTCATTGGTAACATTGTTTCTTTCTTCCAATCTTATTCCTTTTAATGTATATTGTCCTGCTTGACTACTACTAGGTTGGAAGCTGTTGAAAGGAGGTTCATGGAGCTAATTCAGGTGGTGAAGGCTGCTCCTGATGACTTGGAGTTACTTCAGAAGGCTGCCTCAAGCTGAAGCTACTTCAGGTGAAGGCTACCTCAAAGGTGAGCTTGGAGTTACTTCAGAAGGCTACTTCTAGGGGGATTGAGGCTACTTCAGCTGAAGTCTACTTCAAGGGTGTAGGAAGGTGATTGTATTTTATGTAACATCCTTGCAAGGTAATAAAATAAATCGCTTTCAAAATCCCAGTTGGAAACAATCGGGTAGTGGATTGACTACCTTAGATTTCTAAGGTAGGAACCACTCTACATCCTTATGTCTTCCTTAGTTCCTCCTACTTCTTGTTCAAGTATTTAATTGTTTAATTAACTTTAAAAACTGCAAAAAGCTCTATTCACCCCCATCTAGATCTTTCACAAGGCTACTAGAGATCATAATATGGTACTAATGATGAAGAACGTATGTCAGTTTCTTAGTAACTCTCCATCCCAATGGGTGGTGGTGATGCGGAACAAATATATGCGGCGTGGGATAGTTTCAAAGGCGTGTGGCACCTCGGCATGGTCATTTATCAAGAGTCACCTACCTAAGCTCCAAGCTATATGTCATAAGACTGCAAACTCTGGCTCCAGCACCAATGTATGGAGTCATAAGTGGCTGATGGGCAAGTCAATACTGGAGATTGCCCCCAACACCCTCATCCCTGAAGATATCAAAGACCTCACTGTGAAATGTATGCCACTTCTCTCAGGTGTGTGGGATTGAGAGTTTATCTGGGCATATCTCCCCCCAACATCACGACCCTTGATCGAGCATACCAGCGTTCCCAGTGAGGACGCTAGACCGAACACATGTTCCTGGCCTTTGCACCCCACAGGTGATCTCTCGGCCAGCACGACATACACCTGGATAAGGGGGCACCACGAGCTGCACTGTCAACTAGTTTTTGTTGATGCAGCCTTTCAACGTCACACTCTCAAGATGGGCATTGGTGTGCATGCCACTGATGGCAATGGAGTCTGCCTACTAGGCTTTGACGCTCATGGATATGCTACGTCAGTGCTGGAGGTGGAAATCAAGGGCATCATACATGCTATGTGGATCTACATCAATAGGAGCTGGAACGCCCCTGTCATCTTATCAGACTCATCCTCGACCATCAATTTCCTACAACATGCATCATCACTTTCCTGCAAACTGCAGCCACTGAGAAGAGAGTACTGTCGTGCCCTCCTCTCGCTACCAGATCTACAACTTTCATTCATTAGCCGAAAGCATAGCCATGTGGCAGACGTATTTGCAAAACACTCTATGTACTCTTTTACCCAGTTTAATTTCTCCTCTGGGAAGCCAGACTGGCTACTTAAGGATGTTAACATTCAACCTCATCTGATTTGGCCCGTTATAGAGAATGAGATGAATAAAAACTAATATGTATAAGTTAAAAAAAATATTGCCTTAATTATTATAAAATCCTTTATATAATATTCCATCACAATCATCATATGATTATCTCTCTGGGCATACATACCAACAATCATACATATCTTTTCTTTGAAATTCTGATATCGAATATAGAAGTTTCCTCTTAGTATTAGATCTGTAGAGAGGTCTAGTCAACCGATTTGTCCATTCTTTGTTCAATCATAGTCATGTAAAATACAACAATCACCCGCATTTTATCACACTACAATATTTTTTTCCTGAAAACTCAGACTTATATTATTAGATATCAAGGAGTTCTAGGCTTGTGATGTGTTCCATAATAGCATTAGCATCACCAAGTCTAACATAACGTCCTTCCACGACAGCCTTTGCAAGGCATCAACTACTGACTTACTTGACCGTTTAGCAAAGTAAAAAGAGTAGGAAATAAAGCTAGAAGCAAAAATCTAATGTGCGTAACTGATAATCCAATGTGGTCTCTTCTATCATCCGTTGAAAGGATCACATTGACCAGAGCATAGGAATTAGATTCAACCTGGATGTTTTTGAACCTCCACTCCATCGCATGATGACTCACTGCTTCTATTTTCTCCATCATATTGACCAGTGGTTACTCGATTCTTGCAACACTACAACCATCACCTTCCCTTCAGAGCTTCTGAACGTACATGCTATACCAATTGTTCCATCTAATGTCACCGTAGAGTCACAATTAAGTTTCAGATGTCTTGGAGGAGGCTTCTTCCACTTAGACTGAATGTTTGTTGTCTCAGCTGGCTTTGTCTCTCTTATCTTGCTGTTGTATCTTTGATAATCAGTGATAAAGCATGCATGCATATGAACGATATGGCTTATTGATCTGAATGGGTTCTCAAGGTAGGCATTATTTCAGAAGGTCTAAAATGCCCACATGATGGCATAGGAAGATCACAAACCTTCCTCGTTGAGTGTGTTGTTCAGGCCTGATATTGCCTCACATGGTTGCAATAGATACACCTCCTTCAAGTGCGACACTACTAGGTTTTCATCACATGTTTCTCTTGAAAATGAACAAGCAAACATGGTGTGGAAGATGGTTTCCTTGCCTTCCCACATACTCGACATTGTCCTTCTATATTGCAATATCTTCCTCTCAACCTGTTCACAGTGATGAATCCCCATGTTGTCATCCTCCGTAGAAAATGTGACAACTTTGGAGGCCAACGACCCATAATATGTCCCAAATCTTCTCGGGTTCTGACACTGTTTCTCAAGAATTCTTCCTTGCCCAGGTGTCCCAACCAGTATGTTGATCTAGATGTGAAAACTTCAGTCTCCTCCGGCCACCAACATAGAAGGTTTGTTGTAATCTTCTTCTAATCGGGGTTATGATAATACTTATGTTAACATCCACTGGAAAGATAAATGAATGAGGTCGGCATCCCAACTTGCCTCTTCCATCTTTATAAGTTTGCTCACATTGTCCATGTCCTGCGCTAAATCACCATGAGAGGTAGAAAGGGTGACTACCACTTATCCCTCTAAATAGTTATATCTTCTCTGTTACCCACTCTTTAGGTAATGCCTTCTGCTAACATTGTCTCCCCCCATATGTTGTGCCATGTGAAGCTTGGATTATATCCCCTCGCAGCCTCTAGTATAGAGGACCTGGAAAAAAAATTAAGCTTTCAGAACTTTATGCCAAGGACTTAGTATTAGTAAGAAACCTCCATAACTGCTTAGCCAGTAAGGCTTGATTGAAGGCGTACATGTCAAAAAATCCCCAACCCCCTACCTTTTTTGGTTTGCAAATATTTTCCAAGATGAGACACAATATCTTCCTCTCCCCCACCTTTGTACCCCACCAGAACCTTGCAATGCAACTATGAATTTCATCCAGAAGACCTGATGGAAGATGAAAGATATTCATTACATATGTTGGAATCACTTGAGATATAGCTTTAATGAGAACCTCATTTCCTGGTTTTGACAGAAATTATTACTTCCACCCTTGTAGTCTCTTCCATATTTATTCTTTGATGAAGTTGAAGATTTGTTTGTTAAATCTTCCTACTGCCGCTGGTAGTCCCAAGTAACGTTCTTGTCGATCCACCTCTCGGACTTTGAGCATTTATGCTAACTGCTACCGTCTTGTATGAGTTACCCCTTTGCTAAAAGCAACATATGTCTTAGATAAATTTAATCTTTCACCCGATGTCTGTTCGCATCAGCTAACAATGTTAGCTATTTTAAAACATTCATTCGGTGTTGCATTTTCCAATAGGATGTTGTAATCTGTAAAAAATAGGTTGGAAATCCTTGGTCCATTCCTGTTGACTATTACATCATGTATGAGCTTTTCATGTGTGACATCGTTTATTAATGTAGAAATCAACATCAATACATAAAATAAAAAGATAGGGAGATAGGGGGTCACCCTGGAGCATGATGCGGGCTGGAACTATCTTCGTAGAGTGGTTTCTATTGATAGAAAATGAGAAGAAGACGGAAGATACACACTCCATTATTTTTTTCCTCCATTTGTTTCCAAACCCCAGCTTTTTTGGGACAAAGTCCAGAAACTGCCATTCTACCCTGTCATATGCTTTGTACATATCGAGCTTTAAAGCCATCATGCCTTTATTGCCCTTTGCTTCATTTTTCATCTTGCGGAAAACTTTATATTCTACCAAAACATTGTTTGAGTAGTCTTCCCTAGATAAAAATACTCTGGTTCTCAGTAATAATGACATCCATCAATGATTTTAATCGGTTTACAAGCACCTTAGACGTGATTTTATAGATGACATTATAATGGTTTATTGATCTATAGTCAAATATGTTGCTCGGTTTATCTACCTTGGGTATAAGGACAACGAAGGTGAAGTTAACCTCGCCAATCTCTATGTCGCCTTTCCACCACCCCTTGATGTAATTTGACACATCATTTTCGATCATGTGCCAAATTTTTTAGAAAAACATTGACTTAAAATCATCTGGGCCAGGAGCCTTGACGGGATGGATCTGTTTGATGGCTGAACTGATATCTTCATTTGTAATATCCCTCTCTAGATGTGTGTTTACCTGCCCGTCCACCCTATTTTGCAAACCTTTGCTGGTCTCCTCAAAGTTACTCAGTGAACTAGAAGGAAAAAGCTCAGAAAAGAAATTCAAAATCACCACTTCAACATCTTCTTTTGCTTTCACAACACCTTGATCATCCACAAGACTATCTATGTGATTTCTCCTCCTTCTGTGAGACGCTTTATGATACAAATAATATGTATTCTTGTCCCCCGACTTCATCTCATTCACTCTAATTCTTGCACACCATTACTCATCATCCTTTTTGTGTCAAATTAAAGATCCCTGGCCAGATCCTCGCATCTTTTTTAGGACATGATGATCTGATGGTTTCCTTTGTTCCTCCACCAACAATTGTTCACCCTGTGAAACCCTTTTCTTAAAATTGTCAAAGCGCTCGGATGCCCATTTTGTCAGCTTTTATCCGCACCTTTCTAATTTAGACGGGAGGTTCCCCCTCCATTGGCTATCTCAGGAATTTTTTACCGTGTCCAGACACCCCTCCTCATCCACCCACAGGAGTTCAAACATAAAAAACTTGTCCCTCTTCTTCTTTTTTACTATCCTCTTGTCGTCGGAGATAACTATATCTCGGCAGATGAAAGATCTTAAAGTTAGAATATTGGTCTGTAGCTAGTGATATTTACAATAAGGGCATGTTTGGTTGGACCGTAATAAAAAACGTGCGTTGCAACTCAACGTGTTTTTGAACTCACTGTGTTTGGTTGGATAGAAAGCCACTTCACGCTGTGGGAACCAACTCCACGTAAATAGTTGATCATGTACAAAAGTCTTGAAAACATACTGCGTCCATTTTGGGCGCAGTTCCTTCGCTTGTTCTGTGCAGCTACAGCGGTGACGCATCCCTCTATCTACTCATCTCATCACCTTCCTCATAACTACTGCCGGAAAGTTAGGAATCCTTGGCTAACGGTGATAGATTTCTGTGTGGTATGTTCACCAGAGGTAATTAGAACCTGAAACAGCATACAACCAAACGTAAACAGAGCAAAGAGTCTAGTTGAAGCTGCATCCAACCAAACCAAAGAATTGTAGTTCAATTTCCTGTTTTGAATTTCCGGTTTTGAATTTCATCTAGGGTCTTGCAACCGCAAGCAACCAAATTAGCCCTAATTGTTGGTAGGTCACTCATCACTAGCGGGCGAGGCTAGCCTAAGCCTACAGCTGCTGATTAGGGGATACTGCTAACCACGGTGAGGCCTTCGTCTTAGGTAACCCATGTGCGTGTCCCCGACTGGTTTCGGGTTTGATTTAACCGTGCTAGCTTATTTGAACTCATTATGAATGTATAATTATTATTTAAAACATTATAATTTATATATAAATCATGCGACCAACGGCTCAATCTGGATGTAGCCGGGAAAGGCTAGTGCTACACAAAAGCATTCAAATACGTAACTGTTTGACGGACAGATAGCGTACGTGATGTTTTCTGTCTGTCTCTGCTGGGTGGGACCCGGCTTGCAATGAAATCTGAAGGCGTGTCACACGTCTTAAAACGTAGACCAGTTTGTCCTCCGTTCACACTGGGTGCCGCACACCGCGCTACCGGCGACTTGTGGGGACTTTTCATCATTGAGTCCTCTATATCGCCAATTTTATGGTCATGTATGGCACGAATCAAACTTTGTCTTTTAGTTAATAAAAGAAGATTATGATTAGACCAGTTCAGTTGTTTGACAAAATTTAAAATTAGATGTAGGACGTAGGACTTGTGATTACGCAAGCAAACTTAATTTTATATCGAGAAGAATATGCGTAAGGATTTAAATTTTCTGTTATGGCATCAAAATGACATAATATGTAGACCAAATTTGTATTGAGTTCCTTATATAGAACAAATTTGTATTGAGTTCCCTATTTATCTGGCATACAAAATTTGTTGTATCCTCATGACCCGATTAATGCCACGGAATTTCAAATTCTACATCCAGTGGCAATAAGAGTATAGAATAAAGCCAGTGTGAGTTTGTTCTATGAATAGATTTTGTTGATCGTAATTAGGATTGTATATATACCGGTCTGTATCGATGGATCAGACAAAACCAATTTGAGTTTCAATCCGGGCCACAACCCGTTATTATTTTCTAAAATCGGTTCTCGATTTAGTCAGATCTGAAACTGATTCAAACTGATTAAACCAATTGTACCAGATAATGTAAAATTTGTTTTGCTTACAGGAATTGAATCTCATGTTTATTAGGGCATGTTTGTTTTGTGGGACAGAAAAAAGGATAGGAGTCCAAATCCCATTGGAATTCTAATCCAGCGTTTGGTTGCGTAAGAACCCATATTAGGATGAGCAACCAGTGGTACTGAAGTCCAAACTAATTAGGATTTCCAGTTCCGGACCCCAACAAGTATGCAGCTGGGATAAATCCGAACAGCCGTCCGACCCTGAAGAAAACCCTCTCCTGAAAGTTTTCTTGCGTGCGCTCTCTTCCACGAACGGCCAGCGGCCGTCTTCCTCACTAACGGGCAACGACCGTCTTCCTCACGAATGGCAAGCAGTCATCTCCCCCTCATCCCCACCCGACTACCACTGCCGTACGACATGTTCGACGGTAAACGACATGCTCCTCCTCAGGTTCAAGCCCACAGCCGTGCCGCTTCTTCCAGACATCTTTGTGCTTCTCCCAAAATTCTCCCAGACATCGCCCAAGCAACCACCGACTTTTTATAAAATTCTTTTCCTGACGTTGCCTTGGCTTCTCCCAGAACACCCTTTAGTTGTTGGTATCGATTGTGTCGTAGACAACAACTTGTCTGAATTCGTGGGAGAGAACCTAAACGAGAAGTTCCTCATCTTGTATCTTTCTGGTTGAGCGGTAAGACAACATTCATGTCAGTTTGTGTATGCATTCAGGTGGGTTAATCGATGGCCAAAAGTTGTACTTTTCAATCAGAGATCATATTAGAAAGATGGAGCTTTCGATCAACTAATTCAAGACCAGTTCGACGCCGCTACACACGATCAATAACTATTTAGACCGTTTGTTTATCATGATTCGTGAGTATTACTTTTTCCTTTAGGCCGACATAAACACTCCTTGCTTCCCTTTCGGCGTGCCTGTCTACAATGACTCTATCAAGAAGAGAACAAAAAAATATGATCCTTTTTATGTTTAATGTAATTTATACACAGATATCATAGCCTATATTATTCTCTTAAAAAGCTTGAGAATAGAAAAATTATTATAACAAAAATTGACATGTTATATAGATGAACTAGTATGTGTTATTTTATATATTAACTCTTACACGTTTGATACATGTTGATTTGATATCAAAATGGTATCATGTATGGATCATAGGAAAATAAATTCTTATAAATTTTATATTTACATTGTTGTGACTTTTTTTCTAATGATATAATTATTGATTTAACTTTCTATTAAAGTTTTCATAAAATCAATTGAGTTTTTTTTACGAATGTGTTCAATATTCACATAATTGAGTGTAGACTTGAACATGCACAAATTTTTGCGACCTATTATTAATAACTTGTTATGGATGGATTTTTCATAACGAAACTGTAATTGAAATTTGATATGCATAAAAATAAATTGTAACATCCCTGACCTGGGTTATGCTTTAACCCTAGGTATTTTGTTTAAGAAAGATAATTACATGCTTTCTCTTATATTTTGAAAAGTAATTAAGGTTCAAGAAGAACTTATATTTCAATTTTAGTCCTTCTTGAATAATGTTGAAATAATGTTTTGCCTATTCTGGACTAAAGTGCAAATTACCCAATGTGAGGGGTTAACTTGCAAATATTACAGGATAAAATGTTCCTTATGTGATGAAGCATCATGAGAATGAAGATGATGCAGAGGTATGGCTTGGGAAAGCATGAGTAACAAGAAAGAGCTGATAAAACAATGTTTATGCATTAAAATTTAGTTTTGGTGTAATGTGCAATTTACCCAAAACCCAGGGTTCAATATGCAAAACACCACTTCAAGAGGGTCCCTCATATTTCTTGCCATCATGTAGAGAAAATAAAATGAGAGGGGCGCCTCATTTGAATCACTTTGGAGGAGAGAGAATCTTGATATTAAAATAATCAAGATTTAAGCATAATTAGAACTTTACTTCAATTAAATGCAAAAATAAATATATTAATTGAAGAGCCCTTCAACCAAAAGGTGAGGGATGATTTTGCAAAATAATGGACGACCATTTGCCTTGCAAAGGCACAAAAATATCTAAAGGAAGTGGATAACTCACTCACATTATTAAAAGAAAAAGAATTATCCACTAACTTTAGGATATTATTATAATATGATTTAAGGTGCTTAATTTGCTTTTCTTTAAATCATGGATAATTGAGAGGAATAATATGAAAAGGAGATAGTCTCGTAACCAAGGAAGGGAAGGGGGAAATTGGCAAGGAAATGGAGGAGATAATCCCTACTTTCTCTCTCTTAAATGAATTTTTAATAAAATGCATATATGTTCCTTTATCCCTAGCTTGGATAGGTAATTTTGGATCCACCTTCACTTCTTGTTTGCAAAAACGACCATTGGAGATTGGAGAAATAAGAGGACGACCCTCAATCTGTTGGTAAGCTTCTTGACCTTCTTTCACCTTGATTTCATGGTGGAAATCACAAATCAATGCATGATTTCTTCTTATCTTCACTCAATCTTCAACTCTAGCCAATCTTTTCACTCAAAAGCTTGAGGATAAACCATGGCATAGTTGAAGAACCACCATTGTTTATGTGAAGCTCCAAGCTTTGAAGCTCAATTGAAGGCGGGTTATATAACTTGAACCCTTATTCATTGTTATTGAATTCAATCTCCCAATCCATTATGTTCAATTGTTCTTCTTGCAATTCCTTTATATAATTGATGAAACTACGATGGAAATGGTAGTAGATTTCGAGGGGTTGAAGCTTGATGATGATGAAATCATCCTAAGAACAAATATCAACATAATTCAATTGCAAACAGTTTCATGAATTTTAGCCCAATCGGTTTTGTCAAACAGTTTGGTGACCAAACAGTTTTCAAACCATTTGGAGATTGAGTTCCAAACTGTTTGGAGATGGTTAACCGAATGGGATAGTTGAAATTTTGGAGCCTTAAATGGTTTCAAACCATTTGGACATATTGAGTTGACCGTTTGGGTTGAGTTGACCGTTTGGTCAAGTAAGTTCAAAACTGATTGGAATCTTAAATAGTTTCAAACCGTTTAAACATTTAGGTCAAAACTGTTTGGAGCCTTAAACGGTTTCAAACCGTTTGGAAAAAGTCAACCAAAACTGTTTGGATGATTAATGGTTGCAATTGAGGGTTGAAGATCCAAGGATCATACATTGATGGACTACAATTGTAATGACCCGTTTTCAAATTAGTCATCTAATTAGGGTTTACTTGGATAATTGTATGCTTAATTAAGTTGATCATTGTTTAAAGCTTGATTAGTGATGGTAGTTAAATTTTCATGTTTTAAATATGATGAGAAGGTTTAATCATACTTTGATTCACATAATTAGGGTTAACATTTCAAAAACCCTAATCGGCCCAAATTAGGGTTTTGGTGATATATGAATACAAAATTTGATATGTATATTGTCTCACTAAATTATTTTTAGTATTTTTTTGTGTAACTCTAATTTAATTCAAATTTGGATATTATTTGTATGTATCAAATTTTGACACTCATGAAAAATATCAGAATTTTTTAAGAATATTCTGACCTGTTTATCGGTCTAGTTTCAAACTCGACCGATCATATTTTCAGATTGAGATAGCAGTGTGGTAATTGAATTTTATATTTTTATTGGTACATCCAATTGATATTAAATTTTAAATTTACTTGATAAACAAAATTTTAGACACCCTGTTAAATTGGTGTAATTTTTGGATGACTTTTGATCTCTACAGAGAGGGTGTCGGTCGAGTTCTGTGCAGGACAAACTTGACCGACCATGCTGCTGACTGCAGTATAGAAGTGTAGTATTTTATTTTTTTATAATTTATTAGATTATCCAATTATGCTCAAATTTTAACTTAAATATTGATACTCGGTTTTCAACAACATATTAAATTTTCAAAATTTTTGGAAGATGCTTTGTATCACAACATAACCTTGATCGGTCGAGTTCTGAGAGAGACAAACTCGTCCGACCAGATTTTTCTGGAAAAAATAAAAAAAGACTGAAAAATGTTTATATTTAATTATTCCAAGCACCTTAATGAGTATATAGGACTCTATTACGACCCAAGCACCTCTCATTTCCGTCCCACACTTCAGCGATTCGTAATTCTTGAGAGAGGAGGGGATTTCAGGGTTTGGAGAATCTGAAGTGGAAATTTCAGATTTCTGGGTTTTCTCTTTCCAAGGTTGGTAAATTCTGTATATATTATAAATCTTTACTAGGTTTATTTGCTTATATTCTCTCCTATGTATAGAACTCGTCACTTCCCTGATTTGTATCAAAAGAATCCAAATCGATCTCTTCTTTCATTCTTTCTTCTTCAATTCTTATTCTTCTAGGTTCTTGAGTGAAGAGGAGCAGGAAGATTCTATTTTCTTGAAGCAAGGACTTGATTCAAGGATTAGTAGTAGTAGCTGGGATACAAATTTCAGGTGTTTCACACCTGAGGTGAGTCTTTTTCTCCCTCCTAAGCTTTGTATCCATGTTGAAAGTCTAATTCAATGCGGCTAAAACAATCAGAAACCGTGTTTATATATGTATGTGATTGGATTTGATTTGGGAAAGATATTGCAGAATCCAACTTTTACTGAATTTGATTATTTCTCATTAATTTAAACTTGATTAGTTCTTGTTATATTGATTGAGGATGCATGGGTATTCTTATGGGTAGATGACTATGGTATTTCATGTGAATTTTGCCTAAAAATAAGCCCAATGGCCGATATGCTTGGAATTGAATTGACATGTATAAAGTCATATTTGAATTGTACTAGATTGTATTATACAAGTGTATTATTGGATGTTAATGGATTTGAATGACCACATATCCTGATTAGGATTTGTGTTGAGGAAGTGAATCAAATGGGTCAATTAATCAATGTATACTTATGATTGATGAATGAAATGTGTGAAAATGGAAACTAGGGTTTCTATGTTTGTGAATAACCCTAATGAACCCTTGGGTCATGATTGGATTACTGAATGATATGATTCTTATGATATGTTGAACTAAGGAATGACTTCTTGAAAACCCTAAAAGTTTATTATTAAGAATATTATGAGTGATAAAGCTAGAACTGTATATGATGTTGTAAATGTGATCAAATGTTGAAGTTGAAGGTATTAATACTTCAATTGAATATGATGAGTCTTACTAATATCATCTAAGTCTAATGCATTTGTTTTAGTATAATAAAGGATGATCATTGTTGATTATGGGAATGACATTACTAGTCAACAACAAGGTATACTTATCTGAATATAAGTGAAAATATGAACAAGATGTTAATGGTGATTGCATGATAAAGATGAAACTAATGAAGATAGTATGATGAAGTATTTTATCTTTTATTTTAATTAAATGTGGCTTAACCCAAATTAAATGAAATATGTTAAGAACTGTACTTTGATAAATATTATGTAGAAGAGGAGCATTGTATGTAAAGTGAATCAAGAAAGATTGGTCTAGATAATGTAATGAACATGAAATGAAAGAAGCTGAGACTACTGAGTATAAAATGATGGAAAAAGATAGGAGTTAGTAGATGATTCTAAGATTGTAACTCTTACCCTAAAATGATGAGTTTGATGATTCTAGTGAATGATAATATCAAATGGGGAATTAAGTGATGCACATAACTGTAATTGAATTTAACTAAAAGATGAAAGTCAAGTATTTGAATTGATTTACAAGAATGTGTTCTTGAATTGTGAATTGTACTTTGAGAATGGACTAATAGTACAAAATTTAATTGACAGTCAACATGTGTTTATTTGTAACCCCATATGAAGAATGTGAAATGAAAGAAGAAGAGAACTAAGTCTGGTATGCATGTATATGCATGAAATTTATTGACATCTATTCAGATTGGATGGAACATGCATATGTTGTATGATAAATCTATTCTGAGTATGAGGAATGATACATGATATCTATATGTTTTTACGTTGCTAGTTTTAATGCCTCTGCTAATATTTGTTCAGAGCTGTGATATACAATGAGATGATAAGATCTATGTTAAATTGTAATTTAATATGCACTCCTTACATTGAGAAACCCTCATAAGGGTAAATGTTGCATCATGAGATTATGTCTAGGGCTGAAAGCCCACTGATGATGATAAAACCCTGATGGGGTAAATGCTGGACAATAAGATTATGTCTCGGGCAGAAAGCCCACTATTGATGATTGCTATGAGTTGATGCAGAAGATAGAAATAATCATATTTGTTGCAATCTATAGAATTATTGTGCTTCTTGCTTTGATCATTGCCCTTATTGATAAACTTAATCTGTTTCATGTTATTATAGTTACACGAGAATACACAGATATGATATATGATGTTTTGAATTATTTTAAGATAAGTAAAAGAGATTAATAACAAGTGAAATGATGGAACATATAGTTAGGTGCCCTGAACACCGTGAATTTCCCCCGAGGACCACACTGGGGAAACAAAACGGATCTCCTTGTAGTAATCGATGAATTATGAGAAGGATTTTTGGAGTGTGGATTGAGACCTTAATGGTTAGAACACCAGGATTTAGGAGTGAGTCATCTGGACTGGCTCTGGCCCTAAATCCTTTCTGTGAAAGTCTATGTCCAGATGGATTAGACTCTGTTGAAATGATATATGTGAAATGTGAAATGAAAAATATGTGAAATACTGTGATATGTGATATATTGTTTTACTGGTTCCTATCTCGTGTACCCGAGATGAGGACGTGAGCCTCTTTAGGCAACCCCGAGGTGGCCAGGGTCTGTTTTTGATATCTAAGGGTGTCCGGCTAAACCCTAAGATAGTGACGGTGAGTCGTTGACACAAGAATCAGGCGTGGTGACTTCTACTTGGTGAGGTACAAGCCAAGTAGTTTCAGGGCAAATGAATAAAAGATGATAAGCCGTGTAGAATATGATTTGAATGATTATTACATTCCTTGTAATACCACTTGATGATTTGTCATTGTTGATTATACTTCTTGTTGTGGAAAGTAATCATGTTGCTACGAATATTTTCTATTTCATATTATGATATGTCATGTTGACAAGTATAAATGATGGGATTCATATCCATTCTGATTATGAGTTGGATTGCTTACTATTTGATAGTATTGTTTGGTAGATATGTATTATGTGTACTTCAGCTTCAGGACTGCAGGATGTGTTCCTGGTCTGGCTAGTGGAGTGTCAAAAATATAATGTTATTGTCATGTATTGATTCAAAATGCTTAGAACTTTGCTTATTACTCATGCAGTAGGATTCTTAATCTGAACTAAGAAGTATTTTCTAATTTGTGCATAGACATGCTTTAAAAGATGTTTCAAAGTTATAATTGGTTTAAGTGATAACCTTATCAGTTGGATTAGATTACCATTGTAAGATAGGTTTGACTCATGATAGAACTATCTGCTAGACTTTTCAATATCTGCATGTTTCTGTTAAATTTATTATACTTAATCTGATGCTAATGCATGTACCTAGCTTGAGTGGGAGGTATCCACTCACTGGGGCTCTATATGAGTCTCATGAGGTTGTTTCAAATGTTTTTAGGTATAATGCTATCCAGCGGAGAGGTCGTGACAAAGAAGATATAAATAGTATAATCTAGATAGATTAGAATGTCCATGTACTCTCTCTTTCCTGGGATGGGTTGTAGATTTTGTTTGTTCATCAATGTACATGTATTTGATGTAAACTGAACTGCATATGAGAACCAGATTTGATTCTGAATTTAATGGAGTTGAATATGATTTGTGATATCTGAATGTGATGTCCTTGATGTGACATTCATTTATGGGTTTGTGAAGAAAGAAAAAGGAAAAATTTATCTGTGTTTTTCATATATTGTTTAATCGTCTTAGTTGAGAATTCATTATTTTATTTCATAATCTGGGTTTAGGTTTTGGGATTACCTCTAATGGTTGGTATTTGTGCTGATAAAAAGAGTGGGTCCCAACAACAATGATCCAATTGATGAAGGAATTGTTGATGCAAAACCCTAGTCGGTTTAGTTGATTGAGAACCCCGTTTGGACTTTCGGCTTCAAGGGCAGTTTGGACCAAATGTTCTTGAGACTATTTGAGTCCAAACAGTCTTGAAACTATTTGGGGTCAAACGGTTTCAAACTGTTTAGAGATTAAAGGGTAAAGATCATTTGGTGACTTAATGTGATCAAATCAATTGATAATTTAATGTGATGAAGGATCAATTGACCCTATAATTAATACTGATGTATAGTAGAGATAATTACAAGGGTTGTACCTTTAAGGTATTAAATGATTAGTAACCCTAGATGAGTTATTCCTTGAAGCTTAAGAAAGCAAAATCTCAATACACTATGTCAACTCTAATTGAATGTAATTAATTGAAGGGTTGGTTGACCTCATATAACCAAGTTTGATCTAGTGAACATCCTAGAGGGGATGAAAGAGAGAGGAATTCATACATGTATAATAATCATGTAAAGGTCAAGCCTTAACACCTTCATTTTGAATAACTATGTAATTAGGATATGATCCTTAATAAAGAGATTATGCAACCCTAATCAAGAAGGTTGTTGAGCCCTAACCCTAATTTAGGGCAATATCAGATGTAACCCTAATCTAGGGTAATGGTGTAACTCTAAACTAAATGATAATTTGGGAAATCCCAATTCAGGGTAACATCATGAAAAACCCTAATTAGAGGAGATGCTTCATGAAACCCTAATTTTGGGTAAAGTTATATGAGAAACCCTAATTGAGGTTGATTCCATGAGAAACCCTAATTGAGGTTGATTCCATGGGAAACCCTAATTGAGGATGATTCTATGAGAAACCCTAATTGAGGGTGATGCCATGAGAAACCTTAGATGGGATGAATAGTAAAATAACCCTAGTTATGGGCAATGTGATGTGAAAGCCTAATGAAGGGTGATGCTATATGCAACCCTAACCCTAATGAAGAGAGATGGTAAGTGAAATCTTATCCCTAATGAAGGGTAATGGTATGTGAAGCCCTAACCCTAATAATGGAATAGTGGATAATACCCTGATAAGGGAAATACCTAAGGTGGTTGATTTTACACAACCTTATAACAAGCAATTCCTTAATATGAGATAAGTCCTTATATGTGTGTTATGACCCATGCACTTCACAATAAAGGTGATAGGTTAGTGTATGGAAGTATTAAGATGGGAAATACCTTAATACAATATAAATTGATAAACTCAAGTAAGTTTAAAGTACTGAGGGAAGTGATATATCAATACATGATAGATATCACATACTGCTCTTTAGGAATGATATCCCTTGATGCATTTCAAATCCAACATACTTGGATGAGTAACATATAAAGAGTTCTATCCTAATCATTACATCAACATGTAATGTGTTTTATGAACCATGAGAATGGTTTTTGCTTAGTGAAAGGTGACAAGATGTTAAATGTAACATCCCAGGATTTGAGGCCTCAGATAACATGATCTTAAAAGGAATGATTGGACTACCCATATCACCAAGGTGCACCTCCTTTTCAGGAAGCCCATCACTAAGAACTCCATAGTTAAGCGTGCTTGGCTTAGAGTAGTACTAGGATGGGTGACCAGTCGAGAAGTTGATCCTAGCTTGCACGTGAGTGTGGATAAAGCGCCTTGTTAAGGCTAGTGGTGGTTTGTGGGGCCAATCATCATTCCTGAAACTCTACTAGAGCCTTGGGCAGTGGGCCCAGCCGTTACAAATGGTATCAGAGCTAATTCCCCTCCAGTAGGTGGGGCCCACATGGGCATGTGGCATGCCAGTCTTGAGCCGTGCGGTCCAGGAAAGTTGGAAAGGGCTATCTGTAGAGACAAGATGGAGCCACCCTTGCGCTGGTAGCTGTGGACGGGAGCTGGGTGTCCATGGGCCATTGTGGGTCTGCACTGAAATGGGGAAGAGATTATGAGGCCTTATAATTGAGACTTGACGAGGACGTCAAGAGTCTAAGTGGGGGAGATTGTAACATCCCAGGATTTGAGGCCTCAAATAACATGATCTTAAAAGGAATGATTGGACTACCCATATCACCAAGGTGCACCTCCTTTTCAGGAAGCCCATCACTAAGAACTCCATAGTTAAGCGTGCTTGGCTTAGAGTAGTACTAGGATGGGTGACCAGTCAGGAAGTTGATCTTGGCTTGCGCATGAGTGTGGTTAAAGCGCCTTGTTAAGGCTAGTGGTGGTTTGTGGGGCCAATCGTAATTCCTAAAACTCTACTAGAGCCTTGGGCAGTGGGCCCAACCATTACATTTAATTTTCTTTATGAGCCATGAGATTAGTTGTTACCTAGTGAGAGGTAACAAGATATTTTGATAGGCCTTGTGAACCACATGAGTAAGTTGATACCTAGTGAAAGGTGCCAAGATGATTATAAAAGTTTATTGTAAGAAATAATAATGTTTAAATAAACTTAATAAAAGGAACAATTGTATTCAGTAAAGAATGTGAAAAGCTATGAAGGCTAACCTTAGGGTTTAGAGCCTAGAAAAGGATGAGATGTTCAATGATGAGTTAAAGGGATCTATATTCCATGATCTGTGTAAACATGATTGCCATAGTTCAATACCTGGAATAGATGCACACGATTGGCATAGTTCAATACCTGGAATAGTTGTACAAGATTGGCATAGTTCAATACTTGGAATAGATGCACATGATTGGCATAGTTCAACACCTGGAATAGATGCACAAGATTGGCATAGTTCAATACCTGGAATAATGTCACAGTATTGGTCATAACCCAATACCTTGAATAATGTCACAGGATTGGTACAATCCAATACCTAGAATAACTGCACAAGATTGGTAATAACCCAATACCTGGAATAATGTCACAGGATTGGTCACAACCCAATACCTGGAATAATGTCACATGATTGGTACAATCCAATACCTGGAATAACTGTACATGATTGGTAATAACCCAATACCTGGAATAATGTCACAGGATTGGTCATAACCCAATACCTGGAATAATGTCACATGATTGGTCACAACCCAATACCTAGAATAATGTCACAAGATTGGTAACAACCCAATACCTGGAATAGTTGCACATGATTGACATAGTTCAATACCTGGAATAGTTTCATAGGATTGGCATAGTTCAATACCTGGAATAGTTGCATAGAATTGGCATAGTTCAATACCTGGAATAGTTGCATAGGATTAGCATAGTTCAATACCTGGAATGGATGCACATGTTTGGCATAGTCCATTACCTGGAATAATATCACGGGATTGGTCATAACCCAATACCTAGAATAATATCACGGGATTGGGATAGTCCAATACCTATAATAGATGCACATGTATGGCATAGTCTAATACCTAGAATGGTTGTATGAGATTGACAATGATTTAATATGAGATGTTTATACAGGATTGGTTAAGTGCAATACCTAACAAAGGCATGGAGTCTATAACTAAGGATTAGCATAGTCCAAAACCTGAATAGGACATGATGATATATAATCATATAACTGGTATAATTGAATAGCTGTTTAGCAGATTGGCTAAGGCCAACGGATGGAAACAAAAATGAATAATGAGTAACCCATTAGAATGATGAATGCCATAAGCAAAGTTTGAGATGTTGAAAATGTATGATAGACAAATGATATACATGTTTTTCCTATTCCTTATAAAGAGAATAGATGGTTTACTGCTCTTTTATAGATAGTTGCAATACTTTAAAGATGAGAATGATCTAAACTACTTATCCTTTGCTCAGTTTTATATTAATTAAACTGCAATAATGATGTTTCTAGCGGAGAGTTATATCTCTTGTTGGGACAATTTTCAATTATCTCACCCCCGTGGGAACCGACATTTTTTTAGGTGGGCAAGTACGAAGAAGACTGAGAACATCTTGCAGAGGAAGAACTTCAGCAGTAGCAGGGACAACAGTGACAACTCAGGTTGAGTGTACTGTCTTTCATGTCTTGTAGACAAATGTCCTATGTGTCGTCTCTGTACAGTTAGGTCCTCGGAGTTAATAGTTAGTGCTTTTAATGAATCATTTTGAGATTTTGGCTTGATGCCTCAAGGTTCTTATGCTGTCTGTGTTTAGCTTTTAACAAGGCAGTTGATGTTGTAATCCTCGAGAAAAGATGGTACAATATATGTACTTGTGAACCATGACATAAATGTAATACATTGGTTCTTATTGAAAGAGTTTTCCTATAATTGGATCTCTTTGAAAAATGTTTTAATTTTTAGTGATTTTCGGTAATCTGATGTTAGTGACCGCTTCTGCCTAAGTAAATCTTGTTTTTTTTGAGTTGTATGCCACATAAATAATTTAATATGAGCTTGTTTTTAATAATAATTAAGAATGTTAAACACATTCTTTAATAAAAAAGATGGTATGTATTATGTAAATTACAAATGATGATGGTTGTGATGTTGTAGAAAGCCATGTTTTGTAATACTTATTGAAATGACATATTCTATGCCATTTTAAAATAGTATGTACACAATTTAAAAAAAAAATACATTTTTTAAAGTCATCTTATCTAAATTTTCTATTCTTATTGATATATCACATAAATCACTAGTTTGAAATACTTCAACACACGAATGTAGTTTTTGAAAAATTCAAATTTAATTTTTTTCTTATGGGTTGTAATTTTATAAGCAACAATGGAACATTTGTCAAAATAGGAAAAACTTATCTGACATAGGAGAACCACTGTACAATTCTTCCTACATTATACACGAGGTAATTCTTCTATTGATAGTCATCATCATTATAGTTGTATGTGCATATGAGCATAAAGTTTTAAGATCAAAATATAGTTTAACTAATCTGAATGGGAATAGAAGTAGTTTGATTGATAGATTGGTCTACAAGGGTGACAAAAAATGTATCAACAAGCTTAGGATGGACCATCAAGCTTTTCGACATTTGTGTTCATTACTTACATTGATGGGGAATCTCACATGTAGTAGGAATGCAACCATTGATGAGATGGTTGCTAGTTTCCTTTATATCCTATCTCACCACTCAAAAAGTAAGATACTGGTGAAATTGTGAGTCAATACTTTCATGAGGTGTTAAATGATGTGATCAGGTCACATAAAACATTGTATCAAAAGACCGAGGTAATTCCTGAAAATTCAACAGACAATCGTTGGAAATGGTTTAAAGTAAGCATATAAATTTTACATACATATATTATAAATTAAACAATATACTAAATATTATTCATTACCTAGGGATGCCTTGGAGCACTGGATGACACATGCATCGAAATGTGTATCCCTAAGATAGATAGAGTGAGATATAGAAATAGGAAAGGATTCATACCAACTAATGTTCTCGGAGTTTGCAACTAAGATATGCAGTTCATGTATGTCTTGCCGAGATGGGAGGATTCAACATTAGACATGAGAGTTCTCAAAGATGCCATGACTAGACACAATGGATTCCATCTTTCACATGGTAAAATTCACAAATTTGTATATATCACATATATAATTAGAATTATAATTCTCTATATTTGTTATTAATTTTCTTCATGTTGGTAGATGTCGGCTATGTAGATGAAGAGGGTTTTTTAGGACCATACAGAGGGAAAAGATATAATATGAATGAATGAAGAATAAGCCAACAACCTTGTAATACAAAAAAGCTTTTTAATATTAGACATGCTTCTGCGTGTAATGTTATTGAAAGAACATTTGGTCTACTCAAACAACGGTAGGCGATATTAAGAAGTCTTTCAATTTATCCAATAAAAACAACCAATAAAATTTATCTAACATGTTGTTTGTTTCACAACTTTTCAAACGAGAAATGTAAAGTGACCCGATTGAGGAAGAAGTCTCTCTAATAGTTTCAAATGATGAAAATTAGGATGATGACGTACAAACTGTTGAGCCAAGTGATGAGTGGTCTCTTTATTGAGATAATTTAGTGGAACAAATGTTTAATGAATGGTCACATTTGAACTAGTCATACAAATAGTTTACTTTATAAAGTTTTGACATTTTTTATTGTAATAAACATTTAAAAAAATGATGGCATTGTTAATTTTTACTCATTTATTTTTTGGGAAAAAATATTTGAATTTGAGATTTGTTAGAAGATTATTGTTTTTGAAATGTCATTCTAGTATTTGTTTTCTAAATATACTCTTTTCATTTTTAATATATTTGTTTAAATTGTAAGTATGTTCTCATCATTATTTAGGGATGGATAATAACAGGCAATCTCAAAATCAAATTATGGTAAGTTGTAATAATCCACAAGTCGCTCAACAACAAGTACAAGTTCCATGTCAAGATGGAGGGATAATAAAGAAAAAGCCCAAGCAAATTTGGACACCCGTGGAAGAGGACAAACTAATTGAGACACTAGAAGATATGGTTGTTTCTGGGAAATATAAAGCTGATAATAGATTCAAGCCAGGTTTGTTGCAGGCGTTAAAAAAGACCTTGAGAAAATGCTACCTGGTTGTGGTTTAAAAGAAAATCACATATTTAATCAAAGATTAAGGTTTTGAAATGTTATTTATGGGATCAAGAGAGTCCCCCCCTCTCCCATGCTTGTGGCAAAGGTCAAACGTCCGAAAGGGTGATAAATCAAGGTGGCAACTGGGATTCAAACTTGGGTCCTTTCGTGAGGAGACACAATGGTTGACCACATGACCCATTCCTTGTCGGAAAATTCAATATTATTTATGATATATTGAATAATAACACTAGTGGGTTTGGATTTAAATATAATACAAATTGTGTGGAGGCTGAGAAGAGTGTTTGGGATGCTACGTTACGGAAAACACATTTTACTTATTTTTTTAATATCATAATTTTTTACTATCTAATTTTGTTACTTGTATATTCCAGAGTCATCCTGATGAAGATAGTTGGAGAAACAAAAAAATTCCCACACTATAATAAGCATTGCTTAGTTTTTGAAAAAGATCGAGCAATTGGAAGTAATGCACAAGATGTTAAAATATGAGGACAGAAATGGAGAACCAACAACAAAATGAAGATAATGTTCATGTTGAAGATTTATATGAGAGAGACAATGGTCAAGCTTTTTCTCCAATGGGTAGAAATGATAGAAGTAAAGAGAGTCAAAATTCAGGATGGAAAAGGAGGGAAGTGAGAATGACTTGGCATGCTACCATATGTGATGAAGCGCCTCGGAGAATATATTAAAACATCACCAGAGAGACTAGGTAAGTCGATGGTGATAAAATTTAAAAAGAAAAAAAATTGGTGTAGAGGTAAGGAGACTAGGCAATCTTACAGGTCGAGAAGATCTCAATCATTGTCCTATTGACTGCAAATAAATCTCTATGCCAGGTATTTTTCCAGTTGACTGAAGAAGAAAGAGAAATATTTCTAAAGAGCCAATTGAATAAGAACTAGAATATTGATTTTGATTTGAATTTTTTTAGTATCTTCTATGTGGATTTTATTCATGAATTTTATTTTTGAGTATGCTTCACTTGTATGAAACTTGAACGTTGTTAAATATTTATGTCTTTTAAATTCCTTATGTGACTATTGACTTATGGTGGTATATTTTGAAGATACAATTACTTGGTGAATCATATTGTGAATGATTTTTTCTCAACTATATTGTTTATAACATACAAGTTAGGGTTAAAATCAGAATTTGTGTAGAATTCATGATAGTTTTTCACATAATGCATAATAAAGTGTGATATGTTGTATTATATTTCCAATAAATTCATTTTGGAAAGAAAAATCAGTTTTATTTATGAACACATATATGTAAACTCATTTTGTGGCACCAATTTTCTACATCAATCAACTTGTACATATATTCACATTTGAGGGTAGAATTTTAATTTTTCATCTCATAAACTAAAAAATATTTTCATAAAAATGTGACATAATATTCATATAGAACCAATGTTAGCACTTACTGACAATCCATTTACCTAATCCTATCCCTGAGTTGCATCCAAACATAAAATAGGATACCCTCTATCACATTCCCCACCAATACCTGCACATGCTATCTTTCTCCGAATCCCATCTGAATCCTCTCCCACGAGCCAAACTTGCTGTATGGTACTTTCCAACATATATATTAACCTATTGGCCTGTCCGACGTGGTGTGCCAATGACGGCTGTCCTTTTCCATATTTTAGACATGACTAATCCATTTTTACTTAGAACTTGTCTAAATAAAAAACTGAAGCAACTTTACACTTGGTAATCGCTAGTCAACTTGTTATTAACAGTCTAACACAATGATCCTTTGAATCTTCTGCGTTTAGTTATTTACTACTGCGACGGAAACAAAAAAAAAAAGGACAAGGACGGAGATGCCGTTGTTAATGTAAACACTCTTTACCAATTAAGAATAAGAAAACAAATCGTTTCATTGGGTTGCGGCGCCTGCTTTTATGTATTAGTAAATCAATTGAATTCAAAGTTTCGACTTTATACTAACCGATAAAAATCGTCAGTGTTGTTTAAAGTTAGACTGATGTGTTGTGCTTGGTCGTCTTTAGTCTCCGTCCAGTCTGTGATTTTTTTAGTCTAAACTGGGCCACACTAATTTCAAATCAGTCTGATCCTTGGACTAAGAATTTACTTGCAAGCAAAGCCATTGAAGCCGCATGTTCGTTCTTATACGACACGGACAAATGTTTCACCTGCTTCCACGCTCTTTCTTCCCCTAATTGATTCAGGCCAACATGGTCTATAAAGCTAATGATGCTTCTCTTATTTTCAACACGTACCAAACGGAGCTATAAAGCACGCGAGGTCTTTGAAGCCACGGAGATACGTTTCTTCTGCTTGCGCACTCTTTGTTCCCCTCACGCGTCAAGTCGTCCGCCTATTCTGATTTCTTCATGGTAAGTGATTGGAACAGATGCTTTTCTTCTTATCCTGTATATACTAGTGCTCACCAATCTTTATGCTTCCGTGCTACTTTCATATCATCTTTGCCACCTCTGCCAGCGGTTGCAAGCAAATTAGGCGAAATCATATGCGTGTTATTGCAGAAATAGCCCAGTTTCCAGAACCGTTCTGTATTTCATAGTCCCTGCAACAACATATCGTTCCATGTCGATCAATTGTCGACCTTTCCATTCTGTTTTATTTTTCTTTCTGTTGACAATCACCTTCACATGGAGCTGCGATCCTAAAGATCGAGCAGCCCTTCTAGAGTTTTCAAATACCCTCGACACTCCAGTGTGGCTGGCTGCCGATGTATTGGCAACAGGCTGTTGCGGCTGGTATGGAGTCACATGTTCCAATGGTTCGGCTGTGAATGCAACCGGGTCCTTAGACCGAAATTCCTATGGCAGAGTTGTAAGTTTGGCCCTTGAAAACATGAATCTTGGAGGACGGCTATCCAGTTCTGTAGGAAATTTGACATATTTGCAAAGTTTGACCCTCTGGAATTTGACACTTAGAGGATCACTGCCGAGTTCTTTAGGGAGGATGAAATATTTAAAAAGGCTGGAAGTCCCTTACAATAGTTTTTCTGGACCCATACCGGAGGAATTGTATCAGCTGCATTCACTTGAGGTCATTACGCTGTTTGCCAACTCCCTCTCTGGACCTCTAAGTTCAGACATAAAAAATCTATCTAGTTTGAGAATGCTACACGCAGGTTACAACCAACTTTCTGGAATAATTCCTGATGTGTTCTATGGTCTAAAAAATCTGCAATATTTAGTCCTTACCAACAATCTCTTTAGTGGGCCGCTTCCTTCTTCCCTGTCATCTTGTTCAAAACTTCAATTTGTTGATGTCCTCAGAAATCGTATGAGCGGGACACTTGATATTAATTTCACTGCTTTACCCATGCTCGAGGCTCTCGTGCTGGGTGGGAATAACTTCACCGGAAGAATCCCTGACACTATATCATCATGTACGAAATTGCAGGTGCTTGATCTCCGTAGTAATGAATTGCAAGGCAATATGCCCTGGGAATTTTTCCCTCAGTCTCTGGTGTTCATCACACTTGCAAGCAACCGTTTCTTCAATATTACAGGGGCATTATTGGCATTTCAGCGATTTCCAAATCTTACATTACTTGATTTAAATGGGAGCTTCAAAAGGGAAGTAATGCCTGTAAACGGAATCACTGGATTTCAAAACCTAAAGGCTCTATCAATTACAAACTCAGAGCTGGTAGGTGTTCTTCCATATTGGGTGTCCAAGTTAGATAAGTTAGTAGCATTACACCTGTCCGGAAATTATTTCGGTAAAAATACCTAAATGGCATATTTGCCAATTTTAATTACCTAAATGGCATGTTCTTGAACTTATTGACCAAAATTGCACATTTTGGAGCAATACGTCCCCTGCTGGGACGCATTGCTCTCCCGCGAGGCAATGCGTCCCGGTGGGGGACGCATTGGTCCCACAGGAGGGCAATGCGTCCCGAGCCGTGACGCATTGCTCTGTTGTGGGACTAATGCGTCCCCCGCCGGGACGCATTGCCACGCGGGAGAGCAATGCGTCCCGGAAAAGGACGCATTGACCCCACAGGACTGCAATGCGTCACGGCTCGGGACGCATTGCCCTTGTGTGGGACCAATGCGTCTCCAGATGGGACGCATTGCTCAATGAGTCTCCATGCAGGACGCATTGGAGCAATGCGTCCCCATGCAGGACGCATTGGTTTTTAATCATTTTTTGCAATCACTGATATGTTATTGATATGTAAATTAACAATATTGATTATATTTATACATTTATAATTCGTTCACTTGTATTTGGATGTCTATAATATACTCAATTATTATAAATTTGTCAATTTCAATAGGTCGTAACATGCATATGGAATATATAAGTATATTGCAACCAACATTGGTTGGTTCCTAATTGATTATATAATACGAACTTAATCCAAATAAATGAGATAGCAATTAAAAACAAGGTTAAAACATGAACCAACATGACGAGAAAATAATACACAACAGAACAATATGATAGATCCACAACAACATGATCCAAAATGAACCAATGTCATATCATAATATGATAGATCCACATACAATAGATGTCCTCACAAAGGCATACATACAAAACTGTACAATATATAAAAAACTAAGTATGTCGTCCTCGCCCACGACGTCCTCGCCCACGTCCCTCTACATCAGGATCCTCTGTACCGATGTCATCTGGAGACTGCTGAACTGGGGACAACTGTGTAGGAGGCTGCTGGCGAGCATCAGGGAAGAAATGAAAAGGTGGAGGTGGGGTGAGGGGTCTAGGAAAACCAGGATAGGATGCATCAGGTGGGGTGCATCCTGAGAAATCAAACGGACTAGGTGAATATGTGACATAAGATGGTGGTCGGCTCTCGGGAATAATTGCTGGTGGGAATGGAGTGTATGGAGCAGAAGAAGAACTTGCTCCATGATATGATGGTGGTTGAGGTGGGGTGATGAATGAGGAATATGAAGCAGCTCCTGAAAAATATGGCCCTGTCGGTCCCCATGACATGAACTGAGAAGTGGGAGTGGGAGTGGGCTCAACAGTAGGAGTAGGAGTAGGAGTGGGCTCAGGGGATGTGGTATGAGTGGGTATGGGATCCCACGGCCGAGCATAGTCGGGAAGACTATCAAAGTAACTCCCCTGGATGGTATAGATGCTGTCTCTGATCTGTGCAGGGGCGTGCTCTACTGCCGCTCGGATCGCCACATGTGTTTGTACCTGTAAAATAAAGTATGTACACATAATAAAGACCAATTACATATATTACAAATAACAAAGATAAATAATAACAATTTGTAAAAGAAAATAATAATGATACTCACAAATTCCTGCTGACGATAACTTTGCGGGTAGTATATGCTTGGAGGCATAGCTGGAGGGGGCACAATGTATTGTGGATGATACCATGCATAGTGACCCTGAGGACTGTATACTGTATCAGCTGGTGGAGCGGGAACTAAGCTCTCATGTCTGTTGTTCCACATCTGCACCTCCTGCCTATAATGAAGCATCCAATCCTCAGCCGCATGACCCCTCCCATCTATCCGGCTAAGCTTCGGCAGCTCAAGAGTAGGTTGTACTTGAACAAAGCCGAACTGTCCAAGTACTCTGTCGGGAAAGTGCCACTCCACTATTGTGTAGCACAACAGAGGCACTCGTGCCAACCAAATATCACTACCATCTCTACAAATGGCAGGCAATCTCTCGAGAACCTCAGCAGTGTAAGGAGTCAACTCTATCTGTTATTCATATAAACAACGTGTATCATATAAAAAGGAGTAAATTGTAAATAAATAAAACATATCAAACAACAGAGGTAAGTAAGTTATACCTGTGAGGGCAAAATCTGGTCAAATGCTGAATCGTAAAATTGAATTGTTCCCCTGATAGTTTGACTCCTTTGGACAAAGGTAGGCCACCTATTAAATTGAGAAACTAAATTTAGATAAACACTACATAATATTTAGACAAATAAAAAAGTTAATTGTGTTGATCTTTAACCTGTAGCCCAAGGGAACATCTTCTGGCCAATCATTCCAGCGCATTCTAATTGTACTTGGGCGTCCAATTCCCAACCTCTCCCAACACCACAGCTGTAATAGGCACACACAACCTGATAGATGGGCTGTTCTCCTAGACCGGGTGGTTGCCTTATACAACTCCCTATATAAGAAAGCTAGAGTTGCAGCACCCCAAGATAGAGTGCCACAACGTGCAAAATCGGACACAAGAGGGAGATACCTAACATGAACTCTATCCCCTGTACTATCTGGGATAAGGTAACTACCTAAGAAATATAAGAGATATGCCCTAGTATACCTTGTCCTCATTTCTACTTGTTGTTCTTCATCACCCGTGGTCAGATCCATATCCTTGAAGGTCTCACGCAACCAAATCAAGGAGATATGCCCCTTAGACATCCCATCTGGTGCATCTCCTAAGAAATTCTCACAAAGGTGAGTCCATGAAGAAAATTGCCCCTCATTTACACCTAAAAGATATGAAGCTATAACCGGTGGGCCATCAATCCTCAGGCCTAAAAGAACTGCAACATCCTGAAGAGTGACACTCATCTCAAAAGGGGGAAGCCTAACAGTATTGCTAGAGTTGTCCCACCTGTTAACTAATGCAGTTATTAAAGTAGGGTCAAGGTGGATACATGGTAGCCTATGAACAAGCCCAAAACCAGCTATGGAAATATTGTCTAAAACATCCTGGTCAATAATAGGCCATTGTGCCAACATAATGTGGTGTTGGGAGAGTCGGTAGGTTTCTTGTCTAGGAGCCATATCTATGAAAAGTGAAAATATTTCATTAAATGAAAAGTGCAAAAATTACATTACATGAAAAGTGCAAATAGTGTACAACATTTAAGATTGTCAAGATTCTTCATTAGATAAGATGAAATTACAACATGAACAACATGAATTACATTAACAAACAATATAAAAATACAACATGAACTACATGAAATTACTGCATTTGATTCAGTATCTCATCTAGAGGTTCATAAAATGGCCACACTTGATGTACCACTCGATGTATCTCTGGATGTGATACAGCTAACTGTTTTTTTACTTGTTCGTTGATTGACATTGCTTTCTGTTTTGTGTGATCCCAATACCAACCAGGTAGCTCAAGAAGTTCTTCATACATGTGAAACATTTGCTTTAAAAATTGCCAATGAAATTTTGCTTGTTCTTTTGTCACTATAAATCCTAACTTGTTGTGCAACAAATCTGGTACATCATTCCAGTCATCATTCAATAGAGTTTGATGAGCCATTTTCCCCTGTAGGAACTTCGTAGCTATTATTTGGATTAACTCTACGGACATGTGAAATGTCCATGTCCTTCGATGAGCCATCTATAGAAATTGAAATTACAAACATTACATGACTTTAGTGAAATTGCAAACATTACATGACTTTAGTTAAATTGAAACTGCAAATATTACATGACTTGAGTAAATTGAAATTACAAACATTACATTAGATAAGCCATCATATGACATTAGGACAAGTGCGTCTATTATGGCCCTTTCTGCCACACTTATGACAGTGATATGTATACTGATTTGGATCAACATCCATAGTTGAATGCCTTCTCTTTTTCTTTGGTCTTCCAGCTTGCCTTTGTTTCCTAGGGGGTAATAAGGGATAAATACCTCTACTTTCATCAAATTGAGGCCAATACCTCTTGTCGGGAATGCCACGAAATTCAGTTCTGTACGCATTTAGATAAGCCTCATTTGTATAATATGCACTCACGAGTTCATCAAGATCCCAATTGACAGATTCTGCAGCTACCCAAACATGAGAGCATGGAAAATGCCATTGTTGTGGAAAACCAAAGCTGCATTCACTGCCACCATTTGGACGCACTATTACTTGAAATTTATATCCATCCATGTCACCAACAAGCCATTCATCATTGTTCACACGGATGTGTATTGTCAATTTTTTTGCATCCTCTCGAACATTATAAAGCTTATCATGAACCTTAAAGGGCCAATGAAATCCATGTTGTGCACGTTTATTTGCGAGATTACGCCTGCACAGCCACATGGTCACAGAGCGATAGTATGTGGCAACAATTAACGCTTGTATTGGCAAACCTCTAACACCTTTTAAGACTCCATTATAGCCTTCAACATGATTGGTAGTCAATGACCCATACCTGCAACCTCTGTCATATGCGAGAGCCCAATGTACTGGATTTTGGCCCAATAAATATGACTTCGCTGCTGGTTCTATGGTTTCTATAACAGTCATATGACGATCAAATTCATGTGTATCAGTTGTGGATCCCACCTTCCACATAAGGTCCCTCAACTCCTTGGACTTGAACTGCTTATGGAAGTTCTCCCGAAGATGTCGAAGAAAATAACGATGTTGAGCCCAATGAAATTTTGATTGAAGGGCTGGAAAAATCCCACTCATTCGATCAGAAATAATACACAAGTCTGTACGTCGTGGAATGATTGGAATACAAGTTTGTAGAGAACCAAAGAACCACTCCCAGGAGTCCTTATTTTCTTTCTCGACAACAGCAAAAGCAAGTGGAAATAGACCATTATCAACATCTATGCCACATGCAAGGAGAAGTATGTCAGTATATTTTCCTGTTAAAAATGTGCCATCAACAGTAAGAACAGGCCTACAATAGGCCCAACCCCTCACAGCTGGACCAAATGCCCAAAACACCCGCTTGAATCTACGAGTGCCTTCAGTTTGAAGGATATAATCATCAATAAGGTGGGCATATATAGTTCTTGGAATATATTGTGTCAGAGAAATTAGGAACGACAACAAACTATGATATGATGATTCCCAGTCTCCAAATATTTTACAAACAGCCTTCCTCCTCGCTAGATATGCCTTCTTGTAAGATATATTGAGCCTTAGTTCAGCATTCACCTTGTCACGAATTTCTCGTGTCGACATATCCAGTCGTGATACTAGGATTGGCATTATCATTCGAGAAATATAAGATGTTGTGACTTGGTGATGATCATGATTCATAACAGTTAATTCACAATTGTGGCCTTCTTTACAACGTTTTATCTTCCACATGCCACCTGCTTTTTTGGACTGGCAAGCGGTCAATCTCCAAGGACATCGTTCATCATGGATACAAGCAAGTTTAAGATGACGATTATTTGAGTGTAATGTACGGTACTGGACATTCTTTTGTACCGACCATTTTTGGAGTGTCTCAACCAGTACAACTTTAGATGCAAATAAAGCACCCTCATATATAACAACACTGGAAGGATTGTAATCGAGACGAAATTCATGACAAAAATCTTCCACCCAGTCATCATCTTGAAAAGCTTCATAGTTGGAATCAATGTGTTCATGTTGGGGCCATTGGTTGTCAAATATGGATGGAATATGACTCAATGCTACAATAGAGTCAGGGAATGGATGTGTGTGCTCAGCATCGGTTTCAGTCAATGACTCATCCTCAGGTGGTTCACTGTTATTACCACCTTCAATGTCACTATTGTTATCACCTTCATGATCACTATCATTATCACCTTCATGATCACAATCATTATCTCCCTCCTCAACCTCAACACCAATATTCTCAGTAGTTAGATTTTGAGAAAATTGAGGTGGTTCACTCCACTCAGCTGTTAAATTGCTAAGACTGAATTGAGGTGTAAGACTGAATTGAGGTGGTTGACTCCATTCAGTAGTTAAATGACTTTGAGATAATTGAGGTGGTTGACTCCGAGAGAATTGAGATTGAAATTGATTCAATAGACTCATTAAATAAGGTTGTTGGTGGATAGATATTTTTTCAAGAAACACATCAATATAGGCATCAGCTGAAAGTGATAACAAGGTTCTGTATGCATCATCATCATCAACTTGTATGAGAATATGATTTTCTCCAGGGAAAAGATAGGATATTTTGATAGAGAAGTGGTTGGGATTGATGTCAAGTGTTGTATAGATATATGATTTTAGTTCAGATAGGGTATTAATAAGTGAAATGTTTATGGGTCTAACAGATCGACTAGAATAAGACCCATCAGAGAGAAATTGCCCATCATATCGCATCTTCACAATTCGTGAATTTGAACTAGATGCCATGTTCCTATATTTTAGAATATTATATTAACATCAGAAAGAAATTCATATTTTATGACATTATATCAACATAAATTAATATTTTAGAGCAGTGACATCAATTTGGAATTAAATTTATTGGACTACTTTTTCTATAACATTAACAGTGAACAACAATTAAGAACAACAATTTTGCTATTTTTTTCAGTAAAATTAACTAACATTTCATAACAACAATTTTGCTAATTTTTTAGTAACACTAACATTTCAAAATAACAATTTTGCAATTTCGAACAATACATTTTCAGGTATTAAGTAGCCTTCAATTGTCATTTTCTACATTATTATTTCAGTAATGTACAATTAAAGAGTAACAATACATTTATTTCAGTTGTAATATTTCGTACTAAAGTTAAGTTCATATTTTGAAAATTAAACTTTTGGTAGAACAAATACCTGAAATGGTCGAAGAATAGAAGAAGAGAAAGAAGAAGCACCAAGTAGTCTCCGAGCAGTAGCAGATATCAGCTCCAAGATCGCCCGAAATAAGCTAGAAAGCACCCAAAGCAATAGAAATCCGAGAAGAAGCTCCAGAGCAATGGGAGTATAGAGCTAGATGAAGGAAATGAAGAATGGTGTGAGTTTGGGGGGCTGTTTTCGGCCAATATATATAGGGGAGCAATGCGTCCCGGTTGGGGACGCATTGCACCCACGTGGACCGCCGCGCGGCGGCCCAACGGTAACATAGCCGTTGGCCTGGGAGCAATGTGTCCCCGTCCCGGACGCATTGCCCGCGTGGCAAATTCTAGCCGTTGGGCGCGTCCCGGGGCGCGACGCATTGGACCCACAAAGGGCAATGCGTCCCGGTTCGGGACGCATTGCACTCCCGTGAGGCCAATGCGTCCCCCGCCGGGACGCATTGCTCTGCCGCGTGGCAATGCGTCCCGGCGGGGGACGCATTGGTCCCACAACAGAGCAATGCGTCACGGCTCGGGACGCATTGCCCTCCTGTGGGACCAATGCGTCCCCCACTGGGACGCATTGGCTCGCGGGAGAGCAATGCGTCCCGGCAGCGGGACGCATTGCTCCAGAAATGTGCCATTTTGGGCAATAAGTTCAAGAACGTGCCATTTAGGTAATTAAAATTGGCAAATGTGCCATTTAGGTATTTTTGCCAATTATTTCTCAGGGGAGATTCCGGTTTTCTTATCTCAGCTTAAGAGCATGAGCAACTCAGAAGACAAGGAAGAACCTTTCGTTATACCGTTTATTGTGAAGGAAGTGACGCTCAGAATGTGGATAAAATCTTCCATGAACTTGAGCAATAACATGTTATCTGGAAATACGTGGATCCATCTTACAAACCTGACGCGTCTTACTTTTCTGGACTTGAGTCACAATTTGCTATCTGGAAACATCCCGGATGACTTTCCAAGAATGAAAAGATTGGAGTATCTAGATTTGTCATGGAATAACATCTCTGGCACCATACCTTCATCTCTTCAAAAACTGTCGTACATGTTTTACTTTTGTGTTGCTAACAACAAGTTGCATGGGAACGTCCCTATAGGATCTCAGTTCTCCACATTTCCGTTGCAATGCTTTGATGGAAATATTGATTTGTGTTATGTTGGTAAGCCTGGGTGCTATTCTCCTCCATCAGCCGCTACTAAACCCGATGAAAAAAATGAAGATAGGAACAAAGTAATAGACACAGGTGTTCCTTTTTCCATTGGAGTGTCGATTGGTTATGTAGCCACATTTACTGTTGGTTGCGTTCATTATTGGTGGACTTGGAGAAAGCATCCGCGAAGTCATAAAAGAAGGCATTGATTATTACTCGACACAAGGTATGTTCTCAATGTTTTGCAAAATATTAAAAGGTTATGTATATAATTGCATCTAATCTTGCTTAGTCATTATAGTGTTCCTTGAATACACATCAAACTCTATGCAATCTAACCTCATGCTTCATTTTGAAACCATAATTCACAAAGAATCTACTAAAAATATTGTATACATGTCTTCTTGTATTATCATTGCCATTTCTTATTTGTTGCAAACATATTATCAAAAAAGATTATTACCGATTTCTAGAGAAAGAAGAGGCATGCGCCCTGATCCATCTCTAGGGTTTGAGTGCGGCCATGGTGGGTGGGAGCGCTTGACCCTCTCCTGCTTCTACCAATGATCCCCCTTATGGGGCGAGAGTTGTCGGGGTTGAGGACGACTGGTTCTCACGTGCATGGGCGTCACTGTGCCAAGAGAATGGGCCAGATCTGTAGTTGGGCCTCAACTGAAGCTGAGAGGTGCTGATGCGGTGGAACCTAAGACCCCTTTCGTGGGGAGGGGGATAAGAGGCTCTGGACAAAGTTCGTCAATCCAATCATGGAGGAGATCGAAGACTATCATCAACACTCTTGATATTGTAGATTCTAGGAAGGAAATGCCATCTACAACAACTTAGAGGATGGGTGATTCACAGTTGGAGACCCAAGGGGGTGGTCGAGGTATTTGTTGGATCCTAGATGGGTGACTTAGGTGCTCTAGAGGGGGGGTGAATAGAGCTGAAAGCACTTAAACAAAATTCATTAAACCTTCAAATTATATGACAAGATAAGGTTGCTAAATAGGCAATTTGAGTGCAACTAAATCATGCATAGCAAGGATAAGAGAGATTGAACATGCACCAAATAGACAAGCTATTTAGAGTGGTTCCACACTTCAAACTAGAAGTGTGTCAGTCCACTTGCCTAGAGAGGTCAACCTCTAGGACTTCAACCAATTGCACTCTTATATTCACTTATAAGACTTACAATACATGACCCAACAAAGGACTTACCTATCCAATACAAAAGAGTCTTCAACCTTACCAAGGACTTACCCACTTTGCAAGATTCTTCGGCCTTCTCCAAGGACTTACCCAATCTTGCACTAGTCTTCAGCCTTGTAGGAATTACCCACTCTTCTTGGATCTTCCGCCTTTGACTTCACCTTCACTCGGAGAAGCTTCTTCCACCAAGGACTTACCTACTTGAGCTTGAGTCTTCTGCCTTCTCCAAGGGCTTACCCACTCTAGCTCCAAGTCTTCAGCCTTGATCTTCACCAAGGGACTCCTTCCCTTGTTCTTCTTCACCTCTCTTGGACAAGAGAGAGAACCTTCATCTTCATGATTGGAAATGAGAGATGGGGAGGTGGTGGAAGTGAGAGCTTCACAAGATATACAAATATGACTAGCTCTCTTACAGATTTCCTACTCACTCTAATGGATGTAGCAAGTGATTAAGCTTAGAGAGAGAGAGGAGGCTGTAGGAAGCACTCAACTATAGAATAGGAACCTCTCAAAGAGTTTGCATGGAATGCTCAACCTTGGAATGAAGCCCAAGGGGTCCTATTTATAGCTGGGGATGCCTCTTAGCCTTTGGGAACACTTAAGAACGAAAACTAGCCGTTTTACAAGTTGCAACGGATCTATTTTGGGTCCCAACAAAGTCTCCAACGGTTGGATTTGCTTTTTCTGCATTCCAGTACAGTCTGATCGGCCAAGTTTATATAAAGGTAACTCGGCCGAACCACTAAGCGACAAGTCTGAAAGATAGACTGTCGGTCGAGTTTCCTTGGAGAAACTCGGCCGATCGGTCGACTTTCAACTTGGACCGATCAGTGGATCGGCCGAGTTTCCTGGCATTGAAACTCGGCCGACAGCCCAGAAAATTCCTCAATACATGGATCGGCCGAGTTTGTAATTCGGCCGACAAAATCCCTGTTAAGGGGTATTTTGGAATTTTCAAAAACTGTACAAACGATGGATTTTTGTGTCCCAATAATTTTTCTAAGCTTAATTACAAGTCATACAATCATTACAAGTGATTACAAAGCAATTCTAAGGTCATATACATAGAGATCCCAAATTGCACACTTGTAGCTATTTTGACTTGTCTTTTCTCCAATTTGATATGCGCAAGTTAGGGCATTTGGAGTGTGTCTAAACCTAATCTGAAATCACTCAATGTAGAAGCATTAGACACCAATATGTGGAATGGTTAGTCATCATCAAAACAAGGGTTTAGTCAATTTAGACGTGAGTCAACATTGACCTAATTGACCTTGAGTCAACATTCTCCCCCTTTTTGAAGATGACAAACCATTCCATAAATGTATTGAAAGCTTGTACGTAAAATCATACCTTCGGAGAAACCTAGGGGTTTCAATAGGATTGAGCTCATATGCTCCCCCTCAATTTATGCGCATGGAGTTCTCATACTCCCCCTCAATTGATGCTATTTCTCCTGCATGGTTAGCTTTCATAACATTTATAGAAACTATGTCTTCTACTCATATATGTTCTACACATATATGTCTTCTCCCATTTACCTTCTCCCCTTTACATGGACACGCTTCTTTGCTTCATGTAGGACATGCCTTCTCCCTGTTGTCAAAAGAAGACATATCTTTCTCCCCCTTTGTCATTTCAAAAAGATGGGGGTGTGAAGAAACTAAGAAACACCACTTGTTAAGAGAAAGAAGATAACAAAAGTTATATAAGGAGAGTAGAAGAGCACAGATAGGGGCTTGTCCAAGCATAGAAAGAAAAGCAAGTTAAAGCATATACTTGAACAACCCAAAAATGCAAGATAAAGTGCTGCAGAAAAACAATAAATCACAATTTTGACCCTCAAGATGATGGAATTTGACCAAAAACCATCGGAGCTCATGGCGAAGCGATGAGTCTTGCTCAGAAGGGTGTTTCTGCATAAAAAACACTATACTTGCAGCAAAAACTGAAATTGGAGCAAAACCTGCATAAAATCCAAAAATACTCCAATTTCTACATATAATGTAGCTCTATGTACCCTGCATCACAATGTTATGCAAGCAACTCAAGATAGTAGATATGCAATTTAAGGAACAATCTTGAGCATGTATGAGATAAGATACAAGCATAACATATAGATGATCAAAGATGCCAATTATAAACAGGGTTAGAACTACATGTATATGAACTACTAGTAGATGATATCACAAGTTAGGACTACTAGTAGGATCTAGATCATAGCAAGAGATACCACAATATAAAGCAAGCTATGAGTAGATATAGAGATATATCCAAACCAAGAGATATGCAATTTTAGAAGCATGAGAGGATATAACTCACTATATATGCATCCTTACCATAAGATGATTACCCCTAAGAACCTCAAGGTTGTATCAAAACAAGATATACACCTATAGAGATGTAGCAAGTTAGAGTACAACGGAAGCGATTTAAGACACAACCAAGAGATCCATAGAGATCATCCTCAAAACCTGCAAAACAACTCAAAGCAAGTAATTGCAAGATATAGATATACCAATTTTGAGAAATTAGAAAGATAGAGTTGTAAGCAAGATAGGCAATTTAGAACAAGGCAATATGCATATATAAAGGTACCAAAAGAGAGTGCCAAAGAATAAGGCTATTGGTTGAGAAGATCTAGTTGAGAGGGAAATTCTCACTCAATAAGCCAAATTTATATTCTGTGCACAGTGTAATCGGTCGAGTTCTGTGTATTGGCAACTCGGCCGATCGCAGCTGTTGGCAACACCCATTGGTGCCTATCGGTCGAGTTTCAATAGGGCAAACTCGACCGACAGAGCAGCTGTCAAAAAGCACATATATCTCATAAAAACATATTTAAAGGCATGATAAATATACAAACCATATCCAAACATGTCTAAGCAAGTTAGTAATGCACTATAGAAGCATTAGAAATAGTTTTTGAGCAAGAGTGTGAAGAGAATCACAAAATACCACTTTTGACTCAAAAACCATATGTATAGTGCACATTAACTTGACAAAAACAAGTTAGGATAGGTTATAAGCAATAAAACCATTACCTTTGTGCTTACCATTGCTTTTCCACTTGTTGTCACCCTCTACACATCTCACCTTTCTTCTTTCATGTGGATTGACAAGACAATTTGCAATTCAATAGCTCAAGTCAATCCATTTGCAAGTACCTACAAGAAGAAAGATGAAATGGTCCCCAATCATGTTTTTGGGTCCGGAGGGGTTAGTTTAGCAACCCAAGTCCTATTGCTCTTGGGTTCTTTCCTAAAAGGACAACAAGTAGCATAATGACCAAATTCATTGCAATAGTTGCATGTGCCCATAGTCTTGGAACTAGAGGATTCTCCATGGAATAATGGAGGTCCTTTATCTTTGTTGTTCCCTTGACTACTATCATACCCTAAACCATGTCTACCAATTTGTTTAGTAGTATGGTCTAGGATTTGATTAAGATTCTTTTTACCAACTAAGAATATTTGCAAATAAGATCTTAAACTATCATTATCATGCTTAAGAGAAGCAATGGTAGAAGACAATTGATTAATGTTATCTCTAGCATGTAGAAGATCATTTTCTAAGCAAAGAGTTTTAGTTAAATAAGAATCTCTATCAATATGAAGAGCAGCAACATCATTCTCTCTATTAGTAGAACTAGAACAAGATTCATGCCCATTGATTTTAGCAAGCAAGGAGGCATTTTCTAGTTCTAATTCATGCAAAACAAAATCTTTGTTTTTGTTTTCAGATTTAAGAACATCAATGTCATGCATGAGAGAATCAACAATTAAAGTATGTTCTTCATTAGAATTAGGCATGAGAGGTTGAGCTTCTAGAAATTTAATCTTATCAAGTAAGCTAGCATTTTCAAGTTTAAGAGAGTCTACTTGGCTAAGACAATCATTTTTATCAATAAGCAAGCAAGAATTTGCATATTCAAGATCATCTAGTTCTATATGCAAATTATCAACAATTTTAGCAAGCTTTTTCTTTTTCTTTTTAGAAGACTTATAAGAGGCACAAATATCATGAATAATAGCAATTAAAGATTCTTTATCTAAAGAGTCTAGATTTACCTCACTTGAGTCTTCACTTGTAGTAGCTATAAGAGCATAATGGCATTCTCCTTTATCAATAGAGCTTGAGCTGCCACTTAACTCTTCACTTGATTCTTCACTTGAGCTTGAGTTGGAGGAGCCGCTTGAGCTTGAGTGCCATTTCTCCTTCTTCTTGTGAGAATGGGTCTTTTTACCTTGTGGGCAATCTTCCTTGTAGTGACCCTTCTTTCCACATGTGAAGCACCGGATGGAGGAGGACTTGCCTTTGTAGAGTCTACTTTTGGAGTACATGGCATCTTCTTTAGCTTGAGAGGATGGAGAGACTTTTTCCATGATAGCTTCAATTTGAGCCTTTATTTCAGCCTTCTTCATTCTCTTAAGCTCTTTCTTCTCTTGTCTTTCTACTTCCTCCCTCTTGTCAAGTGTAGCTTCATGTGCTTGTAGATTTCCAATGAGATCTTCAATAGGAATATCCCTAAGAGACCTTGCTTCTTCAATGGAAGTCACCTTGGATTCCCATCTCTTGGGGAGAGTTCTAAGGATCTTTGAGTTGATCTCTCCACTAGACATAGGATGTCCTAGAACAGCAAGACCATTCAAGATGGTGTTGAGCCTTGAGTACATGTTGGCTATGCTCTCTTCCTTTCCCATCTTGAAGTTCTCAAGCAACCCTTTGAGCATGTAGACTTTGCTTTCCTTCACTTGATCTGTCCCTTCATAAGTGATGCAAAGCTTTCTCCATACCTCATAGGCCGTCTCACAAGAGGAAATCCGGTTGAACTCGGTGGGGGTCATGGAGGCATATAGGATGTGTATGGCTCTAGCATTCAAGGTTGCTTTCATCAAGGTGGCTTCATCCCATTCTTCAATGTTTGTCTTTGGTAGAATGTATGGGCTGTTCACCATTTGCCACATCTCGAGACTTGATCCTTGGATGAAGAATTGAAGTCTTCTTCTCCAATAGAGGAAGTTGCTCCCATTGAAGATTGGAAGGCTGGTAGAGAGTCTCCCTCCTAGGTAGTCACCCATCTTCTCCTACTTGTAGAAGTATGCTTGGAGAAGACCCGCTCTGATACCACTTGTTGATGGGTGACTTAGGTGCTCTAGAGGGGGGGTGAATAGAGCTGAAAGCACTTAAACAAAATTCATTAAACCTTCAAATTATATGACAAGATAAGGTTGCTAAATAGGCAATTTGAGTGCAACTAAATCATGCATAGCAAGGATAAGAGAGATTGAACATGCACCAAATAGACAAGCTATTTAGAGTGGTTCCACACTTCAAACTAGAAGTGTGTCAGTCCACTTGCCTAGAGAGGTCAACCTCTAGGACTTCAACCAATTGCACTCTTATATTCACTTATAAGACTTACAATACATGACCCAACAAAGGACTTACCTATCCAATACAAAAGAGTCTTCAACCTTACCAAGGACTTACCCACTTTGCAAGATTCTTCGGCCTTCTCCAAGGACTTACCCAATCTTGCACTAGTCTTCAGCCTTGTAGGAATTACCCACTCTTCTTGGATCTTCCGCCTTTGACTTCACCTTCACTCGGAGAAGCTTCTTCCACCAAGGACTTACCTACTTGAGCTTGAGTCTTCTGCCTTCTCCAAGGGCTTACCCACTCTAGCTCCAAGTCTTCAGCCTTGATCTTCACCAAGGGACTCCTTCCCTTGTTCTTCTTCACCTCTCTTGGACAAGAGAGAGAACCTTCATCTTCATGATTGGAAATGAGAGATGGGGAGGTGGTGGAAGTGAGAGCTTCACAAGATATACAAATATGACTAGCTCTCTTACAGATTTCCTACTCACTCTAATGGATGTAGCAAGTGATTAAGCTTAGAGAGAGAGAGGAGGCTGTAGGAAGCACTCAACTATAGAATAGGAACCTCTCAAAGAGTTTGCATGGAATGCTCAACCTTGGAATGAAGCCCAAGGGGTCCTATTTATAGCTGGGGATGCCTCTTAGCCTTTGGGAACACTTAAGAACGAAAACTAGCCGTTTTACAAGTTGCAACGGATCTATTTTGGGTCCCAACAAAGTCTCCAACGGTTGGATTTGCTTTTTCTGCATTCCAGTACAGTCTGATCGGCCGAGTTTATATAAAGGTAACTCGGCCGAACCACTAAGCGACAAGTCTGAAAGATAGACTGTCGGTCGAGTTTCCTTGGAGAAACTCGGCCGATCGGTCGACTTTCAACTTGGACCGATCAGTGGATCGGCCGAGTTTCCTGGCATTGAAACTCGGCCGACAGCCCAGAAAATTCCTCAATACATGGATCGGCCGAGTTTGTAATTCGGCCGACAAAATCCCTGTTAAGGGGTATTTTGGAATTTTCAAAAACTGTACAAACGATGGATTTTTGTGTCCCAATAATTTTTCTAAGCTTAATTACAAGTCATACAATCATTACAAGTGATTACAAAGCAATTCTAAGGTCATATACATAGAGATCCCAAATTGCACACTTGTAGCTATTTTGACTTGTCTTTTCTCCAATTTGATATGCGCAAGTTAGGGCATTTGGAGTGTGTCTAAACCTAATCTGAAATCACTCAATGTAGAAGCATTAGACACCAATATGTGGAATGGTTAGTCATCATCAAAACAAGGGTTTAGTCAATTTAGACGTGAGTCAACATTGACCTAATTGACCTTGAGTCAACAGTATTCACCCTGGATGTTGGGTATTCCTGGTACAATTCGCCAATGTGGCTAACATGAAGGGCGCCTTGCCTAGGGGCCCATGGCTCTTTGACGACCAGTTGGTCCTGGTCAGAAGATGGACACCGAAATCTGATATGAGGAGGACATTGTGGAAGACGGCTCCGATTTGGATCTCTTTGTCGGATGTTGGAAAATGTTGGATGCAGAGGGCAATAGCTATTATTTCCTACACAATTGGGGAGTCACGAGCAATCGATAGAAGATCAGACGGAAACTGTGCAAGGGCGCGCTTGTGTATATCGACACCACAACTAATTTTGAACTGCCGCCTGAGGTAATTGTTAAACTCCCCAATGGAGACGAGTTGGAGGTGAGGATTTTATATGAAGCCTTACTTGATAAATGCACTACATGCAAAGTTTTCAGACACAACATGGGGCAGTGCCCTGGGGAGCGCAATGCAATTTGACACTCACACCCTATATTCCCTGAACAAGAGAGAGGTCGATCTAGGAGAGGTGGGACATCCATACCACCTACATAGAGAAGAAGATGGATGGAGGCCCAAGTACCTGCTTGAGAACCTACATCCGAATCTATATAGCTAGAGGAGGTTACACAAGAGGCCCAAGCAAACACCACCACTTCTCCATAGGTGGTAGTGGTAGTGGAGTAACTGGAGCAACCAGAAGAAGGGAACAAAGAAGGCGAGTCATCTCACCAAGAAGAGGGAGGAACCACCACATTGGATGACACCATTGTTTGTGGAAATGGCACCCTGAAGGCTACAAAGGTTGTAGGTGGGAATCAATTCACTATCCTCAATGAGGTCCACGAAGACATGACAAATAGGGCAAGAAATCGTAGTAGGAGCCCCAAACAGACCAAGAGCTCATCCAAGAATAAGAAGTACAATTCTAGCTTTGGTGAAG
This sequence comes from Alisma plantago-aquatica, assembly GCA_963693085.1. Lineage (NCBI taxonomy): Eukaryota > Viridiplantae > Streptophyta > Magnoliopsida > Alismatales > Alismataceae > Alisma > Alisma plantago-aquatica. Next base: position 599,619,033 of record OY856410.1, on the reverse strand, counting down.
GGAGCGGGAAAACCTAGAGAAAGTAATGACTGTCCTCGCATTGAATGCGTGAGGAGCTTCCATTGTAGGAAGACAAAGAGGCCTGAGGAAGGTCATTAATGAAGAGGGTGTCAATCTAGTTTTCTGCTTTGAAACTGATATTAGAAGGAAGGTAAAGGAGAGAGTGGCTACACTCTTCCCACTGGGGTGGAATGCCTTATCTAGTCTTTACCAGATAGATGGAGGTAGAATAGTGATTGGGTGGAACCCCTTGACATGAGATATCAATTCCATAAGTATAACCGACCATGTTGCAACCATCAACTGCTACAATAGAGGTGGTTTGTCATGCATCATCTTTGGAGTGTATGGCAAGAACTTGGAAAGTGAGAAAGAATGTGGTGAACCATTAGTGACATGACTTTGAATGAGGAGTCGTGGCTTGTAATAGGTGATTTCAACAATGTTAGAAAGTCTAATGAGAAGTTTGGGGTATGAAAGTCTCAGAGAGAGTTCTTTCATCTTTCAATAGCACCATGGATGTCGCAGGGCTCGTGGAACACAACACAGTTGGAGGCCTAACAACCTAGTCCAATAAACAAAGGATCGAGAGGAGGATAGATAGTGCCATTGATAGAGGGCTAGGGAATGACAAGGGACTGGATGCCTGACCTAATGTGGGGATCAGATTGGGGGCTAACCCATTGAGTGACCACAACCGGATGAAGATGGAGTTTGTATATAAGCCTCACCTACCAACCTTTTAGGTTCATGATCTTGTGGTGTGCGTGGACGAGATTCTAAGAGGTGGTGCAGAAAGGATAGAACATCAATGTAAATGGTAATCTGATGTACATTTCTATGAAGAAGCTATAGAATACAGAGAAAGAACTCATGAAATGGAGTAAAGAGATAATTAACCTCAGAAGCATGCTTGCTAAGACGAGGAAGGAGTATGATGATGTTGTTGAAGTGGTCAGATACTATCCCCTAAATCCCACAACCATTGACAATGAAAGGAATGCGGATGAGTGGTTGAAGAAGCTAAAGAAAGCAGAGGAAGTCTACCACTGGAAAAGGAGCCAGGTCAAACAGATCAATGATGGGGACTTAAATATCAAGACCTATCACACTGTTGTAAAAAGAAGGAAATGAGAGAGACAATACATGAGATAATTAATGAGAATGGGTAGGCCACTGATGATAGAGAGGGCATATCCTTAAATGTAGTCAACTACTTTCAACAACTCTATAGTCGAGCCTCAATCTCCGCACAAAACTTCTATTACTTATGTCCAAATAGCAGGGTCACTATAGAAATGAATGCCAATCTTTGCATGGAACCAAAAAAGGATGAAGTCAAGTAAGAAACTTTCTCCATTAATCTGTCCAAGGCCCCTAGGTCAGATGAATTCTATGGGAGGTTCTTCCAGGAATGCTTGGGGATGATTAAAGATAATATATTTGACATGATCAAATGGAGTATGAGGGGGGGGGGGGGGAGCATGGTGAGAGCTGCCAACCATACATTTATAAAGCTAATACCCAAGAATAAAGAGTCCAGAAACATTAGTGACTACATGCCTGTAGACCGTTGTGGTGTTCTTTATAAATTGTGTTGAATGTTATTGCAGGTCGCCAAAGATGGCGCTTTCACTCATCGTCTCGATGGAGAAATGCACCTTCATCTAAGGGAGGAGTATCTTGGACAACACTTTGCTTGATGTTGAGTTCTGATTGGTTTTAACATCAAGAGGTCAAATGCCAAAGCCTGTGTCAAGATCGACCTCACCAAAGCCTATGACTACATCAGATGGGAGGCGTTATGGAAGATTTTAGAAGCTATGGGGTTCGTGAGAAGTTAGATACATGTGACCAATGTGTTCATAACACATCATTCTCCATCCTCATCAATGACACACCAGAATGTATGATCAAGGCCACCAATGTGAGAACCCATTATATTAAATGAGATTACTCAAAACATAAAACACAATCAATCACTAATTAGAAACATACCCAAAAATATGGGTGAATTAAAACTGATTTCAACATCAACACCCGCTCAAAAACATTTACATAAGAGCCCAACATCTTTCTTGTATCCATACTATGCCAAGAATTTGATACAAATTGGTCTGTCTCCTTAGCCACAACATATATACATAGGAGAACAATATTCGTATATGTCACACAAATAAGCATGATCATGCTAACACAATTTCGATTTGTTTGAAACACCATATACAAACTTTTCTGCCTAGACCTGGGAGTATAGGGATGACTCTAGGATGCACTAGACATCTAATCAACTTTCTCAAAGATTCATTACTATAGCTCCTCTTTGCTGCCACATGTTTTTTTTGTCACTTCCGATTACCTAAAAATTGTGGCGAACCACAAGGGTGAGACCCATGTCCCAGCAAGAGATATAACTCCAATAATATTTATTGATTACAATATTTTTAAGTAATTAAACAGTTAAGCAATTTAATCAGATATAAGACATAAGCTAAGCATCACTGATGATTAACAAAATACATAAAGGAGCAGATAATAACTATCATCATTAGCCAAATTATCATCCTTTATCTTGTTGATAATATAAGCAATTCAATAGCATATGCATATCTAGCATCATGAGCAAGTCTAGTAACATAGAATCTCAATCATTATGAATAAGTCTAGCCACATAAGCATGGCTAAAAACATTAGCATGGCTAATATGTTGAACGTATAACCATCATAAAAGAGCTAAGAACATAAGCAAAACTATCTAGATAAGCATGATTAGCAGTATATGCATATCTAGTTACAAAGCATGGCCAACAATATTAAACATAGCTAGCAACAACATCTTAACCATCAGTGTAAGTATATGCGGTAACATAAGCATGTTTACAACATGAGCATAACTACAACATATGCATATCTATAATGTCTTATTGTAATATACATGATCTCAGTGAAAAGAAAGAAAACAAGGGTTTTAATCCAATATGAAGCATTGTGTATAACCCTAAATAGATATGCTACACGACTGTCTTACATCTTTTATTATGCCCTGAGGAATTTGAGGATACCACTAAAAATCCAAACGACCACTTCTAAGTCAAAATAAGTACAATACAAGATCTAGGAAGAGTCGGACTCCTAAGATCTTCTCCGCCCCCTGTTAGTATGGGTCTGCCATAGCAACACATAAGGTCAAGCTGCTAACAACCTAGTCCATCCTTGGTACAGGTCACGACACTAGTGAAAGGAGGTGGGTACGCATACCCTACCATTTGAGGTACAACCACAATTGTCCTCCAATTGTGTTACATATATAATCACCAAGACACGACCACAGTCGTTCTCAATCACATCAGATTTATGAGGCATGACCATAGCCAACCTCCACAATCTACATTGTGGATGACAAGGATATATCCTGAACTTGCCACCCCAACATACTCAATAGTATGGGCTTCGAGTTTCCCTTAGGAATACTCATTTCACCATCTGGCAAGTTCTGACACTCAGATGGATCTATGGCACATGGCACTACATGATTAGAGTTGCACTTGATTAGTTATGCCAATTGGGTAAATTAAGGCTGCATTAAGCAAGTAGACATACAAACCCTAATTCACTTCTAGCAAGCATATAAATATCACAACTTTTAAAAGATATAAAATGTGTGAAACATAATTTCTCATCTCATCATCACATGGTACTATTCACTTTCCATTTATGAGACCACACTAGTCATCATACTATCACAAGATAATAATCTTTTTTACAATATCACAGGGTATCAACCCTTATCAAGATAAGAGGATTACACCTCATTCAGAGATCAACCATGCCCAAAGGTCATTAAGACCATCATACTATCACATGATACAAATCCTTTTCACAATATCATAGGATATTAAATTTTATTAACACAAGAGGATTACACCTCATTCAGGGCTCAATCATGCCCAAAGCTCATTAAGACCATCATACTACTCCTACAAGATCATCATTATCTTTGCATGCCTTATAACAAGGCTCAACAACATCACTTACATATATTACACCAGATCAACACAATATTGCATTAATGAGCTAAAAGATATTCATAAACAATCATATCAGGGTTATATTAACATAAATAACATTCCATTATTACATCAACATGCAAGGAATCTAGATATGATTAACACTCATTATATTCATAATGCACATGTTTAGCATAAGAAAGTATCAACCATGTGGTTATGATAACCACCAATTAACACATTAAGGTTATGATCATGTTAATGATGTGATTCCACCATCATTCCATTATATAAGAATGTTAAACATAAATACTAATATTTATATATTTGCATTAGAGTTAGGTTCAACATGATAAATTATATCAATGGTACTAATAAACACGTATATCCAAACCCTAACTCACAACATCCCCATTGGATCATGGCCGCATAAGGTGAAGCATTACCATCACATTTCATACTATTCTCAAGTATGAACCCACACATAAATCAAGGTGTAACCATCAGGTTATACCATACTAGGGTTTCAACAATAATAACAGAGTACTCCATGATTGTATTAGACATTCAAGGACTATTCATACCCAATTACCATCATTTAGTTATATTAAATCTAGGTATAACAAGTTATGCACCATTAGCGTTACAAATAAACACAATATGGTTATCATACCTTCTATTCATATGAGTGAATAGGTAAGACTACCTTATTAAGGGTAACCCTCCATTTGTTCCATCATCATTCAACCTGTATCACCATACCACAATGTTACCCAGAACCATTAGATGTTTAAAAGGTAAGACCATTGATTATTTACATAAGTAAACACCTTGGATAAACCACCAATGAAGTCCTTGATTTGTTCTCTGGAAAGAGTCACCATCTAACCCTAGACATCCCTTGATTAACAACATAAAAAGTTCCATTGAGAGTAGGGTAAAACCCATTATCGACTGTTCAGTTAAAACAAGCCATCCATTGTCAACAAGTAAGCTCCTTAAGTTGATTATATAAAGGGAACCATATAAATCACATTATTAGGACCAACATATTACATTAGCCATCATTCCACCTTATTAGAGGAATAAACATTAGATCTTGACCATTGAGTCAAGTTCATATGTTAAAACCAACAACTACAGTATATGTCTGACCATTGCATCAAGTGACCCAAGAAACCATTTGTCTAAGGCTTAATTGATGCTACAACTACAATTATTAACTCAAGATAGGTTGTAGAGACCTAATCCACCATCATTAGTGACCATTAAATCACACTATAGGTTGTTAGATCAACACTATATTCATTAATCATCATCAAATATTAAGCTAATGTCATCATTGATTGATAACATCAATAGGGTACTTAATGGTTGATCATTAAACTTCTAATTGATCCAAAACCTGACCTAAGGGGTGAACTTCAGTTGACACCTTTGGTCACCATAATCAGTTGTCATGAAGACAACACCACCATTTGTTGCAATAGTACCACCAATGGGTCATGTGTTTATAGAAGAAATCAGCTTAAAACCCTAAAATTGACCATTGGTTGATAGATGCTTAACACCATTGGTTGTCAAACCAACCTGATCTAAGTCATATTATACCTTAGTAATAATGTAAACATGATTACATGTTCATCTAGAACTGAAATCAAAATAGGGAATATTATAAAAATCAAAATCGAAGTCAAGCATAGCTTTTTAGTGCATGGATCATCAACTTCAAGCAAGAACATGATCTAGAAAGCTTATGATAAGAAATAAACATGGAGCAAGTTATAAAACTTGCCTCTAATGAGAAGATGAAATGCCACACAGAAGAAAACTTGAGCAGTTAGGGTAGAAAATACAATAATAAGCTATGAACGCGTCCATCTAGCACCTTTCTTCAGCAAATGAGCAAACTCTAAGCATAAGGAGCAAAAATGGTAGGGTTTTAGAGATTTAGAGCAATTTATACCATGGAACAACAAGGTTCTGACCTGTAGAAAGGTAGGAGGATGGATAAAAAAGAAATAAATGGAGGAAAGAAGAGGATTCTTACTCTTTTAGGTCAAGATCACTAGTAGGAAGCTTTTTAATCCGTAAAAGGAAGTCAATTGCAACCCTAGATCCTTTTTCCAAGAAGGTCCCCACATTCTTCTTCCTTGGATAGGAAAATTCGCAGAAGCACAGAGGGAGATATAGGTTGGGAGAAGGAGGGAAGTGGTGGAGAGAAAATGGATCGTTTTGGTGTTTCGGGATAAGTATATGAAACTTTAAGATAAAGAACAAGAAAAAGTTGAGTTCTAGTATCTTTCCAAGTGTCCATGGCCTTAAACCATTAAGAATATACAAGCAAACACACAAGAAGATTCTACACCATCCATATAGACATGATTATCCCTCATTTCTTTAATTTCCAAGCAAAAAAAATTATTCGTTAGTTGATAGCTACTAAAGGTAGCTCATCCATGAAGGGGTAAACCCTAAAATACCCTTGGAGAAAACTCCTTCAAACCAAGGTTTAAATAGGTGACCTATGGATCAAAAAGATCAAGAATGATGATAAAATATCCAAGGAACATAATGCAAGTGATAAATTGCAAAGAAAACCTCTCAATTGGGTAAATTGTAGAAAAGTCCAAAATGTGCATAAAATTGCATAACTTGCTCAAACAGTTTCCAAATTGGACCAAATTTGAAACTTAAGCTTGTATTAGGATTTAAAAGTATATCACAAGGTATATTAGGGTTATAAGGATTTAATTATGATAATTAAGCTTATTAAACTCATTAAGCAGGTTTAGGGGCCTTACAACTATAAGCCCCTAATAGGGATTTCACCCCCGAAATCCAAGGTAAACAAAGATGAGTACTTCCTTTTCACCTCATCCTATTAACTTCACATGGTTACTTGCATATCATGGTGATGTCACATCATTCATATATATCTCATCTTGAGTCAGCACAAAACCCCCCACATAAGAAGGCATTCTCAATATGGAATGTAGAAACTTATTGTGTCATCTGTACAACTCTAGTAGTAATGTTCAACTTTAAATTCTAGCTATCATCCTTAAATTATGTCTATTGTATCAAAACATTACTCAAAAGGCATACTTGCTAGCTGTTTACCAATCATGCCATGTTTCCCATACCATTCCATGAAGCATAAAAAAAGGTGATGTATCCATCCCTTTTTTTTCAAGATACACTGACATTGGAATACTTGTTAGTTCTTTTTCAACATCAAAAGAAATGCTGATGCTAGAACCTATCATTCCATACAATGAAACATCATTCCTAGTCAACCTTGTTAGGGGTGAAACAACAACACGGTCTTCACCTTACTAGGATTTACACAACCTACTTAGAAGACATATCATGATCCCATAAAGACATTTAATCAATCCCATCTCACTCTTGTTTAACTTGTCTCATAGCTATTGCTGCTTTGGCAACCCTAAGGTTTTTGAAGAAATATTGATCATATTTTTGACCATATATGAAATACTTTGACATGTCATCATTCAAAGCTTGATATAACTTGTATGACATGACTGGAACACTCTGTTCCTCCTATTCATAAATTCTATTTATACATTGGTTAGCCTCAAGGACATAACTCTAAACTCGTCACGGTCGTGTGAATTATGTCATCAAATCTAACTCTTATGCATTGATATTTGATCATATGTTTATCTTAAAGGAACACAGTATCACACATCTATTGACCAATGACACGCGTATAACGTGCGTCTAATACGCAAGTGTACGTGTCGAAGTAATATGAGATTATGAGTCCCGAGTTATCGAACACGGGGAGTTGTGAGGTTAAAGACTATTACTAATTAGGATTGATCAGCTAAGACAAAAATAAGAGTTGACTGAAAAAGAAAATAAAAATAAAAGAAAACAAAACAATCGATTAAATGGTTAGTTTAATCAATTAAAAATGAAATCCTTAGGATTGCGGTTTCACAGCAGGTTCTCGTTGTACTAATTCCTACACAATTATCCTAATTCGTCTCCTATTCCGGGTAGTGGCCTGTAGTCAGAATTGCCCACTGTCGTGATACAATTCACTACCTAAGTCTAGGTCGGTTCCACCGTCATAGTAACCTATACCCTAAACTAGATGCATTAGAAACAACCTCTGGGTTTCCACCATTAACCGTACATCACATTGTTCAAGAGATTTATTAATTAATGTGAATCTCGTCTCTTTTCAACCGTTAATTCTTCTTTCAAAGCAATTAAAGGCATTAGATTATCATTAGGGTGATCAATCATAATGATATAATAGAGAAAACGAAATCATACCACAGATTTGAGAGACAAATTATGATAAACTATGTAAAAAGTATCATACAACGATTACCCGGGCTACTCCTAGGTCCTAAGGAATTACAGTTTTTAGTCGAAAATAGACGACATGGTATCACAGTAAGTCGAAAAGATGTAAAACATGAATTTCTAGGTACAGTAAATTGGAGAAAGGGTTAAAGAGTGGATCTGGAGAAGATGGAGAGAATTTGCCGTCGTTTTTGCCGCCAAAACGCTTCCGAGGTCTTCCGTGTAGGGTTCCTCTACTTTTCTCTCTCCGTTCGGCTACCGTATCATCCCCCATGATAGATCTCCCAATTGCGGTTCTAATGGTGTCTTTTATAGCCATCGTACATGTTTAGGTCAAGAGGAAACCTAAAATGTAATTTTTAATACAATATGTGTTAGATTTAACAAATTAAAATTTAGTCTGCAGCGTCTGAGTCGATGGTATCGAGTTGGAAGTTGATAGTATCGACTTCTTCATAGTAAAACGTCCTTTTCCTTTTCAATCTGGAGCAAAACATATTTGTACTCTGATGCCATGTCGCTACCATCGAGTTGCAAGTCGATGGTATCGACTTTGCTCCAGTAAATAATAATTATCTATAATAAAATAATCAATGAATAAAATCAAATAATTACTATAATAATTAAAACATGTAAAATACATGTAAAAATATAAGAAATGATGCACAGGTGATTTTTACTAATTTGGTAAAATATGTATTAAAAAGATATTCAATTAAGCACAAATGACACAGAAAATAACCAAATTAGATATCAAAATAACGACAATTTGTGCATACATCACACCCCTAAGCTTGATTATTGCTCGTCCTCGAGCAACACTACTCTTGGATTTGTTTGAAATAGTCAGCAAGAAGACATGTACCTATGAATTACTTTTTCTAACCGCCCTCCACCAGTCGGTCCCAAACTGATCCTTGTCAACAACTGAACAAATAACTACTCTAAAGCGATCAATAATGTTCATAATAGATGTCCACAATAAGATCAATGAAAACACTATCAATAAGAAGAAGTTAATATCATGGCTAGTAGGACACATGCTTGATGCACCATGTGATCTCCCTATCTACATTGCTCTGATCTACCTAAATAAACTACTTCGAAGCAGATCCCCAAATAAACATGGATGAAGGGATTAATTATTATGGTGGCCTACCATGTAGAGCAATGGGTGAAAAAAATGGGTGGCTATGAAATCAGGAATCACAAGAATAATCCAAATCATTTATGCAAAAAGTAAATATATGATGCACCTGTATGATGGATAAAATGTGAATGTATGACTTTTAGTGACTATTTTTTTATTTTGGTGGGATGATGCATGAAATGGATGTCTCATCCTAATGATGAGTATAAGTGGAAAGGTACTTACAAAAAAAGATCCATAATTCCCTTATTTATTGCTTAGAGAGAATATGACATTGAACTTAAAATCCTTTTCCTCCTTTTCTCCTATTTTTTCTTTTTCTTTTTCAATAACTCTTTTTTTTCTTACCCTATTTTTAGCAGATGAACAATTCATGCTTTGGCTTTTTTTTGCTTTTTTTTATTTGGAGAAGGAGTAAGGAGATACAACTTTTTTTACACTCTTTCATGACAGTAGATGGTAGAAGATAACAAATATGTAACACCTTATAAAATATGCAATGCAAATGCAACTATATGAAATTTTGTTATGCAAACTACAAATGCTCAAAAGAGATTATATGATTTTTTTTTATTTTTATAATGCATAATAAAATGAACTAACTATATGCTTCCTATCATGCCATGTATTGCATACAAGAGGAAAATAACTTGGATTAAACTTGATCATCCTATGGTGGTGAATGAAGATGAATGGAAGGTGGATGAGATCACATGACTAAGAGACAGTGTCTTTCCCAACCATGATATGTCCCTCTTCTATCAACTTGTGTAACAGGGTAACCTTAGAGTTTATTTCTAGAATTCACATTAAAGATCACGTTACTATTTGGTTGGTTTGGACTCAAACATCATCGTCATAACACAAGACATAGGGTTAAGTTAGGTTTTTCATTCAATCAGTATGTCTTCAAGCTGACTAATCCAAACAATTCCTCCAGTTATGTACTCTTAAACATAGAAAATTTAGTTTAAAGTGCAAAGCATAAAGCACATTCAAATTTTTATTTAGAATTTTCATAATTGATACCATATCATCAACAAACGGCTAATCCTAACCAAAATTTTATATTTTGTCCACAAGTACACTAGATAGAAGTGGACTCTAAAAACAAAATGAAAAATCTGATTTTTCTGAAACAAAAACATGTAGATGTATGATAAAAAGAAAAGATGCAAGAGGTAAAGATAGAAGCATCGTTCCATTCCTCCCCCTAAGCTTGAATATGGCATTGTCCTCCATGTCAAAAGCAAAGGAAGATACATGGAACGATTGTACCGATATGTGAGGTGAGATTTGGGGCAAAAGATGGGTGGGAGGGATCCACATGAAGACATGCCCTCCAATAAGCACTTGAGCTCAGTGAAGTGTGGATGCTTGCTTAGCTTGTGATATGTCACTGATGAGAACTCAGTACTACTGACAGTGAAGTTGGTGGTACCGACTCAATGCGTCCCTGCACACTGAATGCACATATCAAGGCACCTTTTTTACTTGCATCAAAACTAGATATCACAATCTACAAATAGGAATGTAAAAGTAGAATTGAAAGTTTAACAAAATAAACCTAATTGGTGGGTTGCCTCCCACAAGATTCCTTGTTTAACGTCTTAGGATGGACACATGTCAATCAACAATAATCAGGTGGTCATGGAGGAGGGTAAAGCTTTCTCCGCCTCTTCCTTCTAAACTTTTGGTTCCTTGTAACAATGAGAAAAAATAAATAATAGTCAGAAGACCAACATGTATGGTTGATGTTCCATTTCGACAGTAAATTATCATTGCAATGAACATGAACATGAACACAACTCACAATCAAGTCTTGATATGGGAGCACATGCAGAAATAGATCGCCATGAGTTGAAAGGTATAATGATGATTGATCCTTAATTTCTATGACCATCCCCAATGGATCACTCCTATCTACACATAATGGAGGGGTTATATCAAAGGTGAATTTTTGTGCCTCCTCTTCCAATAATTCAATTCCCCCACATTTAATATCCTCACAAAAACTTTCAAAATTATCATCTAGATATATATCCCATATAGGATCCCCCATAAGGAAATGAAGAGATGGGTCTTGTGGTGAAGGAATTATGTGATGGGTAATGGGAAATTCCTCCACCTTTTCACTCTCAGTATATTCTTCCTCACTCTCTTCCTCCTCTCTAAGATCACTATCAAATAAAGCACATTCTGGATCCTCCTCTCCTTCACTCATATCCCAAACACATGTATCAAAATTGTCATCCACCTTATTTTCATCATTCTTCTCATCTTCCTCATCAGATCCCCAATCATATTCAAAATCAATCCTAGGATTCCAGGGTGTGGGTGTGGGCTCAATGAAAGGACATGGTAGAGGTGATTCTAAAACTTCCTCCAGTATGTTCTCCTCACTCTCTAATTCCTTATCCTCAACCTCAATTTATTCCATTTTCTCTACTCTACCCCAACCTCCATTAGAAATAGGACCTTTGCGATTTAAAACATATTGAACCATAATCCTAATTTGCTCACGATGAATTTCCTTTGAGATTTCTCATGATGTAATGAAGATGAACTCAGACATCTATAACCTACATGTGCATTTCCACACTCAGAACAAATAGGGGCCATGTGCTTTTTTTATACTTTATTTAAAAAAAATGAAAGAAGACTAACAACAAAGAAATATTTAGATGAATATGTACAATGCCTAAACTAATAGTAAAGTTTTATGTAATGAAAAATGGGAAGAATACAAAAAGAAGGAAAATAAATACAATGGCCTAGAGTGGACGATCCTAACTTTTTATAGTGTTAACCATGTCAACTCCCCGGCAACGGCACCAAAAACTTGACACGCGTATAACGTGCGTGTAATACGCAAGTGTACGTGTCGAAGTAATATGAGATTATGAGTCCTGAGTTATCAAACATGGAGAGTTGTGAGGTTAAAGACTATTACTAATTAGGATTGATCAGCTAAGCTGAAAACAAGAATTGATTGAAAAAAAAACAATCGATTAAATGGTTGGTTTAATTATTTAAAAATGGAATCCTTAGGATTGCGGTTTCACTGCAGGTTCTTGTTGTACTAATTCCTACACAATTGTCCTAATTCGTCTCCTATTCCGGGTAGTGGCCTGTAGTCAGAATTGCTCACTGTCGTGATACAATTCACTACCTAAGTCTAGGTCGGTTCCACCGTCGTAGTAACCTATACCCTAAACTAGGTGCATTAGAAACAACCTTTGGGTTTCCATCATTAACCGTATATCACCTTGTTCAAGGGATTTATTAATTAATGTGAATCTCGTCTCTTTTCAACTGTTCATTCTTCTTTCAAAGCAATTAAAGGCATTAGATTATCATTAGGGTGATAAATCATAATGATATAATGGAGAAAATGAAATCATACCACGGATTTAAGAGACAAATTATGATAAACTATGTAAAAAGTATCATACAACGATTACCCGGGCTACTCCCAGGTCCTAAGGAATTACAGTTTTTAGCCGAAAATAGACGACATGGTATCATAGTAAGTCGAAAAGATGTAAAACATGAATTTCGAGTTACAGTAAATTGGAGAAAGGGTTAAAGAGTGGATCTGGAGAAGATGGAGAGAATTTGCCGTCGTTTCCGCCACCAAAATGCCTCTGAGGTATTCCGTGTAGGGTTCCTCTACTTTTCTCTCTCCGTTCGGCTGCCGTATCATCCCCTGTGATAGATCTCCCAATTGCGGTTCTAATGGTGTCTTTTATAGCCGTCATACATGTTTAGGTCAAGAGGAAACCTAAAATGTAATTTTTAATACAATATGTGTTAGATTTAACACATTAAAATTTAGTCTGCAGCGTCTGAGTCGATGGTATCGAGTTGGAAGTCAATAGTATCGACTTCTTCACAGTAAAACGTCCTTTTCCTTTTCAATCTGGAGCAAAACATATTTGTACTCTGATGTCATGTCACTACCATCGAGTTGCAAGTCGATGGTATCGACTTTGCTCCAGTAAATAATAATTATCTGTAATAAAATAATCAATGAATAAAATCAAATAATTACTATAATAATTAAAACATGTAAAATACATGTAAAAATATAAGAAATGATGCACATGTGATTTTTACTAATTTGATAAAATATGTATTAAAAAGATATTCAATTAAGCACAAATGACACAGAAAATAACCAAATTAGATATCAAAATAACGACAATTTGTGCATACATCAACCAACAACCATTTATCCTTGATAGTGGTCTTCCCCAGCTATCACTGAACCATAAACAAAATTATAGAATCACTTTTGTTTTTCCTTCCAAACAACATTTAGAGGGTCATCATCAACTCTCTCTCCCTCTCTTTAAGGGGAGGAATACTTAATATGTTCATTTAGTAAACATCTCCAACCTTCACATACTTCTCATACTATTGATACATCTTGGATACTAGGATTCATTACCTTAGTATCCACATCATGTGCTATAAGGAACTCACATCCTTATCATCTACATTTACCAACATAAAAAATATCAAGACATATAAGAGGATTCTTCCTAATTATTGGAAGTCTCAAAAGCAAAATCATCATAAACTTTATGATCTTGGAACCATAGTCCAAACAACCTTATGCTATAATAAGCTATCCACCCTCATATTAATAATGAATCCATAAATACCAAGTAGCAATGATCTACATGAAAGTTGTTCCCTAGAAAGGAAAGACACAAAGGGAAACACACTTCCCACATCATAGCAACATTGTTTAAGGGTCACTAGAAAAAACGTAACCACTTCTATTTTCATTATGCAAGTTATAACTTCTTATGTATCATTTTACCCTTTTCATTTTGGGTTCCTTGCCATTAGCATAGGGATCATCATGATTAACATATATCATTACTCCTTCCTTGATGACTTGTCATCACACTTGGATATGTTCTCTTGTTTTATTATGTTTTTCAACCACTTATCAACAAGTAGATCATCATAATCCACATTTTCTTCATTAAATCGGGACCATCTTCGTGAATTTCTTTCACATGCCATGATGATTTTTGATTAACACTTTCTTACACACATAGGTTGGTCTAAGATTAACTCAGGTTCTACCTTATTTCTTTGTCATTGTTCCCATTCATCTTCTCATTTTGTACTTGTTATAGGAGTTCTCTCTATCTTATGTAGATTTCATACCTTGGTTCACTTTATAAGCATAGACTTGTCTGTCTTTTACTTTATTATCCTCTTGAATCACATCTTCAAGAAATCCTCTTTTTCTATTTTTATTCAGATTTAGATGTCATGGTGTTGTATCTTTCTCTTATAGTTACCAAACTTTCAAGTTTTGATAGATTATGGGGCAATTCTCATCTTCTTTAAGGTAGGATTGAGATATTCACACCATATTTTCTTATTCATTATGCTCTTTAGATTGTCTCAAAATGACTACTTGATTAGAGTAATTAGAAAGATAACAATCTAAGAGTTCCATACTTACCTTTTCTTCAATAATTGAATACATGGCCAGGGCATCCAAGTACTAAGATTAGGCAGTATACACCATGTTTTTATGTCACGTTACTAACTTAGAAATCATCCTAGTCTTAAGTCCTACTGTCCCTATAGACTCAGTGAACCTAAAGCTCTGATACTACCTTGGGAGAATCGTTTATGCTAAATGAGATTACTCAAAAAATAAAACACAATCAATCACTAATTAATCACATACCCAAAAGTATGGGTAAATTAAAACTGATTTCAACATCAACACCCACTCAAAAACATTTGCATAAGAGCCCAACATCTTTCTAGTAACCATACTATGCCAAGAATTTGATAAAAAATGGTCTATCTCCTTAGCCACAACATATATACACATGAGAACAATATTCATATATGTCATACAAATAATCATTATCATGCTAACAAAATTCTAATTTGTTTGAAACACCATATACAAACATTTTCTACCCGGACCTGAGAGTACAGAGACGACTCTAGGACACACTAGACATCTAATCAACTTTCTTAAAGATTCATTACTATAGCTCCTCTTTGCTTCCACATGTTTGTTTTCGTCACTTCCGATTACCTAAAAAATGTGGCGAACCACAAGGGTGAGACCCATGTCCTAGCAAGAGATATAACCTCCAACAACATTTATTGATTACAACATTTTTATGTAATTAAATAGTTAAGCAGTTTAATTAGATATAACACATAAGCTCAACAACACTGATGATTAACAAAATACATAAAGGAGAAGATAATAACTATCATCATTATCCAGACAATCATTCTTTATCTTGTTGACAATATAAGCAATTCAGTAGCATATGCATATCTAGCATCATGATAAAGTCTAGTAACATAGAATCTCAATTATTATGAATAAGTATAGCCACATAAGCATGGTTAACAACATTAGCATGTCGAATAGGTTGAACATATAACCATCATAAAAGGAGCTAACAACATAACAACAACTATATGGATAAGCATGATTAGCAGTATATGCATCTCTAGTTACAAAGGATGGCCAACAATATTGAACATAGCTAGCAACAACATCTTAACCATTAGTGTCAGTATATGCGGCAACATAAGCATGTTTACAACATGAGCATAACTACATCATAATCATATATGTTATCTCTTATTGTACTATACACGATCTTAGTGAAAAGAAAGCAAATAAGGGTTTTCATACAATATGAAGCGTGGTGTATAACTCTAAACAGATATGCTACACGACTATCTTACATCTTTTATTATGCCCTGAGGAGTTTGAGGATACAACTCAAAATTGAATTGACCACTTCTAAGTCAAAATCAGTACCATACAAGATCTAGGAAGAGCCAGATTCCTAAGATCTTCTCCTCCCCTGATCAGTATGGGTCCGCCACAGTGACACATAAGATCAAGATGCTAACAACCTAGTCTGTCCTTGGTACATGTCACAACACTAGTGAAAGGAGGTGGGTACGCAAACCCTACCATCTGAGGTACAACTGTAGTTGTCCTCCAATCGTATCACATATATAATCACTGAGACACGACCACAACTGTTCTCCATCACATCAGACGTATGAGGCATGACCATAGCCAACCTCCACAATCTGCATTGTGGATGACAAGGATATATCCTCAACTTTCCACCCCAACATACCTAACAATATGCACTTCAAGTTTCCCTTTGGAATACTCATTTCACCATCTAGAAAGTTCTGACACTTAGATGGATCTATGGCATAGGGCACTACATGGTTAGAGTTGCACTTGATTAGCTATGCCAATTGGGTGAAATACGGCTGCATCAAACAAGTGGACATACAAACCCTAATTAACTTCTAGCAAGCATATAAATATCACAACTTTTAAAAGATATAAAATATGTAAAACATAATTTCTCATGTCATCATCACATTGTACTATTCACTTTCCATTGATGAGACCACACTAGTCATCATACTATCACAAGATAATAATCTTTTTCACAATATCACAGGGTAACAACCCTTATCAAGATAAGAGGATTAGTCATCATTCAGGGCTCAACCATGCCCAAACGTCATTAAGACCATCATACTATCACATGATATAAATCCTTTTCACAATATCACACAGTATTAACCCTTATCAACACAAGATTATTACACCTCATTCAGGGCTCAAACATGCCCAAAGGTCATTAAGACCATCATACTATTCCTTGAAAGATCATCATTATCTTAGCATGCCTTATAACAAGGCTCAACAACATCACTTACATATAATACACCAGATCAACACAATATTGCATTAATGAGTTAGGAGATATTCATAAGCAATCATAGTAGGGTTATATTAACATTAAGAACATTTCTTTATTACATAAACATGCAAGTAATCTAGACATGATTAACGCTCATCATATTCATAATGCACATGTTTAGCATAAGAAAGTATCTACCATGTGGCTATGATAACCACCAATTAACACATTAAGGTTATGATCATGTTAAGGAGGTTATTCCACCATCATTCTATCATATAAGAATGTTAAACAAAAATACTCATCTTTATCTATTTGCATTAGAGTTAGGCTCAACATGATAAATTATATCAAGGTTACTAATCAACACTTATACCCAAACCCTAACCCATGACATCCCCATTGGATCATGGATGCATAAGGTGAAGCATCACCATCACATTCCATACTATTCTCAAGTATGAATCCACACATAAATCATGGTGTAGCCATTAGGTTATAGCATACTAGGGTTTCAACAACAATAATAGAGTACTCCATGATTGTATTAGTCATTCAAGGAATATTCATACACAATTACCATCATTTAGTTATATTAAAGCTAGGTATAACCAGTTATACCTCATTAGGGTTACATATCAACATAATATGGTTATCATCCCTTATATTCATACGAGTGAATAGGTAAGACTACCTTATTAAGGGTAACCCTCCATTTGTTCCATCATCATTCAACCCATATCATCATACCACAATGTCACCCAGAAACATTGGATGTTTAAAAGGTAAGACCATTGATTGTTTACATAAGTAAACACATTGGATAAACCACCCATGAAGTCTTTGATTTGTTCTCTAGAAAGAGTCACCATCTAACTCTATACATCCCTTGATTAACAATACAAAAAGTTCCATTGAGAGTAGGGTAAAACCCACAATTGACTGCTCAGTTAAAACAAGCCATCCATTATCAACAAGTAATCTCCTTAAGTTGATTATATAAAGGAAACCATATAAATCACATTATTAGGACCAAAATATTACATTAGACATCATTCCAAATTATTGGAGGAATAAACATTAGATCTTGACCATTGGGTCAAGTTCATTTGTTAAAACTATCAATTACAGTATAGGTCCGACCATTGCATCAAGTGACCCAAGAAACCATTGGTTTAAGGCTTAATTGATGCTACAACTACAATGATAAACTAAAAATAGGTCATAGAGACCTGATCCACCATCATTAGTGACCATTAAATCACTATAGGTTGTTAGATCAACAATATATTCATTAATCATCATCAAATATTAAGCTAATGTCATCATTGATTGATAACATCATTAGGGTACTTAATGGTTGATCATTAAACTTATAATTGATCCAAAACCTGAACTAAGGGTTGAACGTCAGTTGACACCCTAGGTCACCATAATCAGTAGTCATAAAGACAACACCATCATTTGTTGCAACAGTACCACCAATGGGTCATGTGTTTATAGAAGAAATCAACTTAAAACCCTAAAATTGACCATTGGTTGATAGGTGCTTGGCAACATAGGTTGTCAAATCAACCAGATTGAAGTCATATTATACCTTAGGAAAAACTTACACATGATCACAGGTTCATCTAGAACTGAAATTAGAGTAGGGAACATTATAAAAATCGAAATCCAAGTCAAGCATAGCTTTTTAGTGCATGGATCATCAATTTCAAGCAAGAACATGATCTTGAAATCTTATGATAAGCAATAAACGTAGAGCAAGTTATAAAACTTGCCTCTAATGAGAATATGAAACCCCACACATAAGTAAACTTGAGCATGTAGGGTAGAAAATCCAAGAATAATCTATGAACTCGTCCATCTCGCACCTTTCTTCATCAAATGAGCAAACCCTAAGCATAAGGAGCAAGAAAGGTAGGGTTTTAGAGCTTTAGAGCAATTTCTACCATGGAACAGTAAGGTTACGACCTGGAGAAAGGTAAGAGGAAGGATAATGAATAAATAAATGGGGGAAAGAAGAGGATTATTCTCTTTTAGGTCAAGATCACTAGTAGGAAGCTTTTTAAATCCTAAAAGGAAGTCAATTGCAACCCTATATCCTTTTTCCAAGAAGTTCCCCACTTTGTTCTATGTTGGATAGGAAAATTCATAAAAGCAAAGAGGTAGAACGAGGTTGGGAGAAGGAGGGAAGTGGTGGAGAGAAAATAGCTCATTTTGGTGCTTGGGGATAAGTATATGAAACTTTAAGATAAAGAAAAAGAAAAAGTTGAAGTTCTAGTATCTTTCCAAGTGTCCATGGCCTTAAACCATTAAGAATATACAAGAACACTCACAAGAAGCTCCCCCACCTTCCATATAGACATACTTATCCCTCTTTTCTTGAATTTTCAAGCAAAACAAATAATTCATTAGTTGATAGCTACTAAAGGTAGCTCATCCATGAAGGGGTAAATCCTAAAATACCCTTGGAGAAAACTCCTTCAAACGAAGGTTTAAATAGGTTCCCCATGGATCAAAAAGATTAATAATGATGATAGAATATTGAAGGAACATAATTCAAGTGAGAAATTGCAAAGAAAACCTCTCAATTGGGTGAATTGTAGAAAAGCCCAAAATGTGCATAAAATTGCATAACTTGCTCAAACAATGTCCAAATTGGACCAAATTTGAAACTTAAGCTTGTATTATGATTTAAAAGCATATAAAAAGGTTATATTAGGGTTATAAGGATTCAAGTATGATAATTAATATTATTCAACTCATTAAGTAAGTTTAGGGGCCTTGCAACCAGTGACTTACGATAAGGGGACCCCTCTCCCCAATCATGGGGGGCCTAACCAACATGATCAAGACTACAGAGAGGAAGGGTGCAGTTAGGCCATTCATGATCAAAGGAATGAGTAAACATCAATCTGATTTTTGCAGATGACATCATATTGTTTTCCGTTGGCCACATGAAGAGTCTGAAGGACTACAAGAAGATAATGGTCAACTTTAGCAAGATGATTGAGTTATACATCAGTGACATCAAATCCAAAGTTTTCCTCTCTAAATATTGTGACATGAGAAGGGGGAGGTTGAGGTGTTTCATTGGAATTGGCAGTGGTAAGATAACTACTAAAGACCTTAAAGCACCCATCATGGGAGGGAGGGAAACTTCCAAAGACTTTAAAATGTGCCTAGATGATTTAAGAAGCAAAGTTGAGAGTAGGCATGGCCTAAAACTCTCTCTTGTGGATAGGCTTGTTCTTGTTAGATTAGTTTTACAGAGTATGGTGAGGTTTTGGAAGGAGTTTGTGAGGTTCCTCCTACAGTGGTTGATGCCATGGGGAGAATCACATATAGATTTCATATGGGGTGGTCGTCACCATGGTGTTTCCTAGGCAACATTGGAGAAGGCGTACACTATAGGTGGCATGAATGTGAGACAACCTCAAGACATTATGAATGAATGTTAGCTTAAGAGGTTGTATAGGTTCCTTACACATAGAGGAAATGTGTGACTGGAATGGATTGCTTCAAGATATGCTCAGAAACCTAAAGTTGGTGATGGGATTGGTTCCAAGGTTTGGAAGACCATGTGCAAAAGGCGGAATTAGGAAAAACATTGGTACAATGTTGATGGAAATGGTATGCTCAGTTTGATTAACCAACAGAGGACACCATGGATCAGTAATGAAACATAGACAGACGTCAGCTAAAGTAAAATCCTATTGAATAACTTCCACACACCCAAACTGAGTGCTAAGACCAATAGAAAAATCCTAGGCAAGGTACTTACCAAGGACATACTCTAGAGATTGGGGGTGAGAGTTGACCCCATCGACCCCCTCTGCCATCATGACAATGAGAGTCACTCCCACCTCTTCTTTGGGTGCATGTTCTCTAAGTATATATGGGTTTTGATCTACTTAAAAATGGTTGGGGCCCTAATTCTACCAGCTTCCTTGCTAAGGGCATTGAATGGATACTCAACAATATGATTGATAAATGGGAGATGAGATTTGGAGCTTTGTGCCGCACAATTTTTTGTTATCACATTTTGGAGGAGAGAAACAACATGGTCCATGCGATGGTTGGTTGTAGTGAGGAGGACATTATTGTGAAGATTAGTAGACAGTTAGCTCATGTTATGAAGGCCAAGAAGGACCTTATAAATGGAGTGTGTTGCAATGGGAAACTATACTTGGGCTTTTTGTAGATAGCAGCCCAATAGGTTATTTTGTAAATGGTCTTGTTGTCTTTGTAAGTGTATAGCATGGCTATACTTTCTCCTTTTTTGTGCAATATATTTACTAGTTTCCAAAAAAAACATATTATCAAGTTGTTAATACTATAGTATGTGGGAGTATGATATTGGTAAGAGTAATATTCTTGAAAATACATTGGTGGGTTGTTAAATCATAAGATAATAACTTAACAATTGTGATAAGATGTGACCATGGCATAATGATTATTAGCACCATTAAACTATATGATTATTTCCCAAATATAGAAGAAATGGTTAACTACCAACTCTTGTAATAATTTTAGTCCTTTATAAATGTTTCAAGAATTTCCACCTTTATAAAAAATAAACGATCACCATTTAAGGTACTTCCAATATCAATTTTTATATAATGGAAATCATGATAGATGCAAATGCATATTCATTTACCTTTGTTTTGGTAGAATGGTAGGATGACCCCTTGCTCATTGGATAAGCACACAAACACCTAGATCTGCATCATGGTTCTTTTTCTTAGAATGTATCTTATGTTTCAATAATAAGTCTACTCACCTTATAATTTTTTATGGCAGGTTGAGAACATAATAAAAAAATGAAGACTTTTGGATAAGATTGGCTCCTTTCTTGAATTCACATGACTTGTAAGAAATTACTTGGTAACCCCAATATGTGGAACCAGAACTCTCCTTTTTCATTGAAAACATGCTTGAAAGAGACGCTTAGGCCATGCTCATCTTATTAGTTTATTTTTGCTATGATACTACAAGTATATTAGTCATGTAACTTATCTATTTTCATAAATCATTGTGTATGTTCTAGGTTTCTATCTTATACAGTAATTACATCAGTCGTTATAAGAGTGGAGTGTCATTTTCATTATCATTTTTCTATTATGGAGGCATTGTTTATATTTGCATAAATGATAAGACAATATATAAGGAGGTAATTCTCTAATATATGAATTACTATTACAAACAAACTATATTGTGTCATGATAAATTAAACAAGGATTCTTTTTTATAAGTTAACCATTGATATTAATATGTTTTATACATATAAGGATTTCTTGTTGATAACTGAAAGCTTTTTTATAAAAATGATGCCTATTGAAACATATTATTTCACAGACTAATGTAGTAAAAAGTGCATCAATTGATAAGCTACAATCATATGACCAAACACTTTATTAGTCCAAATTTAAAAATATGCTCATTAAAAAAGTAAACAATATATACAATTTATAAAGGTGACACATGCAACATCCACCTAGAATTTCAAGATCTGGTGATTCTCCCTATGAACTTCACATTCTCCAAATGTTGTTGAAATATATATAGAGGAGAGTCACCACCATCTTCATGAGAATATTCTTTTAAAAGAAGGATGTGTTTGTACCTACATAATGATTCTCACATGTACATGAATAGAACATGACCATTAATCAACACATTAAAAAACATGGAGGTTTGTGGGGATTGCATTTCTAAGAAAACTTATTTAGAGTTGCAACATTACCCTCACCAACAACCTAAAATGATTGAGGAGTTCAAATAGTTGGGTTAGAACTAAGAAATCAATATCCCGCATACTTCATAAAAGTTAGGAAGCTAGATATAACCCCTAAGAAGTACATCACACAGACACCAAGAGAGCTACACATTCATGTTCCGCCCAAATGACATTGAAATTACCATCCAATAGAGGAATTCCCCCATTTAGTGTCTAGGAGGACTCCCTAGAGAACTTCTCGAACCATGTACTCCCAATGTGGTTGTCAAACTTCTCTTTATTAAAATAGGCTACCTTTACCTCAAAGAGAATCTACCTTGCATACACACCAAAATAGAAGATAGATATTGATCTACACAAAAATGACTACATTTTGTCTAAACTCACTAAAGGAGATGATTACATAAATGTCTATATGAAAGGACCATGTCCTATGGTCAACTGAAATATGGTAATATATACATTAAAACCTTTATTTATCCTAGGACAATAATCTTTAAAGGAATTTTTGGTATGATTTAAACAATCATCCCCCTTGATGTTTCAGAAAGCATTTGAGAAACAAGTTGGTGAAATATCCAAAAAAACTATGAATATATTATAAACACCAAACTGAAAAGGAGAAGGAAATTTAATAATGGATAACTAGATTTCATACTTAGTTTTATGGTTTTAGGGTCCGATATAAGATTCATGATCACAACACTCCTCCTTTCCTCCTTTTCATCCATTTTTTCTTTATTTTTCTATGTTTTTCAACTTCTTCTTTTTTTTCTATGTGATTATCATGCCATGTCCTCTTTGAATAAAATAATTCTTCATTTAGGTCCTTTATTAGATGGGAGATGGAGGAGTGACCATTGTTTTCCCACTACAAATCCTGTGTATGGAAAAATACTCCACTCTAATAACCTATGCAATTCATGAAATAAGGCAACCTGCATGAATTTGATGCATGCAAATCATGAACATTTCTTCTTCTTCTTTCTCATTCCTATGCTCAATATAGCACTAAAATCTTTTCTTATAATGAAATGACATATGTGAAAGTTTGAAATAATTCATGAAACTAATTTTGGTGAAAAATACGGACGAGAGTACATGGGTTTTATAGTTTCTAAAAGATATCATCCTACCCAACAATGATAAAACCATCTCATATTCAACTTATGCAGAAATCTATGGAAGATCAAAACTATAGTTTGATTTTTAGTTCCTTGAAAGAGAAGTTCTAACCCTATCTAAGTGTCTATGGAGTTTCATGAGTGCATGAGAATGTTAGAATGCTTAAGATCATGTTCATATGGTTATGATCGTGATTGCTTGTTTTCCATCTCGAGAGAGAGACAACCTTATAACCTATATCTATCCTAAGATCAAGAGAGAAGCGAATAGACATATATGATGATTTCTTGTAATCTTGCTAAGGTTATATAGAGGGTGTGTGTATTACGTATTCGGAAAAGACCTTATATGGTTAAACCCAATCGAAGTTCCCATCCATCTTTGTTACAACATTGTTCTTTTGTTCTCGTTTCTTTACTTTGTTTACTTGTTTGCTTTACTTATTTTGTTTTACTTGTGGCTTCAAGTAACAATGTTCTGTAAGGAGTAATAAATTTGATCTACCCCTTTTGCATGGTTTATGAGCCAAGGTTTTACATTCT
The DNA here is from genome assembly GCA_963693085.1 of Alisma plantago-aquatica. Classification (NCBI taxonomy): domain Eukaryota; kingdom Viridiplantae; phylum Streptophyta; class Magnoliopsida; order Alismatales; family Alismataceae; genus Alisma; species Alisma plantago-aquatica. Next base: position 599,594,374 of record OY856410.1, on the reverse strand, counting down.
AAGAATTCATCATTACTTGTCCTTGTGGTTCGACCCTGATCTACTACATCAGACCCTGTATAATAGGTGTGAGGATCTAAGTGTTGGGTTATAAATTTAAGAGTCTGACTATTCTAGATCCTAAGAGTCTGACTATTCTAGATCCTCTCCTTTTGGTAGTTGGATTTATTCCGGTCAACAATATCACCATTTGTCTTCTTTGGCCTTGTTTTATCAACCTTTCCTTGGCTCATATATCACTTCCCATTTGATTCTTGGAATACTCAATGACTTTTCCACTCCTTAGAACTATCACATGACTACCTTTATGATGGTAGAGAAGGGTATCTTGTTGTTTCTATGGAGGAGGTGAAGGTGGCCCTTGGTATTGGTATTGAGGTGGAGAAGAAAATTGAGGGTGGTAAGTGAAATGGTGGGATAGTTGTGGTGATGGAGGTGGTGGCATTGTTGCCAGGGAGAGTGGCACTGGACCTAGCTAGTTAGTTTATCTTTGTCTTTTAGTACTCTCCTCACCATTGTTATTCTTAATTGTTTGTATTATTTTCTTATATTAATTTACTAACTTCTCCTTTATTTGGTTGTGCCTTATGCATATGACAATTAAAATGTGGAAGTAGATGGGAGGCTAGAATGCACCTCATGAGCCACTTCATGAATACTTCATGCAAGGAAACAACAATTCACAAATTTCAAAATGACTTGATAAAATACTAGCGGTGCAATTCTCCATCACTCTCGGTCTTCTTGGTCTCATGCCCACCTTCTACAACTTGTAGAGTGAGAACCCCTATAAGAACTTGGGTTCTTTTTTTGAAATATGCTCTAACATTAGGATGTCGATATCTAGTGCTGACTCCATTCGGCTCACTTTGTTCTCATGTTTACTCAAAATCAAGGCCAAAGATTTGTATGACTCGAGCACAAATATCATGAGTTGGGGAGATGTGAAGAATATCTTTCTGAAGAAATTCTACTCCATTGCAAGGTTGACACAAATGTAGTTGCCATATTGAGTTTTAGACAAATGGGAAATGAGCAGTTCCATGATTCTTGGGAAAGATTTTTGAAGATTTTGAGAGTGTTGACACCATGAAATTCCTTTATGACATCTTGTTCAATCCTTTTACTCTCATCTCTCTCTAGTGGGCCAAGCTACAATGGATCTTTCTATTGGATGTTCGTTCATGACTAAACCATCCTAACTCATGGCCATTGTTTGAGAACTTATAAGAAATTTCAAGGGTTCGATCTTCTAGCATGGTTAATGCTGGTGGCCGATCCAGAAAGTTTGGTGTGTTTTCTGAACAAAAATAAATAAATTGAGGCAATATAGTGTGTAAGGGGAGAGATCATAACACAACTACTAGTGATCAAGGTGCTTTATATCCCTATCAATGGCTCTAGAATGCTTGGTGTGCTTCTCAAACTCTACCAAGTACATTGGAAAAAGATGGTGCTAAGGGGAGAGATAACACCGCAACAACTAAGGTGATATGGTACTTTCTATCCCCAATAACGGCTCAAGAAATCTTGGTGCATTTTTGCCTCAGGTACACCTAACAAATTGGATTTTAGTTAGATGAACCTAAGGCACACACAACAAGGACTTTCAAATTTAAAAATTCCTAATACACTCACTTACATAAACTAACAATCTTCACCCACAAGTGCACATGGTCAAGTCATAGTATAGGAAAGAGAAAGTTAGGGGTCAACCTGAAGGGAGGGGGGTGCTAGAGATTAGTTAGTTTTGGCTAGGTTCATACTGTGGAGTCTAGGGTTGAAGGATTTCAAGGTTGGCTTTGTTTATTTATACCAAGGTTGGACAAAAAATTAAAGGAAAGAAAATCAAAACCTAAGATAACCCTAGACAATTAGCTCTATTGAGCAAGAAATGACAAGTTAACCAAGAAAAGAGACAATCTTTACTAAGTCAAGAAAAGAAAGTTCTAACACTACAGTAAACTAGAAATTAATACTAAAGGCAATCAAGGACCTAAACTAGAAAGAATAAGGTAAGAGCAAGGGCAAATATTAATTAAGCAAGTAAAGGGCTAAACTAGCTAACAATTGTTAAGCAAGAACACAAATAGTGTTTTAATGCAATTATAGGAAGTGTGGGCTGTTTGGAGGAATGCACTTGTTAGTTGAGTTGGGAGTGATAACATGCAAAAATTATTGTTTGGTTTAGATTACCAAACCAAACAACAAGTTAGATGCTAATGAATTGTTTTAATATGCTAATTGGCCATGGATTACGTATAATGTATATAGGGGAACTAGTCCCTATTATCCCCTAACTAACCTTTCAAGGATGACTTGGATTAGGGTTAGATGGAATTATATAAGGGCCTAATAAAGTTTAGGTTTCTATGATAGAAGTTCCAAGGGCAATTGGGGGCAGAGGGTAGTAATGGAGGGTGAAAATGAGAGTTATACACCTCACATCACCTACCATCTAGACTTTAGGAAGCTCGAAGCCAATTGCGCTAGATGCATCTAAAATACATACTTAGATCTCTCACCTAGGTATATTAGAATTGATTGGCATGTAAGAAGTTGGGTAGAAATCTAGGGATCCACTAATTGGACCTAGTTGGAATTCCCAAAATAGCTACATGTCAGCAATTTCCCTAGAATCTTAGGTGATTTCAAGCACAAACTAACATTAATTTTATGGGAAATGAGATCAAAAGTAGAACCGGAATGACACTACAAAGTTTACATATCACTTTGTCATAACATGATTTCAAAGTAACATTTTTGACCCCAAACAACCCACCTAAGGGCATAACTACTCATAACAAAGGAAAATGTAAAAAAAGAGAAAGAAGAATCAGTAGAGGAGTGAGAAGCCATGGTTTCTTGGTGGAGGCTCCTCCTTCTCCACCTATTAGAAAAAAAACATTTAGAAATTCCCTACTCTAAGGTGGAATGGCATGGAATGGTGGTGGAAAATGACAAAAACCTAAAAATAAGGGTTTTGGGGTGGAAGGTTATGGAATGAAAGTTGAATGGAGTGGTGGGTGGAGTGAATGGGTAAGGGGGTGATAGGAATGGATGAGATACACATAACCTCATGTTCTAGCCTATATCCAAGTATATATAGGTGGTGGAAAGCACTAGCTCAAGTGGGGATATTATGTGAAGCGTAGTGTGCATATTACTAGCTTTCCTTGCCAACACGACCATGTTATCACCATGACCGTGGTGGAAAGGGTGCACCATGATCTTGCTACAATGGAAGGATCATTCTATGGATGAGGGAAAATGTCATATCATGTTTGAAGTTTTGAATCTTGGTGGCTAGACCTTGGTGATCACAACAACCATGGTGGGAAGGTAGTTCCATGCCCTTACAAGTCGACATGATCATTTTGGGTGAAATGGTCCTAGTCATTCTTCTCTCTATGAGAATGTTCGGTCTTTGGCACCAGAACCATGTTGATCGACATGACCGTGTTGGGTCCTCCTTGGCATGATCGTGCAGTACAACATGATCGTGTTGTTGAGATTTTTTTTAATGCTTGAATTTTGTTGGTATACTATGATATTGACTTGCTAGCATGATTGTTCCTTGGCACCATGTCTTTGTTGGGGTCTTCAGAAGCACTTTGAGCTTGAGCTTTGGATTTGCATAGAATTATTTGCTTGACATGAGTCATGGCCTCTAGGGGTAGGTTGGGGGAGCTCATAGGCTTCCTTAGGTCCTCTAATGATGGAGGAACATCAAGATAGCCCTCCTTCTCTCTTGTTGATACAAGTGTGGTCGACGTACATGAAAAGTATGCAAGGAACGTCCATAAGTGCATGTGATAGTGATACACATATTAAGGGAAATGAGATGCATTATAACAAGTTTGGATGTAATTAAAGGGAAAAAGGACACAAGATGAAGCCCTAACATAGGGATGCCTCAATAGAGGTAGAAATTTTCAATGTCTGGGTTATAGATTATATGGGTGCTTTCCCCTCACCATGTGAGAACCAGTCTATCCTGGTTGCAGTAGATTACAAACGCAAATGGGTGGTAGTTGTAGCTACTTACATATGCCATTGAAAGGTCGTGATGAGGTTGTTTGAAGAATTATCTTCCCAAGATTGGGTATCACACATCATCATTAGTGATGGAGGATCCCATTTTGGGGAAAGGAAATTTGAGGCCTTATTCTATAAATATGGAGTGAAGCACTAGGTTTTACCTGATATCACCCAGACGTCTAGGAAGGTGGAAGTTTCAAACAGATAGATGAATGAAATTATTGAAAAGAATGTAGGAAGGACTGGGAATGATTGGGACCTAAAACTGGATTGCACCCTATGGGGATATCACACCGCCTATAAGACAGCTATAGGGACCACTCATTGTCAGTTGATTTGTGGAAAATCCTGCATATCCGTGTTTTCTAGAGAACAAGGCTTTCTGGGCCATTAAATTCCTCAACATGGATCTTGAGTTAGTTGAAAAAAAAAGATTTATGCAACTTTCATCTGAAAGAATTGAGGCTCCATGCATATTAGTGTTATCACATTTACTAACAAATGACAAATGTGTGGCACGATTCCCACTTAACAAGGAGATATGGAAGCATGGTATACAAGGTTGTATTGTTTAATTCTAGTATAAGGCTATTTCCTAGGAAACTGTGATCAAGGTGGTCTATCCCATTAATAGTAACCAATATTTATCCCTCTAGTATGATCAAGATTTATTATGAGAAGTCTAGTGTTTTCCCTGTGAATGGACACTGGTTGAAAAAATATTATAAAGATAAGACATTCACTTGGAGAGTTGAGATTCAGGTAGAGGAACCACCTCCAACACCACCAGAGCAAGATTAGAGAAGATGACAAAGAAAGTCAAGCTAAGGACTGTAAACTTGTGCTTCTCGGGAGGAAACCCAAATTTATCTAAACTTCCTTCTATAATTTAATATTTTGGTGTGTAGATCTTACTCTTTATTCCTATTCTAGTGAAGTTTCAATTTCAATTTTTATTTTTTGGTCTTTGCTTGTTTCTTGAAAGAATTTTTATTTTGAAAAGATTTAGTGTACATATAAAAAGTAGTTTTTAATGTTGATACCTTGTATGATAGGGCAACCAAATAAAGATCAAGTAAATATCAAATACCTACATCTGTCATCTATAAGAGAATGCATGAATTTCATCGGGAAAAGGTCATAGAAGAACCCACTCTCCGACAAGGGTTTCAGATATCTAAGTTATTTAGAAAATTTGTTAGATAAAAAACAACTAGAAGGACGTTTGGGAATCCAACATACCACCCTTTCGAACTCCAAGCCAAAAGATATATTAGGCCACATAGCATGAAACACATTCAACACACAATATGACACATTGTTAGTTTTCATGATAGAAAGACATTTGGGTGGGGGGACCTAGTAGAGACCTTTCAGAGCACTGGAAATTGAAGTAGGTTTCTCATTGCTTGATGGATTCCCAACCTATCGCCAGGGTGCAAATCAAAAACCCATCAAACTCTAGGAGTAGTCACATCATTGGATAATCATTTGAAAGAACTATTAGCCCGACCATCCTTTGAAGACTAGTCAGAGAGGAAAATGGTAAAATTTAGTCGACCTTCGATAGTCAAAGAATCAAACTCCAACTTCTATCAACGCCTCTAGAGTAATATTTCCATTTCAATTGACGAGATGACATCTCTTCCCTCATCTCTAGCAATCAAGTGAACAGACTAAACCCTAGCCATTATGTTGCTCGAGCCACTGCAACCATCATGTCAAAGTACATGATTTCATTGTTGATCACACTAACATCCCCTGTCAAACTTTGCCATTAGCATTCACTCCGTTAATGAGCACCACTGCTTCCTATCATCACTAATATAAACAAACACACCCATAGAAGAGGAATGGCCGACACTAAGCTTCTTGACAAGTTACTCATGGAATCACAAGTCATGGAGAAACGCACGACGGGGATCAAGGAACCACCGTTGACCAAACTTTGAATAGATTGAGCACTGTTACAAAGACCTCCTGATAGGTCAAAGACCACAAGTGTACATTCTTGATCCTCATTCTATCTCACCTACATTCATCATATATAGTTTTTCACTATTTTCTCATCTATGATTTCTTTCTATTGATTCTACTGATCTTTTTGCATCAAAAGCAGTCATCACAGATACTATTTTTTGACTTACAAAATGCTCGTCAATCTTCCGAACAATGAGGTTACCTAATATGCTACATTTTTATTTCTACAGAGCTCTTCGATTTAAATCTTTTAATAACTCTTTCTGACCACCAGTTTCTTTTCCCCCTGATGAAGATTCTATTGACCTAACCTCGACCGAAAATTGCGTAGGATACATCATCTCTTTCCCCATGATTCCTTATTTCTTGCAATTTCTACATCATACTGAAAGAACTTCCTATGGCACCCTGATGCCATAAGAATGAGATAACTCAAAACAAACCAAACGATCAACAAGTGACAACCTCATAGACATAAAAACATGTAAATTAAAACTGATCTCATATAACTATCACTGTGTGAAAACATATTACATCAAGGTTCACAACATGTTAAATATTACATACCCTACTGGGTATTCACATATGTACAATGGCCATCTACCACACACCTATATACATAAGAACCTATTCACATATACATGTCATATATACAACAAAGGCATACTACCAAAACCCACTACTACAAAAAATGGTTTTTACAACAGTTCATTTTTTCATTTTACAACGGGTGTCAACTGTTGTATTAGATCGTGTGGTCTTATGAGGGGGTTCTTTATACAATAGGTGTTGCACATGTTGTAATATATGTATTTTATACAACAGTTAATGCATGTTGTAGTTCATTGAACACACTTGTTGTAATAGGGTGTTGTATATAACATGTTGAGACAAAAGGAAAATACATCTAGACACAAGGTTTCAAACTTGAGACCACTTGAAAGTAAGGCACATCTCAAACCGCTGAACCATTTTCATTTTATGCAACACATATATTCTTTGTTGTACATATACAACAAATGACGTGCAAACCTGTTGTGTGATTGTGGTCTATTACAACGGGTAACTATTACAATAGGTGAAAGCATGTTGTGTAATTATAGTATACTACAATGGGTTATAGTATGTTGTGTAATGATGGTCTATTACAACGGGTTAACATATGTGACTATTAAAATGGGTAGAGCATGTTGTGTAATTATGATCTTTTACAACGGGTTAGAGTATGTTGTGTAATGATGGTCTATTACAACGGGTTAACATACATGACTATACAACGGGTTAGAGCGTGGTGTGTAATTATGATCTTTTACAATGGTTTAGAGTATGTTGTGTAATGATGATCTATTACAATAAGTTAGCATACATGACTATTACAATGGGTTAGAGCATGTTGTGTAATTATGGTCTTTTACAACAGGTTTGAGTATGTTGTGATATTACAATCTATTACAACAATTTAGAACCTATTGTAGTATCACATATACTACAACAAGTTTGGCCCATTGTATATAACTTGTGTTGTATAAAATATATAATTCACAACACACAAATATACTTGTTGTAAAAGATATGCTAACTACAACACAACCAACATAATTGTTGTGTTTTCCCCGTTATAAAAAGCATTTTCTGTAATAGTGACCACATGTCCAGATACAAAATCTACAAGAAAACACACCCCTCCCAGACCTGAGAGTGCATGGACAACACGAGGATTCTACTACACAACTCTACCATCTATCCAACCTCCAATGGCCACTTATATATGAGTTGTTCTTTCATAACAACACGATCCTAACCACACCACTGATGAGCACCTAAAAAGATGTGGTAACCCACAAGGTGAGACCCATGTCCTAACAAGATATATAACTCTCAGCCAACAATTATAGTTACCATAGATGTATTACACTAAAAAAGGATGAGCGAATTCAACTAAACCAATAATTAAAACCCATTAAACATGTTAAGTAGGTTAAACAACTATAACTGATAAGCATATCAACATGATAGGATGGAATATGAAGAACATTTATAATAGTTGATTTCTATTACTACATTACATTACAACTAAGTAGTAATAAAATAATGCAAGGGTAAACATCCAATGTGAAGCATGTTTAATCCTACACAGTTGTATTACATCATTTATTAATTCCCTGAGAATTTGAGTCGTACCACCCAAATCCAACTAGCCACTGCAAAGTGTTATTCAATGCCATATAAGATCTAGGAAGAGTCATAATCTAAGATCTTCTCCCTACTCAATCAGTACAAGTATGCACTGCGGTGACATATTAATCAAACTACCACCGTTGATATCTAGTCAAGGTGATACACCTACGCTGCCTTGGTATAGGTCACAACATTAAACACCAGGGTACGAAACCTTGTTATCGAGGTACAACTACAATTGTTCTCAATTCTATCCTCACATATAACATATATAAGACTAAGACATGACAACAACCATTCTCAAACACCTTGGGATCTAGATGAAAAGAATGTACTCTCCAATCACCCTGCATACTCAACAATATGTTCTCTGAGTTTCCCTTAGGAATACTCACTTCACCATCTAAGATGTTTGGACACTGGGATGGATCTATGGCTAGGGCAACTACATGATTAGGGTTCTACTTGATTAGTTTAAGGAAATTGGGTGTCTCTTAACTGCATCAATCAAGTTACATACAAACCCTAAAAGGATTTTACAAGGATAAGGGTACATTACATCTTCATGATATATAAAATGTATAAAGCTAATCACATCACCACAAAGTACTATTTTACTTCCATACACAAGGCCATCACCATTGTGACACTATCATGGAATATCAATCCCTCATCACATCACCGGAGGATATCACCTCAAATTGAGAACAAAGTTATTTCCAAGGTTAAAAGATGTGACTCCCCCATATTTTTTAAAACTAAATATGATGTGTGACGTCCAAATTGAAACCTCACCTCAGCGAGCATCCCAATATAAACATCACACACTAGGCTAAGAATAAGAAAATTAGAGGAAGTTAGAAGGAAACAACAGTAACACATGCACATGAACAATAATAAAACCATACAACACATATTCACCATTCAACATATAATTACAAATTGAATTGTTACAACATTTGATATTACAAATTGAACAACAAAATTTTACATATACATGTACTACTACTAAACAACAGGATTTTAAGACAACAGGTCCACCTGTACATCAGCTTGCCACACAACTCTCAACTATCCCGGATCCTCAAGATCATATGTGTCCACATCACCTAAACAAAAGATTACATGTGGTATCAACACAATATTTAAGAATATTGTACTGACTACGCCTATGTGTCTTTCTTATACCTCTCATTACTAAGATTGGAAATAAGATAAAACTAACACTTGGCAGTAATAAAAAAATATAAGAAAAGACATATACTTGAAAATATATTTATTAACAAAAGAGAACACATATTTAAATACAAATTTCCATCATATATCTTGTACATCTGCCACCAAAGGGATATATGCTTTTTAGCCTTATGATCTCCTACCAAAGAGTTAGATCATGTAGACAATGTGATCTCCAACCAAAGTGTCAGATCACTTCAATTCACTGTTCTACAAAAGATTTTAGTGCTATCATATGATGGATCAAATGTCTTATGTTTCATGTATTCATAGCCATATAAGTATGAACAACATCAACCAACATATCATTCAGGAACAATCATTTCAATCAATACCATATGCCAAGTATGTGTACACACATAATACAAACATATTGTATAATAAGACAAGTAAGAGGTAACAATGTACCTTGATCACAGATATCCTAACCATCACATATTCCTGAGTCCTCTTTATCCTTGTCAACCCCTGATTAAGACAAGATCACATATAACCATCAGGTTCTCACCATCTTAACCCTAGTTATGTACATCTTAGGGTTTAGCTTGGTTTATTAGGATATTCCCATCATATTTCTTACCTTATCTTCTTGATATTAGGTTACTAGTCTTGGATTATAGATTTATATATATAATCTGATTATTTGATTACATATAGTTGTTTGCACATGTTAGTCCTAGGTTACATGTATTAAACATATTAGGGTTTTCTCATCATTTTAGGGTTGATACCACATTAAGAGCAATCATCATCATTAACATGGATTTTGTGCATTTAACTGATGTCAAAGTTCCACATTAGCTTCCAATTACTGATATAAGGGTGTTTAGTAAAACCATAATTTATTGATCATATATGTATTTTCTACATTTTATTTATAGTTATTAGCTATAGATGTCCATACTAAGAAAAATACATGATGACATGTCTTAACATGATCATATCTTAAACAAAAAGGATTATGTATCATATTTTAGTTACTGATGCATTCTCGTAATTTTAGGTTATTAATTGATATTTATTACTCATAAAATAAGGGCATAACATATTACATTATATCATTGTGTTTTAAGCATCAAAAGGCTGATATTATGGTTCCACTTTGTTCTATGCATTTTTCTAAGAATTTTGGTACTTTCTTCATATTTTTCTGGTAACAGAGCTAATTATTGTGAATTATTGAAGATATAGGTATTTATTGGAATTTTTGTTACCTTTGGGAAAATGATGCGTCACCACGTGGCCACTATGGTGGGTGCAACTCTTACCTTGCTGGCTTTGATGAGCCAGCCAGTTCAGTGGTATGGACCTAGTTTAGGGTTTTCTTGGACGACTCACGCTCTTTCTTTCTCTTTCTTGTGCCTACACGACCAGGGCGTCTCCCAGATATGCGCTTGAGTCCGGTGGGGCTCGATTCTCCTCTCGAGGCCCAAGTGTGCTATTGACTGTGCTATCTCTGGAGAGGAACTGACCTCCCTATGCTCAACTAGGTGTTCTCAGGCACCGTCATGGCTCCATGATGAGCAACAATGATTGTTGGGTGAGGGATTGACGAAGCACTACTGCGCCTGCCGCTGTGAGGGAGAACTTTGACAAGGAAACTATGGAGGTTCGGTCCAACTCAACTACTTCTTCCATAGTCTAAAGCTCTGGGTTAGGGTTCCTGGTTCACAAAAAATCTTCTCGAGGTACAAGATGGTTAAGACTCCTGTTCCATCTCTGGATCTCATTCACAGTAGAGTAGCACCACCAGTGCTGCTACAAAAATTGTCATCATGCCTTTAAAGTGTCAGAGAGGGAAGATACTACCATCAATTCCTCTTTGGTGTATGGTGGCTTACATCTCCTCCTCCCTATCATGAAACTCCATTACATTTAGCTTGGAAGTTTGGATCCTCTTTACAATCTACCTAAGCTTGTTGTGCCTTGAAAGGTGACCAACGATTGGCCTCCATCCATGAACCTCCTCTGATCGCCAACTCTTCTTTTAGATTTACTATTCCTCCATTGACATCCCTCTATCTATGCTTCCTAGAGACCTTATTCTAACTCCCTACTCAGCACTATGGAAGCATCAGAGAAGTTGTCGGAGAAGGGATCTCTCTCGGAATGTTCTCAACACAAACATGTGCGAGAAAAAACTCTGAATGTAACTTCTTACCTGAGATCGTTAGATAAACCATGGTTCATGAGTACCACGACGTGGTCTATCACTACCCATGACATAGCCTTAACTACTAGGTGGATGATACAATCTTAGTTGTTTGTCCTCTTATGTTGCTGAAATAGAGTCTTCACCATAGAATTCATTTCTCCTCCCTTGTTAAGGGTGCATGAGAAAGATATATCACAACTTTGGTCATAATTAATCATGTATCTTTATCCAAATTACATAATATATTAATTAATTAGTTAATTTCAAACCTCCATAACTTATTGTAGGGTTGTCTAAACATCATAAAATTTTAATCTTGGTTTTCCAACTTATTAATGAACCTTCTACTCAAACATTGTCATGATAATACACCAAAAGGTTGACTAATTGATTCCTTCAAAAAGGTACACATGTATGAGAATATGAAATGCAATGTCAATCATTTGATATCCAAAATTTCCAAAAACATATAGACCTCTTAATATAACTCATCAACATGAATCACTTGTGCCATTTGGCATTTAAAGGTTTTAAAAGTTCACTCCAACACATCCTACACGCCTTAAAAGAAATTTCATCCTCAAAATTAAGCCAAAAATCCAGTCCATCACATCATATACATCTTAAAAGAAATTTCATCCTTGAAATTAAGCCATTCTAATACTCCAAGGGAAAACTAAAATGTCTTCATTCCCATGTAGGGCACCACTCTAGGTGAAACATTCCCTTAAAAATCATGTCTAGAACATATATGTACCACTCCTATGAGGATTTGTAGAGAATGTAGGGTGAAATATCACTTCACAGAAGGCTCAAGCAAGGGTTTAGAGGCTTAGTTTATTTCATGACATCATTCATATTTTAGGATTTACATCCTCACCTTTACCTAAGCATTAATATTCTAATATTAACTTATACACTTTATGAAGGAGTTAATTATAATTAAGCCAAATTATCCATCTATATCATATCAAGATTTCATCATCATTATGTGGTGCTTCTTTTTCAACTATAATCAAAATCTATATTGAGTACTAACATTTACACCACTTTTAAGTTTATCATTAGTATTATCTCATTACACTTTGTGATATTAGGTTGTAAACTTTATTTGTGATTTCATCACTTAGTCACCAACCTTATAATATCATTTTCATTCATGTAAATGGTTAACCATTTATACATTGAGATATACTAAACCATCTTTAGGATTCCATCATATCATACCCATGTATCACAACTCAAGAATTGATAACATACACACATATCATATCTGGATTGTGCTGAATAAACTTATACTAGTGTCTTATCAGACATATATCAAACATTTATCTAGTACAATTGAGGTTCTCCTAACCATTAACTGAGGGTAGCATCATGCTCATCCTCTCTGAGCTAACTCAACTCTATGACTATATCATGTACATATACTTTAGCTTCCCTCTTTGGTCTAGGGTTAACATGTATACCTCATTGGCGCTTTTTAATTGCTTTACAAGAACTAGCCACATAAGAACAAACCAAAACTTGGTATGACACTCTATTCATATATCTCTACCCATGACATACACTTTCTCAACTCTCTATCTAATATACACCATTAGAGTCCTAGAAGGAACCACCAACCAGAGCATGAGGCTTCACATGAACTAAAACATAGTTACCTTTGCCAAGGTCTTGGGACTCTCTCGCCCTCACCCAGATTGTAGGTTATCATATTCATGTTCACATGATCATATATAGATAGCCTCTCTCTGACTCTAGGGTTTGTCCCTCTCAAGGACTTCTAAGGTTCAACATAACTATAGGAATCATACATAAAGTAACCCAACTCATTCACTCAGGAGTAGTTGATAACACCCATTTTATGTCTGCTAGAGATTATATTTTATTATCAAAATAGCCTCCAAATCTAAGTTCCTCTTCATTTTAGCTTATTTGTTGTATAGAAATCATGCCCACTATGCCCCTGACAATATTTCCCATCTTTTGCAGAGTTTGTCTTATTTTCCCACAAAAAGAGCATTAATGGGCCCTTCAGGCCCATCAACAATGAAGTACCCATCCCGGCCCAAAAGGCGTGAGGTGACAGACCCTCCTACCTGTCACGGTCACTGCCTGATACGACGACAACTCAACGCGGGTGTGTCGTGTGAGATCCCTAGGCACTACAGTTCTTTACCCGATAAGGTGCCTTACTCGTCATGGTTCGCCACTCGATGAGGTCGATTACATGATATGGCTACCCCTCGATGTAGCAACCTGCTTAGATCCTAACCCACCATGGTTGTGTGCGATGCACCTACGGCCCGACACAATTGATGACATGACACGCGTGCCGGGCGACAAACATATTGGCCCCTCCCAAGGACCTTGAGAACAATGCCACAATGAAGGATACGTGGTCCAATAAAAGCCACAACTCCCATCAGCTCGTTGCCTATAAATAGTAGCTACAAGCCTACAATGGGAGGGGCCAGACCCTATGAGAGATAACTCTTAGAGCACATGAACTAGTACGTCGAGTTCTAGAGTCTTTCGGGTGATACTAGGTGAGAAAACCCCCAACCCGAGAGGGATGGGAGGAGTTCACTTAGAAACCGTTCTAGCAGCAGTAAGCAGCGCAACATGACCCTCAAGGCTACTTCAACATGTCGGGTCCCTACCTGAGCATCAACCTGATACGGTTTGCCCACCTATACCCAACATGAGGAACTCAAGAACCTTAAGATAATGTTTACTCGATATGTATCCTAACCCAGCACGGTACCCAACTCGATATGGTCTACCTGTCATGACTGCAGCCTGAAACGACCAACATCTCGACACGACCATACCGGGTAGAGGGTCCTATCTCGATACACCCCATACCCGTCACGGTTCACGACCCGACACAGTGAAGAACCTGACATGGTCGTGTTCTGATAGGACCCCTACCCAATACCGGGTTGACATTATCTTAAGTGTTTGCCGCTATGTACTTTGATCTCCTAAATCAGGGAGACTGATACCTATCTTCCCTTTTTTAGTATCTACTTTCCTTTAATTACAACATTGTAACTAAATCTTTATGTCTCTTTATAATTATTGGAATATGTGTAGTTATCTCATATAGTTCTATGTATGGCATCTTTTTGTTGGATGATTTCTTTATAGCATCTGAGTTCTAGTCTCTTCTTTCTAGATCATGATTTTGACTAGCTATCGAATCATGTTTATGGTTTTGACTCCTTCGAGAGAGGGATGTCATAAACTCTAGAGATTGGTCTGATTCGAGTGTATGAGAGTACCTAAAATTAGGGTTGTCCCAGCCTATCTTTCCGCACCAGTCCACGCCTGGTACCCTTGAGAGAAGGAACTTAGGGCATGGCTAGTTGGCACCTTCTTTGAGAGAAGAAGGTGCAGGATGTAGACCTTTGCCACTTGTTAGGATTAAGTTTTCTTCCTTCATGCTATACTCCGAAGATAGTCTTATCTCCTCATTTTCCTTTATATAAAACCTCCATAAAAACTGTTAAACCCCAAACCTTAATCCCTCTGATAACTCCCTTTAGAGAAAGGGTTTTAGTTTGATTCTTTGTATTTTTTTCTCGTTACAACAAACCTTATACTTTGACTTTTCGACATGCTTAGACAAGTAAAACTTGAGTTTCAAAGCACTATTCTTCCAATCCCTGTGTTTGACCCCAAACTACTTCGACCCTGTGCTAGTTGTAGGAGTCTGAAACATTTAGGTATTATAAACTTCTAAAGTCCGATGAGCTAGACATGTCTCCATTTTTGGACCCACGTTTAAGGCTTGTCAACTTTTTGGCACCATTTACGGGGATCGGCAATGAATACCATTCTACAAACTCGAGCTTTACTTGCATTTTGCCAAAAACCTTATATATATGAATATAATATTGCAAATATTTACTGAACATGATTTATACAACCCACTCACACTTTCACAGTTCTTCTTTTTAGGTACTTCTTCACCTCTTTGAGCCATCCTTGTATCTAACAAGCCATGGCTGAGCAGGATCCCAAAGCTCGGTCCCTGCGCTCTTTTGTCCAAGTCAGGGAAAACAAAAAGAGGAATTCGGTAGTTGAGTAACCGCTCAATGTTTCCAACTTTGAGTTGAAGTCTGCTTTCCTCCAGTTGCTGCACCACAACCAGTTTGGAGGGAACACGATTGAAGAGAACCCGTACAACCACCTTACAACGTTCAAGAGGACTTGCAAGACTTTTAAGATCAATAGAGTCCCAATATCTCATATCTACACCTAGTGCTTTCCCTTCTCTCTAAGAGACAAAGCCTTGGAGTGGTATACAAGTCTACATGATGGAAGCCTCCCTGATTGGGAACATCTAGAAAATGCATTTATTGCCAAGTTCTTCCCAATAGAGAGGACAATCAAATGCCAAAACAAGATAATAAGGTACTCACAGAAAGTCTCAGAGAACCTACATGAGACCTGAGAGAGGTTCCAAGGATATAAGAGGGAATGCCCACACCATGATTTTTCTGAGCCCAAGCTGATCACTACTTTCTATAATGTGTTGTGTGTCAGAGAAAGGAAATCCAAAAATGTTGCAGCTGGTAATGATTTCTTGGGACTCAGCGTTCAAAGGGACAGAGAGATTATAGACAATATGGCCACAAACCAGCAAGATAGTGAGTACGACAGAGAGTCAATAGGATACACCACTCCTAGAGAATCAAAGGCGATGGAGGTACTAGCAGCTAAGATGGACAAGATGGTAACTGATATCCAAACCTTGAAGGAGTAAGGATATAAGGGAAAAGTCCAGCAATAGGTAGTGAGAAGCTACATCACTTGTGGGGAGTCAGAACACCTGTCTGACTTCTATCCACACATGGCCGTTCAAGGCGAACTTGATAAAGACAACACAAATAATGTGCTACGTCCAGTATCAGTGCTCCAATCACCCTAGTTTTTCATACGGGAACACTAGTGCGGCCAAAAATTCTCACCAGCTGGTAGATGAAACATTTTGGGAGGACCACCGAATCAGCAACGTCAAGCTGGTTTCCCGTAGTAGAGAAGTTTCCAACAGGGCCAACCATTGTGACCATTGATGATGATTGAGTTGACATCTTTTGCTAAGAAGCAGAATGATCTGAATGAAAAGCTGCATAAAAGCTTTGTGGACAACAAGACTTTTCTCAAGTTGATGCAACAACCGATGAGAGGTTTAGCTCAGATAGGAGATCTCCAACAGCACAACAAACAAATTGACCAGCAGCTGGCAAGCTTAGCCCAAATTATCAACCACCAAGTAGGGAGATTCCCCTCCAGTACTGAGGTGAATCTGTGTGGGAATGAAACTGCAAAGATGGCCATCTTAAGGTCAGGTACAGTGATGTAGCCAGCAGTCGAGAAGAGTGCAACAACAAAAACAACTCTGTTTGAGGATGTAACCCCAGATAAATCACCAGAAGTACCCGTGAAGTCGAGGAAAGTAATAGGAAGAGGAGAGGATGGAGCGACTTCTGAGGAATGCTCAGATAGGTATGCACCTCGCTTACCTTTCCCACATAAGCTGGTAAAGGCCTAGATGAAGAAGAGGTACAAAAAGTTTTTGTCTACAGTAAAGAAGTTGCACCTCGACATCCCGTTCTTGGATGCTATTGAGGATATGCCCACCTATGCAAAGTTCATGAAGGACCTGATCTCGAGGAAGAAAATAGGAGAAGATGTTGAAACCGTGAAGCTAGCACAAATGTCTAGTTCTTTTTTCAAGGCAAGTATGCCTTCTAAGAAGAAAGAACGCAGAGCCTTTGTCATCCCCTTTCAAGTTGGGGACAACATAACCCGCAAAGGTCTGGAAGATCTGGGAGCAAGTATCAACTTAATGCCCTTATCCCTTGCAAGGAGGTTAGGACTTACTGATATGGTGAGCACCAATATGAGAATTCAGCTCACAGATCACACCCTTATCAGACCAGTTGGAGTGGTCAAAGATGTTCACATTAGAGTTGGGAAGTTCTTTATACCCTGTGACATCATTTTGATCGACACTGTGGAAGATCCTAGCTGCCCCATTATCTTTGGGCGACCCTTCCTTGCAACTGGAAGAGCACTCATTGATGTGGAGGCATGTATAATAACAATCAGAGTTGGAGGAGAATACATCGACTTCAACATATGCAATTGTATGAAAGCCCCCTCGTTCTTTGAGTCATCTTATTTCGTCGAAATCTATCAGTAGCTATGCAATGAGGTAAGAGAAGAAAGGGCTATGGTGGACCCACTGATGCGCGCTTTAGCTAGTGAAGCACAGGTGGTTGAGGACCCAGAAATGAAGGAACTGTTGGCATTTTTGGAAGCTGAAGATCTATCTGAAGTAGAAGACCCAATGGAGACAGTGATGTATGTTGCCCAATGAAGCGATCCTGCCGAAGAACAAGAGGAGAAGACCCCACCCGAGTTGAAGATTTTGCCGAAAGGTTTGGAGTACCATTTCCTAGATGAAGAAAGGATGAACCCTAACATCATCAACTCTGAGCTGACTGACAGTTAGAAGGAACAACTACTTGTGGAGCTGAAGCTATGGAGGAAAGCCCTAGGTTACTCAATTGAAGACCTAAGGGGTTATGTGTGTATGCACATGATTCACCTAGAAGAAAATTCCAAGCCTTACCATCTAGCCACAACGAAAGCTGAACGAGAAGTTGAGAGAGGTGGTCAGCAAGGAAGTTGTGAAGCTCCGTGATGCGGGAATCATTTACACTACTAGCGAAAGCACGTGGGTGAGCCTCATCCAGGTAGTTCCAAAGAAGGGAGGCATAATGTTAATCAACGGAGATAATAGAGTCAAAGTTTCCACCAAGACCTTCACTGGTTGGCGGAAGTGTATAGATTAATGAAAGCTGAATGCCGCCACTCGCAAGGACCACTTCCCTCTCCCGTTTATCAACCAGATGCTTGAGCGCCTGGCCCACCACTCTTACTTCTGCTGGCTAGATGGGTATTTAGGGTTCTATCAGATCCCCATTCATCTGCATGACCAAGAGAAGACTACCTTCATGTGCATCTATGGAACTTTTTCTTTTAGAGGAATGCCCTTTGGGCTCTGCAATGCACCTGCAACCTTTCAGCGGTGCATGAATGCCATATTCACAGATTTCCTAGAACATAAGATGGAAGTCTTCATGAATGACTTCAATGTTTATGGCAGCTCTTTTGACAATTGCCTAAATAACCTATCTTTGGTGATAAGGAGATGTGAAGAACATAGTCTCACCCTTAATTGGGAAAAGTGTCATTTTATGGTATAGGAAGAGATCGTTCTGGGACATAAGGTGTCTAGTAAAGACATTGTAGTTGACCAATCTAAGGTGGAGGCAATAGCAAAGCTTCCTCTGCCCACGTCTGTCACAAGAGTCAGAAGTTTCTTGGTACATGTTGGCTACTACTGAAGGTTTATCAAGGACTTCTCAAAGATTGCGAAGCTTTTATCAAATCTGCTGAGGAAGGACTTGAAATTTGATTTCACAGATGAGTGCCTGACAACATTCTCCACTTTGAAGGATGTTTTGGTCTCCACACCCATTCTCCAGTCCCCTGACTAGAACCTTCCCTTCGAGCTTATGTGTGATGCTAGTGATTTTGTCATAGGCACAATCCTTGGACAAAACAAGCACCATGTGATCTTCTATGCCAGTAAAATGTTATACGAAGCATAGATGAACTACACCACCACTGAGAAAGAAATGCTAGCAATTGTCTATGCATTTGATAAGTTTTGATCTTACCTTGTGGGTTCTAAAGTGATTGTTCACACAGACCACAGAGCCATTAAATATTTAATGCAAAAGAAAGATGCTAAGCCTAGGTTGTTGTGTTGGGCATTGCTGCTTCATGAGATAATAGACAAGAAAGGTTCTGAGAACTTGGTCACCAACCACCTTTCGAGGATTAGGGTGGAGGACGACCACCCACTGCCAATCAATGAAAGTTATGCTGATGAGGCAATCTATGTTGCCCAGATGGCCAATCCTGAAGGGCCATGGTACGCCGGTTTCTATAACTATCTAGCATGCAGACAACTACCCCTAGAAATGTCCTACAATAAGAAGAAGAAGTTGTTCTCTGATCTGAAGAACTATTACTGGGATGACCCTCTGTTATTTAAGAATTGCATCGATAGCCTATACAGGAGGTGTAAACCCGAGGATGAGGCTCCAAAGATCTTGTTTGAGTGTCACTCCCCCTATGGAGGGCACTTGGGCGCTGAAAGGACCGCAACCAAGGTTATCCAGCCTGGCTTTTATTGGCCCACTCTTTTCAGGGATGCTCATGCCTTTATCAAATCATGCAACGAGTGTCAAAGAACCGGGAATATCTCTCGAAGGAATGAGATGCCCATGTCTGAATGGATTGAAGTGGAAATCTTTGACATATGGGGGATAAACTACATGGGACCTTTCTCTTCATCATACAATTTCAAGTACATTCTTGTTGCAGTGGATTATGTCTTCAAGTGGGTAGAAGCCATACCCACCACCACCTGTGATGCTAAGTCAGTGATAAATCTCTTTACTAAGATCATCTTCCCAAGGTATGGAGTACCAAGAATAGTTATCAGTGATGGTGGATCTCACTTTACTGAGAGGAAATTAGAGTCACTCCTTCGCAAATATGGGGTTCGACACAAGGTTGCCACACCATACCATCCACAGACATCTGGTCAAGTTGAAGTTTCTTACCGGCAATTCAAACAGATCTTGGAGAAAACAATCAGAAAGTCTCAAAAAGACTAGTCAACCAAGCTAGATGATGCTCTCTAGGCATACAGGACAACGTACAAGACACCGCTCAGCACCATGACTTATTGTCTGATATACGGGAAAACATGTCATCTACCTTTTGAGTTGGAGCACAAGGCATTCTAGGCCATTAAACGTCTTAACATGGACCCCTCCCTAGCTGGAAAGAAGAAGTTCCTCCAGCTCCAAGAACTTGAAGAACTTAGGCTTCATGCCTACGAGAATGCAAAAATCTACAAATTGAGGGCAAAAGTCTGGCATGATTCCCACCTACGGAAAAAAGATATCAAGGAAGGTGACAAAGTTTTGTTGTTTAAATCTTCTATTCAACTTTTTCAAGGGAAACTATAGACTAGGTGGTCCAGACTGTTCGTGGTAGAAAAGATGTATCCATCAAGAATAATAGAGCTATACAACAAAGATGATCCTGTGAAGGTCTTCCCAGTCAACGGACACCGAGTAAAAATGTTCTACAAAGATGAAGATTTCACATGGAGGTCTGAGCTACCCCTGGACGATGCCAAAGCCGCACCCGCCGAAGAAGCGTAGCGATATCTAAAGATGTTGAGCTAACAACAGAAACCATAGCGCTCCTTGGGAAAAAAGCCTAGTTTTTAATTTCCTAGAATAGGATGTTATTTCCTTTTCCTGCAAGGAACACTATGAACACTCTCATTGTAATAAGGCCCGAGTTTGTGCCCGCACCACGCACACTGACTCTCACATTTTCTGGGCCACCAATTTAGTTTTATCACCTTGATGTGTAATACTAGCTGAGATGAGGCCCACACCTATGCCAATGATGTTTTACATATCAAGCACCCTTTCTTTTTGGTTTTCGTCCTTATTAAATTCTTATATTTCTTCGATTTCATGCATATCTAGCATGCATGATGGCCTAGATTATCATTTAGCGGCCTGCATAGTGGGTTACCGCGTCACCCAACCCGTATCGCCCACATATATCGTGTGCCCACATCTTTAAAGTTTAGCTGATTTCACAGAGACGTGTTGGGCAAGTATCTCGCCTAGCATTTCGATCGGATTTCACCCGTACCGCGTGACGCATATATTGCGCATACCCATGGCACATAAGGGGCATGCTAGGAAATGCATATCAGGCAACACGTGCTTGCCGTGCGACACACATGTCGAGCGACACACCTCCTCCTCGAAAGCGTCACGACAGGACGTGATTAGATGGATTTTACCTAGCTTTGGAAGGTGCTTCGCGTGCATGCACGACGCATGTCCCCGTTTTTATCTTTTAACCCCACTCACAAAGGATATATATAGTAGCTCGAGATTAGCCGTGTCAGGTTACCAAAGTTACCAAAGCTTTTGCTCCCGTATCGCACAACCTCCTTCTAGCTTAACTCCCGTGCCGATTTCCCAGCCTACAGACCTTTGTTGTTGTGTTCACCATCTTCCTGCCCGATAAGGTAATGACCATGTCACGTAAACCTGTGTGTCATATAGACCCTATCTCCCATTCATATCACACATCGATAACACTTAGTCTGTATCGCACATTCTGTATCATATTATTTCCCGAATCAGATAAAGCCTTAAAAGTGTATCAGGTTTTCCGGCTATCGCGTTAAGCGTATCGGCTTTCCTATCGCTTATTTCACATCAGTTTTTCACCCGTGTCGTGCGACATAAGTATCACACGACACAATACATCACACGTTCCTGACGGGCAAGACTTTGAGCGCATGTCGGTGACTCTATCATTTAGAAAGCTTGTCTTGCCTTCACCTATACTGCACGACACGTTTATCACGCATCCTTATCTTGTAGACTAAGTTAAGTAGAGCTACTTGATACTCCAAAAGTGCTGCACAATGTATCGATTAGACCATATCTCTTTCCTTTACTGCTGACTTTACCAACGCATCATCTTCCCTTCTACCTAATATCAGTTTATCTTGATTATCGTTTAAAGAGTGTGTCGGGTTTCTCAGTATATCATGCACTTACATATCACGTGCCAGGATTCCTAAAGGTTTTACCTTAGCCCGACACCAAGCTTTTGCAAATCGATACCAGATTTTGCATGTATCGCCCAACCCATATCGGGCGGCACCACTCTTACTAACTCTTGGTTATAACCAACCCTAAGTATCAGGTGGATAGAGTTTGGATCTAATTTTCTTATCTAATATTTTCAAAAAATGGCACGCACCAAGGAGACCGTCGTTCATGTCAATGAGCAGGGCCAGAGGTTCAACCCCGAGGCTACAGCTGAAGGCACCGCTGGGCAAAAATGTCCCAACCCAGCAACAGCTGGGCCCTCTAAGGCTGAAAAGCAACCCCGAGTAGAAGCAACTGCAACCCCAACCATGACGGTAGAACCCGAGGTTTTGACCCACTCACCAGGGAATTTTGTGCCGAGGGACGAAGAGTACCAGATGCGTTACAATGAGTGGGCAGTGAAAATCTACTGCCCAACCCAGTTTTGCCACAATGCATCCTTCCGGCAGATCGACATCTTCAACAGGCTAGAGAATGTCCTGGAAGATGCCGAACTCCAAAAGATTTGTTTCAGCTTCTCTCACTTTTACACCGAGCTGACAAAGGAATTCATATCCTCCCTCTACTGAGTTCCAAACACGACAAAGGATAGTAAGAGGTATGACAGAGTGGATAGGATACAAGGGTGCCTCTACAACGCAGACCATGAAATAACAGAGAAGCTTCTCAATAAGATCTTTTCCTCCACCAAGGTTGAGAGAGAAATGCTCAACAACAGAGCCCAAATCAATGACAGCGACGGCTTCGACCCGATCAAGCTGTGGAAGACACTGACGGGTGACTCCTCCTTCAAGATAGGAAGCAAGGTGGTAGTGGTCCACTCCTGCTTCTGGAGGATAGTCTACAAGATCGTGGCCGGCCTACTCTTCAGTAAATACAAGATGAGCAACCTCTATACTAAAGATCTACACCTTATCTGGTATATCATGGCAAGCAAGCCGATCAGCCTAGGGCGCTTCCTTCTCAATCATCTACATCCTATAAAGGACACTACTAAGGAATACAACATGGGAGGAGTCATCAACCTGATAGAAGTCGGGCTTGGATACTCGAGGAAGCCATACAACATGTCGCAAACTAGGGGCAATGATAAGATAGATATAAAGTTTGTTACCAGGGCAAACTTCATCAAGAAGGAAGGTTGTCGCCTCTTCTATAAGTTTGCAAGGACCAATATCCTCTTGCCACTCCCGAGCTACATCAACTATGATGTGGAGAAGCTGGTCTTCACAATGGCAGAGGTCAAAGCTCTGACTATTGACGCATCTTACACTACCACAATGTCCATCCATGAAAGGATGGCTTCTACAGGGTGGCCCACACCCACAGAAGCTCAACAGAACAAGTAATTAGTGGTTGTCCTTGAGAAGTCACCGATAGCCACCACCATCGATCCAATCATCACCATCATTGAACCAGTAGCCGCTACTCCGGTGGCCACTACTGTGACCCCTAAACCAACCATGACAACCATGAGGATGCCCGTCACAGCTACATAAGAAGTGTTGACCATCGAGGAGATGGTCGACACAACTAAGCCCACCAAAACGGTCGTCACCTTAGAAGCAATCATCACAGAAGCAGTTGTCGTGGTGCCGCAAGCTTCAGCCCTGCTAGCAATGGCATAAGTCGCAACCACCCCCTTGGTGTGGCTGGATACCTCTCACAACAGTGATGAGGTGTTCATTGAGCTCTTGGATACAGACCTCAGGTCTGTTCAGCAGATCCCAAAACTGCCACCCATGACGCCAACAGTCACCATGGAGGAGGAAGTAGATAGCTGGGTGGTCGATCAACATCTGTCTACTCTGCCACCTTCTCCACGACCCGACATTGAGGAGACAGAGGCAGCCACAAAGGTGCCCACACCATGCCCAAAGGCCACACCCTCATGTCCATCTTCGTGGATTCGGCTACAATAGATGATGCACATTCTATAGGCTACACCACCAATGCGAGGATCCACACAAGGAGCCGAAGCTGATCGATAGTCCCTTCCTCATTAGGGTAAGCCTTGGACTTCGAGTTTGACAACTTATGGGAGGTAACATGTAACCACAATGCTACTTTCTCTTCCCTAACCCACTAGTTTCAAGTCTTCCAACAATGGTTGGGTGAATAGGAGTGTCAACTACTGACCCTAGTTGTTCTCCCCGACCAACTAAAAGCAATGAATAACACGATGCAGGCGACGATCCAATGCCTAGATGCCATCGAGCAGAGGCTCAATGAGAGGGATGCCTACCACCACTCAAGTCGATCCTAGAGATTGCCTTCACCACCGGTTCCCTCCTCTCTACCATCATCATCATCACTTTCTTCCTCCAGCTCGTCGTCCTCCTCCGATGCCAGCAGGCCCTCAACAATGCCTGAGGAGGAGATGACCAACAAAACCATCGACGGGGCCCCCACAGAACAAGGGAGTACCCTCAGTGTTGACATTTCTACCCCTCCAAAACCGCTAGAGCCGACCAATGTTGAAGAAGAAATGTCTGAAGGCCTAGCAGATGATTCCTCTAAGGGAGAAGAGGGTGATCTGTATAGCTCACTTGCTGAGCAACCCACAAGAGCAAAGACTTCGGCAGCTGATGCGTTCTCTACACTGTTCGAGATTCCAGTCTTTGAGATGGCCGACTTCGATAGGTGCACCATTGGCTATTTGATGATATGGGACCAACAACTATTGAACATGGTCCTAAGGCCACAGATAGAAGAAGAAGCCATCCTCTAGAGTGACATATACTTCTCCATATGACGTCGAGCACTCATAGAAATGTTCCTCTCAAAAGCCGTCATAAGAAAGATTTTGTTTAGAGTCTTGGAAGGCGCCACGATTGAGAATATCATGCTCAAGACAGGCCGACAGCCGATCTAAAATGCCAATCCAGCCCTAGCTAGGTGACTACTAGTAGGGGATGATAATACATGGTCGGTGGTTGATATGCTAAATCATGTAGAGGAGCACAACCCCGACCTGGTGCTAGCCATACCAAAAGTATAGGGGGCACTGGTTCCTCTACGTGGTTGACCTCCGCTCCCACGACATTACCTTAGTCAACTATTACAACACAAATGTCCCCCACCTAGAGCACATCTTCCTCTATCCCGAAGACATCAACCTCAAGATCCTACCTCTACGTCTCCACTAGGTCATCAAACAAGGCATCTGATGCCACAACGACGTCTGGAACTTCTATTGGATCAAGGACTTCCCCATTCAAGAAGACCACGGGAGCAGAAATAGTGCCTTCATCATCTTGCATGCCATCGAGCTGCTAAACATCTTAAGATATATACGGCAGCTCCATGACACAAATTTCTATCATCTCAGGAGCATCTAAGTATTGTTTCTGATAAAAGACAATCACTATTTCGGAGATCTAGAGCTTTTAGAGGATCTGCTAGACACAGACGTTGATTCTGATTCTGATTCCCACTCTTCTCCACCCAACAGTCCTCCAAGAATAGAGGTTGAAGGATCCTCTAACGTCTTCTGGACATGCAAGCAGATAGAGCACTTGCGAACATTACTCACCACTGAAGGAACTTCTACCTCGCCCGTCATCTATGAGTCCATCATCAACAACTTTGACTGTTCCATCTACAGTTCTCTATCTCAGGAATAGGTCAATCAAATACTTCTACAACTTGCTAACTCTAACACTGTAGATGTCATCTATGAGAAGGATAATGCAGTAATCCCCCTCGACGATCTACGGGACCTAGTCAAGGCTGGAGGGTGTTTAGCTATGATGGTGACATCAACTTTACAAGCTCTAGCCACATAAGAACAAATCAAAACTTGGTATGCGACTCTATTCATATATCTCTACCCATGACATACACTTTCTCAACTCTCTATCTAATATAAACCATTAGAGTCCTAGAAGGAACCACCAACCCGAGCATGAGGCTTCACATAAACTAAAACATAGTTACTTTTGCCAAGGTCTTGGGACTCTCTCGCCCTCACCTAGATTGTAGGTTATCATATTCATGTTCAAATGATCATATATAGACATCCTCTCTCTAACTCTAGGGTTTGGCCCTCTCAAGGACATCTAAGGTTCAACATAACTATAGGAATCATATATAAAGTAACCCAACTCATTCACTCAGGAGTAGTTGATTACACCCATTTTATGGCTGCTAGAGCTTATATTTTATTATCAAAATAGCCTCCAAATCTAATTTATTCTTCATTTTAGCTTATTTGTTGTATAGAAATCATGCCCACTATGCCCCTGACAAAATTTCCCATCTTTTGTAGAGTTTATATTATTTTCCCACATAAAGAGCATTAATGGGCCCGTCAGAACCATTCGCAATGAAGTACTCATCCTGGCTCAGCAGCGTGCAAGGCAACACACCCTCCTACCCGTCACAGTTGCTGCCCGATATGACAACAACCTGGTGTGGTTGTGTCACACGAGAGCCTTGGCCGCTTAAACTCCATACCCAATAAGGTTCCATACTCATCATGGTTTGCCACTCGACGAGGTCGATTACATGATATGGCTACCCCTCAGTGCAACAACCTACCAAGATCCTAACCCACCATGTCTGTGCATGATGGACCTGCTACCCGGCATAATTGATGACCCGAAACATGTGTCAGGTGACAAACATATCGGCCTCTCCTGAGGACCCAAGAATAGTGTCAGAATGAAGGACACGTGGTCCAATAAAGCCACAACTCCCATTAGCTCGCTGCCTATAAATAGTAGCTACAAGCCTACGATGGGACGGGTCGGACCCTACGAGAGATAACTCTTAGAGAACATGAGCTAGTGCGTCGAGTTCCAGAGTCTGTCAGGCGATACTAGGTGAGAACACCCCCAAACTGAAAGGGATGGGAGGAGTTCACTTAGAAATTGTTCTGGTAGCAGCAAGTAGCGCGACATGACCCTCAAGGTTACTTCAACATGTCAGGTACCTACCTAGGCGTCAACCCAAGACAACTCACACACATATACTCGACACGAGGAACCCGAGGACCTTAAGATAATGTTTATCTGATATGTATCTTAACCTGACATGATACCCAACCCGATATGGTCTACCCATCACGACTGCACCTTGACACGGACACCAGCTCGACATGACCATATCGGGTAGAGGGTCCTATCTCGATATGCCCCTTACCCATCACGGTTCACAACCCAACACTGTCAAGAACCCGATGTGGTTGTGTCCCAATAGGGCACCTACCCAGTACCATGTTGACATTATCTTAAGTGTCTGCCGCTATGTACTTCGATCTCCTAAATCAGGGTGACCGATATGTATCTTCCATTTTTTAGTATTTACTTTCCTTTAATTACAACATTGTAACTAAACCTTTATGTCTCTTTATGATTACTGGAATCTGTGGAGTTATCTCATATTATTTTGTGTATGGCTTCCTTTTGTTGGATGATTTCTTTATAGCATCTGAGTTCTAGTCTCTTCTTTCTGGATCACTCTTTTGACTAGATATCGAATCATGTTTCTTATTTTGACTCCTTTGAGAGAGGGATGTCGTAAACTCTAGAGCTTGGTCTGATTTGGGTGTACGAGAGTACCCAGAATCAGGGCTGCCCCGATCTATCTTTCTGCACCAGTCCATGCCTGGTACCCTTGAGAGAGGGAACTTAGTGCATGGCTAGTTGGCACCTTCTTTGATAGAAGAAGGTGTAGGATGTAGGTCGCCACCTCTTGTTACGATTAGGTTTTCTTCCTTCATGCTATACTCCGAAGATAGTCTTATCTCCTCATTTTCCTTTATATAAAAACCTCCATAAAAACTGCTAAGCCCCAAACATTAATCCCTTTGGTAACTCCCTTTGGAGATAGGTTTTTAGTTTGATTCTTTTTAATTCTTTCTCGTTACATCAAACCTTATCCTTCAACTTTTCGATGTGCTTAGAGAAGTAAAACTTGAGTTCCAGAGTGCGATTTTTCCAATCCCTATGTTCAACCCCAAACTACTTCGTCCCTGTGCCCCCTACCGCCCATTACGTAGCCTGAACTGCAGTCTCACTTTTGTTCCTGGTACTTATGTTTTTTAGGACCTTCACACGAGGATGAAGATTGGTGGGGGCATGAAGGACCCAATGGCCTATATTATCTGGATGAATTGAAAAAAACTGACAATCTGGCCCTAGCATCAACTCTATCTTCCACAGTGTCTACATTACAGTGGCATTACTCGAGATTGCTCTCGTTTAGAGCTTGTTGGAACATACATATTAACCATTAACACTTGAAACATGATGGACTTAGATAATACATTTATGTTCCAAGTAATAGTATAAATTTTAGTTTCTATTTCTAGATTAGATAAATTAAAATATAATTCCATTCTCCATGGTGGAGAATCATCACTGCATACAAACTTTAACATAATTGATACTTCAATTTTAAAAAACTATCTCTATCAAACTATGATAAGTCCCTATTTTAAACAATCTTTAATAGTCCGTAATGAGTTCATCGTTATTAAACACACTATAAAAGATGAAAAATCTTCACTTTGATAACATTGTAGGTTTGAGTATCTCCTAAGTAAGGATCCAAAGATTTGTTAATGAAGGAATTTTATGGCCTTTGGATTTTGTTGATTTGAGAGTACATGTTGAATGTATATAGGTTACTTCTAAAAGGGGTTCCAATAGTAGTAATAGAATGCTCAAAATAACTCACACATATATTTTTGTCTCTTTCCACCTTGCTTTATAGGAGAGAAGTATTTCATAAAATATATTGATGACTATTCATAATATATGTTGATCTACTTGATTAAATGATAAAATTGAAGTTTTATAAGAGTTTAAAGATGTCAAGTTTAATGTAGAGAAATATTAAGGTAAAATGATCAAGATAGTCAGGTCAAATAGAATAGGTGAATATAATGGAAGGTTCACTGAGATGGGATAAAGGAAAGGACCATTTGCATAGTATCTTCAAGAGGAAGGTATTGTACCTTAATATACAATGTCAAGCACACCAAGTCATGATGGTGTAGCTGAAAGAATGAAAAATAAATTGAAAAAAAATATACAATGATTTGAATCCATCTTGTCCTTTTGCAATGTGAAGTGTCTCTAAAGATGGCAATGAATGCATTAAACAAGGTCCCTATCAAATATGTACAGAAAACCCCATATGAATTGTAGATAGGAAGGAAACCATCCTTTAATCATATGCATATATGGGGATTTTGTGCAGAGGCTAGATTCTACAATCAGTACATGAGAGAGAAATGACCCAAGAACCACTAGTTGTTTCTTTATTGGTTATCTAGAAAGGTCAACATAGATTTATATTTTACTATCCATCTCACTCTTGAAAGATAGTTGAGATAGGTAATGAAACATTTTTGGAGGATCATAAAATCAGTGGGAATTATTTTCTTTAGTATATTTCCTTTAATGAATGCATGATAGTTCGCCTACACATGCACTTAATAAATATAACAATGTCTACCCAATTATTGTTCCCATAAACAATTATCAAGTGGATGAGCCGGTAGAACTAGATCATGATCCTAGTCGAGTTGTAATAGACAAATTGAAAAAACTCATAATGAATAAATCCTGAGGAGCTTGTAGAAAATATAGACTCCAATGTTAAATTAAGAAGGTCAACAATACAAAGCAAGCATATTGTCCCACCTGATTATTTTTATAACTTTAAGAAACATATATAAATTTTGAAGATATGGATCCCTTATTTTTCACAAGCAATGGATTGTGAAAGTTCTTATAAATGGTTTGATGCAATGAAAGAAGATATAATTTCCATGATAGAGAATCAATTTTGGGACCTTGTACCTTTGCCAAAGAGTAGTAAACCTACTACTTATAAATGGGTTTGTAAGACCAAAAGAAACTCAAATGGTTAAATTGAGTGGTATAAGGCTAGCTTAGTTGTGAAGGGGTTTTGCACAAAAGGAAGGCATTGATCACAGAGAGACTTTTTCTATAGTCTCATAAAAGGATTCCTTTAGAGTAATCATAAACTTGGTGGAACATTTTGATCTTGAGATACACCAAGTATATGTGAAAGCCCCATTTTTAATGAAACTTATCTAAAGAAGACTATATAGAACAACTTGAAGGTTTCATTAATCATAGTATAAGTAATATGGTTTATAAACTAAAGAAATTAATTTATAGAATCAAACAAGCATATTGACAATGGTATACAATGTTTAACACCATTATAACATATTTTGGATTTATATCTAACAATTTTGATTGGTTTATTTACCTAAAGGTTAGTGGGAACATGTTCATAATATTTATTCTTTATGTAGAGGATATTCTACTAGTGAGTAATAACCATGGCATATTAAATGAAACTAAGGAATTTTCTTTCTTATTACGTTTATATGAAAGATATGGGAAAATCATCATATGTAATCAACACAGAGATTCATCGAGATCAAGTCAAGGGTAGACTTAAAAATCCCACAAGTCATATATATATATATATATATATATATATATATATATATATATATATATATATATATATATATATAGAGAGAGAGAGAGAGAGAGAGAGAGAGAGAGAGAGAGAGAGAGAGAGAGTCAGGCTAGAATACACTCGAGTGTACATATCACGTTGTACACCCCAATGGTGTTTGCCTATCTAGACCATGTTTTTACAAAATCTAATCCATTGATCTTCATGGTTACAATAATAATAGGTCACATACAAAATTTGAATTCATTTGGATGAGTGTAAGTCACTCATCTAAGGACAAAAAAATCGACGCACAAAACTAATTTGAAATACATGATTTTTACCTCCTTTAGATGCATGACCTATAAGTGTTCAAATGAGCTAAAATTTATTATATAGTATGTTCTTATAATAATTAAGAAGATCAACGGTTTAGATTTTTCAATGCATCTTCAAAAATGACTGAGGTGTACGGTGCCTCCGGTACACTCGAGTGTATACTAGCTTGACTCTCTCTCTCTCTCTCTGTCTCTCTCTCTCTTTCTCTCTCTCTCTCTCTCTCTCTATATATATATATATATATCAATTTGTAGAGAAATATAGAATGAAAAATTGTTTGACATGGCTTGCACCTATAGTTAAAGGAGATAGATGTAACTCCAAGTAGTGTCCTACAAATAACATTGAAAGGAATTGAATGAGGAAAATAATGTATGCACTTGTGGTTTTTGAGCCTACGATATCCCCAAATATCCACACAACCCGGTATTGGCTTTTATACTAGGATGCTTGGTCATTACCATAGTAACACATGCATTGACCATTGGAAATCCATGAAGAAGGAATGTGCTACTTCCAAGGAACAAAGTATTACATGATCACATATAGAAGGACAACCCAAATTGAGGTCACGATATATCATATGTAGACTTTGTTGGTTGTCTAGGTAGTAGGAAGTCTACAACATGCTATATCTTCCTACTAGATGGTGGTATAGTGCCATGGATTAGTGTCAAGAAAATGACTCTGGATTCATCCATCATAGAATTTCATATTATAGATTTCCATAAAACATCATGATAGACAATTTGGTTTGAGAATTTGATACAAGATCTTTAAGTTCTTGATTCAAATTAATCCAATACATATATATTGTAATAATCAAGTTGAAGTTACTTTTTCTAGTAATAATTAAATCACTACACATGTTGTAACAACCTGGATTTTCTCTCTCCTCCAATTATGCACATTTTGACTCATGATACACTCATTTTGACTCAAAGACCTTCTTCATCATCAATTGGATCTTTTAGAACCATGTGTTGCTCCATTGTTTAGATATGACTGATATTTGCAATTTTGACCACGATTATGTAAGGTTGAGTGACTCAATATACTATGAGAACATTTTGAAGTTTTTATACCAATAAACGTGATAATCTTGATCTAAATTCTTGTCCTTTTGATAGATGCTGAAAAATGTGATCCAATGGTGAAAATTTCACCCAAATGCGAGCTTCGAGGGCAAAGTTATGACAATTTGTTTTTGCCTCTTTTCTAGCCTTTTTCACCTCGATTTTGTCCTTTTTCCTTTCATGGTCCTCAACCCTTTTTCCCTCGAGTGGGCCAGGCACCCGCATGCCTAAATGGATCATAAGCTGCCCGTGGTCGGGAGAGACTCATTGTCGCTGATTGCGGCCACCAACCGTGTGAATGGGGGGTCATCCCCAAGCCTGCATCAGGTCAGCGGCTAGGGGATAGGAAGTGGGGTGCTACTGAACCACCTCCCATGCACCTCCTTTGACTTTGAGTGCAAGTTTTCTTCTCTAAATCTTCTTTTCCTTGCTCCTATGACCATGACCCTATGTTTTCCAAGCTGAATGGGATTCTTCATAGGGGGATGGAAGAACCCTCCACCTCACTAGCCATTGTGGCCATGGCAAGGGAAAAACAAGGGCCCCTAACTCATTATTTCCTCCATAAACCCTCATTCAAGTTCGCAAGCCCCCTTTATGCCTTCTCAACACTTCTTCTCTTTTTATAAAGCACTATCTCACCCTCGACTTCTTCTTCTTCATCCACTTAGGCGGCGGCGGTGCATTTGCTTATTTGGGGTTTTTGCCCCTAGCCTACCCCACACCAAACCAGCCCTGTATCCCTCCTTGTGGAGCTTCTCCGAGCTTGGGAGGCAGATCTATGGGATCCCCCAAGCTCTATCTCCACATTTCCCTCAAGCTTCGGTGAGCTATGTCCACTACACAGGCCGCCTGGCTTGTGCAGCGGGTGCACGGGAGGGACGACAGTCTAACCATCAATCCGGGTCAAGGGTCAAACGGCCCGTGAGATCTGACGGTCGTTGACCCGCCACATCGCCCTCTAATTCCCTCTCTCTACCCTCCCTCACACTTGACTGATCAGAGCAGACCACAGACCCATTTCTAGATGGCTGTCGCGTGGGTCTGTCTCCGGCCAATCGGGGCTAGCCACCTCATCGTTCAGAGGTATAAATCCCTCTCTTGTATGCAAATATGTCTTCATCTCAGAAAATTCATAGAAAATCATTTGTAACTCAAAATGAGACATATTATATATGAAAATTAATCTACTCAACTAGATCTATCCAGTGAACTTTGTTTCCGAAACTAGTTCTTTTTTTAGATCTTGTTATGTGTAAAATTGCACGAAATACATCTCATTTACATGATTGATGATGTTTAATGTCAAACCATGACCATATATTGACTACACTTACTTTTGATGACCCTGAACAATTACATATGCTATCTTGTACTATTATAAATTGAACTTGATCATGTCATGCTCTATTAATGTTTCTAATTCCTAAAATGAACTATGAAATGCATGTGATATCGACATTGATGCTAATGAACCTTACATTGATGCTCAAATTTATTAGATGAACTCCAAATCATCATGTTTGATATAGATCAGTAACTCTAAGTGTTTTGATTTGTTCACTATTATGACTAAGTGACTTATACATTACATTGAAATGTGACCTTGATGCAAATGTTGATAATATGCCATCTAATCTTGTGCAAGACTTGACCTAATTATGATCCATGCTATTTGATGGTTCAAAACAGTAACCTTTTGATATGTATGACCTTAAGTCAAGATTGATCACTTTTCTACTCTAATGTTGACTATCTTGCATGAAAATGACTAGTTTGAGAGTGTTGATACCAATGTTGCTTAATCTTGCTTGAAACTCATGTTGTCTCTACAAAGATCATGAAAACCTAAGTTGGAAATCCTTGATCTAGTTGTGATATGTCACTATAATCTCTAATGAACCCAGGACGTACTATGTTGCTTGATAATGATAACACATGACTTAGACTGGGATATTGAAATCAATGTTAAAGGAAATGAGTACCTAGACTTAAGTGAAACATACAACTTTGATGATAATGATTAAAGAGACCAACTATTACTGATATTGATCCAAGTATACTTGCCTATAATGTAAGGATCTCTATGATGACTCAATTTCGAAGATCTGGTCTTGCTTGCTACATATGGTTTTTCTAAATGAAGTTGTTAATCAATGCTCGTATCAAGGTATGCTCTATCCTCCTATCGGCTAGACTAATGGTATTGAAATTTCTTGTATGTATGAAATATAAGATTCTTGGCTTATAATACTTGTTTGAGCTATTGTTCCCTATGACTACTTTATTTTGGTCTTGATTACATATGTTGAACAAACTTGAAAACATAATGATAGATGTCCATTATACAACCTTGTGCACCTACCTATATTCTTAGGGTAAGGGCATAAGGTTGGGTGTCCTACTTGAGTTGTCATGATAGGGCAGACCATGTTGATACAAGGGTTAGCTCTTGGAAATGTCCTTGAGGTCCCTTATGAATAGGGTTAACTCTTGACATTTACTCTTGTATCCCCTCTTATTGAAATACGGTAGCTAATCTTAAGCACCCTCATGGACCCCTTCTTTTGAGAAGCTGGTCAAAGGCCTTATGATATTGTTGGTATAATGGAAATGCACATAAAGCATGCTTGCATTCTAATAAGAAAGTCTTTAATCATGTTGTTGGTTCATTTTTATTATTTACTTTATGCTTTTGCCAAACAATATATGTTCTTCAACCTGTGATTTTATATGTTTGCTAGTGTACTCAGCACAATTGTGCTGATGTGTACCCATTTTATGATTTAAGGTAACAAGAACACTATTAATCTTTAATGATGATCAATGCTTCCACACTCATGATAATCTACTAGTACTCTAATGATATGTTATGACATACAAATGTCATACACATTGATATATGGGACCTAAGATCTTGTTAGGTATTAATTTAGCATTCTTTTATGCTTTATTATCTCATACCGCAGTTGTTGGTTGTGGTTTTATTCATGCATATGTTATGTGATCTATCCTACAGATGGACGCTCGGGTCCTCTCGCCTTTGGCTTTCTATCCATTAGGAATGAGGATTTGGGTAATAAACAGTTCTGTGACACATTTAGACACTTAGACATAAAGCTCTATGTTGTCAATGAGAGAATTGATAACAAGATGTTAATTATTGAGCATATTGCACACAATGTATGATTTCAAATCCTCTGACTAAAGGGATAGCTCTAGAATTGTATATATATTTTGCAAAGAATACAAGTCTAATAAAGTTGTCTAGTATGTAATGCTTCATAATGTAATATTTATTATATCACATACTCAACTAGCTATCTTTGTTTCAATAATAGCTACAACAAAATGTCAGCTATGACACAAAATTGTACAACATAAAAAGGTTTGCGGTCAACCTATATGCAGAACTTATACCACTACATTTAAGATGTTCACATATTTGTGGTGGATAGAAGGAAGAATTCATCTATAGGGTATCATCCTGCAAGATTGATATCTTAATCATATATGTGGTGTTCTTAACTTGAGAATCTATAATGTGTTATTAAAATTATAGATAAGTATTTTGGGCCAAGTGAGAAAATGTTGGCACCATTCAATATGGCCCACTTCTTATTTATCTCTAATCTTTTTAACAACATTCCTAAAGGGAAGCATCCATTAGGTTTTCTACCACCACTATGTCTCTTCATGATATATGAAGAAAGCTTGGTCCTCCCTCTATTGGGAAATAATTGTAACCTAATTACATCCTTAGAAGAATCCAAAAAGAGATAGAAATTATCTCCCTTAAAAGATATGTAAAATTTCCTCCCTTTAAGTACCTTTCTTGCATGTACTTGGACCTCCAAACCCTGAGCACCTTCTTTTTTTGTATAAAGCTACAAATAACTATCATCATAGCTCCCATAAACTTTGTCCTTGCTGCCTTCCCCAATTATGTTATCGTTGTTGACATCACTCTATTCATCAGTGTTCCTAGAGACAAAAAGATCCTCGTGTTGGGTTTTAGGGGAGACAGAGAAGGCAGCGAAAACAAAAATTTTCTCCCCCAAACCCGGAACAAGGAAACACGTCAACGTCTATATGATAGGAAAGGATGGTTTGTGGAATCATACCTTGTCCCGAGGCTTGCTCGGCGACAATACCTCGCGCCTTGCGCGATCTTCAAATCTGGTCTTCTACAGTGTTTGTGCAGCTCCTGGTCACACCAGGACTAACGACTCCTGATCTCACCGGACTGTCGGATGACAGTTGTCCTCCTGAGCGGCAGAAACCTCCCGCCTCTGAAGTAGTCCACACAGACCACCTGGAACTCCACACTCCTTGTCCCACAAGGAAGTGGAAGGAGTCGCACCCTCCTGTTGACGTACTAGTTGCCAACACACTCTCCTGCCTCCAGTTGCAACTGCAGTTGTCTTTCCCTTGCTGCACCTCCCTTTGCGGGTAGCACTTGCTCGGGCTCTCTCTCGGTTACCAAAACTAGAGAGAACGACAACTTTGCAGAGCAACTGGTTGCACTGAGTTTTACTTTGAGAAGCCCCCAATACCCCTATATATATAGGAGGGTCATGGGACAGGGTTCTCCATCCCGGGCAATGCGGGACTAAAAGCAGGAGTAGAAGGGTTCGACATTTTCCACAAAAAGCAACCAACTCGCAACCTGAACCGATCGGTTCACAAGTGAACCGGTCGGTTGGGGACCTGAACCGGTCAGCTGGGGACCTGAACCGGTCGGTTGACACCTCAACCGATCGGTTGGGACACCTCAACCGGTCGGTTCACAAGTGAACCGGTCAGTTGGTGGTCCTGGTCGGTTCCCGATTGACTTTCCTTCTTTTGTTTCTAATTGGTATCGAATACCAATTCTATTCCCAATCAAATTGGGCAATTGAAAGGAAAGGAAAATTCTCACCAATCCTACTTTCCCAAGTTGCTCGATTGCACCAGTTAAATCAATCGTTTCAACACTTGAAGCAATCGGTTCACCCTGGACCTGAGCCGATCGGTTCAACACTTGAGCCGACTGGTTCAACAACCTCAGCCGACCGATTCATCACATGAACCGATCGGTTGGGAGTACAGGTTGTGCAGAATCAGTCAATTGTGATTTCAATCAATCCGATACTCCAATCAATATGTCCAACACCTTGAACATTATGATATTGAGCTATCAATTAATTGAGTGTTTAATTGAACTATTAAACTCCTTTAGTAATCAATCTAAACGTTGTTTGTGGACAAAACTCCTCTTCTAGGTTAAATCCTTTGTGTGTGACCCTGTAGGTCCATTTCACGCTGGCAGTGAAAGTCCATAACACTTATGACTTCACAAGCAAAGAGCGGTGCCTAGTCACACATCAATGCTACCCAAGTGAAAGTAGAAAGTTGGAGAACAACTTTCAATCCTACAATCCGTGAATGGTGTTATAGTGAATGTATAATTCCTTTGTCACTGATATCCCGAATGAACTCGAGGCATGGAACAATCATCCTGTCAACGTTCATTCACTTTCTTGATCTCAGAGTAGACTGGAAGAGATATGTATGACATCAATATCACATACTGATTCACACATGCATGCACGCCTTTCTCAATTCTACTCATCAAGTGGCCATGGATATCAAACTCCCTCAGGAGGGAGAAATCCCATATCTATCACTCACCCCTCAAAAGCCCCATGTGTCAAAGCCACCCAATCATCACCTTTATAACAATCCATGTTTCAGGTCTGTGTTTGATGATGTCAAAGTGTGCCCAACAACATGTGTTGAGTGTAGTGATTTTAGGTCAAAGAATCACACTCACCACCATCACTGTGAGTACTGACTGTGACTACCATGTCATGGTTCCATGTGTCAAACTCACGGTGGGTCTGTCTGGTACACTTGTTCTCTAACAAGTACCTATGTGTTTGGTTTGATATCTCTATATCATGACTAATGAGATTCTGTCATCAACCAACACCACAATCTAGTATTGTGTGTCATTTCCGTCTATCTACCTTCCACAATGACATTCGACTAGGGACATAACAGGAATGTACAAACTCTTAGCATCTGTATGATCTCATCGTTCAGGTCCTCAACCTGAAGGCATACGTCATTGAGTACTGTCATTTTCTAGACATTCAATATGTTCTATCGCTATCTCATATGACTGAATTAGAAAGAATTGGAAGCTTTCCTTTGATGTTTATCAAATCAATCTTAATGTATCCCACCAATCATCCCATGATTGGCTCTCAGGGCATACATACCAACAGACTCCCACTTGCACTGCGAGCGAATCACCCTTGAATCATATTCATAGTGATCTTCAAACATGTCCCACATGTTACTGTTCTCTAGTGTGAATATAGTGAGTAATGGCAACACCTTGCCAAAGTCAGTATAAATTGAACGTCTCACATCTCTTCATTGTACGTCACACGTATGAGATGGAGTTGCCGTAATATGCAATCTTGTATTCCTTTGCTAACCTTTAGCCACATTGCATGATCAAGGATTCCATACTTGTCATCAATGAGCGGAATATCTATAAGTTCATCTCATGAACTTCCAGATCCATATAGTATCCACTATTTTTCTCTAACACATAGATACTCGCCATTTCCTTTTAAATGGTTTTATTGGAACATTTCCAATTTATCAACAAACTTTCACTTTTATATATCCTATATATATTTTGCGATTTATTTTCTATCACTTCGGAAGTTCGCATCAATGTAACTCTTTACATCGAACTCTTCCTTTTCTCCATAGAACTAGTACTTCACAAGTACTTATCAAATTCTCATGGTATTCCAGCAACCCTTACTGGAAGTAGACAGACATCCACTCGTCATGTCTCACATACGAGTTATCAGGATGAGCACATCATATTGCCATGTACTACATACAAAATGATGAATGCATTTTGTTCTTGCCATGTCGATACATGCAAGATAATGGGATATCTATTCTTAGTGTTCCCATTCTTCATAAGAATTGGACACTTGGCCTTGGGATACTAACTCCACAGACAAGTTTTCTCCCACTGAATCTGTGCATACTGAACCCTTCAGTACAGATTGCCAATGTATGCTTCCTCTTTCCAGGTCAAGAGGTTTTAGAGAACTATCTCTATAGATCTCTATTCCTATCTCATAGGAAACATCTCTATCTTCCT
This sequence comes from Alisma plantago-aquatica, assembly GCA_963693085.1. NCBI lineage: Eukaryota > Viridiplantae > Streptophyta > Magnoliopsida > Alismatales > Alismataceae > Alisma > Alisma plantago-aquatica. Next base: position 599,554,924 of record OY856410.1, on the reverse strand, counting down.
TAAATATAATTTCCACTTTTGGATTTCCATTCTAGAACATTTCCATTTCGCATCAACATGTGAAATGTGAATATGCTCCCACTAAATCACAGATCCCTTCTTTAGCTTTGACATACCAGTCAAACCCTTTGACTATATCATCAAGGTAAAGATCCAATTCTGAGTTTCTTGTACTCAATCAATCACATTGATTAGTCTATTGTAACTTAAAGACTTCATTTGCATTAGTGGATTAATAAACCTTATAGGTTGTGTCACGTACACATCCTTGTTTTATTCCTCATAGGAATGTGGTTTTAGTATCCTTATGCCAAATGTCTTAGTCATTAAGTTGCAACCAACAAGCATCATCCTTCTCAAAATGTTATGCATGTATCTTAACAATTAAGATTCATTTGCACTTATGGATTTTATCCAATGAGTGCTACCATCAAGGTCATACCTTATGGTTCACATGGATGTCATTTAGGATGTAATGGTCATAAACCATAACTCAAAATTCAGTTCCTCATATTCATCTAGATAGTTGAATCATCACATGAACAACTCATCACATAGATAAATGAGGTGTATCTGTTAAGGATATAAGAACTCACAACCCTTGTGATTCTTAATTTCTTTTATTAGTGTGGGGTATTCTTTTATTAAGAAGAATTCAGTTATTCTATAATTATTCTCTAACTCCTTAGAGTATGATTCCTTCTAGATTTAGACATCACCATGCCTTAATCATGAGTTCACTATGATACATTATCATAATAACTCATAAGGATCTCAAACATTTGGTCCAAGTATTTCATCCATTGATCTCATCAAGAATTAACACCTTGCCAAATTTGTACTTCATCTATGATAATCTTGAACACTTCAAGATATTCATATTGGTATTTCTCTAAACACCAATTGAAGTATTAGCATTTGTTCCAATAGGTATGTAAATACATCACATGCATTATACCTAATAGGATAATCACTCTCTCACTACTTTTAGTGAAGATTGATTAATCATGTCTAAGATATTCATGTCTCTTACTGGTTCTCTAACCAAAAGAGTCTAGATTTATCCATCACATGGAGACTAGAAATGAATTTCTCATGATCGATGCTAATTTGATTGTTTGAGTTATCTATAACTTTTAGGTATCATTTTATCTTATGCATATCAAATACCATAAGATAAATAAGGCATTACCACAAAGATCATATCTTTAAGATTGAAAACTCAACTTTATTAATTGCCATCATTGTCATACAATATGCAAAAAATAAAGTGTTTCTATCTATTGGCAAAAAGAAATAGCAGTTCATAACTGTATTACATGCCTTGTAGGCTGAAAATAAACTAAAGTACTCCTATCTATGGCGGAAACACTTGCCCCAATTATGAGTGCTTTACACTTTACACCTTGGTATCATATACCTCAAAAAGTGTTACAAGTTTACTTTCATGACACCTTTAAGTAGAGACATCAGTCGCCTCCTTCTTCTTTTGTTCTTTCAGATAGAGAGGACAATTCCTTTTCCAATGTCCTGGCTTTTGACAATGGTGGCAATTTCCTTTCTTGGTCACGCCTCCCTTGGCTTTGAGAGCTGAAGACGGCTTGGACTCCTGGCTAGCATCAGAACCTTTCTTAGCTTTTCCCTTTCCCTTGCGCTTGGACTTGCCTTTCTTGCTCGTGATCACCATCACAAGCTTAGGCTTGTCCTTCTTCATCTGTATCTCGGATGTCCTCAACATGCCCAACAACTCTGACAGTGGCTATCAAAGTTGTTCATGTTGTAGTTCATCACAAACTGATGGTAGGATTCTGGCAACGATTGCAGTATCACGTCAGTAGCCAACTCTTGGCTTAGTGGAAATCCCAGTCTCTACAGGTTCTCTACATACCCAATCATCTTGAGTGTGTGAGGACCAACTGGATCTCCTTCTGTCATGTCGTACTTGAACAGTGCCCTTGAGACATTGTATCTCTCTTACAGTGCCTGATCTTCATACATGTTCCTGAGATGCTGAATCATCTCAATGACACCCATGTTCTCATGCTGTCTCTACAACTCATGGTTCATAAAACACAACATCAAGCACTTTGCATCAATGTCATCATCATCATGCTTCTTGTAAGCATCCCTTTCTGCCTTTGGTGCATTAGGAGCGGGTTCCTCTGGAATTGGAGTATCCAGGACATAGAGCTTTCGCTCTTGAGTGAGAACAATTCTCAATGTCCGATACCAGTCGTGGAAGTTTGTCCTATTTAGCTTGTCCTTTTCAAGGACCGATCGCAAAGAAAAGTGATTGTTGTTTGTCGTCATTTGTACTACAAAAGGAAATATGCAATTTTAGTCCAAAAACTCCTTTTTGACTTATTTGATTGATTTGAAAATTTTGACGATATAATCAGGCCTTTAATTAATTATCGCTCCCACTATTTTACTTCAAATTGATAGCCCTCTCCATCAATTCAGAAGATTGTAGCGTACAATATTCTAGTGGGCAAGATCTTGAAATCCTCTAAGTCATGGACCAGCTAGGGCTGTCACCCACAACATAGATCTCTCAGGTAGGCAACTTTTGCCAATTGCATCATATGCAACTCTTGATAAGATGTCATATGCAACTCCTTGCCATGATCATCTCCATGCCTCAAGGTTCTAGATCCTATCTAGGTCACCTTGTTAAGTCCGACCCAAAGCAAACACGATGAATGTGTACCCTGCTTGGGCAGACCCACACATTCATCCTTCACGCTTCCACGAGATAGACGGTGCACCACGCTTGGGCGTGCCCACACTTGGTCGATCAATCTTTTCACGTGTGTAGAATTTGGAAGGCATCTAAAACTTAATATTTAATGAGGGATTTGGTTTTTATATATATATACATATCCAATCACCACAATACATAGTACGTATCATATACATGCTATATCCCACAGAAAATATGCACAAACGATAAAAGCGATGATTATGGCCATCCTAATGTGATTCCTTGAGCCAAGAGGAATCACGGTCGTCTAGGTCTACATCACATGCAACCTGTACAAGATGAAATCTGTGCTTTGCCTTTCAGAGTAGATCAACTCATCACATGATTGACTTGCTCATTCTGGCCTGGTCATCTGGGTGCCACCAGCCGATCGGTTGGCTCCTCCAACCGATCGGTTCGCATGGTCATCATGTATCTCGTCATGGCCGCCACCCACTCGTCTCACTCCTCGAACCGGTCATCTACCGATCGGTTCTCTCCTTGAACCGATCGTCTGGAACGTCAACTGATCGGTTCACACCTTGAACCGATTGTCTCAGCTGTCGTCTCCATGTCCTCCGTTCTTTGACATAACAGGAAATAAAATCTATCCTATTAAACATTGCTTAAAAAGGAAACCCCGAGTTACATTTGAGGGGAGCAATGGTAGGAAAGAATCTCGAATTATTTCGAGTTACATCAGGAATAGGAGAAGGAAGATCGGTGCACAGACCGAGATGCAAGCAACCACAAACAACCATACACAGATAGGGTTTATTAGCCATAACCACGCTATACATCCACCACAAAACTCGTTTAAGGGCGACGCGTATCGAGTGCATTAATAATACATATCATATATGTAATTGAGATTTGTGGATTTAGGATTGGACATGCATAAAGCCAATATTATTCGCATCGTATGCAATAAATAAAGGCGACAAACCAAAATCGATCATATCGATATTCCTAAAATATAGAACAGATGAAGTGGCTCTGATACCACTGTTGGGTTTTAGGGGAGACAGAGAAGGCAGCGGAAACAAAAATCCCCCCCAAACTCGGAACAAGGAAACGCGTCAACGTCTATATGATAGGAAAGGATGGTTTGTGGAATCATACCTTGTCCCGAGGCTTGCTCGGCGACAATACCTCGCGCCTTGCGCGGTCTTCAAATCCGGTCTTCTACGGTGTCTGTGTAGCTCTTGGTCACACTGGGAGTGACGACTCCTGATCTCACCGGACTGTCGGATGACAGTTGTCCTCTTGAGCGGCAGAAACCTCCCGCCTCTGAAGTAGTCCACACGGACCACCTGGAACTCCACACTCCTTGTCCCACAAGGAAGTGGAAGGAGTCGCACCCTCTTGTTGACGTACTAGTCGCCAACACACTCTCCTGCCTCCAGTTGCAACTGCAGTTGTCTTTCCCTTGCTGCACCTCCGTTTGCGGGTAGCACTTGCTCAGGCTCTCTCTCGGTTACCAAAACCAGAGAGAATGACAACTTTGCAGAGCAACTGGTTACACTAAGTTGTACTTTGAGAAGACCCCAATAACCCTATATATAGGAGGGTCATGGGACAGGGTTCTCCATCCCGGGCAATGCGGGACTGAAAGCAGGAGTAGAAGGGTTTGAGATTTTCCACAAAAAGCAACCAACTCGCAACCTGAACCGATCGGTTCACAAGTGAACCGGTCGGTTGGGGACCTGAACCGGTCGGTTGACACCTCAACCGATCGGTTGGGACACCTCAACCGGTCGGTTCACAAGTGAACCGGTCGGTTGGTGGTCCTGGTCGGTTCCTGATTGACTTTCCTTCTTTGTTTCTAATTGGTATCGAATACCAATTCTATTCCCAATCAAATTGGGCAATTGAAACGAAAGGAAAATTCTCACCAATCCTACTTTCCCAAGTTGCTCGATTGCACCAGTTAAATCGATTATTTCAACACTTGAAGCAATCGGTTCACCCTGGACCTGAGCCGATCGGTTCAACACTTGAGCCGACCGGTTCAACAACCTCAGCCGACTGGTTCATCACATGAACCGATCGGTTGGGAGTGCAGGTTGTGCAGAATCAGTCAATTGCGATTTCAATCAATCCGATACTCCAATCAATATGTCCAACACCTTGAACATTATAATATTGAGCTATCAATTAATTGAGTGTTGAATTGAACTACTAAACTCCTTTAGTAATCAATCTAAACGTTGTTTGTGGACAAAACTCCTCTTCCAGGTTAAATCCTTTGTGTGTGACCCTGTAGGTCCATTTCACGTTGGTAGTGAAAGTCCATAACACTTATGACTTCACAAGCAAAGAGCGGTGCCTAGTCACACATCAATGCTACCCAAGTGAAAGTAGAAAGTTGGAGAACAACTTTCAATCCTACAATCCATGAATGGTGTTATAGTGAATGTATAATTCCTTTGTCACTGATATCCCGAATGAACTCGAGGCATGGAACAATCATCCTATCAACGTTCATTCACTTTCTTGATCTCAGAGTAGACTGGAAGAGATATGTATGACATCAATATCACATATTGATTCACACATGTGTGCACGCCTTTCTTAATCCTACTCATCAAGTGGCCATGGATATCAAACTCCCTCAGGAGGGACAAATCCCATGTCTATCACTCACCCCTCAAAAGCCCCATGTGTCAAAGCCACCCAATCATCACCTTTATAACAACCCATGTTTCAGGACTGCGTTTGATGATGTCAAAGTGTGCCCAACGACATGTGTTGAGTGTAGCGATTTCAGGTCAAAGAATCACACTCACAACCATCACTGTGAGTACTGACTGTGACTACCATGTCATGGTTCCATGTGTCAAACTCACGGTGGGTCTGTCTGGTACACTTGTTCTCTAACAAGTACTTATGGTTTTGGTTTGATATCTCTATATCATGACTAATGAGATTCTGTCATCAACCAACACCACAATCTAGTCTTGTGTGTCATTGCCGTCTATCTACCTTCCACAATGACATCCGACTAGGGACATAACAAGAATGTACAAACTCTTAGCATCCGTATGATCTCATCGTTCAGGTCCTCAACCTGAAGGCATACGTCATTGAGTATTGTCATTCTCTAGACATTCAATTTGTTCTATCACTATCTCATATGACTGAATCAGAAAGAATTGGAAGCTTGCCTTTGATGTTTATCAAATCAATCTTAATGTATCCCACCAATCATCCCATGATTGGCTCTCAGGGCATACATACCAACACCTCATTCATGGGGGATCTATCAAACTAACATATGTAAATTATAATATATGAAATATATTTGCACTTAGTATAGGAGGTTCCCTATACCTTTTTGTAGAAGAATAAAGGTAAAGGCAACAAGTAACAATCAAAATCCACCTCCTAAAGAAAAAAAGACACCGTTTCTACTCACTAAAATGAATTCTTATTGGATGCTATCATGTTTTTATAGGAAGGTTCCTATAGGGAAGGATTCTTTGTATCTCTATTTCATAGTCTCTGCCTATTATTTCACTTAGGGATCTAGGATACTTCTCTAAGAAGACCTCTAGAAATTGTACAAAAGAGGTCTTTTTTATTTCTTATCACCCACTTTTGTTATTTCAAGATGTTTTTGGTCAATATTTCCATAAGAATGCACACATTAACTTGCTAAAAGTGAATTCCTTGTCAATGATCTTTTGATTTTTCCTCATACATTATGAGAATATTTAACATTATATTTTTCTATCCTTAATCTATGCTTGTTTCACTTTGGAGTTAGTTGGTTCCCATTATAGTTTGTAGTTGTTGCATCACTTCCCCTCTATGTCAACCACATATGTAAATGTACATATTATATGCAACGGTAACCAAAATAACATGTTAGAGTGACACAATATTACAGCCACAAGTGAAAGATATGATATTTTTATGAAATTTAATAATCATAAGATCTCTGTGAAAATGAGGAAAATACCAAATTGAAGAGGGGATATGTTATAAGGGTGTGAATGAAGGAATTGGTCATCTTACTTGGTATTGATTCAATTAATTTAGTTGTGGTGTAATCATTGATGTTCATTGATCCTAAGTCAACTTATAAGATGAAAGAACAATGTGTTGACATCATCACAATCATTTTATAGTGGGTTTGGGATATACTTGTGTTGGGCAGAATGACCATTCCAATATGGATTGGTCCTTGTGGTTGGATATGGCAAAGATTAGTTTGAAATTGCCAAAATACAATGGTAGTTTTGGGATTACAATGGGTATTCTACAAGAAAAGTGACATGGTTTTTCTGGTAAGAATGACCATTTTGGTTGTGAATGAAAGAGGGTTCTAAATTTATAGGGAACTAGTGGAAGTGAAAAAAAGCATGACCATTCTGGGGAGAAAAACCCATGTCCATGAAAAGTGTAATGGTCATTCTAGTCATAATGGTTGTTTTGGCTATATGGATAGTGTAAGGTCCCTGACCTAGACTAATCCCTAATGATGCTTAATTCACCTAATTGTATGCTTGATATTCTTATTTAACTTTATCTTATGCTTTAATATCAATTAATTAATCTATGTTTCAAGTTTGGTCCAGTTTGGACACAGTTTGAGCAAATTATGCAATTTTGTGCACGTTTTGGACTTTATGCAATTTACCCACATCTGATTCTTTCTTGCAATTTGTCATGTTTTTTTTATTCCTCACATATTTTTATATCATTATGGAGTTATTTGTTACATGGGGCATCTAGTTGCACCTTGGTTTTGTGCATGACATCTACTTAGGATGATCCCTCTCATAGATGGGCTACCTTGATTACATGAACAAGGGCTTTCTTTGTGAGTGGGGCCAACAACTATTTTGGGAGCTGAATCCAAGTGGACCTCTTTATTCCCACTATATATGGGCTGCTGGGATGCATGCAAGTGATGGTCTTGACCATGGACACTTGACAATATTGGCTAGACACCTTACCTCTTCCTTCTCTCTCCCTTTTCACTTGTATACTTCCCTCCTTGCTTGCAAAATGATTTCTTACACTCCTAGAACGCCCTCTCTTCTTCCCATGATGCTAGAGATCATCCCTCACTCTTGAGGAAGGAAATGAATCTCAAGATAGGAGGAGCTTGGGGTAATCTACTTGCATATGATCATGGGATTTGGATTTAGTCTTCTTTCAAGATTATAAAGCTTCCTTAGTTGTTCTTGAATCAAGCAAGTAAGCTCTTCTCTCTTATGTTCGTTTCCTTTCTAATACTACCCTGCTTTCTCTTCTTCTTGGCCGGATCCCTGGTCTCCATAGTTGAGTTTGTGCTAGAAACATGAAAGACACTCTTCTTCTTGCTCCTTTGATCTAGAGTTTCTCATTATTGGAGATCGAACTACTTTGGATGAATGGAGAAGATCAAATCTAGGATTTTCTTCCTTCTACCTCGAGTTTATTTCTGTTTGGATCCACAAATTCATCTTAGAGGAAAGTTATATAACTTGCTCCACATTTATTGCTTACCATTTAACTTGCCATGCTAAATCTTACTCTAAAACCTAGTAATGAATGGCTCAAATCCTTAGCTATGTTGTATATCTATATGATGATTTTTTAGTCTATAACTCTCTTGCTTCTCTCCTTAATTTTTTGCACGTTCTCTATGTTGGGAGATGAGATTCATACCTTGCTTGTCCACGAATTGATGGAGTTGTTATGGTGGGAATTGATGGCTGCCCTTGACCTAATTGAGTTGATTTCTACGTTGCCTCATGATCCGATGACTAGTCTTTTGTGTAGAACTATGGTGGTGAGTTGTTACTATTTTCATGACCTTATTAGATGCCTAAAAAGTTTCATCATAATGTTCTTAGCTCTGGTTGGTTTATGGATTTCTTAATCATAATAATCTATGGTGTTTGAATGGTTGAAACTAGCTATGATTAAGTTGGTGCCTTGAAAACGTTTTTGTACTTGTTGGGTGCCCGATGGGTTGGCCTATGTGAAGTAATGATTTTGGTACTTTAATTACCGTTTTGATGACTTTAGTGAGCTCAAAAAATGATAGTTATATTGTCTTCATCACTAAATGATTGAAGGTTATCTTAAGCCCCATGAACGTTGGTTTTTCTAGGGTTTTAAGAAGATTTTTCATCCTTGTGTTTCACTCTGATAGCTGGTTTTCATTTTTTATGGTTTGACCATTTTGTTCCAATTAATGGTTTGGATTTATATTTTGTCTTAGACTTTCTTATGTTTAAGAAATGAATCTCATGATGCTATCCCAAGTGGTTTAAGTCAATGTTCTTGTTTCTTTCTCAAACGGTGGTTTTTCTCTAAATGCTTTGAACTGATTTTCTGTTCTTTCCATAATTCAATGGTTGGGCTTCTTGTGCCAACCTATCAAGGTTACTCAGTTTTGGATCTTCTTTTGTTCTTAAAAATGATGGCTTTATTTCCTCTCGCAACCAATAGTTTTGATGCTCTCATAATGGCTATTTTGATGGTCCCACTAGATTCAGAATCAATGGATTTTCTAATTGCTAATTTGCTAATTTGTCTAAGTGTTCGATTGATGGTACTCTTGAGGTTCACAACTCGTTATCATCCTAAGAGGTCATGAAATATTTTATCTTCAGCATTAGATTGGTGGTTTCACTTAGTTGCTCAATCGACTGTTTGCTGGGCTAAGATAAATGATGGTTTCACTAATATCTAATTTGAGGGGTTTCCTTGCTCAAGAAACTAATGGTGAGTTTAGAACTTACACCTGATGGTGATACATGGTTTTTTTTCTATGTCATATCTCGATGGTTTTCCTAGATGAATGTCTCAAGCTTTTACATGTTTTGCATCTGATGGTTAAGTTTTACACAACCTTGATTCAATGGTGATGATTCATGTATACAATGCAATGGTTTTAATCGCCTTAAATTTGATGATCTGATGTTTGGTCTATAATTTGATAGGTTGTGTTTATTGCACCTGATGTTGGGGATCTGATGAGTTAGGATTAATCGTTTTGAGCCCCATGAGTTGGTAGTCTTACCTTTTCTCTCAAATGAGTATAAACCTAAGATTGTTCTAAAGTGATGATTCCAATGTTAAGCTAACTTGTGTTGTTAACTCTAATCCTATTATAATTAAATAATGGTGGGAAATTATAACTATTTCCCTTACATATTGTTATAAAAAAGGAATACCAATATTTTTTAGATTTGTTGGAGATAATAAGAACTTGGGATTACATACAAATGTTGTATTGGAAATCCTAATTTGGTTAAGTTGTTGAACTTTAATCCTAATTCAAAAACACAAAGAAGTTGCTTAGTTTTCTTGTACATTTAATAGAATGATGGAGTAATTTCTCTCTCTATATACTATTGTAACTCTAATTTGTTGTTATGTGCAATGTTAAGCTAGGCATTATATTTTACATGTATGTGATGGTAGTTGAGACTTGATGAGGGATGGAACAATAATGGTGTTCTTGTAGGAGTTGATGTGATGGTCTTTATTATCTATGGGCATGATTGAACCCTATTGAAGGAGTGATTCTATTCATGATGTGATAGGGTTGGTACCTGGGATAATGCGATAAGTATTATATATCATGTGTTGATGTGATGATGAATAAAGTCATGAATGGAAGTCAAATAGTATCATGTGGTGTTGTAATAAGGAATATGTCTTATATGTTTTATATTTACATGATTCGTTACATGTCAAATGCCTTCTAGAAATGAATTAGGATTTTTATGTCCACTTGTTTGATTCAATCTTAATTCACTCAATCCAATTAATTAATAAAAATGAATCCTTAAACATGTATTTGCCCTGTGCATCAGTACTTGCTGAATGGTGAAATTGGTTTTACCTTAGTGGAAGCTCGGAGTCATATACTGTTGAGTATATGCATTCACATGAGTTGCATCACAGTCCTATATATGAAATACTTAATAGCTAATGGTTGTATGGCATCTATCTATGTGGGCCATACCCTATAAGGAGTGTGGCTACGGGTTGTAGCTCAACAATGTGATTCAATATATACTTATGATATTTCATAGGATTGCCTGCGGGACATACCCTGGAAGGAGTGTGACTATGGGTTGTAACTTAGTTTACACTAGTTTTGTGATCTATATACCAAGGGAAAACTAGGCTAGTTTGCATCTTGACCTTATGTGTCGCTATGGTAGACCCGTACTGACTGAGGGTAGATGAGATCATAGGAGAGTGGATCCTACTAGATCTTGTATGGCATTGATTTCGACTTAGCAGTGGTCAGTTGGAGTATCAATGGTATACCTCATCTACTCAGGGCATTAATAAAATACTTAATCATCCAGGTAGCATATATGATAAGGATTATATACAACGCTTCACATTAGATGATAACCCTTGTTTCTCTTATCACATATAGATGATGTGTAGTGCATTAAGAAAGACATATATGCTTATGTCATAAACATGCTTATACTATTGGCTATTCTTATGTTATTAGAATTACTTATAATGTTAGTCATGCCCATGTAGTTATCTATGTGCATATTGTTGATCATGCTCATGCCAATAGTTACACTTATGCTATCAGCAGTGCTATGCCATTAGACATGCCTTACACTATTAGACATGCTTATACTGCTAGCGATGCTTATGATGTTAATCATGCCTATGTAGTTGATTATGCATATGATATTAGAATTTCTTATGATGTTAACCATGCCTATGTAGTTGGATATGCTTATGATATTAGAATTTCTTATGATTTTAATCATGCCTATGTAGTTGGATATACTCACCATACTACTCATGCTCATGTTGATAATTATGCTTTGGCTATTAGATCTACTCAAGATGTAGATATGCTTATCATGTTGGACATATTACATTGTAAAGATATATTATGCTATTAGAGGTGCCTATGTTGTTAAATATGGTATATGCTTAGACATTCTCATATTGGTAGTTTTGTTTATTTCTATAGACAAGCTATATTGTTAGACATGATCCTACTATTTAAATATGTTCATGTTGTTATGGATATTCATGATTCCAATTAGTCTCATGATGATGGTTATGCTCATGGTAATATCTGCCTCTGGTAATTGAGAATAATGTTATCTTCTAAGACTCTGATTAGAAGTGCTCCTAATAAATCTCTTATGATTGATAGTTTCATTATGTTGCTTAATCTGTCTATATGCTTAATCTGATTAATCTATTGAACCTATTTAATAACATAACTTGTTGTAATCAATAAGAGTTTTTATGATTTATATCTATTGCTGGGACATGGGTCTCACTCGTGGGTCACCACAACATTTTTAGGTGATTGTCAGTAGAAGTAGCAAATCTATGACAGCAAGGAGGAGCGGATGTGATGTATCATATACAAATAGTTATTTAGATGTCCAGTATGTCCTAGAGTCGCCCATGTACTCTCAAGTTCGGGTGGGAATGTTTTGAATATAGTGTTTGTATCTACTCGATCTTTCCTAGTATTTTGATGATGTAGATGTGGATGTTATCTCTTGTGCATATGAGGTGGTTGAGGCCACATAGTCAATGTAAGATATTTTTAGTATGATTTATGAAATATTATGAGATGTTGGACTTTCATGCAAATGTTGTTGAGTAAGTTTATGATAATTTAATCGGTTTAATTGCCCCTCTTTTTAGCGATGTGTTTTATAGCAATTAATCATGTTTAGGTTTTGAGTAATCTCTCTTTGTGTGACAGGTTGTCACATTTGGTGGCATCAGAGATATAGCTTTGTTGAGTCTACATGAATAATAGGAATTAGTATTAGGATTATAAATAAGTAATGAAAATGACATGAACATAATGCATACTTCCTGAATTTAGTATGTGGATGCCTTGGACAGGTATTCATAAACTGAAGGAAAGGCAACTTTGAAACTCTTTGATAGTTATGTTTCTGATTACCTTGATCATTCTTCAATTTCAAACATTTCAAAGAGTATAATAATTAAGAAATCATGATGAGCATATCTTAATCATACCTAAGGAAATGTGAAAATCACATTGTAACTCATTAAAATCTAGAAAGTTTAATGATTAAAGAAAGTGATACGACACCATGAAGCTTATATGAATGAAAATAATGTAAATAGGAGTTCCCAAAACTATGATTCTGGAAAATAATAAAGTAAAAGAAAGATGAATATATGTTAATGTAAAAGTTGAGATGTAATTTATGTAAGAATATGAGAACTGCAATGATAATCGTGATATGATATATTAAAAGTAGATAAATATGGATGAAAAAAGAGGAACCTGAGTTAATCTCAAACCCACCTCTATGTGCAAAAAGATGTTAATATAAAATTATCATGATATATAAAAGAAATCAAAGGGAATAATTCTTATTGAATGTATAAGAATGAGGAATGTGATGTACTAACCCCTAAAAGAATGAATAAGAAGCATGATAAATGAGAAGATACACATGAGTATAATAAATCACTAAAATGAAAGAGTGATGATGTATGACAATCAGGATAATTCCTATGCAGATGGCAAGGAATCCAAGTGAAAAAGTGAATAAAACATAAAAAGTTATATATTTTTTGCTAACGGTAGGACCGACAACCCCTTTGTTAGAAACCCTTAGGGTGGTATCAATGTGTTGTCAAAGGTATACCCTTCCTCTCATGATCTTCCTTTCTCAGGATGATGCATTCAAGTGAATCTTCTTCCACTTGGTGTGTTGGAATTTGATGTAATCCTAGGGATGGATATCTTGGTGTAACATGTGGTTGTTCTAGACTACAGTTCTAGGATCATGATGTTTGTGAGAGGGACACCTTTTGAATTTTCCAAGAAGTTAGGAATATCCTTCCAAAATGTTGGGTGTTGGATGTAATGGTGGAGAAGCTGCTAAGACAAGGATGTGAGGTTTTCTTGACACATGTAGTGGATACCAAGGTTATGAGTCCTAGTATCCAGGGCACATCAGTGGTACATGAGTTGGAGATGTTCATATGATTTCCTCATGTTTCTTTGCCTAGAGAGCGTTCAATCATGAAGTGCTCCAGTGACTTTTCAAAAAGAAGAAGAATGATTCTATGATAATATAGCTAGCAACAATGGGACAAGGTGTATAGATAGGTGACATCATTGTGCAAGACATCATATTAGAGTGCGTAGTGGAATTGTGTTGGGCCCATAACCAATAGGTTAAGAAGGAAGGCCATAGCTTTAATAGATATGTTGCGACATCACCATGAGATGACTAAACCTTGGGTTAGTTAGAAGACGAGATGCATGATAAGTAACGAGGGCGAAATCCATGTTAGGGGTTTATGGTTGTAAGGCCCTAACCTAGCCTAAACCCTAATATGCATAATTTATCTAATTGTATGCTTAATATTCTTAATTGAACTTTATCTTATGTTTTGATATCAGTTAATTAAGCTATGTTTCAAGTTTGGTCCAGTTTGGACACTATTTGAACAAGATATGCAATTTTGTGCACATTTTGCACTTTTATGCAATATACACACATCTGATGATTTCTTGAAATTTGTCACGTTCTTGTTGTGCCTCACATATTTTTATATCTTTCTAGAGTTCGTTGTGACATGCGGCATCTATTTGTACCTTGGTTTTGTGCATGACATCTACTTAGGATTTTCCCCCTTATAGATGGGCTACCTTGAGTACATGAACTAGGGATTTCTTTGTGAGTGGGGCCAACAGCTGTTTTAAGATCCACGTTTTGGTGGACCTCTTCATTCCCACTATCTATTGGATGTTGAACTGCATGCAAATGATGGTCTTGAACATGGACACTTGGAAATATTGGCTAGACACCTTACCTCTTCCTTCTCTCTCCCTTTTAGCTTTTTATACTTCCCTCCTTGCTTGAAAAATGATTTCTTACATTCCTAGAATGCCCTCTCTTCTTCCCCTATTTCTAGAGGTAGTCCCTCACTCTTGAGGAAGGAAAATAAGCTCAAGATAGGAGGAGCTTGGGGTAATCTAGTTGCATATGATCATGTGATTCGGATTTAGTCTTCTTTCAAGATTATAAAGCTTCCTTAGTTGTTCTTGACTCAAGCAAGTAAGCTCTTTTCTCTTATGTTAGTTTCCTTGCTGATCCTACCATGCTTTCTCTTCTTCTTAGCCGGATCACTGGTGTGATAAAGTAGATTTCTGGCTTAATTTCGAGGACGGGATATCTTTTAAGGTGTGTAGGATGTGATGGAGTAGACTTTATAGTATTCAGATACCTAATGACATAAGTGTATTCATGTGTTTAATAAAGGGTTCTAAGAGTTTTAATGAAGTTGAGGGTGCAAATGATATTGATATTATGTGTATGCCCCTAAGTACATATAATATTTTCAAGATATAAATTGGTAGTCAGAAGTGGTATCTGGACATCAAACTTCAATGGAATATTGATAGAGTGGTGATGCAGCTATGATTAAAATCCCATAACGATTTGATATACCTAGAAGGAGCTATTTAGGTTTGAGTTTGTTTAAATATTTAATGCATTGTAATGCTTTTAGAGGAAGATATAAGTCGTTTGTCCTAAGTTTCTAGGCGCACATTCTAGGTCTTTGTTGTGAGTGCGTTGTCACAAATTGGTTAAGTGAAGGGTCCTTTTACATCCATGGGATGTAATCGAATGGCTACAAGGCCTTCCTCTTTGCAGTCATTGAGGCAAATAGAGACACGATGTTTGCTCAACCCCCACGTTGTGTTCGTGGTTTGACGAAGGAAGTGAAGTGGGCAGTTGGCCTCGCATCCACCCTGACCCTCAGCGTGTGTGACTTTTAGTGCCGCCTAGATAGAGAACAAGCTTGCCCTCCCATATGTAACTCTCCTCCGCAATAAGGTGAAACTAGGTTGACGCTTCCTTGGCATACGGTGATGGCATGTGGTGCTTGAGCATAGGAAGGCAGTGCATTTCCTCACTCTTCTTCTAGCCATGGTGATGCATCTGAAGGAGGAGAACCTACTACGATCAGATGCGTCAAAGTGGAGGAGAGACCTGCGACTCATTGTGCACTGGAGGCTGGAGCTATGCGGTCGAGCTCTGACCCGGCCACGGCAGTGCCTAATCCAGTAGAGCATGACGGCGAAGAGAGCACTCTTGCGTAAAGGGATACACATGGCACCAATCCCTAAAGAAGAAGGAAGGGAAGTCTAGGAGGCACCAAACTTGCAGTAGAACTCCCAGGCGGCAGAGGTTGCACTGTAGAAAGAGAGAGTCCCACTGGGGACTCTGGTGTAAGAGAAGCACCGAAGGATAGATCGACGGTCAGGAAGGAGCACACCAAGCAAGAGAGACACCAGCCGAGCAGAGCGACGACGGCGGTAGCTTGCTCGCGGACTCACGCCCCACGACGACACTGAGCAGGAGTCTCGTGCAGAATGGGAGAACGGATCACTAGACTCCCAGACCGTGAGTGAAGAGAAGAGAAAGTAGACATACCCGGTCCAATAGCAGTGAAGCAACCCTGAACCGACCCACAGCCAACAAAGGGCAGCGCCAGCCTGGTGGACATGTGGCGCCATCTGGTTGGCCCGAAGAAGGTATTTACCTCAGAAATGCTCAGTTCTTAGATAAATTACAGTAATTAGCTCAGCTATCATAAAATTACAAACAAGGTATCAAAATGTTCAGAAAAATGAGTAGAGTGCATTAGAACTATAATATCAGGCTTTTGAAGCATTAATCTCAGTAATATCATGTAAGATGTGTGATGCTTGTTTCATGAATAATAAATATCAAATAATGGCCTAAAATTATGAGAAAATACCATCAAATCATAAATCATGGTTGTAATATATATAATGTCATATATGGTCAGGTTGATGCACGAAAGCATATAATTTGATTAATATGGATAATTAGGGCTAATAACCCTAAATAAAATGTAATAAATGCATACATGCTCAATAAATGGTGAAATTTATAGAGTAGGTTCATATCACTAATCTGAAGCTAAGATGTAGGTTAGATATTTGTTTGATGCATAAAGTTCATGTTATACGAAGATGACCCTTAATACATGTTATGAAACCCTAATCTAGGTTAATGATGTAGCCTAGGGTTAATATGTGAACAAAATGATATGGAAGATAATGTTCAGTTAATGAACTATAATCTGGAATATGACATCAGTAATATAATCCTAAAACAAGAATGCAAGTGGTAATGGAAATATACTAATGAGATAAGCAAACCCTAATGAACACGATTAGGGTTAAGATGAGATGTAAGATGATAAGAACCTAATGGTGATATATGATCTTGTCTTAATCAGGGTTTGATCAAGTTATAGTCGACATCAGGAATGTGATTAGGTTGTCCTTGATCATGGTACACCATTACCTCTTACTTGGCTTATTATACATTATGCTCGTGTTATATGGTAGTAAAGACTTGGCATATGGTATTGATTGAAATGATTGTTCTTATATGATATGTTGGTTGGTTTTCTATACTTACTGCTATGAACACATCAAACATAATATATCTATTCCATTATATGAAAGCACCGACTCTTTGGTAGTGTGCTTGGAAGTGACCGAACTCTTTGGTAGTGGTCACATTGTACATGTGGAAGCACCAACTCTTTGGTAGTGTGCTTGGACCCAACTCTTTAGTAGTGGTCACATTGTACATATGATCCAACTATTTGGTAGTGATAATAAAGGCCTTAATGCATTCAACTCTCAGGTAGTAAATGCATGGATGATATAATGGAAATTATGCTTAAAATATGTGTTCTCTTCTGTTAATGAATACCTTTGTGCAAGTATACACTTTTCTTATATTCTTCTATTATTGCCAAGTATATTAGTTTTATCTTATTGCCAAGATATGATGAGAGGTATATAAAAGACACATAGGCATACTCAGTAAAATATTCTTGAATATTGTGCTGACGTGTACCGCATATAATCTTTTGTTTAGGTTGAGGTTATGCTCTTGAAGATCCAGGATAGTTGAGAGTTGTATAGCGAGCTGATGTACAGGTGGACCTATTGTGTTAAGATCTTCTTGCTTAGATGTAGTACATGTATATGTTATAGTTTGTTGTTCAATATGTAATATCAGATGTTGTAACAATTCATGTTGTAATTATATGTTGAATGGTGAACATGTGTGTATGGTTTTATTATTGTTCATGTACATGTGCTACTGATTGTTTCCTTATGACTTCCTCTGATTTTCTTCTTTTTAGCCTAGTGTGGGATGTTTAAATTGGGATGCTCGCTGGGGTGAGGGTTTCAATTTGGGCTTCACACATCAGATTAAGTTTTAGAAAATCCGGGGACGTCACAGGTGGTATCAGAGCATGAACAATAGCAAAGCCTGACATTTGCTCATTATGCAACTCAAAACCAAATAACCTTGAACTTAATAATCTTTAGGGTTAGATTAGTCATATTTTAGAGACTATATCTGACCTAGCCTCTAGGTTAGCACCTAGATGTCCGAGAACTAGGTCTAGACTGGTGCTTGTTGAGTAGCAAGTCCTTAGATGTCGTTCTTTCCTTGTAGTGCATCGGTATGGGACGTTGCACTATTTGGAAATGATGTGTATCAAGGGAAGAGAAACCTTTGACATATGATGCATCTATGTTTTAGGTAGCTACACTAGTCTACATCATGTTCTCACCCCTTTCATTAGTTTTCATGACACTGTACTCTCTACTATGTGTGGGACACTCATTTTCAAGTTTTGGTTTTTGATTCCAAACAGATTGAACTTTGATAGTTTTCTCTGACGCTTGTTTTATCGGAGAAAAACTATATATTATTTTATTATGTATATGTATGATAAAAATGTGTCCCCACACATGTACGAGTAGGAGGTGGCCATGCAACCTAAGTGAAAGTGAATGACATTAGTCTAGAAGAGAGTGTAGTTCTAGATTAGATGTCTAGAGCCTTGTTTGGTATATTATGATAGATGGAATACATGATATATGTTTTGATGATATGATGTAAGTCTTATATAGAAGACATAAGATGTTTATGATGATATATGTTTGTCTTTGAGGACCCAAGTTCAGTTTGAGGATGGAATATGAGTTTTGATGATGCAAGTAACTAGGATTTTATGTGATAAGTTATGTTAAGATAAGATAAGATGTGAGTCAGCATGAGCCTCAATCTCTTTTACGAAGGAGGACCTCTAGTGTTAGGACCAGTTTAGGGTTCACTCCAGAGAGAGTGAGACCCATTGGGAGAAGGTCAGAGAACCTAAACTCCAAGATATGAAAATTATGAGATATGTGATATGATATGTCCTAAACTAGACTACTCCTGAGTGATTGAGATGAGTTGTTTTATGCATGATTCCTATAGTCTTATTGAACCCTAGATGTCCTTGGGAGTACCAAACCCTAAGTCAAAGAGAGGTTGGTTATGTGTGCATATGTGAACATGAATAAGAGTGCCTGCCATCTGGGTGAGGGAGAGAGCCCAAGACCCTGGAGGAGGTAGCTATGTTAGTTTCTGTGAAGTCTCATGCTCGGGTTGGTGGTTTCCCACATAGGAATCTAGTGGTGTATATAGAGAGTTTTGGATAAGCATGTCTCATGGGTAGAAAACCTATGCAGAGAAGGTCATAACATGTTTTGGTTTGTGCTTATGTGGCTAGAGCTTATAAAGCTATTGCTAGTGCCAATGAGGTAGACCTGGAAACCCTAAACCAAAGAGGGAGGATAAAGTATATGCATTTGAGATACTCATAGAGCTGAGTTAGCTCAGAGAGACTGAGCACGACACTACCCTCGTGGTATGGGTTAGAGGAACCTCATTTGGACTATATAAAGTTTTGATACATGTTTAATAATCTACTTATATAAGTTTGTTTAGCACAACCATGATATAATGCATGTAGGGATGTGATCTAATCTCGAGAGGTGATATATAGACATGATATGATGGAAACCTAGAGACAGTTTAATATATATATGAATGAATAAATGGTTAGCCATGTATATGAATAATGATGATAATGTGATAGTGTTGGTTAATCTTGTGATGAAATCACTAGTAAATGTTGTAATTTGTTATGAGAAATGAAATAAGATTATATGAATGAAACATGTTACATGAGGTGTTAATCTTAGTGCTTAATAAAGAAGAAGAAAAAAAACATATAGTTTGATAGTTAACACAACATGACGATTATGACACCTTGATATGATCTAGATGGATAAAGTGGGTTAATTATAGTTAACTCCCTCCTAAAAGGCATATGTTAATGTTGAACATGCTCTAACAAATTATCTCAATAAAATGTTGATGACACCTTGATATAATGGGTTCATTTAGTTAACTCCTTTATAACATGGTAGTATGATGTGGGAACCCTAATGCATGGGTAATGATAATGATACAACCTTAATATATGAGATATGTAATGACATAACCTAAGTTTCTAAACCCTGAGTTTAACCTTGAATAGAGTGTTTGTGCACCAAGATGGTTGTAAAACCCCCTAATAGTGCTTTGGATACATGGTTCTAGGTATCCTTTGCGGATATGTTACACATAGAATAGTGCCTACTTATGGATGAAGACCTTTTGGTTTTTCCTTGGAGTACGAGAATGGCTTAATTTTGAGGACAAAATTTCTTTTAAGATGTATATGATGTGATAAAGTAGATTTTTGGCTTAATTTCGAGGACGAAATATCTTTTAAGGTGTGTAGGATGTGATGGAGTAGACTTTATAGTATTCAAATACCTAATGACATAAGTGTATTCATGTGTTTAATAAAGGGTTCTAAGAGTTTTAATGAAGTTGAGGGTGCAAATGATATTGATATTGTGTGTATGCCCCTAAGTACATATAATCTTTTCAAGATATAAATTGGTAGTCAGAAGTGGTATCTGGACATCAAACTTCAATGGAATATTGATAGAGTGGTGATGCAGCTATGATTAAAATCCCATAACGATTTGATATACCTAGAAGGAGCTATTTAGGTTTGAGTTTGTTTAAATATTTGATGCATTGTAATGCTTTTAGAGGAAGATATAAGTCGTTTGTCCTAAGTTTCTAGGCGCACATTCTAGGTCTTTGTTGTGAGTGCGTTGTCATAGATTGGTTAAGTGAAGGGTCCTTTTACAACCATGGGATGTAATCGAATGGCTGCAAGGCCTTCCTCTTTGCAGTCATTGAGGCAAATAGAGACACGATGATTGCTCAGCCCCCATGTTGTGTTCGTGGTTTGACGAAGGAAGTGAAGTGGGTATTTGGCCTCGCATCCACCCTGACCCTCAGCGTGTGTGACTTTTAGTGCTGCCTAGATAGAGAACAAGCTCGCCCTCCCATATGTAACTCTCCTCCGCAATAAGGTGAAACTAGTTTGATGCTTCCTTGGTGGACGGTGATGACATGTGGTGCTTGAGCATAGGCAGGCAGTGCATTTCCTCACTCTTCTTCTAGCCATGGCGATGCATCTGAAGGAGGAGAACCTACTACGATCAGAGGCATCGAAGTGGAGGAGAGACATGTGACTCATTGTGCACTGGAGGCTGGAGCTATGCGGCCGAGCTCTGACCCAGCCACGGCGGTGCCTGATCCAGCAGAGCACGACGGTGAAGAGAGCACTCTCGCGTAAAGGGATACACATGGCACCAATCCCTAAAGAAGAAGGAAGGGAAGTCTAGGAGGCGCCTGACTTGCAGCAGAACTCCCAGGCGGCAGAGGTTGCGCTGTAGAAAGAGAGAGTCCGACTGGGGACTCTGGTGTAAGAGAAGCACCGGAGGATAGATCGACGGTCAAGCAGGAGCACACCGAGCAGGAGAGATGCCAGCCGAGCAGAGCGATGACGGCGGTAGCTTGCTCGCGGACTCATGCCCGATGACGGCGCTGAGCAGGAGTCTTGCGCAGAATCGGAGAACGGATCGCTGGACTCCCAGACCGTGAGTGAAGAGGAGAGAAAGCAGACATACCCGGTCCAATAGCAGTGAACCAACCCTGAACCGGCCCACAGCCAGCAAAGGGTAGCGCCAGCCTGGTGGACATGTGGCGCCATCTGGTTGGCCCGAAGAAGGTATTTACCTCAGAAATGTATAGTTCTTAGATAAATCACAGTAATTAGCTCAGTTATCAGAAAATTACAAACAAAGTATCAAAATGTTCAGAAAAATGAGTAGAATGCATTAGAACTATAATATCACCAAGCATTAATCTTAGTAATATCATGTAAGATGTGTGATGCTTGTTTCATGAATAATAAATATCAAATAATGGCCTAAAATTTTGAGAAAATACCAGTAAATAATAAATCATGGTTGTAATATATATAATGTCATATATGGTCAGGTTGATGCATGAAAGCATATAATTTGATTAATATGTCTAATTAGGGCTAATAAACCTAAATAAAATGTAATAAATGCACATATGCTCAATAAATGGTGAAATTTACAGAGTAGGTTCATATCACTAATCTAAAGATAAGATGTAGGTTAGATATCTGTTAGATGCATAAAGTTCATGTTATACGAAGATGACCCTTAACACATGTTATGAAACCCTAATCTGGGTTAATGATGTAGACTAGGGTTAATATGTGAACAAAATGATATGGAAGATAATGTTCAGGTAATGAACTATAATCTGGAATATGACATCAGTAAGATAATCCTAAAACAAGAATGCAAGTGATAATGGAAATATAATAATGAGATAAGCAAACCCTAATGAACACGATTAGGGTTAAGATGAGATGTAAGATGATAAGAACCTAATGGTGATATATGATCTTGTCTTAATCAGGGTTTGATCAAGTTATAGACGACATCAAGAATGTGATTAGGTTGTCCTTGATCAAGGTACGCCATTACCTCTTACTTGGCTTATTATACATTATGCTCGTGTTATATGGTAGTAAAGACTTGGCATATGGTATTTATTGAAATGATTGTTCTTGTATGATATGTTGGTTGGTTTTCTATACTTACTGCTATGAACACATCAAACATAATATATCTGTTCCATTATATGAAAGCACCAACTCTTTGGCAGTGTGCTTGGAAGTGACCAAACTCTTTGGTAGTGGTCACATTGTACATATGGAAGCACCAACTCTTTGGTAGTGTGCTTGGACCCAACTCTTTGGTAGTGGTCACATTGTACATATGATCCAACTCTTTGGTAGTGATCATAAAGGCCTTAATGCATTCAACTCTCAGGTAGTAAATGCATGGATGATATAATGGAAATTATGCTTAAAATATGTGTTCTCTTCTGTTAATGAATACATTTGTGCAAGTATACGCTTTTCTTATATTCTTCTATTATTGCCAAGTATATTAGTTTTATCTTATTGCCAAGATATGATGAGAGGTAAATAAAAGAAACATAGGCGTACTCAGTACAATATTCTTGAATGTTGTGCTGACGTGTACCGCATGTAATCTTTTGTTTAGGTTGTGGTTATGCTCTTGAAGATCCAGGATAGTTGAGAGTTGTATAGCGAGCTGATGTATAGGTGGACCTGTTGTGTTAAGATCTTGTTGTTTAGATGTAGTACATGTATATGTTATAGTTTGTTGTTCAATATGTAATATCAAATGTTGTAACAATTCATGTTGTAATTATATGTTGAATGGTGAACATGTGTGTATGGTTTTATTATTGTTCATGTACACGTGCTACTGATTGTTTCCTTATGACTTCCTCTGATTTTCTTCTTCTTAGCCTAGTGTGGGATGTTTAAATTGGGATGCTCGCTGAGGTGAGGGTTTCAATTTGGGTGTCACACATCATATTAAGTTTTAGAAAATCCGGGGACGTCACAATTGGTCCCCAAAGTTGAGTTTTTGCTAGAAACATGAAAGACACTATTCTTCTTGCTCCTTTGATCCAGGGTTTCTCATTATTGGAGATGGAACTACTTTGGACGAATGGAAAAGCTCAAAGCTAGGATTTTCTTCCTTCTACCTCGATTTTCTTTCTATTTGGATCTTCAAATTCATCTTATAGCCAATTTAAATAACTTTCTCCACGTTTATTGCTTACCATTTAACTTTCCATGCCAAATCTTGCTCTAAAACCTAGTAATGAGTAGCAATTTTGAATCCTTAGCTAAGTTGTATATATATGTGATGATTTTTTAGTATATAACTCTTTGGTTTCTCTCCTTAATCTTATGCATGTTTTCTATTCTGGGAGGTGATCTTCATACCTTGCTTGTCTACGAATTGATGGAGTTGTTATGGTGGGAATTGATGGCTTTCCTTGACCAAATTGAGCTGATTCCTACCTTACCTCATGATCCGATGACTAGTCTTTTATGTAGAACTATGGTGGTGAGTTTCTACTGTTTTGATGACGGTATTAGATTCCTAAGAACCATGATCATAATGTTCTTATCTCTGGTAGGTTTATGTCTTCCTTAATAATAATAATCTATGGTGTTTGAATGGTTGAAACTAGCTATAATTAAGTTGGTGCCTTGAAAATGTTTTTGTACTTGTTGGGTACCTGATGGGTTGGCCTCTATGAAGGAACAATTTTGGTACTTTAATTACTATTTTGGTGACTTTAGTGAGATCAATAAATGATGGTTATATGGTCTTAATCACTAAATGATCGATGGTTATCTTAAGCCCCATGAATGTTGGTTTTTCTAGGGTTTTAAGTAGATTTTTCATCCTTGTGTTTCACTCCAATAGTTGGTTTTGATGTTGTATGGTTCGACCGTTTTGTTCCAATTAATTGTTTGGATTTATCTTATGACTTGGACTTTCTTATGTTTGAGAAATGAATCTCATGATGCTATCCCAAGTGGTTTAATTCAATGGTCTTGTTTCTTTCTCAAACATTGGTTTTTCTCTAAATGCTTTGAGCTGATTTTCTCTTGTTTCCATAACTTGATGGTTGGGCTTCTTATGAAAACCTATGAAGGTTACTTAGTTGCTATTTTGAATCTTCTTTTGTGCTTAAATATGATGGCTTTTTGTCCTCACACAACTGATGGTTTTGATGCTCTCACAATGGTTATTGTGATGGTCTCACTTGATTCACAATCAATGGCTTTTCTAATTATTAATTTGCTGATTTCTCTAAGTGTTAGATCAATGGTACTCTTGAGGTTCACAACTCGTTGCCATCGTAATAGGTCATGGACTATTTTTTCTTCCGTATTAGATTGATGGTTTCACTTAGTTGCTCAATTGGCGGTTTGCTTGGCTTATATAAATGATGGTTTTACTAATATCTAATTTGAGGGGTTTCCTTGCTCATGAAACCAATGGTGAGTTTAGGACTTACACCTGATGGTGATACATGGTTTTTTTGTAAGTCATATCTTGATGATTTTCCTAGATGAATGTCTCAAGGTTTTACATGTTTTGCATATGATGGTTATGTTTTATGCAACTGTGATTCAATGGTGGTGATTCATATATATAATGCAATGGTTTTAATCACCTTAAATATGACAATCTGATGTTTGGTCTATAATTTGATAGGTTGTGTTTATTTCACCTAATGTTGGGGATTTGATGAGTTATTATTAATGATTTTGAGCCCCATGAGTTTGTACTCTTACCTTTTCTCTCAAATGAATATAAACTTAAGATTGTTGTAAAGTGTTGATTCACAATTTTAAGCTAACTTGTGTCGTTAACTCTAATCCTAGTAAAATTAAATGATGATGGATAATTATAACGAGTTCCCTTACATATTGTTATAATAAAGGAATGCCATTATTTTTTAGATTTTTTGGAGATAATAAGAAGTAGGGATTACATAATTTTTGGCCCGATGCATGTTCGTACTGGCTAATCACATTAGCTAAGTTTAGGCATTCATGTTGAGATGCTCTAGCAAAGAGAATATTGTCATATGCACAGAAAAGGTGAGAAGCACATAGTGCATGTATGCTAACCTTCACGCCATGAAGCATATTGGTGTGGGAGCATGCAGTAGAGATGTAGAACACATTTGTGTAAATAATAAAGAGATAGGGAGAAAGAGGGTCACCCTTTCACAGTCCACATGATGGCATAATTCTTCGAATCTGATCGTCATTGATAGAAAAATCATGGTCAATAGATGATATGCACTCCAACATTTTCCTTCTCCACAACCACCAAATCTAATCCTTTAGTGCACATAATCCAAAAAATTACATTCCACTCTATCACAAGCTTTTGACATGTCAAGCTTTAGAGCTAGGTACGCTTTCTTATTCTTCACCTCATGTTTCATCTTCTAAAATAATTCATAGGCAATGAATGCATTATCTGTGATCATTCTTTTATAATAAAGTCACTTTGGTTCACCAAAACAATTTTGTCCATCAACGGTTTTAGTTTGTTGGCAAGGACCTTGGATGTAAGATTATATATCACATTACATAGGCTTTATGCTTTTGAAACTGCAACTTTTGCACTTAACCGTGTACCTTCTAAATCGGTTCAAAAAATACCATATAAGATATGGAATGGGAATCATCTCGATTTGTCTATCTTAAAGATTTGGAGATCTGAAGCTTATGTTAGGAAACAATTTCTTGAAAAGCTTTGACCCAAATATGAAAAATGCTATTTTGTTGGATATCCCAAGGAAACTAAGGGATATTACTTCTACACACCAACTGAAAACAAAGTGTTTGTTTCTAGGACTGTTGTATTTCATGAAAAGGAATTTATTTCCTAAGTAATCAGTGGGAGGAATGTAGAGCTCGAAGAAGTTTGAGATCAATAAGAAAGTAGAGAACCCAAGGAGGTACATAAGGAACATGAAGACTCACAAAATGTTGTGGAATTTCAAATTCCAAATGTAACACAGGAACCCCGTAGGTCTAGTAGGACATGACTTGAGCCTGAGAGATTTTGATTTCTCGTGACTCAAGATAGTGATGAATTGGGTATAGCAGATGAGACAACTTCCTATCTAGAATATACTAAGGGACCAGAATTTGAGAAATGGCTTGAAGCCATGAGATCTGAGATGAATCTATGTACACCAACAAGACATGGACCTTAGTGGATCCACCCGAAGGGGTAAAACTGATAGGGTGCAAGTGGGTCTTCAAAAAGAAGACTAAAATGGATGGAAATGTTCAAACCTATAAAGGTAGATTGGTTCCAAAAGGATTCAGTGAAATTTAAGGTGTTGATTATGATGAGACCTTCTCACAAATTGCCATGCTTAAATCCATCAGGATCATGCTTGCCATTGCATCTTATCGTGACTATGGAATTTGGTAGATGGATGTTAAAACAACATTCCTTAATGGGAATTTACTCGAGGATGTGTACATGACACATCTTGAGGGTTTAACCAATCCGAATGAAGCCAATAAAGTCTGTAAGATACAAAGGTCAATCTATGGATTGAAGCAAGCATCTGAAGTTGGAATCTTCATTTTGATGAAGTAGTCAAAAAGTTCAGCTTTAGTCAAAATGAAGGTGAGCCTTGTGTTTACAAAAAGGTTAGTGGGAGCATAGTCGTATTTCTCATATTGTATGTTGATGACATACTATTGATGGAAAATGACATCCCTACTCTTTGTACAGTAAAAGGTTGGCTAGGGAAGACCTTCTCTATGAAGGGTTTAGGTGAAGCATCCTATTTACTAAGAATCAAGATCTAGAGAGATAGATCTAGAAGGCTTCTAGGCCTAATCTAGAGTACATACATTAACAAGGTGCTAAACAGTTTTAGCATGGAGGGTTCTAAGAGAGGTAACTAGGGAAGGGCATCTCCCATGAAATCGATCTCATACCTTTCGGAGTTTTCCCAGCTCAAGGCACCAAGATGACTGAAGAAGATAGAGAGAACTCGAGTCAAAAGTCCGAGTAAACCAAGAAGAAAGTCAGTAGGAATAGATAGGAAATTCCCTAGGAGAAGGAAATCATAGTCTCTGGTCGTCCCATGGGGTTATGATCTCTAATGCCCAATGTCCTAGTTAATGTGATGAATGGGTGTGCATGAGTAAGATTCCATATGCATCAGCTATTAAATCTATCATGTACGTGATGTTATGTACTCATCATGATGTGTTGTATGCTTTGAGCATGATGATCCAGTATCAGTCAGATCCAGTTGAATGTCACTGAATAGCCGTAAAGAACATCCTAAAGTACTTGAGAAAGACTAAGGGTCAATTCTTGGTATATGGTAGTGAGGAAGAACTCGTGCTAAAGGGTTACACCGATGCTAGCTTCCAAACTAACAAAGATGACTATAGATCACAATCTGGATTTGTGTTTTTCCTGAACAACAGAATTGTGAACTAGAAGAGTTCCAAGTAAGAGACGATTGCAGATTCTACAACATAGGCTGAATATATTGCTGCATCTAATTTTGTAAAGGAAGTTGAGTGGATTAAGAAGTTCATTTCTGAACTTGGACTGATTCCAAGTGCTAGTGATGTAACTGAGTTATTTTGTGACAACAGCTGAGCAATTGCACAAGCTAAAGAACCAAGATCACACAAACCTTCTAAACATATTCTATGGCGGCTCCATCTCATATGAGAGATCGTACAGTGAGGATATGTGAAGATTTACAAAGTATCTACAGAAAGTAATGTGTCTGACCCACTCACAAAAGCAATTTCACAGTAGAAACATGACAGACATGTTTGATCACTTGGATTGAGATTCATGAGTGTTGGGTATAAGTGCAAGTGGGAATCTGTTGGTATGTATGCCCATAGAGCAAGTCATGTGATGATTGTAATGGGATACTTTGTAAATGATTTGAATAATAATAAAGGCAATTTCCGATCTATATGTTTTAACTATTTCTGAGATGATAATGTAACATGACAGATGTCTAAAGAATTGTTTTACTCCATGACGTATGCTTTTGGGTTGCGAACCTGAATGATGAGATCATACGGATGTTAAGAGTATACATTCTTGTTTAGTCCCTAGTCGGTTGGTATTGTGGAAATAACCATAGACATCAATAAAACTAAAGACTAGATTGGGTGTTGGTTGATGACAGAATCTCATTAGTCATGATATAGTGATATCAAACCAAGCACATAGGTACTTGTTAGAGAACAAGTGTATCGGACAGACCCACCGTGAGAGTGACACATGGAACCATGATTTGGTAGTCACAGTCAGCTCTCACAGTGATGGTGGTGAATGTGATTCTTCGACCTGAAATCACTACACTCAACACATGTCATTGGGTACACTTTGACATCATCAAACGTAGTCCTGAAACATGGGTTATTATAAAGGTGATGATTGGGTGACTTTGACACATGGGGCTTTTGAGGGGTGAGTGATAGATATGGGATTTGTCCCTCCTAAGGGAGTTTAATGTCCATGGCCACTTGATGAGTAGGATTGAGAAAGGCATGCACATGCATGTTTGAATCAATATGTGATATTGATGTCACACACATCTCATCCAGTCTGCTCTGAAATCAAGGAAATGGATGAACGTTGAAAGGATGACTGTACCATGCCTTGAGTTCATTCAGGACATTAGTGACAAAGGAATTATACATTCATTGTAACACCATTCACAGTTTGTAGGATTGAAAGTTGTTCTCCAACTTTCTATTTCACTTGGGTAGCAATGATGTGTGACTAGGCACCGCTCTTTGCTTGTGAAGTCATAAGTGTTATGGACTTTCACTGCCAATGTGAAATGGACCTGCAGGGTCACACACATAGGATTTAACCTGGAAGAGGAGTTTATCCACAAATGATGTTTAGATTGATTACTAAAGGAGTTTAGTAGTTCAATTAAACACTCAGTTGATTGATAGCTCAAAATCATAGTGTTCAAGGTGTTGGACCAATTGATTAGAGTATCAGATTGATGGAAACTGTGATTGACTGATTTTGCACAATCTGCACTTCCAACCAATCGGCTCATGAGATGAACCGATCGGCTCAGGTTGGTGAACCGATCGGCTCAACTGGTGAGACGATCGGCTCATGTGCATTGAGACGATCGGCTCAATTGTTGGATCAATTGTTGAACCGATCGGCTCATGTGACCAACGAAGATCGTTTGGAAAGTCGATTTTGCAAATACAATTTGTTTCACTTGTACAAATTCGATTTGGATAAGGATTAATATTTGATTAATTGGAAACAAATATGAAAGTCAATTTGAGTTGGAGTAGGACCACAAATCGATCGACTCATGTGATTAACCGATCAGCTCAGGAGTCCCAAACGATCGGTTCAGGTGTGAACTTATCGGTTTAGGTCACCAAACAATCATTTCAGGGTTGAAATGATCGGTTCAGCTGGCGTAGTTGGTTGTTTTGTGGAAAATCTCGAACCCTTCTACTCCTGTTTAGTCCCGCATTGCCTGGGGTAGAGAACCCTGTCTGATGACCCTCCCATATATATAGGGATATTGGGGCTTCTCAAAGCACAACTCAGAACACCAGTTGCTATGCAAAGTTGTCGTTCTCTCTGGTTTTGGTAACCGAGAGAGCCTGAGCAAGTGCTACTCGATAAGGGAGGCACAACAAGGGAAAGACAACTGTAGAAAGGCAACTGGTTGCAGGAGAGTGTGTCAGTGACTAATACGCTGACAGGAGGGTGCGACTCCTTCTGATTCCTTATGGGACAAGGAGATCGGAGTTCTAGGAAGTCCATGTGGATGACTACAGAGGCGGGAGACTTCTGTCGCTCGGAGGACAGCAGTCAATCCTGACAGTCTCGGTGAGACCAAGAGCTGCACAGACATCGTCCAAGACCGGAGGTGAAGACCACGCAAGCCGCAAGGTAACGTCGTCGAGCAAGCTTCGGGACAAGGTACACCTCCACAAACCATCCTTCCTATTTTATAGACGTTGACGTGATTCCTTTATTTTGGGTTTGGGAGAATAAAAATTTTCTTTCCACTGCCTTCTCTATCTCTCCTAAAACCCAACAGTGGTATCAAAGCCACATCAACTACTCCATGCTTTAGGATTATCGATATGATCGATTTTGGTTTGTCACCTTTATTTATTGCATATGATGTGAATAAAATTGGCTTTATTCATGTCCAATCCTAAATCCACAAATTCCTATATACATATATGATATGTAATATGAATGCACTCGATACAAGTCGCCCTTAAACGAGTTTTGTGGTGGATGTACAACATGGTTATGGCCAATAAACCCTATGTTTGTGTGTGCTTGGTTGAATGTAGTTTCTTGCATCTCGGTATGCGCACCGATTCCCTATCTCCTTTTCTTGATGTAACTCGAGATAACTCGAGATTTCTTTCCTACCTTTGCTCCCCCTGAATGTAACTTGGGGTTTCCTTTTTCAAATGTAAAATATGATAGAATTTTATTTCTTGTTATGTCAAAGAATGGTGGACATCTAGATGACCGGTTCGAGAAGTGAGACTAGAGGGTGGCGGCTTGAGGAGATGCACGATGACCAGTGAATCGATCGGCTAGAGGCACCAGTCGATCGGCTGGTGGCACCCAACCAACCAACCTGATGGTGAGCACATCAATCATGGAGATGAGTTGATCAAACCCAGAAAGGCAAAGCACAAAGTTCATCTTATACAGGTTGCATATGATGTGGACCTAGATGACCATGATTCCTCTTGGATCGAGGAATCACATTAGGATAGCCATAATCATTGCTTTTATCGTTTCACATATTTTCTGTGGGATATAGCATGTATATGATACTTACTATATTGTGGTGATTGGATATGTATATGTACCTATAAAAACCAATTCCCTCATCTAAAATATTAAGTCCTTTACGCCTTCCATTAGCAACACACATGAAAAACCTGATCGACCAAGCATAGGTTACGCCAAAGCATGGTGCGTTGTCTATCTCACAGAAGTGTGAAGGGTAAATATGTAGGTTCTGCCAAAGCAAGGTGCATGTTTACCGTGTCAGCTTTTGGTTTGGACTTAACTGGTGATTCTTAGAGTGTCTAAGCCCAGAGGCACAAAATGTTCATGGCAAGGTGTTGCACATGTTCATTCATCAAGAGTTGCATATGATGCAATTGGCATGATGGCCTACCTAAATAGTCAAGTTGTGGACGATCAACCAAAGCTGACTCATGACTTGATGAAATATGGATCTTGACCCACTAGGAGATTATACACTGCAATCTTCTGAATTGATGGTGAGGGCTGTCAATTTGAATCAAAATAGTGGGAGAAGTAATTAATTAAAGGCCTAATTAAATACTATCAAATTTTATTCAAATCAAATCAAAAGGAGTTTTGACAATTGCAATTTTCTCTTGTAGAATGGAAAAAGAATCATCTTTTAAAATGGGTAAATTAATTGAAAATAAATTCCAAAACTGGTTAGGGATTGTGAGAAATATTCTGCACAATCCAAATATACTAGTAGCCTTTGAATCACTCTATATGTGCTTATGAAGAAGGATAGTTCATTGATGGAGATCAATGGAACAAAGTCTAATGACAAAGGTGAGGGAGAGAAGGGTTCTCTCGCCAAACCAATGTCAGAATCTTCTGCGCTCAAAACATGGAGAGGATGGAGGGAACGATAGAAGAAGAAGTGAGAGATAGAGATCTCTACTTCTAGTGTATATGTAATAGAGATTAACTTCACTACTTCTTTGTCATGGGTACTTGATATTGGATGTGGATCTCACATTTGTTCAAATGTGAAGGATCTTAAGAGAAGTAGGCCTTTGGGGAAAGGCGAGGTTGAACTATGTGTTGCCAATGGGGCAAGAGTTGTCGTCAGTGCCATAGTAACCTATGAGTTAACTCTACCAGTGGGCTAATAATAGAGTTGAAGAACTGCTATTATGTACCTGCCATAAATAGGAATATCATTTCCGTCTCTTGTTTGGACAAGGATGGTTTTGAATTCTTATTAAGAATGGAAAGTGTTCCATTTCAAAAGATGGGATCTTTTATGGCAGTGCCCCAATGTCTTATGGTCTATACTTGATAGATCTAGAGACAAGTGTATACAAGGTAAACACCAAACGGCAAAAACTCAATAGCTCAAACAAAATGTATCTTTGGCATTGTCGTCTAGGGCACATAAATGAGAAGCACATTTCTAGACTCCATAAAGATGGTTATCTAGACTCTTTTGATTATGAATCAATAGAGACATGTGAATCTTGTTTGTTGGGCAAGATGCCCAAGACTCCCTTTTTAGGTAAAAGTGAGAGAGCTAGTGATCTATTAGGACTCATACATACTGATGTATGTGGGCCTTTTAGAACTAATACCAGAGGAGGGTATCAATACTTCATTACCTTCAATGATGACTT
Organism: Alisma plantago-aquatica; assembly: GCA_963693085.1. NCBI lineage: Eukaryota > Viridiplantae > Streptophyta > Magnoliopsida > Alismatales > Alismataceae > Alisma > Alisma plantago-aquatica. The sequence goes on along the minus strand of OY856410.1, from coordinate 599,521,953 downwards.
CAGTAGGTATGGCTATGTGTACCTGATGAAACATATGTCAAAAACCCTTAAAAGGTTCAAGGATTTCATGAATGAAGTGCAAAACCAACTTGGTAAAAGTATTAAATCACTTTGATCCGATCGAGGTGGAGAATACTTAATCCAGGAGTTTGAGGACCTTCTGCGAGCCTGTGGTATAGTATCACAATGGACTCGGCCTGGAACACTACAACATAATGGTGTGACTGAAAGAAGGAATCACACTTTATTGGATATGGTGTGATCAATGATGAGTTTTGTTGATCTTCCGATTTCCTTCTGGGGTTATACTCTTGAAACCGCCGCATTTACACTTAACCGAGTACCATCTAAATCGGTTCAAAAGACACCATATGAGATATGGACTGGGAAGCGTCCCAATATGTCTTTTATGAGGATTTGGGGGTGTGAGGCTTATGTCAAGAAAATGTTTCCTGATAATCTTGGACTCAAGTCCGATAAAAGCTATTTTGTTGGATATCCTAAGGAGACGAAGGGATATTACCTATACCACCCAACTGGCAACAAAGTGTTTGTTGCCAGGGATGATGTGTTCCTAGAAAAGGAATTTATTTCCAAAGGAAGCAGTGGGAGGAAAATAGAGCTTGAAGAGGTTCAACCCCAACAAGAAAACATTGAACCAGTAGATGTATAAGAGGAACATAGAGATTCACAAGGTGTTGTGGAGTCTCAGTCTCCTCATGTAACACAAGGACCTTATAGATCTAGTAGGACACGCCTTGAACCTGATATGTTTGGATACCTTCTGACTCAAGAAGGTGGTGAGTTGATCATAGATGATGATCCAACTACCTATCTAGAGGCTATGGATGGACCAGATTATGAGAAATGGCTTGGGGCCATGAAATTCGAGATGGAATCCATGTACTCCAACAAAGTATGGACTTTGGTGGAACCACCTGAAGGGGTAAAACCCATAGGGTGCAAGTGGGTCATCAAGAAGAAGACCGACATGGATGGAAATGTGCAAACTTATAAAGGCAGACTGGTTGCAAAGCATTTCTGACAAGTTCAAGGTGTTGACTATGACGAAACTTTTTCTCCAATTGCCATGATTAAGTCAATCAGGATCATGCTTGCTATTGTGGCTTACTATGACTATGAGATTTGGCAAATGGATGTTAAAATTGCATTCCTTAATGAGAATATAAATGAGGATGTGTGCATGACACAACCTGAAGGTTTTGTAGATCCAAAGAATGCTAATAAAGTCTATAAGCTACAAAGGTCAATCTATGGATTGAAGCAAGCATCTTGGAGTTGGAATCTTTGATTTGATGAAGAAGTCAAAGTATTTGGCTTTATTCAAAATGAAGATGAACCTTGTGTGTACAAGAAGGTTAGTGGGAGCACGACCACATTCCTCATATCGTATGTGGATGACATACTATTGATGGGGAATGATGTCTCAGCCTTAGAGAAGGTAAAGACTTGGCTTGGGAATACTTTCTCAATGAAGGACTTAGGAGAAGCATCCTACATTCTAGAAATTAAGATCTATAGAGATAGATCTAAAAGGCTTCAAGAATAAGTCAAAGCACGTACATTGACAAAGTGCTGAAGCAGTTCAGCATGGAGAACTCAAAGGGAGGCAACATCCCCATGCTACATGGAGTCACCGTCTATAGAGCTCAATGTCCCCAATCTTGTGAAGAGAGGGAGCGTATGAATGGGATCCCATATGCATCAGCCATCGGATCTATCATGTACGCTATGTTGTGCACATGCCCAGATGTCTCGTATGCCCTCAGCATGACAAGAAGGTACCAGTCAGATCCCGGGGATGCTCACTGGATAGCCGTAAAGAACATCCTCAAGTACTTGCGAAGGACTAAGGATCAGTTCCTTGTATACGGCGGTGAGGAAGAACTAGTTGTAAAGTATACACCGATGCGAGCTTCCAAACAGACAAAGATGATTACATATCACAATTAGGATTTGTGTTTTGCCTAAACAATGGAGTTGTGAGCTAGAAGAGTTCTAAGAAAGAAACAATTGCCGATTCTACTACAGAGGTCGAGTATATTGCTGCTTCACATGCAGCAAAGGAGGCTGTGTGGATCAGGAAGTTCATCTCTGAACTTGGTGTAGTTCCCAGTAGCTGTGATGCAATTGAGCTTTATTGTGACAATAATGAAGCTATTACTCAAGCTAAGGAGCCCAGATCACATCAGCGGTCCAAGCACATATTGTGGCACTTCCATCTCATACGAGAGATCGTACAGTGAGGAAATGTGAAGATTTGGAAAGTACCAACTGAAGACAACATAGCTGATCCACTGACTAAGGACCTTTCTCAACAGAAGCATGATAGTCATGCTAGGTCACAAGGACTAAGGTTACTAGGTGACTGGCTCTAAGTGCAAGTGGGAGTTTGTTGGTATGTATGCCCATAGAGCAAGTCATGTAATGATTGTAATGGGATACTTTGTAAATGATTTGAATAATAATAAAGGAAATTTCCAATCTATATGTTTTAATTGTTTATGAGATGATAGTGTAACATGATAGATGTCTAAAGAATTGTTTTACTCAATGACATATTCTTTTGGGTTGAGGACCTGAACGATGAGATCATACAGATGTTAAGAGTATACATTCTTGTTTAGTCCCTAGTCAGTTGTTATTGTGGAAATAACCATAGACATCAATAATACTAAAGACTAGATTGTGTGTTGGTTGATGATAGAATCTCATTACTCATGATATAGTGATATCAAACCAAGCACATAGGTACTTGTTAGAGAACAAGTGTACCAGACAGACCCACCGTGAGAGTGACTCATGGAACCATGATTTGGTAGTCACTGTCAGCTCTCACAGTGATGGTGGTGAATGTGATTCTTTGACCTGAAATCACTACACTCAACACATGTCGTTGGGTACAATTTGACATCATCAAACACAGTCCTGAAACATGGGTTGTTATAAAGGTGATGATTGGGTGACTTTGACACATGGGGCTTTTGAGGGGTGAGTGATAGATATGGGATTTGTCCCTCCTAAGGGAGTTTAATGTCCATGGCCACTTGATGAGTAGGATTGAGAAAGGCATGCGCATGCATGTGTGAATCAATATGTGATATTGATGTCACACACATCTCACCCAGTCTGCTCTAAGATCAAGGAAATTGATGAATGTTGAAAGGATGACTGTACCATGCCTTGAGTTCATTCAGGACATTAGTGACAAAGTAATTATACATTCACTGTAACACCATTCACGGTTTGTAGGATTGAAAGTTGTTCTCCAACTTTCAATTCCACTTGGGTATCAATGATGTGTGACTAGGCACCGCTCTTTGCTTGTGAAGTCATAAGTGTTATGGACTTTCACTACCAACATGAAATGGACCTGCAGGGTCACACACATAGGATTTAACCGAGAAGAGGAGTTTATCCACAAATGATGTTTAGATTGATTACTAAAGGAGTTTAGTAGTTCAATTAAACACTCAGTTAATTGATAGCTCAAAATCATAGTGTTCAAGGTGTTGGACCAATTGATTAGAGTATTGGATTGATTGAAACTGTGATTGACTAATTTTTCACAATCTGCACTTCCAACCGATCGAATCATGAGATGAACCGATCGACTCAGGTTGGTGAACTGATCGGCTCAATTGGTGAGATGATCGGATCATGTGCAATGAGACGATCGGCTCAATTGTTGAACTGATTGACTCATGTGACCAACAAAGATCGTTTGGAAAGTTGATTTTGCAAATACAATTTGTTTCACTTGTACAAATTCGATTTGGACCAGGATTAATATTTGATTAATCAGAAACAAATATGAAAGTCAATTTGAGTTGGACCAAGACCACAAACCGATCAGCTCATGTGATGAACCGACCGGCTCAGGTGTCCCAAATGATCGGTTCAGGTGTGAACTGATCGGTTGAGGTCAACAAACAATCGTTTCAGGGTTGAAATGATCGGTTCAGCTTGCGCAATTTGTTGTTTTTTGGAAAATCTCAAACCCTTCTACTCCTATTTAGTCCCGCATTTCCCGGGGTAGAGAACCTTGTCCCATGACCCTCCTATATATAGGGGTATTGGGGGCTTCTCAAAGCACAACTCAGAACATCAGTTGCTCTGCAAATTTGTCGTTCTCTCTAGTTTTAGTAATCGAGAGAGCCCGAGCAAGTGCTACCTGATAAGGGAGGCACAGCAAGGGAAAGACAACTATAGAAAGGCAATTGGTTGCAGGAGAGTGTGTTGGTGACTAGTACGCTGACAGGAGGGTGTGACTCCTTCTGATTCCTTGTGGGACAAGGAGATCATAGTTCCAGGCAGTCTGTGTGGACGACTGCAGAGGCGGGAGACTTCTACCGCTCGGAAGGAAGTTGTCAATCCTGATAGTCCCGATGAGACCAGGAGTTGCACATACACCGTCCAAGACTGGAGGTGAAGACTGCATAAGCCGTGAGGTAACATTGTCGAGCAAGCCTCGGGACAAGGTACGCCTCCACAAACTATCCTTCCTATTGTATAGACGTTGATGTGATTCCATTTTTCTAGGTTTGGGAGAATAAAATTTTTGTTTCTACTGCCTTCTCTTTCTCCCCAAAACCCAAAATGTATGCCCATAGAGATCATAATTTAATGATTGTAATGGGATACTATGTAAACAATTTATAATACTATATTGATCATATGAATAAAGGCAAGTTCCCAATCTATACGGTTGTGTTTTATATTGTCAGATGACCACACAACTTATAGATGTCTACAAAATAATATACTCAATGACATATGTCTTTGGGTTGATGATGTGAATAGTGAGATCATATGTATGCTAAGAGTATGTATTCTTGTTTTGTCCCTAATCAGTTGTTATGATGGAAATATCCATAGACATCAATAACACATAAGATTAGAATGTATGTTGGTTGATGGAAGAATCTCATTAGCCATGATATGGAGATATCAAACCAAATACATGAATACTTGTTAGAGAACGGTGTATCAGATGGACCAACCTTGAGAGTGATACATGGATACCATGATTGGTAGTTACAGTCACATCTCATAGTGATGGTGGTGATTGTGGTTCTTAGACCTGAAGTCACTACACTTATCACATTTTGTTTGGTGTACTTTGACATCATCCACCGTGGCCCTGAATAAGAATTGTCATAAATATGGTGCTTGTGTGAACTGTGACATATGGGAATGACTGTGAGTGATGTATATGGAATTTATTCTTCCTACGGGAGTTTGATATACCAACCACTTGATAAGAGAGACTAAGAAATACATGGCCATGCTGATGTGAGTCAATATGTGATATTGAGCTGACATATATCTCAGATAGACTGCTCTAGTTCAAGGAACATGTATTGAATGTTGAAGATGATGACGGTTCCATGAATCGAGTTCGATCTGGATATTAGTGACAAATGAACCATACAATCATTGTAACACTAGTCATGAATGATAGGTTAAGTTGTTTCTTAACTTCTCCAATTACTTGGGTGGTGATGAAGTCTTGTTAGATACCAACCATTGCTTGTGAAATCATAATATGACTATGGATATCATTATCAACGTAATTTGGAGCCTACCGGGTCACACACATAGGATGTGTTGGAATAGGAGTATAATTGTGGATTTGATTGAAATTGTTCCAAAGCACATTGATTACTAAAATGTTTATGTCATCCATTAGAATAATATTGGAATATGTTAAAATGGTTGAGACAATTAATTGGAGTTATTGGCTCTAAGTACAAGTGGGAGTCAGTTGGTATGTATGTCCATAAAGTTATCCCGAGCGATTGCATGGAATCGGATATTAATTAATCAATTAATATGATTAATTGGTTAATTAATTAATTCCATAATATTCTATTTAATCCATGAGAATTTTAATTAACACAGTCTTTTTGTTTACTAAAGGTTTTAGGAAACCCTGCTTCCTTTCTTCTCCTATTTAAAGGGACTTGACGGCCGATATCTTTCCGATATATTGAGATAGGCTTTTCAGTTTACGCTCATGTATGTAAACCCTAGCCGTCACCATCTCTGGAGAGAAAGGAGAGCACCGCGATGCTAGCACATCATCGTACAGATGCTACTCCTTCCGGCTGGCTTAGTAAGCATGGCGTAGAGTTCCATTCCATATGTGTGGATGAAGTAGAGATGCAGACGCTGAGACACTTGTGTTCAGAGGACATCAATGACCATCCATACGTGCTATGAGCGGAATACGTCAACACACGAAAGGAGCATCGTTGGATCTTCCCGCAACATGTTTGGAAGATGGGAGAGAAGTATCATCCATGTAAGCCAGGAGCGTTGCACACCATCATACAGTGGGATGTTGTCAGACTTGCTCTATGACAAGGTATGTCCCACGAACACTCTTTCTGAATATTCTATTGTCAATGAGATCTTGTTGCGGGTTGCGTGGAAATATATTTTATTTTGTTGCTTCTGTCGCACATGTTTCCTCCACAAAACCCAACGGGAACCTAGCCCAAAAATAATCTATCTCTAGTGCCCCCTTATCTCACCATGGATCAACCCTATACTTGAACCCTCGTATGGTACGACATGACCCCGTGCACTTGTGGGTGTAGTGTTTTGGTTTTTGAGAGTGTGTTAAGTTAGGTCTTTATATATTTTGAAAGTGAATCCACTATGTGCTTCTGTCCGCGGGGTTGCATCTATTCAAACTCCAATTGAGTAGTATGTAACACCATTGGTAGGGACTCACCAAGCTTTATGGCACCGTTTTTGGGGAAGAAAGGCGCTCGGCCTAGCTAGTTAGTTTTGCTTTGACTTTTCCTACTACCCTCATCACTGCTATTATTTATTCTTTATTCTTTGCATTCTTTATGCATGTTGGTTTGCTAACTTGTTCTCTTTTGTTGGGTTGTGCCTTGTGCATGTGATAAGCCACTCGGGAGAAGACAAGATGGAAGGCCAAAATGTACCCCACAAGCCACTTCAAGATTACTTCATGCCTAGAAACTACAAATTGCCAATTGCTAGAAGGGTTGATCAAATGTCATGGGAGCAATTCTACATCCCTCCAGGTCTTCTTGGGCTCCTACCCATTTTATATGGCTCAGAGAGTGAAAACCCCTACAAGCACTTGGACTCCTTTCTTAAAGTATGCTCCACCTTCAAGACGCCGACGACTAGTGATGACACAATCTGATTGACCTTGTTCTCATTCTCCCTCAAAGATAGAGCCAAAGATTGGTATGACTCAAGGAGGGACATCATGAGTTGGGAAACAATGAAGAATGCATTCTTGAGGCAATTCTACTCTACAACAAGGTTAACACAAATGCAGCATGTTGTGATAAGTTTTAGTCAAATGGGCAATGAGTAGTTTCACAATGCATGGGAGAGGTTTAAGAAGATTTTGAGAGAGTGCTCGCACAATGAGATCCCTTTGTGGAAGCTAGTTTATTCATTCTATTATGTTCTATCTCTAAAGGACCAAGATACAGTAGATTCTTCTTGTAAAGTAGTTTTCATGGCTAGGCCTCTTGAGAAGATATGGCCTTTGTTTGAGCAGTTAGCTGAAAGATCAAGAATCCGAGCTTCTAACATGATGAAAGATGGGGGCTATGCCGTTGGTGTGACACCTCCTACTCATAATGACTCAAGACCACAAGTGATGAAGATTCATGGTGACATGGTGAGCTTCATGAAGAACTAGGTGATAAATTTTCCTTTCCACCTGGTCAATTCTATTGAGTTCTATGGTGAAGAAAAGAAGACACCTCACTCCTATAGCTATCAAGAGCCACAAAGTCCAAGATACAGCTCAAGTTTTGAGGAAGAGGTCCTCTCTAGGTTGAAGAGATTTGACAACATACAAATAAATGTGATAAGGCTAGAGGAGATGATAGAGCAACTATCTTCTATAATTTCTCTCTAAGAAGAAAGATTGTCTGTAAAACCCATCTTGAGCTTCAATGAAGCAATTGGACCAATGCCATCTTGACAAGTTTTCTGTAGTCCACCTCCCATGCAAGTGCAACCCATATACCACTTTAAAGGCAATCCCAAGCCTTATACACCCCCTCCCCCTCCATCACCACTGATTTCTTAACAATTCACCTTCCAACCTCAATTCTCCCCTCCACCTCAATTTCAACACCAAGTGTCACCTCCACCTTAATTTCAACACCAAGTGTCACTTCCACCTCCTCCATAGACACAACTAGATCCCCCTCTCCACCATGATCAAGGAAGTGGTGTGACAGTTCTAAGGAGTGGAAAGTCTCTTGAGCAACCCACTAGTCAAAGAAAGGTTGATAAAACAAAGCAAAGGTAGCCAAGTGGTGATACTGTGATTGAGATTGTCAAAGATGATTATGTGATACATCCTGCTGATTTTGGGATACCATATGCTCCACCTCATACTCCATTTGTGGATTCCACCATCCCTAGTGTTCCACCTCATGTTGATGCAAGCAAGACCAAAGTAACTGAGCCACCATTCATTGAGGCATTAGATGAGCCACCAGAAGTAAGGAGGAGACAAAAGCACAATGTTGACATTCTTGAGGTGTTTGTCCAAGTGAAGGTCAATATTCCATTGTTGGATGCTATTAAGAAAATCCCATCATATGCCAAGTTTCTTAAGAACCTATGCACTGTGAAGAGAAGGTCAACCGGAAGAATACCAAAGAAAGTGAAGTTGACTGAACAAGTAAACTCTATCCTCCAACACTGACTTCCCATGAAGAGAAAAAACCTAGGAGCCTCAATCATACCTAGCTACATTGGGGGACATCACATAGGCAAATCCCTACTTGATTTGGGATCCAGTGTGAATTTAATGCCATATAGTGTCTATGTTGAGTTGGGTTTAGGAAAGTTGAAACTGGCACATTGCACTCTCCAATTAGCAGATCTCTCCATCAAAGTGCCTAGAGGATGACTGGATGATGTCTTGGTGATGATTTACAAGGAAAGAGGAGTAGTGTTCCCAGTTAATTTCATTGTTCTTGACTGGGAGCCAGATGATAGGAAGATCCCCATCATCTTGGGGAGACCATTCTTATCTATAGTTGATGCCGAGATACATGTTCATAGTGGCATAATGATAGTCTCTTTCATGGATATGAAGATAAAAATCAACATATACAAGTCCTCAAACTGGCGAGTTTGAGATGAGGATGTTGGATATGGTCATTTAAAGAGTCCAATTGGTCATTCGAGAGAATAAGGTCAAGATGGAGGATTTTATGACAGCTTTGGTGATCAAAGGGATGAGTGTAACACCCGGGCCCACTACCCAATTCTCTAGTAGACATTCAGGAATGACGATTGTCCCCACAGACCAACACCAGCCTTAACTGCGTGCTTTTTCCTCAGTCACATGCAAGACAGGGTCAACTTCCCGACTAGTCACCCATCCTAGTACTACTCCAAGTTGAGCACGCTTAACCATGGAGTTTTTTAGTGATGGGATCCCAAAAAATGAGGTGGACCTTGGTGATATGGGTAGTCCAATCATTCCTTTTAAGATCATTATATCCGAGGCCTCAAATCATGGGACGTTATAATCTCCCCCACTTAGACTCTTGACGTCCTCGTCAAGGCTCAAATATGTGGCCTCATAACATTTCCCATTTTAGTGCAGACCCAGCATGCCCATGTACACCCAGCTCCCGACCACATGTTACCAGTGCAAGGGTGGCTTCATCTGTTGGGTTTTAGGGGAGACAGAGAAGGCATCGGAAACAAAACATTTCTTCTCCCAAACCTAGAATAAAGGAATCACGCCAACGTCTATACAATAGGAAGGATGGTTTGCAGAGGCGTACCTTGTCCTGAGGCTTGCTCGGAAACGTTACCTCGCGCCTTGCGTGGTCTTCACCTCTGGTCTTGGACGGTTTCTGTGCAGCTCATGGTCTCACCGGGACTGTCAGGATTGACAGTTGTCCTCCGAGCGGCAGAAGTCTCCCGCCACTACAGCCGTCCACACAGGCTGCCTAGAACTCCGATCTCCTTGTCCCACAAGGAATCAGAAGGAGTCACACCCTCCTGTCGGTGTATTAGTCACTGACACACTCTCCTGCAACCAGTTGCCTTTTTGTAGTTATCTTTCCCTTGTTGTGCCTCCCTTATCGGGTAGCACTTGCTTGGGCTCTCTCGGTTACCAAAACCAGAGAGAACGACAACTTTCTAGAGCAACGGGTGTTCTGAGTTGTAATTTGAGAAGCCCCCAATACCCCTATATATATAGGAGGGTCATGGGACAGGGTTCTCTACCCCGAGTAATGCGGGATTATAGCAGGAGTAGAAGGGTTTGAAATTTTCCACAAAACAACCAACTACGCCAGCTGAACCAATCGTTTCATCACTGAAACGATCATTTGGTGACCTCAACTGATCGGTTGACACCTGAACTGATCATTTGGGACACCTAAGCCGATCGGTTTATGGTCCTGGTCCAACTCTAATTGACTTCCATATTTGTTTCTGATTAATCAAATATTAATCCTTGTCCAAATCGAATTTGTACAAGTGAAACAAATTGTATTTGCAAAATGATCTTGGTTGGTCCATGAATCGACCGATTCAACAATTGAGCTGATCGTTTCATGACACATGAACCGATCGACTCACCACCTGAGCCGATCAGTTCACCAACCTGAGCCGATCGGTTCATCACATGAGCCGATCGGTTGGGGTGCAGACTTTTGCAAAATCAGTCAATTGCAGTTTCAATCAATCTGATACTCTAATCAATTGGTCCAACACCTTGAACACTATGATTTTGAGCTATCAATCAACTGAGTGTTTAATTGAACTACTAAACTCCTTTAGTAATCAATCTAAACATCATTTATGGATAAAATCCTCTTCCAGGTCAAATCCTTTGTGTGTGACCCTATAGGTCCATTTCACGTTGGCAGTGCAAGTCCATAACACTTATGACTTCACAAGAAAAGAGCGGTGCCTAGTCGCACATCAGTGCTACCCAAGTGAAATAGAAAGTTGGAGAACAACTTTCAATCCTACAATCCGTGAATGGTGTTACAGTGAATGTATAATTCCTTTGTCACTAATGTCCTGAATGAACTCAAGACATGGTACAGTCATCCTTTCAACGTTCATCCATTTCCTTGATCTCAAAGTAGACTGGGTGAGATGTGTGTAACATCAATATCACATATTGATTCACACATGCATGTGCATGCCTTTCTCAATCCTACTCATCAAGTAGACATAGAAATCAAACTCCCTTAGGATTAACAAATCCCATATCTATCACTCACCCCTCAAAATCCCCATGTGTTAAAGTCACCCAATCACCACCTTTATAACAACCCATGTTTAGGATTGTGTTTGATGATTTCAAAGTGTACCCAATGACGTGTTGAGTGTAGTGATTTCAGGTCGAAGAATCACATTCACCACCATCACTGTGAGAGCTGACTGTGACTACCAAATCATGGTTCCATGTTACACTGTCACGGTGGGTCTGTCTGGTACACTTGTTCTCTAACAAGTACCTATGTGTTTAGTTTGATATCACTATATCATGACTAATGAGATTTTGTCATCGACGAACACACAATCTAGTCTTTAGTTATTGATGTCTATGGTTATTTCCACAATAACAACCGACTAGGGACTAAATAAGAATGTATACTCTTAACATATGTATGATCTCATCGTTTAGGTCCTTAACCTAAAAGCATATGTCATTGAGTAAAACAATTCTTTAGACATCTATCATGTTACACTATCATCTCAGAAACAGTTAAAACATATAGATCGGAAATTGCCTTTATTATTATTTAAATCATTTACAAAGTATCCCATTACAATCATCACATGACTTGCTCTATGGGCATACATACCAACAGACTCCCACTTGCACTTAGATCTAGTAACCTAGGAACCTCATTCCTTGTGACCTAACATGACCATCATGCTTCTGCTGAGAAATGGCCTTAGTTAGTGGATCAGCTATGTTGTCTTTAGTTGGTACTTTGCAAATCTTCACATCTCCTAGCTGTACGATCTCTCGTATGAGATGGAAGCACCACAGTATGTGCTTGGACCGCTGATGTGATATGGGTTCCTTAGCTTGAGCAATGGCTCCATTATTGTCACAATAAAGCTCAATTGCATCCCAGCTACTGGGAACTACACCAAGTTCAGAGATGAACTTCTTGATCCACACAACCTCGTTTGCTGCATGTGAAGCAGGAATATACTCAGCCTCTGTAGTATAATTGGCAACTATTTCTTACTTGGAACTCTTCCAGGTCACAACTCCATTGTTTAGGTAAAACACAAATCCTGATTGCGATCTGTAATCATCTTTGTCAATTTGGAAGCTTGCATTGGTGTAACCTTTTACAACCAGTTCTTCCTCGTCACCGTATACAAGGAACTGATCCTTAGTCCTTCGCAATTACTTGAGGATGTTCTTTACAGTTGTCCAGTGAGCATCCCCAGGATCTGACTGGTACCTGCTCGTCATGCTGACAAAATACGAGACATCTGGGTGTGTGCACAACATGGCGTACATGATGGATCCGATGGATGATTCATATGGGATCTCATTCATATGCTCCCTCTCTTCAAAATATTGGGGACATTGAGCTCTAGAGATGGTGACTCCATGTAGCATGGGGATGTTGCCTCTCTTTGAGTTCTCCATGCTGAACTGCTTCAACACTTTGTCAATGTACGTGCTTTGAATTAGTCCAAGAAGCCTTTTAGATCTATCTCTATAGATCTTAATACCTAAAATGTAGGATGCTTCTACTAAGTCCTTCATTGAGAAAGTATTCCCAAGCCAAGTCTTTACCTTCTCTAAGGTTGTGACATCATTCCCCATTAATAGTATGTCATCCACATATAATATGAGGAAAGTTGTCATGCTCCGATTAACCTTCTTGTACACACAAGGTTCATCTTCATTTTGAATAAAGCCAAACACTTTGACTTCCTCATCAAATCGAAGATTCCAACTCCGAGATGCTTGCTTCAATCCATAGATTGACCTTTATAGCTTACAAACTTTATTGGCATTCTTTGGATCAATAAAACCTTCAGGTTGTGTCATGTAAACATCCTCATTTATATTCCCATTAAGGAATGTGGTTTTAACATCCATTTGCTAAATCTCATAGTCATAGTATGTCGCAATAGCAAGCATGATCCTATTGGACTTAATCATGGAAACTCGAGAAAATGTTTCATCATAGTCAACACCTTGAACTTGTCGGAAACCCTTTGCAACCAATCTGCCTTTATAAGTTTGCACATTGCCATCCATATCGGTCTTCTTCTTGAAGACCCACTTGCACCCTATAGGTTTTACCCCTTCAAGTGGTTCCACCAAAGTCCATACTTTGTTGGAGTACATGGATTCCATCTCAGATTTCATGGCCTCAAGCCATTTCTTAGAATCTGGTCCCTCCATAGCCTCTAGATAGGTAGTTGGATCATCATCTATGATCAACTCACCGCCTTCCTGATTTACAAGGTATCCAAACCTCTCAGATTCAAGGCGTGTCCTACTAGATCTATGAGGTCCTTGTATTACTTGAGGAGACTGAGATTCTACAACACCTTGTAAATCTCTGTGTTCCTCTTGTACATCTAGTAGTTCAATATTTTCTTGTTGAGCTTGAACCTCTTCAAGCTCTATTTTCCTCCCACTGCTTCCTTTGGAAATAAATTCCTTTTCTAGGAACACAGTATCCCTGGCAACAAACACTTTGTTTTCAGTTGGGTGGTATAAGTAATATCCCTTGGTCTCCTTGGGATATCCAACAAAATAACATTTATCAGATCTAGGGCCTAGCTTGTCAGGAAATATTTTCTTGACATATGCTTCACACCCCCAAATCCTCATAAAAGACATATTGTGACGCTTCCCAGTCCATATCTCATATGGTGACTTTTGAACTGATTTAGATGGTACTAGGTTAAGTGTAAATGCGGCGGTTTCAAGAGCATGACCCCAGAAGGAAATCGGAAGATCAACAGAACTCATCATTGATCACATCATATCCAGTAAAGTGTGATTCTTTCTTTCAAACACACCATTATGTTGTGGTGTTCCAGGCGGAGTCCATTGTGATACAATACCACAGTCTCGCAGAAGGTCCTCAAACTCCTGGCTTAAGTATTCTCCACCTCGATCAGATCGAAGTGCTTTAATACTTTTACCAAGTTGGTTCTGTACTTCATTCATGAAATCCTTGAACCTTTCAAGGGTTTGTGACTTATCTTTCATCAGGTACACATAGCCATACCTATTGAAGTCATTAGTGAAGGTAATGAAGTACGGATACCCATTTTTGGCATTAGTTCTAAAAGGCCCACATACATCAGTATGTATGAGTCCTAATAGATCACTAGCTCTCTCACCTTTACGTGTGTTAGCATATTTGATTAGTTGGGATCAGGCCCATTGTATTTTCCCTTTTCTCTAATTAGCCCATGTACTCTCTGGCTCCTATATATATAGGAGACCCAACTCTCTTGTATTGTTTACCGAAGAGATATTCTATTCTTCATGGTATTAGAGCAATAACTTAACCCTAATCCTCCCCACCCCTTCCTTCTCTCTCCCACTTCTGATTCCTCTCTTCCTGGAGGCTATGGCATCTGATTGTTTTCTCGCATGGTCGTGTGCACTTCTTGTTTTCACTAGTTTAATCAGCATCTAGTTTCTTTCAGTTAGTAAAGGAGCCGTGAGTTGGTGAAACAGCCCACAACATCATCTTCATGTGAATTGCTGATCACGGAAGTGCATCTCATTTCTGGTAGTTGATAAAGGGATCAAGACATCAACACACAAATTGTTGATCAAGAACGCCACACAAATGGTTTTTTTCTCTTTAAATCCGTAAGCTCGAAACTTATTTCAGCCAGATATTGCCTTGACATCGTGATCATGTCTGTGTACCGCTAGTCACCTGTAACAATAGCAACAAAATTTTTTTAAAAAAAAAAGGCGAGATAAAAGACCATGTGCTAATTTATAAAGCACCAAAAGAACAGAAGGGGCAAAACTTTTATTTTTTCTTCCTCTCCATGTGGTTCCCCTAATCCACATGGTTGAGTGCTTTCTTTAAAAATTGGGGACTTTATGTTCTTCATCCTACCATGCCATTAATCCGGTAGTGCTTTTTTTTCTTTCCTACCGAGACCCATTTCGGTAGTGCTACTCCTCATTCTACTGAGTTTTCATTCCGGTAGTATTTCTATTTCGTTCTATTGTATCGTGCTACATTCCGGTACCTTTACTTTCTGTTTGTACCGTGCTACATTCTGGTACGATTCTATCTTTTTAGATTGTGCTAGTCTCTATTATCTTTCTTACCATATCATGGGTGATGCTGCTAAAACAACTATCGTTTACAATGATATGCCGCACATATCTGTCATGAAACATAATGATGACAACATTCTACTTTGGATGAATGTTGTTCAGACATTTCTTGAGTCTCGGGGTAAACTCAAGTTTATCACTGAGGATGCCCCTACCGTACCGGATACTTCCTGGACTACAGGAAACAACCAAGTTCTCTCTTAGCTCTGGGGGTGCATGGAGCCTAATATTGCCATCAAATACATGTGGCACAAGTGCGCGAAAACAATGTGGGACGAAATGAAGCAGTTCTTCACTCAGGAAGACAACTATTTGCGTATCTACAACGCCATGGACAAAATCTTCTCGGATCAGCAAGGGGAGCGACCCCTGTCCAAGTACTATGATGCAATGAAGGCCCTGTCCAACCAACTAAATTTTTTCTCTCCCACGACCTCTGCCGAGGTTACTAAAGAAAGAGAAACTCTCCTCACCGGTCGCTTCCTCAACGGGCTTCATCCTCGCTTTGTGGCTGTTTGACCACTACTCCTAGTTGGTGCGACCCTTCCATCCATGGACCAAGCATATGCACGTCTGGCCCAGTCTGAAATGCTTACTCCCCGTATTTCTCCTAATGGTGCATGTGAACCCCCATCAACAATGGCTACGGCGGCTAGACGTCGTGTTCGTGGATGAGGCCAACGCCCGAAGTGCACTTATTGTGGCAGGTTAGGCCACACTGAAAATGTTTGTCACTCAAACCATGGATATCCAGCACACTATGGGAGAGGACGTGGCAGAGGCTCCGTGCATGTTGCTCAAGCACCTACCCACATTGGTCAATTGTCTACTCTGGCAATTGTTCATGCTCCTCCTTTACCACAAGTATCTTCTCAAGCTTCTCATGTCTCATTATCTCATGAGGAATATGAATGACTTCGCCAAGCTGCCCAATATTATGGAGATTCTTCCCTCCACAATAGTATTACCTCTTCTGCATCTTCAGATTGGCAAATCAGAGATCTACCTACAACCGGTTCTTCTGCCCATCTTGCCACCTCATCTCAAGGTAATGTTGGGGCATCCATGCTTGCTACCAATTCTAACTGGATTATGGATTCGGGTTTGACTCAACATATGACGGGTATGCCCCATCTTTTAACCACATCTGATTCAGTTATCCCTCGTTCCTCTATCACCATGGTGGATGGGTCAGTCAAACAAGTAACTCAGTGTGGCACTGTTCCTATCTCTTCTAAAGCCAAGTTGACTGTTGTTCATTTTGTTCCAAACTTTCCATACAATTTGATGTCAGTAGCAAAAATTGTTGATTCTCTCAAATGTTTTGTAACTTTTGGTCCTTCTGGTTTTGTTTTACAGGTTGGAGGAATTTGATGATGATTGGGCAGGGTGTACGCTCTGGTGATCTCTACTACTTCTCTGCCACTCCCTCCAGCCGACCACAAGCTCTTCTTGCCTCCACGCCACTTCAGCTACATCTTCGTCACGGCCATTTACCTTTAGACAAGCTTAAACTATTATATAGTTCTTTATCTTCATGTTCTTCCATTCAGTGTAATGCATGTCAACTAGGAAAACATCATCGTGTGTCCTTCCCAGCCCGTATTTGTAAACAATCATCTCATATGTTTGATTTAGTTCATACATATGTTTGTGGTCCATTCAGAACCACTAGTTACGATGGCTATAGATATTTTCTTACATTTTTGGATGATTTTTCTAGAATGACATGGCTTTACTTACTTTCTACTTGTGATGAAGTTTTTTCACTAATTCGTGAGTTTCACAAGTTGGTTTTAGTTCATTTTTTGACATCTATTAAGATCATTCGAACTGACAACTCCCTTGAGTATACCCAAAAGGTCGTCACCTCCTTTTGTCGTGAAGTTGGGATGATTCATCACCGCTCTTGTACATACTCTCCACAACAAAATGGCATTGTCGAGCGCAAAAATCGTCATTTACTTGACATTACACACTCTCTTCTCATTCATGCCAACTCACCTAAGTCTTTTTGGTCAAATGTTGTCCTCACTGCTTGCTTTCTTATTAATCACCAACCTTCCTCTATCCTCGGGAAGCGCACTCCTTTTTCCATTATTTACACTCAAACCAAACCATTTCCCTTACCGCCTCGGTTTTTTGGTTGTGTCGCCTTTGTTCATAATTTTGATCCTAAGGCCGACAAACTTTCCCCCCGAGCTATCTGAACGGTGTTCCTCGGTTATCCTGGTTCTAAAAAAGGATACAAGTGTCTTGAACCTAACTCTGGAAGAATCTATATCTCTGCAGATGTCACCTTTCATGAGGATGAAATGTTCTTTTCATCCACCTCAACCCCCATTGATCATACTGATACTATGGTCTCATTGCCTGATCCATTCATCCCACTAATACCACCACCATCTCCATCATCCCCAACACCAAACAGGCGCATGGAAGATGAGTTATCGGCTACATCTGCTTCATCTTCATCAATTCCGGACCAATCCAATCTACCAGTGGCACTATGCAAAGGTATACGCTCTTGCACTATCAAGCATCCCATTTCCAATACTTGTTGTCTAGCACGTCTTTCTTCTTCTACATCCGCTTTTACTACTGCCTTGGATACAACATATGTTCCCAAGTGTCCAACAGATGCTCTACGTCATCCTGGTTGGAAAGCTGCCATGATGGAAGAAATGCGCTCTCTCCATGAAAACAAGACATGGGATCTTGTGACTCCACCAGTAGGAAAAAATATTGTAGGTTGCCGATGGGTTTTCTCTTTAAACCATAAGTCGGATGGTTCTATTGAAAGACTCAAGGCGCGCCTAGTTTCCAAAGGATTCACACAAACCTTTGGAGTAGATTACTTTGAGACATTCTCTCCAGTTACAAGGATTGCATACGTCCGCATCCTTATCTCCCTTGCAGCTCACCTTGACTGGCCGCTTTACCAACTCGACATCAAGAATGCATTTCTTCACGGAGATCTCCTAGAGGAAGTCTACATGCAACAACCTCCTGGGTTTGTTGTTGAGGGGGCATCTTCACAGAAAGTATGTCGTCTGCGACGATCTCTCTATGTCCTCAAGCAGTCTCCAAGGGCTTGGTTCAACAAGTTAAGTGATGTCCTAACTCAACTTCACTTCCAGAGATCATCCACAGACCACTCTTTGTTCTTCTCCAAGTCCTCTAAAGGGCATTCTCTTGTTACTGTATATGTTGATGACATTGTCATCACCGGTAATGATATGGTGGGAATATCCCAGCTTAAGAAGTCCTTGAATGCATATTTCCATACAAAAGACTTGGGCACTCTACGATACTTTCTCGGAATTGAAGTCCTCCTCTCAACCTCAGGGATAAGTCTATCACAACGGCGCTACATACTAGACCTGCTTCAAGAGGCCAACATGGCAGAAGCCAAACTAGTTTCTACCCCCATGGACTATCATACAAAGCCTATGCATGAAGGATAACTCTTTGTTGATCCTAAAAAGTATCGTCGTATAGTTGGGAAGATGATTTACTTAACTATTACTTGACCATATATTACATATGCGGTTGGGATAGTCATCCAACACAAGAGTGCACCACTCCAGGTCCATTGGTCCAGCGTTCAACGCATTCTTCGCTATCTAAAGAGTGCTTTGGGACGAGGATTGCTCTACAAACGTCCAAACTCCAAGGTAATCACCATCTCTAGATATGTAGATGTCGACTGGGCTGGTGATTCTAAAGACCGATGGTCCACTTCTAGCTATTGTGTCATGATTGGCACTCACCCAGTTTCATGGAGGAGTAAAAAACAAGTTGTGGTAGCTCGCTCTAGCACTGAGGCAGAATATCGGGCCATGGCTCATGCATGTTGTGATCTAAAGTGGGTCTGGTCCATCTTGAGTGAATTTCAAATTCCCTTTCAAACCCCAGCTACTCTATATTGTGACAACGAGGCGGCTATACACATAGCTAATAATCCGGTCTTCCACGAGCGCACAAAACACATTGAAGTTGACTGCCACTTTGTGCAGGTGCTGGTCAAAGCCAAGAAAATCATCACTCCTCACATTAGGACAGGTGATCAAGTTGCGGACATCCTTACCAAACCTCTTCCTTCTGCTTTATTTAAGTATATGGGCATCAATTTGGGACTTCACAATGTTTACTCTCCAACTTGAGGGGTGGTGTTAGCATATTTGATTAGTTGGGCTCAGGCCCATTGTATTTTCCCTTTTCTCTAATTAGCCCATGTACTCTCTGGCTCCTATATATATAGGAGACCCAACTCTCTTGTATTGTTTACCGAAGAGATATTCTATTCTTCAACCTGAAAAGGGAGTCTTGGTCATCTTGCCCAACAAACAAGATTCACATGTCTTTATTGATTCATAATCAAAAGAGTCTAGATAACCATCTTTATGGAGTCTAGAAATGTGCTTCTCATTTATGTGCCCTAGACGACAATGCCAAAGATATATTTTGTTTGAGTTGTTGAGTTTTTGCCTTTTGGTGTTTACGTTGTATACACTTGTCTCTAGATCTATCAAGTATAGACCATAAGACATTGGGGCACTGCCATAAAAGATCCCATCTTTAGAAATAGAACACTTTCCATTCTTAATGAGAAATTCAAAACCATCCTTGTCCAAAAAAGAGACGGAAATGATGTTCCTATTTATGGGAGGTACATAATAGCAGTTCTTTAACTCTATTATTAGCCCACTAGGTACAGTTAAATCATAGGTTCCTACAGCACTGGCGACAACTCTTGCCCCATTGGAAACACGTAGTTCAACCTCGCCTTTCTCCAAAGGCCTACTTCTCTTAAGATCCTTCACATTTGAACAAATGTGAGATCAACATCAGGTATCAAGTACCCATGAAAAAGAAGTAGTAAAGTTAATCTCTATGACGTATACACCAGAAGTAGAGATCTCTATCTCTTACTTCTTCTTCCATCGTTCCTTCCATCCTCTCCATGTTTTGAGTGCAAAAGATTCTAACATTGGTTTGGCGAGAGAATCCTTCTCTCCCTCACCTTTGTCCTAAGACTTTGTTCCATTGATCTCCATCAATGAACTATCCTTTTTCTTAAGCACACATAGAGTGGATTCAAAGGCTACCGGTATATTTGGATTGTGCAGAACATTTCTCACAATCCCTAACCACTTATGGAATTTATTCTCAATTAATTTGCCCATTTTAAAAGATGATTATTTTGCCATTATACAAGAGAAAATTGCATTTGTCAAAACTCCTTTTTGATTTGAATAAAATTTGATAGTTGTTAATTAGGCCTTTAATTAATTACCTCTCCCACTATTTTGATTCAAATTGACAGCCCTCACAATCAATTCGGAATATTGCAGCGTACAATTTCCTAGTGGGTCAAGATCCATATTTCATCAAGTCATGAGTCAGCTTTGACTGATCGCCCACAATCTTGACTATTTTAGGTAGGCCATCATGCCAATTGCATCATATGCAACTGTTGATGAATGAACATGCACAACACCTTGCCATGAACATTCCTTGCCTCTGGGCTTAGACGCTCTAAGAATCACCAGTTAAGTCTAACCCAAAAGTCGACACGGTAAACATGCACCCTACTTTGGCAGAACCTACATGCTTACCCTTCACACTTCCATGAGATAGACGACGCACCACGCTTTTGCGTAACCTACGCTTGGTCGATCAAGTTTTTCATGTGTGCTACTAATTGGAAGGCATGAAAGACTTAATATTTAGATGAGGGATTTGGTTTTTAGAGGTACATATACATATCCAATCACCACAATATATAGTAAGTATCATATACATGCTATATCCCACAGAAAACATGTGAAATGATAAAAGCAATGATTATGGCCATCTTAATGTGATTCCTCGAGCCAAGAGGAATCACGGTCATCTAGTTTACATCATATGCAACCTATACAAGATGAACTTTGTGCTTCTCCATTCTAGGTTTGATCAACTCATCTCCATGATTGATCGGCTCGCCATCAGGCTAGTCGGTTGGGTGCCACCAGCTGATCGATTGGCGCCTCCAGTCGATCGGTTCACTGGTCGTCGTGCATCTCCTCAGTTTGCCACCCGCTCATCTCGCTCCTTGAACCGGTCGTCAAAAAGTCCACTGTTCTTTGACATAATAGGAAATAAAAATCTATCATATTTTACATTTGAAAAAGGAAACCCCGAGTTACATTTGGGGGGAGCAAAGGTAGGAAAGAAATCTCGAGTTATCTCGGGTTACATCAGGAATAGGAGATAGAGAATCGGTGCGCAGACCGAGATGCAAGCAACCACATTCAACCAAGCACACATACATAGGGTTTATTGGCCATAACCATGTTATACATCCACTACAAAACTCGTTTAAGGGCAACGTGCATCGAGTGCATTTATATTACATATCATATATGTATTTTGGGATTTGTGGGTTGGACATGTATAAAGCCAATTTTATTCGCATCGTATGAAATAAATAAAGGTGACAAACCAAAATCGATCACATCGATAATCCTAAAGTATAGAGCAGTTGACGTGGCTTTGATACCACTGTTGGGTTTTAGGGGAGACAGAGAAGGCAGTGGAAACAAAACTTTTCTTCTCCCAAACCCAGAATAAAGGAATCACGTCAATGTCTATACAATAGGAAGGATGGTTTGTAGAGGAGTACCTTGTCCCGAGGCATGATCAGCAATGTTACCTCGTGCCTTGCACAGTCTTCACCTCCGGTCTTAGATGGTGTCTATGCAGCTCCTGGTCTCACCGGGACTGTCGGGATTGACAACTGTCCTCCGAGCGATAGAAGTCTCCCACCTCTGCAGCCATCCACACGGACTGCCTAGAACTCTAATCTCCTTGTCCCACAAGGAATCAGAAGGAGTCGCACCCTCCTATCGGCGTACTAGTCACCGACACACTCTCCTGCAACCAGTTGCCTTTCTACAGTTGTCTTTCCCTTATTGTGCCTCCCTTATCGGGTAGCACTTGCTCGGGCTCTCTCGGTTATCAAAACCAGAGGGAACGACAACTTTGGAGAGAAACTGGCGTTTTGAGTTGTAATTTGAGAAGCCCTCAATACCCCTATATATAGGAGGGTCATGGGACAGGGTTCTCTACCCCGAGCAATGCGGGATTATAGTAGAGTAGAAGGGTTCGAAATTTTCCACAAAACAACCAACTACGCCAGCTAAACTGATCATGTCATCACTAAAATGGTCGTTTGGTGACCTCAACCAATCGTTTATCACCTGATCTGGTCATTTGGGACACCTGAGCCAATCAGTTCACTTCTGAGCTGATCGGTTCATGGTCCTGGTCCCACTCAAATTGACTTCCATATTTGTTTCTGATTAATCAAATATTAATCCTTGTCCAAATCGAATTTGTACAAGTGAAACAAATTGTATTTGCAAAATGATCTCAGTTGGTCCACGAATCAACCGGTTCAACAATTGAGCCGATCGTTTCATGACACATGAGCCGATCGACTCACCACCTGAGCCGATCAGTTCACCAACCTAAGCCGATTGGTTCATCACATGAGTCGATTGGTCGGGGTGCAGACTTTTGCAAAATCAGTCAATTGCAATTTCAATCAATCTAATACTCTAATCAATTGGTCCAACACCTTGAACACTATTATTTTGAGCTATCAATCAACTGAGTGTTTAATTGAACTACTAAACTCCTTTAGTAACCAATCTAAACATCATTTGTGGATAAACTCCTCTACTAGGTCAAATCCTTTGTGTGTGACCTTGCAGGTCCATTTCACGTTGGTAGTGCAAGTCCATAACACTTATGACTTCACAAGAAAAGAGCGGTGCCTAGTTGCACATCAATGCTACCCAAGTGAAATAGAAAGTTGGAGAACAACTTTCAATCCTACAATCTGTGAATGGTGTTACAGTGAATGTATAATTCCTTTGTCACTAATGTCATGAATGAACTCAAGGCATGGTACAGTCATCCTTTCAACATTCATCCATTTCCTTAATCTCAAAGTAGTCTGGGTGATATGTGTGTGACATTAATATCACATATTGATTCACAAATGCATGTGCATGCCTTTCTCAATCCTACTCATCAAGTGGACATGGACATCAAACTCCCTTACGAGGGACAAATCCCATATCTATCACT
Organism: Alisma plantago-aquatica; assembly: GCA_963693085.1. NCBI lineage: Eukaryota > Viridiplantae > Streptophyta > Magnoliopsida > Alismatales > Alismataceae > Alisma > Alisma plantago-aquatica. The sequence continues at coordinate 599,498,429 of OY856410.1, read as the reverse complement.
CACCCCTCAAAAGCCCCATGTGTCAAACTCACCCAATCACCACCTTTATAATAACCCATGTTTCAGGATTGCGTTTGATGATGTCAAAGTGTACCCAACGACATGTGTTGAGTGTAGTGATTTCAGGTCGAAGAATCACATTCACCACCATCATTGTGAGAGTTGACTGTGACTACCAAATCATGGTTCCATGTGTCACTCTCACAATGGGTCTATCCGGTACACTTGTTCTCTAACAAGTACCTATGTGTTTGGTTTGATATCACTATATCATGACTAATGATATTCTGTCATTAACCAACACACAATCTAGTCTTTAGTTTTATTGATGTCTTAGGTTATTTCCACAATAACAACCGACTAGGGACTAAACAAGAATGTAAACTCTTAAAATCTGTATGATCTCATCGTTTAGGTCCTTGACCTAAAAGCATACGTCATTGAGTAAAACAATTCTTTAGACATCTATCATGTTATACTATCATCTCAGAAACAGTTAAAACATATAGATCAGAAATTGCCTTTATTATTATTCAAATCATTTACAAAGTATCCCATTACAATCATCACATGACTTTCTCTATGGGCATACATACCAACATCATCACAACAGATAACCCTTTCCAACATGCCTGGACCGATGGCTCAAAGACTGACATGTCACAGGCCCATGTGGGCCCCACCTACTAGAGGGGTTATGACTCTGATACCATTTGTAATGCTCGAGTCCACTGCCCAAGGATCTAGTAGAGTTCTAGGAATAACGGTTGGCCCCACAGACCACCACTAGCCTTAATTGCACACTTTGTCCTCACATACCCGCAAGCCAGGATCAACTTCCCGACTGGTCACCCATCCTAGTACTACTCCAAGCTAAGTACACATAACTATGGAGTTCTTTAGTGATGGGCTCCCAAAAAAGGAGGTGCACCTTGGTGATATGGACAGTCCAATCATTCCGTTTAAGATCATTATATCTGAGGCCTCAAATCTTGGGATGTTACAGATACTTTGATACCATGTTGGGGATAAATGATCTGTAAACATTGTAAATTCATTTGCTAATGATTATGCTCTATTTCTATTTCATTCTCCATGAATTTCTTATTGGTTTGTGCTTGAAATCACCTAGGAATTTAGGGAAATTGATTATATGTGTGAATTTGGGATTTGCTCCTAGGTCCAATTCTTGGATCCCTAGCTAGCTACCCATCCTTCTACATACTAATCAATCCTCCTAACCCTAGTTGAGAAATCTAAGTAGCTAGTTTAGATGAAATTGGTGTGTTTAGCATGGAGCTTTCTCAAGGTTAGAATGTGGGTGATGTGAGGCCTAAAACCTCACTTCCACCCCCATTACTAATCTTAGACCCTAATCATCCTAAGATCATCTAACCTATAAACCTAGACTTGTTTAGCTCTAATTTAATTACACGCAAGCCCTAACCCAATTGAGCCTCGCAAGGATAGTAGGAGTGTTAGGGACTAGTTCCCTTACACACAACCTAGCATATCCATGGCCAATTAGTAGCTTAGGCTAATTCATTAGACTCTAACTTGTTGTTTGGTTTGATAATATAAATGGAATCATAATATTCATATGACACCCCCAATTTAATTGATAAGTGCATCCCCTAAACAGCCCGCGTCTCCCTTTATTGCTTTAAAACCCTAATTGCCTTCTTTCTTAGTTAGTGTTATCTTAGTTAGCTCTTTTCTTACTTAGTTAGCTTCTTGCCCTATTCTTGATTTGTTCTTGCTAGTTTAGGTTTTTAATTTCTCTTTTGCCTTGTTTTGCTTGCCTTAGTATAGATTGTTCTCTTCTTGTCTTTTCTTGCTTAGTAGAACTGATTGTCTAGGGTTAACTTAGGTTTTAATCTTGTTTGCTTTCCTTTACTTACTTTCTTGTTCATCCTTAGCTTAATAATCAAAACATCACATTTAAACCCTTCAACTCTAGACTCCGCAGTAGGAACCTAGTGTTGGTATATATGCCCATAGAGCCATCCCAAGCGATTGCATGGAGTCGGATATTAATTAATCAATTAATGTGATTATTTGGTTAACTAATGAATTCTAGAATATTCTAATTAATCCATGAGTGTTTTAATTAACACAATGATTCTATTTACCGATGGGTTTAGAAAACCTTACTTCCCTTCGTCTCCTATTTAAAGGAGCTTGATGATCGATATCTATATAAGATATTGAGAGAGGCTTTTCATTTTACGCTCATGTACAGAAACCCTAGTCGTCACCATCCTTAGGAGAGAAAGGAGAGTACCGCGATGCTAGCACACCGCCGCATAGAGATGACTCCTTCCCTCTGGCTTAGGAAGCACAATGTGGAGTTCCAGTCCATCCGCGTGGATGAAGTAGAGACGCGGACATTGAGATGCCTGCGTTCATAGGACATCTATGACCATCTGTACGTACTACAAGAGGCATACATCACTGCACAAAAGGAGCACCGCCAGATCTTCCTGTGATGCACTTAACGAACAGGAGAGAAGTTTCATCCATGTAGGCCAGCATCGTAGCACACCATCATGGAGTGGGACATTGCTGGACTTGCTCTGTGATAAGGTATATCCCACAAACACTCTTTCCGAATATGTTGTTGTAGACGAGATCCTATTTTGGATTGCATGGAATTTTTGTTGCTTCCGTCGTGCTTGTTTTCTCCACAAAACCCAATAGTGGTATCAGAGCGGCGTCAATCTACGGTGTATTTGGATTCATTTCGATATGATCAAATTTCTATATACTATTGTATATGTTGCATACGATGCAAATTAAAACTGCTAATGTGCAAATCTAAACCTATATCCACATACGCCGCAGGCTTCTATTTTTGACATTTCAGATGGGGTCGACTATGGAAAATACTAATTTTCCTAAGTGCACAGAAGTAAAATTCCGTAGACCTTTTAGGATCTCTTCCCCTGAGACCCAGTGAGGGGCGGCCTCACCTCGACCCCACCTACTGACCGGGCAGCATGATCCCCGCACAGGGGCGCTGCCCTTGTGTACCATGTATAGTCTACGTGGGAGTCAAAATTTTATTTAATGGGGAATGTCCTGCATTAAAGGTACTACACTTTTTATATGTATATACATATATGTAGATATACCTATGATAACATACACGTCGTCATTAAAATTTTGTTTTATTTGGTGAATGCATGCATGGTTACGGCCTAGTATCTCCTTTTGTGAATGTTTTGAATGAATTTGAATGTCAATCTTGTTGATATGTTTGTTTGTGAATGTTATTGATGTATAATGGTTGCATATGGATCCTTTGTATAAAGTATTCGGCTTGCATGCCGAGCCTCATCTCTTATTTCAAAGTGTAATTAATTCTTTCCCTTTATATATGTACTCATATGATGTAATAGATATAGGATTAGTTTTAGTCTTTATAAACTTGATGTAAGGAGGCCACTTGAAGATCCAACTCCAAGGAGCATCCATGGAGAAGCACCATGAAGATCTAATTCCAAGAAGCAACCTGAAGATCCAACTCCAAGGAGTGTCCATGGAGAAGCAATAAGAAGATCCAATTCCAAGAAGCAACTTGAAGTTCCAACCTCACGAAGCATCCATGAAGTTGTCCATTGTAATGTTGATCCTTACAGGCTTACATGTTGATTCACAGGTGTTGCATGAGATGCATAAGACCATAGGTAGACCGTAATGCTTTGTTGCTCCAAAGGATTACAATAGTATGGCCATAACCGATGTATTTGTGTTTGTAATTGCATGTCTATTATTTGTGGTTGTGAATATAGTAGTATATGATACATACTATAAGTATGTGGTGTTTGGATATGTATATGTATTAATAAAACCCCTCAATAAATAATATTAAGTTTTAGTTGCCTTCCATAAAGCAACACACATGAAAATCTTGATTGACAATGTGTGGGCACGCCTCCGTGTGGTACACTATCTATCTCATGGAAGTGTGATGGTGGGTGTGTGGGTCTATCTCCGCAGGGTGAACACTCATCGTGTTGGCTTATGGGTTGGACTTAACTAGGGAACCTTGATAGGATCAAGTACCTAGAGGCATAAAGATGCATCATAGCAAGGAGTTGTGCATGATCATCTATCCAAGAGTTGTGTATGATGTAATTGAAAAAAGTTGCCTACCTTAGTATTTGGTCTTTGATGCCGGCGTTGGTTGGGCATTGATCCAATTATTTTGGATCTTGGCTCACTAGAAGGTTGTACATTGCAATCTTCTGAGTTGATAGTGAGGGCTATCAATTTGAATAAAATAGTGGGACCATAATTAATTAAAGGCCTAATTAATCTCATTTATGAAATCCTTACAAGTCAAAATATTTTGGACTAAATGCAAATTTTTCTTTTATAGCAATCAAATGGCAAACAACACTCACACTTTCTTGTTGTGATCGGTGCTTGAGAAGGACAAACTTATCAGAACCAACTTTCAAAACTGGTTTAGGATGCTGAGAATTGTTCTCACACATGAGCGTACGCTCTATGTCCTTGAAATGCCAGAGCCAGCGGAACCCGTCGCAAATGTGCCCAAGGCTGAAAAGGATGCTTACAAGAAGCACCTTGATGATGTTGTGGATGTCAAGTGCCTGATGTTTTTCTCAATGAACTATGAGTTGCAAGAGTAGCATGAGAACATGAATGTCATGGAGATGGTAACACATATCAAGAACATGTATCAACATCAAGCAAGATAGGAGAGATATGATGTCTCTAAGGATTTGTTTAGAAGCAAGATGAAAGAGGGAGACTCAGTTGGAACCCATATACTCACTTTAATTGGGTACGTGGAAATCCTATCCAAGATGGGATTTCCCCTAGGTCAAGAGTTGGCCACTGATGTGATTCTACAATCGTTTCCTGAATCATATAGTCATTTTGTCATGAACTATAACATGAACAATCTTGACAAGCCATTGTCAGAATTGTTGTCCATGTTGAGGATAGTTGAAGCACTGATAAAGAAAGACAAGCCCAAGTTTGTGATGATGATCAGCAAGATAAAGGGAAAGTCAAAAGGCAAAGGCAAGGCTAAGAAAGGTTCTAAAGTCGGGCAGAAGCCAAAGTCATCCCCGCTAAAAGCTAAAGGTGGGATCTCCGAAGAAGGCAGTTGTCACCATTGTCACCAGGTTGGACATTGGAAAAGAAATTGTCCTCTCTACCTGGAGGAACTGAGGAAGAAGAAGCAAGGGATAGAGATCTCCACTTCAAGTATATACGTTATTGAGATAAACTTAAATACTTCTTCATCATGGGTAGTGGATACCGGATGTGGATCTCACATATGTTCTAATATGCAGGATCTAAAAAGAAGTAAGCCTTTACAAAAGGGCTAAGTCGAGTTGCGGGTCACTAATGGAGCAAGAGTTGCTACCACCACAGTTGGAATTATTAGTTTATCTTTGCCTACGGGCCTTGTAATAGAATTAGAGAATTTCTATTATGTACCTGCCATTAATAGAAATATTAATTTTGTATCTTGTATGGAAAAGAGTGGATTTGAATTTCAAATTAAGAATGGAATTATTTCTATTTCTAAAGATGAGATCTTTTATGGAAATTCCCCTATGTCTTATGGTATCTACGTGTTAGAACTTGGGACTAGCATATACAACATAAATACTAAAAGGTTAAAACTTGAAAACTCAAACAAAACATACTTATGGCATTGTTGTCTTGGGCACATAAATGAGAAGCGCATATCTAGACTCCATAAGGATGGTTATCTAGACTTTTTTTATTTTGAATAATTAGAGACATGTGAGGCATGTTTATTAGGGAAGATGACCAAGACTCCTTTCACTAGACACAGTGAGAGAGTCAATGATCTGCTAGGGCTCATACATGAAAACCTCTAGAGGGGGGTGAATAGAGTTTTATAGATAATTTAACAATTATTGCACTTCAACAACCACAAAGAAAATATTGGACAAGGAGACACAAGGTTTAGAGTGGTTCCAACTATAGCAAATACTATAGCCGTCAGTCCACTACCCGGTTGCTTACCCAACCGGGATTCGAAAAGAAATTTATTTTATTACCTCTTCAAGGAATTTACATAAAATACAATCTCTTTTCCTAAACCCTTCAAGCAGCCTTCACCTAGAAGTAATCGCCAACCTTGAAGCAGCCTTCCCTTGAAGTAGATGCACCAACTCCCGTTGCACCAGCCTTCTAAAGTAGCTTCCCCTGCGATAGCCTTCTTGAAGTAGCTTGAAGTCCCCTTCTCCACCTGAGAAGTCAACCCTCTCCAATCCGCAGCCTCCAACCCTAGGAGTAGCAAGGAGAGTACACAAGATAAACAGGAACAAGAAAGGAAAACAGAAATTACAACTTATCCTTTAAGCCCAAGGCTTGATATGCCTAGATCAAGCGTAAGATCTCCTTGCCAAGTATGTGAACTTGTGATTGCTGTAGGTAGGAGAATCTAGCCTATAGGACACGAGATTGAGCTAAGGAGAATGTAGGCCAATGATCACAGTGCTCAAATTTTGCTTGCAAAAGATTGCTCAAGTATGCTCAAGTGTATTCTCAAGTGTAACAAGTGTGTTCTAGTGTCCTATGGCTTGTCCTATTTATAGGAATGGCCTAAGTATGCTTAAGGACGTTCTAGACAACTTCTAGGGGGTTCCTAGTGCTTAACTAGCCGTTAGGAATAAGTTAGGCGCATTAGCAACGGCTAGTTAATTAATTCTGCAGTTGCTGTCAGAGACCATCTCGGTCGAGGACTTGTCGACCGAGATGCCCAGTCGGTCGAGGATTTGTCGACCGACAGGCTCTCTGGATTAACGTTGATTTGCAACTGTCAACTGTTGTGTCTAACGGCTACTTTTGGTCAATCTCGGTCGAGAAGTTTGTCGACCGAGAGTGTCTCGGTCGAGGAGTGTGGTCGACCGAGATTGACTCTGTTTTCAATCTTTTAATTAAGATACTAAGTATGTGCATGAGTGTGCATTATGTGATCTATTAGAAGGAGATGACCTAACTAAGTGTGGTGTTTAGCTAGGGAGATCTAACGCTTGATTTACATGAAGTCTAAGTACTTGTACATTATATATTTGTACAAGTTTACAAATGATTACATTGTATGACATTTATAAACATTCAAGCGTAAGGATTCCCTAGAACTTTGTCATCACCTTGTTCCTGCACACTTAAGTAGCTTGTTAGATTAATAAGAATGAAATGTTTGTCATCATCGAAACAAAGGGATTTATCATAATATCCAATTTATCCAACAATCTCCCCCTTTTTGAAGATGACAAACATTTCCTAAATATGAAATAAGGAAATATAAAGCATGTGAGTTTCATACCTGAAAATTTACCTTTTGTAGCTATTTATGTTTTTCAAGTGAGTGCTGGCCAAGATGTGATGAAACTCTTTTATATTCTTTCTCCCCCTTTGTCATTTCAAAAAGATATCCAAGTTGAATGTTTTATTTTTCTTTTCCCCCTTAATATAATGCTCCCCCTTAATTAGATATCCTATTAGGAACATGGATTTTTATCTAATTTATCCACAATTTGTTTCTTAATCATTCGCAAAGGATGTTAAGCCTTGAAATGATATGAGATTCCTTTAAGCATATGATGAATGTATATTGATTTCTCATGAATCAAAGGATGTTAAGCCCTAGAGTAAATGAGAATCCTCTAAGCTTAGATTACATAAAAATGTCTCCATCTAAAAGCCCTATTTTGGGTAGAGAATTCCTGTAAATACAAGATACCATTTTTAATAAATTCATAAATTTCTTGAAAATTTTCAGCTACACATAATATTTTTGTAAGCTTCTTTAATCAAATGGTCAAAGTTTTGATAATCTCCCCTTTTTTCTTATGCTTTGCTCCCCCTTAGATAGATGAAAGTTTGAATACTAAGCAAATATATAAGATGTCTAAGATTTAACAAAGATGTATGCAATTTATGTTAATCTGGAAAAACAGAAACCCAGTCGGTCGACAGTTGCTCGACCGACAATGTTCTCGGTCGACTAGTTGCTCGACCGAGAATGTTTCTGGAGAACTGTTTTGTTATTTGAAAATTTAATTTTGATTATAATAGTTGCCTGTTTGAATTATTATTCCCTTATTTGTTATGCTCTACAATAATGAACTTATAATCCATGTTTTGAAGATGTCTCATATGCCAAACAAATAACCATGTAAAAAAAATGGCAAATTTCATTCAAGAGCATGAAGAAGATTACAATCATATAGAATTTGACTAATCATTTTCATTACAACTATTACAACTCCAAAACTTCACAGGAAAGATTTAAGAATTACATCGATGTCCGGATCTTTCCCAAGGAATGGCTCGGCTCCATAGTATTGGACCAGAGTTTGCCAATCCAAAGCACCAGTTGTAGTCAACGCATATGCTTCCAGGAAAGTGGGAACTCGGTCAAATCGGAAGTGAGCAGCTATGTCTTGCAATTGTATGGAAGAAAATTGAGTATGTGCAATATCCATTGATGGTGAAGATGGAGGTTGGTAGTAGTTGTTTGAGGGGTTAAATGGGTTGAGCATGCCAGGGTTTAAAGAATGCGGATATTCATCGGTTTGGCCAGGAGAAAGGTTTTGCATTCTTTGATTTAAGTATGTCATGGCATGGTGATTGTAGTTTAATTGTCTACTAAGATGATATTGGGAGACAGCAATATAAGTAAGGGTATTTTGGATGGGATCAATGGAAAGGTTAGTAGGAGGGGGGGTGGTATATCCTGATGTGATGACTCTCCTTCTACTCTTGCCCTTTTATGGCCAAAGTCAATTCCCATCTTCTCTACGGTGTTCTTACTTATCTTTGGTGGTCTACGCTCCCATATGTATCCCATATCTTCAATGTTTGACTTAAGAAAATGTTGAGTAATCTGGCATACAAAATCGGCATATGGTGGATTGCCAGAAAACTCAAGCATATTTTTAAGTATTATGCGAATGAAGTTGATGGGAATTTCTTTTATGATAGCATAAATTAGACACATACAGAAGATAGGAACCTCGGATTTATTGGCTCGTGGATGTATGTTGGTGGAAACAATGAGGTTTACTATTCTACATGCCGGTTTTAGGTTTATTGCATAATAGGTTCCCCTATCTTCATGACAAGTGGTATTGGTTTGAAATATGGCTCTTTTTATATCACTAAGACTAGTGGTGTGGTCATCATGGGAAAATAAATTTATTGGATTGCCGGTGGTAAGGTCAAGGAAATCTTGATATTCATCTATATCAATTTCAAGCATGTCAAGAATATCCCCTTCGGAAAATTTAAAACTATGCCCATTGACCATGGTGTAGAAGAATGTGGTGTCATTTTCGGTGTGGGATAGAAGATTGGCATAGAATTCGTTGACTACCTTAATAGAATAGGAAGGAAAGGATGGATTGATGAAGTCCTTCAGCTTTTGTGCTCCAAAGAGATGCTCCAGGTCGACTATGTTGATGAAGTCCATCACTTCGACCGGACGTCGGGGAAGAGGAGCTTTAGAGGAAAGCCGAAAGTATCTATCTCCAGCATCTCCGTCGACGAAGGCGATGTCATTGATGATCGTCAGTGGCGGAGTGGCTTCCCGATCTTCTCTTCTTTTTCTTCCAGCAACTTTCTTCTTCCCACGGACAGTTGATGATGAGGCCATTGTGTTTCTTGAGAGTGGAGAAGAAGCAAGGAAGATTTGAGGGTAAGAGTGCTGAAGGATTGCACGAAATTGCACTAGAGATGGACTATGGAAGCAAGGAAATGCAAGTTTGAGTAAGTGGCTCGTTTTTGCACTTATTTATAGAATTCCAGCGACCCGGTCGGTCGACGACTCGTCGACCGAGCGTCCGCAACGGTCGAGTTGCAGACGCGCCACTTGGTCCTCCAACGGTAAAGAAAACGGTCATAACGGTCGGGTCGCAACGGTCATATCCAACGGCTATTTCTCGGTCGAGCGCTTGTCGACCGATATTGTCTCGGTCGAGCACTCGTCGACCGACCGTTTGTCTGATACTGAATCTATTTAGAATTTGTCGGTCGAGTGAGATGGGCTGACCGAGTGGTTCTCGGTCGACGAAGTTGTCGACCGACAGACTTACTGAGTTCAATTTTTGACTGAATTTTAGAACATTTTTGTAGAGCATATGTATATGTATATTCCAAGGGAGTAATAATATTTAAGGCTTCTAATTTCCACAAATGATTTGATGTTTTGATTTAAAAATATGCTAAGATTAAGTTCAATAAAATAATGTTCAAATAAGTAATTTTTTATCAAAGTTTATTTTAGGTCGCCCTTGATTACGACCATGGCGCCCCTTGGTCAAATTTTATTTTAACCAAGAGGCATATTCTGCAGGTTTCCAGTATGAATCATTCATATGCGAAGTATGAGTTCTGCAGATAGCTTGCAAATATCAATTTGAGACTCATTAAAGTGTACTAATTATGAGAGCTTAATAAGGACATCAAATATGATGAAGCATATTCAAGAATAATATCCATTCATGAATTTAAGATTACTTTGGATAGACTAAAATAAGTGATGCTTAATATAAAAGCACACAAAAATTTATTTGAAACATTTTATTCATTGCAAGTATTTCTGAAAAAGAAATGTGCAATAAAAGAATGATTAAATAGAAATGTAAGCATGATCAGTTAATATTTATTCCATATAATCTTTCAAGAATAATTTTCACATACAATGTAAAGATTTACAGCAGTCTGAGAACAGTGATATGCTCGGTCGACAGTTGCTCGACCGAGGATTATTCGGTCGACAACTTTTCGACCGATCAAGTTTCTGGAAACTGTTTCAGAAATATATTTCAAGTGCAATATAGGCTGTATCTTATTCAATTATTTCAAAGATCAGTTTGAGATAAACATATGTGTATCAAGGTGCTATTAAATCTTTTAATTTTTGATTTTGTTATCCCTAAATGTTAAGTTGAGATAGACATAAGGATATACAAATTAAGGTCTTTGGTCATATCTCAACTTAGTCGAACCTATTTAATTTGGGGTTTTTGGAACCCATACCATCTCGACATGCTTTTTCTTGTATGGGCATGAAAAAGAATAATGTCCAAGGCGTGAGCAATAATGACAACAAATTGAATCAACCTCAAGCCTTTTTCTATGGTTTTGATCTAGGTTATTCTTGGGTATATACATTTTTGTGCCTCTAGGTATATAAGCAGATTGACTCGCTTGTGTTCTTCTAGGTTGTTGATGGGATTTCTCATTAGGCTTATAACCTAGTCCTCTTCTCCCTATTTGATGATAGGAATTTTCTAATATTCTATCAAGGATTCCATTGCTGCTTAACTTACTAACTTCTTGTTGCAACTTAACGATCTCATCCATTCTTTTCTTGATATCTAATTTTGCTTGGTCTAGATTGGATGATAACATATTTCTTTCTTTCACTATATTGTCATAATCTACATGGGTGCACAATATAGGTTGTTTTTGAAAATCATTTAATTTTGTAAGCAATTCAGCTTTTTCTTGACATAGAAGATCATAGTTTGTTTCTAGAGTAAAGATCTTTACTTCACTGTTACTTAGAGATGATTTCAAGGTACGATTATCAGACATAATGCTGTCTTTTTCAAAACCAAGAGTATTCAATTTAGCATATAAATCGTCATTTTCGGATGTAAGAGCAAGAAGTCTAGCATTTAGATCATCATTTTCTTTACTGGATTTCTTTAACTTCTTTTTGCATTCAACATATTTATTATGTGTTTCTTCAATAATAGCAACTAACTCCTCCTTAGGTAAATCAAGCAAGCTTACCTCTTCTTCTTCTTCCTCACTTATTGTAGCAACGAAACACTCTTTATGTGCATCTCCTTTCTTTGACCTCCATGGACATTTAGACGTAGAGTGCTTTGTTCCTAAGCACCAATTGCAACTTGTCGAACTTTGGTCCATGCTCCTTTTCTTGTGGTTGTAGTCACCTCCTCCCTTTATCTCTTCAAGACCTTGTTAGGGCTCCTTGAAGCCTGCTCTGATACCAATTGAAAACCTCTAGAGGGGGGGTGAATAGAGTTTTATAGATAATTTAACAATTATTGCACTTCAACAACCACAAAGAAAATATTGGACAAGGAGACACAAGGTTTAGAGTGGTTCCAACTATAGCAAATACTATAGCCGTCAGTCCACTACCCGGTTGCTTACCCAACCGGGATTTGAAAAGAAATTTATTTTATTACCTCTTCAAGGAATTTACATAAAATACAATCTCTTTTCCTAAACCCTTCAAGCAGCCTTCACCTAGAAGTAATCGCCAACCTTGAAGCAGCCTTCCCTTGAAGTAGATGCACCAACTCCCGTTGCACCAGCCTTCTGAAGTAGCTTCCCCTGCGATAGCCTTCTTGAAGTAGCTTGAAGTCCCCTTCTCCACCTGAGAAGTCAACCCTCTCCAATCCGCAGCCTCCAACCCTAGGAGTAGCAAGGAGAGTACACAAGATAAACAGGAACAAGAAAGGAAAACAGAAATTACAACTTATCCTTTAAGCCCAAGGCTTGATATGCCTAGATCAAGCGTAAGATCTCCTAGCCAAGTATGTGAACTTGTGATTGCTGTAGGTAGGAGAATCTAGCCTATAGGACACGAGATTGAGCTAAGGAGAATGTAGGCCAATGATCACAGTGCTCAAATTTTGCTTGCAAAAGATTGCTCAAGTATGCTCAAGTGTATTCTCAAGTGTAACAAGTGTGTTCTAGTGTCCTATGGCTTGTCCTATTTATAGGAATGGCCTAAGTATGCTTAAGGACGTTCTAGACAACTTCTAGGGGGTTCCTAGTGCTTAACTAGCCGTTAGGAATAAGTTAGGCGCATTAGCAACGGCTAGTTAATTAATTCTGCAGTTGCTGTCAGAGACCATCTCGGTCGAGGACTTGTCGACCGAGATGCCCAGTCGGTCGAGGATTTGTCGACCGACAGGCTCTCTGGATTAACGTTGATTTGCAACTGTCAACTGCTGTGTCTAACGGCTACTTTTGGTCAATCTCGGTCGAGAAGTTTGTCGACCGAGAGTGTCTCGGTCGAGGAGTGTGGTCGACCGAGATTGACTCTGTTTTCAATCTTTTAATTAAGATACTAAGTATGTGCATGAGTGTGCATTATGTGATCTATTAGAAGGAGATGACCTAACTAAGTGTGGTGTTTAGCTAGGGAGATCTAACGCTTGATTTACATGAAGTCTAAGTACTTGTACATTATATATTTGTACAAGTTTACAAATGATTACATTGTATGACATTTATAAACATTCAAGCGTAAGGATTCCCTAGAACTTTGTCATCACCTTGTTCCTGCACACTTAAGTAGCTCGTTAGATTAATAAGAATGAAATGTTTGTCATCATCGAAACAAAGGGATTTATCATAATATCCAATTTATCCAACAATACATACTGATGTATGTGGACCTTTTAGATCAAATGCTAGAGGAGGCTATCAGTACTTCATTACCTTCACTAATGACCTTAGTAGGTATGGCTATGTATATCTTATGAAACATAAGTCAGAAACTCTTGAAATGTTTAAGAATTTCATGAATGAAGTAGATAAGCAACTTGGTAAGAGTATTAAAGCACTCCGTTCAGATTGAGGTGGCAAATACTTAAGCCAAGAGTTTGAGGACCTTCTGAGAGACTGTGGTATTGTATCACAATGGACTCCACCTGGTACACCACAACATAATGGTGTGTCAGAAAGAAGGAATCGTATATCATTAGACATGGTATGATCAATGATGAGTTCAGCTGAACTTCCAATATCATTCTGGGGATATGCTCTTGAAACTGCAGCATTTACACTTAACCGTGTACCTTCCAAATCGGTTCAAAAGACACCATATGAGATATTGAATGGGAATCATCCCAATTTTTCTATGTTAAAGATTTGGGGATGTTAAGCTTATGTTAGGAAACAATTTCCTAAAAAGCTTGGACCCAAATCGGAAAAATGCTATTTGTTGGATACCCCAAGGAAACTCAAGGATACTACTTCTACACACTAACTGACAACAAAGTGTGTGTTACTAGCACTACTGTATTACTTGAAAGGGGATTTATTTCCAAAGGAATTAGTGGTAGGAATGTAGAGATCGAAGAAGTTCGAGACCAACAAGAAAGCAGAGAACCTGAGGAGGTACTTAAGGAACATGAAGACTCACAAGGAATTTCAAGTTCCAAATGTAACACAGGAACCTCGTAGGTCTAGTATGACACGACTTGAGCCTGAGAGATTTGGATTTCTCGTGACTCAAGACAGTGACGAATTGGGCATAGCAGATGAGCCAACTTCCTATCTAGAAGCTACTGAGGGACCAGAATCTAAGAAATGGCTCAAAGCCATGAGATCTGAGATGGAATCCATGTACACCAACAAGGTATGGACCTTGGTGGATCCACCCGAAGGGGTAAAACCCATTGGGTGCAAGTGGGTCTTCAAGAATAAGACTGACATGGATGAAAATGTTCAAACCTATAAAGGTAGATTGGTTGCAAAAGGATTCCGTCAAATTCAAGGTGTTGATAATGACGAGACCTTCTCACCAGTTGTCATGATTAAATCCATCAAAATCATGTTTTCCATTGCAGCTTACCATGACTATGAGATTTGGCAGATGGATGTTAAAATAGCATTCCTTAATGGGAATTTGCTCAAGGATGTGTACATGACACAACCTGAGGGTTTTATCGATCCAAAGGAAGCCAATAAAGTCTGTAAGCTACAAAGGTCAATCTATAGATTGAAGAAAGCATCTTGGAGCTGGAATCTACATTTTGACGAAGTAGTCAAAAAGTTTGGCTTTAGTCAAAATGAAGATGAACCTTGTGTTTACAAAAGGGTTAGTGGGAGCACAATCGTATTTCTCATATTGTATGTGGATGACATACTATTGATGGGAAATGACATCCCTACTCTTCAGACAGTAAAAGGTTGGCTAGGGAAGACCTTCTCTATGAAGGATTTAGGAGAAGCATCCTATATACTAGGGATCAATATCTATAGAGATAGATCTAGAAGGCTCCTAGGCCTAAGCCAGAGCACATACATTGACAAGGTGCTAAAGAGGTTTAGCATGGAGGGTTCTAAGAGAGGTAACTTGCCCATGTCCCATGGGGTTACAATCTTTAAAGCCCAATGTCCTAGTTCATGTGATGAATGGGCACGCATGAGTAAGATTCCATATGCATCAGTAATTGGATCTATCATGTACGTGATGTTATGTACTCATCATGATGTGTCGTATTCTTTGAGCATGATGAGCCTGTATCAGTCAGATCCAGGTGAATGTCACTGGACGGTCGTAAAGAACATCCTAAAGTACTTGAGAAGGACTAAGGATCAACTCTTGGTATATGGTGGTGGGGAAGAGCTCGTGGTAAAGGGTTACACTGATGCTAGCTTCCAAACTGACAAAGATGACTATAGATCACAATCTGTATTTGTGTTTTGCCTGAACAACGGAGCTGTGAGCTGGAAGAGTTCCAAGAAAGAGACAGTTGTAGATTCTACAACAGAGGCTGAATATATTGTCACATCTAATGCTGCAAAGGAAGTTGTGTGGATCAAGAAGTTCATTTCTGAACTTGGAGTGGTTGCAAGCGTTGGTGATGCAATTGAGTTGTTTTGTGACAACAACTGAACAATTTCATAGGCTAAAGAACCAGGATCACACCAATGTTCCAAACATATTCTACGACGGTTCCATCTCATATGAGAGATTGTACAATGAGGAGATGTGAAGATTTGCAGAGTACCTACAGAAAGCAATGTGGCTGACCCGCTCACAAAAGCACTTTCACAGTAGAAACATGATGGACATGTTTGATCACTTGGATTGAGATTCATGAGTGATCGGGTATAAGTACAAGTGGGAATCTATTGGTATGTATGCCCATAGAGACTATCATTTGATGATTGTAATGGGATACTATGTAAATGATTTGTAATACTACATTGATCATATCAATAAAGGCAAGTTTCCAATCTATATGTTTGTGTTTTATATTGTGAGATGACCATAAAACTTATAGATGTGTATAGAATAATAAACTCAATGACATATGTCTTCGGGTTGATGACATGAACAATGAGATCATATGTATTCTTGTTTTGTCCCTAATCGGTTGTTATTATGGAAATATCCATAGACATTAATAACACATAACATTAGAATGTATGTTGGTTGATGGAAGAATCTCATTATCCATGATATGGAGATATCAAACCAAATACATAGATACTTATTAGAGAAAAGTGTATCAGATAGACCCACCTTGAGAGTGACACATGGATGCCATGATTGGTAGTTAGAGTCACATCTCATAATGATGGTGGTGATTGTGGTTCTTAGACCTGAAGTCACTACACTTATCACATGTCATTCAGTGTACTTTGACATCATCCACCATGGTCCTGAGTAAGGATTGCCATAAAGATGGTGCTTGGGTGCAATGTGACACATGGGGATGACTGTGAGTGATGTAGATGGAATTTGTCCTTCCTACGGGAGTTTGCTATTCTGGCCACTTGATAAGAGAGACTGAGAAATGCATGGCCATGGTGATGTGAGTCAATATGTGATATTGAGCTTACATATATCTTAGACAGTCTGTTCTAGTTCAAGGAACATGGATTGAACATTGAAGAATATAACAATTCCATTACTCGAGTTCAATCTGGATATCAGCGACAAAGGAACTATACAATCACTATAACAACAGTCATGAATGATAGGTTAAGTTGTTCTCTAACTTCTCCAATTACTTGGGTGGAAATGAAGTCTTGCTAGATACCAATCATTGCTTGTGAAATCATAATATGATTATGGATATCATTACCAATGTAATTTGGAGCCTATCAGGTCACACGCATAGGATGTGTTGGAATAGGAGTATAATTGTAGATTTGATTGGAATTGCTTTGAATCACATTGATTACTAAAATGTTTATGTAATCAATTAGAATATTATTGGAGTGACTGGATCTAAGTACAAGTGAGAGTCTGTCGGTATATATGCCCATAGAGCCATCCCAAGTGATTGCATGGAGTCAGATATTAATTAATCAATTAATGTCATTATTTGGTTAATTAATGAATTCCATAATATTCTAATTAATCTACGAGTGTTTTAATTAACACAGTGTTTCTATTTACCGATGGGTTTAGGAAACTCTACTTCCCTTTGTCTCCTATTTAAAGGAGCTTGATGGCCGATATCTATATAAGATATTGAGAGAGGTTTTTCAGTTTACGCTCACATACGTAAACCTAGCTGTCACTGTCCTCATGAGAGAAAGGAGAGCACCGTGATGCTAGCACGCCACCGCACAGAGACGACTCCTTCCCACCGGCTTAGGAAGTGTGACGTGGAGTTCCAGTCCATCCACGTAGATGAAGTAGAGACGCAGACGCTGAGATGCCTATGTTTAGAGGACATCTATGACCATCTGTACGCACTACGAGTGGTGTACATCACCGCACGAAAGGAGCACCACCGGATCTTCCTACGACACATTTAACGAATGGGGGAGAAGTTTCGTCCATGTAGGTCAGCATCGTTACACACCATCGTGCAGTGGGACATCACTGGATTTGCTCCGTGATAAGGTATATCCTGCAAACACTCTTTCTGAATATGTTGTTGTCAACGAGATCCTATTTTGGGTTGTCTAGAATTGTTGTTGCGTCGTCCGTGCATGTTTTCTCCACAAAACACAACACCTAGACCAAAAACTAACCTAGCTCTAGTTCCCCCTTTTCTCCCTATGGATCAACCCTATACTTGCCACCATCCTATACTACGACATGACCCTGTGCGCTTACGGGTGTAGTATTTTGGTTTTTAATAGTGTGTTAAGTTAGTCTTTATAAATTTTAAAAGTGAATCCACTGTATGCTTTTATTCGTGGGGTTGCATCTATTCAAACTCCATTTGAGTAGTGTGTAACACCATTGGTAGGGATGCACCCATATGTCAGTTTCATTTCTTTTCTTGAAGTTCGACTAGATATTGTAAAACAAAAACTCCCACATAAAGTTGATCATAACATTACAATGGTCTTAATGCCTATATCTATTTTGTATTGTAGATAATTATCTGTATTTTTATTGTTTAAGTTACTCTACCTGACCTTCAAATACATAACAACTTCATTTTTGTACTTTCAATATTTAATGCATTGACTTGTATTATTTATTCCTAGCATAAAAAAATATGAACAATTTTCAATATATTCCCATAGTTAACTACAATTGGAAAATATCCAGATAGATGATTTTTAGTAAAACATTATGTCATACAGGTGGTACATGCTTGAAGTCTGAATAAACTCAATGCAAAACTAGCTTATTTGATTTCTAGAACATATTTTACCATGTTACTAAAAAAAGTTATCCATGGCCTTTAACAGTTTCAATGAAGGATCACATCACATAGTTGCTTGAGCCTTCTGAATAAGCATATTCAAAATCACTCATCCATTATTTCCTTTTAACTAGCACTATATTATCAAAAGACATGCTAATGCATAGGAAAAGTAAGCAATGTGTTTTACACTTAGTGTAATAACTACTAAGAGAGGAAAAGAAAGATTAAGAAAAGAATTCTCATCATTGTCGTACATAGTGGCTCACTCTCACCTTTATCTTTGAGGAATAGTGGTCTTATCTTTAGTAGACTTACATGAACCGCCATTGTTGGTTTTGTTGATCTCTTCTCGCCTAGTTATTTTAAGTGCTTTAATCTTAATTGCAAAAATTTTCACATTCTTTCTTCTTTAAACCTGCTTAGTCAACACCGTGGGGTTTATCAATTATTACTACATATTTCTTAATTAGAGTAGGACACTTCATTTGTCATATCTAAACCTTGATTTTCATCATGTCAACCTTCGTCTAGTATATCTCTCATTATGAAACTCCGTAAATGGGTTGAGATTCATAATCATATTTTTTTTTCTTTATGTCAAGCTTTCCCAGCATATTTTTCTTTCTAACATTTGTCTTAAGCTATTCAAACCCTACTTCACGAATAGGCATGTCATTGTTGATTCAATTTTCTCCCTATTATATACTCTAACTCTTTGACAAGATATCCACTATTAGAATATTTTCCCCTTTTTTGTGTAGAACACACATTGATTAGTCTCACATCTTATATGCTACCCACTTGGACCAAGAACTAATCATGGAGCCCCAATGAATGAGGGCCAATGTGAGGAACCAACAAAACCACATTACATTCCGAACAAAAGCAAGAACCCCAAATGAAAGTGACATCAAAACAAAAAGCCAAAAGCCAAAATCTAGATATAGTAACTTTAATAACCAAAACATAGAAGAGGAAAGATGATAAAATTGTTATCCTACCTAGGACATGAGTGTGTAAAGATATACCCCATACAATTGGTGTGGGATTTTGTCATATAGTTGATTCATTTGGGATGTAATCCCTTAGTATTACTTGAAAGTGTATGAGAATCACACCACAAGCAGATGAATCTTATCACAATAAGAATTAGGACAAATCTAAATGAATTTTTTAAAGAATTGATTAATCTATTTAACCGAAGTAGAAAGAGTATTTAACACAAAAGGTGGTTGGTTTTTTATTCTACTAGGTGTAAAAACAAATAAACTAAACTAAAGTTAAGATAATTGATGAATGGAAACAGTAGGGTGAGTGGTTTCGCCACCACTATCTACATTGACTCTCTAACTACATCATAGACAAATATGAACAAATAACATCGACACCTAGTGAATTTATCCTTTCAGGATTAAGATTAAATCTAAACAAAGATCATTTTAGGATCGCGGTCATGTTACCTAGAGATCACATACCCATTGCCTCAAAAAACATGTTTTTGAAGTTCTACATGGTTCAACAAGAAATAATTAATGTTCTAGATCCTGAATTCAAAGTTCACTACACCCAAGATCTTAGAAACATACAATTATGTTGATTAGACAAGATTGCAAGCATAAAGCAATTGAATCAACATGTATCATGGTTGACACATGCATGAGATAATGTTAAAAGAATAAAACAAGACAACAAGGTTAATGCTCACGCCCAAGCATAAGAAACTACCACTCCTCATAGGGATATCAGAGTACACATGAGCATGGAAAAAGAAAGTGATAGCCATCATCTTTGGGTAGAAGAAATACAGCCTTGATATATGTGACAACATACTTCATGTGTTATGGTAGAGTTGATCTGACACAACAATGGAATACATCAAGGATTGTCATCAGGTGACTATCCTTCTTCCTTGTTCTTTCCTTGCTTGAATCTAACCTATTGTGAGGAAGCAATAGGTGGAAAGATGGTGTTCTTGATCAATGAAAGTGGGGGGTGTTGTTGGTCATGTATGTTTTGAGGTTGGAACCTTAAAGAGACTTGGGGTGGTGGAAGCCATTGGCGATGATGTTTGACGGAAAAGACTGATGAAAAATACCCAAGTGAGCTCATCTTGTTAGGGTTGAACGTGGAGAGTGGCAGCCTGGCAGTTGGAGAAGAGACCTTTCCAAAAAGGGTGAGACTAATCCATGTGTGTTCTACACAAAAAAAATGACATGAAAAATTATTATGTCA
Source organism: Alisma plantago-aquatica (assembly GCA_963693085.1). Lineage (NCBI taxonomy): Eukaryota > Viridiplantae > Streptophyta > Magnoliopsida > Alismatales > Alismataceae > Alisma > Alisma plantago-aquatica. The sequence goes on along the minus strand of OY856410.1, from coordinate 599,477,775 downwards.
TTTTGGAACATGTCTTCCTATTCTATCTCGATACTTGATCACTTACACCCTTCGATATCCAATCCTTGAACGTCACCTTGTGAAGAAACATCTCCACAACCATCTTTTAAGCAGTTTTCTATAAGTCAATTTGTTTGGATATTCAATATCTACTGATATTGTTCGTCAGTAGATTGCAACTGTACTAAACTTGTTCCTACAAACAATCCTATGATCAGTTGAAAGGAAATCTAATGTGCTCCCATACACATGATTTGTTCTTCTGTGCATGTCCAATTCAAACGCTTGATTGCACAGTAGAAATATCCTAATAGTATACCAATAAATTCATTCGTAACTTTGTCACTTTGAGTCCCCAGAAAGTCTGTATTAACAGCTAGCATTTAGACGTCTACTTGACCCCAAAAGCAAGAAAAAATATTAATTCTGCTTGTTGATTTGGCTTAGACCATTGGCAACACATAGGTTAGCTAAACCACATGTTTTGATCTGAATTTTCTACGTTTTCACTTCCATAAAGTGGTCATAGCTCGTCCTTATGGTGGAGACTTCAATATTCTGATACACTTCCATAACCACGTGGAAGGCGTGGCGTCCCAACAAAACGTATACATTCAAACAGTCAAAGCAGAAGAGAAAGCTGACGATGTCAAGAACTCTACACGTGGAGTAGAAATGTCACTTGCCAGCAAAAACCGTGTATTGTGTCCTTCAATGCAGCTCGAAGTTTTTTTTTTTTTGAAGTGGGGAATTTCACCCCTGTCCAAGATAGTAAGAAGAACACCATCAGCTATACTGAGGGCTATAATCCCTTCCTGTAGTGTCCCAATGAGTTCGTTGAGATTCGAACCCGCAACCTGCACTTCACAAGCAGCAGGCTTTACTAACTAAGCTAGTTGGCAAGTGCATGCAACTCGAAGTATAACATTCACAGATGGGTGTCCACATACCTTATGTGGTGCTCGTATTTCTGCACTTGGTTGTTCTTTTGTCAGCCGACTCTATTGGGGTTTCTAATAGAGTTACGCTAACCACATTCACTTGTACACCCGTTGACTCTTTCGATATTTTGAGAGCCCATAAAAGTTTGGTCTCAGCCTTTTTTTATTCTAATTAATTCCACGTCAATTAACTCCATGCAACAGCTGAAGAGTCCCAAAATTCTCTCTCCAGACTCAATTTTTATTAATTCATTTTCTCTCCAGCTCCATTTCACCCCAACAACATTCCCACACTAGTGCAATACGATTGTTTCTCAGCTCTCACCAATCCTGCTCTCTCAGACGTACAATACTTCAATTCTATCTTCCTCCGCCGTTCACCTTCTTCGCCATTGTTAGTATTGTACTTCATGTACAATGTGGTTGAAAGTACTGTACTTTAGTAACATATGTGTCTTTTAGTAAAATATGAATGAGCTTATGTATGTATTGTATGTGGTTATCGATATTCTTTTATACATGATATATCTCGTACTGTAATAACAAGACTATCAAATCATGTATTGTTCTTACGTCTCGTACTGTACTTCTAGTATTGTACATTCAATGCTATACTTTGTATTACAAAATGTGACTATTAATATTGTACTTCTTGTAGAATGTGTGTGTATCCTTGTATACAATATTTGTCAAACACTACATTCTGAATGTATGTAAAAATTAATATAAATGATAAAATGTACAATGCTTACAGATTTGTGACATAATATAGAGTGTGAAGAAAGAAGGAGGCAGTTAGTAATGTACGTCTGTACATATTACAAATTTGAGTACTTAAAAAAAATTGAATGAACCATCAATGAATATGATTTAAATATTTTTCATAATTTGTGGTGGAATTAAATATATGTTAGAGAGTGGATATATGATCTTCACTTATGTATGAGTTTTGCATGACTTTTGCATGAACGGTAATGTAAAAAAAAACTGCAGCTGAAGTATCTCTCGGAAGCGTTGCTGGCCGCATTTTTCTAAAATCCAGATAGGGCAGTGGGTAACTGACGATATTCTATCTGCAATCTTCTGGATCTGATAGTGTGAAAGAGAAAGGGGATCTCATTCTTGGATTTTAGTGAATATGCTATCTGGAGAACTCTGCGCCATGCAGTCCTTGCCGTGACTTGCGAGGAAAGCCAGGTTTATGTCAATATTTTCACAAGAATAATGCCAAGAGGCAGGCCTGCATACAATCTGGGACGAATTTTGATATTTAGCCTGTTAAATAATAAAATAAAGATGCTTCACTTCTCTATTTTGTTATCTAACAAGCTATATGTCAAAATTTCGTCCCCAGACCGTGTGCAGGTCTGCCTCTTATCTGTTTTTACAATCCACGGCCTGTGCGTGCCGGTCTTGATTCTTGCGTCCACAGACAATTGCTCAAACCAAGAATAATTAGATTCAGACATCATCAGCGCAGAAGGTCGCAGCTCAAGAAAGGGACCGAGTATGGCGGGCATGCATCCACATTCTTGATCTTCCATTTTTCTGGTGGAGCAGCGTGGCCCATGCCCAGCGAATAACTTAGGTGTTGCTTTAGGATAAATCAACATGAAGGATTGATACCGCGATTCATTTAATGCAGTTAATACCAAGGAAGACGACCAATTCCTTCACTCCCACCCATATAACACGTCCCGCCTTTTTTCTACACACATTTTCAATGTGGTATTTTCCTCATGTTCACACGGATCGTATGACTTAAATTTCATGAAAATGCTATATCTCTCACTTACGGTTGTTATATTGTGTCACTCTACATGTCGTTTTGGCAAACGATGTATATGATACGTACATTGACATATTTGATTTATGTAGCGAGGAAGTGATGTACAAACCTCGAAACAATAATGACGACCAACTAACTCAAAAATAAAACAAGCATAGATCAAGGACAAAAAAATATAGTGTGAAAGATACTCACAATGTATGAGGAAAAATTGAAAGATCACTGATGAGGAATCCACTTTTTAGCAAATAAAAATCAATCTTAATGTATCCCACCAATCATCCCATGATTGGCTCTCAGGACATACATACCAACACCTGCCCCATGAGGTGTTGATAAGAAGGGTTCTCAAGAATTGTAGGGTTAATTTGGGAGACCTCAGGCACCTGATCTTCAAGTTCCTACATACTCACTCCATCAACTGATGCAGCAGCACTGCTCTCAGCAGCATGTTCTTTGTGACTTCCAGACATCTTTTAGCTTTATCTTCTGCTGGGGGCAAAAGGTTAATGTGATAAAATTTGGAGAAATCATAAAAATAGACACAAAATCTAGTCCTAGATCCCTATAGATTCAGCGCACCTAGAGCTCATATAGCAACCTAATTGTGACATCCTACCATCACAAACATAGCGACACACCACGTGAAAATGTGTGGAACCGTCATAAACATTGTATTACCAAAAATACGGGTTAATTAAAACTGATTGTGAAAAGTAGATAAGAAAGTAACTATTACAACTAGATCCCCACCCTACAAGGAAACATGTTATATGAATATACATAAACTTGATACATGTCCACAGTTCATAGGATCTAGTTGTCTCTTATCCATAAAGGATGCATCACCTGTTTATATACATAACAGACATAGCTCGGTCAATAATAGGATACGAAATCCATATCAACTATACATCGTGAAACCTCGACAAAACACTTCTAAGGACCTGAGAGTACATAGATGACTCTAGGACTCTACTACAAAACTACCAAAACAACAACATATCCATCTCTTGCCTTCTACTGTTCTTGTTGCTGCTCGGATGCAACCTCACGACCACCATCATGTCTAGCTCGATCACCTAAAATGTTTTAAACCAACGGGGTGAGACACACAGTCCCAGCGAGAAACATAACCTCCGTTGAAACTATAATACCTCAAAGGAGAGCTATAACAGATAAAGTTTATAACTAATGTAGGCAGATTATATAAGCAACATACTGAGCAGAACTAACTTGTTATAACATCTTACCAAGATATTTAGGAAGCATATGCACAGATAATAATATGGAACATGATTGACAAGAGAAGTCATATAAGATAATATCATAAAACATGAGGAAAGTAATTAACTGCACGATGTAACTAGGATAACTATAAAAACAAGGCCTCTACCAATGTTCCATGTTTTTACTTAAGCAATGTATACTATGCGGCTGGATTACAATTTATTATGCCCCGAGGAAATGAGTCGTACCACTCAAATCCAACCTTCGGTTGTGAAACCCAAAGCCAGTGCCATACAAGTCAATGGAAGAATCAGACTCCATGACCTCAACCTCCTCATAGTCAGTGCATGATATCCAAATTAGGACTACAGTCTCTTGCTTAAGTGACCTCAGTCACAGGGTCAGCTCCCGCAGGCTACCCTTTTCTCTAGCCCGCCTTGGTACAGGTCTCAAAGCTAGTATATCTTGAGCCACGGGCCTATTCACTATGCTCCTGAGCCATGAACACATTCATGCTCTATCACACTGAGCCATGGGCCTGTTTACTATGCTCTTATACACATCTGAGTCTACAACCGCAGTGGCACTCTAATCCTCCTATTTTCGGCTAGGAGAAATCACGCATATTCAACAATATGTGCTCCAGGTTAACCCGTAGGAGAACCCATTTCACCATCACCATCTACTGACAATGATGGTTCTATGGCCAGGGCAACTACATGAAAGGTTCATCTGTAATTAATTAACATATTTTAAGCGGATTGCAAGATTCAACCAAGTTATGTAACATGTAATCTAAAACACAAGTAAACAACATAGATCTCATTATCATGTGTTATACGGTCACTCTTATTCTCAAAGCCATCAAAATCATCCTGATCCATCACAAGGATCCAACATTACATGTTACCACCTGGCCTCTTGCCAATCATCAAGATCCATCTCAAGGATCAACATCACAGGGACTCAATCCCATCGTCAACGCACACATTGCCATTCCATGGGTAACACCCATCATATATCATCGGGTTCATTATAACCCTTGATGTTCCACATAATATCATTATCATGCCATCACTGTGGCCTCATCATACAAATGGTACATGCATGGTTAGCATAAGCGTAGATGTAACACCCCTAACATGGGTTAAGCCTTAACACTAGATTTTTTGCTTAATAAAGTTGAGTATATGCTTGCTCTTATCTTTTGAAAATAAATTAAGGCTCAAGAGGAACTTATTTTTCAAATTTAGTCCTTTTTGAATAATGTTGAAACAATGTTTTGCCTGTTTTGGACTAAAGTGCAAATTATCCAAGTTGAGGGGTTAACTTGCAAATGTTACATGATAAAATGTTCCTCAAGTTTTGGAGCATCATAAGAATAAGAATGATGTTGAGGTATGGCTTCCACAAGCCTGAGTACCAAGAAAGAGTTTGTTGAGCAATGTTTGTGCATTAAAACCTAGTTTTGGTATAATGTGCAATTTACCCAAAACCTAGGGTTCAATATGCAAAATATAACTTCTAGAGAGTCCCTAATGTTTCTTGGAATCATTTGGAGTCAAGAAAATGAGAGGGACATCTCATTTAAGCTACCTTGTATGAGAGAGAATCTTGATATTAAAATAATCAAGATTTAAGCATAATTGAAACCCTAATTCAATTTAATGCAAAAATAAATATATTAATGGAAGTGCCCTTCAACCAAAAATGAGATGGTTGAATTTTCATAAGAGTGGACTTCCTTGTGCATTGCAAAGGCCACGAAAATATCTAAGTGAGTGGAGAGTCCACTCACATTAGTAAAAGAAAAGAAATATCCACTAACTTATGGATATTAATATTATATTGATTAAGGTGCTTAATTTCTTTTCCTTTAATTCATGGATAATGAAGAGGATTGCAAAGGAAAAAGGATGTCTTCGTGTGAAAGGAGTTGAGGGGGAGATGTGGCATCCATTTAAGAAAATAAAGGAATTAATTATTTCTCTCTCTCATTGAATTTTCTTTATAAAAACACCATTTACAACTCAAATGAAAGGATTTTTCGACCCTTCTTTCACTCTTTGCTTAACTAACAACCAAGGGAGCTTAGGAGCGGGAGGAGGACGATCCCCAACCTGTAGGTAAGCTCCGTGGTCTTCTTTCACCTTGATTTCATGGTGGAAATTGAAAATCAATGCTTGATTTCTTCTTTTCTCCATTCAATCTTCAACCTTAGCCATTCTTTTCATCCAAAGACATGAGGACAAGCCTTGTGAAGTTGAGAAAGCTTCTTCCACCATTAAAGACATTGAGTTTGGAGCTTTAAAGATTCTTTGAAGGTGGGTTATATAACTTGAACCCTTGAATGTTATTATTGATTTCATATCTTTATCAATTGTTGATTCTTTCTTTATTCTCAAAAATCTATTTGGTGATTGATGAAATCACCATGAAAATCACAGCAAGTTTTGAAGAAACGTAGATTGATGATGATGACATCATCCCAAGCACAAACCTCAATAATATCTAAAGCAAACGGTTTCAAAGGACTTGAGACCAAACAGTCTCAAAATTGTTTGAGACCAAACGGTCTCAAGACCGTTTGGAATCAAACGGTCTCAAGACCATTTGGGATCAAATAGTCTTAGACCGTTTGGAGGACAAGTGATGATATAGTTGAAGGTTGATCCATTGGTTACAATTGATTTAATCTTAATGGTTCCAATTGTGAATGTTCCATCAATTGTAAACCCTAATCGATTTGAGTGTTGAATCCCTAATTGAATTGAATCAAATTAAGGGTTGATTGGCCCAAACGGTCTTAAGACCGTTTGGTGACCAAACGGTCTCAAGACCGTTTGGTGACCAAACAGTCTCCAGACCGTTTGGTGACCAAATGGTCTCAAAACCATTTGGATGCATACGGTCTCAAGACCGTTTGGTGGTCAAGATCTATGATGATAAATGGAAATCCAAGGGCTATTAGTTGAAGATCTCATTGATGTATGGTCCATTGTTTGTAAACCTAAATTGATTGGTTAATGAAAATCCCATTATGATTCATTCAGTTTCAAGATGTTTTGGACCAAACAGTCTTGAGATTGTTTGGAATCAAATGGTTTCAAAACCGTTTGAATGATCAAGTGGTTTCAATTTTCAAACGGTTTCAACTAGTAGTTTGCTCCATCGATCTTAGTGATGAATTATTCAAATGGTTTCTAATGTTGAGTGCCCAAACGATTTCAAAACCATTTGGAGGGCAATTGGTCTAAACCCTAGATGCCCAAATGGTTTCAAAACCGTTTGCAGGGCAATTGATTTCAAACCATTTGGAGACTCAAGGGTCAAAACCGAATAGAGGTTCAACATATACAAAATTGATTAAAGACTTAAAGTGATGAAAGATTAGTTGATCCCATGATTGATAATGATGATTATCAAATATAAGTACAATGGTTTAATCCTTAATGTACTTAGATGATTGGTACCCTTGGAAGTGTTAATTTTGATGCTTATGGAAGTAGTGACTTGATACACTATGACAACCCTTCATTTAAGTTATGTTGATTCAATCCAATCAAGATTGGAGTGATTAATATCCTAGAGAGGATGAGAGAGAGGAATTCATACATAGATAATAATCATGTAGTAATCAAGCCTCAACACATTCAAAATAAATATAATATATAATTAGGGTATGATCCTTGATAAAGGGATCATGAAACCCTAATTGAGAAGGTTAATGAGCCCTAACCCCTAATTTAGGGAAATACTAGGTGAAACCCTGATCTAGGGTGATGGTGTAACTCTAATCTAGGGTGATAATATGATAAATCCCAATTTAGGGTAATTTAATGAGAAACCCTAATTTCGGGCAAGGCTACAAGAAACCCTAATTTGGGGAAAAGTTATAAGGAACCTTGACTTAAGGAAATAATGTGTGAATCCCTAATCTAGGGTGATGTCATGTGAAACCTTAATTAAGGGTGATGTCAAGTGAAACCTTAATTAAGGGTGATGTCATGTGAAATCTTAATTGAGGATGATGTTATGTGAAACCCTAACCTAGGGTGATGTTATGTAAACCCTAATGGATAAAGATGGGAAATCCTATTCCTAATAATGTAATAGTGATTAATATATTGATAAGTGAAACACCTAAGGTGGTTTTTAATGGATGACCTTATATTAATAATGCCTTAACTCGAGATGAGTCCATATTATTGACAGTGGTTTCATATTTTAAACAAGTGACTTGTGATCAATACATTACATGATAAATATGATGAACTGGTGCATGTAGTATTAGGATGGGAGATATCCTAATACAAGATAAGTCGATGAACTTAAGATAAAGGTGATGAGGGAAGTGATACATCAAGACATGATAGATATCACATCCAACACCTCAAGTTAGATACACCTTGATGTATTCTAAATCCAATATACTTGGATGAGTAACACATGAAGTGTGACATGTCAATTGTGACATTGAGATATAATGCACTTTGATAAGTGTAGGTCAACATACCTTAAGAAAAGGTTAAGCCAAGTTAATAAAGTATGATGTAACCATATTCTAGTAAAGTTGAGAGAGGAATTCATATCTTGTGTTGATATTTCATTTAATGATAAATGATGAGAATAAATAAGCATGATTGAATACTTATGTTATTAATGTTGTCTCCTAGCTGTGTGGAGCAATGAATTAGGGCTTGATCATTAATAATATGATCTTGAGAACCTAAATGGTTAATAATGGAAAGCCCTAACCCTAATATAGGGTAAAGGTATGAGAAACCCTAATTTTGGGTTATAGTACATGAAACCCTAATTTTGGGCAATGAGATGATTAACCATAGCCCTAATGATGGATAATGGGATGAGTATCTCTAATTAACATGAATTGGGAAACCCTAACCCTAATAAAGGATTAGTGGTGTTACCCTTGTATAGCATGATGCTTATATGTAATTGATACAACGGTTATCATGTGTTCTGACCATGCAGGTACATGAGATGATGAGCATAGCCAGGTATGAGCTATGATGTTTAATTTATTATTATTAATGGGCCTTGTGAGCCATAATATGCTTTGTTGCCTAGTGAGAGGTAACAAGAGATGAAATGGGTATCGTGAGCCATATGAGATGCTTGTGTAGAAAGTATCATGTTACCTTGCTCAGATGACCTGAAGGTGTTTTAGTTACCTAATAAGTGGTAACAAATGTTCTTTGATGAACTGAGGGTTTGAATACCCATTTTCTCTAATCATGATGATGAGTTTGTGAAAGGATGAGAATGCTCCTGATGAAATGAGGTATTGAGATCCCAATTCTTTATTAAAGTTTTGAAGATTACTTGATAAAAGTATTATATATTCTCTGTAGCATTTGTTATGATAATTCATGTTTGATAACTTGACTGATGCTAAAAGAATATAGTAATGTACTTAATTAATCAAGTGATATCATATAATGTAGTTGCCCTGACCACAGATCCATCATCATCAGAATTTGCTGAATTGTGAAACGGGTTGCTCCGCGGCATAACTCAGAAGCCGCATATTTTTGAATATGTGGGGGTAATGGGCGAATGTATCCTTACACCCCATAGGAATGGCTTCGGGCCATGTCCTATACATGGGATTGGTTACGGACCATACCCCTATAATAGTATGGTTGCAGGCCATGACTCCACAATATAATACTAGGCATTGGCTACAGGCCATATCCTGAAGAGAGTATATGCTACGGGCTATAACTCTATAGTGAAGATGCCAATATACCTTGGCAAGCTATTTGCAGTTTGACACATGATGTCTCTGCCATATAATCTCGTACTGACCGAGAAAGTTGAGGTCTTGGATTCCGACTCTTCCATTGACCTTGTGTGGTACTGATGCTTAACGTAGTCATGGTCGGTTGGAGTATGATTGGTATGCCTCGTCTCCTCAGGGCTTAAGTATGATTGTAAAATGTAATCATCCATGTAGTGTATTTGCTTAAGGTTGAAATATGAGAATTCATTGGTTGGTGTTACTCTTCTTAGCATATCCTAGAAGGATAAATGTTATACATGTACTTTAATTCCTCATTAAATAAGTATCATGCTGCTTTATCAAGTTATAGCTGAAACACTTTGAATAAGAATACTGCTCTAATCTATTTAGACATTGATCTATCTACTGTTGAATATATAATTCCTCTACACAATTTTATTCAATTAAACTATAATAATAATGTTTTGGCGGAGAGTTATATCTCTCACTGGGGAAATTTTACAATTGTCTCACCCCCGTGGGATCCACATTTTTAGGTGGACGTAGACGAGGAGATAGGAATCCTTCAGTAGGTGAAGGACAGCAACAACAACAGTAGAAGAGAACGACAGCAATTTCTCGGGTGGAAACATTGGCTGTCACATCTTGTATATATGTATAGAAAGTCCTATGTGTTTTCTCTGTACTCTCAGGTCATCGGAGTAATAGTTAGTGTTTTTGATATTTTGGCTTAGTGCCTCGAAATTTTATACTGCGTGTGTATAGTTTAACAGGGCAATTGATGCTTGTAATTCTCAGGAAAAGATGATACAGGACATGTACTTGTGAACTAGTATGTAATTAAATTACTTTAGTTCTTTATGAAAGAGTTTTCCTATGTGTGGATCTTTCTGTAAAATGGTTTTAATTTTTAGTAATTTTCGGTAATCCGCTGCCAACGAACGCTTCTGTTTAAGTAAATCATGTTTTGTTTGAACGGTACATCATAGTTTAGTGGTATCAGAGCTCTAGGTTCGTTGAGTCTATAGAGACATAGGATTAAGATTGTTGAGTCTCTTCTAGTGTCTTCCAGTATATCTAATAGTATCTTCTACTCATATAGGAGGAGAAGAACTTAAAGATGTCTGGATCACACAAAGAACATACTGCTGAAAGCAGCATTGCTGCACCAGAAAGAGGTGCAAGAGTCCAGACTAGGAAGGAACCAGTATCTGAACATCCTCAGCTTAACCAAGCAGAGATAGATAGCCCAGTTTTCCATGCCCTGTTTGGGCAATTTAGGACAGCTGTGATGCATATAATGGATCGTGCATTAGTAATACAACCCATATTACCAACCCTAAATAATGAAGTCTTGAATTCCGATAGGATTATTGCTCAGCACAAACACGTTAGAACAATAAATAATGATGAAAGGAATAGGTCACAACCTGAAATCAGGATTTGCCACAAGTGTAGGCAGCCTGGACATATTAGAAAAGACTATCCAGAGAAGGATAATAAGGGAAGAATTAAGAAAAGGCCTATCCAAACTCAGGATCAGAGGCCTAGTAGTTCCAAAAAGGGGAAGTTTTTGGTACCATCGGTACAACCAAGGTCTAATGCACTAGGTAAAGGGCTACCCGAAAAGGGTAAAGGACCTTTTAGACTATATTAGGAGATTAGAACATGCTACTGGTGTAGACAGGTAGGACATCTAGTAAGAGATTGTCCAATTGAAAACCCAATGGTAACCCAACCACTGAAGCAGAAACATCAAGGTCATCAAAGGAAACAATTTTATAGTGGTACTCAAGGACATGGACAGACGTACCAGGCAGGATCAACGGTATTAATCAATAAAGAACAAAGTCAACATCAGGCAACGGTAAGATTCTATGAAAAGAATCAGCCTGAGGCAGTAAACAAACCGTGAGATGAGGCAGCTCAGATGAAATAGATTCATTCTAATATTTCATTTCATGATTCTATGTGTTAAAAATAAGAAAGTAGTTGTTTTGAGCTTCCATTGATTAGTCGTATGAGGACACAAGGAAGATGAGGATTTATATTTTGTTCAGTATTCTTTTAAATGCTTTATAATTTCTCTTATCTGTGTGAAAAAGGAAGAGGTATACATGTGGTACCTGGAGGAAGTCCAGGAATGTTAAATCATGTCATGATGATGATACAAAAAGTAAGGAACATAATAGTACATAAAGTGCATGCCACCTAATCTCAGTACTTGTATACCCTAGCCAAGTATATAATTATTGGGGATAGTGTAAGTATGGAACTCTTAGATTGTTATCTTTCTGATTACTCTGATCAAGTAGTCATTCTGAGACAATCTAATGAGTGTAATGAAACTAAAAATATGGTATGGATAATTGTATCACATCTTAAGTATGAGAAAGAGGAATCTGAGACAATTTTAGATCAATCTGTGTGCATGAGGAAGAAAAAGAATATGATCCTCATGAAATGAGAATAAGAACAAGGGAGATGATCCCTGTCTGATAAAGCATGTGTGAATAACAAAGATTTTTTCCCATGACGTGGAAATGGGAAATGTGATAAAACCACAAAATGTTCATGAACATGTTAGATAATAATAAAGAAAGGAATGAACTAAATAGGGATTGCTAAGTGAACTTTCCCAACTAAATAAGAGTTTCTAAGTGGGTTTCCTCAACTAAATACATGTGTCTTCTTTGATAAATAACCCTGGGGAATGAGGGGATGATAAAAGGAATCTGTTCATTTGTATCCTTTCCTGCAGGGACATGGCAATCAAATGAGTCTTATGACACTTAATGTGCATGAGTTAAAAAATTGCTCTATTGATGCTTGAGAAAGTGTTAGTTCATCTAGGATTTTGATTACAAAGATAAAATGTGTGCCTTTAACAAAAAGAAAGATGGAAATGATGAGGATGTGATGTGTTTTAGACACATGTGACAGATACCAAAGTAAGGATTCTGGTATCTAAGAAATACCAGATGGTAATGGAAAATAAAGACATAACTCCTAATCAGATGATGTGGGAAAACTTTTAATTAGATGATTCATGTTGGTCAGTTGGATTGGCCAACTGTGAAATCGGTCTAGCTACATAAAACATGTATGGACATCAATGTTAGGGGTTTATGCTCTGCATAAACATAACATTGATAGAGAGGTGATAATTGAAGAAATAATTATAAGACCATTTGAAGTATGAATAACACTTCTTCGATATAGAAGGTATTACTTAACACAGTATACATATTATAAGTCAATAATGAAAAGGCAATCGAATATAGGCTTTGTATGATAGATTCAAATGATAAGTTTGAGTAGGAGAACATGGCACTGGACATAGATTTATGCAATCTCCAAGACATTGAGATGCTATCTAGAGATGTGATAACATGAGTAACAACTATCTTCCTTTTCCTGGGATTTCAGGGACGGAATCCTTGTTAGGGGTTTATAATTGTAACACCCCTAACCTGGGTTAAGCTTTAACCCTAGATGTTTTTCTTAATAAATTTGAGTATATGCTTGCTCTTATCTTTTTAAAAGCAATTAAGGCTCAAGAGGAACTTATGTTTCAAATTTAGTCCTTTTTGAATAATGTTGAAACAATGTTTTGCCTGTTTTGGACTAAAGTGCAAATTACCCAAGTTGAGGGGTTAACTTGCAAATGTTACATGATAAAATGTTCCTCAAGTGTTGTAGCATCATAAGAATAAGAATGATGTTGAGGTATGGCTTCCACAAGCCTGAGTACCAAGAAAGAGCTTGTTGAGCAATGTTTGTTCATTAAAACCTAGTTTTGGTATATGTGCAATTTACCCAAAACCTAGGGTTCAATATGAAAAATATAACTTATAGAGAGTCCCTAATGTTTCTTGGCATCATTTGGAGGCAAGAAAATGAGAGGGGCATCTCATTTAAGCTACCTTGGAGGAGAGAGAATCTTGATATTAAAATAATCAAGATTTAAGCATAATTGAAACCCTAATTCAATTTAATGCAAAAATAAATATATTAATGGAAGTGCCCTTCAACCAAAAATGAGATGGTTGAATTTTCATAAGAGTGGACTTCCTTGTGCATTAAAAAGTCCCCAAAAATATCTAAGTGAGTCGAGAGTCCACTCACATTAGTAAAAGAAACGAAATATCCACTAACTTATAGATATTAATATTATATTGATTAAGGTGCTTAATTTCTTTTCCTTTAATTCATGGATAATGAAGAGGATTGCAAAGGAAAAAGGATATCTTCGTGGGCAATTAGTTGAGGGGGATATGTGGCATCAATTTAAGAAAATAAGGAATTAATTATTACTTTCTCTCTCATTGAATTTTCTTTATAAAAACACCATTTACAACTCAAATGAAAGGATTTTTCGACCCTTCTTTCACTCTTTGCTTAACTAACAACAAAGGGATCTTAGGAGAAGGAGGAGGACGATCTCCAACCTATAGGTAAGCTCCATGGTCTTCTTTCACCTTGATTTCATGGTGGAAATCGAAAATCAATGCTTGATTTCTCCTTTTCTCCATTCAATCTTCAACCTTAGCCATTCTTTTCATCCAAAAACTTGAGGACAAGCCTTGTGAAGTTGAGAAGCTTCTTCCACCATTACAGATGTGGAGTTTGGAGCTTTTAAGCTTCTTTGAAGGTGGGTTATATAACTTGAACCCTTGAATATTATTATTGATTTCATATCTTTATCAATTGTTGATTCTTTCTTTATTCTCAAAAATCTATTTGGTTGATTGATGAAATCACCATGAAAATCATAGAAAGTTTTTAAGAAAAGTAGCTTGATGGTGATGACATCATCCCAAGCACACACCTCAATAATATCTAAAGCAAACGATTTCAAAGGACTTGAGACCAAACGGTCTAAAGATCATTTGAGACCAAACAGTCTCAAGACCGTTTGGAGGACAAGTGATGATATAGTTGAAGGTTGATCCATTGGTTACAATTGATTTTATCTTAATGGTTCCAATTGTGAATGTTCCATCAATTGTAAACCCTAATCGGGTTGAGTGTTGAATCCCTAATTGAATTGAATAAAATTAAGGGTTGCTTGGCCCATATGGTCTTAAGACCGTTTGGTGACCAAACGGTCTCAAAACCGTTTGGATGCAAATGGTCTCAAGACCGTTTGGATGCAAATGGTCTCAAGACCATTTGGTGGTCAAGAGCTATGATGATAAATGGAAATCTAAGGGTTTTTAGTTGAAGATCTCGTTGATGGATGGTCCATTATCTGTAAACCTAAATCGATTGGTTAATGAAAACCCCATTATGATTCATTCGGTTTCAAGATGTTTTGGACCAAATGGTGTTGAGACCGTTTGGAATCAAACAGTTTCAAAATCATTTGAATGATCAAGTGGTTTCAATTTTCAAATGGTTTCAACTAGTGGTTTGCTCAATCGATCTTGGTGATGAATTGTTCAAACGGTTTCTAATGTTGAGTGCCCAAATGGTTTCAAAACCATTTGGAAGGGAATTGGTCTTAACCCTAGATGCCCAAACGGTTTCAAAACCGTTTGGAGGGCAATTGACTTCAAACCACTTGGAGACTCAAGGGTCAAAACCGAATAGAGGTTCAACATATACAAAATTGATTAAAGACTTAAAGTGATGAAAGATTAGTTGATCTCATGATTGATAATGATGATTATCAAAGATAAGTACAATGGTTGAATCCTTAATGTACTTAGATGATTGGTACCCTTGGAAGTGTTAACCTTGATGCTTATGGAAGTAGTGATTTAATATACTATGACAACCCTTCATTTAAGTTAAGTTGATTCAATCCAATCAAGATTGGAGTGATTAACATCCTAGAGAGGATGAGAGAGAGGAATTCATACAATATATAATAATCATGTAGTAATCAAGCCTCAACACATTCAAAATAAATATAATATATAATTAGGGTATGATCCTTGATAAAGGGATCATGAAACCCTAATTGAGAAGGTTAATGAGCCCTAACCCTAATTTAGGGCAATACTAGGTGAAACCCTAATCTAGGGTGATGGTGTAACTCTAATCTAGGGTGATAATATGAGAAATCCCAATTTAGGGTAATGTAATGAGAAACCCTAATTTTGGGCAAGGCTACAAGAAACCCTAATTTGGGGAAAAGTTATAAGGAACCTTAACTTAAGGAAATAATGTGTGAATCCCTAATCTAGGGTGATGTCATGTGAAACCTTAATTAAGGGTGATGTCAAGTGAAACCTTAATTAAGGGTGATGTCATGCAAAATCTTAATTGAGGATGACATTATGTGAAACCCTAACCTAGGGTGATGTTATGTAAACCCTAATGGATAAAGATGGGAAATCCTATCCTAATAACGGAATAGTGATTAATATATTGATAAGTAAAACACCTAAGGTGGTTTTTAATGGATGACCTTATATTAATAATGCCTTAACTCGAGATGAGTCGATATTATTGACAGTGGTTGCATATTTTAAACAAGTGACTTATGATCAATACATTACATGATAAATATGATGAACTGGTGCATGTAGTATTAGGATGGGAGATATCCTAATACAAGATAAGTCGATGAACTTAAGATAAAGGTGATGAGGGAAGTGATATGTGACGACCGTCTCGCAAAAACAAGATTAACTAATGTGGAAGCATTCATCAAGCAGCGGATTAGCAAAAATCACTAAAAATTAAAACTTTTTGCAAAGAGATCCATTCACAGGAAAACCCTTTCATTCAGAACCAAAGTAAAATCCTTACATCATGGTTCATATTTATACATCTCATGTACTTTTGCTTCTCGAGGAATACAAACATTAACTACTTTGTCTTAACTTTACACAAGTAGTATAAAACCATCGAGGCACTAAACCAAAATCTCGATATCACTAAATACTACTCTGAGGACCTGAGAGTACAGAGACGACACATAGGACTCTATATACAACTGAACATGACATGACAGTCAATATCTCCACCTGAGACTTCACTGCTATCCCTACTGCTGCTGCTGTCCTTCACCTACTGAAGGGTTCCTGTCTCTTCGTCCGCGTCCACCTAAAAATGTGGTTCCCACGGGGGTGAGACAATTATAAAAATTGCCCCAGTGAGAGATATAACTCTCCGCCAGTAACATTGTTATTGCAACTTAAGAAGATAAATATGAATAGAGAAATCATATTTATTTGACAGTAGGTACTTTAATGTCTAACAGATTAGAACATCATTCTATATCAGAAGCATTGCAGTTAAAATAGAATCAACATATCATTTATCCTTTAAGGAATATGAAGAACATGTATAACATCTATTTAAACTACAAGATCATTACCACTGCATTAACTCTCTTCAGGCTTAGATCATATATCTAAAGCCTGGCATTATCATTGTGGAGTCATGGCTTGTAGCCATACTCTTTTCATAAAGTGTTGGGATCTTAATCCCTCAATTCACCACTAGAAAATTCTCCTCCTTTCACAATTTCAATGCACTAACCATATGATTTTGGGTAATTAAACCCTTAGCTCATCACCTGAGCATTGTTACCACATTCTCAAGTTACTAACACCTTTAGATCATCTGTCCAAGATAAGTGTGATACTTGATGCTCATTAACTCTCTTGCTACCTCTTACCAGACAACAAGATATATTATGGAACACAAGGCCCAATAATCAAATTCAGATTAATAACACATTATAGCTCATACCTGGCTATGCTCATCATCTCATGATACATGCATGGTTAGCACATATGATAGCAGCACATCAATTATCTATCAATTACCATGCAAAAAAAATGTTTTAATAATTTCAAGGGTATTATCCTTAATCCCTTACTAGGATTTAGGATTTCCTTCACAAATCTCATGTATCATTCATCCAAATATATTGGATTTATAACACAACAAGATATACCAGTATTTGGGGTGTTGGATATGATATCTATCATATCGTGATGTATCACTTCCCTTAACACCATTAACTTTCTAGAGTCCATATACTTAGCTAGTATTAGGGTATTACCCATCCTAATACTTTATGCACCAGTTCATCACATTCATCATGTAAAGCAGTGATCATTAGTCACTCACTTGGAACATACAACTATTGCCAATACTATGGATTCACCCATAAATCATGAATTATCAAAAGGACCATCATAGGTTCTCTTCAAAACAAACTTTAAGTCAAGCATAGAGTACCACGGTCGTGCTACAGAAGTTCACATCATGAATCATATTCAAGTATGAATTCTATTATTTCATTAGGGATTAGGGTTTCACATACCATCTCCCTTCTTTAGAATAGGGATTACATCTAGCATCGCCCTTCATTAGGGTTTCATATCACGTTTCCCATATTCAAGGTTTGCTAATCATTCCCAATTAGGGTTTCTCATGAAATCACCCTCAATTAGGGTTTCACATGGATACACCCTCAGTTAGGGTTTCACATGGATACACCCTCAGTTAGGGTTTCACATGGATACACCCTCAACTAGGGTTTCACATGGATACACCCTCAGTTAGGGTTTCACAAGGATACACCCTCAACTAGGGTTTCATGATCTCTTTACTTAAGGATCATAACTCTTAACCACCACATGAATCATATTCATGTATGAATTCATGCTATCAACTTCTCAACTTGAATAGGTCATATCACCCTTCAGTTGAGTACATACAACTATGATTAACATAGTGTATCAAGTCATTGACCCTATAAGCAATTAGGAATTCATCCCTTAATTGGCACTAATCCCTTAGGTACTATTCGGGTTTCAACCTTTGTACCTTCTTTGATTATCATTACTAATCAACATTGGATCAATGGATCATTCATCATCTTGATTCTGCAGAGATTCAATCACATTGGACCTCCATTACATAGGATATCCAATTGAATTAGGGTTTTCAATGTTGATTCCTTCAATCATTGAATTCATGGAACCAGTCATCAATTGGACCTACCCTCATACTTCAATTGAGTTTAATAGGTCAGCCTTCAACTGATTTGACTCCCAATTGACCCTCAATTGATCATCAATTAGGGTTTGATTCAATTGAATTAGGGTTTGGAATCGATGATTCAACAACACTAATCAATGTAAGACTGGTTGCTTTGAAACCATTGAATCATCATCCAAATTGGGTATGACCTGACCCCAAACGGTCTTGAGGTCGTTTGGATGACCTCCAAACGGTCTTGAGACCGTTTGCCCATCATATCATCATAATCCAAGTCAACCAATTAGAGTTTGGGTCATTGGATTGATCACCAAATCAGCATTGCATTGTATATCAGCTTGGTACCTTTAGACCTTCAAATACCTACCCATACTCAACCCTATACCTCCAAACGGTCTTTGGTGACCACCAAACGGTCTTGAGACCGTTTGGCCCATCCAACCTTTGGATTCTAGTGAAAAATCATCATGGATTGGTCTATCGAGTTGATCAACAAATCAGCACTACATTGCGATATGATTAGTACCTTTGGACCTTCAATTGGTCAACTATACTTGACCCCAGACCTCCAAACGGTCTTGGGGTGATCCCCAAATGGTCTTGAGACCGTTTGGGTGATCCCCAAACGGTCTTGAAACCGTTTGGGCTAATCAACCCAAAATCTCAACTTAACTCATTGGAATTTCAGCACTGTTTTCAATTAGGGTTTACCTAATTGATTAGCCTTCAACTCACGATTCCTTGGGAGTTAATCCCTCAATTTTGGTGAGTCATTAGAACACATCATTATAAACAGTAATCCCAAACGGTCAACCCTTGGTCAACGCACTCAAATGGTCTTGAGACCGTTTGCCCAAAAAGTTCAATTAAATCAGATTGATAATCTGCACTTAATCGAATTAGGTTTCCCTAATTGATTAGCCTTCAACTCACGATTCCTTGGGAGTTAATCCCTAAAATTTGGAGGGTCATCAACCAACATAATTATGAACAGTAATCCCAAAGGTAAATGCTTGGTCAACCATCTCAAACGGTTTTAAAACCGTTTTCCCAAACAGGTCAATTTGATCAGGTTGCAAATCAGCACTTAATTCAATTCGATTTGCCTAATTGATTTGCCTTCAACCTATGATTCCTTTGGGGTTAACCCCTCAAATTTGGTGGGTTAACAGCCTACATAATCAGGAACAAAATTCCCAAACGGTCAACGCTTGGTCAACCATATCAAATGGTTTTGAAACCGTTTTCTCCCCAACGGTTTCAAACCGTTTGCCCTTAAACGGTTTGCTGAAACCGCATAGCCAATCAAATTAAAATGATTTGGAGTAGCTATCAAAACCGTTTGGCTTGGTACTTTTCTTTGGATAATCATCTAGGATGATGTCATCATCCCCTTCCTTCGAACAACCAAGAACAGCAACCGTTCTTGATGGAAATTGCAGCAAGAAACAAGAGTGCATCAAATTGAAGAAATCAGTCAACAGAGCATAGAGAATTGATGCAATAGCAATGTTTAAGGGTTTAAGTTATAAAACCCGCCTCCAATTGAGCTCCAAAGCTCCAAGATCACGCCATTAATGGTGGATGAAGCTCTTACATTTCCCCTTAGGCTCGTCCTCAAGCTTTTGGATGAAAAAGTTGGCTAGGGTTGAAGAGGAGATCGAAATAAGAAGGAATCCATAATTTATTTTCGATTTCCACCATGAAATCAAGGAGAACGAAGGTCAAGGGCTTACCCACAGGTTGGGGACGTTCTCCCTGCTCCTCCCTAGCTCCTTGGTCGGTTTTTCAAGCAAGGGGAAGAAGCAAATTCGAAAAAGGCCTTGGTTTGGGCTTAGAAATAGCACTTTTATAAGGAAATTTTTTTTTGGTCGGTCTAAAAAGCGTGTTACTATAACCAAAACTTTAGGTAAATTTGCACCCCTAAAAAGAGAATCTAAGCCTTGATACACCAAACAAATGGCTATCAAGGTTACAGAAAAACACAACACACAAGGACATCGAACAGGGAATCTATTCCTGAAACACCCCGATACCTATGATACATGACTTTAGAGAAATCCTATCCTCAAAGACCTTAAGCACACCCACAAAGAAGAAGACACAGACTCTACCAGCATCATGTCTCAAGAAGTAACAGGAACAAGGATTAAGCCCCCCTGCAGAAGTCCACGGTTGAGATACTCACAACAGGTTTGAGAACAAACCCAGCAGTAACAAAATACCCAAGAAGCCCTCGGCAGAGCATAACTGATGCAAAACCACTCCAAGCATTGAATAAGAGCAAGGAAGCTTCAGAAGGATATCAATTCAGACCCACATCACTGCATCAAAGAACACCCACAAAAAGTGACTTAGATCTAGACCGAGCACCTTCCTTCATCCCAAGTCTCCTGGATCTTAGCTATAGAGAAGGCTCAGAAATGTAACACTATAGATAGGAATCAACTAGATCCATCTAGCTAGGAGGAGTCTCCCACTTCACCTCCCTTTGCCTTGGGTTTCTTCTTCTTCTTCTGTCTCGGGCTGCCATTTACCTTGAAAACCTTCAAGAGGTCCGGTTCCAGGTCGCACGAGCAATAAGACTCTTCATCAGAGTCCCGGTTCACTATCCCGACATACTCCAGGTAGATACCTGATGCTTGCATCAGGTTCTTGGCTCCTTGTGAAGATAGCCTCAAGTTGGCGAGGGACAACTCCCAATCTAGGTTCAGTCCATCTGTAGGTTCCAAGTTCGAAGAGCAGAGCATCTCCGGTTCCATGAAACTCAGAGGAACTTTGCTAGGATTGGTAATCAGCTCTCTCTGTATTGTAGTCAACTTCACAACTTCAGATCCATTCCCCTGCACAGAGATCTTCTCCTTAGCTTTCCGTCGATCACCTTTGGTGCTATTGAGTTTCCCAGCACACAACTGCAGTTCATTGACGACTGCTCTACGCCCAGCAACCAACGGACAAGAGTTTTGCCTATGGCCGAAGCTAGAACACTTGGGACAGAGGATTGGTCTCGAGATGAACTCGAGCTTGAGTTTCCTCGTGCACCATCCAGTTCCACAGATACCTCCTGAGGAAAACCCGCTACCGCAGGGAGATCCACACAAATAAGGGCCTCTTTGAAGCAATTGACAGTGAGGGCCGATTCAACGAAATCGATTGGCCTACCTATCAAGCTAGAAATCCCATTTAGACTATTCATCGTCCAGGGAAGGCTAGGATTCTCTATCTTAACCCATACCGGAAGCTTTTGAAATGACAGAGGGTCGAGCGCGACTCCAGGTTCCCACGGATGGACGATGACCAGCGCCCCGTCGAGCATCCAGGGGGCTTCGTCTAACACTCTATCCCTTTCCTTGGCCGTCGGCAGCTTTACTATGAATCCTTTAGGCTCTTCGGCAACAATTTGGAAGTCATCGCTAGGCCTCCACTGGCGCTTGATCCAGCCGTGAAGCTGGCTCTTGAAAGGTTTCCTCACTGTGAAGTGAACAGAAACGAATTCACTCCAGGAAGGAATAGCCACGTCCTTGCTCGACAGCGCAAAAGTCTTGGATCCGTTTCTAACTACCGGCTCAATGAATTCCATGACAACGGGAGCACTGCAATCCCGACCGGGGCGACTGGCAAGCATCCAATCATCCACCGTCGAACTTGTGGCTGCACCTTTGTCCTTCGACGGCGATTGTGAGGAAGAAGACGAAATGGGGGTAGGGCTTGAGGCGGATACAGGATTCTTCGAGGATACCTGATTGCAAGGGATTTGGGGATTCTCTTCTCCGTCGACCACTCTTGAGTCCATCGGAGGGACCGACGTCGCCGCCGACCCATACAAATCTCTGTCCTTTCCTGCTTCATCAGTTCTCTCGAGGAATCGCCCTCCGCCTCTCCCTCTTCCGCTCTTCCTCCCTCTCGCCATCTAACGAGTTTGAATAACTCCATATTAAAATGCATTTAATTCCAAAAATAGCACCACCTCTTATTAAGGAAATTGAAGAGAGAGAAATTCCTTTGCCATTTCCTGCTTCATCAGTCTTTTATAAGGAAATTGAAGAGCGACAAAATGCCTTATTAAAATGCATTTAATTCCAAAAATAGCACCACCTCTTCCTCCTTGGTTTGCTTGTGTACAAAGGCAACTCAAAACCACCGAACTCCCTTCCATTATCCATGGATTAAGGGAAAAGAAAATAAGCACCTTAATCCATTATAATACTAAAATATCTTTTTGAGTGGGAATTCTTTAACTTATAATAAGGTGAGTGGAATTTCACCCCCTTTAGATATTTTCGTTCCTTATCTTGGCAAAGGAACGTCCATCCTTATTCAAAATCAACCAATAACATTTTGGTTGAAGGCCCTTTGATTAATACATCATTTTTGCCCTAAATTGAATTAGGGTTTCACTTAAGATTAAATCTTGATTATTTTAATATCAAGATTCTCTCTCCTCCAACTTAATCCAAATGAGATACCCCTCTCATTTTCTTTGCTCTACATGATGCCAAGAAACATTAAGGACCTTATTGAAGTGGAAATTTACATATTGAACCCTAGGTTTTGGGTAAATTGCACATTACACCAAAACTAGGTTTTAATGCACAAGGATTGCTTTATCAGCTCTTTCTTGGTATTCAGGCTATCACAAGCCATACCTCTGCATCATCTTCACTCTCATGATGATTAGACACATTAGGAACATATTGTCATTTATAATTTGCAATTTAACCCCTCAACTTGGGTAATTTGCACTTTAGTCCAAAATAAGCAAACATTGCTTCAACATTGTTCAAACATGACCAAAATTGAAACATAAGTTTCTCATGGGCCCTAATTACTTTTCCCAAGATAATATTAAGCATCTACTCAACCTTATTAGACAAAACATCTAGGGTTAACACATAACCCAGGTCAGGGATGTTACATGATACATCAAGACATGATAGATATCACATCCAGCACCTCAAGTTAGATACACCTTGATGTATTCTAAATCCAATATACTTGGATGAGTAACACATGAAGATTGACATGTCAATTGTGACATTGAGATATAAGGCACTTTGATAAGTGTAGTTCATCATACCTTAAGAAAAGGTTAAGCCAAGTTAATAAAGTATGATGTAACCATATTCAAGTAAAGTTGAGAGAGGAACTCATATCTTGTGTTGATATTTCATTTAATGATAAATGATGAGAATAAATAAGCATGATTGAATACTTATGTTATTAATGTTGGCTCCTAGCTGTGTGGAGCAATTAATTAGGGCTTGATCATTAATAATATGATCTTGAGAACCTAAATGGTTAATAATGGAAAGCCCTAACCCTAATATAGGGTAAAGGTATGAAAAATCCTAATTTTGGGTTATAGTACATGAAACCCTAATTTTGGGCAATGAGATGATTAACCATAGCCCTAATGATGGATAATGGGATGAGTATCTCTAATTAACATGAATTGGGAAACCCTAACCCTAATAAAGGATTAGTGGTGTTACCCTTGTATAGCATGATGCTGATATGTAATTGATACAACTGTTATCATGTGTTCTGACCATGCAGGTATCATGAGATGATGAGCATAGCTAGGTATGAGCTATGATGTTTCATTTATTATTGTTAATGGGCCTTGTGAGCCATAATATGCTTTGTTGCCTAGTGAGAGCTGACAAGAGATGAAATGGGCTTTGTGAGCCATATGAGATGCTTGTATAGCAAGTATCATGTTACCTTGGTCAGATGACCTGAAGGTGTTTTAGTTACCTGATAAGTGGTAACAAATGTTCTTTGATGAACTGAGGGTTTGAATACCCATTTTCTATAATCATGATGATGAGTTTGTGAAAGGATGAGAATGCTCCTGATGAGATGAGGGATTGAGATCCCAATGCTTTATTAAAGTTTTGAAGATTACTTGATGAAAGTATTATATATTCATTGTAGTATTTGTTATGATAATTAATGTTTGATAACTTGACTAATGCTAAAAGAATATAGTAATGTACTTAATTAATCAAGTGATATCTTATAATGTAGTTGCCCTGACCACAGATCCATCAGCGTCAGAATTTGCTGAATGGTGAAACGAGTTGCTCCGCGGCATAACCTGAAAGCCACATATTTTTTAATATGTGGGGGTAATGGGCGAACGTATCCTTACACCCCATAGGAATGGCTTCGAGCCATGTCCTATGCATGGGATTGGTTATGGACCATACCCCAATAAGAGTATGGCTACGGCCATGACTCCACAATATAATACCAGGTATTTGCTACGGGCCATATCCTGAAGAGAGTATATGCTACGAGCTATAACTCTATAGTGAAGATGCCAATATACCTTGGCAAGCTATTTGTAGTTTGACACATGATGTCTCTGCCATATAATCTCATACTGACCGAGAAAGTTAAGGTCTTGGATTCCAGATCTTCCATTGACCTTGTGTGGTACCGATGCTTAACGTAGTTGTGGTCGGTTGGAGTATTATTGATATGTCTCACCTCCTCAGGGCTTAAGTATGATTGTAAAATTTAATCAGTCGTGTAGCATATTTGCTTAATGTTGAAATATAAGAATTCATTGGTTGATGTTACTCTGCTTAGCATATCCTAGAAGGATAAATGTTATACATGTGCTTTAATTCCTCTTTGAAATAGTATCATGCTGCTTTATCAAGTTATAGCTGAAATGCTTTGAATAAGAATATTTCTCTAATCTTTTTAGACATTGATCTATTTGTTGTTGAATATTTAATTCCTATGCATAGTTTTATTCAATTAAATGCAATAATAATGTTTTGGCAGAGAGTTATATCTCTCACTGGGGAAATTTTACAATTGCCTCACCCCCGTGGGATCCACATTTTTAGGTAGACACGGACGAGGAGGAAGGAATCCTTTAGTAGGTGAAGGACAACAACAACAGCAGTAGAAGAGAACGACAATGATTTCTCAGGTGGAAAGACTGGTTGTCACATCTTGTATATATGTATAGAAAGTCCTATGTGTCGTCTCTATACTCTCAGGTCCTCAGAGTAATAGTTAGTGCTTTAAAGGATTTTTCTTTAGTGCCTTGAGATTTTATACTACCTATGTATAGTTTAACAGGGCAGTTGATTCTTGTAATTCTCAGGAAAAGATGATACAGGACATGTACTTGTGAACTAGTATGTAATTAAATTACTTCAATTCTTTATGAAAGAGTTTTCCTATGTGTGGATCTCTCTGTAAAATGGTTTTAATTTTTAGTAATTTTTAGTAATCTGTTGCTAACGAACGCCTTTGTTTAAGTAAATCATGTTTTGTTCAAACGGTACGTCACAGTAGAGGTACAACTGTACTCATACAAGGTACATCTTAAACTTATTGCATATATCAAGAGATATATAATTATGCTATTGGGTGAGCATATCTAAGCATGACATTATCATATATAACTTTTCTATCAAGCATTAAGGTTACCAACCGAACACAAAGTACAATATTCCTCATTATAGATATTTTAGATAAGGGATAACCCTCACCAAAGGTATCACAGCCCATAACGTTCCTCAGTATAGGTGTATCAACCCTCACCAAAGGTGTAACGTTCAACACTATCTTAGTTATCACTGCATAAAGGGACTGACATAGATATCAGCTATCACCAGGTATCAGGTTAACATCTACCTTGGACTAACATCCAGCTATGTACAACTGATAACAAGCACATACAAGGAACGTCACATAACGGGCTCACATCTAACTTATCCCAACAGGTTGATAATGGGCAGCACACTAGGAACCACCTATGTCACCCAAACAACACACCCTTGTTTCCCATGAAGCATCGTGTCGGGCAACACACCATAACACCCAAGAGGATCACCTCATAAGGGGCAAAATGACCAAGGGATATAACCCTATCATCCAACAAGGTCGTCACAACATAAACACCCATATCAGGCAAGGCATCATCCAGCAAGGTGTCAGGTAGCACCATCCAAGAGGATGTCATGTAGGGCACCAACATGCCATGAAGCTCAACACAGACCACCTAACGCCCCAAGGGGTACCAGCCTCCAACTAACTCCACTCTTACGGACTGTATCGGGTGAAGGATTAACAAGGCGCTCATCTACTACATCGTCTCAACCCTAACCCTAGGGGAGAAGAGGGATATCGACACACATCTAAGGGTATCGCGTAAGGCACACCAAAGCCATATCTTCCAAAGGTTCTAGGGTACCGGGAAGCACTCTCAAAAACGGTCAACATACCCCAAGGTACTATCTTCCATATTGGGTAAACACTATATCGCCTAAGAGAATATCGTCCAACAACACATCTTAGGTAAGAACCCATATCAGTCAAAGAGGTCAACACCCATCTAACATATCGTCCAAGCTCAACCCTAGGAGAGGGATATCGGGCAGCAAGACATCTTGGGTTGTCAAAGATATCGGGTTACACCACCTATCGGGTTGGTCATCTTAAACCTCAAGGAAGCCACCAAAAACCCTAAAAGATCAAGAGTTTTGGCTCACCTCTCAACATCTAAGTGAGAGGGGTCTTGCACAACCTCTATCACATATTGGGCAACAAGGTGGATCATCCCATATCGGCCAATCCACCAACCTCAACTAGCACTACAAGAAAAAGATGATATGGCTACAATTACCATGCCTACATATATGTTATGTATAGCGAAAATAAACTTTTCACTACAAATATTATATTTGTAAATAAAAAATGTAGTTAATTGCTATCACTTAATGTTTACAAATTTACATATATTTTCTAAATGACAAAAAGAAATATCTCCCTTGCCGCCAAACTTTTATGTTATCCCGCCCTCTTTTCACCTTCCATAGTGATCTTCTATTTGAATTTTTTCGCAATGCCCGTGTTCTACTTTCTGATTCTGCCAATTTTTAGTCATCACCCCACTCCCACTCAAACCCCTCCACCCACCCACAGGAGTCCTACATAGTCGGGATACCTTATTCCACTCATCAACACCAATTTGTGATGTTGCGCCCATCCTTCTCCTCTCCGCCTTGTTCCCACTCATATGAAGGGCTAGACAATTTAAGGGCTTAGATGAAATCTAGACACTGAGAGGACGGATGACCATGGCAAGCGCTTGAGGACCATGTACAGCAATGAAGCATCTTGGTGTTTTAGGAATCGATCAGGATTTCATATTTATAGAGATAAGAACACGAACGACGAGCATGTCTCATCTGCACATGCCATATTCGGTCTAGATGGACTTTTCGGAGGACAATGTGTAAGTTTCTATTGTTATATTTTCTCCTAAGTTTTAACATTTATGTATAATTAATTTACTGGTTGTTCGATGCTCGATGTTACTGCCAATTTCCGCACTGTGATTGTGTGTGAGCGTATGGGTGGATTGCTACTTGTAAAAGAGCCACAGTCTTAATAAAAAACAATTATTTGTACTGTGGATCCCAAAATCTCAAAGCAATATTTTCTGTTATTTTTCGATTTCGAAACATCTTATGTTTTTTAATTCAACATAAAATGTTGCAGGTGGCATGATGCAAAGGTATAAATGAGAAGGTCGTAAGATCCAATAACTATAACCTCCTACTGACACCGGCAGTCTAGACTGTCAGGCAACAACAAACAAAAGAATAAGTAAAATTTCAACAACTCTTCTTTATTCCTCAAATCATCACTTCTTAGTTATTACTTTCCATAGTCACATATTCAGATTCTGGATACTTCTAGCCAAGATTGCTTCTTAATTAACATCCACATGCGTTTAAAATGTAACCTTATAAATTTCAAATTCTCATCATTGAATTGGAAGATGTATAGATATATAAACATCATAATTTTATATTTTGACGAGGACAACTCTCAGAGTGTTCCCGTCATCTGTTTCCATACTATTAGAAAATCAGAAGATAAAACATTGTTATTTGTTGTATGTGTAAATTGGTGGTTCCTCTTTATTATTTTTCTGAAAAAATATAGATGAAGTGATGGCTGCGTTTTGACCAAAAACAAAGCTAATACGTTCTTTATCAACTAAATATTTTGGCAACTATCTTGATACGCCATCTATCAACTATATATCTAGCTAGGAAGTAAACAACATAACATAACCAATATGGAGTTTTTCTTTAATTGTTTGAATCATTCTATGAATTGGCATTACGAATTGTCACCTTGAACAGTGAAGATTTATATAATAATTAAATAGTTACCACTAACAAATTGAACATGGGAAAAATTATGGTACAAAAGCGTCTAGCAAAATATCTGTACTTTCTTACAGTCAATGTCTTATTTGATATGAGTGAATATTTTAATGTAATTACACATTAGCCGGTGTAGATTCATGCATGTCATCTAGCGTTTAGTTTTGCCCATGTCTATTTCCTCCAGGTTGTTTATTTTTTCTGTTTCGATATGTTTACTTCTATGAGCTTACTATAAGCTTTAAGTACTCTTTTTCTTATTTGACTGTTATGATTTGTCTAAGAATAAGTTGTATCAATATGACTCTGGATTCATTTTTCCTATGAGGAAGTTGTGCAAATACAGTTGGCCACTGGTGCATCACCAATCCAGCGATAAAATCATATATCAATGTTTTTTGTGGTTCTTTTGTTTCATCAAATAATATTACACACACATTGGAGGGTTTTACCTAACGTGAGACAAACTTAACAGGTAGTTTGACCCTGAAAAATTGGTCTTCGATTGTGAACTGTTTAATAACAATCCATGTCATTCTATGGGTTTATATATGATGCTTCTGAATCTTTGATTGTTTTCCTTCAAAGTGTTTCTTGTTTTCTTCAGATGGTAATTTCCACTTGAATGTTTTCTGAGGCCAAGATCATGGTTCATAATAAAAAACCCAATCGCTCCACAAATCCAGTCATCATATTGGGTTAGCTGATCAATCATTCACAATCCAAACTTGTATAATATTCATTTTGTGTCGTATAATAGCAGTCCGGTGATTTAATATCTAGTTTTCTTGGTTTCTTTTATTCTGTAGTTTTGGAGATCCATATTTATAATCCAAACATGATATAAGCTGCAAGTAATGATCTCTGTAATTGAATTGTTTGTAGAAAAGTGTAAAGTGCTAATTTTTTATTACTTTATGAGGCAAAGTTTGTTACTTCTTAAATTACCTATTCATTATGATATGTTATTTTGGATTATATAGGCATGGAACAATGTATTTCCAGTGAGATTCCTTCTTACTCCTTGAATGTCTCTATAAAATTTGGAAGTATTTAAGCAGTCATGGTTATGGATGTTTGTTCAATTTCATATGGAAAGATGGAAGTTCTATATAGATCACGTAATACTAACTCACATGTGATGTTGTTGTGTCAGCTTGATTCCTTCATATATATCCATGGTTTTTTCTTCTAAAACTACCACCACCAGGGGCTCACATAACCATGTGAAGGTAGGACCAATTAAATGAAAAATGTTCACAGTCAACACTTCACCATGACCCACATTATAGTTTTTCAGCTCTTTTTGGATCATACATGCCAAATGCATTAGTTGAAGCTCTCATGTCATCATATGTACTGGCCATGTTCTCTCGGACCCTTAGAGCCATCATATCCATTGGCAACACCTCCACCAACAGCCATCCTTACAGCATCATATCCATCTCCAGCTAAATAAGATCTCACAACATCATAACCCCTCAAAGTATAAGGTGTTCGAGTTTCATCATATCCCCCAGCAGCTCACAACTGGTCTAGCAGCATCATAGCCACCAGTCAGGACACCTTACTGCCATCATAACCACCAAGACCCATGTTACCTTTGCTGACATCATATGCACGCCTTTGGGAACATCATGAGCACTGATGCTAGTAGTGCCTCTAGAAGCATCAAAAGAACTCGATGTAGCAACAAGCTATATTGTACCATCAAAGCATGCTATTGCAGTATCATAACCTCCAACACTTGTAGCTTTGTTCATATCAGAATTACTACCAGTAGAAACTGCTCCAGTGTATAAGATTGCCCCATGTCCCACTGCAATGCTTCAATAGCCTGAGATTGGCCCCTTCCATAAGGATCCATGAGTGGATGCTGATCTCTTGTTCTCCACAAGAAGTCTCTTCATTTCTACACCTTGAGACACCTTGAGCACAGACCAGCCGCTGGTCATCCAGAAAACACTCAACTGGGTCACATGATACAATTGATAAAACAAGGAGAATAAGAAATAGAGAGCAAAGAGTCATTCATCTAAGGTACGTCAAAATACAAAGGAAACCTAAACCATTATGTGATAGGCCATAACCAATCACATCCTATTGTGTCAAGTTCTCTGCTCTGCTACACGCCTTAACAAGAATCTGAGATAGTTCCCCACCCTGTTGTTGTTCAGATGTGAGTATTTATATAGAGTTCTCTTTTGTACTTGAGAGAATCTTTGACTTAAATCAACTGTTGTGATAAGATGGTATGATAGATACTCTAACTTGCTATTTGACTCCCAAAAGGTACCACACATGCACGAGGGGGATTAAATTAACAATATGCTTTGACTTATTCTAGGAGACTCTTGAATGGCATGGATTCAAATTCTATTTGATGTTTATGTAATAATCAAGAACTTCGGTAGTGTAACATGTCCTTTCATATCTAATATGGTTCTTGTCCAGTATCAGATATACACAGAGTGTAACATGAACTAAAATTTAGCTGCACATTCCCACTCAGAGTGGCCAACAAACTGCAGGTAATGGACTTCCCAACATTGTTTCAGTTAACTTGTTAGAAAAAAGCGTCAGTGTTCTCTGACCTTCCTGCTTTCATGGTTGAAGTTTTATTTAACACCATGTGGATCTCTAAGCTAGTTGGCATTTTTCTTAGCCTACTGATCTAATCTTCAATTCAGTTTTAGGAACTCACTTGGCAAGCTATTGAGGCCTACTCTCTCCAGAACACAGTCAGTATTGAAAAGCTATTGGACCGACTGCAGGTATATGTCTCTCCTTAAAACCAGTCATAGGACATTTCCTTTATACTTGGAGCAAGCATTTTCACCATAAGTGAAAATACTATAATTTAGTGTTTTTTACTATTATGGCGACTAAGCTGTAGTCATTTTGTTCAGGATTGTGATAATCATTCCTTGTTTATTTGTTATAGTTTGGAACAGTAAATAAAATCTATTATATTGGCTTCAATGGACCAGAGGATGAGAGGTCATCTACTGTATAGATTTTGTGTGGAGCTTCTCTCGGTTAATGGTGCTATAACAAAGTAGTATTTGAAGCTTCATAATTGCTCCCCCCGGTTGCTGAGTTTCTCTGTGCAAGTTAAAGTATTTAAGCCAATGTCTTGAAATATGCATGCAACTAGATTTGGGTTATGATTCTTAAATTGAAACCTCTCAGTACTTCCATGACTTTGCACTTTGTTTTTTGGATACTAGGTGGCCAAGTTTACCAAATCAAGCCATATAAGATCTGCATTGATAACTCCATGCATGGAACTCAAGGTTTTGATATAAAGGTCAACTAATTGTGCTGAAGAAAACATCGTAGATTTTAGGCGCATGCATTATTCGGATAGCCGTAAAGGATTATTGTTCTATATGTTGCCTCTTTCTTTTTATCTATTCATTCTTTTTATTTCATTCTTCCGATGGATGGAAGAAGTCGAGGGATGGTAGCATGGTGTAGTTGGGTTGTAGTAGGTTAGTAGGGGCTTGCAACTGGTGGTTCTCCTGTTCTTTATTTCCTTTCCCTCTCTCTTATTGCTATTTCTAAGAAGGAAAGTAGGCTTGGCTATAAATGGAACCTGAAACTAGTTTGGCAGATATTTTCTTGAAATTTAATATTATGCTATTCCTTTAGTGTTTTATTCATCTAGTGAAGTAGCTTATTGGATCATCTTCTCAAAGAACAGATAATAAGGCCATTCATTGCCACAATGGGGTGATAGTCCAAGTAATGACTACTAAGATGCTAAATAAGAACATGCAGTGCTTAGTTAAAAACAGGATAAGAACCAAGATTAGAAAGCGGACAATAAATTAGATAACAAAAGAATAGTTGAACATTTATGGTCCTAGGTAAAGTTGAGTAGAATGATGCATCCACTTACATGTATATAACATTTGATCTATTCTATTCTTTATGTATCACATGTATGATATACGAAGTTCAAACCTTTTTATGTATTCCTACTGTCTACAAGAATACATTTGATTGGTTTTAAAATGGCATGTTTTTTGCTAAAAAGAAAGTTTCTAAGTCTATTTTTATCATGGCATGGGCCTGGATTAAAATAATACCTATGTTTGTGCTATTAGCTTTAGTTGTTGTAAGTATGAAACAAGATTCATATTTGGACTGTTGTTTGTATGGTTATTTTTTGGTTGATCTGTAGACACCATGTCATCAGTTGATACATGAACTAAATTCATTTTCTTTTTTGTCTTCATGCTTTTCATTAGATTGATTCTAACTTTTTTTTTCTGTAAGGTCTCCTATTGTTTATATCATACCCAGTCAGATCGTATAGGGGCATACTCTCTACCTTCTTTGTTGTCACTACTCTAATTGAACTGAACTATTTTGTTATAGGCGTATACTTCCCTAGGGGCAGACTCTCTACTGGAAGTCTTGTTGAAATGTTATGGCTTGCTTAATCAAGATCATTCATGTTTGTCTGGGTACCACACCTGCTCCGACATCAGCTATTGTTTTATATGCTACAATGTTTTATTCCGATCTTACTACCACATTGCCACATCAGTTGTTGGTAAACAATGATGCTAGTATAACTCATATATAGCTATGTTTTGTATAAATTTTGATATGTATAACTTTTAGCAAGGCAACTTGATCACGCGCCATGACCTTTTTGTAGGTCAGGTTATTTGATGCCGAGAATGATTGTAGAGACAACCTTCGAATCACATCTTCATCCTAGACAAAATAACCCATTGCATAACCTTCATTAGAGTATCATAAACTGGTGTTCATGTACATGTGAAAGGTAAACTATGCAATAATTTCATTGGTTTGTTCCAATACACGTCATTTTCTCAAAATTAGAGTCATACTCTCTTACTTTCACCCGCATAACACAAATTATGTTACTGCAGGTTAAGTTATAGTT
Source organism: Alisma plantago-aquatica (assembly GCA_963693085.1). NCBI lineage: Eukaryota > Viridiplantae > Streptophyta > Magnoliopsida > Alismatales > Alismataceae > Alisma > Alisma plantago-aquatica. Next base: position 599,443,946 of record OY856410.1, on the reverse strand, counting down.
GGTTGCCATATGTCTTGTACAGGAACAACTGACACAACAAAAGGAAGAGAGGACAAAGGTATTATCTAATATATAGTCTCAGATTCACAAAATATGTGCTGAGATATATGGAAACCTCAAACTTGGGGACCGGATGGAACTACCAGTTGTTGATGAGAATGATTTGTTTTTCAAAAATCTCCATGAATCAATATCGACTACAGGAGCTTCTTACGGCCATTCAGAAGAAGAGCACGTAAATGGAGAAGTTCTCTTATTTCAATCAAGAAGAGTAATACCTTAGTAGTCTTTCTCTTCTTATGAGTTTATCAATGTTATCATATTCGTTGACGATACAAGTAGAGGAATTAATACAAAAGAAAAATCAAGATAGAAGAAGATGCACATGATCATGTGTCATATAGAGTCTGTAATGGATAGAGGCAATCAGAAGAAGATATTGTATACATGTATCTTTTTTCCATGCATATTGTAAAACACGGGCCAGGTTAATGTCCTCCCCATGTGTACTCATTATATAAATATAAATAAAAGTATCATTGATGATATTGTAAGCACAACTCGATCTTGATTAACATTCATCTGTTTTTCTTTACGAAGACTCCTCTATATTGGTAAGCGACTGACTGGATACATAATGTCTCTCACTACATATGTATGTGTAGTACATGATGTCTTTCACTACACACTAGCTATAATTACATTTGTAGCAAGTGCTAATTTTTGCTATACATGAACTACATATACAAATTGTAACCAATGTCATCTCTCCCTACATATTATAGCTACAAATTGAATTGTAGTCATATATTTAGCTACAATGGAAACTACATTTTTATGTGTAAGGACATTTTTTACCTACAATTAGGGTTACATATGAATTTGTAGCCAGAGGAATAACTAGCTACAACTTTGAAAAATGCAGCCTAAACAATTAGCTACACGGGTATTAGCTATATATTATAAATGTAAGGATAAATGTAGCCAATGCTTTTAGCTACAAATTTTGTGGTTTTCGCTACAATTTTTTTTTGTAGTTAAAGACCATATTTTTCGTAGTGTAGGTCAACACCAACCAAAAGCTCACCTCTCAAGTCCATGGTAAGAGAGGGGTATTGCCCAAGCAACTAGAGTATAGACTCACCTCTCAACGACTAAGGAAAAGAGGAGTTTTGCCTACACCACTAGAGCTCAAGCTCACCTCTCAAAACCAAAGGGAGAGAAAGGGATTTGCCCCAAGAACACACCACATGCACCATTGAATTAGGGAACCCTAGGCTCACCTCCCAACAACTAAGAGAGAGGGGTTTTTCCCAAGGAACCCTAATCTAAGGTTCAACCAACAAGGTCCAAGAACACATCTAAACAACATAACCATGTCATCATATCCCACAACATCAAGGGTACATATTAGAGCAAATATATTACTAACAAGTTAAGCATGGCCGATCAAGATATCATATAAACAAGCAACATAAAAAGAAGGTAATATAGCTAGGGTAGGAGTTATGTAACCCGCCTCAAGCAAGCTCTAAAGCTCCAAGCACCAGGATTCAAGCTCCAAGCTCCAAGCTCTTAGGCACCACCTTCGGCCAACACTAGGAGAGAAGAGAACTCCATAACCACCATGGCCGAAAAGAAAGGAAGAAGAAGAAGAAGATGCTAAGGAAAGGGAGAGATACTCACCAAAAGAGAAGAAGGAGCAAGACATTCTCTAGGGTTTCATCCACCACTAGAGGAAGAAGAAGACTCCACCAAGGATATCGGCCACCAAGCTCTACCAAGTGTATTGGCCACCAAGGCTCCACCAAGGGGTGGTGTATCGGCCACCAAGGAAGAAGGAAAGCAACTAAGCAGCTAAAGGGATCCCAAACTAGCAAAGAATGGGGTATATATGCAAGGGGGTTAAGTGGGCATCCACTAGAGGATTGCTCCACATGTGCTCGCCCAAACCACTACTTGTCCAAGCTATGTCACCTTGCTAGCAAATATCACCAAGTGTCCCCAATGGTGACACTAACGAAGCTAGGTCAAGAGGGGTGTGTATCGCCCAACATGGTTCCATGGTCGATACACCACTTGGTCGATTCAACCCTGACTGATACACTCATGCGCGGTACACTCTTGGCCGATACACCAAGCAAACAAGGCCCAAGGAAGACCAACAACAAGCCCAAGCTTCACAAGCTTAAACAAGGCCCAAAAATAGCTCAAGCAAGGCGCCCAACTCATCCTCTCAACCCTAGAGGATGCAAGGAGAGAGAAAGACATCTCTTAAGGTGGCAAACTTCCACACAACCCTAAAACTTGGGTGAATTGCAAGTTGCACCTCAACCTCCCAACAATGCACAAACAAGACCCTAATCACACCTCAGGTGATTAGCAAACATCTAAACACAAGGTTTAGGCAAAGTAAATAGGGTAAGCCCAAAATGGAGGTCAGGGTCCTTACATTTACAACCACATTCATTCACAACATTCACAAAAGGAGATTCTAGGCCATAATTGTGCATGCATTCACCACATAAAATAGATTCTAAAGGCAAAGTGTATGATATCATAGGCATATCTATATATACATATATACATATTAAAATTGCAGTCCTTTTGATGTGAGACATTCCACATTAAATAAATTTTTAACTCCCACGCATACTATACGGGGTACACAGGGGCAGTGCCCCTGTGCGGGGATTTCAAAGTGTAATCGAGGAAGAGAAACAAAGAATACACGTACGAAACATGATTGTAGTGCTCACTTCCTAGTATTTCAAATAAAGGTAGTACAAGAGGCATCCTATACTTATCTTAGAGGAGAAACAATGAGAAGGCAACAATGAACACTCAAACCCACTCTCTTCAAAGTTAATGGAGAGAAACACCATTTCGACACACTAAAATGAATTCTAATTGGATCCTCTCAAAATCCACCCCCTTAAATGTTTATAGAGATAGAGACACCATTTCTACACACTAAAACGAATTCTGATTGGATCCTATCAAATTTCACTTGAAGGCCTCCTATAGTAAAGGCTTCTCTATGTATTTTCTTCATACTTTCCAACCGTTATTGCACTTAAGGATATAGGATATTTTCCCAAGAAGTTCTCTTGCAATTTGTGGAGTAGAGATCTCTTTGTATTTCTTCTCACCCTCTTTTGTTATTTCATTATATTTTTGGTCGATGATTCAAGAAGAAAGCATGCATTAACTTGCTAAAAAGTGGATTCCTCCTCACTGATCTTTCAATTTCCTCATACATTATGAGTATATTTCACACTATATTTTCTTGTCCTTAATCTATGCTTGTTTTATTTTTGAGTTAGTTGGTTGTCATTATTGTTTCTAGGTTTGTGCATCACTTCCCCGCTACATAAATCAAATATGTCAATGTACGTATCATATACATCGTTTGCAAAAACGACATGTAGAGTGACACAATATAACAGCCGTAAGTGAAAGATATAGTTTTATCATGAAATTTAAAGTCATAGGATCCGTGTGAACATGAGAAAAATACCAAGTTGAAAACGTGTGTCATTAAAAGGCGGGATGTGGAGTGAAGGAATTGTTCTTCTTCTTTGGTATTAACTGCATTAATTAAGAGCTACGCTACACACACCCTCCCATCTACTCGGTCATCCACTATGAAAGAGAGAAAAATTAGAGAGAGAGAAATGGTTTGCACATAACTCTCAAATTGTAAGGAATTTTTGGTCGAAATAAACACACACACATAATTACAAGAAGTACAGTACTAACAACCATATTTTATAATACAAAGTATAGTACTAGACGTACAGTACTAAAGGTATTGTACGAGACATAACAACAATACATGATTTGATGATCTTGTTAGTATTGTACGAGACATGTCATGTATATAAGAATGTGGATAACCATATACAATATCTATATAAACTAATTCATATTTTACTAAAAACATACACATTTTACTAAAGTGCAATACTTTCAACTATTATTTAAGAACAGCTAATCATTTCCCCTTCATTTAAAAGTACAATACTAATCATATTACTAGTGTAAGTTCAATCGTATCAATAGATGAACAAGTAGCTGTTGTACATGATTTATGATAAACACGTAGGTGATGTACTGTACTCACGAGTACTATACCCAGAATATGTGTATGATATCCTAAAATACAGATAATATATTTCTCTTGTATTATCATTATTTCAAAGTATGTCAACACTAGTTTTGTTAGAAAATATTTTTTATAATGATTCTAATACTCCGGATTGAAAATTATAGGCAAAAATATTTTTTCTCTTTTCTGTTTCTCTCATCTTTTATTGCTTTAATTATTGGTGACTATATGAGAAAAAATATCGGCTCTCATTTCTCAACGGGTAGGTTAGTAATTATGTCTAGAATTTTTTCTTATGTGGTGTCAACCTTGATGTTGATTTATGCTACAGCAACTCCTAAAGTATTCGCTGGGCATAGGCCACGCTGCTCCACCAGAAAAAGGGAATAGCACGAATGTGGATGCATGCCCGCCATACTCGGTCCCTTTCTTGGGCTGCGAACTTCTGCGCTGACGATATCTGAATTCTTATTCTTGGTTTGAACAATTGTCTGTGGACGCAAGAGTCAAGACCCACTGCCACTAAAATCCAAGAATGGCATCCCCTTTCTCTTTCCCACTATCAGAAGATTACAGATAGTATATCGATTATACACGTTGACTTCTTTGTAGTAAACCAAACTAGTAAAATAATCCACCCAAGAGTTCATATTGGAAACCCCGATAGAACCGGCTGACAAAAAGACCACCTACGCGTGGAAATACGACCACACATAAGGCGAGCACCCATCTATGAATGTTATATAATGTTATACTTCGAGCTGCATTGAAGGACACATCCACGGTTTTTGCTGGCAAGTGACATTTCTACTCCACGTGTAGAACTGTTGACAATGTCAGCTTTATCTTCTAATTTGACTATTTCAATGTATACGTTTTGTTGTGACGCCACTCCTACCAGATGGTTAAGGGAGTATCAGAATATTGAAGTCTCCACCATGAGGACGAGCTACCACCACGTTATGTAAGTGAAAACGTAGAAAAGTCAGATCAAAACATGTGGTTTAGCTAACCTATGTGTTGCTAATGGTCTAAGCCAAATGAACAAGTAGAAATAATATTTTTTCTTGCTTTTGGGGTCAAGTAGACATCTAATGCTAGTTGTTAATACAGTCTTTCTGGAGACCCAAGTGACAAAGTTACAAATGAATTTATTGGTCTACTATTAGGATATTTCTACTGTGCAATCAAGCGTTTGAATTGGACATGCACAAAAGAACAAAGCATGTGTATGGGAGCACATCAGATTTTCCTTTCAACTGATTATAGAATTGTTTGTAGGAAAATATTTAGTACGGTTGCAATCTACTGATGCACAATATCAATGGATATTGAATATCCACATAAATTGACTTAATAGAAAATTGCTCAAAAGTTGAATGTGCAGATATTTCTTCACAAGGTAACGTTCAACGATTGGATATCTAAGGGTGTAAGTGATCAAGTATCGAGATAGAATATGAAGACTAGTTCCAAAATGACATAATTGTTTTTATGTTGTTTTTGTGTGTAGAACACACATCAATTAGTCTCACCCTCTTTTCGGAAAGGTTTCTTCTCCAACTGCCAGGCTGCCACCCTCCACGCTCAACCCTAAGAAGATTATCTCCATGGGTATTTTTCATCAGTCATTTCCGTCGATCATCATCGCCAATGGCCACAACCACCACAAAGTTTCTAAGGTTCCAACCTTAAAACATGCACGACCAACAACGCCCCCAGTTTCATTAATCAACAACACCATCTTTCCACTTACTGCTTCCTCACGATTGGTCAAATTCAAGCAAGGAAAAGATGAGGAAGAAGGATGGTCACTTGATGACAGTCCTTGATGTAATCTCTTGTTGTGTCGGATCAACTCATCATCAGACTTGAAGGATGTTGTCACATACATCAAGTTTATATTTTTTCTACCCACAGAGATGATGTTTATCGCTTCTTTTTTGTTGTTCATATGTACTCTGATATCACAATGAGGAACAAGTAGTTTCTTATGCTTGAGCGCGAGGAGTAGCCTTGTTGTCTTATTTTATTTATTTAACTGCATGCATGCATGTATGAACCATGATACATTTTGATTCAATAGTTTTTTGCTTACAATCTTGTTTGATCAATAGAGTTGCATGTTTATTAGATTTTGGCTGTAAAGAACTTTAAACCCATGATGTAGGATATCGATCTTTTCTTGTTAAACCCACTAGGAAAACTTTAGAGGCAATGGATATATGATGTCTAGGTAATACGACGGTGAGCCAAGAATGATTTATGTGCAAGTTTATTCTTGATTATGAAAGGATAGATTCACTTGGTGTCAATTTTATTGATTCATGTTTGTTTATGATGCAGTTAGAGATAGGTAGTGGTGGCAAAACCTCTCATCATAGTGTTTCCATCCAGTGATTATCTTAGTTTAGTTCATTGTATTTATTCTTGCACCTAGTAGAATCAAAAATCAACTGCATTTTGTCCTAAATAGTTCTCTTCCTAGTTTGGACAAATAGATCAATCAATTCTAAAAATTATATTCATTTGGATTTGATCGTAAACTATATTGTGATAAAATCCATCCGCTTATGGGTGTGATTGTCATATGTTTTAAGGTAAATTTGATGGATTTCATCCCTAGTTAATTAATTGTGTGATAAAATCCCACATAAGTAGTATGGAGTCTATCTTTACACACTCATGTCTTAGATAGGTTAACACTTTGATCATCTTTCCTCTTATATGTTTTTCTTATATAAAGTTGTTATATCTAGATTTTGTAGTGTGACTTTCTATTTTGATGTCACTTTCATGTGAGTTTCTTTCTTTTGTTGAGAATGTAATCTAGTTCTATTGGCTCTTTAAATTGGCCCTTGTTCATTGGAACTCCATGATTAGATATTGGTCCAAGTGAGAGGTTCTCCATAGAGTATAAGAGTGTGAGACTAACCTTCGAGTGTTCTACAAAAAAGGGGAAAATATACCAATAACGGATATCTTTTTGAAGAACTAGAGTTTATAATAGGGAGAAAATTGAATGAAAAATTTCCTATATATTCATGAAGTAGGGTTTGAACAGCTTAAGAATGAAGCTATAAAGACAAATATGTTGAGAGATCTAGATTTAAAGGAAAAAGAAAATTATGATTATGAATATCAACCCATTCATGGTCTTTTATAAATGAAGAACATACTAGATGAAGGTTGACATGATGAAAAGAAAGGTTTAGAGAGGAAAAATATCATTCAAAGAGTCCCACTTTACTTAAGAAGTTTGTAGAGTAATAAAGGACAAAACCCAAGGTGATAACTAAGTGGGTTTAAAGAAGAAAGAATATGAACATTATTGCAATTAAGATAAAACACTTAATGTACTAGGTGGGAACAAACCAACCAAACCAATAAAGGTGGTTCATGTAGGACCACTAAAGATAAAAAATTGTTCCTCAAAGATAAAGGCGAGGAGTGAGCCACTAAGTATGGCGATGAGTGAGCATTCTTTTCTTAATATTTTTGTTTCTCTCTTATTAGTTTTTATACTAAGTGTAAAATACATCCCTTACTTTTCTTGTGCATTGGCATGTCTTGTAAAATCTAGTGCTAGCTAAAAGGAAATAATAGATGAGTGATTCTAAATATGCCTATTCAGAAGGCTAAAGCAACTTTGTGATGTGATTCTTCATTCAAAACGATAAAGACCATGAATAACATATTTTAGTAACATGATAATATTATTTAGAAATCAAATAGGCTAGTTGCATTGAGTTTTTTTTAGAATTTAAGCATGTACTACATGTATGCCATAATGTTTTATTAAAAAATCTCCTACCTGGATATTTTTCAATTTTAGTTAATTGTGGGAATATTTGGAAGTTGTTCATAATTTCCCATGCTAGGAATAAATAAATAAGTCAATACAAAGTATGAACCCTTTAGGTATTTGAATGGTCATCTAGAGTAACTTGAACATTCATTGAAAAAATAGAAATAATTATCTACAATAGAAAATAGATATAGCAATTGAGGCCATGATAATGTCATGGTCAATTTTATGTGCCAATATTTGTTTCATAGTATCTAGTCAAAATTTAAGAAAACAAATAAAAGTGACACATAGTGGTTATTCTTATGTTTGAATGTAATTGAATAAATTACAAAAAAAAGATTATGTACCTTAAGCAATTTGTTTAGTGATTTAGGCAATTACTCATAAGTATATGATATTAAAAGTTACAACTACGTTTTTTTAATTGAATTTTTGTTTATCCCTACAATTTAGGACAATAGTTTGATAGTTCTTGTTTGTTTCATGTGAATTAATATCCAAAGAGATTAATATTACTATCCATATTCTACTAATGACATTATGTTTTTCATTGATATACAATATAAGTCATGGATGTACTTGGTCAAGCAGCACCATATTTTAAATTTTGTAAGGATGCCATTTTCATGGTTCCATTCGAAAGCCACTCCCATTGGCACATTGTAGAAGTTTTAAACTTTACCCTTTTATATATTACAACTTTTTATTTACCATGTTTAAATATTTTTTTAAACTTTATTTGTGTATGAAGAACATTGCTATTTATGTTTAAAAATATTCCAATATAAATTTAAAGTTAATTTATATACCATGAGTTGCATATATTTCAAACTCTTATCTGTACAAATGTTCAAATGCTTAAATATTTTATTTTCACTTGTGGATAAGTATTTAAAGTATTTGTATTAATTTAAAAATGTGATCATTGTCTAAGATAACATTTAATGGATATGAACAGATTTGATAGTAAATTATATGTAGGCTATAATCCTCAATAGTTGGGACCAACCATGTTTGATATCCATAGACAACAATATTAGATGCATGAAACCTACAATTTCATGCACACCCTTATATTACTAGTAGAATCAACGGGTCATCATTCTTGTAGATATATACATGCATAATATTTATTTTCTTTCTTATAAAACAATATGAATTCATAGTCTACCACAATTTGTCTTTTCCTATATGTAGTACACTACATAAGTAGGTTGTCAAGGATTCCTAAACTATGATAAATGGCTATTAACAAATAAAAATTTACAAAGACATCTTAATAATTGTTTGACGTTAAATTGATTCTTGTTACATACCACAAGTATTATATCTGAGTATTGGAAATGTGAAAAGAAAAATGCAACACATATATTTTTGCTAATGACCTGTCTGTGGGAAAATGGATTATAGGTGCTGACGTAGATTTTAGATGAAAGGAAAAATCTAGAGAGAAGTGAATTGTTGGCATTAATTTTGTTGAGTTATCAGGCCTGACTTATGGTGGGTGTAGGTCAGCATCAGAAGTTAAATACAAAAGAATATTTTATACCTATCAACTTATCAACAAAGAAGAAAAATAGTGTGTTCGATCCCTTTCCAGTAAGGTATATTTGTCACGAATCTCCTATTGAAGAATAAAATGAAACAGATTAAGGACAAATTTTCATTGAGAAGTCAATGGACAAAGCAACATGAGAAAGGAAATCTAAATTGGCATACTGCTAATAGGACACATGAAAAGAACAAACTTGTATCCACAGAAATGTCTTTCTAAATTACCCACTGGGGGACGGAATACATCGAATTCCCCCTTATCAACTAAAGAAAGATAGTCCATCCACAGTTGATTACAGAGGGAGATAGTAACTTCCCGGTTTAGATGTAGCCTTTTACAACTATTAAAGAAGAATTGTCTTCTCAAGTAAAAAGATCTTTTCAATTATCATTTTAAAGCATTTAAGGGAACTTGCTTGAAAATACAATGACAATATCTTGTCCTTCGGTGAGCATGCACTTCATCAAACATGAGAGAGTATCATTTTTCCACACTCCAAACAGAGTATGATTTGGTTCTGTGAATTTTGTTGGTGTAAGTTTGTAGAAGGTACAAAAAATGGCGATACAACAAAAATGATCAGACAAGTAAATGCAGAACAACAGATAATATAGTTGAACATGTTTTAAGTCTAATTTATTCAGGCAAATAAAGACTTCTTTTATATATGCAAGCTGAATTATATACTGAACTTGCACTTCAATAGAAATTAGAATATATATATATATAAATATATATATATATATAAATATATATATATATAAATATATATATATACCTGCCTATATTCACTTATAGAAAAACTTCTCTATATGCAAACTATACTAAGAACTGAACCTACACTTCAATAGAAAATTTGGACAAATTCTATCTATCAGTCTCAGTCGAAAGGAGTATGTTTTCTTAACTGGGTCAACTTCTGAAAGCTAATCGCCTCAACAGATATGGGGACATTGTAGAGGCTTTACTGCACTACTTTGCTAGCTCTTCCAGCGCACCAATAAACACAACTAGTAGCTTAGAAATTGAGTTGTACAAAAAGGGTTATGCATCAATATTTGGATCTTGCTTTTCTTTAAGATGTTGGTGAATTCTGTTAAGTTATTGAATGAGAGAATACGACGAGTCGGCGGAAGAACAAGACGATAATAGAAGAATGATATCGCAACCAAAACACATGATTTACGTAGTTCGGTCGGATGACATACTCTATGGGATGAGAGATAATTTCACTATTTCAAGAAGATTACAAAGGAGAGATACTCTCAAAGAAAGAGAACCTGAAAAGGTTACACCCAAAGAAGAGAGAGAACCCTCTTCAGTACAACACTGTACGTTGGCACTTCTCAGTAAAAGAAAATCTCATGCCCCTAAGGTCCTATTTATAGGCTTCATGCCATAAGGCTTCAACTAGGAATAAACAATCCTAATAGGAGTCTAGTACACAATAGGAGTCCAAGTTGCATGAATATAGAGCCATTTACAACTCCAAATAGGAATACTAATCTAAATCCAAGTAGGAACATGGGTTGGACTCAAACCAAGGCAAGACCCAAAATAGGACTGCCACACCATGTAGGATTAGGATTAGGACTAGGAGTCTTCGAGGCATAACAAATCTCCACCTTGACTCAAAGTCAACATCTTATAAGAAAAATAGCAATCTTATTCTCCTCCATCCCCTAAGGGCATCACTATCAGTTGTGAATGCTAACTAAGTCTAAGCAGGTCTTAAACTTGGAAACTGGCAATGGCTTTGTCATCATATCAGCAGGATTTTCTTTACTTGCAATCTTCTTCACCACAATATTTCCTTCTACTATCACCTCTCTGATGAAGTGATACTTGACGTCGATGTGCTTTGTCCTTTCTTGAAACATCTGATCTTTTGTAAGATGAATTGTACTTTGACTATCACAGTAGATGACTGTTGTCCTCTCAAGAATACAAAATTTAGCACACAGTCCTCTAAGCCAAGTAGCTTCTTTTATGGCCTCTGTCAATGCCATTTACTCAGCTTCAGTAGTAGATAATGCAACGGTGGGTTGTAATGTAGCTTTCCAACTTACAACACAACCACCAAGAGTAAACATATAGCCTGTAAGAGAACACATTTTATCACAGTCATTTGCAAAGTCAGAATCAACATAACCAACAAGTATCTCTATGCTCTTGTCGAATCCAAGGCATGTAGAAGATGTACCCTTAAGGTACCTAATAATGTGCTTGACTGCTTGTCAATGTAGTTTTCCTAGATTGGACATGTATCTGCTCACCATGCTAACTGCTTGTGCTATGTGTGGACGCGTACAAATCATAGCATACATGATACTACCAACTGCACTAGAATAGGGAACACGGAACATGTAGCTTTCATCCTCTTCAGATTGTGGCAACTCAGCAGATGAGATCTTCTTGAAGTGGTCACCTAAAGGAATAGACACAAGAGATGCATTAACCATAGAAAATTGCTATAGAACTTTCTTTACATACTTCTCCTGACTGATAAGTAATCTTCCAGCTTTGCAGTTTCTAATAATTTCCATCCCCTGAATTTTCTTTGCTGCTCCCAAGTCTTTCATTTCAAACTTGCCACTAAGTAACTGCTTCAGACTGTGGATTTCAAAAGTATCTCTTGCTACAATCAACATGTCATCAACATAGAGCAAGAGGCAAATAAGAGACTCATCAGGAAGTTTCTTCAAGTAGACACAAACGTCATATCTGCTCCTGGAATATTCATGATTGACCATGAAAGAATCAAATCTAAGATACCACTGACGTGGGGATTGGTTCAAGCCATAAAAAGACTTTTTCAGTAAGCACACATGATCCTTCTTTGCAGCATAAACGTAACCTTCCGGTTGCTGCATGTAAATTTGTTCCTCTAGGTCACCATGGAGGAATGTGGTCTTCACATCATGTTGCTCCAGCTCCAAGTCATATCTAGCAACTAATGCCAACAGAAATCTAATAAAGGTGTGTTTGACAACTAGAGAGAACACATCATTATAATCTATACCCTTCACCTGATTGAAGCCTTTTATAACTAGCCGCACTTTGTACTTTTTAGTAGAATCTCCAGGACCAGCTTCCTTCCTTTTGAATACCCATTTGCATCCAACAATCTTCTTTCCAGCAGGAGGATCAACAAGCACCCAAGTCTTATTCTTTTGAAGAGACTCCATCTCTTCATTCATAGCAGCAATTCACATGGCCGAATTGGGATCAACCATGGCTTCTTTGTAGGTAGTCGGTTCTCCAGAATCATTCATTTCTTCAGTTGTAGCAAGGGCATATGCAACAACATAATCTGAATGCCTTGCATGTGGTCTGATCTGTCTTCTTTGTCTCCCAGAAACAATGCTATATGGTTGTTCTTCAGTAGTGTCATCTTCATTTTCATCTAGATTTTCATGTACAACAACAGGAGGTGATGGGCTGTGTGCAGTGACTTCAAGCTCCGCCTATTCCTTGGAACTTTGAGAAGCTATAGTAAAAGAAGTAATTGTTGGTATGAATGCCCATAGAGCAAGTCATGTGATGATTATAATGGGATACTTTGTAAAATATTTGAATAATAATAATAAAGGAAATTTCCATTCTATATGGTTTAACTGTTTCTGAGAGGATAGTGTAACATGATAGATGTCTAAAGAATTGTTTTACTCGATGACGTATGCTTTTAGGTTGAGGACCTAAATGATGAGATCATACGGATGTCAAGAGTATACTTTCTTGTTTAGTCCCTAGTCGGTTGTTATTGTGGAAATAACCATAGACATCAATAACGCTAAAGACTAGATTGTATGTTGGTTGATGATCGAATCTCATTAGTCATGATATAGTGATATCAAACCAAAGACATAGGTACTTGTTAGAGAACAAGTGTACTGGACAGACCCACCGTGAGAGTGACACATGGAACCATGATTTGGTAGTCACAGTCGGCTCTCACAATGATGGTGGTGAGTGTGATTCTTCAACCTGAAATCACTACACTCAACACATGTCATTGGGTACACTTTGACATCATCAAATGCAGTCCTGAAACATGGGTTGTTATAAAGGTGATGATTGGGTGACTTTGACACATGGGGCTTTTGAGGGGTGAGTGATAGATATGGGATTTTTCCCTCCTAAGGGAGTTTGATGTCCATGGCCACTTGATGAGTATGATTGAGAAAGGCATGCGCATGCATATGTGAATCAATATGTGATATTGATGTCACACACATCTCACCCAATCTGCTCTGAGATCAAGGAAATGGATGAACGTTGAAAGGATGATTGTACTATGCCTTGAGTTCATTCAGGACATTAGTGACAAAGGAATTATACATTCGTTGTAACACCATTCACAGATTGCAGGATTGAAAGTTGTTCTCCAACTTTCTATTTGACTTGGGTAGCACTGATGTGCGACTAGACACCGCTCTTTGCTTGTGAAGTCATAAGTGTTACAGACTTTCACTACCAATGTGAAATGGACCTACAGGGTCACACACATAGGATTTAACCTAGAAGAGGAGTTTGTCCATAAAAAATATTTAGATTGATTACTAAAGAAGTTTAGTAGTTCAATTAAACACTCAATCAATTGATAGCTCAATATCATAGTGTTTAAGGTGTTGGACTGATTGATTAGAGTATCAGATTGATTGAAACTACAATTGACTTATTTTTGCACAGTCTGCAGTCCCAACCGATCGGCTCATGTGATGAACCGATCGGCTCAGGACAGGTTGAACTGACCGGTTCAAGGGTTGAACTGATCAGCTTAACTGGTCCAAACAAGCAAGTTCGGAAAGTCAGGTTGGTGAGAAATTTCTTTTCGTTTCACTTGTCCAATTTGATTGGAACAAGGATTGGTATTTGGATCGATTCAAAAAAAGACAAAAAGTCAATCGGGAACTGACCAGGGCAGTGAACCGATCGACTCAGGTGCCCCAAACGATCGGTTCAGATGTGAATCGATCGGCTCACGTCCCCAACTGATCGGTTCATGCTTGAAACGATTGGTTCAACTGGCGCAGTTGATTTTTTTGTGGAAAATCTCGAACCCTTCTACTCCTACTTTAATCCCGCATTGCCCGGGGTAGAGAACCATGATCCATGACCCTCCTATATATAGGGTTATTGGGGGCTTCTCAAAGTACAACTCATAATACCAGTTGCTCTCCAAAGTTGTCGTTCTCTCTGGTTGTGGTAACCAGGAGAGCCCGATCAAGTGCTACCTGATAAAGGATGCACAACAAGGGAAAGACAACTGCAGAAAAGTGACTGGTGGTAGGAGAGTGTGTCGGTGACTAGTACACCGATAGGAGGGTACGAATCCTTCTGGTGCCTTATGGGACAAGGCGATCAGAGTTCTAGGCAGTCTGTGTGGACGAATGTAGAGGCGGGAGACTTATGCCACTTAGAGGACAGCTGTCAATCCCGACAGTCTCGGTGAGACCAGGAGCTACACAGACACAATCCAAGACCGGAGGTGAAGACCGCACGAGCCATGTGGCAATGTTGCCGAGCAAGCCTCAGGACAAGGTATTCCTCTACAAACCATCCTTCCTATTGTATAGACGTTGACGCGATTCCTTTATTCTGGGTTTGGGAAAAGCAAATTTTTGTTTCCGCTACCTTCTCTGTCTCTCCTAAAACCCAACAGTGGTATCATAGCTACATCAACCTCTCTATGATTTAGGATTATGGATATCATCAATTTTGGTTTGTCGCCTTTATTTATTGCATACGATGTGAATAAAATTGGCTTTATGCATGTCCAATCCTAAATCCACGAATCCCTATATACATATATGATATGTAATATAAATGCACTCGATACATGTCGCCCTTAAATGAGATTTGTGGTGAATGTATAGCATGGTTATGGCCAATAAACCATATGTATGTGTACTTGGTTGTATGTGGTTGCTTGCATCTCGGTTTGTGCACCGATTCCCTATCTCCTATTCCTAATGTAACTCAAGATAACTCGAGATTTCTTTCCTACCTTTGCTCCACCGAATGTAACTCAGGGTTTTCTTTTTTTTAATGTAAAATAGGATAGATATTTTTTTCCTGTTATGTCGAAGAACGGATGACATCTGACGATGACTGAGATGATTAGTTCAAGGTGTGAACCAATCGGTTGGCAATCCAGACGATCGGATCGAGGAGCGAGATGAGCAGGTGGCGACCTGAGGAGATGTACGACGACCAGGCGAACCGATCGGTTGGAGGAACCAACTGATCAGCTGGTGGCACCCAGACAATCGGCCAGGGCGAGCAGGTCATTCATGTGATGAGTTGATCAACTCAGATGGCTATAGCACTTCATCATGGATAGGTTGCATGTGATGTAGACCTAGATGACTGTGATTCCTCTTGGCTCGAGGAATCACATTAGGATGGCCATAATCATTGCTTTTATCATTTCATATGTTTTGTGTGGGATATAGCATGTATATGATACTTACTATATTGTGCTGATTGGATATGTATATGTACCTATAAAAACCAAATCCCTCATTAAATATTAAATTTTTAGATGCCTTCCAAATGTGATACACGTGAAAAGCTTGATCGGCCAAGTGTGGGCACGCCCTAGCGTGGTACACTGTCTATCTCGTAGAAGCGTGAAGGATGGATATGTGGGTCTGCCCTAGCAGTGTGCATATTCATCGTATTGGCTTTGGGTCGGACTTAACAAGGTGACCTAGATAGGATCTAGCACCTTGAGGCATGGAGGTTGTAATGACCCATTTTCAAATTAGTCATCTGATTATATATTACTTGGATAATTGTATGCTTAATTAAGTTGATCATTGTTTAAAGCTTGATTAGTGATGGTAGTTTAATTTTCATGTTTTAAATATAATGAGAAGTTTTAATCATACTTTGATCCACCTAGTTAGTGTTAATGTTTGGAAACCCTAATCGGCCCAAATTAGGGTTTTGATGACATGAATACAAAATTTAATAAATATAGTGTCCCACTAAATGCTTTTTAGTATTTTATGTGTAACTCAGATTTATATCAATTTGGATATGATTTGGATATATAAAATGTGAAGCATATTGGAAAATATCAGAATTTTTGAAGAATGTTCTGACCTATTTATCAGTCGAGTTTCAAACTCGACTGATCATATTTTCAGATTTATATAACAGTGTGGTAATTTAATTTTATCTTTTTATTCGTATAACCAATTGATCTCAAATTTTAACTGTACTTGAGAAACTCAATTATAGACACCCTATTAAATTGGAGTAATTTTTAGATGACTTTTGATCTCTGCAGAGAGGGTGTCGGTCGAATTCTGTGCAGGACAAACTCGGCCGACCATGCTGTTGACTGCATTATAGTAGTTTAGTTTTTTTTTTATAATTTATTGGATTATCTAATTCAGCTCAAATTTTAACTGAATGATTGATACTCTGTTTTCAAAAATATAATAAATTTTCAGAATTTTTGGAAGAATTTTTGTATCACAACAGAACCTTGATCGGTCGAGTTCTAAGAGAGACAAACTCGACCGACCAGATTTTTCTGGAAAAATAAAAAAGACTGAAAAATGTTTATAATTACTTATTCCATGCACCTTAATGAGTATATAGGACTCTATTACGACCCAAGCACCTCTTATTTCCGTCCCACTCTTCATAGCTTCGTAATTCTTGAGAGAGGAGGGGATTTTAGGGTTTGGAGAATCTGAAGTAGAAATTTTAGATTTCTGGGTTTTCTCTTTCCAAGGTTGGTAAATTATGTACAGATCAAAAATCTTTACTAGGTTTATTTGCTTCTATTCTATCCTATGTATAGAACTCGTCACTTCGCTGATTTGGATCAAAAGAATCCAAATTGATCTCTTCTTTCATTCTTTCTTCTTCAATTCTTCTTCTTCTAGGTTCTTGAGTGAAGAGTAGTAGGAAGATTTTGTTTTCTTGAAGCAAGGACTTGATTCAAGAATTAGCAATAGTAGTTGGGCTACGAATTTTAGGTGTTTCACACCTGATGTGAGTGTTTTTCTCCCTCCTAAGCTTTGTATTCATGTTGAAAGCCTAATTCAATCCGGCTAAAACAATCAGAAACCTTGTTTGTATATGTATGTGATTGGATTTGATTTGGGAAAGATATTGGGGAATCCAATTTTACTGATTTTGATTATTTCTCATTGATTGAAACTTGATTAGCTCATGTTATATTGATTGAGGATGCATGGATATTCTTATGGATAGATGACTATGGTATTTCATGTGAATTTTGCCTAAAAAGCAGCCCAATGGCCGATATGCTTGGAATTGAATTGACATGTATAAAGTCATATTTCAATTGTACTAGATTGTATACAAGTGTATTATTGAATGTCAATGGAATTGAATGACCACATATCCTGATTAGGATTTGTGTTGAGGAAGTGAATGAAATGAGTCAATTAATCAATGTATACTTATGATTGATGAATGAAATATGTGAAAATGGAAACTAGGGTTTCCATGTTTGTGAATAACCCTAATGAATCCTTGAGTCATGATTGGATTACTGAATGATATGATTCGTATGATATGTTGAACTAAGGAATGACTTCTTGAAAACCCTAAAAGTTTATTATTAAGGTGATTATGAGTGATAAAGCTAAAACTTGTATATGATGTGGTAAATGTGATCAAATGCTGAAGTTGAAAGTATTAATACTTCAATTGAATATGATGAGTCTTACGAATATCATCTAAGTCTAATGCATTTGTTTTAGTATAATAAAGAATGATCATTGCTGATTATGGGAATGACATTAGTAGTCAATGACAAGGTACACTTATCTGAATATAAGAGACAATATGAACAAGATGTACGTAATGGTGATTGCAAGATAAAGATGAAACTAATGAAGATAGTATGATGGAGTATTTTATCTTTTATTTAATTACATGTGGATTAACCCAAATTAAATGAAATATACTAAGAATTGTACTTTGGTAAATGTTATGTAGAAGAGAAGCATTGTATGTAAAGTGAATCAAGAAAGATTGGTCCAGATGATGTAATGAACATGAAATGAAAGAAGCTTAGACTACTGAGTATAAAATGATGGAAAAGATAGGAATTAGTAGATGATTCTAAGAATGTAACTATTACCCCAAAATGATGAGTTTGATGATGCTAATGAATGACAATCTCAAATGGATGACTAAGAGATGTACATAACCGTAGTTGAATTCAACTAAATGATGAAACTCAAGTATTTGAATTGACCTACAAGAATGTGTTTTTGTATTGTGATTGTTTGATATAATACTTGTATTATGAGAATGAACTATTTTGATGGAATTCAAATGATAATCAACATGTGTTGACTAGCAACCCCATATGAAGAATGTGAAATAAAAGAAGAAGAGAACTAAGTCTATTATGCATGTATATGCATGAAATTTATTTACATCTATTGAGATTGGATGGAACATGCATATATTGTATGATAAATCTATCCTGAGTATGAGGAATGATACATGATATCTATATGCTTTTACTGTTGCTAGTTTTAATGCCTCTGCTAATATTTTTTTAGAACTGTGATATACAATGAGCTGATAAGATTTATGTTGAAATGGAATTTAATATGCACTCCTTACATTGAGAAACCCTGATAAGGGTAAATATTGCATAATGAGATTATGTCTAGGGCTGAAGGCCCAGTGATGATGATAAAACCATGATGGGGTAAATGATGGACAATAAGATTATGTCTTGGGTTGAAGGCCCACTATTGATGATTGCTATGAGATGATGCAGAAGATAGAAATAATCATATTTGTTGGAATCTATAGACTTATTGTGCTTCTTGCTTCGATCATTGCCCTTATTGATAAACTTAATCTTTTTCATGTTATTATAGTTACGCGAGAATACACAGATATGATATAGTTTTGAATTCTTTTAAGATGACTGAAAGAGATTAATAACAAGTGAAATGATTGAACATCTAGTTAGGTGCCCTGAACACCGTGAGTTTCCCCCGAGGACCACACTGGGGAAACAAAACGGATCTCCTTGTAGTAATCGATGAATTATGAGAAGGATTTCCGGAGTGTGGATCGAGACCTTAAAGGTTAGACCACCAGGATTTAGGAGTGAGTCATCTGGAGTGGCTCTGACCCTAAATCCTTGATGTGAAAGTCTATGTCCAGATGGAATAGACTCTGTTGAAATGAAATATGTGAAATGTGAAATGAAAAATATGTGAAATACTGTGATATGTGATATACTATTTTGTTGGTTCCTATCTCGCGTACCCGAGATGAGGACGTGAGCCTCTTTAGGCAACCCTGAGGTGGCCAGGGTCTGTTGTTGATATCTTAGGGTGGCTGGCTAAACCCTAAGATAGTGACGGTGAGTCATTGACACGAGAATCAGGCGTGGCGACTTCTACTTGGTGAGGTACAAGCCAAGTAGTTTTAGGGCAAATGAATAAAAGATGATAAGCCATATAGAATATGATTTGAATGATTATTACATTCCTTGTAATACCACTTGATGATTTGTCATTGTTGATTATACTTCTTGTTGTGGAAAGTAATCATGTTGCTACGGACATTTTCTATTTTATATTATGATATGTCATGCTGACAATTTATAAATGATGGGATTTATATCCATTCTGAATATGATTTGGATTGCTGTTATTTGATAGTATTGTTTGGTCAAAATGTTTTATGTGTACTTCAGCTTCAGGACTACAGGATGTGTTCCTAGTCCGGCTGGTGGAGTGTCACAAAGATAATGTTATTGTTATGTATTGGTTCAAAAATGCATAGAACTTATCTTATTTCACATGCAGTAGGGCTCTTAATCTGAACTGAGAAGTATCTGTTGATTTGTTCATAGACATGCTTTAAAAGATGTTTCAAAGTTATAATTTGTTCAAGTGATTGCCTTATCTATTGGATTAGAATACCATTGCAAGATAGATTTGACTCATGATAGAACTATTTGCTATACTTTTCAATATCTACATATTTCTGTTAAGTTTATTATACTTAATCTGATGCTGATGCATGTACATAGCTTGAGTGGGGGGTATCCACTCACTGGGGCTCTATATGAGTCTCATGAGGTTGTTTCAAATGTTTTTAGGTATAATGCTATCCAGCGGAAAGGTCACGGCAAGGAAGATATAAATAGCATAATCTAGATAGATTAGAATGTCCCTATACTCTCTCTTTCCCGGGATGGGTCATAGACTATGTTTGTTCATCAATGTACATGTATCTGATGTAAACTGAACAATATATGAGAACAAGATTGATTTTGGTTTTAATGGAGTTCAATAAGATTTGTGATATCTAAATGTGATGTCCTTGTTGTGACATTGATTTATGAATTTGTGAAGAAAGAAAAAGGAAAAATTTATCTGTATTTTTCATATATTGTTTAATCACATGTGTCGAGAATTCATTGGTTATTCCATAATCTGGGTTTAGGTTTTGGGATTAGTTGTAATGGTTGGTATTTGTGCTGATCAAAAGAGTGGGTCCCGACAGAGGTGATCATGGCAAAGAGTTGTGCATGACATCTTTCAAGAGTTACATATGATGCAATTGGCAAGAGTTGTCTACTTGGAAGATCTAAGTTGTGGGTGACAGCCCTAGCTAGTCCATGACTAAGAGGATTTCAGGATCTTGACCCACTAGAAGATTGTACGCTGCAATCTACCGAATTGATAGTGAGGGTTGTCAATTTGAATCAAAATGGTGGGAGCGGTAATTAATTAAAGGCCTAATTAACTACTGTCAAATTTTATTCAAATCAAATCAAAAGGAGTTTTGACAAATGCAATTTTCTCTTATAGAATGGCAAAAGAATCATATTTTAAAATGGGAAAATTAATTGAGGATAAATTCCATGACTGGTTGGGGATTGTGAGAAGTGTTCTACACAATCCAGATATACCAGTAGCCTTTGAATCCACTCTATGTACACCTAAGAAGAAGGATAGTTCATTGATGAAGATCAATGGAACAAAGTCTAAGGACAAAGGTGAGGGAGAGAAGGGTTCTCTCGCCAAACCAATGTCAGAATCTTCTGTGCTCAAAACATGGAGAGGATGGAAGGAACAATGGAAGAAGAAGAGAGAGATAGAGATCTCTACTTCTGGTGTATACATGATAGAGATTAACTTTACTACTTCTTTGTCATGGGTACTTGATACCGGATGTGGATCTCACATTTGTTCAAATGTGAAGGATCTTAAGAGAAGTAGGCTTTTGGGAAAAAGCGAGGTTAAACTATGTGTTGCCAATGGGGCAAGGGTTGCCTCCAGTGCCGTAGGAACCTATGAGTTAACTCTACCTAGTGGGCTAATAATAGAGTTGAAGAACTGCTATTATGTACCTGCCATAAATAGGAATATCATTTTCGTCTCTTGTTTGGACAAGGATGGTTTTGAATTTCTTATTAAGAATGGAAAGTGTTCCATTTTAAAAGATAGGATCTTTTATGGCAGTGCCCCAATGTCTTATGGTCTATACTTGATAGATCTATAAACAAGCATATACAACGTAAACACCAAAAGGCAAAAACTCAACAACTCAAAAAAAACATATCTTTGGCATTGTCGTCTAGGGAACATAAATGAGAAACGCATCTCTAGACTCCATAAAGATGATTATTTAGACTCTTTTGATTATGAATCAATAGAGAAATGTGAATCTTATTTGTTGGGCAAGATGACCAAGAATCCCTTTTCAAGTAAAGGTGAGAGAGCTAGTGATCTATTAGGACTCATACATATTGATGTATGTGGGCCTTTTAGAACTAATTCCAGAGGTGGGTATCAGTACTTCATTACCTTCACTGATGACTTCAGTAGGTATGGCTATGTGTACATAATGAAACATAAGTCAGAAACCCTTAAAAGGTTCAAGGATTTCATGAATGAAGTACAGAACCAACTTAGTAAAAGTATTAAAGCACTTCGATCTGATCGAGGTGGAGAATACTTAAGACAAGAGTTTGAGGACCTTCTGCGAGCCCGTGGTATTGTATCACAATGGACTCCACCTGAACACCATAGCATAACGGTGTGTCTGAAAGAGGAATCAGACTTTACTGGATATGGTGCGATCAATGATGAGTTTTGCTGATCTTCCAATTTCCTTCTGGGGTTATGCTTTTGAAACCGCCATGTTTGCACTTAACTGAGTACCATCTAAATCGGTTCAAAAGACACAATATGAGATATGGCATGGGAAGCATCCTGATTTGTCTTTTATTAAGATTTGGGGTTTTGAGGCTTACGTCAGGAAAATATTTCCTAATAATCTTGGGCCCAAGTCTGATAAATGTTATTGTGTTGGATACCCCAAGGAAATGAGGGGATATTATTTATACCACCCTACTGACAACAAAGTGTTTGTTGTAGGGACAGTTGTGTTCCTAGAAAAAGAATTTATTTCCATAGGAAATAGTGGGAGGAAAATAGAGCTTGAAGAGATTCAAGCCCAATAAGAAAACATTGAACCAGTAGATGTACAAGAGGAACATAGAGATTCACAAGGTGTTGTGGTATCTCAGTCTCCTCAAGTAATATGAGGACCTTGTAGATCTAGTAGGACATGCCTTGAACCTGAGAGGTTTGGATACCTTGTGACTCAGGAAGGCGGTGAGTTGATCATAGATGATGATCCAACTACCTATCTAGAGGCTATGGAGGGACCATATTCTGAGAAATGGCTTGAGGCCATGAAATCCGAGATGGAATCCATGTACTCCAACAAAGTATGGACTTTGGTGGAACCACCCGAAGGGGTAACACCCATAGGGTGCAAGTGGGTCTTCAAGAAGAAGACCGACATGGATGGCAAAGTGAAAACTTATAAAGGCAGATTAGTTGTGAAGGGTTTCCGACAAGTTCAAGGTGTTGACTATGACGAAACTTTTTCTCTAGTTGCCATGATTAAGTCCATCAGGATCATGCTTGCTATTGTGGCTTACTATGACTATGAGATTTGGCAAATGGATGTCAAAACCGCATTCCTTAATGGGAATATAAATGAGGATGTGTACATGAAACAACCTAAAGGTTTTGTAGATCGAAAGAATGCCAATAAAGTCTATAAGCTACAAAGGTCAATCTACAGATTGAAGCAAGTGTCTCAGAGTTGGAATATATGATTTGATGAGGAAGTCAAAGTGTTTGGCTTTATTCAAAATGAAGATGAACCTTGTGTGTACAAGAAGGTTAGTGGGAGCACGACCACATTCCTCATATTGTATGTGGATGATATACTATTGATGGGGAATGATGTCACAGCCTTAGAAAAGGTAAAGACTTGGCTTGGGAATACTTTCTCAATGAAAGACTTAGGAGAATCATCCTACATTCTAGGTATTAATATCTATAGAGATAGATCTAAAAGGCTTCTCAGACTAAGTCAAAGCATGTACATTGACAAAGTGTTGAAGCGGTTCAGCATGGAGAACTCAAAGAGAGGCAACATCCCCATACTACATGGAGTCACCATCTCTAGAGCTCAATGTCCCCAATCTAATGAAGAGAGGGAGTGTATGAATGGGATCCCATATGCATCAGCAATCGAATCCATCATGTACGCTATGGTGTGCACACGCCAGATGTCTCGTATGCCCTCAACATGAAGAGAAGGCACCATTCAGATCCTGGGGATGCTCACTAGACAGTCGTAAAGAACATCATGAAGTACTTGCGAAGGACTAAGGATCAGTTCCTTATATACGGAGGTGAGGAAGAACTAGTAGTAAAGGGTTACACCTATGCAAGCTTCCAAACCGAAAAAGATGATTACAGATCACAACCAGGATTTGTATTTTTCCTAAACAATGGAGTTGTGAGTTGGAAGAGTTCCAAGCAAGAAACAGTTTCTGATTCTACTATAGAGGCTGAGTATATTGCCGCTTCACATGCAACAAAGGAAGCTGTGTGGATCAGGAAGTTCATCACTGAACTTGGTGTAGTTCCCAGTAGTTGTGATGCAATTGAGCTTTATTGTGACAATAATGGAGCTATTGCTCAAGCTAAGGAGCCCAGATCAGATCAGCGGTCCAAGCACATACTGCTGCACTTCCATCTCATACGAGAGATCGTACATCAAGGAGATTCAAAGATTTGCAAAGTACCAACTGAAGACAACATAGCTGATCCACTGGCGAAGGCGCTTTCTCAGCATAAGAATGATGGTCATGCTAGGTCACAAGGACTGAGGTTCCTAGGTGACTGGCTCTAAGTGCAAGTGGGAGTTTGTTGGTATGTATGCCCATAGAGCAAGACATGTGATGATTGTAATGGGATACTTTGTAATAGATGTGAATAATAATAATAAAGGCAATTTCCGATCTATATATTTTAACTGTTTCTGAGATGATAGTGTAACATGATATATGTCTAAAGAATTGTTTTACTCGATGACGTATGCTTTTATGTTGAGGACCTAAACGATGAGATCATACGGATGTTAAGAGTATACTTTCTTATTTAGTCCCTAGTCGGTTGTTATTGTGGAAATAACCATAGACATCAATAACACTAAATACTAGATTGTGTGTTGGTTGATGACAGAATCTCATTAGTCATGATATAATGATATCAAACCAAACACATAGGTACTTCTTAGAGAACAAGTGTACTAGACAGACCCACCGTGAGAGAGACACATGGAACCATGATTTGGTAGGCACAGTCATCTCTCACAGTGATGGTGGTGAGTGTGATTCTTTGACCTAAAATCACTACACTCAAAACTTGTCGTTGGGTACACTTTGGCATCATCAAACGCAGTCCTAAAACATGGGTTGTTATACATGTGATGATTGGGTGACTTTGACACATGGGGCTTTTGAGGGGTGAGTGATAGATATGGGATTTGTCCCTCCTAAGGGAGTTTGATGTCCATGGACACTTGATGAGTAGGATTCAGAAAGGCATGCACATGCATGTGTGAATCAATATGTGATATTGATGTCACACACATCTCACCTAGTCTGCTCTGAGATTAAGGAAATGGATGAACGTTGAAAGGGTGACTGTACCATGCCTTGAGTTCAATCAGGACATTAGTGACAAAGGAATTATACATTCGCTGTAATACCATTCAAGGATTGTAGGATTGAAAGTTGTTCTCCAACTTTCTATTTCACTTGGGTAGCACTGATGTGTGACTAGGCACCGGTCTTTGCTTGTGAAGTCATAAGTGTTATGGACTTTCACTACCAACGTGAAATGGACCTGCAGGGTCACACACATAGGATTTAACTTGGAAGAGGAGTTTGTCCACAAGTAATGTTTAGATTGATTACTAAAGGAGTTTAGTAGTTCAATTAAACACTCAATCAATTGATAGCTCAATATCATAGAGTTCAAGGTGTTGGACCGATTGATTAACGTATCAGATTTATTGAAACTGTAATTGACTGATTTTTGCACAGTCTGCAGTCCCAACCGATCGGCTCATGTGATGAACTGATCGGTTCAGGACAGGCTGAACCGACCGGTTCAAGGGTTGAACCGATCGGCTCAACTAGTCCAAACGAGCAAGTTCGGAAAGTCAGGTTGGTGAGAAATTTCTTTTCGTTTCACTTGTCCAATTTGATTGGAACAAGGATTGGTATTTGGATCAATTTAAAACAAAAGAGGAAAAGTCAATCGGGAACTGACCGGGGCAGTGAACCGGTCATTTCATAAGTGAACCGATCGGCTCAGGTTCCCCAACTGATCGGTTCAGATGTGAATCGATCGACTCATGTCCCCAACTGATCGGTTCATGCTTGAAACGATCGGTTCAGCTGGCGTAGTTGATTGTTTTGTGGAAAATCTTGAACCCCTCCACTCCTGCTTTAATCCCGCATTGCTCGGGGTAGAGAACCTTGTCCCATGACCGTCCTATATATAGAGTTATTGGGGGCTTCTCAAAGTACAAATCAGAACACCGGTTGCTCTGCAAAGTTGTCGTTCTCTCTAGTTGTGGTAACCAGGAGAGCTTGAGCAAGTGCTACCTGATAAGGGAGGCACAACAAGGGAAAGACAACTGCATAAAAGCAACTGGTGGCAGGAGAGTGTGTCGGTGACTAGTACACTAACAGGAGGGTACGACTCTGTCTGGTGCATTATGGGACAAGGCGATTGGAGTTCCAGGCAGTTCGTGTGGACGAGTGTAGAGGCGGGAGACTTCTTCCGCTCGAAGGACAGTTGTCAATCCCAACAGTCCCGGTGAGAGCAGAGTTGCACGGACACTATCCAAGACCGAAGGTGAAGACCGTGTGAGCTGCGAGGTAACATCACTGAGCAAGCCTCGGGACAAGGTATGTCTCTACAAACCATCCTTCCTATTGTATAGACGTTGACACAATTCCTTTATTATGAGTTTGGGAGAAGAAAATTTTTATTTCTGCTGCCTTCATTGTCTCCCCTAAAACCCAACAGTGGTATCAAGGCCACGTCAACTACTCTGTGCTTTAGGATTATTGATATGATTGATTTTGGTTTGACGCCTTTATTTATTGCATACAATGTGAATAAAATTAGCTTTATGCATGTCCAATCCTAAATCCACAAATCTAAATATACATATATGATATGTAATATAAATGCACTCGATACGCGTCACCCTTAAACGAGTTTTGTGGTGAATGTATAGAATGGTTATGGCCAATAAACCCTATGTATGTGTGCTTGGTTGTATGTGGTTGCTTGCATCTCGTTCTGTGCACCGATTCCCTATCTCCTATTCCTAATGTAACTCGAGATAACTCGAGATTTCTTTCCTACCTTTGCTCTCCCCGAATGTAACTTGGGTTTTTTTTAATGTAAAATAGGATAGATATTTTATTTCTTGTTATGTCAAAGAACGGAGGACATATGACGATGACTGAGACGATTGGTTCAAGGTGTGAACTGATCGGTTGGCGATCCAGACGATCGGCTCAAGGAGCGAGAAGAGCGGGTGGTGACCTGAGGAGATGTATGATGACCAGGCAAACTGATCAGTTGGAGGAGCCAACTGATCGGTTGGTGGCACCCAGACAACCGGCCAGGGTGAGCAGGTCATTAATGTGATGAGTTGATCAACTCGGACGACTATAGCACTTCATCATGGACAGGTTGCATGTGATGTAGACCTAGATGACCGTGATTCATCTTGGCTCAAGGAATCACATTAGGATGGCCATAATCATTGCTTTTATCATTTCACATGTTTTGTGTAGGATATAGCATGTATATGATACTTACTATATTTTGGTGATTGGATATGTATATGTACCTATAAAAACCAAATCCCTCATTAAATATTAAAGTTTTAGATGCCTTCCAAATGTGACACATGTGAAAAGCTTGATCGTCCAAGTGTGGGCATGCCCTAGCGTGGTACACTATCTATCTCATAGAAGTGTGAAGGATGGATATGTGGGTCTGCCCTAGCAGGGTGCATATTCATCGTGTTGGCTTTGGGTCAGACTTAACAAGGTGACCTAGATAGGATCTAGCACCTTGAGGCAAGGAGGTGATCATGGCAAGGAGTTCCATATGATGCAATTGGCAAGAGTTTCCTACTTAGAAGATATAAGTTGTGGGTGACAACCCTAGCTGGTCCATGACTCAGAGGATTTTGACCCACTAGAAGATTGTACGTTTCAATCTTCTGAATTGATAGTGAGGGCTGTCAATTTGAATCAAAATGGTGGGAGAGGTAATTAATTAAAGGCCTAATTAACTACTATCAAATTTTATTCAAATCAAATCAAAAGGAGTTTTGAAAAATGCAATTTTCTCTTGTAGAATGGCAAAAGAATCATCTTTCAAAATGGGCAAATTAATTGAGGATAAATTCCATGACTGGTTGGGGATTGTGAGAAGTGTTCTGCACAATCCAGATATACCAGTAGCCTTTGAATCCACTCTATGTACACCGAAGAAGAAGGATAGTTCATTGATGGAGATCAATGGAACAAAGTCTAAGGAAAAGGTGAGGGAGAGAAGGGTTCTCTCGCCAAACCAATGTCAGAATCTTCTGTTCTCAAAACATGGAGAGGATGGAAGGAACGATGGAAGAAGAAGCTAGAGATAGAGATCTCTACTTCTGGTGTATATGTGATAGAGATTAACTTTACAATTTCTTTGTCATGGGTACTTGATACCGGATGTGGATCTCACATTTGTTCAAATGTGAAGGATCTTAAGAGAAGTAGGCCTTTGGGGAAAAGCAAGGTTTTACTATGGGTTGCCAATGGGGCAAGGGTTGCCACCAGTGCCGTAGGAACCTATGAGTTAACTCTACCTAGTGGGCTAATAATAGAGTTGAAGAACTGCTATTATGTACCTGCCATAAATAGGAATATCATTTCCGTCTCTTGTTTGGACAAGGATGGTTTTGAATTTCTTATTAAGAATGGAAAGTGTTCCATTTTAAAAGATGGGATCTTTTATGGCAGTACCCCAATGTATTATGGTCTATACTTGACAGATCTAGAAACAAGCGTATACAACGTAAACACCAAAAGGCAAAAACTCAACAACTCAAACAAAACATATCTTTGGCATTGTCATCTAGGGCACATAAATGAGAAACACATCTCTAGACTCCATAAAGATGGTTATTTAGACTCTTTTGATTATGAATCAATAGAGACATGTGAATCTTATTTGTTGGGCAAGATGACTAAGACTCCCTTTTCAGGTAATGGTGAGAGAGCTAGTGATCTATTAGGACTCCTACATACTGATGTACGTGGGCCTTTTAGAACTAATGCCAGAGGTGGGTATCAGTACTTCATTACCTTCACTGATGACTTCAGTAGGTATGGCTATGTGTACCTGATGAAACATAAGTCAGAAACCCTTGAAAGGTTCAAGGATTTCATAAATGAAGTACAGAACCAACTTGGTAAAAGTATTAAAGTACTTCAATCCGATCGAGGTGGAGAATACTTAAGCTAAGAGTTTGAGGACCTTCTATGAGCCTGTGGTATTGTATCACAATGGACTCCACCTGGAACACCACAACATAACGATGTGGCTGAAAGAAGGAATCGCCCTTTACTGGATATGGTGCGATCAATGATGAGTTTTGCTGATCTTCCAATTTCCTTCTGGGGTTATGCTCTTGAAATCGCCGCGTTTACACTTAACTGAGTACCATCTAAATCGGTTCAAAAGACACCATATGAGATATGGCACGAGAAGCATCCCGATTTGTCTTTTATTAAGATTTGGGGTTGTGAGGCTTACGTCAGGAAAATATTTCCTGATAAGTTTGGGCCCAAGTCTGATAAATGTTATTTTGTTGGATACCCCAAGGAAATAAGGGGATATTAATTATACCACATACCACCCTACTGACAACAAAGTGTTTGTTGCTAGGACAACTGTATTCCTAGAAAAGGAATTTATTTCCATTGGAAACAGTGGGAGGAAAATAGAGCTTGAAGAGGTTCAAGCCCAATAAGAAAACATTGAACCAATAGATGTACAAGAGGAATATAGAGATTCACAAGGTGTTGTGGAATCTCAGTCTCCTCAAGTAATACGAGGACCTCGTAGATCTAGTAAGACACGCCTTGAACCTGAGAGGTTTGGATACCAAGTGACTCGGGAAGGTGGTGAGTTGATCATAGATAATGATCCAACTACCTATCTAGAGGCTATGGAGGGACCATATTCTGAGAAATGGCTTGAGACCATGAAATTTGAGATGGAATCCATGTACTCCAACAAAGTATGGACTTTGGTGGAACCACCCGAAGGGGAAACACCCATAGGGTGTAAGTGGGTCTTCAAGAATAAGACTGACATGGATGGCAATGTGCAAACTTATAAAGGAAGATTGGTTGCGAAGGGTTTCTGACAAGTTCAAGGTGTTGACTATGACAAAACTTTTTCTCAAGTTGCCATGATTAAGTCCATCAGGATCATGCTTGCTATTGCGGCTTACTATGACTATGAGATTTGGTAAATGAATGTCAAAACCACATTCCTTAATGGGAATATAAATGAGCATGTGTACATGACACAACCTGAAGGTTTTGTAGATCCAAAGAATGCCAATAAAGTCTGTAAGCTACAAAGGTCAATCTATGGATTGAAGCAAGTGTCTCAGAGTTGTAATCTTAGATTTGATGAGGAAGTCAAAGTGTTTGGCTTTATTCAAAATGAAGATGAACCTTGTGTGTACAAGAAGGTTAGTGGGAGCACGACCACATTCCTCATATTGTATGTGGATGGCATACTATTGATGGGGAATGATGTCACAGCCTTAGAGAAGGTAAAGACTTGGCTTGGGAATACTTTCTCAATGAAGGACTTAGGAGAAGAATCCTACATTGTAGGTATTAAGATCTATAGAGATAGATCTAAAAGGCTTCTCGAACTAAGTCAAAGCATGTACATTGACAAAGTGCTGAAGCAGTTCAGCATGGAGAACTCAAAGAGAGACAACATCCCCATACTACATGGAGTCACCATCTCTAGAGCTCAATGTCCCCAATCTTATGAAGAGAGGGAGCGTATGAATGGGATCCCATATGCATCAGCCATCGAATCCATCATGTACGCTATGTTGTGCACACGCCCAGATGTCTCGTATGCCCTCGGCATGGTGAGTAGGTACTAGTCAGATCCCATGGATGCTCACTAGACAGCCGTAAAGAACATCCTGAAGTACTTGCGAAGGACTAAGGATCAGTTCCTTGTATACGGTGGCGAGGAAGAACTGGTA
This sequence comes from Alisma plantago-aquatica, assembly GCA_963693085.1. Lineage (NCBI taxonomy): Eukaryota > Viridiplantae > Streptophyta > Magnoliopsida > Alismatales > Alismataceae > Alisma > Alisma plantago-aquatica. Next base: position 599,412,731 of record OY856410.1, on the reverse strand, counting down.
GTAAAGGGTTACACCGATGCAAGCTTCCAAACCAAAAAATATGATTACAGATCGCAATCAGGATTTGTATTTTGCGTAAACAATGGAGCTGTGAGCTGGAAGAGTTCCAAGCAAGAAACAGTTGCCGATTCTACTACAGAGGTCGAGTATATTGTTGTTTCACATGCAACAAAGGAAGTTGTGTGGATCAGGAAGTTCATCACTGAACTTGGTGTAGTTCCTAGTAGTTGTGATGCAATTGAGCTTTATTGTGACAATAATGGAGCTATTGCTCAAGCTAAGGATCCCAGATCACATCAGCGGTCTAAGAACATACTGTGGTGCTTCCATCTCATACGAGAGATCGTATAGTGAGGAGATGTGAAGATTTGCAAAGTACCAACTAAAGACAACATAGTTGATTCACTGACGAAGGCCCTTTCTCAGCATAAGCATGATGGTCATGCTAGGTCACAAGGACTGAGGTTCCTAGGTGACTGGCTCTAAGTGCAAGTGGGAGTCTGTTGGTATGTATGCCCATAGAGAAAGTCATGTGATGATTGTAATGGGATACTTTGTAAAAGATTTGAATAATAATAATAAAGGCAATTTCTGATCTATATGTTTTAACTGTTTCTGAGATGATAGTGTAACATGATAGATGTCTAAAGAATTGTTTTACTCGATGACGTATGCTTTTGGGTTGAGGACCTAAATGATGAGATCATACAGATGTTAAGAGTATACTTTCTTGTTTAGTTCCTAGTCGGTTGTTATTGTGGAAATAACCATAGACATCAATAACTCTAAAGACTACATTGTGTGTTGGTTGATGACATAATCTCATTAGTCATGATATAGTGATATCAAACCAAACACATAGGTACTTGTTAGAGAACAAGTGTACCAAACAGACCCACCATGAGAGTGACACATGGAACCATGATTTGGTAGTCATAATCAACTCTCACAGTGATGGTGGTGAGTGTGATTCTTCGACCTGAAATCACTACACTCAACACATGTCGTTGGGTACACTTTGACATCATCAAACGCAGTCCTGAAATATGGGTTGTTATAAAGGTGATGATTGGGTGACTTTGACACATGGGGCTTTTGAGGGGTGAGTGATAGATATGTGATTTGTCCCTCCTAAGGGAGTTTGATGTCCATGGCCACTTGATGAGTAGGATTGAGAAAGGCATGCACATGCATGTGTGAATCAATATGTGATATTGATGTCACACACATCTCACCCAGTCTGATCTGAGATCAAGGAAATGGATGAACGTTGAAAGGATGATTGTACCAAGGCTTGAGTTCATTCAGGACATTAGTGACAAAGGAATTATACATTCGCTGTAACACCATTCAAGGATTGTAGGATTGAAAGTTGTTCTCCAACTTTCTATTTCACTTGGGTAGCACTGATGTGCGACTAGGCACCGCTCTTTGCTTGTGAAGTCAAAAGTGTTATGGACTTTCACTACCAACGTGAAATGGACCTGCAAGGTCACACACATAGGATTTAACCTGGAAGAGGAGTTTGTCCACAAACAATGTTTAGATTGATTACTAAAGGAGTTTAGTAGTTCAATTAAACACTCAATAAATTGATAGCTCAATATCATAGTGTTCAAGGTGTTGGACCGATTGATTAGAGTATCAGATTGATTGAAACTGCAATTGACTGGTTTTTGCACAGTCTGCACTCTCAACCGATCGGCTCATGTGATGAACTGATCAACTCAAGACAGGCTGAACTGACCGGTTCAAGGGTTGAATCGATCGGCTCAACTGGTCCAAATGAGCAAGTTCAGAAAGTCAGGTTGGTGAGAAATTTTTTTCATTTCACTTGTCCAATTTGATTGGAACAAGGATTGGTATTTGGATCGATTCGAAACAAAAGAGGAAAAGTCAATCGGGAACTGACCAGGGAAGTGAACCGATCATTTTAGAAGTGAACCGATTGGCTCAGGTGCCCCAACAGATCGGTTCAGATGTGAACCGATCGGATCAGGTCCCCAACCGATCAGTTCATGCTTGAAATGATTGGTTCAGCTAGCGTAGTTGATTGTTTTGTGGAAAATTTTGAACCCTTCTACTCTTGGTTTAATCCCACATTTTCCGGGGTAGAGAACCCTGTCCCATGACCCTCCTATATATAGGGGTATTGGGGGCTTCTCAAAGTACAACTCAGAACACAAGTTGCTCTGCAAAGTTTTCGTTCTCTCAGGTTGTGGTAATCAGGAGAGCCCGAGCAAGTGCTACCCGATAAGGGAGGCACAACAAGGGAAAGACAACTGTAGAAAAGTGACTAGTGGCAGGAGAGTGTGTTAGTGACTAGTACGTCGACATGAGGGTATGACTCCTTCCGGTGCCTTGTGGGACAAGGCGATCAAAGTTCCAGGCAGTCTGTGTGGACGACTGCAGAGGCGGGAGACTTCTACCGCTTGGAGGACAGTTGTCAATCCTGATAGTCCCGGTGAGACCAGGAGCTGCACAGACACCATCCAATACCGGAGGTGAAGACCGCGTGAGCCGCAAGGTAACATCACCGAGCAAGCCTTGGGACAAGGTATGCCTCTACAAACCATCCTTCCTATTGTATAGACGTTGACACGATTTCTTTATTCTGGGTTTGGGAGAAGAAAATTTTTGTTTCCGCTGCCTTCTCTATCTCCCCTAAAACCCAACAGTAACACCATCATGTTTTTCAGAAAACATGGCAGACTCATCAAAGGTAACATTTATTTCAATCAGGAACTTTGATGACTTAGGCTCAGTACACCAGAATTTGGATCCCTTCACACCATCAGCATAACCTAGAAAGATGTATTTCTTTGCTCTAGGCTCGAGCTTTCCTTCATTTGAATAGACATATGCAGGACAACCAAATATATGCAGATTAGAATATTTTGTAGGATGACCAGACCTCTTCTGGAGTTTTGAAACCAAGTGGAGTAGATGGTGAACGGTTGACAAAGGTAGGTTGCAGTAGAGATGGTTTCAGCCCAAAAATATTTGCTCAGACCTGCACTGATCAGCATGCAACACCATTCTAGAGCATCGATTTTTGAGCAAAGATGGTTTTAGACATACATCTCTACTGTGCGAACCACACATGAATAGAACTCTTCTATAGTGTCAGTTATAAGTATTAACTGACGCCATCTCATCTGCCACCACGGCCGTGCTGTCCAGCACAACCGTTCTGGCCATAACGGCATCTGTGTTCTACTAATAACCGACGTCATATCACCTGCCACCACGGTCGTGCTGTCCAGCATGACTGTGCTAGCCAAGCTGTCTGGCAACATTAGGCGGCGGTTTTATGCTATTAACCGATGATGTAAACCTTTGTTGTCAGTTTTAGACAAATAACCGACGCCTATGGTTTGATTTTTTTTTCTTAGGAGTTTGCATGCCTGCTGTGGCTGGTCGCAGGATGAGAACCTGCATGTCAGTGGAACTAAATTGTAGGTTTATGACATCCATTGATATCAGCCAACAAACATGCCACAAACCTACAAAATCAACAAATATTCTTTTCACACATTCACACATAGGTAGATACATTCATACATCAATTCAATTTTCACATTCACACATGTAGAAACATTCAAATATATGTAGAAACATTCAGATATGTAGAAACATTCAGACATGTAGAAACACATGTATAAACATTCATTTACAAAATATCATTCATCATCACTATCAGCATCCCAATTATATCTTACAATCCCCACTGCTTGTATGGCTCTTGCCCATTCTTCTCTTATGTCATTTAATACTTCCATCGTATATGGAGCATGTACATATTTTAAGGATTTTAAGGCTTTACCTATAGTGGGGTCAGTTTTAAACACCTACAAAGAGAATGATGTATATATAAGTAATAATATATAAATAAGATTGATATATTTCATACTATCTAATGAGACTATATATAATACCTTAGGTATGGCATTGATTTCATCTGCATGTTTGATAATCATGTCCATAAACCGCATCACATAGTATGCACATGCCCAGCCGTTGTCTTGTGTAGCACACTATAAAATGGATACAAAATATTAAAAAATACAAATAAGTAAAGTTCATATAAATAGCATATACATTGGAGTCAGGAACTTACTTTCACGTTCTTCCAAATTATTGGCTGGTTCTTTTTACTGGGGACCTTTCCTCCAGCCTTTTTGAACGCATCTAAATCCCTACATGTTAATGTAACAGAGTAAATTGCATAATTAAATATTAATGTAATAACATATGTTAACGTATATAAAAATGAAATATTTCTCACCAGAATAATGCCATTCTCATTACGTGTCCAATTTTTGGATTCAATGTACTCCCCGCAGGATCTAGATCATAGACAGTGAACGTCCCGGGGAGAATAACTAGTAACTCCCAATGCTTAGCGCTATAGGTAAAAAAGTTAAAAATTAATAACTCAAAATCCACAATAAAAATGTAATTTTCTTAAGTCCAAATTATAAGCAAAGTAAACTTACTTCACATTGAATGGAGCTATTATTATCGTCTTCTTTTTTTGACCAAAAATTGTAAAAGCATCACAACAGTATTATTGAATGCTATTAGGGTCTTTAGCTACCAGACTAATCAATGATGGAATCAAAAATCCCACATGTTCAAATCCAAATTATTTACATTAAATTTCGACTAAGTAGCTGCAAAATATGTATTACGTATGCATTAATATATACAAAACCAGATCACCAGATCCTACACAAGGTATATGGATGTATAAATAAGATCTCACCTTATCCATGCCTCTATCATTGATGTATTCAGCCAATCATAGTTAAACAACTCAATAATATCTTATATAAATAGAGAGCTTTCGTATGATTGACCTGCATAATCCACTTCTAAAAAAACAACTATAGGGCAATGTATATTATGTGCGCGTAGCCATACTACCATTCCCTTCCAAGAAGGACATAACGGGAATTTTAGGTCAGTTGGAATCCAACTTGGTAATGTAGGAAGTGGAGGTGGAGGCCTAGATGCTCTGGGTGTCTTCTTTTTAACCTGTATATATAATTTCAGATCAATTGACCCCATATATACACATTAACAATTTAACGTAATGTAAATTTATCTTACAATTTTAGTAGTGTAGATAACATCTGCTTTGGGCCACAATATCACCCCTCCTTCTGCCTCACCAAGTGTATCAATATCCAGGTGGGCATATGGCAATGCAACTTCCCTCTAATCGGGGATTACACGTATCGGGCTCATACGAATGTAACCATGTGGTATTGGAGTCCCGTGAATCATTGCCCCAGGAAGGGACATATTCTTCGATTTTTAAGCGGCATGGCTTCAACGTCTACAAATTTACGTAAAGAATGTTATACATATATACATATCATCTTAAAAACATATCATCTTGAAAAGATTAGCTACTATGTCATAAACAATACTTACAGCAGACGTTCTAGGTGGTGGATCTGTAGGATTACTCTCAGCATGTGCATCAGGAGAAGAGCGGGTCGCCATAGGCTGATTGGAAGCATGGGATGCCTGCCACCGCAATATTTCTTCCTTGACCTTCTTAGCAACTATATCCTCGACTCTCTTATTCTCCTATACATGGATAAAAAAACATTAGCTTCTTATTATTGAATTCCCTTTTGCAGTAACATTCTAAAAAAAGAATAGGTTACCTCTTCTTGTGAAAGTCTCGCGCTTGCCACAGGTTTGCGCTGGGATGGCCCAAAGAATGCTTTGATGCCCACACCAACGCCTGCACCCCTAACACGTCCAGGATGCTCTGGGTTACCCATAGCAACTGTCAATTCATTCATTGTGCCCTGAGGGATGAATGTGCCCTGTTTCCTCTACTCGTGCAGCTCCCGCTAATCACCATCAACAGAAATTGGTAAGTAAACACCACAAATAATCAATATTTGAACGACATGCATTGTTGAGTTGTATTTTACTATTTTCGCAGTCGCCTCAGCAGTTACGGGCTTCTTTATTTCACCCTTCTTGTTTTGCCTCCCATCTATCCAGACATCATGGCAAGGCATGGGTGTAGTACATGTAGTAGAGGACTCCTGAGTAGCAGCAGACTCCGCCTGTAGTCTTTGGCGAACGCCTGCATAGCCCTTTGGACCCATTGTGTGGTCATGCACATTCAATGCACACCTTGCTCTTTGCGCCTCACTGAACGCCTAGTTAGTATGCACATTGATTTGGTTAGTAACACTAAAGGTTAATCTTGAATAGGTGAATACAATTTATATCAATTAAATTGGGAGTGATGCTTAATACCTTGAATTCTTCAATTTTTCTTGAAGCAACAAACGTGTCCCAATCTTTTTTATCCAGGAAGTTCCACTTTTCAAGGGCTGACTTCTTCTTAACACCATCTTTTATGTATTCTCTGTTTAGATTTGTCCTATAGTTCCTTAGCATCTTTCCAGTGTGTTGCATCATGCTTTTACGATGTAGCTTATCATCCAATGCAAACATATTCTGTAAAATAGAATTGCTATTAACTAGTATCCAAAAATAGAATTGCAAATAATAGAATTTGTAATGTACAAAATAGAATTGCAAATAATAATAACTCACGCATAAATCCTTCCATATCAAGTCTTTCTTCGCCTGAGGAGCTTTATGACAATTATCATACTTAACACCACAATGGCTTCGAGTGACACACCCAAGATAGTTTACAAAATTATTGCGGTTCACTCCAATTGCATTTCCTACATTATCAAACTCCACAGCCAATTTGGATCCACTACCCCTTAGCACTGTTAACTTCTTCAACAGAGTGATGCCCCTTTTCTTGTTAACGTTTTGGTGATGCGCATCAAGTGCCTCCAGTGCTTCAGAGGGTACATGTGCATCATCAACCTAATATTTGACAAAATAAACACACTGAATTAGCCCAATATAGAAATATAGGATATATGACATAACGAGAAGATAATGAATTTCTATAGAAATATAGGATATGTTTTTAAAACTTACATTGTTATCCTCACCACGCTCATCACAAACATCATCCTCATCATGGACATCATGCTCATCATGGACATCATGCTCATCATGGACATCATCCCCATGGTCAGCCATCTGAAAATGTCATTAAAAAGGCAAACATTTAGCATTTGTATTAACTAGAAGATAATGAAACATTATATCTAAAAATGATATTGATATTAAAAAATCAAACATTTAGCATTTTATATAGTTCACATATAAAAATGAAACATATAAAAAATATAAACATGCATGCCTCTAAAATTGTGATCTTTTATCAATTAACAATCCTTCATTGTGATCTCCGCGCACATATAAGTCATCATTAGCTTCAATATTTTGTGGAGTTGGCAACCCAACTGAGAATGGACTGGAGTCATCATACTTATCATAGTACTCTTCTTCATCTATAGGATCTTCAATGAACTATCTTTTACCATGAAGAACAACCGACCATTTATCATTTGTCAGATCATCGATATAAAATACTTTTTTCACCTGTGATGCCAATATGAATGGTTCACCCTTCTCGTCAATCTTTTCAAAGTTCACTAAAGTGAAACCCAATTCATCCACTATAACTCCTTTGGTGTTATCAACCCAATTACATTTGAAGAGCGGAATTATGAAATCTATGTAGTCAAACTCCCATATGTCTTCAATGACACCATAATATGACATTTTAGCTTCACATGGACTCTTATCCTTTGCACTTGCAAAATACATAGTTGACGCTTGAAGGGTGACCCCACTGTTTTGGATGACACTCTTATCATCTTGGCACTTTGTGTAATATGTGAACCCATTAATGTCAAACCCTTCATAAGACATAACATTCGATTTTGGTTCAAAGGCGAGGCATTTGATAGTTTCTGTAATATCATCTGGTGTTTGAGATAGTTGATGTAAGACTTTATCTTCAAACTACTTAGTAAAAGTCTTATTATGCTCTCTAGAAAGCCACATTGAACTGGCTCGAGGATGTTGTCAATTGATGAAATTGGTATGTTCCTCGATGTAAACACTCACTTCGTCCATGTTGTGTAAAATATACAAGTGACCTTGCTCCAACTGCTCACGGCTAATTACTTTCACCCGTGATCCCGAAATTCCTTTGCCCTCCTCAATATTCTTGTCATTAACGGGAGTGTCATTACCACTCAGAAATTCATTGCAAAAATCCATAACCTCTCTCACCACATAACCCTCAATAATACTCCCTTCACGCCGATAACGGTTTCGAACATTACCTTTAAAAATGCTCATGTATCGTTCAAAGGGATACATCCAATGTAAGAAAACTGGTCCCAACATTTTCACTTCCCTAGTCAAGTGGACAACAAGATGTACCATGATATCAAAGAACGAAGGAGGGAAATACATCTCAAGCTGACATAGGGTAACAACCACTTCTCTTTGCAAATTATCGAGAGTATCAGGGTCAATAACTTTGCTGCACATACTGTTGAAAAAGAAACAAAGTCTGGTGATTGCAAACCTTACATGCTTCTGCAATATAGATCGAATTGCCACGGGCAATATTTGTTGCATTAGAGTGTGACAATCATGAGATTTAAGACCTATCAACTTCAAATCTTTCATTGATACCAATCTACGGATATTAGATGAGTAACCCAGTGGCACCTTAACATTTTCCAAGCATTCACAAAAAGTTTTCTTCTCCTTTCTAGACAACGTGTAACAAGCGAGAGGTAAGTATGTTCTTTTATTACCCATTTTATTTAATTCTATTAATTATGACCTTATTCCCATTTCATGTAGGTCCAATCTAGCTTTTATCCCATCTTTAGTCTTACCTGGTATATTCAATAGAGTACCAATGACACTATCATAGACATTTTTCTCAACGTGCATGACATCGATACAATGCATGACTGTTAAAGAACTCCAATAAGGAAGATCCCAAAATATTGACTTCTTCTTGAATGAAGAATTATCACTCCATGTGGCCATAGTACATTGTGATCTCTTACCAAATTCATTGACAATGTCTTTTACTCTTTCATAAACAACATCCCATGGTATAGGTTTAGGTGCACTCCGTTCCTCATTCCATCCATTGCATGCTTTGTGCTTCCTACGATACGGATGGAATTTTGAAAGAAACCTTCGATGACCAAGATATACAGTCTTGCCGCCATATTTTAGTCTTATTGAATCAGTGTTCTCTTCACATATAGGACACACTTTAGCTCCTTTGACACTATATCCAGACAAATTCCCATATGCTGAAAAGTCATTAATAGTGCAAAACAACATAGTGTGCAAACAAAATGTCTCTCTTCGTGAAGCATCATAGGTCATCACACTTTCACCCCCAAAGTTTCTTTAAGTCATCAATCAGAGGTTCAAGATAAACATCGATATCATTTCCAGGTTGTTTAGGGCCCGATATCAACAACGACGACATAACTTAGTTATTTTTCATACACAACCAGGGAGGAAGATTGTATATAACAAGAATGACTGGCCAAGTGCTATGTTGGTTGCTGAATGTCCCGTATAGATTCATTCCATCTTTACAAAGCCCAAGTCTTAAATTCTTGTCTTCTTCACCAAATTTGGGGTACAATAGATCAATCTTCTTCCATTGTGGGGAATCAGACGCATGCCGTAGGATCCCATCATTATTTTTCTTAACATTTGCATGCCACCTCAAATTCTTCGCATATATCGGATTTGCAAACAAGCGTTGAAACCGTGATATTATAGGTAGATACCACATCACCTTGGCAGGATAATAAGTTTTGGACTCCCCCGAAGTCGTCAATTTATACCGTGACACACCACATTTTGGACAATCTTTCAAATCCACATAGTCCCTTTGAGATAATACACAATCATTCGGGCATGTGTGTATCTTCTTGGTATCCATTCCCATTGGGCATAACAATTTCTTTACCCGGTATGTTGAGATTGGCAGCTCGTTTCCTTCAGAAAGTATTTCTTTCAACAAAGTCAACAATGAAGTGAAGCTTTTGTCGCTCCATCTATTGTTAGCTTTCAACTTATACAATCTCAATACAATGCTAAGCTTTGTAAACTTAGTACAACCTGTGTATAATGGTATCTCAGCATCATGCACAATGTTTCTAAATATGGGAGGTGGATTGGTGTGCTCTACCCCACAACTATCCATCATCGCATCAATGATGTCTACTGGAACTGGTTCGTTCACATCTACGTCATCGGAGACAATTTCTTCTTTCACCCAAGCACTGCTATCGACATCCACTGGTTTCAGGTTTGAAATCTCTCCATGCCAGTGCTATTCTGTATAGCCTTGTACAATCCCGTTGCACATGACATGATTTCTGATTTCGTCACCAGTGCTGACTTTCTAATTGTTACCACAATGCCTACATGGACAGTAGAACCTATCTCCAGGTTGTTTCCTATGTTCCTCGACAAATCTAATAAACTGATCAAGACCAAATATAAACTCTGGGGTGCAGCGATTGCGAATGGACATCCATGATCTATCCATTCAATGATCAAAGAGAAAACAAATATATATTAGGACAAGATTAGGGTCTAGGGTTAACAAATACATGTGATGTCATTCTTATATATAATAAATGTACATGTACCACCTATCCCATCCTTGAACACCTAATCTCACTAGTAAGTGTATAATGTATATTGGATTTTCAAGAAAATTTCGGCAACATTTCCCCGTTGTTCTCCAAGTACATATGTACTCAGAGAACAAACGGGAAAATGCTACTGAAATTTTCTTGAAAACCCAATACACATTATACACTTACATCCTAAGTGAGATTAAGTGTTCAAGAACGGTCCCAAATCGGAGACTATCCAAGATTTACTCCTAATGAGTAAATCTTGGACGGGTTTCTTGGCCAACAAATACATGTATGTTGTCATTCCAATACCTAAAATCCTAGTTTCATCATTCATATCCTAGGTTTCTTGTAACATCATTTAATCTTAGTATCATATTCTATAACATTGATTTCAACATTTTGAGTGTCCATGCATGTTCATCATGTTGGATAGATATGTAAAATGTTAGGATTTCATCACAATTGATGTCAGGGTTTCATCACAATTTTAGGTATCATATAGAGTATGTAGATGTTAGGGTTTCATCATGCAATAGGGATTCATTTGAATATATACCCTCTTCTTCTTCCTTCTCCCTCCTTATCAACAGCAAGCATGGCCGTGTGGGGGTGGCACAACCGTGGCTGTGTTGGCCGACCACACGACCGTGCTGGGCAACACAGCCGTGTGGTTGGCCAACACAGCCACGGCCGTGCCACCCCACACGGTCGTGCTTGTTGTTGGTAAGGAGGGAGAAGAAAGAAGAAGAGAGGCTACTGGAATAAGATGAGGAGGGCCTATTGTTGGTAGCAGCGTGGAGACGGAGGCGGCAGTGCGAGGAGAAGGCACCGAGCACACCAGGGGCAGGCGGTGGTGACGGCGGAGGCGGCGAGCACACCAAGGGGCGACGACGGCCACCAGTAGGGGCGTCGAGCACACCAAGGGCGGCGGCGACAAGCAGTAGCAGCAGGCGGCGCGGAGGTAGGGGCAGGTGGCGGCGCGAAGCACACCAGGGTCGGGAGTCGATCGCGCGATGAAATAGAAGAAATGGGAATTAGAGGATCTGCTGTGCGTGGGGGCTATTAAGTCACTCCAAAGGCGTCGGTTATCTCTACCAACCGACACCTTTACTATTCAGCATCGGTTTTCCCAAAACAATTGACATCCAATTATCCTAAAATTTTTGGCGGGGAGGGCGCACAAACCATTATCAGCGTCGGTTATCCCAAGACAACTGACGCCCATATGGTAAAAATTGCGTGTAGTTTTTATCTTTTTTAGGCGTCGGTTATTAGGTAAAACACCGACGCTGTATGGGGGGAATTTTTTTCGTCCGAAAAAATTGGATTTTCGCGGGCTATTTTAGGCGTCGGTTGCGTTTCGTCAGCCGACGCTGAATAAAAAGTGATGCATGTGTCTGTCTGGTCTTCAAATATGGACGTAGGTTTACCTTAATAGCTGACGTTTAATGGTTATCAGCGTCGGTTTCGTTAAATAACCGACGCCCCAAAAAGCGACGTTGAACGTTGTTTCTGTAGCAGTGCTTGCAATACCTTCATATTGGTAGAACTCATTGAATTCAGAAGAACAAAACTCCATGTCGTTATATGTTCTCAGTGTCTTGATGCTCCTTCCTGTTTGCTTTTCAATAAACATCTTCCACTTCTTAAATTGATCAAAAGCCTCAGATTTATGCTTCAGAAAATACACCCAAACTTTCCTTGAGAAATCGTCTATGAAAGTAAGCATGTATCTAGCACCTCCCTTGGATGGGACTTGAGAAGGACCCCAGATGTCTGAATGAACATAATCAGCAGTACCTTTTGTAGTATGATTTATAGTAGAAAAACTGACCTTTTTCTGTTTTCCCATAACACAGTGCGCACAGAAATCTAACTTTTCAGTACTAATATCACCTAGAAGTCCTCTCTTGCATAATAATTCCATGGCTTTCTGGCTCATGTGTCCCAGTCTCATATGCCACAATTTGGTGGCATCCAGATTTGAAGTGGTTGGGGAAGAAGAAACAACAACTTCATCAGTTATAGTTTCACCAATTAATTTATAAAGGTTTTCAAGAATACGTACTCCCTTTATCAGAATGTCATCTCCTTTGATAATGGATAATATTCCATTCTCAGCATGGTGTGGAAAACCGTTAGCTTCAAGCAAGCCAAGAGATATGAGATTTTTCTGGATACCTTGAACATGACAGACGTTTGAGATAGTTCGGATGACTCCATCAAACATCTTGATACGGATTGACCCAATACCAATAGTCTTGGAAGTACTATCGTTTTCCATGTTTACAATGCCTCCATCAAAATTCTCAGAAGAAGAGAACCAATTTCTGTGTGGACACATGTGATGTGAACAACCGGAATCCATAATCCAAGAAGTTTGAAAATTTATGGATGAGGAAGAAGATCATAAGAACATAATATGGATCTTCCCGTGCTACATTAGCATCTGCAGGTTGTTCTTGTTTTTCACTCTCCCTCTTCTTCTTGTTCTGTAACTTGTAACATTCATCAACGATGTGTCCAGTCTTCTTACAATATTTACAGACCTTCTTGGATTTAGACTTAGATCTGTGTGTTTCCTTCTTGTTGTTTCCCTTTTCCTTTGGGCCCCTCACCATAAGAGCCGCTGACTGACTCCCGCTAAAAGAAGCAATTAGGTCTTTATCAACCATGGTCTTTGACAGCAATGAAGATATACCATCCTCCACCTTGATTGAAGACTTTCCATACAGAATAGTTTCCCGAAATTGCTTGTATGATGGGGGGGTAAAGAGTACAACAGAATAATGGTTTTATCTTCATCTTCGAGTTGAATATCTATATTTTCCAGATCCATAATAATAGATATAAACTCGTCAATGTGATAACGTACAGAATTATCTTCCATCATGCACAGTAAGTATAGACGCTGCTTGTGATATAGTTTCGTTTGGAGAGACTTTGTCATGTAGAGATCTTCGAGTTTCTTCCATATACCAACCATAGTAGTTTCTTTGGCAACTTCGGCCAAAACCTTATAGTCTAAGGATAACCGGATGACGGTAAAAGCCTTCTGGTCCATCTCCTTCTTGTCTTCTGGCTTCATAGTGGCTGGCAACTTCTCGATTCCATCCAGAGCCGCAACGACTCCCTGTTGAACAAGCACACCACGCATCGTGATCTGCCATAGTCCGAAATTGATTTTGCGATCAAACTTCTCGATCTTGTATAGACTCGTCATCGTTCGGATCTTGAACACGCAGCTCTGATACCACTCTGTTAAGTTATTGAACGAGAGAATACAACGAGTTCGGCGGAAGAACAAGACGAAAATAGAAGAATGATCACGCAACCAAAACACATATTTACGTAGTTTGGTCGGATGATATACTCTACGGGAGGAGATAGAATTTTACTATTTCAATAAGATTACAAAGGATAGATACTCTCAAAGAAACCTGAAAAAAGTTACACCCAAAGAAGAGAGAGAACTCTCTTTAGTACAATACTGTACATTGGCACTTATCATTACAAGAAAATCTCATGCCCCTAAGGTTCTATTTATAGTATCCATGTCATAAGGCTTCAACTAGGAATAAACAATCCTAATAGGAGTCTAGTACACAATAGGAGTCTAAGTTGCATGAAGATAGAGCCATCTACAACTCCAAATAGGAATACTAATCTAAATCCAAGTAGAAATATGGGTTGAACTCAAACAAACTAAGACAAGACTCAAAATAAAATTGCCACACCATGTGCGATTAGGAGTCTTAGAGGCATAACAAATTCCACAAAGCCTTGCAATTCCTTTTAGAGGCTTTTTGAGCCGCTGAATCCCACATAATCTTGCATTTCCTGTAAATGCTTCTTGTGCTGGCGAATCCCAAAAACAACAACGGTGGGAACGAAGCCAACCAGTATTCCTATAACAAATGGAATCCCCCTGAAGGTTACGCCACCTTTGTAAATTGTCTCAGACTCGGGATGTTGCAACACTGGGGATTTTTCCGTGCAGTTAAAGGAATTGGAGAATGTCAGTCGAGGATTACCAGCAAATTTTGAGCAATCGAAAGTGGAAAACTGCCCTCCTGCTGGCACTTCACCTTCCAAGCTGTTGTTCGCAACATTGAACGTGTTCATATAGGTAAGCCTCTGAAGGGATGAGGGTATCACACCTGATATCTGGTTGTAGGACAAGTCCATTACTTCCAAGTTCTTGAACTCAGAGAAGTTATCAGGGATGGAACCAGTGAAACCGTTGTGGCTCAAATTCAGAGCGATGAGATGCTGCAGGTTCGCCATAGATCTCCAGCTCGTTCCAGCCAGTAAGTTGCTGCTAAGATCCAAACTAGAGGGCACGGAAAAGCTGTCTTGTTGGCGCACGACGGTAATAAAAGCAGGGTTACCAGGCCGGGTTAATGATTCAGGGATGTCACCTGTGAGCATATTCAGGGAGAGGTCGAGGACTAGAATCTGCTTCATTTCCCCAACCCAGGCAGGGATGGCTCCCTGAAGGCGATTACCAGAGAGGTCCAATATAGTCAGGTTGGAGATCCTGGAAAGCCAAATAGGAACGGTACCTGACAGATTAGAATCTGGGATCTGGAGAGCCCTTAAGCTCTGAAATTTCCACGGTCCATCCGCCGGCATGGCCTCCTCTTTAAAATTTCTGTCGATCACCAGGGTTGTGAGACTGGAGCATTGGCTAATCACCGTAAGCGCAGCGGTGATGTTTGAGAAGTTGTTCTTGGAAAGCAGCAGACTCTGGAGAGATTGAAGGCGACCGATTCCGGGTGGGATTTCACCTCCGAAATTATTGTCATTAAGCGCTAGCGTCAGGAGGTTCGTCA
The DNA here is from genome assembly GCA_963693085.1 of Alisma plantago-aquatica. Taxonomy (NCBI): domain Eukaryota; kingdom Viridiplantae; phylum Streptophyta; class Magnoliopsida; order Alismatales; family Alismataceae; genus Alisma; species Alisma plantago-aquatica. Next base: position 599,397,280 of record OY856410.1, on the reverse strand, counting down.
GTGAGAAGATACTCTTCGGAATAGGGCCTTCAAGCCTGTTAGAATCTAGTAGCAGGATCGCCAAATTTTTCAGGCCAGAGAAGTCAACGCGGATGCTCCCGCTGAACGAATTGTTCCCCATATCAAGGAAATTGAGCGCCGTACACTTTGACAGCGAGAGGGGAATCGAGCCAGTGAAATTGTTGGATTTGACGATGAATAACATCAGCTTCTGCCCTATCCCTTGGAAAACGTCGGGGATCACCCCGGAGAGCTGGTTGGACGAAACGTCAAACTGGGTCAGGTTTAAGAAATTCCCGAGCGCGTCGCTGAGATTCCCCGAGAAGCTGTTGGATGCTAGAGACACGTTCTCAAGCGAACGCGCCTGATAGAACGCCTCCGGTATGGGGCCGAAGAGGGAATTGGCAGAGAGATCCAGCGACTTCAGCCGGGTAAGATTTCCAAGCGAACCTGAGATCATGCCGCTGAGCCCCATTTCTTTGAGTTGCAGGGCTTCGACACGCCGGGAGGTGTGAGGAGTGGAGGAATCGCCAGTGCAGTTAACTCCCACCCAAATACAGCAGTCCAGCGATTCGTTGGCCCCTGACCATGGGCGTGGGCTGAGCCCGCGGGAGAAGTCCAGAAGTGCTGCTTGATCATCGGGGTGGCAAGCTAGGGCGGCGCTGGCGATGTAGAGGAAAAAGAAGAGGAGGAGGAGGTTACCGGACTGGACACCCATTTGACGGAAATGCTCACCGGAGTTAGCACGGAAACACCGTAAAAGGGAGGAGTGCTCTAGTTCCACTAGTGCTGGTGGATCGCTTCTACCACCAAATAGATAACGAAGTAGGACAATCGAGTAAGATTTTGACGGGAACTAGAGGCGATCCGTTCAAAGTGGGAACAAAAGTGGAGGATTGAAGAATAAACTGAGGGGCCGATGTCACCGTCGTGCTGTCGGGTTCTTCTGGCCTTTGACTCTAGCAATAGTGTGTTCGCTCGCCCATTTGGTGTTCTTCATTCACGTCGTTATCTACAGCTGAACTTTCTGTGGCGGAGATGTTGACATAAAAGGGTGACGGAGAAACCAGCGGCACACACCTATCCATTGTTTGACAATTTGCGCCAGGAGTTTCCACTGACTACATTAATTCCAAGGAGCCAATAAAACCATAAAAGAATTTCATTAAATGGTAAACAGAATATTCAATACTCGTTTCTTATCTCAAAATGGCGTTAAACCAACCGGATTCTTCTTTTTCTTTTAAGAGCAGGAGAACTTTATTAATCCCAAAACGGTGGAGTTGGACTCTAGAAAAAGGAACTACGCAAATGTAGAGCCCAGTTTGTTTGGACCACAAACGTAAAACATGTTTCTCAATTCACAGTCTGTTCTGACTATGGGCAAGTTTGGTTTAACGGAGCTGACCGTATTGGATTGAATTACTTGATCCATCAGAATAAATAATAGGTTTGGTTTGTCGAAACTGGAAAAAGGGACGAATCCTGCACTTTCGTGATATACAGTGAATGCTGGATAACTCTTTCCTTTTCAACCATTCCTGTCGTGACAGGCTGTCTGCAGACGACAGTTCGCTTTTTTGCTACCTATTTCTGCGGAAAAGCCTAAAAGTTATCCGCTTCTTCTGGTCACATGTGCAGAAGATACATCTCAACCAAACATAACGTCAGTAAATCACTATTTCAGAAATCCTACTATATTCTTGATCCAGAATTTACGAAGTCCAGGATTCTTAAGAATCATAACAAAACCGTTAAACCAAACGTGCCCTATATAAGTTTGGTTGGATGTAACTGCAATGCATAGTAGAAAAATGAACGCACTGATAAACTTGTGTTTATAAAAAAATGTGTGGAAGGAACTTTTCACCGGTGGCGTCACATTCTGAGATAGTAGTGTGAGAATACGGATAGCCTGCGGTGAGAGTATTTTCTTATGTAATTTTTGGGAATGTGATTGGTGAGCCAACGCTCTGATGCGGTGAGTTGGATCACGGTAAGATTTTTATCCGGTGATAAAAAAGCTACGTTGACTGCTATTCAATATTAAAAACAATACAAAATCAAAGAGGTATGTGATCTTGCGTTTGGTAACGAGCAGTTACAAACGATTGCAAACTCTCCGATCTTGCCCCATCGTTGCCCAGGCAATTGCACGACTTCACCAAAAGGAGCATTAGAGGGACACCTGTTATTGTTATTGGTTGTTAATACTATCAATAATATGTATGGTAAGATAACCATGGGTTACTATACTCATTAATGACATGCAACCAAACAATAACGCAAAGAATGCTTGAATTGAAACAACGTGCAACCAGACGGTCCTCTTGTTGGTGACTTTTCTGTGTTGCAACTCATACTTGGTACTAAGACCACTTCTAACCAAACAAGCCCTAGGTTAGTTTAATATAGTGTTTATCTAGCTCTCCTAGTACAGTCATCTCTATAAATCCCAATCGATAAGCTCTTTGAGGCATCTCAACCAGTCTCTGAGAAGACAGGTTGTTTAAGATAACCTGCCCTATACCCAGGGAGCTTACTAACCCTTACATTGGCCTCCTTATACACAAGCAGATACTGCCAATTGTTTATGTGCAAAGTATCGTTTATCTTCCTTTAAAGCCTATTAAAAGACAAGGGATAACGTATCAATCCTCTCAGAAGTTCCACTAATCTTGGGTCATAGTCTCAATCTACATTCCATTACTGTCTAAATACGTAGATAGTTCCCTATATGCTTCTAGGGTCTTTATGCCCCTGTTTGATTCAAGATTGGGTGTCTGTAGTCGGGATTAGGTTAGTCGGGGTTAGTCAAAATATATGGACTAGTTTGATCTGGATTCAATTTGATTTTATTTGGCAACCCAGTTTGGTTCTAATCGTATGATTTGGATACAATCTGATTTTGTTTGGCAACCAACTCTGGATCTAATCTAATCCTAATCTATTTATAGTCTGGATCTGTTTGTATAATATAATTCATGATCTGATTGTGTTGAAACTGTATACAATTGTAGTAAATCAAATTATATGTATTAAACTAAAAAAACAACAACAATTATTTAAATTTTTAGTATGTTTTTTTTTCTATGTGTACATTTTTTAACTAATATTAACTTATGCACATACTAATATAATAGTTACTGCATTCATTTGCAACCATGTTATCCTATTGAAATTTCTCTGTCTACGATGTGTTTGTTCTAGTATCATGTTTGTAAGTCATTTTGACAAGGCCATTTTTCATAATAAAGGCGCGTCACCATTTTAATTACAAATACCACAATAGTTACTTTGACAGAGCTTTGTGTAGTTAAAGCATTTTTTTTATACGAATGCATGTTTGAGAAAAATATAAACATGTGATGATGTACAAAGTATGTAACTTCGTCGTCTAACATGATTATAACAATAAAAAAGGAAAATTTCTTGGACAAAACCTAAACACACACAAGGATATCATACTTTATACCTTACTAATTTTGAGATACAATCTAATTCAGGTCAACTCGTTATAATAGAACGCTACATTACATCTAAAATTTTATAAAGAAAAACCAAATACAGAATTTTATGGAACAAAGAAGTATTGTAAGGTATGATGTAATAATGTTGTGCAAAGATATATCTTCAGTAGAATAATTAAGTAGTGATACTAGTGACCTTCATTCATTTTTATTACCATCGAAGCCCCCAATAACATCGATGTTGTGGTCTATGTTATTCTGTACGCTAACTCCATCGTCAAAAATTGTTACATTTGATTAAGGGTTTCCTGCTTGCTGAGGTTGCTTCAATAGGCCTTGTGGTAAGTGTGAGGATTGTTCTAGAATGTCGGTGGAATTGCACCTACATGTTTCATCCATTTCCACCTTGTTTTGAGCATGTTCATGGACACATCTATCCTCCCATTTGATGTGTGAAATCATGTAGGGAATTCCACCAATCTTGACATGTCAAATGGGCAGACATTATGTCTAAATAGTATTGACATCCTAATGGTGTACCTAGTGCTTCATCTGACTTGTCATCCATTGAGGCCGATTCATTTTTAATAAACGGCTGCAAAATATTTACTCAAACATCAGCATAAGAATTTAATGTATTTATGCTATAAAATAAATGCATGTTTAAAATTCCCATCACGGGCACATTCAATTTATAATTAAGAAGTGCTTACAACTCCGATAATTGGATGAAATCTAAATATGCAGATAACATCCAACCAAGTTAAAATGTAATTTTGACAACATCAAATACATAGCTCATCTACATGATCTAGATTACATACACTACTTTAAACAAATACACTTGACCTATGGCTTCATCGTAGGTGAAGGAGTTTTGGAAAGGAGATTTGTATCCTCCAACATATTCACTTTAACATAAAGTTCATCATACTCATACTGATACAACTAGTAAACATCTTTAACGTTGTGATGCATTTAAAAAATCCCTTCAAATACATTATCCGGCCCCATACAATCTTGCATTCTTCATTCAATAACAGAATGTTAGCCTGCAAAGGCTGCATTCCTTTTTTGGGGGGATCAATTTCACATATGAAGTATTGGCACTAGTATTGTTGGATATATGGGTTCTATACGGGGATGTTAATAGAGATAAAACCACTTAAACAAAACAAATTCGACCTTCAAGAATTTGTTAAAAGATATTGAAAAGAGATTAAGCAAACACCAATGGAGTGTAAGATGTATAGTGGTTTCAACCTTCAAACTAAGAGATGTACATTCACTATCTAGATGGGAAAATCTCTACGATTTCTGACCTTGTACCACCCGATATTTCCCACTATATGAGTTACAACAATATGGCCACCCTTCCTATGAACAAGGGTTAAAATAGCATTCCTTTTAGGGTCAAGGAACAAATAACCATTACAAAGGTCTTAGATATTGGTGAAATCTTTATCAAGGCCACACACTAACCAACTAAAGGTGGCTAGATGCAACCCTAAGGAAAAACACACATATTTCTCAAAATTTATATGTGGACCTAGTCCAAATCACAGGCTCAACTAATCACACGTTCCTGCAAGCGTACGGGATCGTGTTGTAGTATAGGCCAGTGGTAAGATTAGGGTCGATCCTCAGGGATAGAGGGGGCACTACAACTAACTTAATGTTGGCTATGTTCCTAAAGCAGAGATTAGGGTTTGAGGGTTTAAAGTTGGGTTTGGTTTGATTACACTATGATTGCAAGAAAGAAATAGCAAGAAAGAAACTAAGTTAACAAAGACTCTACACTACTCTAAGAAAACTAAGATTATCAAACTAAGCAAGGCAAGCAATTAAGCTAGAGCAAGGAGTTACACCACACTAGCAAGGCAAGTTGTCAACTAAGAGGCAAGCTAAGCAATTAGATAAGCAAGAGCCTAAGTTATCAAAAGTTAGCTAAATTATCACAAGCAAGCTCAAAGGAGCCCTAACTACTTGAGCAAGAGCTAACTATCTAGAACTAGACAATTAGCTAATAATTAACAAAGGTAATTAACTAAACTAGCAATAACAAGCAAAGAAGACAAAAGTGGGTTTTAAGCAATATGATGGATAGGTGGGCCGTTTGGGAATGTAACTTGATATTAGTTGGGTGAAGGTCAACATAGCATGCAAATCTCATATTTCAATCTAGATTACCAAACCAAACAACAAGGCAAGTGCTATTAGAATATACCTTATACTACTAGTGGGAGAACTAGGGCTAGGTGTAATTCTAGGATTGACAAGTCTAGGTCTCTATGGTAAGTGGTATTAGGGAAATTGAGAGCCAAGGGTATAAATTGTAGTAGAGATGAGGGTGTTTCACCTCACCTTACTTGCCATCTAGCCTTTAGGAAACTCTAGGCAATTGCACTAATTGACACTTACACTAGCCACTTAGATATCACACCAATTTGTAGAAGAAGGGAGATGTATATATGTAGGAACAAAGGGGGCTAGCTAGGGATCCACTAATTGGACCTAGGAGCCATTCCTAAGTTTTCCACATACATTCCATTTTCTCCTAGAAGCTAAGTGTCATCAAGCATCACAAAATAAGCAATGTATGTTTAAAACATAAACCACATACAAAATAATGGAAAATAAGATAGAAGCAATAGGTAATCATTATAGAACAAAATTATATTCAATACAACTTATTTTCCCCCAACATGGTATCAAAGTCACATTTTAACCCCAAACAACCCACCACTAGGGGTTTAGCTAGACATGCTCAAATAAAAGATAAAAGAAAAGAGAAAAAGGGGATGGGACTCCATGGAGCTCAAAGTAGCTTCTTCTTCTTCACCTCCTAGCTTTTGTAGAACAACCTCCCTCCTCCAAGGTGTATGAAAGGCATGGAAATGAAGGGGATTATGGTAGAAATCCTAGAAAACTAGGTTTCTAAGGTGGATATGAGGTGGACATGGTGGGTGGATGGCTTGAATGCTATAGAGTAGGTAGAAGGGAGTAATGGAAGATAAGGAAGCCAACCCTCAACCTCCAGCCACCTCCAAGGCTTATATAGAGGTCTCGGGAGTCTAGGGTTAGTGGGGGCATTGTTGGAAAAATAGTGCAGAAAATGCTAGGATTTAGGTGCAAGCACGGTCGTACTGGGCAAAATGGCTGTGGTGGGTAAGGGTAGAGTTACATCCTCAAAATCATAAACCTATCATTCGTCCTTAACGGGAAACCCTAATTTGCAAGTTTAAAATTTTATCTAACAAATAGAATGTAATGTGACCTCTAAGTCCCAGATATGATAAAATATCCTCCTAACCTCAAATTTTGGCTCAAACAACTCATTAAATAAAGGATAATTTCATCAATGTCACCTTTTAATGATATATGCATTAAAATGGCAACCTATATGAGGTTTATGAACAAAAGATAATGAAAACCTAAATCTAATGGGATAGGGAGATTCTAGAGGTCCTTATTAGCTTGTGGTTCAAATTTGGGGTCAATAGGGCTCTATTTGACCCTTCAAACCCATTAGGGAAGTTAACATATAGTTTGGGTTAATTATTCTATAATAATTTGATTTATCTGCCTAAGTTTCTATTTATTTTTGTTTTTCACCTATAGCCGATGTGTCACGCTGATCAGATGATATTTACTTGATGCAGACTCTTTTATAACCATTCAATTTTGATCATAGGGACACAGGATCGTCTCCTACCTTCAGTAGGAGACTGGAATCAGGCAACCACGAATTGACTCCTTATTTGACTCTGCTCGGCCCCCACAGTGTCTGGTTTCTGTTGGTGTCTTCATCGATGAGATCCGGAGCACCACGCGAGCTCAACGATCCTAAGTTTACCTGGACTTTGTGACCTAATGAAGAAACGCCCAAAGGGGCTCGAACTCTCCTTGCCGCCCTAGTTTTATAGGAAGTCTTCTCAACACCCAAACCTCTATATAAGGGGTCGAAAACAATCGACAGACCTAGAACAACCCTCCTCTATGCTCAATTTCATCTCCTATGCTCCAAACCACCACTGCCTACTCAATTTGTATCTCCGGCGAACTCCGTCGTGGTTCATCCCTCTCAGCCTTCTTTCGTACAATCGTTGTACATGTAAGCATCTACAAACCTCTAGGCTTCTTTTCCCTTTATCAGTTTTGCATGTGATCATCCTTTTTGTGCAACCCTATAAACCCTCTCTTGGTCCTCACTGGCAATACGACACCTCGTCACCCTGACGCTGCTCCAGTCATGAAAATCCCCCTTTTTCCTTCGCCTTCCTTCGACTTTTTCTTTGTAAGTTTTGGTTTATGATATCTTGATTTGAATCAGTGGTTTCAGTGCTCTGATCTCTTATACTCTGTTTTGGGCATGGAAGGAGAGGTTGTTGGTTCTCTAGAAGTCAAGACAACCCAAGCCTGGGCTTTTTGCCTTCGTAAGAATGTGGGTAATTCGTTACTGACCATGGTTTCTCGCTTGCTTTTGATCTCAGAAATCTGGGATATCACTGATTGTATGCCCAATTTCTCTATCTTAGTTTCTTTCTTCGTTTCAGCTGAACAAAAATCCCAGGTGACAAATTACCACTTCTACCCTAGGTTATTTGATACAGCTGTAACACCTTTATGGGTAGTTAGGGAATTTTACCAGCCTCATTTTCTCTGACTACTCATCCCCTGGGGCGGGCCTCAATGCGAGTTAACTGAATGTGACTCATCCACATCAGAGCGGGCCCAGTTCTTGGTGTCACCAGTTTTGGTTTAATAATACACATGTGGCTTTTCCTCGCTTTTTGATTGGCCAATGCATGAAAATTCATATCTTCTAATTGGTAGATCGGATGGGGTCGATCCTTATATGGATTTTGTGCCATTTTTCGAGATCTAGCTATTAGTCTGGGTTTCAAGATCTATTCTAGCTTTGGTTTTACAAAGATTCAGGAATTTGTATAATTAGGGTTAAAATGTCAATTAAGTAGTAATTAATTCAGAAAATGTTAATTATAGGAACTTAGGAGTTGAAAAAGATGAAAAGGACTAAGTTAGGATCTACCTTGCTCCAGGTAAGCGGGTCATGCCATTATGCATATATATCTTGGATGAATTGCATGTTAAGTATGATTTAAGATTATGCTTTAAATTCCAAGTTAATGAATGAGATTAAGATAATGATGATGCCTCAAATTTATTATTTGCTTGTTGATTGACGTAATTATAAAGTCATATGCTTATCACTGATGCTCATTAATTTAATTCTATGCTTATATAATGATTAATAAATTGAAGAAAGACTTATGTAAATCATGTAATGTTAATGTTAAGATTAAGAGGGAGAAATCCCATAATGATTAAGGTAATACACTCAAGTTGTAAATTGTTCCTCTTTATGTTATTTTGTCTTTATGGCATTCATGAACACTTTGGTGCAACTAAGATGAGCTTTAACCGGCCTGATGAGCACTTTGGTGCAATTATTGGATGAGGACAAATTACATTGATGGCAAGATAAGAACAATGATGTTAAGTTTAAGTTTATAGAATTAAGTAACATATTATACGTTTCACACAATGATGGACCTTTATGGTCGTTATGGGCTTCCTAGCAATGATGGGCTTTCCGAGCATGATGTGCCCCATGTGGGCAGTGATGGAGACAATGCATATAGTAATGTTTCTTAATTCATTGATGTAATAGAATCTAAAGTGTAATGAGAATTCTTAATCTTAAATCATGTTAAGTTTATTTCAGTTCAAGTATATGCTTATTTTCAGTTCTTATAACATGCATAGTGTCACTTACTTATGTTGTTGCTTTCTTTCACATGACCATGGGACAAGATGTCCCTAGATCAAGGAGAAAGAGGGAATTGAAGCGAGCCTTCAAGTGTAGTTGATCAAGGAGACTTTAGCTTGGTGGGGTGCCATCTACCACTCCATAAATTATCTAGTTTAGTTTCAGTTCATGCTTTAGATTTGCTTAGCCTTCATGTATTAGGTTTTGAAATAAGATGAGATAGTTTATGGTTTTTCCCTGTTAAAGAACAATGTATGAATCTCTATTTTAATTTAATGCATGGTGTTTCATTTACCTTTTTTCAATGATTATCGTGTTTTGTAATGTTCCTCCGAGCCAAGTGACCCATGTTATGGACAACATAGGGTTTGCTTTCACTGACGTCTATTTTCTTGGAGGGGTGCTACAATATGGTATCAGAGCAATAAGTAGATGGCCACTAAGCTAAAGATTCACATGTTCTAACCCTAGGTATACCTTGTTTTTCTAGATGGCTCCTAAGAAGTCTAACAAGGGAAAGGATAGGAAAGATGGTGCTAACTCTTCTAGTGAGGGAAATGGATCAAGAAGGAACCCTAAGGCAACCTTGGAGGACTTAGTGCAACTACTAACCAACGCCCTAGGACAAGGGCAACGTCAACCTAGACACCACGAGCTGACCTTGGTGGACTTTTTGAATATTAGGCCCAACTCCTTTGCTGGAGAAGGAGAGGTTGATGTTGTCACCAAGGGAGAAGAATGGATTATGAGCATGGAGCATTATTTTCATGACCTGGACTGCCCTCATCAGTCTAGGGTTCACTTTGCCACCCACATGCTGAAGGGAGCTACCCGCACATGGTGGGAGAACTTCCTCAACTCAAGAGCGGCTGATGCACCTGCACTCACATGGGAAGGATTTGTTGAAGCCTTCTAGGAGCACTATGTGTCTGAAGCCATGATAGAGAAGAAGGAGCTAGAGTTTTCCAATCTAGCTCAGGTTGGCGATATGACGGTGACCCAGTATGCCATGAAGTTCAGGATTCTACAGAAGTACAAATATGACTATGACGAGCAACGTAGGACAAAGAAGTTCATCCGAGGACTTAAGCCAGACTTAAGCTTTGCCCTGTCAGGAAGAGGCCACATGAACCTTCAAGCTGCTTTGGATACAGTTCTAGAGCTAGCCTCGGAAGGTCCTACAATAAGGAGGCTACTTAGAAGAAAAACCAACATCAACATCAACCTCCCAACAACAAGAGGAAGGCTCCTAAGGTTGAAGCCCATGCTGCCCAAGAGAAAACACAGTGCCCAACTAGTCCATGGAGGGTCGTGCATGTTTGGTACTGGTTTATGCTATTATTGTGGATAACCTAGACACATAAAGATAGATTACCCTAAGATACAAAGGAAGTAAGCCAAGAACCAGAATCCAGCTCCTAAGAGATAGGTGACAGTCTTTGCTATGGACATGGAGGAGGAAAATGTTCAAGGTATGGTTTAGATCATCACTTTTAGATTTTGGCTTTATCCTTAGACCATATATGTGTACAGTCTTAAGCTTTTGAATAATAAGTTATGATGTTATAAGAATATGGACAACCCTAAGGTGGGTAGTGTCCTAAGAAAATTTTGAGGATGAAATTTAATTAAGGTGGGTAGAATTGTTACATCCTCAAAATCATAAACATATCATTGGTCCTTAATGGGAAACCCTAATTTGCAAGTTTAAGATTTTATCTAACAAATAGAATGTAATGTGACCTCTAAGTCCCAGATATGATGAAATATCCTCCTAACCTCAAATTTTGTCTCAAACAACTCGTTAAATAAAGGATAATTTCATCAATGTCACCTTTTAATGATATATGCATTAAAATAGCAACCTATATGAGGTTGATGAACAAAATACAATGAAAACCTAAATCTAATGGGATAGGGAGATTCTAGAGGTCCTTATTAGATTGTGTTTCAAATTTGGGGTCAATAGGGCTCCATTTGACCCTTCAAATCCATTAGGCAAGTTAACATATAGTTTACGTTAATTATTCTTTGATAATTTGATTTATCTGCCAATGTTTCCATTTATTTTTGTTTTTTTGCCTATAGCTACTGTGTCACGCCGATCAAGTTATATTTACTTGATTCAGACTCCTTTACAACCGTTTGATTTTGATCATAGGGATGTGGGATCGTCTCCTACCTTCAGTAGGAGACCGGAATCAGGAAACCATGACCTGACTCCTTATCTGACCCCGCTTGGCCCCCATAGTGTCCAGTTTCTATTGGTTTCTTCACCAATGAGATTGGGAGCACCATGCGAGCTCAATAATCCCAACTTTACCTGGACTTTGTTCCCTAATGAAGAAACACCCAAAGGGGCTCAGACTCTCCTCGCCGCCCTAGTTTTATAGGAAGTCTTCTCAACACCCAAACCTCTATATAAGGGGTCAAAAACAATCGACAGACCTAGAACAAACCTCCTCTATGCTCAATTTCATCTCATGTGCCCCAAACTACCGTCGCCTACTTGATTTGTATCTCCGATGAACTCCGTCACAACTCAGCCCCCTTAGCCTTCTTCTATACAATCGTCGTACATGTAAGCATCTATGAACCTCCAGGCTTCTTTTCCCTTTATCAGTTTTGCCTGAAGTCATCCCATTTGTGCTACCCTATAAACTCTCTCTTAGTCCTCACCGGTAGTATGACACCTCATTGCCCTGACGCTGCTCCAGTCACAAAAATCCCCCTTTTTCCTTGGCCTTCCTCTGACATTTTCTTTGCGAGTTTTGGTTTATGATATATTGCTTTGAATCAGTGGTTTCAACACTCCAATCCCTTATACTCTATGCCAACCATGGAGGGAGAGGTTTTTGGTTCTCTAGAAGTCAAGACAGCCCAAGCCTGGGCTTGTTGCCTTCGTAAGAATGTGGGTAATTCGTTACTAACCATGATTTCTCACTTGCTTTTGATATCAAAAATCTGGGATATCACAGATCGTGTACTTGATTTCTCTATCTCGGTTTCTTTCTTCGTTTCAACCGAATGAAGATCCCAGGTGGAAAATTACCACTTCTACCCTGGGTTATTTGATACAGCTATAACACCTTTATGGGTAGTTAGGGAATTTTATCAGCCCCATTTTCTCTGACTACTCATCCCCTGGGGCGGGCCTCGGTGTGAGTTGACTGAATGTGACTTGTCCACATTAGAGCTGGCCCGATTCCTGGTGTCACCAGCTTTAGTTTAATAATACACATGTGGCTTTTCCTCACTTTCTGATTGGCCAATGCATGAAAATTCATATATTCTAATTGGTAGATCAGATGGGGTCGATCCTTATATGGATTTTGTTTCATTTTTTGAGATCTATCTATTAGTCTAGGTTTCAAGATCTGTTCTGTCTTTAGTTTTACAAAGATTCAGGAATGTGCATAATTAGGGTTAATATGTCAATTAAGTAGTAATTAATTCAACAAATGTTAATTATAGGAACTTAAGAGTTGACCAAGATCAAAAGGACTAAGTTAGGATCTACCTTGCTCTAGGTAAGCGAGTCATGCCATTATGCATATATATCTAGGATGAATTGCATGTTAAGTATGATTTAAGATTATTCTTTAAATTCCAAGTTAATGAATGAGATTAAGATAATGATGATGCATCAAATTTATTATTTTCTTGTTGATTGATGTAATTATAAAGTCATATGCTTATCACTAATGCTCATTAATTTAATGCTATGCTTATGTAATGATCAAGAAATTGAACAAAGACTTATGTAAATCATGTAATGTTAATGCCAAGATTAAGAGGGAGAAATCCCATGATGATTAAGGTAATACACTTTAGTTGTAAATTATTCCTCTTTATGTTATTTTGTCTTTATGGCATTGATGAACACTTTGGTGCAACTAAGATGATCTTTAACCATCCTGATGAGCACTTTGGTGCAATTATTGGATGAGGACAAATTACATTGATGGCAAGATAAGAACAATGGTGTTAATGTTTAATTTTATAGAATTAAGTAACTTATTATACGTTTCGATGGACCTTTATGGTCGTTATGGGCTTCCTAGTAATGATGGGCTTTCTGAGCATGATGTGCCCCATGTGGGCAATGATGGAGAGAATGCGTATAGTAATATTTATTAATTCATTGATGTAATAGAATTTAAAGTGTAATGATAATTCTTAATGTTAAATCATGTCAAGTTTATTTCAGTTCAAGTATATGCTTATTTTTAGTTTTTATAACATGCATAGTGCCGCTTACTTATGTTGTTGCTTTCTTTCGCATGACTGTGGGATGAGATGTCCCTAGATCAAGGAGCAAGAGGTAATTGAAGCGAGCCTTCAAGTGTAGCTGATCAAGGAGACTTTAGCTTGGTGGGGTTCCATCTACCACTCCATGGATTATCTAGTTTAGTTTCAATTCTTGCTTTAGATTTGCTTAGCCTTCATGTATTAGGTTTTGAAATAAGATGAGATAGTTTATGGTTTTTCCCTATTAAAGAACAATGTATGAATCTCTATTTTGATTTAATGCATGGTGTTTCATTTACCTTTTTGCAATGATTATTGTGTTTTATAATGTTCCTCCGAGCCAAGTGACCCATGTTATGGACAACATAGGGTTTGCTTCCGCTGACGTATATGTGCTTGGAGGGGCGTTACAGGTAGGAACGAATGTGGCAGTGTGGAACGATCGTTCTAAGAAATGGAAAATGTTCAGAGGATTTTGGTGAAATGAAGGCTGGTAACACCGATGTGCTGGAAGCACGACCGTGGTGAGGGCTAATTAGAATGGTCATGTTGGGTAGTACGACCATGGTGGGGGAGGTAAAGTGGAGGTTGTTCTGGGAAACATGCATGTTCTCTTCTTTGGCAACACGGTCGTGCTGGTTGGAATGACCGTTTTGGGGTCTTCACAACACGACTATGTTGGGTAGAACAACCATTCTAGTCAAGTTATTGTAGCTTGAAAATTTGGTTTTTGACTCTGTGATTTTGACATTGTCCAGTACGACCGTTCCTTGGCACCACAGCCGTGTTGGGGTCTTCAGTGGAAAATTTTCTTTGAATCTTCATGATTAATGGACTTCTTTGCTTGATGTTGACCCTTGACAATTAGGGGTAGGTTGAGGGAGATTTGTGGTCTTTTTTGGACCCCTCCATGGGTGGAGGAACCCTAGAACTCCTTCCTTCTTTCTCATCCATCCAAATCATGGTCCAGGTACTTGAAAAGTATGCAAAGAATGTCCATAAGGGCATTTGATAATAATATGCATATTGGGGTATTTAACTAGCATTCTACTATGTTTAGATGTGATTGAGATACAAAAAGATACAAGATGAAGCCCTAAAATAGGGCTGCATCACCACCTCAAACTTAAAACATACTTGTTCTCAAGTATGCTCCTACTCAATCTCTCTCTTCAGTTTCTTTCAATAAACAAGAGTGATAAATGCATTGCAAAAGATGATTATTGACTAAATGGTCTTAGAAGTGACTAAGTGCATGTGTTACACCTCTCTCCTCTCCACTTTCACAAACCAATCATGAAATGAGCATTGAACATACAAACTTCAAATATAGAGCATAGAATACACAAGCTTTCCATATGTCCTTCATGTAATTCCTGGTAAATCGTTTCATGTTGGCATTAATCGATGATGACTAGGAGTGTCATTTCACTTTCATGCATTCAATCTTATGCCTCAAACCACACCAAATGACTCGCATGGTTGTAGAGAGGGTGAAGTGAGTTAGATTTCATATTTTCTAGCTCAATGGGTATGAAAAAGGAGGAAAGGATTGTGATAAGAGATTGGAGTGCTTTTACACACTCATATTTTCTTTATTTAGATGCTCTTAAATAGAAGCATCTTTTATTTACTTTTTGCTTTTTCTTTTCTTTTTCCCTTGGTGTAGGTAGGGTATATGATGGATAGAGTGAAGTGGAGAGATGTAGATATGGCCACCCCAATCTTGTGGGGGTGACCAAGGCTAAAGATGTGCACTAAGGCATCCTTTCATGAGGTAGAGAGGTATGGAGATGGTGAAAGAAAAGTCGGGTCAAAGATGGGCCATTAGTGTGGTCCTCAACATAAAATCTCCTGCATGAAAACTAATCCAACACTTCATCAAATGATATTTCACCACATGAGTGAACAACATGAGATTCACATTTATATCATGCGATTCCATAGGCTCTAAGCATTCATAGCTTGCTTGATTCACAATTCAACCAAAACCTTCACAAACTTGAGAGAGGTTATGCACATGTAAAAAGTCAACAATCCAGACCATATAGCAATAAACTCTAAGAAAACGACATGCATTTGTCAAAGACCAACATTTTCATTTCAAACAGTGGATATTAAGTTAAAACATGCTTTCAGGCAAGAACATTCAAGTTTGAGCAAATTTGCCAAAATGGTGCAAATTTGCATTCAATCACATCTAAACCTACATTTAAGGAAAATCAAAGCATAAAGAAGCAAATCCTAATTAAAATATAAAAAAATTACCAAAATTTACATGGAAATGTAATGCATGACATGGAAGAGCAAAAAAAGAAATTTTTTTGAAAAACTTACACAAAAATGCATGACATTGAACTACATGTATGCATGGATGCAAACAAAAAAAGATCTACACTAAAAAGAGAAAAAAAAAATCAAAGAATCAAAGATTGAGTGAGGAAGTCATCCACAAAGTAATCTAAGAAAGGGGCATACAACCCTACCACTCTAAACTTTTAAATCATGTTGTCCTTAGCATGAAACTAAAGCTTAGGAGTGATAGGGTAGACATCACTGCTCTGGTGGTGTGGGGTCCTACGGTGGGCCGACATGCAGAGGTGGATGCTGGTAATAGTGGACCTAGTAGTTTGCATATGGAGGTGAGTATGTCTCTTGGTAACCAGATAGTCCTCCCCAGAAATCCTCCCCCCATTGGGGATTCCTCTGCACCTGTGCATGCTGATATGGTTGATCTGATGATGCATTTGTTGCTGATCTAACCACATTTCTTGGTGTGTCTGCTAAATTGCCTCCAACTGTGCATGAATGGCTGACATGTCATATGCATTTGTTGGAGGGGGATGTGCATCAAAATCCTCAAATCTCGATCTACTATGGCGGGTCTACTCAAGAATGCACTGATGCTCAGACACATTTATTTCTCCTCCTTCTTTAGGTAAATCCACTGGTGGTCCCCTATATCCTTCTGTAGGGTGTTCCTCCTCCCACTATGCTATCAATCCTGAGAAATCTCTCAGTGGCCCTATATCCATGAGTAAGGGGGTGGTATGGTATGGGAGTTCCAAAATGATGCCATGGTATCTGGGGTTCAAAATATAAAGATCTTATTGTCTTTGAGGGTGATCATTTGGGATATTGCTAAATAGCTTAAATCAACAAGCTTATTTCCTTCTATTTTAGTAAGTCCCCTTAAATCACAATCCATCGCTTTTGCAATCATGGTGACTATTCCTCCCATGATGAATGGATTTTTGCTTTTAGAGGGAATTGCCTTTAGATGGTCAATCACCATGCTTCCTAAGTTGACAAAGCCTTTAATTGCCACTGTAGCCATCACAAAAAGATCATTCTGTGAACAACAACCTTGATTGTCATAACGACCAAAAATAGTATTTGCTAAGACCTTCTATGAATATCTTACGAAAGAATTGTACACCTTGCTAGTCTTAGATTTTCCTACAGCGAATGTGTCTTTTCCTGTGATAGATTTCCAAATTTTTGAATAATATGCTTTCCCATTCTTGTTGAGTCTTCCCTCATCAATTGTTTTTGCCATATCTAGATTGGGGGCAAAGATCCCATTAAGTTGGGAAGCTCTAAGCACTTGTGTGGAATCCAACAACCTAAATCTTATTGCATCCTCACCTCTATGTTGTACTTTTTCCAGTGAACTAAAGAATTCATGGGTCAAATCAAGATATGTTTCTTCAACCTCATGTAAAACCTTTTACAACCCAGAAAATTCCAAATGAACTTTGAATGCATATTCGATCCCTAGTGCCTACATGGTTTCTGTACATGCATACCTAGTGGGAATCACCCTCCTTGTGAAGCATTAGGGGTAGAGAGCTTTAGTGAAAATTCTTCTTGAAGTACCCCTCCCATATGTGGCTCCCTCGAGTTGCTTTCCAACCCATTTCATCCTATCCTCCACTAGCTTGGACCACTATTTGGGAAATCGGTCCGCACGACCGCATATACTCCCGCATATACCTATTCAGTCACCCTACCACATCGTATATTACTAATCGGTCCACTAAGAAGTCATGGGCCACATATACTCCCGATTCGCTAATTAAGCGGCCGATTAAACTCCGCTTTTCGAAAAGCGCACAACTAATGTTCATGCATTTCGTACATACATGCATATATATACACACATTTCATTTTATATATAAATTGATATATATAGTCATTGAATTATATATATACATTGCAATACATATAAAAATTTTCCACACACATTTATACATTTATTCAAACACCTTTTGATATATTAACATGTATAAATACATATACAATATACCTAAATATACAATCACATATTTGTGCATGTATATATATTTTGATTTATTCACATTTATACACACTATACATATATTTTTACATTGTACATATATTACAAACACATTCTATATATAGACATATATACATATATAAGCATATCATACATCATACATGCATATTAATATGTTTATAAGTAAATAGATGTACATGCCTAATCTATATATTTTAATTTATGATCTTGCTATATTATTTTATATATAATTAGTTTATTAAAATTAAAAAATCCAATACCGCATATACTCCCGTATATACCCCAGCATACCGCATGTACACTGCATACTGCTTTCCTGAACCATGGCTTGGACAAGAAGTCCACTAGCTCATCTTCCATCTCCTCACTCTCGGTGCCATCTACCTCCTCCTCCTCATATGTGTGTGACCCCAAACTTGTGTCCAAGTTTAAGGGCACCATCTGAACGGGTGCATCTTCAGCTTCTTCCCATTCACCAACCAATGCCTAATGGACTGTTGAGTGGCGTGTGGTTGTGCTGATGAAGTGGATAGCACCGGAGTCAGACGTGGAGGTCGTCGTGAAGATGAAACATCAGTAGCCTTCTTGGCCCTCCTCTCTCAGTGTAACACTCGGGTCCACTGCCCTAGGTTCTAGTATAGTTTTAGGAATGATGACTGACCCCACAGACCACTACTAGCCTTAACTGTACACATTATCATCACTCACGTGCAAGCCAGGATCAACTTCCCGACTAGTCACCCATCCTAGTACTACTCCTAGTTGAGCACGCTTAACTATGGAGTTCTTTAGTGATGGGCTCCCGGAAAAGGAGGTGCACCTTGGTGATATGGGTAGTCCAATCATTCCTTTTAAGATCATTATATCTAAGGCCTCAAATCCTAGGACGTTATAATCTCCCCCACTTAGACTCTTGATTTCCTCATCAAGACTTAACTATATGGCCTCATAATCTGACCCCATTTCAGTGCAGACCCAGAATGGCTCATGGACACCCATCTCTCGATCACGGAATACCAGCGCAAGGGTGGGTACGTCACCATGGACATCCCTTTCCTACATGCCTAGACCGTACGGCTCAAGACTGGCATGTCATGCCCATCTGGGCCACACCTAATGGAGGGTTTTTGGCTCTGATACCATTTGTAACACTCGGGCCCACTGCCCTAGGCTCTAATAGAGTTTTAGGAATGACGACTGACACCATAGATCACCACTAGCCTTAACTACACACATTATCATCACTCACGTGCAAGCCAGGATCAAATTCCTGACTGGTCATCAATCCTAGTACTAATCCAAGCTGAGCACGCTTAACTATGGAGTTCTTTAGTGATGGGCTCCTAGAAAAAAAAGGTGCACCTTGGTGAAATGGGTAGTCCAATCATTCCTTTTAAGATCATTATATCTGAGGCCTCAAATCCTAGGACGTTACACTCGGGCTAGTGCATCAATATGCATTGAGTCGACGATGTTCTCCATCTCTTCTTCTTCCTCCTCCTCTTCCTCGTCTGCATTGCTATAGCTTGGAACCGACATGTGGCCACTTAAGGAGGATTGGCATCGGGATGCACTCATTGATGCCAACCGTCGGTGTGATTACAAAGAGGAATTAGACAGTGATAACATCTTGTTGGATGGCGGTGTGACATTGGAGGCATGCTTAGTGTGACTTTTGCCCCTGGTGAGGATGTTCATGGTCTTCTCTACCCCTTGCCAGTGCTCTTCATGTTTGCAAGGATTTTTGGTGGAAATCAAGTAAGAACATCAAGAAACGTCCTTCTGAGATGTAGGGGAGGAATCTCCTTGGAGATGGAGAAATAGATGGTAATGGAAGGTGGGAAACAAAGCTTAATGTAGGGGAAGGTGAGTGGGGACCAAAGGGAACTTGAATCTAGATTTTGGGAGCAAGAGGAGGCGATTTGGGGGTGATTGGGGGTTGCCCTAGTCACCTCTTTGCGCAGAATAGCCGTTCTAGGTCAAAACACTGATGTTTTGGTCATGCTAGCTTGGGGTAAAATTGAGTAACTTAGGTACTGGGCCTGGGCCAACACGATCGTTCTGGCCAATATGGCTATTCTGGAGAGAGGTCAACATTTCTATGTTGGTCAACATAGTCATTCTACCCGTGCCCAACACTCGAGTTTTCCCTATTGAAAAGCAACTTGTCAACACAACTGTTCCATGCCAGCATGACTGTGCTGTGTCCTCCAAGTTCAATTTTTTTCCAAATTCATCAAATCAATCCATCATTCATAATCCAATCAAATTACTGAACCAGTTGATGTTGTATCAATCATTTTCACCGAAATGTGCCTCATTTCTCAACTTTCACATGTCTCACCTGTCAAATCATCAAAACTAAAACAAAACTATCAAGCACAAGTGTGCATGTGTGTGTTCTTAGAATCATGTACAAATAAAGTAAACGTATAAAAAAGTGAAGGTTGGGTGAAAAAGTTCCCAAACCTGGATGGGTTGCCTCCGACTGGTGCTAAATTTTATGCCTTCAGCCGGGCTTATTGATTGTTGAACTTGATCACTCTCTCAGAATTTTCAAAGCATCTTTGTAGTAAATATCTCTCTCATGTGCATTTAAGCACATCTATTCATCAAGTTGGTGTTCCTCAACTAACATCACAATATCAAAACTTTGATTGTCTCTATCCTGTCCTACTTCAACAACTTCCTTCAATCTTTGTCCATTTGTTATAAACTCTCTTGCTCCATCCTTTTCACATATAACAATGGCTCCGGATGGGTACACATTCTTGACTAGGTAAGGTCCTTCCCATCTAGACCGAAGCTTCCCGAGAAAGAACGTCATCCTAGATTTGTACAACCATGCCCATTGTCTGAGCTCAAAGCTCTTCTTCTTGATCAACTTATCATGAAGAAATTTTGTCTTTTCCTTGCAAATCTTGGACAACTCACCGACCTAATGCCTCATTTCCTTAAGTTCATGCAGCTACAAATTTCTTTTTAACCCACTGTGTCTCCATCCATATCCATGGCTTTCAAACCCCACAAATCTTTGTGTTACATCTCGACTGGTAAATGACAACTTTTCCCATAAACAACCTTGAATGTTGTGGTGCCAATCAGGACTTTATATACAGTCCTATAAGCCCATATAACATCACTGATATGTAATGACCAATCCTTGTGGTCCTGCCTCATCGTATTCTCAAGAATGAGCTTTATCTCCCAATTGGCTAACTCAACTTGACCAATCATTTGGGGGTGGTAAGGAGTAGCCAAATGATGTTTCACTTCATGTCTCTTTAGCAAACCTTCAAAAGTGTGATGGATGAAGTGACTTCCACCATCAATAATCATGGCTCTTGGCACACCAAACTGATTGAATATATTTGATTTCACAAAATCACACACCACTTTGTAATCATTGGTTCTAGTTGTGATAGATTCAATCCACTTTGACACATAATCGACGACCACTAAAATGTATACATTAGCTAAAGAAGGAGGAAACAAGCCCATTAAATCATTTCCCCACACATCAAGCACCTCAACCATAGAATGGGTGACAGAGGCATCATGTTCGTCTTTGAGATAATACCCACCTTTTGGCACTTCAAACAACTTTTGCAAAAATCATGAGCATCCTTGAACAATGTGAGCCAGTAAAATCCACTTTGAAGAATCTTGGTGGCTGTGTGTTTCCTGCCAAAATGGCCTCCACATGCACCGTAGTGGCACATGATTAGTATCTCTTATTGCTCACTTTCCGGAACACATCTTCTAATTAGCTGATCATGACAATATTTAAAAAGGTGAGTATCATCCCAAGCATAGTTATTTACCATAGAAAAAAGTCTCTTGCTCTCCTCCCTTGTCCAAGTACTCGATATCCTCCCACTAGCTAAAAAGTTAGCTATGTGCTTGTACCCCGACCTCTGGGTGGATGAAAGCAAGAAGAGATGTTCATGTGGCATTATCTCTTTGATGCAGTTTGTATCATGATATGGTGCTTCATTACAGGAGAGATGGTCGGCTACAGAATTTTGTACTCCCCTTTTATCAACAATCTCTATATCAAACTCTTGAAGAAATAGAATCCATCGAATCAATCTCGGCTTGGAATCGTTCTTCGTCATAAGGTACTTCAAGGCTGCATGATCCATACAAATCACCACCTTGTTTTGTAGGAGATAAGAACAAAACTTGTCAAGAGCAAAAATCATAGCAAGAAACTCTTTTTCGGTGGTAGTGTAGTTCCTTTGAGCTTCATCAAGAGTCTTGCTCGCATAGTAAATGGCGTGTAGAATCCAGCCAATCCTTTGGCCCAACACAGCCCCCCCGACCATATCTGATGCATCAGTCATGATCTCAAATGGCAAGGAGAAATCCGGGGGATGCATGATAGGAGAAAAGACGAGCTTGTGCTTCAAGTGGTTGAAGGCTTCAACACACTTGTCGTCAAAATGGAATTCCACATCCTTTTCAAGTAAATGACAGAGTGGCCTCAAAATCTTACTGAAGTCTTTAATGAACCGACAGTAGAAACTCGCATGCCCCAAGAAGGATTGGACATGTCTTATAGTGGAAGGAATGGTGAGAGTTGAGATCAGGCCCACTTTGGCCTTATCAACTTCAATTCCGGCTTTAGAGACTTTGTGACCCAAAACAAATGCCTCGGGCACCATGAAGTGGTTTTTCTCCCAAGATAGAACAAGACAGACCTTGACACACCTATCAATAATGGCTGCTAGGTGAAGCAAGCACCCATCAAAGTTCTTACCAAACATAGAAAAATCATCCATGAAGACTTCAAGTGATGAATCAAGCATATCAACAATGATTTATGTTACACATCTCTAAAATGTTGAAGGCACATTGCACAATCCAAATGGCATCCTCCTGTAGGCAAAAGTACCACTTAAAAAAGTGAACGTCATCTTCTCTTGATCGGCTTGATGGATAGCTACTTGGAAGTAACCAGAGTACCCATAAAGAAAGTAATAGAAACAATGTCCAGCTAATCTATCCAAAATCTGATCAAGGAATGGAAGAGGGTAATGATCTTTCTTGGTCTTTTCATTCAATTTTTTGTAATACACACATCCTCCATTTGGATTGTTATCTCAAAGGCATCAATTCCCCATCTTCATTCTCAGCGACTGCGATCCCACCCTTCTTGGGTGGGATTCAATCGTCTTTGCATTTAGTGGGTTGGCCTAGCATCATCCTCGAGGTAGATTCTATGGACATAAATAGAAGGGTCAATACCCCTCAAATACTCTATGGACCACCTGATGGCCTAAATGTTCTTCTTTAAAACTACCATAAATGCATCTTCTTGGTCCGGAGAAAGGATGGAAGAAATGATCACGGGGAGAGTGTCATTGGAGCCTAAGAAAGCATATTTCAATCCTTCAGGAAGAGACTTGAGCTCAAGAACGTGAGGCTCTTCAAGGGAATTATTCAATGGTTCATAAATGGATGAGAGGTCTTCACTTGCAGCCACTAAGGTCAGCTCCTCTTCCTCATCCTCCTCCTCCTCATCATCATTAGGAAATTCCACAATGGGCTCTAGGCCTCTACCTTGTGTGGTGGTTTGGATCCATGCCGGTAGACACTCTTCCACTATCTCATCAAGGCACTCAATCAGATAACAATCCTCTTTTGTAGCACCTATCACCTCGGCTTTAGCAGAAGACTTGAAGATGTTCAACCGGATCTTCATGTGCATGAAAGGCACATACATGGTGCCTGTTCTCACATGAATCACTGCGTCAACTGTGGCCAAGAAGGGTCTCCCCAAGATAATAGGTACTTTCTTCGAGTCCTTTTCCATATCCAAGGCAATAAAATCAGCCAGAAAGAATGTGGATGTTTCATCATGAAGTATGACCAACACACCATCAACAAACCCTCTAGGCATTTTCACAGATCTATCAGCTAACTGGAATGTATAGTGAGAAGGGCCCGATTGTTACAACCCCAATTTTTGGGTTCATTTGGTGAGAAATGTAATTTCTCATATTATAGATACATGAACAAGTAATGATATAATTTGTCTTGAATAAATGAGTTTCATTTATAATAGCCTTGATGATTTTTTGGTGGGCTTTATTGGCTATTGGGCCCAATAACAAGGAAAATATAGAAGAAACTCCACAATAAATAAGAAATGGAGAAAAGAAAAATGTAGAAACCTCTAGAAGGCAAAATCATTTAATCCAAAGGTGGATTTCGTGCCTCTTGGGTTCCAAGGAATCCAAAGTTGCAAAGATAATGCAAAAAGAAAAGAAAAGATCAATTAAGTGTTTCTTTATTAAGAAAGAAATTGAAAACAATGATAAAACATGGAAAATAAGTGGAAAGAGGTATTTTTGAGTTATCCTTGATGGATTTTCGTATCCAAAGGATTCCTAATGTTAAAAGGAGTCCCAATGAAGAAAAATAAAGAGAAAATACCTACAATAGAAAATAAGAATATAATGTGAATACATAATTAATGGATTATGTGGTATTGTTAAAAAGGAAGTATTTTCTACTTAAGGAAAATATATTTTTGTGGCCAATGAATTAAAAGGAAAGAATAAAGAGAGTAAGGGAGAGGATTTTCATATTCCTAAATATCCAAGTAATAAAGAATATCAAAAGATAAGGAAGAGAGAGAAGATTTCTTCACTATGAAGGAATATGTTTTCCTATTAGGAAAGGGACTTGTTTCCCCTTGAATGAACATCATGGGCGTGGATACCCTCTCCTATATAAGGGGTAGAGCCCAGGGATGAGTTCAAAGGAGTTCCATGTATCCCTCTCTTCTTCTTCTCCTTATTTGTAAGCAAACCCTAACCATGAGGGTATAGTCCTATCCCTGAGCGATGAGAAGTTGTATGTGGTCTTGCTTGAGGCGGAAATACTCCACAACCATCCAGGACTGATCGACTACCAACCCAACGCCCCTATCTTCACGCAACTCGTGCCATAGGTTTGCAAGTTTGCAGCTATCACGACAGCAATGACGGATTGGTTTTGCTCGGGAACGACCATTATGGCCGCAAGCTGGGGGTGCCCCCACGTGTGCTGGGGTGCATCGGAGCTAGGGCTCCAACCTACGGCAGTCCTCGAGCCTCCAGGAAGGAGGGGCATGCCGCAGGAGGGTTGCGACCGCCAATCGAAGGTTGAAGAAGACCCCGGCCAATTGGAAAAGTATACCCCTCTGGGGTATGAAGGAAGGGAAACTTACACGAGGGTATAACGGTCATTTCAGAATGTTTTCAAGTTGGCCAAGTACGTTGCATGGATCGAGCGATGTGGCATCCTCCCATTGGTCTGAGTAAATGGATTTATTGTAAAATTCATAACTAAATAATCGTAGCTCAGATTGGTACGTATAAAATATGAAAATTGCTCATAAAAACGAGAGGAATCCAATAAAAATATATTTAGAAGCTAGTTCCTCTTGCAATTCGAAACGTAGTGTACGTTATCAACTTTAATGAATTAAAGATTAACTCAAAAAAAATAATGAATTAAAGATTAAGAAAACCTATTTTGAGATAATTAATATATTTAGTTGGGTTTAATGGATGATTAAAGTTGATATTAACCTGTTAATTGTAAAAAGGTATATTGAGAACTAAAAGGATGAAATTCACATGTAATTGGTTTAATTTAGAAGTTCATAAATATGCTTTAATGGGCCTTGAAACCCTAATATTAGTAAATGTGACTCATAATGGTTTTCATTGTTCAAAATCATGATTAAAGTCAAAATATGATAATTCTAAGCTATTTTGAGTATAAAACTTTCTAATTGTGGATAAATACCCTTAATGTAGTAATTAGGGTTTTCTAATGGATAAAGGTAGAATTAATGACAAATAGAGTTCATATGTGAATTAGACCATAATGAACAATGAATTCATGATAAATGAGCATAATGATCTTGTCATGGATTAAAAGGATAAAAATGGTAGCTTTAATGTAAAAGAGGCTTAATGGACTTAATTGATGGGTAATTATGCTTTTTCTGATATCATGGTTATATGTTATTAAAAGATAACCTTAGTATCTTTCACGATGAATAGATGAGATAATTAGGGTTTAAAATAGTAAGAGATGAAGGGAAACCCTAATTGCAATGGAAACCCTAACAGTGGATTAGAAACCCTAGGAAGCGAGCTAGGTTTAATAGATCTTGATGACATGATCGAGTAATAAAAGTGACAGTTGTATGATTGTTTCAGGATCTTGTCGTGTGTGCTTGCTTGCTTGGATTTCTTATTTCATGGAATATTTCTATCTCAAATCATCCTGACAGGTATGTGGTTACGCTTATGGATAATCGCTTTAGTTTCACGACGATTCTCGAACGTTTTTATCAGTTCCCTAAAAATAACTGCTTGGATGACTATTATTTCATGCAACTATAAAGTGACTACGATTATCATTATAAATAGATATATATAACTGGCTTAGATCCGAATCCTCCTATGTGGCTTTGCAAATGCTAAAAAGGGTAACCTAGAGTAAGGTCTAGGCTATCATGAGTTAGAAATTGGGCTACCCACGTGTAGTGCCATGAGACTCTATAGCATGCCATGAGTTAAGGAGTGGGCTACCTACAGATAGTGCTATGTGACTCAACCCTAGAAACTGATTCACCGGTTAGGGACGATCATGAGGGGTTTAATGGGGATCTACCATAAGGAAGGTAGCATCCAGGTCCACTACAGGGACAACGCAGAGGATAGGGTAAGTATGGATCATGGAGTTATATTTAAAACGTAAAGTTGGTTGATAATCTGTAATTGATTGCAATAAATTGTTATGGATAATTGCACGATTATTGTTTCCCACACATACCAGCTTTATGGTGATCGACATTTTGGTTGTCGGCGTTTTAGGTATAAATGAAAAGAACAAACAATGAAGTGGCATATGTGGAATTAAATGAGAATTAAAGTGCAGAGGAGGATTAGTTAGAATAGACTCCATGTGGATATAAGTAGATATCCAAGTTTTTGGGAAAAGGTATGCAAAGTTTTATTTTATACCAGTTTTTAGTTTAGTTGGTGAAATTTGATAATTGTTATTGATTATTTGTCGAACATTTGATCATGTTAATTGGGATAATGGATTTGACCTCTTGGTCTCCCTTAATTGGGGGTTACTGAGAGACGGGGTTGTTACATTTGGTATCAGAGCGTAGGTTCCTCATTTAATCTTTAATAATTATTAAATTTTACAAACTTTGTAGAACCCAAGGGAGTTATTAGAGGAATTTCCGAAAGACAACGGTGTCTAGAAAAGGATCACGTCTGGGGGCTGTCAGGATTTTTCTCCACACCGCTAGTCAGAATACGAGGACTCCCGGATTAGTGTGACTGCCTGGCTGATGTATCAGGATTGGTCTCGAAATAAGATACCTTTAGGACTCTCTCATCTTGTTCATCCCTTCTCAACTCAAATGTTGTTAAGGATTATAAGGATTAGGGTTTTCTCTCTTTTCCTCACCCTCTTGAGGTATAGGTAAGGTTGATAAGTTTTAAGGAATCCTCCACCAAATTAATAAAAAGCATGTAAATAAGATGTCATGGACATAAGCTTAATAGATTAAGCGTAAAGAAATAGATACATACTTAGGTCGTATGACATAATTTGTCATGCCCTTAGGAGATACCCGAGGTTAGACCTTCTTGTTAGGAGGATAAGTAAAGAAAAGTTAGTCTTGGAGGTAGAGACCTCCATTATAAGTGTAGACCTGGAACATCCTCTAAGAATGATGTTAACCCTAACCCTAAGTGAAGGTTAGAGAGAGAGCTGACATGATGAGTTAGATGTCATGGTAGACCATGTGTTTGGATAGACATGCCTTGGATGCCATATGAGCCATGAGAAGTTGGATGACCGAGTACCTTTGGCGACCCAACCCTGGGAAGGGTCGTGCATGTTAGAGTGAAGGATAACTCCTTCTTTGATGAGGTTAGAGAAGAACCTATAGAAACCCCATGAGCTTATATGAGCACGGCATAGTAGGCACCCAGAATACATCAGTAGTGTGAGCAGTAGGTTGAAACCCTAGCCAACAGAGTATGTTGGATAGCTAATGAGAAGAGCATAAAAGGGCTAGGGATAACCTTGAAGAAACATAAGTTTGAACATAGGCTTCACCCACGTAGAGGTATGTGTGGGCTCTGATCTCCAAAACACAAGATAAACATAGCGGAAGTGATTCGGTTAACAACGGAATACGAAAATCATGAGAAATTAAAACTTTTCGAAAACGAGATCTCAAAAAAACCTGAAACTCCTTTTATAAAAGTAAGATGAATTGTTTACATCTCTGATAAATCACTTCTCGAGTGATTATATACGTCATGATACAAAATCTCAAGATTTCAAAATTCTCAGATCAACAAACTCCTAGGACCTGAGTGTACAGAGACGACATAAGACTATTCTGACTACAAGACTAGACAACACAGTGTTTCCACCTGAAA
This sequence comes from Alisma plantago-aquatica, assembly GCA_963693085.1. Taxonomy (NCBI): domain Eukaryota; kingdom Viridiplantae; phylum Streptophyta; class Magnoliopsida; order Alismatales; family Alismataceae; genus Alisma; species Alisma plantago-aquatica. The sequence continues at coordinate 599,368,966 of OY856410.1, read as the reverse complement.
TCACTATTGCTCCAGAATTTGCTGCTGTTGCTGCTGTCCACCTGCAGATCGGTTCCTTCGACCTCGACGTCCACCTAAAGGTAGAAATCTACGGGGTGAGATAATTTTAAATAATTGTCCCAGCGAGAGTTATAACTCTCCGCCAGAAACTTTGTTAAAAGCAATCAAAGGAATATTAGGAGCAGGTAACTTAGGTTACTCACAGTAGGCTTGATAGCAAATACTCATCTTTATTTAAGGAATATGAAGAACATGTATACTAATACTTGAACAGGATATTAAAAGCAAGCAATGTAATATCAATCAATGTTCCTCATAGTTCAACCTAAGCAGTTATGCTACGCGGTTTATTATGTTTTACAAACATCATTATGCCCTACGGAGATGAGGTATACCGCTCATGCTCCAACCGATCACTAGTAAGTCGCATCGGTATCATACTAGGTCATCGAAAGAGCTGGATTCTCATGACCTTCAACTACCTCAGTCAGAATGAGGATAAACATGCAGGACATCTAGTGTCCCTGCTAATATAGCTCACCAGGGTATTCTGGTACTTCGCTATTAGAGTCACAGTGGCATTCTGCACTCTCTTCGCTATCGAAAGATTTCATGTTTATCTCTCATCGATGCGGTATAAAAGATTCCCTTGGAAGAATAGTGTTACATCATCCCGGTGTAAACATATAGTGAAGGGTTGATGGATTAAGATACATCCACATCAACTCCTACACTAGGATGTAAGGATATACACATCCATATTCCCCCACATACTCTAAAGTATGTGATCCAGGAGTTCCCTTAGGAAAACCTGTTTCACCATCATTTAAACTCTGACAATGATGGATCTATGATCAGGGCTCTACATGATATGATTAAACTTGGTTATTAGGTACATTTCAGTATTCTTGTAGCATCATACATGTTTCCAAACATTCAAGTACTAAACATTGCTATAACAGAATAATACTAAATGCAACATGTATTACTCATATCAGTTATCAGATGGATATCAATTCTTAATCATTTTATCACTATTATTCAGGAACATAGGTGTTCATACCCTTATATCATCATAACACTTGCTATCAAATGACATGTCAGCATCAAGTCATCTATTAGCATGACCTTGATGTCATTCATGGTCCTTAAGGCATATCAGTTTCATATGATACCACTTGCATCTAGGTAACATAATTATTTTTGTTCATAAGCTATTGACATGCTTTCAATGAATATGATGTCATGATCCTTACTTGGATATGATTATTTTCTTATAAGAACCTGCATGATTAAATCAATTGATAATAATCAACAATTCATAGTCAGACCAGCAGTCAATAAGACAGAATTAATCCTTCAATTCAAAGGGTATACTTATGTGTCCTTACAAAGGGTAAGATTCCCTTGTTTACATCATTTAGGGTCATTCAACCCTTTTATTATGATTAGGAATAATGATTCCTCATCTCATATCTTGATCATACAATTCATGCTTAAAGGAATAACATGAGTTTAGGGTTTATTGTTCATTTCAACATATTACTATGAACTAGGGTTTACTATTCACATTTACTCATGATTACCCAAGAATTAGGGTTTACTATTCACATTACTCATGATTACCCTAGAATTAGGGTTTACTATTCACATTACTCATGATTACCCTAGAATTAGGGTTTACTATTCACATTACTCATGATTACCCTAGAATTAGGGTTTACTATTCACATTACTCATGATTACCCAAGAATTAGGGTTTACTATTCACATTACTCATGATTACCCTAGAATTAGGGTTTACTATTCACATTACTCATGATTACCCAAGAATTAGGGTTTACTATTCACATTACTCATGATTACCCTAGAATTAGGGTTTACTATTCACTTCTCATAGCATCATCATGAATGAGAAACACCATCATTATTGATGCTTTCAAATTAGGTTAAGACTCATCAATTATCTTAATTATGGTTTTCATGATCTCTCATAAGTGGATCATACCCTAATCCTGCATATTCATATACATTGAAGGTACTTTATTTGAGTTTTAACCATAAATGGTACTTTCTCTCTCTCCTTCCTAATGAATGGTGATTACATCCCTCTAGATAGAGTTGGATTAAGTCCTTATTGATTAACATAAACCAAATCACCACTATCATGTCATTAGGGTTTACATAAAACAAGGTATCCTTTAATTGAACCCATTTAAGCTTAAACGAGTATGGACCCACTTGAGCTTAAACGAGTGTGGACCCATTTGAGCTTAAACGAGTATGGACCTGTTTGAGCTTAAACGAGTGTGGACCCATTTGGGCTTAAACGAGTGTAACCCATTTGAGCTTAAACGGGTGTGAACCCATTTGAGGTGAAACGAGTGTGAACCCATTTGAGGTGAAACAGGTGTGAACCCATTTAAGATGAAATGAGTGTGAACCCATTTGAGGTGAAATGAGTGTGAACCCATTTAAGATGAAACGAGTGTGAACCCATTTGAGGTGAAACGGGTGTGAACCCATTTAAGATGAAACGAGTGTGAACCCGTTTGAGGTGAAACGAGTGTGAACCCGTTTGATAAAGTTGGATAAGGACCAACATAGGTATTAACGCCCTTCATCTTCAACCTTGAAACCAAGGTCTGTTCTTCACGAAAAAGCTTGCAAGAGTGCAAAGAAAGATGGGGAAGAAGAAGAACTAACTATTATTTGCAAGAATAAAAGTATGCATAACAAAGCAAGGTGTAGAGTTATAAAACCCGCCTCAAACGTTGTTCCTAGAGCTCCAAGCTTCCAAGCTTCGAAACTTTAATGGTGGCTTGAGCTCAACAGGTCATCCAAGGTTGTTTCTTCAAGAAAGGTTGGGAAGGATCGACTACGAAGAGAAAACTAAGTGAATTAACCATGAAACCAACCTTATACAAGGATTTCCCCCATGAATTCAAGCTAGAAGATGGTGCTTTCTTACCTTAGAATAGGTTGGTCGTTTCCCTGAGCTCCAGAGCTTTGCCTTGGTCGGTTGAGAAAGATGAGAAGTGAGGAAGTGAAGGGAATACGTTTGGTTGTTTTACAAGGAACTAGGCTTATATACTTTAGGTTATTTTCCACCATAAGGACCTCTAAAACATAGATTTCTCATCTAAGTCCCTTCTTCTTTATAAGGCACGTCCAAGCATGATAATCTTATGCAAAGCTCATCAAAACTCAAGATCTAAGGGTAGATAAAACCAACATGCATACTAAGGTACATATATGAAGGGTCTTCTTACTCATACTAGGTGTTTTCACACAAAGGTCATCCTTCTTATCCAATTATTTAATAGAAGCGCCCCTCTCATACTTTCTTCTATAAATGATGTCAAGATTCATAAAAGATATTCTAGAAAGTGTATAGCACAAGTTGCACCCCACATTTTGGGTAAATTGCACTTTACACCAAAATTAGGGTTTAAGCACAAGGATTGCTCCACAAGCTGCACCTTGGTGCCCAAACTTGGGAAATCCATCATAACTCATCATATTCCTTCATATGATGTCTCTTTATTAGAGGAACATCTTAACCTGTGTAATTTGCAAGTTAACCCCTCTAATTGGGTAATTTGCACATAGGTCCCTGTATTACCAAACAATACTACAATCATTGTTTAAAAAGGACAGAAATGAAAATGTATGTTCCTTAGGAACTTAATTACATGCCAAAAGATAATCACAAGGATTTAATTACATATTTTAGGCAAAACACCTAGGGTTAATTCATAACCCAGGTTAGGGATGTTACAAATTATCCACCCCTTACAAGGATTTTGTCCTCGAAATCGATAAAACATATTAAGAGAAAAGAGTAGGATATTTCCTTCTCATCTCTTCCTCTAGTTCCCAAGTGGCTTCTTCAACACCACGGTGATTCCAGAATACTTTTACAAGACTTATCTCTTTCTTCTTTAGCTTTTTAATTCTGTTATCAAGGATTGACACCGGTCCTTCCTTATAAGTTATATCTTCATTCAATTCTACTTCCATAGGTTGTAGAACTGACTCGGTATCGGGATGACATTTCCTTAACATAGAAATGTGAAACACATGGTGTAGTTTTTGTAATTCTGGTGGTAACTCTAGTCTATAGGCTACCTTTCCAACCCGTTCAATGATTGGATAAGGCCATATAAATCTAGGAGCTAACTTCCATTTCCTTCCAAAATGAAGGACTCCTTTCCAAGGCGAGACCTTGAGATACACTCTGTCTCCAACTTGGAATTCCAACGGTCTACGACGCTTGTCAGCATAAGATTTTTGCCTATCTTGTGCAGTCTTAATCTGTTGTTGTATTACTTTAATCTTTTCCGTAGTGTGCTGTACAAGATCAGGACCTAACAACTGATGTTCACCAGTCTCATACCAGCATAAGGGTGATCTACAACGTCTGCCATACAAGGCTTCATAAGGTGCCATATCAATACTATGTTGATAGCTATTGTTATAGGCAAACTCTATCAAGCTTAGGTGCAGATCCCAACTTCCTATGAACTGGAGAACACATGCTCTCAACAGATCTTCTAAGGTCTGTATAGTCCTTTCTGACTATCCATCCATATATGGATGAAAGGCTGTACTAAACCTTAACTGGGTGCCTAGTGCCCGATGTAGCTGTTCCCAAAAATGACTTGTGAACTAAGGACCTCTGTCAGAAACTATGGTGACAGGAACTCCGTGCAAACGCACTATCTCTTGAACATATAACTGGGATAACCTTTCAGAAGACTAGGTTGTTTTGACAGGTAAGAAATGCGATGTCTTAGTCAACCTATCAACAATTACCCAAATGGAATCATGTCCTTTGTTTGTTCTAGGTAGGCCAACAACAAGGTCCATGGTTACATGATCCCACTTCCACTGTGGTATGGGTAAAGGTTGCATTGTTCCTGCAGGTTTCTGGTGTTCAGCTTTAACTTGCTGACACACCGGACACCTCAGAACAAACTCAGCTACGTCCTTCTTCATCCCAGGCCACCAATACATATCTTTCAAGTTTCGATACATTTTGGTGCTTCCTGGATGCATAGCATACATTGAAGAATGAGCTTCCTCCAGGACTAACTTCCTCAGGTTATCTACATCTGGCACTATCATCCTCCCATGATAGCATGCCACTTGATCATCTGATTCATGAAAACCTTCTCGCTTCTCACCACCATACTCAGATCTGATCTGCTGAACTGCAACATCAACTTGCTGTGCCTCCTTAATAAGCTCTCTTAGGGTGGGTTGGATATGCATCTCAGCCAACAACCCGGAAATCCATGACACCTTCATCTGTACATTGTATTGCCTTAAGGAGATAAGCATATCTCTCCTAGGGCATACTAAAGAGTTTAATTGTGCCCTATCAGAGGATGATGTTGCTGATTTCCTACTCAAGGCATCTGCAACTACATTGGTCTTTCCTGGATGGTAATCTATTGTACAATCATAATCCTTGATTAACTCCATCCAGCGACGTTGCCTCATGTTAAGGTCATGCTGAGAGAAGATATACTTAAGGTTCTTATGGTCTATGAAAATATGGAAGGTTTCTCCATAAAGATAATGTCTCCAGATTTTCAAGGCATGAACCACAACAGCTAACTCTAAATCATGTGTCGGATAATTCTCCTCGTGTTTCTTAAGTTGTCAAGAAGCAAAAGAAATCACTTGTTTATCCTGCATCAACACACATACAAGTCCATTCTTGGAGGCATCACAAAAGATTACATATCCTTTTCCTTGCTCAGGTAGCACAAGCACAGGTGCACTTGTCAACCTCTCCTTCAACAGCTGAAAAGACTGCTGACACTTATCACTCCAGGTAAAAGGAACATCTTTCCGGGTCAACTTCGTCAAGGGTAGGGCTATAGAACTGAAGTTCTTAATGAACCTTCGATAATAGCCAGGAAACCCTAAGAAACTACGAATCTCCGTCAGTGTTTTCAGTGGTTCCCACTGTAGAACAGATTCTACCTTTTTAGGGTCAACACGAATTCCCGAGGCAGATACCACATGTCCAAGAAAAGATACCTCCGGCATCCAGAACTCACACTTGCTAAACTTAGCGTATAGCTTATGTTGTCTTAGCAAAGTTAGAGCCTGACGAAGATGTTGTTCATGCTGCTAAGCATCTCTACTATATATCAGGATGTCATCTATAAAGACAACAACACACTGATCGAGGAAAGGTCGGAAGATTCTATTCATGCGTTCCATAAATGCAGCTGGTGCATTAGTTAGTTCGAACGACATAACTGTGAACTCATAGTGACTATACCTTGTCCTGAAAGCAGACTTGGGTATGTCACTGTCCTTAATACGAAGTTGATGATATCTTGACCTCAAGTCTATCTTCGAGAAGACGGTTGCACCACGCAACTGGTCAAAAAGATTATCAATTCTTGGCAGAGGGTACTTATTCTTTATCGTTACTTTATTTAGTTGTCTGTAATCGATGCACAACCGCATTGATCCATCCTTCTTTTTAACAAACAAGACCGGAGCACCCCAAGGTGAAGTACTTGGTCGGATAAAACCTTTCTCAAGCAACTCTTGAAGCTGTTTCTTCAGTTCTGCCATCTCAGCAGGTGCCATCCTATACGGTGTTTGTGCTATAGGTTGGGTATTTGGGATCAAATTGATTTCAAAATCAATTTCCCGAGGCGGTGGCATACCTGGAAGTTCTTCAGGAAATACATCTTCAAATTCCCTGACTATAGGAACTTCAACAAGGTTAGGACTCATCATGGTGGTATCTATCACATGGGCCAAGAATGCATAACATCCTTGCCTCATCAGCTTATCAGCAACCATAGAAGACACAAGATAGGTGGGTAGAATCTTTCTCTCTCCTTGAAAGATCCATGTGTTGCTCTCATCAGCAAACCTAACCTGCTTGGATTCACAACCCAAGACAACTCTGTACCTTTCCGAGGTATCCATCCCAAGGATTATATCAAATCCTTGCATATCAAGTGGTATAAGATCCACTTGAATGCGATGATCAGAAAAGAAGAGGATGCAGGGAGAGCATACTTCTTGCAAAATAGCATAACCTCTCAAAGGAGTTTCAAGCAACAAGCTATCTGCCCTATGACTAACTGTCATATTGCAGTTACGAATCACTCTTCGAGTGATAAAAGAGTGCGTAGCACCCGGGTCAATCAAAACAGATACCACACAGGATTTAGACATATCAAAATATAAAAGTTCCATCTGACCTGCCACAACCCGTGGATTGACCACTGCTTATGGTGGGTTCATAGCATAGAACCTCGCTGTCGCCTGAGGTTGAGTTGGTGCTGACGATCTGGCCTGAGACGCTTGTCCACGTCCTCTAGCTGCTCCTTGAGACTGCCTTCTCTGTGATCCCTGTTGATTCTGCCTCAGAGGCTGTGTCACATTGACAGGCCTAGACCTACAGTCCTTCATCAGATGTCCCACCTTCCCACAGTTATAGCAACTTCTCTCTAGTTGTTGTGGTCTTGGCGGTCCTGTGAGTGATATTGATGCTGATCTGTGAGTCTCTCATGGCGGTAACCCTCGTCCTCTACCTCTACTTGGAGACCACTGAGTCTGAGAACTAGATCTGGGTGGTGGAGGTGTAGGTGCAGAGAATCTAGGCTTCTTAAAGTCTCTAGATGAAGATCCCTAGAACTGTGGATATCTCTTTTGGGTTTGTCTTTTCTCGACTACAGATCTCTCTATCCTTCGGACTGACTCAACAAAGGTAGAGAATCTCTCCCGGTTTTCTAGTGCAGACACGGGAGTAGTCATGTTAGCATTTAAACCCTTCTCAAACCTCCTAATCCTTTCTTCATCTGTGGTAGCCATATGCGGACAGAATCACAACAACTCCATAAACTTAGCTTCATACTCGCTAATGTTCATCATACCCTGCCTCAGTCTCTCAAACTGAGAGATCTTCTCGTCTAGGAAGGTCTTTGGAAAATATATGCGGACGAATTCCCGACGAAAGTCTTCCCACGAGATCTCTATTCCAGGCCTCTTCTGCTCTTCCATGGTCCACCAGTGACCAACACTGCCTTTGAGAAGATAGACAGCATGTCTAACCTTCTCACCTTCGGGGATGTTGAGGATTTTGAAGGCTTTCTCCAACTCAGTTAACCATAGATCAGCATCAGCAAGGTCAGCTGTTCCAAAGTATTCGGTTGCTCCGACATGACAAAGTCACTCGAACGTCTTACCGATACCTTGACCCTCAGACTGGACAGGTGCCCTAGGTGCAGGCATAGGCATCCTATCTGTTATGTGTGTCATGGCAGTCATAAACTACCCAAACATGGTCTGAACCGCTGGGTTTCCCATGTCAGCTGGGTCAAACTGAGGTGGCTCCAAAGGTGGCTCCGGTACAGGTTGCTCTATTTCTAGGTTCCTTGCACCTTCTCGAGGTGCAGCAACACTACTTTCTGCCTCGTACTCCTCCTGTGGCCCAGACATCCTTAATTATCTTCTTCTCCTGAGGAGCAAAAGACTCTATTAGATAAGAAAGAAGTACTAAGGATAGACTTGACACTCTAAGTCCTATGTCTCTATAGACTCAGCGAACCTAGAGCTCTGATACCACTAATTATGGGCTCTGATCTCCAAAACACAAGATAAACATAGAAGAAGTGATTTGGTTAACAACGGAATACGAAAATCACGAGAAATTAAAACTTTTCGAAAACGAGATCTAAAAAAAAACTGAAACTCCTTTTATAAAAGTAAGATGAACTATTTACATCTCTGATAAATCACTTCTCGAGTGATTATATACGTCATGATACAAAATCTCAAGATTTCAAAATTCTCAGATCAACAAACTCCTAGGAACTGAGTGTACAGAGACGACATAAGACTATTCTGACTACAAGACTAGACAACACAGTGTTTCCACCTAAAATCACTGCTGCTCCTGAATTTGCTGCTGTTGCTGCTGTCCACCTGCAGATCAGTTCCTTCGACCTCGACGTCCACCTAAAGGTAGAAATCTACGGGGTGAGACCATTTTAAATAATTGTCCCAGCGAGAGTTATAACTCTCCGCCAGAAACTTTATTGAAAGCAATCAAAGGAATATCAGGAGCAGGTAACTTAGGTTACTCACAGCAGGCTTGATAACAAATACTCATCCTTATTTAAGGAATATGAAGAACATGTATACTAATACTTGAACATGATATTAAAAGCAAGCAATGTAATATCAATCAATGTTCCTCGTAGTTCAACCTAAGCAGTTATGCTACGCGGTTGATTATGTTTTACAAACATCATTATGCCCTATGGAGATGAGGTATACCACTCATGCTCCAACCGATCACTAGTAAGTCGCATCGGTATCATACTAGGTCATCGAAAGAGCTAAATTCTCATGACCTTCAACTACCTCAGTCAGAATGAGGATAAACATGCAGGACATCTAGTGTCCCTGCTAATATAGCTCACCAGGGTATTCTGGTACTTCGCTATTAGAGTCACAATGGCATTCTGCACTCTCTTCGCTATCGAAAGATTTCATGTTTATCTCTCATCGATGCGGTATAAAAGATTCCCTTGGAAGAATAGTGTTACATCATCCCGGTATAAACATATAGTGAAGGGTTGATGGATTAAGATACATCCACATCAACTCCTACACTAGGATGTAAGGATATACACATCCATATTCCCCCACATACTCTAAAGTATGTGATCTAGGAGTTCCCTTAGGAAAACCTGTTTCACCATCATTTAAACTCTGACAATGATGGATATATGATCAGGGCTCTACATGATATGATTAAACTTGGTTATCAGGTACATTTCAGTATTCTTTTAGCATCATACATGTTTCCAAACATTCAAGTATTAAACATTGCTATAATAGAAGAATACTAAATGTAACAGGTATTACTCATATCAGTTATCAGATGGATATCAATTCTTAATCATTTTATCACTATTATTCAGGAACATAGGTGTTCATACCCTTATATCATCATAATACTTGCTATCAAATGACATGTCAGAATCAAGTCATCTATTAGCATGACCTTGATGTCATTCATGGTCCTTAAGGCATATCAGTTTCATATGATACCACTTGCATCTAGGTAACATAATTATTTCTGTTCATAAGCTATTGACATGCTTTCAATGAATATGATGTCATGTCCTTACCTGGATATGATTATTTTTTTATAAGAACCTGCATGATTAAATCAATTGATAATAATCAACAATTCATAGTCAGACCAGCAGTCAATAAGACAGAATTAATCCTTCAATTCAAAGGGTATACTTATGTGTCCTTACAAAGGGTAAGATTCCCTTGTTTACATCATTTAGGGTCATTCAACCCTTTTATTATGATTAGGAATAATGATTCCTCATCTCATATCTTGATCATACAATTCATGCTTAAAGGAATAACATGAGTTTAGGGTTTATTGTTCATTTCAACATATTACTATGAACTAGGGTTTACTATTCACATTTACTCATGATTACCCAGGAATTAGGGTTTACTATTCACATTACTCATGATTACCCTAGAATTAGGGTTTACTATTCACATTACTCATGATTACCCTAGAATTAGGGTTTACTATTCACATTACTCATGATTACCCAAGAATTAGGGTTTACTATTCACATTACTCATGATTACCCTAGAATTAGGGTTTACTATTCACATTACTCATGATTACCCAAGAATTAGGGTTTACTATTCACATTACTCATGATTACCCTAGAATTAGGGTTTACTATTCACTTCTCATAGCATCATCATGAATGAGAAACACCATCATTATTGATGCTTTCAAATTAGGTTAAGACTCATTAATTATCTTAATTATGGTTTTCATGATCTCTCATAAGTGGATCATACCCTAATCCTACATATTCATATACATTGAAGGTACTTTATTTGAGTTTTAACCATAAATGGTACTTTCTCTCTCTCCTTCCTAATGAATGGTGATTACATCACTCTAGATAGAGTTGGATTAAGTCCTTATTGATTAACATAAACCAAATCACCACTATCATGTCATTAGGGTTTACATAAAACAAGGTATCCTTTAATTGAACCCATTTAAGCTTAAACGAGTATGGACCCACTTGAGCTTAAACGAGTGTGGACCCATTTGAGCTTAAACGAGTATGGACCTGTTTGAGCTTAAACGAGTGTGGACCCATTTGGGCTTAAACGAGTGTAACCCATTTGAGCTTAAACGGATGTGAACCCATTTGAGGTGAAACGAGTGTGAACCCATTTGAGGTGAAACGGGTGTGAACCCATTTAAGATGAAACGAGTGTGAACCCATTTGAGGTGAAACGAGTGTGAACCCATTTAAGATGAAACGAGTGTGAACCCATTTGAGGTGAAATGGGTGTGAACCCATTTAAGATGAAACGAGTGTGAACCCGTTTGAGGTGAAACGAGTGTGAACCCGTTTGATAAAGTTGGATAAGGACCAACATAGGTATTAACGCCCTTCATCTTCAACCTTGAAACCAAGGTCTGTTCTTCACGAAAAAGCTTGCAAGAGTGCAAAGAAAGATGGGGAAGAAGAAGAACTAACTATTATTTGCAAGAATAAAAGTATGCATAACAAAGCAAGGTGTAGAGTTATAAAACCCGCCTCAAACGTTGTTCCTAGAGCTCCAAGCTTCCAAGCTTCGAAACTTTAATGGTGGCTTGAGCTCCACAGGTCATCCAAGGTTGTTTCTACAAGAAAGGTTGGGAAGGATCGGCTAGGAAGAGAAAACTAAGTGAATTAACCATGAAACCAACCTTATACAAGGATTTCCCCCATGAATTCAAGCTAGAAGATGGTGCTTTCTTACCTTAGAACAGGTTGGTTGTTTCCCTGAGCTCCAGAGCTTTGCCTTGGTCGGTTGAGAAAGATGAGAAGTGAGGAAGTGAAGGGAATAAGTTTGGTTGTTTTACAAGGAACTAGGCTTATATACTTTAGGTTATTTTCCACCATAAGGACCTCTAAAACATAGATTTCTCATCTAAGTCCCTTCTTCTTTCTAAGGCACGTCCAAGCATGATAATCTTATGCAAAGCTCATCAAAACTCAAGATCTAAGGGTAGATAAAACCAACATGCATACTAAGGTACATATATGAAGGGTCTTCTTACTCATACTAGGTGTTTTCACTACAAAGGTCATCCTTCTTATCCAATTATTTAATAGAAGTGCCCCTCTCATCCTTTCTTCTCTAAATGATGTCAAGAGTCATAAAAGATATTCTATAAAGTGTATAGCACAAGTTGCACCCCACATTTTGGGTAAATTACACTTTACACCAAAATTAGGGTTTAAGCACAAGGATTGCTCCACAAGCTGCACCTTGGTGCCCAAACTTGGGAAATCCATCATACCTCATCATATTCCTTCATATGATGTCTCTTTATTATAGGAACATCTTAACCTGTGTAATTTGCAAGTTAACCCCTCTAATTGGGTAATTTGCACATAGGTCCCTGTATTACCAAACACTACTACAATCATTGTTTAAAAAGGACAGAAATGAAAATGTATGTTCCTTAGGAACTTAATTACATGCCAAAAGATAATCACAAGGATTTAATTACATATTTTAGGCAAAACACCTAGGGTTAATTCATAACCCAGGTCAGGGATGTTATAGTATGCTTGTGAACTTGATCCATCTTCATGGAGAGAGGACCTTTAGTATAAGGCTGGTTAGCTCTAGAGAGAGAGAGCATGACCCAAGCAAGAAGGTTGGAAGCCTAGACTCCAAGATATGAGGAAATGTGGGGAGTTGAGGATGATGCAACCTAAGTGGATGTTTGTGGTTGCCTCATGCTTGATCCCTGATGATGTCTTGGTTGCCATGAGAGGAACCAAACCCTAGAGAGAGGATGAGGCTTCTGGTACCTATGTGCCCATGGTGTAGGTGGTTGCCTTTTGAGATAGGAAGAAGAGTTCTTTAGACCTGGAGAGGTTTAGTAACAGGTTGTGAGGCCTTATGCCTTGTCGGTAGTCCTTGAGGAGGACTCCACTCTGATGCGTTGTTCAAGCAGAAGTATCATGGGAAGTACATTACATACCTTGGACATGCTTAGTTCATGGTTAAAATGTTGAGCAGACAGTTGGACATCTGAAAAATGAACCTAGGATTCCTAGGCCTAAGAGGGGAAGTGATGTACCTAATGCTCATGATGAGATTTGATTTTCTATAGATGTGAGCATGGTACTTCTCATGGGCAGAGGAAAGGGAAACCCCCTTAAGTTTAAGGTATGTTTGATGAACCCCTCACGGCTAAGTTGATGACATGGGAAGGTATGATCTTGATCCAGCATTGAGGAAAGAGAACGAGTATGACCTAGCATGGTTTAGTAGGTGGTCTGCTTGTGCATTAGTAGCTGCTGGGTTAAGCATGCTCATATGTATGTAAACCCTAGGGACATTTGTGACCTTGTTGTCAAGAGTTGTAGCTTCCTCCCATCCTGGGAGAGGGACCCTTTGGTAGGGTGTATACCTATTTTGTTGGTTTGTGGTAACCTAAAGAGGTCTCATAAGATCTTGAGGAGTTAAGTGAAAAGTACATGGTATGAGAATGAACCTGTAGACCCATAGATAACCATATCTAAAGTGCATATGGATGTGTTACCATGGAGGTAACCAGTATGGGGCCTGACCAAGGTAGACAGGTTGCCATGACCCCTATGAAAGGATGAAAGTCAGCCCATTAATGTAGAGAGAGATGATGAAGGCTTGGGTAAGGTTCTAAGTTGAACATGTACTATGTTAGAATCCTAATTCTATCCTAGGGTCAGGTAGGGATAAGACCGATGGAAGTAGGAGTTGCCTAATTCCCTAGTTGCACATGACCATAGGGTCGGGAGGTAACAACTATCATTGTCTGAGGGCCATGGATTAGGAGATTGATCACCTTCATGAACTCATGGGACCCAAAGGGCAGATGAGTAGGGCACTCTCTGGATTCATAAGGGAAGAGGGATGACCCCAAAAGTGTCGGCACCCTATAGACCTAGACGAGATGACTAAGGAATGTGTGTGGACCCAAGTACGTTCGAAACTAGTTTTCCATGGAAGTAACTTTGATATCAAGATGTTTGTGGAGACATATGTGGCACGTTTCAACTTAGATTTAAAGGTATACTGGCAAGGTGGGATGTACCATCTCTACTCTTGGAACAGGAAGACTATGTATTTGGACTGCAGCCAAATGCTTATTTCCTCTTGTTATGGGAGTGAGAGATAGGACAATACACATGCCATACACCAAGGATAAAAGATGATGTGAGTTGGAACGTTGCTATGAGGTATGAGGACAGAGATGATAACATGCCCTTGTGGAGTGAATGATACATGGATGGTTTACAAATATTAAGAGAAATAAGGTAGTCATCTTATGAGGATGTTTTATCATGAGCTATGAGTTATACAAGTTTGAGTTTGAAAAACCAAGAGAATAAGCTCAGAGTTTTCTTGATGAAGATAGACTTAGAGCTGAGATGAGGTGATAAGTGGAATACATGGAGGTGTATGTCTTCAACTTTACCTAACACATAAGGATGTGAAGTGGTAATGGATGCTCTGGATGAGATACAACTGCCTAATTTAAATGGAGGCTAGAAGAGGTTGTTAGGTTAACCCTCAGTTGGAAAAGAGATAAGTTTGGCTAACACTCAGATGTAATAATATTGGTTGATCAAGTTAATGGTTGTTTGGTTAGCCAGCCTAGGGCTTATCCTGATAAAAGGATGGTTGGAGAACCTCAGATGCTCTTCTCTGGAGAAAAAGGAGATGAAACCCCGACTAGAGTGGTTTAGGGTTTCTAAGGAATCAATCTTGAGGAATCATGATATGCAGGAGATCATGATTTAAGATTACCATATACCATGGTACTACCAAGATAATAAGTGACAATAGTGCTTTGGATGCTTAAGATGAAGTTGCATGGGGTATGTTGCCATGCAAGCCAGGAGGTGAAGGACGAACACCAGTAACCCAGTGTATCGATATAGATGATAAAAGAGTCCCTGAGAGGGAATGGGAGTTCATCACTATCGATGTTGTGGTAAGTCTCCCCTAGACCAAAGAAGTTCAAGATGCAATATGGGTTATGGTAGATCGCCTTACCTAGATGACATGAGAAATAAAGAGTATTGTTAAGGTACAGATCCGGTTGAACTACATATGAGAAGAGATGGTTCAATTAAACCATGATGCGAGTTCAAAAGCTCTTGAGTATGACCTAAAGGTTCACTTCCATAAGGTGGAAGTAGGTACATGAAGAACTCGATGTTAGTTCCGCTTATCACCCCTAACTAATGGTTAGTATGATCCAGACTAGAGGGTCTGATGAGAGCATGTGTGATCATTCAGGGTGATACCTAGAGGAAGTTCTTGTCTTCTGTAAGATGTAATGACAACCACCATAGCCAATGTCAGGATGTAACGGTGCTCTATAAAGGGGGTTGTGTCAGTCACCATAATGTTGGTGAAGGGACCTCGTGAAGGCCTGAAAAGGACCACAGATGAAGTCGCTTTGATCGTATGACGGTTGAAAGGAGCCCAAGGACGACATGAGTCGCAGATGATACAAAGTAGACTAACACACAGTTCAATGTGGGGGAATATGTGACATGAAAATCCGACCCCTCTAAGTTATAGCTAAGAGAGATGAGTCCCCGATGCATGGGTTCTTTTGACATGGTTTGGTGGACAAGGTTAAGTTTGACCTTACCTCTCAGGATAAAGTGATGTGTGATGAGTTCCATGTGTCCAATTTAGAGCACTATGTGAGGTACCCGAACCATGTGCAGAGCAATGAACCTAGTGAGCCCCAAGGGAGGCTGAAATGACCTGAGTCACCTGTGAGGTCTATAGATGCCAAGGTGAAAGAACTCAGAGAAAAGAATATGTGATGATAAAGGTTCTTTGGAAGCACCATGGATAGGACAAAGCCACATAGGGGCCAATGATGGACATGTAAAAGTCTTCTCCTGAATTGTTTGTTTGCTTGATGGAATTTTGAGAACAAAATTCTTATAAGAGGGGAAGAATGTTACAACCCCAACTTTTGGGTTCATTTGGTGAGAAATGTAATTTCTCATATTAAAGATATGTGAACAATTAATGATATAATTTGTCTTGAATAAATGAGTTTCGTTTACAATAGCCTTGATGATTGTTTTGTGGGCTTTATTGGCTATTGGGCCCAATAACAAGGAAAATACAGAAGAAACTCCATTATAAATAAGAAATGGAGAAAAGAAAAATTTAGAAACCTCTAGAAGGCAAAAGCATTTAATCCAAAGGTGGATTTCGTGCCTCTTGGGTTCCTTGGGTCCCAAGGAATCCAAAGTTGCAAAGATAATGCAAAAAGAAAAGAAAAGATCAGTTAAGTTTTTCTTTATTAAGAAAGAAATTGAAAACAATGATAAAATGTGGAAAATAAGTGGAAAGAGGTATTTTTGAGTTACCCTTGATGGATTTTCGTATCCAAAGGATTCCTAATGTTAAAAGGAGTCCCAATGAAGAAAAAGAAAGAGAAAATACCTATAATAGAAAATTAGAAGATAATGTGAATGCATAATTAATGGATTGTGTGGTATTGTTTAAAAGGAAGTATTTTCTACTTAAGGAAAATATATTTTCATGGCCAATGAATTAAAATGCAAGAATAAAGAGAGTAAGGGAGAGGATTTTCATATTCCTAAATATCCAAGTAATAAAGAATATCAAAAGATAAGGAAGAGAGAGAAGATTTCTTCACTATGAAGGAATATGTTTTCCTATTAGGAAAGGGACTTGTTTCCCCTTGAATGAATGTCTTGGGGTGTGGATACCCTCCTCTATATAAGGGGTATATCCCATGGATGAATTCAAAGGAGTTCCACGTATCCCTCTCTTCTTCTTCTCCTTCTTTGTAAGCAAACCCTAACCATGAGGGTATAGTCCTATCCCTGAGCGATGAGAAGTTGTGTGTGGTCTTACTTAAGGTGGGAAGACTGCACGACCATCTAGGACTGATCGGCTACCAACCCAATGCCCCTGTCTTTGTGCAACTTGTGTTGTAGGTCTGCAAGCTTGCAGCTATCACAGCAGTAATGGCAGATTGGTTTCGCTCGGGAACGGACATTCTGGCCGCAAGTTGGGGGTGCCCTGTGTGCGCCGGGGTGCATTGCAGCTAGGGCTCCAACCTGCGGCAGTCCTCGAGCCTCCAGGAAGAAGGGGCAGGCCACAGGAGGGTTGCCATCGGTGGCCTTAGCCGCTGATCAGAGGTTGAAGAAGACCTCGGCCGATTGGACAAGTATACCCCTCTAGCGTATGAAGGACGAGCAACTTACACGAGGGTATAACGGTCATTTCAAAATGTTTTCAAGCTGGCCGAGTACGTTGCATGGATCGAGCGACGTGTCATCCTCCCATAGGTCTGAGTAAGTGGTCTTATTGTAAAATTCATAACTAAGTAATCGTAGCTCGGATTGGTACGTTTAAAATATGAAAATTGCTCAGAAAAATGAGTGGAATCCAATAAAAATATATTTAGAAGATAATTCCTCTTGCAATTCGAAAAGTAGTGTAAGTTATCAACTTTAATGAATTATAGATTAAAAAACTCTATTTTGAGATCATTAATATATTTAGTAGGGTTTAATGGATGATTAAAGTTGATATTAACCTGTTAATTGTAAAAAGTATATTGAGAACCAAAAGGATGAACTTTGCACGTAATTGGTTTAATTTAGAAGTTCATAAATATACTTTAATGGGTATGGAAACCCTAATATTAGTAAATGTGACTCATAATGGTTTAATTGTTCAAAATCATGATTAAAGTCAAAATATGACAATTCTAAGCTATTTCGAGTATAAAAGTTTCTAATTGTCGATAAATACCCTTAATGTAGTAATTAGGGTTTTCTAATGGATAAAGGTAGAATTAATGACAAATAGAGTTCATGTGTGAATTAGACCATAATGAACTATGAATTGATGATAAATGAGCATAATGATCTTGTCATGGATTAAAAGGATAAAAATGGTAGCTCTAATGTAAAAGAGGCTTAATGGACTTAATTGATGGGTAATTATGCTTTTTCTGATATCATGGTTATATGTTATTAAAAGATAACCTTAGTATCTTTCATGATGAATAGATGAGATAATTAGGGTTTAAAATAGTAAGAGATGAAGGGAAACCCTAATTGCAATGGAAACCCTAACAATGGATTACAAACCCTAGGAAGCGAGCTAGGTTTAATAGATCTTGATGACATGAGTAATAAAAGGGGCAGTTGTATGATTGTTTTAGGATCTTGTTGTGTGTGCTTGCTTGCTTGGATTTCTTACTTGCATGGAATATTTCTATCTCAAATCAGCCTGACAGGTATGTGGTTACGCTTATGGATAATCGCTTTAGTTTCACGGCGATTCTCGAACGTTTTTATCGGTTTCCTGAAAATAACTGCTTGGATGACTATTATTTCATGCAACTATAAAGTGACTATGATTATCATTATAAATAGATATATATAACTGGCTTAGATCTGAATCCTCCTCTGTGGCTTTGCAAATGCTAAAAAGGGTAACCTAGAGTAAATTCTAGGCTATCACGAGTTAGAAATTTGGCTACCCATGTGTAGTGCCATGAGACTCTATAGCATGCCATGAGTTAAGGAGTGGGCTACCTACGGATAGTGCCATGCGACTCAACCCTAGAAACTGATTCACCGATTAGGTAGGATCATGAGGGGTTTAATGGGGATCTACCATAAGGAAGGTATCATCCAGGTCCACTACAAGGACAACGCAGAGGATAGGGTAAGTATGGATCATGTAGTTATATTTAAAATGTAAAGTTGGTTGATAATCTGTAATTGATTGCAATAAATTGTTATGGATAATCGCCCGATTATTGTTTCCCCCACATACCAAATTTATGCTGACCGACGTTTTGGTTTTCGGCATTTTAGGTACAAATGAAAAGAACAAACAGTAAAGTGGCATATGTGGAATTAAATGAGAATTAAAGTGCAGAGGAGGATTAGTTAGAATAGACTCCATGTGGATAGAAGTAGATATCCAAGTTTTTGGGAAAAGGTATGCAAAGTTTTATTTTATACCAGTTTTCAGTTTAGTTGGTGAAATTTGATAATTGTTATTGATTATTTGTCAAACCTTTGATCCTGTTAATTGGGATAATGGCTCTGAATTCTTGGTCTCCCTTAATTGGGGGTTACCGAGAGGCGGGGTCGTTACACTAATTGACCCATTTGTAGCTCAGTGAACACATCATAAGGCATCATATTTACACTAGAACTCAAGTCAAGAAGAGCTTGCTCTATGCGATGTCCTTTGATGTAGCATGAGATGATCAGGGCACCATGATCTTTCCTCTTTCTTGGTACCGTGTGCTGCAAAATCGATCTCACTTGCTTAGTGATCTTAACCTTACTTAGTTTCCTTCCGATGGTCTTCCTCTTGAACGTGCATAAGTCTTTCAATAACTTAGCGTAAGACAGAATTTTCTTAATTGCATCAAGTAAAGGAATATTGATCTTAACCTGCTTATAGGTCTTCATGATGTCCTCAGTATGTTTCTTCTTCCTTCTTTCGGTTGATGGATTTTCAAGTGCATCAGGGAAAGGAGGGAGTTGTTCTCTTAATTGACTCAAATCAATAGTATCATTAAACAGTATCATTGGAATCACGATGTCAACTCTCAGTATCATGATATCATTAGCCTGAATCTCAATATCAACACCCCTAATAACAATATCAACCCTACCATCATCAGTTGTGCTATCAACAAAAGTATCATGTGGATGCTCCAAGGTCCTACCACTCCTCATAACTGTCACTGCCTTCACATGCTCATGGGTAGTGGAAGAGGAAGCTTGTGTATTTAGATTTGGCTATTGAGGTGGTGGCGGCCTTGAGTGTGGTGGATTCAGGTTTTGAAGGATAAATTATGTCTGGGGTTGGGGTTGTTGTTGTGGTGTATTGGGGTGATATTGTGGAGGGGGCTGTTGGTATGAGTGAGGTGGAGGATATTGGTAGTTGTAGGGGGGTTGGTGAGGTGGAGGAGCATATGGATGTGGTGGTCCTTGGTATGGTGAAGTGGGGGTACTTGGCCTTGTGTTGGGACATAAGCACCTTGAGTGGTTCTCACATACCTGCCATCATTGCTTGGATTGGCCATGGGTTGAGATAGGAGCCTCCCCTCTTCACGGCGAGTAAGTGAAAGGGAGAATTGGTCAAGCCTTTGTTCAAGGCGGGTAATATTTTTTCCTTGAGAGGAAACCTCTTTCTTTAATTCATCAAGGTTCCTTGGCCTTCCTAGAACTTCCTCCTCAAACTTGGAGTTGTACTTGGGCCCTTGGTGTTGCCTTGGCTTCCCTTACCCCTCATCATTTTGTTGTTTCCATGAGAAGTTTGGATGATTCCTCCACTCAGGAGTATAGGAACTGGACATGGGGCCTTGATTGTTTCAGTTTCCAAAGGCATGCATTTCTTCTTCCTCATCTTCAACTACCATAGTGGATTGACTAAAAGAACCACCAGCTTGGTTCTTCATCATATTCATCATATTCACCATCATTTTCATCATGTCGAGGTTGGATGTAGTATGGGATGGAACTATGGGAAGTAGAGGGATGTAGTACCGGTTACAATGTTCCCCTTTAGTAGAATCCCGATGGAGAGAATTAGCAAGGTGCTCAAACAAGGGCCATGACTCCTCAGGTGGCTTTGCCATGAAGGCGCCTCCACATGATGAATCAACATTATTTTGGCTCAACTCCACTAGCCCAATGTAGAAAGCTTGAACCAGTTGCCACAAGGGTACCTCATGATGGGGGCAGTCGTGCACGAGATTTTGGAACCTTTCCTGTGTCTCGTGGAAAGGTTCATTTTCTTTTAGGGTGAAGGTGGTGATACATCTTTGCATTTGGGTCAACTTGGCAATGGGGAAGAACTTCTTGAGAAACTCATTCTTTACTATGTTTCACATCACCAACTCCAGCTTGGAGATGTACCATTCCTTGGCCTTTTCTTTTAGAGAGAATGGGAAAAGGGTTCTCCAGATGGAGTCATCGATGGCAACAGGGGTGTGGAAAGTGGAACAATTTTCAAGGAAGGCGTCGATATGCTAGTAGGGGTTCTCATTCTCCATCCCATAGTAAGTAGGGAGTAGTCCAAGAAGTGTGGGTGGAATGGAGAATTGTTGACCCACCATTTGGTCAACAAGGGTGGCAGTGGGGGAGTTGTACTTCCCCGGGGTGAAGTATTCATGCAGAGGACAATGGGGTTGTGGTTTAAGCATCTCCATGAGATATTTCAGCATCATGGTGACCCATCTCAATTTCTCAGTGTTGTTTGTGGCGGCTTTGGCTTCTCCTTATACCTATCTCGGGGTCATATAACACCAAGTAGGTACAAGAAGACCATGTACTACACATGCACATCTGTCACCTGCACATTACACAAACAAGCAACAAAAGCCAAGTTAGAATGACAATATGCAAAAGTAAACAAAGAATAAAGAATAACAATGGTGAGGGCAGTACAGAAGGCTAAGATACACTAACTAGATAGGCCGAGCGCCTCTATCCCCGATAATAGTGCCAAAAAGCTTGGTGTGATCTTTCTCAAGGCCACACACTAGCCAACTAAAGGTGGCTAGATGCAACCCTAAGGGAAAACACACAGATCTGTCAAAAGTTATATGTGGACCTAGTCCAACTCACAGACTCAACTAATCACACGTTCCCACAACCACATGGGGTCATGTTGTAGTATAGGCTAGTGGTAAGATTAAGGTTGATCCTTAGGGACAGAGGGGGTACTAGAGCTAATTTAAAGTTGGATATGTTCTTAAAGTGGAGATTAGGGTTTAAGGGTTCAAAGTTGGTGTGATGAAAGTCGCCAAACCGACAAACAAATCTTCATTAATTAAGCGGAATTAAACATAAACAACAGATTAACGTAAATCACTAAAATTAAAACTATTTTTCAAAGAGATCCATTCCAAAGAAAACTCTCACTGAAAGGTCCAAAACCTTATATACATCATTATTCACATTGTACATATCTGGTACATTTCATCTCGAGAATAACATATAATAGTTGCTTTACCAAACTATACATGAGCAACATAAAACCTCGAGGCACGTAAGCCAAAATATCTTATTCATCATAAAACCAGTATGAACCAATTCCAAGGACCTGAGAGTACAGAGACGACACATAGGACTCATATCTATAAGACATGACAGACAGTACACTCAACCTGAGTTGTCACTACTGCCTCAGCTGGTGTTCTTCCTCTACAAAAAGGTCTTCACCTCCTCGTGCACGTCCACCTAAAAATGTGGGTCCCACGGGGGTGAGACAATTGTAATTGTCCTAGTGAGAGATATAACTCTCCGCCAACCATATTATTATCACAGATTAAGCATTTATAAACTGAGCAACGGTTCTTTTTATATTAACAAGCAGGATAATTCACTATATGAACAGAATGAAGTAATCTCCTTTCATAAGGAGAACATTGCATCTACCCATGGTAGATTATAATTCATCTATCTGCTTTGCAAGGAATGTAAAGAAACATAAATAACATCTATCAACTAGAATGTATAACTGTATTGCGCATCAAGCAATGTTTTTTGTATTCGATCCTTAAGCAGATATACTACACGGCTGAACATATTTTACAATCACACTTATGCCCTGAGGAGATGGATCATACCCCGACCATCTCCAACCGACCACAAACTTGTCACAAGTCGGTACCATACAAGGTCAATGGTAGAGCCGGTTTCCATGACCTCAGACCGTATCAGTCAGTACGAGACCACATGCAGGACATCTCGTGTCACTACTAACAAGCTGTGCCAGGGTACGTAGGCATCCTCGCTTAGAGCTACAACGTCAACTACACTCTCTTAGGGGAAACATCTACACACAACCATCCCCAGTCTGAGTCATGGTGACACAAGCACCTTACTCCGAGCCACGGGCCAGTTCATCGTGCTCAACATAGAGTCTACGACCAAAGTCGCACTTGAGCCAGGATAGGGCATATAGCCAAATCCACATTCATTTTGGGATCGTAAGGAGATCGGCTCACACAGTACCATCCCTACTTACGCCCTCACATACTCAAAAGTATGCACTCCAGGTTATGTCACGGAGCAACCTGTTTCACCATCAACAAGTTCTGACCCTGATGGATCTATGGTCAGGGCAATGTTTTATAGTTTCTAGTGATATATTACGTGCATTACAATATTCTTTTAGCATCAAACAAGTTATCTTTATCAAACACAACAAATTCTACAAATAAAGGTGTAATACATCTATCACATACTTTTTCAAATCTTTAAAACACGTGATACCTGGGATCTCAGTCCCTTATCACATTATTGGGAATTCTCATCCCTTCACATCATCATTATCATGATTACTGGATCTAGGTATTCAAACCCTTAGATCATCACTGAGCACTGTTACCACTTATCAGGTAACTATTACCTCTAGGTCCTCAGACCAAGGTATACATGATACTTTTTATACAAGCATCTCACATGGCTCACAAGGCCCATTAAATATCTTGTCACCTCTCACTAGGAAACAAACTATCACATGGCTCACAAGGACATTACACATCTTGTCACCTCTCACTAGGCAACAACTTATTTACATGGCTCACAAGGCCATCACACATCTTGTCACCTCTCACTAGGCAACAACTTATGAAATAAGAGAAATACAACCTTCCCATCTTTAGGGTTAGGGTTTTCCATTATTAACCATTTAGGTTTTCAAGATCATATTATCAATGATAAAACCCTAATTCATTGCTCCACACATCTAAAAGCAAACATTGATATTATAAGTATTCCATCATACTTATTTATTCTCATCATTTATCTTTAAATGAATCATCAACACAAGGTATGAGTTCCTCTCTCATCCTTATCAGGGTATGATTACATCATACTTTATTAACTTGGCTTAACCCCTTTCTCAAAGTATGTTAGCCCACACTTATCAAAGTGCATTAAACTTATTACATCTCAATGTAAAATTTGACATAACACACTTTATGTGTTACTCATCCAAGTATATTGGATTTAAGGTGCATCAAGGTACATCAACCTTGAAGTGCTAGATGTGATATATATCATTTCTTGATGTATCACTTCCCTCATCACTTTTAAATTTCTTAAGTTCATCCAATTATCTTATATTAGGGTATTTCCCATCCTAATACTTTATGCAATAGCCCATCACATTTATTCTGTCGTGTATTGATCATAAATCATACATTTGAATTGTCCAACCATCATAAATTGATATGGACTCATCTCAGGTTGAGACATTATTGATATAGGATTAACCATTATCAACCACTCTAGGTGTTTCACCTATCAAGGTATTATCCACACCATTACTTGGTGTTACAATCATTACTCCTAAGTGTGTCTTACTCTCACCTTTATAAGGTATCTTGGGTTAGAAGTGTGCATATGTTCACCATATCGGGTTGTAAGTATATGAGCACTCACCCTATCAGGCTAGAAGTATATGAACATCATCCATACTAGGCTAGAGGTGTGTATATGTGTTACCCATGTCGTGCATGCGATATTAAGCCATCACCATTTCAGGCTAGACATCAACTAGGGTTGTGTATCGGGCTTCCATATCATGCAATAGCATTTGCTATTCTTTACTCATATTGGGTTACCCAAATTAGGGTTTCTTGTCAACTTACAAGTATTCATTCAACCTTGTATCGTGTATGGAGTCTATACTTGACTCCCTATCGTGCAAGAATCTTATGAAAGCATCTCATGAAACATCTTGTGAAAGACATATCACGCAAGTCATACCCATATCGGGTTATAACTACTTGTATTTATACTTGAACCTGATATCACTTTTACAAAGTGACACAATCTTCTTCAAGTTCTAGACCTTTGTTCTAACTGATATAATTCATGGTAACAGGTTTAATAAACTACTAGAACTCATAATTTCATCAACTATTTCAGGAAAGTTCAGTATTAAAAGTATTTCACTAATTATAACAATTTAGGTGAAGAATAATAACATGGTTGAGTTCAAGTTATATAACCCGCCTTAAGAACCACTTCAAAGCTTCAAGGTCCAAAGCTCCATGTTCCTAAGGTTGAAGATGACTTTATCAAAGGTCCAAGGCTCGTTCACTACTCCTTCATATACAAGGAATCACCATGGATAAGCAATTGGTGAAGAAGAAAAGAAAGGTAGATCATAACCCTAATTCCATGCTTCAATTCAAGCTTGAAGACAACTATAACTTACCTTAGGGTTAAGTTTTGAGTTCCTTAGCTCCTTGGACAACACCCTACCACTCTTGGGCGATATGGACTTCCTCTTGGCCGACACAACTTTTCTTGTGGCTGATACCCCCTCACTTGTGGCCGAAATCACTTCAATTGGCCGATATCAACTTGCTATGGGCAATATCAACATGCTATGGTCAATATACTTGCTACGGCCGATACCCAAGGCGCATGCATGATACCCTTGTTCTCTTTCACGACATGCCACCCCTCTTTCACGATATGATACTCACTTGCACGATATGTCACTCACTTGGAGTCAAAACACTTCACTCTATGGCCGATATCACCCTATATGGCCGATATCACCTACTTGGGCGATATGGTCTTGCCATGGGTGATATCCCAAGGGCCATGCACGATACCACAGCATCCCTTCACGATATGGGAGCTCTATGCACGATAATTTAGGGTAGGAGGGTGGTAAGGGTCGCAAAATTGCACCAAGGGGTGAAACTAGGGGTATATATACTTGTTGTTCATGAAGAAAGGCAAAAATGAGGTGTCAACATTTTGAGCTAGTAGGTGCCACGTGTCATGCATGGGTGACACATGTACATGAATGCCTCAAAATTTATCTGAACATGAAAAAAGGTTGAGGATCATATAGATATGCAAATTCATCCATTGCTTTTCCATTTGGATAAGTCATCTAGGTTTAATCACTATTTTATGTCAAGCTAATACACTTTTTCTAAGGAAACTTGTTGGCTGTCACACCTCACCTCCTTGAGGTGCTTTGCACGATATATACTTTTCCAAGAGTTCACAAAACGATATGGGACACCTCCTTGGGCTCCATGGCTGATAGGCACTCATATATAAGCTTTTCAACTTGATACAACTCAAGTTAAGCTTCCAAATTCAACCCTTTTTCTTGGTCATTTCATCACCAAGATTACCATCATTCATAATGGAATAAAACATGGTATATCATTCATTATATCTCCTCTAAATGATACATATAGGAAATAGTAACACTCTAGAGGTGGTAATTTGCATATCAACCCCACATTTTGGGTAAATTACAATTTGTACCAAAATTGGTGCACAAGGTACATCATTGTTCAAACAAGTTCAAACTTGGAATTTAGGCTTTCCACAAGCCACCACCTTGCATAATTATATCAATAATGATGCTACAACACATGAAGAATGTTCAATATGTGACATTTTGCATTATACCCCTTAATTTGGGTAAATTGCACTTTGGTCCAAAACAAAGGAAAATTGCTCAAACAACATTCAATCGGGACCAAACTTGAAACATGAGTGTGTCACATGATAAAAAAGCACCTTAGAGGATTATATTAAAGTTCTAATCAACTTAATTAGCCAAAATAAATAGGGTTACCTCATAACCCAGGTCAGGGTCGTTACAAGTTATAAACCCCTAACAAGGATTTTGTCCCCGAAATCCCAGGTAAAGGAAGACAGATATTATTCATTCATCATACCATCAAGTCTCCAAATAACATCTTAATGTCATGGAGATGACATAGAACTTTGATCAACACAAAGTTCTTCCTCACAGGGTTATCATTGAATCTGTCACACAGGGCACATATTCCACTGTCTTTTTCATTATTGACTGTAGAGTCTACTCGGTGTCAGGTAATACTTTTCTTGTTCAGAGAAACATTATACATACCTTATTTAACTCAGGTGTCATACCTCACTGATTTGTCACCTTTCTCAACTTACAACTTTATGTGACAGGATTCTTGATTCTGGGGAGTCTCCCATACTCCTCATTTATTTTAGCATTTCACTTTTAAAGGAAAGACCAGAGTTATGTTCTGTCACCCACTTGTGACTACATGTATTATCATGCATATGTTGCGCCACCCAAATCTGCTGACACAACACTAAACTTTCTTATGACTTGTATCAATTATCCCTTTAATTGTTTATTTTGTTGTCGTAAGGAGAGGCTACTTATTAAAGAAGAGATATCTTAGAGGTATCTCTAGATGTTATGTATAAACTGCCTCAACAATATGAATAGGGATATTCTAGGAAGTTATATTTAGCTTGATCAACTTTTCCAAAACAATTCTACTATTGTTCCTTCAACTCATACATCTTTGTTGATGTCATGTTTATGCGGGGCATAAACCCATAACAAATGGTATCCATACTACTATATGTAACTAGACTAATTTCAAAGTTGGCCCTTCTAGGTAACCAAACATTACTCCTTGTCAGGAATCATGTTCTCATTTTCTCATATCATTGAAATTTCTTGGATACTAGGATTCTTTACCTTGGTATCCATTGTATGTGCCAAAAACACATTACATCATCATCTTTCTTTCATCTTGGGACATTACTTATTACACTTATCTTAATCTTAGAACCAAAGTCTAAGACAAACTGATACTTTTCTAAGTATCCATCAATGGATTATTTCTAATCCATGCACATCAAGTGTCATAGTACTCACTTGATTGCCATGTCCCTAAAAGGAAAGAACACAAATAAACATATTCCTTTTCTCACCCCATCATCATCCATGGTTGTTTATCAAAGAGAAGAGATTATCATCTGCTCTGATTATTGCATGATCTTTCAACTATTCATGAGTCATTTACTCGTGTCTCATCCTAGGTTCCTTGCCATCAACATAGAAATCATAAGGATGATTACATATCATTATTCCTTTATTTGTTATTGTCTAACATGTTCATGAACATTTTGTGATTTTATCACATTTCCCATTTCCACATCATGGGAAAAGATCTTTACTATTCACACATGCTTTATCTGATAGGGATCATCTCCTTTGTTCTCATTCTCTTATCATGAGGATTATACTTTTCATTTCCTCATACATATAGATTGATCTGAGATCATCTCAGATTCCACTTTATTGCACTTAGGATGTGATATACATGTCCATACCATATTTCTAGTTTAGTTATACTCACTAGATTGTCTCAAAATGACTACTTGATCAGAGTAATCAGAAAGATAACAATCTAAGAGTTCCATACTTGCCCTATCTCCAATAATTATATACCTGGCCAGGGTATACAAGTACTGAGATTCGGTAGTATGCACTTTATGTACTATCATATTCCTTACTTTTTGTATCATCGCCAACACATAATTTAACATTCTTGGACTTTCTCCAGGCATCACTTCTATATCTCATCCTCTTTCACATAGATAAGAGCAATTATAGAACATTTTAAAATAATACTGAACAGAATATAAATTCTAATTCTCATCATATCTTTCCTGTGTCCCCATAGGACAATCGATAGGGAAATTCATACCAACAATCCTTTTTAGGATTATCAGATAACATCAATATAAGGCATATTGAAATGAAAAAGCTCTATCTGACTGTTACCCCTCATGGTCATTCACCGCTTTAGGCTGACTCAACCCATAGAGTCCAGTTGTTTCATGTTATTGCTCTTGCCTTTTTACATTATTGGGCCGAGTCTGCCTCGGTTGTTGAGTCATTTCCTCCCTTCTTTTCAAAGAAAAGAGTTTAGTATGCTCTACATGTACACATATATAACATGTCTTGTCTTTGTACCATGGTCTTATCGGTCTTATTACCGACGTAAAAACTAAGCCATGGGTTCTTAAAGGTGGAAAGTTAGGACCTTTACCTTTACTTAGTGGCTACTGCCCTGGTACACTAGGCATTTATTGCACTGATGGCACCAAAAACTTTGTCTTTTTAGAACAACTAGACACATGTCTCTAGAATTGTAGAGACCTTTCCTTAATTCTCAGCTTATTGCCCCTTCTTGGGTACTGCCATCATAGATATACTATATGTTTAAACTTATGGCAGAGTCTACTTTCTCACCATCTGTTAATCTTCCCCACATTCCACTATTCCAACATGACTATGTCATTCAGGAATCCTTTCAAAGCCCAAAGTTTCTATATTAAAGACTGGTAACCTAGGTTGTAATGCTAGTATCTAGTCTACTATATGTATCACTATTGTCTTAACCTACCCAACAAGAGCATAAACATATGATTCTCTATCCTAATTGGGTCATGATGGGAATTCTCAAGCATTCATTCTTCTCTTGCCTGATCCCTTGCACCCTTTCCTAGTGCAACAACATTGCTCTCAGTAATGTGTTCCTCGTGTTCCCCATTCATTTTTAAACTTCACCCTTTCTTATGCACAAGCAGAAGTCACTATAGGATATACTGGAGGACACTAACACAGACTCAACACCTTAGTCCTATGTCTATGTAGACTTAGCGAACCTTAAGCTCTGATACCAAACTTTGTGATGACAGTTGCCAAACTGACAAACAAATCGTCATTAATTAAGCAGAATTAAACATAAATAACAGATTAACAAAAATCACTAAAAATTAAAACCAATTTTCAAAGAGATCCATTCCAAAGAAAACTCTTACTGAAAGGTCCAAAACCTTATATACATCATTATTCACATTGTACATATCCGGTACATCTCATCTCGAGAATAACATATAACAGTTGCTTTACCAAACTATACATGAGCAACATAAAACCTCGAGGCACGTAAGCCAAAATCTCTTATTGATCATAAAACCAGTACGAACCAATTCCAAGAACCTGAGAGTACAGAGACGACACATATGACTCATATCTACAAGACATGACAAACACTACACTCAACCTGAGCTGTCACTGCTGCCTCAACTGTTGTTCTTCCTCTGCAGAAAGGTCTTCACCTCCTCGTGCACATCCACCTAAAAATTTGGGTCCCATGGGGGTGAGACAATTGTAATTGTCCCAGCGAGAGATATAACTCTCCGCCGACCATATTATTATCACAGATTAAGCATTTATAAACTGAGCAGAGGTTCTTTTTATATTAACAAGCAGGATAATTCACTATATGAACAGAATGAAGTAATCTCCTTTCATAAGGAGAACATTGGATCTACCCATGGTAGATTATAATTCATCTATCAACTTTGCAAGGAATGTAAAGAAACATAAATAACATCTATCAACTACAATGTATAACTGTATTGCGCATCAAGCAATGTTTCTCATATTCGATCCTTAAGCAGATATACTACACAGCTAACCATATTTTACAATCACACTTATGCCCTGAGGAGATGGAGCATACCCCAGCCATCTCCAACCGACCACAAACTTCTCACAAGTTGGTACCATACAAGGTCAATGGTAGAGCCGGTTTCCATGACCTCAGACCATCTCGATCAGTACGAGACCACATGTAGGACATCTTGTATCACTGCTAACAAGCTGTGCCAGGGTACATATGCATCCTCTCTTTGAGCTACAATGTCAACTGCACTCTCTTAGGGGAAACATCTACACACAACTGTCCCCAGTCTGAGTCATGGTGACACAAGCACCATACTCTGAGCCATGGGCCAGTTCACCATGCTCAACACCGAGTCTACGACCAAAGTCGCACTCAAGCCAGGATAGGGCATATAGCCAAATCCCCATTTATTTTGGGATCGTAAGGGGATCGGCTCACACAGTACCGTCCCTACTTACACCCTCACATACTCAAAAGTATGCACTCCAGGTTATGTCGCGGAGCAACCTGTTTCACCATTAGCAAGTTCTGACACTGATGGATCTATGGTCAGGGCAATGTTTTATAGTTTCTAGTGATATATTACGTGCATTACAATATTCTTTTAGCATCAAACAAGTTATCTTTATCAAACACAACAAATTCTACAAAGAAAGGTGTAATACATCTATCACGTACTTTTTCAAATCTTTAAAACACGTGATACCTGGGATCTCAGTCCCTTATCACATTACTGGGAATTCTCATCCCTTCACATCATCATTATCATGATTACTGGATCTAGGTATTCAAACCCTTAGATCATCACTGAACATTGTTACCACTTATCAGGTAACTATTACCTCTAGGTCCTCAGACCAAGGTATACATGATACTTTTTATACAAGCATCTCACATGGCTTACAAGGCCCATTAAATATCTTGTCACCTCTCACTAGGAAACAAACTATCACATGGCTCACAAGGCCATTACACATCTTGTCACCTCTCACTAGGCAACAACTTATTCACATGGCTCACAAGGCCATCACACATCTTGTCACCTCTCACTAGGCAACAACTTATGAAATAAGAGAAATACAACCTTCCCATCTTTAGGGTTAGGGTTTTCCATTATTAACCATTTAGGTTTTCAAGATCATATTATCAATGATCAAACCCTAATTCATTGCTCCACACATCTAAGATCAAACATTGATATTATAAGTATTCCATCATACTTATTTATTCTCATCATTTATCTTTAAATGAATCATCAACACAAGGTATGAGTTCCTCTCTCATCCTTATCAGGGTATGATTAAATCATACTTTATTAACTTGGCTTAACCCCTTTCTCAAAGTATGTTATCCCACACTTATCAAAGTGAATTAAACTTATTACATCTCAATGTAACATTTGACATAACACACTTTATGTGTTACTCATCCAAGTATATTGGATTTAAGGTGCATCAAGGTACATCAACCTTGAAGTGCTAGATGTGATATATATCATGTCTTGATGTATCACTTCCCTCATCACTTTTAACTTTCTTAAGTTCATCAAATTATCTTATATTAGGGTATTTCCCATCCTAATACTTTATGCACTAGCCCATCACATTTATTCTGTAGTGTATTGATCATAAGTCATACATTTGAATTGTCCAACCATCATAAATTGATATGGACTCATCTCAAGTTGAGACATTATTGATATAGGATTAACCATTATCAACCACTCTAGGTGTTTCACCTATCAAGGTATTATCTACACCATTACTTGGTTTTACACTCATTACTCCTAAGTGTGTCTTACTCTCACCTTTACAAGGTATCTCAGTTTAGAAGTGTGCATATGTTCACCATATCGGGCTGTAAGTATATGAGCACTCACCCTATCGGGCTAGAAGTATATGAACATCATCCATACTGGGCTAGAGGTGTGTATATGTGTTACCCATGTCGTGCATGCGGTATTAAGCCATCACCATGTCAGGCTAGACATCAACTAGGGTTGTGTATCAGGCTTCCATATCGTGCAATAGCATTTCCTAATCTTTACTCATATTGGGTTACCCAAATTAGGGTTTCTTGTCAACTTACAAGTATTCATTCAACCTTGTACCGTGTATGGAGTCTATACTTGACTCCCTATCGTGCAAGAATCTTATGCAAGAATCTCATGCAACATCTTGTGCGAGACATATCAGGCAAGTCATACCCATATCGGGTTTTAACTACTTGTATTTATACTTGAACCCGATATCACTTTTACAAAGTGATACTATCTTCTTAAAGTTCTAGACCTTTGTTATAACTGATATAATTCATGGTAACATGTTTAAGAAACTACTAGAACTCATAATTTCATCAACTATTTCAGGAAATTTCAGTATTAAAAATATTTCACTAATTATAACAATTTAGGGGAAGAATAATAACATGGTTGAGTTCAAGTTATATAACCCGCCTTAAGAACCACTTCAAAGCTTCAAGGTCCAAAGATCCATGTTCCTAAGGTTTAAGATGACTTTATCAAAGGTCCAAGGCTCCTTCAAAACTCCTTCATATACAAGGAATCACCATGGATAAGCAACTGGTGAAGAAGAAAAGAAAGGTAGATCATAACCCTAATTCCATGCTTCAATTCAAGCTTGAAGACAACTATATCTTACCTTAGGGTTAAGTTTTGAGTTACTTAGCCACTTGGACGACACCCTACCACTATTGGGGGATATGGACTTCCTATTGGCCGACACAACTTTTCTTGTGGCCGATACCCCCTCACTTGTGGCCAAAATCACTTTAATTGGCCGATATCAACTTGCTATGGGCAATATCAACATGCTATGGTCAATATACTTGCTATGGCCGATACCCAAGGCCTATGAACGATACCCTTGTGCTCTTGCACGACATGACACCCCTCTTTCATGATATGATACTCACTTGCACGATATGGCACTCACTTGGAGTCAAAACACTTCACTCTATGGCCGATATCACCCTATATGGCCGATATCACCTACTTGGGCGATATGGTCTTTCCATGGGCGATATCCCAAGGCCCATGCACCATACCACAGTATCCATTCACGATATGGGAGCTCTATGCACGATACCTTAGGGTAGGAGGGTGGTAAGGGTCGCAAAATTGCACCAAGGGGTGAAACTAGGGGTATATATACTTGTTGTTCATGAAGAAAGGCAAAAATGAGGTGTCATCATTTTGAGCTAGTAGGTGCCACGTGTCATGCATGGGTGACACATTTACATGCATGCATAAAAATTTATCTCGACATGCAAAAAGGTTGAGGATCATCTAGAGATGCAAAGTCGTCCATTTCTTTTCCATTTGGATAAGTCATCTAGGTTTAATCACTATTTTATGTCAAGCCAATACACTTTTTCTAAGGAAACTTGTTGGCCGTCACACCTCACCTCCTTGAGGTGCTTTGCATTATATGGCCTTTTAAAAGAGTTCACAAAACTATATGGGACACCTCCTTGGGATCCATGGCCAATATGCACTCATATATAAGCTTTTCAACTTGATACAACTCAAGTTAAGCTTCCAAATTCAACCCTTTTTCTTGGTCATTTCATCACCAAGATTACCATCATTCATAATGGAATCAAACATGGTATATCATTAATTCCATCTCCTATAAATGATACATATAGGAAATAGGAACACTCTAGAGGTGGTAATTTTGCATATCAACCCCACATTTTGGGTAAATTACAATTTGTACCAAAATTGGTGCACAAGGTACCAACATTGTTCAAACAAGTTCAAACTTGGAATTTAGGCTTTCCACAAGCCACCACCTTGCATCATTCTCTGAATAATGATGCTACAACACATGAGGCATGTTCAATATGTGACATTTTGCATTATAGCCCCTCAATTTGGGTAAGTTGTACTTTGGTCCAAAACAAAGGAAAATTGCTCAAACAACATTCAATCGGGACCAAACTTGAAACATGAGTGTGTTACATGATAAAAAATCACCTTACAGGATTATATTAAAGTTCTAATAAACTTAATTAGCCAAAACAAATAGGGTTACCTCATAACCTTGTTCAGGGTCGTTACAGTTAGGTTTTGTTTGATTACACTATGATTGCAAGCAAGAAAGAGCAAGAAAGAAACTAAGTTAACAAAAACTCTAGATTACTCTAAGAAAACTAAGATGATCAAAGAAAGAAAGGAAAGAAATTAAGCTAGAACAAGGAGTTACACTACATTAGCAAGGCAAGTTGTCAACTAAGAGGCAAGTTAAGAAATTAGACATGCAAGAGCCCAAGTTATCATAAGTTATCTAAATTAACAAAAGCAAGCTCAAAGGTTCCCTAACTACTTGAGAAAGAACTAACTATCTAGAACTAGGCAATTATCTAAGAATTAACATAGGCAATTAACTAAACTAGCATTAACAAGCTAAGAAGACAAAAGTGGGTTTTAAGCAATATGATGGATAGGTGGGCCGTTTGGGAATATAACTTGATATCAGTTGGGGGAAGGTCAACATAGCATGCAAATCTCATAATTAAATCTAGATTACCAAACTAAACAACAAGGCAAGTGCTATTAGAATATACCATATACGACTAGTTGGAGAACTAGTGCTAGGTGTAATTCTAGAAGGACTTGACAAGTCTAGGTCTCTAGGGTAAGTGGTCTTAGGGAAATTGAAAGCCAAGGGTATAAATGGGAGTAGAGATGAGGGTGATTCATCTCATGTTACTCGTCGTCTAGGCTTTAGGAAACTCTAAGAAATTGCACTAATCACACTTACACTAGCCACATAGATCTCACACCTACTTGTAGAATAAGGGAGATGTATGTAGGAACAAAGGGGTCTAGATAGGGATCCACTAATTGGACCTAGGATCCATTCATAAAATTGCCACATACATTCCATTTTCTCCTAGAATCTAAGTGTCATCAAGCATCACAAACAAGCAATCTATGTTTAAAACACAAACCACATACAAAGTAATGAGAAATGAGATAGAAGAAAGAGGTAATAATCATAAAATGAAATTATATTCAATACAAGTTTGTTCCCCCAACATTGTATCAAAGTCACATTTTAACCCCAAGCAACCCACCACTAGGGGCTTAGCTAGGCATGCTTAAAGAAAAGATAAAAGAAATGAGAAGAAGGGGATGGGACTCAATGGAGCTCAAAGTAGCTTATTCTTCTTGACCTCCTATCTACTGTAGAACAATCTCCCTCCTCCAAGGTGGATGAAGGGCATGGAAATGAAGGGTATTATGGTATAAAACCTAGAAAACTAGGGTTCTATGGTGGAAATGAGGTGGAAATGATGGGTGGATGGATTGAATTCAAGGAAGGAGGCAATGAATGCTCTAGAGTAGGTGGAAGGGAGTAATGTCAGCTAAGGAAGCCAACCCTCGACCTCCAACCACCTCCAAGGCTTATATAGAGGTCTAGGGGTCTAGGGTTAAGTGAGGGGCATTGTTGGAAAAACAATGTAGAAAATGCTAGGGTTTAGGTGGTAGAACGACTGTGCTAAGCAGCACAGATGTGGTGGGTAAGGGTAGGAATGACTGTGGTGGTGTGGAATGGTTGTTCTAAGAAATGGAAAATTTCATAGGATTTTAGTGAAATGAAGGATGGTAGCACGGCTATGTTGGGCACCTTCGATAATCAAGTAACTGAAATTGAGCAATTAATATGGCACCAAGAATCAAAGCATAAGAGTGAGATAAGAAATATTTCATTTCAAAATATTACACCCTTAAAAAAGGTATTTTTATATTATCTTCTACATCAATCATAAATGATACACGAGTTTAAAAATTAAGCTTGATCCGTCTTTGGTTCTTGATGCCCTTCATGAACTTTTCAAGATGATTCTTCCACAAGGAAAGGTCTTACAAATAATAATCTGCGACATGGAATAATATGTCATAGCCCAAGTGGGGGAGTATGGAAAATATAGATAAGAAACAAGACACTATTAACATAACTACATTCTTAATATGTTACTTGAGTATCAAAAGTTCATACTAATATTACAGACCATCTACGAGTTTGATGGATAAGGAATGTGTATGTACGTATATTCATAAAGAATTTATCAGATGATAATTTTATCAAAATGTTAGACCAACACAGTGGAGCATAATTAGAATTATTAGTATTTCCCAAATAAAGAAATAAAAAAGGGAGACCTTATTCCATAAATGAGTTTAACTACAACTCTCAGAGAAGGTGTCAATTCACCTTGGGAATTGAATCAGACAAATCTATGGCCATGAGCATGCAAGAGGTTAGGGAGTCCCCCGTGTGAACATGGAACCAATTAAATAACCTTTCCTCTTTATTGGCTACAAGCATCAGTGAAACATGCTCCTAGTCACCTTAGAAATGTCTGATGGAATTCCACTTTCCAACAATATCACATGACTCAATAATAGGGAGATATAAAGGAAATCAAATGAGGATAGAACTAGAATACACAAAGGCATGCTTAATTATCATCTAGGATCCTAACTTGATGTAAAATCTTAGGGTATGGAAAGGAAGTCCATTGATATTCATATCTAGCTTATTAATAAATATTTGTGTATAGTATACCATTTACCCATTTTTTACAAAGCATATGCCAAACCATGCAAAGCATGCTTTTCATTGATGTTGATATAATTGATTATGATAAAAATTGAGTACCATACTAAATAATACTAAACCATAATAAACTATACTTTTCATTGATGTTTATATAAGGGATCATGATAAGGAGTAAAGACTATACTTAACTATACTAAACCATAATAAACTCTACTTTTCAGTAGTGGTGATACAAGAGATTAAGTCAAGAAATGAAGATCATATGGAATCATACTTTTAGTTGATTCTTACATTAGAGACTATTACAAGGAGTGAGGACCAAATAAATCATGATACTCTACCCTACTCTTCATTAATGGTGACCTAAAAGATTATGTCATGAGGTGAAAACATCCAAATCCATACCTCTATATGTACTTGATACATAATTCCATAAGAAGACCATGGCATCATTTAATATATCCAATCTTGATATATTTGGTCAGCATTCTGTCGCATTTCCCATCACCTCAATCCTCGTTCCTAGCTAGATCAACTTCTAGGGTTTCTCTCACTAGGGTAGAAGAGAGATGGCTTATATATTCTAGAGAAAGGATATTGTGGAAGACATAGTATTCGGTTTATCTTACTATGGTGGAGGAAGGAGGTAGTAGGTTTCTATAGAGAGAGTGTTTTTTGGGAGGTGGTTCCTTTCACTAACATAGAGAAAGAGAGAGTGGTTTTCTAATATAGTGAGAGATGGGAGGTTTATGGTGAAGGAGATGGGAAGGAGGGAGAAGGGACGTTCACCTTGCTTTGGAATGAAGAGGAGAGAACTTGTGATTATGGCGGGGTGAATGAGGGTTCTATATATAGGAATGGTGTAGGGTAGCATGGTCCTAATTGCAAAAAGTGTGTGGATGACACATGGGTGCAAGGTATCATCTTTAGGTGGATGTTTACTAGTTAGGTTACACATGGATGGTTAGGTGTCATCTCAAGAATTGCTATATGACACATGGAAGTAGATGTGTCATCTCGAGATAGTTATTAAAGTTTGGTTGACACATGGTAGGATTGGTGTCAACATTTGGAGGTGCTAGGTGTTAAGGAAAGGAGCATGGCACTCACCTACTTGCTTCACCAACTAATGTTCTTTCTCAAGCTACCTACCTGCTATCCAACTATATGCTTGCCTCCATAAGCATTTTGCTTGCCACCTAACTACCTGCTTGTGTGCTTACCCACCAATTTTTTTTTAAATTTGAGAAAAAGTACCGTAATTATATTTTCATTATATAAAAGTTTTTAAAGCAATCAAATAGATTATTTTAATGACTAAAATTGATTTTACAAAAAAAATCTCAAAGAAGCTTGTTTTTATGAATAGCTCTAAAGAAGGAGTTTTAATTTGGTTGGGAGATCAGGATGTCACATATACGACCCCTTCAAAGAATTTTCATCCTTAAAAATTATAAGATTTAGGTTATGACTTATCTTATTATATTCTAATTAAGGTTAAACTAACTCTAGTTTTAAGTTTATGTTTTCATAATTTTCCTTGTGTAAGGTCTCATCTTGTTTCTTTGATACCACCTCTGTAACGTCCCCTATTCAACCACCTAATTTTCTTCCTTTGAAAATCAAGTAGCTGAAATTGAGCCGTTGGCACCAAGAATCAAAGCATATGAGTGAGATAAGCAATATTTCATTTCAAAATATTACACCCTTACAAAAGGTATTTTTACATTATCTCCTACATCAATCATAAATGATACATGAGTTTAAAATTTAAGCTTGATCCATCTTTGGTTCTTGACGCCCTTCAGGATCTTTTCAAGATGAGTCTTCCACAAGGAAAGGTCCTACAAATAATAATCTGTGACATGGAATAATACGTCACAACCCAAGTGGGGGAGTATGGGTTAGACAAATGTCTAAGTATGAAAAATAGAGATAAGAAACAAGACACTATTAACATAACTACATTCTTAATATGTTACTTGAGTATCAAAAGTTTAGACCAATATTACAGACCATCTACTAGTTTAATGGATAAGGAATGTGTATATACGTATATTCATAAAGAATTTATCAGATGACAACTTTATCAAAATGTTAGACCGATATAGTGGGGCATAATCAGAATTATTGGTATTTCTCAAATAAAGACAACAAAAAGGGAGACCTATTCCATAAATGAGTTTAACTACAACTCTCAGAGAAGGTGTCAATTCACCTTGGGCAACTGGCCTGCAACCACAAAATCTTTACTTAGCCAAGACTTTAGTCCATTAGGGTCACCAAAACACCTGTAAGTACCCTGGCACACCCCCAGCCACTCGTACACATTGCATGCTCTATAAAATGAATTGGATTACCACATGTAGTCGCCGATCTCCTTTCAAAGACTGAAATAGGGTGCTCCTTGCACAACATGCCACTTGGAGTATCATTAGTTAGCATGCTTAATATTTGTAGGAGATTATTCCCCATTACTAACATGATCATTCCTGACTCTACATGACCAACCCAAGTGTGGGCCTGGGTATGATAGAGCATTATACTCATCCATCCCTGACTCCAAAGGACTTTGATCTGGATCCCAGATGTATCAATCCCCGACCAATACATGTCGTCTCTATTACCAACACATCTCCCAATGTAAGGTTTAGAATTTAAAAGGACATCATCAAAGATATACAACTCAATATGATGGCTAGTAAAAGTCAATGAGGTCAAAAGGCAACCATGAATAAATGAATCATTAGTTGAGTATTTCACTATGAAACCTAAAATGTAAACTTGTGAGATTGTGGAATTGAATTAGACAAATTTATGGCCAGGAGAGTGCAAGAGATTAGAGAGCCCCCCCGTGTGAACACGAAACCAATTAAATAACCTTTCCTCTTTACTAGGTACAGGCATCAGTGAAATAGGCTCCTAGTCACCTTAGACATGTCTGATGGAATTTGACTTTCTAACAATATCACATGACCCAATAATAGGGAGATATAAAGGAAATCAAATGAGGATAGAACTAGAATACACAAAGGCATGCTTAATTATCATCTAGGATCCTAACTTGATGTAAGATCTTAGGGTATGGAAAGGAAGTCCATTGATATTCATATCTAGCTTATTAATAAAATATTTGTATATAGTATATCATTTACCCTTTCTTTACAAAGCATATGCCAAACCATGCAAATCATGCTTTTCATTGATGTTGATGTCATTGATTATGATAAAAATTGAGTACCATACTAAACAATATTAAACCATAATAAACTATATGTTTCATTGATGTTTATATAAAGGATCATTACAAGGAGTGAAGAATATACTTAACTATACTAAACCATAATAAACTCCTACTTTTTAGTAGTGGTGATACAAGAGATTAAGTCAAGAAATGAAGATAATATGAAATCATACTTTCAGTTGATGCTTACATTAGAGACTATTACAAGGAGTGCGAACCACAATAAATCATGATACAATACCCTACTCTTCATTAATTGTGACCTAAAAGATTATGTCAAGAGGTGAAAATATCCAAAGCCATACCTCTATATGTACTTGATACATAATTCCACAAGAAGTCCATGGAATCATTTAATATATCCGATCTCGATATATTTGGGCAACATTCTGTCGCATTTTCCATCACCTAAATCCTCATTCCTAGCTAGATCAACTTCTAGGGTTTCTCTCACTATGGTATACGAGAGATGGCTTATATATTCTAGATAAAGGATATTGTGGAAGACATAGTATTGTGTTTATCTTACTATGGTGGAGGAAGGAGGTAATAGGTTTATATAGAGAGTGTGTTTTTTGGGAGGTGGTTCCTCTTACTAACATAGAGAAAGACAGAGTGGTTTGCTAATCTAGTGAGAGATGGGAGGTTTATGGTGAAGGAGATAGGAAAGGAGGGAGAAGGGACGTTCACCTTGCTTTGGGATGAAGAGGAGAGAACTTGTGATTATGGTGGGGTGAATGAGGGTTCTATATATACGAATGGTGGAGGGTAGCATGGTCCTAATTGCAAAAAGCGTGTGGATGACACATGGGTGCAAGGTGCCATCTTTAGGTGGATGTTTACTAGTTAGGTTACACATGGATGGTTAGGTGTCATCTCAAGAATTGCTATATGACACATGGAAGCAGATGTGTCATCTCAAGATAGTTATTAAATGTTGGTTGACACATGGTAGGATAGGTGTCAACATTTGGAGGTGCTAGGTGTTAAGGAAAGGAGAATGCCACTCACCTACTTTCTTCACTGACTAATGTGCTTGCTCAAGCTACCTACTTGCTATCTAGCTATATGCTTGCCTCCATAAGCATCTTGCTTGCCACTCAGCTACCTGCTTGTGTGCTTACCCACCAATTTTTTTTTAATTTGAAAAAAAGGACCGCAATTATATTTTCAATATATATAAGTTTTTAAAGAAATAAAATAGATTATTTTAATGTTTAAAATTGATTTTACAAAAAAAAATCTCAAAGAAGCTTCTTTTTATGAATAGCTCTAAAGGATTTTTAATTTGGGTGGGAGATCAGGATGTTACAAGCACGGTCTTGGTGAGGGCTAGGTAGAATTGATGTGCTGGGTAGGACGATTGTGGTAGGGGAGGTAAAGTGGAGATCGTTCTAGGCATCATGCCTGTTCTCTTCTTTGGCAGCATGGCCGTACTGGCTGGCACGACCATTTTGGGGTCTTCACAACACGACCGTGCTGGGTATGAGATACAAAAAGACACAAGATGAAGCCCTAAAACAAGGTTGCATCAGATATCTACCTAAAGAATATTCTGCCTTCTTCAAGGACTTACTCATTCTTGTAGGAAATCTTCAACCTTTAATTCCCCACCTCCTTCTTCAAGGAGGTTTCCTTCAATCATCAAGTTGACAGATAGAGATTGGGAAGATGAATGTATATCTTTGATAATATTTCAATGGAACAACTTTTGAACAAGGATCCTAATTGACTGAGATTGGATGTAAAGTAGTAATCAAGCTTGAGGGAGATTAAGAGCTCTTAGAGGAAAAATCATTCAACATAGAAAGGGATCATAGAAGGAAAATTTGGAATGAAGTCCAAGGGCCCAACTAGCCTGTAGAGACACTTTCGACTGAATTCTATCTATTTTGGGGTTTGCAACGAATCTAGTTTTAAAGTTTTCAACACTTTAAACAGCGAGTAACACTTTTTTGCACTTTATCATACAATGTTTCCATTGAGTACCTTTTTGTAAAATTGTCTGACGACACTGCTTTTCAACCCAAGTGCATTTGTCATTCGTGTTTGTGCTAATAGAAAACTCCCCCAATAGTTGCATCTGACTTCATTAGTGCAGGTTGCATGTTGAGTTGTCACCAGGAGAAACTCCGCTGATGTTGGATTCTATTCATAACCAAGAATTGTTGTTGGCTGAGTTACCGCAGGGGATGACTGATAAGCCTTCCTATGAAGACTTATGACAAATGACCAAACATTGTTTAAAATTTTAATTTAAGTGGTCTAAACTTCCATTAAGCTTAGTTACAAGTCATACATTCAATAGAAATGATTCACAACATGATTTTAATAGAAATATTATATATTCTTCAATTATTACATTTGTGTTAAATTTGACTTGATTTTCAGCAAACTAGGGTTTGGTAAGTTCATCCTCTTCGTGTACTATGTACCTAGTACCTAAAATTGATCTCAAATAGATTTATTAGATACACATGAATGGAATGCTCAAGTCATCATCAAAATATGGATAATGTATAACTGTTAGGTCAACATTCTCCCCTCTTTTGAAGATGACAAACCATTCACAAAACATATTAAAAAGGACTGAAATTTTATAATCTTTACCTTTGAATCTTAGTGGAATACATGAATGTATGATAGCAGTTTCTCCCCATCAATTCATGTTTACCTTTACATGCAGTGGGGTTAGTTCCTTCAAAAACCAAACAAACATTATTTGCAAAAAAAATCTCATAATAAAAAAGATATGCAAATATGGATCAATTTCAATATATTGGTAAGTTGTTTCTCCTCCTTTGTCATGTCAAAAAGAGAGTGGCTAGAAGAGATAATCTAGGTCTTTTCCCACCATCATCACTCAAAAAACATAGAAAGACACAACAAACTAAAGAGAGATAATTGATAGCATTTATTCATAATATAAGCATGACAATTCATACAATTATACTCACAAATAAAGTAGTAATAGTAGAGTTCAAGTGTACATGATATGATTATTTTTTTATAGAAAAACCTCCACCATGCATTAACTCAAGGGTGGATACAAGTTATTTGTCAATTCCTCCTCTCCTCCCGGACAGGCCCAAGGGGGGGCATGAGGATGACATTCGCTAAGATACACAGATTCTAACTCCTGTGGGAAAGCAACTAGTCTAATGTTGGGGGCAGGTTTCCTGAGAAACCACTTTGCCTGGGTGTCAACAAGGTGGTTGAAATCCCTAGCACAGTGGACTATCCTGCAGCCATGGATAGCTCTCAGTTTCTGTGCTCCTACTGTTGTCAAGCTGGATAAGTAAGCCGGTGGCTCTGCGTCATTCTGGAGGAACTTGACAGAAAGTTGAGAGTCAGAGAGGATACACGTCGAGGCGCACCCCCGTATGATCAACGCATCTAGCCCAGACAAGATGGCCTGCATCTCCCCCTCCAAGGGGTCACTACCTTTGATTTTCCTAGCACCGCCGTCAATCCACATGCCCTGGTAGTTCCACAGAACCCAACTAGTACAGATGACACCTTTACCTTTATCCACCACCACGTCGACGTTGAGATACTCATCGGACTTGGGACACATTAGCCCGGGCTTTGGTCTAGGATGCTGCATGCCTTCCTACTGCCTGCGTTTATCAGGAGCCTCCGAGTGGGACTGAACCTCGCTACGAATTCTTGTTACTAACACATCAACCGGTGTATTGCGATCTTCAAAAACGAACCCATTTCAGTTCTTCCACAACATCCAGCAGGTGGTGAGAAAGGTGCTCCGCCAAGCCTCGGCCTCAGGCATGGGCCTGAGGTTCAGTGCGACCCACTCTGAGGTGGTCGAGAGCACAAAGAACTCAGTAGGCAGATGGAGGGCGATCAATGTCCATGTCCGGTGGCTGTCTCAACAGTCCCGAACAACGTGTAAAGAGGTTTCCTCCAAACCACACTTCTTGCAGGCGACAGAGGTGGTCATATTCCAGTGATGCCGTAGCTGGTTGGTGGGGAGCCGATCGTGTCCCAAAAGCCATCCAAATACCCGTATGCGTTGGGAAACTTTGGCCTTGGCGATGGCCTGCCACCTTCCATTTGTGCTCTAAGCTCGGGTTAGGATGAGCCTTGAGTAGGCTTTCACCGTGGAGAAACTTCCATGGGTGCCGTGTGGCCAGTACCACCCGTCGGGTCCTCCATCCGAGTGTGGGTGGCCTGTCAGAAAAATATCCTCCGCCGCTTCCTAACTGAACCAGGCTTCGATGAATCTTGTGTCCCAGCCCCCCTCGTCAGTACTCATGCTGCTAACTGTGAGATCCTGCAAGATGGGGGGTATCATCAACCCAGGCTTGAGGGTCGGCGGCCGTCCGCTCCTGGTCCAGGCCTCGGAGCAGACGTTAATGTTCTAGCCGTCC
The DNA here is from genome assembly GCA_963693085.1 of Alisma plantago-aquatica. NCBI lineage: Eukaryota > Viridiplantae > Streptophyta > Magnoliopsida > Alismatales > Alismataceae > Alisma > Alisma plantago-aquatica. Next base: position 599,324,269 of record OY856410.1, on the reverse strand, counting down.
CCAATTGTTCGACGTGCATCCTGCCTACCTTCAACAATAAGTGGTCTAATTGTCCTCCGAGTAGAAGAACCGTTCAGAGCGAGTGAGTCTCCTCGACTATAGTTGTTGTTCATCATCTTAACCCAGAGTGCATGTCTGTGACAGATAAATTCCCAGGCAAGCTTCATCAGTGAGGCTGTGTTCCGCTCCCTTGCACTGCGAATACCCATGCCTCCCCGGTCAATGGGGGCAATGATTTTGTTCCAGGCCACCAAGGTGATGCCCTTCGAATCCGCCTTTCCCAACCACACAAATATTATAATGATCTGGTCGATTCTGTCGCAAACTGTAAGGGGGATGGCCGAGGTTTGCATCAAGTAGGAAGACGAGTGGGTAAGGACCGATTTCGCCAGCGTGATCCTACCCGCAAGAGAGAGGCACTTGTTGGCCCAACCTGCAATCTTACTATCAATCGAGTTCATCACAGAAAGATACAGCTCCTTTTTCTTCCTGTGGTGGATGATTGGAACACCCAGGTGTTTCCCAATCTCACTCGTCTCCAGCATACCGAGCCTTTGCTAAAAAAGACACGGGACTTCTCTTTGGCAAGCTGCTGTCCAGAGGCCCTCTCAAACTTCCTGATGCATCGGCTGACAACACGGGCCTGCTCGACTAAGGCCTCTCCAAACAACATAATATCATCCGCAAAGCAGACGTGCGAAATACTGGTCTTTCATGCGCTGAAAGTAGCTAGCTTCCACCTGCCCCTGGAAACAGTGTCCTCAATGGCTTGGCTCAAACGATCCAGGCACAGTACGAAAATATATGGAGATAAAGGGTCCCCCTGTCGGATTCCTCTGGAAGGATAGAAGGCTTCTGTCTCATTGCCTTGCCACAGAATGGATGTCGAACCAGATGAGATCACATCCATGATGATCGTCACTAGATTGCTAGGGATGGAAATGTGTCGAAGAGTGTCCCAGATGAAGTCCCAACTCATCCTATCATAGGCTTTGGCTAGGTCTAGCTGAATCGCCATCAAGTGGTGTTTGGATCTCTTTTTCTCCATAGAATGTATGATCTCCTGGATGAGAATGGTATTATCACTCATCCGCCTTCCTGGGACGAAGCTTGATTGGGCTGGATCGATCCAGGCATTGAGATAAGGTTGGATGCGGGCCACGATGATCTTCATCACCACCTTCATGCAGACATGTTCAGAGAAATGGGCCTGAGTTGCGCACAAGATTCCAGTTTGTTCTTCTTGGGAATAAGGACCATCAACGCATTTGCATCATTTCTATCCCATTGGTTGCCTGCGAAGATGTTATAAACAAAAGATGTTAGGAAAAACTTCATGATATTCCAGTTACACTGTAGGAAGTTGGCGTCTACGCCATCCGGGCCGGGGGCTTTGAGCTTCGCCATGGAGAAGAGAACTTTACGCACTTCGTTCTCATCAGGTAACCTACCCAACGCAGCACTTTGCTCTGCCACTAGCATTGGGAAGGCTCCGGGATAAGCAGCACATCTTTGAGCTCGACCTCCTAGCTTGTCTTCCGTATAGAGGTTTCTGAAAAACCTCACAATCATGTTTTTGATTTCCTGCTCGGTGTCGCACCAGGTGCCATCCTCATCTTTCAATCTAGTGATCCTGTTCCTCCATCTCCTCTCCTTCACAAAAGTGTGGAAGAATTTTGTATTTTTGTCCCCGGCGCGGAGCCACTCGCAGTGCGTGCGTTGTTGTCAGTCTAGTTCCTCCTGTTTAAGTAATTCGTTCAGCTTGAATTGGATGTCCAGAATCGTGTTTTCCGTCTCAGGATCATAAACACGAGCAAGGTGATCCTGGGCCAGCAACAGACGTGTTTGAAGAGCACGCTTGGTGCGGACCTTCTTTCTCTGTTCCGAAGTGTTCCATGCCGCTGCCTTGGCAAGGAAGGAATTGGCAGCAGCCGTGAAGTTGAGGTTGGGTAACCATTCGGTATTGAGCAGATGTTGGACCCCTCGATGTTTTGCCAACTTGATTGGGTTGTTGTGCGATGCCATGTAGGCTGACGATCTCCTTGTGTCTCCACCCTTAGCAGGAGTGGGGCATGATCCGACTTGAGTCTCTCGACCACCTCCACCAGGCACCTATGCTTCATATCTAGCCAAGCTGTATTGCCCAAGACCCTGTCGAGTTTCTCCTATAGAAGCCCCCGTTTAAACTTCATGTGAGGCCCACAAGCTTCTAGCTCGACCAGGCCTACCCCATAGAGGGCATCGCTGAATTCAACACAGCTACGTCAGTCGTGGCCCTTGCCACCAACCTTATCCTCTATATGGATGTAGGCGTTAAAATCACCCATCACTACCCAAGGTAAGGTAGTTGTTTGCGCAATTGTATGAAGTCTGTTCCACAATAGTCTTTGCCCCTCCCTCATGGTGCTTCCGTAGATGAAGGTCAGCATGTACCTGCTCTCTACGTAGCAGTGTATAAACTGACGATGACTGAGGACGATCTCCATGTCCAAGATTGGGTGCTTCCACAGAAGCCAGATGCCTCCCGAATATCCGATGGCCTCCACCCTGTGAGAGTAGGGAAAGTTCAACCCCTTGATAATGGCCTCCGCCTGAGTGCCGCTTGTGCGTGGCTCGATCACAACCAAAATAGAAATGTGATATTTGTTGACTAACTCCTTGACTAGTCCTTGGGTATCTTTCCAGCATATACCTTGCACATTCCAGCAGATTACGTTCATTTAAATGGGTTAGGATTGGATCCACCCTCACCTTCTTCCATTGATTCAGTAGCTTCCTTCATGCCTTTGCGTCCCCTCTTCTTTGAGCCAAGTTCTAGGGGCTCTATCAAGGATAGGATCTTCCTATTACGCAGGTGTATCCCTGTGCTTCCTCTTCCAGGGAAGGGGAAGGTGTGCACTCGTGGTGGACTGGTGGCTCCGATGACGAATGGGTGAACTTGGATGTCACTGATGTCCGCTGCGGTGGAAGTAATGCGGCATGTGGTGGTTTTGTCACCTCTCAGCACCACCACAGAGTGGGCGTTCTCCTTACCTCTCCCTTTGTTACCTTGGGTTGTGTGGCTCTGGTCTTGTGGTGGAAGACTACCTCCATTGGATTCTCACAGCGGGGATCGATGGTTGCTGTTAACTTTCTTCTTTTCCTTCCTTTGGTTCTGCTTCCTTACGCTCCAGTCGATCCTTGTGATACGCTCAGCTACTTCTTCGACCGCTGGTGCTTCCTCAATGTCGGACTCCATGATTTCTTCGACCTCCGCATGTCCAGGTTCACGAATCTGTTATGGGTTCTCAGAGGTTTAGGTGCCTGCTCCTGTGGTTTTCGCCTTGGCTTCCGCACTGCAGGTTGCGCATGGATCATCTCTGCGAAGGCTCCCATACTCTCCTTGTCTTCCGTGCCACTTTCTTCTCCAGTGCCTCCCCCTTCTTCCGCCAATTGTGGTTGAGGCCGGTTCACACACTCCCCCTCCAAGTGTCCATCATGTCCGCACCGGAGACATATATGTGGGATGTTTTCATACTAGACGATAAGGCGTTTCCCTTCCACGTACACCGCAGGTATGAGTGGCTTCCCAGTCTGCAACTCGACCACAATCCTCACAAACTTCCTCCACTTCTGGTTCGTAGTATTTGTGTCAACCTTGATCGTTTTGCCAATCTTGTTCCCAATAGCTTCAAGCAGCGTATCCTGGTATAGATGGATGGGTAGGTTAGGAATACGGACCCACGCGATAAAGGATTCTGGGTGTGTCTTCATTGGTGAGAAATTAGGGTTCCACCGTTGCACAGTCAAGTAAGACCCGAACAAAGGCCACGGGCCTCCTGTTAGAGCTTTCAGATAGTCATTTAACTTCTGGAGTTGCACGAGATAGTAATCATTGTCCAGGTCGATCAAGTTGAAGCCCCCGTCGGGCGCCCACAGGAGGCGGATCTTGTCCCGTAAGGTCATGTAGCCAATGTCACGTGCAATAAGCTTGACGACCACGACGTACTTCCAAGGCTTCAGAAGGCTTGAGCGTGCTTCTTCCTTGAGACTGAAAGCTGGAAACCCTTCCACTTTCGATTCAATGATATCATCCTTCTACAACTTGATTCCCATTTTGTCCGCGTCGATCTGTATGTAGTTGTGAGGGCTGTCTTGATTTCCAGTGACCGCCACTTTATATTGCAGCGGATGTACTGGCGGGCCGAACCCCGCCCCCTTGCCATCCCTCTGTTCGATGTGGTGGCTGCCCTGACCCAGATGGCCTATCGGCGGAAAAGCCGCATCTTGCCCTTCGACTTCCATCTCCGACCCGTTCTCCTACTGCTTGTGACTCCCCTCTCATGTGGTATCACCATGGCTCTGCTGGTTCGAGTATTAGAACTGTAACCCTATGTTCCCAAGGGGGATCGTACCTCCCCTTGTTCCTCCTAGATCTCCATCGTCTCCCTGGGAACCAGATCGCCTAGGTAACCCTAGGGCGCTGCCGCTACTCATCGTCTCAGCCTTCGAAGATCTCAATTTGTACATGATATGATTATTACAACACAAAGTAATCAAGTCCATGGTAGAAATCAAAATAGCAATAAGTGACATGATATGATGATTACAACACAAAGAAATCAAGTCCATGGTAGAAATAAAAATAGCAACAAGTGACAAATATAAGTAGTAGCCTTACATACAGGTGTCCTACGTACATGATAAACTCACAAAATACAAGTACACAGTCACTCTAAGACCTAAGAATTTATTATCTAGATCATACATATCTAGGTCATCTCAAGCAGGGTCATAATCATCGTTGCTTACAGTCACCATCTCAGATACATAGGCACAACAAAAATCTCATCACCATTGTAATCCTTAGCGTCATCTTTTTCATTATCCTCTCCATCACCGTATCCATCATCCTCTCCATCACCTTATCCATCATCCTCTTCAACATCCTCTTTCTATTCCATAATGGCATCCTCAAAAGGAGAAAACTAACAAGTGGTTGATCATCTGGTGTTAAGTGTGTGTTAGTCCATCTGTCCAGTGGCGACTAAAGCATTAGCTTGCTTGTATATATATAAGTAGAAACTCCTTTGAAGTCAACAAGAATAGAATTGAGAGGGCCAGTAGGAAGAGCTAGCAACTGAGTCAGTCTTGGAGAAGGGTGACATGGTGTAGGTGGAGGTCCAACAGTAGGAGTAGAGTATGTAGTGGAAGAAACATATTGGTATGTTGGGTAGAAAAGATTGTATGCATAGGTTGAATAGTCAATGGTAGAAAGGGATGGATGATATGGTGGGTAAGGTGAAGGACAAGAAAGTTTCATGTTGGACATGATGTGAACAAGGTCCCAGTGAAGTTGTTCATGAAATTGCAGATGATAGGTATTCTTATAGATCATGTACCCCATGAGAGATTCATTTGATAAAGAGAAAGAAATCATATCAAGTCTAGATGGTGCAAGAGGGGGTGGGGAGGAGGAGGCACATAGTGGGGCAGAGCTAGAGGAGTGGGATGACTTCTTCATTTTGGTTTCACTTATTGATACACCTTTCCTACTAATAGAGTATTTCTAGTTGTCGAAGAGGGATTTCTCAGTAAGAAATTGAAACAGATTACAAATGAGGTTAGGATAAGGAGGATGGGAGTACCTGGTATTTTTTCATAGTCAAAACATGTCATGTGATGGAGGATATAACGAGCCCATTTGACTCAGATCCCCTCAAGGATGCAATACACAAACACTGTTGAGTTTTCTTCAATATCTAATTAATTTTTATTTGGATGGAAATTGCAAATTACTACGAGGGAAACGATTCATATCTTGATATCAAGGGTAGAGGAGGGAAGGATAAACTTCTTAGTAAAAGGTATCTCAGGTTTCTTCAAGGCTTTGTGATTATCCATAAGAGAGTGATTAGGATCAAAGCTCTAGTAAAATTCCTCATGGTATAGTAGGTCAATATGATTATGATAGGTACTCTTCCAAGAATTTTTGATAAAGGATTAAGTAGTTATTAAGGGATTCATCCATGATTGTGTGATCCTGGTTCCAACAATCATGATAAGGTTATTGAGATATTAGGCGGTGGCACTACGGTTGTATAATTCCATATAAGGTTAGAAAGAATTCATGAATGACTTTTGTACTAGAGAGTAAATTTGAAATGTAAAGTCGTTTAATACAAACTGCACCAAGACATTCATCAAGAAAAAATATGCTTGATTTATTTCAAAATCTCACTCTTGGATTCCACCAAGGGTCTAAAAGGAAAAGGAGAAAATGAGAGACTCTCTTTCTATTGATTTACAACTTGAGTATGGATATAAGCGACACCATTATACATAAGAACCCTTGAGGAATGAATATCTTGGGTAACATATGGTTACCAATAGTGGAGCTCCTCTATCTCCTTCTTGATGCCATGGGTGGAAGAAATCATGGGCAAAGGAGAGTAGCAACTCAAATTATTTGAGAAATTAATAGAAAAGCTTCAAGAAACGACTAGTGCTAGGAAAGGGAGAAGGATTTGGGCTTGGGTGTAGGCTAGGAAAATGGAATGAACGAGTTTACTATTAGAGGATGAACATAGATGATAGGTTTTCAGTCAAGTTTCTCTAGTTGAGAGGGAGAAACTCAATTGGATGAACTTTTTTTATCGTTTGCGCTACAGTGTTGTCAGCTGAGTTTGTTGAATGGGTAACTCGGTTGACAACAAGTGTTGCTCGTCCTCAGGAAACATTTCAGTTGAGTTACCATAGGGAAAACTCAGTCGACATTAGTTGTTGTCACAAATATAGAAAAATTAAATTTTAAGGTCCTAGTACAATAAACTAACCAAGCAAGTATATAAAGAATGCATAGGCACACTTCTATCATCATTGGCTACTATTTTGCATTGAAACAAGCATTTTTTAATTAATTCCAAAATATGCAAAACTAGGCATTTAAACTTGTCAAAATTGAAGTAAAAAGAGTGTATAATAATGAATTTTGAACAATACAGAGGTGTAAATTAGCATTCTATCTTGGAGACATAGAAGTACCACCAATGACACTAGTAAGCAATTTAGAACTAATAATATTTAATTTCTCTCTAACTACAGGTTTACTGAAAATTCCCCAAGTTGATTTTCAGTATCCACATGAGTGATGTAGATGTCTTTCTTAGCAATATGGTCACAAAGGAAATTAATGGTAGACCTCTTTGTGTTTTTCTATACTTTCCAATATAGGATTGTATGGGAAATAAATTTCACTAGTATTATCACAAAACATAAGAGAAGTATCATAGAAAACATTAAAGTCTTCGAGCATTTGCTTCATCTAGAGGACTTGGGCACAACAATTAACAACTATAATGTATTCAGCCTCGATAGTTTATAGATCCATAATGTTTTGCTTCTTAGAAAACCAAGAAACTAAACATGGTCCTCAGAGGAAGCAAGCACCACTTGTTCATTTTTTATAAACTAAGGACATGACATTATCCGCATCACTATAGGTTGCAAGAGTAAAGTCCCTTTAATTAGGATATCATAATAAAAAATGTGTGCTTTTGGCTAGGTACCTCAAAATCCTCTTAACAACTACAAGATTAGATTTTTTAGGACTTTATTGAAATCCAACAAACAAGCCAACACTAAACATGATATCCTCTCTAGAGGTAGTTAGATATAGTAAGAACCAATCATACCTATATAGAGATTCTCATCTACCTTTCACCTTCTTATTCCTTGTCAAGGTTGGCAGTGTTGGACATGGGAGTATCAATTGGATTTGCATTCTCTGTTCCAAAGTGCTTCAAGAGTTCACTTGTGTACTTGCTTTGATTGATGAAGTTCCCATCTTGTGTTTGCTTGATTTGGAACCCAAGGAAGAATGTAAGATCCCCCATCATGCTCATTTTAAATTCGCTCTGCATGAGAGAAATAAACTCCTTGCTAAGATCAAGATTAGTACCTTTATATCATCAACATAAATTTGAATGATTAAAATTTGTCATAAGTGTTCTTTAGGAAGAGAGTCAAACCAACCTTAACCATGATATGGCCATTATCAATAAAAAAGTTCCTTAATTTATTATACCAAGCTCTAGGGGCTTGTTTGAGTCCATAAAGGTCCTTTTGTAATAGATATACATGATTAGCATGTTTGTCATGTTTAGAGCCAGGAGGTTGAGCCACATAGACTTTCCTCTAAATATCCATTCAAAAATGCATTTTTAACATCCATTTGGCAAAGAATGAAATTTTTATGAATAGGAAAGGTAAGTAGAATTCTAATAGATTTAAGTCTTGTAATAGGAGCATAAGTTTCATCAAAATCAATACCTTTCTGTTGATTGTAACCTTGAGCTACTAACCTTGCCTTGTTCCTTACCACCTTGCGACTTTCATCAAGTTTATTCCTATATACCCACTTTGTGCTAGAGATCTTTTTATCACTTGGTCTTGGCGCTAGAGTCCACAACATGTTCTTTTCAAATTCCTCAAGTTCTTCTTATATTGCTAGGATCAACTAATCATCCTCAAGAGCTTCTTTGACATTCGTTGGCTCAAGTTGTGAGATGAATGCTTTGTTGGCATGTTCTTTGTTGAACATCACATGCATATTGACTCTTTAAAGGGATTTCCTATGACATCTCTTTTGGATGATCTTTTGCAAAATGGGGAGTGGAATCCTTCCTTTCATCTTCTATTGAACATTCAATTTCGGCCACCTCTTTACCTCTGTTGTTGATGTCTAGTTATTTTAGTTTTTGAATCACCTCATATTGAAAATCATCATAAATACCATTCTTGGAAATTAATGGGTTAGTTTCAATAAATTTGACATTGATGGATTCTTATATTTTAGACAATTCAATGTTAAAAATTCTATATGCTCTACTAGTAGAACTATAGATAAGAAGGAAAGCCTTGTATGATTTAGCATCAAACTTTGAAGAGAATATTTGCTGTTCAAAACAAAGCATGGACAAACAAAAGTGAATGAAGTCTATGGAAGGATTTATACCACACCATAACTCATAGGGGGTGTTATTAAGCAAAAGATGTGTGAAAACCTGATTTTGCACAAAATAAACAATACTAACTGCTTCAGGCCAAAATATCTTGGGAGTGTCATACTCCAAGAGCATTATTCTAGAAATTCTTAAAACAACCAATTATTCCTCTCTAATACCATTTTTTGATGTGTACGTGGGGAAGAAAAGTGATGCATGTAACTAAATTCTTCACAAAAACTTTCAAGCAAATAATTTTCAATTTTCCCCCACGGTCACTATGCATAGAGACAATTTGAAAAGAAGCTTCATTGTCAATTCTGTTGTGAAAAGTGGAGAAAGAATCTACAATGTCACTCTTTGTATTAAAAAAGAAATACCAAGTAAAATGAGAGAAATCATTATAGATTACTAAGCAATATTTGCGACCACAAAGCATTTGAGTTCTCATTGGTCAAAATAGATCAATGTGAATAAGTTCAAGAGATCTTTTGGTACTATGGACTCCTTTAGATTCAAAGGAGGATTTGGTTTTCTTCCCTTGTCTACAAGGTTGGAATTCCTCATCCTTCTAAAAGTCCAATTTTGGAAGTCCTTTTAACAATTCATTATTTCTTAATTTATTTAATTGATACATATTTACATGACCCATCGTACGGTGCCACAAAGATATTCATTTTTATCTTCAATAAGGAATTTATCAAGAATATGCTTAAGAGAGATAAGAATGATAATATATAGAATTCATTTCTATTTCCCTTACATATGACGTTCTAAGTGAGGGAATCTAGAAGTAATCATTCTACTGATGTAAAGAAATAAGATAACTAGTATCACAAAGTTGACTAACACTAATTATAGTGTGATATAGGCCATACACAATAAGAACATTATTTATTCAAGTGAATCACCTACATAACCCTCACCTACCACTTTACCTTTCTTGTTATCCCCAAAACTCACCGAACCTCCTTTTCTTCTTTTAAAGGTGTTGAAGTGGCTCATCTCATCCGTCATGTGCTTGGAGCATCCACTATCATCAATCCATTTTTATTTGTCCTACAAGTAAAGGATAGGCCACTGCCTAATAAAAACTTTGTGATACAAGTTTAGCTTTAGAACCCATTTAATGTTTGGTTTGGTACCCTTTTTCTTATAAATACAAAAGGTACAATAATGATCATCACATTTACAATAAGTAGAAACAATTCATGCCCAAGAACTAGAAGTTTCTTCATGGTATATTAGAGGTCCCTTCCTCTTTTTCTTACCTTTTCCCTTGCCCTTTGGGCCTCATATCCCAAAGAACTACTACCCACTTTTTATGTAGAGTGTTCTAGGACCACATTTAGGGATTTCTTCCCTTTGAAGAATTTTTGCAAGGATTCTCTAAGCATATGGTTATCATCAATGAGAGTTATAATAGTAGAAGAGAGACTAGAAAGATCATATTGATCTTGCAATAATTCATCCTCCAAGTGAAGGGATTTAGTTAGATATGAATCCTTTTCAAGAGTAATAATAGTTACTTAATATTCTAGATCATTAACCTTAGTAATAAGTCTAGCATTTTCTGTTATAAGAAAAACAAGATTAGCAATGTAAGTTTGGTTACCATCTTTAAGACCGTCAATTTTATTAAGATAAACACCATTCTCTAATTCTACATCATTATATTGGAGTTCAAGATCAAGAAACTACCCTTTCAAAAATTCTATGCTATCATCATAAATTTTCTCATTTATTTCAAGAACTTTTATTCTAGCATACAAATCATCAATGATTTTCCCTAATATCTTCTTTTTAGATTTGCAATTTGAATAAAAAGAATGGGAAGCATGAATTATACAAACAATATCATCTTTAGGGAGTTCATTGAGACTTACCTAACCTAAATCACTTACTTTCTCTCTTCTTATAGCCATAAAGGACAAGTGGCATTTTCCTTCATTCAAGCTAGAATCACTATAGGAAGACTCCTCCCAAGCATCATTATCTACATGTTTGCCTCTTCTTTCTTTCTTTCTTCTCCTTCTTCTTGAATCTACCCTACTTGTTGTAGTCCTCCTTCTTCCTATGACTATTATTGTGGTGAGGCTTCTAGGCTTTTGGGAATTCATTTTTTTTGTACCACTTTTGACCACACTCATATCATCTAGGAGTAGAGGATGAGAAGGGTTTTCCCTTGAAAGTCTTTCCTTTGGAGTAGTGACCTTCAAGATCACTTGAGGAGTCATCTTCATTTGAGGATGGAGAAGCTTGACCAATGACTTGTTGTTTCACAATAGCTTCAAATTGAGCTTTGGATGCAACCTCCTTCTTTTTGATGGCCTCTTTATCTTCTTCTTTTTATTCCTCCTATTTCTTGTCAAGTCTTTTAATTCATAAGCTTGGAGATTTCCTATGAGCTCTTCAGTAGGAATGTTGGAGAGTGTCTTTGTTTCTTCAATTGTATCTACCTTTTTTTTCATCGGTGAGGAAGGGATCCAAGGATCTTTGAGTTGATCTTTCCTCCATCCATAGCATGATCCATGGACGCAAGACCATCGATAATGGTGTTGTGTCTTGAGTAAATTCAAGATGCACTTTTCTTATTTCCCATCTTGAAGTTATCAAGGAGACCATTATGGATATACCTTATTATCTATGACTTACTTGGTGCCTTCATAGGTGATGTAAATCTTTTCCTAGATCTTATGAGCCTTGTGTCAAGCTAAAATTAGGTTCAACTCAGTTGGAGTGAGGGTACAGTAGATTGTGTTAACAACTCTAGCATTTAGTTGGGCCTTCTTCAATCTTGCCTCACTCTAAGTAGCTATTTCACATTCCGACTAAGGGTAGGGAAAGATAACCACCTTCCACATTTCAGAGCTCATGCCTTGAATGTAGAACCACATCCTCCTTTTCCAACAGAGGGAATTGGTGTCGTCAAAGATAGGTGGACAGATGAAGAATCCACCCTCTATGTCAAGAGATCCCAGTAGATTTTCACCCATCATCTCTTACTCGTCAGAGTAGATTGTTGAAAAATAGCAAGATCGAATACCACTTAATGGATTTATGGGCTCTAGAGGAGGGGTGAATAGACCTAAAACTGCTTAAACAAAACAAATTAGACATTCAAGATATTTTTTGAAGATATTGCAATAATGAAAATCAAGGAATAGAGAGATTAAGAGAACATCAAATAAGGCTAAGATGTATAGTGGTTCCAACCTCCAAATGTTACATTCACTACCTAGAGGGATCAATCTCTATGATTTCTAACCTTGTCTCACTCTATATATTCCATTATATGGGTTACAACAATATCAACTCCCTTTTCAAGAAAAGGGCTAAACTAGAGTTCCTTACAGGGTCAAGGAGCCAATAACCATTACAAAGGTCTTACCAACCAAGAATATTCTGCCTTATTTAAGGACTTACCCATTGTTGTAGAATATCTTCAACCTTTCACCACCTGCTTCTTCAAGGAGGTTTCCTTCAAATAACCAAGTTGAGAGAGAGAGATTGGGAAGAATAATGGAGAGCTTTGACAATAGTACAATGGAGAAGCTCTCTAACAAAGATCCTAACTCACTTAGATTGGATTTAGAGTAGTAATCAAACTCGAGGGAGACTAGGGGCTCTTGTAGGAAAAATCACTCAACTATAGCAAGTGTACAAAGAAGAAAAACTTAGACTTTAGTCCAAGGGCTTCTTCTTTTAGTTGTGGTTGCCTACTAGCTAGTAGAGACACTTCAGCTTGAATTCTTATTGTTTTTGGGGTTGCAACAATTTTATTTTGAAGTTTGCAACACTCTAAATGTCTAGAAACACTTTTCTACACTTTATCGTACATTGATGTTGGCTGAATTACCTTTTCAAAAACTCAGTAGACAACACTATCTGTCAAGTCAAGTGCATTTTTTGATTGAGTTTGTGCTAATATAAAACTCAACCGACGGATGCATCTAAGTTCATCTGTGCAGGCTAATGGTCGAGTTGTCAACATGACAAACTTGACTGATGTTGGGTTCTATCAAAGGCCATGATCATATGTCGACTGAGTTACCACCAGGGAAACTTAGCCGATAATCTTTCCTATAAAGACTTATGACAAATGCCCAAAAAGTTCTTATTTATTCCATTTAAGTGATCTAAATTTCCATTAAGCTTAGTTACAAGTCATACATTCAATACAAATGATTTACAATATGATTCTAATAGAAATACTATATGTTCTTCAATTCTTGTAATTTTGCTAAATATACTTGATTTTTAGAAAATTAGGGTTTGCTAATTTTATCATCTTTATGTACCTAATACCTGAAATTGTTCAGAAATAGACATACGAGATACACATGAATGGAATAGTTAAGTCATCATATACATATGGAAAATGTATAACTTTAAGGTCAATATTCTTTACCCTATAATGTATTTGATTTGTGTTACTAACAAGGAACAAATAATATAAATACTTATACAATTATATATTTATGGTTGTATTAGAAAACATGTCTTGTCGAGAAAATATAATACAGTTGACCATCCTTACATTGAGGATGTCAAAGTCATACAACCCTGCATCCTCAGTGTTCATGGGAAATGCAGTAACATAACCACACATACACATTCATACTTGTGATGTATGCATTGAAATATGACAAAGTGAAATTCATTAATAATTTAATATGTTTTTCAAAGTATAGATTACAAATTGATGCATTTAATAGCAACAATACAAATTATGTCATTTTCACATCAGAATCAAGTACATGGAAACCATGAAACATTACATACTTCCTCATGTATTGAGTAACCACTATTTGTCAGGTGATGTATTCATTTGCAAAGATAAACTCATTTCCTTCTAAAGGTAATTATTTTCATTGTTATCCTATTGGTAACTGCACTCGTGGAACATACAAAGTCAAAGGAAGTAGACCATTGCTTGTATTATTTGTGTTTAAATGCAAACTGTGTTATCACTACATTGCTATCTATAGCTAGAGGGCTCACTTTCTATTGGAGTCCATGTGCAGGAAATATCATATGACATGTGGTTTGAACTAGAGCCCTCTCGCGGGTGTAATTTGGTATGTGGGGGTAGTTGTCTTTGAATCAACCATTAGAGGCATATATGGCATCCACCAACTCATAGGTGTAAGGAAGGTCATAGGGATACAAGATAATTCCATTGTCCATTGTAAGAAAACCTAAGTATAGCATAAATCATATCAGAAATTTACTTCAACCACATATATGAATAACATATAAACTTTCCTTGGAAAAAATATTAACTAAAACTGATCTAACACATGGAGAGAATGTTATGTTCTTTGATAGTGTGTATAGGAATTTAAAAAATGACTTGTAACAATTTCTAGTACGTACACAGTCAAAATATAAACCCAAGTCAACATGTTTTCCAAAGAAGATCATTTATTACCTCACGTACTACATCACCATCCTAGAGATTGGCTTGGGTAGTTTGGTGGAGGGAATTCAACTTCACTTTGGGCCTACAAAGTAGAACGGTCTGCCTCATCATCGTTCATCAAAACGTCACCATCCCATTGGCACCATATGAAATCATGGAGGATACAATATGCTACTATTATATGGAATTGTGTATGGATGGGGTATGCCACATCATTTTTTAAAATTAAAATATCCTCTTTAAAACATCAAAATGCTCTCTCAACAACATTCATTAATTTTACATGTCTCTGGTTGAACAACTCCTTGTTGTTGTACACTTGTCTATTGCTGCCAAATGAACTCACCTAAGTGATAACATGTGTTGTGAAATTGGATAATAAATTAAAGGTGTCAGTGAATCCTTCATCTACTAGGTAATACTTACAAGGAAGGAATTTGAATCCCCTGATCATTATCGCTGACTGGAGAACTCTCATGTCTGTTGTGAAACCCTTCTATGCAATTGGAATGCACATAAACTCCATGTCAAAGCTTACAACACCCACGACATTCACTGAGACAAACCCTTTCATATTATGATAAAAATTATGCTTTTGCCTTTCGACCAACACAAGAATGTGGGTACCGTCAAGTTCCCCAATAACATCCTAAAACAAGGTAGTACCAAATTTCATTAATAAATACCAATATGGTAAACAACATAACAACATCATACATATATGTACCTTGGAGTAGGATTGAACCATGGGTTGTCCCTGATCCAATGGTGTGTCTTTGTAGATGTAGTAGGCATCACGGCATACTCCTCACACAACTCACAAATTGCGTCCACATCCTTATTGAATTTTATGCTTATTGTCTCACATGAGTGGATGAAGTGTAAGATCCTCAACTTTTATAATTTTTTATTTGAGATATTATTAGCTCAAAGTCTTATGTTATTAATTAAGAGAGTCATAAGGTGGTTGGATCAATGCCTAGGAAAGGGTCATGGGCCTTAGGATCCAATTTAAGCACGATTTGTCTATTCATCAGCAAAAAGGCCCATTGGAAAATAGGATGCAGGAATTCGAATCTCATGCAAATTTATGAATATATTCATCTTGTGAGTCATTGAGAAACAAATAATGAGTTCAATAGAAGCAAGATAGTGAGTAAGTATAGGGGCTTAGGGATGAATATGGTGATCCATATGCATGAGGATCATGTACGAATGTATCATGGCAATTATGTCTTATATCAATATATTTTAGAGCAATTTCATTATGACTAGTTAAATACCTCCATTATTTGAGTATGGATATGGTGAAAGCTTATCAATGCAATAGTCCATATGAATATACATATATATGTATATATATATGTATTAAACAATTACATTTATCCTGGAAACTACTTATATGGGGTGACATAATAATATGTTGTAAATAATATTTCATTTATAGTTCACTAACTAATTAGCAATGTGGACAGAAAAAAAAATGTGTTTCCATATTCTACATCTTCATTTAAGTGTTTTGTTAGTATAGGTACAGACCTGATTCTAGATCCTTTTAGTGTCGAGTAAGTTTCTGTTATTGAATTTTATATTTTAGCTTGTAGTTTTAGCTTTTGAATTATCTTCATTTTAGAACTTGTTTTTTTTATTATTATTACTTAGGAACAGACGTTGGGAATTGTAGGTGATTTCCCCTCTCTTATTGAGTCTGTGTTATCTTTATCCATTTCCTAGTAAAGTTTACAAATATAAACTAAAGTTCTCAATTGTAGTGTAGGTATAAATCTTTATATGTCAATATATTGTTGTGTATGTCTTCATCATGATATAGCTATTGTAACACCCCAATTTTCATATCACATGAGTGGAAGAAAAAAAAGTTAACTTCAGACTGTCAGAAATAAGATACATCACAATAATAATAGAAAGAAACCAACACAACTTAGTGTATATATTCCCATAAATTCTTAAAATACAAACATGGTTACACAAAACTTTAAAGAAAGACTATATACATGGTGTAAAAGCATTTACTCTATCTATCATCTTGGATCATGTAGATGGCGCCCCACCAAGCAAACCTCTCTTAAAACTATTGATGAGTCCTTTATCTTAACCGATCTTTCTAAAGATTAGTACTTGCGGACATCTCATCCCAAGCCACACATAAAGGGAAACCTAGGTTAGAGTAAATCACATTAAACTTTTAATAAGATAAACATGAATATACATTAATTGAAAACTAAACTAATTCTAAAAACTATAAACTTATATTGAATCAATGTGTCTTTTATTTATGTCTTTTATCTGATTTTTGGCCACCATTATATAATAAGTCCTCCTGAATTGACATATCTATGCCCTGAATTGGTATTGAAATACCTCTAAATTGGCATTACATGACTCTAAATGATACTGAGGTGTCTCTAAATTGGCGTAACTATGCCCTGAATTGGTACTGAAGTGCCTCAGAATTGGGAGTAAACACTCCTTTAAATTGGCAATAGATACCTCTGAGTCATCTCAGACTAACTGAATGAGGACTTATCATATAATTTTTGGTATGTATGTCTAGAGATCCAATCATATGATGATTGTAATGGCATATCTTGTAAATGATAGGATTAATAATAAAGGCATGCTTCCAATTCATTTTGTTTTATTCAGTTATGAGATAATGAAGTAACATAATAAATGTCTAGAGAATGATATTACTCAATGACGTATGTCTTCAAGTATGTGACTTGAGCAATGAGATCATACTTATACATTTTCATTATGTCCCTAGTTGGATGTTATTATGGAAGGTTGATAGACAACAGTAACACACAAGACTAGAGTGTGTGTTGGTTGATGACAGAATCTCATCAGTCATGATATATAATATCAAACCAAGAACACATATACTTGTTAGAGAACAACGTATCAGTCAAACCCACCATGAGAGTGACACATGGAAACCATGACAATGGTAGTCATAATTAGTTCTTATAGTACTGGTGGTGATTGTGGTTCTTAGAGCTGAAATCGCTACACTCATCAGATGTCATTTAGTATGCTTAGACATCATCCATCGTGATCCTAAATAAGGATTGTCATAAAGGTGATGATTGGTTACATTGTGACACATGGATATGACTGTGAGTGATGTAGATGGGATTTGTCCCTCCTAGTGGAGTATGATACCATGGCCACTTGATTAGTGAGACTAAGAAATGCATGGACATGTGCATGTGAGTTGATATGTGATCTTGAGCTTACATATATATCAGACATTCTTCTATAGTAAGGAACAAAGATTGAATATTGAAGAGTATGACTAGTCCACGCCTTGAGCTCAATTTGGATATCAGTGACAAGGGAACTATACAAACACTACAACACCAAACATAGATTGTAGGTTGAAGTTGTTCTCCAACTTTCCATTTAGTTGGGTAGAAATGATGTGTGACTAGGCACCGCTCTTAGCATGGGATGCCATAATTGGGTGTGGACATTCATTGCCAACGTAGTAGGGGACCTATAGGGTCACACACATAGGATACACCTAGAAGAGGAGTTTAATCATGAATAATAATTGAATTGATTGCTAAAGTATTTAGGTATTCAATTCAAGCAAACAAATCAATTGACTGGACTCCCAACTGATCATTCATGTGACGAAACAACTGTTGGAGTGTCAGGCTGATTGAATATTACATTGCCTAAATTATGGATGAACCAGGCACGAACCGACCAGTTCACTGAGTGAACCAATAAACTCATGCCCTTGAGACGAATGTTTAATGAGATGACCACCCCGTTCATACGTGCAATTCAATTGCATCAAGGATTAGTTCGGATGTCAAGTCATGCATTAATTTGATTAGAATTGCCAATACAATTGTGATTGAGAAATATGTTGAAATGACTGGTTTACTCGGTGAATCGATTGGCTCACATGCCAACCGATTAGGTTCATTGGTGAATCGACCATTTTTCCTATCACATGTTCTGAAAATTCATGAAATTCTGATTCAACCCACTCCCACACAGACTGGGAACCTTGACCCTAACCCCTCCTATAAATATAGGGGTACTGGGGCTTCTAAGGGACACAACTCAATTGACTATGATAGTTGTTGTCCTATCTGGTTGTGGTAACCGATAGAGAGACCGAGCAAGTTCTATCCCATAATGGGAGGGATAGCAAGGGATAACAATTGTGGGAGAGCAAGTTGGTGACTAGTACACCAATGGGAGGGACAACTCCTTAACTATTATACTAGAATGACATGAGTTCTAGGTCGTCCATTTGGACTTCCATAGAGGCGTGAAGGTTGTTGTGGCGTTGTCTACCACTAGGAGGACAATGTCAACCTGTTGTCTGTGGAGAAGATCAAGAGATACACAAGACATCATACTCGTGCAACTAGAAGACAGCTGCACAACTACAATAATGAGGATATAATTGTTGGACTTGCTTCAGGACTAGGTATATCCTCGAAAAATATAGTTTCCTTTATATAGTTATTGAAGCAATCATTTCGTTTTATCATTTTTTTTATTTCCTCTACCTATATAATACCATATTTTCCTATAGTGGTATCAGAGACACATCAATTTACTATATTTTGGGATTATCAATATGATCAGATTTTGTTTTTATCATTTTTTTGCATACGATGTGAATATAAATGTCTGATCAAATACCACATATAATCCAAACCTATATATCTGATGTATTTATATGTAATCTACACGTGTCTCCCTATGCCCAAGTTTTGATGTTGGATGTGTATCATGGTTATGGACAATACTCCTAATTATATGTGCTTGGTGGTTGTGTGTTTATTTCCTTTTCTATCTCATTTAAATATTGTGCCTCTATCTTATCTTCCAATAGAAAAAAGTATTTTTCTCTCCTACCTTTGCTCCCATCAAATGTAACTCAAGGTTTCTCTATAATCATGTAATAGTAGAATAGTTTATTTTCTTGTTACTTTGAAGAAGATGATCCGACAAGTTGGAGGTCCAACCGATCAAATCAAGGACCTAGAAGGTGGTGGACAGAAGTCCAGACGACCAGGGAGGCAACCAACTGACTGGATAGGAGGAGAGCCAACTGGATTAAGAGTTGAACCGATCAACCTAGATTGAAAAGCACAGATCTTCATCCACAAGAGGTTTCTATATGATATGTAGACCCTAGGTTGTGGTAGTTCCTTATGGCTCCATGGAATTACATTAGGAGGGACATACCTATCTCTTTTTGTTTATTGCATGTTTTAGATATAGCAAGTATATTATACGTACTATAGATGTGGTAATTAGATAAAGTATATGTATTTATAAATACAAAATCCCTCAAATAAAATATTAAGTCTTAGGTGATTTCCATAAGAAACACACATGAAAAGCTTGATTGACTAATCATGGGAACCCCAAGGGTGGTTTGATGTCTATCTTGTGGAAGTGTGATGGTAATAATGTAGGCCTTCCAAGCTGCGTGTATTACTATTGTGTTGGATTTTAGGTCAGGCTTAACTGTGTGTCCTTAATGAGATTAATAACTAGAGGCATACAAATGACTATCAAAAGGAGTTGCACATATCATCTATCCAAGAATTGTATATGATGCAATTGACAAAAGTTGCCTACCTTAATAATTGACTATGAATACTAGCGTTGGTAAGGTAAAAGTTGATTTTTTTGGATATTGGCTCACTATAAGGTTGCATGCTACAAACTTCCAAATAGATATGAGAGGGATACCGATTCGAATAAAATAGTGGGAGAGATAATTAATTAAAGGCCTAGTTAAATGTCGTTAAAATTTTCAAATCAAATCAAATCAAAAGGTTTATGACAAAATGCAATATTTCTCTTGTAGAATCAATTGGCAATCAAATCATCATTGTGATTGGTCCTTAGGAAGGATGGATTTGATAAGACAAATTTCCACAACTAGTTTTGGAATTTGTGAAGGGTTACCAATGATGAGCATAAGCTCTATGTCCTAGATAAACCAATACCAAAATTACCTACTCTTGATGTGCCTAGGGCTAAAGTGGATGCTTACTGGAAGCATGCCAATGATTCCTTAGACATAAAGTACCTTATACTAAGTTTCATGAACTTTGAGTTGCATGAGCAATGCGAGGACATGGGGATTCTTGTAATGGTAATGCATCTTAGGAATGTGAACCATAATCTCATAGAGAAACAAAGGAACAATGTTGTTGAGGCACTTTTTGAGTGTAAGATGACATAGGGAGACTCAGTAGAGACCCATCTTCTCAATATGATTAGACACATGGAACATCTTGAAGAACTAGGACTCTCCTTGAGCTAAGAGTTGGTCACATATATGATTCTGAAATCATTGCCCGAATCATATAGCCACTTTATTGAGTGTTACCGCTTAAATAAAATGTCTAGATCACTGTCAGATTTGCTTGGCATGTTGATAAATGCCAAATCAAGAAGGAATAAGGACACGTCTATGATGATGATTAGCCGAGTTGAGTCCTAGGATGAAAGATCCATGAAGAGTTGTGAAGCTAAGCCTAAATCCATATCTTCAACACTCTTAATAAGGAGAAAGAAAAGTACAAGAGGAATCTATCCTTTGTACTTGAAGGCATTCAGGAAGAAGAAGATGGGATGGTGATATCCACTTTAGGTATATACGTTATTGATATAAACCTATCTACTTTTTCATCTTGGGTACTAGATACCAGACGTGGGTCTCACATATGCTCGAATATGGATGATATAAAAAAAAGTAGGCCTTCAAGAAAAGGGTGAGGTTGAACTGTGAGTTGCAAATGGAGAAAGAGTTGTTGCCAATGCAGTTGGAACCTGTAGTTTATCTCTACCCACAAGGCTTGTAATAGAGTTAGTGAATTTTTATTATGTACCTGACATAAATAGAAACATCATTTCTATATCTTGTGTGGACAAGGATGCATATGAATTTCATATTAAGAATGGTTGATGATCTATCTCTAAAGATGGGATCTTTAATGGAAAAGCGAAAATGTCATATGGACTTTATTTTCTAGACTCAAAGATAGATGTTTATAATGTAAATACCAAAAGACAAAAATCCAACAAATCAAACAAAACATACATGTTGACATTGTCATCTAGGGCACATAAATGAGAATTTCATATCTAGACTCCATAAAGATGGTTATATTTACTCTTTTGATTTAGAATCGATAGAGACATGTGAATATTATTTGTTGGAAAAGATGATCAAGACTGCTTTCACTGGTAACAATAAGAGGTCTAGTGATCTATTAAGACTCATACATACTGATGTATGTCGGCCATTAGAATAAAAACTAGAGGTAGGTATCAACACTTCATTACATTCATTTATGATTTCAGTATGCATGGTTATGTTTACTTGTTGAAACATAAGTCAATGACTCTTGAAAAGTTCAAGGAGTTTATAAATGAAGTACATAAGCAACTTGAAAGAAGTATTAAGGCACTTCATTCTGATCGAGGTGGAGAATACTTAAGTTAAGAGTTTGAGGCCTTCTGTGAGCCTATGGTATCATATAAGAAAGGACTCCACGCAGAACACAACAACATAATGGTGTATTAGAAAGAAGGAATCACACATTTCCAGATATGGTGCATTCTATGATGAGTTTAGATGAACATCTGAATACCTTCTGGGTTATGCTCTTAAAACTACCTCATTTACACTCAATCGAGTACCATCGAAATCAGTTCAAGAGACACCATATGAGATATGGTACAAGAAGTGGCCCGATATGTCTTTTATGAAGATTTGGGGATGTGAAGCTTATGTATGGAAAATGTTTCCTGAAAAGCTTGGCTCTAAATATGATAAATGTTATTTCGTTGGATATCCTAAGGAGTCTAAAGGATATTACTTTTATTCCCCATCTAACAACAAAGTGTTTGTAGCTAGACATGCTTCATTCTTGGAATATGAATTTATTTTAAAAGGAATCAGTGGAAGAAAGGTTGAACTTGAAGAGGTTTGAGGCCAATAAGAAAACATTAAATCAATATATGTATAAGAGGAACAAAGTGTTGGGTTTTAAGGGGAGACAGAGAAGGCAGCTGAAACAAAAAATTTTCTCCCCAACCCATACCGAGGAAACGCGTCAACGTCTATATAATAGGAAAGGATGGTTTGCGGAATCATACCTTGTCCCGAGGCTTGCTCGGAGACAATACCTCACTCTATGTGCGGTCTTCAACTCCGGACTTCGACGGTGTCTGGGCAGCTCCTGGTCGCACCGGGACTGACAACTCCTACTCGAACCGGACTGTCGGATGACAGTTGTCCTCCTAAGCGGCAGTGTCCTCCCGCCTCTGTAGTAGTCCACACAGACCACCTGGAACTCCACACTCCTTGTCCCACAAGGAAGTGGAAGGAGTCGCACCCTCCTATTGACGTACTAGTCGCCAACACGCTCTCCTGCCTCCTATTGCAACTGCAGTTGTCCTTCCCTTGCTGCACCTCCCTTTTGCGGGAAGCACTTGCTCGGGATCTCTCACGGTTACCAAAACTAGAGAGAATGACAACTTGCAGAGCAACTGGTTGCACTGATCTGTTCTTTAAGAAGCCCCCAATACCCCCTATATATAGGAGAGTCATGGGATAGGGTTCTCTATCCCGGGCAATGCGGGACTAAAGCAGGAGTAGAAGGGTTCGAGAATTTTCCACCATAAGCAACCATCTCGCAACCTGAACCGATCGGTTCACAAGTGAACCGGTCGGTTGGGGACCTGAACCGATCGTTTGGGACCCTTGAACCGATCGGTTTACTCATGAACCGGTAGGTTGGGGTTCCAGGTTGGTTCCCGATTGACTTTCCTTGTTTCTTTCCCAATTGGTATCGAATGCCAATATTATTCCCAATCGAATTGGGTAATTTGAAACGAAAGAAAAATTCTCACCAATCCTACTTTCCCAAGTTGCTCGATTGCACCAGTTGAACCGATCGGTTCAACACTTGAACCGGTCGTTTCACTCTGTGCATGAGCCGATCAGTTCAACAATTGAACCGACCGGTTCAGCAACCTCAGCTGACCGGTTCATCACATGAACCGATCGGTTGGGAGTGCAGATTGTGCAGAATCAGTCAAATGCGATTTCCATCAATCCGATACTCCAATCAATGCATCCAACACCTTGAACCATACGATATTGAGCCATCAACTGATTGAGTGTTTAATTGAACTACTAAACTCCTTTAGTAATCAATCTAAACATTGCTTTGTGGACAAAACTCCTCTTCCAGGTTATATCCTAAGTGTGTGACCCTGCAGGTCCATTTCACGTTGGCAGTGAAAGTCCATAACACTTATGACTTCACAAGCAAAGAGCGGTGCCTAGTCACACATCAGTGCTACCCAAGTGAAAGTAGAAAGTTGGAGAACAACTTTCATCCTACAATCCGTGAATGGTGTTACATCGAATGTATAATTCCTTTGTCACTGATATCCCGAATGAACTCGAGGCATGGAGCAGTCATCCTGTCAACGTTCATTCACTTTCTTGATCTCAGAGTAGACTGGAAGAGATATGTATGACATCAATATCATATACTGATTCACACATGCGTGCACGCCTTTCTCAATCCTACTCATCAAGTGTCCATGGATATCAAACTCCATCGGGAGGGACAAATCCCATATCTATCACTCACCCCTCAAAAGCCCCATTGTCAAAGCCACCCAATCATCACCTTTATAACAACCCATGTTTCAGGACTGCGTTTGATGATATCAAAGTGTGCCCAATGACATGTGTTGAGTGTAGTGATTTCAGGTCTAAGAATCACACTCACCACCATCACTGTGAGTACTGACTGTGACTACCATCTCATGGTTCCATGTGTCAAACTCACGGTGGGTCTGTCTGATACCTTGTTCTCTAACAAGTACCTATGTGTTTGGTTTGATATCTCTATATCATGACTAATGAGATTCTGTCATCAACCAACACCACAATCTAGTCTTGTGTGTCATTGCTGTCTATCTACCTTCCACAATGACATCCGACTAGGGACATAACAAGAATGTACAAACTCTTAGCATCCGTATGATCTCATCGTTCAGGTCATGAACCTGAAGGCATACATCATTGAGTACTGTCATTCTCTAGACATTCAATCTGTTCTATCACTATCTCATATGACTGAACCAGAAAGAATTGGAAGCTCGCCTTTTATGTTTATCAAAACAATCTTAATGTATCCCATCAATCATCCCATGATTGGCTCTCAGGGCATACATACCAACAGACTCCCACTTGCACTGTGAGCCAATCACCCATGAATCATATTCATAGTGATCTTCAGACATGTCCCACATGTCACTGTGCTCTAGTGCCAACATTGTGAGTAATGACAACACCTTGCCAAAGTATGTACAAATTGCATGTCTCACATCTCTTCGCTGTACGTCACACGTATGAGATGGAGTTGCCGTAATATGCGATCTAGTATTCC
Organism: Alisma plantago-aquatica; assembly: GCA_963693085.1. NCBI lineage: Eukaryota > Viridiplantae > Streptophyta > Magnoliopsida > Alismatales > Alismataceae > Alisma > Alisma plantago-aquatica. The sequence goes on along the minus strand of OY856410.1, from coordinate 599,299,373 downwards.
ATTTGCTAACCTTTAGCCACATTGCATGATCAAGGATTCCAGACTTGTCTTCAATGAGTGGAATATAAGTTCATCTCATGAACTTTGAGATCCATATAGTATCCACTGTTGTTCACTAACACATAGATACTCGGCTTTTCCCTTTTAAATGGCTTTATTGGAACACTTCCAATTATCAACAAACATTCTCTTTTATACATCTTATGTATATTTTGCGATTAATTTTATGTCCTTTCGGAAGTTCGCATCAATGTAACTCTTTACATCGAACTCTTCCTTATCTCCATAGAACTAGTACTTCATAAGTACTTATCAAGTTCTCATGGTATTCCAGTAACCCTTACTGGAAGCAGACAGACATCCACTCGTCATGTCCCACATACGAGTTATCAGGATGAGCACATCATATTGCCATGTCCTACATACAAGATGATGAATGCATTTTATTCTTGCCATGTCATACATGCAAGACAATGGGATGATTACATACATGATAGATCCATATCTATTCTTAGTGTTCCCATTCTTCATAAGAATTGGACACTTGGCCTTGGGATACTAACTTCATGTAACATGGACAAGTTTTCTCCCACTGAATCTGTGCATACTGAACACTTCAGTACAGATTGCCAATGTATGCTCTCTCTTTCCAGGTCAAGAGATTTTTGAGAACCATCTCTATAGATCTCTATTCCTATCACATAGGAAACATCTCTATCTTCCTTAAAGATAATTTCCACTTTTGGATTTCCAATCTAGAACATTTCCATTTCACATCAATATGTGGAATGTGAACACGCTCCCACTAAATCACAGATCCCTTCTTTATCTTTGACATATCAGTCAAACCCTTTGACTATATCATCAAAGTAAAGATCCAATTTTGAGTTGCTTGTACTCAATCAATCACATTGATTAGTCCATTGTAACTTATAGACTTCATTTGCATTAGTGGATTCATAAACCTTATAGGTTGTGTCACGTACACATCCTTGTTTTATTCCTCATAGGAATGCGGTTTTAGTATCCATATGCCAAATGTCTTAGTCATTAAGTTGCAACAAGCATCATCCTTCTCAAAATGTTATCCATGTGTCTTAACACTTAAGACTCATCTGCACTTATGGATATGATCCAATGAGTGCTACCATCAAGGTCATACCTTATGGTTCACATGGAAGTCATTTAGGATGTAATGGTTTTAAACCATAACTCAAGATTCGGTTCCTCATATTCATCTTGATAGTTGACTCATCACATGAACAACTCATCACATAGATAATTGAGGTGTATCTGTTAAAGATATAAGAACTCACAACCCTTGTGATTCTTTATTTCTTTTATTAGTGTGGGGTATTCATTTATTAATAAGAATTCATTTATTTGATAATCATTATCTAACTCCTTAGAATATGATTCCTTCTTGATTCATACATCATCATGCCTTAATCATGAGTTCACTATGATACACTATCATAATCACTCATAAGGATCTCAAACATTTGGTCCAAGTATTTCATTCATTGATCTCATCAAGAATTAATACTTTACCAAATTTGTACTTCATTTATGATAATCTTGAACACTTCAAGATATTCATATTGGTATTTCTCTAAACACCATTTGAAGTATTAGCATTTATTCCAATAGGTATGTAAATACATCACATGTATTATACCTAATAGGATAATCACTCTCCCACTACATTAGTGAAGATTGATTAATCATGTCCAAGATATTCATGTCTCTTACTAGTTCTCTAACCAAAAGAGTCTAGTTTTATCCATCACATGGAAACTAGAAATGAATTTCTCATGATTAATGCTAATTAAATTGTTTGAGTTATCTATAACTTTTAGGTATCGTCTTATCTTATGCGTATCAAATATCACAAGATAAATAAGGCATTGCCACAAAGATCACATCTTTATAAATTGAAACATCTCTTTATTAATTGCCATCATTGTCATACAATATGCAAAAATAAAGTGTTTCTATCTATTGGCCAGTATGAAATAGCAGTTCATAACTGTATTACATGCCTTATTGGCTGAAAATAAATTAAAGTATTCCTATCTATAAAGGCAACACTTGCCCCAAATAAGAATGCTTTACACTTTACATCTTGGTATCATATACCTCAAAAAGTGTTACAAGTTTATTTACATGACACCTTTAAGTAGAGGCTTCAGTCGCCTCCTTCTTCTTTTGTTCTTCCAGGTAGAGAGGACAATTCCTTTTCCAATGTCCTGGCTTTTGAAAATGGTGGCAATTTCCTTTCTTTGTCACGCCTCCCTTGGCCTTGAGAGCTGAAGATGGCTTGGACTCCTGGCTAGCTTCAGAACCTTTCTTAGCTTTGCCCTTGCCCTTGCGCTTGGACTTGCCTTTCTTGCTCGTGATCACCATCACGGACTTAGGCTTGTCCTTCTTCATCTGTAACTCGGCTATCCTCAACATGCCCAACAACTCTGACAGTGGCCTATCAAAGTTGTTCATGTTGTAGTTCATCACAAACTCACTGTAAGATTCTGGCAATGATTGCAGTATCACGTCAGTAGCCAACTCTTGGCTCAGTGGAAATCCCAGTCTCTGCAGGTTCTCCACATACCCAATCATCTTGAGTGTGTGAGGACCAACTGGATCTCCTTCTGTCATGACGCACTTGAACAACGCCCTAGAAACATTGTACCTCTCTTGCCGTGCCTGATCTTCATACATGTTCCTGAGATGCAGAATCATCTCTATGACACCCATGTTCTCATGTTGCCTCTGCAACTCATGGTTCATTGAAAATAGCATCAAGCACTTTGCATCAATGGCATCATCAGAATGCTTCTTGTAAGCATCCCTTTCTGTCCTTGGTGCATTAGGAGCGGGTTCCTCTGGAATTGGAGTATCCAGGACATAGAGCTTACGCTCTTGAGTGAGAACAATTCTCAATGTCCGATACCAGTCGTGGAAGTTTGTCCCATTTAGCTTGTCCTTGTCAAGGACCGATCGCAAAGAAAAGTTGTTGTTTGTTGCCATTTGAACTACAAAAAGGAAAATATGCAATTTTAGTCCAAAACTCATTTTTGACTTATTTGATTGATTTGAAAATTTGACGATATAATTAGGCCTTTAATTAATTATCGCTCCCATTATTTTACTTCAAATGGATAGCCCTCATCATCAATTTGGAAGATTGCAACGTACAATCTTCTAGTGGGCAAGATCCTAAAATCCTCTAAGTCATGAGTCAGCTTTGGTTGATCGCCCACAACTTAGATCTCTCAGGTAGGCAACTCTTGCCAATTGAATCATATGCAACTCTTGTTGAATGAACATGCACAACACCTTGCCATGAACATTCCTTGCCTCTGGGCCTAGACGCTCTAAGAATCACCAGTTAAGTCTAACCCAAAAGCCGACACGGTAAACATGCACCCTGCTTTGGCAGAACCTACATGTCTACCCTTCACACTTCCACAAGATAGACGGCGCACCACGCTTTGGCGTAACCTACACTTGATCGATCAAGTTTGCCATGTGTGTCGCTAATGGAAGGCATATAAGACTTAATATTTTAATGAGGGATTTGGTTTTATATACATATACATATCCAATCACCACAATACATAGTACGTATCATATACATGCTATATCCCACAGAAAACATGCACAAACGATAAAAAGAAATGATTATGGCCATCCTAATGTGATTCCTCGAGCCAAGAGGAATCACGGTCATCTAGGTCTACATCACATGCAACATGTACAAGATGAACTTTTGTGCCTTGCCTTTCGAGTTGATCAACTCATCACATGAATGATCTGTACTCTCCAGCCGGTCGTCTGGGTGCCACCAGCCGATCGGTTGGCTCCTCCAACCGATTGGTTCGTCTGGTCATCGTGCATCTCGTCATGTCCGCCACCCGCTCGTCTCGCTCCTCGAATCGGTCATCATCCGATCGGTTCACTCCTTGAACTGACCGTCTGGAAGGTCAACCGATCGGTTCACTCCTTGAACTGACCGTCTGAACAGTCGTCTTGATGTCCGCCGACCTTTGACATAACAGGTAATAAAATCCTATTCTATTTATTACATTGCTTTAAAAGGAAACCCCGAGTTACATTCGGGGGGAGCAAAGGTAGGAAAGAATCTCTAATTATTTCGAGTTACATCAGGAATAAGAGAGGGAAGATCGGTGCGCAGACCGAGATGCAAGCAACCACAAACAACCACACATAGATAGGGGTTTATAGGCCATAATCACGCTACACACATCCACCACAAAACTCATTTAAGGGCGACGCGTATCGAGTGCATTAATAATACATATCATATATGTAATTAGGGATTTGTGGATTTATGATTGGACATGCATAAAGCCGATATTATTCGCATCGCATGCAATAAATAAAGGCGACAAACCAAAATCGATCATATCGATATTCCTAAAACATAGAATAGTTGACGTGGCTTTGATACCACTGTTGGGTTTTAAGGGGAGACAGAGAAGGCAGCGGAAACAAAAATTTTTCTCCCCAACCCATACCGAGGAAACGCGTCAACGTCTATATAATAGGAAAGGATGGTTTGCGGAATCATACCTTGTCCCGAGGCTTGCTCGGCGACAATACCTCGCGCTATTCGCGGTCTTCAACTCCGGACTTCGACGGTGTCTGTGCAGCTCCTGGTCGCACCGGGACTAACAACTCCTACTCGAACCGGACTGTCGGATGACAGTTGTCCTCCTAAGCGGCAGTGTCCTCCCACCTCTGTAGTAGTCCACACGGACCACCTGGAACTCCACACTCCTTGTCCCATAAGGAAGTGGAAGGAGTCGCACCCTCCTGTTGACGTACTAGTCGCCAACACGCTCTCCTGCCTCCTGTTGCAACTGTAGTTGTCCTTCCCTTGCTGCACCTCCCTTTTGCGGGAAGCACTTGCTCGGGCTCTCTCACGGTTACCAAAACCAGAGAGAACGACAACTTGCAGAGCAACTGGTTGCACTGAGCTGTTCTTCGAGAAGCCCCCAATACCCCCTATATATATAGGAGAGTCATGGGACATGGTTCTCTATCCCGGGCAATGCGGGACTAAAGCAGGAGTAGAAGGGTTCGAGAATTTTCCACCATAAGCAACCATCTCGCAACCTGAACCGATCAGTTCACAAGTGAACCAGTCGGTTGGGGACCTGAACCGATCGGTTCACCACTGAACCGATCGTTTGGGACCCTTGAACCGATCAGTTTACTCATGAACCGGTCGGTTGGGGTTCCAGGTTGGTTCCCGATTGACTTTCCTTGTTTCTTTCCCAATTGGTATCGAATACCAATATTATTCCCAATCGAATTGGGTAATTTGAAACGAAAGGAAAATTCTCACCAATCCTACTTTCCCAAGTTGCTCGATTGCACCAGTTGAACCGATCGGTTCAACACTTGAACCGGTCGTTTCACTCTGTGCATGAGCCGATCGGTTCAACAATTAAACCGACCGGTTCAGCAACCTCAGTCGATCGGTTCATCACATGAACCGATCAGTTGGGAGTGCAGATTGTGCAGAATCAGTCAAATGCAATTTCAATCAATCCGATACTCCAATCAATGCGTCCAACACCTTGAACCATACGATATTGAGCCATCGACTGATTGAGTGTTTAATTGAACTACTAAACTCCTTTAGTAATCAATCTAAACATTGCTTTGTGGACAAAACTCCTCTTCCAGGTTAAATCCTATGTGTGTGACCCTGCAGGTCCATTTCACGTTGGCAGTGAAAGTCCATAACACTTATGACTTCACAAGCAAAGAGCGGTGCCTAGTCACACATCAGTGCTACCCAAGTGAAAGTAGAAAGTTGGAGAACAACTTTCATCCTACAATCCGTGAATGGTGTTACATCGAATGTATAATTCCTTTGTCACTGATATCCCGAATGAACTCGAGGCATGGAGCAGTCATCCTGTCAACGTTCATTCACTTTCTTGATCTCAGAGTAGACTAGAAGAGATATGTATGACATCAATATCATATGCTGATTCACACATGCGTGCACGCCTTTCTCAATCCTACTCATCAAGTGGCCATGGATATCAAACTCCCTCGGGAGGGACAAATCCCATATCTATCACTCACCCCTCAAAATCCCCATGTGTCAAAGCCACCCAATCATCACCTTTATAACAACCCATGTTTCAGGACTGCGTTTGATGATGTCAAAGTGTGCCCAACGACATGTGTTGAGTGTAGTGATTTCAGGTCTAAGAATCACACTCACCACCATCACTGTGAGTACTGACTGTGACTACCATCTCATGGTTCCATGTGTCAAACTCACGGTGGGTCTGTCCGATACCTTGTTCTCTAACAAGTACCTATGTGTTTGGTTTGATATCTCTATATAATGACTAATGAGATTCTATCATCAACCAACACCATAATCTAGTCTTGTGTGTCATTGCTGTCTATCTACCTTCCACAATGACATCCGACTAGGGAAATAACAAGAATGTACAAACTCTTAGCATCCGTATGATCTCATCGTTCAGGTCATGAACCTGAAGGCATACGTCATTGAGTACTGTCATTCTCTAGACATTAAATCTGTTCTATCACTATCTCATATGACTGAACCAGAAAGAATTGGAAGCTCGCCTTTTATGTTTATCAAAACAATCTTAATGTATCCCATCAATCATCCCATGATTGGCTCTCAGGGCATACATACCAACACAAAGAGAATCACAAAGTGTTGTGGAAGCTCAAAATTTTCAAGTAATAGAGGGACCTCATAGATCTAGTAGGACATGCCTTGAACCGTAAAGATTTAGATATATTGTGACTCTGTAAGGTGGTGAGTTGGTCATAGATGATGAGCCAACAACCTATATAGAAGCTACTAAGGGACTAGAGTCTGAGAAATAGCTTGAGTCAATGAGATTTGAGATGGAATATATGTATACCAACAAGGTACGTACCTTCATGGATCCACCTGAAGGGGTAAACCCCACAGGGTGCAAGTGGGTCTTCAAGAAAAAGACTGACATTGATGGTAAAGTACAAACCTATAAGGGTAGATTAGTTGCAAAGGGTTTCAGACAAGTTCAAGGTGTTGACTATGATGAAACGTTTTCTCCAGTGGCCATGGTTATGTCCCTCAGGATCATGCTTGCAATTACAACTTATCATGACTATGATATTTGGCAGATGAATGTCAAAACCACATTCCTTAATGGGAATCTTCTCGAGGATGTGTAAATGACACAACTTGAGTGTTTTATATATCCAAAGGATGCAAATAAAGTATGTAATCTACAAAGGTCAATATATGGATTGAAGCAAGAATCTCAGAGCTAGAATCTTCATTTTTATAAGACATGCAAAGAGTTTGGCTTTACTCAAAATGAAGATGAACCTTGTGTGTACCAGAAGGTTAGTGGGAGCATGATTGTATTCCTCATATTGTATTTGGATGACATACTATTGATGGGGAATGGCATCCCTACTTCATAAAAGGTAAATACATGGATGAGAAATACATTTTCTATGAATGACTTGGGAGAAGCATCCTACATCTTGGGGATAAAGATCTATAGAGTAGATCCAAAAGGCTTCTTGGACTAAATCAGATCACATACATTGATAGAGTGTTCAAGAGGTTCAACATGGAGAGATCAAAGAGAGAAAACCTACCCATGTGTCATGGAGTTACTATCTCTAAAGCTCAATGTCCCCGTTCTTCTGAAGAAAGGAAACACATGAGTAAGATTCAATATGCATATGCAATTGGATATATCATGTATGCAGTGTTGTGTACATGTCCGGATGTCACATATGCCTTAAGAATGATGAGCATATATCAGTCAGCTCTACGTGATTCTCATTGGATAACCATCAAGAATATCCTGAGGTACTTGAGAAGAACTAATGACCAGATTCTTGTCTACGACAGAGAGGAAGAGTTGGTGGTAAAGGGTTACACCCATACAAGATTCCAAACTGACAAAGATGATTACATATCACAATCAAGATTTGTGTTTTGCCTTTACAACATAGTTGTAAGATGGAAGAGTTCCAAGAATGAGACATTTGCCAATTTTACAACAGAGGCCGAGTATATAGTTTCATCGAATGCAGAAAAGCAGTTTGTATGGATCAAGAAGTTTATCTCTGAACTTGAGGTTGTTCCAAGCATTAGTGACGCAATTGTGCTATATTGTGACAACAATGGAGCTATTGTAAAAGATAAGGAACCCATATCGCATCAGTGTTCCAAGCACATACAAAGGCATTTCCATATCATACGAGAGATCGTACATCAAGGAGATGTGAATATTTTCATAGTACCAACTGAGAGCAATCTTGCTGACCCGTTGACTAAAGCACTTTCACAGTGTAAGCATGATGGTCATGTTAGATCACTTGGAACGCGATTCATGAGTGATTGGATCTAAGTACAAGTGGGAGACTGTTGGTATGAATGCCCAGAGAGCCAATCATATGATGATTGTAATGGCATAACTTGTAAATGATTTGATTAATAATAAAGGTATGCTTCCAATTATTCTATATTATTCAGTTATGAGATAATGAAGTAACATAATAAATGTCTAGAGAATGATATTACTCAATTATGTATTACTTAAAGTATATGACTTGGACAATGAGATCATACATATGTTAAGAGTATATACATTCTATTATGTCCCTAATCAGATGTTAATGAGGAAGTTTGATAGACAACAATAACACACAAGACTAGAGTGTGTGTTGGGTGATGACAGAATCCCATCAGTCATGATATGTGATATCAAACCAAGAATATAGATAATTGTTATAGAACAGTGTATCAGACAGACCTAGCATGAGAGTGACACATGGAAACCATGATAGTGGTAGTCATAGTTAGTTCTCATAGTGTTGCTGGTGATTGTGGTTCTTAGACCTAAAGTCACTACACTCATCACATGTTTTTCGGTATGCTTTGACATCATCCACCATGATCAAGAATACAGATTATCATAAATATGGTGATTTGGTACATTGTGACACATGTGGATGACTATGAGTTATGTAGATGGGATTCATCCCTCCTACTTGAGTATGATATCCAGACCACTTGATTAGTGAGACTGATAAATGCATGGCCATGGACATGTGAGTCAATATGTGATATTGAGCTTACATATATCACAGACAGTACTCTGCTATAGCAAGGAACAAAGACTGAATATTGCAGAGGATGACTAGTCCATGCTTCAATTTCAATTTGTATATCGGTGACAAAGGAACTATACAAACACTACAACACTAAACACAAATTGTAGGTTGAATTTGTTGTCCAACTTTCCATTTACTTGGATAGCAATGATATCTAACTAGCCACCGCTCTTTTCTTGTGATGTCATAATTTGTTATGGACATTCACTGCCAACGTAATATGGGACCTATACACTCACACACATAGGATACACCTAGAAGAGGCATTTAATCATGAATGCTAATAGAATTTATTAATAAAGTGTTTAGGTATTCAATTCAAGCAAACACATCAACTAACTGGACTCCCAATCAATCAGTTCATGTGATGAAATGACAAGTTGGAGTGTTAGGTAGATTTAATATTGCATTGGCTGAATTCTGGATGAACCACGCACGAACCGACCGGTTCACTGATTGAACCAATTAGCTCATGATCATGAGATGACCTGTTCATGAGATGAAACACTAGATTTAGTTATGCAATTCGATTGTAGTAAGGATTAGTGTTGACGTCAAGTCATGCATTAATTGGATTAGAATTTCCAATATAATTGTGATTGGAAAATATGTTGAAACGATCGGTTCACTGGGTGAACCGATTGACTGACATGCCAACCGATCGATTCATTGGTGAACCAACTATTTCTCCTGTCATATGTTGTGAAAATTCATGAAATCATGGTTCCTTCCACTCCCACACAGACTGGGAACCCTGACCCTACAAAAATGTCTTATGTGAAGGTTCTAACTTAATTGTCTTAGATGTACACTTATTGAATTATGAATCTAAACTTATCTTAAACTAAAACAAAATACTGAAAACTATACATGTACTTGATTTTGAATCTGAATCTAAATATCTATTCTTAGATTTTGATCTAAATTTAAATCTGAATATGAAGTCTAACATTATGCTTGTTTGATATATCTTAATATGAAGCTCTTTAATTTAAAAATTATACAAAAAACTTATATCTTAGCCTAAGGACTTGAGAAAATAAAATGAATAGAGAATAGAAGTATTGAGTATCCCAAAGTAATTTAAATGTCAAAAATCTAAAATCTAAAAATTGGGCAATGTGACTCAATCAGGATGAAATCTGACTGCTCAAAGCATGACGAGATATGAAATACTAAAGTATGAAAGTAACTTAATCTCTAAGTTACTTTATAGGAAGGTGCATGCTGAATCATAATACTACAACTCAATGGACATGGCCCACTTACCTTTGATATTGATGATTTCTCTAATGTGTTATCAATTTCTATTTCGATAGCCTAATCATCTGGACATCAACAAATTTCTATAAGTCCTCGTGTGTTTCCCTTTTTAATTTTTAAATATCAACCCCCATCTCTTAACCTTGTATAACAAAATATGATTCTTACTTTTTTTTTTTAAGATATTGCTCTTCTTGATTAAAAATAGAGAACTTCTCTATGCTCTTCTTCTAATTGACCATAGGGAGCTCCTGTAGTTGATATTGATATTCATGGAGATTCTTGAAAGACAAATCATTCTCATCAACAAATGACAGTTCCACCCGGTCCCCAAGTTTGAGGTTTCCATATATCTCGGCACATATTGTATGAATCTGAGACTATATATTGGACAATTCCTTTGTCCTCTCTTCTTTTTGTTGTGGCAGTTGTTCTTGTACAAGAGATATGACAACCAGCTATAACTTAACCTTTCACATGTACATGAACACCAATCTATGGTACTCCCATGAAGGTTATGCAATGGGTTATTTTGACTTGGATGAAGATGTGATACGAAGTCCTTCTCTACAATCATTCTTGGCATCAAATAACCAGAGAGGCATGTTACTGTGTCCCGCAGAGCTCTTCGCCTTTCCCCCTCAGGTTCTCAACTGACCCACATCATATCAAGTAATATGATTCTTACTTAGACTATAAACTTCTAATGTAAAACCATGATTAAAATCTTGGTGTTGAATGTATGTCAAAACTCACATTATATGATCACTATAAGACTCATAGTCGAATAAGCCATAACAAACCATATAATGTACTGTATGCAAACATATTAATCTATGATCAAAATAAAACCATCAAATATAGCCATACCTATAGTTACTTGAATTTGGTTGGAATCAGATACAAATATTAAAAAATCTATTATATAGCGGTAAATCATATATGTAATGTAATATTTCATCAATATCCATAAAACACATCATATCATATCCTCTTGAGTATAAAACCAAATACTAATTTTAGAAAGAATGAAACCTCATTAAAAATTTGAAAACAATATTGATACCATGTAATAGGGTATGAATAAAATATCAAATCATTCCATGTCCATCTATAAGTGGAATATCCAAAATACCCTTATTAGGATTTACATCAAAAACCTTATAGGAACTTCAAATTCGAATAATCAGACCTTGGAATCATGTTAAACACATGAAAATATATTTTCCATGAAACATTTGTTAATTCGAAAGTCATTTTCTATCTTAATGCATAAAACATAAAAATCATATGGATTTCAATACACATTACAAACATCAAAATCATCTATTAAACATATTTTTAGGACACAGTAAATTCAAAATCCTTTCAAGTGATATCTTGAACTCCACAAAAGGCCACCCAAAACTCAAATTATGATATTTGTAAGTTGTCTTAATTCTAATTGATAGAAACACCAACTACATAAAGCATATGATTGTGCATCCCGGTAGAGGGGGGCTATAAGGCCAAAATAACTGCTACTATAGGCATAGGAGGATGCGGCGACTCTATGCCAAGTGATGGTGCACTACAAAAATAGAGGGGGAGGCATCGTCTTGGAGGAGTAGGAGGTCAACTACCTATGTTTCTTTGTTCCCTTTCCGCGGCACATCTACAAAGGAGGGGGAGAACGAGGTCGGCGATGGTTATAGTGGTGCCCCAAAAGCACTAGTCCCACTAACCCTTATAAATTCCCTCCTATTGTACATATTTTTGTTTGTTCCTTACAAGTCAAGATAAAGTATGAGTCAAATTATTACAAGAAAATCCAAAGGAAATTTATTTAATTTAAACGGTCACCTATATGTCTTCTTCTCTATCTCCAAAAATTCTGAAATTTTAAACCACAAGTCCAAAATATTGTAAATGTAGACCATACCCTACTTTGACTAGAAGTAGTTGCCTACTAGAATCTGACTCAAAACAAGTTACAATTATAAAACAAAAATGCCCTCAAAGTCAAGAGAAGTTATATGATATAATTAATTTTAAGAGGCATTTAAACTCATTTAAAAATTATCACTAAATTATCAAAATTCATGATGGTCATGATGAGCATTAGTTTCATATTTAAGACCCATTAAAATTGTGGATATCTATTTACAGTCAAACCAAACATTTATTACACATCTTATAAATATCAAATAAACCATTATTACATTACCATATTTTATTATTCTAATAGAAACCTCAAACTATATATTTTTATAACCATTTTATCTCTATTACGTACAAAAGCCTCTAACTTCTAGTTTCTCACCATAGATATTTGGACAAACTATTTCAATTTAGGAAAACCAATAAAGTCATTCAAAAGAGTATATGACTATATTTAGTTTAAAGTTTTCTATATATTATTCAAAAATATATATAACTTGGTCAATATTATTTAAAAGTTGTTGAATATGATTAATCATTCCTGTAAATATTTGAATTTGTTTGAAACAATTTTATGATTATGAAATAGTAAACCATTTTAATTGTCTAGATTAAATAAATCATTCACATTTTCTATTTACTAACATCTTTTTACCCATAATTAAATCTCCTTATCCATATCACGTTTCTATTGGTGTTAGGAAGGTGATGGGTCAAAACCCACACTTTTCTATATCCTCTGATTAATATACTACTATTGCAGATTTGGTCATAGTATAGTTAAGTATTTGAATCTTGAAACCATAAGAAGAAAATCATAAAAAATTTCCTTCACTTTCCTTTCTACTTCTATTTTAAATATATGGTTTCCATTTTGAATAGATTTTGACCAATATAAAATTGCAATTATACAAATTTTACTAAAAATAACAAATTTAAAATAAATGTCAATAACTTCTTAACGTTAATTTCCTTTTCCAAAATGAAATGTAAATTTCATAATAATTATTGTAGAAAATGTTGCATGTATTTACTACCTCAAACGATTTGTCACTTAACATATTTCTAATTAAAATGTATTTAAAGTTGTTCCTATCATTAATTACTCTAAGAACAACCATGTAATCTTTCTCAAAAGAAATTACTAAAATGGTAGAACTTTGATATTGTGATGACTGACTAAGAGTTTGATAATTGATTCATTATTATTTTAAAATATTGAGAAACAAATTATATATCACCTCTCAAATTATTTTATTTGTTTGAAATGAACGACATCTATGCTTATCTTTATAGAATTAATTTTGTATCTGACATTAACTAAAAATCATTAAATTTTGACCACATTGTGTATTTATCTAAGAATTATAAATAAGGTATTATAATTTCAAAATAAATCATTGAATATTTTTAGTCACTCATATCCTTGTTTGTTTAAATAATATACATATTTTTCTTTATATGAACACTATTAAATTCAAAAACATGGTCAACATGTTTTTCTCATTTCAATGATGTATATATATATATACTTTTGAAAAATAATTAACACATGTCAATAGCCAAAATACCATTTTATGATATTGTTATGAAGGATAATTAATGGGCTCAAAATGCACCTATTGATCATTAGATCAATATAGCATATGTGTTGTGTATTTGTCTTGGTCCTCGTAAGGATGAAATTATATACATTAAATTACTTAGAATTTGTGGCGTTACAATTCTGCCCACCTTTTTGGGAATTTCATCCTCAAAATTCATCTAGGGTACATTTGAAGATACCCACCTCAAGGATTCATTGTGACTAATAATATTTACAACATCTTTCATCGCATGCACATCATTGGATCATTTTAGACTTATTACTTCTATATCAATTATAAATTTCATAGTTTTAACCTCACTGACCATCATCTCTATGCACTATGCTTATGTCTAACCACTTCATGATCTCAAACCTTCCTATTTTTCTTTGAAATATCAACACTAAGAAGAATACTCTATGTCCTTTAGTGCATTATAAGGATCCACATTATGTTGAACCAATTTTATGGACTTATTCATACCTCAATAAAAAAAATATGAAGTTTGTTAAAAAAATATTAGATGCAACTCATCCAAAGAGAATCTTACTATCATGATTTTTTTTCAAGGTTCACTAATAAAAAAAACGAAATCCTACTCATAAAGATTCTTTATTGACTAAGATGGTTAATATTTTCTCAACACACCTTGAAATAAGTCACATAGTTTACATTATGAGTTCTAAATATGAATTTTGGGTCAGGGGATATTTTTTACCCCTAAGACATGTAGTAGGGAGGATCAAATAGTTCAAACAAAACCTTCGTGTAAGATATACTATTGATTATTATCGTTTAAGATTCACCTCTAAATGGAACTTACTCTAAGTTAACCTTAATGTATTCTCGAAAAATATCTATTCTTATTAATCTTAATGGCAAATACTTATGCAGGTATGTACACCTATTTCCTTTAGAAGATACCTCAATAAGAAAAGTTATGAGGTTCTACATGTCTAAACATTACTTCTCATAGGCATGATCTTTTGCCTTTATTTTTTCTAAGCTCATGAATAATATATTTTCCTTATTATCTTTCATGAGGTGTCAACACATTTATGGATAGTGGACCTCTATGTACTCCTAATGCCATTAGGTTCAAGTAACTATCTATTTGGGGCTCTTAATATCAAGTACGTCCGTAGGCATCTCCTAATATATACCAACTAGGGGCACAACCAAGGGCGGGCAGGAGCCATGCCCCCCCCCTCAAAAAAATGTACCATATATATGTATATACATATGTTTGCAATATTACATGAATAATATATATTATTGATATAAAATCCTAGTCACAAACACAGACTTAGTGTACTAGTTTGTAGCTACAACAATAGTCAAGAGGCTCGGGTTTGAATCCTTGTGTACGCATTTTAATTTTTCACAACATATGTTGAATGTAGTTGCTATATATATGCTCTTTGATACAACAAAATGCATAACTAGACTTGTTGTATTGGTTAACATGTTTGATGTTGTACTTGAGATCGTGAGTTGTAATCCTATATTGAATGTTTAAATTTTTTTGGCCCCCCAGCCACCAACATCAGGTTCTCCATAATACCAGATGCATATATACATGAAGATGTCCTACACTTATATTTATACCTCAATAGTGTACATGTCCCACACCACATGCACTCAAAAAGGTGAGACAAACATCATAAAGATTTTTATGTCATAACATTTCCTCCATAATTCCATATGATATGTGTTCCAGACCACACACCATTGAAAATATAGAGGCCATGTTATAGGCATATCTACAATTAACACTAAAGACATAAAGACAAGACATACCTAACTTCACTGCATATGTCAAATTCCATCATGGATTAGACACCTAGCTTGGACTCTAACATCTTAGCCAAATCTTTGTAACAAAGGTTACTAACTATCAACCTAACTATAATTTTTTTAATCGATGTAGGATTCTACTAGAGTAATTTAGACTAAGAATATGAGAATTTTCCTGATGGACATCTACATTATTGTTCTAATACCACATTGTAACACCCCAATTCTTATATCACATGAGCGGAAGAAGTGTTTTCCAACTTGGGAGTATCACAAACATGATACATTACAATAATAATAGATAGAAACCAAACAACTTAGTGTATATATTCTCATAAATTCTTAAAATACAAACTTGGCTACATAAAACTTTGAAGAAAAAAAATACATGGTACAAGAACATGCACTTTATATATCATTTTGGATCGTGTAAATGACACCCCACCAAGAAAACCTCTGTTAAACTTGTTGATGAGTCCTTTATCTTGACTGATCTTTCTAAATATTAGTACCTATACACATCTCATCCCCAGCCATACACAAAAGGAAACCTAGGTTAGAGTAAGTGGCATTGAATTTTTAATAAGATAAACATGAATATACTACAACTAAAAGATGAACTAATTTAGAAAACTGTAAACTTATATTCAATCGATGTGTCTTTTATTTATGTGTTTTATCTGATTCGTGGCCACCATTATATGAAAAGTCCTCCTAAATTGACGTATCTACATCCTAAATTGGTAGAGAAGTACCTCTGAATTGGAACTACATGCCTCTCAATGACACTGAGGTGTCTCTGAATTGGCGTGACTATGACCTGAATTGGTATTGAAGTACCTATGAATTGGAGTAAACACTCCTCTAAATTGACAATAGATGCCTCTGAATCATCCTAGGATTAATTGAATGAGGACTTGTCATATAATGTCATATGTGAAGGTTCTGGCTTAATTATCTTAGATCTAAACTTATTGAATTATGAATATAGACTTATCTTATACTGAAATTGAATACTGATAACTAAACATGTACTTAATTCTAAAACTAAATTTGAATCTCTATTATTAATATCTGAGTTGAATCTAAATCTGAATTTGAAATCTGATATTCTGATTTTCTAATAAAAATATTAACATGAAGCTCTTTAATTTAACAATTATACAAAAACTAATATCTGAGCCTAAGGGCTTTAGAAAATTAAGTAAACAGAGAATAGAAGTATTGATTGTCTAAAAGTAATATAAATCTCAAATATATAAAATCTGATAATTGGACAACATGACTCGATCTGGAAATTTTTTTATTTCTCAAAGCATGACTAGATATGTAATACTAATGTCTGAAAATAATGTAATCTCTAAGTTGCTTTGTAGGAAGGTGTAGGATGAATCACAATAATATTGAAACTCAATAGACATGGCCCACTTACATTTGATATTGATGATTTCTCTAACGTATTTTCAATTTC
Source organism: Alisma plantago-aquatica (assembly GCA_963693085.1). Taxonomy (NCBI): domain Eukaryota; kingdom Viridiplantae; phylum Streptophyta; class Magnoliopsida; order Alismatales; family Alismataceae; genus Alisma; species Alisma plantago-aquatica. The sequence continues at coordinate 599,282,129 of OY856410.1, read as the reverse complement.
TTTTTTGATAACCTAATCACTTGGACATCAAAAACTTTCTATAAGTGCATGTGTGTTTCCCTTTTCCATTTTTAAATATCAGCCCCCATCTCTTAACTGTGTATACTAAAATATTATTCTTAGACTATAAAACTCTAATGGAAAACCATGATAATTTTTTTGGCATACAATGTGCATCAAAACTCACATATATAATCATTGTAACACTCATACTCAAATAAGCCATAACAAATCATATAATGTACTATATGCAAACATATTAATCTATGATAATAAGAAAACCTTCAAACATAACCATATGTGTGTAGTTACTTCAATTTGGTTGAAGTCAGGTATAAATAACAAAAACTCTATTATATACCGGGTAAGAATATATGTAATGTAATATCTCATCAATATCCATAAAATACATCATCTAATATCCTCCTGAGTATAAAAAACAAATAATAATTTTAGAAAATATGAAACCTCATCAAAACTTTGAAAACAATAATGATATCATGTAATGGGGTATGGACAAATTATCAAATCATTCCATAGACAAAATATGTGTGGAATATGCAAAATATCCTTATGAGGATTTACATCAAAAACCTTAGCAGAACTTCAAATTAGAATGGTCAAACTTTGGAATTATGTTAAACACATGAAAATATACTTACCATAAAACATTCATTAATTTCTAAAGTCATTTTCAATCTTAATGCATAAAACATCAAAATCATATAGATTTTATTACAAATGACATATTAAATAAAAAATGTCAAAATCATCTATTAACCATATTTTGGAACATTATACACTTAAAATCCTTTGTAGTGATATGTTGAACTCCACAAAAAGACATCCACAACTCAAGTTATAATTTTTGTAAAGTTACCTTAGTTTTACTTAATAGCAACACCAACTAGTGTGCATTCGGATAAAGGGGGGCTATAAGGTTACAATAGTGACGATCCTTCACTTGTATTGTAGGGATAGGAGGAGACAATGATTGTATTCCAACTGATGGTGCAAAACAAAAATAAAGGGAAGGGGGTATCATGTAGGAGGAGTATAAGGTGAAATACCTTTATTTCTTTGTTCCCTTGGCATAACACACCCATAACAGAGGGGGAGAATGAGGGTTGGGAAAAGGATAATAAGGGAAGGGGAAAGGGTGATTACAGTGGCACCCTAAAAACACAAGTCTCACTAACCCTTATAGATTCCCTCATGTTGTACACATTTTTGTTTCTTGCCTTGAAAGTCAGGATAAAGCATGAATAGAATTATTACAAAAAATTCAAAAGAGAATTATATAATTTAAACTGTCACCTATATGTCTTCTTCTCTATATCCAAAATTTCTCAACTTTTAAAGCACACGTCCAAAATATGGTAAATTTATACCACATCCTAGTTTGTGTAGAAGTATCTATCTACTAGAATCTGACTCAAAACACTTTACAATTGTAAATAAAAAATGCTCTCAAAGTAAAGAGAAATCATCTGATGTAATTGAATTTCAATCATTTAAACTCATTTAAAAGTTATCACTAAATTCTGAAAAAAAAGTATGGTCATTTCTAGCATTATTTTCATATTTAAGGCCATCCATATTGTGGATATCTATCTGTACTCAAACCAAACATTTATCACATATCTTGTAAATCTCAAATAAACCATTATTACAATAACATAATTTTTTTATTCTAATAAAAATTGGAACTAAATATTTTTATAAATTTTTCCAATAACTCCATTACGTATAAGAAGCCTCTAACTTTTAGTTAATTTAATGTTTCCTATACATTTTTCTTCAAAAAGATAGATATCTTGGTCAAGTATTATTTCAAAATTGTTGAATATGATTACTCAATCTTATATATATTCATATTTGTTTGAAACAATTTTATGATTATGAAATAGTAAACCATTTTAATTATCCAAATTAAATACACCATTCACATTTTTTATTTACATAACATGTTTTCACCCATAATAATATATTCTTTTCCATATCACACTTCTTAGTGATGTTAGGAAGGTGACCGGTCAAAACCCACATTTTTCTATAGCCTCCGATAAATATACCTCTCTTGTAGATTTTGTTTTTTAGATAAGTCAGAGGGCCTTTTTATTCATCTCGCCCCTCTCTACCTCTCTTGTAGATTTGATCATACTATAGTTAATTATTTGATTCTTAAAATGATAAAAAGAAAATCATCAATTTTTCCTTCATTTTTTTCTACTTCTATTTTAAATATAAGGTTTCCATTTTGACCAGATTTTAACCAATATATAATTACAATTATACAAATTTTCCTAAAAATAACAATTTTAATATGAATCTCAATAACTTCTTATCATTTATTTCCAATCCAAAATGATGTGGAAAGTTCATAATAAATATTGTAGAAAATATTTCATGTGTTTGTTTCCTCAAAGAATTTTTCACCTAACCTATTCTTTTTTTAGAGAATACCAACCTAGTATTGGTTACATCAATCTTTCAAAATCGGATATAGTGAAGGAAATAGAACTAAGTCAGCTAATTAAATAGATAGAGCTTGTGGTGGGTAGGAGTTCCATTCAGAATACATGTCTAACTTCTTCAGACACAATTTAGTAAGTAGATCAATGAGCTTGTTCTAGTTTCTTGAGTGATATTCCACTGCTGATATCTTTGAGCATTCCATAGAATCTTGAATCTACATTACTAGTAAATTGTTTTTGTATGGGCATGAATTGTTGTTGTAGATTGAGTAAATAGCATTACTCGAATCAGAAAGAAGTAAAACCCTAGGAAGAGACTTTTGTTTTTCCACTAGGATAACTTTTGTGATAGCTTGAAATTATCCTTCCATAAGATCTACACCCATGTTTATTGTTACAGACCCCAAAATCCAAGCACCCATGGTGCTTCTAGCCATGGCACACAAGCATTTCATATTTTCCTTTTAGGATACAACAGTGCCAACATTGATAAAGGTGGACTGATGGTGAATTGCCTGGGGCGACACCCAAAATGTGTCACTAGGGTGTGGTGGTAGTTGGAGCTCGCCAATGCCCGTTTAATGGAGTTTTCTTCAGCATTGTAGATGACTGACAGTACCGCAGGGGGAATCATTTTTTTCAAAGATGAAGGAGTTTCTATTATTCCAAAAGTACCAATAGGTTATTGAGTAGATAGTCTTCCATCCATCTATGTGATTTAGATGCTTAATGTTGTAAGCTAACTAATCTCCATAGTCATTTATTATAAAGAACTACTCCGCTTCTATAGGAACCAATTTAGATCATGTTGCTCTAGCTATTGCACTGTCTCTAAGGACGTGAATGCAATCCTCATCATGTGATTTACATCTCAGACATAAGGGATCGTCTATTAATCTTTTTTTAAGTTGAAGGAAATTTGTTAAGAGATGATTATTTTGAAGGAGAGATAGATGAGTCTTCATGTATTGTGTCACAGGTAGTGACCATATCACATCGTAATGGTCTTGGTGATTGTCATATGAATGCGTAAGAATCCTACATACTAAGAAAGTAGTGAATGTACCATCTGAGGTGTGCTTTAAATGCTCACATCGTCTCCATAATGATGGTCAAGGATAGACATATTGTTGATGGAATTTACTGAGTCAATGATAAACCAGTGGGTGAGGAATTCTAGGTCCCAAGTACCATAATCAAGAACTAAACTTGAGAATTTGAGATCAAGAAGGTCATCAGAGAGAGTAAGATTTGGTTTCAGAGTGGGGGTAGCTTCTTCCCCAATCTACTCATCTTCAAAGAAGGATGTATCTTCACCAGAGATTGCAAATCTTCTCGAGTTTCTCAGTAGTAGAGGAATGCAATTCCTGATGTTGTGCCAAGTATGGGAACCATTGGCTTTCAGTGACCCTTGGCTTGAGTACTTTGCTACCATGATATGCACCCAAGGCATGTGTTGCCAGTTGAGGAATGCCCAAGCTAACTTCATCAAAAGAGCAGAATTGAAGTATTTGGCGCTTTTAATACCCAATCCTCCATGTTTATTTGGCTTTGTTACTTTTTTCCAAGCAACAATGTTAAGGCATCTACAGGATGACCCACTGTTCCGTCTGAAATTCCTAACTATTTGATCAACTTTCACATGTCGAAGTTGGAAGTTGTATAGCTTGCATTGTGTAGCACAGTTGAGAGAGAAGAACTGACTTATCTGGAGTAATCCGACCCGCCAGAGAAAAAAGTTTATTCTTCCACATGCGTATGTGTTGGTGGAAATTTATCAAGAGATATTGAAAATTCTCCTTTCCTTTCTTTCAGTTAATAAAAGGAATTCCTAGATGCATTCCCAGATTTGGAGTTTCTTTAACCCCAAGCTTACTGCAGACTTGGGCTCTGGTTGTACGGGGTGTGTTGTGAGAGAAGAAGACGGAGGATTTCTCACATGATAGGAAAAGACTAGATGATGAACTAAATAGGAGAAGGCAACATCATATTGTGGTGGCTTGCTGGATGGAATCCTCACTAAAGAGGATTATATCATCAAAAAAACTCCCATGAATGAAGGGTAGTTTGGATCTGGAGATAACAATGTGTTTCCATTTCTAGGCGATAATCTGAGCTGCAATGAGCTGACTTAGGGTTGTCAATGGGGAGGGTATGGGGAGGGTAAGGTCTTACCCTTACCCTTACCCACCAAGTCTGGTGGGTAAGGGTATGGGTAATTACCCACTCCACCAATATCCTTACCCTCTCCTTACCCTTACCCTCTTACCCATAGGGTAAACGGGGAGGGTAAGGGTGAAGTGGGGAATTTATATGTCATCTTAAAATTTGTGGTAATATTAACAATAATGGTCTAGTACATTAATTCATATATTTGAGTGAAATATCAAGATGTTCCATAGTGGCTTTTAAATATCCAAAATTTTCTAAGTAATATTCTACAAGTGTTGTATTGAATGCATGTATAAATGGTAGTACCCTAACATTGGTGTGTGAAAAAATAAATTATTCCTATAAGATTAAGGCTTCTATGCTAAAATGACATTAAAGGACAATATGACATAGGAGTTATTGCTAGAACCATGCATATCTTATACCCTCTAGAATGTTGTTGCATCCAAAAAATAAAACACACATAAAATAGATAACACCACCTCACATATGTATCAAATGATAAATTAAATATTAAATCTTTTTATTATATACATGTTTTCCTTACACCACAAATTAATTAATGTACATAGCCCATTTATATACACGTGTCTTGCACCTCCAAAATAGTGTTGCATACACAACCAAGTTAACTACATAAGAAGTAGAAAAGAATATCATGTATTATTTAAAATGATGACCCCATAATATTAAATATTCCATAGATTCAAACAACATATGACCATACATTTAATATAGTAAATATAAATATTGGTGGGTAGCGGGTTAGAAGGTATGGGTAATGACTTACCCTTACCCTTACCCACTAAGGTAGTGGGTTAGAGGGTAGGTGGGTAAAGGGTAAGAAAATCCTTTACCCTTACCCTTCCCCTACAGGGTATGGGTAAAGGGTAAACGGGTTTACCCTTACCCATTGACAGCCCTAAGCTGAATGAAACGTTTAAGGCTTAGAACAAAAATGTACCCAATAAGGGGTCTCCCTGTTTAACACTATAGGAAGGGTGAAAGGTGCCAATATGGTCCCCATTCCATGATATCGATGTATGGTGGATTTGATGATTTGAAAAATGATCGAGATGATATTCTTGGGTATCAATATTCTAAGAAGAGTGTACTCAATGAAGTGCCAACTTTATTTGTCAAACACTTTCACCAAGTCCAACTTCAAGGTGAGGTAGTCTTTTAGGCAGGTCCTCGATTCCATAGAGGGAATGGTTTCTTAAACATGATAATATTATCTCCAATGCGCCTTCTAGAGATAAAACATGATTAGAACGGTGAGATCCAATCATTGGGGTAAGGCCTGATTTTGGAGGCTATCACCTTTGATAGCATCTTGGTGCAGACATTATTAAAGGAGATGGGCATGAGCTGTGAGAATGATTCTGGCAAGGATACCTTGGGAATGAGTATAAGAAGAGAGTTTGTTACTTCCATTGGCATAGGAACACCTGTAAAGGGATCTATAATAAATATGCAAAGTTGATGTTCCAAGATCTCCCAATTCTTCTGATAAAAGGATGCGTATACCCCATCTGGGCTAGACGACATGAGAGGGGACATCAAAATAAGGGATCACCAAATTTATTTGGGAGGGGCCTTCACCATTGCTGACACTTGGGTGGGTGTTAGAAGTGTGTAAACATTGATAAAGGCTTGGCTGGAGGTGAGTCGTAGTGCTTCATCGGTCAGTACATATTAGAGAAAAACGAAAGAGTTAGATTCTTATCGTCTATTTGTCATCCTTCTAGATGTTGTTGGAGTTCTTCAGTTGGGTAATCTCATTCATCCAATGCCTTGCTTTGATGATAGAATGGAAATAATTGGTATTGTTACATCGTAGTTTTATCCAGTCTCAGTGTGCTTTTTGTTGGCACCCTTTTTCCTCCCTTCCTAAGATAGCTTCAAGTTGTATTGTAGGTAGATATTATTGTGGGCTAGCTCATGGTCAAAATTGAGTAAGAGTTGTATCTGATTCCATTTAATCTTATTTGAGAGGAGCTTCTTTTCTCTTCATTTGGCTTTCCTGCTTGATTGATCCCATGGTGAGGCCATAGTCAGGAAGTGTGTAGTATCACAGTGGAGCAGAGTGTCACAGTTCCATTTGTCAATAAAGAGACTTTTGAAACTAGGAATGGATTCCCACCTGGATGAGGTGTGAGGATGATGATATGCTACTACAGAAATGGCTTATAACGTCACATTTAGAGGCGTCGGTTGTATACAAGAAACTGACGCCTAAGCCCTACAACGTCGGTTGAAAACAAAAATTGACATCTATATGTGAAGAGCGGCCAGGCACGGGTATCATTTTTTATTTAGTGTCAGTTCCTCAATAAGCAACTAACACCTAAAATTGCCCGCCAAATCCAAATTTTCCAGTGAAAAAAATTACCTCCAAAATTTAACATACGACGTCGGTTGTTGACAAATTAATTGATGACTAAAGGTTTGTCGTGAGACAGAAATTGGGCCCATTTTGATCGTCGGGTTTCTTACCATAGCCGACGCCGATGTGTTTTCGCGTGCTGTCCCCGCGAAAAAATTCACCCCCCTTTGGCGTCGGTTTGCTACAGCAATCGACGACTATGGTCATAATTTGAGAACATTTTTTTGTCAGAATATGTAGATAGATGTCGGTTTTTCTAGTTGAAACCGATGACTATCATTGAACATAGGTTTTAGTTTTTGTGTGATAACCAACGCCTATTGTTTTAAGTGTCAGTTGTTTTTAATAACCAACGTCTAATGTTAACTTAATAGCACCCGCGCAAACCAGACTCTTCCCCTTTCTCTGTTTCATTCCTGACATTCTTAGGTCAGGTGATTCTTGCGCTGCTGCTACCACTACCGCCGCTACACTACTCGCCTTCCGCCGCTGCCGCCTGCCACTTGGTGTCGCCGTTGTTGCTCGCCACCTACCACCAGACTGCTTCCCGCCATTGCTGCTGCTCGCTGCCGCCTACCGCCCCTACTGCTGCTCGCCGCCTACCGCTCAGAACCTGAGCTCGCTGCTGCCGGACAGGTACCTTTCTCCACCGGCTGAGCTCGCCGTCGCCGCCGACTTCCAACCCCCTTTTTTTCCACCTCATTTCCTTAGAGCATCCTTGGTTTTTTGTGAGAAAAAAAAAGAGATGTGTCTGCTCTGTCTCCACCTGGAATAGCTGTGTAGCCCTGTGGGTTAACACAAACCCTAACAATAGCCAAATGTGGATATTGTATATGAACCAAATGATTACTATTACAAAAAAAAAATAGTTCAAATCCCAATAAGAGGAAAATGAGGGATTTCACAATTAAGTTCACAATTACATAGATGCATAGAGTGTTAGTCTTTGATATCAACTGTCATAGAAGTGTTATTACATCAATCCAATCCCATTTCTTGGGTAGATAATGTAAAAGTATTTTAGTGTGACTGCCTCTAAATAGCTCAAAGTTCACACACAACTTATGTAATAATTAAATATAGAGAAGAAGAAAGAAAGACATATCATATTTAATATTGAGAAGCCACATTATCATTCCCAAATATTAGTTTATCCTCATCAACTTTATATTTGGTGATTCTTGTATAACAACCAAACATTATAATCATTAAGTAGCAAGTAGTAAAAGGCAATCTAGAACCTTAGTCACTAGATGAATAATGGGCATAAATGTGTAATGAAAGATGCATGAAAAAAATGTTTGTTTCTAAAATAATGAGTTGATCTTTTGTTTATCTTGCAATATATATTATTACTAAGCAATTATTTCAATATGCAGTCCATTTTTTATGATTTGTGTTTTTATTGATCTCATCTTGATTTTTCCCTATTATGGGGCATGTCAACATTATTCAAGATTGATGAGTGATTTAAACCTAGGCATGTCAACATTCTAGGGTCATATGGGGCATGTAAAATTTTACTTCTATTTAGGATCAACAAAATATTATGCAAGTCATGAATGAGAACCAACAAGCTATAGTTGAGTTGACTATTCATAAGATTCATTGAGTCATCTTCAAGTGTTTATCTATTTGAAGACTCACTAATACACCAATTTGGTTTTAGTAAAAGGGAAATACTAATGCACTCACGTGACATGCTTAGAATGTAAATGATGAACTTTTCCCTAGATTGCCAATCCTGCTTCTAAAGACATCAATAATCACCCTAACTTGAAGAACTAGGATATGAATGATGAAACTAGGATTGTAGGTATAAGAATGACAACACATGTAGTTGCTGGCCTAGAAACCCATCCAAGATTTACTCATTAGGAGTAAATCTTAGATAGTCCCCGGTTTGGGACTGTTCTTGAACACCTAATCTCACTTAGGATGTAAGTGTGTAATGTGTATTTGGTTTTCAAGAAAATTTCGATATCATTTCCCCATTTGTTCTCTAAGTACATATGTACTTGGAGAACAGTGGGGAAATATTGCCAAAATTTTCTTGAAGACCCAATACACATTATACACTTACTAGTGAGATTAGTTGTTCAAGAATGGGATAGGTGGTACACATTTATTATATATAATACCTTAAAACCTAAAGTTTTAACCATAAACCCTAATCTTTTAACCCTAGACCCTAATCTTGTTCTAATATATACTTGTTTTCTCTTTGATAATAGAATGGATAGATCATGGATGCCATTCCAAATCGCTGCACCCCATAGAGTTTATTTCTAGTCATGATCAGCTTATTAGATTTGTCGAGGAACATAGGAAACAACCTGGAGATAGGTTCTACTGTCTATATAGGCATTGCGTTAACAACTTGAAAGTCAGCACTAGTGACGCAATCAAAAGTCATGTCATGTGCAATGGGATTGTACAAGGCTATACAGAATGGAACTGGCATGGAGTGATTTCAAACCTGAAATCAGTGGATGTCGATAGTAGTGCTTGTGTGGAAGAAGAAATTGCCTCCGATGACATAGATGTGAACGAACCAGTTCCAGTACACATCGTTGATGCGATGCTGGACAGTTGTAGGGTAGAGCACACCGATGCACCTCCCATGTTTAGAAATATTGTGCATGATGCTGAGATATTGTTATACATAGGGTGTTAGTTTATGAAGCTTAGCGCTATGTTGAGACTGTATAAGCTGAAAGCTAACAATAGATGGAGCGACAAAAGCTTCACGTCATTGTTGTCTTTGTTCAATGAAATTCTTCCTAAAGGAAACGAGTTGCCAATCTCAACATACCAGTTAAAGAAATTGTTGTGCCCAATGGGAATGGAGGCCAAGAAGATACACGCATGCCCGAATGATTATGTATTATTTCAAAAGGACTATGTGGATTTGAAAGATTGTCCCAAATGTGGTTCGTCAAGGTATAAATTGACGACTTTGGAGGAGTCCAAATCTGGTTCTCTTGCCAAGGTGATGTGGTATCTACCTATAATACCATGGTTTCAACGCTTGTTTGCCAATTCGATAGATGTGAAGAATTTGAGGTGACATGCAGATGTTAAGAAAAATAATGATGGGATCCTATGACATACGTCTGATTCCCCATAGTGGAAGAAGATTGATATATTGTACCCTAAATTCGGTGAAGAAGTCAGGAATCTAAGACGTGGGCTTTGTACAGATGGGATGAATCTATACGGGACATTAAGAAGCCAACATAGCACTTGGCCAATTATGCTTGTTATATACAATCTTCCTCCCTGGTTGTGTATGAAAAATAAGTACGTTATGCTGTCATTGTTGATATCGGGCCCTAAACAACCTAGAAATGATATTGACGTTTATCTTGAACCTCTGATTGATGACTTGAAGAAACTCTGGGGTGAAGGTGTAATGACCTATGATGCTTCACAAAGAGAGACATTTCATTTGCACGCTATGTTGTTTTGCACTTTGAATGACTTTCCAGCATATGGGAATTTGTTTGGATATAGTGTCAAAGGATCTAAAGCATGTCCTATATGTGAAGAGAACACTAATTCAATATGACTAAAACACGGCAGCAAGACTGTATATCTTGGTCATCGAAGATTTCTTCCAAAAATTCATTTGTATCGTAGGTTGCGCAAAGCATTCAATGGACAGAATGAGGAACGGAGTGCACCTAAACCTATACCAGGGGAGGATGTTTATGAAAGAGTAAACGACTTTGCCAATGAATTTGGTAAGAGATCACAATGTATGATGGCCACACGGAGTGACAAATCTTTATTCAAGAAGAAGTCAATATTTTGGGATCTTCCTTATTGGAGTTCTTTGGCAGTCATGCATTTTATCGATGTCATGCACGTTGAGAAAAATGTTTGTGATAGCGTCATCGATACTCTGTTGAATATATTAGGTAAGACTAAAGATGGGATAAAATCCAGAACGGACCTACATGAAATGGGAATAAGGACAGAATTAACAGAAGTAGTTAGTAGAGATCGGAGAGCATACTTACCTCCTGCTTGTTACATGTTGTCGAGAAAGGAGAAGAAAGCTTTTTGTGAATGCTTGGTAAATGTTAAGGTGCCACAGGGTTACTCATCCAACATTCATACATTGGTATCAATGAAAGATCTAGAGTTGATAGGTCTTAAATCTCATGATTGTCACACTCTAATGCAACAAATATTGCCTGTGGCAATTCGATCTATATTGCCGAAGCATGTAAGATTTGCAATCACCAGACTTTGTTTCTTTTTTCAACAGTTTGTGCAGCAAAGTTATTGACCCTGATACTCTCGATAAATTGCAAAGAGAAGTGGTTGTTACCCTATGTCAGCTTGTGATGTATTTTCCTCCTTTGTTCTTTGATATCATGGTACATCTTGTTGTCCACTTGACTAGGGAAGTGAAAATATTGGGACCAGTTTTCTTGCATTGGATGTATCCCTTTGAACGATACATGAGCATTTTTAAAGGTGATGTTCAAAATTGTTATCGGCCTGAAGGGAGTATTATTGAGGATTATGTGGTGAGAGAGCTAATGTATTTTTGCAATGGCTTTTTGAGTGGTAATGATGCTCTTGTTAATGATAAGAATATTGAGGAGCATTTTGGCAAAGGAATTTTGGGATCATAGATGAAAGTAATCAGTCGTGAGCAGTTGGAACAAGGTTACTTGTATATTTTACACAACATCGACGAAGTGAGTGTTTATATTGAGGAACATACCAATTTCATAAAGAGACAATATCCTCGAGCCAATCCAATGTGGCTTGCTAGATCGCATAACAAGACATTTATTAATTGGTTTGAAGATAAAGTCTTTCATCAACTATCTCAAACACCAGATAATCTTACTGAAACTATCAAATGCCTCACCTTTAAACCAAAATTGAATGTTATGTCTTATGAAGGGTTTGACATAAATGGATTCTCATATTACACAAAGCGTCAATATGATAAGAGTTTCATCCAAAATAGTGGGGTCATCCTTCAAGCGTCTTCATTGTTTTTTGCAAGTACAAAGGATAAGAGTCCATGTGAAGCTAAAATGTCATATTACGGTGTCATTGAAGACATATGGGAGTTTGACTACGTAGATTTCGGAATTCCGCTCTTTAAATATAATTCGGTTGATAACTCCAAAGAAGTTATAGTGGATGAATTGGGTTTCACATTGGTGAACTTTGAAAAGATTGGCGAGAAGGGTGAACCATTCATATTGGCATCACAGGCGAAACAAGTATTTTATATCGATGACCCTACAAATGATAAATGGTCAGTTGTTCTTCATGGTAAAAGATAGTTCATTGAAGATCCTATAGATGAAGAACAATACTATGATAAGTATGATGTGTCCAGTCCATTCTCGGTTGGGTTTCCAACACCACCAAATACTGAAGCTAATGATGACTTGTATGTGCTGGGAGATCACAATGAAGGATTGTTAATTGATAAAAGATCGCAATATTAGAGGCATGCATGTTTATATTTTTTATATTTTTTATTTTTCTGAATGTGAACTTTACAATCTGAATGTGAACTTTACAATGTGAATTACTTTACAATGTGAATGTGAACTTTACAATGTGAATTACTTTACAATGTGAATGTGAACTTTACAATGTGAACTTTACAATGTGAACTTTACAATGTGAATTACTTTACAATGTGAATCTAAACTTTTAGATGACTGAGCATTCTCCTGATGATCATGCTGATAATTACCGTGAGGGTGAGGACGTCAATGCGCTGCCTCACAATGTAAGTTTTAAAAACATATCCCTGAGGTTTCTATCTATATGTTCATTTACATTAATATCTTGTAAGTGTGTTTTTTTTTGTCAAATTTTAGGTTGGCGATGTACCCCCTGAAGAAATTGGGGCACTTGATGAGCAGAAAAAAAAGAGAAAGTGAGGGGCATCACAATGATGAACAAGTTACTACAACAAAGGGGCAATGGACCCAAATTGGCTGTGGATTTCGATAATGCAGGAAATCTAATTGGAGTGAACCGCAACTCATTTATTTCATATCTTGGGGTTCTTACTCGCATCCATTGTAGTCCTAACGTAAAATCCTGGCATAAAGTTCCTAAGGGGAAGAAAGACTTAGTATGGAGGGAACTATGTGTGAGTTATTATTATTTGTAATTCTATTCTTGTAGATTACTAATTTTTAGGATACTAGTTAATAGCAATTCTATTTTGCTGAGTATATTTGATCTGGATGAAAAGTTGCATCGTAAATGTATGATGCAACACTGTGGGAGGGTCCTAAGGAACTATAGGACAAATCTCACCTGAGATTACATAGGCGATGCTAAGAAGAGGTTCTTGATTGATTTCCAATTCTAGACATTGATCACTTTTGACTAACTCTATACTAATAATTTTTGTTTGTATTCTCTTTAAATAATAAATTTAGGCAGAAGGCAGCCACTGAGCAATGGAACTACTTGGACCCCAAAGACTGGGAGGAGTTTGTTACCCAAAGAAAAACGGATGAATTCAAAGTATTAAGTGCCACTCCCAATTTAATTAATATGCGTTCTTATGTATTCACCTATTGAAGATTAACCTTTAGTGTTACTAACCAAATTAATGTGCTTACTAATAAGGCTATCAAAGATGCTCAAAGAGCAAGGCATGCTCTGAATGTGCATGACTACACAATGACCACACAATCCCACACCTCTACCTCACCATGCTATGTGGATAGTTGGGAGGCAAAATAAGAAGGGAGATATAACAAAGCCCACAACTACTGAGGCGGCTGCAAAAATGGTAAAATTCAACTCTTAGAGTAATCGATATTGATTAATGTTATGTTTACTTACCAATTTTTATTGATGGTGATTAGAGGGAGCTGCACGAGCAGAGGAAGGAAGGCAATTTCATCCCTGAGGGCACAAGGGATGAATTGACAGTTGCTCTGGGTAACCCAGAGCATCATGGACGTGTTAGGGGTGCAGGCATTGGTGTGGGAATCAAAGCATTCTTTGGGCCATCCTAACACAAACTAGTCCCAAAAGCGGGACTTTCACAAGCTGAGGTAACCTATTCTTTTTTTAGAATGTTATTGTGAAAGAGAATTCAATAATCAAAAGCTAGTGTTTGTTTTATCCATGTATAGGTAGATTAGTTAATTGATAAGAGAGTCGAGGAAGCACTTGATAGGAGAGTCGAGGAAGCACTTGATAAGAGATTCAATGAAGCAATTAGCAAGTGGCAGGCGTCTCAGCCTGCCACTTAGACAATACATGTGGCATTCCACTCTTCTCCTACTGTAGAGGTGATTGGGAGTAATCTTATAGACCCACCACCTAGCATGTCCACTGTGAGTATTTTTATGACATATATAGTGGCTAGTCTTTTCAAGATGATATGTTTATGTATATATGTATATAACATTCTTTACGTAAATTTGTAGGGGTTGAAGCCATGCCGTTTAAAAAGTCAAGAATATATCATTGTAGAGGCATAGCCTTACCCAGCCCTTCCAGGGGAGATGTTTCATGGGACTCCAGTACCAGCTGGTGCGGTTCGTGTGAGCCTGATACATATACTCCCCGATTGGAGGGATATTCCACTGCCATATGCCCACCCAGATTCTAAAATGTTTGGTGAGGCATAAGACGGAGTGATAATGTGGCCCAAAGTGGATGTCATCTATACTAATATTGGATGGTAAATTTATATTACATTAATTTGTTAGTGTGTATATATGAGTCAATTAATCTGAAATTATATATACAGGTCAAAAGGAAGACACCCACTACATCTCGGCCTCCACCTCCACCTCCTAAAGTACCAAGTTGGCTTCCAAGGTACCTACACGCCTAGTTAGGTCCTAATTGTAGGGGTATGGCAGTATGGATAGGCGAACCTGATTCAAATTGCCCTATAAATGTTACTATTCCGGAAGATGCTGCAGGTCAATCATACAATAACAAACGATTTATACAAGTTTTGCATATGTATTAATGCATACGTAATACCAATTTTGCATACGCATTAATGCATACGTATTAATTCAAGTCAATCATACGATAACAAGCTATTTAAATAAAATATTTTGGAGTTGTTTCGTTATGATTGGTTGAACACATCTAAATAGAGTTGTGGATATGGTGAGATCTTGTTTATACATCCATATACCTTGTTTTATATATGATGATCTGGTTTCTTATATATTAATGCATATGTAATACATGTTTTGCAGCCACTTACACACGATATGTTCAGATTTTGCATTTTCCCATGTGGGATTTTTGGTTCCATCTTTGACTAGTCTTTTACATACATACCCTTCTTCAGTTACTTCATACCGTTGTGCTACTTTTGAATATTTTGGTAAAAATAAGAAGACGGTGATAATAGCTCCATTCAATGTCGAGTAAGTATACTTTGCTTATAATTTGGACTTAAGAAAATTACATTTTTATTGTGGATTTTGAGCTATTAATTTTTAACTTTCTTACCTTTAGTGGTAGGCATTGGGAGTTACTAGTTATTGTCCCCAAGATGTTCACTGTCTATTATCTAGATCCTGTGGGGAAGGAATTGAATACATTATATGGACACACAGTGAAAAGGCCATTATTCTCGTGAGAAATATTTCATATTTGTATATATGTTAACATATGTTATTACATTACTATTTAATTATGCAATTTAATGTGTTACATTAACATGTAGGGCTTTACAAGAGTTCAAAAAAGCTGAAGGAAAGGTCCCCAGGAAAAAGAATCAGCCACTAATTTGGGAGAATGTGAAAGTAATTTCCCGATTCCAATGTATATATTAATTATGTGAACAGTGCTTATTTGTATTTTTGAATATTTTGTATGTTTCAATTTATAGTGTGCTACACAAGACAACGGTTGGGCATGTGCCTACTATGTGATGTGATTTATGGACCTAATCATCAAACATGCCACAATGGAAATTGATACTATACATAAGGTATTATATATAGTCTCATTAGATAATATGAAATATATCAATCTTATTATATATTATTAATTATATATATACGTCATTCTCTTTGTAAGTGTTTAAAACTAACTTCAGTACAGGTGGAAAGTTATTAGATGTACATACTCCCTAGGAGGAATTAGATGTTGTAAGAGAAGAATGGGCAAAAGCCCTACAAGTAGTGGGAATTTTTAAATATAATTGGGGTTCTGATGACAATGATTACGATGATGAATAAAGAATGATATTTATAAACTTTGTTCTCATAATTATTTTTGTGTGAATGTGAATGACTTTTTCTGAATTGTCATATGTGTGAATGTGAATGACTTTTTCTGATCAATACCTGAATGTCTCTACATGTGTCTGAATGTGAAAAGAGTTGAAATGAATGGAACTGAATGTGAATGTAAATGACTTTGCAGGTTTCTACATGTATCTCATCAATACATGTGTCTGAATATGAATGACTTTGTAGGTTTGTGGCTTGTTGTTCACTGATATCAATTGATGTTGTAAACCTACAGTTCGGAACTAAACTATAGGTTCTGCATCATGCTGACCAGCCATACAGCAGGCCTACAAAATGATAAGAAAAAAAATCAGAACATAGGTGTCGGTTATTTGTATAAAACTGACAACAAAGACATACGACGCCGGTTATTAGCAAAAAATCGGCGTCTTTGTGCCCTCACTGGCTTGGTGGCAGGAAGGGTAATGGCGTCAGTTTTTGTTTAATTATTGACGTCTTTAACCATGATATAGTGTCAGTTTTCTTTAATAACTAACACCTATAGTTCCCTTGTTGACACATTTTTCAGTGACGGGAAGGGTTATGGTGTCAGTTTTTATTTATTAACCGACGTATTTAACCATGATATAGTGTCAATTTTATTTAATAATCGATGCCTATAGTTCCCTTGCTGGCATGTTTTTGGTGGCGGGAAGGGTTATGGCATTGGTTAGAAACCGACGCTGAAGGTGTTGACTTTTAGCGGCGGCCACTTGGATGTCGCTTAGAAACTGATGCTAAAGGTGCTAAATAACAGATGCCAAAGGCCTTTTCTGTAGTAGTTATGCTTTTATTTGTTTGAATCCCTCTTGACGATTAGGATAGGTGTGTGATTCGAGTGATTCCTTTTGAGAACTTGACTTGAGTATGAGAGTGATTTATCAATCCATTGTTGGTTGCCTAACATCCTATCCAATAGCTCATGGAGAAGTCCTCTTCTGAAGGTGGTTTGGGTGCTGCTTGCTCCCAAGTCATGTAGTATGCAAGAGTCTATTACTTCGATGAAATCTCTACCATTGGTGTTGATGAAGGTGTTGCTGACAAACTTCTTAGATAGATACATAATGATATTGAAGTCCCCAACTACAAACCAAGGGTCATAATAGTAGAGTCTAGAGGTATTAGTTGGTTATGAAGAATCTTCCTACCACTCTTGATGGTACTAGCATACATGCAGGTTTAAAAAGAGTCTTCGATTTTGCAATGAACAAATTGCTTATGAGAAAGACAAATTTAGACTAAGATGTTGCTTCTAGAGGACCTGAATTCCCCCTGAGAAACCCACCACCTCAACTCTATGAGATTGTTGGAAACTAAGATTTTTAATGATGAAAAGTTCCCTTGAGATGTTGTATCGGGTTTCTAGTAGACACATCACTGAAATGTTGTACTTTTCAATAAGATTTTTCACTGTGTTTTGGGTATCCTTGTCACAGATACCCTTAATGTTTTAAGCAAATACTTTCATTGATCAGCATCGACAAAGGTTAAGTTCCCCATTGCCTTAGCTTCCTCCTCCAGGTCTGGTAAAAGAGAGGTTTTACCTCTCTTCCTAGTAGAAGGCTTACTGGCCTCGCCAGGTTGAACTAACTTATGGTTGTGTAGGTGAATCTCCACTA
The DNA here is from genome assembly GCA_963693085.1 of Alisma plantago-aquatica. Taxonomy (NCBI): domain Eukaryota; kingdom Viridiplantae; phylum Streptophyta; class Magnoliopsida; order Alismatales; family Alismataceae; genus Alisma; species Alisma plantago-aquatica. The sequence goes on along the minus strand of OY856410.1, from coordinate 599,264,188 downwards.
AGTTGTGGTCGGGGATGTGTACAAGAAGTGGTGTATGCTCATTCGGATTCAAACTACCAAGGGAGAAGGAAGAGGTGACAAACGGATGGGTATCGTTGGTTCTTCCTGAGACTAACAAGTCTCTGATAGGGTTGACTATGGTGTGCTCCATAGAACACTGAGACATAGGATGTTTCTGGTGTTGAGATGTGGCACGAGGGGTTGTCTCCATAGCACCCTGAGGAACATGTTGATTTTGGTGTTGAGATGCTTGTTGAGGACGATGAGGGGGTTTGCTAGTTTTCTTAGTATTTTTGTAGTTCTTCTTTATGGAAATCCAATCTATGTCGTTGACTTCTTCCTCTGCCACATTATCTACATCAATGACTTCCCAAGATTCTTCTTACTCAGGTTCAGTTTCCAAGGAATGGAAGCGATCTGATTATCTTATGTTTTTCTTTTGGGGGACAATGGGTGCTTTCCTTTGCTTCCTTTGTATTGGTTAGGCATAGATGTAGTCTATAAAACCTTGCATGCAATGTGGTGGGGTGGGGACGATAGGCCTTGTAGCCACACTAGCCTTCCTCACTGCATTCTCTTTAGCTATCTGCTTGGACCAACCCTTTTCTAGGTGACTTGCACAACCACAGTGCATACAAATAAACGGGATGTCCTACTGTTCAATTCTATATATGTTTTCTTTGATCATGACAAGTGGAGTTGGAGATTTTGACAGATCAAGTTCTACCGCTATTCGGGTGAATCTTCCACATCGTTGCATTCTAGTATTTGTATCTACTTTGATCGTCTTGTTGAGTTTATCACCTCTCTCGGCGAGCAGAACCTCCCTGTAATGATGGATGGGTAGGTTAGGAATCCTTATCCAGACTACCATTTTTGACGGGGCCGAAGATTCTAGCGAGAAGCTCGGGTGCCATCTTTAGACCGAAAGATAGGAACCAAAGACCAACCACAAGCCACCAGTTAAGGCATGGATGTTATCGTCTTCCCTTTGGAGTTGTACTATGAAGTAATCATTGGCTAGATCGATGAGGTTGAAGCAACCGGTAGGCCTCCAAAGCATCTGGATCCTATTTCTTAGGGTCAGAAATCCTATGTCTTTGGATAGGAGCTTGAGGATTACCTGAGAATTGCCAGGGTTTAAAAAGATCATATGTGGCTTCCTTGGGCAAGTCAAAAGTAGGATAGCTTTAGTCAATGGAGATCATAATATCATTAGGTTTAAGAAAGATACCATAGTCATATGTGTCAATTCTAATATAATTGTGTTGATCATCAACTAGTTTTTTCCCCACAGTTTTGTTGTAGGAAGGCTTCTGGGATTGTATGGTCAGGGTGTCGACTGGTTTGGCTTTGCATTCATGATTCAGGATATTTGGGAACTGGAAACCTAAAGCAACGGAAGGGTCCACCTCCACATCGGTCGTGGGATGACTTTTCACACATTTCCAGTTGGTTCATTCTCTTATGTAGTTTAGAAAGATACTCGAGGAGCCTTGGAGTATTGAGTGGTTCCATTGAGAAGGTCCTCCATTCCTGTCGTCCTCAGGGAATCCTCACCTAACCCATTTCTAACTTAAAATGAATTTATGTTGTTCCTATTATTACTCTAAAAACAACCATGAAATATTTCTCAAAAGAAATTACTAAAATAGTAAAACTTCAATAACATGATGTTTGACTAAGAGTTCGATATTTATTTCATATCATTTTAAAATATCGAGAAACAAATTATTTCTTGTCTCTCAAATTATTTTATATATTTAAAATGAACCATATCTAGCTTTATTTTTCTTGAATTTATTTCCTTATATAACGCTAACTAAAATTCATAAAACTTTGACTAATATTGTGTTTTATCTAAGAATTCTAAATAAGGTCTTAGAATTTCAAAATAAAATCATTCAATATTTTTAATCACTCATAGTCCCATTTTGTGTTAATAATATACATATTTTTCTTTATATAAATATTATTAAAATAAAAAACATTGTCATCATGTATTTCTCATTATTTTGATGATGTATGTATATATATATATATATATATATATATATATATATATATATATATATACTTTTGGAAAAATTAATTAAAACGTGCCAATAGACAAAATACCAGTTTACGCCATTGTGATTGTGAACAAATAGGTCCAAAATGTACATGTAAATCATTAAATCAGTGTAGCATATGTGCCATATATTTGACTTGATCCTCGTAAGGATAAAATTATATACATTAGATTACTTAGAATTGGGGGCGTTATAGCTACTTAGTAAACGATCTTATTTGTTTACTTATAACTGTATAAAAACTTCCAAATCAAACAGAGAAAATATTTTAGATAAAACAAGAAAAAATATCTTGTATCATGGGTGAACATTAAGGTAGTTCTATGGTTTTAAATCTTATAATGCCAACTATGCTCTTTTCTATCTATTATTATTTCACATTTTATTATTTTATAGTACCGTCTACAAAATAATGACTTGGGATGCAGATACTATGTTATGAAATATATAGATGTCATTTTCAGAATAACATAACAAGAATCCAAAATATATAGAAGGCAATAAATTCTTATATCAAATAATTATAACTTAGTCTATTTGTAGTCATACTTATATATTATTATCATATTATTATATGCATGACTTTTATAGGTTTGATATTCAGACTTACCAGTGGAGACTCTGCATAGCATATAGGATGAGTGGACATATCACTATCTAAAAGAAGTTGATTTCAAACTTGATTTAACATGATTATGTATAAGTTGACTTAGCACTTGATTTAGCATGATTATGTAGTTAAAATTTTGAATTGGACTTTGAATTAGATTATTGCATGATAATGTGTAAACTTTTGTGTGTTACTTATAGGTGAATATATGATGTTAAGAATGGTGAATTTATGTATTGTGAATTTGTGGGTGGATGTGAAAATTCGAGAGCATGAATAAATATGTGGATTGTGAATTTTGTGTGATTTGAAGAGTGGAACATGTGAGTGGATGTGCATGCAAGTGGATGTGAAGGGTTGCAGACAGATGCATGTTGGGTGGAGTGGTTGTATGTTTTCCATTGTAGAGTTTATAGGTTGTAGATGTCCTGCTGCAAAATAGCAGGTTTGAGACCTATCATCTGTAAAAAAAGCAACAACTTACAACATCAATCATATGACAACAACTGAGTCAATAAATGTCTAAAGTCAATTTTGGAAAGTGAAACTGACATTGAAGACATATTTGTGTCAAAATTTTACACTGATAAGAGAACCTATAATAGAAGTGTTGTCACTAAAAACTGACATTACATGCACATTTCACTAATAAGAATTTGGTTAAAAATATGTCACCAGTTCAAAAAAGAAAATCAAGGCTACAAACTTCCTATAAATCCATAGAATCCATTTAGTTATGAGAAAATTACATGATCAACCTCCTCTATATAGAAATCTTGTACTGATAAGAAACATTTTGTGTTGATTTATGTCACTACAACTGATGTGACAACTTGTAGATAAAAGCTAATTTTATTTATAGTCTAGTGCATTTGTTTTCATTTGTAAAACTGATGTGACAACTTGTCAGTATAGTATATAATTTTTTTTGGGTCTATTACATCAATTTCTATTTTCTACAACCGACATGACAACTTGTGTGTTGATAAAATCTATTTTATGGTTATGGTCTTCTTTGTCAGTTTCTTGTGTAATAACAACCGATGTGGTACCTGTATCGTCATTTTTAGTCTTTTCTTGGGACCAACAATGAATCTCTTTTTCTATCGTGTAGTCTACCTAGGAGTCATGTTTTGACTGATGCTATACGCCTTCATTGACCAAAGTTGTATCGTGTCTTTGTACTAGTGACTCCCCATCATTCCTCCTACAAAGCCCTAATGATGCATATCATGAAACCCCTCACTCCCTCTACCACTGCCGCCACAGCAGTGGCTTTGGTGGCCTCTGGTCTCATCATTTCTGCCCAAGCTCTCCTTTATTGTAGGTCTTCCTTGATCTCATGCAAGTTGTCACCCATGCTCTCCTTTTCTACTGACTTTCCTTGTTCCTTCGCTAGACATTGCCTTTTCTTTGATCTTGCATGTCATATCCTCCTTTAGGTATGGCCTCCTTTGCCACTATCACTTCCTCCTTTCTCCTGTGTTCTCTTCCTCCCTATCTAGCCACCATTTTCTGCCATAGCTATTTTCTTTATTGTCGTCGTTCTTCCTTCCACTCTTTTCATTTTCTTGCTACAATGGATTTGATTTCCTTGTGACAAATAGACTAATTTAGGCATGCTTTAGGTAAAACATACATGGTCTAATTTAGGTTAAACTAGTGGTGATTGAGGTATTTTTTGGAGAAAATATGAGAATCTAGATCGACTTGGATGATGTTATGTCCAATTGTATTTTAAAATGTAATAAGGAATGATTAATTCATGCTTACTATAATATTAGGTAGCATCATTATCTCATCTCATATTATCAACCATATAGTAGTCTTCATATGTATGTTCGATTAGTATAGTATCATAATTTTAAAGAAGAAGAAGATGATGATGACAATTATGAGAAAACTAGTTGATGTATATGCCAGCTAGTTTGTTCTTAATCACCATCATCATGTTCTTCTTATTTACATTTGTGGTATTGTTTTTTTCTTAATCACATGTAGATGATAATTGTTGTTAGTATCAACAATAAATGTCATAGTTTTCTACCTCCGCTATGTTCTTGAACACATGAAGCTGATAATTATTGTTAGTGATTGGGATGATGTACATGGTAGAAATTTATCTACTTCAGTAGTTTTGTCTACATAATCATCCTAGCCACCACCACAATTAGTACTATATATGTCACCACATCTAAAAATAAATTGTGGTCTATCCCATCTATCCATATCAATATCTACTATTGGATCAATTTGCACAACAACTGATGTTTTTCTTCTTTGATGACGTTTTTGATTTTTTTTTTGCAAAATTTGTGACATGTATACTCCCACTATACGGGAAAAAACTAAATTATTGACTAGTTCCTATTTATTTATTACTTAAAAAAACTCACTATTGGTGTTTCCTTTAAACTTCTTACTAATCAGAGAGCATGCTCTTGCTTTTTACACTTTTACATCCTAAACATTGTTCATTGATCTCACATTTCTTCAACAAAGAAGAGTTGATCAGCACCATAATCTACTGATAGATAGGTGGGTGCATTTGCTCGAGTATGTTGGACACTTAATCAAGTTGCATAAGCTAATGTAGCCATGATTCTATAAGAACTTCTACGAGTTGTTGTATTATATGTAACACCCGGGCCCACTGCCCAATGCTCTAGTAGAGTTTCAGGAATGACGACTGGCCCCACAGACCACCACTAGTCTTAACTACGTGCTTTATCCACACTCATGCGCAAGCCAGGATCAACTTCCCGACTGGTCACCCATCCCAGTACTACTCCAAGATGAGCACGCTTAACTATGGAGTTCTTAGTGATGGGCTCCCGGAAAAGGAGGTACACCTTGTTGATATGAGTAGTCCAATCATTCCTTTTAAGAGTGTTTTATCCAAGGCCTCAAATCCTGGGATGTTACAATCTCCCCCACTTAGACTCTTGACGTCCTCATCAAGGCTCAACTATAAGGCATCATAATCTCTTCCCCATTTTAGTACAGACCCACAATGTCCCATGGACACCCAGCTCTCAATCACTAAATACCAGCGCAAGGGTGGCTACGTCAACCATGGACAACCCTTTCCTACATGCCTGGACCGCACGGCTCAAGACAGGCATGCCAAGCCCATGTGGGCCCCACCTACTAGAGGGGTTATGGCTCTGATACCATTTGTAACACTTGGGCCCACTGCCCAATGCTCTAGTAGAGTTTCAGGAATGACGACTGGACCCACAGACCACCACTAGCCTTAACTGTGTGCTTTATCCACACTCACGCGCAAGCCAGGATCAACTTCCCGACTGGTCACCCATCCCAGTACTACTCCAAGCTGAGCACGCTTAACTATGGAGTTCTTAGTTATGGGATCCCGAAAAAGGAGGTGCACCTTGGTGATATGAGTACTCTAATCATTCCTTTTAAGAGTGTTTTATCCAAGGCCTCAAATCCTAGGATGTTACAATATCCAATATGTACCAAGCAAAAGCACCCACCTATCTATTAGTGGATTATAGGGTTACAAGAGAAGAAAGAAGAGAGTAAGTTATTTGGTTTGGACAAATCATTGGGAAACACCAAAAGTGTGATTTTCTAAGTAACAAATGCCCAAGATCATGTAAGTAATTAATTATTTCCTTGTGTATGCAAGAGTGTGCCTGTCGTAAATTTTAAAATAGAAAAAAGGCCAACATAATCACTTATCATTCTAAAAATAAGGGTTGTTTCTGCAGAACTAGTTCCAACAACATAACTAAAGTGTGTAGGTGGGATAAATTGTGAGAACCCATTACACTAAATGAGATTACTCAAAACATAAAGCACAATCGATCACTAATTAATCACATACTCAAAAATATGGGTAAATTAAAACTGATTTCAACATCAACATATGCTCAGAAACATTTACATAAGAGCCCAACATTTTTCTTTTATCCATACTATGCCAAGAATTTGATACAAATTGTTCTATCACCTTAGCCACAACATATATACACATGAGAACAATATTCATATATGCCACATAAACAAGAATTAATATGGTAACAAAAGTTTGATTCATTTGAAACACCATATACAAACTTTTCCTGCTCAGACCTGAGAATACAGGGATGACTCTAGGACACACTAGACATCTAATAAACTTTCTCAAAGATTCATTATTATAGCTCCTCTTTGCTGCCACATGTTTATTTTCTTCACTTCCGATTACCTAAAAAAATGTGGAGAACTACAAGGGCGAGACCCATGTCCCAACAAGACATATAACCTCCAATAAGGATTATTGATTACAACATTTTTAAGTAATTTAAATAGTTTAAGAAGTTTAATCAGATATAACAAATAGGATCAATATCAGGGATGATTGACAGAATACATAAAGGAGCAGATAATAACTATCATCATTAGCCAGACTATCATCCTTTATCTTGTTGACAATATAAGCAATTCAGTAGCATATGCATATCTAGCATCATGAGCAAGTCTAGTGTAAAGACCAAGTCTCTACTATAAACCATGGCAACCAAAATCATCAATTGTGTAGCACCGGAAATTTAAATCTTGACTTTATTCAAAATTTATAAAGAGTACATTATAAATTTTTCCCAAAAGGGGTACATCTTTATACAAGGAACTAGGATCTAGGTAGAGGAAGACTTAGACTAATACAACATTGTCTCCAAACAAAACAACTATTAACATAAAAGCAACTATGATCATGCAAGCTATATGTTCCTTTTCTTCTTGTCCTATCCTTAACCTTAGGTTCACCAAGCTTCCACTGCGCACTCTGATCCTAGCCTGGATGGTTGGGGTCATCCAGCAAGAGAAAGATAAAAGTATGTGTCAATAAAAGGATAAAGGCAATCATAAAGCTAAGCATGTCATAACAAAAGATTCCACTAAGGAATTTCAAGAAGTGAGAGGCAATTGAGTAAATAAGATTTTAGGAAACTGCCACATTTAAATATCAACAATTATCACATTTGCATGAATATAAATTATGAGTCAAAATCATCTCAATGTAGGGTGAGGCACCTACCGGACCTCACCAATGGCAGGGGGACTAAAACCCCAGTGCCTAAAAAGTGGCAGGGGGACTAAAACCCCAGTGCCTAATATATAAAATGGTAGGGGACTAAAACCCCAGTGCCTACGGCAGGGGGACTAAAACCCCAGTGCCCTATGGGTAGTTTTTACTCATGTACACTACATTGTCAATTGGCCAATAACTATATCATGCATAAACATTCACTTAGAAGTAGAGTGAAAAGTATAACAAGATAACAATATAGAATTGGGAATAAAACCCACGAAATAAATAAATAGGCCATCATAGGCAACAACAGTATCCAAGAACTCAAACAAATAAAGGAGCCAACAAAGAAACAACATTATACAATGTTTCCAAGTATTTCAAAAGATAAGCCATCAGAGGTAATAACAAGATTAAAGCATTTACAAGCAAATGAGGCAACATATGTAGTAGCAAGATTCACATAATTCAAATGAATGAGCCACGATGGCATTAGGAGCATAAAATAAGTAAAGGGCCAATAAATGCAATTAGAAGGATAACAAGGCTAGCACAATAATGATTGTGGGGTTGGAAAAGACCCAACTGAAGGATAGGTAGTTTGCACAATAAACATTCACATTCATCTTTGATAGGATTCATATAATATGACTCACATACATAGGCACCACTTACTAAAATAGGGTGCACATACCTGTTTTATTTAATTACCATCACATTCACCAATTTGATTGCATTCATTCCATTTTTTTCCTAGTTACATTATTACACATGTATTAATATATATAAAGACATAAAGTATAGGAAAAACCCTAATTTTCTACCTTCAAAACCAAAACTCGATTTGTGACTCAAAACCTTGACCAAACGATTAATCATATTCTCCTAATTAATAAAACATATTTTATTTTACAATTTGGAGTTAAAATGAATTAATTATGTATTTTAGAACATTGTATATACTTAAAAAGGCATTCAAGGCAACTTCGAAAAAGGAATCCAAATCATGACTCAAAAACCATAAAATCAGGTTCTATATGAAAAATCCTTTCCATTGACTATTTATTTGCATTTTTCTGACAATGCATCGATTTACTATGAATTAAGTAAAATCGACCAATCAGAATGCAAGAAAACTATAGAGTGACGGGTATTTAAATCAAAATGCAATTTGTTGTAATTAGTAGATGCAATGACTGAAATACCCTTGTGGGTTAAATAGGTTCATCACAATCGCAGGGGCAGTTTGGTCATTTGCATGTATCAGCATTTGCAACGAGGAAGCAAAACAGAACATCGATTTTACACAATTACCCATGCTCATATAATCGGCTAATCATGGGCGCAGGGGCTCCCTGGTCATTGCATGACCAGGATTTCTCCCACCATGGACATGGCTGCGAGCAGCACAGCCTGGAGCTTGGCTCCATGGCACATCTCGCCTTCCAGGGCGCGCAACCGAGAATGGAAACTGGAAACGAGTTCCCTAGGTCCTTCCAAACACAAGGATCTCCTACCCATGCACTCGCGTGCTCTGGGAAGAAGAGGAAGGACCAACCTGTCCGGAAATAGGGGAAAGCAAAGTCGGAGGGGGAAACCACATAGAAACACAACCAAATCGTAAACCGAGGTCGGGACTAGCTTCGTGGATCCAAAGTGAGTCTAAAGAAAGCATCACCACGGGCGGAGGAGCATCAGAACGCCAACTAGCATGTGGATGCGGAGCTTGGCGGCAAGCTTATAGGGCACAACGACTGGGGGCGTCTCGAGGCAAACCGAGGTTGGAAACAGGAAGAGGGGTGGTCGAGGATGCTTACCCCAAAGGTAATTGGCCCAAGGTGGTCAGGGCAGGTAGCACCGGCTCGCCATTGCCGGTGGTGTACCGCGAGTAGGTCAGGGCCGTCGGGACAGGGTGTGATGAAATTGGAGCAGGAGGAAGTAAGTACGAGGCCCGAGGTTTGTTTCTACATCCTTATATAGGCATGAGGAGTTCTCAAGCTCTCTCTCAGCAACCCTCAGTGAAGATGAGGAGAAAGCACGAAATGGGTGTTTCATCTATTGTCCAAGAGAGCGGCTGATCTAGGGCTCGCTCGAACCGTCGTGATGAGAGGAATTCGGCGGGACAAAAATCATATGAATCGATGCGTCATGGAGGGAGAACGAGATGGAGGAGGTGAACTGCCGTGAAACGGCTTCTGTCTTGCTTTGAGAGGGAGGTAGGGGACAATATCCCAGCCGTCAGATCAAGTCATAAAAGTGAGATCAAACGAGGACCGTCTGATTAAGCGCGCCTGGGAGCCGATGCGTGACAGGGCGTAAATAACTGAACTTTAGGCCAATGAATGCATTTAGATGCAAATCGAAATCAACCTTAGTTGTACATTACTCCAAAATCATAAAATTGATTTAAGGGGTCAAATGAAGTCCAAAAGCCACCAAATTTTAACCACATGTTCACATTAAAGTGTAGCATCATGCTATATAATTATATTTCGTATTTAAGCTCACTAAGGCTCATAACTCATATGTTATCCATTACTACATGTATTAATATATTAAAAGAGGTGAAATAATATGGAAAACTAATTAATTGAAATATGGGAGTAATATTTCGAGGCAATCATCTCCTAATTATTTCAAGAGAAAACTCACCATATTATCCCATTTTCACACATTTTATCCACTTAAGAGGTGAGAGAAAATAAAGAGGTTAATATACTCATAATTAATTCAAATGCACATTGTTACTAATATATTTATCCAAAAAGTTCCAAATTAATATTATCTACTTATATCCATCCTTAATGTCCAAATTACATTATTAACCCTCACTTACCTACTTAATTGGGTTATTTGTGCAAACACCCTTCCACTATCATAAATGAGGGAAAAAGATAATTTTAAACATTGAATTGTGCTCAAATTGCACAAGGAGTCCAAAAAGAATATAAAACAAGGAAAATTTATGAAAAAGGTCCAAATGGACTAGAAGGCCAAGAAAAGTTCAAAAGTGGGTAAATTGTAGGGAAGACCCTGAGATTCAATATGTTACAGCACACCACCCCTTAAAGAGGATTTCGTCCCCAAAATCACAACAAGAGGAAAGAGAGGGTGAGTGTGTAACATCCCAACCTTAAACACTAGATTATAATCCTTAATCTAGGGTACAACACAAAATCTACATAAGTCAGGTGTTACCAAGGTTTCCACAAAACCTATAGCCTTTTATCAAACTCAAATTAACATTTTTTCCTTATTAACATAATCTCCATCATGAAGAGGTATCATATTTATTATACTATCTCTTGTGCCACATTTTATTCAAAACAATTACATTTCAACATTATATCATGTGCATTTCCCTCGTCAAGGGTTTTAAGAACAATTAGGGTTTACTAAGCCTTTAATTAATGTATTAGGTCAAAAACCTTAATAACATGAATTCATTTTCCATTATCCTCTTAAAACTATCATGTAGAGTTATCACAATTTATTTTGTAGAAAAAGTTAATATTATCCATCATGTTATTAAGCCTATAATAATTCCAAATAATGTTCATATTACACATTGTCATATCATCTTTCATACTCATATTAATGACATCATTAATAATTTTCGTCCATTACACTTCATATTATAAATTATACATATTGTACTTCACATTAGGCACTTATGAATATTTATGTGAATCCAATTATTCATTATCATATTTGAGTCATTATACTCATTTTAGTGAATAGGATGTAACACATTAAATATTAATGAATTAATTCATATATCAAATTATGATGAGGTGTTCATTAGAGAACAAGGTGATATACCTTATATATATTGATAACTTAGTGACTATAACCCATTTATATGCATTAAGGTATATTATGTGATGATGACACCTAATGTCACTAATGTATCATGAAAGACATTAAGGGTATATATATGTATATGTTGTTAAAGCTATATGATTATATATTAGGGTTTAGGTCAACATGATCATTACATGTTAAACCATACTTAGGGTGCATTATCCATACACATTTTACCATCGGGGTGGCATAGTCAACGTTATGTATATTCACAATTAGTAATAAGTAACTTATTATTATGTGCATCAAGCCTATGTTAAGGTTCAAACATATGAATTATTCCTATATGACTTACTACATATTCATGTGTGTATAAACAAACAAGTTGAATTACAAGTATAATGTGTTTGGTAAATTCTTGTTCACATAAGTTATTATGTACATATGTCCACATAGATAGGGTTTTTAACTCTAAAGATATTTGATTTTTCTTTTAGTTGGGATTCCATCCCCCTAAAAAGGGATTTCGTCCTCAAAATCAGATTTGCAAAACCAAATAGGGTACTAAAACCATTACCCTCATTCCACTGCTTAAAAGGGTCAACTAAGTCAAACTAAGCTAAGGGTAAAAGGGTACATAAGACTCAACACTATAAGGATTTACTAACCAAGCTTCAAGGTGTAACCTAGGGTACACTAAACCCTAAACATAGGAGTATAAGGTATTTAAGGATGATTTTTGTGTAAGAGATCAAATCATCACTTAAGGTCTTCCTAAGGTATTCAACAATTAGGCAACATGCCCAAAGATAGACTATGTCGAGCTGTCTGTATCAGATCAGGCCAGGCCAGGTCATATGAGCTCAGGAGTCCTCGTTACCAAGCTAGTGGGGCGGAGGAAAATATTGCCAGCCCCCAAGCTCTGACCCTTTCTAGACACCATCACTTTCAACTTCTTGCTATAATAGCTACTCAATAGACAATTCACCAAAAAGTTGACAAATTTTATTTTTAATTATGAAATTATTATGATACTAAGTTAAACTTTCATGCTAGGTCAACTCTAAGGTGAAAAACTAACCAAAGGGAAAGTATATACTCTAGGGAGACAATTTTTGAATTAGTCAAGAATCCGACTACCTTGATGCTCTGATACCATGCTGTAAAGACCAAGTCTCTACTATAAACCATGGCAACCAAAATCATCAATTGTGTAGCAGCGGAAATTTAAATCTTCACTTTATTCAAAATGTATAAAGAGTACATTATAAATTTTTCCCAAAAGGGGTACATCTTTATACAAGGAACTAGGATCTAGGTAGAGGAAGACTTAGACTAATACAACATTGTATCCAAACAAAACAACTATTAACATAAAAGCAACTATGATCATGCAAGCTATATGTTCCTTTTTTTCTTGTCCTATCCTTAGCCTTAGGTTCACCAAGTTTCCACTGCGCACTCTGATCCTAGCCTGGATGGTTAAGGTCATCCAGCAAGAGAATGATAAAAGTATGTGTCAATAAAAGGATAAAGGCAATCATAAAGCTAAGTATTTCATAACAAAAGATTCCACTAAGGAATTTCAAGAAGTGAGAGGCAATTGAGTAAATAAGATTTTAGGAAACTGCCACATTTAAATATAAACAATTATCACATTTGCATGAATATAAATTATGACTCAAAATCATCTCAATGTAGGATGAGGCACCTACCGGACCTCACCAATGGTAGGGGGACTAAAACCCCAGTGCCTAAAAAGTGGCAGGGAGACTAAAACCCCAGTGCCTAATATATAAAATGGCAGGGGACTAAAACCCCAGTGCCTACGGAAGGGGGACTAAAACCCCAGTGCCCTATGGGTGGTTTGTACTCATGTACACTACATTATCAATTGGCCAATAATTATATCATGCATAAACATTCACTTGGCAGTAGAGTGAAAAGTATAACAAGATAACAACATAGCATTGGGAATAAAACCCACGAAATAAATAAATAGGCCATCATAGGCAACAACAATATCCAAGAACTCCAAGAAATAAAGGAGCCAACAAAGCAACAACATTATACAATGTTTCCAAGTATTTCAAAAGATAAGCCATCAAAGGCAATAACAAGATTAAAGCATTTCCAAGAAAATGAGGCCACATATGTAGTAGCAAGATTCACATAATTCAAATGAATGAGCCACGATGGTATTAGGAGCATAAAATAAGTAAAGGGCCAATAAATGCAATTATAAGGATAACAAGGCTAGCACAATAATGATTGTGGGGTTGGAAAAGACCCAACTGAAGGATAGGTAGTTTGCACAATAAACATTCACATTCATCTTTGATAGGATTCATATAATATGAATCACATACATAGGCGCCACTTACTAAAATAGGGTGCACATACCTATTTTATTTAATTACCATCACATTCACCAATCTGATTGCATCCATTCCATTTTTTCCTAGTTACATTATTACACATGTATTAATATATATAAAGACATAAAGAATAGGAAAAACCCTAATTTTATACCTTCAAAACCAAAACTCGATTTGTGACTCAAAACCTTGACCAAACGATTAATCATATTCTCCTGATTAATAAAACATATTTTATTTTACAATTTGGAGTTAAAATGAATTAATTATGTATTTTAGAACATTATATATACTTAAAAAGGCATTCAAGGCAACTTCAAAAAAGGAATCCAAATCATGACTTAAAAACCATAAAATCAGGTTCTATATGAAAAATCCTTTCCATTTACTATTTATTTGCATTTTTCTGACAATGGATCGATTTACTATGAATTAAGTAAAATCGACCAATCACAATGCAAGAAAACTATAGAGTGACAGGTATTTAAATCAAAATGCAATTCGTTGTAATTAGTAGATGCAATGACTTAAATACCCTTGTGGGTTAAATAGGTTCATCACAGTCGCAGGGGCAGTTTGGTCATTTGCATGTATCATCATTTGCAGCGAGGAAGCAAAACAGAACATCGATTTTACATAATTACCCATGCTCATATAATCGGCTAATCACGGGCGCAGGGGCTCCCTGGTCATTGCATGACCAGGATTGCTCCCACCCTGGCCATGGCTGCGAGCAGCACAACCTGGAGCTTGGCTCCATGGCACATCTCACCTTCCAGGGCGCGCAACCGAGAATGGAAACTGGAAACGAGTTCCTTAGGTCCTTCCGAACACAAGGATCTCCTACCCATGCACTCGCGTGCTCTTGGCAGAAGAAGAAGGCCCAACCTGGCTGGAAACAGGGGAAAGCAAAGTCGGAGGGGGAAACCACATAGAAACACAACCAAATCGTAAACCGAGGTCGAGAGTAGCTTCGTGGATCCAAAGCGAGTTTAAAGAAAGCATCGCCACGGGTAGAGGAGCATCAGAACGCCAACTAGCAGGTGGCGGTGAAGCTTGGCGGCGAGCTTATAGGGCACAGCGACCGGGGGCGTCTCGAGGCAAACCGAGGTTGGAAACAGGAAGAGGAATGGTCGAGGATGCTTACCCCAAAGGTAATTGGCCCAAGGTGGTCAGGGCAGGTAGCACCGGCTCGCCATTGTCGGTGGTGTACCGTGAGTAGGTCAGGTCCGTCGGGGCAGGGTGTGGTGAAATTGGAGCAGGAGGAAGTAAGTACGAGGCCCAAGGTTTGTTTCTACATCCTTATATAGGCGTGAGGAGTTCTCAATCTCTCTCTCAGCAACCCTCGGTGATGATGAGGAGAAAGCACGAAATGGGAGTTTCGTCTATTGTCCAAGAGAGCGGCTGATCTAGGGCTCACTCGAACCGTCGTGATGAGAGGAATTCGACGGGACAAGAATCATATGAATCGATGCGTCATGGAGGGAGAACGAGATGGAGGAGGTGAACTATAGTGAAACGGCTTCTGTCTTGCTTTGATACGGAGGTAGGGGACAACGTCCCGGCCATCAGATCAAGTCGTAAAAGTGAGATCAAACGAGGACCGTCTGATGAAGCGCGCCTGGGAGCCGATGCGTGACAGGGTGTAAATAACTGAACTTTAGGCCAATGAATGCATTTAGATGCAAATCGAAATCAACCTTAGTTGTACATTACTCCAAAATCATAAAATCGATTTAAGGGGTCAAATGAAGTCCAAAAGCCACCAAATTTTAACCACATGTTCACATTAAAGTGTAGCATCATGCTATATAATTAGATTTTGTATTTAAGCTCACTAAGGCTCATAACTCATACGTTATCCATTATTACATGTATTAATATATTAAAAGAGGTGAAATAATATGGAAAACTAATTAATTGAAATATGGGAGGAATATTTTGAGGCAATCATCTCCTAATTATTTAAAGAGAAATAACTCACCATATTATCCCATTTTCACACATTTTATCCACTTAAGAGGTGAGAGAAAATAAAGAGGTTAATATACTCATAATTAATTCAAATGCACATTGTTACTAATATATTTATCCAAAAAGCTCCAAATTAATATTATCTACTTATATCCATCCTTAATGACCAAATTACATTATTAACCCTCACTTACCTACTTAATTGGGTTATTTGTGCAAACACCCTTCCATTATCATAAATGAGGGAAAAAATAATTTTAAACATTGAATTGTGCTCAAATTGCACAAGGAGTCCAAAAAGAATATAAAACAAGGAAAATTTATGAAAAAGGTCCAAATGGACTAGAAGGCCAAGAAAAGTTTAAAAGTGGGTAAATTGTAGGGAAGACCCTGAGATTCAGTATGTTACATCTAGTAACATAGAATAGCTAACAACATGAGAATGTCTATTTGGTTAAACATATCAACACCATAAGAAGAGCTAACAACATAAGCACAACTATCTGGATCAGCATCATTAGCAGTATATACATCTCTAGTCACAATGGCATGGCTAGCATGCTAAACATAGCTAACAACATGAGATAGCTAGAATCATGATTATAATCAGCAGTAGCAGTATAGTTATCAATACAAGCATAGCTATTGTATGTACGTATCTACAATCTTAAGCATATATCCACAACCTAAGTATATATACTATCTCTTAATGCACTAAGCATCATCTTTATGTAAAGGTAACAAACAAGGGTTATCATCCAATGTGAAATGTCATGTATAACCCTAAGCAAATATGCTACATGACTATATTACATCTTTTATTACGCCCTGAGGAATTTGAGGGTACCACTCAAAATCCAACTGACCACTGCTAAGTCAAAATCAGTGCCATACAAGATCTAGGAAGAGTCAGACTCCTAAGATCATCTCTGCCTCCGGTCAGTACAGGTCCTCCACATCAAAACATAAGGTCAAGCTGCTAACAGCCTAGTCCATCCTTAGTACAGGTCATGACACTAGTGAAAGGAGGTGGGTACACATACCCTACCATCCGAGGTACAAATGCAGTTGTCCTCCAATCTCATCACATATATAATCACCGAGACACGACCGCAGCTGTTCTCAAATTGAGGGCTAGGTATGACTGCAGTCATCCTCCCTAAATACTTGAATTTAGGATGACAAGCACCTCGCATACTCATCAGTATGTGCTCTGATTTTCCCTTAGGAATACTCATCTCACCATCTGGCAATTCTAACACTCAGATGGATCTATGGCACATGGCACTACATGATTAGAGTTTCACTGGATTAGTTATGCCAATTGGGTGAATTAAGGCTGCATCAAACAAGTGGACATACAAACCCTAATTCACTTCTAACAAGCATATAAATATCACAACTTCAAAAGATATAAAACGTGTGAAACATAATTTCTCATCTCATGGTGAGGTGAGGGAGAGGCGGACACGATCGAGGTGGGGGGAGACTCCCTAGCGGCGGTGGTGAAGCTAGAAGAGAGAGTGTTCCAGAGTCGAATATGACTCCTCCGGTTGGCTCAAGGGAGGCCGACGGAGCGATTTTGCCCTCTTCTCCTCAGAAGCGCGCGGATCCAAAGGGGAAGTCACCTGCTATCAATCGCTCCCCTTCCCCTTCTTCCTCAAAACCTCTGCCAGAGAGGAGTGGCGATGCCTCATCACCTCCGCCCGATCCCGACTGGATCCAAGCCAGCAGGTTGGGGAGAGCGAGCGATGGCATTCCCGTCCTCAAATACGTGGAGCCGACCGTTAAGGAAGGCAAGAAAGTCTACTCATTCTCATCCCATAAGGATCCTGCTCCCAGTTGGAGAGAGTTCATTTCACTTTGATGCCCAAGGAGAAAGCCCTTCAAAGGTCAAGTTCAGGGGTGGATAAAGCGGAAATGGAGACTGAGTGGAGAATTCCAGATCATGGCAGAAGAGCCCGAGGGATTCGTCATCAAACTCCCGACAGAAACAAAAAGAGAGAGAATCTTGAATGAAGTCCCATGGATGCTTGACGGTTCCCTTGTCATCATGCATCCGTGGGAACCCGGCAAGCCCCTTCAGCCCCTCTCGTTCAAGAAGCTCCCAACATGGACCAAGTTTGCCAATCCAGGTGTACCCTAGATAATGGATCGACTGGAAGGTACAACAAGCCTCCTTGGGCACCCGATTGACTTCGACGAGTCTGCGTTGTTAGCCAACTGCCTCCAAGATGTTGTGGTGTGCGTGGAGTTGGAATCTTGCATGGGTTTTACCAGGGAAGTCTCGATTGAGGTCGATGAGGTCCTGAAGAAACTCGGCGTCGAGTTCGTCTCCAAGCCTATTTTATGCTCTAGATGCAAATGCTTTGGGCATAGGTTTTCTTCTTGCCCCTGGAGCCCAGGCGGAAGGTGCTTGGATGCAACCTAAAAATCCTCTCAGGGAAACTAGGAGGCTCTCAACCTGGTCGACAAAATGCTGGTCATCTTGGAAATTCTGTCGATAAACCAGAGAAAACAAGTACATGTCAGATGTTGATCGAAGAGCCGGACATGCTTTGTGATCCAGTCTCCTCTCCAGCAACTAGATTAGATTTAGAATGGGATCTTAACCTCTCTAATATAAACCTAACTCCGCAAAGCAACAAGATCCTTCAGGTTTCGGGAATCTCTCTTGAATACTGTAAGGCATGTGAACCAATGTCAGACGTTAAGTGCACAAGCTCATATGAACTAGAGACGGAGCTTCTTGAGTTTAAACTCAATGAGAGCCCAAAGCTAAGAAAGAAAAAGAAGAAATTAAGAAGGGTCAGAAATGATGAGATACCTTGGATTGATGACTCTGCCTATTCCTCCCCGGTTTCCTCTTTTTGTTTCTTTGTTAATCTGGTACAGGTTTCCTTGATGATGTCTTGTGTTTTGTCCTAGAATAACAGGTGCCTTCTGCTTCCCTGACGATGATATTTGTCTCTACTCCTTTTCTACGACAACTTCAGAGAATGTGGTTAATGCTAGCTGGTTGATCTGGGTGTGACTGGCTGCTAAAGTCCATGGGTGGCAGAGTCCCCTTGTATTCTTAGTTCTGAAACACAGCACAACTTTGATGGCAAATGTTCTCTTTTTCGGCAGCTATCTCTTATGGTTCAAGGTCGTGGAGATGCCTGTTCCCTGTGGTAACGCTAGTTTGAGCAGCGACTATTGAAGACTGAATGCAAGCCGATCAGTATTGCATGTGGTGTTTTGATGGCGCCTGGAGTTCCCCTGAAGGAGGCATTTATCTTTCAATGATATGGTTTTTATGCTAATGTCTTCTTGTCGGGGTTTAGTTGTTTTGACATATGTCATTTGTACTTCTATTTGGCTTGTGTTTTGGTCTTCTTGATCCCCCTGTTCCTGGATCTGAGTGGAAATGGTGCAACCATTTATGGCTTGCTTCTATTTTCCATGTGTTTGCTTTGTTTTTTGTCTAGGGGTTTCGTCCTTGTACATGTAACCCAAAGTTTTTGGTTTTTATATAGTAACAGAAGTTTAGCCGACCCAAAACAAAATTCTCATCTCATCATCACATGGTACTATTCACTTGCCATTCATGAGGCTACACTAGACATCATACTATCACAAAATATAAATCCTTTTCACAATATCACAGGGTATCAACCCTTATCAACACAAGAGGACACAAGAGGATTACACCTCATTTAGGGCTCAACCAAGCCCAAAGGTCATTAAGACTATCACACTATTCCCTGCAAGATCATCATTATCTTTCCATGCCTCATAACAAGGCTCAACAACATCACTTACATATAATACACCAGATCAGCACAATATTGCATTAATGAGCTAGGAGATATTCATAAATAATCATAGAAGGGTTATAATAACATTAAGAACATTCCTTTATTACATCAACATGCAAGGAATCTAGATATGATTAACCCTCATCATATTCATAATGCACATCTTTAGTATAAGAAAGTATCAACCATGTGGCTATGTTAACCACCAATTAACAGATTAAGGTTATAATCATATTAAGGAGGTTATTTCACTATCATGCCATCATATAAGAATGTAAAACATGAATACTCATCTTTATCTATTTGCATTAGAGTTAGTTTCAACATGATAAATTATATCAATGTTACTAATCAACACTTATACCCAAACCCTAACTCATGGCACCCCCATTGGATCATGGATGCATAAGGTGAAGCATCACCATCACATTCCATACTATTCTAAAGTATGAACCCACACATAAATCAAGGTGTAACCATCGGGTTATAGAATACTAGGGTTTCAACAACAATAAGAGAGTACTCCATGATTGCATTAATCATTCAAGGACTATTCATTCCCAATTACCATCATTTAGTTATATTAAAGTAAGGTATAACAAGCTATACCTCATTAGGGTTACATATCAACACAATATGGTTATCTTCCCTTCTATTCATATGAGTGAATAGGTAATACTACCTTATTTAGGGTAACCCACCATTTGTTCCATCGTCGTTCAACCCATATCACCATACCACAATGTCACCCATAACCATTGGATGCTTAAAAGGTAAGACCATTGGTTGTTTACATAAGTAAACACCTTGGATAAACCACCTATGAAGTCCTTGATTTGTGCTCTATAAAGAGTAACCATCAAACCCTAGACATCCCTTGATTAACAACACACAAAAAGTTCCATTGAGAGTAGGGTAAAACCCACAATTGACTGTTCAGTTAAAACAAGCCATCCATTGTCAACAAGTAAGCTCCTTAAGTTGATCATATAAAGGAAACCATATAAATCACATTATTAGGAACAATGTATTACATTAGACATCATTCCATTTTATTGGAGGAATAAACATTATATCTTGACCATTGGGTCAAGTTCATATGTTAAAACCATCAATTACATTATAGGTTCGACCATTGCATCAAGTGACCCAAGAAACCATTGGTCTAAGGCTTAATTGATACTACAACTACAATGCTTAACTCAAAATAGGTTGTAGAGACCTGATCCACCATCATTAGTGACCATTAAATCACCATAGGTTATTAGATCAACACTTTATTCATTAATCAACATCAAATATTAAGCTAATGTCATCATTGATTGATAACATCAGTAGGGTACTTAATGGTTGATCATTAAACTTCTAATTGATCCAAAACCTGACATAAGGGGGTGACCATAGGTTTTCACCATCATATGACACCTTTGATCCTGACCATCATTTGTCATGAAGACAACACCATAGGGCTATTGCAATGGTACCATCATCATGTCATGGATTTATAAACGAAATCAGCATAAAACCCTAAAATTGACTGTTGGTTGATAGGTGCTTAGCACCATAGGTTGTCAAACCAACATGATACAAGTCATATTATACCTTAGGAATAGTGTACACATGATCAAATGTTCATCAAGAACTGAAATAAGAATAGGGAACATTATAAAATCGAAATCCAAGTCAAGCATAGCTTTTTAGTGCATGAATCATCATTTTCAAGAAAGAACATGAGCTAGCAAGCTTATGATAAGAAGTAAACGTAGATCAAGTAATAAAAATTGCCTCTAATTAGAAGATAAACTCCCAAACATAAGAAAACATGAGCAGGTAGGGTAGGAAATCCAATCATAAGTTGTGAACTCGTCCATCTAGCACCTTTCTTCATCAAATGAACAAACCCTAAGCATAAGGAGCAAGAAATGTAGGGTTTTAGAGCTTTAGAGCAATTTTCACCGTGGAAAAGCAAGGTTACGACCTAGAGGAAGGTATAAGGAAGGTGAAGAGAAAGGGAAACGGATAAGGAAGGAAGCTAACAACTTTGCTTGGTCAAAATTCCTAGAAGATGACCATGGAAACCCTAGGTAGGGCTAGATGGAGCTCTAGGAGACCTTCTTCTTCAAAACGAGGTTGTCTTCTACCTTAGATCACTTGGTTATGAATAAAAATGGAGTGGAGTTGTTGATCTAGTTTATAGGAAAGAGAAATCAAGCAAAGTTTCGTACTTGGGCAAGGAAGAGGTAAATATAGCCCATGGATAAGGATGGAAGCAAGCATGAGATGTAAAAGTAGCTTCTCCATGTGTATATGTCATTAAACTATTAAGAATATACAAGCACACACACAAAGTGCTCCCCCACCATTCATATAGACCTTCTTATTTTTCCTTTGTCCAATTTCTCAGCCAATCTCATAATTCATTAGTTGATAGCTACTAAAGGTAGCTCATCCATGAAGGGGTAAACCCTAAAATACCCTTGAGGAAAACACCTTCAAACCATGGATCAACTAGGATCCCCATGGCTCAAAATCTCAAGAATGATAATATAAAATCTAAGGAACATAATGTATGTGACAAATTGCAAATAAAACCCCTCAATTGGGTAAATTATAGAAAAGTCCAAAATGTGCATAAAATTGCATAACTTGCTCAAACAATGTCCAAATTGGACCCAATTTGAAACTTAATCTTGTATTATGATTTCAAATCATATCACAAGGTTATATTAGGGTTATAAGAATTAAATTATGATAATTAATCTTATTAAACTCATTAAGCAAGTTTAGGGGCCTTACAACTATAAACCCCTAACAGGGATTTCGCCCCCAAAATCCAAGGTAAACAAAGATGGGTACTTACTTTTCACCTCATCCTATTACCTTCAAATGGTTATATGCATATCATGGTGATGTTACATCATTCATACATATATCCTCTTGGGTCAGCACAAAAACCCCCACCTAAGAAGACACTCTCAATATGGAATGTAGAAACTTGTTGTGTCATTTGTACAACTCTAGTAGTAATGTTCAACTTTAAATTCTAGCTATCATCCTAAAATTATATCTATTGTATCAACAAATGACTCAAAAGTCATACTTTCTAGCTTTTTACCAATCATGGCATGTGTCCCATACCATTCCTTGAAGTATAACAAAAAAGCGATGTATCCATCCTTTTTTTAGATACACTGACATTAGAAAACTTGTCAATTCTTTTACAACATCAAAAGAAATGTTGACGCTGGCACCTGTCATTCCATACAAGGAAACATCATTCCTATTCAACCTTGTTAGGGGTGAAACAACAACACTATCTTCACCTTACTAGGATTTACATAACCTACTTAGAAGATATATCATGATCCCTTCAAGACACTTAATCAACCCCATCTCACTCTTGTTCAACTTGTCTCATATCTATTACTGCTTCGGCAACCCTATGGTTTTTGAAGAAATATTGATCATATTTGAAATACTTTGACATGTCATCATTTAAAGCTTGATATAACTTATATGACATGAATGGAACACTCTGTTCCTCCTATTCATAAATTCTATTTGTACATTGGTTAGTCTAAAGGACATAACTCTAAACTCATCATGGTCATGTGAATTATGTCATCCAATCTAGCTCTTATGCATTGATATTTGATCATAGGTTTATCTTAAAGGAACACGATATCACATATCTATTGACCAACCAACCATCTATCCTTGATAGTGGTCTTTCCCAGCTATCACTGAACCATACACAACATTATATAATCACTTTTGTTTTTCCTTCCTAACAACATTTAAAGGGTCATCATAAACTCTCTCTCTCTCTAAGGGAGAGGAATACTTGTAATGTTCATTTAATAAACATCTCCAACCTTCACATACTTCCCATATTGTTGATACATCTTAGATACTAGGACTCATTACCTTGGTATCCACCTCATGTGCTATAAGGAACTCACATCCTTATATCATCTACTTTTACCAACATAATAAATTTCAAAACATCTAAGAGGAGTATCCCAAATTATTGGAATGCTCAAAAGCAAAGTCATCACAAACTTTATGATCTTGGAACCATAGTCCAAGCAACCTTATGCTATAATAAGCTATCCACCCTCATATTTGCAGCGAATCCACACGTATGAAGTGGCAATGATCCACTTGAAAGTTGTACCCTATAAAGGAAAGACACAAAGGGAAACATACATCCCATACCATAGTAGTATTTTTCAAGGGTCACTAGCAAAAAGGTAACCAATTCTATTTTCATTATGCAAGTTACAACTTCTTATGTATCATTTTACCTTTTTCATTTTGGGTTCTTTTCCATTAGCATAGGAATCATCATGATTAACATATCTCATTACTCCTTCCTTGATGACTATTTATCACACTTGGGTATGTTCTCTTATTTTATAATGTTTTTCAACCACTTATCAACAGGTAAATCATCATATTCTACATTTTCTTCATTAAACATGGATCATCTGCCTTAATTTCTTTCACATGCTATGCTGATTTAACATTAACACTTTCTTACACACATAGGTTGGTCTGAGATTAACTCAGGTTCCACCTAATTCCTTTATCATTGTTCCCATTTATCTTCTCATTTTGTACTTTTTATAGGAGTTGTTTCCATCTTATGTGGATTTCATACCTTGATTCACTTTATAAGTATAGACTTATCTATCTTTTACTTAATTATATTCTTGAATCACATATTCAAGAACTCCTATTTTTCTTATTTGTATTCAGATTTAGATTTCATGGTGTTGTGTCTTTCTCTTTAGCTACCACACATTCAAGTTTTGATAGATTATGATGCAATTCTCATCTTCTTTAAGGTAGGATTGAGATATTCATACCATGATTTCTTATTCATTATGCTCTTTAGATTGCCTCAAAATGACTACTTGATCAGAGTAATCAAAAAGATAACAATCTAAGAGTTCCATACTTACCTTTCTTCAATAATTGAATACCTGGCCAGGGCACCTAAATACTGAGATTAGGCAGTATGTACTACATTTTTATGTCATATTCCTAATTTTGACATCATCCTAGTCCTAAGTCCTAGTGTCCCTGCAGACTCGATGAACCTAAAGCTCATATACCAACTTGTGAGAACTCGTTATACTAAATTAGATTACTTAAAATATAAATCACAATCAATCACTAATTAATCACATACCCAAAAATATGAGTAAATTAAAACCAATTTCAACGTCACCACCTGCTCAGAAACATTTACATAAGAGCCCAACATATTTCTTTTATCCATACTATGCCAAGAATTTGATACAAATTGTTCTATCGCCTTAGCCACACCATATATATACAGGAGAACAATATTTGTATATGCCACATAAACAAGTATTAATATGCTAACAAAAGTCTTATTCGTTTGAGACACCATACATAAACTTTTCCTGCACGAACCTGAGAGTACAGAGACGTCTCTAGGACACACTAGACATCTAATCAACTTTCTCAAAGATTCATTACTATAGCTCCTCTTTACTACCACATTTTTTTCCATCACTTTCGATTACCTAAAAAATTCGGTGAACCACAAGGGTGAGACCCATGTCCGAACAAGAGATATAACCTCCAACAATGTTTATTGATTACAACATTTTTAAGTAATTTAAATAGTTTAAGCAGTTTAATCAGATATAACAAATAGGATTAATAGTAGGGATGATTGATAGAATACATAAAGGAGCAGATAATAACTATCATCATTAGCTAGACTATCATCCTTTATCTTGTTGACAATATAAGCAATTTAGTAGCATATGCATATCTAGCATCATGAGCAAGTCTAGTAACATATCATAGCTAACACCATGAGCATGTCTAATTAGTTGAACATATCAAAACCATAAGAAGAGATAACAACATAAGCACAACTATCTGGATAAGCATGATTAGCAGTATATACATCTCTAGTTACAAAGGCATGGCTAGCATGATAAACATAGCTAACAACATGAGATAGCTAACATCATGATTATAATCAGCAGTAGCAGTATAGTTATCAACACAAGCATAGGTATTGTATGTACGTATCTACAATCTTAAGCATATCCACAACCTAAGTATATCTACTATCTCTTAGTTTGCACTAAGAATCATCTTTATGTAAAGGTAACAAATAAAGGTTATCATCCAATGTGAAATGTCGTGTATAACCCTAATCAAATATGCTACATGGTTGTATTACATCTTTTATTACACCCTGAGGAATTTGAGGATACCACTTAAAATCCAACTAACCACTTCTAAGTCAAAATCAGTGTCATATAAGATCTAGGAAGAGTCGGACTCCTAAGATCTTCTCTGCCCCCGATCAGTACGGGTCCACCACAGTGACACATAAGGTCAAACTACTAATATCCTAGTTCGTCCTTAGTACAGGTCATGACACTAGTGAAAGGAGGTGGGTACACATACCCTACCATTCGAGGTACAACCGCAGTTGTCCTCCGATCTCATCACATATATAATCATTGAGACATGACCGCAACCGTTCTCAAACTGAGGGCTAGGTATGACCACAGTCATCCTCCCTAAACACTTGAATTTAGGATGACAAACACCTCGCATACTCATCAGTATGTGCTCTGAGTTTTCCTTAGGAATACTTGTTTCACCATCTGGCAAGTTCTGACACTCAGATGGATCTATGGCACAGGGCACTACATGATTAGAGTTTCACTTGATTAGTTATGCTAATTGGGTGAATTAAGGTTGCATAAAACAAGTGGACATACAAACCCTAATTCACTTCTAACAAGCATATAAATATCACAACTTCAAAAGATATAAAATGTATGAAACACAATTTCTCATCTCATCATCACATGATACTATTCACTTGCCATTCATGAGGCTACACTAGTCATCATACTATCACAAGATATAAATCCTTTTCACAATATCACAGGGTATCAACCCTTATCAACACAAGAGGATTGCACCTCATTCAGGGCTCAACCAAGCCCAAAGGTCATTAAGACTATCATACTATTCCCTACAAGATCATCATTATATTTCCATGCCTTATAATAAGGCTCAACAACATCACTTACATATAATACACCATATCAACACAATATTGCATTAATGAGCTAGGAGATATTCATAAACAATCATAGAAGGGTTATAATAACATTAATAACATTCCTCTATAACATCAACATGCGGGGAATCTAGATATGATTAACCCTCATCATATTCATAATGCACATGTTTAGTATAAGAAAGTATCAACCATGTGGCTATGTTATCCACCAATTACCATATTAAGGTTATAATCATATTAAGGAGGTTATTTTACCATCATACCATCATATAAGAATGTTAAATATGAATACTCATCTTTAACTATTTGCATTAGAGTTAGGTTCAACGTAATAAATTATATCAGTGTTACTAATCAACACTTATACCCAAACCCTAACTCACGGCACCCCTATTGGATCATGGATGCATAAGGTGAAGCATCACCATCACATTCCATACTATTATCAAGTATGAACCCACACATAAATCAAGGTGTAACATCAGGTTATATCATACTAGGGTTTCAACAACAGTAAGAGAGTACTCCATGATTGTGTTAATCATTCAAGGACTATCATTCCCAATTACCATCATTTAGTTATATTAAAGCTTGGTATAACAAGCTATACCTCATTAGGGTTACATATCAACACAATATGGTTATCTTACCTTCTATTCATATGAGTGAATAGGTAAGACTACCTTATTAAGGGTAACCCTCCATTTTTTCTATCATCATTCAACCCATATCTCCATACCACAATATCACCCAGAATCATTGGATGCTTAAAAGGTAAGACCATTGGTTATTTACATAAGTAAACACCTTGGATAAACTACCTATGAAGTCCTTGATTTTTGCTCTATAAAAAGTCAACATCTAACCCTAGAAATTCCTTGATTAACAACACACAAAAAGTTCCATTGAGAGTAGGGTAAAACCCACAATTGACGGTTCAGTTAAAACAAGCCATCCATTGTCAACAAGTAAGCACCTTAAGTTGATCATATAAAGGAAACCATCTAAATCACATTATTGGGACCAACATATTACATTAGCCATCATTCCACTTTATTGGAGGAATAAACATTATATCTTGACCACTGGGTCAAGTTCATATGTTAAAACCATCAATTACATTATAGGTTCGACCATTGCATCAAGTGACCCAAGAAACCATTGGTCTAAGGCTTAATTGATGCTACAACTACAGTGCTTAACTCAAAATGGGTTGTAGAGACCTGATCCACCATCATTAGTGGCCATTAAATCACCACAGATTGTTAGATCAACACTATATTCATTAATCATCATCAAATATTAAGCTAATGTCATCGTTGATTGATAACATCAGTAGGGTACTTAATGGTTGATCATTAAACTTCTAATTGATCCAAAACCTGACATAAGGGGGTGAACATAGGTTGTCACCATCATCTGACACCTTTGATCCCGACCATTAGTTGTCATGAGGACAACACCATAGGGTTATTGCAATGGTACCATCATCAGGTCATGGGTTTATAAAAGAAATCAGCTTAAAACCCTAAAATTGACCATTGGTTGATAGGTGCTTAGCACCATAGGTTGTCAAACCAACCTGATCCAAGTCATATTATAACTTAGGAATAATGTACACATGATCACAGGTTCATCTAGAACTGAAATAAGAACATGGAACATTATAAAAATTGAAATCCAAGTCAAGCATAGCTTTTTAGTGTAGGAATCATCATTTTCAAGCAAGAGCATGAGCTACCAAGCTAATGGTAAGCAATAAATGCGGAGAAAGTTATAAAAATGGCCTATAATTAGAATATAAACTCTCAAACATATGAAAACATGAACAGGTAGGGTAGGAAATCCAAGCATAAATTGTGAACTCGTCCATCTAGCATCTTTCTTCATCAAATGAGTAAACCCTAAGCATAATGAGCAAGAAAGGTAGGGTTTTAGAACTTTAGAGTAATTTATACCATGGAACAACAAGGTTCCAACCTGGAGAAAGGTATAAGGAAGGAGAAGAGAAAGATAAATGGAGAAGGAAGGAAGAAAACAACTTGCCTTGGTCAAAATTCCTAGAAGATGACCTTGGAAACCCTAGGTATGGCTAGATGGAGCTCTAGGAGACCTTCTCCAAAAAGAGGTTGTCTTCTACCTTCGAGCACTTGGTTCTGTAGAAAAATGGAGTGGAGTCATTGCTCCAGGTTAGAGGAAAGAGAAATCAAGCAAAGTTTCGTACTTGGGCAAGGAAGAGGTAAATATAGCCCATAGATAAGGATGCAAGCAAGCATGAGGTGTAAAAGTAGCTTCCCCATGTGTCTATGGCCTTAACTATTAAGAATATACAAGAACACACACAGAAAGCTCCCCCACCATACATATAGACCTTCTTATATTTCCTTTGTCGAATTTTCCAGCCAATCACATAATTCATTAGTTGATAGTTATTAAAGGTAGCTCATCCATGAAGGGGTAAACCCTAAAATACCCTTGAGGAAAATACCTTCAAACCATGGCTCAACTAGGGGCCCAATGGCTCAAAATACTCAAGAATGATAATATAACATCTAAGGAACATAATGTATGTGACAAATTGCAAATAAAACCCCTCAATTGGGTAAATTACAAAAAGTCCAAAATGTGCATAAAATTACATAACTTGCTCAAATAGTGTTCAAATTGGACCAAATTTGAAAATTAAGCTTGTATTATGATTTCAAAGCATATAGAAAGGTTATATTAGGTTTATAAGAATTAAATTATAATAATTATGCTTATTCAACTCATTAAGCAAGTTTAGGGGCCTTACATAAGCTGACTTTAGTTGTTAATCTGATGGCTGAATAAACTATTGGTGGTGACGGTAAATGCACTGGCTGGATAATGTTAGACATAAAAAACACACATGTAATAAATATATAATTTTATAATTTTGAGACTCAATGTTTATAGACTAAAAATATAGATATGTGATGCATTAATGATACATGAGATGGTGTATTTTTTGGTAAATGGTCATGTTGAGCCAAAAAAATGTGTATGGCAATGAGAATATGGATATGGCTTGATGTAAATATGAAAATAAATGAATTACAAATTGTACTTTCATGTGAATGGAACAAAATGTGTATGATTTGGTGAATGAATCATGTAAATAAATTGGACATTTAATATTTGATTAGTTCCTATGAATTCAAATGAATATGGAAATATGAATTTGAATGCAAGTGATTTTAGCTTGTATCTATGTTTCATTACATGTTTGGCATGTTTGCAAATGGCCTTCTGAAAATAGGTTTATGACATGCTATGTTGTAAAAAAAGTCTATGACATTTTTTAACTAAAGAGAACTATGGCAACATAGTACATTGTCAATTTTAAAAAATGGCTCTACAAACCCTCTTTAAATACAAAATCTATTTCCTACATGTATCTGTCATGTCAATTTCTGATCTATTCCAAGGCAACATTAGATTATTGTGTCAGTTTTTACCTTCTCCAAAAATGCTACTGTTTATTTTGTTAATTTGTTGATCGGAGAAATTGACTTTGTATGCTTGTATTTTTTGCATCACCCAGCTAAGAAACACTTTTAAACTGACACAAGATGCCTTACATGACCGATGCTAGAGTGCATATGTGTACTAGTGAGAGGATTAAGGGGTACGTCCTATCAGGAGTAGAGTGGTTGCCAATGCCAATAGCCTGCCACATGCAGAAAAAGGACAAAAGGAAGCAAAAGTGTGTGCAAGGAGAACATGCAAGACCATTCTCCAATATGTGCATACAAACTGTTCAACTCTTATCTATCTCATTTGTTTCGATGGTGATGCATAAAACTAGAATAGGATGCTCCTCTTAATTGAACGGATTTCGTTCCTCAATTTTGGTTGCATGAAGGGGATCAGATTTGAAACGAAATAAATTTTTAAGTTTTTGCAGATCACCTCAATATTTTCTTAAAAATTCTACAATCTCCCTATATTTTACAAATTCAAAATAACCCCTATCTATCCACCCAGCGTTCACTCCAATTAAGATTGGTTGATAACATACTTTTCCTTCTTTTGTAGTATATGTTTTAACTTTGTCACCAATTGCTCAATTAATTTATTTAGTTGTTTCTTGTAATTTGTTTTTTCTCTTGTCTAGTTGTACGATCGTGGTATTACTTATTTTAGATCCAAAAAATTATCATAGTTGCAACTCCGACTGACTTGTGCTTAAATCATTTACAAGAAGATGAATATGAAAGTTTGAGAATAGGGAAAATATATAAATGAAAACAAAAACCAAAAAAATCATCGGTTCCTCTTTTTTGGCATGTGGCGAATCTTACACTCTACTTCTTCTAATTAAGACTACGGAATGATCTTGTAAATTATGATCTTAACATAGAATGTAAGCAATATCTCATTTTGATTGCTCGAGTGTACTTTAGCTACGTAAAACTTGAAGTTGGAAAAAAATTGGACTTCATTATTTTCTATTCACCTAATGTAGTATACATGGATATTCAAGTGATGCATAAATAAGCTTTTGTTTGGATTTCAATCAGTATTTTTGTTTAGGTCAAATTCCATTTGATTAATATGTAAACATGACCTGACCTGATTCACAAATTTACTTAAGAAAAATTTCGTTCGATCAACTCGAGTCAAATTCTATTTACTTCAAGCTTACTCCATGCCAGCAGTTAGGTCAAATTCTATTGGTCAGGTTTACTTAAAGGTCTTACATGGCTTGTCATGTTCTAGTTAAATCAGATTTCAGGCCGCCTGCATTTTAATTTTTTGGTAATAATATTCCAATAATAAATTAATTCATGTTTGGTTTTACTCAATTCTGATTGATTCCATAAGGACTTGGATTGCTTTTCTAACTCATATTCAGCGGTAAGATCTCAGGCCCACTTGGAAATCTTACCCGGCTGTAGCTCCTGAATCTCTCCTCCAATTCCCTCTCCTGTCCCATCCCGGAGGCGTTCTCCGGAACCTCTCAAAATTGATTCAGTTTGACATCTCGTCCAACCAGTTTTTCGGGCTGCTTCCTGACGTTTTCGGCAAGCTCGGGAGGAAGCTAAAGACCTTCGTTGTCAAATCAAACAACTTAAGCGGCCAGCTTCCATCGTCTCTGTCAAACTGTACGGCTCACAAGTTCCTTGATATGCGGAGGAATTCATTCAGCGAGCGCATCGCCGTTGATCTTTCCGGCTTAAAAAATTTGGAGATCCTGCTACTAGCTTCTAACAGTTTCAAAGGCCCTGTTCCGGTGAGTATCTCCTCACTGAAAAGACTGATGCTTTCCAGTAACAACTTCTCCAACATCCCGGCCTCTCCCACGGTGCTCAGTAAGTGCTCCAATCTTGCATTCCTTGACCTTGACGGGAACTTCAAAGGAGAAGCCATGCCAGCCAGCCAGCTGACGGATTCTGGAGATTCCCGAGCTTGAAGTCTCTCATATTATCGGGTTCTGGTCTCTCGGGTTCCGTTCCTATTTGGATTTCCAAGATCTCCCAACTGACTATATTGATCCTTTCTGGGAATCGCCTCGAGGGAGCCATCCCTACTTGGGTAGGGGCTTCAAACAGCTTGTCCTCCTCGACCTGTCCGCCAATAGGCTCACAGGTGACATCCCTGTATCGTTAACTCGACCGGGGAACCTCCTTTTTCTAGAAAAATTTTACACAAACCGACCACACACCCGGCCATCAAGAATAATTGTTGTGCCCCACTACCATTTAAAGTCATATTTGTAGCCACCTTATTCTGCATGTCTCTACATACAAAAGTCATGCAAAAGATAGATTATCTCTTCACAAAAAACGAATCTACCATGCAAGAGATGATTATCTCTGCATGCAAAAGCCATATCCTCTCATGATTCCCTCCATTTTATTTTGAATCTCGTATATAGTTGCAAAAAATGAATCATCCCCCTCCCTATTCATTTCCGCCCAGAACTGAGTAAGTACTGTACGTACCATTTGTTCATGTTGAACCAGTTCCGCCCAACACTGAATAAGTATTGTACGTACTATTTGTTCATGTTGAACTAATTTTGTCCCTTTGATGCAAATACATTACATACGAATTATATTTGTTACTGATATGAGAATAATAATTGGGTACAATACTTTTGTAAAAGTGATTAATGGTTTGTTGGACATTGTACTTTTACTTTTTACAGAAATAAAAATCATAATGGGGTATTGTACTTACTGAAATGATTATGAATCCTACAATATATACCATGGATGAACATAATTTTTGCCTACATTATCTCACCATGAGCAGGTACTATGTTTGATTTGTCATGCGGGAGCAGTCATTGTTATTTCATGCTTTTGATGAGCTTTTAATGAATTAAATGTTATATCTAATAAATGTTACTCTATCATATGGTAGTGGTTAGGTTAATAGGGGAAACAACAACAGATTTAAAACCTATTTAACTAAATCAGTGTGAGGTCTAGGTTAGGTTACTCCCTGTATCTACACAGTGATGCCTGGAAAAGTTATTTCACTATACAAATTAATATTTTGTTTATTGTGTGGTATTTTACCATGAGATATGTGGTTAGGTGAAACCCACAGCTCATTATGTTTTACTGTCATTTAATTAAACACATTAGTCTATGTTTTATATCTTCTTTGTTAAATTGTACTAATTCACATCTAGTTGATTATTTTAAATAGAATTGTACTAATTCACAACAGAGCAACTGTGGTGCTATCTATATATACATGTAGTTGAATATTTATCTATACAAATGCTTAGCACGTGTCTTCTGCTAGTAACCCTATACAACAGACCACCTGTGCTGCTACCTAGATATATTTGTTATTTAATTTTTCCAGTTGTTTTCTTGCGTTTATGGTTCAGCTATGATGTTGCTCAGTTGTTGATTGAGCTCCCTATATATGATTGTTAGACTTTTATTTCGAATATGTGTTTGTGTCTCTGCAGTCTGGTTGTGTGTTTATTGTGTATCCTAAAAAATTTTAAGGACATGTATTCTTATCATTGTAAACACCGCTGATTGTCATTATATACTGCAACACCTACATAAGTATGTCTTACGTAGACCCAAAGCACCGAATTGTTTGGTCAAGAGAGTCTGATGCCGCTCTAGTAACAGCATTGCGGAGACAATATGACTTAGGAAGGTGTATTGACGGCCATTTTACTAAGGACTATTGGAGGGAGGTAACTTCTGATGTGCATAATAGGATGGGGAAGGACGTAGGTAAGTTAGACCAGTTCAAAACTCAGTGGAAAAACCTGAGGAAGGACTATGCCGCTTTGAAGCTGGTGACCAACAAGAGTGGCGTTGGATGGGATGACACAAGGCACATGCCCACACTACCTGACACCCCTGAGTGGAGGCAGAGTATTGCGGTATGTACAGTAATGACACCCTTAACCCCAACAAAGTAACGTCATACATCGACACTTACATTTGTAATACAATTGTTTTTTAATACTCAGGCAAATAAGGACCTTGCTAGGTTGCTTAGGCGCCCCTTTCCACACTACTACGACATCGAGATGATGGCGGGGAGGAACATTGCTAGAGGACACCATGCTATGTCTTCCACGGACACACAAATCCCTTCTGACGCTGCCTCCGAGGATGATGTTACTGTCGACTTAGATGCGTCTGCTACACCCATGCACACAGAAACCGCATCAGGGGAACCGAACATACGCTCATCTGGGATGCAAATCGAGGGTGACACCGGGGGAGGCGGAACAGATACCCCGAGTGTTGGGGGGAGGACTCCTCC
Organism: Alisma plantago-aquatica; assembly: GCA_963693085.1. NCBI lineage: Eukaryota > Viridiplantae > Streptophyta > Magnoliopsida > Alismatales > Alismataceae > Alisma > Alisma plantago-aquatica. Next base: position 599,229,640 of record OY856410.1, on the reverse strand, counting down.
TACCCATAGGCGCAGGAAGCGACCATCAATGCCGTAGGAGTGATGTGTGATTTCTAATGAAGTGTTATCTGAATTCACACAGGTGTACGCAAAGGTTCACGAATTAGGCACAGGTGTGGAAACCAGAGCCTTTGAAAAAGCAGAGTTTGCAACCATTTTACAACATTTCAATGACACTTTCCCTGATGCCCCCACTGCTATTTTTACAACACTTCTGAATGCCATAAAGGACTCAACAAACCGCAACATCTACCTCAGCCTTCAACACACCCCTCAAAAGATAACAATATGGTTACAAGACCTTTGGGAAAGGTCCCAAGTTGGCAATGCAACAACAATACCTTCAATGCCATCCTTTTTTATGCCATCTCAACAACCATTTGTGTCGCACACCCCACCACCAAACTTCAACAGCACATCGAGCATTCCTTCGATGTGGTATACTCCATCCAATGATGATGGCCCTTCGGGATCATAAGTGGGAACTACCTTTTTCCATTATGTTTTCTTACCATCAATTTATATTAGCATAACTGTTGTAATAATTACTTCCAGACATTTAAATTTGCTTCATTGCTGTAATAATTACTTTACCGTACAATGTAATTTGTTTGTAGCTTTCAAGTCGTTGTTTCACATGTCAATTGGTTTATATTATGTTCAAGAACTTATTATGTTGTTGATATCGTTTCACTTGCAGGAATCATGTCTGCCAGTGACCAAACACAATCACCTGACCTCCTCACACACATTTTAGATACCTTGTCTGGTCCAGCAAATCAAATTGCCGATGCAATTGCTGAGTTGATTGCGAACTCCATCATAGACGACATTTCCGTTGATGCCGACATACCACCCACAATACCTAGGTCAGTTAGCATAAGGAGTGGCCACATAAAGGTCTTAGAAATATTAACCGGTCATGAAGAAAGGGCTTATGACCTATACCGAATGCGACCACATACTATAATGGCCCTTGTGGACAAGCTTGAGAGTTGTGGCTTGTTACGAAGTACTAGAGGCGTCACTTCAATTGAGGTTGTATGCTACTTTCTACAGATGGTTGGTCATGGCCATACAAATCGTGCTTTGGCGGAGGACTACATTCACTCTGGTGAGACCATAAGTAGAAAGTTCAACGAAGTGTTGGACGTTGTATGTGCGTTGGCCCATGACTATATTGTCATGCAAACCGCATCGACTTGCACGAAAACACATTCTCGTATATTGGAAACCTCAAGGTTCTACCCTTACTTCAAGGTAATAGTTAGCTCGTACAAATTTATACTATTTTTCAAATATTGTTTATGTTTACAACCTATTTTGGTGTTATAGAATGCCATCGGGGCAATTGACAGAACACACATCCCAGTCTTGGTCAAACGAGACAAGCAAAATTGCTACCGAGACAGAAAAGGAAATGTCTCTCTGAATGTCATGGCTGTAGTAGACTTCTCCATGGAGTTTACATTTGTCCTAACTGGGTGGGAGGGGTCGGCTGCTGACCAACGGGTCCTACAATCAGCAATGACCACTGGCGGGTTTAAAGTTTCCCCGGGAAAGTTTTACCTAGTTGATGCAGGGTATGCCAACACTCGTCAATTTCTAGCACCCTATCGCAATACAGCTTACCATATTTCTGAGTACCGAGGAAACAGACACCCCTACACCAGTAAGAAGGAGATCTTCAACCACCGCCATGCTCAACTACGCAATGTTGTTGAAAGAGCGTTCGGGGTGCTAAAGAGACAGTTTGCCTATCTTAAATAGGGGGCGACATATCCTATTCATTCAAAGTGTCGCCTGGTAATGGATTGTTGTATCCTCCACAATTATATCCGACGCCAACAAGATGGCGACACTATCATGGATGAACTCGCAGATGATAGTTCAACGTCTGCCGTTCCCCCTTCTGGGGTTGACCTGAGTTCCCTCCAACAAACAACTCCGGCCGATTCAAGGGAGGGCGATGTTTTACGTGAAACCATTTCTAATCTCCTTTGGGAAACTCGTTGACCTCTAGTGTTGAACTTGTGAAACTATTTTAACTTGTATGATAACGTGTGTACATGCATCCCTTCAATGCACTGTACGTTTCAACTATTTTAACTGTTTGTTTCACGAACTGTTTTTTGTTCTGTAATCTAAATCGTCAATTTGTGTTTGGGTAGGTTGTCTTCAAATAGAGAATGGAATGCCTTGTTGTACATGCGGCCTTCAATGCACTGTACGTGTGTATATGGATGTCGTAGATGCGGGAAATGGACGTTTTGAAGACAACAACCCCCACAGACTGTATTTTACATGTGGTAGGGGTCTGTTGCCCAACACATGTAAAATGAGGTTGCCCGCGCAGCGTGTTCAACCCACAGTGGCCACGCTTACTGCAGTTAGGGATGCAATGCTATCACAACTTGCATATGCATGCAACAAACGTAAGCTATGGTCTGAACAATGTGACTTTGTCAGTTCGATAAGAGCAGACACCGATAGGGTCCAACAAGATATTTCCACTCTACGTGAGAGGTGCCAATATCTTCTCCAACGACTTCACATCACGAGCAGTAATGACTCTTCAAACAAGGACGGATACAATACATCATAGATGTAGAACAAGCATGTTTTAGATTATTTTAGATACAATAGATGTATTTGAAATCTATGTTCAGAATCTGACATTATTTTTACTAATCCTCAATTACCTCAATTATGTTTTAGATGTCAATGGATCCATCTAAAGTTCTGAGGTGTGATTGTGGGTTAGATGCAGCCTTGCGGCTAAACACAGAGGATGCAGGGTTGTACGATTTTGGCATTCTGAGTGAAAGGCCGGGCGAAATGTATTACATATGTCCTTCTCGTGAGGTGCACTAGTAAATACATACATAATAGGTTGTTGTTATGTATGCTGCACATTCTTTGTCATTCATTAAACTTGATAATACATTGTAGGGAAAAGATCGGTGCAGATACTTCCGTTGGGCAGTCGATCTCCCCCCAATATGAGTTGGGGAGATGTGTTAATGGAGTATATACTACACGGGCTTGGATGAAGGCATGGCGTGACTTCTGAAACATAACTTGGGGGCCTTACATATCTTTGACTGAGTTACAGATGAGATGGCAACACATAAGGAGAGAGTTCATAAGAGACAATCTTTTTATTTTGGGAGATTTATTGCCTCCCCCGCCATTGGCCGTGCAGCCCAACTTCATGATGACTCGTCGCATTTACCCACCTGGGGTTGCTGAATACCTTATTAACACCGATGAGTGAATCAAACAACAACGATAGACGGCAAAAGTAACACATTAACCTGTAATATATTTCCACGACTTTGTAGTTGTTTGTGTTTACTTGGCAACATTTATTTGTATATACCTAAATTTGTTTGGAGCTTTTTTATTGTTATGTATTGAATGCATACATCACGTTCTTACTTGTTTGTAGCTAAGTTTGTTTGGAGCATTTATTTGTATTCAATATTGTCACAGTTATCTTACTATTATTGATATTTGCTAATACTTATATTTATTTATTAACTATAGATGTCATCATCACGGTCACAGTCAAAGGCAAGGACAAAATTTGAAAAACTATTGATGTCTCCGCCACAAATTAAAAAATATGTAGAAGAAAACCTTGTTTGCAAGAAACCATGTTGCGAGCCTACACGCCATGAGGGCCCAAATGAGAGAGACGAACAAGCCAAGGGTGTTACTCATCCTATTCACCATCTGTCGTTGCTGTTCGAGTGGCCAAAAGACGCCAGCAAATAGGAAACAAATAAGTTGTTGGACGAAGGTTGTCCTGTGTCGTGGGACGAGTACGACGAGGCCATGAAGTTGGCCGACGAGTCCGACGAGGCATGAAGTTGGCTGCTTGCTCACCAACTTATTAGATTGTGTAGCTTTGTCTTTGTCCAGGTCCAGGGCAGACCTCTCGTTTCAGTTTGTATGTTACATATGTATTTGTCCGGGAATCAATAAAATATTATCTTTTTATTTATGTGGTATTCCGTTCTTCTACAAACATGCTACGCACGTTTGCTACTTTTTATACACTTCGGCCAACTTCTGCTTAAGCGGTTGCACAACTACATATTCCTTACTCTGGTTAAAATAGTTCTACAACATCAGGACAAAATCAGTAGATACTGACTACGTTGCCAAACAAAATCAGACTGAATCCAGCCTAGTAGCCAAACAGAATCAGTCTGCAATCAGACTCAAATCAGACCAGCTGACCAGAATCAGACTGGGTTGCCAAACAGAATCAGACTGGGTTGCCAAACAGAATCAGACTGAATTCTGACTAACCCCGTCTAATCCAGTCCAGACTACGAAATCCCAGTCCGTTTCCAAACAGGGGCTAATAGTTTACTTCCCATAATTTTAACCACCCCTAGTTATTGGAAAAGTTGCTCCATGCCAGCAAGATGACTAATCTGAACCCATTCGTTGTTTGCGGTTAAAAATTTATTCAGGAAAACATAAGGATCGTACAATAAAGAACAAAAAAAGTCGTAACAGCTAACAGCAATAGGAAGAAAGGGAGCAACAAAAAAGCACCAGTACCTTTTATTTTGGTGTTAATGTGAGTGTGTAGAATGTCATTCATGGCTTGATATAGGGAATCTCATAGTATGGATTCTCTACAACTGTATGATCCTTCACAATCTTAAAAATCTTTTTCATTTGATAAACAAGCTGGAAACAAGTACAGTACTCTTATTTAGACGATCATGAAACTCTTGTGAAATCATGGGCAACTTGGTTAAAGCAGGTGCCTACCAATTTCAACTCATCAAAGACTAATCTATATATCGAGTATAATTGGATCACACAAGTGATATGACATCATTCTTAAAACTGGTATGGGTCCTGCAATCCATCCAAAAATGATCAAACTAGTAGAATAGTAAGAAGATAAGATCCATATCAATGAAATAAAAATTGGCCTGAGCGGCCCAGGCTTCCAGTCATTTCAAAATTGCCAAAATCGCCGGTTAATCATTTTTTCATTAATCGCCCGATTTTTGACCTTTTTCCGATTAATCAGCCACTCAACAGGTGACAAATCGGTCGTTTTTGTCCATTTTTTGGAAAATCGTCATGTTGGGCCCCAAAAAAGGCCTAAAAGCTCCTGGCCCACAAACATAACAAAAAAAGCCATTCAAACCTTGTTTTTCTAACAAACGTGAAGCCGTGTCTGCGGCTTGATACGCACGACAGATGGTTTCCGCGCTCAACTCCCCCGACATTTCTTCGCCACGACTCCTCTTCCGCCGGTCCTCCTTTCCTCTGGGGTTCCCTTCTACATTCTCCGGCGGCCTGCTAGTGCAAGGATTGGAGGCTGCCAGAGCTCCTCCTCTCCTCTGATTGCCTCTGCAAGCTCCTGCCGTTACCCTGCTGCGCTGGCCTTCCGTGGACAGAGCTTTGGACGCCAGAGCAGGTACTCCTGCTGCCTGCAAACATGAAGGAAAGGTTCTCCTGCTGCATATACACAAAGGTATGCTCTCACATCTCATCTTCTTTACTCCGTTTGTTCCTAATCAACCTTTCTAACTATCAACATGTATGCAAAAGTCTATAAAACGAGGTATAATGGCCATATAGTTAAATCTCTGGTTAGATATGGTTATGTATACCAATATATGTTGTTTGCCTACTCTATATCTTACTTAAGTTTGTATTTGTATTTTTATTTTTGACTTTTTCTTATTGAGTTATGCTCTTTCCTATATAAATTTGAATATATATACTGCTGTGATGTATCATGTATGATTAATAGCCGATATGTTGCATGATTAATAGCTGATATGTATCATGTATGTACTGATGTGAGTTATGCTCTGTATGATTAATAGCTCTTTCCTTGTTGCATGATGTATTAATACTTATTTTTTATATTAATTTGCTAGATGGCAGATGATATAAGTGTTGCTCCAGTCCCTGAAAATGCACCAAATGTCCCAATGCTAGGTCAAGTGACCCACGCTAGAAGTACTGTGAATGCTCAGATCCATCTCGAAAAGATCGGTTGCGCTGAAATTCTGCAAACACATCAACACGGGAGGGATTTTCAAATTTAAAAATCATCTTGCTTGTAGGAGGGAAGATGTAGAAAAATGTGATAGTGTACCCCCAGAAGTGAAGAGGGAGATAAACGAATATCTAGATAAAGTTGTAGTAAAGAAAGTAAAAAAAGAGAGAGAGTTAGATGAAGCCAGGGAGGAGGTACATATTTCTGACAATAAAAAAGTTGTGGTGATCGGTTCCAATGCAAAGAAACCCAAGGCGGTTGGTCAGATTGATGCATTTTGTGGAGGGATCATGAGGTTATTGTTAATGAAAGGAGATTGTCAAAGAAGGAGAATATCAACAACCAGTTGAAGAAGGAAGAAAGGAAGAAAATTGTCCAGTTCATTGCACGTTGTTTTTATCAGACTGGTGAGTAACTAATCTTTATGTGATACATGTTTAATGTCATTACTAAATGTTTCAATGTCTTTATGGTGAATTGGCGATATATTTACTTATATGAATTGCTACAAACATTGCAGGTATACCCATGAACACAGTGATATTGAGAAGTTTCAATGTCATACTGGAGGCAATTGGTCAGTTTGGTCTGGGATTGCAGGACCCGTCAGTCCATGAGTTGCGTGAGCCTCTTCTAAAGAATGAAGTGGGACTTACTAGGACCTCATTGGAGACACATAGGGAAGAATGGAGGAAGTCTGGATGTTCAATCATGACTAATGCATGGACAGATAGAAGAGGAAGAAGCATAATGAACATGTGTGTGAATTGCAAAAGGGGCACCAGCTTCTTGAGAGCCATTGATGCATTCACTGACATCCATAATGTTGAATTCACATTCAACTTGGGGGATAGTTGCATTGTAAAAGTTGGAGAAGAAAATGTTGTTTGAGGTTGTGACTGACAATGCCCCCTCTAATATTGCAGCTCGTAGACTATTAAATGATAAAAACCTGCAATTTTTTGGACTCCTTGTGCAATGCATTGTGCAGATCTAATGTTGGAGAATATTGGGAAACTACCTAGGGTGAAGAATGCAATCCAAAAGAAAAGAAAGCTTAGTATCTTTATATATAGCCATCACATCACCTTGAGTTTGATGAGGAAGTACATAAAGGGAGATCTGGTTAGGCCTGGTGTAACACGCTTTGCAACTGCCTATTTGAGTTTGAAGTGTTTGGCTGATAAAAGAAATGAGTTGAGGTCGATGTTTTGTTCTTCTAAGTGGGAAGAATGTAGGTACTCTAGTACAATAGAGGGGGAGAGATTTGCCATTATGGTGACAACACCTCAATTATGGGATGGAGTCATGTTTGCTTTATAAACTTTTAGGCTGTTAGTGAATGTATTACGGCTTGTTGATAGTGAGAAAAAACATGTCTTGGGTTTTATGTTTGCTGCAATGCTAACAACCAAGAAGGAGTTATCTGAGAACTTGGCTGAGGAACATGTAATCCTGAAGAAAGTCATAGACATTGTTGATGAGACTTGGGATAAAAGGTTGCACAAACCTTTACATGTGGCGAGTAAATGAAAACATGTTAGAATTAATCACTTGTGATTTTTAATATTTTTTATATTTTAATGTCTAATATTATATCCTTACAACTTACTACTTAAATCCCTACTACTTCTGGTCTGATACTGAGATAGACACCAAAGAAGGTGTCATGGGGGGCCTAACGGAATGCATAGACACATTTTTTCTGGAGTCTGTGATTCATGATAAAATTGTTCTACAACAGTATTTGCCAGCCTATAGGGATGCTATGAGGGCCTTTGGGAAACCAAGGGCCATAAGACAAAGATCGGATCCTTATTTGGATCATGTTAATGTGACACTAACTTTTATAATTTATCAGTTTATGTGATTATTCTCCAATATTTAGTTTCTTAATAGTTTCTTGCTTCATAAAATAGTGGAGTGGTGGACAAATCATGGGTATGATACTCCATATTTGCAAAGAATGGTCCTCAAGATCCTAAATCTGACATGCACATCTTCAGGGTGTGAAAGAAACTGGAGCGCATTTGAGAGGGTAAATAAGGAAAAGTATTTAATAAATTAATCTTCTCTAAACTAATACATAAGTACATCTATTTTTTAAATTTAAAATTTTTTTAGACAGATGCACGCCAAGAAGAGGAACATACTTGATGTGCAGCGGTTGAATGACTTAGTGTATGTCCAATTCAATGCAAAGCTAAAAGAAAAAAGGAGAAACATTTAGCTTTGAAGGATACCTTGGAGTCTGAGTATAGAGAAAAGGCAAAAGACTGGTTTGCCAATCTCAATGCAGAAGAAGATGAGATCTATTCAGGTGTTGGAGTTACACGGGGTCAAGTAGTTGAAGCATCGAGGGTCGAAGAGAGAGTCTATACCAGAACTAGAAGAAACATCTTGTCAACCACTCTTGCTCAGCCTACCCCTCCTTCTCATCCCACACATCTGAAAAACCACTAGAGGGGGGTGAATAGGGTTTTATGATATTTTAATAATAATTTAACCAAATTAAGCAACCACAAAAATATTGGACAAGGGAACAAGGATTTAGAGTGGTTCCAACCCGGTTGCTAAGGCAATCAATCTACTACCCGATTGCTTACCCAACCAGGATTTTGAAAGTATTTAATTTTATTACCTCTCAAGGAAGTTACATAAAATTACAACACTTTCACCAAACCCATCGGACAACCTTCACCTAGAAGTAGTCTCACCAACCTCGAAGCAGCCTTCCTTGAAGTAACCTCAAGCTCCCCTTGAAGTAGCCTTCCTCTTGAAGTAGCTTCCCGTTGAGACTACAACCTTCTTGAAGTAGTCCAAAGTCCACCTTCTCCACTGAGAAGACCCTTCTCCACCTGAGAAGTCAAACCCTCTCCAATCCGCAGCCTCCAACCCTAGGAGTAGCAAGGAGAGTACAAAAGATATAAAGGAACAAGAAGGAAAATAGAAATTATAATACCACTTGTAGCACAAGGCTTGATTTCCTATATCAAGCGTTTTGATCTCCTAACCAATGTATATGGAAGTGTAGGTGATGTGGATAAGAGATGCTAGCCTATAGGACACGAATTTAGAGCAATGGAAATGTATAGCCAATGTAGGAATTGCTCAATTGCTCACAAGAATGAATTGTCAATTGCAAGTATGAATGCTCAAGTGTAGCACAAGTGTATGTAGGGTGTCCTATGGCTTGTCCTATTTATAGGAATGGCCTATGGATGCTTAAGGACGTTCTAGACACTTTCTAGGGGGTTCTTAGTGCTTAACTAGCCGTTAGGTAACCATTAGTTGCTTTAACAATGGCTAGTTAATTAACTCTGAAAAGTGCAAACAGAACTCATCTCGATCGAAGAATTGTCGACCGAGAGTCCTTCTCGGTCGAGGACTTGTCGACCGAGGGACTGTCTGGAGCAAGTGTATATAACGTTCTAATCCAACTCCCAACTACCTTGTCTGTTGTGTCTAACGGCTACCTGGGTCATTCTCGGTCGAGGAAATTGTCGACCGAGAGTGTCTCGATCGAGAATTTTGTCGACCGAGATTAACCCTGTTTCAATATTTTAAACTAAGTACTAAGTATATGTATGAGTGTGTAGATGTGACACTATTGTAGGGGATGACCTATCTAAGTGTTTTGATTGGCTAGGGAAGATCTAACGCTTGATTTACATGATGTCTAACTACTTGTACATTATATACTTGTATAAGTTTTTACATTTGATTACATTCATGACTTAAAGCAATTTTAGCATATAGATCTTCCAAATGTTTGTCATCCACCTAAGACCTGCAACACTCAAGTAGCACGTTAGATCCACAAGAATGAAATGTTTTTCATCATCAAAACAAAGGGATTATAATAATGTCCAATTTAGCCAACAATCTCCCCCTTTTTGAAGATGACAAACATTTCCTAAATATAAAATACGGAAATATAAATCATATGAGTTTCATACCTGGAGTTTACCTTTTGTAGCCATTCTCTTATTTTACAAGTGTGTACTGGCCCGAGATTTATGAAACTCATTTTTACTTTATGTTTTCGGTTTATATTATTTCTCCCCCTCTGTCATTTCAAAAAGATATCTAGGAAAATCATTTTGTATGACTTTAATTCTCCCCCTTAATTTTATGTTGTGCTCCCCCTAACTAAGATATTCAGTTTGAAAAATAGGGAATAATATAAGTGTAAACCATTTATTGTCAAATTTAGCCACAATTTGTTTCTCAATCATTTGCAAAGGATGTTAATCCTTGAAATGATATGAGATCCTTTTAGATCTATGGCATATGTAATTTGATTTCTCATCCATTTTACAAAGGATGTTAAGCCCTAAAAATGACATGAGAATCCTTTAAGCTTATAGTAGAATACATGTATGTATCTCTAACCAAATACATGGGATGTTAAGCCCTAATTTGTTTAGAGAATTCCATTAAGAACAAGATATATATCATATTCATAAATATTGTAGATTTCTTTGTTTTCATAACCAAAACTACTTTTAAGGATACTAAGGTCATAACAAGCTTCAAATGATGTTTACAAAGTTTTGTAAGCTTCTTAATCTTATAATCAAGATAGTTTGTGTGAGCTCCCCCTTAATCTTATAGTCAAGATAATTTAAGGATTCTAAGGTCACAATCAATATTAGATCATAATAAGTTGACCTTTTATGAGAGTTATGCACTAAAATTATGTTTTCAATATGATAAACACATTTTGAATCAAGATACTAAGATTAAGTGCAGTAAAATGATGTATAAATAAACATTTTTTCAAGCTTATTTTAGGTCGACCTTGACTTCGACCATAGTGCCCCTTGGTCAAACTTGATTTTAACCAAGAGGCAATTTCTGCAGATTTCCAATTTGAACACTTATATGTGAAGTATACTTTCTGCATATTTTTAATTTAAAATGCACTTGTGCCATGATGTTTTACTTTTTATGCAAAATGGCATCTCTATATGAGCTGAATCATAATGATCAAAAACAATATCCATTTACGGTTTATATGGATCAAAGATCATTTTAGACAAACCAATGAAACATAATGATCATGGCACAATGATTATGATAGAACAGTAGAAACATATCCACAATACAATAATCAAGATAGAAGCATGTAATTTCATGAAATACAATGATTATGACCATTTAAATTTTAATACACATGGTTCCTACATAGAGAGACCAAGAAATACTTAGGATAAACCATGTGGACTATGATAAAATAGTAACATCCTTGATTATGGTGCATAATTTTCTATTTTAAACCATCAAAATAATCTCATTCATGATTCATGGATTTTCAATTTGAATACAAACCATGTAAATGAACAAGCTTAATAAACTTTTTCAATTAATGAATAAGGTTTGTTCAAAAATCAGTCTTCATATAATACTTTTGCAATATGTTTAAGGATTTCATATTCATAATGTTATACCTTAAATCATGATGCAAAAAGATCAATATGTCTTGTTTCAAATATGGTCTCCAAGATTTATTCTTGATTTTGCATATTAAATCAATCATTAATAACAAATTGATAGCAAAACTAGATTAAGTGAAAATAGGTTCAGCAGAACTTGATTCGGTCAAACTGTTTGTCGACCGAAATTATCTCGGTCGACGTTTTTCTCGACCGAGAATGCTGCTGTTTGTACATGTTTTATCAGATTTATTGCAAACTTGAAAACAGTAACCTTCTCGGTCGACTATTTCTCGACCGATAACGTTCTCGGTCGAACAGTTTCTCGACCGAGAATGTTTCTGTACTGTTTCAGAACTATTTTCAGTAATTGTTTCCAAGTAAGACAAGAATATGAAAGTTAAAGCTCGATTGTGTTGAGATATGACATTTGTATATCAAGAATTAGTTTAGGTCAAATCTCAACTAGTCAAATTCAAACTTCTAAGTTTTAGGAACCCAAGCTAGATCATCATTCCTTTTCTTGTATGGGCATGAAAAAGAGTAGTGTCCAAGACACAAGCAATAATGACAACTAATAGAGTCAATCTCATTTCTCTTTCTAGTAGTTGAGTTGTTCTTTGGTACATACATGGATTGATTCTTTAGCACTTGTGTCCTTCTCCAACTAGGTTTTTGATAAGATTTTCCCTTAGTCTGATAACCTAGTCATCTCCTTCCAATTTGACGATAAGAATCATTTAAGATATTATCAAGAATATTATGGTTACTCAAACTACTCACTTTTTGTTGTAACTTCATAATCTCATCCATTTTCTTCTTGATATCTAATTTTGCTTGATCTAGATTAGATAACAAAGAATCTCTTTCTTTCACAATAATATCTTAATCTAGATGTGTACACAAAACATGTTGTTTTTGAAGATCATTTACTTGATTTTGCAAGTTTAACTTTTCAAAGGAAAGAAGATTGCAATTTGCTTCTACAAATTTTAGCTTAATATCATAATCTTCAATAGCATTTTTGAGATCTTCATTTTCAGATGTGAGAGCAAGAAATTTAGCATTTAACTCATCATTTACTTTATTTGATTTCTTAAATTTCTTCTTGCACTCAATATATTTCTCATCTGTATCTTGAAGACTAGTAATTAGATCTTCTTTTGGCAGATCAAAAAGACTTACCTCTTCTTCTTCTTCTTCATTTGTTGTAGCAATAAGACATTCTACTTCTTCTTTTCCATCATCACTATCATCACTTGAATCATCCCATGCAGCTTTATATGCTCTTTCTTTCTTTTTGTGAGATGATTTCTTCCCTTTCTTGAGTTTTGGACAATCACCTTTCATGTGTCCCTTTTTGCCACATTCAAAGCACCTGGAAGAAGAAACACTAGAAGTTTTGTTAGTTTTAAAACTTTTATACTGCTTACCGTTTACAATGAGAGTTTCTTCTTCACTATCATCTTCACTTGTGTCATGACTAATCTTGGTTGATGCTTTGAATGCAATGTCCTTCTTTTTCCCTTGTTGAAGTTCACGTTCTCATCTTTCTTCCTCTTCTAAAGTTTCCTCATGTGCTTCTAGGTTTCCAATGAGTTGTTCCATCCTTAGTCAGATGAGATCATTTACTTCTTTAATAGCAGTCACCTTGGGCTTGTACTTGGGAGGGAGAGATCTAAGAATCTTTGACACTTGGTATTCCTCACTAATCACTTTGCCTAAAGCATTCAAACCATTTACAATAGAAGAAAATTTTGCATACATTTCACTAATAGATTCATTTTGATCCATATGAAATTGTTCAAATTTCTGTTTAAGCATTCTGATTTTTGAATTTTTAACTTGAACAGTTCCTTCATATGTTATAGACAATCTATGCCATATCTCATAAGTTGTTTCACAATTTGATATTCTATTAAACTCACCAACGGAAATTGAACAATAAAGTATACTTACAACTTTTGCATTCATTTGGGCAGATTTTACCGTATTAGCATCCCAATTTGTATACTCCGTTTGAGGAAGTTCATATGGAGTTGATACCATTCTCCATAAGTCCCAGCTGATTCCTTGGAAGTAAAATTGCATCCTCCTCTTCCGGTAGGTGTATTTAGTGTCGTCAAAAGCTGGAGGTCTAGCCACGAGTGTTCCTTCCAAGTTGAGGTTGTTGAGTACCCCGTCACCCATTCTTCAAGACTTTGTTAGAGTTCCTTGAAGCCCTGCTCTGATACCAATTGAAAAACCACTAGAGGGGGTGAATAGGGTTTTATGATATTTTAATAATAATTTAACCAAATTAAGCAACCACAAAAATATTGGACAAGGGGACAAGGATTTAGAGTGGTTCCAACCTTAGTAAATGCTAAGGCAGTCAATCCACTACCTGGTTGCTTACCCAACCGGGATTTTGAAAGTATTTAATTTTATTACCTCGCAAGGATGTTACATAAAATTACAACACTTTCACCAAACCCTTCGGACAGCCTTCACCTAGAAGTAGTCTCACCAACCTCGAAGCAGCCTTCCTTGAAGTAACCTCAAGCTCCCCTTGAAGTAGCCTTCCTCTTGAAGTAGCTTCCCATTGAGACAACTTTCTTGAAGTATTCCAAAGTCCACCTTCTCCACCGAGAAGACCCTTCTCCACCTGAGAAGTCAAACCCTCTCCAATCCGCAGCCTCCAACCCTAGGAGTAGCAAGGAGAGTACAAAAGATATAAAGGAACAAGAAGGAAAATAGAAATTACAATACCACTTGTAACACAAGGCTTGATTTCCTATATCAAGCGTTTTGATATCCTAACCAATGTATATGGAAGTGTAGGTGTTGTGGATAGGATATGCTAGCCTATAGGACACGAATTTAGAGTAATGGAAATGTATAGCCAATGTAGGAATTGCTCAATTGCTCACAAGAATGAATTGTCAATTGCAAGTATGAATGATCAAGTGTAGCACAAGTGTATGTAGGGTGTCCTATGGCTTGTCCTATTTATAGGAATGGCTTATGGATGCTTAAGGACGTTCTAGACACTTTCTAGGGGGTTCTTAGTGCTTAACTAGCCGTTAGGTAACCATTAGTTGCTTTAACAATGGCTAGTTAATTAACTCTGAAAAGTGCAGAAAGAACTCATCTCGGTCGAAGAATTGTCGACCGAGAGTCCTTCTCGGTCGAGGACTTGTCGACCAAGGGACTGTCTGGAGCAAGTGTATATAATGTTCTAATCCAACTCCCAACTACCTTGTCTCCTGTGTCTAACGGCTACCTGGGTCATTCTCGGTCGAGGAAATTGTCGACCGAGAGTGTCTCGGTCGAGAATTTTGTCGACCGAGATTAACCCTGTTTCAATGTTTTAAACTAAGTACTAAGTATATGTATGAGTGTGCAGATGTGACACTATTGTAGGGGATGACCTATCTAAGTGTTGTGATTGGCTAGGGAAGATCTAACGCTTGATTTACATGATGTCTAAGTACTTGTACATTATATACTTGTACAAGTTTTTATATTTGATTACATTCATGACGTAAAGCAATTTTAGCATATAGATCTTCCAAATGTTTATCATCCACCTAAGACCTGCAACACTCAAGTAGCACGTTAGATCCACAAGAATGAAATGTTTGTCATCATCAAAACAAATGGATTATAATAATGTCCAATTTAGCCAACAACATCCTGCTAAGCCCACCCCTCCTTTTGACCCACAAAGAGATAGGGAAAAAAGATGTGCTTACCAAGAAGATTCTGATCTAGAGATTGAGGGGGGAGATGACTTCATAAGGGATGCTACTAGTCAAGCTCATATCTATGAGGACTACTCAAGTGCAAAAGAGATGGAGGAAGGAGACTAGTAGGGATGTTTGATATTTTTTGGATAGTTGAACAGTGGACACATTTTGATATTTTTTTAATAGAAATTGGGGATACAATTTTGATGTTTTTGGGTTAGTTGGGCATGATCATACACTTTTTATGTCTTCAAGATTAGGCTAACCATGGATGTTATACATCTATGGATACATCCTCTTTTCTATTATATTGTCAATGCCTACTTGTTTTATATTTAGTTATTACCTCTAGCTACACATAAATTTTAACTATGTTGCATGCATTATGCCTATGAGATTTAATGAATAATTAAACAATGGCATTGTATTACTATTTACTATTTGTTGTTTCCTTATTTTCATGTTGTTGTGGCATTTCTTCAATTGGGTCAACCTTTTTTTATGCTAAAAATGCTCCATCTACAGGTACAATACTAACTTCACGTCGAAAATTTATGTAATTGATTTATATTTGTTCAACCATTATTTTGTAGTTGCATTATAAATTGTTTGTGTGTTCTATACTTTTTTGTTGTGTGTTTACATATGTATAAATAGTTCATGAATATATTTATTTATATACATATATGTGTAAATTTATACAAATTTATGCAGAAAAGTAAAACCTTTTTTTTCAAAAATTGCCCGTTTAATCGCCCGCTTACCACTTAACTAGTTACAAGGTGTTGACTGCATGCTTACCACTTAATGTTTTTTAAAACATTGATCCACATTTAGAATTAAAGATGAACATGCATCCAATAATTTCTAATAGGAAAAGTGTGCATATCTGATTGATGATGGTTGCGTTAAGTATTTCACTAACAAATTGTCACTTAACTACCACAGAATTATACCTTAGCACCAAGTTCAGTAATAGATGAACCCATTGATCTCCCTTAAAAACTGCTCCTCGCGGCCAAAGAACTTTGGATAACCACCTTCCTAATTTAAGAAGGAGAAAATAAAAGTAGGGGAAGGCAAGATAGGTTTTCCAAACATAATTTCACCACATGCATGTGAAGAAGAAGAGGATAAAAAAGAAAATAGATTGAAAGAATATATCAAACAATGTAAACCAGAACCAACGAACAGTCCACCTTTATTCATCCTCCTTTTTTTTAAAAACTCCTGAAATCACTCTAAGATTGCCACATATGAAATAGAGAGGTTTCGAGCAAGTAAAAAAGGGTATGAGAAGAGTCTGAATTGATTTATGTAAGAAGAAGTGCAATAACATAGGTTTAATTCAAGAAAACAAACACAACTAAAATTCAACAGCTTGGTAATGACCACTCGTGAGTGATCAAAGGCTAGTGACCATTGGGTTTATGGTTACGACTCTTGGTTCCACAACTAACTTTGTTAGAAATGACCTCTCCTTGGTCTCTACTGACCCCTCAAATCTAAACCTCTATCCTCTACCATGCCATAACATGAGCTCATCGATAACCACCCCACTTCATCGGCAAACATGACTAGGTTGCCATAAACCCACCATGGGTTGATAGAAGCACAGCCAGCCATTGTATTCTAGTAGACATCGGTCAATTAGTTGACGATATCCCCTACCAAGGTCGATGTGGACCTACAACAGTCCACATCAATTACCACTTGATCAATGCATTCTAGTCCCAAGAAAATACTAGTGAAAGCTGGATAGCAGAAGACCTACTGTGATGGAGTGGACGTTTGGAATCCTAAATGTCGAATGATACAAGTGAAATAATATGGTTGAGCTATATTAAGAGTTCCAAGGTTTTAGTAAAGTTGGAATGTTGAATTGAGATTGATATAATGATTAAGATCTCTCTTTTGATGCCTTTTTGAGGAATTTATTTGACTGGCAATACTGTTGAGTTTAGGGACCAAAATAGAATAGAATGTACCTTGATTTATGATAAAGATGTAGTAGAAGTTTCATAATGTCAAGAGATCCGTGGAAGATGTTAGTGAAGTTCGAGTTTTATGAAATAATACACATAACTGATGGATGATGAGTCAACACATATAAGTTGTAGCCGAGGTTTTGGTTTGTTATATTAGTTTCACGGACACGTATGACTCAGCCTTTTCTCCATGGATTGGCTATTCGGAGGCAAAATCCAGCAATCTAATAGACCATATGAGAGATCATGGGGCACCATCAGCCACGCAAGCCTTGACTTGCCCCACGTTATGATCGTGGCTGGACAACGGAACTAACTGCACACTCTTTGTGATGAAAGACACTGCTAGAGGGTGGTTTGTCTTGGAAAACAAAGGAACCGAGCAACCTCTCCACCGTTCCCCCTGTCCATCCGCAACAGAGAGGTTCCTAGCAGAGAGGAACCGAAGTTGTTGGCAACGCAAGATTATGGCGAAAAGGAAGATCGGATAGCTGCCTCAATCGACGGAGGGTAGTTGACGAGCTTCGAGAGAACTGGCGAGGAGTTGCAGACGTTAGCTAGTATCTCATTGGCGCTCCAGTCCAGCAGCCAGGCTTGCACCGGCATGGACTGGAGGGAGGCTCTAGGCTGGCGGTGAGCATGCGGTGGTGCCTGATGGAGGAGTAGGCAGAGGCGGCAGTTGCCTCGTGTGCTGGAGAATTGATGGGCATGGCCGCGAGACAAGGAGACGACGCATGCCGCTGCCCCCACGCCCCACAACAGCGCTCACACAGAACCCAGAAGGACCGGAAGAGAGGTCGAGCCTAGGGCAACCAGCCTTGCCGGACTCCCAAGCAGCAGGAGAAGGTGATCCGGAGGTTCTGATCTCCCTTGCGGAGGTAGGCACGATTGAGGAGGAGGCCATGTTTCCTGCTTAGTCGCCATCAAGTCCAAGCACCGGAGGCGCTCGCCCAGATGGTCACGCAGCAGGCTGGCGCTAATGGAAGGAACGCAAAGATCGCGTTGAGTCACAATAGAAGAGAAAGGGGGGATGTGGACCAGTTTTGGAGCCAAGAAACTGGCCGGCTCTAGCCAAACCTAGCAAACCTGTGCGGCGGCGGCTTCATGAGGAGGACGGTTTGGAGATCAACCTCTCGTCGGCCTTCGAATCTAGCAGCAGCGCTCTTCAAAATAGAGGACATGATACTTGGCAACTTGGGAAGGCGGGTAACCCCAGGTCGTCGAGCGAGGAGGATGGCTGGAGCTATGCGGCGACACCCTAAGCAGGCCACAACGGTGCCCGCTGTTCCAGCAAACGATGCACGCAGGCGCCGTGAGAAGGAGAAAGAACGGAGGAAAGGAGGATCGGGTCTACTGCTTTGAACCGGACCCAGAACACACGTGAACCGCCAGCCCATCCAAGTGAAGGAGCCGCAGCCCTAGTGGCCACATGTCAGACCCTTATTGGCCCTAAGAGGTTTAACAAAGATATAGATGACATGAGGAATATGGATTAGGTTTGTTCTTGATCAATGTACGCCATTACCTCTTACTTGGCTTATTATAAAATATGATTGTGTTATATGAGTAGTAAAATACTTGGCATATGGTATTGATTGAAATGATTGCTCTTGTATGCTATGTTGCTTGATTCTCCATACGTATTGCTATGAACACATCAAACATAATATATTTGTTCCATTATATGAAAGCACTAACTCTTTGGCAGTGTGCTTGGAAGTGACCTAACTCTTTGGTAGTGGTCACATTGTACATATGACCTAACTCTTTGGTAGTGGTCTGACCTAACTCTTTGGTAGTGGTCACCTTGTACAAATGATCTAACTCTTTGGTAGTGATCATAAAGGCCTTGAGATATAATGGAAAATAAGATTAAAATATGTGTTCTCTTTTTTTTAATGAATATCCTTGTGCAAGTATATGTTTTTCTTATATTCTTATGTTACTACCAAGTATTAGTTTTATCTTATTGCCAAGATATGATGAGAGGTATATAAAAGACACGTAGGCGTACTCAGTACAATATTCATAAAATATTGTGCTGACGTGTACCGCATGTAATCTTTTGTTTAGGTTGTGGTTATGCTCTTGAAGATCCAGGATAGTGAGAGTTGTGTAGCGAGCTGATGTACAGGTGGACCTGTTGTCTTAAGATCCTGTAGTTTAGTTGTAGTACATGTATATGTATAAGTTTGCTGTTCAATATGTAATATCAAGTGATGTAACAATTCATGTTGTAATTATATGTTGAATGGTGAACATGTGTGTATAGTTTTATTATTGTTCATGTACATGTGCTACTGATTGTTTCCTTCTGACTCCCTTGATTTTCTTCTTCTTAGCCTGGTGTGGGGTGTTTAAATTGGGATTCTCGCTGAGGTGAGGGTTTCAATTTGGACGTCGCACATCAGATTAAGTTTTAGAAAATCCGGGGACGTCACAGGTGGTATCAGAGCATGAACAATAGCAAAGCCTGACATTTGCTCATTATGCAACTCAAAACAAAAGAACCTTGAACATTAATAATCTTTTAGGGTTAGATTAGTCGTCTTTTAGAGACTAGATCTGACCTAGCCTCTAGGTTAGCACCTAGATGTCCGAGAACTAGGTCTAGACTAGTGTTTGTGGTATAACAAGTCCTTAGATGTCGTTCTTTCCTTATAGTGCAGCGGTATGGGACGTTGCATTATTTGGAAATGACGTGCATCAAGGGAAGAGAAACCCTAGACATATGGCGCTCGTTCTCTAGAGTAGCTACACTAGTCTACCCCTTGTTCTCACCCCTTTCCTTAGTTTTCATGAAACTGTACTCTCTACTATGTGTGGGACACTCGTTTTCAGGATTTGTTTTTTGATTCCAATCAGATCGAACCTCGATAGTTTTCTCTGACGCTTGTTTTATCGGAGAAAAACTATATAATATTTTATTATGTATATGTATTACAAAAATGTGTCCCCACATATGTATGAGTAGGAGGTGGTCATGCAACCTAAGTGAAAGTGATGACATCAGTCTATAAGAGAGAGTAGTTCTAGATTAGATGTCTAGAGCCTTGTTGGAATATATGATAGATAGAATAGATGAAATAAGTTTTGATGATATGATGTAAGTATTATATAGATGACATAAGATGGTTATAATGATTTATGTTTATCTTTGAGGACTTAAGTTCAGTTTGAGGATTTGAGATAAGTTTTGATTATGCAAGTATGAGTTCTTTTATGAGATAAGATATGTTAAGCTAAGACTAGGTTGTGGGTCAGCATGAGCCTCAAGCTCCTTTACGAAGGAGGACATCTAGTGTTAGGACCAGTTTCGGGGTTAACTCCAGAGAGAGTGAGACCCATTGGGAGAAGGTCGGAGAACCTAAACTCCAAGATATGAGATGATGAGAAATATGTGATATGATATGTCCTAAACTAGAATAGTCCTGAGTGATTGAGTTGAGTCGCTTTATGCATGATTCCTATAGTCTTGTTGAACCCTAGATGTCCTTGGGAAGACCAAACCCTAGAGACAGAGAGAGGCCGGTTATATATGTGCATATGCGAACATCAATGTGAGTGCCTTCCATCTGGGTCAGGGAGAGAGCCCAAGACCCTGGAGGAGGTAGCTATGTTAGTTTTTGTACCGCCTCATGCTCGGGTTGTTGGTTTCCCACATAGGAATCTAGTGGTGTGTATATAAGATAAAGAGAGTTAAGAAATAGTGTTTCATGGGTATAGAAACTATGGAGGGTATGTCATGTCATGTTGTGGTTTGGTTTGTGCTATGTGGCTAGAGCTTGTAAAGCTATTGCTAGTACCGATGAGGTATACCTGAGAACCCTAGACTGAGAGGGAAGATATAGTTTTGTTTATGAGCTACTCATAGAGTCGAGTTAGCTCAGAGAGTTGAGTATGGCCCTACCCTCATGATATGGGTTAAGAGAACCTCAATTGGGCTAGATAAAGTTTTGATATATGTTTTAAGAAGCCACTCACCTAAGTTTTTTTTTTTGAACAACCATGATAAAATATATGTAAGGATGTGATCTAATCTTGAGATATGAAATATAGACATGATATGATGGAAACCTAGAGATGGTTTAATATATATATCATTACATAAATGGTTAACCATATACATGAATAGTGATGATAATGTGAAACTATTGGTTAATCTTGTGATGAAATCACTAATAAATGTTGCAATTTAGTATGAACAATGAAATAAGATCATATGAAGGAAACATGTTCCATGAGGTGTTAATCTTAGTTCTTAACTAAGACGAAAAATATAGTTTGATAGCTAGCACAACATAACGTTTATGACACATTGATAATGTGTTAACCTCAGTTAACTTCTTTGGAACATGTTGAATAATAATTCATGGGCAAAGATAAGGATGCAACCCTAGCATATGAGATATGTAATGACATAACCAGAGTTTCTAAATCTTTGGATCAATCTTGAATGGAGCGTTTGTGCACCCAAGATGGTTGTAAACCCCCCTTATAGTGCTTTGGATACATGGTTCTAGGTAACCTTTGTGGATATGTTACACATAGAATAGAGCCTACATGTGGGTGAAGGCAAGATAAAGCTTACCCTAGAAGTATGAGTATGGTTTACTTTCGAGGACAAAAGTTCTTTTAAGATGTATATGATGTGATAAAGTGGTTTTCTGGCTTAATTTCGAGGACGAAAATTTGTTTTAAGGTGTGTAGGATGTGATGGAGTGGACGTTTGGAATCCTAAATGTCGAATGATACAAGTGAAATAATATGGTTGAGCTATATTAAGAGTTCCAAGGTTTTAGTAAAGTTGGAATGTTGAATTGAGATTGATATAATGATTAAGATCTCTCTTTTGATGCCTTTTTGAGGAATTTATTTGACTGGCAATACTGTTGAGTTTAGGGACCAAAATAGAATAGAATGTACCTTGATTTATGATAAAGATGTAGTAGAAGTTTCATAATGTCAAGAGATCCGTGGAAGATGTTAGTGAAGTTCGAGTTTTATGAAATAATACACATAACTGATGGATGATGAGTCAACACATATAAGTTGTAGCCGAGGTTTTGGTTTGTTATATTAGTTTCACGGACACGTATGACTCAGCCTTTTCTCCATGGATTGGCTATTCGGAGGCAAAATCCAGCAATCTAATAGACCATATGAGAGATCATGGGGCACCATCAGCCACGCAAGCCTTGACTTGCCCCACGTTATGATCGTGGCTGGACAACGGAACTAACTGCACACTCTTTGTGATGAAAGACACTGCTAGAGGGTGGTTTGTCTTGGAAAACAAAGGAACCGAGCAACCTCTCCACCGTTCCCCCTGTCCATCCGCAACAGAGAGGTTCCTAGCAGAGAGGAACCGAAGTTGTTGGCAACGTAAGATTATGGCGAAAAGGAAGATCGGCTAGCTGCCTCAATCGACGGAGGGTAGTTGACGAGCTTCGAGAGAACTGGCGAGGAGTTGCAGACGTTAGCTAGTATCTCATTGGCGCTCCAGTCCAGCAGCCAGGCTTGCACCGGCATGGACTGGAGGGAGGCTCTAGGCCGGCAGTGAGCATGCAGTGGTGCCTGATGGAGGAGTAGGCAGAGGCGGCAGTTGCCTCGTGTGCTGGAGAATTGATGGGCATGGCCGCGAGACAAGGAGACGACGCATGCCGCTGCCCCCACGCCCCACAACAGCGCTCACACAGAACCCAAAAGGACCGGAAGAGAGGTCGAGCCTAGGGCTGCCAGCCTTGCCGGACTCCCAAGCAGCAAGAGAAGGTGATCCGGAGGTTCTGATCTCCCTTGCGGAGGTAGGCACGATCGAGGAGGAGGCCATGTTTCCTACTTGGTCGCCATCAAGTCCAAGCACCGGAGGCGCTCGCCCAGATGGTCACGCAGCAGGCTGGCGCTAATGGAAGGAACGCAAAGATCACGTTGAGTCACAATAGAAGAGAAAGGGAGGATGTGGACCAGTTTTGGAGCCAAGAAACTGGCCGGCTCTAGCCAAACCTAGCAAACCTGTGCGGCGGCGGCTTCATGAGGAGGACGGTTTGGAGATCGACCTCTCGTCGGCCTTCGAATCTAGCAGCAGCGCTCTTCAAAATAGAGGACAGGATACTTGGCAACTTGGGAAGGCGGGTAACCCCAGGTCATCGAGCGAGGAGGCATGGCTGGAGCTATGCGGAGACACCCTAAGCAGGCCACAACGGCGCCCGCTGTTCCAGCAAACGATGCACGCAGGTGCCGTGAGAAGGAGAAAGAACGGAGGAAAGGAGGATCGGGTCTACTGCTTTGAACCGGACCCAGAACACACGTGAACCGCCAGCCCATCCAAGTGAAGGAGCCGCAACCCTAGTGGCCACGTGTCAGACCCTTATTGGCCCTAAGAGGTTTAACAAAGATATAGATGACATGAGGAATATGGATTAGGTTTGTTCTTGATCAAGGTACGCCATTACCTCTTACTTGGCTTATTATAAAATATGATTGTGTTATATGAGTAGTAAAATACTTGGCATATGGTATTGATTGAAATGATTGTTCTTGTATGCTATGTTGCTTGATTCTCCATACGTATTGCTATGAACACATCAAACATAATATATTTGTTCCATTATATGAAAGCACTAACTCTTTGGCAGTGTGCTTGGAAGTGACCTAACTCTTTGGTAGTGGTCACATTGTACATATGACCTAACTCTTTGGTAGTGGTCTGACCTAACTCTTTGGTAGTGGTCACCTTGTACAAATGATCTAACTCTTTGGTAGTGATCATAAAGGCCTTGAGATATAATGGAAAATAAGATTAAAATATGTGTTCTCTTTTTTTTAATGAATATCCTTGTGCAAGTATATGTTTTTCTTATATTCTTCTGTTACTACCAAGTATTAGTTTTATCTTATTGCCAAGATATGATGAGAGGTATATAAAAGACACGTAGGCGTACTCAGTACAATATTCATGAAATATTGTGCTGACGTGTACCGCATGTAATCTTTTGTTTAGGTTGTGTTTATGCTCTTGAAGATCCAGGATAGTGAGAGTTGTGTAGCGAGCTGATGTACAGGTGGACCTGTTGTCTTAAGATCCTGTAGTTTAGTTGTAGTACATGTATATGTATAAGTTTGCTGTTCAATATGTAATATCAAGTGATGTAACAATTCATGTTGTAATTATATGTTGAATGGTGAACATGTGTGTATGGTTTTATTATTGTTCATGTACATGTGCTACTGATTGTTTCCTTCTGACTCCCTTGATTTTCTTCTTCTTAGCCTGGTGTGGGGTGTTTAAATTGGGATTCTCGCTGAGGTGAGGGTTTCAATTTGGACATCACACATCAGATTAAGTTTTAGAAAATCCGGGGACGTCACACCTACCAAAGTGACCAGTGACCCAAGCGCATACATTATGTTTCTTAAAAATGATTTCATAGGAAAGATCATATTTTGCATTTATGTTCCTAAAAAAGCACTTGTCATTACCCAATTTTTGAGTTATTTTCAAACCTTCACCTACAAATTATAATGTCTTTGTGAATCATCTTTTAATGATTTTGAGGTAAATCCTAACTTTTATATATAATGCAATTAATGATAAATATAATGCCATATTGGATAATGATAATTTAAGAAATGTATGAAATGACTATGAATATTAATAAGTGATATGAAGTGTTATGATAGAGTATAACTCGGTTATAAGGGATGCATAATACACAACTGATATATATAATGAGTTCTCTTGGTTGTTGATCAATATGTTTCTTTGACGCTTTGTAGGGTCTGGTCAATTAATAGTCCAACCTTTTGGGTCCAAATATCTAGTCTTTTGGACCCAATTGGGCTGACATAGAGGGGAGTCATGCTGACTGGTAGGGAGCCTTCTCACAAGTACATGGATTTACTTCTTTGGGTCAACATAAAATCCCTAGTAGTGTGGTCAAAATCAATTTTAGCAATCATTAAAGAGGTATTTAATGAGACCATCATTTCTAATAACCTTATAATACTCAAATAATCTTTGAGGTTTACTAATCCCTTGGTATAGTCCTTAAATAAATCGAAACCTACTCAAACTAGTGACCCATTCTTCAAACCTACAAACCAGAAGTTGACTGACTATCAAGTATGGTAGAGTGAGGCTATTTTTATCAGTAGACGTCAAGTATGGACGTGAAATGTATGGATCATATTAACCCTTTCCCTTCATATAGGCTCTTAGAGATTCTCCCTCCTCCCAACCATGTAATCCACCGCAATCAAGGGTTATGGAGGAGCTTTGTCAAGAAATATAGGGTTTTAGATTAAGACTTTTTCTAGAGCTGAAGGGGAGATAGGGAATCAAGTAAGTAATTGTTTTAGAATTAGATTATTCTTCCTAGTATTTGTTAGTAGATCTAGAAATATGAGCCTTTCCTTGTGGGACAAGATTCATCCACTTGCCTGGCTCAATGTATTTTGGCACTCCAAGATGAAAGTTTGAATGCAGGTCTTGAGGTTGATTTGTGGTGCTATACCATATACAAATGTCATCTGTAAGTTGTCGAATCATCCGTCCAATAAATACATATGGAAGAAGAAACCATGACTACAAACACTTCAAAATGCAGGACAATATAAAGCCCATTAAGGAATCTCTACATATTAGCTCAGGGTCAACTTATCCGCCGAATTCTATGCCACAAAGTGGTGGGACAAAGCAAAGTGTGGCCAGTAGGAATATAGACTGAAGGACGGCATAGGCGACCCCTCACTAGAAATGTATGGAGCTTGGATTGAACGACAAACTTATCATGTGTTGGTCCAGACATCACCTACCTCTGGGAAAAGAAAGGAGGGCCTCCCTTTCAAAACTCTTGTATAATTTTTCATTTGACTTGATTTTGCCAGTCGACAACATGTCAACCCTGGCCATACCCACTAGGTTCCCTAGACGCAATCTTAAGGGAGAATAAAATTGGGATTTTCTCTATAGTAGAAGGTGATTCGACACAACTTCATTTAGAAAGAAACAAGTTCAATCACCTTTGAAATAAACCAAATTTCCTATCAAACAAAATCTAGTATTGTTGTAGGAATCATCAAGATTTATATGAAAAGTGAGTTTTCGTTTCTATTTTACTAATAGTATCATCCTACAAATATTATGAGGATGCATTAATATAGTTTCTCATGAACTTATAGACTGCCACTTTATGAATTGCTTTACTTCAAATGATGATAATTGGATAGGAAAGAGAAGAAAAGAAATAAGGTCACAAAAGTTTTAATGTTGAGAAACCATATAAAATCATTGTAATGATTGTTGCAAGATGATATTTTGGCCATGTTTTCCTTAGTATTGATGCACATTAATAGTTTGGGTCTTATGCGGATATATACTAAATTCATGAATTGGATTCTCATAGCATCTAAATATTATGTATTTGGATGAGTAAGTAATGAAGTTATCCCCTATATCATCTGGTTAAGATCCCTAAACACCATGAAATCCACTCATGAATGTGTTAGAAAAGTGAAATGGACTTACTATCTATTTGACAGTGATCCATATAAAGGAAGTTTATAGTGAGTTTCATCATGATGAGAAATTTGTGGAGGGAATTATGTGGGACACAAGTATGGTATATAGTCACCAATAACATTATTGATGGAAATAATGTTATTGGTAACTAATAACAGAGTTACCAGTCACATTGTAGATAGACTTAGCATTTAAGAGGATTAAGGTCAATGTTTGTATAACACCTACATCTATTAACATTAAGTTATAGTGAGATTTCACATATTCCAATCAAATTGTTTCCATAAACATACACTTAACATGTTTAACAACAAATACATGTGAATAATTATATAAAATGTTTATTCTTTGTAAAACACACCCTTCAAGGCATATCTTAGATACTGCAATACAAGAACTACTAGACTCAATGAAACACGTCAAGGCATCACCTAGCTTGTGAATATAGTTAGTTCTACACTTAGAGTGAGGGTTTGATGATTTGACTTCCACACCAAAGCAAATTGTTCATTTGTGTGCCATCCAATGTTTATGTGAGTTGATAAGCATAAAGTAAATGGATACAATTGTGTGTTCTTTATATAATTAGAGTATAAATTAATTTATTTGCTAAGCATTCATGAGATATGATACTACAATTGTACTTGGAATGATTTGAATAAAATATATGAACATAAGAATATTTATCAAATAATAAACATCACATTTGTCTTTTTTGATTTATTAGTTTTCCCTTAAACTACTTGACTTGTCACTAGACAAGTAGAATGTGTCGCAGTGGCATGATGTTCATGACTAGCATCAATGCCTTAGTGTTCAGCTTCCTATCCTATGATAGATAATAAAGTCAAGGTCTACCACATGTCTAGGTAAGAGACTATAGCATCACTACCCTTAATTCTAAAACCTTAGTACATGATTGGGGTGTATCACATCATATCATGATATCACATGTTACATTTCTCATATAACATTTTAAATCATGCACATATCAACTTGTATTGGGGTCTCTATCTCCTTATCCTCATATATTCTCACAAGAGTAGAATTGTGTTATCGCTCCCTTATTTATGGGTACCCCTAAGCCTTCACAATTGAGTACTCTAGATAAAATCTACTCTAGGTCTTGTCCTCATGGATTTAATCCACTAAAAGATAGACCTATTCACAACTCCAACATGGAATCAGGGGTGGCTTATGATATCTAAGGAACCTATCTAAGAGAATTAGGTTTTCATTCTCACTATTATTTAGCTGACTAGTCTAGGAATTTAACAATAAATTCTCTCTTAGAGAAAATATCCATTTTTTTGGTTTTCCTCATAGTATTATAAATAATTCCATTTTTCTTAGTACAATAAGAAATATATATGAGATTTGTTTAAATCTTTATATTTTCTTTTTTTTGTAGATTGTACAAGGAAATCACTTTTGCCCTAAATTTGACTACGATTCAGGACACATTTAATTACTATGACAAATATGTCCAATAGTCCTTCCTCAGCATGTGCACAACACATGTCATCAAAAAATGAGGTCCCACAACTACCAAAGTATTTACCAACACTCATATTTGTTATTCGACTAGTTGAGGTTCTCCATAGTTGGATAGACAACAAATGTACTCGACCACCCTAGGACAAGAGGACCTCGAGTTATTGAATACTAAGCCATAAGATGTAAGTCAAGAGCCTATCTAAATACTTCAATTCCATCTGATCGAGTATGATCATTGACTTCCATATCCATCAACGATCCTATTGAATAGCTCTTCATTCGATCATATCCAAAATTTTCACCATCAACATTAGAAGAAAGACAAGGTGACATACTCAAATGCTAAAGAACACTAGTCTTAAATACAAATTTCCCTCAATAAAACTCCACTCAAATGCCTATGGATGGTTTCTTATACCCTTCATATAGGCCTCACACCTATAATTAGAACCCCTTTACCCTTTACAACATTCTTGGGGTTAAAAACACCACCCCTCATTTACACTGATTGGCCAAACAGTACACTTGTCGCCCATCCTACCACTGGAAACATCTTGCCATTTTCACAGAGAAACTTTCCACTCTATCCACAACAACTACTCTCTTCTCCACCACATCTATACACCTCACTAAAGAATTATTGGATAAGATTTCGGTCCTGACTTATGATGAATGCATGTTTATCCTATCTTTAGTCACATTTCCAGCTAAGATTTACATTTACATTTCATTTTTTCCTAAGAAGTAGTTTCAATTAGTATTCTTTTATTTGTTTTAATTTGTCAGCTGAAGTAATATCTTGACTCCTATTGTAGCATACCAAAAATAGTCTATAAATTTATACAAAAAACATAAACAAAGTGAGTATAATCAAAATGGAAACACTCCATCTATATAAGAGTACAAACATAAAAATAATATATTTATCCATAAGCAAAAATCACCTTATAATAATATTCCAATTGAATCAGAAAACATATACCATCATGGTTCCTTTTTGAAGAAACAAACCAACGTTGAATACAATCATAAAAGCATGAACATAAATCTTGCATCGAGAAGAATACGAATGAGTTGATTTCTAGTCTCCATCATGCATGCTAGAAGGATGATCACATCAACCTCCTCCAATGTCAACTAGGTGCCTGTAGGATCTAGATGCAGTGGAAATATTCTTGTCATGTTCAACCGCAAAGGTGAAGGAGAAAAGTAAGGAGAAACTAACTGACTAGCATATTCATGTATCACAAAAAATAAATGACCATCTGCAGTGCGATACCAATTTTCAATAATTTAACATTCAAGGAGTAGCATCAGCTTCAAGACAAAGTCATAACCCTGACTCAAGTTATGCTGTCAGTACACCATAAGTATAGGAATACCTTTCAACATATTAGGAGCCATTAGCATTACATGATCAATACATTTCAAGAAGAAATAGTCAACTTACGACGATATATTAATTAGAGATAAGAAGAATAATCTATGATTGTACCTATTGAAATAAAAAATGGCTACATTCTCCTACATTATTAAATCCTAACTATAAAAATCATGCCCATATATACTTAGATCGTACCAATATGTTGTTTATAGATTACATAATTTATTCCAACAATACACCAAAAAAGTAAAGAAAAACTAGTTTGCAGATAGTAGAACCTTAATATACTAGAGTAAGGGTTTATAAGAGTTTGAAACCTTAGATATGGATCTAAATGTATACCTTGGAAGGGTGTGACAAAATAGGAATTCCCTTAGACTGGTCTTTCTATGGAGAGACCTTTTTGATCAACACCATCTTAGCTTCATGTCCTCCTTATTTACTTAATTGTCCTAAAAATGTAAATACCCTCGTATAAACCTTCCTTTTCACTACACTCTAGAACTTTCTTCTTTGTTATTTGATTCCTTTGTCTTGATCCAAGGTGAATGTACTATCGGAAGCCCCTCAGCCGCTCCATTTTCTTTAAATTATCCAAGACAACACCTTCTCGTAGAGTATGCATTATCTTCCAGCCGGAGAAGAAGCTTCTTCTTGATTATGATTTGATTCTGCCAGAGTTGAAGCAATTAGGGAGAGTGGGGATGAGGGCTTTTCAGTTACTTGGAAGGCAACCTAGGCATATATATATATAATATATATATAATATATAATATATATAATATATATATAGTCAGGCCAGAATACACTCAAGTGTACTAATCACACCGTACACCACAATGGTATTTGCCTATGTAGACCACACTTTTGTAAAAATTAATCTATTGGTCTTCATTTTTACAATATAAATAGACCCTATACAAAATTTGAGCCCATTTGGATGAGTGTAG
Source organism: Alisma plantago-aquatica (assembly GCA_963693085.1). NCBI lineage: Eukaryota > Viridiplantae > Streptophyta > Magnoliopsida > Alismatales > Alismataceae > Alisma > Alisma plantago-aquatica. The sequence goes on along the minus strand of OY856410.1, from coordinate 599,199,086 downwards.
GTCACCAATCCAAGGACACCAAAATTGACGTACATAACTAATTTGAAATGCATGATTTTTATCTCCTTTAGATGCATGATCTATAAGTGTCCAAATGAGATAAAATTTATTATATAGAATTTTCTTAATATATTTAATAAGATCAATGGTTTTACTTTTCAAAATCATCACTTCAACATGGAAAATGATTGAGGAGTGTAGCATCTCTGATACACTCCAATGCATTCTAGGTCCACTTACACACACACACACACACACACACACACACACACACACACACACACACATATATATATATATATATATATATATATATATATATATATATATATATATATATATATATATATATATATATATATGGGCTTATTTTTAATAGCCTTGCGAGTAACCTGGAGTTCACTTGTGCCACCAAAAAAGTAACTATACAACTCAAAAAGTAAAACTAGACAGAATGCACAGTAAAAATTGTGGAATAAATATGTAATTGTATATTTGTTTCAACTGTTACAACTTTAACTGGTTATGCATGAAAAGTAATAGTTTGCAGGGTAAAGTAACCCTTTACATGTGTAAAGTAAGAAACTCCTGAAAAAGTAACTAAATGTGGAGCGGGTATATATATATATATATATATATATATATGTGTGTGTGTGTGTGTGTGTGTGTGTGTGTGTATGTATGTATATTTATATGTATATGTATGTATATATATATATGTGTGTGTGTGTGTGTGTATGTATGGGATTAAGAGAGAAAGGTTTATCCCCCCCCTCTCACGCCCGTGGCGGAGGCCGAACGACCAGGAGGGTGGTAAATCAAGGTGGCAACTGGGATTTGAACTTGGGTCCCTTTGTTAGGGGACACTGTGTTTGACCACTTGAGCCACTCTTTGTCGGCATATATAAATGTATGTATGTATGTATATAAGGTCTTGGATGATGACCATTTGTATGCTTTTATATTCACATATTTTTAAGGTCTTGGATGATGACCGAAAATGCACCATTCCTACACTTTTATCTTCACATATTTTTACGATCCTGAATCATGACCTAAACTGGACAATTCCTGTGCTTTTATCTTCATATCTTTTTATGGTCCTGGATCATGAGATCAAATTGGATTGTTCCTATGCTTTTATCTTCACATATTTTTATCATCCTAGATCATAACCTAAAAATATACCATTCCTATTCTTTTATCTTCAAATATTTTTATGAGCCTAGACCATGACCTAAAATTGGACTATTCCTATACTTTTATCTTCAAATGTTTTTATGATCCTGATCGTGACCTAAAATTGAACCACTGCTAGCTTTATATTCACACATTTTTATGGTCAAGGATCATGATATAGGACTAGATCATTCCTATGCATTTATCTTCATATTTTTATGGTCCTTGATCACGACCTCAAAATGGACCATTCCTATGCTTTGTCTTTACATCTTTTTATGGTCTTGGGTCATGACCAAAACCTGGACCATTTCTATGCTTTTATGTTTGTGTCTTTTATGGTTCTTTATCATGACCTAAAATTGGACCTTCATAACCTTTCATCTTTACATATTTTGATGGTCCTAGATCATGACCTAAAACTAGACCATTCCTATGCTTATATCTTCACATATTTTTATGGTCTTTGTTCTTAAACTAGACCATTGCTATGTTTTTATGCTCACATCTTTTGGGTCCCAGACTATGACCTTAGACTAATATTTTTTCCAATCCTTTAGGGTCAAGGATGTTTTCCTCAAACTAATTCAATTTTTTCTAATCTATTTTCATCTTGGTCTAAGACCTTAAACTAGACCACATCATGTTTTTCATTCCTTTATGAATCTTGGATCATGACCTTACATTGTCCCTTATCAAACATCAGATTCCATCACGTTTTCTTTCATATATCAAATCCCTTCAGAAAATATGAGGAGACCCCACTTTTATCATGTTAAACCATCTTATACTCAAAACAAGAGATGCTCAAGGATGTAAACAATGGCTAGTACATTCAATGGCATTAGAGGCTGCCTCATAGCTGGATTTTTTTTGCTTCCCAATCTTATCCATATTGAGAACCTTTGGAGGACTAGAGATGCTCCAGGGTGCAAACAACTAGCCAATATAGTCATTGTCTATGGAGGCCATCTCATAGATAAAAGTTTGGTTGGTGCCCAATCTTATCCATCTTGAGAACTTTTGGACAATTGGAAATGCTCTAAGGAATAGACAATTAACCAATACAATCATTGGCTATGGAGGCCACCTCATAGCTAGAAATTTGTCATATTCCCAATCTTATATATGTGGAGTGACCAAAGCCCTATCTCAAATAGGAAAATTCACCACAATTTTTCACTTTAGGGTTCTGATCCCAACCCTAAACTGGTCCACTCTACCAGGTCTCACAATTTATCTAACTCACTCAAGTATTTGATTGAAAAAGAGAAAGAGACAATATTTTAGCAAGATCTTTCCACAATCAGTCACTTTCAAATCCAAAGTTACTTTCAAATCCAAATTATTGATTTTAATGACCTCTGACAAACCTCTATCATATCTACTTTCAAATCCACCTTTTTGTACTAAGGCATGAGTTGGTGATAGAGTCGGACATGGACTCATGTAGGAACTGGTGCAATTATAAGAGTGATTTTTTTTGTCGATAAACTTTGAATGGCTCATTAATGCTCAATGGGAATGGATGATTAGTAAGATATAGGTAATTTCCTCAGTCGAAGGCTACCCTTCTTCTGGAGATATCATTTATGCCCAATCTTATTTTCTCTATATATTCTTATTTCATTAATATCTCCATAAAAGAAAAGGCATTACCTAAACTTTCCACCATCCATGAGGTTCCTCAGAATATCTTTTACAACATTTTTGTCTTTGTGACAAAAAATGATGGTCAAACTTGGCTCAATCCTGCATATCTCACTCTTATCTCGAACCTTGTCATGAGAGAGGAAAACTTTTGACACCCATTTTTCCTCATTGGATGGAAATTTACGATAATGTTTATTCTCCCTCTAATGGTAGAGTTCATTCAATTTTATCATATTTTCTACATTATCACACCTATTTAAATAATTCATTTTAAACCATTTTAACCCAGTCCAGGAACTAAAAAGTGTTCTTCTTTGAACATAAGATCAATTTGCCCTCCAACTCAATTTTATACATGTTTTTCATAAGTTGCTCAATTGTATATTGATGAATATCTAGTTTCTTTATCCTTAAAGAAATCCATATCTCTTTTGACAACAATGAAGAATAACCTTGAATTGTTTTTTCATCATCTTACTTATTTATTTTATTAAATTTTATTCAAATTTGTGCTTTCCACTAATTTTATCGATTTTCCATTAGAATATTTGTGAAATATGTAATTGAAAAAAGTAAAGAGAGTTAGGTGTTAACCTACTTGGGGACACCCAACAGATCACGACCATCTACATGTGTGATGTGGTGGATCAGCACAATCCATGGCCATACCCACGATGGTTCATCATCATAATCTACTGCCACTCCAATCTTCCACCGGGAACCCTTGAACCCTAATTCTACCCTATAAATAGATCTCCATATCTATTGTATTATAGACATGTCTTTGATTCTCCTGAAGGCAGAAGATCAACTACCCCTCTCTTTACTTTCTATTTTCTCCTACTTAATGGATCCATCCTCTAACACCATGGTATTCTGAGTGTCGTTAGGCTAAATGACAATAATCATACATATTTAATCTAGTCACTCAAAATGTTCATAATTTTTATCATCTTCATATAATTTCTTCAATTAGTTCATAAATTATAATATGTCTACCCATCTAAAGTGGTTATGTAATCCATTCATACTACTTAATCAAACTACTTAAGTAGAATTAAATCTTTCTTTGAACCAAATTCTTTTCATAATGTCTCTCCTATCTTTTTTCCTAAGCATCGGCCCTAACTGCCAGCGATGGATCTTTTTTATGGGAGATCATGAGGTGATTAGGACCCCACACCAAAACACTAAGGTCTTATGGAAATGATGGGAATGAGACGGTTGTCTCCAGCCCTAAAGATCCACAACCATAAAAATATTTTTTTTCTTGCTTTCTTACCATTTTTACCTATAACACAACCTCTAGCGATGCTAACCCAAGAACATTAAGCAAATGGTTCAATACCAAATTATTGGTCGAGATGAGGGTGCTAAACCTTTCCCACTCGCTACAAGATCGTCGAATCTAGTCTTTATCTACATTTTTCGTATTTTCCCTTATCTTCCCAGGGATGGAGTCTGAAAATTGGCTTTCCCACATTTTGCCATTGATTTTAATGTGTATCTTATTTTCCTTATTTTACAAACAAAACATGGTGGCGACTCAGAGCTTATCCTCTTGTATCACTTTTTAGCAACCGTTGAATTAGTTTCCTCACAAAAGAATTATAGTTTTTGGATGGGTACAACAAACTCAATTATCCATAGTTATAAAATATTTGTTTATTAATGTGTGCATGTCCACTATTTACTTTGCATCGTTGCCCAAATAATATAACATGTGTTATATGTGAATCTAACTCGGGATCCTACCTAGATTATTTTTACCATAATAAGATGTAATTCAATTGAATTATCATGATGGAAGTATGTCGTTTGATATTTTAGGCTACTATAAATCTCATATAGGATTTTGGGGACAACTATTGGTTTCATATCATAAAAGAAGACAATATTTCAACATTAGATAAGATATGTCAAAACTTGAACATGTAAATTATCTCATATTTTCTATGTTTAGGTATTTTTATATCAATTGTATAAAGTTGGATTTCTTTTGGAAGATAAAGGATAATAGTTTCAAAATTAAACCACTCCCATAATATATTATTTTTACAAAATAGTAGGTTTAAAAATGATTCTAGTTTTTACTTCTATGCTTTGTTTTGATATAAAAGCTCAGAGATGTGGTTTTGTGATATATTACTTTTCCAGAAGATGAGTCTGTTGATCTTTGATCCAATAGTGGATAGGTCATCTTTCTAGAACATATATGTTGGGGAGGATCAATGGTAGGACTATAAATGGGTAGGGTATTACCCGTTACCCACCACCTATACCCTATAGGGTAGGATATGTGTAAACATTTTTTACCCATCATCCCTTTACACTTTAGCTGATTTTCCTGCATCTAAAGAGGGTACGGTAAGGGATACCTTTACCCTACCCACTTTACCCATTACCCATTAGTATAAATTTAAATTAAAAAATTTAAGATTATAATATATGTATTATTTCCTACAAAAGACTCCAACAAGAGCCACCACTACTTTCTTAACTTGTACTATTATGATGCCAAAAATTTAATCTATGATGGATCATTTCACACATTTTATATTCATCTATTAGAAAGGAAAATGTGTTCATCAATAAAAGTTAATATATGAAACATGTTTTCCATTTCTTTCTTGAAAAATATTAGGTTCAATATTACTTTTTTGGTCTACATCACCAAAAACATAAATATTACCTTCTAAACTAGTTTTAAGACCGTATTGTGTTTGATGTAGGGAATATCATCTAAAATTTTTGTTGAATATATAGTATACCTATTTTCAAGTTGCTTTACCCATTTCACCCATTACCCTACCCATTTACCTTGTGGGTAAGGATAGGGTGAAGGATTTTAGGGAAAGCGTAATTACCCTACCCACAACTTTGACGCATGTAAGGGTAAGGGTAAACCTTTACCCTACCCTATCCTACCCATTTACAGCCCTAATCTGTAGGTAAGAGGAAGGTATAAACCCCAAATCAAGAAATGCATAATCATTAATCTTGGAGTCTGAGATTCTAAGGTAGAGTCCATGGTAAGCCTAAATGGGGATTGGGACAAACTTTTTACAAGTGGTTCATAGAAAGAACATGCAAAGCTATAATAGCTACAGTGCCACCTAACGAGGATGTGGATTGAGATGAATACATACACTTAAAGGAGCCCAAAGGGATCTTCTCATCAAAAACTTCATATTGGAAAGTATAAAAGGTACATACACAACAAAAATATGGGAGGTGAACAAGAATATGGAGACTCAGAGTTCCACATAAGGTTAGAACCACATTCTAGATTTCTGAGCATAATATCTTATTGATAAATCACAATAGGTATAGGAGAGGATTCACAAAAGATTTGAATTGCCCTATATGTGGACAGTAAGAAGAAACATTGTCCCATGACTTATGGGAGTCCACTAAAGTTAGAAAAAGGTATGTGGATTAATTTAGATAGAAACACACATAGTGATGACCTCTCATCCTTCATGCAAGTAGTGGATTTCCATAGATGTCAAAAATAACCCACGTTGCAGGGAATGCCAATATGGTGTGCAAGTGGTACTTGCAAAGTATGGAAGGATCGATGCCAATTGGTCATTTTAAACACAAAGATGAAACTGGAGGAACTCTTCAGTACAATTAAAATTGAGGTTATCAACTGCCTCCAGACTTTCAATAAAAATATGGAGACACAAGAAAATTGTGACTTATGATCTGACAATTAGATCCCACCACTTCCTAGAGAAATGAAGATGAATGTTGATGCTTCAATATTCACAAAGACAAATAAAATAGCAACAAGGTATGTCCTCAAAAATTTAGAGGGGCATTGGATCTTAGGAGGTATCTAGATAAGTTAAGGCTTATATGTCATAGAAAGAGAACTATGGACAATTCTAAGAGGGGTACAAGAATGCAGAAATACCAACACCACTGCCACTTTGATTACTGATTGTCAATTAGCACTTTAAATGTTGACTGGTTCCATGGATGTACCCCTAAAGCATAAACCTCTCTACAAGCACATTGAAAGAGATATTAACCAAGTAATGGAAGTTAAAATTGTCTTTAATAGTAGAAAATGTAATTTAGTTTTTGATACTCTAGATAAATCGATAATTAGACAAAACATAGTTTCATGTAAATAGACAAAATTCTCTAATTTCATGTCTCATGGCGTGGATCAAGACTCAAATTTGGTCCATAATAATGGAAGATTTTTCATGCGACTATGTCTAGGAGAATGGGAAAATAAATAGTCTATTATGTGTATTCAAAAACCTTATGGATGAATCATCATAGACCTTGCACATTCCCTACTCATGGGAGGCATGCCACAATGTGATACCCTCTGGTTCCACCCCAAGGGGCTGAGGCTCAATGACATCATATTGTCACAATATTAAACTATGAGACAAATGGGAAGTCATGATGGGTCCAAATTCCCTCCCCAATGCCACCTTCTCCAAATTCATCAGTGCCTCATGATTCTTCTCCCAAAACTTTACTCTTCCTTATTTTTATTGTTGTTCTTCCCTTGTTCCATTTTCTTCTCCTTCTTCAAAAAATTGATGGTGTAAAAGGGCTTTGTTGGCCCACTATAGCCAACCATTGACTTAATTTATACTTCCATTCCGTCATTCTTGCAAATTTGATCTTCCTAACCTTACTAAGGTGGTGAGGAACAACCATGTGGCTCTATTCTTGTGGCCACAACTATAGTCATGGATCAAATTATGATGGTGCAAAACACCCCCACTCATATTCTCATCAAGGTTCCATCTTCTAGTCCTACTTCTCTATCTAATTTGAATGTATTCTATCCAACCAAAGATCTAGTAAAAATCATAAAATTCTCTATGATAATGATTATAGTTACAATGTTCTAATCTATAATCATCTTGCCAATAAGTTATTAAAATTCCTCAAAAATGTTTATAAACCACTTATAAATTCATATTGAAAATCTCAATATTTTCCAAAAAAAAATATGAATAAATTTTAAAATCTTCTCAACTAATTTTGATAGTAATCCAACTAGTCTGGAAAATATATCAAAGTTTACCCAAATGTGGTTAATGTAATATCTAATTAACTAGATGAATTTGATTTTAGCTATGTCCAAAACATTTCTATCATCATATGAGCTCTAAATAAGCTAAAACATTGATATAATCTCAAGCAATAAATAATAAACCTATATATCATGTTCAAAAAAATCATATTTGGTCACCATTTTGAATATACTCAAATAATAACACTTTTAGGTACAAAAAATTGAATAATTCATCAGGAGATCACCAAAAAGTTCTGAAATCATTATGATAGATCCATTACCTAAATATAAATCCCAAGATCGAATTTTGGGTCATTATGCATACCAATACAAGAAAATAATTAATATAACATTATATCATATATATGTATATATAAATATATGAATATTATATGCTTATATATAAAAATATGAATATATATGTATATATACATGACTTATCAATATTTTATTTAGTTCACATATTAATGAATCATATATCAAGCAAATATCACTACATATTTTCATCATCACTAATTTATGATGAATATAAAAAATAGCACTTAGGGTAATGTACAAGTTTAGCATGAAAACCTTATTAATATGTGTGTTAAAACTCCAAAATTCCAAGACATTCTAATGAATAATTTCCACTTCTCAGTCTTATTTCCACCTTCTTCCTCTACACTTAGTCTCCTTGGGACTATTATAGTAATTTTCATTGACAAGGGTCAAGACTTTCTTAAAAGTCAGTAGATGTGATTCTAGATAACAATATTTTGGGGCACCTTCTTAATCAATCATATTATTTCTTACACAATTTGACTAATTTTGTTTGACACAAATAAGTCATACCTTCCATATATTTGTTCAAGGAACTCCATTCTTGCTACTAGGCATATTTGTCATCCTTTAGTTAGTCTGATTGGTGCTTAGTCATCCTGCTAAATAACACATACTTGGTTCAAGTTGGCCATTTAATTTGACTCTACCACAAAACTCATATCACTATGCAAGTATCACTACCATACTTATCTGGTCCGACTAGAACTATTAACAGAGTCAAACTTAGCTAAACTCCTTATACCAACACAACTATTTCATAATGACTTCATGGCTCTATAATTGTAAGTTTGGTCTAAAACAATCCACTCTTGTCGACATTCATGTTTTTTTTACCAAATTCACATCATTTCATATTATTCATCATTGGTGGGCTATCAACCTCATATGTAACCTCTCTCTCTTGTATTTACCCTTATCATGGTTTCTCAAGTGTAATCATTGCATATTAACTCGATCCAACATACTTCTTATCAATTTATTATGTATCACATTTTTCAAAAACATTCACACAGACATTAGGGTCCACAACAATATCAACATAAATACATATTTTATTACTCATCATATTCGTATGATTCTGTAAAAAAATAGATGAAATCACATAAAAATTTATTTGGGTATAAGGAAATATCATTACATAAACATTCATGGCACATTTATCATGTATATTTTACTATTTACCCTGTCTAAATTAGGATTACCATTAAAGACATATCATACTTCATTTGAAAACCATTATAAGAAATAACTATCAAAATAAAAGAATTATTGCATAAACTTATGATTCAAAAGCACATTCTCAGAAGAAAAAAATGGATTAGGGTGGCTTCATCTTACTTCTTAATCTCTAGTCATCTTCTCAATTCACTATTACATGACTTATATAAAAGACTTACATTCGTGTGGGGTTTACTCATTATTCTATAACCTATACTTGAATAGATGAATTAGGCTTAGATCATCTCAATAAAACTTATCACCTTTTGTTGAAGTAATAACACCTATGATTGAGCATTTTCTTCACATTTACAATATTGTATACGACTTCAGTTTCATCTCTCATAGTCATCCTAATATGAAATTTCTAGGGTTTCCTAGAGGTTATCTTAGTTCATTACATAATAAGAAACTTATTATTCACTAACCTCATCAGGGTGTACAACTGGTCATTAAGGCTAGTTCATCACATGGAAACCCTGATTTCCATTTCCACACAATTCATCAATCAAGTAGATGCATCGATTCACTGGCTCATTTGAGTCAGTCCCTCAACACTGATGGAATACCTCTATTTCATACCCTCATATTCTATTTCATGTACACATGTAATTCTTAAAAAAATCTTAAAATACAATGGAGGAACTCATTCTTATCAAGTTCAAACACGATTATATACTTGTCAACTCAATTTTCAAGTGCATCATACATTAAACTAGTTTTAGAAATATTCATATAGAACAAAAAGTTCTCTAGCCAAGAAAATTTTCATGAACATGAATTAATAGATTGGAAAATAGACAAAAAAATGAGAAATAATCAAAACCAGTATCATTCAGTTCTTCAAAGTCTTCCCAATAATTACCCAATTGCGTAGAATGCATGCATTGATTTCGATTCTTAGTCAGATGGATTAAGCTTTCAACATGATTATAGAGCTTAAATGGTAGATAAATATTCACATTAGGTGATAAGAACCTTAAACTATCCATATAATCTAAATTTCTAGAAATTTACCAACTCATGAAGATTGAATCCGTTTCTTGCTCTTTTCAACTCGAAAACCCAAGACAAGGAGAACATGAGAGAAACAAAGAGAAAAGAGGTGATTTGGTATCCTTTTCTATTCAATCAAAGGAGGGATGAATTCAAACACATGAGAGAAGATTCACCATGAATCCTATCTATGGTTGATGAACTTATATGAATTTGTAAGCTTTATGGAGTTGAAATCTTAAATCAACATTTTTACAATTTCTCCTTCAAAACCCTAATTCCCCTTCTCTCTCTAAAATTTCGTATCTTGGATAGGAATGATGGATTATGGGAGATATTAGGGTGTTGGGCTGATAATATAGATCAATTTAGGTTCTCAAAACATTTACAAACAAGTCCAAAAACCATTTTTAGTCTTTTTTTTATTCAGAATGGTTGGTCGGCTGAGTAGTTACTGATAAGACATTTGGCTGACACCATACTATTTAGTCACTCAAATATTATCCAAAAATTCTAAAAAAATATAAGAATGTATAAAATTCAATCTCCAAGTTATATGTATAACATCAGATCATTTTTGTATATTAATAAATAAATGAAAATAAATACTATATTTTAATACATCACTGTGTATATGGTGAGCTGAGTTTGTTTCGGGTAAACTCTATCGACCAACAAGATAAAAAAATTCAAAAGTTATGATATTTTTCAAGAACACTTATATTGTAGTTAAACAAGTTATATCCAAATTAAAAAAAATCAAGTTTATAGGTAAACTACTAAAAATCATTTACAACACCACTATACTTATCATATTTTTATCATATTATCAAAATTAAATCGACCAATTGGGGTTTTAATTTATCAAACCCTAATTATATGAAACAAAGAATTATTAGAGTTTCTCATTAAATTCAAAACATCATAAGTAACTATCATCATGCATCAAGTTTAAACAATGATCCATCTAGTTAAGCATGTAATCATCCATGTAAACCCTAATAGATGTCTAAGTTAAAGTTAGGTCATTACAAAATTTCTCCTCCATCTAGGATTTTCTAGAAATCCAATAAATATGTCGAATAAGATCATAACATCTATAGTGCATCTCTCTCATTGTCTTATTAGAATGCTTTCCAATTCATTGTTCTTTCATATTACATCCTTTTCTTGATTCTAGATCTTTTATAGTGAAATTATGAATTTACAACATTAAGATGGATATTTCATCCTCTACATTATCTTATCCCTCTTTGAGTATTACAGACACTTATTCCATAAACTTTGTTAACATATCACTATCATGACTCATCTTTTATATTCTTTTAAAATTTGATTATGTATCTCCTAAATCAAGATTATAATTCATTCTGTATTATTATCCACATTAATCAGTTCTCTTCACAAAGAAGATTATTTTAATGGGAATCATTCTCAATTCTTAGATTTTTCTTAATAGATTTTGATTCATAGTTTTATTCAAATTCATTAGGAATTATCTTTATAATATACTGAGTTCATTCATTTTTCTCATATGTAGTTTACAGCTTGTCCTAGGTTCTATATTGAATTATATAATACTTTCTATTTCTATGTTACATCTTATTAAACTCCCAAACTATTTTCATTTGGATGCTTGGTCCGGGAAACCAGAAGAAGTATAGTCAACAATTCCATACTAGCATATCCCCTCAGATACTTGACTACAATAGCCAAATACTGAGTTTATTTAGTATGCACTTCATTCATATTATGTTCAACATTCATATTATCATTTAGCCATAGATCCTATTATCCCACAGACTCATTTAACCTAGGCTCTAATACCACATTCTCGGGACCTTTCTTTTGATTAGCTTAAATGCCAACTATTAGAGAGAAACTCTAGACCTAAACCTAGATCAAGAAACAAGACACCACATCCTTTACAAATATGATTAACACAATATACTAAAAACACATCTAAATTTTTTCTTTTCTTCATAAAACCTCATAAACTATTGCCACATCAAGGACAACATACTCAATTATCACAAACAAATATTCAAAAACATTAAAATTGGAATCAAATCTATTACTCATATGCAATTCAATTTACATCAATCACATGCACACGAAGGAACAAACTTGACATATTGCTGATCATGGGGAACAAAAAGTACATGGACATTATATTCTACATAACTCTATTTACATTTTCTTTGTCATGAACTTTCCTTTGGATAGCTTTATGACTAAAAATTTTGAAACAACCTCATGAGACTCATATAGATCCACAATGAGTGGATATCTCCCACTCAAGATAAATACATCCATCAAAATCACATTAAGTATACAGAAGTTATAAGAAACTTGAAGATATTACTAAGTCTGATAGATAAATCTAACATTTATCACATCCATGTTTTTGACAATAATCTAATCAATCAAATAAGATATTCAGTTAGGACAAATTCAACTTTAAAACATCTTTAAGAACATATCTATGATAAATCTAACATTTATCACATTAATGTAGGTTTCGTCTCTTTTCAGCCGTTAATCCTTCTGTCGAAGTGATTGAGGGCGTTAGGTTATTATTATGGTGATCAAGCATAACAATATATGGAGAAAATGAAGCTATACCACAGATTTAAGAGAGAAAATATGAATTACTATTATAAACTTGTCATACAATGAATTCCCGGGCTACTCCCGGTCCTAAAGATGTAGGGGATTAGCCCCGCATGTTCATCTCACACAAGTACATGGTAAAAATAGGGGAAATCATATGAAAAACGTGAATTGAATGGGAAAACCCCTGAACGGAGAAGAACCGATCGATCCTTTGCGTAGAACACGTGCTTTCCCGCCTCTCGGTGGTGAAATCCGTCTTCGGCAGCGTCCGGATCGACTGGTATGAACTTCTGGCCTCCGTTCTCCTTTTTCTCGCTCCTCGGCACTTGTGCAATGGCTAATCCGATGCTCCCTTTGTCTGGGCGGCCGTCCTTAGGTATAAGTCCCTAATTAGGTCGCTAATTAACTCCAGCCATCCGATTGAGATCATTAGAAAGTAAACTCATATTCTACGGCGTCGATACCATCGACGCGAGTCGATGGTATCGACCCGCTACAGTAGCGGCTAGCTGCAAACCCTTCCTTTGTCGCGCCCGACATCATCTCGATACCATCGACTCGGGTCGATGGTATCGACTTCCTTTTGGCGTCGGTTTTGTCATTTTGCGACGTTGTAGCCTTCGTGCGTCGATGGTATCGACTTGGTGTCGATACTATCGACTGCTTCTTCGCCAGCAACCTGAAGGTGACTCGATACCATTGACATCAAGGTCGATAGTATCGACTTTTTCCTGCTTCTTTCGGCTGGCAACCTGTGACCGTGTCGATGGTATCGACTTCCGTCGATGGTATCGACAGAAGCAAATACTTGTTTGTTCTGAAATTCAAAGACAAGATCAAATAAATCCACACAAATAATAATAATGTTATAATTAATGTTCAAAATGATAAAACTAAGGGAATTTGACATAAAATGATGGCAAAGACCAAAATGGATGAATTATGCGATATTAACCATAAAAATGACTAATTAAAGCATAAAACACATATAAAACAGGTCTATAAATGCGACTCAAAATCATCGCATCAAACTCCCCTAAGCTTGAACATTGCTTGCCCTTGAGCAACTCATCCTTAGAATAGGATTGCAAACGTCAACTGAAAAACAGCAAACCAACCCAACATCCCATATGACTCCCACTGATCATTCACAAACCGGCCTTCTCTAACCACAGAACGGTAATTACCCTAAAGGCGACAGTAATCATCAATAAAAGAACTTGACCTCCAAACCGATGAACACTATCAAATAAGGCAGTTAACATAATAAAATTTGCCGGTTCAGACTCGGTGCATCCTGTGATCGCCTATACTACGTTGCTCGCCCTAACTACCATCTACATGGAAGCAGTTCTCCTGATATTCATTAGTGAGGAGAAATTCACGGTGGCCTACCAATCCGAGCAATGGGTGGATGAAGATGGGTGGCTCATGGAAGAACGTGGAAGTATTGTACAGTTTCAACATGCATATACAAGAATGTCCTATATGATGCACATGCACATTAGAAATACCCTAATGCCTAAAATTGGGTGGAATGATGCATGCACGAACCATCCGCCTCAAAATAAGATGGATATCTAGTCCAGCTACATCATATACTCAATTATCCTGAAATGCAAGTGATATTACGTTCCTTTCTCCTTCTTATTTCACTTTCTTCTAAATTCTTTTTTTTTATTGTTATTGAGAGATTTTCAGCTTTTTTTTTCAGCCCACATATCCATAATTGCTTAAAGATAAGTTTATTGGGCTATTTTTATCATTGATCAGAAATTTTTGCACTATTTAGAAGGTATGGAACAATTAATTCACCATTGGGGAAAAATTTAGATACATGATATACTTTATGCATGAAGATCATGAATGCAACTACATGGCATGCACCTAAAGGTAATGTGCATGAATCACTATATATTTTTCTTTTTATGCAAACATATGGAAAATACCAATGCAAGTCCTATCTAAATGCTATGCACACAAAAAGGAATTAAAACTGCACTTTACTTCCAATTCTTAAGTGGATTATAGAAAAAAAAATGAAGTGGCACGATCACAAGACTAGATGACTGAACTTTAGAAAGATATTATGCATCCCTCCTTACTGACCTGTGTAGTAGTTTAGAGGGTTCTCTCTCTTACATCCAATTAAGGTCTCATTACCATTTGGTTAGGTTAGGCTCAAACAACCATTTCTGGCCACTTTCATGAATCATTAGGAGTACAGGTATGAAATGTTGTTTTAAAGTTGACATAATCAATCATTTTCATAGGATGTGTTCCCAAGGTCAAAACAAAACAAGCTATCCAAAGACACAAATTTTGCAAATTTCCCTTGAATTTCCCATGCACTAACAGCAAGATGACACACTTTTATGACGTCCACAATTACACTAGATAGCACGTGGATCCTACAAAACTAAAATTGCAAGAAACAAATAACAAGAGAACAAAAGCAATAACGCTAAAAACTGAAAACAATAAAAGATAGAGTTGTTCCAACTACCCCCCTAAGCTTGAATTCGACTATGACCTCATAGTCAAAAACAAACTTAAAGATTGGAACAGGGATACCCGATCACTCTTGTGGAGGTGGAGGCGGGTACTGCGGCGCTGTGGGGTCCCAAGATGGGTATTGCCCCTGGGAAGTCGGATCATACTGGGGCATCGGAGGAGGCTGTGGATATCCCCCAAAATAATTCTGGCTCCAGTAATGATCGTAAAACGGCTGCTGCTGCTGCTCCATCCTATGCAACCGATCATGGATGTTCTCTTGATTTGCGAAAAGAAGACGTTCATTCTCGAAGATCGCCTGCTGGTTGATAAAAAGCTGGTTGGTGGTATCTTGAATACCGGCGTACGTAGCGGTGTGGTTGTGCTGCGTCTGCTGAATATCTTGGAGCATGCTGTACATGCCTTGCATGGAATAGGCATCCCCGCTTGGCTACGAGGGTTGTGGTGGAGGAGGTGAAGGCCGTGATGATGATGATGCACCTGGATGCATCCGAGGATGCTTTCGGGGTGCTACTCGTGCTCGAAGAGGTGTGAATGCCTCTTCTGCCTCCTCAGCCTCGTCGTCCTGTCCGTCGTCGCCGCCGTCATTGCCGTCTTCTTCATCATCGGAGTCGATGGCTATGATCGACCATCTGAAATGCTGTGCGCCCGCGATGTTGAAGACGGGATCCGGCAGCGTGCACTCCTGGTACGCTTGATTTATGTGGCAATGCACAAATGCCACACCATCCCGGAGAAGAATTAGGTTGGCCCGGTGAAGATGTTGCAAGTTGACCTTGCTTCTCGTAGTAAGAGGAGTCAGCTGATCGAGATTCAAGCCCAAGTAGAGGGCTATCCTGGTGACTAGCCCGCTGAAATGAATCGGGGCTCTCCTCGTGCTCCTCTTCACCGCCAACACTCGGTGTAGAAAGAATGCACCCCAGTTGCATTCTTGTCTCGTCAGGAGCTTGTATAGGAAGAAAAGATCAAGCTCCTGGAATTTTCTCAAAGCAAGATTGCTTCGAGCAAAGATGGTTGAGCTCAGCATCCTGTGCAAGACCCGTGCAAACGGGTGCTCGAATTTGGCTACCGCGGCGTTGTGGTAGCTCACCGACCTCCCATGCAGAACCGTCACCAACTCAGCGAAGATGGCGGCGTAGTCGGTGCGGTTATCTGGCCGGCAGTAGTCGTACTTGGAGCTGTTCCAGTTGAAGATGTCGTTGAACTGCTCCAGAATGATGGTGTAGTCGTGGTTGTAGAGCCGGAAAGACACCCGGCCCTTCTCCCACTCACGGTCGCTGGCGGATATCTCGTTGGGCACGACATTGACGTCGAGGGACGCCATGAATTCTGCCACCAGTTCCTTATATGTCGGCCACTCACCGAAGAAAGGTTGACCGTCCTCGTGGCACTCCAGCTCGTCGTGGCCACGGCCCGTTTGGTGTGCTTGTCCTTTGAGCACGTAGTCCAAGTTTGCCTTGAAGCCAAGATCACAGAGCATCTCCGGATCCACATATCGGGTTGGCTCGATCTTGCGCTTCATTATTTCGTCGAAGATCTTCTTCACCTCCGCAGAAGGGTGGACAAGGCGAGGACGTGCCACCGATGATGGCGGTGGTGGCACGAACTCGGGAATGTCGTCTAGATGAGCACGCGAGGAAGAAGCTCCAGCGGTACGCACCATGATGGCGAAGAGAAAAGGATTAGAAGGAGAGCTCGGAGAAGAATGGAGATATGAATCTCCGCTCGGGGAAGATCGTCGCTCGGTGCTGGTGCTCTTCACTCTTGGATAGCTCGGGGGAGTGCTCGGCGCCAAGGGAGGAGATCACTCTGAAGGTGTGACGTCAAATGACGTATTGGTTCTCCTTATATAGACTTGGTCGGAGCCACTGTTGACCCGTCGATACCATCGACGCGGGTCGATGGTATCGACACGTCTCGATGCTATCCGACCCCCTCGTGAGTATCGACGGCTGACGATTGCTTGATCTTGAAATCCGGATTGCTGACGTGTCGATACCAACGACATAGGTCGATAGTATCGATGCTACACCCGGATCGATGACGTGGACGCCGCGATCGCCGTCGATTTCTTTGCGCGGATCGGTGACATGGATGGTCGATACCATCGACAGATGTCGATAGTATCGACTTGGCTTCATTGCGACACCACCACTTTGCATTTCAACCTGTAACCATGTCGATACCATCGACGAGGCCGTCGATGGTATCGAGTTGACTGAGACAAATCGGTCTGCACTTCTCCAGAGATCTCGATGGTATCGACTCCTATGTCGATACTATCGACTTTTCCTTCTCGACCACCTGTAGGTATGTCGATACCATCGACGAGGCCGTCGATGGTATCGACTCAGAATGAAATCTGTAGTCTTCAACCTGTACCCTTATCGATACCATCGATGAGGGTGTCGATGGTATCGACTCTGCCTCAGCCTGCACAATGAACAAACGGATCAAGGTATCTTCTTTATACTAAAAATTGAACAAAAATAAAGCAACCTACGATTATAATTAAACTATCCTAATGTACCGATGGTTGGGTTGCCTCCCAACAAGCGCCCTTATTTAACATCTTAGGCTAGACGGTATGAAGCTCATCATCTTTTCACTTTGGGGACTGTGCTTAGAGGATCATGTGGTAACTTGAATTCAACTCGATCTCCTCCAATTCCCAAGGACAATGTACCTCTCCCTAAGGCAGTCACGACATCCGCCGTTGCTTGAAATGACCTTCCTAGAAGAATTTCACAGCTTTGGAGCGGTGGCATATCCATGACAACAAAATCCACCGGGAATATAAATTGATCCACTTTGACTAGAACATCTTCACATACTCCATATGGTCTCACTAAAGATCCATCCGCCAATTCAATTGTCGCGGCTGACTTCTTTATCTCTTTTAACCCAAGCTTATGAAATGTCGCCAGAGGCATGAGATTTATGCTGGCGCCAGAATCACATTGCACTTTAGGAAAATGTTGATCACCTATTGAGCAAGGAATGTAGAAGCCCCCTGGGTCTTTTCTCTTCTTTGGCAAACTCCCCTGAATCATAGAGCTCGCCGTCTCATTCATCCGACAAATATCACTGTCTTTTATCCGCCTCTTCTTATTGATGATTTCCTTGATGAACCTCCCATAGGCGGGAACCTTCTCGATCATCTCCACTAATGGAATATTGATGTGGAGTTTTCGGAATATGTCCAAGAATTTCCTAAAATGACGATGCTCTTTCTTTGACTTAGGATTGTCCAGTTTTGAAACATCTGCTGCATCAACAAGCCTGTGAGGTGGCACATATGAGCTTTTCGGGGTTAACTCCCCTAAGCTTGCTTCAATCACTCCCTCTGACATGGGCTTTGGTGAGACATCATCAACAGTAATAGCTTGTTGTGGTTCCTCTCCCGCATTCGATGTTTCCACACGTGCACAAACACCCTTCAATTGTTCTTCTTTTCTAGATGGAGATGCAATATTCATAACTCGCTGTGATTTTCTGAAGAACAGGTTTCCGCCCGGCAATCCATAGTAAGTGCGTGGATACGATATCGCCGGTGTCGCATGCGTATTAAAAGTTATTTTTCTTTCCTCTTTAGCTTCTTGCACCTGAGATTCCTCCTCATTGCTTACCACAGACATATACTTGACTTGATGGTGTGCTTGGGCGACGTTTGCATTCTCGGCCGGTTTCTGTTGATTGGCGTGCTTGATGGCCGCCACTTCACTGGAAATCTGTGTCACGGTGGTTTCTAATGCCCGTATTTGTGCTCCATGGCTTTGCAGCGTCTGTCCAAACTTGGTTAGAATATCACCTTGAGATTGCAATTTCTTACCAAACATGGCCATCATCTCCTGGTTCTACTGTACCATTTGACTCAGTAGTTTGGTGTTCTTATCCTCGGCTCTAGGCTGTGGCTTGGCATCCGGATCCTGCAGAAAGTTATTTGGATCCTTCCATGAGAATTTTTTATCCTTCCTCCATGCGTAGTCATTGTTTCTGTAACCCTGTTGTTGCATGAATTTCACTTGGGCTTCCTCATCCTCAGATGCATCTTCCTTAGATAGCAGCTTCTTGGCTAGAAGATCTAACTTATCGTTCAGCTCCTTAACTACTCTGGATTCGCCAGCAGCTCTGACCTGCTCCACAGCACCTCTGTCACCCCATGACTGTTTCCTAGCCATGTTCTTTAATATCTCCCAACATCGGGTATCTGTATTATTCAGAAAGAATCCGGATCCAGCTGAATCAAGGTTACTTTTATCGTGCTCGGAGAGAGCAAAATAGAAGATTTTCACCTGCATTTCTTTGTCCAGCCCGTGATGCGGACACCTCCTCAACATAACCTGAAATCGCTCCCAGGTCTCAGAATATGTTTCACCAGCCTGTTGGGTGAAATTATGAATCTTCCGGATCATGTCGTTAGTCTTCTCAGGAGGGAAGAACCTCTCAAAGAAGACCTCTACCATATGGTCCCAAGACTCCACGAACTCATCGTCTAGATTATGTAGCCACTATCTTGCTGCTCCCGCCAAGGAAGTTGGGAAAAGCTTGAGATACAATGCATCTTGTGGAAACCTGTCTATTTTTACCATGTCGCAGTTTTCAACAAACTGGATGATGTGTGCAATAGGATCCTCATTCTTCAGCCCATGAAATGCATTTGATTTCACCAAATTAATCAACGCTGGATCGATCTTATATGTCGGTATGTTGATCGCCTGCTTCTTTATAGGCCCCTTTGAAGCTGATGAGGAAGAAGCTTTGATCTTCTCCCATATGGTCTGTGGCTCGGCCATCTCTTCTGGTTCAGATTCAGAATCTACCTCTTCTTGGTACTCTTGCTCGGAATGCTCCTCGTCCTCAGGTCCCGAAAATGGAACCTCGGGTGCGCGTTCTGCGTAGTCAGTACTACGCGTATGCACCATACACAGTACCTGAAATGAGAAAATTCGAGTTCAATACAGTGCTATGACGAGTATAAAAATTATCAAACAATTTAAAAATATTTGAAGTTGTTTCAATCTAAATAAAAAAAATTGGCCTAGAGTGGCCGCTCATAGCACTCAAAGTGCCAACAATTCGCCGTATCCCCGGCAATGGCGCCAAAAACTTGACGCAATTTTACTACGCGCTAAAAACGCAAGTATACGCGTCGAGTAGTACAGGCCTTGTGAGGCCCGAGTCGAACACAGGGATACTCAGAATTGTCGAAGACTCCTACTAACTATTTGCGATCAGCTAAGATGAATAACAAATTGGGGTTTGTTGTCAAAATTAAAAGAAAATAAAAATAAAACAAAGCAAACAATCGATTAAAGGTAAATTTAATCAATTCAAAAAGGTATCTTTAGGATTGCGGTTTCACCGCGAATTTTTCATTGTATTAGATTTTATATAATGCCTCAATCTTCTCTCTCTATTCGGGTAGTGGCCTGAAAATTGAATTGCCCACTGTCGTGGTACAATTCACTACTTAGGTTTAGGTCGGTTCCACCGTCGTAGTAACATATCCCCTAAACTAAGTGCATTACGAACGATCTCTCAGTATCCACCATTAATTTTACACCACCTTGTTCAAGGGATTTATAGATTAATGTAGGTTTCGTCTCTTTTCAGCCGTTAATCCTTCTATAGAAGTGATTGAGGGCGTTAGGTTATTATTATGGTGATCAAGCATAACAATATATGGATAAAACGAAGCTATACCACAGATTTAAGAGAGAAAATATGAATTACTATTATAAACTTGTCATACAATGAATTCCCGGGCTACTCCCGGTCCTAAAGATGTAGGGTATTAACCCCGCATGTTCATCTCACACAAGTACATGGTAAAAATAGGGGAAATCATATGAAAAACGTGAATTGAATGGGAAAACCCCTGAACGGAGAAGAACCGATCGATCCTTTGCGTAGAACACGTGCTTTCCCGCCTCTCGGTGGTAAAATCCATCTTCGGCAGTGTCCGGATCGACTGGTATGAACTCCTGGCCTCCGTTCTCCTTTTTCTCGCTCCTCAGCACTTGTGCAATGGCTAATCCGATGCTCCGTTTGTCTGGGCGGCCGTCCTTAGGTATAAGTCCCTAATTAGGTCGCTAATTAACTCCAGCCGTCCGATTGAGATCATTAGAAAGCAAACTCATATCCTACGGCGTCGATACCATCGACGCGAGTCGATGGTATCAACCCGCTACGGTAGCGGCTGGCTGCAAACCCTTCCTTTGTCACGCCCGACATCATCTCGATACCATCGACTCGGGTCGATGGTATCGACTTCCTTTTGGCGTCGGTTTTGTCATTTTGCGACGTTGTAGCCTCCGTGCGTCGATGGTATCGACTTGGTGTCGATACTATCGACTGCTTCTTCGCCAGCAACCTGAAGGTGACTCGATACCATCGACATCAAGGTCGATAGTATCGACTTTTTCCTGCTTCTTTCGGCTGGCAACCTGTGACCGTGTCGATGGTATCGACTTCCGTCGATGGTATCGACGGAAGCAAATACTCGTTTGTTCTGAAATTCAAAGACAAGATCAAATAAATCCACACAAATAATAATAATGTGATAATTAATGTTCAAAATGATAAAACTAAGGGAATTTGACATAAAATGATGGCAAAGACCAAAATGGATGAATTATGCGATATTAACCATAAAAATGACTAATTAAAGCATAAAACACATATAAAACAGGTCTATAAATGTGACTCAAAATCATCGCATCAATTACATAATAAGAACCTTAGTATTCACTAACCTCATAAGGGTGTACAATGGGTCATTAAGGCTATTTTGTCACGTGGAAACCCCAATTTCTATTTCAACACAATCCATCCATCAAGTATAAGTATGCATCGATTCATTGTCTCATTTGAGTCAATCCCTCAATACTAAACCTAGACATGGAATATCTCCATTTCATACCCTTATACCCTAGACATGGGATACCTTCATTTCATATCTATTTTAAAAATAGATTTATAGATAAAATACTAAAACTCATTTACTAAACCATTGTACTTATCATATTTTTATTTTCTATATTATCAAAATTCTTAATTCATCCAGTCAGGGTTTTAGTTTCTCAAACCCTAATTATACGAGACAAAGTATGCTTAAAGTTTTTCATTATATTTAGAATATCATAATTAAACTATCAACATACATCAACAATGGCCTCTCTTATTAAGCATGTAATCATATATGTAAATCCTAATTAAATGTCTATGTTAAAATAGGTCATTACACTACACTTCAACTGAAGCAATGAAGGAACTTCTTTGATTGTAGCAATTCGATCCATGTAGAGCGTGAAGAGTAAGGAACCCAGAGAGAAGGAGGCATGATGCGCCCACTTCTACTAGCAACGTGTACTCTCCTCACATCCCTCAACCTCATTCCTTTACTCATGATGCAACCCTATTTTAGGGCTTCATCTTGTATTGTTTTGCATCTCTATCACATCTAAACATGTTAGATAGCAAGTTAATTCTCCTGATAAATGGTTTCACATCAAATTTTCTTATGGCTTCTCTTTTTGTGTTTTTCAGGTTTTTGAACCACATATTGGATGAAGATAAGCAAGAAGGGGGAATCCTTGGGTTTCTACACCTGGGGATGAGTCCTAGACTAGCTCCCAACCTTTCATAGATGGGAAAAAATGCATCCAAGATAAAGAGCAGCCGATTGAAGGACTTTGGAGCTGAGAAAAGCACATTTGGGCCCTCAAAATGGGTTGTGGTACATTGCCACGACCGTTGATAAAGTGTCCAAGTCACAGGGAAGTTTCAGGAGATTGCCATGTTGTAACAACTCAATAATGCCAACACGCCCGTGGCACTTTGCCACGGCTGTGGCCTAAGTGTCCCACATTACAGGTGAATTCAAGAATTTCAAGTGCTACAACACTCGTCCACCACAAATGTGGGTAGCATAATGGTTGTGGCACTTCAAAGATACCACTCCTATGGCATCCGCCATTCCCGTGGAGAGAGACATCCACAACAACCAGAATCAGCAGAACAGTAGTGCCACCTCCTGCCAACACAGCTGAGTCAGGCACCATGACTATGCCACCCTTCACCCACCACAGCCATGGTGACCAACACGGTAATGCCACTGGCCTTCCAAATCATTCTCAACCTATCAACTTCTCCCATTTTCACCTTGCCTATGGTCAACCACCATATCCATGTTCACCCCACTCCAGCACGGCCGTGTTGACTAAAACGATCATGGTGGCCAACAACTAGTACATCTTTTACATTGCTTTATCCCAACTACCCCCACTTATCCTAATGCTTCCCCACCACCTATATATAGCTAGGTGGAGGATGTAGCACAAGGGTTACACCCCCATAGCATTCATTTCTACCTCTCTTAATGCATTCAAGAGCTTCCACCTACCTCAACCTACACCCACCTCATTTCTACCTTCACCCATCTCAAAACCCTAGATTTCTAGGGTTTCCACCACAAAATCTCATGTTTCTATCCCATCTACCTACTTTGGAGGGAGGTTCTCTAGCTTATACATCTAGGAGATGAAGGAGGAGTCTTTACCAACAACATGCTTCCTTACTCCTCTACTCCATCTTCCTTCTCTTCTTTTTCTTATTTTCTATCTAGCCAAGCCCCTTGTAGTAGGTTGTTTGGGGTAAAAATGCTACTTATACCGTGTTGGGGGTATATATCTTGTAAACTTTATATTTTCATTCCATGATGATTGTTTTCTACTTCTATCTTATTTCCCATGATTCTACTTGTGGTTTGTGCTTGAAAACATAAGTTGCTTGTTGTTTTATGCTTGAAACCACCTAGGTCTAGGAGAAGATGACATATGTGAGACTATTTTGGGATTTTCTCTGAGGTCCAATAGTGTATCCCTAGCTAGCACCCCATCTTATCATACATATATCCCTTCTCTTGTTCCTAGGTGTGATATCTAAGTAGCTAGTATAGGATTGTCTGGTGTAGTTGCTTAGGAGTTTACTAAAAGCTAAATGGTGAGTAATGTGAGGTGAAATACCCTCACCTCTACTCCCCATTCTTACCTTTGTCTCCCGATTACACTAATAATTCCCACCCTAGAAACCTAGATTATTCAAACTCAATTGAAATCCCACCTAAACCTTTGTTCATTTGAGCCTCGTAAGACTAGATAGGGTGTGCAAGGGTGCACCTGCTGGATGGCCCACGTGGGCTGTCGGACGGCCGATGCTATGGATCGCGGCTCAATCCAATGGCCACCAGCTTGTCCCCTTCTTTTTGCCTACGTTGTAGCAGGTGTGGCAGGGAAGGTGACTTTGAAGCACCAAATCCGGCCACCGTAGTCATCCTAGTCTCCCTTTTTGGCCATGAGACCCGGGAGGATTG
The DNA here is from genome assembly GCA_963693085.1 of Alisma plantago-aquatica. Taxonomy (NCBI): domain Eukaryota; kingdom Viridiplantae; phylum Streptophyta; class Magnoliopsida; order Alismatales; family Alismataceae; genus Alisma; species Alisma plantago-aquatica. Next base: position 599,174,157 of record OY856410.1, on the reverse strand, counting down.
GGGCCACTAGCATTTCGCTCCTCTCCCTCCTTTTATACCACCCCAGACCCCGCTTGGTTGTCGGCTCGCGTTCCCTGCCTCGCGCAAGCACTGTTCCGCTCTCCTACCCTCCTCTTTGCTTGTTGCAGGCTGTTGCTTTGCTGAGAGGCCATCAAGCGAGGTTAGAGATAACCCGCTCGTCGTTGAATCGGCGACCAATGACCTCGATCGATCCCGCTCGGCCATTAATCGCTCATGCCAGCTCGTAGACTGCACGTGCCTGACGCCACACCGCCCACAGCCTCCCTTGACCCGGTACCGCGTCGTCCGCAGCCGCGTCCATAAGCTCTGGACCAGTCGCCACCCTCTAATGATCGTCGTCAACCTCCCCTGATGGCCTGCAGACGCCCCCTGACCCGACGAACACCCGCCCACAGACACAACCCCTCGCTCTTCACCCCACACGCACCCAGCGAATCGGCTCCCCAACACGTGCGTCCAGCCTCCCCCTCTCGCAGGCCGACTATTGGTTTCCCCCTTTCTCGGCCCATTAAGATAATTATTTTCCAAACATCCCCTTTTTATGCCCTAACCTTCAAACCCTCATATCTCCTAGATCCCTCAACCAACTGGCATAAGTATATATATCATTTTGTTTAGGTAAACATCTCCAACCTAAAAAGTATTGTTACCTTTCATGTTTCATCCATGTTTTAGCTAAGATGATCCGTTTGCGATCTTGGGTTTATTAATCAACCTAAATCATGTACTATATGATCATTAATGACTTCTAGGCTTTCATATCCCTTAAATCAGTGAACTATAAGCATCCTTTGTTGTTATGATCATATGACTTGGAAATTGGAATTTATTGCATGAAATTAATCTAGTGTGACTAGTCATGATCCTATATGATTAAACCTTGATGGAAATCTAAATATCATATTTCCCTACTACAAATCAGAAATGATCCCATGTCTATATCTAAGTTAATGTGGATGGTTCACTTAGATTTAGGATTTAGTGTTGATCATTGGACTATGTTGAATAATGACATGTATGTTTGGAAGTTTGGATCTATATTTGAACTAAGTGAAACCTAAGTCTAAGGGAGCACCCACATGACTCGTATGATGCTTGTCTTATCAAATTATGTTGGACAACCTTAAACATAATTTAGAGAAATCCATTATATACCTCGGTGCACCTTCCTAAAGTTTTGGGGTAAGGAAACCAGGTCATACGTCTTACTTGATAAGGCGGACCATTATGATGCAAGGGTTATCTTTTGGCAATGACCTTGAGGCCCCTTACGGATAAGATCGCTAATGTTGAGCACCCTTAGAGACTCTTCCAATTAGAAGTTAATCTAAAGGCCTATGGTTGTTATAATGGATAAAGAAATCTAAAATATGCTTTGTATAAAAGAAAGTCATTAAGTGTTCTCGCCTTGTTTCTAGTTCTTTCTTATTATGATGTTTCTAGCCAATCAACTTTTATATTACTCATAAATTGTGGTTACATATTTTTCATAGAGTACTCAATGCATTCACATTGATATATTTTGTTTATTGAGTTTGTAGTTTCCAAATGAAGATCTGCTGCACTCAAAACTCTAATATCAGAAATGAAACACAAATGGGTTACTTGAATCTAGAAATGGGTACACATCTCTTATCTCTATATTTAGTATCTTGCTATACCTCATTGTTATTTCTTTTTCATATATATTGTCTGTGTGAAATATTGGTGCCATTCTACGGAAGGGCGCACAAGTCCACTCGCCTTTGTCTATGTAGCCAATAGGAGTGAGGACCTAGGGTAACAAATTATTCCATGAGAAATGATATCAGAGCGATACACATATGCCTCTATATATGCTTAAGGAATAACACATCTTAAGACCCATGGAGGACTAAAATTCTTTCCGTAAAGCTTAGAGAGTCGTTTGGCATCACACCTCTTCTTCAAGGGCTACCTAAGCCACCCAAGTCGATGATGAATAGTTAGTCTTCTCGTCTCCCCATGTGATTCTTTTCTCATGACTATGAATCACATGATTTTTCGATTATGGGTAGCTTATACCTGGGGAAACTAAAAATTTATTTAAAACGATGAAAGATGATTAAGACGATAATACCATGATCTAATATTTAACTGAAAACCTTATTTTATGTATGAAATATTCTTGAAAGTGATGTACTCATGAACAAAGTTTATGAAAACTCAATGTTACAAGATACATAAGTGCTTTCTATGTTTGAGGTAAATTTTTAATATGGAGAAATAAGGTAGAACTCATGTTTTACACCTCATCCTTGATGAGGTCCCTATTGATTAAAGCCATGTTGCCCTATTGTTGATCAAACCTCAAACATAGTTAAGCAAACTTTTCCCATATTTGATATATATCATGATCATGCCACCAAATGACCATGTCTTCAGAACCCATCCTAATGTGAAGACTTGATACAAGAGGAAAAATCCCCTATTGACCATTATTCCTCTTGGTATGCTCAATTTGAATAATATGATGGACCTAGATCTCAATCTTAAACAATTATGCTCAAACTCTTGAGTTCTCAATTTGACTTCACTAGTACATATCTGACATTTAATGTCACTTACGCTGACGTCGGTTCTTTAGAAAAATTGACACCAATGCACCAACAACGTCAGCTTTTCATGACAATCGTCACCATATATAAAGTCTTTCCGATGTAGAAAAGACATGAATATTGCTTTCACTTTAACGTTGGTTTCTTTTAATAGAAACCAAGATCTTAAATTTCCCGTGAAATATAATTTTTTATGGAAAAGAATTTATCTCCAAAATTTTTATTCTAGCGTCGGTTTTGCATATAGCCGACGATAAAGTATTCGCGCCATGTTCCTATAGAAAAAATGATCTCCAATTAGTCGTCGGGTCTACCAAACAACTGACGACTAAGTCCCCTTGGTGAGATACAATTTTTTTTATTTAGAGATGGGTCTATATCGTCGGTCTTTTAGATGAAACCGACGACTAGCTATTTTTGCAAGATGTCCCTGCAAAAATATTTTCCCCTCAAATTGCTTCTTCGTCGTTAGTTTTTCTTGCACAACTGACGACTATACCCCTAACCCGAAGGCAATTTTTTGTTTGGATATGGAGTTAGTTGTCAATTTTTTCAGATATAACCGACGACTATGACCCTAAACTGATGTCTATTTTTTGTTTGGTTTAGGAGTTATTCATTAGTTTTGTATTCTTAACCGGTGACTATACCCCTAACTAGAGGGCAAATTTTTTTGTTTGGATATGTAGTTAGTCGTCAGGTTTTACAGACATAACCGACGATTATGATCCTGAACGATGTCTATTTTATGTTTGGTTTATGAGTTATTCGTCAGTCTTTTATTCGTAACTGACAACTATACCCCTAACTCGAGGGCAACTTTTTTGTTTGGATATGTAGTTCATTGTCGATTTATTCAGACGTAACTAATGACTATGGCCCTAAACGGGTGTCTATTTATTGTTTTGTTTAAGAGTTAGTCATCAGTTTTGTCTTCTTAACAGACGAGAATGTACTTATTTGTCAGTTTTATAAAATAAATGATGACTAAGGGTAACTTAATAGCACTCGTGAAAAACAAACTTTCTCCTAGTCTTTATTTCAACGTGATTCCCCCCTCCGGCTTAGGTCTCTAGAGATTCCCCCCGCTCCATCTTCTCAATCCGCCTCCTTTGTTGCTTGTCTCTGCCATTATGTCAGTGCTCTCCATCATTCCTCCATCCACTATTTGTGTCATCTTCCACCTCTATCTCACTAGTACAGAACCGACCTTTGTGTCGGTTATTTAAGGCCTTTGGCGACGGTTAAAAAGCGACACATATGTGGGCGACGCTAGAAGGTGAACCCTTAGGCGTCGGTTTGAAAACCGACGCCAGAACCCTTCGCGCCACCCAAAACATGCCAGCAGGGGAACTATAGGCGTCGGTTATTAGTGGGGAAACCGACGCCAGAACCCTTCGCGCCACAAAAAGGGCGCCAGCAGGGGCACTATAGGCGTCGGTTATTAGTAGGGAAACCGACACCCAAACCCTTCACGCCACAAAAGGGCGTCATCTAGGACACCATAGGCATTAGTTTCTTAGTGATAACCGATGCCATATCACTGTATTGTTTGGCCACATTAGGTGGTAGTTTTTTCTATTAACTGACGTTGTAATCTTTTGTTGTCAGTTTTCGACTAATAACCGATGCCTATGTTTAGATTTTTTTTCTTATCAGTTTGCAGGCCTGCTGTGGTTGGTCAGCAAGATGCAGAAACCTACAGTTTAGTTCTGAACTGCAGGTTTATGACATCCATTGATATCAACCAACAACATGCCACAAACCTACAAAATTAACAAGATTCATTTTCACACATTTAGCAACCTACAATTCCATTCAATTTTCACATTCACACATGTAGAAACATTCATGTAGCAACCTATAGTTCCTTTTATTTTCACATTCACACATGTAGAAACATTCATATAGCAACTTTTAATTCCATTCATTTTTACATTCACACATATATAAACATTCTTTAGTCATTATCGCTATCAACATCCCAATTATATTTTAAAACTCCCACTACTTGTATGGCTTTTACCCATTCTTCTCTTACATCATTTAATTCTTCCATCGTATAGGGAGCATGTACATCTGATAAGGCCTTACCTGTAATGGGGTCAGTTTTAAACACCTGCATAGAGAATGATGTATATATATAATTAATAATATATAAATAAGATTGATATATTTCATATTATCTAATGAAACTATATATAATACCTCATGTATGGTATCGATGTCCACTGCGGCATGTTTGATAATCATGTGCATAAATCACATCACATAGTATGCACATGCCCATCCGTTGTCTTGTGTAGCACACTATAAATTGAAGCATACAAAATATTAAAAAATACAACTAAGCACAGTTCACATAAATAATATATACATTGAAGTCGGGAACTTACTTCTACGTTCTCCCAAATTATTGGCTGGTTCTTTTTCCTGGAGACCTTTCCTCCAACCTTTTTGAACTCATGTAAACCCCTACATGTTAGTGTAACACAGTAAATTGCATAATTAAATAGTAATGTAATAACAGATGTTAACATATATAAAAATGAAATATTTCTCACCGAAATAATGCCATTTTCATTGCGTGTCCATATGTTGGATTCAATTTAGTCCCCTTAGGATCTAGATAATAGACAGTGAACGTCCCGGGGACAATAACTAGTAACTCCCAATGCGTACCCCTAGAGGTAAAAAAGTTAAAAATTAATAACTTGAATACTAGATGAATCAAAGATGGAATAAAAATCCTATATGTTCAAATGAAAAATCTACACATATCTTGTCTAAGTAGCTGCAAAACATGTATTACGTATGAATTAATATATAAGAAACCAGATCACCAGATCCTACACAAGGTATATGGATGTATAAATAAGATCTCACCTTATCCATAGCTCTATCATAGATGCATTCAGCCAATCATAGCCAAACAACTCCAAAATATCTTATATAAATAGTTTGTTTTCGTATGATTGACCTCTAGCATCCTCATCTATACAAACAGTTATAGGGTAATTTATATCATGTTCGCCTAACCATACTGCCACACCCCCTACATTTAGGACCTAATGGGGTAGGTAGGTCTTGTGGAACCCAACTTGGTAATGTAGGAGGTGGAGGTGGAGGCCTAGATGCTTTGGGTGTCTTCGTTTTAACCTGTATATATAATTTCAGATCAATTGACCTCATATATACACACTAACAATTTAACATAATGTAAATTTACCATACAACTTCAGTATAGATGATATCCACTTTCAGCCACAATACCACTCCGCCTTCTACCTCACCAAGTGTTTCACAATCTGGGTGGGCATATGGCAATGGAAGATCCATCCAAATGGGGAATATATGTAGCGGGCTCACACAAACCCAACCATCTCGTAATGGAGACCCATGAAACATTTTCCCTGGAAGGGATGGGTAAGCCGACGCCTCTACAACGACATATTCTTTACTTTTTATACGGCATGGCTTCAACCCCTATAAATTTATGTAAAGAATGTTATATAGATATATACATATCATCTTGAAAACATATCATCTTGAAAAGACTAGCTACTATGTCATAAAAATACTTACAGTGGATGTGCTAGGTGGTGGGTCTATAGGATTACTCCCAACCTCTGCAGTAGTAGAGCGGGACACCATAGGTACTATCTGAGTGGCAGTCAGAGATGCCTACCACTTGGTCATTGCTTCATGGAGTGTCTTATCAACTGCTTCCTTGACTCTCTTATCAACTACTTCATCGACTCTCCTATCAAATATCTTATCTACCTATACATGGATAAAAGAAATGTTAGCTTCTGATTATTGAATTTCCTTTTACAGTAACATTCTAAAAAAAGAATAGGTTACCTCTTCTTGTGAAATTCCCTCTTTTGGGACATGTTTGCGCTGGGATGGCCCAAAGAATACTTTGATGCCCACACTAGCGCATGCACCCCTAACATGTCCAGGATGCTCTGGGTTACCCAGAGCAACTTCCAATTCATCTCTTGTGCCCTCAGGGATGAACTTGCCTTGTTTCCTCAGCTCGTGCAGCTCCCACTAATCACCATCAATAGAAATTGGTAAGTAAGTAAACACCACAAATAATCAATATTCGAACGATTGCTCTAAGAGTTGTATTTTACCATTTTTGCAGCCGCCTCAGTAGTTGCGGGCTTCTTTATTTCTCCCTTCTTGTTTTGCCTCCCAGTTTTTCAGACATCATGGCGAGGCAGAGGTGTGGTACCTATAGTAGAGGACTCCTGAGTAGCAGTAGACTGAGCAGTACACTCAGCCTGTAGTCTTTGGCGAACGCCTGCATAGCTCTTTGGACCCATTGTGTGGTCATGCACATTCAGTGCACGCCTTGCTCTTTGTGCCTCACTGATTGCCTAGTTAGTATGCACATTGATTTGGTTAGTAATACTAAAGGTTAATCTTGAATAGGTGAATACAATGTATATTAATTAAATAGGGAGTAACACCTAATACCTTGAATTCATCAGTTTTTCTTGAAGCAACAAACACGTCCCATTCTTCTGGGTCTAGGAAGTTCCACTGTTCAGTGGCTGACTTATTCCTCTTCTCACCATTTCTTATGTATTCTCGGGTGAGATTTTTCCTATAGTTCCTTAGGACCCTCCCACAGTGTTGCATCATGCTTTTATGATGCAACTTTTCATCCAACGCAAATATACTCTGCAAAATAGAATTGCTATTAACTAGTATCCAAATAATTAGTAATCTACAAAATAGAATTGCAAATAATAATAACTCATGCATAAATCCTTCCATATTAAGTCTTTCTTCCTCTTAGGAACTTTATGCCAAGAATCTATCTTACAACCACAATGGCTACGAGTAACAAACCCAAGATATGATACAAACAAATTACGGTTCACTCCAATTGAATTTCCTGCATTAAATCCACAACCAGTTTGGGTCCATTGCCCCTTAGAACTGTTAACTTCTTCATCATAGTGATCCCCCTTCTCTTGTCAACTTTTTCATACTGCTCATCAAGTGCCTCAAGTGCTTCAGAGGGTACATGTGCATCATCAACCTAAAATTTGACAAAATAAACACACTTACAGGATATAACTATAAACGTACATATAGATAGAAATATATGATATATTTTTAAAACTTACATTGTGAGGCGGTGCATTGGTATCCTCACCATGCTCATCATGGACATCATGGTCATCATGCCCATGCTCAACCATCTGAAAATTTCATTAAAAAATCAAACATTTAGCATTTGACATAACTAGAAGATAATGAAACATTGAAAAATGAAACATTGTATAGTTCACATATACAAATGAAACATTGAAATATGTTTAAAAAAATATAAACATGCATGCCTCGAATATTGCGATCGTTTATCAATTAACAATCCTTCATTGTGATCTTCGCGCACATACAAGTCATCATTAGCTTCAATATTTTGTCGTGTTGGCAACCCAACTGAGAATGGACTGGAGTCATCATACTTATCATAGTACTCTTCTTCATCTATAAGATATTCAATGAACTGTCTTTTACCATGAAGAACAATCGACCATTTATCATTTGCAGGATCACCGATATAAAATACTTGTTTCACCTGTGATGCCAATATGAACGGTTCACCCTTCTCGCCAATCTTTTCAAAGTTCACTAAAGTGAAACCCAATTCATCCACTATAACTCCTTTGGTGTTATGAACCCAATTACATTTGAAGAGAGGAATTCTGAAATCTATGTAGTCAAACTCCCATATGTCTTCAATGACACCGTAATATGACATTTTAGCTTCACATGGACTCTTATCCTTTGCACTTGCAAAAAATATAGTCGACGCTTGAAGGGTGACCCCACTTTTTTGGACGAAACTCTTATCATCTTGGCGCTTTGTGTAATATGTGAATCCATTAATGTCATACCCTTCATAAAACATAACATTCAATTTTGGTTTAAAGGCAAGGAATTTGATAGTTTCAGTAATATCATCTAGTGTTTGAGATAGTTGATGTAAGACTTTATCTTCAAACCACTTAATAAATGTCTTGTTATGCGATCTAGCAAGCCACATTGATTTGGCTCAAGGATATTGTCTCTTGATGAAATTGGTATGTTCCTCGATATAAACACTCACTTCGTCCATGTTGTGTAAAATATACAAGTGACCTTGTTCCAACTGCTCACAGCTGATTACTTTCACCCGTGATCCCAAAATTCCTTTCAAAATTGCTCCTCAATATTCTTGTCATTACTAGGAGTGTCATTACCACTCAAAAAGTCATTGCAAAAATCCATAACCTCTCTCACTACATAACCCTCAATAATACTCCCTTCAGGACGATAACGGTTTCGAACATCACTTTTAAAAATGCTCATGTATCGTTCAAAGGGATACATCCAATGCAAGAAAACTGGTCCCAACATTTTCACTTCCCTAGTCAAGTGGACAACAAGATGTACCATGATATCAAAGAATGAAGGAGGGAAATACATCTCATGCTGACATAGGGTAACAACCACTTCTCTTTGCAAAGTATCGAGAGTATCAGGATCAATAACTTTGCTGCTCAGACTGTTGAAAAAGAAACAAAGTCTGGTGATTGCAAACCTTACATGCTTCGGCAATATAGATCGAATTGCCATGGGTAATATTTGTTGCATTAGAGTGTGAAAATCATGAGATTTAAGACCTATCAACTTCATATCTTTCATTGATACTGATCTACGGATGTTGGATGAGTAACCCTATGGCACCTTAACATTTACCAAGCATTAACAAAAGCTTTCTTCTCCTTTCTCGACAATGTGTAACAAGCGGGAGGTAAGTATGTTCTCCGATTTCTCATTTCACGTAATTTTGTTAATTCTGACCTTATTCCCATTTCACATAGGTCCAGTCTGGATTTTATCCCATCTTTAGTCTTACCTGGTATATTCGATAGAGTACCAATGACGCTATCACAGACATTTTTCTCAACGTGCATGACATCGATACAATGTCTGACTGTCAAAGAACTCCAATAAGGAAGATCCCAAAATATTGACTTCTTCTTGAATAAAGATTTGTCACTCCGTGTGGCCATAGTACATTGTGATCTCTTACCAAATTCATTGAAAAATTCTTTTACTCTATCATAAACAACCTCCCCTGGTATAGGTTTAGGTGCACTCTGTTCCTCATTCCATCCATTGAATGCTTTGCGCTTCCTATGATAGGGATGAAATTTTGGAAGAAACCTTTGATGACCAAGATATACATTCTTGCCACCATGTTTTAGTCTTGTTGAATCAGTGTTCTCTTCACATATAGGACATGCTTTAGCTCATTTGACACTATATCCAGACAAATTTCCATATGCTGGAAAGTCATTAATAGTGTAAAACAACATAGCGTGCAAACAAAATGTCTCTCTTCGTGAAGCATCATAGGTCATCACACCTTCACCCCAGAGTTTATTTAAGTCATCAATCAGAGGTTCAAGATAAACATTGATATCATTTCCAGGTTGTTTAGGGCCTGATATCAACAACGACAACATAACATACTTATTTTTCATACACAGCCAGGGAGGAAGATTGTATATAACAAACATGACTGGCCAAGTGCTATGTTGGCTGCTCAATGTCCCATACAGATTCATCCCATCTGTACAAAGCCCAAGTCTTAGATTCCTGACTTCTTCACCAAATTTAGGGTATAATAGATCAATCTTCTTCCACTGTGGGGAATCAGACGCATGTCATAGGATCCCATCATTATTTTTCTTAACATCTGCATGCCACCTCAAATTCTTCGCATCTATCGGATTGGCAAACGAGCGTTGAAATCATGATATTATAGGTAGATACCACATCACCTTGGTAGGAGAACTAGTTTTTGACTCTCCCGAAGACATCAATTTATACTGCGACACACCACATTTTGGATAATCTTTCAAATCCACATAGTCCTTTTGAAATAATACATAATCATTCGGACATGCGTGTATCTTGTTGGCCTCCATTCCCATTGGGCACAACAATTTCTTTACCTGGTATGTTGAGATTGGTAGCTCATTTCCTTCAAGAAGCATTTCTTTCAACAAAGACAACAATGACATGAAACTTTTGTCGCTCCATCTACTATTAGCTTTCAGCTTATATAATCTCAACACAACGCTAAGCTTCATAAACTTAGTACAACCCGTGTATAACGGTGTCTCAACATCATGCTCAATGTTTCTAAACGTGGGAGGTGGATCGCTTTCGGGGTGCTCTACCCCACAACTATCCAGCATCGCATCAACAATGTCTACTGGAACTGGTGTGTTCACATCTACGTCATCGGAGGCAATAACTTCTTCCACACAAGCACTGCTATCAACATCCACTGGTTTCGGGTTTGAAATCTATCCATGCCAGTGTCATTCTGTATAGCCTTGTACAATCCCATTGCACATGGCATGACTTTTGATTTCGTCACCAGTGCTGACTTTCAAGTTGTTACCGCAATGCCTACATGGACAGTAGAACCTATCTTCAGATTGTTTCCTATGTTCCTCGACAAATCTAATAAACGGATCAAGACCAGAAATAAACTCTGGGGTGCAACGATTGTGAATGGACATCCATGATCTATCCATTCTATGATCAAAGAGAAAAAAGTATATATTACAACAAGATTAGGGTCTAGGGTTAACAGATTAGAGTTTAAGCATGGTTAAAACTTTAGGGTTTAAGGTCTTATATATAATTAATGGTTAAAACATCCTAAGTGAGATTAGGTGTTTCCTGAGGAAGTGAGCCATACCGCTCAAATCTAACCTTCGGTTGTGAAACCCAAAGCCGGTGCCATACAAGATCAAAGGAAGAGCCGGACTCCTCGATCTCATCCATCTCGGTCAGTGTGAGACCACAAGCAGGACCGCAGTCTCTTGCTTAAGTGACCTCAGTCACAGGGTTAGCTCCCATAGGCTACCCATTCTCTAGCCCGCCTTGGTACAGGTCCCGACGCTAGTAAATCTGAGCCACAGGCCAGTTCACCGTGCTCCCTGAGCCATGAAGGCATTCATGCTCTATCACACTGAGCCATGGGCCTATTTACCATGTTCTTATACATATCTGGAGTCTACAACCGAAGTTGCACACTAATCCTCCTATTTTTTTTCTAGGAGAAACCCCACATATTCAACAATATATGCTCCAGATTAACCAGAAGGAGAATCCATTTCACCATCACCAGCTATTGATGATGATGGATCTATGGCCAGGGCTCTACATGATAAAATTCCATTGATTATTGAAGTACATTACCATATTCTTTTAGCATTAGTCAAGTTTTCAAACAAGAATTATTATGACAAATGCTACAAAGAAACATGTAATACTTCTATCAAGTACTTTTCAAAACTTTATAAAACATTGGGATCTCAATCCCTTATTTCATTACTGGGAATTCACATCCCTCAATAATACCATCACCATGTTTACTGGATCTAGTTATTCAAACCCTTAGTTCATCACTGAACATGGTTACCACTATCAGGTAACTATTACCTCCAGGTCATCTGACCAAGGTATTCGTGATACTTGTTACACAAGCATCTCACATAATTCACCAAGCATATTTAACTTCTTGTCACCTCTCACTAGGCAACAAATAAAATAATGGCTCACAAGGCCCATTAACACCATAACTTATACCTAGTTATGCTCATCATCTCATGATACCTGCATGGTTAGTATACTTGATAACAACCATATCAATTACATATCAACATTATGTAATACAAGATAACATCACTATTCCCTCATTAGAGTTAGGGTTTCCCATCTTTATTAATTAGAGTTTCTCATACCATCACCCTATATTAGGGTTTCACATAACATCACCCTATCTTAGGGTTTTCACATAACATTACCCTATATTAGGGTTTCACATAACATCACCCTATATTAGGGTTTCACATAACATCACCCTATGTTAGGGTTAGGGTTTCTCATCTTTATTAATTAGAGTTTCTCATACCATCACCCTATATTAGGGTTTCACATAACATCACCCTATATTAGGGTTAGGGTTTCCCATCTTTATTAATAAGGGTTTTATGATTACATTATCAAAGATCAAACCCTAATTCAAACCTCCATGCATCTTAAAGAATGCGTTGATATTACAATTAATATCCAAAACCTAACTCATTGTTCCACATGTCTAGAATTACATAATACCTTCATAAGTATTCAATTAAACTTTTGTATTGTAATTTTCCTTATTGATTAGGGTTTCCATTCTCCATTGATTAGGGTTTTATGATTACCTCATTAATCCAAACCCTAAGTCAGCACTTCCACATATCTTGGAGCACATAGCATAGTTTAAGTATTAAATCATACTTATCATTGTTCCATGTACTTAGGAACACACATCATCATCATCATCATACCTTATTAGGTTGACTTAACCTCTTACTAAATTACATGCAACTATGCTTATCATAGTGTATTGAATTGATTACTTTCATAGGCATCAAGGGATAATCACTCTAATTATACTAATAACCTAAGTACTTTAGAGGTACTTCCATTGAAATCAGCTTTGAGATACTCTTCAACTACTTATGGGGTTATTAGTACTTACATGGTTTGAATCAATTGGACCTTCAAATGGTTTGGACCAATTGAACCTTCAAACGGTTTGGCCCTAAACCTTCAAACGGTTTGGTCCTAAACCTTCAAACAGTTTGGTCCTAAACCTTCAAATGGTTTGAGACCATTTAGACCTTCAAACGGTCTGGTCCTAAACCTTAAAATGGTTTGAGACCATTTAGACCTTCAAACGGTTTGGTCCTAAACCTTCAAATGGTTTGAGACTGTTTATACCTTCAAACGGTCTGGTCCTAAACCTTCAAACGGTTTGAGACCGTTTCAACCTTCAAACGGTCTGGTCCTAAACCTTCAAACGGTTTGAGACCATTTGATCCTCAAACGGTTTGAAATGTTTGGTCCTTAAATGGTTTGAGACCGTTTGGTCAATTCAGAGATGAAACCGTTTGAACCTAAATTAGGGTTTTAACATCAATTGATCTAGGGTTTTGAAACCAATTGAGTTCTAAACATTTTGAAATCGCTTGGCCATCCAAGGTTGAGACCATGTGGACTATATTAGGTTGAAACCATTAGACCTTTACACATTCTTGAAACCATTTAGCCTCTAACGGTTTTGAAACCATTTACCCTCTAACGGTTTTGAAACCGTTTGGTCACCAAACAGTTTGGTTTGAAACCGTTTGGTCTCTAACGGTTTGAAACCGTTTGACCAAAAAAATTGAAACCGTTTATTTTTTATATTCTTGATGTGTGTGCTAATATGATTTCATCATCATCAAGCTTCAGACCTCCGAATTCTACTATCATATATATGATGAATTCATCAATTATTCAAGAAGAAAATAAAAGATCAACATATGATGAGAAATTGAAATCAATAATAACATTGACGGGTTCAAGTTATATAACCCGCCTTCAAAGTAGTTTCAAAGCTTCAAGCTTCTCGTCTCTAATGGTGAAAGAATCTCCTTCAACTATCCAAGGTTTTTTTCCAACTCTTTGGATGCAAAAGATAGCCAAGGTGGAGAATTGGATGGAAGAGAGAAGAAAATAAATGTTGAAATCCGATTTCAACCATCAATCCAAGGTTGAAGATGATCATGGAGCTTACCTTCAGCTTGGGGAATGTTTTCCTCCTTCTCCTAAGCTCCTTGGTCATTGGCCAAAGCAAGGAAAGAAAGTGGTTTGCAAAAATAGCCTTTCAAGTAAGGAGAAAATTGAGTACATATAATTGATTTTCTAGGAGAGAGAAAGTAGGAGAAAATTCATCCACTTTCTTGTCACATGCCCCCTCCCTTCCTTGACTTCGAAGCCATCTTCCTTGCCCTCAATATCCTCTCAATTATCCTTGAATTAAAAGCAACCACTAAGCACCTTAATCATTATAATACTATTATCCATTTTTAGTGGACATTACTTTTTAATTAACAAATGTGAGTGGATTTCTTCACCTACTTAAGATATTTCGGTGCCACTGAAAGCATTTGGTCATACTCCCACTATAGAATTTCAAACACAACCTTTTTAGTTGGTGGGTACTTCAATTAATATATTTATTTTTGCTACAAAATAAATTAGGGTTTCATTTATGCTTATTTTTTGATTATTTTATTATCAAGATTATCTCTTCTCAAATGTAGTTCAAACAAGACGCCCCATTATTTTTATTTCCTCTTAATGATACCAAGAAACAAAAGGGACATAATAGAGGTGGTATTTTACATATTCAACCCTAAATTTTGGGTAATTTGCAAATTACACCAAAACTAGCATTCAATGCACAAACATTATTCAAACAAGCTCAAACTTAGAATTTGGGCTTTCTACCAGCCACCACCTTGCATAATTCTCTCTATAATGATGCTAAAATACATGAGGCATGTTCCACATATGACATACTGCAATATAACCCCTCAACTTGGGTAAATTGCACTTTGGTCCAAAACAAAGGAACATTGCTCAAACAACATTCAATCAGGACCAAACTTGGAACATAAGTGTGTCATATGATAACAAAACACCTTATATGATTATATTAAAGTTATAAGCAACTTACATAGCCAAAACAAACAGGGTTACCTCATAACCCAGGTCAGGGTCGTTACAAGTTATAAACCCCTAACAAGGATTTTGTCCCCAAAATCCCAGGTAAAAGGGAGACATATATTATTCATTCATCATACCATCAAGTCTCCACATACCATCTTAATGTCATGGAGACACCATATAACTTTGATCAACACAAAGTTCTTCCATATAGGGTTATCATAGAATCTGTCATACAGGACACATACTCCACTATCTTTTTCATTATTGATTGTAGAGTCAACTCTATGTCAAATAACACTTTTCTTAGTCAGAGAAACATTATACATACCTTATTTAATTCAGGTGTCAAACCTCATTGATTTGTCACCTTTCCTAACTTTCAATTTTATGTGACAAGATTCCTGATTCTGGGGAGTCTCCCATACTCCTTATTTAGTTTAGCATTTCACTTTCAAGGAAAGACCAGAGTTATGTTCTGTCACCCACTTGGGACTACAAATCTTATCATACATCTGTTGTGCCATCTAATCTACTGACACAACACTAAACTTTCTTACTACGTGTACCAACTATCTCATTAGTTGTACATTCTCTTGTCATAAGGGGAGGTTACTTATCAATTAAGAATTTATCTTAGAGGTATCTCTAGATGTTATGTATACGTTACCTCAACAGATCTAGATAGGGGTGTTCTAAAGAATTATTTTTAGCTTGATAAGATTTTCCCACAATGATTTTACAATTGTTCCTTCAATTAGTACATTCTTATCGATGTTATGTTTATGCAGAGCATAAACCCCTAACATGTGATTCCCATACCATTTTATGTAATTAGACTAATTTCATAGTTGGCCATTCCAGGTAACCAACATTAATCATCTTAATTAGGAGTTATGTTTTTTTACTTTGCCATATCACCTGATACTTCTTAGATACTAGAATTTCTTACCTTGGTATCCATCACATGTGTCGAAAACACATCACATCCTCATCATTTCCATCTCTCTGTTGTTTTTACCAAAGCCACACATATAAAAGGATCTTTCTTTCATCTTTGGGACATTATTTATTACACATATCTTTATCTTGTAACCAAAGTCCAAGACGAACTGATACTTTTCTAAGTATCCATCATTTGAATGTTTTTAACTCATGCACATCAAGTGTCATAAGACCCACTTGATTGCCATGTCCCTGAAGGAAAGAACACAAATAAACACATTCTTCTTATCACCCCATCATCACCCAGGGTTGTTTATCAAAGCGAAGGGATTATCAACTCCTCTAATTATAGCATGAAATTTGAACTGTTCATGAGTCATTTACTCTTGTTTCATCATAGTTTCCTTGCCACTAGCATAGGAATTATAAGGTTGATTACATGTCATCACTCCTTTCTTTGTTATTGTCTAACATGTTCATGAACATTTTGTGATTTTATCACATTTTCCATTTCTACATCATGGGAAAAGTTCTTTACTATTCACACATGCTTTATTAGACCGGGATCATCTCCCTTGTTCTCATTCTCTTATCATGAGGATTATACTTTTCATTTCCTCATACATATAGATTGATCTGAGATCATCTCAGATTCCATTTAATGCACTTAGTATGTGATGCAAATGTCCATACCATTTTTCTAGTTTCCTTATACTCACTAGATTGTCCCAGAATGACTACTTGATCAGAGTAATCAGAAAGATAACAATCTAAGAGTTCCATACTTGCCTTATCTCCAATAATTATATACCTGGACAGGGTATACAAGTACTGAGATTAGGTAGTATGCACTTTATTTACTATCATGTTCCTTACTTTTCATATCATTATAAACACATGATTTAACATTCCTGGATTTTCTCCAGGCATCACTTCTATATCTCATCCTATTTCATACAGATAAGAGCAATTATAGAGCATTTAAAAGAATACTGAACAGAATATAAATTCTAGTTCTCATCATTTCTTCCCTATGTCCCCATAGGAAAATCAATAGGGAAGTCCATAACAACAATCCTTTTTAGGATTATCAGATAGCATCGAGATAAGGCATATCAAAATGAAAAAGCTCTATCCAACTGTTACCCCTCACAGTCATCCACTGCTTTAGGTTGACTCAACCCATAGAGTCTAGCTGTTTCATGTTGTTGCTCTTGCCTTTTTACACTATTGGGCTGTGACTTTTGTAAGCCCTGTCGAGTCTGCCTCGGTTGTTGAGTCATTTCCTCCCTTGTTTTCTGAGAAAAGAGTTTAGTATGCTCAACATGAACACATCTATAACATGTATTGTTCTCATACCATGGTCTTATCGGTCTTATCACGGATGTAGAGACTAAGCCATGGGTTCTTATAGGTGGAAAGTTAGGACCTTTGCCTTTACTTAGTGGCTACTGCCCTGGTACACTAGGCATTTATTGCATTGGTGGCACCGAGAACTTTGGCTTTTTAGAACAACTAGACAAATGTCTCTGGAATTGTAATGACATTTCCTTAATTCTCGGCTTATTGCCCCTTCTTGGGCACTGCCATCATAGATATACAATCTATTTAAACTTATGGCAGAGTCTACTTTCTCACCATATGTTAATCTTTCCCACATTTCCCACTGTTCCAACATGACTATGTCATTCAGGAACCCTTTCATAGCCCAAAGTTTCCCTATTGAGGACTGGTAACCTAGGTTGTAATGCTAGTATCCAGTCTTCTATATGCATCACTATTGTCCTAACCTGCCCATCAAGAGCATAAACATAGGATTCTCTATCATGATCGGGTCATGATGGGAATTCTCAGGCACTCATTCTTCTCTTAACTGATCTCTTGCACCTCTTCTTGGCACAACAACATTGCCCTTAGATGTCCCTCGTGTTCTCCAGTCATTTTTAAACTTCACCCTTTCTTCTACACAAGCAGAAGTCACTATAGGGTATACTAGAGGACACTAACACAAACTCAACACCTTAGTCTTATGTCTCTGTAGACTCAGCAAACCTTAGGCTCTGTGTAACGACCCCGCCTCCCGGTAACCCCCAATTAAGGGAGACCCGAAGGTCAGAGCCATTATTCAATTAACAGGATCAAAGGTTTGACAAATAATCAATAATAATTATGAAATTCTACTAACTAACTGGAATTTGGTATAAAATTAAAACTTTACTTACCTTTGAAAACTTTGGAAATCTATCTATCCAGAGCTTGAATTATTCTATCTAATCCTCACTACTACAGAAAATGCTTTTTACAACGGGAGATAGACAACAGTTCTGATGATTGTGTTGTAGTTAGCATACTTATCACAACAAGTCCATTTTTGTGTTGTATATTGTATATTTTATACAACACAAGTCATTTACAACATGCCAAACCTGTTGTAGTATAGAAGGATACTACAACAACTGCTAAAGTGTTGTAATAGGTTGTAGTATCACAACATATTCAAAACCGTTGTAAAAGATGTTATTTACACAACATATTTTGACCCGTTGTAATAGTCACATGTTGTAATAGACCATCATTACACAACGCAGACTCACCCGTTGTAGTATGTATTAATTATACAATAGGCCTTTACATGTTGTATTTGGTACATGTTGTAATAGACCACCGTATTACAACATCTTAAAACTCGTTGTTATATCCCAACATGAGACAACAGACTCCAACCTGTTGTTATATATTATAATTACACAACATGTTGTAACCTGTTGTAATATCCACACATAAAACATCGTTGTAATAGAACTCCATTACACAACGTAAACTAAACCATTGTAATATAATATAATTACACAACATGATATCACCTGTTGTAATAGCTACATATTATAAAAGACCATAGTTAAACAACACATCATATTCACATAATTCTATGAATTTTTCATATATTCACGTATAATAAACAACACATCATATTCACATATTGTAATAGTCACACAATACGCTATAATTAATCCATTGTTATATGCCAAGATTATACAATAGACTCTGACTTGTTTTATATACCCGAAACCGAGCTAAACCCAATTTTTTTATTAGAGAATTTTATCATGAACATGTAATCAAATAATTAATTATTTTTTTCATATAAAATTATTGTCAAATATGGGTCCAAGTTCTTTTTGGGCTTTAATTTTTTTAATATGGGTTGGTTTCAGTTTGAGAGGTCGATTGAACAAAATTTAATTTTTTGTGGTCATGTGGGAATGAAAATTTTTTCACTCTGGGTAGATGTTTTGACCCAGAACCGACCACCCAATATTTTATCACACGAAATATAATCATGAACATCTAATCAGAGATTTTTTTATATTCATTGTCAAATATGGCTCAGAGTTTTCTTATGAATCTAATGTTTTCAATCTGGGTCGTTCTCAATTGAGACACCATTCGAACAATTAAAATCTAATTTTGTATTTGGCTCTGACACTGACAATTGAACTCTCTATCTGGGCCATGTTTTGTCCCGAAATTGACTGACTCAAAACCACTTTTTAACACCCTGTGTGATATTATAACAAAGTAACTAATCAACCTCTATATTTACATGTTATACATATGTATCTACTATTTTACATACAAAATAGCCTTTGAAATATTTTGCTAAAAAAATTCAATTTTAGATTGGGTCCGAGATTGACTGGGCTGGTTCATTTTTTTTACCCAGAACTAACAATTATTTAACACCCTTATGTAATATTATTGCAGAATAATTATTAAGCTACATGAATCATATAGCAATGTATATGATTCATGTAGGTTAATAATTATTCTACAATAATATCACATAAGGGTGTTAAATAATTGTTAGTTCTGGGTAAAAAAAATGAACCGGCCCAGTCAATCTTGGACCCAATCTAAAATTGAATTTTAGATTGGGACCCGGCTTCGACCCTCGACAAAAATCCCCGGGGTGCAGTTAAGGCCCCACGTTATTGAGCGCACCGCGGTGCCCCCATGTACGCGGCTGGTTTCGGAGTTTACCTTGTCTGCGGGGGTCACAAAAGTGGCACTCGTGCGAGAGGGGTTCCTCGTCATAAAAAAATATATATGATACACATGTATATATGAGAGGTTAATAATTATACATCGATCAACAGTTTTAGGGAAAAAAATTTCCCCGCGCTTCCTCTTTTCCTCCACGCGCCTGGTTTCCCCCAAAAGATCTGTTTCACCTCCGCACAAACTGCCCCCCCAGTCTCACAGCGCCGCAGCAGTTTCACGGACGGATGACGACCGATGACGTGCGAGAGGGGTTTACCATCCTAGAGCGCCGCAGCCGACGACGGACGGACGGCGACCCCACGGAAAGCACCGCTGCCCTCTTCTCTTTGCCAGACGGATGACGACCCCCCCACTTCTCCATAAAGCGCCGCTGCCCCACGGACGGACGACGACCCCGCTGGTTTGAGCTCCCTTCAATCCAAGGTAACCTCTGTACGGAAAGGACTCATAGCCCTTCTCAGTTTGCAACTAGGCTCCACCGTGGTAGCTCCAGCTCATCAGTCCGGAATCAGCTGTAACAAATACCTCCTCCTTCAAACAGACCTTGTCCTAGAGGTGCGTTGTTGCTATGTAAGTGCGCAGGCACGCAGATGCCCAATATTTTTGACCACCGTAATAGCGTCCTAGGCTACAGGCCGCCGGCACACATCTCTCTCCAATACCAGCATCTTCTGCTTGCATGTTGGCCTGTAATATGCTCCTCGCTAATGGCGGCCCGTGCAGACCGGGTACTGGTATTTGCCTCTCATCATAGATTCTCTCGTGATTGTGTCGTCAGAAGAATGCAAATCCCCACTGTCGCAAAGTGAGTTCCCGTGAATCCGTACTCGATACATAATACTGCCAGCTGCTGCATACATTATTATCACTAACTATCTTGGTTCCCCACCTAACTTCAGCCATGTGCCTCTCCATCCCTCGCTCATCTGCCTCAAATTGGATTCCTGATCGACTTGTATTGGACTTGTAGTACCACCTTCCATGTGTGTTACTCTATTATTAAAATGTGTAACTCGTCCTTGTTCAATCTTAATCCAATGGGCGGCGCCCAGATTATATCCATGCTTCTCTAAATAACACCTTTTCCCTTACTGCGGCCGACGACGAGAATGGATTACAGGGGTTTGAGGGATCAAACGAGCATGGCAACACCACCACTTGCCTTGCGGGGGTTTCCTCCTCCTCATCATTCGATGATCTCCTCCTACCCAATCTCTCTTTCAATATACTTATAACCATTCAATTCCTTTTGCCTTATTTGGTGAACTGAATCTGCAACAAAAAGGTTTGGTTGGACCTAATTGAAACTTGCTAATTTGGTTTGCTTCCAGCGACATGTTGCAGGGAGTCTACCATGTAAATTTTTAGATATATATCCGTGATCTAAAATTCTGAGTCAACTCTAACTTGGTCAACCCTTTCTAAGACAAGATCATATACCAGTTATTAGTCTCACCATGAACCCTACTTATTTGCCTTTTGATGTTCAGTTTATGCCGTTAAGCTATTTCCATGTATATTGTGTTACCTTCATTATGGAATTGATGTTAGATTCCAGATCGGAATGTGCTAGTAAAACTAACATCTCATTCCAATGTCATTATCTATGAATATAATCCCATAAAAAATTACTATTTTTAATCACAGTTCGTCATCATTTAGAAATCGATGCATTTTAACATGTGTTGTTAATGTATCACACTAGTCTAACAGTAACAAGCTATGTTTATGTATCACACTAGTCTTAGAGTAACAAACTATGTTTGAATATATATATATATATATATATATATATATATATATATTCTAGTCTTTTCACTAATTGTGACTCTACTACTGAACTAAGTATTGCACTAACTAGTTGAACTTAACTGAATGATTCTACAAGGTGACTGTTAGTAGGAGTATGTTAGTAGGGATATACTCCAACTGTAAATATGTTTGTGCCATTCCAATTTAACAGATCACTCTATTTTCCAGTTAAGATACCCTTGGCTTGCATCACTAACTATAGTTTGTTAATTTAGTTGTTTATTTGATATCTAATTCTTGTGACTGGGATTATGATGTGGTTATTGGATGGAAAAAGGAACCAAGTAGACAAAGAAGTTTCATGGATATACCTCTATATGTCCATGGTTGATTCTGAGAATCTGGGAGTCCATAGTTTATGTTTTTGGGTCACCATGAGGATTCAGGTTCATCTAGGATCAATACTAACATAAGTGATCGTTTCCCTCCTTTCTAATAATAGCAGGAAATATCTACTTCAAGCTTGGAGTTTTGGGAATAACACAAGTTGGACTTTAATGCCAGAAGTGGAGGAAAGGTGTGAGTTTGGGTCTTGTGTGGAAGAACCTTTGGATGTGTCTAGGTGGTCAGGTGTGTAGAAACACATTAGCACTACTAGCCCATTGTGATAGGGTGCTGAGCTCATCGCTACCTACTACTGGAAGCTTTTGCTACTGCATGTTGATTACATGAAGTTTCTAATTTCTTATGTTTAGTAGATTTGGGCTCTGTTCTCATCTAGGATTTGTGAATTATTTTTCTTGTGGGGTAGTCTATACCCTGCTGTTAACTTGTTTCTATTTTTTTGGATAATGTTGGCAGCTACTGCATATTGTTGTCATTGACTTGTTTAGTACAAAATAGTTTTGGTATACATGTTAATCTTTACTAGATTGTATTAAAGTGATTCTATATAGACACATTGCACTTCTCTCATCCTTAGGGGGAGATACAATTATTATATATATCGTATGAAGATTAAATGGCATCGACAAAGCAACTACTAAACGGAATACACATGCACACATAGAGTGATGTCTAGACTTGGTTTGGTGTGTCCTGAACATGAAGGCTTGACAGGTTGTACTTTTTGCATGTTGATTTCCCCTTCACTGGTAGTCTATTGTGTGAAACAACTCTGGTATATATTGTCACAAAGAAACAGTCAAGTCGAGTCAGGTGTCTAGGATTCTATAGGCAGTCTACCTGGGTTCTAAATAGTTCATTTCAGTGGTTCTTTTTCTTTCTCTGCTTTTACTTGTATGCAGAATACAGAGAAAGGTAAAATAGATTAATATTATAAAATCAAACTTTGTATGCATGTTCATACGAGTAACTTATATATCAACACCATCATAGGTCATCCTATATCTGCAACATAATGGATGACCTCTCTTTACTCATCTTGTTCAAGAGGTTGTGATTTGAGGCATGCATATACTAATGTTGTGTAGAGTGTCCTGCATTTTAGAATATAAAACATCCTTGTCAAGTTGATTTCCACCTTTGAAAATGATGTATAATTTCCCTTTTATCAAAGCAGCTAAAATAGAATTCCCAGGCCTCTTTCTAGACACACATGTCCTCACTGAATGGGTAAGCAACTTGTTGAATAGTGGCTACTAGAATTCTGTGATTGAATGCCCAGTTATAATCTACTGAGTTTATGACCTACATTAACGACCATTGTATATCATCTGAATAAGGTACCTAGAAATAGGCAATACCTACAACATCTACATAGATAGGAGTCACTACCATCAATATAACAAAGTGTTAATCAACCATCCATCACAAAAGAGACCATAAAGTTTCAGTTGGACAATGGACGTGGGGGTATAGATGTCGATTTTGTTTTGATATTGTGCTAGAGATTGATTTCCAGCATGAACAACTTCTAACATCTTCCCCCTCGAATGGCATGACCTTTCATCCCACTAGATAGTTTTACCATTTCATTCTAGACATTTTGGATACTTTCACACTCATAAAGAACAAGCTTTAGAAGATATTAGGTTGTAACAGTATGTATCGTTCTATCAGGTATGCACATCTGTGTAATTAAATATATTTATTTTGTGTCTATCACTTTATATATATTTATGGATGAATCACTGAATGATCAATATATGCCTATTATATATATTTCATATATAGTTTCATAGTCACTGATTAGTTTGATAAATGGAGTTGATTAGGGCATCCTGCAGCAAGCTGCTAGAAAATGTTGGTTATTTAGGTGTGCTTTCCCATAAAACTATAGCTTCTCCCCTGGTCATGATGTCAAATATTTCAAAGATTGGCTTCTGTAACAAAGGCTAATTCAAGTGGTTTAGAATTGTAGTTTGAAGGGTTACATTGGTCGAATTTAGCTTGGGATTCTATGGAATAGGCTTTAGTTTGTTTGGAAGCTAGATTTTGTTGCCTAAGTATCCCAGCACATCACCCTGAATATTCTCAGTCATTCAGGTTTTTGCACTAGAATCATAACTTGTGATTCTTATGGTAACTTTTATAGAATATTATTTCAATTTCATATCTATCTTGTATAGAATATAACTTTAATATATTTGTGCATGTTTGATACTGCAACTATGTGTCAGCAAGGCTAGGCATTTTGTTGGATTGTTGCCTTTATTTCTGATTCATTAATAGAAGTGTTGTTCTAGTTTCTTCAGATTCCGCTACTTTTAATAAGTTTGTAAAGAGTCTTCTTCTAGAATGTATGCATGAGTTTAATGACTGTTTGCTTGACAGTGGTTTGCTTGAATTGAATTTAAATGTTGTGTTCTAGACTTGGGATGACCACCAAAGTGACGGTGACTTTATCATTTCTAAGATAGAAGAGTGATTCATAATTTTGAGTTTTTGGCTAAATTTCTTGACTTCAAATATTACTTTCATGCTAATATCATTATTGATAAAAAAACTAAGATGACATCTCCTGATTTGATTGTTAACACACATTTTTTGTGTGCAAATATACCATTCTTCTAGGCATACGGTCTACTTTTGCATGCATGGGGTAGTGCAACTAGGTTATCTTAGACCACAAATTCTGTTGTCTTGTTATGTGTCTTCAGTTCAGCTTCAGTTTTGGAGGCTATCTTATGAACAACAACCATTAATGGGTTTATAATTAATGTCACAATGTTCAAATTAAATGTTTTTGTCTAAGTTATGTGTCATATATCAATTTTACCCTTAACTAAATACTCTTAATGCACATATTCTGCTGTTTTGATTTGTCCTCTTCAGTTTTAGTTTTAGGGGCTATGTTATGTAGGACAGCAAATTATTTGTCAAGGACTTGAAGGCTTGAAGCTATTCCACTGAATCTTAATTTACTGATTCCATATCTCTTACATTATTTTATAAATATTGTCTCCTGGCATTTGGCACTATTATACTTAGAAATTTCCATAAATGGAATATGTAATGCTTTATACCATAAGATACATGTATATAAGGGGATTTGATAGTATATCATAGTAAGTATATGTACAAATCTACATATAGAGCTATATTAAAATTTGTATATGAGGTAGAAAATGTCTATAAATATCATAAAACATAATGTATATATATAGGTAACATATACAGAATATTATAAAGCCAATAAGGCTATGCCTAGGCGTACAAAAGCACCCAGGCTTGGTGCCCTTTCGCCATAATAAGTATGCCCATTGGGCAACAAATCCCTTCTAGTAAAGGATGGCATTCAGAAAAGAAAAGCTCTGCGTGCAGATAGACACTTGTTTCATATACCATAATTCTGAGAAACAATACTTGGAGAGGGAAATAATAGCTTAATAAACCAGGAAAACATATATAGAGTAAGCTTCCACGTTGAATTAACTAAAACATTTAAAAGTGGAATTGCATAAAAAATATGCACCTGCTAAGGGTATACTGGAAAGGAATACCAAACATGATTACAAGTCTTCCATAATGCCGATCAAAGTCTATTCCTTCAACCACCTTAACCCTAAAAAAATATTATGAAATGTCAGCCCTTTAATCATGCTAAGCTCAACAGCTACGACACAGCTATCAATGTACATAATAGATCCGATGACACGGATAGATTGTCATCAAATAGATGAATCTGATAAGATTTACAGTTTTTACTTTTGTCTCTCATTTATCTTCTACAAGCATTAAAAAAACATAATAGCACAGGGAGTGATCTAAGAGAAGCTTCAAAAGCATTTGCATCCAAAGGTGATTGTAAGGACATCAAAGGATCTGGGCAAGGCATGCTGCACTACAGGCAATATCCAAGATACCAGAAGTGGATGGCAGCTGCTGGTTGTTACTTGTTTTCACTCAAAATTTACTACACTGGACACCATTTCACCTTCATTTCTTCGTTCTCTCCAACCAGATGAACAAAAAAAATCACGCAACTGGCACTCCCAGCCTGCCACTATGGTGACTCTGGTAGTCTCCAATTCACCGAACCAAGCACCAGGTAGCGACGCTGAAGCTACTTTATGGTTCTAGTGCTTACTTGGGTAGCAGGCTCCCTTTCGACATTTTCTATAGGAGATCCTGGAAGAGCTGAAATTTGGGCAATTTCAAATAACCCAACAATGAAAAGTTTGTTTGGCCACCTAATAAGATACACTAATTACTCAGCATATGTAAATAACTCGCTGAATGCACCAAACTAAATATATATCACATTGGTCTCTACGAGAATAAATAACCAACAATAGCTACCCATAACCGCTTCATTTGGAGAAGCCTTGGATGCTGATGAACAATCCACGATACTGATTCACACCAATGCCTGTCAGTTACCTCGATCTTTTGTACTGAACTGCACAACATACACACTATATAAAAGAGCAGCATCCGGTCTTGTGTCTTGTGTTTGGTACACAAATAACTAACAATCGCTGCACAACTACCGTGTTAAACAGAACAATAGACGGAGCACATACCTGCACCCTCCATCTAATTTCAAAATAGTTTATTGATATTTATATGAACCAACAGCTTGATAGCTGTAGCGCCTTACTGTTTCCATTAGTATAAAAGGATGAACTCGCTACACCACCAACTGCCTCTGCTTTTAACGTAGCATGATGTCTATTCGAAATTGAACACATCATCCAAAATGACATTAAGGTCCTGCTGAATCTGAACATAGTTCTAAATTTCCTGGATTGGCTAATTCAATCTTACTGCAAACCTACCGAATATCGTTATCCTCCCATCTGAATGTTAGTGTAACATTATGAAGAAGTTAAGGAACAAGTTTTCATGACGTGTTTCAAGTTTCAAATTCTATCTGTCGATTCCAGGTAAAACCTATCCTTTGGGACCGAGAAAGATTAGAAATAGATATCCGGCACCAGTTAGCCTCCTGTGGAAATTAACAAGACTTTTACTAAATATGGTAGGCTTACAAAACATCGATGGAACTTTTTCTCACCAGACATTTATCGCATTTTTGTTACTGCTAGTTAGTTCCTATGAAACACAAGCATCTCCGCATAAGATATGTGCAATGCCATTTCTTTCGCAATTTCAAGAAATTTCTTGTCTCCCTCCTATCACCTCTATCTACCAGACCAGTGTTTTGTGTTGCTTTATCTGAATAGTCTAAAGACCCCAAACACCTTTAAATAATAGCTGATGTGAGGCCAGACCAATTTATCATTAACAGCCCTCCTCCACCTAGCCTCATGCTTTTGAATCTTGTCTTGATTTGCTTGGCTGAGGAAATGGCCTGAGTCCTTCCTGTAGACCTAAGAATGAAATTTTGTACTGCTATAACAGGTTGCGAAGGGTGCATGACAACCAGACTCATTTACCATAGCAGTACATTTGCAATGGTGATTATTAATCACCAGCTGAGGTGTTTCATCTGATTTAGGAGCTATGAAGAGCAATGTGAGTCAACTTTGATAACCCTTGTATTATAGGAGCCACAAAGGCTACACTTATGGTAAAGCCAATGGAAGCGGGCGGTTCGCTTCTTATCACAGTCATTGCAGAGTATGTCCTGACAAGTAACAAGTAGAAATTGTTCATGCCAAGATAAACATGTAAACACAGCAAATAAACTGACAAAAATTGCTAGGGAGTGCTAACCTGACATCGATCTCTGTACTCTTCTGGAAGTTGCTCTGTAGCCAGCAAAGCATCAAGCATGCCAAAGTAAACCTGAAACAATAAATGTAATAGATTCTCATTTGTGTCTCGTTGTAGGGTAGGTTCTGTTTAATTCAGTATTACACTAGTCAAGACTTCCAAATGCCCGTATGTATAGAAGAAAGATCACATCCAAATACCAACAGATAGAAAGAAAACTCATACGTGCAAGTTGATTTGTTAGAAACATATAGAAAGAAAACTCATAAGTGGCCACCTAATATGGGTAGCTACTGTCAGTTATTTATTCTCGTAGAGACCAATGTGATATATATTTAATTTGATTGGAATTATTTAAAAAGAATTGAATAAATGATATTGCAGCACATAGGTAATCTGCATTCAGTATAACTCTTTACAAGCTCCTAGATCTTTTATACCTTCTACTGTAGAAGAGTTCAAGATCGGTGAAACTATTGAGACCATGGGTGGTTTCTCTTCTAAGAAAAATCAATTTTTACACGTGTTCTTAAGCTAAGGGGGGTAGAAATCATTTCATCATGTGTGATGATCTTTTCCGTTTATTTTATGAGAAACAACTTTCTATAGTCCATTTTTTACGTTGTGCTTTCACCTGTTTGTAGAAGGCATTGCTGTTATGAAAAGTCAAACACATTACTGCTGTAGCATTTTTAGGGTCCATATATTTTATTCAAAACATGATCTAAAATGTTAGTTACCTGTAAGGACAACATTTAGCAGAAGTACACCCTGAGAATGGTTAAGTAGTCAGTACGAAATACCACCAACAGGTCACTTTGACAGATATGAAGAAAAATGTGTCACAAAGATATACAAAATGAGGAGAAACGATTAACAAGCTGATGATTATGAATGAAAAAGTCATGTGACGTATGTTTTACATGTGCACCAGATCCACTGTTTCATGACATACTAGTTTAATGATTTAACAGTATGTTATAACAAACTCTAAAGTGGAGCACATTGCATATTCGATGATTCTGCACAAACAGTCTGTCATCACAGAATGGCCATCAGGTTGTGCATGCCTGGGTCTATTTCAGGCCTCAATGTCTTTCACGCAAGAAATATGGTGATCTCACCATTTTTAGAGTCTAGACTCAAAAACCACATGGGAACTGGGTATAGAAGATAAAATGAAGCTATTACAGGAACAAAATACAATAACTCGTGCAATGTTGTGTGTACTTTACCTGTATGGCCCATTTTTCAAGATTTCCATGCAACAGGATGGAGCATCCAACGTCTATTTAACATCACGTAGTAGTACTAGTTAGGAATCTACTGAATATTGAAGAAGAAATCTATGACCTAGTATATGTTGATGCTTTATCACGTAGTAGTACTTAAGTAGTATATCATGTGCTACTTTTTGTTCCTACAATGTATTTAATAATTAACAACCTAGCAAATAAGTAGAAATAAATTATACATAATAAGAGGATTATAGATTACATGACTATTCTAATTAATTACTAATTAGAAATCAATATTAAGACTCATTTTGATCTGTGAAAGTCATTTGAAGCAGTGAAATATTATTCAAAACACTTGACTATTGAGTAATATTTCTTCTTGTTGGTAGTATGACAGTCACAAAACTACAAATTTATTTAAAATGATTTAAACCGCTTTTTCGAAAAGTGCTCGCTTTGTTCCGCTTCAAAACCCACTTCCCACTTCAATCTTCAAGGTGGGCAACCCGCACGCTTCACGCTTTCCAAAACACAACTCTTATAGCATTTTTTATTCTATTTACACATATTTTTTATTAAGTTTTCTGGCTATTTATACCTTTCCATCCTCTTATTTGCTAACAAGTTCTCACAATTATTTCGATAACAAATTAATATTTATTTTGTACAGTGTCCAAAGCAGCCGAACAATATATATTGTGGGTATTATGTGTTGAAGTATATGAAAGACATCTTTGATGCGAGAAATAGAAATATTCCTGAATGTGTAAGCTACTTAACATTATATTCTTTTAGTTTGTTCAAATTTCTAAATAAATTGAAAAAATCACAATATGTTGATATATTTGTCATATGATTGCAGTATTATTCGAAGTATATTGGTCGTTGCTTCAACCAAGAAGAAACTGATGAGGTCCGAAACGAGTGGGCGACATGTGTTCTTGAGCACACATAAGATTATGTGATATGTGGGGGAGACATTTGTTCTTTAGCATAGACCAATGTGTGAAACTTTTTTAGTTAATTTTCAGTTCGATTCTAGAGTGGATACTCAGTATTTTGTATTATTGAATCGTTGTATGGATGATTTAATATTAATTAAATTTAGTACGACTTTCTTTCAAGGTTTGATGGAAATTTTATTCAACTATGTGTTTGTTTGTGAAATGAAAAAGTATAATTGCATATTTATTATAGTTTATTAATAATATGGTTAATTTGATCAATACAATTGGTTCGATATATGACCTGTCAAACTCTAATCAAAGACAATAGTTAATGATATGTTGTAAAATGTATGATTCTACAACAAACAACACATGTTGTGTTATCCACACCTATTACAACAGGTTTGTTAGGAAACAATACACCTATTACAACAGGTGTTTCTAGTGAACTACAACATGGATAACCTGTTGTATAAATTGTGTTTATTACAACAGTCACACACCATGTTGTCTAAACAATCCTATTACAACGGTTAAATGTATGGAAAGACAACATACTCCAACTGTTGTATAAACATGTATATTACAACAGGTGCACTGCATGTTGTAATAGACCTACCTATTACAACAGGTGTGTTTAGTGAAAGACAACATGCTTTGACTGTTGTATAATATATATTACATCGGGTGAACCGCATGTTGTAAAAAATATCCCTATTACAATGGGTGTGTTTAGCGAAAGACAACGTCGTTCAACTATTGTATAATATATATTACAACAGGTGCACCACATGTTGTGTAAAATACCCATATTACAACAGGCCATTCCTTAAAAGACAACATGTTTCAACTGTTGTATAAAATACATCTAATACAACATGCGATCACATGTTGTGCAAAGCACCCCCCAATAAGACCACGCGATCTAATACAACGGTTAACACCTGTTGTAAATTGAGAAAAGGAACTGTTGTTAAAAGCATTTTCTGTAGTAGTGCCTCCTTGCGCTTTATTTCTTATTTCCACAATGTGTCACTTTACTGTTTGTTCTTTCAATTGTTGTTCCTAAAACACCGACAAACAAAACGTCGGTCAGTATTTCGAAATATACTGATATGTGGGAACAACCAAAAAATTTGCACAAAAGGATAACAATTTAATTATCACAATCAAGTTAATTAACAAGCCAATTTACACTTTTCAGTATGACATTCTCCACCGCTTTTGCCCTAACCCTGGCATACCCACCTTAGGGTTTCCTTTGCCAATGACTTAAGGCTACCTTCTCAATCCCGAGCTTGGTGCATGGGGGTCACCACCCATGGTGCCCACTAGTCATGCAATATCATAGGCCACCTTCTCATTCCCGAGCTTGGTGCCTGGGGTCACCACTCAAGGTGTCCATTGGTCTACCCATCTGGGTCTGACCTTTGGCATCATCCATCAGGGTGGCATGTAGGTGCGAGAATACATACTTCTATTATTAATGTGATAATCATAGTGACTTTATGATTTGCAAGTATGAACATCCAAACTGATAATTTGCATTCAATGCGATTAACCATCCGAAAAATCCTCGAGAAACTAAGGCGGTTATTCATAATTAACCACATACCTGATCTGACGATTTGAACAGAAATATCCATGCAAATAAGAATCCAAGCAAGCAAGCATTTTCAACAAGATCTTGAAATAACCACGTAATTCCCTTTTTATTATTCATGTCATCAAGATCCATTAAACCTAGCTCGCTTCCTAGGGTTTCTAATTCACTTTTAGGGTTTCTATTGCAAGTAGGGTTTCCCTTCATCTTTTACTATTTTAAACCCTAATTTAATGCAATTGATCACCAACCCTAATTATTTCTACATCTAATCCTCAATTTCAGATTAAAGGCATAATTAACCATTAATTAAGTTCATTAAGCCTCTTTTACATTAAAGCTACTATTTTTATCCTTTTAATCCATGACAAGATCATTATACTCATTTATCATCAATTCAAAGTTCATTATAGTCTAATTCGCATATGAACTTGATTTACCATTAATTCCACCTTTTGTTCATGAGAAAACCCTAATTACTACATTTAAGGTATTTATCCACAAATTAGGAATTTTAATGATCGAAATAGATTATAACCATGAAAACTCAGTTCTATACATGAAATCGAATAATTGAAGCCATTAGTAGTCCTAATTACCAACATTAGGGTTTCAAGGCCCATTAAAGCCTATTTATGCACATAAACTCTGAATGAAACGAATTACGTGCAAAGTTCATCCTTTTTGTTCCCAATGTCCCTTTTTATCATTAGCAAGTTAATATCAACTTTAACCATCAATTAAACCCTACTAATCAGGTTAATCATATCCAAATAGGGTTTCTTAATCATCATTACATTAAAGTTAACAACTTCCATTACTTTTCGAATTGCAAGCATAATTAGGCTTCAAATATATTTTTATTGCATTCCTCTCATTTTTCTGAGCAAAATTGATGATAATGCGCATCTATCTGAGCTACGGTTATTTAGTTACGAATTTAAATGGAATCAATTACTTTGGGCCAATCATAGAGCGCCACGTCGCCCTGGTCCATGCAACACAGCTTGTTGGAGATTATAACCAAGTTACCATTATGCCCTCCTTTAAGTCAGTTAACGTTGTAGCCCACGGAGGGTATATTCGTCCATAGTCGCCCTTGCTCTTCTTCCTCGTGAGCAACCCTAGGGCGCCGCTGCTGCAGAACTGTTTGCGCTGGGCATGATCTCCCTATCCGTTCTCCGACTCCGCCAGTCGCCAAGGAGCATCCCCCTACCTCCGATGTGCCCTTGCGCAGGTGAGGAGGCCTCATGCACGTGGCCGTTCGGCCAGGATCAAGGCCAATAGGCCTGCCGCCATGGCCGAACTGCAGCTATCCTACAGTCTACTTGCAGGCATCACACGAGCGAGAGGAGTCAAGAAAAATAGCTGCCCAGACCTCTCCAACGTTGTGAAAGCATTGCAAACCCCTCAACTACTCTCATAGCTCCTGGGATTGCACTTCCTCCTTCCAGTTAGGGTTAGCACGAAAGTAAGGTTGAAGAAGGTGAAGATAACGTGTGGAATCTTCTGAACTTAGCCCTGAAGTCTTACCCCTTA
The DNA here is from genome assembly GCA_963693085.1 of Alisma plantago-aquatica. Taxonomy (NCBI): domain Eukaryota; kingdom Viridiplantae; phylum Streptophyta; class Magnoliopsida; order Alismatales; family Alismataceae; genus Alisma; species Alisma plantago-aquatica. The sequence continues at coordinate 599,140,694 of OY856410.1, read as the reverse complement.
TATAGGGGAGGGTGTCGATGCCCTAAGACGCTTGCCCACGAAGCAACATGGTTCTTTCTCAATAGGAATCCTATTCCTATATTGAGAAGCAAGATTCTCTCTCCTCCACACATCCTTTTTTATATTATTTCTTGGATAGTTAGGAATTCGAAATTCCTCTCATTTATTCTATTTATTCTTTCTTTTTAGACCATTGGCACAAAATTAAGCTTTCCTTTTTGATAGAAAATACTTTCCTTTTTCAATGCCACCAAAAATTAGTAATAATGTATTATATAACTCTCTTATTTGCGTTATTGGTATTTTCTCTTTCCTCTTTCTTCATTGGGGCTCCTTGGTCCCCAATAAAAACCAAGATTTCGAAATACCTTCATAAGAATACTTATTATTCTTCTAAATGCATCTATATGCATTATTTCTCATTATTATGTTGATTTCTTATTAAAATATCCCTTTTTGAGGTTTCTCTTTATTTCTCTTTTATTTTCCTCATTGGTATTCCTTTTAACATTAGGAATCCTTGGGATATGAAATTTCACCAAGGATAACTCAATTATACCTCTTTTCACTTATTTTCCACATTTCGTCAATGTTTTTAATTTCTTTATTAACAAGGAAATACTTTATTGGTCTTTTCTTTTCTTGTTTCTTTATCTTTGCAACTTTGGACTCCTTGGAACCCAAGGAACCCAAGAGGCAAGAAATTCATTCTTGGATTACATTCCTTTGCCTTCTAGAGGTTTCTACCTCATCTCTCTTTTCTCAACAACTCAATTATTCATTAATTAATTGAATTTCCTTGTTATTGGGCCCAATAGCCAATAAAGCCCACAAATCAAACAACAAGGCTATTTTAAACGAAATCCATTTATTCACAACAAATTATATCATTATTTGTCCAAATATCTTTAATATGAGAAATTACATTTCTCACCAAAGGAACCCAAAATTTGGGGTTGTAACATCCTTCCCCTCTTATGAGAATTTTGCCCTCAAAATTCCATCAAGCAAGCAAACAAATAGGATAAGTCTTCTTATGTCCATCAGGGCTCCTATGTGGCTTCACCCTTTCCATGGTGTTTCCCAAGAACCTTCATTATCTCATTTCCTTCCATCTGAGTTCTTTCTTACCTTGGTATATTGTACCCTCATAGGTGACTCAGGACTTTTCAACCTTTCAAAAGCTAAATAGGTTTAGGGCTCAGCACCTGGCTTGGGTACCTCACATAGTGCTCTAGATTGGACTCATTCAACACATCATTTTATTCCGAGGGGTAAGGTTAAACACAACCATCTCCATCAATCCATCTCAAATGGACCCATATATCGGGGACTCAGCTTTCTTAGCTAAAACTTAGAGGGGTCGAATTTTCACATTATATTCTCCCACAGTGAACAGCATGTCAGTCTGCTTGCATCAGCTCATGACTCATGTCACCACTGGGCTCTCTCTCAGCCATTGCACGATCAAAGTGACTTCATCTGTACACATTGGTTCTTTTCTGACCTTCGCGAGGCCTCCTTCACCAACATCATCTTAATGAAGTGGTGACCGACACAACCTCCCTATAGAACTTCTTGCATCCCGATAAAGGCTATGGTGGTTAACATCACATCTTAAGAATTGTCTCTTTGTATCACCCTAAACAAGCACACTTGCTCTCATCAGACCCTCTAGTCTGGATCATACTAACCATTAGTTAGGGGTGATAAACCATACTATCATCGAGTTTTTCATGTATATACTTCCACCTCATGGAAGTGAACCTTTAGGTCATATGTAAGAACTTTTGAACTTGTATCATGGTGTAGTTGAACCATCTCTCTCTCTTATGTAGTTCAACAAAATCTATCTCTTGACAAAAATCCTTTCTTTCTCATGTTATCTAGGTAAGGCGATCTACCATAACCCATATTGCATTCTGACCTTCTGGGTCAAAGGGAGACTTACCACAACATTCATAGTGATAAACTCCCATTCCCTCTCAGGAACTCTTTTATTCTCTATATCGATACACTGGGTTACTGGTGTTCGTCCTTCACCTCCTGGCTTGCATGGCCACATGCTACATGCAACTTTGTTTTAAGCATCCAGAGTGCTACCATTACTTACTATCTTTGTGGTACCAAGGTATATCATGACCTCCTGTATTGTTATGATTCCTCAAGCTTGATACCTCGAAAACCCTAAACCACTCTCAAAAGGGTTTTATTACCTTCCTATCCAAAGAAGTGTATCTGAGGTTCTATCACCACCCAAACAACCATTAACTTGCTCAACATATATTGTTACATCTGTGTGTTAGCCAAAACACATCCTCTTTCCAAACATAGGGTTAGTCGAACAACCTCAACTTCTTCTAGCTTCCAGCTAACTAGGCAGCTATATCTCAACCAGAGCATTCATTACCACTTCTTATCCTTAGGTGTTAGGTAATGTTGAAGACATACACCTCCATGTATTCTACTTATCATCCCATATCAAACTCTAAGTTTGTCTTCATTAAGAACTCTGAGCTAATCCTAATGGTGATCAAACTCAATCTTGTATCACTTGCAAATTCCACATAGCTCATGCTAAAAACATCCTTATAAGATGACTACCTTATTTCTCTTAGTGTTTGTAAACCATCCATGTATTATTCCTTCCACAAAGGTATGTTATCATCTCTATCCCCATACCTTGTAGCAACGTTCCAACTTACATCATCTTTATCCTTGGTGTAAGGCATGCGTACTGTCCTATATCTCACTCCCATAACAAGAAGAAATAAGCATTTGGCGGTCGTCCAAATACAAAGTTCTTCCCATTCCAGGAGTAGAGATGGTACATCACACCTTTCCAGTACACCTTCAAATCTAAGTTGAAATGTGCAACTCATGTCTCCACATCACAAACATCATGATAACAAAAATTACTTCCATGGAAAACTGGTCTCGAACCTACTGTGGTTTACACACAATCCTTGGTCATCTCTTCTGGGTCTATAGGGTGCCGAAACTTTTGGGGTCATCCCTCTTCCTTCATGCATCTAGAGAGTGCCCTACTCATCTGTCCTTTGGGTCCCATGAGTTCATGAAGGTGATGAATCTCCTAACCCATGGCCCTCAGACAATGATAGTTGTTACCTCCCAACCCTATGGTCATGTGCAACTAGGGAATTAGGCAACTCCTTCTTCCATCAGTCTTATCCCTACCTGACCCTTGGATAGACTTAGGATTCTAACATAGTACATGTTCAACTTAGAACCTTACCCAATCCTTCATCATCTCTCTCTACATTCATGACTAACTTTCATCCCTTCATAGGGGTCATGGCAACCTGGCTACCTTGGTCAGGCCCCATACCGGTACCCCCATGGTAACACATCCACATGCACTTAGAGATGGTTATCTATGGGTCTACATGTTCATTCTCATACCATGTACTTTTCACTTAGCTTCTCAAGATCCTATGAGACCTCTTTAGGTCTCCACAAACCCACAAATTGGTACACACCTTACCAAAGGGTCCCTCTCCCAGGATGGGAGGAAACTACAACTCTTGACAACAAGGTCACAAACATCCTTAGGGTTTATATTCACATGAGAATGCTTAACCCAGCAGCTACTAGGGCACAAGTAGATCACCTATTAAACCATGCTAGGTCATACTTGTTCTCCTTCCTCAACATTAGATCAACTTCGTCGTGAAGGGTTCATCAAACATACCCTTAACTTAAGGGGTTTCCTTTACCTCTACACATGAGGAGTACCATGCTCGAAACTATAGAGACTCAAATCTCATCATGAGCATCGGATACACTGCTTCCCCTCTTAGGCCTAGGAACCCTAGGTTCTCCTTTGGATATCCAACTGCATGCTCAAACTCTTAACCACGAATCAAACATGTCCAAGGTATGTCATGTACTCCCATGATCCTTTTATATGAGCAATACCTCAGAGTCGAGTCCTCCTCAAGGACATTCAACTAGGTATAAAACCTCACAACAGGTTACTTAAACCTCCTCAGGGTCTAAGGCACTCTTTATCTCATCTAGCAGGTAGTTACTTATACCATAGGTACCAGAAGCATCATCCTCTCTCCAGAGTTTGGTTCCTCTAAAGGCCACTAAGATATCATCAGCCTCCAGGGATCAAGCATAAGGCAACCACTATCATCCACTTAGGTTGCATCATCCTCAACTCCCTAAAGTTCCTCCTATCTAGGGGTTTTAGGCTTCCAACCTCCTTGCTGGGTTCTTGCTTTCTCTCTCTAGAGCTAACTCCACATCCAACCCTACTACTAGAGGTCCTCTCTCCATGAAGGCTCATGCTCACAAGCATACCCCTATGTGGGTGAATCCTATGCTCAACTCATGTTTGGCTCTAGATTATCCATATGCTTATCTCATAAGCCATCCATCATGCCCTTCTGGCTAGGGTTTCAACCTACTACCGTACCACTGATGTACTCTGGGCGCATGCTATCCCCTACTTGCATAATCCATAGGGTTTCTATAGGTTCCTCTCTAACCTCATCCACGAAGGAGCTATCCTTCTCTCTAACATGCATGACCCTCTCTAGGGTTGGGTCGCCAGAGGTACCAGGTTATCCAACCTCTCATGGCTTGTATGGCATCCAAGGCATGTTTATCCAAACACCTGGTCAACCATGACATCTAACTCATCATGTCATCTCTTTCTCTAACCTTCACTTAGGGTTAGGGTTAACATCATCCTCAAAGGATGTGCTAGGTCTCTACTTTAATGGAGATCTCTACCTCCAAGACTCACTTTATCTACTCATCCTCCTGACAAGAAGGTCTAACCTCAGGTCTCTCCTGTGGGAAATGACAACTTATGTCATATGACCTAAGCATGTATCTATTCTTTAGTTTGCGCTTAATATATTAAGCTTATGTCCATGACATCTTATTTACATGCTTTTCATTAATTTGATGGAGGATCCCTTAATCCTTATCAACCTTACCCATACCTCAAGAGGGCGAGAAGAAGAGAGGAAACCCTAACCTTAAGGTCCTTAACAGAATTTGAGTTGAGAAGGGATGAACAAGATGAGAGGGTCCTAAAGGTATCTTATTTCGATTCATACCCTAAGACTTTGGCCAGGAAGTCACACGGATCTAGGAGTCCTCGTATTCCGACTAGCGGTGCGGAGGAAAATATTGCCAGCCCCGGTCATGATCCTTTTCTAGACACCTCTGTCTTTCAGATAATCCTCTAATAACTCCCTTGGGTTCTACAAAATTTGTAAAATTTAATAATTATTAAAGATTAAGTGAGGAACCTACGCTATGATACCAATTGTAATGACCCCGCCTCCCGGTAACCCCCAATTAAGGGAGACCCGAAGGTCAGAGCCGTTATTCAATTAACAAGATCAAAGGTTCGACAAATAATCAATAATAATTATGAAATTCTACTAACTAACTGGAATTTGGTATAAAATTAAAACTTTACTTACCTTTGAAAACTTTGGAAATCTATCTATCTAGAGCTAGAATTATTCTATCTAATCCTCCTTGCGCTTTATTTCTTATTTCCACAATGTGTCACTTTACTGTTTGTTCTTTCAATTGTTGTTCCTAAAACACCGACAAACAAAACGTCGGTCAGTATATCGAAATATACTGGTACGTGGGAACAACAAAAAAATTTGCACATAAGGAAAACAATTTAATAATCACAATCAAGTTAATTAACAAGCCAATATACACTTTGCAGTGTGACATTCTCCACCACTTTTTCCCTAACCCTGGCATACCCACCTTAGGGTTTCCTTTGCCAATGACTTAAGGCCACCTTCTCAATCCCGAGCTTGGTGCCTGGGATCACCACCCATGGTGCCCACTATTCATGCAATATCATAGGCCACCTTCTCATTCCTGAGCTTGGTGCCTAGGGTCACCACTCAAGGTGTCCATTGGTCTACCCATCTGGGCCTGACCTTTGGCATCATCCATCAGGGTGGCATGTAGGTGCGAGAATACATACTTCTATTATTAATGTGATAATCATAGTGACTTTATGATTTGCAAGTATGAACATCCAAACTGATAATTTGCATTCAATGCGATTAACCATCCGAAAAATCCTCAAGAAACTAAGGCGATTATTCATAATTAACCACATACCTGATCTGACGATTTGAACAGAAATATCCATGCAAATAAGAATCCAAGCAAGCAAGAATTTTCAACAAGATCATGAAATAACCACGTAATTCCCTTTTTATTATTCATGTCATCAAGATCCATTAAACCTAGCTCGCTTCCTAGGGTTTCTAATTCACTTTTAGGGTTTCTATTGCAATTAGGGTTTCCCTTCATCTTTTACTATTTTAAACCCTAATTTAATGCAATTGATCACCAACCCTAATTATTTCCACATATAATCCTCAATTTCAGATTAAAGGCATAATTAACCATTAATTAAGTTCATTAAGCCTCTTTTACATTAGAGCTACTATTTTTATCCTTTTAATCCATGACAAGATCATTATACTCATTTATCATCAATTCAAAGTTCATTATAGTCTAATTCGCATATGAACTTGATTTACCATTAATCCCACCTTTTGTTCATGAGAAAACCCTAATTACTACATTTAAGGTATTTATCCACAAATTAGGAAATTTAATGATCGAAATATCTTATAACCATGAAAACTCAGTTCTATACATGAAATCGAATAATTAAAGCCATTAGTAGTCCTAATTATCAACATTAGGGTTTCAAGGCCCATTAAAGCCTATTTATGCACATAAACTCTGAATTAAACGAATTATGTGCAAAGTTCATCCTTTTTGTTCCCAATGTCCCTTTTTATCATTAACAAGTTAATATCAACTTTAACCATCAATTAAACCCAACTAATCACATTAATCATATCCAAATAGGGTTTCTTAATCATCATTACATTAAAGTTAACAACTTCCATTACTTTTCGAATTGTAAGCATAATTAGGCTTCAAATATATTTTTATTGCATTCCTCTCATTTTTCTATGAAAAATTCATGTATAATGCGCATCTATCCGAGCTACGGTTATTTAGTTACGAATTTAACAAGAATCACTTACTTCGGGCCAATCACAGAGTGCCACGTCGCCCTGGTCCATGCAACGCGGCTTGTTGGAGATTATAACCAAGTTACCATTATGCCCTCCTTTAAGTCAGTTAATGCTGCCCGCGGAGGGTATATTCGTCCATAGTCTCCCTTGCTCTTCTTCCTCGCGAGCAACCCTAGGGCGCCGCTGCTGCAGAACTGTTCGCGCTGGGCGCGATCTCCCTGTCCATTCTCCGACTCCGCCGGTCGCCAAGGAGCAACCCCGTGCCTCCGATGTGCCCTTGCGCAGGCGAGGAGGCCTCATGCACGTGGCCGTTCAGCCAGGATCAAGGCCAACACGCCTGCCGCCATGGCCGAACTGCAGCTATCCTGCAGTCTACTTGTAGGCGTCGCACGGGCGAGAGGAGTCAAGAAAAATACCCGCCCAGACCTCTCCAATGTTGTGAAAGCATTGCAAACCCCTCAACTACTCTTATAGCTCCTGGGATTGCACTTCCTCCTTCCAGTTAGGGTTAGCAGGAAAGCAAGGTTGAAGAAGGTGAAGATAACGTGTGGAAGCTTCTGAACTTAGCCCTAAAGTCTTACCCCTTATATAGGGGAGGGTGTCGATGCCCTAAGACGCTTGCCCACGAAGCAACATGGTTCTTTCTCAATAGGAATCCAATTCCTATATTGAGAAGCAATATTCTCTCTCCTCTACACATCCTTTTTTTATATTATTTCTTGGATAGTTAGGAATTCGAAATTCCTCTCATGTATTCTCTTTATTCTTTCTTTTCAAACCATTGGCACAAAATTAAGCTTTCCTTTTTGATAGAAAATACTTTCCTTTTTCAATGCCACCAAAAATTAGTAATAATGTATTATATAACTCTCTTATTTGAGTTATTGGTATTTTCTCTTTCCTCTTTCTTCATTGGGGCTCCTTGGTCCCCAAGAAAAACCAAGATTTCGAAATACCTTCATAAGGATACTTATTATTCTTCTAAATGCATCTATATGCATTATTTCTCATTATTATGTTGATTTCTTATTAAAATATCCCTTTTTGAGATTTCTCTTTATTTCTCTTTTATTTTACTCATTGGTATTCCTTTTAACATTAGGAATCCTTGGGATACGAAATTTCACCAAGGATAACTCAATTATACATCTTTTCACTTATTTTCCACATTTTGTCAATGTTTTTAATTTCTTTATTAACAAGGAAATACTTTATTGGTCTTTTCTTTTCTTGTTGCTTTATCTTTGCAACTTTGGACTCCTTGGAACCCAAGTAACCCAAGAGGCACGAAATTCATTCTTGTATTACATTCCTTTGCCTTCTAGAGGTTTTACCTCATCTCTCTTTTCTCAACAATTCAATTATTCATTAATTAATTGAATTTCCTTGTTATTGGGACCAATAGACAATAAAGCCCACAAATCAAACAACAAGGCTATTTTAAACGAAATCCATTTATTCACAACAAATTATATCATTATTTGTCCAAATATCTTTAATATGAGAAATTACATTTCTCACCAAAGGAACCCAAAATTTGGGGTTGTAACACTCTGATACCAAAACTTGAGATGACAGTCACCCAACCGATAAACAAATCATTACAATTAAGTGAAATTAAACATAAACAACGGATTAATAAAAATCACTAAAAATTAAAACCATTTGCAAAGAGATCCATTTCTAGGAAACTCTTATAACAAGAACCAAAATATTATATATACCTTCTGGTCCACAAAGTACATATCATGTACCTTCTCTTCTCTAGGATTACATACAATAGTTTCTCTGTTAAATCTACACATAAGCAACATAAAACCTCGAGGCATTCAATGCCAAAATCTCAGATCGATCATAAAAGCACTAACCATGACTCCAAGGACCTGAGAGTACAGAAACGACTCATAGGACTCATATCTACAAGACACGACAGTTAGTATCTCCACCTGAGATGTTACTGTTGTCCCTGATGCTGCTGTCCTTCCCCTACTGTATGGTCCCTACCTCCTCACCCGCATCCACCTAAAATGTTGGTGACCAACGGAGTGAGACCAATGTTCCAACGAGAGATATAACTCTCCGCCATAAATATTATTATTGTAGATAAATAGTAATAGAACGAGCAGAGGATTCTCTATTGAAAAGCAAGATTTAATCAATATTAAGTAGAATTGAGCAACATCATCTTTTAAAGCATTACAGTTATAAATGATAAAGCAGTAAATCATGTATCCATTTTAATAAGGAATATGAAGAACATGTATAACATCTATCCATTTTGGATACAGTAGGCAATGTAACATCAACCAATGATTTCCATATTTCATCCTTAAGCAAATACGCTACACGGCTGATTACATTTTACAATCATACTTATGCCCTGAGGAAGTGATCTGTACCGCTCAAATCCAACCTTCGGTTGCGAAACCCAAAGCCGGTGCCATATAAGATGAAAGGAAGAGTCAGACTCCTCGATCTCATCTGTCTCGGTCAGTGCGAGACTACAAGCAGGACCGTAGTCTCTTGCTTAAGTGACCTCAGTCACAGGATTAGCTCCCATAGGCTACTCATTCTCTAGCCCACCTTGGTACAGGTCCCGACGCTAGTAAATCTGAGCCACGAGCCAGTTCACCATGCTCCCTGAGCCATGAACGCATTCATGCTCTATCACACTGAGCCATGGGCCTATTCACCATGCTCTTATACATATCTAGAGTCTACAACCAAAGTTGCACTCTAATCCTCCTATTTTCGGCTAGGAGAAACCCCGCATATTCAACAATATACGCTCCGGATTAACCAGCAGGAGAATCCGTTTCACCATCATCAGCTACTGACGATGATGGATCTATGGCCAGGGCTCTACATGATAAAATTCCACTTGATTTTTTAAGTACATTACCATATTCTTTTAGCATAAGTCAAGTTTTCAAACAAGAATTATTATGACAAATGCTACAAAGAAACATGTAATACTTCTATCAAGTACTTTTCAAAACTTTATAAAATATTGGGATCTCAATCCCTTATTTCATTACTGGGAATTCACATCCCTCAACAATATCATCATCATGTTTACTGGATCTGGTTATTCAAACCCTTAGTTCATCACTGAACATGGTTACCACTATCAGGTAACTATTACCTCCAGGTCATCTGACCAAGGTATTCATGATACTTGTTACACAAGCATCTCACATAATTCACCAGGCATATTCAACTTCTTGTCACCTCTCACTGGGCAACAAATAAAATAATGGCTCACAAGGCCCATTAACACCATAACTTATACCTAGTTATTCTCATCATCTCATGATACCTGCATGGTTAGTATAATTGATAATAACCATATCAATTACATATCAACATTATGTAATACAAGATAAAATCACTATTCCCTCATTAGGGTTAGGGCTTCCCATCTTTATTAATTAGAGTTTCTCATACAATCACCCTATATTAGGGTTTCACATAACATCACCCTATATTAGGATTTTCACATAACATCACCCTATATTAGGGTTTCACATAACATCACCCTATATTAGGGTTTCACATAACATCACCCTATATTAGGGTTTTCATATAACATCACCCTATATTAGGGGTTCACATAACATCACCCTATATTAGGGTTAGGGTTTCCCATCTTTATTTATTAGAGTTTCTCATACCATCACCCTATATTAGGGTTTCACATAACATCACCCTATATTAGGGTTTTCACATAACATCACCCTATATTAGGGTTTCACATAACATCACCCTATATTAGGGTTTTCACATAACATCACCCTATATTAGGGTTTCACATAACATCACCCTATATTAGGGTTTCACATAACATCACCCTATGTTAGGGTTAGGGTTTCCCATCTTTATTAATTAGATTTTCTCATACGATCACCCTATATTAGGGTTTCACATAACATCACCCTATATTAGGGTTAGGGTTTCCCATCTTTATTAATTAGGGTTTTATGATTACATTATCAAAGATCAAACCCTAATTCAAAACTCCATGCATCTTGGAGAATGCATTGATATTACTATTAATATCCAAAACCTAACTCATTGTTCCACACGTCTAGAATTACATAATACCTTCATAAGTATTCAATTAAACTTATGTATTGTAATTTTCCTTATTGATTAGGGTTTCCATTCTCCATTGATTAGGGTTTTATGATTACCTCATTAATCCACACCCTAAGTCAGTGCTTCCACATATCTTGGAGCACATAGAATCATTTAAGTATTAAATCATACTTATCATTGTTCCATGTACTTAGGAACACACATCATCATCATCATACCTTATTAGGTTGACTTAACCTCTTACTAAAGTACATGCAGCTATGCTTATCATAGTGTATTGAATTTATTACTTTCATAGGCATCAAGGGATAATCACTCTAATTATACTAATCACCTAAGTACTTTAGAGGTACTTCCATTGAAATCAGCTTTGAGATACTCATCAACCACTTATGGGGTTATTAGTACTTACATGGTTTGAATCAATTAGACCTTCAAACGGTTTGGACCAATTGAACCTTCAAATGGTTTGGCCCTAAAACTTCAAACGGTTTGGTCCTAAACCTTCAAACGGTTTGGTCCTAAACCTTCAAATGGTTTGAGACCATTTAGACCTTCAAACGGTCTGGTCCTAAACCTTCAAACGGTCAGGTCCTGAACCTTCAAACGGTTTGAGACCGTTTAGACCTTCAAACAGTCTATTCCTAAACCTTCAAACAGTTTGAGACCGTTTAGACCTTCAAAAGGTCTGGTCCTAAACCTTCAAATGGTTTGAGACCATTTGATCCTCAAACGGGTTGAAACCTTTTGGTCCTTAAATGATTTGAGACCGTTTGGTCAATTCAGAGATGAAACCATTTGAACCTAAATTAGGGTTTTAACATCAATTGATCTATGGTTTTGAAACCATTTGAGTTCTAAATGTTTTGAAATCATTTGGCCATCAAAGGTTGAGACCATGTGGACTAGATTAGGTTGAAACCATTAGAACTTTACAAATTCTTGAAACCGTTTAGCCTCTAACGGTTTTGAAATCGTTTAGCCTCTAACGGTTTTGAAACCGTTTGGTCACCAAACGGTTTGAAACCGTTTGGTCTCTAACGGTTTGAAACTGTTTGACCCACAAAATTGAAACCGTTTATTTTTTATATTCTTGAGGTGTGTTCTAAGATGATGTCATCATCATCAAGCTTCAGACCTCCAAATTCTACTGTCATATATACGATGAATTCATCAATTACTCAAGAAGAAAATAAAAGATCAACATATGATGAGAAATTGAAATCAATAATAACAATGATGGGTTCAAGTTATATAACCCGCCTTCAAAGTAGCTTCAAAGATTCAAGCTTCTCACCTCTAATGGTGAAAGAAGCTACTTCAACTATCCAAGGTTTGTTTCCAACTCGTTGGATGCAAAAGATAGCCAAGGTTGAGCATTGGATGGAAGAGAGAAGAAAATAAATGTTGAAATCTAATTTCAACCATCAATCCAATGTTGAAGATGATCATGGAGCTTACCTTCAGCTTGGGGAACATTTTCCTCCTGCTTCTAAGCTTGTTGGTTGTCAGCCAAAGCGAGGAAAGAAAGTGGTTTGCAAAAATAGCCTTTCAAGTAAGGAGAAAATTGAGTACATATAATTGATTTTATAAGAGAGAGAAAGTAGGAGAAAATTCATCCACTTTCTTACCACATGCCCCCTCCCTTCCTTGCCTTCGAATCTATCTTCCTTTCCCTCAATATCCTCTCAATTATCCTTGAATTAAAAGCAACCACTAAGCACCTTAATCATTATAATACTGTTATCCATTTTTAGTGGACATTACTTTTTAATTAACAAATGTGAGTGGATTTCTTCACCTACTTAAGATATTTCGGTGCCACTCAAAGCATTTGGTCGTCCTCGCACTATAGGATTTCAACCAAAGCATTTTTATTTGATGGGAACTTCAATTAATATATTTATTTTTACTACAAAATAAATTAGGGTTTCATTTATGCTTATTTCTTGATTATTTTATTATCAAGATTATCTCTCCTCAAAAGTAGTTCAAACAAGACGCCCCATTATTTTTATTTCCTCTAAATGATACCAAGAAACAATAGGGACATAATAGAGGTGGTATTTTACATATTCAACCCTAAATTTTGGGTAATTTGCAAATTACACCAAAACTAGCATTCAATGCACAAACATTATTCAAACAAGCTCAAACTTGGAATTTGGGCTTTCCACCAGCCACCACCTTTTATCATTCTCTCTATAATGATGCTAAAACACATGAGGCATGCTCAACATATGACATATTGCAATATAACCCCTCAACCTGGGTAAATTGCACTTTGGTCCAAAATAAAGGAACATTGCTCAAACAACATTCAATTAGGACCAAACTTGGAACATAAGTGTGTCACATGATAACAAAACTCCTTAGAGGATTATATTAAAGTGCTAAGCGACTTACTTAGCCAAAAAAAATAGGGTTACCTCATAACCCAGGTCAGGGTCATTACAGTCAGTCTCATGGTGGGTCCTTTCGATACACTGTTCTCTAACATGTATCTGTGTGCTTGGTTTGATATAGCCATATCATGACCTAGGAGACTCAGTCATCAACCAAATATCACTCTGACCTTATTTTTTAGTGTTGTCTATCAACCTTCCACAATTATAACCAATCAGGGACATAATGGCAATATGTATATGTACTCTTAACATCTGTATGATCTCATTTATCAAGTCTAATACTTGAAGACATACATCATTGAGTAATATAATTCTATAGACATTTATAATGTTACATCATTATATCATAATTGAATTAAACATAATAAATTTGATGCTTTCCTTTAATCAAAGTGTTTACATGATATGCCATTACAATCATCACATGATTGGCTCTCTGGGCATACATAACCAACAAGTTGGTCGTTGAGTTTGATCATGCATGAAATCCTATTGGAAAGAACTAGAGCTCTTTTGTTTCATATCTAGGGGTTCTTACTCATAGCCTTGTAGTATAGTTGTAGAATCTTTGCATAAAATTTGATAAAAGTAAGAAAGACTTCATTAGAAAGAACTATGTGTAGGATATTATCATTTGTAATTTTTTAAAAACTATTTACAATTCTATTTTTAAGAATATTCCATTAAGTATATGAAATTTTGTAGAGTATATTTGACCTGGATGAAAATCTACATCGCAAAAAGGTGATACAGTGCTGTGGGAGGGTTTTGAGGAATTATAGAATAAATCGGACAATACTATACATACATGAGGATGAGAAGAGCAAGATTTCAGCCACTGAGCAATGGAACTATCTTGACCCAGTGACATGAGAGGTGTTTGTTGCTATAAAAACACCAATGAATTCAAGGTCTTAAGCCTCACTCCCCATTTTGAATACATTCTTATGAATTCATTATTTTACCTTTACATAGTAGGTTATGTTTTACTTACCAATTACTATTGATGATAGTTACTATCCAGGCTGCAAGCGATGCTCAAAGAGAATGGTGTGCAAAGAATGTGTACAACCACACGATGGGTCAAGGTGGGTATGCAAATCTTTTCCAAAAGCTACTATAGGTGTCTTCTTCTCAGTAGCCTTCTCCTGGTACTGTTGTGTCCTCCACTACAACTATTGAACCTCTACTTCACCATGATGTATGGATAGCTGGGAGGCAATCCAAATCTGGAGAAATAACCAACCCTGCAACTGTTGAGGCGGCTATAAAAATGTTAAAATTCAGCTCTTAGAACAATTAGTATTGATGATTGTTATGTTTTACTTACCAATTACTATTGATGATGATTAGAGGGAGCTCCATGAGAAAAGGAAACAAGGCAAGTTCATCCCTGAGGGCACAAGGGATTAATTGATAGTTTCTCTAGGTAAACTAGAGCATCCTAGACATGTTAGGGTTACAGGCACTGGTGTGGGTATAAGAGCGTTCTTTGGTCCATTAGAGCACAATGTCTATAAAGGGGGATTATCAAAAGAGGAGGTAAAAGAGTTAATTGCAAAAGGATTTCGGGAAGTAATGAGACAGTGGGAGGATTCTCAGTCAGCTACTCAGACAATACCAGCTGTGCTACCCCACTTTTCATATGAGGTGGACCCCCCTACAACAAAGGTGGTTGGGAGTAATCATGTGGACCCAACACCTAACACGTCCACTACAAGTATTTTTATGACATAATAGTCTTTTCAAGATGATATGTTTAGGTATATATATAACACTCTATGTAAATTTGTAGAGGTTGAGGCCATGCCATCTAAAATTACAAGAATACATTATTGTTGTGGGTGAGCTTACCCACGCCTTACAGGTGCCACACTTCATGGTGCTCCATTACCCAGCGATGCGGTTCACGTGTACCTGAGGCTTGTCTATGAAGCTTGGAATTAGTATCCACTTCCATATCACCACCCTGACATTGAGACAATAGGTGAAGCAGAAGGTGGCTTAGCAGCGTCGCATAAAGCGAGAGTTATCTATACTGATCATTATGCATGGTAAATTTATATTATACTTGTATCTGTATATACATGATAATTGATATGAAATTATATATATGCTGGACATACGGCCTAAAAAACCCCTTAGAGATCATCCTCCTCCACCTCCACCTCCACCTCCTCCTCAATTACCTAGTTGGGTTGCACATGACCTATTCGACATGATAGGTCCTCAATGCAGGGGTATGCCACTATTTATAGGTGAACATGAAGAAGATTCGTGTGACACATTGTTCAAATAAAACATTATTAACTCAGCGGAAGTGATCATTAACAGTGGATTACTGAAAATCACTAAAAATTAAAACTTTTTTCAAAGAGATCCAAACACATGAAAACTCTTTTATCAAGAACCACTGTATTTCCTTTACATCCTGGTTCATAAGTACATATCTTGTACCATTCCTTCTCGAGGATTACAAACATCAACTACTCTTTTAAAACTATACATAAGCAGCATATGAACCTCGAGGCATCAAGCCAAAATCTCGGATTAATTCATTCAAATTACTGACTACTAACTTCGAGGACCTGAGAGTACAAAGACGACACATAGGACTTTCTATACAAAACATGACATCTAGTGCCTCCACCTAGAATATCACTAATGTCCCTATTGCTGCTACTGCTCTCCCCCTGCTATAGGGTTTCTGCCTGTTCTTCTGCATCTACCTAAAAAAAATTGGATTCCACGGGGGTGAGACAATTGAAAATTGTCCCAACGAGAGATATAACTCTCCGCCAGAAACATTATTATTGCAGATAAATAGTAATAATTGAGCAGGGGTCCTTTTATATTAACAGTAGTATTAATCATTGTATGAACAAAATAGGATAATCTCCTTTCTTGAGGAGAACATTGCATCTACCCATGGTAGAATTATACATCATCTATCTACTTTCCAAGGAATCATAAATATATCATTTATCAACTAAGGATGCATAAAGAAATGTAACATCAACCAATGATTTTCGTATTCAATCCTTAAGCAAACATGCTATCCAGCTGATTACATTTTATAATCACACTTATGCCCTGAGGAGATGAGGTATACCGCTCATACTCCAACTGACCATTGCAAAGTCGAAATCGGTACCATACAAGGTCAATGGAAGAGCCAACTGCCATGACCTCCCTTATCTCGATCAATACGAGATTCAATGCAGGACATCTTGTGTCTCTACTAAATAGCTTTCCAGGGTATACTGGTAACTTCACTATAGAGTTATAGTGGTGGCTGTACTCTCTTCGCAATCACGAGATTTTAGGTTTATCTCACATCGATCCAACATTAATATTATCGGGAGATTCGTGATACATACATCCTGTTATGCCACGGAGCAACCCGTTTCACCATCCAACAAATTCTGACACTGATGGTTATATGGCCAGGGCACTACATGATAAGATTCCACTTGATTAATTATATGCATTACTTTATTATTTTAGCATCAGTCATGTTTTCAAACATTATTATGACAAATGCTATGAAGAAAAGTATAATTCATTTATCAAGTACTTTTAAAAACTTTATAGAACATTGGAATCTTAATCCCTTGTCACATCATGGGCATTCTCATCCCTTAACATCTCATCATCATGATTATGGAATATGGGTATTCAAACCCTCAGTTCATCAAAGAACACTTGTTACCACTTATCAAGTAACGAATACCTTTAGGTCATCTGACCAAGGTAAACATGATGCTTTCTACACAAGCATCTCACATGGATCTCAAAGCCCATTTAGTCTCTTGTTACCTCTTACTAGGCAACAATACATATAATGGCTCATACGGCTCATAAAGCATTTTAATAATTAACACATCATAGCTCATACCTGGCTATGCTCATCATCTCATGATCACCTGTATGATCATTACATAATAACAATTATATCAATTACATATCAGCACTATGCAATGTAAGAGTAGCATCACTATTCCCTTATTTGGGGTTAGGATTTCTCTTACATATCATCACCATTCATCATATTTAGGGTTTTCCATAATTAACCATTTAGGTTCTCCAGATCATATTATTAATGATCAAGCCCTTAATCATTGCTCCACACAACTAGGAGCCAACATTGGTAGTATAAGTATTTAATCATGCTTATTTATTCTCATCACTTATCATTGAATGAATTATCAACACAAGATATAAGTTCCTCTCTCAACTTTACCAGAATATGATTACATCATACTTTTTTTCATTTGGCTTAACCTTTTCATAAAGCATGTTTGCCTACACTTATCAAAGTGCGTTACATCTCAATGTAACAATTGACATGACACACTTCATGTGTTACTCATCCAAGTATATTGGATTTAGAATACATCAAGGTGTATCAATCTTGAGGTGCTGGAAGTGATATCTATCATGTCTTGATGTGTCACTTCCCTCATCACCTTTATCTTAAGTTCATCAACTATTCTTGTATTAGGGTATCTCCCATCCTAATATTGTATGCACCAGTTCATCACATTTATCATGTAACGTATTGGTCATAAGTCACTTATTTGAAATATGCAACCATTACCAACCTCTTTAGGTGTTTCACTTATCAATATATTAGTCACTATTCCATTATTAGGAATAGGGTTTTTCATATTTATAATTAGAGTTCACATAACATCTCCCCATATATGGGTTTCACATAGCATTACCTGAAATTAGGGTTTCTCAACTCAAACCAAAGTTAGGGTTACAGTTTATCATCATATTGCCCAAGATTAGGGTTTCATGATCTATAACCCAAAATTAGGGCTTCACATACCTTTACCCTATATCAGGGTTAGGATTTCGTATTAGGGTTTCATATAGCATTATATAGCATCACCCTGGAATTAGAGTTCACATCACATCTCTGTATTAGGGTTTCACTTGACATCACCCTTGATTAGGGTTTCCCATGACTTCACCCTTAAATAGGGTTGCACATGACTTCACCCTTAATTAGGGTTTCACATGACATCACCCATAATTAGGGTTTCACTTGACATCACCCTTGATTAGGGTTACATCATTACCCTAGATTAGGGTTACACCTAGCATTGCCCTAAATTAGGGTTAGGGTTCATCAACCTTCTCAATTAGGGTTTCATGATCTCTTTATCAAAAATTATACCCTAATTACATATTATTTTCATGTTGAGAGTATAAGGACTTAACCACATACTTAATCATTATACATGTATGAATTCCTCTCTCTCTCTCATCCCCTCTAGGATGTTGATCACTTCAAACTTGATTAGATTAGGTCAACCCCTCATTTAAGTATATACACTTAGGGTTAGCTTAGTGTGTTGAGATGTTGCTTCCATAAGCATCAAAGGTTAACCCCTCAAAGGGTACTAATCACCCTAGTACCTTAAAGGTACAACCATTGTAATTACCTTTGATAAACATCATTAACAATCATAGGGTTAGTTAATCTTTCATAGATTTGTGACTATTAGATCTCCATATGGTTTTGTTACTTTTGAACATTCACACAGTTTTGACCTCCTTGACCTTCAAACGGTCTTGAAGACCATTAGACCTTAAACGGTCTTGGTTCAATTGTGTATCCAAACGGTCTTGAATCTTTTGTACCTCCAAATGGTCTTGAGGTACTTGACCTCCAATCGGTCTTGCCCTAACTCCTTCAATCAGTTTTGAAATTGTTTGCTCAATTTATCATTGAAATTGAATGAACAATAAATGGTTTGAGATTGTTTGCCATCCAAATGGTCTCATGACCATTTGGTCCAAACCACCTTGAAACCAATTGGATCAATTAGGGTTTCCTCAATCAATCAAACACTTTTAAGGTTTTCTCTATTGAATCCTACATCAATTGGATCATTGGAAGTACATCAAATTACAGCCCTTGGATCTCCAATCATCCATCATAGCCCTTGACCTCCAAACGGTCTTGAGACCGTTTGGTCTCAAACGGTCTTGAGACCCTTTGCCCTCAAACGGTCTTGAGACCGTTTGAGTCACTCAACTTAGAAATTGACTCAATCGATTTAGGGTTTCAACCATTAAATCCAATTAGGGTTAATAATCAATGGATCGCCCATCCTTAATTCCATTAAAATAAAATCAATTTGAGCCATTGTATCTTCATCATTCACATTAACAATTAACTTCAAACGATTTTGAAGTTCAATTTACCCATTCAATCTTGAGATCCATTACCCATTCGGTCTTGAAACTGAATCAATTCAATCGGTTTTGAAACCGAATTAGTTCAATCGGTTTTGAAAATTGATTTCCCCTTCCTTTGTTGTGGTGTGTGCTTAAGATGACATCATCATCTTCAAGCTTCAAACCTTCGAAATCAGTTGTGATTCTTATGGTGATTTCAACAACTAATCAAATGGAAATCGAGAAAGAAGAAAGAAGGTTCAACACATGAGGGATAAATTGCAAGCAATAATGACATTTAAGGGTTCAAGTTATATAACCCACCTTCAAAATTGAATCCAAGCTTCAAGCTTCACGTCCTATATGGTGAATGAAGCTTTCTCAACTGTCCAAGGCTCGTCCTCAAGTCTTTGAGTGAAATGAATGGCCAAGGTTGAAGATTGAATGAAGAAAAGAAGAAATTAAGCATTGAATTTTGATTTCCACCATGAAATCAAGGTTGAAGATGACTATGGAGATTAACTACTGGTTGGGGCACGTTCTCCTGTTTCTCCTAAGCTCCTTTGTGCACAGCCAAAGCAAGGAAAGAAAAAGGGATCGAAAAAGCCTTTCATGTTGGTTGAAAATGGGATGTATATAAGGGAATTTCAATGAGAGAGAAAGTGATAATAAAATCCTTTAAAATTGGTGCCACATACTCCCCTCAATCCCTTTCATACAAATCCATCTCCCCAACTTGTAATTCCTCTTCATTATCCATGAATTTAAAGAAAACAAATTAAGCACCTTAACCATTATAATAATAATATCCAAAATTGAGTGGATATTACTTTTTAGTTAACTAATGTGAGTGGGCTCTCCACTCACTTTAGATATTTCATGGCCTTCGCAAGGCACAAGAACGTTCAAACTTATGCAAATTCAACCATCTCATTTTTGGTTGAAGGGTACTTCCATTAATATATTTATTTTTGCATTAAATTTAATTAGGGTTTCAATTATGCTTAAATCTTGATTATTTTAATATCAAGATTCTCTCTCCTACAAAGTGATTTAAATGAGACACCCCTCTGATTTTCTTATCTCTAATTGATACCAAGAAATATTATAGACTCTCTATAAGTGGTATTTTGCATATTGAACCCTAGGTTTTGGGTAAATTGCACATTACACCAAAACTAGGTTTTAATGCACAAACATTGCTTAACAAGCTCTTTCTTGGTGCTCAGGCTACCACAAGCCATACTTGTTCATCATTTTTATTCTTATGATTCTTCAACACTTGAGGAACATTTTATCATGTAATATTTGCAAGTTAACCCCTCAACTTGGGTAATTTGCACTTTAGTCCAAAACAAGTAAAACATTATTTCAACATTATTCAAAAAGGGCTAAAATTGAAACATAAGTTCCTCTTGAGCCTTAATTACTTTTCAAAAGATAAGGAGAATAGTATAAATGACTTACTTAAGCAAAACCTCTAGGATTAAGTCTTAACCCAGATCAGGGATGTTACAAATTATGAACCCCTAACAAGGATTTCATCCCCGAAATCCCAGGTAAAGGAAGACATATATTATTTATTCACCATATCATCAAGTCTCCACATAACATCTTAATGTCATGGAGATGCCATAGAACTTTGATCAATACAAAGTTCTTCCACACAAGGTTATCATAGAGCTTGTCATACAGGACATATACTCCATTGTCTTTTTCATTATTGACTGTAGAGTCAACTCTTTGTCAGATAGCATTTTTCTTTGTCAGGGATACATTATACATGCATCATTCTATTCAAGTGTCAAACCTCACTAATTTATCACCTTTCTCAATTTATAAATTTATGTGACATGATTCTCGGTTCTGGGGAGTCTCCCATACTCCTTATTTAGTTTAGTATTTCACTTCCAAGGAAAGACCAGAGTTACATTTTGTCACCCACTTGTGACTACAAGTATTATCATATATCTGTTGTGCCGTCCAATCTACTAACACAACACTAAACTTTCTTATTACTTGTACCAAATATCTCATTAGTTGTACATACTTTTGTCATAAGGGGAGGTTACTTACCAATTGAGAACTTACCTTAGAGGTATCTTTAGAATTATTTTTAACTTGATAAGCTTTTTCCACCATGATTTCACAATTGTTCCTTCAATTAGTACATCCTTATCGATGTTATGTTTATGCAGAGCATAAACCCCTAACATGTTATGTCCATACTATTTTATGTAATTAGACTGATTTCACAGTTGGCCATTCCAGGTAACCAACATAAGTCATTTAATTAGGAGTTATGCTTTTACTTTTCCATATCACCTGATATTTCTTAGATACCAGAATTTCTTACCTTGGTATCCATCACATGTATCAAAAACACATCACATCCTCATCATTTCAATTTCTATGTTGTTTTTACCAAAGTCACACATATAAGAATATATTTCTTTCATCTTTGGAACATTATTTGTTACATATATCTTTACCTTGGAACCAAAGTCCAAGATGAACTAATACTTTTCTAAGTATCCATCATTAGATTATTTCTAATCCATGCACATCAAGTATCACAATACTCACTTGATTGCTATGTTCCAAAAAGAAGAGAACACAAAGAAACACATTTCCCTTATCACCCCATTATCATCCAGGGTTGTTTATCAAATAGAAAAGATTATCATCTCCTCTAATTATTATATGAACTTTCAACTGTTCATGAGTCCTTTACTCTTGTTTCATCCTAGGTTCCTTGCCCTTAGAAAAGGAATTATAAGGATGATTACATGTCATTACTCATTCCTTTGTTATTGTCTAACATATTTATGAACATTTTGTGATTTTATCACATTTCCCATTTCCACATCATGGGAAAAGATCTTTACTATTCACACAGGCTTTATCAAATAGGGATCATCTCCCTTGTCTCATTTTATTTATCATGAGGATTCTACTTTTACTTCCTCATACACACAAATGGACCTGAGATCATTTCAGATTCCATTTTATTGTACTAACGATGTGATAAAAATATCCATGCCATATTTTTAGTTTCTTTATGCTCACTAGATTGTTTCAGAATGACTACTTGATCAGAGTAATCAGAAAGATAACAATCTAATAGTCCCATATTTACCCTATCTCCAATATTTATATACCTGGCCAGGGTATACAAGTACTGAGATTAGGTATTATGCACTTTATTTACTATTATGTTCCTCACTTTTCATATCATTATAAACATAGGATTTAACATTCCTGGATTTTCTTCAGGCATTACTTCTGTATCTCATACTTTATCACCCAGATAAGAGAAATTATAAAGCATTTAAAGGAATATTGAGTAAAATATGAGTCCTCATCTTCCTTGTGTCCTCATATGACTAGTCAAAGGAAGCTAAAAAACAACTACTTTCTTATATTTAACACACGAATTCATGAAATAATATATTAGAAAGTAACTATTTCATCTGACCTGTCTCACCTCGTAGTTTGTTTACTACCTCAGGCTGATTCTTTTCATAGAATCTTACCATTGTCTGATGTTGACCTTGTGCTTTGTTATTTAATGCAGTTGATCCTTCCTGGGACGTATGTCCACATCCTCGAACACCACCAAAAAATTGTTTCCTCTGATGACCTTGATGTCTATGCCTCAGTGGTTGGGTTAGCATTGTGTTTCCAACCGGACAGTTCCTTGCTAGATGTCCTATCTATCTACACTGGTGATAGGTTCTATTCTCTTTATATGGTCTAAAAGGTCCTTTACCCTTTCCGGGTAGCCCTTTCCCTAGTGCACTAGACCCTAGTTGCATCAGGGGTACTAAAAACTTCCCCTTTTTGGAACTACTAGGCCTCTGATCCCAAGTTTGGATAGGCCTTTTCTTAATTCTTTTATCATTATCCTTTTCTGGACAGTCTTTTATAATATGTCCAGGCTACCTACACCTATGGAAAATCCTGGTTTTAGGTTGTAACCTATTCCTTTCATCAATATTCATTGCTCCAACATGCTGATGTTGAGCAAGAATCCTGTTGGATTCCAAAACTTCATCATTATGGGATGGTAATCTAGGTTGTATTGCTAATATATGGTCCACTATATGCATCATTGCTGTCCTAGCTTTCCCAATAGTGATATTAAAAGAATGATTCCTTATCATAGTTGGATCATCTTGTGGGTTCTCAGGCATTCATTCTTCTCTCTCCTGGTCCCTCGCACCTTCTGTTGGTGCAACATTGCTGCTTTCAACAACATGTTCTTTGTGTGATCCAGACATCTTTAAGTTCTTCTTCTCCTATATGAGTGGAAGACACTATCAGATAAACTGGAAGACACTAGAATAGACTCAACAACCTTAATCCTATGTCTCTGTTGACTCAGCGAACTTAGAGCTCTGATACCACTAAATTGTGGCACATTGTTCAAAAAAAATGTTATTAACTAAGCGGAAGCGATCATTAACAGCGGATTACTGAAAATCACTAAAAATTAAAACCTTTTTCAAAGAGATCCAAACACAGGAAAACTCTTTTATCAAGAACCACTGTATTTCCTTTACATCCTGGTTCATAAGTACATATCTTGTACCATTCCTTCTCGAGGATTACAAACATCAACTTCTCTTTTAAAACTATACATAAGCAACATATGAACCTCGAGGCATCAAGCCAAAATCTTGGATTGATTCATTCAAAGTACTGACTACTAACTCCGAGGACCTGAGAGTACAGAGATGACACATATACTTTCTATACAAAACATGACATCTAGTGCCTCCACCTAGAATATCACTGATGTCCCTGTTGCTACTGCTGCTCTCCCCCTGCTATAGGGTTTCTGCCTCTTCCTCTGCGTCTACCTAAAAAAAATTTAGATTCCACGGGGGTGAGACAATTAAAAATTGTCCCAGTGTGAGATATAACTCTCTGCCAGAAACATTATTATTGCAGATAAATAGTAATAACTGAGCAGGGGTCCTTTTATATTAACAGCAGTATTAATCATTGTATGAACATAATAGGATAATCTCCTTTCTTGAGGAGAACATTGCATCTACCCATGGTAGAATTATACATCATCTATCTACTTTGCAAGGAATGCAAGGAATCATAAATATATCATTTATCAACTAAGGATGCATAAAGAAATGTAACATCAACCAATGATTTTCATATTCAATCCTTAAGTAAACATGCTATCCGGCTGATTACATTTTACAATCACACTTATGCCCTGAGGAGATGAGGTATACCGCTCATACTCCAACCGACCATTGTGAAGTTGAAATCAGTGCCATACAAGGTCAATGGAAGAGCTGGCTGCCATGACCTCCCTTATCTCGGTCAGTACAAGATTCAATACAGGACATCTTGTGTCTCTGCTAAATAGCTTTCCAGGGTATACTGGTAACTTCTCTATAGAGTTACAGTGGCAGTCGTACTCTCTTCGCACATCATGGGCATTCTCATCCCTTAACATCTCATCATCATGATTATGCAATATGGGTATTCAAACCCTCAGTTCATCAAAGAACACTTGTTACCACTTATCAAGTAACTAATACCTTTAGGTCATCTGACCAAGGTAAACATGATACTTGCTACACAAGCATATCACATGGCTCTCAAAGCCCATTTAGTCTCTTGTTACCTCTTACTAGGCAACAATACATATAATGGCGAACATGGCTCATAAAGCATTTAAATAATTAACACATCATAGCTCATACCTGGCTATGCTCATCATCTCATGATCACTTGTATGATGATTACATAATAACAGTTATATCAATTACATATCAACACTATGCCATGTAAGAGTAGCATCACTATTCCCTTATTTGGGGTTAGGATTTCTGTTACATATCATCACCATTCATCAGATTTAGGGTTTTCCATAATTAACCATTTAGGTTCTCCAGATCATTTTATTAATGATCAAGCCCTAATTCATTGCTCCACCACAGCTAGGAGCCAACATTGATAACTTAAGTATTTAATAATGCTTATTTATTCACATCACTTATCATTGAATGAATTATCAACACAAGATATAAGTTCCTCTCTCAACTTTACCAGAATATGATTACATCATACTTTTTTTTTGATTTGGCTTAACCTTTTCATAAAGCATGTTAGCCTACACTTATCAAAGTGTGTTACATCTCAATGTAACAATTGACATGACATACTTCATGTGTTACTCATCCAAGTATATTGGATTTAGGATACATCAAGGTGTATCAATCTTGAGGTGCTGGAAGTGATATCTATCATGTCTTGATGTGTCACTTCCCTCATCACCTTTATCTTAAGTTCATCAACTATTCTTGTATTAGGGTATCTCCCATCCTAATATTGTATGCACCAGTTCATCACATTTATCATGTAACGTATTGGTCATAAGTCACTTATTTGAAATATGTAACCATTATCAATGATATGGACTCATCTCGAGTTAAGGAATTATTGATATAAGGATATCCATCATCAACCTCTTTAGGTGTTTCACTTATCAATATATTAGTCACTATTCCATTATTAGGAATAGGGTTTTTCATCTTTATAATTAGAGTTCACATAACATCTCCCCATATATGGGTTTCACATAGCATTACCTGAAATTAGGGTTTCTCAACTCAACCCAAAGTGAGGGTTACAGTTTATCAGCATATTGCCCAAGATTAGGGTTTCATGCTCTATAACCCAAAATTAGGGCTTCACATACCTTTACCCTATACAGGGTTAGGATTTCATATTAGGGTTTCATATAGCATTCTATATCATCACCATGGAATTAGAGTTCACATCACATATCTATATTAGGGTTTCACTTGACATCACCCTTGATTAGGCTTTCACATGACTTCACCCTTAATTAGGGTTTCACATGACTTCACCCTGAATTAGGGTTTCACATGACATCACTCTTAATTAGGGTTTCACTTGACATCATCCTTGATTAGGGTTACATCATTATCCTAGATTAGGTTTACACCTAGCATTGCCCTAAATTAGGGTTAGGGTTCATCAACCTTCTCAATTAGGGTTTCATGATCTCTTTATCAAGGATTATACCCTAATTACATATTATTTTCATGTTGAGAGTATAGGGGCTTAACCACATACTTGATCATTATACATGTATGAATTCCTCTCTCTCATCCCCTCTAGGATGTTGATTACTTCAAACTTGATTAGATTAGGTCAACCCCTCATTTAAGTATATACACTTAGTGTTAGCTTAGTGTGTTGAGATGTTTCTTCCATAAGCATCAAAGGTTAACCCCTCAAAGGGTACTAATCACCCTAGTACCTTAAAGGTACAACCATTGTAATTACCTTTGATAAACATCATTAACAATCATAGGGTTAGTTAATCTTTGATAGCTTTGTGACTATTAGATCTCCATATGGTTTTGTTACTTTTGAACATTCACACAGTTTTGACCTCCTTGACCTTCAAACGGTCTTGAAGACCATTAGACCTTAAACGGTCTTGGTTCAATTGTGTCTCCAAACGGTCTTGAATCTTTTGTACCTCCAAACGGTCTTGAGGTACTTGACCTCCAATCGGTCTTGCCCTAACTCCTTCAATCGGTTTTGAAACCATTTGCTCAATTTATCATTGAAACTGAATGAACATCAAACGGTTTGAGACCATTTTCCCTCCAAACGGTCTGAGGACCGTTTGATCTCAAACGGTCTCAAGACCATTTGGACTCAAACGGTCTCAAGACCGTTTGGTCTAAACCACCTTGAAACCGATTGGATCAATTAGGGTTTCCTCAATCAATCAAACAATTTTAAGGTTTGGTCTATTGAATCCTACATCAATTGGATCATTGAAAGTACATCAAATTACAACCCTTGGATCTCCAATCATCCATCACAGCCCTTGACCTCCAATCGGTCTTGAGAACATTTTCCCTCAAACGGTCTTGAGACCGTTTGAGTCACTCAACTTAGAAATTGACTCAATTGATTTAGGGTTTCAACCATTCAATCCAATTAGGGTTAATAATCAATGGATCACCCATCCTTAAATCCATTAAATTAAATCAATTTGAGCCATTGGATCTTCATCATTCACATCAGCAATTAACTTCAAATGGTTTTGAAGTTCAATTTACCCATTCGATCTTGAGATCCATTACCCATTCGGTTTTGGACTCAATTACCCATTCGATCTTGTAGTTAATTACCCATTCGGTCTTATAATAAATTACCCATTCGGTTTGAAATAAATTATCCATTCAGTCTTGAAACTGAATGAATTCAATCGGTTTTGAAAGTGAATTAGTTCAATCAGTTTTGAAAATCGATTTCCCCTTCCTTTGTTGTGGTGTGTGCTTAAGATGACATCATCATCTTCAAGCTTCAAACCTTTGAAATTGGTTGTGATTCTTATGGTGATTTCAACAACTAATCAAAAGGAAATCGAGAAAGAAGAAAGGTTCAACACATGAGGGATAAATTGCAAGCAATAATGACATTTAAGGGTTCAAGTTATATAACCCACCTTCAAAATTGAATCCAAGATTCAAGCTTCACGTACTCAATGGTGAATGAAGCTTTCTCAACTTTCCAAGGCTCGTCCTCAAGTCTTTGAGTGAAATGAATGGCCAAGGTTGAAGATTCAATGAAAAAAAAGAAGAAATTAAGCATTGAATTTCGATTTCCACCATGAAATCAAGGTTGAAGATGACTATGGAGCTTACCTATAGGTTGGGGCACGTTATCCTGTTGATCCTAATATCCTTTGTGCACGGCCAAAGCAAGGAAAGAAAAAGGGATCGAAAAAGCCTTTCATGTTGGTTGAAAATGGGATGTATATAAGGGAATTTCAATGAGAGAGAAAGTGATAATAAAATCCTTTAATCCCCAAAATTGGTGCCACGTACTCCCCTAAATCCCTTGAATACAAATCCATATCCCCCACCTTGTAATTCCTCTTCATTATCCATGAATATAAAGAAAACAAATTAAGCACCTTAACCATTATAATAATAATATCCAAAATTGAGTGGATATTACTTTTTAGTTAACTAATGTGAGTGGGCTCTCCACTCACTTTAGATATTTCGTGGAATTTGCAAGGAACAAGAACGTTCACACTTATGAAAATTCAACCAACTCATTTTTGGTTGAAGGGTACTTCCATTAATATGTTTATTTTTGCATTAAATTGAATTAGGGTTTCAATTATGCTTAAATCTTGATTATTTT
Source organism: Alisma plantago-aquatica (assembly GCA_963693085.1). Classification (NCBI taxonomy): domain Eukaryota; kingdom Viridiplantae; phylum Streptophyta; class Magnoliopsida; order Alismatales; family Alismataceae; genus Alisma; species Alisma plantago-aquatica. The sequence goes on along the minus strand of OY856410.1, from coordinate 599,111,683 downwards.
AATATCAAGATTCTCTCTCCTCCAAAGTGATTTAAATGAGATACCCCTCTGATTTTCTTGTCTATAATTGATACCAAGAAATATTAGGGACTCTCTAGAAGTGGTATTTTGCATATTAAACCCTAGGTTTTGGGTAAATTGCACATTACACCAAAACTAGGTTTTAATGCACAAACATTGCTTAACAAGCTCTTTCTTGGTGCTCAGGCTACCACAAGCCATAACTCTATATAATTTTCATTCTAATGATGCTTCAACACTTGAGGAACATTTTATCATGTAATATTTGCAAGTTAACCCCTCAACTTGGTTAATTTGCACTTTAGTCCAAAACAAGTAAAACATTGTTTCAACATTATTCAAATAGGACTAAAATTGAAACATAAGTTCCTCTTGAGCCTTAATTACTTTTCAAAAGACAAGTACAAGAATATAAATGACTTACTTAAGAAAAACCTCTAGGATTAAGTCTTAACCTAGATCAGAGATGTTACAATTCTCCTATGATGGTTTCTATTAAGGAGGACGTTGTATGTCAACACTATGATACTAGTATATTTCTACAAGATGTTTTGGAGCTATTTTGTTTAACTAGGTTTAATATATTTATGATTGAGATTTGGATATGGTGAGATCTTATTTAGCTATATACCTCATTTTATATATGGTGATCTATTTTATTATATATTAATGCATACATGATATATGTTTTGCAGCCACTTACGTAGGGTCTATATAGAATTTTTAGTGACCCATGTGAGATTTCTAGTTCCATCCTTGATTAGCCATGTAATTAAAGACCCGACATCTGTTACCCTATATTGTTCTATCACATTTAATTATTTTGGTAAAAAGAAAAAGAGTGTGATATTAGCTCCATACAATGTTGGGTAAGTTTACTTACTTTGCTTATGATTTGGACTTAAGAAATTACATTTCATTGTGGATTTTGAGTTATATTTTTTTTGCCTTCTTATCACTTAGGAAAAACCATTGGGTCTTATTTGTTGTTGTCCCTACAATGTTAACAGTTTATTATCTAGATCCTAAAGGTGAAAAAATAGACGATGGAGGACACAATTTGAAAAAGTCATTATTCACCTGAGTAAATTTTTATATTTATATACGTTAACATATATATTACATGACTATTTCCTAATGCCAATTCAATGTGTTACATTAACATATAGGGCTATGAATATTTCAAAAAAGCTGGAGGAAAGATGGACATGAAAAAGAAAGAGATAGTTTGGGAGAATGTTGAGATAGTTTTCTGACTCCAATGCATATTAATGCCAACTATTCTTACTTTTATTCATTAATGTTTTGTATGTTGAAATTTATTACAAGACAAGGGTTGGGCATGAGCATACTAAATGATGCGGTATATGGACATGATTGTCAGATATGCGGCAGTAGACATCAACAAGATACATAATATAATCCATATATATATAGTCTTGATCATCATAAGTATATGGTCTCATTAGATAATATGAACATATCAAACTTATTAATTATATACGTCATTCTCTTTGTAGGTGTTTAAAATAAAGACTTCGATACACAAGAAAAGCTAGTAGACATACACATGCAGTATATGAGAGAACAACTAGATGAGACATGAGAACAATGGGCAGAAGCCTTCGAAAGGGATGTGAACTTTAAATTTGATTGGGATGAAGAAGATGAAGAAGATGAAGAAGAACTTTAAATTCTATTATACATGTGGTGCTTCTGACTTCTTACAACTCTAAATTTGATGCATGCATATGTGAATGATGATCTACATACATGTGTGAATATGAAGATGAATGAATGAATGTTTCTATAGATCATGAGAATGAAATTGGTATATATGTAAATGGCATAACATGTATGTGAATAAATGTGAAGATGAATGAATTATGTTTGCATATGTGATGAAATGGAATTGGAGAATGAATAAATTATGTACACATTATGTTTGTTATTATAGGTTTGGTGGCCTGTTGTTAAGGTGAACTCATAGGATGTTGTTAACCTATAGTTTAGAATTGAACTACAGGTTCTGCATCCTACTGACTAGTCGGGCAGCAAGCTGTAGGCCTACCAGTTAAAAAAATCCAAAACTTGGTCGTCGGTTGTATCAAAAAAACTGACACTATAGGCCTAACTCATTGGTTTTAGTAAAATAACTGACATTGGACAAAACCAAAATGGTTGTGTTGGACAACGCGACCTTGTTGGGTAGCATGTCATTGTTGTCAATTTGTTAGATATAATCGTCACTTTACATCAAAATCGTCGATTATTTGGGCCGCAACCAACACCGTACATCATCATAGGTGTCAGTTTATTACGAACTGACAATCTAGGGTCCTTTACTAGTTACAAATGTTACTGGTATGGCTCTTTCGACGTCAGTTTTTAGCATGCAACCGACGCCTAAGACCCTTATATGTGTCAGTTTCTTTTATCCCCACAACCGACGCTTGATCTCTGGCATCAATTTTGCCTTCCCCAAAGAACTGACGTCTTAGACCTATGGTTATAGTGTCTCTCACTTAGATGTTGATTTTTAACCAATATTATATGGATGCTTTAACCGATGATAGAGATAGTTTCTGTACTAGTACTTCTCAATTTCCAAGATATACCCTTACCTTGATCATGAAAGGAAGGGGATTATATTATGATCTTGATCTTAAAAAATCTAGAAATACAGATTGCCCTATTTAAGATCTTGACGTTTGACTCGTGATATGGTGAAATATGATTTGATAGTTGATACTCGCCATATTTGAATACGCTCGAGGACTCATGAATAATATGGACTAATGTTCTAAACTAGGGTGGTATATGACTTATGACTCCCCTAGCCTAGGTCACATCTCTATTTTGACTACCTCTAAACTCCCACCTTATGGATTATTTAGAGTTTGGAAAGGTTACCCCTTTCATACTATTCTAATTTCTTAACCTAAGTCTGTAATAGATCACTTATGTGAGTCTTGGTATACAAGATTGGATAATGATCTTGAAATATGATGATGTTGACTATATCTTGTGGTTGACTTCCTAGAAAGTCCTAGGTTTTTAACATTCATCAATGAATAATACCATGGCGACGAAATTGATGTTGATATCACAAAATGTCACTCGATTGTTGCTTAATTGTTGTATATGGATGAATGATCAGCCCTAAGGTCTAAAGAGGAATAAAACCCCTAGATTCAAAATTTTAGGACCTATGACTTCGTCCAAACATGACTCTCCATATTGAATAACAAAATCTTGGCACATGATTAATGACCTTGGTTCGAATCCTATGATCACTCTCTTTGGATCTTGAGATCACACTCGACATATGAATAATGACTTTCTTGTTCCCAAATATCAAAATTAAAATTATGACTATGATGATTTTGTTAGTTTATGAGTTAGGGGTGATCTCCATATGGACTGGGATGGGACCTTACATTGATTTTGGGCATGAATCACAACGTTGAAATATGATGTTGGTCTTGAATTGTTGAATTATGAAATCTCAATCATGGACCCCACCTAGTCCAATGTATAAGACAGAACCCTAATTTTTGGGAATGAAAGTCATGCCTCACTATTGAACTATATTCAGCTGACCTTAAATGTGATATCTCCAAATTAGTGGTCTATATGATAATGCCTCCAAATTTGTGTTTTATGTGATGATCTTTCCAAGATTAATTATCAATATGAGTCTACCTTGACCAAGATGCTGAAATTGCTTGATTTTGAGATAATTCAACATTAAAGGAATAATAACTAGTAGATGATATGGAATATGAAAACCTGATCTCGATTGATAATTCGATTTCATTTTGGGGACAAAATTTTCTTTCAAGGTGGGGAGGATGTGATAACTTGGAATTTCACCCCTTTCATGTAACTTTCAAATTGGACCTCACTCTTGTCCTCACCTCCAATTTCATATTTGAATGAGTTATTATGCACAATTGGTCCATCTTGTAATCATGTATCACCAAGACAATCCTCAATTTGAATGAAAATCAAATTTACTTTCATGTAGCACATCATCCTCTTTCTCTCTAATGTTGATCACATCCTTGTGTAAATATATACTCTTTTCTTTTGTCCATGATTGTAGAGGACAATATCACGCTTCTAATTCATCTTGTCTTGCCTAATTTGGAGCTCGGTTGAGCAAGTTAGACCTAATTGAAGTTTTTCCACCTCAAATCCCTTTTTAACACCCCTTTTCTGCCTTGTTGGGCCATGAAACAGCCACTGGGGCCCACAACATGCGTCGACCCATGCGCCCTCCTTGTTTCCATTTCCTTCTGATGCACACGCACCAGTCAGATGGCCCACATGAGAAGTTGGATGGATGATACCACAAATGATGACTCGATCCAACGGTCGTCGGCTCATCCCCTTCCTTTTGCCTATGTTGTACCAAGGTGGCATGGAAGGTGGCTTTGCATGACCAAATCTAGCCATTGTAGTCATCCTCGCCTCCTTGCCTCCCTTTTTGGCAATGAGACCTAGGATCGGGGCCACTGGAATACTGATAACCCTTGACTTGGGCGGGTTAGGTGCTCGACACCTTGCTTTTCTAAACCCCCAATAGCTAGGCACCGCCAAAACCCTAAACCTTAGCATTTCACTTCCTTTCCCTCTTTTTATACCCCCCATACCCCCTTAGATGGCAGATTCTGTTCCCTGCCTTGCATAAGTGTTGTTGCACTCTCCTCCCCCCCCCTCTTTGCTTGTTGTGGGCTCCAACTTTGCTGAGAATCCATCAAGAGAGGTTAGAGATAACCCGATCGTCATTGGATTAGCGGTCAACGACCTAGATCGATCCCGATCGACCGCTTCCCTCAATCACCCATGTAAGCTCATAGATTGAAGGTGCCCGAAGCCACACCGCCCAAGATATCCCTTGACCTGGTACTACATCGCAAGAAGTCACATCCATCTGCTCTGGACCAGTTGCCACCCTCTAATGATCATTATCAACCTCCCCTGATGGCTTGCAGACGCCCCCTGACACGACAAACACCTGCCCACAGACACAACCCCTCACTCTTTACCCCACACATACACTGTCCACCACAGCGAAGTGGCTCCCCGCCATGATTCCAACATCCCCTCTCACAGACCGGCTATTGGTCGCCTCCTTTCTCGGCCCACTAAGGTAATTATCTCCCAAAATCCCTTTTTATGCCCTATCCTTCAAACCCTCATATCTCCTACATCCCTCAACTAAATGGCATAAGTATGTATATCATTTTGTTTAAGAAAATGTCTCCTACCTAATAGTACTGTTATCTTTTGCTAATTCTACATGTTTCATCCCTATTTTAGCAAAGATGATGCCTTAGTGATCTTGTGTTTATTAATCAACCTAAATCATGCACTATATGATCATTAATGACCTCTAGGCTTTCATATTCCTTTAGTAAATGAACTATAAGTCTCCTTTGTTGTTATGTGCTCTTGGGCCCTTTAAATGAACCTTATGTTTAATTTGACCCTAAAATGTCTATTCTTGACCCAAAAGGTGACTCCTCAAAGTGAATGCATGCTATATTTTGATCAAGTCTTGAATCTCATCTTTATTTGTTATCATCTAATGTTGTATTCACAAAATTATTGACCATTGTCTTTTTTTGTGACATGATAATCTAAGAACTCATGTTAATTAGCTCATGTTTGACTCATAAGATCCCAAGTGCCTAGTTTGTGCATTAAAATGACTAAGTTACCTATTTATTCCCACATGACGAAATGTGATTGTTATGCTATCCCATGCTCTATCTTTTTGAAATTAGTAAACTCATCAAACTTGTAATATTAAATACCACCTTGATCTATCCTATGCTCTATAATGATCTTATGACATGGAAATTAGAATCTATTGCATGAAATTAATATAGTATGACTGGTCATGATCCTATATGATCAAACCTTGATGGAAATATAAATATCATGTTTCCCTACTACAAATCATAAATGATCCCATGTCAATATCTAAGTTAATGTGGATGGTTCAATTAGATCTAGGACTTAGTGTTGATCATTGCACTATGTTGAATAATGGCATGAATATTTGGAAGTTTGAATATATATTTGAAGTAAGTGAAACCTAGGTCAAAGGGAACATCCACATTACTCATATGATGCTTGTCTTATCAAACTCTAGTTGTGACGACCGCTATCAAACTGACAACATTATCACGCAAAACTACACGGAAATAATCATTAATAGCGGATTACTGAAAATGACTAAAAATTAAAACCTTTTTGCCAAGAGATCCACTACCAAGAAACTCTTTTCTGAAGGAACCAAATCATATATACATCATGTTTCACTTTATACATACATTGCTCCATCACCTTGTAAGGATATGAGATAACAGTTGTTGGATCAATGGGCTCTAAAGGGGGGGGGGTGAATAGAGCTTCACACACTTCACAAAATCAATTATACCACTAATTTATATTTAGTGCAGAAACTAAACCAAACAACAATTTGATGTCCTAATCTAGCATTCAAAGCAAGGATAAGAGACAAGGAATAGCAAGAACTTGGACAGGTGGTTTAGAGTGGTTCCACATCCTAAACTTAGGAGCAATGTCAGCCCACTACCTAGAGTTGGTTAGGCTCTAGGATGTGCAACTTGGTTCTCTTATATATCACAATAAGATTACAAGATACAACAACCACACAGCCAGGGACTTAGTTTCTCAAGCTAAGATCTTCTACCTTACCAAGGACTTACCCACTTTGCAAGTAGTCTTCAGCCTTCTTCAAAGGACTTACCCACTCTTGCTTTAGTCTTCAGCCTTGCAGGATTTACCCATCTTACTTGAGCTTTGCCTTGCACCTCTCCTTCTCTTGGAGAGCTTTTGCATGTTTCTCCTTCACTAGGAGATCTGGAGCAGCTGGATTTCTTCACTCTTGAAGAACAACAATCATCTTCACCTTCACTCGGGGAAGAGCAGCATCAACTTCTCTTTCACTTGGAGAAGCAGCTTCAATCAATATTCAAAGGGAATATGAGGTAGGAAGAGGGAATGGAGAGCTTTAAATCATACAAGGGATAGCTCTCATACACAGGAACCTAACTCACTCATAGTTCACGAATTTGTCTTGAAGGTAGAGAGAGAAAGGGGCTCAAATGCTTGGAACACTCTCAACTATGCTAGCACCAAGTTTGCAATGAAAGAGCAGCTTGGAATGAACTCCAAGGGGGTATATTTATAGTTGAGGGTGCCCCTTTAAGTTGTGGGACACTTGGATACAAAAATAGCCATTTTTGTTCAAGGAAATGACTCTATTTTTGCCCAAAACACTCAGAAACGGTCACATCACTTTTTTCTACAAATTCCATACAGTGCAATCGGTCGAGTTTCAATAAAGGTAACTCGACCGATCAAGTAAAAGACAAAACCAATATTCAAATGATCGGTCGAGTTTGTCCTGACAAAACTAGACTGACCATTTAAACTCGAAATGGCCAGTTACATGATCGGTCGAGTTCTGTGAAACCACAACTCGGCTGATGCAATCTTTAGAAAATTGACCAAGAATGATCGGTCGAGTTTCAAGCTTGGGAAACTCGACCGACCAAGTACATGTAATCAATTTTCTAATTTGCATCTAAAGTGATTAGCACTTGGTGAATTTTGTCCCAAACATTTTTCTCGTCTAAGTTACAAGTCAATTCATCATTACAAGTGATTACATAGATGTTCTAAGGTCATTTACATAGAAATCCCAAAAAGCACACTTGTAGCTATTTTGACTTGAACTTGACCCATTCTAGGGCTTTGGATTTTAGATCCTTTTCATGTACCTAATGCCTGCAAACAATCTTAAACACACATATTAGATACATATGAGTGGAATGGTTAAGTCGTAATCAAAATATAGGTAATGTATAACCTCTAGGTCAACATTATCTCCCTTTTTGAAAATGACAAATCATTCCTCAAACATATTGAAAAGGATATGAAAGTTATACCTTTGCCTTGTGAATTAGGGGGATTCATGATACGAACAATTGTGAATTGCTCCCCCTCGAACTATGCTTCCTCTAACCTGCATGTTAGTTTCTCTACACATAGCAATACCAATATCCATGTAATGTGTAGTCCTTTGCAAGTTCACATAACAAATAATGAATTTGAACAAGAAAAGGATCTCATAGGCAAAAAGCCATATTCTATCAAAGAGAAAGCAATATGATTGAGTTTCAAGACTGATATATCACTTGAAATATCTCTCCCCCTTTTGACATTATCAAAAAGATAGGGGGTGAAGAAGAGAAAAAACCAGGTCTTCTCTAAAAACTCAACCAGAACATATATGCAAGGCAGTAAGCAGCAATTTAAAGCATATAGCACACAACCACAAAGGAGAACACACAATCCAAGTCATAAACAAAATATAGCTCAAAATAGCACCAACGCATAAGATAAAACCGAGTAAGAAAGCCAAAGTGCATATCTAGCATATTACAACTCAGATATAGGTCCTCATGAAAGCAACTACAACCAGAAAGTGAGAAAACAGAGATAAGAAATAGTACAGCTCAGAAGAATGTGCCAGGATGTCTCTTATACAAAAGAGTCTAGAAAGATGTATATGATTGACATGATAGACTATAAGCTAAGAAACCACCTAAACACCTAAGCTATCGATATCTATGGTATCATCATCCTTGCCAGGGTGGTAGTCCTCATCCCCGTCAGAAGGCGAAGCAGCAGTGCCAACATCAGATCCAACACCATCACCACCATCGTCATTGGAATCATCCTCGCCATCACCATCTTTAGCATCAGCATCATCATCCTCATCCTGGTCTGGCATCTCCTCATCATCAGGAGGACCAAAAGAACGACCGTGCCAGCGGACATTCTGCTCATCCCACGACATACCAAGAGTAAGAAGCTCCTTGGCCTATGGGAAGGATGGAGCAGAGTCACCCAAGGTGGCGAGCAGGGTGGCCAGGGGGCCAGCAGGCAGTGGCAGGATGACAGGAGCAGAACTACCAGCAACAAACGATGGCAGAGCGGCAGCGGAAGGCTCGGGAGCAGGGAAGTAATGCTCGTATGCATAAGAAGCATAAGCACTACCTAGGTATGGCTGGTAGGTGGGGTAGGGTGAAGCACATGATAGGTTCATGGTAGACATGATTGAACACATATCTTGGTGTAGGTGTTCCTGAACCTGTCGATTGTACGCCTGTTCATGCATCATATATCCCAGGAGAGTTTCATTGGATGCACAGAAGGATGCATGACTGGGTCGAGGATGTGGCTGCGGAGGTGGAGCACGGGTGGAGGAGGATGGGGCAGCTGAGGCAGAAGCAGAAGCACCAGAGGCAGGAGAAAACACAGGGACAACCTTCTGAAGAGTGGTCTCACTAATACAAACACCTTTTCTAGAAACTAGGTAATGGAAGTCAGAAAAGAGGGATTTATCAGTGGCGAACTGGAAAAGACCACAGATAAGAGCTGGGTAGGGAGGGTGGGTGCCTTTGGTGTTCTTGCCAGTGTTGAAACAGGTCATGTGGTGTAAGATATATCTTGCCCATTTGACACCGATATTGTTTAGAAAACAATACATAATGACTGCGGTGTTTTCCACAATGTCCGTTTGATTTCGCTTAGGATGGACATTACAATTAATCACCAAAGCCAGTATGCGCCTCCGAAGGTCAAGAGAGGATGAAGGCAGGGTAGACTTCTTCTTGTAGGCCACGTCGAGTTTCTTTAAAAACCTATGAATGTCCGGTAGCGTCAATTCATGGTGTTTGTAAAAACCTTCCAGGTCAAGAAGATTGAAATATTGTCCATAGTCCTTACGCCAAGTGTCATTTTCCTCATTTCTAGCAAAAAAGACGTTTAAGGTATCCTCGGAGATTTGGAAACGACGACCGATGATCATTGAAGTAAGAACTATTTTAGTATTCGGCATGGGGATAAGCGAATTGTAGTTCCAACGCAAGTTTGCATAGAACTCGTGTACTACCTTAGTGCTAGACATGTGATTGTTAAAGCAGTCACTTTCGATCGCAAGGGCAGATAGGTGATGGTTGGCGAGAAGCCTCGAAATAGAGTTAATAACTGCTTGAAAATGATTTGGGTCAAGCAAGGGGCGAAACGGAAAAGGAGATCGGGGAAGAAGATCCTTGTACCGATTTACCGCCTCAAGAGACACAAAAGAGGTGTTATCAAAAGGAATCAAGAGATTAGTCGAGGAAGAGGCTTGAGCATTATCGGGAGCATCACGTTTTCGTCTGTGGGAAGCCATGGAAATGAAAACAGGAAGAAAAACGTGCACATGAGAAAAAGCAAACCTCAAACGCCGAGGAAACACCACCACGAGCGCCCGGGGAGGTCAAGAACGGGGTTGCTAGGTCACCCAAGGGTTAGGAATGAGAGGTTTAGGGCTGGGTGTGAGAGCTTAGGGCTTAGAGGAAAGGAATCGGTCAGCTACTTTCTAGTTGTAAGGGAAAATAGTTGGCCGATCCTAACTTTTAAGTTGGCTCAGCCCGCAGATCGGTCGAGTTCTGAGTGTGGTAAACTCGACTGAACGGTCCACTGAAGAACTGCTCTCAGCTCCTGATCGGTCGAGTTTTCTAGGGTGGAAACTCGACCGAAGGTCAACCTGACCTAACAGTTACATTCTTATATTCTAGCCATATACATGCCAATTAAAATCAATTTTCCATTTTATTATGTATAATTAACATACTTAGGCACATTTAGCTCATCATTGGGCACTATTTAGCAATAAAACATAAAATTTGATAAAAACCCAACAACAAGCAAAAGCTAAGCATGCTGACAGGCAATATAGGAACAATTAAGCATATACAGGCAAAGCGAGGTGAAGATAGACATGAGCAAGCAAATAGGAAAGAGACAACTAGCTAGATCACATGGAAAGATCATTCAAATCAACAATAAGCAGTTTAGATCAAATAAAATTAAATTGATCTCTAGCTAGAGGTTTTGTAAAGATATCCGCCAACTGATTTTCTGTGTCCACATGTGTGATATAGATATCTTTCTTGGCATTGTGGTCACGAAGAAAATGATCGAGAACCTCTATATGCTTGGCTCTACTATGCAATATAGGATTGTAAGATAGATTAATTGCACTAGTATTGTCACAATAGATAGGAGAAGCATCAAAAAATATGTTGAAGTCTTGGAGCATTTGCTTCATCCATAGGACCTGTGCACAACAACTCCCGGCTGCAATGTATTCAACTTCGGTAGTTGATAATGCCATTGTACTTTGTTTCTTGGAGAACCAAGACACTAAGAATGGTCCTAGAATGAAGCAAGTGCCACTTGTGCACTTTCTATCAACCAAACACCCTGCGTAATCTGCATCACTATATGCTCTAAGAGTAAAATCCCTTGATTTAGGATACCATAGTCCAAAGTTTTGGGTTTTGGCTAAGTACCTCAAAATCCTCTTAACAACAATAAGACGCGACTTCTTAGGGCTAGATTGAAAGTGAGCGCACAAGTGAACACTAAACATAATATCAGGTCTAGAGGCAGTTAAACAAAGTAAACTTCCAATCATACCTCTATAGAGCTTCTCATCTACCTTTTCACCTTCTTCATCTTTGTTGAGTTTGGCGGTGTTTGACATGGGTGTAACCATCGGCTTCATGTTCTCCATCCCAAAGCGCTTGAGTAGTTCACTTGTGTACTTGCCTTGGTTGATGAAGTTTCCTTCTTTTGTTTGCTTAATTTGAAAGCCGAGGAAGAAGGTCAACTCACCTATCATGCTCATTTCAAACTCACTCTACGTAAGAGAACTGAACTCCTTGCAAAGATCAAGATCAGTCCCGCCAAAAATGATATCATCAACATAAATTTGAATTATAAGAAAATGGTTAGAAGTGTGTTTTAGAAACAAGGTAGAATCAACTTTGCCCATGACATACCCATTATCTAACAAAAAGTTCTTTAGTTTCTCATACCAAGCTCAAGGTGCTTATTTGAGTCCAAAGAGAGCTTTTTGCAACAAATAAACATGATTGGGTAACTTGTCATTTTCAAAGCCCGGAGGTTGAGCAACAAATACTTCCTCCTCGATTGTACCATTCAAAAATGCACTTTTAACGTCCATTTGATATAAAAAGAAATTTTTGTAACTAGCAAAGGCAAGTAGCATACGAATGGATTCTAATCTAGCAACAGGAGCATAAGTTTCATCAAAGTAAATACCTTCCTATTTGTTGTAACCTTATTCTACTAACCTTGCTTTGTTTCTTACCACTTTTCCTTGCTTATCTAGCTTGTTGCGGTAGACTCATTTGGTGCTAATGATTTTTCTATCACTTGGTCTTGGCATTAGGGTTCATACACGATTCTTCTCGAATTGCTCTAGCTCTTCTTGCATGGCAAGGATCCACTCATCATCACTAAGGGCTTCTTTGATGTTCTTTCGCTCTAGTTGGGAGATGAAGGCACTATCTACTTGTTCTTTGTTGTGAGCAGCTCGTGTCCTCACTCTCTCGAAGGGGTTTCCAATGATCAACTCCTTGGGATGATTCTTTGCAAAGCGGGGAGTGGGATCCTTCTTTTCGTCTTCTTCTTCTTGTATCACCTGCTTACCTTTATTTTTGATGTTGAGGTCTTTTAAGATGGGAATCAAATCATCTGCAACATCATCATCAACAATATGCTTGGCAACAACAGGGTTAGTTTCAATAAACTTAACATTGATAGATTCTTCAATTTTAGACAATTCAATGTTGAATACTCTATATGCCCTACTAGTAGTGTTATAGCCTAGGAAGAAAGCCTTATAAGATTTCAGATCAAACTTATCAAGAGAATCCTTCGTGTTTAAAATAAAATAAGGACATCTGAAAACATGAAAGAAATCAATAGACGGCTTTCTACCATGCCATAGTTCATAGGGGGTTTTCTTTAAAGAAGGATGTGTGAAAACTCAGTTTTGCACAAAGCATGACGTGCTAACAGCTTCAGCCCAAAACTTCTTAGGAGTGTCATACTCAAGAAGCATGGTCCTAGCCATCTCTTGTAGTGACCTGTTCTTCCTCTCTACAACCCCATTTTGTTGAGGCGTACGAGGAGAAGAGAAATTGGTGAATAACCGGATTTTTCACAAAAATGCTCAAAAAGATCATTTTCAAATTCTCCCCCATGATCACTATGGATAGAGACAATTCGGCAAGAAGCTTTGTTTTCAGCCCATTTACAAAAGCTCGAGAAAACATTAAGAGTATCACTTTTAGAAATGAGAAGGAAGGTCCAAGTATATCGAGAGAAATCATCAACAATAACAAGACAATACTTGGAACCACGAAGCGTTTGTGTTCTCATTGGTCCGAATAGATCAATATGAAGAAGTTCAAGAACTCTCTTGGTACACATGACTCCTTTGGATTTGAAGGAGGATTTGGTTTGTTTCCCTTGTGTACAAGGTTGGCATTCCTCATCCTTTTCAAAATCCAATTTGGGAAGTCCTTTAACCAAGTCCTTTTTGTTCAACTTCTTCATTTGATGCAAATTCACATGACCTAAACGACGATGCCAAAGAGAAAAATCATTTTTGTCCACAACCAAGCATCTATCAAGTATGGGCTTAAGAGCATCAAGAACAATAACATAAATATTACCATTTCAAGTTCCCTTATATATAACATTGTAGGAGCGGGAATCTAGAAGCAAGCATTCTAAGGAAGTAAACAACACAAGATATCCATTGTCACAAAGTTGACTAACACTAATTAAATTGTGATGTAGGCCATCAACAAGCAACACATTTTAAATACAAAGCTCATTGCCTACATCACCCTCACCTATGACCTTACCCTTCTTGTTGTCCCCGAAGGTTACCGATCCTCCTTTCTTTTTCACAAACTTGTTGAAATGCCTGATTTCTCCAGTCATATGCTTAGAGCAGCCACTATCAACAATCCATCTCTTTTTAACCTACAAGAAAGAAGGATGTCGGAACCCAACTCAAACTTTGGGATCCGGGGTTAGCTTGGGGACCCGTTTCATCTTTGGGTTGGTCCCCTTGGGCTTGTAAGGACAATAAGTGGAGTAGTGGTCATCACATTTACAATGAACACAAACCATAGGGTTCTTAGAGCCAGAAGTCTCTCCATGGAAAATGGGAGGTTCCACACTCTTCTTCTTACCCTTGTTCTTGCTCTTTTTCTTACCTTTGGGAGCAGTCCCATCATATCCCAAACCACTAGTACCAACATGTTTGGTAGAGTGTTTTAGGACATCATTGAGGGATTTCATTCCCGAGAGAAACCTTTGCAAAGTAGATCTTAACTTGGCATTATCATCACTAAGATTTATAACAGTAGTAGAAAAACTAGCACGATCTTCTCTAGCATGCAAAAGGTCGGCCTCAAGACAAAGGGCTTTAGTAAGAAGGGAATCCTTTTCTAAAGATAAGCTAGCAACTTAATTTCTTGGGAAAATAGGCCTAGAAGATAAATCATTAACTTGAGCAAGCAACTTGGCATTTTCAGATTTAAGCACAACAATCTCTCTTTGATAAGCATAGACTTCATCTCTCCTAGCATCATCAATAAGTTTGAGTTCCACATTTTCAGTTTTAAGAACATCAAGCTCATCTAGGCACTTTTGGTTTTCTATCTTAAGATTTTCAATATTTTTAAGATATACACCATTCTCAACCTCTACTCCATTGTATTGAAGTTCAAGGTCAAGAAATTTCCTTTGCAAGGAATCTATACTCTCAAGATGCAATTTTTCATTTTGATCAAGAATATTAATTTTAGCATAAAGATCATCCACTATCTTGCCTAACCTTTTCCTATTAGATTTGCATTTAGCAAAAGATGATTGGCATTCATTTAGCATATCAATGATAGTTTCTTTAGGAAGCTCTAGCAAATTTACTTCACTTACCTTGCTTACCTCACTTACCTCACATACATCTTCACTAGTAGAGGCCATGAGAGCTAGATGGCATTCTCCATCTTCGGAGCTTGAGGAGCTTGAAGAAGACTCCTTCCACGCTGCATGATCTGCATCTTTAGATCTTCTCTCCTTCTTGTCTTTCCTCTTATACTTGGCTTCTCTCTTGTACTTGCCGTCTTTCTTGTGGCTTCTCTTGTGATGGCTCTTCCTGGCCTTTGGACAGTCACTCTTGTAGTGGCCTTTTTGACCACACTCATAGCATCTTAGAGTTGAAGAGGAGGGCTTTCTCTTGAAGTGTTTCCCCTTTGAGTGGTTTACTTCATGCTCATTGGAACCTTCATCTTCACTTGAGGAAGGGCTGGGAGACTTCAAGGCGAGTTGTTATTGCCAGACCATTTCTTCAATTTGTGCTTTGAAGGTTGTGTCCTTTATCTTCTTAGACTCTTTTTCTTCTCTTTTCTCTTCCTCTTCTTGCTTGTCAAGCCTAGGTTCATGGGCTTGGATGTTACCAACCAACTTCTCAGTTGACAACTCACTTAGCTTGTACACCTCTTCAATTGAAGTAACCTTAGGCTCCCATCTCTTAGGAAGAGATCTCAAGATCTTGGAGTTGATAGTACCTCTATCCATTACACTCCCAAGGGCTGCCAAACTATTCAAGATGACATTGAGCCTAGTGTACATATCAACCACTCTCTCATTCTGGCCCATCTTGAAGTTCTCTAGAAGATCACCAAGCATGTAGACTTTGGCCTCCTTCACTTGCTTGGTTCCTTCATAGGTGACACACAATTTGTGCCATATCTCATGTGCGGTGTCCCAAGAAGAGATCCGGTTGAACTCGGATGGAGTAAGAGCGGCATAGATGATGCTCACATCTTTGGCGTTGAGTTGAGCATGCTTCATTTTAGCTTCAGTCCATGTGGTGATGTCCCCTTTTGGATCTTCATATTTGAGGTGGACAATCTTCCACATTTCATAGCTCACACCTTGGAGGTAGAATTGCATCCTTCTCTTCCAATAGAGAAAGTTGGTGTCGTCAAAGACTGGAGGTCTCATGGAGAAGCTTCCTTCTAGGTTAAGTGAACCAAGAGCCGAATCGTCCATCTTCTCCTACTTGTTGAAGTAGCTTGGAGAAGACCTGCTCTAATACCACTTGTTGGATCAATGGGCTCTAGAGTGGGGGGGTGAATAGAGCTTCACACACTTCACAAAATCAACTAGACCACCAATTTATATTTAGAGTAGAAATTAAACCAAACAGAAATTTGATGTCCTAATCTAGCATTCAAAGTAAGGATAAGAGACAATGAATAGCAAGCACTCGGACATGTGGTTTAGAGTGGTTCCACGTCCTAAACTTAGGAGCAATGTCAGTCCACTACCTAGAGTTGGTTAGGCTCTAGGATTTGCAACTTGGTTCTCTTATATATCACAATAAGATTATAAGATACAACAACCACACAACCAAGGACTTAGTTTCTAAAGATAATATATACTACCTTACCAAGGACTTACCCACTTTGCAAGTAGTCTTCAACCTTCTTCAAAGGACTTACCCACTCTTGCTTTAGTCTTCAGCCTTGCAGGATTTACCCATCTTACTTGAGCTTTGCCTTGCACCTCTCCTTCTCTTGGAGAGATTTTGCACATTTCTCCTTCACTAGGAGATCTGGAGCTGCTGGCTTTCTTCACTCTTGAAGAACAACAATCATCTTCACCTTCACTCGGGGAAGAGCAGCATCAACTTCTCTTTCACTTGGAGATGCAGCTTTAATCAATCTTCAAAGGGAATATGAGGTAGGAAGAGGGAATGGAGAGATCTACATCATATAAGGGATAGCTCTCATACACAGGAACCTAACTCACTCATAGTTCACGAATTTGTCTTGAAGGTAGAGAGAGAAAGGGGCTCAAAGGCTTGGAACACTCTCAACTATGCTAGCACCAAGTTTGCAATGAAAGAGCAGCTTGGAATGAACTCCAAGGGGGTCTATTTATAGTTGAGGGTGCCCCTTTAAGTTGTGGGACACTTGGATACAAAAATAGCCATTTTTTGTTCAAGGAAACGACTCTATTTTTGCCCAAAACACTCACCAATGGTCACATAACTTTTTTCTACAAATTCCGTACAGTGCAATCGGTCGAGATTCAATAAAGGTAACTCGACCGATCAAGTAAAAGAAAAAACCGATATTCAAATGATCGGTCGAGTTTGTCCAGAAAAAACTCGACCGACCATTTAAACTCGAAATTTCCAGTTACATGATCGGTTGAGTTATGTGAAACCACAACTCGACCGATGCAATCTTCAGAAAATTGACCAAGAATGATCAGTCGAGTTTCAAGCCAGGGAAACTCGACCGACCAAGTGCCTGTAATCAATTTCTAATTTGCATCTAAAAGTGATTAGCACTTGGTGAATTTTGTCCCAAACATTTTTCTCATCTAAGTTACAAGTAAATTCATCATTACAAGTGATTACATAGATGTTCTAAGGTCATTTACATAGAAATCCCAAAAAGCACACTTGTAGCTATTTTGACTTGAACTTGACCCATTCTAGGGCTTTGGATTTTAGATCCTTTTCATGTACCTAATTCCTGAAAACAATATTAGACACACATATTAGATGCATATGAGTGGAATGGTTAAGTCATTATCAAAATATAGGTAATGTATAACATATAGGTCAACAACAGTCGCTTTACTAAAACATATACAAAAGAAACATTATGCATCGAGGCATACTAGCCAAAATCTCAATTTGATCATAAAACTATTTACGCACTATCTTCCAAAGTACCTAAGAGTATAGGGACGACACATAGGACTCTCTATCTACGGGACACATAAAAACACACTCAACCTGAGTTGTTACTACTATCCTTACTGCTTCTATCCGCTTTCTACTGCATGATCTCTTCCTCTGCATGCACATCCACCTAAAAAGTTGAACCCATGGGGTGAGATCCATATCTCATAGGGAGATATAACCCTCCTCCAAAAAAATTATCATCACAGATAAATCTTATGAAAGAGATCATAAGAAACTTTTATTAAATTAAATAGGTATAACTACTTGTGATATGCAGAGTAGAGCAATCTTTACCTTTTAAGTAGTTCAAATAACTATGACTGAGATATCAATCATCTAATCATTTTTATAAGGAATATGAAGAACATGTATGACATTCATCAACTAAGACATATAAAACCAATTGCAACCTCATTCAATGTTTCTGTATTTGATCCTTAAGCAATTACGCTACATGGCTGATTACATCTTTAGACAATCAATCTTACACCCTGAAGAGATGAGGTATACCTGTGACGACCCGACAGTCAAATCGCCACCAGTAATTATGCAGAATAACCATTAGCAGTCGATTTATGAAAAACCACTAAAAATTAAAACCATTTTGTAAAGAGATATGTTGCCAAGAAACTCTTAAAGAAAGAACCAAGGCAATATATACATCATGGTTCACATTATACATACATTGTACCATCTTATCTCGAGGATATCATATACCCGTTACTTTTCCCAAACATATACACAAGCAACATAAAACCTTGAGGCATACAAGATAAATTCTCAGATCGTTTATAAAACCATTACATACTAACTCCCAAGGACCTGAGAGTACAGAGACGACACATAGGAATTCTACCTACAAAACACGACAGACAACACACTCAACCTGAGTTGTTACTGCTACCCCTATTGATGTTCTCCTCCCTCTGTAGTACGGTCTCTACCTCCTCGTCTGCATCCACCTAAAAATGTTGGGACCAACTGGGTGAGACAAAAGTCCCAATGAGAGATATAACTCTCTGCCAACAATATTATTATCACAAGTAAACAATATAAAATTGAGTAGAGGATCTTTTATATTAATAATCAAGATTAATCATTGTTTAAAAGTAGAACATAGCAATATCATCTTTTAAAGCATTGCAACTATCTAAGATAGAGCAATAAATCATCTATTCACTTTATAAGGAATACGAAGAACACATATAACATCTATCTATTCAAGATGTATAAAAGTAATGTAACATCAACCAATGTTTCAATATTCAATCCTTAAGCAGATATGCTACATGGATGATTACATATTTACAATCACATTTATGCCCAGAGGAGATGAGGTATACCGCTCATGCTCCAACCGACCACCGCTTAGTCAAAATCGGTACGATACAGGGTCAATGGAAGAGCCAGCTGCCAAGACCTCACCCGTCTCGGTCAGTTTGAGACCACTGGCACTGACATCATGCCAAACTGCAACTAGCTTGTTGGGGCATAGTGACATCTTCGCTATAGAGCTAGAACTGCAACATCACTCTCTTCGGGGAGATCACACATCAATCCCTAGTATATTTTCATCAGGGCGATCACATGACAACCCTGGTATTTCTCAGGATATCGCACAAAAATCCCTATCTGGACATAAGGATGTGTTCGTCCGTCACCCCTACATATTCAAAAATATGAACTCTGAGTTAAACTCGTTTCACCATTTGGCAAATCATGACACCGAATGGATCTATGGCCTGGGTAACTACATGATAAGGTTCCACTTGATTGACTAGGTGCATTACAATATCTTTTAGCATTAACCAAGTTACAAGCATGGATTATAACATATTCTACAAAGAAAGGTGTAATACATTTATCAAGTACTTTCACAATATTTGGAACACATTGAATGCATAACACTCAGAATCTCACTCTCTTATCACATTACTAGGAATTTTCATCCCTTAACATTATCATCATCATGATTGCTAGATCTGGGTATTCGAACCCTTAGTTCATAATAGAACATTGTCACCTCTTATTAGGTAACTATTACCTCTAGGTCCTTAAACTAGGTATACATTATACTTATTGCACAAGTATTCCACATGGCTCACAAGGCCAATTTAATCTGTATTATATGAAACACCATAGCTCATACCTGGCTATGCTCATCATCTCATGCTACCTGCATGGTTAGTATTTCATGATAAAAACAATATCAAGTACATAACATCACCATGCATTACAATATAAATAAAACCTTCCCATTATTAGGGTTAGGGTTTCCCTTTCAAGCCGATTTGGGTTTCAAGCAGATTAGGGTCTCAAGTCGATTAGGGTTTTAAGTTCATATTATCAAGAATCAAAACCCCAATTCATATCTCCACACATATTAGGAGCATCAATGTATGCTTATTAAATGATTATCACAAAAAACATGAGTTTCTCTCACATCCTCACTAGGATATTGATTACATCATACTTTATTAAGTTGGCTCAACCCTTTTCTTAAAGTACATTGGCCTACACTTATCAAAATGCATTAAACTGTTTACATCTTAATGTATCATTTGACATAACACACTTCATGTGTTATTCAATCAAGTATATTGGATTGGAGGTGCTTACCTCCATATCGGACAAGAGGTGTATGCTTGCTTACAATATCAGGTAAGAGGTGTACGCTTGTTTACCATATCGAGCTAGAGGTGTATGCTTACACCATATTGGGAAAGAGGTGTGTGCTTCCACCATATCGAGCAAGAGGTGTGTGATTCCACCATATTGGGAAAGAGGTGTGTGCTTCCAAAATATTGGGCAGGAGGTGTGTGCTTCCACCATATCAGGCAAGAGGTGTGTGTGTGTGTTTCACACCATATTGGGTTTCATCATCATATCGGTTTGAAGGTGCTTCAACCCGATATCGATTTGTGCCATGATGATGTCATCATCATCAAGCTCTAGACTTTCATTCCTTACTATCCTAGTTCACTGACAATAATCCTATGCAACTATTAGAACTCATGGATTCAACAATTATTCAAGAAAACTCGAAATTGAAAATAGATCATCAAGTATAGAAAGATTGAAGGTGAATAATAACATGATTAGGTTCAAGTTATATAACCCACCTCAAGAACAACTTCAAAGCTCCAAGCTTCAAAGATTCACGTTCCCAAGGTTGAAGATGAACTTATCAAAGATCCAAGACTTGTTCACAACTCCTCTATATGAAAAGAATCTATACATAAGAACTTGGTGAAGAAGAAAAGAAAGGAAGAATCACAACCCAAAATTCATGCTTCAACCAAGGTTGAAGATGACCATGGATTCACCTTAAGTTTAAGGATAAAGCTCATCCCTACTCCTCAACTACTATGGATGATATCTAAGAGAAAGAGGGTTGTAGGATTCGAAAAGTTTCACTAGTAGGTGAAAGGAGTGGTATATATAATTGAGGCTCATGAGAGAGTGTGTATGAGGTGTCATCACCTTATACTACTAGGTGCCACGTGTCCATGCATGGTTGACACATGTAAATGCATGCAAACATATTTATATTGACATGCAAAACTCTTGAGGATAATCTAGGGATAATATTTCAGACATTAGTTATCTTGTTGAGGAAGATATTTCAACTCAACATCACTTTATTCACAATCTGATACAACTTTTCCAAGGAAAGTTGTATACCGATATCCATCACCTTCTTGAGGTGTGTAACTTGTCATGGAATTTTCCAAGAGTTGAAAAAATGATATGGGACCTCCTATATGGATTCTTGGCCGATAGACGCTCCCATATAAGCTCTACAACTCAATACAACTCATATTAGGGTTTCAACTATACATCTCTTCTTAGTCTTTTCATCACCAAGAATAACATCACTCAAATATGATTCAAACATGGTGCCTATTTCTTTGTCTCTACTATAGATGATTCTAAGAGAGACTAGGGACAATATAGAGGTGGTAATTTGCATATCAACTCTACATTTTGGGTAAATTGCAATTTGCACCAAAATTGGTACACAAGGCACAAGCATTATTCAAACAAGCTCCAACTTGGAACTTAGGCTTTCCACAAGACACCCCTTAGCATCATTCTCTCTCTTATGATGCTAAAGCACTTTAAGAATCTTCAAAATGTGACATATTGCAATATAACCCCTCATCCTGGGTAAATTGCAAATTACACCCAAACTATCATATAATGCACAAACAGTTTGCAAATTAGCTCAAACTTGAAAATTAAACTTTCCTTGAGTGTTAATTACTTTTAAAAAGATTAAAAAAAGTTTATAAATAACTTACTTAAGAAAAAGTTCTAGGTTTATGCCATAACCCAGGTCATGGATGTTACAATTATCAACCCCTAACAAGGATTTCATCCCCGAAATCTCAAGAGAAAAGAGAAGGGTACTTCCTCCTCATTTCTTCCTCCAGCTCCCATGTGGCTTCTTCAATGCCATGGTGATGCCAGTGAACTTTCACAAGAACTATGTCTTTCTTTTTCAACTTCTTGACTCTTCTGTCAAGAATCATCATTGGACCTTCCACATAGGATATATCTTCATTCAATTCTACCTCTACAGGTTGGAACATTAAGTTTGTATCTGTATGCCACTTTCTAAGCATAGATATATGAAACACGAATGTAGTCTATGTAGCTCAGGTGGAAACTCCAACCTATATGCTACCTTTCCAATCCGTGCCGTCACTAGGTAATCCCATAAATCTAGGAGCTAACTTACCCTTCTTCCCAAATCTGAGAACACCTTTCCAAGGAGAGAACTTGAGATACACCTTGTCTCCAACTTGGAATTCTAAAGGTCTACGACGTTTATCGGCATATGACTTCTGTCTATCCTGTGCAGCCTTCAACTGTTGTAGTATTACTTTAATCTTTTCAGTTGTCTATTGCACTAATTCAATACCCAGAAGTTGGTATTCTCCTGTCTCATACCAGCATAACGGAGATCTACAACGTCTACCATATAATGCTTCATATGGTGCCATATCAATACTAGTCTGATAACTATTATTGTAGGCAAACTCTATTAAGCTCAAGTGTAAGTCCCAACTTTCTATAAAATGAAGAACACATGCCCTAAGCAAGTCCTCTAAAGTCTGTATAGTTCTTTCAGATTGTTCATTTGTCTGAGGGTTAAAATTTGTGCTAAACTTTAACTACGTACCCAAGGCTTTATGTAGTCATTCCCAAAAATGACTTGTAAACTGGGGACCTCTATCAGACACAATTGTCACTGGAAATTTGTGCAATCACACTATCTCATCTATGTAGATCTGTGCAAGTTTTTCAACAGTATAGGTTGTTGTAACAAGAAGAAATTGTGTTGACTTAGTCAACCTATCAACTATCACCCAAATGGAATCATGACTTTTGGTTGTTCTGGGTAGACCAACCACAAAGTCCATTGTCACGTGATCCCATTTCCACTGCGGTATAGGTAAGGGTTGCAATGTTCTGATAGGATTCTGGTGTTTTGCTTTAACTTGCTGACACACTGGACACCACATAACAAACTCAGCTACATACTTCTTCAAACCAGGACACCAATACATATCTTTTAAGTTATGATACATTTTAGTACTCCCTGGATGCATTGCATACATGGATGGATGATCTTCCTCCATAAATATCTTTCTTAAGTCATTGGCATCAGGTACTACCATCCTACCATGGCCATAGACTACCTCGTCCTCTGACTCATGGAAACCGTCTCGTTTCTCACTACCATACTCTGACCTGATCTGCTAAATCACAATATCATCCTATTGTGCCTCTTTAATCTGTTGTTTTAGAGTAGGTTTCACATGCATCTCGACAAGAAAGTTGGCTAACAAAGATACTGTTAACTATACATTTATTTGTCTCAAAGAGACAAACATGTCTTATTTAAAGCACATTAAATAATTCAACTGTGATTTATCTATGGTTGGAGATGAAGATTTTCTACTTAGTGCATCTTCCACTACATTAGCTTTTCCTGGATGATAATCAATTATGCAATTGTAGTCCTTGATTAATTCCATCTAGCGGTGTTGTCTCATATTCAGCTCATGCTGTGAGAAGATGTACTTTATTTTTATGGTATGTGAAAATCTGACATGTTTCACCATATAAATAATGCCTCCAAATCTTCAACGCGTGGACCACTACAACTAAATCTAGATCATGCGTCAGATAATTCTCCTTGTGTTTCTTAAGCTGTCAGGAAGAAAAAGAAACTACATGAAAACAATATATCCCTTTCCCTGCTCAGGTAAAACCAACACAGGTGCACTAGTCAACATTTCTTTCAACAACTGAAAAGGACGTTGACACTTGTCATTCCAGATAAAAGGAACCTCCTTCCTGGTCAACCTAGTTAGGGATAATGCTACATAATTGAAGTCTTTAATAAACCTTCTGTAGCAACCTGCCAGACCTAGGAAACTATGAATCTCAGTTGGTGTATTGGGCTGTTCCCACTCTATAACAGACTTCACTTTCTTAGGATCAACACGAATACCTAAATCAGATATAATGTGTCTTAGGAAAGACACTTCTGACAACCACAACTCACACTTTCTATACTTAGCATATAGCTGGTGTTGTCTCAACAAAGTCAAGGCTTGACGAAGGTGTTTTTCATATTTTTGACCATCTCTACTTTATATCAGGATGTCGTCTATGAAGACCACTATGAACTGATCAAGGAATGGCCGGAAGATTCTGTTCATCAGCTCCATGAATGTAGCTGGTGCATTAGTTATTCCAAAAAATATAACTACAAACTCATAATGACCATACCTTGTCCCAAAGGTTGACTTAGCTATGTCACTCTCTTTGATACGTAACTGATGATATCCTGACCTTAGATCTATCTTAGAGAACAATGTTGCACCACACAACTGGTCAAACAGATAATCTATCCTTGGCAGAGGATATTTGTTCTTTATAGTCACCTTGTTAAGCTGTCTATAGTCTATGCATAATCTCATAGACCCATCCTTATTTTTAACAAAACGAACTGGAGCACCCCATGGAGAAGTACTCAGTCGAATGAAACCTTTCTTAAGCAACTCATGTAACTGTTTTTTGAGTTCTTCCATCTCAGTAGGGGCCATCTTATAAGGTGTTTGGGCTATGGGTTGTGTACTCAGAATTAGATTAATCTCAAAATCAATCACTTGAGGTGGAGGAATATCTGGAAATTCTTCAGGAAACACATCCTTGAATTCCCTGACAATAGGAACTTTGGAAAGACCATGACTCTCTATTTTGGTGTCTATCACATGTGCCCAGAATGCTTCACATCTTTTCACATCAATCTCTCAGCTACCATTGCTGACACTAGATAGGTTGGAAGAATCTTTCTGTCCCCCTGAAAGACCCATGTATCATCACTGTCTGTGAACATAGCTTGCTTGGAACCATAATACAAGACAACCTTATACTTTTCTAGGGCATCTATACCAAGAATTACATCAAACTCGTGCATCTCAAGTGGTATAAGATCCACATGAATGTTGTGTTCTGAAAAGGTGTTGCCTCAGAGAGCCTTGTTGTCTCACGTCCTCCTACTGTTTGTCTCACGTTTCTCAATCACGAACCATTCTATCCTCCTAACTAATTCCACAAAGGTGGCAAACCTCTCTCTATTCTCTAGAGCAGCTACAGGTGTGGTTAACTTAGTGTTTAGACCCTTCTCAAAATGTTGAATCCTCTCCTCATCTGTAGTAGCCATGTGTGGACAAAACCATAGAAGCTCCTTAAACTTAGTTTCATACTCACTAATCTTCATCGATCCATGTTTAATACGCTCAAACTGTGAGATTTTCTCATCTAGATAAGTCTTGGGAAAGTATATACTGACAAACCCATGTCGGAACTCCTCCCATCTGACCTCAACACCCGGTCTTTTCTCTTCTTCAATGGCCCACCAATGGCCAACACTTCCTTTTAAAAGGTACACAACATGCCTAACTTTATCAGTTTCTGGGATACTAAGGATTTAAAATGCTTTTTCCAGCTCAGTGAGCCAAAAATCTGCGTCTGTTGGGTCAGCTGTACCGGCATATTCGGTGGCATCTACTCGACATAACCGCTCAAAGGTCTTACCAATTCCATGTCCCTCATTGAGAACTGGTGCCCTAGGTGCTGGTGCTGGCATCCGATCTGCCATATGCGTCATTGTGGTCATGAACTGCCCAAAAAGAGCATGAAAGGCTGGGTTTTCTAACATGGCTTGATCAAGATGGGGATTCTCAGGAACTGATTCCTCTCTAGCCTGATCCCTTTCATCTCCTCCTAGTGCAACAACACTGCTCTCAGCAGCATGTTCTTTGTGTGATGAAGCCATCCTTCAACTTTACTTCTTCTCCTATATGAGCAGAAGTTACTATAAGATAAATTGGAGGACACTAGAACATAATCAACAACCTTAATCCTATGTATCTGTAGACTCAGCAAACCTTAGGCTCAGATACCAAAACTTTGTGACGACCCAACAGCCAAATCGCCACTAGTGATTATGCGGAATAAACATTAGTAGAGGATTAAAGAAAATCACTAAAAATTAAAACCATTTTACAAAGAGATCCATTGCCAGGAAACTCTTAAAGAAAGAACCAAGGCAATATATACATCATGGTTCACATTGTACATACATTGTACCATTTTATCTCAAGGATATCATATACTAGTTTCTTTGACCAAACATATATACAAGCAACATAAAACCTCGAGGCATACAAGCCAAAATATAAGATCATTTATAAAACCATTACATACTAACTCCCAAGGACTTGAGAGTATAGAGACGACACATAGGACTTCTATCTACAAGACACGACAGATATCACACTCAACCTGAGATGTTACTACTGTCCTTGTTATTGTTCTCCTCTCTCTGTAGTACGGTCTCTACCTCCTCGTCCCGTCCACATAAAAATGTTGGGACCAACGGGGTGAGACAAAAGTCCCAATAAGAGATATAACTCTCTGCCAACAATATTATTATCACAAGTAAATAGTATAAAACTGAGTAGAGGATCTTTTATATTGATAATCAAGATTAATCACTGTTTAAAAGCAAAATAGAGCAATATCATCTTTTAAAGCATTGCAACTATCTAAGATACAACAATAAATTAGCTATTCACTTTATAAGGAATACGAAGCACACATATAACATCTATCTATTCAAGATGTATAAAAGTAATGTAACATCAACCAATGTTTCTGTATTCAATCCTTAAGCAGATACGCTACATGGCTGATTACATATTTACAACCACACTTATGCCCACAGGAGATTAGGTATACCACTCATGCTCCAACTGACCACCGCTTAGTCGAAATCGGTACCATACAAGGTCAATGGAAGAGCCGACTACCGAGACCTCACCCGTCTCAGTTAGTATGAGACCACTAACAGTGACATCATGTTAAACTGCAACTAGCTTGCTAGGGTATAACAACATATTCACTATAGAGCTACAACCGCAACATGCACTCTCTTCGGGGAGACCACACATCAATCCCTGATACATTTTCATCAGGGTGATCACACGATAATCCTGGTATTCCTTGGGAGATCGTACAGAAATCCCTATTTGGACATAAGAATATGTTCGTCCGTCACCCCACATATTCAAAAATATGCACTCCGAGTTAAAGTCATTTCACCATTCAACAAATCATGACACCGAATGGATCTTTGGCCTGGGAAACTACATTGGCCTTGATTAACTAGGTGAATTACAATATCTTTTAGAATTGACCAAGTTACAAGCATGGATTATAACAAATGCTACAAAGAAAGGTGTTATACATTTATTAAGTACTTTCATAATCTTTGGAAGACATTGAATGCATAACACTCAAAATCTCAATCCCTTATCACATTACTGGGAATTCACATCCGTCAACATTATCATCATCATGATTGCTAGATCTGGGTATTTGAACCCTTAGTTCATCACTAAACATTGTCACCTCTTATCAGGTGACTATTACCTCTAGGTCCTTAGACCAGGTATACATTATACTTATTGCACAAGTATTCCACATGGCTCACAAGGCCCATTTAATCTATATCATATGAAACATCATAGCTCATACCTGGCTATGCTCATCATCTCATGATACCTGTATGGTTTGTATTTCATGATAAAAATAATATCAAGTACATAACATCACCATGCATTACAACAGAAATACAACCTTCCCATTATTAGGGTTAGGGTTTCCCTTTCGAGCCGATTAGGGTTTCAAGTTCATATTATCAAGAATCAAAACCATGATTCATAGATCCACACATATTAGGAGCATCAATGTATGCTTATTAAATGATTATCACACAAAGTGTGAGTCATCCTCACTAAGATATTGATTACATCATACTTTATTAAGTTGGCTCAACCCTTTTCTTAAGGTACATTGGCCTACACTTATTAAAATGCATTAAACTCTTTACATCTTAATGTATCATTTGACATAACACACTTCATGTGTTACTCAATCAAGTATATTGGATTGGAGGTGCTTACCTCCATATCGGGCAAGAGGTGTATGCTTGCTTACCATATCTGGCAAGAGGTGTATGCTTGCTTACCATATCAGGCAAGATGTGTATGCTTGCTTACCATATCGGGAAAGAGGTGTATGATTGCTTACAATATTGGGCAAGAGGTGTATGCTTGCTTACCATATCAGGAAAGAGGTGTGTGCTTCCACCATATCGGGCAAGAGGTGTGTGCTTCCACCATATCGGGAAAGAGGTGTGTGCTTCCACCATATCGGGCAAGAAGTGTGTGCTTCCACCATATCGGTCAATAGGTGTGTGCTTCCACCATATCAGTCAAGAGGTGTGTGCTTCCACCATATCAGGCAAGAGGTGTGTGCTTCCACCATATCGTGCAAGAGGTGTGTGCTTCCACCATATCGGGCAAGATGTGTGTGTGTGTTTCACACCATATTGGGTTTTATCATCATATCGGGTTGAAGTGCTTCAACCCGATATTAGTTTGTGCCATGATGATGTCATCATCATCAAGATCTAGAATTTTGTTCCTTACTGTCCTAATTCATGGAAAACAATCATATGCAACTATGAAAACTCATGGATTCAATAATTATTCAAGAAAACTCGAAATTGAAAGTAGATCATTAAGTATAGAAAGATTGAAGGTGAATAATAACATGATTAGGTTCAAGTTATATAACCCTCATCAAGAACAACTTCAAAGATCCAAGCTCTAAAGCTTCACATTCTCAAGGTTGAAGATGAATTTATCGAAGATCCAAGACTTGTTCACAACTCCTCTATATGCAAATAATCCATAGATAAGAACTTGGTGAAGAAGAAAAGAAAGGAAGAATCACAACTCGAGATTCATGCTTCAACCAAGGTTGAAGATGACCATGGCTTCACCTTAAGCTGAAGGCTCGATCTCCTCCTTGATCCTCAACTACTATGAACGATATCTAAGAGAAAGAGGGTTGTAGGATTTGAAAAGTTTCACTAGTAGGTGAAAGGACTGGTATATATAATTGAGGCTCATGAGAGAGAGTGTATAAGAGGTGTCATCACCTTATACTACTAAGTGACACGTGTCCATGCATGGTTGACACATGTACATTCATGAAAAAATATTTATATTGACATGCAAAACTCTTGAGGGTAATCTAGGGATAATATTTTGGCCATTAGTTATCTTGTTGATCAAGATATTTAAACTCAACATCACTTTATTCACAATCTGATACAACTTTTCCAAGGAAAGTTGTAAACTAATATCCATCACCTTCTTGAGGTTCTTAATTCATCATGGCCTTTGACAAGAGTTGACAAAACGATATGGGACCTCCTCTATGGCTTCTTGTCTGATAGGCACTCCCATATAATCTCTACAACTCAATAAACATATTAGGGTTTCAACTATACAACTCTTCTTGGTCTTTTCATCACCAAGAATACCATCACTCAAATATGATTCAAACATGGTTCCTCTTTATTTCTATCTACTCTAGATGATTCTAAGAGAGATAAGGGACACTCTAGAGGTGGTAATTTGCATATCAACCCTACATTTTGGGTAAATTGCAATTTGCACCAAAATTGGTACACAAGGCACAAGCATTATTCAAACAAGCTCCAACTTGAAACTTAAGCTTTCCACAAGAGACCCCTTCACATCATTATCTATATTATGATTCTAAAGAACTTGAAGCATGTTCAAAATGTGACATATTGCAATATAACCCCTCATCTTGGGTAAATTGCAAATTATACCCAAACTATCATATAATGCACAAACAGTTTGCAAATAAGCTCAAACTTGAAAATTAAACTTTCCTTGAGTCTTAATTACTTTTCATAAGATTAAAAAAAGTTTATAAATAACTTACTTAAGAAAAAATTCCAAGTTTATGCCATAACCCAGGTCAGGGATTTTATAATACCGCTCTTGCTCCAACTGAACACTGCTAAGTAGCATAAGTGCCATATAAGGTCCATGGAAGAGCTGAACTCCATGACCTTTTATTTCTCATTCAGTTGAGTTTATTGGTAGGAACATTATGATTCAAACTACAGTTAGCTAGCCTAGGTATATAGACTCATCGCTAGAGAGATACAACCCGTAGTTGTTCCCATATCAGGGTATGACCAGTAATCAATCCTAATTATATCAGGGTATGGTTCTTGACCAATCTTGATTATTTATTTGAGTCATGGTATGACCGTACTCCTGTTAGGGTATGACTCGAAGTCAATCCTAATCTTCTGGGTATGGCCCATAGCCAATCCTATTTGTTAAGGATACAAGGATATATTTCAACTTGCTCCCCGCATATTCAATAATATGCACTCTGAGTAAAACTCATTTCACCATTCAACAAATCCTGACTGAATGGATCTATGGCCATGGCAACTAAAGTTTTAGTTCACTTGATAGGTTAAGTGCATTACTGCATCTTTTATCATCAATCAAGTTACAAGCATGAATAATAGATAAATGCTACATCCAAAAGGTGCAACATATTTTTATAGAAATCTTGTATCAATTGGAACACATCTTGTTACACTCATCCTGCGATCTCAATCCCCTGAACAATTTACTGGGAATCCCATCCCTTCAATAATTATCATTATCATGATCATATGTTTGGGTACGAAACTCTCAGTTCATTATTGAATAGTGTCACCTTTACCAGGAAACAATCATTTCTAGGTCATCAGACCGACATATATATATCATACTTATTGTACAAGTATGTCACATGGCTCACAAGGCCTTATATAATCTATATTATGCTAAAGCATCATATCTCATACCTGGCTATGCTCATCATTTCACAATACATGCATGGTTAGGATTTCACAACAAATGCAATATCAAGTGAATATCATAACCATGCCATAAAGAGAATCATTCAAATTGCAACCTTCTCATAATTAGGGTTAGGGTTTTCCCTTGTAACTGATTTAGTCTTTTCAAATTCATAATTATCAATCAAACCATAATTCACATCATAAGATCTATAATATTACTATAAGTGTTCCATCATACTTCATCAAATATCATCAATTGATTATGAAGATAAAGTATTACCTTTCTCATGTGAGTAGTACAAGTTTCTCTCTCATTCTTAGTAGGATATTGAGTTCAACATACTTATTAAATTGATTCAATCCTCTTTAAGGTTTATTAGCCTACACTTATTAAAGTGCATCCATCTCATTACTTCATAGTTTATCCATTGATTATATTCAAGGTGTATTGGCCTTCACTCTAATCATTCTGTCGGCCTAGACACATTCACTTGTGTCAGCCTAGACACATCTACTTGTGTCGGCCAAGGAACATGTATCAAACATGAAACTCTTCATTTGTGTTGGCCATGACATCTCAAAATGATATTGGTTTAGAGGTTCTTAGGGTGATATCGGTTGTAAGGTTCTTGAGGTATGTCGTCCATAGAGTATTCTTATGTGTGTCGGCCACACTATCATATTACGTATTGGCCACTCAAACAACTAGTGTGTTGGTCAGACCATCAATTAGGGTATTGTCCACTCTATCAACTAGAGTATCAACTTAGCTATCCCTTTATGTATTAGCCATTGCACACAATGGGGTATCGGCCTCTAGGGTTTTGGGTTGTATCGGGTGAACCCTTATCAACACCATAGTTTCTTTCACCTATTGACCTCACCACTACTTGGTGTGTTATCCAATACCTCAAGGAATGTGTTGCTCACACTTTCACAAGGTGTGTGAAACTAAGTGTGTTGCCAATCACACTTTTTTTAGACTAGAGGGATATTGACTTATGAGTATATTGGATTAGGGTTAATGTTGGCCATGTCAGCCTCCATATTAGAGTGCAAGTATATGTTAACTTAACTATTTTCAAGGTATTGATCTTTCTTATTCTTTAGGCTTGGGTGACATGTTAGATAACTGCAAGGATAGTAGTCTTACATATGTAATAAATTGATAGGGAGTTAGGAATCCATATGTATCATTTTTCATTCATTTATCCTTGTATCGGGTTAGGGTTTCCACCAAATTGATATTGGTTTGTGCATAGATGATTCCATCATCTTCATGCTTCAACTCTTCTTCCATTAACACTTTAGTTTATGGACAACAACCCCATATATCCATTAGATCTCATAAAATCATCATTCAATCAAGGAAAGTCAAAATTTAGAAAAAGAAATCATCATGTATTGCATGATAGAAGGTGAATAACAATAGAGTTGAGTTCAAGTTATATAACCCGCCTCAAGATCAACACAAGAGCTTCAAGATCCAAAGATCCACATTCCCAAGGTTGAATATGACTTGTTAAAATTCCAAGACTCGATCACAATACTTATATTTGAATGAAGATACCATAGTTAAGAACTTCGTGAAGAAGAAAAGAAAGAAACGAACCAAGACCTGAGAAGCATAGTCTTTCTAAGGTTGAAGATGATCATGGCTTCACCTTAGGTAATATGCTCGAGCTCCTTCCTTTTCCTCAAGATTCTATGGTCTTCCTCCAAGAAAAGGATGATATGAGAGTTGGAAGTTTCACTTATAGGTGAAAAGAGAGGCTTATATAGTTGAGGTTCAAGAGAGAGAGCATATATAAGGTGTCATCACCATATGTACTTAGGTGACATGTGTCCATACATGGGGACTTCATGAAACTATAATTATCTTGCCATGAAAAACTCATGAGGATAATCCATAGATAAGATATCGGCCATTGGGTATCTTGATTGACAAGATATCACAACCCAATATCACTTTATGTGCAAACCGATATAACTTTTGCAAGGAACATGTAAATCGATAGGCTTCACATACTTGAGGTGCTTAGCCCACTATGAACACTTTCAAAGGTTACCAAAACAATATGGGACCTCCTCTATGGCTTCCAAGATGATAGGCACTCCCATATACACTCATAGTTCGACACAACCTCATCTAGGGTTCAAAACACTTAACACTTCTTTGGTTCTTTCGTCACAATGAGTGCTATCATTCAACCAAAACTCAAAAAAGTTCCCTCCCGTATTTCCCTATCCTCTAAATGATGCTAAGAGAGAGACATAACACTCTAGAGGTGATACTTTACACATAAACCCCTTGTTTGGCTAAATTGCAATCTTTACCAAAGTTATCATATAAGGCACAAACAATTTGCAAATAAGTTCAAAATTGAGAAATAAAGTCTCCTCATGTCTAAATTGCTTTTCAAAATATTAAGAAAAGGTTTTAAAAAACTTACTTAGGCAAAGCTTCTAGGGTTATCCCAAAACCCAAGTCAGGGTCTTTACAAGTTATCAACCCCTAACAAGAATTTCACCCCTGAAATCCCATGTGAAAGGAAATGGATATTACTTCTGCATTGCACCTTCAAAGTTTTACATAGTTCCCTAATGTCAGGGTAATGTCGTAAGACTTGACTAACATATTATTCCTCCATCCAAAGTTAATCGTAGGATCTATTGCACAAGGCACATACTCAACTTATTCTCTCCATTACTGGATGCAAGGTCGACCCTATGCCTAAGTGAGACTTCCTTAGCCCTAAAAGCACTATACATACTTATCCTTATTATATGATAAGATTCTCAAACTTGAAGGTTCACCATACCCTTTTTAAACCTTAGAATGTTTTCTTTCAAATAAAAACTATAGATGCACATGTCACTTACTTTAGATTACAAGACCTACCATGCTTCCACTGCGGTACTCTGATCTACTGATTCAACACAAGACTCATGTATGATTTGTACTATTACATACACTTCTAGTTGTACTTTTCTATTTAGCTGCTCTAGATAGAGATTGGAAATTCTACTCATCAATGTACATCCCTTCGGAATCCTCCTTATTTGTAATTTGGATAGGTGTACTCCAAGGGTTTGTACTCAACCTAATGAAATTTACCCAAGCAGATCTTGCAACTGTCTCTTCAACTTATGCATCCTCTTCGACGCCATGTTATGTGGTGCATAAACCCCTAAAAAGTGATATCCATACTATAGGTGGAGTACTTGTAGCCAGATTGATCTCAAAAATATCCTTCTTAGGTAGTCAAACACTTAATCATCTTATCAAGAGACATTTTCTCGGGTTCACACACAACTGGCACTTCTTGGATATTAGGACCCTCACCCTGTCATCTATCACACGTGCCAAAACACATCGCATCTTTATATTATCCACCCTCTGCTGCTACTGTTGGACCCAAACACATCAGAATTTCCTTTCTAGCATCTTTTAAGGTTCACAAACCAACATTATACTCAAATATCACCATATTGAAACCAAAGTCCTAGCCCTAGCTGATACTTTTCAAGTATTCATCTCATGTTCACTTCAAAACCATGTATATCAAGAGAAATGAGACTTCACTTGAACATCATATCCCTAGAAAGGAAGTATAAAGGAAACATGCTTTCTCTTATTACCACAACATCATCCAAGAATTTTTAACAGTGAGAAGGAGATTACCAATCTACCTTGGTTATTATACGAGTTTACACTACTCATGTATCATTCAATTTGTTTTCATTTTGGTTTCCTTGCCATTGGCATAGGAACTACAAGGATGATTACATGTCATTACTCCTCCTTTAATTTTTGATCTTCATGTTCATGAACATTTCCTTGTGTTACCACAAGGATCATTGTTCTCTTCATATTCTTTATTGAGCAGATATTATCGTCTTTGTTTCCTTTTCATATCTCATGATGATTACATTTTATACTTTCTTATATTCATATAACTCAGGTTCCAATTTGTCATAATTTTAGAATGTGATAAGAATCTCTATACCACATTTCTGATTTCATATTGCTCTTTAGATCGTATCAAAATGACTACTTGATCAGAGTAATAAAAAAGATAACAATCTAAGAGTTCCATACTTACCTTGTCTTTAGTAATTGAATACCTGGCTAGGGTATCAAATACTTTGATTAGGTAGCATGCACTTCATTTTATATCATATTTCTTACCTTAAACATCTCTTTTTAGTTTTAAAACTTAATATCTCTGGTCCTTTCCAGGTATCTCTTTCATACCACTTCCTCTTTATATGAACAGAAGAAATTATAAAATAATTTAGAGAATACTGAACAAAATATAAATTCTAATCCTCTTCATGTCTCCATAGGACTTACCGAAAGAAACTCAAACAACAAATACTCTTCTCATAGTTAACATGTATAATAAGAAGAAACAATTCAAAATGAAAAAGTTCTATTTTACATGTTACCCCTTGCGGGTCATCTACCATCTCTGGTTGAATCGTAACACTAAGTCTAATCATTTCCCTTCGTCACCTTTGCCTTTTGGCACTATTGAACGATGACCTCTATAAGTCATGCTGAGTTGGTCTAGACTGTTGGGCCATCTCAACCTCTCTTTATGGTCAAAAGGGTCTAGTATGCCCAATCTGTCCACATCTAAAACATGTTTTGTCCTCATACCATTGTCTGGTTGGTCTTGTTAATGATGTAGAGGCTAAGTTAGAAGCCTTTACATGTGGAAAGTTAGGACCTTTGCCCTTACTCGATAACCACTGTCTTAATACAATAGGTGTTTGTTGTATTGGTGGTACGGAAAACTTTGGCTTTTTAGAGCTACTAGTCAACTATCCTTGAGATTGTACAGACTTTTTCATGATGCTCAGTTTATTGTTCCTTCTCGGGCATTGCCTCCTCAGATGTCCTAACTATCCACACTTGTGGAAGACTTTGTTTTCTTGCCATATTTTAGTTTTTCCTGCATTTTTCATTGTTTTGACATGACGTGTCTGTTTGAAGGGCTTATCAAAACTAGTGTCATGTCCACTATATGCAGAACTGTCGTCATAACCTACCCAACAAGAGCATGAAAAGTAGGATTTTCTAACATAGACTAATCCAACTAGGGATTCCCAGGCACTCGCCCTCCTCTTGCCTGATACCTTGCACCTTCTCCTGGTGCAACGACACTACTTTCAGCAGCATGTTCCTCATGTTGTCTAGACATCCTTAGGCTTTATACTTTCTTCATCATAAGTAGAAGCCACTATTAGACATACTGGAGGACACTTAGAACAGACTCAACGACCTTAATCTGATGTCCCTATAGACTCAGCGAAACTATAGTTCTGATACCAAAATTTTCATCGACTGCTATCAAACTGATAGCATAATCACACAAAAATACGTGGAAATAATCATTAACAATGGATTTCCAAAAATTGCTAAAAACTAAAACGTTTTTTCCAAGAGATCCACTACCTGAAAACTCTTTTCAAAAGGAACCAAACCATATATACATCATGGTTCACTTTATGCATACATTGCTCCATCACCTTGCAAGGATATGAGATAACAATTGCTTTACCAAAACATATACAAAAGCAACATTATGCATCAAGGCATACTAGCCAAAATCTCAGATCGATCATAAAATTGTTTACGCACTATCTCCTAAAGGACCTGAGAGTACAGAGATGACACATAGGACTCTCTATATACAAGACACATAAAAATACACTCAATCTGAGCTGTTACTACTATCCTTGCTGCTGCTACCCCCTTTCTACTGCACGATCACTACCTCCACATTTGCGTTCACCTAAAAAGTTGTAGAACCGATAGGGTGAGATCCATATCTCAGCGGGAGATATAACCCTCCTCCAACAAAATTATCATCATAGATAAATCTTATGAAAGAGAGCAGAAGAAACCTTTATTGAATTAAACAAGTATAACTACTTGTGATATGCAGAGTAGAGCAATCTTTACCTTTTAAGTAGTTGAAATAACTATGACTGAGCAATAGATCATCTAATCATTTTTAAAAGGAATATGAAGAACATGTATAACATTCATCAACTAAGACATATAAAACCAATTTCAACCTCAATCAATGTTTTCATATTTAATCCTTAAGAAAATATGCTACACAATAGATTACATCTTTAAACAATCAATCTTACACCCTAAAGAGATGAGGTATACTTCTCATGCTCCAACTGACCACTACTAAGTAGCATCAGTGCCATACAAGGTACATGGAAGAGCTGAACTCCACGACCTCTCCTTTCTCGATCAGTACAAGTTTATTGGTAGTACCATTATGATTCAAACTACAATTATCTAGCATGGGTATACATGCTCATTGATAGAGATATACAACCCATAGATTTTCCCTTATCTGGGTATGACCCGTAATTAATCCTAATTATATTAGTGTATGGTCCTTAACCAATTCTGATTATTTATTTGAGTCACGGTATGACTGCACTCTTGTTAGGGTATGACCCAAAGTCAATCCTAATCTTCAGGGTATGGCCCGTAGCCAATCTTGTTTTTTAAGGATACAAGGAGATATTTCAACTTGCACCCTACATATTCAATAATATGCACTCTTAGTAAACTCGATTCACCATTCAACAAATCCTGACAATGAATGGATCTATGGCCAGGGCAACTACATTTTTAGTTCACTTGATAAGTTAAGTGCATTACTGCATCTTTTAGCATCAATCAAGTTACAAGCATGAATTATAGATAAATGCTACATAGAAAGGTCCATATTTTTCAAGAAATCTTGTATCAATTGGAACACATCTTGTTACACTCATCTTGGGATCTCAATCCCCTGAAAACTTTACTGGGGATATCATCCCTTGAACATTATCATTACCATGATCACATGTTTGGGTATCAAGCCCTCAGTTCATTATTGAACAATGTCAACTTTTACTAGGAAACAATCATTTCTAGGTCATCCTACCCACATATATATATCATACTTGTTGGACAAGTATGTCACATGGCTCACAAGGCCTTATATAATTTGTATTATGCTAAAGCACCATAGCTCATACCTGGCTATGCTCATCATATCACAATACCTTCATGGTTAGGATTTCATAACAAATGCAATATCAAGTAAATATCATGACTATGCCATAAAGAGAATCATTCAAATTGCAACCTTGTCATAATTAGGGTTAGGGTTTTCCCTTGCAACTGATTTAGGGTTTTCAAGTTCATAATTATCAATCAAACCCTAATTCACATCATAAGAGCTATAATATTACTATGTGTTCAAGCATACCTCATCAAATATCATCAATTAATTATCAAAATGAAGTATTACCTTTCGCATGTTAGCAGTACAAGTTTCTCTCTCATCCTTAGTAGGATATTGACTTCAACATACTGATTACATTGATTCAAAACTCTTTAGGGTTTATCAACCTATACTTATTAAAGTGCATCTATCTCATTACTTCATAGTGTATCCATTGATTATATTTAAGGTGTATCGGCCTTCACTCTAATCTTTGTGTCAGCCTAGACACATTCACTTGTATCGGCCTAGACACATCTACTTGTGTTAGAAAAGGCACATGTACCATGCATGACACTCTTCATTTATTT
The DNA here is from genome assembly GCA_963693085.1 of Alisma plantago-aquatica. Classification (NCBI taxonomy): domain Eukaryota; kingdom Viridiplantae; phylum Streptophyta; class Magnoliopsida; order Alismatales; family Alismataceae; genus Alisma; species Alisma plantago-aquatica. The sequence goes on along the minus strand of OY856410.1, from coordinate 599,072,953 downwards.
CGGCCATGACATCTCAAAAAGATATTGGTTTAGAGGTGCTTAGGGTGAAATCGGTTGTAAGGTGATTGAGGTATATCGGCCATAGAGTATTCTTGTGTGTGTCGGCCACACTATCATATTATGTATCGGTCACTCAATCAACTAGTGTGTCGGCCAGACCATAAATTAGGGTATCAACCACTCTATCAACTAGAGTATCAAATTAGCTATCCCTTTATGTATTGGCCATTACACACTATGGGGTATCAACCTGTAGGGTTTTGGGTTGTATCGAGTGAACCCTTATAAACACCTTAGTATCTTTCACCTATTGACCTCACCACTACTTGGTGTGTCAGACAAAACCTCAAGGAATGTATTGCTCACACTTTCACAAGGTGTGTCAGGATAAGTGTGTTTCCCATCACACTTGTTTCAGACTAGAGGGATATCGACTTATGAGTATATCAGATTAGGGTTGATGTTGGCCATGTCAGCCTCCATATTAGAGCACAAGTATATGTTAACTTAACTATTTTTAAGGTATCAGTCTGTCTTATTATTTAGCCTTGGGTGACAGGTTAGAAAACTACAATGACAAAAGTCCTACATATGTAACAAACCGTTAGGGAGTTAGGAATCCATATGTATCATTTTTCATCCATTTATCCTTGTATCAGGTTAGGGTTTCCACCAAACCGATATCAGTTTGTTCATAGATGATTCCATCATCTTCAAGCTTAAACCATTCATCCATTAACATTTTATTTCATGGACAACAACCCCATATATCCATTAGATCTCATACAATCATCATCCAATCAAGGAAAGTCAAAATTGAAAAGGAATCATCAAGTATTGCATGATAGAAAGTGAATAATAATAGAGTTGAGTTCAAGTTATATAACTTGCCTCGAGATCAACAAAAGAACTTCAAGATCGAAAGATCCATGTTCCCAAGGCTGAAGATGACTCATCAAAAGTCCAAGACTCGATCACAATACTTTTATATGAAAGAAGATACCATAGTTAAGAACTTGGTGAAGAAGAAAAGAAAGAAAGGAGCAATGACCCGAGAAGCATAGTCTTTATAAGGTTGAAGATGATCATGGCTTCACCTTAGGCAAGATGCTCGAGCTCCTTCCTATTCCTCAAGCTTCTATGGTCGTCCTCCAAGAAAAGTATGACATGCGAGTCAAACATTTCACTCGTAGGTGAAAAAAGAGGCTTATATAGTTGAGGTTCAAGAGAGAGAGAGTATGTAGAAGGTGTCATCAACATATGTACTTAGGTGAAAGATGTCCATGCATGGTGACTTCTTGCAACCATAATTATATTTCCATGCAAAACTCATGAGGATAATCCACATATGAGATATCAGACATTGGGTATCTTGCTTGACAAGATATCATAGCCCAATATCACTTTATGTGCAAACCGATATAACTTTTGCAAGGAACATGTAAACCGATAGGATTCACCTACTTGAGGTTCTTAGCCCACTATGAACACTTTCAAAGGTTACCAAAACGATATGGGACCTCCTCTATGGATTCCAAGCTGATAGGCACTCCAATATACACTTCATAGTTTGACACAACCTCATCTAGGGTTCAAAACACTCAACACTTCTTTGGTTCTTTCACAACAATAAGTGCTATCATTCAACCAAGACTCAAACAAGGCATCCCTTCTTTATCTCTCCTCTATATAATGCTAAGAGAGAGAAATAACACTCTAGAGGTGATAATTTGCACATAACCCCCTCATTTGGATAAATTGCAATCTTTACCAAAGTTATCATATAAGGTACAAACAATTTGCAAATAAGTTCAAAATTGAGAAATAAACTCTCCTCAAGTCTTAATTACTTTTCAAAAGATTAAGACTAGGTTTTAAACAACTTACTTTGGAAAAGATTCTAGGGTTATCCCAAAACCTAGGTCAGGGTCCTCACACTAGTGATATAAGTCTATGTTGTATCTCTTTACATCTTAGGTCCCCTTGGGCTGGACCATCTCTAGAGATCTTATGATAACTTGTACTCTACTCATAAGGTATGCTTAATCTATTAACCCAACTATGTTATTGGCTTGTTTGTATGTATGCTCGTATGAATGCTTGGCTAGATAAATACTTGTTTAAGCTATTGTTCCCTATGAATACTACATTCATATTGATCATACTATGTTGGAAAACCTTGAATATAATTTAGAGAAAACCATTATATACCTTGGTGCACCTTCCTGAAGTTTTAGGGTAAAGACACCAGGTCGGGTGTCTTACTTGATAAGGTGGACCATTGTGATACAAGAGTTACATGTTGGAGATGACCTTGAGGCCCCTTACTAATAGAGTAGTAAATGTTGAGAACCCTTACATACTCTTCCAATGAGAAGTTATTCTAAAGGCCTATCATTGATATAATGGATAAAGAAACCTAAAACATCCTTTGTGTAAAAGAAAGTCGTTAAATGTTCTCGCCTTGTTTCTAGTTCTTTCTTATTATGATGTTTCTAGCCAAGAAACTTTTATATTATTCATAAATTGTGGTTACATATTTTTCATAATGTACTTATTGCATTTACATTGATATATTTTATGTATTGAATTTGTAGTTTCCAAATGAAGATCTGCTACACTCAAGACTCTATAATCAGAAGTGAAACAAAAATGGGTTACTTGAATATTGAAATGGGTACATATCTCTTATCTCCATGTTTAGTATCTTGCTATACCTTGTTGTTACAACTTTTTCATATAAATTGCCTATGTGAAATATTTGTGCCATTCTATGGACGAGCGCCCAAGTCCACTCGCCTTTGGATATGTAGCCATTAGGAGTGTGGACCTAGGGTAACAAACGGTTCCGTGAAAAGCAGCAGGAAAATGCCTTCTCACCTCTAGAGTAGTCCATGCAGACCACCGGGAACTCCATGTTACGCTACTAAAGACAATGGGAAGGAGTTTCCCTTCAAACATTAATGTCCTAGCACTGATTCTCTCTCCCAATTGGCTCTCCCTTATCCCCCCCCTTGATGGGTAGGACTTTGTCAAGCTCTCCTGGTTACCACAATCAGATAGGACAACAATTGTAAGAGCTTATTGTTGTCTCTGGAAAGCCCCCGGTACCCCTCTATTTATAGGAGGACTAGGGTCAGAATTCCCAATCTATCTGAGAGTCAAAGAGACGACTTTTTGTGAATTTTCCAAAATATGCAAATGGAAAACTAATCGGTTCACTCACCAATCGGTCAGTTCATGGATGAACCGGTCAGTTCAAACCCTGAACCGGTCAGTTCATCAAGTTTTCTATTTCAAATATATTGGCTTTTAATATTCAATTAATGCACAATCATGACATCAACATCAATCCTTGATCCAATTGAATTGATCATTGAATCAAACATTCCAGATGATCAACTAGTCATTTCACTTCATGAAACAGTCGTTTCATTCCATGAAATGGTCGTTCACTATTCAAATGGTTGTTTCATATGTGAAATGGTCATTTCACATGTCCAGTTTATGCATATATTCAACCAATTGTTGTTTGTATTGTCCTGACACTTGAATTAGTTGGTCCAACACTTGTACAGTTTGGTTCAAAGTCCAGTCAGTCAATTATCAATCTTGTTTAAATTGAATATCTAAACACTTTAGTAATCAAGTTAAACATCATTCATAAATAAACTCCTATTCCAAGTGCATCCTTTGTGTGTGATCCTATAGGTCTCAATTTGCATCAGCAGTGAATGTCCATAACTAACTTATGACATCACAAGCAATGAGTGGTATCTAGTGATACATCATTGCTACCCACATAATTTGGGAAGTTGGAGAACAACTTCAATCTAGAATCTGTGATTGTTGTTATCGTTATCATATAGTTCCTTTGTCTCTGATATATAGATTGAACTTGAGGTATGGAATCATCATCTTCGTCAACATTCAATCCATGTTCCTTGAACTAGATAAGACCGCGTGATATGCATGTGAGTCCACATTTCACATACTGATCACATGAGTATGGCCATACACTTCTTAGTCTCTCTTATCAAGTGGCATGGATATCAATCTCATATAGGAGGGACAAATCCCATCTACATCTCTCATGTACTATCCCCATGTGTCACAAGTTACCCAAGCACCACCTTTATGGTAACCCTTATTCAAGGTCATGTTGGATGATGCCAAAGTGCAATGAACAACATGTGATGAGTGTAGTGACTTTAATCTAAGAACCACAATCACAAATATCACTGTCGACTCTGACTACCCTTCAATGGATTCTGTGACACCTCGTCACGCTAAACGAGATTACTCAAAACATAAAACACAATCGATCACCAATTAACCACATGCCCAAAAATATGGGTAAATTAAAACCAATTTCAACATCAACACCCGCTAAGAAATATTTTCATAACAGCCCAATATCTTTCTTATATCCATACTATGACAAGAATTTGATACAAATTGTTCTATCACCTTAGCCACAACATATATACACATGAGAAAAATATTTGTATATGCCACACAAACAAGAACTAACATGCTAACAAAAGTCTGATTTGTTTGAAACACCATATACAAACTTTTCCTACCTAGACCTGAGAGTACATGGACGACTCTAGGACACACTAGACATCTAATCAACTTTCTCAAAGATTCATTACTATAGCTCCTCTTTGCTGCCACAAGTTTGTTTTTGTCACTTCCAATTACCTAAAAAAATGTGGTGAACCACAAGTGTGAGACCCGATCCCAACAAGAGATATAACCTCCAACAACGCTTATTGATTACAACATTTTAAATAGTAGATAACTGAGTAGTTAGAGTATATAATAATCAATTAAACAGATTGAACATTTCAAGTATGCTAAATAGATTAAGTAATTCATCTTAGCAAAAAGTATGATTATCAATGTATATATGGGTAACAAATAAACCCATTTCTCTGGATAGACATTTACTCAAATTTCATCAAATTGCATCTAATCACAATCATCATCATTAATATGACTATCATCATATTCCTTGATAACAACACAAGTAATCTAGTATCATAAGCATCACTGACATCATGAATATGTCTATTAACATAACATGGATATCAATATTGGCATCTCAAATAAAGGGAACAGATAGATATCATAAGTAGAACTAACATCATACCAGAATTAACTGCATAGGCATGATAAATAGTTTAAGCATTTTATAATTACATAGGAAAGGCTAGCAATATTAAAAATAGCTAGCAACATCATCTCAACCATCAATGTCAGTATATTTGACAACGTAAGCATGTTTACAACATGAGATTAACTACAACACTAGCCTATCTATTATCTCTTATTGTACTATACATGATCTCAGTGAAAAGAAAGCAAGCAAGGATTATCATCTAACATGAAGTGTTGTGTATAACCCTAAACAAATATGCTACATGACTTTATTACATCTTTTATTATGCCCTGAGGAATTTGATGATACCACTCAAAATTCAACTGACCAATGCTAAGTCAAAATTAGTGCCATATAAGATTTAGGAAGAGTCGGACTCATAAGATCTTCTCTGCCCCCGGTTAGTATAGGTCCGCCATAGTGACACATAAGGTCAAGCTTCTAACAACCTAGTCCGTCCTTGGTACATATCACAACACTAGTGAAAGGAGGTGGGTACGCATACCCTACCATCTGAGGTAAAACTGTAGTTGTCCTCCAATCTCATCACATATATAATCACCAAGACACAACCACAACCGTTCTCAAACTGAGGGCTAGGTATGAACATAGTCATCCTCCCTAAACACTTGGTTTCAGGATGACAAGAACCCTACATACTCAATAGTATGCACTTCAAGTTTCCTTTAGGAATACTCATTTCATCATTTGGCATGTTCTGACACTCAGATGGATCTATTGCATAGGGCACTACATGATTAGAGTTTCACTTGATTAGTTATGCCAATTGGGTGAATTAAGGCTTCGTCAAACAAGTGGACATACAAAACCTAATTCACTTCTAGAAAGCATATAAATATCACAACTTCAAAAGATATAAAATGTGTGAAACATAATTTCTCATCTCATCATCACATGGTATTGTTCACTTGCCATTCATGAGGCTACACAAGTCATCATACTATCACAATATATAAATCCTTTTCACAATATCGCAAGGTATCAACCCTTATCATCACAAAAGGATTACACCTTATTTAGGGCTCAACCATGCCCAAAGGTCATTAAGACCATCATACTATTCCCTTCAAGATCATCATTATCTTTGCATGACTTATAACAAGGCTCAACAACATCACTTACATATAAATGACAGATCAACACAATATTGCATTAATGAGCTAGGATACATTCATAAACAATCATAGAAGGGTTATATTAACATTAAGAACATTCCTTTATTACATCAACATGCAAGGAATCTACATATGATTAACCATCATCATATTCATAATGCATATTTTTAGCATAAGAAAGCATCAACCATGTGGCTATGATAACCACCAATTAACCCATTAAGGTTATGATCATATTAAGGATGTTATTTCACCATCGTTCCATCATATAAGAATGTTAAACATGAATACTCATCTTTATCTATTTGCATTAGAGTTAGGTTCAACAAGATAAATTATATTAATATTACTAATCAACACTCATACCCTAACACTAACTCATGGAATCCCCATTGGATCATGGATGCATAAGGTGAAGCATCACCATCACAATCCATACCATTTTCATGTATGGATCTACACATAACTCAAGGTGTAACCATTGGGTTATAGCATACTAAGGTTTCAACAACAATAAGAGAAAACTCCATGATTGTATTAATCATTCAAGGACTATTCATACGCAATTACCATCATTTAGTTATATTAAAGCTAGTATAACAAGCTATACCTCATTAGGGTTACCCATTAATTCATTATGGTGATTATCAATCATAATCATACGAGGGTAATGGTAATACTACAAGTTTAAGGCATTGAACCATCAAATTCTCATCATTAGAACCATTACATTACACTATATTTAGGCATCAACTTCTAACCATTAAATGTTGAAAAGGTAAAGTCATTGGTAGTTTACATAAGTAAACATCTTGAACAAAACCACCTATGAAGACATTGATTTTTTCTCTAGAAAGAGTCACTATTTTACCCTAGACATCCCTTGATTAACAACATAAAATTTTCCATTGAGAGTAGGGTAAAACCCACAAGTGATTGTTTATTTAAAACAAGCCGTTAATAAATGAGCTTCTTAAGTTGATCTCATAAAGGAGACCATATAAATCACTTTATTAGGACAAAAATATTACATTAGGCATCATTCCAATTTATTGAATGAAGAATCATTAGATCTTAACCATTGGGTGAAGTTCATATATTAAAACTATCAATTGGATTATAGGTCCAACCATTGCATCAAATGAACCAAGAAACCATTGGTTTAAGGCTTAATTGATGCTACATCTACATGCTTAACTCATCATAGGTTTTGGGGACCTGATCTACCATCACTAGTGACCATTAAGTCACCATGGGTTGTTAGATCAACACTATATTCATTAATCACCATCGAATATTAAGCTAATGTCAACATTGATTGATAGCATCATTAGGGTACTTAGTTGTTGATCATTAAGCTTATAATTAGTTCTGACCTAAGGGGTGAACTTCAGTTGACACCCTTGGTCACCACCATCAGTTGTCATGAAGACAACAACATCAGTTGTTGTAATTGTACCACCATTGAGTCATGTGTTTATATAAGAAATCAACTTTAAACCCCAAAATTGACCATTGGTTGATAGGTTCTTAACACCATAGGTTGTCAAACCAACCTGATACAAGTCATATTATACCTTAGGAAGAACGTACACATAAATAAAGGTTCATCTAGAACTGAAATTAGAATAGGGAACATTATAAAAATTGAAATCCAAGTCAAGCATAGTTTTTTAGTACATGGATCATCATTTTCAAGAAAGAACATGAGCCAGCAAGCTTATGGTAAGAAATAAACATGGAGAAAGTTATAAAACTTGCCTCTAATTAGAAGATAAAATCCCAAACAGAAGAAACACGAGTAGGTAGGGTAGAAAATCCAAGCATAAGCTGTGAACTCGTCCATCTAGCGCCTTTCTTCATCAAATGATTAAACCCTAAGCATAAGGAGCAAGAAAGGTAGGGTTTTAGAGATTTTGAGCAATTTCTACCATGGAACCGCAAGGTTCTGACCTAAAGAAAGGTAGGAGGAAGGATAACAAATAAATAAATGGAGGAAAGAAGGGGATAGTTACTATTTTAGGTCAAGATCACTAGAAGGAAGCTTTTTAAACCCTAAAAGGAAGTCAATTGCAACCCTAGACGCTTTTTCCCCAAGAAGATCCCCGCTTTCTTATTCCTTAGACAAGAACTATGTAGCAGAATAGAGGAAGAATGAAGTTCATAGGAGGAGGTAATTGGTTGCAAATGGTTCATTTGGGTGCTTAGGGATAAATATATGAAATTTTAAGATTAAAAAAAGAGTTGAATATCTAGTATCTTTCCAAGTGTCCATGGCCTTAAACTATTAAGAATATACAAACACACACACAAAAATCTGCCCCAAATATCATAGATACTTGGTTATCCCTCTTTTCTTTACTTTCCAAGCAAAACAAATGAATCATTAGTTGATAGCTCCCAAAGGTAGCTCATCCATAAAGGGGTAAACCCTAAAATATCCTTGGAGAAAACACCTTCAAATCAAGGTTTAACCAAGATCCCCATGTCTCAAAAATATCAAGAATGATAATATAACATATAAGAAACATAATTCATGTGACAAATTGCTATGAAAACCCCTCAATTGGGTATATTTCATAAAAGTCCAAATTGTACATAAAATTGCATAACTTGCTCAAATAGTGTCCAAATTCGACCAAATTTGAAACTTAAGCTTGTATTATGATTTCAAATCATATCAAAAGGTTAGATTAGGGTTCTAAGCACTCAATTATGGTAGTTAATCTTATTCAACTCTTTAAGCAAGTTCAGAGGCCTTACAACTATAGACCCCTAACAGGGATTTCACCCCCAAAATCCAAGGTAAACAAAGATAGATACTTCTCATGGACCTCATACCCAGTCTTCCACATGGTAAATTTCATATCATGATGATCTCACATTATTCTCATAGAAGTCATATTCTTTTCCCTCAACTTCTACATGTGTCATCTTTGTTTAGCCCAGGAACTGTTGTACCACCTGTACAAGTTTGGTAGTACCTTTCAACTTTGGGACTCTATTGTCATACAAAACTATTCTATCTATTGTATCACACATCACTCAGAGGCCATACTCATTGTCTCTTACCAAATATAGAACAACATGTATCTCTTATCATATGTAACTTTTATAAGGTTTCATCTCTATGCTCCTTTAATGGTTGTTGTAATTAACGAATTAATCAACTAGGTAGGCATGTCCTAATTTTCAAGAATTATGAGGCATATGTTTTTAGATGATTCTCTAATCATCTCAATGGTGAATTGACCATCTGTTTGGTTGAAGAATCATACACTTGTCTATAACCGTTAACAAATATAACTTATTGATTGACCTTGTTAGGGTTAGAACAACGACATTGTATTCATCTTATCAGGATTCCCACAACACACTTAACAGATGTATCATAACTCCAAGAAGATACTTTAGTTAACCCCAAACTCACTCTTTCTAGAATTATCACACATAAGTACAATTGCTTCATTATTGTTAAGGTTTAACAAAGATGTTGACAATGTTACTAACCATCTTTGAAATACTTTGAGATGTCATAATCTAAATCTTGCTACAACTTGTAATACATGACATGAACACTCTATTCCTCCTATTCATAAATTCTATTGGTACATTGGTTAGTCTAAAGGACATAACCCTAATCTCATCATGGTAATGTAACTTATGTCATCCACTCTAACTCTTATGCACTGATATTTCATCCTAGGTTTATCATAAAGGAACACGGTAGCACATGTCTACTGATCAACAAACCATCTATCCTTGATAGTGATCTTGTCCAGCTATCACGAACCATACACAACATTATATAATCACTTTTATTTTTCCTTCCAAATAACATTTAGAGGGTCATCATCAACTCTCTCTCCCCCTCTCTAAGGGAGAGGAATACTTGGAATGTTTATTTAATAAACATCTCCAACCTTTACTTCCCATACTATTGATACATCTTAGATACTAGGATTTATTACCTTGGGATCCACCTCATGCACTATAAGGAACTCACATCCTTATCTCATCTACTATTACCAACATAAAAAATCTCAAGGCATATAATAGGATCCTTCTTAATTATTGAAAGTCTTAAAAGCAAACTCATCACAAACTTTATGATCTAGGAACCATAGTCCAAGCAACCTTCTACTATAATAAGCCAACCAACCTCATGTTTACAATGAATCCACACATACCAAGTGACAATGATCTACTTGAAAGATGTGTCCTAGAAAGGAAAGACACAAAGGGAAACACACTTCCCACATCATAGAAACATTGTTCAAGGGTCACTAGTAAAAAGGTAACCAATTCTATTTTTATTGTGAAGGTTACAACTTCTTATGTATCATTTTAGCTTCTTCATTTTGGATTCCTTTCCATTAGAATAGGAATCATCATGATTAACATATCTCATTACTCCTTCCTTGATGACTATTTATCCCACTAGGGTATGTTCTCTTATTTTATTATGTTTTTCAACAACTTATCAACAGGTAAATCATCATATTCTTCATTTTCTTCATTAAATAGGGATCATCTCCCTTAATTTCTTTTACATGCCATGCTGATTTTACATTAACACTTTCTAACACACATAGATTGGTCTGAGATTAACTCAGGTTCCACCTTATTCCTTTGTCATTATTCCCATTTATCTTCTCATTTTTAGTTATTATAGGAGTTCTATCCATCTTATGTTGATTTCATACCTTGATTCATTTTATAAGTACAAACTTATCTGTCTTTTACTTTATTATATTCTTGAATCATATCTTCAAGAACTCCTCTTTTTCTTATTTGTATTCAGATTTAGATTTCATGGTGTTGTATCTTTCTCTTATAATTACCAAACATTCAAGTTTTGATAGATAATGATGTAATTCTCATCTTCTCTTAAGGTAATACTGAGTTCTCTGCACCATGATTTCTGATTCATTATGCTCTTTAGATTGTTTCAAAATGATTACTTCATCAGAGTAATAAAAAAGATAACAATCTAAAAGTTCCATACTTACCTTTTCTTCAATAATTTAAATTTGATTAAATAAATTTTTTTGATTATTTCTTTGGAATTGGAATTTTTAATTTTAATTGTCAAATTATTCAAATCCAAAAATTCTTATTTTATACATAGGTTGTCCGTTCAGCATTGTATAAAAAAAGGTAAAGTACCCTCCTTTTCTAGGAAATGATTCAAAGCATTTTATCCATATGAGTGTTCTATATCGAATAAATTACCAACTATTAGAATTTTGAAACCATTTATGTATTTTTATTACTTATGGAATTTTTTTCATTCAACTCGTTTTTATTTAATTCAAATAAGAAAGTTTGGTTTCTTTTTTATAAATTGTTTTTACATCTTATACTACTTATAACTATAAATAAATAATATACTAAATGAATAGTATACACAAATATACTATAATATGAAATAATAAGGATATTTTAATTCAAAAAAAGTACTTTGTTTTTTAGAGTTAATTATGTTAAATCCCCATTGTACAATAAACACAAGTACATATATTATGGAAAATACCAGTAAAAATGTGAGTACTTCATTCCATTTCATTAATTCCTAATAGATTGACACCAAAGTAGCATACAAATTATAAGAAATCCTATAGAAGCTACAATTGCTGAATTCATACCTTGAAAATTTTGTACCTAACCAGGGCACCCAAGTATTGAGATTAGGTAGTATGCACTATATTTTCATGTCATGTTCCTTATTTAAACATCATCCTAGTCCTAAGTCCTAGTGTCCCTGTAGAATCATTGAACCTAAAGCTCTGATACCAGCTTCACTGTGACACCTCATCATGCTAAACGAGATTACTCAAAACATAAAACACAATCGATCACCAATTAACCCCATACCCAAAATATAGGTAAATTAAAATTGATTTCAACATCCGCTCAGAAACATTTGCATAACATCCCAATATCTTTCTTGTATCCATACTATGACAAGAATTTGATACAAATTGTTCTATCTCCTTAGCCACAACGTACATATACAGGAGAACAATATGTGTATATCCCACACAAACAAGCATTAACATGCTAACAAAAGTCTGATTTGTTTGAAACACCATATACAAACTTTTCCTACCCGAACCTGAGAGTACAGGGATGACTCTTTTTTTGTCCTCTACTCCCTCCAAACAAGAGATTGTCTCGTCCATAAAGGAGATGAATTCTTCATATGTGCCCGGACCTGATGGTTTCACTGTCAAGTTCTTTCTTGCTGCATGGGACATAGTGAAAGTGGATTTCCTGGAAGTTGCAAGAGATTTCTTCAAGAACAGATTATCTCACAGGAGCTTGATGAGTTGTCGGATTGTCTTGCTGCCCAAGGTTGATCAACCGGTCAATTTAGCGTCTGACTTCAGACCCGTCTCTATCGAGAACGTGACTCTTAGGATTCTTGCCAGTATCATCAACCATAGGTTGAGATCCTTAATATCCAAGGTTGTCTCCGACGCGCAAGGTGCCTATGTCCCTGGCAGGGACATCGTGCATCACATTAGGCTTACCAAAGAGCTTGCACATGACCTCAAACAAGGGGACAACTACCACAACATGATTCTCAAGTATGATATGCAGAAAGCCTACGATCGTGTTGATTGGGAGGTTTTGCGGAAGATAATGAGAAAGTTTGGATTCCTTCCTGAAGTTATCAACTTGTGTCTCAAACCTTTCGTAGGGACATGGGCCAGCGTCACTTTAGGGGATCATTCAGTAGATTTTTTCAGATACACAAGGGGCTCAAACAGGGAAATCCCCTTTCTCCTTTCCTTTTTATCATTTTCGAAGAGATCCTTTCCAAAAAGATGCATTGGGTGGTCAGTGTTGGGTTTTATAGGAGGCAGAGAAGCAGTGGAAACAAAAAATTTTCTCCCCAAACCCAGAACAAAAGGAATCACATCAACATCTATATAATTGGAAAGATGGTTTGTGAATCATACCTTGTCTCGAGGCTTGCTCGGCGACAATACCACGCGCCTTGCGCGGTCTTCACCTCTGGTCTTGGACGGTGTCTGTGCAGCTCCTGGTCGCACCGGGACTGAAGACTCCTCCTCCTACCGGACTGTCAGATGACAATTGTCCTCCTGAGCGGCAGTGACCTCCCGCCTCTGAAGTAGTCCACACGGACCACCCGGAACTCCACTCTCCTTGTCCCACAAGGAAGTGGAAGGAGTCGCACCCTCCTGTTGACGTACTAGTCGCCAACACACTCTCCTGCTGTCAATTGCAACTGCAGTTGTCCTTCCCTTGCTGCACCTCCCTTTGTGGGAAGCACTTGCTCGGGCTCTCTCTCGGTTACCAAAACCAGAGAGAACGACAACTTTGCAGAGCAATCAACTTGCACTGAGTTGTATCTTGAGAAGCCCCCAATACCCCTATATATATAGGCGGGTCATGGGACAGGGTTCTCTGTGCCCGGAAATACGGGACTAATGCAGGCGTAGAAGGGTTCGAGAATTTTCCACAAAAAGCAACCGGTTCGCAACTTGAAATGATCGGTTCACAACTGAACCGATCGGTTCGGCCATTGAGCCGATCGGTTGGACCTGAGCCGATCGTTTGGGGCACTCCAACTGATCGGTTGGTGCCCTGAACCGATCGGTTCATAGTCCTAATCCGGCTCAAAAAGACTTTCCTTGTTTCGTTCCCAATTGGTATCGAATACCAATGTTATTCCCAATCGAATTGGGCAATTTGAAACCAAAGGAAAATTCTTGCCGACATGACTTTTCCCAACTGGTCGGTTGCACCAGTTGAGCGGATCGGTTCAACCCTTGAACCGGTCGTTGCAACCTGGGCATGAGCCGATCGGCCTGGACACTCCAGCCGACCGGTTCAGCAACCTCAGCCGACCGGTTCATCACATGAACCGATCGGTTGGGAGCACAGGTTGGGCAAAATCAGTCAATTGTGATTTCAATCAATCTGATACTCCAATCAATGTGTCCAACACCTTGAACCATACAATATTTAGCCATCGACTGATTGAGTGTCTAATTGAACTACTAAACTCCTTTAGTAATCAATCTAAACATTGCTTTGTGGACAAAACTCCTCTTCCAGGTTAAATCCTATGTGTGTGACCCTGCAGGTCCATTTCACGTTGGCAGTGAAAGTCCATAACACTTATGACTTCACAAGCAAAGAGCGGTGCCTAGTCACACATCAGTGCTACCCAAGTGAAAGTAGAAAGTTGGAGAACAACTTTCATCCTACAATCCGTGAATGGTGTTATAGTGAATGTATAATTCCTTTGTCACTGATATCTAGAATGAACTCGAGGCATGGAACAGTCATCCTGTCAATGTTCATTCATTTCCTTGATCTCAGAGTAGACCGAGTGAGATGTGTATGCCATCAATATCACATATTGATTCACACGTGCATGTGCATGCCTTTCTCAATCCTACTCATCAAGTGGCCAAGGATATCAAACTCCCTTAGGAGGGACAAATCCCATATCTATCACTCACCCCTCAAAAGCCCCATGTGTCAAAGCCACCCAATCATCACCTTTATAACAACCCATGTTTCAGGACTGTGTTTGATGATGTCAAAGTGTACCCAACGACATGTGTTGAGTGCAGTGATTTTAGGTCTAAGAATCACACTCACCACCATCACTGTGAGAGCTGACTGTGACTACCATGTCATGGTTCCATGTGTCACTCTCACGGTGGGTCTGTCTGGTACCTTGTTCTCTAACAAGTACCTATGTGCTTGGTTTGATATCACCATATCATGACTAATGAGACTCTGTCATCAACCAACACACAATCTAGTCTTTAGTGTTATTGATGTCTATGGTTATTTCTACAATAACAATTGACTAGGGACTATACAAGAATGTATACTCTTAACATCCGTATGATCTCATCGTTTAGGTCCTTAACCTAAAAGCATACGTCATTGAGTAAAACAATCTTTAGACATCTATCATGTTACACCATCATCTCAGAAACAGTTTAAACATATAGATTGGAAATTGCCTTTATTATTATTATTCAAATCATTTACAAAGTATCCCATTACAATCATCATATGACTTGATCTATGGGCATACATACCAACAGACTCCCACTTGCACTTAGAGCCAGTCACCAAGGAAACGCAGTCCTTGTGACCTAGCATGACCATCATGCTTCTGCTGAGAAAGGGCCTTAGTCAGTGGATCAGCTATGTTGTCTTCACTTGGTACTTTGCAAATCTTCACATCTCCTCGTTGTACGATCTCTCGTATGAGATGGAAGCGCCGCAGTATGTGCTTGGACCGCTGATGTGATCTGGGCTCCTTAGCTTGTGCAATAGCTCCATTATTGTCACAATAAAGCTCAATTGCATCACAGCTACTGGGAACTACACCAAGTTCAGAAATGAACTTCCTGATCCACACAGCCTCCTTTGCTGCATGCGAAGCAGCAATATACTCGGCCGCTGTAGTAGAATCGGCAATTGTTTCTTGCTTGGAACTCTTCCAGCTCACAGTTCCATTATTAAGGCAAAACACAAATCCTGACTGCGATCTGTAATCATCTTTATCGGTTTGGAAGCTTGCATCGGTGTAACCCTTTACAACCAGCTCTTCCTCGCCGCCGTACACAAGAAACTGATCCTTAGTCCTTCACAAGTACTTGAGGATGTTCTTCACGGCTGTCCAGTGAGCATCCCCGGGATCTGACTGGTACCTGCTCGTCATGCTGAGAGCATACGAGACATCTGGGCGTGTACACAACATAGCGTACATGATGGATCCGATGGCTGATGCATATGGGATCCCATTCATACGCTCCCTCTCTTCACAAGATTGGGGACATCGAGCTCTAGAGACGGTAACTCCATGTAGCATAGGGACGTTGCCTCTCTTTGAGTTCTCCATGCTGAACCGCTTCAGCACCTTGTCAATGTACGTGCTCTGACTTAGTCCAAGAAGCCTTCTATATCTATCTCTATAGATCTTAATTCCTAGAATATAGGATGCTTCTCCTAAGTCCTTCATTGAGAAAGTTTTCCCAAGCCAAGTCTTTACCTTCTCTAAGGCTAAGACATCATTCCCCATCAAAAGTATGTCATCCACATACAATATGGGAAATGTGGTCGAGCTCCCACTAACCTTCTTGTACACACAAGGTTCATCTTCATTTTGAATAAAGCCAAACACTTTGACTTCTTCATCAAATCGAAGATTCCAACTCCGAGATGCTTGCTTCAATCCATAGATTGACCTTTGCAGTTTACAGACTTTATTGGCATTCTTTGGATCTACAAAACCTTCAGGCTGTGTCATGTACACATCCTCATGAATATTCCTATTAAGGAATGCGGCTTTAACATCCATCTGCCAAATCTCATAGTCATAATAAGCTGCAATAGCAAGCATGATCCTGATGGACTTAATCATGGCAACTGGAGAAAAGGTTTCGTCATAGTCAACACCTTGAATTTGTCGAAAACCCTTTGCAACCAATCTACCTTTATAAGTTTGCACATTGCCATCCATGTCGGTCTTTTTCTTGAAGACCCACTTGCACCCTGTGGGTTTTACCCCTTCGGGTGGTTCCACCAAAGTCCATACTTTGTTGGAGTACATGGATTCCATCTCGGATCTCATGGCTTCTAGCCATTTCTCAGAATCTGGTCCCTCCATAGCCTCTACGTAGGTAGTTGGATCATCATCTATGATCAACTCTCCACCTTCCTGAGTTACAAGGTATCCAAACCTCTCCGGTTCAAGGCGAGTCCTACTAGATCTACGAGGTCCTTGTGTTACCTGAGGAGACTAAGATTCCACAACACCTTGTGAATCTACATTTTCCTCTGGTACATCTACCAGTTCAATGTTTTCTTGTTGGGCTTGAACCTCTTCAAGCTCTACTTTCCTCCCACTATTTCCTTTGGAAATAAATTCCCTCTCTCGGAATACAGCATCCCTGGCAACAAACACTTTGTTGTCAGTAGGGTGGTATAAGTAATATCCCCTCGTTTCCTTGGGGTATCCAACAAAATAACATTTATCGGATTTGGGTCCTAGCTTATCAGGAAACATTTTCCTAACGTAAGCCTCACAGCCCCAAATCTTCATAAAAGACAAAATGGGACGCTTCCCATACCATATCTCATATGGTGTCTTTTGAACCGATTTAGATGGCACACGGTTAAGTGTAAATGCGGCGGTTTCAAGAGCATGACCCCAGAAAGAAATTGGAAGATCAGCAAAACTCATCATTGATCACACCATATCTAACAATGTGCGATTCCTTCTTTCAGACACACCATTATGCTGTGGTGTTCCAGGCGGAGTCCATTGTGATACAATACCACGGGCTCGCAGAAGGTCCTCAAAATCCTGGCTCAAGTATTCTCCACCTCGATCGGAACGAAGTGCCTTAATACTTTTACCAAGCTGGTTCTGTACTTCATTCATGAAATCCTTGAACCTTTCAAGGGTTTCTGACTTATGCTTCATCAGGTACACATAGCCATACCTACTAAAATCATCAGTAAAGGTAATGAAGTATTGATACCCATTTCTGGCATTAGTTCTAAAAGGCCCACATACATCAGTATGTATGAGTCCTAATAGATCACTAGCTCTCTCACCTTTACCTGAAAAGGGAGTCTTGGTCATCTTGCCCAACAAACAAGATTCACATGTCTCTATTGATTCATAATCAAAAGAGTCTAGATAACCATCTTTATGGAGTCTAGAAATGCGCTTCTCATTTATGTGCCCTAGACGACAATGCCAGAGATATGTTTTGTTTGAGTCGTTGAGTTTTTGCTTTTTCGTGTTTACGTTGTATACACTTGTCTCCAAGTCTATCAAGTATAGACCATAAGACATAGGGGCACTGCCATAAAAGATCCCATCTTTAGAAATGGAACACTTTCCATTCTTAATAAGAAATTCAAATCCATCTTTGTCCAAACAAGAAACGGAAATGATATTCCTATTTATGGAAGGTACATAATAGCAGTTATTCAACTCTATTATTAGCCTACTGGGTAGAGTTAACTCATAGGTTCCTATGGCACTGGCGGCAACTCTTTCCCCATTAGCAACTCGTAGTTCAACCTCGCCTTTCCCCAAAGGCCTACTTCTCTTAAGATCCTTCACATTTGAACAAATGTGAGATCCGCATCCGGTATCAAGTACCCATGACGAAGAAGTAGTAAAGTTAATCTCTATCACATATACACCAGAAGTAGAGATCTCTATCTCCGACTTCTTCTTCCATTGTCCCTTCCTTCCTCTCCATGTAGAAGAAATTGGTTTGGCGAGAGAACACTTCTCTCCCTTACCTACTTTCTTCTTCACCAACGCATTAAGCGTACATAGAGTGGATTCTAAGGCTCCTGGTGTATTTGGATTGTGCAGAACACTTCTCACAGTCATCAACCAGTTATGGAATTTATTCTCAATTAATTTGCCCATTTTAAAAGATGATTCTTTTGCCATTCTACAAGAGAAAATTTGCATTTGTCAAAACCTTTTTGATTTGATTTGAATAAAATTTGACGATAGTTAATTAGGCCTTTAATTAATTACCGCTCCCACTATTTTGACTCAAATTGATAGCCCTCACCAATAATTCGGAAGATTGCAGCGTACAATCTTCTAGTGGGTCAAGATCCTGAAATCCTCTGAGTCATGGACCAGCTAGGGCTGTCACCCACAACTCAGATCTCTCAGGTAGGGAACTTTTGCCAATTGCATCATATGCAACTCTTGACAGATGTCATATGCAACTCCTTGCCATGATCATCTCCATGCCTCAAGGTACTAGATCCCATCTAGATCACCTTGTTAAGTCCGACCCAAAGCCAACACGATGAATGTGCACCCTGCTAGGGCAGACCCACACATTCATCCTTCACGCTTCCACGAGATAGACGGTGCACCACGCTAGGGCGTGCCCACACTTGGTCGATCAAGCTTTTCACGTGTGTCGCATTTGAAAGGCATCTAAAACTTAATATTTAATGAGGGATTTGGTTTTTATATACATATACATATCCAATCACCACAATATATAGTACGTATCATATACATGCTATATCCCACAGAAAACATGCATAAACGATAAAAAGCAATGATTATGGCCATCCTATTTTTGGTTCCTCGAGCCAAGAGGAATCACGGTCATCTAGGTCTACATCACATGCAACCTGTATAAGATGAAATCTATGCCTGCCTTTCTGGGTTTGATCAGCTCATCTCCATGACTGATCGGCTCGCCATCAGGTAGGTTGTTCGGGTGCCACCAGCCGATCAACTGGCGCCTCCAGCCGATCGGTTCACCGGTCATCGTGCATCTCTTCATGTCGCCACCCTCTCATCTCGTTCCTTGAACCGGCCTTCTGGATCACCAACCGATCGGTTCACTCCTTGAACCGATCGTCTTCAGGTTGTCCGCCGTTCTTTGACATAACAGGAAATAAAATCTATCCTATTTACAATTGAATTGTGAAACCCCGAGTTACATTTGGGGGGAGCAAAGGTAGGAAAAGAATTCTCAAATTATTTCGAGTTACATCAGGAATATGAGAAAGGGAATCGGTGCGCATACCAAGATGCAAACAACCACACAAACAACCACACACAGATATAGGGGTTTATAGGCCATAATCATGCTACACATCCACCACAAAACTCGTTTAAGGGCGACGCATATCGAGTGCATTAATATTACATATCATATATGTATATTAGGGATTTTTGGATTGGACATGTATAAAGCTGATATTATTCGCATCGCATGCAATAAATAAAGGCGACAAACCAAAATCGATCATATCGATAATCCTAAAATATAGAGAGGTTGACCTGGCTCTGATACCACTGTTGGGTTTTATAGGAGGCAGAGAAGCAGCGGAAACAAAAATTTTTCTCCCCAAACCCAGAACAAAAGGAATCGCGTCAACATCTATATAATTGGAAAGATGGTTTGTGAATCATACCTTGTCCCGAGGCTTGCTCGGCGACAATACCACGCGCCTTGCACGGTCTTCACCTCCGGTCTTGGACGGTGTCTGTGCAACTCCTGGTCGCACCGGGACTGAAGACTCCTCCTCCTACCGGACTGTCGGATGACAGTTGTCCTCCTGAGCGGCAGTGACCTCCCCCCTCTGAAGTAGTCCACACGGACCACCCAGAACTCCACTCTCCTTGTCCCACAAGGAAGTGGAAGGAGTCGCACCCTCCTGTTGACGTACTAGTCGCCAACGCACTCTCCTGCTGTCAATTGCAACTGCAGTTGTCCTTCCCTTGCTGCACCTCCCTTTGCGGGAAGCACTTGCTCGGGCTCTCTCTCGGTTACCAAAACCAGAGAGAACGACAACTTTGCAGAGCAATCAACTTGCATTGAGTTGTATCTTGAGAAGCCCCCAATACCCCTATATATATAGGCGGGTCATGGGACAGGGTTCTCTGTGCCCGGCAATACGGGACTAATGCAGGAGTAGAAGGGTTCGAGAATTTTCCACAAAAAGCAACCGGTTCGCAACTTGAAATGATCGGTTCACAACTGAACCGATCGGTTCGGCCATTGAGCCGATCGGTTGGACCTGAGCCGATCGTTTGGGGCACTCCAACCGATCGGTTGGTTCCCTGAACCGATCGGTTCATAGTCCTAATCCGGCTCAAAAAGACTTTCCTTGTTTCGTTCCCAATTGGTATCGAATACCAATGTTATTCCCAATCGAATTGGGCAATTTGAAACCAAAGGAAAATTCTTGTCGACATGACTTTTCCCAACTGGTCGGTTGCACCAGTTGAGCCGATCGGTTCAACCCTTGAACCCGTCGTTTCAACCTGGGCATGAGCCGATCGGCCTGGACACTCCAGCCGACCGGTTCGGCAACCTCAGCCGATCGGTTCATCACATGAACCGATCGGTTGGGAGCACAGGTTGGGCAAAATCAGTCAATTGCGATTTCAATCAATCCGATACTCCAATCAATGCGTCCAACACCTTGAACCATACGATATTTAGCCATCGACTGATTGAGTGTTTAATTGAACTACTAAACTCCTTTAGTAATCAATCTAAACATTGCTTTGTGGACAAAACTCCTCTTCCAGGTTAAATCCTATGTGTGTGACCCTGCAGGTCCATTTCACGTTGGCAGTGAAAGTCCATAACACTTATGACTTCACAAGCAAAGAGCGGTGCCTAGTCACACATCACTGCTACCCAAGTGAAAGTAGAAAGTTGGAGAACAACTTTCATCCTACAATCCGTGAATGGTGTTACAGTGAATGTATAATTCCTTTGTCACTGATATCCAGAATGAACTCGAGGCATGGAACAGTCATCCTATCAATGTTCATTCATTTCCTTGATCTCAGAGTAGACCGAGTGAGATGTGTATGACATCAATATCACATATTGATTCACACGTGCATGCGCATGCCTTTCTCAATGCTACTCATCAAGTGGCCAAGGATATCAAACTCCCTTAGGAGGGACAAATCCCATATCTATCACTCACCCCTCAAAAGCCCCATGTGTCAAAGCCACCCAATCATCACCTTTATAACAACCCATGTTTCAGGACTGCGTTTGATGATGTCAAAGTGTACCCAACGACATGTGTTGAGTGAAGTGATTTCAGGTCTAAGAATCACACTCACCACCATCACTATGAGAGCTGACTGTGACTACCATGTCATGGTTCCATGTGTCACTCTCACGGTGGGTCTATCCGGTACCTTGTTCTCTAACAAGTACCTATGTGCTTGGTTTGATATCACCATATCATGACTAATGAGATTATGTCATCAACCAACACACAATCTAGTCTTTAGTGTTATTGATGTCTATGGTTATTTCCACAATAACAACTGACTAGGGACTATACAAGAATGTATACTCTTAACATCCGTATGATCTCATCGTTTTGGTCCTTAACCTAAAAGCATACGTCATTGAGTAAAACAATCTTTAGACATCTATCATGTTACACCATCATCTCAGAAACAGTTTAAACATATAGATTGGAAATTGCCTTTATTATTATTATTCAAATCATTTACAAAGTATCCCATTACAATCATCATATGACTTGCTCTATGGGCATACATACCAACAGTCAGTACAGGCAACATTGGTCAGTTTAGCACTAGAGGGCATGGCGCAGCCCCGCCTATTTTGCTTTATTCTGATGATATCATAATCTTCTTCAATGCTGATCCTGCATCCATCGCCTATGTCAATTGTATCATGCATCATTATAAGCTAGCGACCGGGCAATATGTGAACAGATCAATATTCTTGTTGCCTCACTATAGGGATAGCACAAGCAGTGATGGAGGACACTGCTGAGTCCCTTAACGTTCAAAATGCGGAAGGAGGCATCTCTTACCTTGGAATTCCTATAGTATATGGAAAAACTAGATTAGCGAACTTTGAGTAACTTGTCGAGAAGATGAATCGCAAGATCGCCGGATGGAAAGCGAAGCTCCTTTCTTTTGTTGGGCGCAAGCTTCTGATCAAGCATGTCCTGTCATCTATATCCCTATACACAGCCGCAACTGTAGGTATTCCAGTTGGTATTAGTAATCGCATCGAGGCATTGATGTCGCGGTTTCTTTGGACTGACCGTACAAACAATCGTCGCAAAGCTTGGGTGTCATGGAAAGACGTAGCCTCCCCTATCTCCCTCGGAGGCCTCGGTTTTGACTCCATTGTGTGCACTGTGAGATCTTACGTATACAAAGCCTGTTGGAAAATCATTGATGGAAGCTCCATGTGGGCAATCTTCTGCAAGGATAAGTACGGGAGCACATACTGTCATAGATCTGAGTGTTATCCACCATATCTAAAGCTCGGGGCCGTAGGTTTGCCTTTTTGGAAACAAGTATGGCACACATTCCCTTTGTTCTCACATCACTGTAGACGGTCGATTGGATCCGGAGACATTTCGCTATAAAACTCTAAGTGGTGTAGCTCGCTTCTCGCTGAGTTTTCTATCACAGCGAATGATAGGCACCTTGATTTCAGAGTTAGGGATTTCTGGATCAAAGACCATGGGTGGGACTGGGATGCATTGTCACACATTCTTCATCGTGACGGCATCCAGTGTATTGTCAACTCTCATGCTGCCATCATGGGTGACGCGGACAAGCTGGTTTGGTACCCTATGCAGGATGGGTCATTCTCCATTAAATCCGTAAAGAATGTGATCATCTATCCTCACATAGAGAGTGACAGACCCTGGTTGGTGAAGCTGTAGAAGATGGGAAATCCCAAAGCTAGCATCGTTCTGTGGAAGATAGTGCATTGTGCACTTCCAATCGATGAGAACATACGCAGATGTCAGATTCCTATCGTCTCCCGATGTTCATGTTGTGAGTCACCATCGTGCGAGACCTTGCAACACCTTTTTTTGGATAGTCAGCTTGCTCTTTTCTTCTAGGACAAGTTCAGTGCTATTACCAGCTACTCCAAGCCTGAATCGCTTGAGAAGATTATGATCATTTGTGGCAAATCTCAAGCTTCTAATTCGCCGAGGAGATGGATAGCAGGTGAACTATGTGCCCATATAGTGTGTACTATATGGCGCATCAGATGCGCTGCCAAGATGGAAGGGAAGGCTTTAGAATGGCCCTTGCAATGGAATTTTATTTCTTCTTGTCTGAACCGGCTGATATCGAAGAAGACCTTCAGCAAAATAGAGGGCGTGACATTTCACATGCAGCTCAAGTTACATAATATTCAGGATCCACGGATCAATCTCAAGTGCATTCAGATCGAGAAGTGGAGGCCCCCAGATGTTGACAATCTGAAGCTTAATCTGACTATTGGTCGAACAGCTGATCAGATGGGTGTCATTAGAAGATGGGCAGCCGAGGTTGTCCACAACTCCCATTCTCACGTTAGATTAGCTTTTCGAGTTTGGCTTTGGGAAGATGACTACACCATTGCTTACATTCTTGCTTGCGCCATTGCCCTCAAGATTGCTGAAGACAAAAACCTCTGCATCACCATCATTGAGATTGATGATCCTTATGTGCATGACATCCTGTGGGGTAACTCTAAGGAACCATGGAAAGCAACTCCGTTCACAAGGGAGATTCAAACGGTTCTCAACGATGAAGCCATCATAGGTTATCTCATACCTAAGCCAGCCAATGCAGTTGCAAGAGCATTAGGTGTAAGGGGATCCACTCTCAATGACACTTTTATTTGTACTGAACATATGTTGCTACCCATGTATGTGCGAGGTCTCATCATCATGAATAGACATAGTGTTCCGTACATTTTCTTCAGGAGGACAACTACTGGGTGATATGGATCTTAGATGATCTTTTGGCATCATCGAGTTTCACACAGCGTTGAGGTCTTTTTCTGGTTTTGTTGCATCTTCGTTGGGCCTGATGGGGGCATTATCTGCGACTTTATAAGCATGATTTGTAATTGCTTTTTGATTAGCCCACAAAGAGGAGAGTGGGATGAATAGAAGATCTCCTGGCTTAATTTAAAAAAAAAGTATAGGGATGACTCTAGGACACACTAGACATCTAATTAACTTTCTCAAAGATTCATTACTATATCTCCTCTTTGCTGCCACAGGTTTGTTTTCGTAACTTCTGATTACCTAAAAAATGTGGTGAACCACAAGGGTGAGACCCAGTCCCAGAAAGAGATATAACCTCCAACAACGCTTATTGATTACAACATTTTAAATAGTAGATAACTAAGTAGTGGGAGTATATAATAATCAATTAAATAGATTGAATAGTTCAAGTATGCTAAATAGATTAAGCAATTCATCTTAGCAACAATTATGATTATCAATGTATATATGGGTAACAAATAAATCCATTTCTATGGATAGATATTTACTCAAATTTCATAAAATTGCATCTAATAACAATCATGATCATTAATATGACTATCATCATATTCCTTTCTAACAACACAAGTAATCTAGTAGCATAAGCATCCCTGAAATCATGAATATGTCCACTGACATAACATGGATATCAATATTGGAATCTCAAATAAAGGGAACAAATCTATATCATAAGTAGAACTAACATCATTGCAGAATTAACTGCATAGGCATGATTAGTAGTCTAAGTATTTATAATTACATAGGCAAGGCTAGCAATATTAAACATAGCTAGAAACATCATCTCAACCATCATTGGCAGTATATTTGACAACATAATCACGTTTACAACATGAGCTAAACTACAACACTAGCATATCTATTATCTCTTATTGTACTATACATGATCTCGGTGAAAAGAAAGCAAGCAAGCAAGGATTATCATCCAACATGAAGAGTTGTGTATAACCCTAAATAGATATGCTACACGGCTGTGTTACATCTTTTATTACGCCCTGAGGAATTTGAGGATACCACTCAAAATCCAACTGACCACTTCTATATCGAAATCAGTTCCATGCAAGATATAGGAAGAGTCGGACTCCTAAGATCTTCTCCGCCCCCAGTCAGTATGAGTTTTCCATAGTGACACATAAGGTCAAGCTGCTAACAGCCTAGTTCGTCCTTGGTACAGGTCACGGTACTAGTAAAAGGAGGTGGGTACGCATACCCTACCATCCAAGGTACAATTACAGCTGTCCTCCAATCTCATCACATATATAACCACTGAGACACGATCACAACCATTCTCAAACTGAGGGCTAGGTATGACCGTAGTCATCCTCCCTAAACACTTGGTTTTAGGATGACAAGCACCCCACATACTCAACAATATGCACTCTGAGTTTCCCTTAGGAATACTCATTTCATCATCTAGCAAGTTCTGACACTCAGATGGATCTATGGCACATGGCTCTACATGATTAGAGTTTCACTTGATTAGTTATGCCAATAAGGTGAATTAAGGCTGCATCAAACAAGTGGACATACAAACCCTAATTCACTTCTAGCAAGCATATAAATATCACAACTTCAAAAGATATAAAATGTGTGAAACATAATTTCTCATCTCATCATCACATGGTGCTATTCACTTGCCATTCATGAGGCTACACTAGTCATCATACTATCACAAGATATAAATCCTTTTTACAATATCACAAGGTATCAACCCTTATCAAAATAAGAGGATTATACCTCATTCAGGGCTCAGCCATGCCCAAAGGTCATTAAGACCATCATACTATTCCCTGCAATATCATAATTATCTTTGCATGCCTTATAACAAGGCTCAACAACATCACTTACATATAATACACCGGATCATCACAATATTGCACTAATGAGCTAGGAGATATTCATAAACAATCATAGCATGGTTAAATTAACATTAAGAACATTCCTTTAATATATCAACCTGCAAGTAATCTAGATATGATTAACCCTCATCATATTCATAATGCACATGTTTAGCATAAGAAAGTATCAACCATGTGGCTATGATAACCACCAATTAACACATTAAGGTTATGATCATATTAATGAGGTTATTTAACCATCATTCCATCATATAAGAATCTTAAACATGAATACTCATCTTTATCTATTTGCATTAGAGTTAGGTTCAACAAGATAAATTATATTAATATTACTAATCAACACTCATACCCAAACCCTAACTCATGGAATCCTCATTGGATCATGGATGCATAAGGTGAAGCATCACCATCACAATACATACCATTTTCACATATGGATCCACACATAACTCAAGGTGTAACCATGGGGTTATAGCATACTAAGGTTTCAACAAAAATAAGAGAGTACTCCATGATTGTATTAATCATTCGAGGACTATTCATACGCAATTACCATCATTTAGTTATATTAAAGCTAGGTATAACAAGCTATACCTCATTAGGGTTACCCATTAATTCATTATGGTGATTATCAATCATAATCATATGAGGGTAAGGGTAAGACTACAAGTTTAAGGCATTGAACCATCAAATTCTCATCATTAGAATCATAACATTACACTATAGGCTTCACCCAAAACAATGGGAATATTGAGGCATCAACTTCTAACCATTAAATGTTGAGAAGATAAAGTCATTGGTTGTTTAAATAAGTAAACATCTTGAACAAACCACCTATGAAGTCATTGATTTTTGCTCTAGAAAGAGTCACTATTTTACCCTAGACATCCCTTGATTAACTACATAAAATTTTCCATTGAGAGTAGGGTAAAACCCACAAGAGATTGTTTATTTAAAACAAGCCATAAATAAATGAGCTTCTTAAGTTGATCTCATAAAGGAGACCATATAAATCACTTATTAGGACCAACATATTACATTAGGCATCATTCCGATTTATTGATGAAGAATCATTAGACCTTAACCATTGGGTTAAGTTCATATATTAAAACCATCAATTGGAGTATAGGTCCAACCATTGCATCAAATGACCAAAGAAACCATTAGTTTAAGGCTTAATCGATACTACATCTACATGCTTAACTCATCATAGGTTGTGGGGACCTGATCTACCATCACTAGTGACCATTAACCATAGGTTGTTAGATCAACACTATATTCATTAATCACCATCGAATATCAAGCTAATGTCACCATTGATTGATAGCATCATTAGGGTACTTATTTGTTGATCATTAAGCTTATAATTAAGCCAACACCTGACCTAAGGGGTGAACATCATTTGAAACTGTTGGTCACCACCATTAGTTGTCATGAAGAAAACACCATCAGTTTTTGCAATGGTACCCGTATTGAGTCATGTGTTTTTAGAAGAAATCAACTTTAAACCCTAAAATTGACCATTGGTTAATAGGTGCTTAGCACCATAGGTTGACAAAACAACCTGATCCAAGTCATATTATACCTTAGTAAGAATGTACACATCAATACATGTTCATCTAGAACTGAAATCAGAACAGGGAGCATTATAAAAATCAAAATCCAAGTCAAGCATAGCTTTTTAGTGCATGGATCATCATTTTCAAGCAAGAACATGAGCAACAAGCTTATGGTAAGCAATAAATGTGGAGAAAGTTATAAAACTTGCCTCTAATTAGAAGATAAAATCCCAAACAGAAGAAACATGAGTAGGTAGGGTAGAAAATCCAATCATAAGTTGTGAACTCGTCCATCTAGCACCTTTCTTCATCAAATGAGCAAACCTTAAGCATAAGGAGCAAGAAAGGTAGGGTTTTAGAGCTATAGAGCAATTTATACCATGGAACGACAAGGTTTTGACCTGGAGAATGGTAGGAGGAATGATAACAAATAAATAAATGGAGGAAATAAGGGGATTCTTACTCTTGTAGGTCCATATCACTAGAAGGAAGATTTTCAAACCCTAAAAGGAAGTCAATTGCAACACTAGAGGCTTTTTCCCCAAGAAGATCCCTACTTTCTTCTTCCTTGGATAGGGATTTCACAGCAGCACAGAGGGAGAATGAGTTTCATAGGAGGAAGGAAGTGGTGGAGAGAAAATTGTTCGTTTGGGTTCTTAGGGATAAGTATATAAAACTTTAAGATAAAGAAAAAGAAAAAGTTGAAGTTCTAGTATCTTTCCAAGTGTCCATGACCTTAAACTATTAAGAATATACAAGAACACACAGAAGAAGTTTCCCCACATATAATAGATACCTTCTTATCCCTCGTTTCTTGAATTTCCAAGCAAAACAAATAAATCTTTAGTTGATAGCTCCTAAAGGTAGCTCATCCATAAAGGGGTAAACCCTAAAATACCCTTAGAGAAAACACTTTTAAACCAAGGTTTAACTAAGAGCCCCATGGCTAAAAAAGATAAAGAATGATAAGATAACATCTAAGAAATAGAATTCATGTGACAAATTGCAAAGAAAACCCATCGATTGGGTAAATTGCAGATAAGTCCAAAATGTACATAAAATTACATAACTTGCTCAAACATTGTCCAAATTGGACAAAATTTGAAACTTAAGCTTGCATTATGAGTTAAAAGCATATCACAAGGTTATATTAGGGTTATAAGAACTCAATTATACTAATTAAGCTTATTCAACTCTTTAAGAAAGTTTAGGGGCCTTATAGTTTCCATGTATCCCTCTCAAAGTAGATTTGTCTGATGCACTATTCTCGAACATGTTCCTATGTGCTTGGTTTGATATCAAATATCATGACTAATGTGATTCAATAATCAATTAACACACACTCTAATATTATGTATTATTATTGTCTATTTCTCTTCCATAGTAATATCTGATGACGGACATAACAAGAATGTATGTACTCTTATCATACATATGATCTCATTGTTCAGGTCCTTAACATGAATACATATGTCATTGAGAAACATCATATTTTAGACATCTACTATGTTTGTGTCATCATCTCATGATTGAGCCAAACATAATAGATGGAATTACCTTTATCATTATCAAATGAAGTATCTAATGCCCCATTACAATCATCATATGATTGGCTCTCTGGGCATACATACCGAAAGACTCCCACTTGCACTTAGAGCCAATCACCCATGAATCTTATTCCAAGTGATCTTTAAATGTCCATCATGTTGTTGCTACATAAGCACTTTTATAACGGGTTAGCAACATTCGCTTCAAGTCATTATTTTGCTAGTTTTCACATCTCCTTGCCATACAAACTCTCGTATGATATGGAAGTGTCGTAGTATGCTATCTAAGGTTCCTTGCCTAACTAGTAGCTCCAGTGTTTTCATAATATTTCTACTATGTCATCAATGGTTAGAACCTCCCACAAGTTCATTTATATGAACTTATCGATCCATATAACATCCTATGATGTTTTCATACCACCAAGATACTCAACATCTATTGTAGAAGTAGCAACTGTATCATACTTGGAACATTTGTAGCTTACAATTCTATTTTAAGGTCAAACACAAATTTAGATTGTGATCATTTATTTTATTTCTCATTTGTGAAGCTTGCATCAATACAACCCAATACACTTAGCTCTTCTTTATTACCATAACCAAGGAACCAATCCTTTTAGTGCTTTTCAAGTACTTAAGGATATTCTTTTGTGACAATCTAGTGACTTTCACTAGAATCAGATAGACATCCACTCGTCATTTCTAATACTTACAAGACAACTGGATGAGTATATATCCTCTCGTCATTTCCAATACTTACAAGACAATTGGATGAGTAAATAACATTGCAGATATGGTAGATCCAATTGCAAATGCATATGGCATCATACTCATGTTTTCTTGTTCTTCACAAGAACTTGGATACTAGGCCCTTGGGAGAATGATGCCATGGTACATGGACAATTTTTTTCTCATCGAGCCTTGTATGCTGAACTCCTTCAACATCTTGCCAATGTATGTTCTCTATCTTAGGTCAAGAATCTTTCCAGGTCTCTCTCTATAGATCTTGATTCCTATCATATAGGATGCTTTGCCTAAATCCTCCATACAGAAGGTACTTTCAATAAATCTATTAACATTTTTAGATTAAGGATGTTATTCCCCATTATCATGTGGAGTATAAATATGGTCCCACTAAATCTTTTATAATCACAGATTTCATCTTCATTTTGACTGAAGTCAAACTCTTTGACTAATCTTGTCAAATACAAAATTCCAACTCTGAGATGCTTGTTTCAATCCATAGATTGACCTTTGTATCTTACAAACTTTATTTTCATTATTGGATTTATAACACCTTTAGACTTTGTCACATACACATCCTCATAATTATTCCGGTAAAGGAATGTGGTTTTAACATCCATATGCCAAATCTTATAGTCATAACAAGTTGCAATGGCAAGCATGATCCTGATGGATTTAACCATGGCAACTGGTGAAACGATTTCATCATGTTCAACACCTTGAACTTGTTGAAACTCTTTTGTAACCAATATATCCTTCTATGGTGATCCTTTCCTTGAAGACACCCTATAGGTTTTACCCCTTCATGTGGATCCATCAAGGTCATACCTTAGATCTAATGCCTTCAAGACATTTCTCATACTCTGATCCCTCAATAGCATCTAGGTAATTTTTTGACTCATTATTTATGACCAACTTACCACCCTTTTGAGCTATAATATATCATAATATTTAAATCTCAAGGCATGTTTTACTAGAAGTACGAGTTGTATGTGTTACATAAGGAACTTGAGATTCCACAACAACTTATGATTCTCCATGTTCCTATTGTACCTCTTTAGATTCAATGTTTTCTTATTGGTCTCAAACTTTTTGAGTTCTACTTTTCTCCCACTAATTCCTTTTGAATTAGATTCCTTTTAGGAATACATCTATCTCGTAGCAAACACCTTTGTTTTTGGATTGGAATATAGAAGTAGTATTCAACAAAATATCATTTATGTGATTAGTGGACAAAACCTTTAAGAAACTATTTTCTTATATAGGCTTTCATTCCTAATCATTATAAAAGACATTTAGGACACTTCCCATGTCATATATCATTGGGTGTCTTTTAAGCTAATTTAGATGGTACAGTGTTTAGTATAAAGCATGTGCCAAAAAGAAATTGGAAGATTAGCTAGATTTTTGATAATCTCACCATGACAGGTAGGGTGTGATTCCTTCTTTTGATACATCATCATGATACATTATCATTTATGTTTCATGTGGATTTCATCATACTACATTACCATAGTCTCTCAAAAGGTTCTAAAACTCTTGGTTCAAACTATTTTCCATATCGATCATATCAAAATGTTTTAAAACTTATACGAAGCTGGTTATGTACTTCATTCATGATCTCCTTGAACACTTCAAGAGATTCATATTTGTATTTCATTAAAAACAAACTTTTAGATGTACTAATATTATCAATAAAATATAATGAGGTACTAATGTCCACCTCTAGTATTTATTCTAAAAGTCTAATATAAATCTGTATGTATGAGCTCTAATAGAACAATCGCTCTCTCACTACATCTGTGAAGATGCTTTTGTCATATTGTCCAATAAATAAGATTTGCATGCCTCTATTGGTTCAATAACCAAAAGAGTCTTGACAACCATCATTATGGATCCTAGAGATGCATTTCCTATTTATGTGCTCTAGATGACAATAATATATATATTCATTGTTTGAGTTATCAAGTCATTTAGTATTTATGTCATGCATATTTGTCTCTACAACTATTAAGTATTGATTACGAGGCATAGGTCATTTCCATATAAGATCTTTATCTTTTAAAACGAAACTTCAATTTATTCATAACATTCTTGTCCACACAAGATACACGATGTTTACATTAATGGCAGGTACATAATAGAAATTGACAAATTCTATTACCTGCCCATGAAAGACAAATTCTAGTTGTAGTGGTAGAAACTCTTGCTCCGCACAGTTCTAGCTTACTTCTTCTCAGGTTTTGAAGAAAATATCTCTATTTCCTTCTTTTTCCTGATATCTTCTTTTATAAAAGGGGTAATTCCTTTCCCAGTGTCCATGCTGGTGATAATGGTGGCACTTTCCTTCCTTAACCTTTCAATTGAAAAAGGACTGATTCCTTTTGCACTTACCCTTCTCCTAGTCTTGAGTGCAGAAGACTTGGTCTTCATCTTAGCCTTAAAACTCTTCTTGGCCTTGCTTTTGCCCTTGGACTCACTTTCGTTGATCATCATCATGAGTTTGTCCTTTTTCATTCATGCTTCAACATTTATCAACATGCAAAACAATTTAGATAGCAGTTTAGCCAAATTACTCAAATGATATTATTTTATAAACTAACTATATGATTCACGCAACGATTATAGAATCATATCTGTGGTCAACTCTTGAGCTGAAGGAAATCTCAATCTTTCTAGACGCTCCTCATGCCCAATCATATTGAGCATATGGGGCTCTACCGGATCTCCCTCTGTCAATTTGTACTCAAATAACACTTTGGATACATCATACCCCTTTCTTTCTTTACAAAATTCTTAAGATGTGTTACCATTAGCAAAATGTACATGCTTCATGTTGCTCATGTAGTTCATAGTTCATACAACATAGAATAAGGTGCTTAATGTCTATGGCATCATTGGCATGCTTCCAATAAGCATCCACCTCAGCCCTAGGCACATCAATAGTAGGTTCCTCTGACACTGGTGCATCCAAGACATAGAGCTTATGCTCATCATTGAGAACCCTTCTCAAAGTCCAGAACCAGTCATGGAAGTTTGTCCTATTTTGTTGGTTTTTCTTAAGAACTAATCACAATGATGATTTATTTGACATTTGTTTCTACAAAAGAAATTTGCAATTTATCAAAACACTTTTGATTAATTTTATTTGATAAAATAGACGATGTTAATTAGGTTTTTAATTAATTATTACTCCCACTATTTTTTCAAGTTGATAGCCCTCACCATCAATTCAGAAGATTGCAGTGCACAACCTTCTAGTGACCTAAGATCCAAAACAATTAAGTTAATACCCAGCCAACGTTGGTCGTAATAAATTATCAAGGTAGGCAACATTTTTCAATTGCATCTCATACAATTATTGGATAGATACTATGCACAACTCCTTGTCATAATCCATCTGCATGCTTCTAGAAACTTAATCATATTAAGGTCACCTAGTTAAGCATGACTTATAATACAACATAATAGAATATGCACCCTACTAGGACAAACCCACATATCTACCATCACACTTCCACGACATAGACATCACACCACGCTAGGGCATGCCCACACTTAGTCGATCAAGCTTTTCATGTGTGTCTTTTATTGGAAAGCATCTAAGACTTAATATTATATACGAAGGATCTTATATAAATAAATATATATATATATATATTCATCACCACATATTTATTGTACATATCATATACATGCTATAACCAGAATGGAACGTGATATAATAAACAAAAGAAATGATTATGGCCATCCTATTGTAATTCTTTGGAGCCACACGAAAATACTACCACTTAAGATCCACAGCATATGTAGAAAACTATTTTCGATGACAATCTGTGTTGTAATCAGTATGGGTTGATCAATTTGACCCTTGAATCGTTCAGCTGGCCTCCTGGTCAGTCAGTTGGTTTATCAAATCGGTCGTCTGGACTCATATCCTGACGACGTCTAGACTCCTCTAGTCGGTTGGTTAGGCTAAAATCTGATCAGTTGGCTTCTCCTATCACCGACCTCCTTGTTCCTCATGCCGATCACCTTTGTCTCCTAAACTGGTCGGTTCACCTGGTGCAGAGGTCCTCTTCACCATAACAAGAATTTCAAGATATTTTATTCTATTTTAACATATCACATGGTAATTGAGAAACCTCGAGTTATATTTGAGGGGAGCATATGAAGGAAAGAATTAATTCTTTTACATATAGAAAAGAAGAAAGAGGCTCAATATACAAATTGAGATATAAACTTGAACAAAAACATCCAATCAAGCACAAAAGGTCTAGGGGTATAGGTTATAATCATGCTACCAATCAACATCAATATAATTTTAAGGTGACACATATAAATTGCATATATATCATATCATATATATTTATATTTGTGGGATCATACGTGATATTCAATCAGATATACACTATTAATCATTTTAAATATTTGCATCATTTGCAATATTAAACGATAAAATCACAATCCGATCATATCGATTAAATCCCAAAACATAGTAAATTGATGTGGCTCTAATACCATTATTAGGAAATCGGGGCGACATATAAGGCATTGAAAATAAAATTTAATGCTTGATTTCCTAGTTAGCAAGATCCCGTTAACAACTATAAGATGGAAAAGAAGGTTGCAAGACATATACCTGGTCCTGGAGCAAGTCTAGTGATAATACCTGTTGCAACATGATGCTACATCGAGTTGCACATTGACAGCTGTCAACATCATCCTCCTGGTCTGGCACCATAGACAGTGGTTGAAGTCATCTTCCTAGCAGTAGACAAAAGCCTCCTCACCTCTAGAGTAGTCCACGCAAACCGTCAGGAACTCTACGTTGCGCTACCAAAACCAACAGGAAGGAGTTGTCCCTTCAAACATTAGAGTGTTAGCACTAATTCTCTCTCCTGATTGTCTATGTCTTATTGTCTCTTCCTTTGATGGGTAGGACTTGCTCGGGCTCTTGTGGTTACCAGAACCAAAGAAGACAACAATTGTCAAATCTTATTGTTGTGGCTGGGAACCTAGTACCCCTCTATTTATAGGAGGGTTAGGGTTCCCAATCCATCTTTGAGTCAAAGAGATGTCTTTTCAATAATTTTTTAAAACTTGTGAATAGAGATCCAGTCGGTTCACTCACCAACCTTTTAGTTCAAACCTTGAATCAATCGGTTCATCAAGTTTCCTATTTCAAATATATTGGCTTTTCATATTCGATTAACGCACAATCATGATATCAACGTCAATCCTTGATCCAATCGAATTGATCATTAAACCAGATGTTCCAGATGATGAACTGGTGTATTCACTTCATGAAATGGTCGTTTCATACAGGAAATGGTTGTTTCATATGTGAAATGGTCGTTTTAGGCATATGCTAAACAAATTGTTGTTTGTTTTGACCTAATACTTGAATCAGTTGGTTCAACACTTGAACTGTTTGGTTCAAAGTCCAGTCAGTCAATTCTCAATCTTTCTTGTTTAAGTTTAATATCTAAATAATTTATTAATCAAGTTAAACATCATTCATGAATAAACTCCTATTCTAAGTGTATCATTTGTGTGTGACACTATAGGTCTCAATTTACATTAGCAGTGAATGTCCATAACTAAATTATGACATCACAATCAATGAGAGGTATCTAGCAACACATCATTGCTACCAAAGTAATTTGGAAAGTTGGAAAACAAATTCAACCTACAATCCATGATTAGTATTATCATGATCATATAGTTCCTTTATCTCTGATATCTAGATTGAACTCGAGGTATTGAATCATCATCCTCTTCACATTTAATCCATGTTCTTTAAACTAGAGCAAACTGTATGAGATGCATGTCAGTTCACATATCACATATTGAATCACATGAGTATGGCCATACACTTCTCAGTCTCTCTTATCAAGTAACCTGGATATCAATCTCTTATAAGAGGGGAAAATCCCATCTACATCTCTCACACACTATCCCCATTTGTCATAGTGTACCCGAGCACCACCTTTATAGTACCCTTATTCAAGGTCACATTGGATGATGTCAAAGTGTAACGAACAACATGTGATGAGTATAGTGACTTTAGTTCTAAGAACCACAATCACCACTATCACTGTGAGAGTTGATTCTGACTACCATTCAATGGTTTCTATGTATCCCTCTCAAAGTGGATATGTCCAATAAACTATTCTCTATCATGTACCTATGTGCTTGGTTTGATATCACATATCATGACTAATGCGATTATGTCATCGGCCAACACACACTCCAGTCTTATGTATAATTGTTGTCTAGTTTTCCTCCATAGTAATATCTGTCGAAAAACATAACAAGAATGTATGTACTCTTATCATACATATGATCTCATTGTTTAGGTTTATAACCTGAAGACATAAGTCGTCGAGCAACATTATTCTTTAGACATCTATTATGTGTGTCATCATCTCATGATTGAGATAAACATAACAGATGGAATTACCTATATCATTATCAAATCGGATATCTAATGCCCCATTACAATCATCATATGATTGACTCTATAGGCATACATACGAACAAATATATATTTGAAAAAAAATTAAGTATAAAAAATAAGAAACTGAGTGTTGTTTTGCATATATGTATATACATCCACAAAAAATGAGTATTATTAGAAAATACAATACTTATACTTGTATGGATATTTTTTTGAAAAATATATACAATCTCAATAAAAATATTATTATTCTAAAATTAATATTGCATTGGGTATAGTACTCATTTTAGAGTAACGCACTAACTCAAAAATGAATATTGTATTATTTTTGGTATATTTCTCATTTTATGTCATTATTTTTTATTCATATTGTGCTCTATTTTATGGGTACAATACTTTCTTTGATTGTAAAGGATTAAAAAGGAGTACTATTAAATACATTTTAGTACTCATTCTAATATTTGTTTTTAAATATAACTGTAACAAAAATGAGTACTATACTAAAAACAAGAATGACATGTGATACTTATTTTCTGAATTAATGTGTTATCTGGAAAATGAGTACTACCCCATTATAAATACTCATTTTTAGATTCTATATTAATTTGTCAAAAATATGTCAACATTGCACTTGTTGGGTTGTATTTTTTGTAAAGATTCTAATAATTATATTTCGTCAAAAAATTTATGAACAAGATACAGTTCTCTCTTTTGTGTTTTTTCTTTTTAGACTCTTTTCTCCCTCTTCTTTTTCTTTTCTTTCCTTCCACATGACACTCATGTCTATTTGTTGGAAATAGTGGACTACAAGTTTTGGGTTTTGAAATCAGGTCTCTATGCCTGCGTTTGGCACGGGACCGAAACCTAGTTTCGTGTTGTCTTTTAGTGCCAACCCTGCCAAACAACTACCGGTTTGAGGCTGGTTCGTGTTTGGTTCGCAACCCTGAAAATCCTCTGTTATGGGCTAACGGAACCCCCCAACCCGGGTTGTCCCAGTCCCACGAGGGGCGGGATTCCCGTTCACAAACCGGTTTTGGCGATCTGATCCTCTTCTCGCCCCACACCCATCCCGACATTCTTCTCCTTTCCCCTCTACCTGCTCTATCTTCTGCTCCTTATTCTCTGTGGTCTATCCTCTCTTCTCTCCCGAGACCTCCTCTCCCGAGACCTCGAGATGAGCTCTGTGGTCTATCCTCGCCATTACTATTATCGCCATTAATAAAGCTGAGCCATCGTTTCCATCGGTCGTTTCCAACGGCAGCCATGCCAGGCGACTGGCGTACGCCAAACCATGCCCAGTGGAGTAGGCGGAGTACCAGGTCAATCAAGCGGCAAAGCTGTGGTGGCTCGTCTGCAAGCGCCGAGCTACTCCGACAGTCTACACACGGACAAAGAACCCTCCCGAGTTGTCAAATCGTAGTAAATCCTAGGAAGGGCAACCACTGTCGCGCCTGCTATATAGTTGTGCACTTCATCATCGATCTCGTCGCTTTTCACCTTCGAAGCCTCTATACAATCTTCTGTTCCGCCGCCGCTGCCGAGCCCCTGTTGTGGGAAGTCTCCGACCTGCTTGCAAGGTAGGTATCTGCCGCCCCTTTTCAGTAACATTGTAAATTTGGTATATGTCTCGCCGACCTGCTTCCAAGGTTGGTCTCCGCCGCCCCTTTTCAGTAACATTGCAAGGTTTTCAGTAACATTGTAAAATTGGTATATGTCTCCTCCGACCTGCTTTTCAGTAACATTTCAAAGTATCAAGGTGATGATGATAGACTACTTTAGAGTACCTCGTAATTACACTAATTTATGGGACAAAATGGTATCTTCGACTTCCATTGTCAAAAAGGCTGCAAGGAGCCAGCTTGAATGAACTGAAAAAATGTGAGCATCAAAGCTACTGTGGTGATGATGATAGAAAATACCTTAGGACCTGTATGAATGAACTAAAAAATTATT
Source organism: Alisma plantago-aquatica (assembly GCA_963693085.1). Taxonomy (NCBI): domain Eukaryota; kingdom Viridiplantae; phylum Streptophyta; class Magnoliopsida; order Alismatales; family Alismataceae; genus Alisma; species Alisma plantago-aquatica. The sequence goes on along the minus strand of OY856410.1, from coordinate 599,034,141 downwards.
CCAGTCCAGAAAGTCGATTTCAATCATGCACATATCAGCTATAATTGCTATACTGCTTAATAATCCTTCCCATGTTTAATTTTCTGGGATTATAGAAGTATGCTGCCAAATATGCCCTTAGCTCCTTATAGTGCATTGTTTAGCTTCTCTGTATATTACCTTCTATATATCAGGACACATGCTCCTGATTAGCTAATTAGTGATCTGTTTGCACTGTATGAGTAGAACTGCTCAATCTTTTACTCGAATCTTATGTTCAAATTGGATTGCTGTGAATGTTTGTAGAAGTGTTGAGTTTTAAAGAGTTTGAGTACATGCTTATTTATATTGTCAGTTGTATTACATATGAATATGTAAGTAAAAGGTTATTTATAAGATGTATGTCATAAACATTATATAGTTATATGCAAACATCACTTTGTTACTTAAATAGCCACATATTAGATTATTATTTCAAAATTATAATAAAGGTAACTCAAACCACCAAATATAGGGCACTTTTGATCATTGGATGATGAGTTCCATGCATGGAGGTTTACTATTCAACTCCCCTGGTCTTGTTAGTGGTGGGTACAAATGTGACCCTTACTCGATTATTGAGCTTCTTCTAATTTGGATAGGTAGTATTGGCAAGATTGGACTAAAAATTCTTAGATCAACCAGAGATTTTAATCAGTGTCTGCATTGTTAGTAAACATGCTTTTAACATACTGTGTACATCTTAACTATGATTCTATTTTGTATACAACTGTATCTTATTCAAAACATGTTTCTTTTTGTTCAAATAATAAGACTGTCCATTTTGTGTATATGCAAATAATATTTTATTGTCAAACTATATTAGGTATTTTAATTAAATATCATCAATACTGTCCTCAAACGCAGGCTAATACCATTATAAAAATTGACTTACTTTTAATATGCAAGTAGTTTCTTACTTTGGACCAAATTTGGCAACACTTTTTTGTTCACCTGCAACTTGTCAGCAACATGTTCGGTTAGGAAAACACTCAACCACTAGAATTAGTGTAATTTTAAGATTGGTTTGTACACCCACCTAGTGATTACTATCATCACTCACTAAATTGGGATCTCCTTGAATCATGATACTGTATAATGTGATATAGTTTTCCTGTGTAGAGATTGATACTATTCCAATTAGACGTAGTAACATTTTTGGTTTTTCTTTTCCTTCTATATATGGTTGTATCATTGTAGGCCCATCTTGTTTCACATATCTAACTACACAAGAGTTAGAAAAAATAGAGTGAAAAAAAAAAGAATCAAACTATATACATGACTAAAATCATAGCAAACAAATTTTGTTTGACTTTTCTCAAAATGCTATGGGTTTCTCAATAGAAGTTGAATGCATTCTCATTCACAAACACATTGTGGTTTCATTTTTTTGTAAGATCACTTTCTCTTCATGGTGAAGAATCCTATTTTTTGGTTCTTTATTTTTTGGTACTCGACATGGCCCTCACTTTGACATTTATAGCTGTGATCAAAACAAATGCACACAAGATACTGCCTTGGATGAAGAAAAGACATGTAACATTAATAGTATTTGTTTAAAAAATAATATTAATGAGTATCATATCTTTATTTTACACACTGGAGCATACTTGACAGTCCAGAATCTCGATTTCAATCATGCACATATCAGCTATAATTTCTATACTGCTTAAAAATCCTTCCCATGTTTAATTTTCTGGGATTATAGAAGTATGTTGCCAAATATGCCCTTAGATCCTTATAGTGCATTGTTTAGCTTCTCTGTATATTACCTTCTATATATCAGGACACATGAGAAGAACTGTTTGCAGTTAGTGATCTGTTTGAAATTAGTGATCTGTTTGCAATTAGTGATCTGTTTGCACTGTATGAGCAGAACTGCTCAATCTTGTACTCGAATCTTATGTTAAAATTGGATTCCTGTGATTGCTTGTAGAAGTGTTGAGTTTTAAGGAGTTCGAGTACATGCTTATTTATATTGTCAACTTATACGAGAACCCTACTATCCATTACATCATAATAACCTTAGCCATGAAAAGAAAACTATATGGCGGCAATTGTGCAAATTGTGGTTGTTGTGCTAGGGTTGTGATACATCAGACATATACCAATATTTTTACAATGTTACTATTGTACACACGAATTCAGTTGTAACAAAAATATACCAATATTTTTACAATGTTACTATTGTAACAAATTCAGTTGTGTTGTGAGGTTAGTAATTTGTTACCAGTTAGTATAGGAATTTTGTGATATATAGGGATATATACTTCAAATGCAAGTTCTGTTGTGAAACAATTATGCTTTGTCATATATGTTAGCTTGAATGAATGATTTTAATGTTCGCTTGAATGAATGATTTTATTTTTCATGTAGACCAAAATGTACACCCATTAGTATTCTGCTGATTATATTGCAAATAATACCACTATTTCGGCTAATCTGTGTTCCCTCTGAATTTCTTGTATGTACCGTCCCTGACCCTGTCGCTGGCCGTGCAACTCTCTTCAACCTTCACTTGGGCTTACCAGGTATATCTCATGAGTAATACGAACACGTTTAATGTGAATGTCATGTTGAATGCTTGCTATTTATGTAGTTTTCCTATAATGAACATATTTGATGATGTGTTTGCTACAACCATTTCAAATTTAACTACAATTTAAAATTTTTTGTACACATTTTGGATCTTATGACTGGTCTGGGTAATGGATCAGTGTCATTTCTATACAATTTAAAATTTGTTGTACACCCACACTAAATTGATATATCGCAGTGTCATTGCTACTATGGCTGCACCCGACCCGAGGTTCCGTATTGTATGGTTGAAAGAGTTGGATGAGGCTCTGGTTGCGGCATTGAGGAGACAATATGACATGGGTAGGTGTGTCGATGGAATATTTACTAGGGACGTGTGGAGGGAGACACTACGTGATTGGCATATCAGGATGGGGAGGAACGAGGGTACATTGGATCAGTTAAAAACTCGGTGGAAGAACCTCAGGAGAGACTATGCAAAGATAAAACTGGTAACCAACAAAAATGGTGTTGGATGGGATGACAGTAGGCACAAGCCAATATTGCCTGACACCCCGGAGTGGAGGGAGGCACTTGCGGTATGTCTAATAATATATACTCCCCTGACTATTATATATTAAACAAAACTTGTTACTATTGACCTAATCAGTAGTTGTCCCCTATTTTAGGCAAACAGGGAACTAGCGAGATTGATCAACAGACCATTCTACCACTACCACGACGTCGAGCTGATGGGGGGGAGGAACATAGCTAGGGGCCATCATGCAATGTCCTCAACCGATAGACAACCTCCTTCTGATGTTGCATCTGAAGATGATGTTGCTATTGACCTAGATGCATCTGATTCATTTGTCAGCCCAGAACCAACTGGTCCAGCCGGTTTCACTGAAGACGTGGTTAATTCTGGGACACAAAGTGAGTACACCAATGGCGGATCACACAACCAAGGTGTTGGTGCAACGAATCCCACCACGATCAGACGTAGGAAGCGAGCGTCAAGCTCACAGGACAGTTGTGTCCTGTCTAATGATGTTGTGTCCGAATTCACAAAGGTGTTTTCCAAGGTACATGAGATGGGCAGTGGAATTGTTGCTAGGTGTAATGATAAAGACGAATACCAAACCATTTTGCACCATTTTCATGCAACCTACCTTGACACCCCTGTCCCAGTTTTTACCACTTTTGTGCACTCCATAAAAGATCCAGCTAACTGTAACATTTACCTAAGCCTTATGGACACCCCCACAAAAAATTACCATTTAGTTGCAAGACTTGTGGGAAATGAAGAACACAGCTTCTGCAGCTTCTGCATCACAATCACCCTTCACGCCACAATCTCCACCGTACTTTTGAGGTTGACTAATTTAATAAGTATATCAGTATCCTACCTTTTATTTGATGAACTTTATCAGAAGTTGTTGTTGTACTATTTTATTCAGTTGTTGTTGTACTATTTTATTCTGTTGGGAACAAGCTCTGAACTATAATACTATGTAATGGTTTTAATGGAACAATCCCTAATTTCATTTCTGCAATATCTCGATATTTCCCTGATGAGGATAATTGCTTTTAATTATAGACGTGATGGCTGGTATGCATCCATATGAAACAACTGATGACATTCTACAACTACTGCATCTTATGTCTGGTCCGGCTTATGACATTGCTAACGCAATATCCTACCAAATAGCCGACCAAATTTCCCACAATATCATGGCAAATTCAGACGCCTCAACCACACACCAACCAATACCGAGATCGGTTAGTATTAGGAGCGGCCATCAAAAGGTTTTAGAAATAATAATCGGCCATGAAAGGAGGGCGTACGATTTGTACCGTATGCTACCCAACACGGTTTTAGCCTTTGTTGACAAACTTGAGGACCGAGGTTTGTTGAAAAGTACCTGAGGTGTGTCATCAGTGGAAGCAGTTTGCTACTTCCTTCATATGGTTGGCCATGGCCATACCAACCGTGTTCTTGCTGAGGACTACATTCACAGTGGTGAGACCATAAGTAGAAAGTTTAACGAGGTGTTGGATGTAGTGTGTGCTTTGTGCAGCGAATATATTGTCATGCCAACTGCATCCACAACTCCGCACCGCCGCATCGGCGAGAGTCCAAGATTTTACCCTTACTTCAAGGTATGACCATCACTTAGTTGACCATTGTCCATTCCATTGTTAATATAACCACTATCGTCATTGTTGAGTTTGGTATTTACTTGCGTATTTCTTATATACTTGTCTTAGGATGCCATTGGGGCAATTGACGTGACACACATCCCCGTTTTGGTGAAGTGCGAAAAGCAGAACCGATATAGAAATAGAAAAGGGAATGTTTCCATGAATGTCATAGCTGCAGTCGACTTCTCAATGGAGTTTACATATATCATGACTAGTTGGGAGGGATCTGCTGCTGACCAAAGGGTACTTCAGGCAGCTACAACCACAGGCGGGTTCAAGGTACCCGTTGGGAAGTACTATCTTGTTGATGCAGGGTACGCCAACACCAGGAAATTTCTTACACCATATCGAAACGTTGCTTACCATATAGCAGAGTATCGGGGTAACAAAGGCTTATACACAAGAAAAAAGGAAATGTTCAACCACTGACATGCTCAACTACGTAACGTTGTCGAGTGAGCCTTTGGTGTGTTGAAGAAGAGGTTTTCCTACTTTCGTAAAGGAGCAACTTTTCCCGTGCAGTCTCAGTCTCGGATTGTAATGGCTTGTTGTATCGTTCACAATTTTATCCGACGCCAAAATGATGGCGATCCTATGATGGACGAAAACTTGGATGACCCTCATACTACCACTGACATCTTAAACGAATTGAGTTCTCTGCAACAAACAAGCCAGGCCGATGCTAGAGAGGGAGATGTCTTGCGCAAAACTGTTGCCAATTCTATGTGGGAAAATCAGTGATTTATACATTTGTTTTGTAACTTGCAGACATTGAAACATGTTCTACAACATGTTTCACTTACTCCCTTTTTTGTGTAACCTAACGGCCAACTTTTGTTCTCAAACTGTATTGTTCACTACAATTTTGCCTACTTATAAACAATGTGAAATTATGTCTCATTAGGTTTTCTGTCTAGAAATGGACAATGACATGCCGTCGTGCCCATATGGTCTGCAGTGCACCGTACGAGTGTACATGGATGCCACAGATGTGGCAAATGGACGGTTTGAAGACAACAATCCCCACAGGCCATATTTTACATGTGGTAGGGGTCTTGTACAAACCAGATGCCATATGAGGTTGCCCGCGTAGCAAGTACCAGCTATAGTGGCTACGCTGACTGCAATTAGGGATGCAATGGTATCACAACTCGCATATGCACGTAGTGAACGCAAGTTCTGGTCAGAACATTTTGCCTTTGTCTGTTCAACCAGAGCAGACACAGATAGGTTACAAGAAGAAATTTCAAGTATGCGTGACAGGTGCCGATATCTTCGCCACCGACTTCAAATTACGAGCGATAATGAATCTTCATAAGAAGAAGATGGATACAATATGTCATAGATATACTATATTATGATATGTCCAAATGAACTCCACTTGTCTGTTGCAACAATTAGCTACTCCTGAACAAATGGTCTTCATATTATCTTCAAAAACTATGTCATGAACCTGATATTTTTCTATTAATCGTCAATTTTGTTTTATTAGATGTCGATGATTCCATCTGAGGTTCCGAGGTGTGATTGTGGGCTAAATGCAGCCTTACGTCTTAACACAGAGGATGCAGGGTTAAATGACTTTGCCATTCTGAGTCAAAGGTCGGGCGAAATGTATTACATATGCCCTACTCGTGAGGTGTGATAGTACATCAATAAATAATAGATTGTCCTTGTTGAGGTTCCGCATTCTTTGCCATTAACTTGTACCTCGTACTACATTTTAGGGAAAAGATCGATGCGGATACTTCCATTGGGCAGTCGATCTCCCCCCAACAATTGATTCATTGAAAGCGGAGATTATGTTACTAACTGTTGAGTGCAAGTCAGTGTGGGTTCAGGCAATGAACATGAAGGACTTCGTTGAAATGCATTACAACTACGATGAATTATACTCTAACAAAAAGTATGAGCATGGGGTTTTAGAACACAACATTGCCAGTCTGGAGGAAGATTGTCGTCTGCTTCTGGACATCCCTTCACCTCAAATGACTCCATAACGTTGAATGGCAAATGCATTTACATTGTCTTCTCTGTTTAGAATGACTATCAATGGATGTTATGAACACCATACACTTGTTTAATTTAGGCACTTTTATAAACGTCATATTACATTTTAAGTGGTATGAAAATTTTCTTCATGTTGATGAGTGTTTTATTAATGATGTATGTTATTATTTGAATTTTTTCTTAACGTTAGCTCAAACCAAATAATACAATTAATTGTGATATACACCCTTACTTTTGAAAAATATATTACTTACAGAATCTGTTATATGGCTGGCCAACCGCCGACACCGTCTTTTATCTGGTCACACGAGCTTGATATGGTTCTCAGGGGTTTGATAAGAACCCAATATCACGTGGGTAGATGTGTAAATGGAGTATACTCTACACAGACTTGCATGGAGGCATGGCACCAGTTCTTATACATAACAGGAGGCCCTTACATTTCATTGCCTGAGTTGCAAATGTGATGACAATACATCAAAAGAGAGTTTGTAAGAGACAATATGTTCATATTGGAAGATTTATTGCCTCCCCCCACATTGGCAGCGCAACAAAGCATTGAACGCAACTTCTTGACGACGCGTCGCACTTACCCACCAGGGATATTTTTTAGCACTGACGATTGAAATAAACAAATGAACTTGTAACATTTGTACTAAATGTAGTCGTGTTTTTGCGTCGCAACAATATACATTCTCTACTTATGTGTTACATTATTATATGTTTCTACCATAATGCGATCAAATTTCCTACTTCATTATTATCTTATTGCCATAGTTACTTTACGAATTATGTTATTTGCTCATACCTTTGTTTTTATTAATTTTAGATGTCGACATCGCGTGCAAAGGCAAGGGCAAGGGAAAAATTTGAAAAACTTTTGATGTCACCGGAAAAAATTCATAAATATGTTGAAGATAACCTTTTATGCACAAAACTATGTTGCAACCACACAAACGAGGAGGGCAAAATTGGGACCGATGATCAAGTCAAGGGAAAAGTCCTCAAGGGCAAAGTCAGTCAGCATGTTCCTCATTTGTCATTGTTGTTTGATTGGCCAAAAGACGACATCAAACAACAAAACAAGCAGCCAGTGCAGAAACCATGCCCATTTTTGTCCTTCTCCCCTGACGAAGATCACCCGTAAACAATTATGTTATTATCAGTGATCGTTTATGTTTCACTAATGACGACAATATGATTATTATCAGTTGCTTTTACTGACGATAATGTAATTTGTTTATGTTATGAACAAAATATATTAGGCCAATTTCATATTTCATGTAGCTTGACTGCTAATTTCATATTTCATGTAGCTTGACTGTTACTGACGATAATGTAATTTGTCACACTCATGACGACAATTAACTATGTTTAACATTACATATATACCACATGCAAAAGTCATTCCAGACGACAGTAACGTTTCATTACTTTTTAATCACTACGTTAAAATTAGAATTATCATATCTTATTTGCATTATTATAAATATACAAAATAACACCCACACAACACAAATAAAATATATTTTTTATATATTATAAACTTAGGTTGAAGTGACATCACAAATACACATTTTGCGTACTTGTTCAAAGAGTGATGCAAGAACATGATAGTTGATTGTTAATCACTACGTAAAAATTAGAATTATCATATCTTATTTGCACTATTATAAATATACAAAATAACACCCACACAACACAAATAAAATATATTTTTAATATATTCTAAACTTAGGTTGAACTGACATCACAAATACACAATCAACGTACTTGTTCAAACAGTGATGCAAGAACATGACAGTTAATTTTTAATCACTACGTAAAAATTAGAATTATCATATCTTATTTGCACTATTATAAATATACAAAATAACACCCACACAACACAAATAAAATATATTTTTTATATATTCTAAACTTAGGTTGAACTGACATCACAAATATACATTCTGCGTACTTGTTCAAACAGTGATGCAAGAACATGACAGAATAAGTAGATACTGACTACGCTGCCAAACAGAATCAGACTTCCAGCCAAACAGATTCAGACTGCAGTCAGACAGAAATCATACCAGCTGACCAGAATCAGACTGCGTTGCCAAACAAAATCAGACTGCATCCTGACTGCCCCAGCATCGGAATCCAGACTAACCCTGACTAACCCAGGCCAGATTCCAGAATCCCAGTCCTGTGCCAAACGCAGGCTATATCATTACTCTAAAACGATCATCCCAACCACTAAACTAGTGTTGAACCGATCCGGTATAATGGGCAACCACCCATTTGCCGCGTGAAACCCACTTTATAGCCCTCTAAAGGGGGTAACGCGTACTGCACTCGTTTTTTCTTTTTGTTACTGTAACGATTTCCAAACACGTGTCCTAGGTGCCACTCGTTTCTTCTTTCCAACGTCTACGCAACTGAAATTTCCAGGACGGACGACATTGACGAAGAACACAAAAAGACCAGCGAACACATTGTGGTCAGGGTCAATGGCCAAACAGCACGACCACACGAACATCAGCTTCTCACTTTCCTTCTTCAGTCATCACTTTTTATTCTCGCTTCAGTTGTTCTTCAAAATCCACGAGCAGTAGTCGAACTACATCTCTTCTTCCATTTGTTGTGCTCCGTCCGGACTCTCAGGTGAGTGTTTCGGTCAGACGAATCAGATGGGCGTCTCGTCGGGTTCAATCTTCCTTCTTTTTCTTTGCCTCGCCAGCGCCGCGCTCGCTTGCCACCCAAGAGATCAAGCAGCACTTCTGGACTTCTCCAACGGGTTCAGGCCACGCCTATGGTCAGGAAACAACGAATCGGTGGACTGCTGTCTCTGGGTAGGAATTAACTGCACTGGCGATTCCTCCACTCCTCACGCCTCCCGGCGTGTCGAAGCCCTGCAACTCAAAGAAATGGGGCTCAGCGGCATGATCTCAGGTTCGCTTCGAAATCTTACCCGGCTGAAGTCGCTGGATCTCTCTGCCAATTCCCTCTTCGGCCCCATACCGGAGGCGTTCTATCAGGCGCGTTCGCTTGAGAACGTGTCTCTAGCATCCAACAGCTTCTCGGGGAATCTCAGCGACGCGCTCGGGAATTTCTTAAACCTGACCCAGTTTGACGTTTCGTCCAACCAGCTCTCCGGGGTGATCCCCGACGTTTTCCAAGGGATAGGGCAGAAGCTGATGTTATTCATCGTTAAATCCAACAATTTCACTGGCTCGATTCCCCTCTCGCTGTCAAAGTGTACGGCGCTCAATTTCCTTGATATGGGGAACAATTCATTCAGCGGGAGCATCCGCGTTGACTTCTCTGGCCTAAAAAATTTGGCGATCCTGCTACTAGATTCTAACAGGCTTGAAGGCCCTATTCCGAAGAGTATCTTCTCACTGACGAACCTCCAGACGCTAGCGCTTAATGACAATCATTTCGGAGGTGAAATCCCACCCGGAATCGGTCGCCTTCAATCTCTCCAGAGTCTGCTGCTTTCCAAGAACAACTTCTCAAACATCACCGCCGCGCTTACGGTGATTAGCCAATGCTCCAGTCTCACAACCTTGGTGATCAACGGAAATTTTAAAGAAGAGGCCATGCCGGCGGATGGACCATGGAAATTTCAGAGCTTAAGGGTTCTCCAGATGTCGGATTCTAATCTCTCAGGTTCCGTTCCTATTTGGCTTTCCAGGATCTCCAACCTGACTATATTGGACCTCTCTGGTAATCGCCTTCAGGGAGCCATCCCTGCCTGGGTTGGGGAAATGAAGCAGATTCTAGTCCTCCACCTCTCCCTCAACATGCTCACAGGTGACATCCCTGAATCATTAACCCGGCCTGGGAATCCTGCTTTTATTACCGTCGTGCGCCAACAAGACAGCTTTTCTGTGCCCTCTACTTTGGATCTTAGCAGCAACTTACTGGCTGGGACGAGCTGGAGATCCATGGCGAACCTGCAGCACCTCATCGTTCTGAATTTGAGCCACAACGGTTTCACTGGTTCCATCCCTGACAACTTCTCTGAGTTCAAGAACTTGGAAGTAATGGACTTGTCATACAACCAATTATCAGGTGCAATACCCTCATCACTTCAGAATCTTACCTATCTGAGCATATTCAATGTTGCAAACAACAGCTTGGAAGGTGAAGTACCAGTAAGAGGCCAGTTTCTCACTTTCGGTTGCTCCGAGTTTGCGGGTAATCCTGGGTTGATATTCTCTCGTTCCTTTAATTGCCCGTCTAAACCAAGAGACAGAGAGCAACCTGAGTATAAGCCAAGCGATAGAGTGCAGCCTGACTCTAAACCAAGCAACAGAGTAATCTTTATGGGGTTCCCTTATGGGATGGGTGTAGTGATGGGATTCATTCCAACAGTTGTTATCTACAGAATTTACATGAACAAGAAGCACTTGAAAGAAAGGTAAGCTTGGGAGCTTTATGTGATTTATGGCTTACTGGTTTAATTGTGATTCAAATTAATTATATAAGCTTGTTGATCTACTCACAATCGTTGTACAATCCCACCATTTGGTTATTCTGGGCTGCATGTCGTCTTCAAATTCCATTGTGAATTCAGTTACATATACATATAGGAGGAGGAAGATGATCATTTGTCTTTGGGGACGAAGATTTTACGAAATACTATATTTATAATTTCATATTTTACAAATCATGAACTGTGCCGTGTGACTGACTATTAAAATTGGATTCATCTCTAAGGGCCAGTTTGGTTGCGATGAGTTGGAACACAAGGGTTGTAACTGCATGTGTTTTCCAACTCAGTATGTTTGGTTTGATGTGGTTCCAGCCCACAGCTGGAAAACGAACTACACGAACTCATACCTTTACGTATAAAATGGCGAAATATCAACTATGCCCAATATAGGCGCGGTTTGTTTTCCATGTTGCTGGGCTGCCGTGTGTGTTGGTTGGGCATCGCGTGGTCAGTTTGAGCGTTGACGGTACAAAATAAAATATAAGCATGCCTTCTCTGTATATATTGTTGTATCCTGGTGGTAAGATCACCGGCAAGTACCTGATGCGGAAGCTGTCATCAACCAAAAGTTTACAAACTAAAACGATCCATTCGATCTACTTAGAATCAGACAAAAATAATTGAGTTTTAACTCGCTGCAAACCATTTCCTGTTTTGTAACTCTAAGTGCCGGTTGGTTTTACATCCAACCAAATTAGCCCTAAGAAAAAATTGGAAGGCAGTGCACTTTAGGAAACATGCTACGTCGGTTGATTATTCAGAACAATCTGAAATGAATCAGCTCTAGAAATAAATCTTGAAAGTAGCACACCTTGGCCTCCTTTGAGGTGAAGACACGCCGTATACACGAACATCCTCAAGGCTATTGGTCAAGAAACCACTAATCCAAATGACCCCGTCAAATATACACGAACATCCTCAAGGCTATTGGTCAAAACGATCTGGTGTCTTGAGCTCATCGTGAAGCTGCCACCGTGTCATTTATTTCAGAGCGCAGCAGCTGGTTATTTATAGCCCGTCAAACTATGTCGTTGTTGGTAAATATTCTCAATCAGTGATGGTAAGATACGGTTTAAGGTACAAGAGCAACAATGAAGTGGGGGCTTATAAGCGAACTAGCAATATCATAAAACAGGGACACAAGAAATAGTAGTAGCTCAAGACTCAAGAGGAGTGTGTGATTTGACAAACGGGTGGGTACAGGTGTGAGTCAAAAAGACACAATCCTAAACTAGTCAAACAAAGTCAAATTTAAATTCGACCTAACAGGTAGCGGGTAACCTACGGGTGCTTATATAATTGTTGTTCGAAAAAAAATAATTTACAAGCTACTAATCTAACTGTACAAGACTATTATTTAGTGTTATTACATGAAATATAACAGCAAAAAGAACCAACTACTTTACACTGTTTCTATATAAAAAAGAATTAGCTTCAATTTTTTACAATCATTCAACCACATTCCTTTTCTTGCGATAAAATTCTGTAATGCATAATTAAGATTCTTTAATTTAAGATTAGGCTCGACAAACTAGAGTTAGTAACTTGTACTACACTTTTATATTAAGTTTGATAAAGTTATTAGATTATGTAACATGTGTATATCTATTTTCCTCTGATACATCTATCTTAGATATCATCTTTTGTCAAATAAGTTTGACTAGAACTCCTCAACAATTAATGGGTAGTAGTAGAGCATCATATTTATTTTAAATAATAGTAGATCATTATATTTACTTTTGTGTAATTCATTTAGATAAGCGGGTCACCTGCAGATGACCGCGGGCCACCCCTTAAACCCACAAACTAAATGAGTGGGTATGTGTTTTTGCTGACAAGGACTGGTCCTAGTTGTCAATCATGTTGCCCCTAACAAAGGGACCAAGATTTGATTCCAAGAAGCCACCTTAAATTTCCCACTCTCCTAGGTATTCGGCCTCCGCCACGGGTTTGAGGGAGGGGACACTAATGTTTGTCCTAACTTAAAAAAATTCATAACTCCGATCTGACTTATACGGGTCGACTCATGAGTGCCCATTGATTTTGACGCAAATTCACACGTATAGGGACAAGGTGTATCTTTTCAGCCTCCGTTTAACACATGATACTAGATTGAATTCAATTTCTATTTGGTACCAGATCTGATTTGTTTGGCTACCAGCCAGAATTGTAGGGTTCCGTCTTACTACAATCTGATTCCAGTCTGATTCCATCTGGCTAGCAGCTAGAATTGTAGGGTTTAGTCTTACTACAATCTTATTCCAGTCTGATTTTATTTGTCTAGCAGTCAGAGTTATAGGATTCAATCTGATTCCAATCTAATTTCTATTTAGTTGGTCCTCAAAACTACATGGTTCATTCTGACTATGGTTTGATTCCGTTTGGAAAGCGTATTGAACTACATGGTTGAACCTGATTATTGTGACGCCTGTCACACTACACAAGATTACTCAAAATAAAAATTACGATCAACTACTAATTAACCAAGTAACCAAAAAAGAGGGTAAATAAAAACTAATGAAACATTACCATCATACACTGAAATATTTACACCAGGGTCCAACAACTAGCTTATCCGCACATATCATAACATACATTTATGTCCAATGGCCATCTACCACAACATGTATACAAAAGCATTTGTTCCACATATACATACCATATATAAAACATAGTCACACTGTCAAAAGTTTGAGTCGATGTACATATCATCTACAAAACATCCCCTGTCTGGACTTGAGAGTACATGGACGACTCTAGGACACACTAACTACTAGCCAACCTTATGATCTTACTTCTCTTCAGTATGCTCTTCCTCACCACCACGATCTTGACATCGCTAACGCCCACCTAAAAAATGTGGTGACCCATGAGGTGAGACCAACGTCCCAACAAGGGATTTAACTCTCAAAACGTTATTGATTACAACATATATTATTTTTTCCAAACAGATTAAGTAGATTAATATGATTAGACAAGTTGAACAGATAGGCATAGCAACATACATTATTATCAAGCATATACGAGAATAAATAAGACTATCATTTATAGAACAATTAGCTACTCTTAATGCATTATGTAAAAACTAAGAAGCATAATAAACAAGACAAGGGTAAACAACCAATGTGAGTCATGTTTAATCCTAAACAAATATACTCCACAGTTGGATTACATATTTTATTAAGCCTAGGAAAGTTTGAGGTATACCACTCAAATTCCAATTGACCATCGCTTGGTCGCAATCAGTTTCATATAAGATCTAGGAGAGCTAGAATCTTAAGATATCAACCCCTTGGTCAATATGGGTAAACTACAGTGACATATTAGCCAAACTGCCCACAAAGACATATAGTCAAGCTGCACACAACCTAGTCTGCCCTTGGTAAATAGGTCACGATACTAGTAACCAGGGTATTCAAAGCCCTATCATCCTAGGTACAACCACAGTTGTCCTCAAAGACATCACATATGTACAAGTATCAATTGTTCTTAAACTAGGGCATGACCGTAGCCATCCTCCAACATCTTTAAATCAGGATGATAAGGACACATAGTACTTGGCACCCCACATACTCAATAGTATGCACTCTGAGCATCCCTTAGGAATAGTTCTATGACACAAGGCACTACATGATTATGATTTCACTTGATTAGTTAATGTCAATTGGGTATCTTTTAACTGCGTCAATCAAGCTACAAGAAGACCCTAAAAGAGTTCTACAAAAATAATGGGTAGATTGCAAATTCAGAAGATTTAAAACGTATGAAACATAAATCTTATCACATCTTCACAGAATACCAATCCTTTTCACATCATGAAGAGAATTACACATCCATAAGAGCTCAACCATGTTGGAAGATCATTAAGACCATCACAACATTCCTTGTAAGAACATCATTATCTTTTGCAGCCTTATCAAAGATTCATCAAACCATCACTATACAAGTGACACATATGTTCAACAAAACATTGCATTAAGGAGCATTATGATGTTCATATGGTAACAAATTAGGGCTACAACAACATAGAGAGAGAAAGTATTTCTTCATCATACTAATCACACAAGGAAGCTAAGTATGATTAACCATCATCACTTACTTGTATTAGGGTTAAGTTCAACCAAGATAAGTGAGTTAGGGTTACAAAACAACCATTAAAGGTAAACCCTAATTCTTAGTATGTCCATCAAATCATGAAAGCATAAAGTCAAACATCACCAATCATAGGTCAAGAAGCATAGCGACCATGAAGACACAAATTCTCATCGACCACATATGTTGGAACTCTTAGCGACCATCAACTGTGAGGATCTCATCGACCACTAGGGTCAGAGGACATAGCGACCACATAGGTCAGAAACTTCATTAACCACTAGGGACAGGGAACATAGCAACCGCTAGGGCTGGGTCACTTCAACGACCCCTAGGGTTACCAAACATCGTGACCACATAGATCACAAACCTCATCGACCACTAAGGTCAGAGGTGTCATCAACCACCAAGAGTCAAGAAGGTTGGCGACCACCAGAGTTAGAAAATTTGGTGACCACATAAGATTAAAATCCATCAACCACTAAGCAGAGATCCAAAACATGGAGACCACCATACATTCAAAACTTGATGACCAAACAGAGTTCAAAAACTTGGAGACCAAATAGAGTTCAAAACCCATCGACCACTTAAGCACCAAAACCTTGGTGACCATCATGCATTCAAAAACATGGTGACCATGGAGAGATCTAAAATCTCATCGACCACTAAGAGTCCAAATAGGTTGGTTACCACCAAAATCTGAAAGGTCATGTAGTTGCATCACAAGGAGGAAGATAAATTCAAAACCCTAAGCAGAAACCACAATTAGGGAGAGTTTAACCATCTTTTTACCACAAAAATGCAAGTAAAAAAACTTCCATTATCAAGTGAGGTTTGGGCACACATGTTAGGGCTCATCCAAAAAGATCTACTACTCAAGAATCACCATACGAATAGAAACCCTAATAAAAGAAGCATCTCTCTACTTGGAATGACATTTTAGGAAAAGATTACATGCATGCAAGGTAAGAATAAGCTATAATCATGAAGAAAGTTATATAACTCACCTTAAAGAAGATGGAGCAACTCCAAAAAGAAAGGTATCTCAAAGGAAAGGGGGAAGAACACTAGCTTAAGCACTTCTTTCGGCCAAACTAGATCCTACTCCAGAAAGGAAGAAAGCCCTAGGTCAAGGAAGCAAGAAAGAGGTATACTTAAGGACTAGATCAAACTCCACCAAGGATCTGACCAAGAAGAAGAGAGATGAAGATAGAACAACAATGAAAACATAGAAAAGAGGGGAATCTCACTTACCAAGACCAGCAAGCAAGGCAAAGAAGCTTTACAAGCATAAGGAGAGGGTAGATCCGAACCCTAGATACACATGCAAGGTAGATCAACCAAGATCCTTCAATTTAAGATCCTCCTTCTCCACTAAGAAAAGGGGACGAGATCCAACTGCAAGCAAGAAGAGAGAGGAAGATAGGTGTGTAAAGAACTTACTTTCATGCAAGGATGGAGGTATATATAGGATTCAAGGTGAGAAAAAGAGAGGAAAGGAGAGGTGTCTAACAATGCATGCCACGTGTCTAAGGGATCTCTCCCATGCAAGAATCTCACACGTGCAACCAGGTTGACCACAAAACCAATGACCACAACAAGAAACCCATCAGTCAATGTGATCAGAAAAGCTAGCGACCACTTGGGATTCTCAATGACCAAGATGGTCAAAAAAGCAAATGACCACCAACCTTGGAAAATTTGGCGGCTAAGAGAGATAAATGTCACCGACCCCCAACCTTAGGTGGCTCATGATGCACGTAACTACACGTATATAATGTAAGTACACGTGTCAATGTAACATAGGCCTAAAGAGGCCCGAATATCAAACACAAGAAAACGTGTATCCATAGACTACTACTGATGATGACCTAATCAGCTAGGCCCAAGAAAAAGAGTGATTGATTGTTTAATTGACTAAATTGTAGGAAGTAAAATTAAGATTACTAGTTGTGATCACAATTAGAATGAATTCCTTAGGATTACTGTTTCACCATAGTTCACATTGCAATTAACATCATTTCATTAATATTAATTCCTCCTAACCCTGGACAAAGGGACCTATAGCAAGAATTAGCCATTCTCACAGCATAATTCACTACCTAATCTAATATAAATTCCACTCTCATAGAAAATTGATTATTAGTTAAGTGTTTTATCGAATTCTCTGGGTTATTCCCTTCATAATTGTAGGCCCTCTCCCAATGTGCAATATAAATTGTGTATATCTAAGAGTTTTCTAACCCTTAATTCTTCTCTCCAAGCAATTAATTGTATAAGATACCACCTATGGTGATCAGGCACAAGCGATTCATGAAGCTGTCATAGAGATATGTCTAGAAATTAAGAGAATATGCATATTAATTCATAATTGTCAATACAACATAAAACCAAGACACTCTGGGATCATAAGGAACAAAGGTCACATGATTTCCATTGTCAAGAACATGGGAGAAGATGAGAACAATGTGGGGAAAATTAGAAAACTAAATTAACCCCTGAAGAAGACGGTCCAAATGACTCCCTCTCTCAAACATTATGATTTGCTAACCTCTGGCTACAAATTCGTCCATTGGAGGTGCCCGAATCTCCTAGAATGTGACTTTTTTCTCTCCTTTCTCCTCTTCTGGCTCTTGGTTATCGTGTAATGGAAAAGAATGTGATATCTAGGTCTGGCCATAAATATCCTTAGTAATAGAAGTGACTTAGGGCATCATTAAGTCATGACCATCAGAATAATTGTGATTCTCGATCTGGCCTAATCATGTTGAGTCGGTACTACCGAATGCATGTCAGTAGTATTGAAGTCCTCGATTAGTCGTGATCCTTTGTAGAGTCTGTAAAATGTCAATACTACCAAGTTGTCTATCGGTAGTACTAAGATTTTCTATGACCTTCCGTGTTGGATTTTCGGTACAAGTCGGTACTATCGAGCTGACCATTGGTGGTTCTAAAATTCATTCTGAATGCACCTGTTAAAATGTCGGTAGTACTGGTTCTTGCATCAGTATTTTCAGTATCACCAAGTTGATTCAATTTAACTATGTTCCTTTTCTTCCAATGTCAGTACTACCGACAGGTTTGTCGATAGTACCGAGCTATGTTGTTTCTTGTAAAATCACTTGAAATGTAACAAAAATAAATATAAGTTCCAAAATAATGATAAATCAATCAAAATCTATAAAAATAATGAATATTTGATGCAATTGAAGTCTTTGTCTCTTTTAATACCCAATCCTCCATGTTGCTTTGGCATTGTTACTTTTTCCAAAGAAACAAGGTTAAGGCATTATCAGGTTGACCCATCCTTCCATATGAAAGTCCTGACTATTTGATCAATTTTTGTCACACGTCAAAGTTGGCAATTGTATAGCTTACATTGTGTAGTATGATTGAGAGAGAATAACCGGCTTAGCTAGAGTAATTCAACCGACTAGAGAAAGAAGTTTATTCTTCCACATGCTTATGTGTTGGTGGAACTTTTCCAAGAAATATTGAAAATGCTCCTTTCCTTTCTTTCAGTGAATAATAGGAATCCCTAGATGCTTGCCCAAATTTGGAGTTTCTTTGACCCCAAGCTTCTTGCAGACATGGACTCTAGTTGTACGGGGCACGTTGTAAGAGAAGAAGATGGAGGATTTCTTATGTGAGAGGAAAATACTAGATGCTGAACTGAACATGTGAAAGCAGTATCTTATTGTGGTGGCTTGCTGGATGGAAGCCTCACCCAAGAGGATTATATCATCAACAAAACTCCCATGAGTGAAGGGTAGTTTGGATCTGGAGATAACAATGGGTTTCCATTTATGGGCGATAGCCTCATCTACAATGAGTGACTGAAATGTTTGAGGCATGGAACAAAAATGTACGGTGATAAGGGGTCTACCTATTTAACGGCACATGAAGGGTGGAAGGTACCAATATGGTCCTCATTCCATAATATCGATGTATGGAGGATTTGGCGATTTGCAAAATGATCAAGATGATATTATTAGGTATCAATGTTCTAAGAAGAGTGACCTCAATGAACTGCCAACTTAATTTGTCAAACACTTTTACCAAGTCCAACTTCAAGGCGAGGTAGTGTTTTTGACAGATCCACGATTACACAGAGTGGATTATTTCTTGAATGATAGCAATATCATCTCCAATACGCCTTCCCAGGACAAAACATGATTGGAATAGTGAGATCCAATCATTGATGTAAGACTTGATTCAGGAGGCTATCACCTTTGATATCAGCTTGGCACATACATTATTAAGGGAGATGGGCCTAGAATATGAGCATGATTCTAGAGAGGAGACCTTGGGAATGAGTATAAGAAGAGAGTTTGTTGCTTCCATTAGCAGAGAAGAACATGTAAAGGGATCTGTAATGAATTTGCAAAGATGATGTTCTAGGATCTCCTAATTCTTCTGATAAAAGGATGTGTCTACCCCATATAGTCCAGACAACTTGAGTGGGGACATCAAACTGAGGGCTCACTAGATTTCATCTGGGAGGGGGGCCTTCACCATTACTGACACCTAGGCAGGTGTTAGTGGTGTGTAAACACTGACGAAGGCTTGGGTGGAGGTGAGTCATAATGCTTCATTGGTCTCCTGGTACACATTAGAGAATAATGTAGGAGTTATATGCTTAATTATCTATTCATCATCCTACCAGATGTCATCGAAGTTCTTCAGTTGGGTAATCTTGTTCCTCCAACACCTTATTTTGATGATAGAATGGAAATAATTGGTATTGTTATCCTGTAGTTTTATCCAGTTACAGTGTGCTTTTTGTTGTCACTCTTTCTCCTCCCTTCGTAAGATAGCATTAGGTTGTGATTGCGTATCAATATTATTGCGGGTTATCTCATGGTAAAAATTGAGCGAGAGTTGCATCAGATTCATTTAATCCTGTTTGAGATACAGTCATTTACTCTTCTTTCAGCTTTCCTATTTGACTGGTCTGATGGTGAAGCCATAGTCAGGAAGTCCATAGTAGCATGGTGGAGTGGAGCATCATGGTTCCTGTGGGATCCGACTTATAAAACATGAGATAAACTAAGCGTAAGCGGTTTATTAACTGGCAGTGGAATTATGAAAATTTCTGGAAATTAAAACTTTTAAAGAAAAGCTCTTCAAAGCATAAAACTTTTTTATAATAAACAAGATAAACGGTTTACATCATTGTAAAATCACCTCTCGAGTGATTATATACATCCAGATACAAAATATCGAGGCTTAAAGACAAAAACCTCAGACCTACTAACTCCTAGGACCTGAGAGTATAGAGACGACATAAGACAAACTAACTACAGGACTTGACAGTCAGTATTTCCAGCTGAGATTCACTGCTGCCCTTGGTGTTGCTGCTGTTGATACTGCTCACTCTCAGATTGATTTCTCCGTCCTCGACGTCCACCTAAAAAGTTGAAACCTACGGGAGTGAGACAATTTGAACAATTGTCCCAGCGAGAGTTATAACTCTCCTCCAGAAGCTTTGTTATAGCAATTAAGGAATAATATAAACAAGGTAACTTAAATCATTCAACAGTAGTCTTAGGATTAAGTAAAGCATCTTCTACTTAAGCAATCACTTCTGTAAAGAATATAAAGAAACATGTATACTAGATACTTGAACAGACTATTAATGTAAACAACGTACATCAATCATTGTTTCTCGTAGTTCAACCTAAGCAGTTATGCTACACGGCTGATTATGTTTTACAAACATTATTATGCCCTACGGAGATGAGGTATACCGCTCATACTCCAACCGATCACTACTAATTCGCATCAGTATCATACATAGGTCATCAAAAGAGTTGGATTCTTATGACCTCATCTTCCCCAGTCAGTGTGAGGATCAACATGCAGGACATCTCGTGTCTCTGCTAAGATAGCTTACCAGGGTATTCTGTCACTTCGCTATTAGAGTCACAATGGCATTTTGTACTCTCTTTACCATCGAAAGATCTCTTGTTTATCTCTCATCGATGTGGTATTTAAAGATTCCCTTGGGAGATTTGTGGTACATCACCCCGTCATAAACATATAGTGAAGGGTTGATAGATTAAGGTACATCTACATCAATTCCTACACTAGGATGTAAGGATATTCACGTCCATATCCCCCCACATACTCAAAAGTATGTGATCCAGGAGTTCTCTTAGGAAAACTTATTTCACCATCATTTAGCTTCTGACAATGATGGATCTATGATCATGGCTCTACATGGTATGATTATACTTGATTAGTTAGGTACATTTCAACATTCTTTTAACATCAAGCATGTTTCCAAGCATTTAACTATTAAAACACTGCTATATAAGAAGAATACTACATGTATTAATTCTAACTCACATCAGTTATCAAATGGATATCAATTCTTAATCATCTCATCATAAGTCATCTAATTAGCATGACCTTGATGTTACTCATGGCTCTTACAGCCTATCAATGTCATATGATGCCACTTAAACTTAGGCAACATAGCATATCTCACTATTCATAAAATTAATAACATGCTTTTATTGAATATGATATCACAACCCTTACCTGGCTATGATTTCTTCATGCTAACCACCTGCATGATTAGTACAATTAAGGATATGCATATATAACAGTATTAGCCCAGTACCAAAACTTTTCATATTCTTTATAGGACACCACGGCCGTGCTTCCTTGCACGGTCGTGCAAAGGCAAGCTACCACGGCCGTGCTCCTTAGCACGGGCGTGCTGAGAATCAACATATCGCCATTGATTTCTAGGGTTTGGATTTAATCACTTCAACCTAGGGTTATTGAACCTCTTAGCTCACAAGGCATAAAGATTCCTCATATTACAACTTGTAATTAGGGTTTCATTCCCAAAGGCGTAACCCTGAATTACTCCATTTATCATATCACCCTAAATTAGGGTTTACTATTCACATTACATGTTATTACCCTAGAATTAGGGTTTACTATTCACTTCATAGTGAATTGAGCTCATAGCATCATCATGTATGAAAATGATCATCATTGATGCTCTCAAATTAGGTTAAGATTCATTAATCATTATAATTAGGATTTCCATGATCTTACCTTGATGGATCATACCCTAATCATGTACATTCTTACATATTGAAGGTATGTTACTTGATTCTTATTCATATTAGGAGCCTTCTCTCTCCTCTCACTACTAGATGATGTTTACATCACTCTAGGTTAGATTAGGTCAAGTCATCTTTGATTAACATAGATTAAGACATCCCATTATAATCATTAGGGTTTACTTGATCAAGGGTTGTTATCTACTTGAACCCTTCAAGGGTACATTGATAATGTTCACCATTAACCATAACATGGGTCAAGCAACTAATTACTTAGCCTCTTAGTATCTTTAGTTATCATTAGGTTTTAGGTTAAACAACCATTGAACCATCTAAGCCTTCAAAGCATTAAGCAATCTTAACCCTAAAGTCCCCAAATGATTTCACACTTCAACCTCCAAACGGTCTTGAGACCGTTTGGAAGAGTTGACCGTTTGGTTATGGTTGACTTCAAGACCGCATGACACTCAAGACCGTTTGCCCTTAAATGGTCTTGAAACCATTTCAACATGTTGACCGTTTGGACATGGTTGACTTTGAAACCGTTTGAATTTAAACGACCTTGAAACCGCATGAATCTAAACGACCTGGAGATCGTTTGAGCCCAAACGGTCTTGAGACTGTTTGGATTCAAACGTTCTTGAGACCGTTTGGTCAAAACATCTCAAAACCGTATGGACCTAAAAAGTGCATCAACACTTGCAATCGATTAGGGTTTTCAAGGTTGAACCCTTCAATTGACCTCATATATGTTAACCACTTATCAATTGAGCCTATTAGGGTTATCCTTAACCAATTGGACACTCAATTGACCCTCAATTGATAGCCAAAAAGGGTTGGAGCCAATTGAATTAGGGTTTATAATCGATCAACCATCAATGTCCATCAACATGAGTCTAAATGAAGTTGAACCCATCAATTGACATCCAATTGGGCCATGACTTGGCCCAAACGGTCTTGGGATCATTTGGACATCCTCCAAATGGTCTTGAGACTGTTTTCACAAAGTCTCATCAAAATCTAAGTCAATTTGTCAAGGGTTGAACCCTAAATAAGTCACAAATCAGCACTTTTGATTAATTCAACAACTTATTGTGATTGGACCTTCACTTGATCAAATTTCCTTAACCCTAGACCTCCAAATGGTCTTGGGTGATCACCAAACGGTCTTGAGACCGTTTGGGTGATCCCCAAATGATTTTTAAACCGTTTGGGTTACTCAACCCAAAGTTCAACAAGACTGGTCCTTGAAATCAGCAATTGAACCCGATTAGGTTTTCAAGGATTGAAGCGCCTTCAACTTGTGATTTGTTTACAATTAGATTATGATTCCTTGTAGATGATTAATTCATGATGTGTATATAATACCTCTAAACGGTCTTCACTTGGTCAAACTTTCCAAATGGTCTTGGAGACCGTTTGAATCTAAACGGTCTTGCAAACCGTTTAGACCAAATGTCCAAGATAGTTTGGTAAAGTAGGATAAGGACCAACATTCGAATTAAAGCCCATCATCTTATACCTTGAGAATAAGGTCTGTTCTTCACGGTTTTGCTTGCAAAAATGCAAGGGAAGGTAGGGGAAAGGAAAAACTAGTAACTAACACATAGAAATGAGATGCATAACAAAGCAAAAGGGTTTAGAGTTATAAAACCCGCCTTAAGGTCATTCCTAAAGCTCCAAGATTCCAAGATTTCAAGCCTTTAATGGCATCCTGAGCTCCACAGGTTGTCTAAGGTTGATTCTCCAAGAAATGGTTGGGAAAGATCGGCTAGCAAGAAGAACCAAGTAAGAAATACTAACAAACCAACCTTGCTTCATGGTTTCCTCTACAAATTCGAGTAATAAGATGGTCAATCCTTACCTAGAACTCCTTGGATGTTCTCCTCTGCTCCAGAGCTCTGCCTTTAATCGGTTTAGTAAGGGGATAAGTGAGAAAGAAGGGGAAACGGTTCCTTTGGTTGCAAAGAAGGGAGTATATTTACTTTGGACAAAACTTCATCATAAGGACAACTAGTTTCTTGATTTCTCATCTAGGTCCTTCTATCCTTTAAGCACGTCCCTTCTCCTCATTTCCAAACAATACTCATCTTAAACCAAGAGCTAAAGGCAAATAAGGTCAACTTATTACTAAGGTGCACACACATAAAGGGTCATTAATGCTTACAACTTGATTATTGTGTTTTCAAGAATTATCCTTTTTATCTGATTATTCAAATGAAGCGCCCCCCTTCATAATTTTTACTCTAATTAATGCCAAGAGTCATAAAAGATATTCTAGAAAGTGTATTTTACAAGTTGCTCCCCACATTTTGGGTAAATTGCACTTTACTCCAAAGATAGGGTTTTTAAAGTACAAGGATTGCTCCACATGCTGCATCTTGATGCCCAAGGTTAGAGAATCCATCATACTTCATCATACTCACTCTTATGATGTCTCAACACCAAAGGAACATCTTAACATGTGAAATTTGCAAGTTAACCCTTCGAATTGGGTAATTTTCACATAGGTCCATGTATTACAAAACATTATTACAACATTGTTCAAAAAGGACAGAAATGGAAACATATGTTCCCCATGAGTTTTAATTACATACCAAAATATAATCACAAACATTTAATTACATAATTAGGCAAAACACCTAGGGTTAGCTTATAACCCAGGTCAGGGATGTTACATACCAACATAAGGGTGATCTACAACATCTACCATATAAAGCTTCATAAGGTGCCATATCAATACTATGTTTATAGATATTGTTATAGGTGAACTCTATCAAGCTTAGGTGTAGATCCCAACTCCCTGTAAACTGGAGAACACATGCTCTCAGCACGTCTTCCAAGGTCTGTATAGTCCTTTCAGACTGTCCATCAGTCTGAGGATGAAAGGCTGTAATAAACCTTAACTAGGTGCCTAAAGCTTTATGAAGTCGTTCCCAAAAATGACTCGTAAACTGAGGACCTCTGTCAGAAACTATAGTAACTGGAACTCCGTGCAGTCGCACTATCTCTTAAACATACAACTGTGCCAACTTCTCAACAGAATAGGTTGTTTTGACAGGAAAGAAATGAGCTGTCTTTGTCAACCTATCAAATATTACCCAAATGGAATCATGCCCTTTGTTTGTCCTAGGTAGGCCAACAACAAAGTCCATAGTTACATGATCCCACTTCCATTGTGGTATGGGTAAATGTTGCATTGTTCCAGCAGGTTTTTGGTGTTCAGCTTTAACTTGCTGACACACAGGACACCTCATAACAAACTCTGCAACATCCTTCTTCATCCCAGGCCACCAATACATATCTTTCAAGTTTCGATACATCTTGGTGCTCCCTGGATGCATAGTATACATCGAAGAATGAGCTTCTTCCAGGACTAAATTCCTCAAGTTATCCACATCTGGCACTATCATCCTCCCATGATAACATGCCACTTAATCATCTGAGTCATGGAAACCATCTCGTTTCTCATCACCATACTCTGATCTGATCTGTTGAACTGTAGAATCATCTTGATGTGCCTCCTTGATCTTCTCTCTTAGGGTAGGTTTTATATATGCATCTCAGCCAACAACCTGGCTAACAATGACACCTTTAACTGTACATTGTCTTGCCTTAAGGAGATAAGCATATCTCTCCTAGAGCATACTAAAGAGTTTAGTTGTGCCCTATCAAAAGCTGGTGTTGCTAATTTCCTACTCAGAGCATCTGCAACCACATTGGCCTTCCCTGGATGGTAATCAATTTTACAATCGTAGTCCTTGATTAACTCCATCCAGCGACGTTGCCTCATGTTAAGTTCGTGCTGAGAGAAGATGTACTTAAGGTTCTTATGATCAGTGAAAATCTGGAATGTCTCTCCGTAGAGATAATGTCTCCAGATCTGCAAAGCATGAACCACAACAGCTAAATCTAGATCGTGTGTCGGATAATTCTCCTCGTATTTCTTAAGCTGTCGTGAAGCAAAAGAAATCACTTACTTATCCTGCATTAACACACATCCGAGTCCATTCTTGGAGGCATCACAGAAAACTATGTATCCTTTGCCTTGCTCAGGTAGCACAAGTACATGTGCACTTGTCAACCTTTCCTTCAGCAACTGAAAAGATTGCTGACACTTATCACTCCAGACAAAAGGAACATCCTTTCGGTTCAACTTAGTCAAGGGTAAGGCTATAGAACTGAAGTTCTTAATGAACCTTCGGTAATAGCCAGCCAACCCTAAGAAACTACGGATTTCCGTCGGTGTCTTCGACTGTTCCCATTGTAGAACAGATTCTACCTTTTTAGGGTCAACACGAATACCCAAGACAGATACCACGTGTCCAAGAAAAGATACTTCCGGTAGCCAGAACTCACACTTGCTAAACTTAGCGTACAACTTATGTTCTCTTAGCAAAGTTAGAGCCTGGCGAAGATGATGTTCATGCTACTGAGCATCCCTACTATAGATCAGAATGTCATCTATGAAGACAACAACACACTGATCGAGGAAAGGTCAGAATATTCTGTTCATGAGTTCCATAAATGCAGTCGGTGCATTAGTTAGTCCAAATGACATAACTGTGAACTCATAGTGACCATACCTTGTCCTAAAAGAAGACTTGGATATGTCACTATCCTTAATACGGAGTTGATGATATCCCAATCTCAAGTCTATCTTTGAGAAGACGGTTGCACCATGCAACTGGTCAAAGAGATCATCAATCCTTGGTAGAGGGTACTTATTCTTTATTGTTACTTTGTTTAATTGTTTGTAATCAATGCACAACCGCATTGAACCATCTTTCTTTTTAACAAAAAGAACCGGAGCACCCCATGGTGAAATGCTCGGTCGAATGAAACCTTTCTCAAGTAACTCCTGTAGTTGTTTCTTGAGTTCTGCCATCTCGGCAGGCACCATCCTATACGGTGTCTGTGCTATAGGTTGCGTATCTGGGATCAAATTGATTTCAAAATCAATTTCTCGAGGCGGTGGTACACCTGGAAGTTCTTCAGGAAATACATCTTCAAATTCCTTGACTACAGGAACTTCAGCAGGGTTAGAACTCTCCATGGTAGTATCTACCACATGGGCTAAGAATGCATGACATCCTTGCCTCATCAGCTTCTCAGCAACCATAGCTGATACAAGACAGGTAGGTATAATCTTTCTCTCTCCTTGAAAGATCCATGTGTTGCTATTATCAGCAAACACAGCTTGCTTGGATTCACAATCCAAGACAACCCTATACCTTTCCAAGGTATCCATCCCAAGGATTATATCAAATCCTTGCATCTCAAGTGGTATAAGATCCACTTGAATGCGATGATCATAAAAGAAGAGGATGCAGGGAGAACATACCTCCTGCAACACAGCATACCCTCTCAACGGAGTCTCAAGCAACAGGCTATCTGCCCTATGACTAACTGTCATATTGCAGTTACGAATCACTATTTGAGTGATAAAGGAGTGCATAGCACCCGGGTCAATTAAAACAGATACAACACAAGATGTGGACATATCAGAATATAACAACTCCATCTGACCTACCACAACCCGAGGGTTGATCACTGCATCATGTGGGTTCATTGCATAGAATCTTGCGGTCGCCTGAGGTTGATTCGGTGCTGACGATCCAGCTTGGGATGCTTGTCCACGTCCTCTAGTTGTTCCTTAAAACTTCCTCCTCTGGGATCCTTGCTGATTCTGCCTCTGAGGTTGTGTTACACTTGCTGGTCTAGCTCTACAGTCTTTCATTAGATGTCCCATCTTCCCACATATGTAGCAACTTCTTTCCAATTGTTGCGGTCTTGGTGGTCCTGTGACTGACATCGATGTTGAACTGCGAGCCCCTTGTAGTGTTAGGATTCGTCCTCTACCTCTACTCAATGTCCACTGTGTCTGAGTACTAGGTCTAGGTGGTGGTGTAGGTGCAGAAAACCTAGGTTTCTTGAAGTCTCTAGATGAAGATCCCTGGAACTGAGGATATCTCTTATGGGTTTGCCTCTTCTCTGCTACTGACCTTTCTATCCTTTGGACTGACTCAACGAAGGTAGCAAACCTTTCCCGATTCTCTAGGGCAGACACGGGAGTAGTCAACTCAACGTTTAACCCTTTCTTGGAATGCCGGATCCTCTCTTCATCTGTAGCATCCATATGCGAACAAAACCGCAACAACTCCATGAACTTAGCTTCATACTCGCTAATGTTCATTAAACCTTGTCTTAACCTCTCAAACTGAGAGATTTTCTCATCCAGGAACGTCTTAGGGAAATATCTATTAATAAATTCCCATCGGAAGACTTCCCAGGCAACCTCCACACCAGGCCTCTTTTGCTCTTCCATGGTCCACCAATGACCAGCACTCCCCTTGAGAAGATAGACTGCATGTCTAACCTTCTCAGCCTCTGGGCTGTTCAGGATTCTAAAGGCCTTCTCTAGTTCGGTTAACCACAGATCGGCATCTGCAGTGTCAGCTGTTCCAAAGTACTCGGTCGCTCTGACTCGGTGAAGTCGTTCGAACGTTTTACCGATACCTTGTCCCTATGACTGGGCAGGGGCCCTAGGTGCAGGAATAGGCATCCTATCTGTGATGTGTGTCATGGCAGTAATAAACTGCCCGAACATAGTCTGAACAGCTGGGTTCTCCATGTCAGCTGGGTTAAACTGAGGTGGCTCCATAGGTGGCTCAGGTATAGGTTGTTCTATCTCCGGGTTCCTTGCACCTTCTCGGGGTGCAGCGACACTACTTTCTGCCACATAATCCTCGTGTGGTCCAGACATCCTTACTTATCTTCTTCTCCTAAGGAGCAGAAGACACTATTAGATATACTGCAAAACACTAAGAGTAGACTCGACATCCTAAGTCCTATGTCTTTGTAGACTCAGCGAACCTAGAGCTCTGATACCACTAATTGTGGGATCCGACTTATAAAACATGAGATAAACTAAGCGGAAGCAGTTTATTAACTGGCAGTGGAATTATGAAAATTTCTGGAAATTAAAACTTTTAAAGAAAAGCTCTTCAAAGCATAAAACTCTTTTATAATAAACAAGAAAAATGGTTTACATCATTGTAAAATCACCTCTCGAGTGATTATATACATTTAGATACAAAATCTCGAGGCTTAAAGACAAAAACCTCAGACCTACTGACTCCTAGGACCTGAGAGTACAGAGACGACATAAGACAAACTAACTATAGGACTTGACAGTCAATATTTCCACCTGAGATTCACTGCTGCCCTTGGTGTTGCTGCTGCTGATACTGCTCACTCTCAGATTGGTTTCTCCGTCCTCGACGTCCACCTAAAAAGTTGAAACCTACGGGAGTGAGACAATTTGAACAATTGTCCCAACGAGAGTTATAACTCTCCGCCAGAAGCTTTGTTATAGCAATTAAGGAATAATATAAACAAGGTAACTTAAATCATTCAACAGCAGTCTTAGGATTAAGTAAAGCATCTTCTACTTAAGCAATCACTTCTATAAAGAATATAAAGAAACATGTATACTAGATACTTGAACAGACTATTAATGTAAACAACATAACATCAATCATTGTTTCTCGTAGTTCAACCTAAGCAGTTATGCTACATGGATGATTATGTTGTACAAACATTATTATGCCCTGTGGAGATGAGGTGTACCGCTCATACTCCAACCGATCACTACTAAGTCACATCGGTATCATACATAGGTCATCAAAAGAGCCAGATTCTTATGACCTCATCTTCCTTAGTTAGTGTGAGGATCAACATGCAGGACATCTCGTGTCTCTGCTAAGATAGCTTACTAGGGTATTTTGGCACTTCGCTATTAGAGTCACAGTGGCATTCTGTACTCTCTTCGCCATCGAAAGATCTCTTGTTTATCTCTCATCGATGCGGTATTTAAAGATTCCCTCGGGAGATTTGTGGTACATCACCCCGGCATTAACATATAGTGAAGGGTTGATAGATTAAGGTACATCTACATCAATTCCTACACTAGGATGTAAGGATATTCACATCCATATCCCCCCACATACTCAAAAGTATGTGATCCAGGAGTTCCCTTAGGAAAACCTGTTTCACCATCATTTAGCTTCTGACAATGATGGATCTATGATCAGGGCTCTACATGGTATGATTATACTTGATTACTTAGGTACATTTCGACATTCTTTTAGCATCAAGCATGTTTCCAAGCATTTAACTATTAAAACACTGCTATATAAGAAGAATACTACATGTATCAATTCTAACTCACATCAGTTATCAAATGGATATCAATTCTTAATCATCTCATCATAAGTCATCTAATCAACATGACCTTGATGTTACTCATGGCTCTTACAGCCTATCAATCTCATATGATGCCACTTAAACTTAGGCAACATAGCATATCTCACTATTCATAAAATTAATAACATGCTTTTAATGAATATGATATCACAACCCTTACCTGGCTATGATTTCTTCTTGGTAACCACCTGCATGATTAGTACAATTAAGGATATGCATATATAATAGTATTAGCCCAGTACCAAAACTTTTCATATTCTTTATAGGACACCACGACCGTGCTTCCTTGCACGGTCGTGCAAAGGCAAGCTACCACGGCCATGCTCCTTACCACGGGCGTGCTGAGAATCAACATATCGCCATTGATTTCTAGGGTTTGGATTTAATCACTTCAACCTAGGGTTATTGAACCTCTTAGCTCATAATGCATAAATATTCCTCATATTAAAACTTGTAATTAGGGTTTCATACCCAAAGGCATAACCCTGAATTACTCCATTTATCAGATCACCCTAAATTAGGGTTTACTATTCACATTACATGTTATTACCCTAGAATTAGGGTTTACTATTCACTTCATAGTGAATTGACCTCATAGCATCATCATGTATGAAAATGATCATCATTGATGCTCTAAAATTTGGTTAAGATTCATTAATCATTATAACTAGGATTTCCATGATCTTACCTTGATGGATCATACCCTAATCATGTACATTCTTACATATTGAAGGTATGTTACTTGATTCTTATTCATATTAGGAGCCTTCTCTCTCCTCTCACTACTAGATGATGTTTACATCACTCTAGGTTAGATTAGGTCAATTCATCTTTGATTAACATAGATTAAGACATCCCATTATAATCATTAGGGTTTACTTGATCAAGGGTTGTTATCTACTTGAACCCTTCAAGGGTACACTGATAATGTTCACCATTAACCATAACATGGGTCAAGATACTAATTACTTAGCCTCTTAATATCTTTAGGTATCATTAGGGTTTAGGTTAAACAACCATTGAACCATCTAAGCCTTCAAAGCATTAAGCAATCTTAACCCTAAAGTCCCCAAACGATTTCACACTTCAACCTCCAAACGGTCTTGAGACTGTTTGGAAGAGTTGACCGTTTGGTTATGGTTGACTTCAAGACCGCATGACACTCAAGACCGTTTGCCCTTAAATGGTCTTGAAACCGTATCAACATGTGACCGTTTGGACATGGTTGAATTTGAAACCGTTTGAATTTAAATGACCTTGAAACCACATGAATCTAAACGACCTTGAGATCGTTTGAGCCCAAACGGTCTTGAGACCATTTGGATTCAACAGTCTTGAGACCATTTGGATTCAAATGGTCTTGAGACTATTTGGTCCCAAACGGTCTTGAGACCGTTTGGACTCAAACGGTCTTGAGACCGTTTGGTCAAAACATCTCAAAACCGTATGGACATAAAAAGTGCATCAACACTTGCAATCGATTAGGGTTTTCAAGGTTGAACCCTTCAATTGATCTCATATATGTTAACCACTTATCAATTGAGCCAATTAGGGTTATCCTTAACCAATTGGACACTCAATTGACCCTCAATTGATAGCCAAAAAGGGTTGGAGCCAATTGAATTAGGGTTTATAATCGATCAACCATCAATGTCCATCAATATGAGTCTAAATGAAGTTGAACCCATCAATTGACATCCAATTGGGCCATGACTTGGCCCAAACGGTCTTGGGATCGTTTGGACATCCTCCAAACGGTCTTGAGACCGTTTTCCCAAAGTCTCATCAAAATCTAAGTCAATTTGTCAAGGGTTGAACCCTAAATAAGTCACAAATCAGCACTTTTGATTAATTCAACAACCTATTGTGATTGGACCTTCAATTGATCAAATTTCCTTAACCCTAGACCTCCAAACGGTCTTGGGTGATTACCAAACAGTATTGAGACCGTTTGGGTGATCCCCAAACGGTTTTGAAACCGTTTGGGTTACTCAACCCAAAGTTCAACAAGATTGGTCCTTGAAATCAGCAATTGAACCCGATTAGGTTTTAGAGGATTGAAGTGCCTTCAACTTGTGATTTGTTTACAATTAGATTATGATTCCTTGTAGATGATTAATTCATGATGTGTTTAGCAGACCTCTAAATGGTATTCACTTGGTCAAACTTTCCAAACGGTCTTGGAGACCGTTTGAATCTAAACGGTCTTGCAAACCGTATGAAATCAAACGGTCTTGAGACCGTTTGGTTTCAAATGGTCTTGCAAACCGTTTAGACCAAATGTCCAAGATCATTTGGTAAAGTAGGATAAGGACCAACATTGGGATTAATGCCCATCATCTTCTACCTTGAGACTAAGGTATGTTCTTCACAGTTTTGCTTGCAAAAATGTAAGGGAAGGTAGGGGAAAGGAAAAACTAGTAACTAACACATAGAAATGAGATGCATAACAAAGCAAAAGGGTTTAGAGTTATAAAACCCACCTTAAGGTCGTTCCTAAAGCTCCAAGATTCCAAGATTTCAAGAATTTAATGGCGTACTGAGCTCCACAGGTTGGCTAAGGTCGATTCTCCAAGAAATGGTTGGGAAAGATCGACTAGCAAGAAGAACCAAGTAAGAAATACGAACAAACCAACCTTGCTTCATGGTTTCCTCTACAAATTCGAGCAAGAAGATGGTCAATCCTTACCTAGAACTCCTTAGACGTTCTCCTATGCTCCAGATCTCTGCCTTTAGTCGGTTTAGCAAGGGGATAAGTGAGAAAGAAGGGGAAATGGTTCCTTTGGTTGCAAAGAAGGGAGTATATGTACTTTGGACAAAACATCATCATAAGGACAACTAGTTTCTTGATTTCTTATATAGGTCCTTCTATCCTTTAGGCACGTCCCTTATCCTCATTTCTTAAACAAAACTCATCTTAAACCAAGAGCTAAAGGCAAAGAAGGTCAACTTATTACTAAGGTGCACACACATACAGGGTCATTATGCTTACAACTTGATATTGTGTTTTCAAGAACTATCCTTCTTATCTGATTATTCAAATGAAGCGCCCCCCTTCATCATTTTTACTATAATTAATGCCAAGAGTCATAAAAGATATTCTAGAAAGTGTATTTTACAAGTTGCACCCCACATTTTGGGTAAATTGCACTTTACTCCAAAGGTAGGGTTTTAAAGTACAAAGATTGCTCCACGAGCTGCATCTTGATGCCCAAGCTTGGAGAATCCATCATACTTCATCATACTCACTCTTATGATGTCTCAAAACCAAAGGAACATCTTAACATGTGAAATTTGCAAGTTAACCCTTCTAATTGGGTAATTTGCACATAGGTCCCTGTATTACAAAACATTATTACAACATTGTTCAAAAAGGACAGAAATGATAACATATGTTCCTCAGGAGTTTTAATTACATACCAAAAGATAATCACAAACATTTAATTACATAATTAGGAAAAACACCTAGGGTTAGCTCATAACCCAGGTCAGGGATGTTACAATTCCAATTGTCGTTAAGGAAACTTTTGAAAATGGGAATGTATTCCCACCTAGTTGAAGTGTGAGGGTGATGATGCTTTGATTTTTTCAAATCCCTCTCGACCATTAGGATAGGGGCATGATCTGAGTGATTCCTTTTGAGAACTTGAATTGAGTTTGAGAGTGCTTGGTCAATCCATCGTTGGTTTCCTAGCACCCTCTCCAACCACTCATGGAGAAGTCCTCTTTTGAAGGTTTTTTGGGTGCCCCTTGTTCCCAGATCATACAGTAAGCAAGAGTATATTGCTTCAATGAAATCTTTGCTATTGGCATTTTTGAAGGTGTTGCTGCCAAACTTCTCAGATGGATACATAACAACATTGAAGTCCCCAACTACAACCCAAGGGGTCGTAATAGTAGAGGCTAGGGATATTAGTAGATTCCAAAGAAGCTTCCTACCACTCTTGGAGGTATGAGCATACACGAAGGTTTACAAAGAGTCTTCGATTTTGTAATGAACAAATTGTCTGTGAGAAAGACAAATTTCGACTGAGATGTTGTGCTTCTAGAGGACCCAAATGCCCCCCTGAGAAACCCACCACCTCCAATCTATGAGGTTGGGATAAACCAAGTTTTTTAATGATACCAAGTGCCCTTAATCTGCTGCAACGAGTTTCTAGTAGATATACTATTGAAATATTGCACTTCTCGATAAGATCTTTCACCATGTTTTGGAAGTCCTTGTCACAGATACCCTGAGTGTTCCAAGTAAAGACTTTCATTGATCATGATCAATAAGGTATAAGTTCCCCATTTCCTTAGCTTTCTCCTCCAGATCTAGTAAAAGAGAGGTTTTGCCTCTCTTCCTAGTAGAAGACTTACTGGCCTCACTAGGTAGAACTACCTTATGGTTGCGTTGGTGAATCCCGACTGAGTTGCGGATGGGGCTGCATAGAAGAAGTGGCATCTGCTCACTCATATTCTGACTACCGAGGGAGAAGGAGGAGGTGACAAATGGATGGGTATCATTGGTTCTTCCTAAGACTAACAGGTCTTCGATACGGTTGTGTGCTCCATAGAACCTTGAGACGTAGGATGTTTCTGATGTTGAGATGTGACATGAGGGACTAGCTCTGTTGCACCCTGAGGGATAGGATGATTCTGGTACTGAGATGCTCATTTAGGACGCTGAGGGGGTTCACTATTTTTCTTGGTATTTTTGTTCTTCTTCTTTGTAGAACTCCAATCTATGTCGTTGACTACTTGTTGTGCCATGCTATCTACGTTGATGACTTCCCAGACATCTTCTTCCTTGGTTTCATTTTCTAGGGAATGGAAGCGATTCAATTGTCTCATGTTGTTCTTTTGAGGGACAAAAAGTGTTTTCCTTTAATTCCTTTGTATCAGTTGGGCATACATGTAGTTTGTGAGGCCTTGCATGCACTACGGTGATTTGGGGACGATAGGCTCTGTAGCCATGATAACTTGCCTTGTTGTGTTCTTTTTCACTATCCTCTTGGAACAATCCTTTTCTAGGTGACCTGCACAACCACAATGCATACAGATAAACAAGTTGTTCTTGTATTTGATTCTATATCTGTTTCCTTCTACCATGACCAACAAAGTTAGAGGTTTTGATAGATCGAGTTCTACTTCTATTTGGAAAATCATCCACGTCATTGTATTCTAGTATTCAGATCTACTTTGATCGTCTTGTCGAGTTTATCACCTATCTCAGTGAGCAACACCTCCCTGTAAAGATGGATGGGTAGGTTAGGAATCCTTATCCAGGCTACCAGTTTTGGTAGGGCTAAAGATTCTGGCGAGAAGTTTGGTTGCCATCTTTAGATCCATAGATAGGAACCAAAGACCGGCAACATGCCACTAGTTAAGGCATGGATGTAATCATCTTCCCTTCGGAGTTGTACTATGAAGTAATCATTGGTTAGATTGATGAGGTTGAAGCCACTGGTAGGCCTCTAAAGCATCTAGTTCCTATCTCTCAGGGTCAAAAATCCTATGTCTTTGAATAGGATCTTGACGATTACAGAGAATTGCCAGGGTTTAAGAAGATCATATCTGGATTCCTTGTGCAAGTCAAAAATGGGATAGCCTTAGTCCATGGAGATTCCAATATCCTCGGGTTTAAGAAAGATATCACATTCATCCGAGTCTATCTTAATATAACCATGTTGATCGTCAAAAAGTTATTCCCCATGGTTTGACAGTAGGAATGCTTTTTGGATTGTGTTGTTGGGGTCTCAACTGGTTTTGCTCTATGTTCGTGATTCGGGAGATTCAAGAACTGGGAACCTGAAGTAAAAGAAGGGTCCACTTCCATATTGGTTGTGGGATGGCTTTCAATGCCTTTCTAATTAGTTTGTTTGCTTGCGTAGTTCAGAAAGATATCTGTGGAGCCTAGGGGTATTGCATGGTTCTATTGAGAAGGTCCTTCATCCTCAGGGAATCCTGACCTAAAATGTTTCTATCTTAAAATAATTTAAAGTTGTTCCTATTATTAATTACTCTCAAAACAACCATGAAATCTTTCTCAAACGAAATTACCAAAATGATAGAACTTCAATATCGTGATGTTTAACCAATAGTTTGATATTTGTTTCATAATCATTTTAAAATATCAAGAAACAAATCATTTATTGTCTCTCAAATTATTTTTTTATTTGAAATGAACCATATCTAGCCTTATCTTTCTTGAATTTATTTGCTTATCTACCTCTAACAAAAAATCATAAAACTTTGACTACTACTATGATTTATCTACGGATTATAAATAAGGTCCTAGAATTTCAAAATAAAATCATTCAATATTTTTAATCACTCATAATGCCTTTTTGTGTAAATAATATACATATTTTTCTTTATATGAACATTATTAACAATAAAAACATTGTCATCTTTTATTTCTCATTATTTTGATTATGTATATATATACTTTTGGAACAATTTATTAACATGTGCCAATAGCTAAAATACCATTTTAAGCTTTTGTGATTATGGACAATTAATAGGCTCAAAATGCACCTATAGATCATTGGATCAGCATAGCATATGTGTCGTGTATTTTGATTGAGTCTCATAAGGATAAAATCATATACATTAGATTACATAGACTTGGGGGAGTTATAGCTACTTAGTAAACTATCTTATTCATTTACTGATAAATGTATACAATCTTCTAAAATCAAGTGGAAGAAATATTTTAGACAAAAGAAGAAAAAGATCTTGTATCATGGGTGAACATTAAGGTAGTTTATGGTTTTAGATCTTACATGCCAATAATGCTCTTTTCTATCTATTATTGTTTCACATTTTATTATTTTTTAGTATTGTCTACAAAATAATTACTTGATATGCAAGTAATATGTAATGAAATATATAGATGTCATTGTATGAATAACATCACAGGAATCCAAAATACACAAAAGGTAATAAATTCTTGGATCAAATAATTATAACTTAATCTATTTGTAGCCATACTTATAAATTATTATCATATTATTATATACTTTACTTTTCTAGGTTTGATATTCAAACATACTAGTGGAGACTCTAGATATCATAAAGTAGGAGTGGACATATCACTATCTAAAAGAAGTGATGTCAAACTTGATTTAATGTGATTATGTAGAAGTTGATTTTGCACTTGATTTAGCATGATTATGTAGTTAAAATTTTGAATTGGACTTTGAGTTAGATTATTACATGATTGTGTAAACTTTCATTTGTTATTTATAGGTGAATATATGATGTTAGGAATGGTGAATCTATGTATTTTGAATTTGTGGGTGGATGTGAAAATTTGAGAGCATGAATAAAAATGTGGATTGTGAATTTCTGTGTGATTTGAAGAGTGGAACACGTGAATGGATGTGCATGCAAGTGGATGTGAATGGTTGTAGATAGATTGCATGTTGGGTGGAGTGGTTGTATGTTTTCCATTATAGATTTTGCAGATTGCAGATGGCTTGCTACAAAATAGAAAGTCTGTGACCTGTCATTTGTGAAAAAGCAACAACTTACAACATCAGTCACATCACAAAAACCGAGTTAATAAATGTCTAAAGTCAATTTTGGAAACTGAAACCGACGTTGAAGACATATTTTGTATCAAAATTTTATACTGATAAGAGAACCTATAGCAGTGGGTTTTCCACTAAAATTTACATTACAAGCACATTTTACTAATAATAATTTAATTTAAAATATGTCACCAATTCAGAAAAGGAAATCATGGCTACAAACTTCCTATGAATATATAGAACCCATTTAGTTACGAGAAGATTACATGACAAACCTCTTCTACATAGAAATCTTTTACTCATAAGAAAACACATAGTGTTGATTTATGTCACTACAACTGGTGTGACAACTTGTATGTAGATAAAAGTTGATTTATATTTATAGTCTACTACTTTGGTTTTCGTTTGTTAAAGTGATGTGACAACTTGTCAATATATAAAATCTATTTATTTTTTAGTCTATTGCATCAATTTATGTTTTGTACAACTGACATGACAACTTGTATGTAGATAAAATCTATTTTCTAGTTATGGTCTTCTTTGTTAGTTTCTTATGTAATAACAACCGATGTGGTACATGTAATGTCTTTTTTTGTCTTTACTTGGGACCGACAATGAAACTCTTTTTCTATTGTGTCGACTACCCATGAGTCGTGTTTTGACTAATGATATACGCCTTAATTGACCAAAGTTGTATTGTGTTTTTGTACTAGTGACCCCCCATCATTCCTCCTACAAAACCCTGATGATGCATATTGTGAAACCCCTCACTTCCTCTGCCACTGCCGCCACTGTGGCGGCTTTGGTCGCCTTTGCTCCTGTCATTTCTGTCCAAACTCTCCTTTATTGTAGGTCTTCCTTGATATCGGGCAAGTTTTCGCCCAAGCTCTCCTTTTCTACCGACCTTCCTTGCTCCTTCACAGGCCATTACTTTTTCTTTGATATTGCATGCCACTGCCATTGCCTCTTATAGCCTTCTTTAGGTATGCCCTCCTTCACCACTGTCACTTCCTCCTTTCTCCTGTGTTCTCTTCCTCCCTCTCTAGCCACCATTTTCCACCATATCTATTTTCCTTATTATCGTCGTTCTTCCACTCTTTTCATTTTCCTTACTACAACAGGTTTGATGTCCTTGCGACAAATAGACTGATTTAAGCATTCTTTAGGTAAAACATACATGGTCGACTTTAGGTTAAACTAGTTTTGATTTAGGTATTCTTTGGAGAATCTATGAGTATCTAGATCTACTTGGATAATGTTATGTCCAATTGTATTTTAAATCTTAATTAGGAATGATTAATTCATGCTTACTATAATATTAGGTAGCATTATAGTCTCATCTCATATTCTCACCCATATAGTAGTCTTCATATGTATGTTCAGTTAATATAGTATCAGAATTTTGAAGAAGAAGAAGATGATGATGATAATTATGAGCAAACTGGTTGATGTGTATGGTAGCTAGTTTGTTCTTAATCATCATCATCATGTTCTTCTTCTTTACATTTTTTATATTGATTTTTTCTTAATCACATGAAGATGATAATTGTTGTTAATATCAACAATAGATGTCATAGTTTTCTCTTGAACACATGAAGATGATAATTATTGTTAGTAATTGGGATGATGTACATGGAAGGAATTTATCTACTTCGGTAGTTCTGTCTACATAATCGCCCCAACCACCACCACAATTAGCATTATATATGTCACCACATCTAAAAATAAATTGTGGTCTATCCCATCTATCCATATCAATATCTACTATTAGATTGATTTGCACACCAACTGATGTTTTTCTCCTTTGATGAGTTTTTGTGATGTTTTTTTGCAAAATTTGTGACATGTATGCTCCAGCTAAATTTGAAAAAACCAAAATTTTGACTTGTTTATGTTTATTTAATACTTAAAAAAATCTCATTATTGGTATTCCTTTAGACTTCTTACTAACCGAAGAGCCTGCTCTTGTTTTTTACACTTTTACAACCTAAACATTGTTTGTCGCTCTCACATTTCTTTAACAAAGAAGAGTTGAGAATCACCATAATCTACTGATAGACAAGTGGGTGCATTTGCTCAGGTTTGTTGGACACTCAATCAAGTCACATAATCTAATGTACAAAAATGTCACACGAGCCATGATTTTAACTAGAAGAAGCAGTACTAGAAACTATTACTACTTCTTTCTAGTTAGAATCATCATTGGCCTAAATATTTCATATAAGAACCTCTACGACTTGTTGTAGTGTCCAATATGTACCAAGCAAAAGCACCCTCCTATTTATTAGTGGATGATATGGTTGCAAGAGAAGAAAAAGGAGAGCAAGTTATTCGGTTTGGATAAATCATTGGGAAGCACCAAAAGTGTGATTTGCTAAGTAATCAATGTCCAAGATCAAGTCAATAATTAATTATTTCCCCATGTCTATCAGAGTGTGCATGATGTAAATTTTTAAACAAAAAGAAGGCCATCACAATAACTTATCATTGTAAAAATAAGGGTCGTTGCTGCAGAACTAGTTCCAACACATAAGTGAAGTGTGTAGGTGGGATAAACTGAATTTAGTTGTTGATATGGTGACTGAATAAACTATTAGTGGTGGTGGTAAAGACACTGGCAGGACAATGTTCGACATCTAAAACACACATGTAACAAAGATTTAATTTTATAGTTTTGAGACTCAATTTTTACAAACTAAAAATATAGATATGTGATGCATTAATGATATGTGAAATGGTGTATTTTTTGGTAAATGGGTCATGTTGTGTGAAAAAAATGTGTATCACAATGAGAATATGGATATGGCTTGATGTAAATGTGAAAAGAAATGAATTACAAGTTGTACTTTCATGTGAATGGAAGGAAATGTGTATGATTTGGTGAATGAATCATGTAAATAAATTGGATATTTAAGATTTGATTAGTTCCTATGAATTCAAGTGAATATGGAAACGTGAATTTGAATGCAAGTGATTTTAGCTAGTATCTGTGTTTCATTATATGTTTGGCATATTTGCATATGGCCTGCTCAAAAATAAGTTTAGGACCTGCTATTGTGTTGTGAAAAAAAATCTATGACATTTTTTAAGTGAAGAGAACTATGGGAACACAATACATTGTAAAATGAAAACTATAACTCTACAAACCCTCTTTATAAACAAAATCTATGCATGTATGTATATGTTATGTCAATTTTTAATCTATTCCGAAGCAATATTCAATTGTGTCAGTTTTTTACCTTTTTTCCAAAAATTTTACTATTTATTGTGTTAGTTTGTTGAATGGAGAAATCGACTTCGTATGCTTGGATTTATCACATCTCCCAGCGAAGCAACACTTTTAAACCGACAAAAGATGTCTTACACAACTGATGCTAGAACACATAGTGGGCTAGAGGATAGAGGGGTAGGTCCTTCCAGGAGTAGGTGACTGCACGCATGACAAAATTAAACAGTTAGATCCGAACCCGCCCGATCTGACCCGGTTTGACCCGTAAATATCGGTTTTTGTGTGTCTAGTAGGTTAATGTGGGCTCTCTTCCGCGGATCTATTGTTTCGTGCAGACTAATTGGAATTAATCTGCCGGTCTTTTGGGAACCCTAAGGTGTTGTTTGGTTCGTGACCGAATTTGACGTTGTCTTTTTGTGCCACATATGTGCTCATCCCGATTAACCCAGTCCGGTTCCAATTTTGTTTTGT
This sequence comes from Alisma plantago-aquatica, assembly GCA_963693085.1. NCBI lineage: Eukaryota > Viridiplantae > Streptophyta > Magnoliopsida > Alismatales > Alismataceae > Alisma > Alisma plantago-aquatica. The sequence continues at coordinate 598,992,243 of OY856410.1, read as the reverse complement.
TTAGCATAAATCGGACTGACGAGGTCCGTTTTGGGTTCCGTAATCCTCTAGTCCACACCAAGTCAGTCCCTCTAGTAGTATGATTTCATATTCCAGTCTGAACTTTGACTCTGTATTTTGTCTCATTTTATTTTATTTACCAGAAAATTATAAGTTAAGAGGCCAGTTCAATCTAACTAGTGCTTGCGAGTAACCAAATAGGACCCAATCCAAATCTAGATTAAATAATTCAGATCTATCAACTAACCTAGTCCAAACTTTGTAATCTTGATCTGTAATCCCAATCTGGAACCAAGGGCTAACCCACAACACTCGCTCTGTAATTGGCAATCGGGAGACACACGATGACCCGTTCATTTTTCAGATGTCCCGCCTCCTCATCGTCCACACCTTCCGAGCTTCCCTAGTAGCTTCACGACGGTCCCTCGCCCCATCGTCCACACCATCCCTTCCCCTTGCTTTCTTCTTCTGGCTCTTCCCCTCCCCTATTTCTTTGAGTTCCGATGACATATAAAGCACTTCAGCAGTGGAGCAGACAATGGTTACATCTAGTGGCGAAACCAGAAATCTACCACAGGGGGGCTGGATTAGTATGAGTAGTGACAAATATTGACTTTAGATATAGATAGAAAAATAATATTTATTTATAAAAAATTGAAAAAAAATATACCTAATGTAATGTCTCATTGTCTCCAACATGCAAAAATAAGCTATTTGTAAAAAAATAAAAATCTAACATAAATGAAAAGATATAATTCACTATATCAAAGTAATGAATTTGTTTAAATGTCTAACATCATAAATAACACATTATTTGACCATGTCTTTCAGATTCAACGACTAGATGATCAACAATATAATCATAATTTATTATCACTTGATCAGTGTAATGTGTATTAAATTGATAACACATTAAAAAATTACCGGTTATATTAAAAATAAGAACAAACACACCTTTTAGGTGGAGAACAAGCATCAAAATATTATATGACACCATTTAGTGGGTGGTGTCATGATGGAAGATCCAAAAGTTTTCTACCAGTCAAATATTATACTATAAATGATATAAGTATAATTTATTAGGTAATGTTAATTTATTTTAAGATCTTAACACAATGATCTATACATAAAAAACTTGATAAAGAAAGGAAGAGAATATTTAATGTAGTTGTATAAACAACATATGATGGAGAAAGAAATTGAGGAATGAAAAGTAAAGAGAATGAAGAAGAAAGATCAATGAATATATTTCTAAAACTTTATTTAAAAGTTAAAGAAGAGAGAATATGAAAAAACACTTATATATATTTATTGACTTTCATTTTACATGTCATCTATACTTTTCTTTCTCTGTTTGATTAAAATTATATCTACAATATGGCTTTTCCTACCCTTTCTTTTTCTCCTTCTTACCCCACATTTACATGTTTTTTTCCAACTCTTCTTTTATCTTATGCCAATTCAATTATTTTCTTTTATTTTATAGATAGAAATATTATCATTGTCTTTCTAGTTCTTGTAAATTTGTAACTATTGTTATTTATATTAATTGATAATATCTAAATATTATGTAACTAAAAGATTATGAAATACCATGTAACAATAAATATTAGTCGGACCTATTTCTATATAGTAATATGGATCTTTTCATAATTTGAGAGTGATTGACTAATAAAAGTTTGAAAGAAATATATATAACTAGAAGATGATTAGTTGTGCATGTATGATTATCATTTTTTCAATGGCGTATAATAATAATTGAGTGAACTTACTCAAGTTATAATTAATAATGTTTATCGATTAATGAGTCAATTATATTGTATTAGATTCCAATTAATACGTCAACATGATGCATGTTATATTTTTATAAGCTTCATATTATGTAACTAATTTCCATATTTAAGGAAACATGACCCCAGTTTTTGTTGAACTCCACTTTCAAGTACGCTAGGGGAGACAATTTTTATATGTATTAACATAATTAATATAAAATTATTAAGAAATTTTTAATAGGAGAGAAACTAAGATATAATTTCTGAAGACTATAATTGATAGAATCTATATTAGGACTGTAAATTTTATGAATTGTGAGGGGATAAGGTACATGATCCATAAATACATTAAGATTAACCCTAAATAATTTATACAAATAAGGATGATAGTATTTATTGAAATAATAAGATTAAAAGTTGCTTTTGTGTGGTGTTATAAATTTTTTTATAAAATACAACTTTGTACATGGTATCATAAAAATATTTTTTTGGAGGGGGCTTCAGTCTGGGCAGCCCCCCTCTAGTTCCGCCCCTGGTTGTAACCTAGATCTATCCTAATCTCGATAGAGGGGGGAATGGACATAAATGATGATTTCTCATAAACTATGCCAGGGGTATTCAATGGATTTGAGTGTTCACATATTTGGTTAGTTTTTGGCTGGTAAAAACCAATCTAAGTTCCCGTAATGACGGAGTCGCAGAAAAGTTCTTGCAAGAAGATAACATAGTTTGTGGTTTTCGATGCAACAATGTTTTCATCTATGTTAGGGATGACCAATTATTACACATTCTTAAAAGTGAATCATACCTAAGTTGCATCCAACCTCATCCACTCGAACTCAGTCTGGCATCTAGCAATCTGGGAGAAACAATAGTCAAAGTTTGGTTGCCTACTTCTCAACATCATACTTCTTTACCAGATGATACTCAATCAGTCTGTTTTATTTAATTTTTGCTCTAACCAAATTATTATGCATTTTATTTTTTATGCTATATGGCAATTTTCTTTTAGATTCTGAAAAATAACGATTTAGAGAGAGATGATCTCATGCAATTGGCAGTTACAAGTCAGGATGACTAAGGTACGACATACTGAATGGTTAGTGTATGATTTTTACATGGCTAGTATCAAATTGTATCTTTTATCTAAGGCAGTACGATTTGAAAGCAATAATGTTGTATTTTCTCTAATGTTGAGCTTATGTATGTATATAAATATATATCACAATATTTACGTTTTCAAAGTATACACTTGTCTGATCTATAGTACCATAAGAAGTACGAATAGTGGAGGAACTAGAAATCTACCACAGGGGGGCTGGATTAGTATGAGTAGTGACAAATATTGACTATAGATATAGATAGAAAAATAATATTTATCTATAAAAAATTGAAAAAAATATACCTAACATAATGTCTCATTGTCTCCAACATGCAAAAATAAGCTATTTGTAGAAAAATAAAAAATCTAACATAAATGACATGATATAATTCACTATGTCAAAGTAATGAATTTGTTTAAATGTCTAACGTTCAGATTCAATGACTAGATAATCAAAAATATAATCATAATTTATTATCACTTGATCAGTGCAATGTACATTAAATTGATAACACATAAAACGTTACCGGTTATATTAAAAATGAGAACAAACTCACCTTTTAGGTGGAAAAAAGGCTTCAAAATATTATATGACACCATTTGGTGGGTGGTGTCATGATGGAAGATCCAAAAGTTTTCTACCAGTCAAATCTTATACTATAAATGATATAAGTATAATGTATTAGGTAATGTCAATTTATTTTAAGATCTTAACACAATGATCTATACGTAAGAAATTTGAGAAAGAAAGGAAGAGAATATTTAATGTAGTTGTATAAACAACATATGATGGAGAACGAAATTGAGGAATGAAAAGTAAAGAGAATGAAGAGGAAAGATCTATGAATATATTTCTAAATCTTTATTTAAAAGTTGAAGAGGAGAGAATATGAAAGCACACTTATATATATTTATTGCCTTTCATTTTACATGTCATCTTTACTTTTCTTTCTCTGCTTGATTAAAATTATATCCACAATATGGCTTTTCCTGCCTTTTCTTTTTCTCCTTCTTACCCCACATTTTACATTTTTTTCCTATTCTTCTTTTATCTTATGCCAATTCAATTATTTTCTTTTCTTTTATAGATAGAAATATTATCATTATCTTTGTAGTTATTGTAAATTTGTAACTATTGTTATTTAGATTAAATTGATAATATCTAAATATTATGTAACTAAAATATTATGAAATACCATGTAACAATAAATATTAGTTGGATCTATTTCTATATAGTAATATGGATCATTTCTTAATTTGAGAGTGATTGACTAATAAAAGTTTGAAAGAAATATATATAACTAGAAGATGATTAGTTGTGCATGTATGATTGTCATTTTTTTTCAATGGTGTGTAATAATAATTGAGTGAACTTACTCAAGTTATAATTAATAATGTTTTCCGATTAATGAGTCAATTATATTGTATTAGATTCCAATTAATATGTCAACATGATGCATGTTATATTTTTAGAAGCTTCATATTATGTAACTAATTTCCATATTTATGGATGCATGACCCCATTTTTTGTAAAACCCCTCTTTTAAGTACGTTAGGGGAGACAATTTTTATATGTCTTTTTTTGGTCGGCTAAAACATGTTACTGTATTAAAACCAAAAACTTTGAGCTTTTGTACAAGAACAAACCCCTAAAAACAAACCTATATATGATAGCATAACCACGCAGGGAAGCATCATACCAACTAACCCCCGAAGCAAGGACCAAAAAGTCCTCCAAGGGACAGAGACAAAATGACCACCCTCAAGCTATAAATACAGCAGAAAGAAAGCATTAACAATAAGACCACCTAGAAATGTGCCTTCTTAGATGCTAATCTAAAGCTAATCAGATCATCATCTCAACATCTGTCCTGAAGAAGAACGCCAGGTCTTCATAGGTCCAAACTCAAACAAATATCAACAAAAGAACTGGTTCCACCAATAAAGATGAAGCCAGTCATAAGAGAATCGAAGGCCCTGGTAATGGCCGACAGATAGATGCAAGAAAAAAGAAATCAACATCTAGCCTTTTGTAAGATACTGGCCGGCTGCTCCACCTCCAACTAGCTGACAGTAACTGCACCCAGAAATTGTAGCAGAGGGGAACATCAAGGAGCACCATCCTCAAGGACTGGAAGTGAACCTGTTCTCTTGGAACTATGCTACAAACCAGCACTAAAAATCTCAGGCCGAGCAGGAAGGGAGCAAGGTACCAGGAGGGTCTAGACAGAATCGTCGATCCATAGAATCTCATATGTTCGAACTCTCCATGGCTTCTTGTTCTTCTTCCTTCGACCTTCCATCATGTGGCCGAGACCAGCACCAGAAAGAAACAAAGCTTCAAACACCCTGAGGGCATCCCCACACGCAACAACAGGGGACAACAGGGAAGAACCCAGCCGCCTAGAACACCCTCCACCTCCGAGTCCAACCAGGGGACTCGTAAGCGAATATGGAGACCGGGAAATGGATTGAGCCCCAGAAAGGGGCACCACCATCACCGCAGAGATGAGGCCGCGTCTCCGAGCAGACCAGGGGGAACCCTGTCACCCAATTGAAGAGGCCATCATCGCTGGAATCGCCGAAAAGGGATCAGAATCCCGCCGTTGCCGAGGAACACTAGGGTCAAGACCGCTCGGTGAGAGAATCCACCCAACGCCAGGACTCATCCCATCCAGTCGAAGCAGGTCAGTCGAAGACGAAGGGGAGACGTAGCCCAGGGAGACCAGATCTCAGCACAGCAGACAGAAGAGCAGGTGCAGAGGCGAAGGCGAGGACCATGTCTTAACATAATTAATATGAAATTATTAAGAAAATTTTAATAGGAGAGAAACAAAGATATAATTTCTTAAGTCCATAATTGATAGAATCTATATTAGGACTGCATATTTTATGAATTGTGAGGGGATAAAGTACATGGTCTATAAATACATTAAGATTAACCCTAAATAATTTATACAAATAAGGATGATAGTATTTATTGAAATCATAAGATTAAAAATTACTTTTTGTGTGGTGTTATAAATTATTTTACAAAATACAAATTTATACATGATATCATAAAAAATAAAAAATATTTTTTTGGAAGGGGCTTCAGTCTGGGCAGCTCCCCTCTACTTCCGCCCCTGGTTACATCAATTATAAAGAAATTGCATGGTGATGGCAGGAGTTGGCAAAGGAATTGGCCGATTTGTAGACGAAGACGAAGGAAGACACGACGTCAACATTAACAGCCTCAGCGGCAAAGCCAACAGCTCATCCTCCCCTCTTTCTTCTTCTTCCTCCTCATTCTCAACCCCACACTCATACTTCCACACCCACCTCGACACCCCATCCCACGCCCGCCTCCGTGCCCTCCACCAAACCTCCCCCCACGACGAACTCAACCGCACTGGCCCGGAACTCCGCCGCACCCTCCGCGGGCCGGACCTAATCGCCCTCGGCATGGCCGGAGCCGGAGTCTTCGTTGCCTCAATGCCACGCCGCACGTGACCACGCCGGTCCATCCGTGATTCTCTCCTACGCCGTCGCGGGCCTCTGCTCCCTCCTCTCCGCGCTATGCTACACCGAGCTCGCCGTTGACCTCCCTGTCGCCGGCGGCTCATTCAGCTACCTCCGCGTGAGGTTCGATGAGCTCCCTGCGCTCGTGACCGGCGCAAACCTGCTCATGGAGAACGCTGTCGTCGTGAGGAGCCTGACGGGGTACTTGGGCACTGTTGTTGGAGTGGGCGGCGCGAGTCAGACGGAGAAGTGGAGGGGGAGGGTCGGCGGGCTCCCGGACGGGTTTGATCAACTGGACTTCCTGGCCGTTGTCATAGTCGTATCCAACAGCAAAATTAATGCATCTAATTATGTATAATGTGTATTTAGAATGATTCGGTTGTAATGTATATTGTCGGTGGGCTGTAATTAATGGAGATATGTATATGGATTAAAAACCAAAATAACTCGGTCTAACAAAAATATATATCTGAATAGTATGAAATCAATCTTATCGCCCACTTGTGTAAGAAAGTGCAAGACATATTGACGTTTTAATTAAAAAAGGACTGAAAATGTCATAGTTTCGGCATTTTAAATGGTATGGGATTGAAAACGTCATTTTTCTTCGTGTTTTAAATGACACTCAAATGAATGTGCCATCATTCTTGACGTTTTATATGAAAATTAAATGAAAGCACAATTATCATTGGCGTATTCCATTCAAATCAATTAATTAATAACACAACAATACACTAATACGATACTAGCCTAACATATCAACTGTTACATATATGACAGCTGTAGCAGCCATGTAGATAGCATGGGTTAAGCTCAATGTAGTGCAGCAAGTACACGTGAGAAAAATAGTTTTTGTCTCTAGTGCAAATGACAAAAAAGTTTTTATCCCATATTGCTCACTCGTAGATCTTTTTTGGTCCTTATATGTAGGATTACATGGGGCACTAGTGTCCAAGGGGTCATAGGAGGGAGGTATGCTCACCTCATTGGTGGATGAGGTTACCACATCACAATGCGTGCGCGCCGAGCCACGCCACGCCTGGTCGGGCCAGGCACAGACTCAGGCTTGTGGATTGTGGAGAATGTCTTCCGTCTTGCACTAGGATACAACTAAGTAATTAATTACACGAGTAATTAATTGTTTCTTTCCTATTTAGATTTATTAATCCTAACTAGAAAGTGTTTCTCTTTTGCGAATTTTTCCATAATATGTACAAAGATCGACCGAGTGTTTGCGTCTTATTGGGAATAGGAATTAGGGACGTTCATGGCTATATATATGCCTATGGTCCTTAGGGTTAAATACTCATTTTACGAATTTCAGCCACCGTTTCACGTGTGTTTTGAGAGCCCTAATCCAGTGAGCGGATGTCTTCATTCCCGAGCCATTTCGTGGAGTTCTTCTCCTGTGTGAAACACGACTTTCTCCTTCCCGTCACCGAGACGCAACTGTCAGGCGGAGGTTCCTGCGGTTGTTGTGCTGCACTGGTGGTGCTGCAACGAGACGACGTTAAGCATGAGTGAGACATGTATGTTCTAGGTTTGTGCCGGATTGAGTCTGGGAGAACGGTGCTTATCTACAAAGATTGTCGGGCACTGATTTCTTTAAGTATCACGTTTGTTTCTCAACGAACGGTCTGGTTTGTAAATTCTGACTCCTATTATTTTTGTTCTCCTACTCTGTTTGATCTTCGTTTTCTTATTGAATCTGCCTGAACTCGTTAATAAAATTGCACCTACTGCTGTTGCATGTAACAACATTAATAATATTAATAACAGTCTTAAAGAAATCATCTTTCTATCATTAATTAACAATGACCGGTCAGTGTGGTTCAGGGAAATAAAATTGATACCGGCTGTATGCCTGAAAAATTTACTGGTGTCAACTTTGCCCGTTGGCAGAGTCGGATGCAAATTTGGCTGAATATTGTGGGTTTTGATCAATACTTAGAAGAGACTGAACCTAAATCTGCTGAAACGATTCCTGATAATGGATATATAATTGCTAATTGGAAGAAGGGTGACAAAACGTGCCAAAGTTTGATTCTGTTTGGTTTAAATAACAAATTGTATGACTCTTACTCAAAGCCGTCTGTCACTACGTCCAAGGTTTTGTGGGAATCGTTAATTAAGAATTTTAGTAATGAAAATCAAGGTGTTGAAAAATAATGCGTGTCTAAATTTCTTAAGTTTCAGATGGTATAGGGTAAGTCAGTTTCTGATCAAACACATGATCTACAACTCCTAGTTCATGAACTCTCAGATGCCAAGATAGTATTGCCTGAGAAGTTCGTTGTTATGTCTATCATAGAAAAGTTTCTTAAGTCATGTGAATCGTTTGGTATGTCTCTGAAGCATCACAAAAGGACACATATAATAGAAGAACTAATGATGGATATTAATATACAAGAAGAACACTTAAAGGAGAAAACGGTCAAGGTGCCTACTGATGCAAATCCTACTATTAATTTTACTTCTGCTAAAACCACCAAAAATAAGAAATCTAAGAATGCACATAAACCTAAGGCAAAGATCCAGAAGAAACTGAAGAACAAACCTTGGTGGACTTGTAGACATGTTGGCCACTGGAATAAGGATTGTCCTTCTAAGAAGGCAAAGAAAGTTGTCGCATCTGCAACTGAGGAGGTTGTGGTAAACATGATGACTACATCTTTGAACCTCAATGATGGGTATGTGTCTATTAAACCTAAAATCCTTTCTATTTTTGAACCACTTTATTGGATAATTGAAACTGGGGCTAATGTACATGTGTGTGCTGATAAATCCCTGTTTGTGTCTTACCAGGCCTCTCGAGGTCGGTCCGTGACTTTGGGTGATTCCAGCTCTACAGAAGTCAAAGGAGAAGGACGGGTGGTGTTACAACCCCAAATTTTGGGTTCATTTGTTGAGAAATTTAATTTCTCATATTAAAGATAAATGAACAAATAATGGATGAATGCATTATTTTCGTTTAAAATATCCTTATTGATTTATTTGTGGGCTTTATTGGCTATTGGGCCCAATAACAAGGAAACTCAATTAATGAATGCATAATTAAGAATTGGAGAAAAAAAATATGTGGAAACCTCTAGAAGGCAAATCCAAACAGGATTTTGTGCCTCTTAGATTCCTTGGGTTCCAAAGAGTCCAAAGTTGCAAAGAAAAGGCAATAAGAAAAGAAAATATCAATAAGTATTTCCTTATTAATAAAGAAATTGAAAACATTGATGAAATGTGGAAAATATGTGAAAAGAGGTATGTTTGAGTAATCCTTAGTGGAATTTCGTATTCCAAGGATTTCTAATAATAAAAGGAATGCCAATGAGGAAAATAAAAGAGAAATAAAGAGAAATCCTCAAAAAGGGATATTTTAATAAGAAATAAACAAAATAATGAGAAATAATGCATTTAGATGCATCTAGAAGGATAATAAGTATCCTTATGAAGGAATTTCGAGATTTTAGAATTTCTTGGGGTCCAAGGAGTCCCAATGAAGAAAGAGGAAAGAGAAAATACCAAAAATACAAATAAGAAGATAACATGATACTTAATTAATGAATTTCATGATAGTGTTGAAGAAAGGGGTATTTTCTACAAAAAGAAATGTGATTTCATGGTTAATAAGATTAAAAGCCAAGAATAAAGAGAAAGTAAAAAAGGATTTTCAAATTCCTAATGTCTAATGAATAAAGAAGATTAAAGAAATACGAGAGAGAGAAGGAAACTAGCTTTTCCGTGAAGGAATCACATTCCTTTTAGAAAGGGACTTGTTTCCCTTTGTCTAAACATCTTGGGGGCGTGGATACTCTCCCTATATAAAGGGGTGGAGCCTCTGGGGTGAGTTCCCACGTTTTCCTTATCTTCTTATTCTTCTTCTTCGCTATAAACCCTAGGTCAGGGAAGAGCCGCGATCCTTAGAGCAAGGAGGAGCCATAGACGAGTATAGGAAGAAGGCATGAGGCTACCCCGAAGATCTGGGGTGTTGGCTTCCCTTCCCTTTGCACCCTACCCCGCTCAAAGCTTGTGGAAGACCTGCAAGGTCTGCCGCTTGGGACGCCACTGCTGGCCCAGCTCCAGCCACCTCGGCCGCAGCTGCGTGGCGCCTGAGGTGTGGCGGGGCACGACGGAGCTAGTCCGTTGAGGGGCGGTTGCTGTTGGACCTTGGGAGGGAGGGCAAAGCTCCCTGCAACTCGACCATGGATGCAACCCTTCCCAGCCCAGGTCAGCCGTGCTGGCCGTTGGCTGTTTGGTGCCCCAAGGCGGCGGAGGATGACGCAACTAAGGAAGAAGGTCGACGGCGGCCATCGAGCCTAGGGAGGAGGAGAAGAGGCTGCGCCCGCGCGGCTAGGGCGGAGCAGCAGCGTCTGCGCGAGGTAGAAGAAAGGAAACTGCGCGCTGGACAATTCTGCCCTCCGCGGGCTGAATAAGCATTGACTTAAGCAAGGGGCAATCACGTCTTTTCGTTATATTTCCCAAACAAACCAACGTTGCATGGGTGATGACGTGGCGATCTGCTACTGGTCTAGAAAGGTAAATATTTGCTAAATTCATATCTCCTAATTGGTAGCTCCGATGAGAACATATTATACATGAAAATTGATCAGAAAATTGAGGGGAATCTAAATAAAATATAATTGAGGCCTAATTCCCTATGCAATTCGAAAAGTATATAGGGATACTATCTTTTATAGTTTAAACAATGAAAAATCCTAACCTTTGATGATTAATGAGTTAGAAAGGGTTAAATGAGTATATAAAGTTGATATTAGCCTGTTAATGATAAAAAAGATTATTAAGGATGAATTTGCATGTAATTAGTTTAATGTCGAGTTTAATGTGCATGAATAATACTTTAATGAGCCATGAAACCCTAATGTTGGTAAATTCGACTCTTAATGGCTTTAATTGACTAATTTCATGATTAAGGTTGGAATATGCTATTTTGAGCATTAAAGTCACTAATTTGTGAAAAGATAACCTTAATATAGAAATTAGGGTTTTTGATTGAATCAAGGTAGAATTAATACTAAATAGAGTTCATATGGGAATTAGACCATCATGAATTATGAGTTGTTAATCCGAAAGAAACTAAAGGTGATAATTGAGTCTAATGACCTTGAAATAGATTAAAAGGATAAAGAAGGTAGTTTTGGTATAAAAGAGAAATAATCAACTTTAATTGGGCTTATGGTGTTGAAATTAGGGTTTATGAACTAAGAGAGCATTTAATATGATAAAAGCGTTATGGAGGAAAAAACCCTAATAAAATCCTAATGTGGTTTAGAAAACCTAAGGTGGAATCCAAGTCTAGCTTTAGAATGTTCTGGATAAATTATAACACTTGGATGTCATGCATTAATTTCAGGATACTTGTTAATTGCTTGTTGCTTGTTCTTTATCATTATTGCTTGGACAGCAAGTTGCTCTGGATCAGGTATGTGGTTAATTATGAATTACCGCATTAGTTTCCCACGTGGTTGCCAGATGATTGATCACATTGATTGCAAATTATCAGTTTGGATGTTCATATTTGCAAATTATAAAGTCACTATGATTATCACATTAATAATAGAAGTATGGGTTCTCGCACCTACATGCCACCCTGATGGATGATGCCAAAGGTCAGGCCCAGATGGGTAGACCAATGGACACCTTGAGTGGTGACCCCAGGCACCAAGAAGGTGGCCTATGATATTGCATGACTAGTGGGCACCATGAGTGGTGACCCCCAAGCACCAAGCTCAGGATTGAGAAGGTGGCCTTAAGTCATTGGCAAAAGGGCACCCTAAGGTGGGTATGCCAGGGTTAGGGCAAAAGCGGTGGAGAATGTCATACTGAAAAGTGTAAATGGGCTTGTTAAATAATTTTATTGTGATATTTAAATTGTTATCCATATGTGCAAACTTTTGGTTGTCCCCACATACCAGTATATTTTGATATACTGACCGACGTTTTGTTTGTCGGCGTTTTAGGTACAAATGAAAAGAACAAACAGTAAAGTGGCATATGTGGAATTAAATGAGAAGTAACGTACACAGGAGGATTAGTTAGAGTAACATCTTCATGGATAAAAGTTTAGAAATCCCAGTTTTTCCAAGGTAAGAAAAGTTTTATTTTATACCAATTTTCAGTTTAGTTGGTAAAGTTTATTAATTATTACTGATTATTTGTCGAACCTATGATCCTGTTAATTAGATAACGGCTCTGACCCTCGGGTCTCCCTTAATTGGGGGTTACTGGTAGGCGGGGTCGTTACAATTGGTATCAGAGCATAGGTTCCTCATCTAATCTTTAATAATTATTAAATTTTACAAATTCTATAGAACCCAAGGGAGTTATTAGAGGATTATCCGAAAGACAGAGGTGTCTAGAAAAGGATCACGACCGGGGGCTGGCAATATTTTCCTCCGCACCGCTAGTCAGAATACGAGGACTCCCGGATCCGTGTGACTTCCTGGCCAAAGTCTTAGGGTATGAATCGAAATAAGATACCTTTAGGACACTCTCATCTTGTTCATCCCTTCTCAACTCAAATTCTATTAAGGACCTTAAGGATTAGGGTTTTCTCTCTTTCCCTCACCCTCTTGAGGTATGGGTAAGGTTGATAAGGATTAAGGGATCCTCCATCAAATTAATAAAAAGCATGTAAATAAGATGTCATGGACATAATCTTAATAGAGTAAGCGTAAAGGAATAGATACATGCTTAGGTCGTATGACATGAGTTGTCTTTGCCCTCAGGAGAGATCTGAGGATAGACCTCCTTGGTAGGAGGATAAGTAGAGAGAGAGAGTTAGTCTTGGAGGTAGAGACCTCCATTAGAAGTAGAGACCTAGCACATCCTCTAAGGATGATGTTAACCCTAACCCTAAGCGGAGGTTTGAGAGAGATATGACATGATGAGTTGGATGTAATGGTTGACCTAGTGTTTGGTTGGGCATGCCTTTGGGAGGCCATAAGAGGTTAGATGACCTAGTTCCTTTGGTGACCCAACCCTGGAGAGGGTCGTGCATGGTTGAGCGGTGGATAGCTCCTTCATGGATGAGGTTAGAGAAGAACATATATAAACCTTACGGGGTGTTGCAAGAAGGATATATCTTGCACCCAGAGTATGTCAGTGGTACGGTAGTAGGTTGAAACCCTGGCCAGAAGGGCACAATGGATGGCTTACGAGGTAAGCATATGGATAATCTAGAGCCGAACATGAGTTGAACACCAGCTTCACCCACATAGGGGTATGCTTGTGAGCATGAGCCTTTAGAGAGAGAGGACCTCGAGTAGTATGGATGGAAGTCGAGTTAGCTCAAGAAAGAGAAAGCAGTAACCAAGCAAAAAGGGTTGGAAGCTTAAACATGAGGCTCAACGGGGAATTGAGGATGATGCGACCTAAGTGGATGATAGTGGTTGCCTTATGTTTGATCCCTGAAGGCTGATAATATCTTGAAGAACCTTCTGGTACCCATGGTATAAGTGACTACCTGCTGGATGAGGTAAAGAGTACCTTAAACCCTGAGGAGGGTTAAGTAACCAGTTGTGAGGCTTTATACCTATATGGTTGTCCTTGAGGGGGACTCGACCTTATGTTGTTGCTATTATGAAAGGATCATGGAAGTACATGACATACCTGGGATATGCTTGGTTCATGGTTAAGAGTTTGAGCATGCAGTGGGATACCCAAAGGATAATCTCGGGATCCTAGGCCTAAGAGGGGAAGCAGTGTATCCAATGCTCATGGTGAGATTTGAGTCTCTATAGTTTCGAGCATGGTACTCTTAATGTGTATAGGTAAAGGAAACCCCTTAAGATAAGGGTATGTTTGATGAACCCCTCACGAATAAGTTGATTTGATGTTGAGTATGAGGGCAGGTGTGACCTAGCTTGGCTTTGTAGGTATCTGGTTGTGCCTTAGTAGCTTTCCAGGGCTAAGAAAGCTCATGTAGATGCAGACCCTAAACATAAGGATGCTTGTGACCTTTGTTATCCAGGTGTAGTTTCCTCCCATCCTGGGAGAAGGACTCGTTGGTAGGGTGTATACCAGTTTTGTTGGTTTTGAGGTAACCTAAAGAGGGTTCATGGGATCTTGAGAAGCTAAGTGAAAAGTACATGGTACAAGAACGAACCAGTAAACCCATAGATAACCATCTCTAGGTGCATATGGATGTGTTACCATGAAGGTAACCAATATGGGGCCTGACCAAGGTAGGCAGGTCGCCATGATCCCTGAGAAAGGATGAAAGTCAGTCATGAATGCAGAGAGAGATGATGAAGGATTGGGTAAGGTTCTAAGTTGAACATGTACTATGTTAGAATCCTAAGTCTATCCAAGGGTCAGGTAGGGATAAGACCGATGGAAGAAGGAGTTGCCTAATTCCCTAGTTGCACATGACCATAGGGTCGGGAGGTAACAACTATCATTGTCTGAGGGCCATGGGTTAGGAGATTGATCACCTTCATGAACTCATGGGACCCAAAAGGTAGATGAGTAGGGCACTCTCTGGATGCATAAGGGAAGAGGGATGACACCAAAAGTACCGGCACCCTATAGACCTAGAGGAGATGACCTAGGATTATGCTTGGACCAAGTAAGTCTGAGACCAGTCTTCCCTGGAAGTAGTGTGGATATCATGATGTTTGTGATATAGAGACATAAGCTGCACGTTTCAACTTGGATTTGAAAGTGTACGGGCAAGGTGGGTTGTACCATCTCTACTCTTGGAATAGGAAGAACTCTGTATTTGGACTGCAGCCATATGCTTATTTCTTCTTGTTATGGGAGTGAGAGATAGGACAGTACGCATGCCTTACACCAAGGATAAAGATGATGTAAGTTGGAACGTTGCTACAAGGTATGAGGATAGAGATGATAACATACCTTTGTGGAGAGAATAATACATGGATGGTTTACAAACACTAAGAGTATTAAGGAAATCATCTTGTGAGGATGTTTTATCATGAGCTATGTGGAATTGACAAGTGATACAAGGTTGAGTTTGATCACCATTAGGACGAACTCAGAGCTTCTTAATGAAGACCCACTTAGAGTTTGAGATGAGATGATAAGTATAATACATGCAAGTGTATATCGTCATGTTATCTAATACCTAAGGATATGAAGTGGTAATGAATGCTCTGGTTGATGTATAGCTGTCTAGTTAGATGGAGGCTAGAAGAGGTATTAGGTTAACCCTCAATTAGAAATGAGATAAGTTTGGCTAACACACAGATGTAACAATGTCGGTTGATCAAGTTAAAGGTTGTTGGGTTAGCCAGCCTAGTCCAGGATATAATGAAAGGATGGTTGTAGAACCTCAGGTATACTTCTTTGGAAAGGAAGGTAATAAAACCCTGATGAAAGTGGTTTAGGGTTTCTGAGGAATCGATCCTGAGGAATCATGACATACCGGAGATCATGGTTTAAAATCACCAAACACCGTAATACTGCAAAGATAGTAAGTGATGGTAGCATTCTGGATGCTTAAAACAAAGTTGCATGTAGCATGTAGCCATGCAAGCCAGGAGGTGAAGGACGAACACCATTAACCCACTACATGGATATAAAGTATAAAGAGTTCCCAAGAGGGAATGGGAGTTCATCATTATGGAGGTTGTGAGTTTCTCCTAGACCAAGAAGGTCAAGATACAATATGGGTTATGGTAGATCGCCTTACCTAGATGACATGAGAAAGGAAGAGTTCTGTCAAGGGACAAATCTGGTTGAACTACATATGAAAAGAGATGGTTCAACTACACCATGATGCGAATTCAAAAGTTTTTGATGTGACCCAAAGGTTCACTTCCATGAGGTGGAAGTAGATATATGAAGAGCTCAGTGTTTGTACAGTTTCTCACCCCATACTAATGGACAGTATGATCCGGACTAGAGGGTCTGAAGAGAGCATGCGTGCTCATTTAGGGTGATACATAGAGACAGTTCTTAAGATGTAATGTTAATCACCATAGCCTTTATCGGGATGCAAGAAGTTCTATAGGGAGGTTGTGTCGGTCACCACTTCATTATGATGATGTTGGTGAAGGAGGCCTCGCGAAGGTCAGAAAAGAACCCCAGGTGTGTGCAGATGAAGTTGCTTTGATCATGCAATGGATGAGAGAGAACCCAGTGGTGACATGAGTCACGAGCTGATGCAAAGCAGACTGACATGCAGTTCACTGTGGAGGAATATAATGTGAAAATTCGACCCCTCTAAGCTACAGCTGAGAGAGCTGAATCCCTGATATATGGGTCCATTTGATATGGATGGGTGGAGACGGTTGTGTTTAACCTTGTCCCTCAGGATAACATGATGTGTAATGTGATTCCGATCTAGAGCACTATGTGAGGTACCCAAGCCATGTGTTGAGCCCTGAACCTATTCAGCTTTTGAGAGGCTGAAATATCCTGAGTCACCTATGAGGGTACGATATACCAAGGTAAGAAAGAACTCAGATGGAAGAATATGAGGTAATGAAGGTTCTTGGAAAACACCATGGAAAGGGTGAAGCCACATGGGAGCCATGATGGACATATGAGAGGTTTATCCTGTTTGTTTGCTTGCTTGATGGAATTTTGAGGGCAAAATTCTCATAAGAGGGGAAGGATGTTACAACCCCAAATTTTGGGTTCATTTGTTGAGAAATTTAATTTCTCATATTAAAGATAAATGAACAAATAATGGATGAATGCATTATTTTCGTTTAAAATAGCCTTTTTGATTTATTTGTGGGCTTTATTGGCTATTGGGCCCAATAACAAGGAAACTCAATTAATGAATGCATAATTAAGAATTGGAGAAAAAAATATGTGGAAACCTCTAGAAGGCAAATCCAAAGAGGATTTCGTGCCTCTTAGATTCCTTGGGTTACAAGGAGTCCAAAATTGCAAAGAAAAGGCAATAAGAAAAGAAAATATCAATAAGTATTTCCTTATTAATAAAGAAATTGAAAACATTGATGAAATGTGGAAAATATGTGAAAAGAGGTATATTTGAGTAATCCTTAGTGGAATTTCGTATTCCAAGGATTTCTAATAAAAAAAGGAATGCAAATGAGGAAAATAAAAGAGAAATAAAGAGAAATCCTCAAAAAGGGATATTTTAATAAGAAATAAATAAAATAATGAGAAATAATGCATTTAGATGCATCTAGAAGGATAATAAGTATCCTTATGAAGGAATTTCGAGATCTTAGAATTTCTTGGGGTCCAAGGAGTCCCAATGAAGAAAGAGGAAAGAGAAAATACCAAAAATACAAATAAGAAGATAACATGATACTTAATTAATGAATTTCATGATAGTGTTGAAGAAAGGGGTATTTTCTACAAAAAGAAATGTGATTTCGTGGTTAATAAGATTAAAAGCCAAGAATAAAGAGAAAGTGAAAAAGGATTTTCGAATTCCTAATGTCTAATGAATAAAGAAGATTAAAGAAATACGAGAGAGAGAAGGAAACTAGCTTTTCTGTGAAGGAATCACATTCCTTTTTGAAAGGGACTTGTTTCCCTTTGTCTAAACATCTTGGGGGCGTGGATACTCTCCCTATATAAAGGGGTGGAGCCTCTGGGTGAGTTCCCACATTTTCCTTATCTTCTTATTCTTCTTCTTCGCTATAAACCCTAGGTCAGGGAAGAGCCGCGATCCTTAGAGCAAGGAGGAGCCATAGACGAGTGTAGGAAGAAGGCACGAGGTTACCCCGAAGATCTGGGGTGTTGGCTTCCCTTCCCTTTGCACCCTACCCCGCTCAAAGCTTGTGGAAGACCTGCAAGGTCTGCCGCTTGGGACGCCACTGCTGGCCCAGCTCCAGCCACCTCGGCCGCAGCTGCGTGGTGCCCAAGGTGTGGCGGGGCACGACGGAGCTAGTCCGTTGAGGGGCGGTTGCTGTTGGACCTTGGGAGGGAGGGCAAAGCTCCCTGCAACTCGACCTGCAACTCGACCATGGACGCAGCCCTTCCCAGCCCAGGTCAGCCGTGCTGGCCGTTGGATGTTTGGTGCCCCAAGGCGGCGGAGGACGACACAACTAAGGAAGAAGGTCGACGGCGGCTATCGAGCCCAGGGAGGAGGAGAAGAGGCTGCGCCCGCGCGGCTAGGGAGGAGCAGCAGCGTCTGCGCGAGGTAGAAGAAAGGAAACTGCGCGCTGGACAATTCTGCCCTCCGCGGGCTGAATAAGCATCGACTTAAGCAAGGGGCAATCACGTCTTTTCGTTATATTTCCCAAACAAACCAACGTTGCATGGGTGATGACGTGGCGATCTGCTACTGGTCTAGAAAGGTAAATATTTGCTAAATTCATATCTCCTAATTGGTAGCTCCGATGAGAACATGTTATACATGAAAATTGATTAGAAAATTGAGGGGAATCTAAATAAAATATAATTGAGGCCTAATTCCCTATGCAATTCGAAAAGTATATAGGGATACTATCTTTTATAGTTTAAATAATGAAAAATCCTAACCTTTGATGATTAATGAGTTAGAAAGGGTTAAATGAGTATATAAAGTTGATATTAGCCTGTTAATGATAAATAGGATCATTAAGGATGAATTTGCATGTAATTAGTTTAATGTCGAGTTTAGTGTGCATGAATAATACTTTAATGAGCCATGAAACCCTAATGTTGGTAAATTCGACTCTTAATGGCTTTAATTGACTAATTTCATGATTAAGGTTGGAATATGCTATTTTGAGCATTAAAGTCACTAATTTGTGGAAAGATAACCTTAATATAGAAATTAGGGTTTTTGATTGAATCAAGGTAGAATTAATACTAAATAGAGTTCATATGGGAATTAGACCATCATGAATTATGAGTTGTTAATCCGAAAGAAACTAAAGGTGATAATTGAGTCTAATGACCTTGAAATAGATTAAAAGGATAAAGAAGGTAGTTTTGGTATAAAAGAGAAATAATCAACTTTAATTGGGCTTATGGTGTTGAAATTAGGATTTATTAACTAAGAGAGCATTTAATATGATAAAAGCGTTATGGAGGCAAAAACCCTAATAAAATCCTAATGTGGTTTAGAAAACCTAAAGGTGGAATCCAAGTCTAGCTTTAGAATGTTCTGGATAAATTATAACACTTGGATGTCATGCATTAATTTCAGGATACTTGTTGATTGCTTGTTGCTTGTTCTTTATCATTATTGCTTGGACAGCAAGTTGCTCTGGATCAGGTATGTGGTTAATTATGAATAACCGCATTAGTTTCCCGCATGGTTGTCGGATGATTGATCGCATTGACTGCAAATTATCAGTTTGGATGTTCATATTTGCAAATTATAAAGTCACTATGATTATCACATTAATAATAGAAGTATGGGTTCTCGCACCTACATGCCACCCTGATGGATGATGCCAAAGTTCAGGCCCATATGGGTAGACCAATGGACACCTTGAGTGGTGACCCCAGGCACCAAGAAGGTGGCCTATGATATTGCATGACTAGTGGGCACCATGAGTGGTGACCCCCAGGCACCAAGCTCGGGATTGAGAAGGTGGCCTTAAGTCATTGGCAAAAGGGCACCCTAAGGTGGGTATGCCAGGGTTAGGGCAAAAGCGGTGGAGAATGTCATACTGAAAAGTGTAAATGGGCTTGTTAAATAATTTTATTGTGATATTTAAATTGTTATCCATATGTGCAAACTTTTGGTTGTCCCCACATACCAGTATATTTCGATATACTGACCGACGTTTTGTTTGTCGGCGTTTTAGGTACAAATGAAAAGAACAAACAGTAAAGTGGTATATGTGGAATTAAATGAGAAGTAACGTACACAGGAGGATTAGTTAGAGTAACATCTTCATGGATAGAAGTTTAGAAATCCCAGTTTTTCCAAGGTAAGAAAAGTTTTATTTTATACCAGTTTTCAGTTTAGTTGGTAAAGTTTATTAATTATTACTGATTATTTGTCGAACCTTTGATCCTGTTAATTAGATAACGGCTCTGACCTTCGGGTCTCCCTTAATTGGGGGTTACTGGGAGGCGGGGTCGTTACAGGTGGACTTGAAGTTCCCTTCAGGGAAGGTGTTGACTCTTAACAGGGTCAGCCATGTTCCAACCATTCGACGCAATATCCTTAGTGGCATAATTCTAGTTAGGGAAGGTTATAGAGTAGACTGTAAATGTAATAAGGCAATTATAACACGCCTTTGTGATTCTTTATTTTTTGGCAAGGGGTACTTATGTGATGTGGATAACTTATTTAAGATTCATGTTGAACCAATTTCAAATTCTATTTTAAATTTGAATGATTATAGTTTTGTTTGCATGAATCTTGTTTCATTAGATGTTTGGCATTCACGTTTGGGACATGTTAATGTTGCCACAATGAAGCGTATGAGGAATCTAAATTTAATCCCTAAATATGAAATTAGCAATAATAAATGTGAAATCTGTGTGCAAGCTAAATTGTCTAGGAAGCCCTTTCATTCTGTGAATAGGAATTCGGAAATTTTGAATTTAGTGTATATAGATATCTATGAATTTAATGGTGTTGCTACGAGGGATCAAAAGCGTTATTTTATAACTTTTATTGACGATGCGAGTAGATACTGTTATGTATTTTTACTTAGAGGTGAAGACGAGGCATTGGATAAATTTAAAATTTATAAGAAAGAAACCGAAACTCAAACCAGTTTAGTACTTAAGTGATTAAGGTTTGATAGGGGAGGAGAGTATACCTCAAACTTGTTTTTGGAATATTGCCAATTACATGGTATATTTTATGAGGTCACTGCTCCTTATTCACCATAATCAAATGGGATAGTTGAATGTAAAAACTGAACCTTAATAGATATGGTAAATACCTTACTCCAAACATCTGGATTACCCAACTTTATGTGGGGGGAAGCTTTGAATACGGCTTGCCATATTTTGAATAGAGTTCCCCATAAACATTCAGAGAGTAGTCCGTTTGAGTTGTGGAGAGCGAGGAAACCAAGTCTTAAATATCTTCGAGTGTGGGGGTTCCTTACTAAGGTACTTGTCCCTGAACACAAAAGGAAGAAATTGGGACTGAAAACGGTTGATACCATATTCTTGGGGTATGTAGAGACAAGCTATGCTTACGGATTCTTGATTGTAAAATTAGATATCTCTGGTATTGAGGTCAATACAATTGTGGAATTACGTGATGAACATTCTTTGAGGATGTATTTCCTATGAAAACGGGCGTCCCCAATGATATATCTCAATAAGATTCATTTACCACATGTTCCGTTCCCGAGCACGTGGAAAGGATGACAAATGTGGGGGGCGACTCAGAACAAGTTATTTCTGAATCTGATGATTATGAAGAAATAGTTGAACCAAGGAGAAGTAAATGGCCTAGGACATCCAAGGACTTTGGAAGTGACTTTCTCACTTACAATGTTGAGGATGACCCTATCACTTTCAAACAAGCTATGGAATCTCCAGAAGCTAAGTTTTGGAAAGAATCCGTTAATGATGAAATCCAATCAAAATCTCTCGAATAGAACTTGGGAATTGGTGGATTTGCCTCCTGGTTGTTCTACAGTTGGTTGCAAATGGATCTTTAAGAAAAACTTAATACAGACGGGGAAACCAATAAGTATAAGGTTAGGTTAGTTGCTAAGGGTGACACACAAAGGGAAGGAATAGATTATTTTGATACCTATTCACCTGTTTCCCGTATGACCACAATCTGAGTGCTTATAGCATTGGCTTCCATTTATAATATCTATATCCATCAGATGGATGTGAATACAACATTCTTACATGTTGATCTTCAGGAAGAGATATATATGGAACAACTTGAGGGATTTGTGGGTCGTGGAAATGAATCCAAAGTGTGTAAACTTGTTAAGTCATTATATAGCTTGAAACAAGCCCCTAAGAAATGACATGAGAAGTTTGATTCTATGATATCATCATTTGGCTTTGTTTCTAATGAATTTGATAAGTGTCTCTACTGTAAAATTTTCAATAATGGATTCATTTTCTTATGCTTATACATCAATGATATCCTGC
The DNA here is from genome assembly GCA_963693085.1 of Alisma plantago-aquatica. Taxonomy (NCBI): domain Eukaryota; kingdom Viridiplantae; phylum Streptophyta; class Magnoliopsida; order Alismatales; family Alismataceae; genus Alisma; species Alisma plantago-aquatica. The sequence continues at coordinate 598,969,887 of OY856410.1, read as the reverse complement.
TTTTTGGTTCCAATATGAAAGTAGTAAATGAGACAAAGTCATTCTTGTGTAGCAAGTTTGAGATGAAAGATATGGGTGTCGCGGATGTGATTTTAGGGCTTAAAATCTTTAGGTCTACTGATGGTATAACTCTCTCACAGTTTCACTATGTTGAGAAGATACTGGAGAGGTTTGAGTACACATCACGTAAACATGTTAAGACTACATATGATTCATCCAAGCCCTTATTCAAGAATGAGACTAGGGTTCCAGTGTCTCAATTACAATACTCAATTATCAGAAGTTTGATGTATCTTATGAACTGCACTCGTCCAGACATTGCGTTTGCCGTGAACAAGTTAAGTAGATACACTAGTTATCCTGAAAAGACCCATTGGGAAGCTCTTGACAGAGTTTTGAGGTATATCAAGGGAACGTGTTCCCTTGGGCTGCATTATGGTAAACATCCTTCTGCAGTTGAAGGATATAGTGATGCAAGCTGGATTTCCATAAATTCTAGGAGTAATGGTGTCTCAGGATATGTATTCCTCTTGGGAGGAAGAGTTGTTTCTTGGATGTCTAAGAAACATACCATATTGTCTAGGTCTGCTTTTGAAGTAGAGTTGTGTGCTTTAGATGAAACTAGATTGGAAGCTGAATGGCAACATGGACTTATGTCCAGTTTACCTATGGTAATGAAGCCGCTTCCTGCAATTTCAGTTCATTGTGGTAGCACTATAACTATTGCTAAGATAAAGAGTTCCAAGTACAATACAAAATAGCATAGACACTTCCAAGTCAGATTGAAATCTGTAAGGGAGTTAGTGTCTAATGGGGTCGTGGTTGTGGACTACGTCGGTACCAAAGATAATATAGTTGATCCTTTCACTAAAGGTCTTACCTTGGCTTTAGTGGAAAAATCTAGGTTGGGGATGGGACTAAAACCCCTATAGATTTGCAGGCAGTGACAACCCAACCCAAAGGAGTGGAGATCCCACAAATTGGGTTCAATGTGGTAATAACAAGCTGTCGGGTAAATCAGATGACACTATGTATTCTTGTTTGATGCTTCTAGCATCTATGTGTCTATCTCCTGGAAACCTGTTAGTGTCATGACTGCAAGTTAGTAAGAGAGTAGTCTCTCAATGGTGTCAAGTCCTAGGACAGGATGTTAGTTGTACATCATTGGAGACTGTAGCTAAGTGATTGATGTTGTGTAGGCCTTATCAGGAAAATTCGGTTGTTCTCTATTATCAATCATGATATAGATTTTTGTATGCATGGCCTTAATGCATTGTTTTCTTTTCTATCATGTATTTATTGTGTTGTTACCAACCTATACTCTTGTACCTAAAGTTTAGGTTCAAGACTTTTTTTCACCTAGTTCCTGCGAGGGTCATAGTTGGATAACTCAGGTAGATTCAAACCAAAAGGTATCTGCTGAAAGCACAATATAGAGGACTGAATGGTAGAGCACACTACACATTGGACTTTGTGGGGGATTGTTAGATATATGGTATCTGTAACAACCATGTAGATAGCATGGGTTATTCCCAATGTAGTACAACAAGTACATGTGAGAAAAGTAGTTTTGTCTCTAGTGCAAATGGCAAAGAAGTTTTATCCCATATTGCTCACTCCTAGAACTTTTGTGGTCCTTATATGTAGGATCACATGGGGCACTAGTGTCCAAGGGGTCCTAAGAGGGAGGTATGCTCACCTCCTTGGTGGGTGGGGTTACCACATCCCAACGCACGCACGCACACGCGCGCGCGCTGCGCCACGCCTGGACTGGCTGGGCACGAGCTTGTGGCTTGTGGCTTGTGGATTGTGGAGAATGTCTTCCGTCTTCTCTTTATACTAGGATACAACTAAGCAATTAATTACTCGTGTAATTAATTGTTTCTTTCCTACTTTTATTTATTAATCCTAACTAGAAATTATTTCTCTTTTGCAGATATTTCCGTAATATGTACAAAGAGAAACCGAGTGTTTATGTCTTACTGGGAATAGGATTTAGGGACGTTCATGGCTATATATATACCTCTGGTCCTTAGGGTTAAACACACAGTTTATGAACTTCAGCCGCCGTTTCATGTGTGTTTTGAGAGCCCTAATCCAGATAGCGACTGCCTTCATTCTCAAGCCATTTTGTGGAGTTCTTCTCCTGTGCGAAGCACGACTTTCTCCTTCCCGTCACCGAGACACAATTGTTAGGTGGAGGTTCCTGCGGTTGCTGTACTGCACTGGTGGTGCTGCAACGAGACGACGTCAAGTGCGAACGAGACGTGTCTATTCTAGGTTCATTCCGGATGGAGTCTGGGAGAACGGTGCCTATCCGTGAGGATTGTCAAGCACTGCTTTCTTTAAGTATCACGTTCGTTTCTCAACAAACGATCTGGTTTGCAAATTCCGAGTCCTTATAATTTTGTTCTCCTGCTCTATTTGATCTTCATTTTCTTATTAGATCTTCGTGAACTTGTTAATAAAATTACACCTGCTCCTGTTGCATGTAACAACATTAATAATATTAATAACAGTCTTAAAGAAACCATTTTTTTGTCGTTAATTAACAATGGTCGGTCAGGGTGGTTCGGGGAATAAAATTAATACCAGCAGTATGCCTAAAAGATTTACTGGTACCAACTTTGCCCGTTGGCAGAGTCGGATGCAAATTTGGCTGAATATTGTAGGTTTTGATTAGTACTTAGAAGAGACTGAACCTAAATCTGATGAAACGATTCCTAATAATGCAAATATAATTGTTAATTGGAAGAAGGTGTTGGATTTTAGGGGAGACAGAGAAGACAGCAGAAACAAAAATTTTCTCCCCCAACCCATACCGAGGAAACGCGTCAACGTCTATATAATAGGAAAGGATGGTTTGTGGAATCATACCTTGTCTCGAGGCTTGCTCGGCGACAATACCTCGCGCAATGCACGGTCTTCAACTCTGGTCTTGGACGGTGTCTGTGCAGCTCCTGGTCGCACCGGGACTGACTCCTCCTCCTCCTACCGGACTGTCGAATGACAGTTGTCCTCCTAAGCGGCAGTGTCCTCCCGCCTCTGTAGTAGTCCACACAGATCACCTGGAACTCCACACTCCTTGTCCCACAAGGAAGTGGAAGGAGTCGCACCCTCCTGTTGACGTACTAGTCGCCAACACACCCTCCTGCTGCCAGTTGCAACTGCAATTGTCCTTCCCTTACTGCACCTCCCTTTGCGGGAAGCACTTGCTTGGGATCTCTCACGGTTACCAAAACCATAGAGAACGACAACTTCGCAAAGCAACCAGCTTGCATTGAGTTGTACTTTGAGAAGCCCCCAATACCCCTATATATATAGGCGGGTCATTAGACAGGGTTCTCTGTGCCCGGCAATACGGGACTAAAGCAGGAGTAGAAGGGTTCGAGAATTTTCCACAAAAAGCAACCGGTTCACAACTTGAAATGATCGGTTCATAACTGAACCGATCGGTTCGGCCATTGAGCCGATCGGTTGGACCTGAGCCGATCGTTTGGGGCACTCCAACCGATCGGTTGGTGCCCTGAACCGATCGGTTCATGGTCCTAATCTGGCTCAAAAAGACTTTATTTGTTTTGTTCTCAATTGGTATCGAATACCAATGTTATTCCCAATCGAATTGGGCAATTTGAAACCAAAGGAAAATTCTTGCCGACATGATTTTTCCAACTGGTCGGTTGCACCAGTTGAGCCGATCGGTTCAACCCTTGAACCGGTCGTTTCAACCTGGGCATGAGCCGATCAGCCTGGACACTCCAGCCGACCGGTTCAACACCTCAGCCGACCGGTTCATCACATGAGCCGATCGGTTGGGAGCACAGGTTGGGCAAAATCAGTCAATTGCGATTTCAATCAGCCCGATACTCCAATCAATGCGTCCAACACCTTGAACCATATGATATTGAGCTATAGACTGATTGAGTGTTTAATTGAACTACTAAACTCCTTTAGTAATCAATCTAAACATTTCTTTGTGGACAAAACTCCTCTTCCAGGTTAAATCCTATGTGTGTGACCCTGCAGGTCCATTTCACGTTGGCAGTGAAAGTCCATAACACTTATGACTTCACAAGCAAAGAGCGGTGCCTAGTCACACATCAGTGCTACCTAAGTGAAAGTAGAAAGTTGGAGAACAACTTTCATCCTACAATCCGTGAATGGTGTTACAGTGAATGTATAATTCCTTTGTCACTGATATCCCGAATGAACTCAAGGCATGGAACAGTCATCCTGTCAACGTTCATTCACTTTCTTGATCTCAGAGTACATTGAAGGAGATATGTATGACATCAATATCACATACTGATTCACACATGCGTGCGCACGCCTATCTCAATCCTACTCATCAAGTGGCCTTGGATATCAAACTCCCTTAGGAGGGACAAATCCCATATCTATCACTCACCCCTCAAAAGCCCCATGTGTCAAAGCCACCCAATCATCACCTTTATAACAACCCATGTTTCAGGACTGCGTTTGATGATGTCAAAGTGTGCCCAACGACATGTGTTGAGTGCAGTGATTTCAGGTCTAAGAATCACACTCACCACCATCACTGTGAGTACTGACTGTGACTACCATCTTATGGTTCCATGTGTCAAACTCACGGTGGGTCTGTCCGGTACACTTGTTCTCTAACAAGTACCTATGTGTTTGGTTTGATATCTCTATATCATGACTAATGAGATTCTTTCATCAACCAACACCACAATCCAGTCTTGTGTGTCATTGTTGTCTATCTACCTTCCACAATGACACCCGACTAGGGACATAACAAGAATGTACAAACTCTTAGCATCCGTATGATCTCATCGTTCAGGTCCTTAACCTGAAAGCATACGTCATTGAGTACTGTCATTCTCTAGACATTCAATCTGTTCTATCACTATCTCATATGACTGAACCAGAATGAATTGGAAGCTTGCCTTTGATGTTTATCAAATCAATCTTAATGCATCCCACCAATCATCCCATGATTGGCTCTCAGGGCATACATACCAACAGAAGGGTGACAAAATGTGCCGCGGTTTGATTCTATTTGGTTTAAATAACAATTTGTATGACTCTTACTCAAAGCCTCCTGTCACTACGTCCAAGGTTTTGTGGGAATCATTAATTAAGAATTTTAGTACTGAAAATCAAGGTGTTGAAAAATACCGCATTCTAAATTTCTTAAGTTTCAGATGGTAGAGGGTAAGTCAGTTTCTGATCAAACACATGATCTACAACTCCTAGTTCATGAACTCTCAGATGCCAAGATGGTATTGCCTGAGAAGTTTGTTGTTATTTCTATCATAGAAAAGTTCCCTAAGTCATGAGAATAGTTTGGTATGTCTCTGAAGCATCGCAAACGGACACATATAATGGAAGAACTAATGATGGATATTAATATACAAGAAGGACACTTAAAGGAGAAAATGGTCAAGGTGCCTACTGATGCAAATCCTACTGTTAATTTTACTTCTGCTAAAACCACTAAAGATAAGAAATCTAAGAATGCACATAAACCTAAGGCAAAGATCCAGAAGAAACCGAAGAACAAACCTTATTGGACTTGTGGACAGGTTGGCCAATGGAACAAGGATTGTCCTTCTAAGAAGGTAAAGAAAGCTACCGCATCTGCAACTGAGGAGGCTGTGGTCAACATGATGACTACATCCTTGAACCTCAATGATGGGTACATGTCTATTAAACCTGAAATCCTTTCTATTTTTGAACTACTTTATTGGATAATTGATACTGGGGCTAATGTACATGTGTGTGCTGATAAGTCCATGTTTGTGTCTTACCAAGCCTCTCGAGGTCAGTCCGTGACTTTGAGAGATTCCATCTCTACAGAGGTCAAAGGCGAAGGATGGGTGGACTTAGAGTTCCCTTAGGGGAAGGTGTTGACTCTTAATAGGGTCAGACATGTTCCAACCATTCGACGTAATATCCTTAGTGGCATAGTTCTAGTTAGGAAAGGTTATAGAGTAGACTATAAATGTAATAAGGAAATTATTACACACCTTTGTGATTCTTTGTTTTTTGGCAAGGGGTACTTATGTGATGTGGATAACTTATTTAAGATTCATGTTGAACCTGTTTCAAATTCTATTTTATATTTGAATGATTATAGTTGTGTTTGCATGAATCTTGTTTCATTTGATGTTTGGCATTCATGTTTGGGACATGTTAATGTTGCCTCAATGAAGCATATGATGAATCTAAATTTAATCCCTAAATCTGAAATTAGCAATAATAAATGTAAAATCTGTGTGCAAGCTAAATTGCCTAGGAAGCCCTTTCATTCTATGAATAGGAATTTGGAAATTTTAGATTTAGTATATACATATATCTGTGAATTTAATGGTGTTGCTACGAGGGATTAAAAGCATTATTTTATAACTTTTATTGATGATGTGAGTAGATATTGTTATGTCTTTTTACTTAGAAGTAAAGATGAGGCATTGGATAAATTTAAAATTTATAAGAAAGAAGCCAAAACTCAAACCAGTAAAGTACTCAAGCGATTAAGGTCTGATAGGGGAGGAGAGTATACCTCGAAATTATTTTTGGAATTTTTTCAATTACACAGTATAGTTCATGAGGTCACTGCTCCTTATTCACCACAATCAAATGGGATAGATGAACGTAAAAACTAAATCTTAATAGATATGGTAAATACCTTACTCCAAACATCTAGATTACCCAACTTTATGTGGGGGGAAGCTTTGAATACGACTTGCCATATTCTGAATAGAGTTCCCCATAAACATTCAGAGAGTAGTCCATTTGAGTTGTGGAGAGGGAGGAAACCGAGTCTTAAATATCTTTGAGTGTGGGGGTGCCTTGCTAATATACTTGTCCCTAAACACAAAAGGAAGAAATTGGGATGGAAAACGGTTGATACCGTATTCTTGGGGTATGTAGAGACCAGCTATGCTTATAGATTCTTGATTGTAAAATCATATATCTCTGGCATTGAGGTCAATACAATTGTGGAATTACGTGATGCATCATTCTTTGAGGATGTATGAAAATGGGTGTGCCCAATGAAGTATCTCAAGAAGATTCATTTACCACATGTTCCATTCCCGAGCACGTAAAAAGGATGACAAATGTGGGGGGCGACTCAGAACAAGCTATTTCTGAATCTGATGATTCTGAAGAAATAGTTTAACCAAGGAGAAGTAAACGGCCTAGGACATCTAAGGACTTTGGAAGTGAGTTTCTCACTTACAATGTTGAGGATGTCCGTGTCACTTTCAAACAAGCTATGGAATCTCCAGAAGCTAAGTTTCGGAAAGAAGCCGTTAATGATGAAATCCAATCAATTCTCTCGAATGGAACTTGAGAATTGATGGATTTGCCTCCTGGTTGTTCTGCAGTTGGTTGCAAATGGATATTTAAGAAGAAACTTAATGCAGACGGGACAATAAATAAGTATAAGGCTAGGTTAGTTGCTAAGGGTTACACACAAAGGGAAGGAATACATTATTTTGATACCTATTCACCTGTTTCCCATATGACCACAATCTGAGTGCTTATAGCATTGGCTTCCATTTATAATCTCTATATCCATCAGATGGATGTGAAGACCGCGTTCTTACATGGTGATCTTCAGGAAGAGATATATATGGAACAACTTGAGGGATTTGTGGGTCGTAGAAATGAGTCCAAAGTGTGTAAACGTGTTAAGTCATTATATGGCTTGAAATAAGCCCCTAAGAAATGTCATGATAAGTTTGATTCTGTGATATAATCATTTGGCTTTGTTTCTAATGAATTTGATAAGTGTCTCTACTGCAAAATTTTGAATAATAGATTCATTTTGTTATGCTTATACATCGATGATATCTTACTTTTTGGTTCTGATATGAAAGTTGTAAATGAGATAAAGTCATTCTTGTGTAGCAAGTTTGAGATGAAAGATATGGGTGTCGCTGATGTGATTTTAGGGCTTAAAATCATTAGGTATACTGATGGTATAACTCTCTCACAGTCTCACTATGTTGAGAAGATACTTGAGAGGTTTGAGTACACATCACATAAACTTATTAAGACTCCATATGATTCATTCAAGCCCTTGTTCAAGAATGAGACTGGGGTTCCAGTGTCTCAATTATGATACTCTTAGACTACCAAAAGTTTGATGTATCTTATGAACTGCACACGTCCAGACATTGCATTTGCCATGAACAAGTTAAGTAGATACACCTGTTGTTCCAACAAGACCCATAGGGAAGATCTTGACAGAGTTCTAAGGTATATCAAGGGAACGTGTTCCCTTGGGCTGCATTATGGTAAACATCCTTCTGTAGTCGAAGGATATAGTGATGCAAGCTAGATTGCCGTGAATTCTGGGAATAATGGTGTCTCAGGATATATATTCCTGTTGGGAGGAGGAGTTGTTTCCTGGAGGTCTAAGAAACATACCATATTGTCTAGGTCCACTTTTGAAGCAGAGTTGTGTGCTTTAGATGAAATTGGATTGGAAACTGAATGGCTACATGGACTTATATCCAGTTTACCTATGGTAATGAAGCCGCTTCCTGCAATTTCAGTTCATTGTGATAGCACTACAACTATTGCTAAGATAAAGAGTTCCAAGTACAATAAAAAATAGCGTATACACATCCAAGTCAGATTGAAATCTGTAAGGGAGTTAGTGTCTAATGGGGTTGTGGCTGTGGAATACGTCGGTACCAAAGATAATACAGCTGATCCTTTCACTAAATGTCTTACATTGGTTTTAGTAGAAAAATCTAGGTTGGGGATGGGACTTAAACCCCTATAGATTTGCAAGCAGTAGCAATCCAACCCAAAAGAGTAGAGATCCCACAAATTAGGTTCAATGTGGTAATAACAAGTTGTCGGGTGAATCAGATGACACTATGTATTCTTGTTTGATGCTTCTAGCATCTGTGTGTCTATCTCCTGAAACATGCTAGTGTCATGACTGCAAGTTAGTAAGAGAGTAGTCTCTGAATGGTGTCAAGTCCTAGGACAAGATGTTAGTAGTACATCCTTGGAGACTCCAGCTAAGTGATTGATGTTGTGTATGCCGCAACAGGAGAATTGGGTTGTTCTCTGTTATCAATCATGATATAGATTTTTGTATGCATGGCCTTAATGCATTGTTTTCTTTTCTACCATGTCTTTGTTGTGTTGTTACCAACCTATACTCTTGTATCCAAGGTTCAGGTTCAAGACTTTTGTTCACCTAATTCCTGCGAGGGTCACAATTGGATAACTCATGTAGATTCAAACTGAAAGGTATCTGCTGAAAGCACAGTATGGAGGACTGAATGGTAGAGCACACTACACATTGGACTTTTTGGGGGATTGTTAGATATATGGCAGCCGTAGCAGCCATGTAGATAGCATGGGTGAAGCCCAATGTAGTGCATTAAGTACATGTGAGAAATGTAGTTTTATCTCTAGTAAAAATAGCAAAGAAGTTTTATCCCATATTGCTCACTCCTAGAACTTTTGTGGTCCTTATATGTAGGATCACATGGGGCACTAGTGTCCAAGGGTCCTAGGAGGGAGGTATGCTCACCTCCTTGGTGGGTGAGGTTACCACATCACAACGCACGCACGCACGCGCGCGCGCCACGCCACGCCACGCCATGCCTTGCCTCACCAGGCCTAGCCGGGCCGGGCACGGGCTCGGGATTGTGGATTGTGGAGATTGTCTTCCGTCTTCCGTCTTCTTTTTGCAGTAGGATACAACTAAGTAATTAATTACTCATATAATTAATTGTTTCTTTCCTATTCAAATTTATTAATCCTAACTGGAAAGTGTTTCTCTTTTGCGGATTTTTTTGTAATATGTACAAATAGCGACCGAGTGTTTGTGTCTTACTAGGAATAGAAATTAGGGATGCTCGTGGCTATATATATGGCTCTGGTCCTTAGTATTAAACACACAATTTACAAACTTCAGCCGCCGTTCACGTGTGTTTTGAGAGCCCTAATCCAGAGAGCGACTGCCTTCATTCCCGAGCCGTTTTGTGGAGTTCTTCTCCTGTGCGAAGCACATCTTTCTCCTTCCCGTCACCGAGACGCAACTGTCAGGCGGAGGTTCCTGCGGTTGCTGTGCTGCACTGGTGGTGCTGCAACGAGACGACGTCAAGCGCGAGCGAGACGTGTCTGTTCCAGGTTCGTGCCAGATTGAGTCTGGAAGAACGGTACCCATCCGTGAGGATTATTGGGCAATGATTTCATTAAGTATCATGTTCGTTTCTCAACGAATGATCTGGTTTGTGAATTCTGACTCCTTTTAATTTTGTTCTCCTGCTCTGTTTGATCTTCATTTTCTTATTGGATCTGCCTGAACTTGTTAATAAAATTGCACTTACTGCTGCTGCATGTAACGACATTAATAATATTAATAAAATCAACTAACTAATTTGGCATTTATCAATATTTGTCAATATTTGTTCAATCATACATAAAGATATCAGTCGACTCCCATAGAAAGAAAGGATGTAAAAAAAATTGTTCAATGAAAGCGCTAATATGTTTGGCAACCCTATGAAGCATAATTTTAAAATAGTAGATTTAAATTTTGTTTTATTCCTTACCTTGATAGATATCTGAAAAATATACACAAGATTGAAATAAGATTTATTATTTACAAATATACAATTTTAAATTCTCTTTTAACTAAAACTGCAACAACGAAATTTTGATTCCTTTTCAGGTTGTGACATATTTAAATCTGCATCGTTTCTTTTTATGAGACTCTACTAATATTTTTATGTATTTCTATATCATTTTAATTGTCTTTGTTGAGACTTTATTAAACAAATATGGGTAAGATGCCAAACTAGTTGACACTTCTGTTAGGCTAGTTTCATCTAAACGTATTGTTGGGTTATTAATTAATTACTTCGAATAGAAAACCACAATGAGAGTCTCTTTCATTTCAGTTCCATTAAAAACGCCAAGCAAAATAGCGCATTCATTTGAGTCCCATTTAAAATGCCAAGAAAAACGGTGCTTTGAACCGCCTGCCATTTAGCACGTCGTAACACCTACGTTTTCAATATTTTTTCAATTAAAACGCCAATATGGTTGGCACTTTCTGATAAAAGTGGGCTACTTAAATGCTATTCAGGTATATATTTTAGTTGGACCGAGCTATTTTGGTTTTTAATCCTATGTATATATATGTTGTCTTGACTTATATATTATGTTGGATTTTTTCTAATTGTACTTAAATTCAAATTACAATGCATACATGTAATGTTTTGACAGTTTGCGGATCGGGTCGGATTTTTGTGATCGGATCAGATTTTTGCATATCGGATTGGCGCGAATTTTTTGTTGTGTATTTTTTTAGGTTTGGGTCGGGTTAAGTTTTTCATAACTGCGGGTTGGATCATGTTCGGATTGGATCAGTAAAAATCCTACCCATTGCCATACCTAGTGGCTGCCAGTAGCCTGTCACATGCAAAAAAGGCCAGAAGGAAGCAAAAGTGTGTGCAAAGACAACATGCAAGCCCATTCTCCAATCTGTACATACAAACTTTTCAACTATTATCTATCTCATTTTTTCTGGTGGTGAGAAATGAAACTAGAATAGGATTCTCCTCTTGATTGAGCGGGTTTCATTCCTCAATTTTGGTTGCATAAAGGGGGATCATATTTGAAACGAAATAAATTTTTGAGTTTTTGCATTTCACCCCTATATTTTCTTAATTATTCTACAATCTTCATATATTTTACAAATTCAAAATAACCCCTATCTATCCACCTACTATTCACTCCAATTAGGATTGGTGGATAACATACTTTTCCTTCTTAAGTTGTATATATTTTAACTTTATCACCAATCGCTCAATTAATTTATTTAGTTGTTTCTTGTAATTTTTTTTTCTTATCTAGTTGTACGATCATGGTCTTACTTATTTTAGATCCAGAAAATTGTCATAGTTGCAACTCCAATAGACTTGTGCTTAAATCATTTACAAGAAGATGAATATGAAAGTTTGAGAATAGGGAAAATATATAAATGAAAACAAAAACCAAAAAAAAATCTTCAGTTCATCTTTTTTGACAAGTGGCAAATCTTTCACTCTACTTCCTTTAATTAAGACTACAAGATGATCTTGTAAATTATGATCTTATCATAGAATGTGAGCAATATCTCATTTTGATTGGTCGAGCATACTTTAACTACGTTAAACTTGAAGTGTTTATATAGTATGTTGGAAAAAATTGGATTTCATTATTTTCTACTCACCTAATTTATTATACATGGATATTAAAGTGATGCATAAATAGGCTTTTGTTTGGATTTTGATCAGTATCTTTCTTAAGGTCAATTTCCATTTGATCAACATGTAAACATGACCTAAACTTCACAATTTGACTTACGAAAAATTATGTTCGGTCAACTCGAGCCAAATTCTATTTACTCCAAGCTTACTCCATGCCAACTGTGAGGTCAAATTCTATTGGTCAGGTTTACTTAAGGTCTTTCATGGTCTTGTCATGCTCTAGTTAAGTCAGATTTCAAGTATTCCTACATTTTAGTTTTTTGGTAATAATACTCCAATAATAAATTCAATCATGTATAGTTTTACTCAACTCTGGTTGATTCCATGAAGACTTGGATTGCTTTTCTAACTCATATCCAGGTTGGAAAGGGTCCATGTTGACCTTATACAGGCCAAGTTGGGTTTGTGTTCACCAAATATTTTTGGGTCCAGGATATCTCAAACTTGAGACTCGATCCGAGTTGACCCCTGAGTGTAACGACCTCACTTTTCAACAACCCCCAATTAAGGAAGGCTAAAAACATGAGATCCATTACCTGTAAAAGTTATACAAGGATCCATATTTTAAGCAAACAATATAAAATCACAGATAATTCCATTCATTTCAAAAGATTATTTACAAGATGCTTACATGAACTTTCTATCTTCAGAACTGTACATTTGAGAAGAAATAACTAGATAATCCTCCTTTTAAATCTTTATTGCCTTCATGTAATTTCTATATTTATCTTCATGTCCTTTATCATGTATATCAGTTTATGCCTAAAACGTCATGAAAAAAATACACCATCAGTATGTTGCCATACTGGTACGTGGGGTGAATCTAAAATGTGCAAGTATATAACAACATATATTCAGTCAATTACTTACAAATATGAACTTGCATCTTCTTCTTAAAATCTTTCTTTTAGTGATACTCATAGTGGCATTATGATTGAACAGAAAATAAATAAACAACCAACATTATAATTATTCAATCCTCGAGAAAACCTAGAAAAGTACATGTAAATTAATGTGGTTATTCTTAGGCACAACCACGTACTTCGATGGTGACTCATGCAGATTATTATGCAGAATCACTTCAAGTATATTATCCAATCAAGAAAGAGAACCAAGCAATGAATCTTAATCTGCACTATATAAATTCTAAAGTGTCACCATCATATTAAATACATTAAACCTTACTCGGATCCTAATCTAGGGTTTAGATTTCAAATAAGAAATAAGGGTGAAACCCTAATTCCAATGCACATATTTATAATTAGGAAAAATCCTACTCGTTATATCGATCTTATTTGTTCATTTATGACCATTTAAGTTAGGTTAGCTTCATTAATCAACATAACAAGATATGACCTTGGTTTCATTACCCTATTTATTTACATGTATGGCTATCCACTTTGTGAATCCTAATTAACATCTTTATTATCACAGTCATCATGGAAATCAGATTATTCAACAAGAATAGATAATAGCATAAAAGAAGGGTTGTTAGTATATTCAACATGTTAATATCCAAATCTTAGTTTTGATATTTGTTCCATAGCTTAGCCACCCAATTTATATGTGATGTTTGACCTTATAGTCCTAATTACATGCATTAGGTTTCTTTGAGAATTGAAGCTTGTATCCTTATTCAATTACCAAAATTGAGTTGATATTGATTATCTACTTGTCAAAAGCTTTCCAAGTATAGGTTACAAATGTAATTTAGCTAACTGAGTTGAAAGTTATGTATAAAACACAATTACCTAATTACTTGTACTTGGGCCTCACGATATGTGGTTAAAGTTGAACTGTGCCGCTACTCGGGCCTTGCTGTTGCTGGGGGCTTGCGGCTGGGTCCAGAATTAGGCTGGGCAAGCGCCCTACACGACCAACCAGCTTCATCCCCCTTGCGGGTTAATTAGGGCGCGCTCGACGCCCTGGTCAGGACGGAGTTGCTTTTTCCTACGCAAGCCCTGCCCAAACTGATCACAACTTGCACAGACGCCACCAACCCTTACGGAGTCAGATTTCCCTCCACGCAACTATGACGCTGAAGCTCGCAACACCTTGTTCGATCCCTCGGATGTCGACTCATGTGCACAATGTTGTCACAGTGGGCAGTTTGCCTCTTGCTGCCTCGCTCCTCACCACGCATGAGATCGAGGGACGTTGACACGGTCGCATCTGCATGCGCAGCTGTAGTTGCATCACCCTGGTTCCCATGCCCCGATCTCCTTTCTCTCTCAAGGAAACCCCAACCTACAGTTTCCATGCTACAACCTACTACTTTGTTTTCCTTCCTCCACCATGATCTTGCCTCCTGTCTATACCCCGACGTTGAGGACCCAAACTGGCCAGTGCTCAAGTTTCCGTGGCCGACACTCAGGCCCTTTGTGCTATTGCTTGTGTGCCTCCATTTTCAGACCACCACCGTTTGCAGACTGTCCCCCATTCGTCCTCTTGCCACCAGACCAGACCTTCGGCCTCCAACGCCAGCGACTCACTGCTGCAAGGCCAAAAGAAAAGGATCGAGAAGATGGTGATGGACCTTGGTGTCACCCTGGAGACGAGGATTCAGGGTATAATTATGAGGATAGAAAGTTTATGTAAGCATCCTGTATATAATTTTTGAAATGAATAAAATAATATGCTATTTTATATTGTTTGCTTAAAATCTAGATCTTTGAGTAAAATTTGTAGATAATGGTTCTCATCTTTTAAGTCTTCATTAATTGGAGGCTGCTGAAAAGTGAGTATGTTAAATTGAATAAACCTAACACAGTCCGAACGAAATATGACATGACCTGATAAAAAATAGACAAAAGACTAAAAGTATCTATTTATGCATTGATTGAATATCTAGTTGTATTCAATTAGGTAGTAGCATATAGTAATTTAGTTTTTGATACATACTATAAAATAACAATGTGTTAGGTGATAGATTCATCTTTAAATAACATAGACAATATTATGGGAATTACATCGAAGTAGAAGACAAGCAGGCTACAAGTTGTGCCATTAGTTCTTTTTGGATTGCAAAACTAACTCTGAATTACTACATACATACACATGGGAGTCATAACATGACGATGCATCACTTTTTTGACCCTTTTCAGAAGCTGCACGACCTCTACTGCTAAGAATCCAAACGTATCAAATCCAAAGGGGATAAATGTGTGTTGATTGTCAATACACGCTTTCTCATACTTGACCACTTTGGCTGAGGCAATTATAATGACGACTTGTCCTACTGTAAAAGCACCACTCCTCAAACCAATAAGTGGAGAAACTCCTGTCAGATCTACACATGCATGTTTCCCTCCGATCCATCTAAAAATCAAAATATCAACAAGTCTAAGTGTTGGTCTCCCCTCTTGTGGATATGTCAAAAAGTTCACATGTGCATCTTTCTTAGCAGCAACACATGCATGTCTGAGTACATCATAGACAACATCCCTGACAAGATCATGTATGTATATAAAACCTGAAAGCTCCCCTGCAATGAACCACATGCTCCCCAAAAGTGTCCAAACATACTTTACGACAGACTGGACATATCTCATCAACTGAAAATAAAAGAATTATAAAACGATATCTGAGGATAGTGTGATACTCCACTGGTGACATATACATGCTAAGGCCATCAATAGGAATAGCAAGGAGAAAATCTTGAGCATGATCAATTTTTGTAAAAAAATTAAGCTCGACAGCCTAAGTTACAACCAAGATACTTATCTACGCCGAAGTACCTAAACATAAATTATATCTACAATCAAGCAACTAGAAAAGAAAAAATAAAGCCCATAAAATATGTAAATAAATAAGATGAGCTATGGATTACTGACATAAAATATAAACAATTGAAAAGAAAAAAAAACATATTAGAGGTATTGGTGGGTGGGTAGAGGCAGGGTCATTAAGGACTATCAACACATGGGTGATTTTTTAGAATTATAAGAAAATACATGGGGTGGGTGATTTGTTCAAACCATAAGAAAATACATGCAATTGTCCTTAATAACTATAAATTGTTGTGTTGCATTGTAAAGCTCCATATATACACAATATTCCTATGATTATATATTACATTGTGGATTCTTTTTGGGAATACAAAAATCTCTCATTTTTCACACAAAACTAGCGACAAACGCAAAAAATAACATATTTCATTTGTTTTGTGTCTTGTATTGCGTGAAGAGAACATTAGTGGAGCAATTCCCAAACACGGTGTCCTAGGGTTTCTAAATTTATTATTCCTTAGTTCCGGGTGTATTGTATTTAATCTTTGCCGTACAAACTTGCAATTACTTTTTTAAGAGTGAGTCTTTAAAATAGATGCAAGATTATAAATACTACAACAAGTACAACAAGCATCACAACAGATTTGCGACGTGTTTCTTCTTCATCCACGTCTCCGCAAATGAAATTTCTACAACAGATGACATTGACGAAGGACACAGAAAGACCGGCGAACACATCACGGTCATAGTCAATGGCCGAAGAGCACGACCACACGACTAGGACATCAACTTCTCACATTTCTTCTTCAATCGATTTTTCTATTCTCCCTTCTTACTTTCGCTTCAGTTGTTCTTCGAAACTCACGATCAGTAGTGGAACTAGATATTTTCGTCCCTTTAGTGCGTCTCCGACTGGACTCGGGTGAGTGTTCAGTCCGATGATTCAGATGGGTGTCCCTTCAGGTTTCCCATTTCTTGTTCGAAAATGATCTGATCACGCATAGTATCCTCACGCGCATGTGATATACTCAGCCAGTTGGGTGGGTGGGTGATTTTTTGGGGCGGGGGTGACGTGACAGTTTTTAATTGGATGGGTAGGTAGATGTTGTGTAATTGATAAATAAATTTATTTTGCTTATAACTTTTGAACTGTGATGAATTTTTTGACGAAACAAAAACCATTGGATTCGTTATGAAAAATACATTCCAACAAGACTAATCTTGATATATTTTTAATAAAAAATATAAAAATGATATGGATAGGTGATTCTGGATGCCAATATACTAATTTGGGCATCAATTAACCATCTTTGAATGTCATTAGCCATTTATGGGTGTCAAGAAGTTATTATTGGACGTGAAATACCCTTATATCCTATTTAATGCGTATAATTATATTTGAGTGCCATTAAGTTATTCTTAGGTGTCAAACAAACCTATTTGGGCAATATTTTTATACTTTTGGGGTCAATGAACTATTTTGGGCATCAATTAATAATTTTGGGTGTCAATAGCCATTTATGGGCATCGTTATACTTCTGGGTCTCAATGAACTATTTTGGGCTCCATGAAGTGATTCTTAGGTGTCAAACAAACTATTTTGGTGTCGTTATGTTATTTTTGTTGTCAATGCCTTAATTGAGCGCCATCTTTTTAATTCTGGGTGTCAATGAACTATTTTGGGCGTTAATTAGCTATTTGTGGGCATCATTATACTTCTGGGTGTCAATGAATTATTTTTTTAATTTACGAGAGAACCACCATCGTAGAAGCGCCACATTGGTGACCCCCCAGACAACGTAAACTCTCAAGACATGAGAGGGTGTGGTCTGGTCACCCCCCTCCCGCACCCAATCAAATTTGTGTTACTATTCATAGGATCTTAAGGGAGAGTATGTTCAATAAACCATTTTGAGCACCATTAAGTGGTTCTTAGGTGTCAAACAGACCTATTTGGGTGTCGTTATGTTGTTTTAGTTGTCAATACCTTATTTAGAAGCCATCTTTATATTTCTGGGTGTCAATGAACCATTTCCGACGTCAATTAACCATTTTTGGGTGTCAACAACCATTTATGTGTGTCATAACATCCAAAAATGGCATCTTTAGGTGTCAATTAACATATATATATCATTTTGTATTTTTTTCTCAAAAAATGTCAATATTAGTCTTATTGGATTGCATTTTTCATAATGAATCTAATGGTTTTTGTTTTATTAAAAAATCATTAAGGTTCAAAAGTTATAAGTGAAACAAATTTATTTATCTATTGCGTAATCCTAAAAAACTAGCCAGTCGCAATCTGCCATGTGGAGGCGGTTTGGGAGTTGGTTTAGGGCTGTGATCTATCATTTTCTGATAAAGTTCTAATTCAACATGATTATTTGGTAACAATACATGTACGCCCTCACCACCATCATAGAGTGGTTTGCCTTGAACTTCCTACCCCAACATGAGGCCAACTCTTGGCGCAACACCTTCCTTACTACATGCCGGATGTTGTGGAAACACCTGAACAAGTATGTTTTTAAAGAACACACTACATCAGTTGAAGTGCTAGTCTCGAGAATTCGAAGTGAAATCAGTTCCTTCTCAGAGGCATCAGACAAACATAGGAAATGGGGTGACAAGCAACAAACTAAACATACGTCGGGGTTGAGTTGTCCCAGAACCGAGGAGTACCTCAACATAGATGTCTCCGTGGACAAGGGGAAAGGAATCATATGCACCAACTGGGTCCTACAAAACTAACAGGGTACATGGATCGAAGGCAGCGCTCAGATCATTAGAGGAAGCGATCCCTTGGAGGGGGAGATGCAGGCCATTCTGTTGGGCCTAGATGTTTTGATTGAATGGGGATGTGTATCACCACGCATCCTTTCTGACTCCCAGCTCTCAATTAAGTTTCTTCAGGATGAGGCAGAGGTACCAACATATTTAACCAGGTTGAAGTATGTAGGATTGTGGAAAATGCAAACCATCCAAGATTGTAGACTAATCCACTGTGCCCGGGAGCTCAATCGTCTTGCTGACACCCAGGCTAAATGGTTCCTCAAAAAACCACCCCCAACATCAGATTAGCTTCTTGTCCGTAGGAGTTTTCCTCTATTTATGTTAGTGAATGTCACCCTAACACTCCTCCTTGGGTCTGTCCAGGAGGACAAGAGGAGTTGGCAAATAGTCTGTACCTGACTTCAAATTAATGTATGAGTGATGGGGATTAAAAAAATCCATGTACGATTCCCATGATTTATTTAATATTTAGTTGGTTAGTCTTTGTTGCATGCCTTTTGTAAATGTTTCTGCTACATTCAGTTGCCTATATAAATATCTATATATATATAGATAGATATTCTCACTGAAGACCGGATACCAGGACAAAGAGGATGATGTCTTTAGGAATTTTACAGAATATTATGTTGTCAGTTACATATTCTACAGATCATGAACAATAATTTATTTAGCTCTGGGAAAAAGTTTAAAATCAATATACCTTCTAAGGAATGCGACACGGTTGACTATTCAAAACAATCTGTAATGACAACTCTAGGAAATAAATAACCGAAAGTAGGATGCTTAGGAAATAAATTCGGTCAGTGATGTGGCAGTTAAATCATAGAAAAGGTTGGTCGAGTACTCATCTACCGTCTTCCTTTAGGCCATTGGTAACAAACAAACTAGTGCCTCAAGCTCAATGTGAAGTCGACACGATGTCCTGCATTTCTCAGGGAAAATGCCACGCAGAATCCTATTTGATCTTGGTTTCTGACCTGTTCCCTCCCTCAAATAGCTGTAGCTAATGAAAATGTACCATTTTTATTGCACTGCATTAAATAATAAGGTCATGAGAGAGAGAAAAGAAAGAAAATATAGAAAAGAAAGAAAAAATTATTTTGTTCATAATTATCAAATCGCAATGATTTTTTAACAAAAAAATTTATTTGATTTCTTATAAAAAATCCAATGAAACTATTGTCGAGATATATTTGAAAAAAGAATAAAAAATACAAAAAATGACTATTATATATATGTATATATATGTGTGCGTGCAAACATGAGTATTATCTACAAAAAAATGTGTAAAATACTTATTTTTGAACAATAATGTTAAAAATGTGTACAATCTCATTGTAAATATTATTCTTCTAAAGTCAATAATGTATTTTCGGATAATCTCATTTTAAAGTAACACACTAACTCAAAAAATGAGTATCGTGCCTTTTTTGTATAATCGTCATTTTTCATGTCATTATTTTTTTGAAATATGTATTATACTTTATTTTATAGGGATAATATTTATTTTAAAATATAATGACACAAAAATATGTATTATCTCCAAAAATATAATATAGTACTCATTGTAATACTTATTCTAAAATATAATGACATCAAAATTGAGTACGATACTGAAAAATGCTATGTAATACTTATTTATTGATTAATGTGTTATTTAAAAAATAAGTACTATCCCTAATAAGTACTCATTTTTATATTTAGTATATCCAAATATATCGACATTGATCTTGTTAGATTGTATTTTTTTTATAATTATTCTATTAATTTTTATTTTTTCAAAAACTTATATACTAAAAAGTTATAAATCAAACAAGTATCTCTCTCATATATTTTCTTTTTACTGAGCTTTCTTCTCACTTCTTTTTTTCTCTATATTTAGTACCACATGATACCTTATCCCTATTTGTTGGAGATAAAGAACTATAGATACAAGTGAGATTTTGAAAATAGATGTGTATCTAGGGGTGGCAATTGGGTCATGGTGGAGCAGGTACTATTTTGAGCCAATTCTGGCTAGTCCAAATATGCATAGTGTGCCATTACCTATATCCCCTCAAGCTATGGTGTTTCTAAAAACAGATTTTCTTGGAGTTTAGAAATCCACTGAACCAACCATTTCAACAGTCAAACTGTCACCCAGTCACTGAAGGGGTTCAGATGGGCCACAAATATGTTTTCAGGCCAAAAAAATCAATCAAACTGGAGACATGCCCGATTGAACTACTAATCCGGTTTGGTTTTTGTCAACCTAGGGTAGGGGGTGTAAACAATGCTGATACGATATGGGTCTAGACATACCCATACTACTTACTCATTTAATTTAGCGAGTTCAATTTCGATTCTAGACGCACATAATTAAAATGTAGACCGACAACATACTTGTACCCACAATAATAGTGAGTTTGCGAGTGGGTATGAGTGTAAGTGGTTCTATATAAACATGATATTGTTTTTGTAAAAAAATATGTCTGTTCTATATATTCTAATACAATGAAATATTACTATTATATAAAATATAAACATGCAATTATTATATTAAGTAATTTAAAATTTTATACATTGAAGATTAGTTGAATTAACTATTTACATATTTGTAGTCATGGTCATAATGTACTAATTATGTAGCATATCATGTAACTATTTAGATTTAAGTTCACATATGGTGTTCATATTTGTAATGAAAATAGTTGATTCTCAATTAGATGAGTGGTTTTAACCTTATAAGAGTAATATGTAATCTTAAGTATTATATTAATTAGACTAATAAACAATGGTATAATTACATATTATTTAAGGTATCATTCATGTATAAGCTGATACACATGTCTATGGTTCTGGATTCGAGCATATCCATTAGTGAATTCGCTTATATGTGGGTATGTGGGTTTGCGATTCCGCGAGTCACAAAAATTTAAACCCGAGATGGATTTTAAAAAAAAATTAAATTTACAAGTCCCCAGATTTACCCGCACCCATTTACAGCCTAACCCTTAGTTCCCATATACCAAATAGTACTAACTTAAACCCTCAAGAAAAAAAATCCAGGTCCAATACCCCGTGCCCCGTCACCTAGGGTTGTCAATGAGGAGGGTATGGGGAGGGTAAGGCTTAACCCTTACCCTTACTCACTAAGTGTAGCGGGCAAGGGTATGGGTAATTCCCCACTTCAACAATATCCTTACCCCCCTACCCTTATCCTCTTACCTACAGGATAAACGGGGAGGGTAAGGGTGAAGCGGGGAATTTATATATCTTCTTCAAGTTTTTGCTAATATTAATAATAATGGCCTAGCTAATATATTTATATATTTGATTGAAATATCAAGATTCTCTAGAATGACTTTAAAATATACACAAAATGATTCTAAGTAATTTTCTACAACAATATATAAATGGTTGCACCATATTGAATGTATTTACAAATGGTAATACTCTAAGATTGGTGCATGAACAAATAAATTGTCCCCCAAAAAATAACGATTTCTGCATTAAAATGATATTAAATTATACTATGTCACAAAGACTTACTACTGGAAACATACATATCTTATACCCTCTAAAAGTTGTTGCATAAAAAAAAATAAAGCACAAATAAAGTAGACAACACCACCTCACATATGTGACAAATGATATATTATAAATTAAATCTGTTATTATTATACATGTTTCTCTAACACCACACAAGTATTTAATGGAACATAGACTATTTTTATACACGTGTCTTGAACTTCTAAAATGGTGTTGCATACACAACCAAGTTAACTACATAACACGAAGATAAGAATATCATATATTGTATAAAATGATGACGACATAATATTAAATATTCCATAGACTAAAACAACAAAATAACCATACATTTAATATATAATACATAAATATTGGTGGGTAGCGGGTTAAAAGGTATGGGTAATGACTTACCCTTTCCCTTACCCTTACCCACTAAGGTAGCGGGTTAGAGGGTAGCGGGTCAATGGGTAAAGGATAAGAAAATCATTTACCCTTACCCTTCATCTACATGATATGGGTAAAGGGTAAACAAGTTTACCCTTACCCATTAACAGCCCTACCGTCACCATCTCTCTTTCGCGTTTTGCGCCTCGCGCCCCTCGTTCCCCAACTAGGACATTGAGTTCCTGGAGCCGCCCACTGGGACTTTACCGCCAGATGGAGATCTCACTACCGTGCCGCCTGTTGGAGCTCTATTGTTGCCAGCTGGATATCTCACTGTCGCGTTAAGAGCTCTCACGACTGCTCACTGGAACTCTCATAGAGGCGTCGACTCCTCTTTTTCTACTCCCCACAACAATCATCTCTTCATTTGCGGTTGAGCATTTATGCGGCCTCCCCCCCCTCCTTGCTTGTGATCCGTAAGTCCTCTATCCCGCCTCTCTTCCTTCTCTTGTTTGATTTCCTTCCTTCTCACCCACTGTTGTTCTGTGCAAATGCTTTGTTGGTGCGTAAATATTTTTATTGGATTTAGAATGATGTGTAGGGAAATGAGTACAGTTAGACCTGTGAATCTATGAATAGTCTTTTTAAAATCCGTCATAGGTTTAAAATTATATATCAGTCGTATACATGTGGACATGTATATTAAGAAAAAAATTAATTTAGCACACTTTTATAAAAATATATACCAATATAGCACATTTTATAAAATATTTCTCACAATTACACACTTTGATAAAAAACATCACTTTATGTAGAACTTTTGTATCCATCACTAAAAAATGCCACAAATATTGACATGTTTATTTTAAAATAAAAAATTTGAAAAAAACGTCAAAACGTGAAGTGGCATTTTCAACTTGAGATTCAAATGTTACGCAAGTTAAAAGTGCCACTTTAAGTTGCGTGTTTGACTATTTTTATTTATTTTTCTATTTTTTATTTTATAATAAACACTCTAATATTTGTGGCGCTTTTCAATCTTGGATACAGAAAATGTCACTTTAAGTGGCGGGTTAAACTAAAAATATTTTATTTTGGGAAATATTTAACAAAATGTTCTATGTTGATAAATATTTTTGTAAAAATATGTTAAATTAGTTTTTTTCCCCGTATGTTATTGGATTTGCATACAAGAGGGTCCAGTAATGCTATGTTTAGACCCAAACCGATTATAGACAAATAGCTACTTGAATAATATGTTATTTTTACCATATATTATATTTTACTAGTATAACTAGCATATTACTGAAGATTATACCCGATTTTAATTTAATATATTGTGACTAGTCATCTAATTGAGAATTAACTATTCTAATTACAATCATGAACTACATATGTAAGCCTAAAATCCAAATAGTAACATGATATGGCACATGATTAAAATAATATGATGATGACTACAAATATATAAAATTAACTCAATTAATATTAAGTTTATAAAATTTTGTGTTATTTAATATAACTGGATATCAATAGAAACATCTTGTTGTATTATAATACATAAGACATAGTTGTAATTATTTCTACATAAAAATATGATGTTTATATAGAATCATTTATCCGCATACTCGTTATTATTATAATTACGTGTACAAGTATGATGTGAGTCTAAATTTTTATAATGTGAGTCTGGAATTCGAATCGGTCCTATTAAATTAATTGGATATTTATATAAACTAGTGAATGCACACGTGCAACATTATACATGCTTAATTTGTATTAGATAAAAGAATTTGGGACATTTCATTCTTTTCAATGAATTTGAAGTACTTACTTTTATATTTGAAGTATTTTTGAATTAGTAATGAAATAAGTTATGTACATTGTGATATATAGTACTGAATATTTTTTTAGATACATTTAAGCAATATTGTAAGGACCCTGACCTTCGTTTTGGATTTACCCTGTTTTCTTTTCCTAAACCTTATGTTTTGAAGCTTGCTAATCACTTGAGGTTGTGATTAGGGTTTGTTGAGTTTTTTTGAGAGTTGGAGGTGCAACTTAAAAATTATCCAATTTTTAGGGTTGATGTGCAAGTTTGTCACCTTGAGAGATGTTTTCTCTCTCCTTGCATCCTCTAGGGTTGAGAGGATGAGTTGGGCTTGTTGCTTGAGTAGTTTTGGGCCTTGTTGAGCTTTGTTGGGCTTTGCTTTGCCTTGTTGAGGCCTTGTGTCGTGCAAAGAGCACCTTGGTGGGGTGTGTCGCCCAGGTGGTGTGTGTCGCCCATGTGACCACCTTGACCTTGCCTTGGTTGTGTCACCATACCTTGGACAAGTGGCCAATCCTTTGTTAGTTGTTGGCATGACATCTGCATGTAGTTTAGCAAGGTGGAGTGGCATTGGACAAGTGGTGCCTTGGACATGCACATGTGGAGCAACACAAAGGTGGGCGCCCCATAGACCCTCTTGTATATATACAACCCTCTCCTTAGTTTCTTAGCTCTATAGTTCCTTTAGTTTCTCCTTTCTCCTTTTGTGGCCGATACTTCTCCTTGATAGAGCAAGCTTGGTGGCCAATATCCTTGGTGGAGTCTTTCTTCTTCTTCTTCCTCTAGGTGGTGGCCGAACCCTAGAAGGGTCTTGCTTCCTTGGTAAGCACCTCCTATCTGTCCTCAACACCTTCTTCTCCTTCTTGCTTGTTCTTCGGCCATGGTGGTTATGAGCTTTGCTTCTCTTCTTGTAGTGACTGAAGGTGTGGTGCTTTGGAGCTAAGAGCTTAAAGCTTGGTGCTTAGATCTTTGGAGCTTGAGGAGCTTGCTTGAGGCGGGTTACATAAATCCTAACCCTAGCTATACTACCTTCTCTTATGTTGCATGTTCATATATGATCTTGATCGGCCTTGCATCTTGTTGGGTATGTTTCTTGCTCCAGTTTGTACAATTAATCTTGTTGGACTTAGTGGTTATGATGTTGATAGTTGTGTGACCTTGGACCTTGTTGGCCGAACCTATGGATTAGGGGCAATACCCCTTTCTCTCCTTGGTTTTGAGAAGTGAGCTTGAGCTCTAGTTGTGTAGGCAAAACCCCTCTCTTCCTTAGTCTTTGAGAGGTGAGTCTATATTCTAGTTGCTTGGGAAATACCCTAATCTCACCATGGATTTTAGAGGTGAGACTTTGGTTGTTGATGACCTAGTTGAGGTTGAAGGGTTGACCGATATGGATGACCTACCTTGATGCCCGATATGTGATGGAGGTTGTGCAATACCCCTCTCTCTTGGTTGTTGAGAGGTGAGCCAACTCTCTTGATCTATTAGGGTTTGATGATGGTGATCTTGAGGTTGATGATGACCATATCAATGTGGTTCTTGTGCCCTTACACGATACCTTTTTGGTGCTTTGCACGATACCCCTCATCTAGGGTTTGTCTTGGACGATATGATAAGTTGAGTTATGTTGGATTTGTTGCCCGTTTTGACCCCCTTAACCTTGCTAGTGTCCTTGGGTGATATGCCTCGATCGAGATGTACATTTGCCTTAGTTGGTGTTGTGCCTTTTGCCGACATGGTGCTGAGTAGATACCTCTATTTTGTACCTTGGGCGACATAGGCTAGTTTTGTTGTTGCCCAACCCAGTTGGACGATAGGACATCTTGTGGTGCCTTGGTGTCGTTTGTTGTAGTAAGTTTGTTGGGCGACATAGTGTTGAGCTTGGGCGCCATGACCTTGGCTGATATAGTGATGATTTCTACCTGATATGAAACCCTAACCCTAGTGGGTGATAGGGTCTTGGACGATAAGAGGTGCCCATATGTTGCCCGACACACCTTTGCACTTGGTTGCCCGATACCACTTTGTTCTTAGTTGCCCGATACCACCTTGTTCTTGAATGCACGATACCCTCTTGGGTCAGGTTGCACGACACAACACTAGCCCTGGTTGCACGATACCCTTGGTGCATGGGTGCACGACTTGGATGGCCGATGTGTGTGTGGCTAAGTGACCTAGCCGTTAGAGTTTTTCCTGCCCGCTACCCCTTTGGGTGAGGGATGGTGCTTCCTGCCACATCTCTAGTGAGGGAAGATAGTGCCTTTGGTGAGGGTTGTGCTTAACTCGGGAAACCCTAGTAGTTACTTTCTTGTACCTTGTGGATGATGGGTTATGGATGAAAGGTTGTGATAAATGATGTATGACTAGGCTATGGTTGTGTAATCCTTAAGGATGCATTCCTTAATAATGATCATGCTCATGAGATATTAGGGCATAGTAGATGCTCATGGTTTGATTACAATAATGTAATTTTTGAACAAGATACAACTTTGTGCTTCATGTAGTGATAATCATGGATGTTGATCCAATCATGTACCTTCAACCCTAATAGCATGATAATCATAAAGATCTATGTTTGGTGATTTAAGTTATCTCTCTTGATATGCATACTAACCATGTAGGTGTATTAGATGGATTCATAGCCAGGTAAGTGCTATGAGGATTATGGGTTTGAATAACACTGAATGATGATAATCCTCGTTGATGAGATAACATGTATCACCCGTATGACGTGAAAAGGTATGTTGACCTAGTAAAGGCTGAGTGCCTAGTTGAGCTGTTATCCTCTGATGTTGAGATAAGGGATTGCAATCCCATGGTGATGATGTAATCCTTGAGAGGCAGTGGCATTCTGTGATGAGGGATTGAGATCTCATGATAATGTGATAATGATAGTAATAATGTAATTCAATGCTGTTTATGTTTTTACAACTTGGTTGCCTCAACAATCCACTTAAAATATACTAATTAATTATAGTGGAACATATCATGTAGTTTGCCCTGGCCATAGATCCATCATCGTCAATAATTGGTGATGGTGAAATCGGTTTATCTTGCGGGATTACCTGGAGTGCATATTGTTGAATATGCGGGGTTTCTCCTAGCCAAAAGTAGGAGGATTTGAGTACAACTGCGGTTGTATATAGAGCATGGTGAACAGACCCATGGCTCACTGATTGTAGAGCATGGTGAATAGGCCCATGGCTCAGTATTATAGAAGGGTAGGTTGTCAGTGATTGTAGAGCATGGTGAATAGGCCCATGGCTCAGTATTATAGAAGGGTAGCCTGCGGAGCTGACCCTATGGCTGAGGCCACTCAAGCAAGAGACTGCGGTCCTGCTTTGGTTTTTGTACCCTAATCACGAAGAGGTGAGGTCGTGGAGTCCGGCTCTCCCATTGACCTTGTATGGTACTGGGTTTTGGGCTTCGCAGCCAAAGGTTGGATTTGAGCGAGACGACTCACTTCCTCATGGCATAATAAATCATAATCCAGCCTTATGGAATATATTGCTCAAGGAAAAACACAGAACATTGATTGAGGCCTTGCTTATATAGCTGATCTAGTTATACCTTGCAGCTATTTGTACGATCCTTATATTTTGTGATAAGTTCTTATAAAGATTATCTTGTCAATCATGTTCCATAAAGAAATACCTGGTTATATGCCTCCTGGATATCTGGTAAGATTGTTCATAAAATAAGTTCTGCTCAGGATGCTTCTCTTATGATCTGCTGATATCAGTTATCTGCTTTACCTACTTTTCCTAAAATTTTATAGTTTCGATGGGGAGTTATGTTTCTCGTTGGGACTGTGTCTCACCCTGTTGGTTTACAACCTTTTTAGGTGATCACGCTAGACGTGGTGGTGGTCGTGAGGTTGCTGCCGAGCATCAAGAAGAGCAGTAGGAGGCAAGAGATGGATATTCTACTGTTTTGGTTGTTTGGTAGTAGAGTCCTAGAGTCATCCCTATACTCTCAGGTCCTCGGAGGTGTTTTGATGATGTTTTATGATGTTTAGATGATGTAGCTTTGTATATCCTTCTGCTGGCCTGATGTGGCCCGTTATGTATGTATAAACAGGTGATAAACTCAAGTGCTGACAGGACAATTGGTTCCTATAAGCGATGGACATATATCAAGGCTTGTAAATATTTATATAACATGTTTCCTTGTAGGATTATGATATGGATGTAATAGTTCCTTTGTTTATCTACTCTCCGCAATCAGTTTTAATTAACCCGTGTTTTTGGAATATGTGGTTTATGGTGTTTCCACACATTTTCGCGTGACATTTTGTTGTCTGTGTGATAGCGGGATGTGGCGTCACAAGTTTTGGTATCAGAGCTCTAGGTTCGCTGAGTCTACAAGGATCTAGGACTAGGGTTGTATCTATTCTTGTGAGTTTTCCAGATTTTCTTACAATAACCTTCTGCCCTCAGCGGAAGATAAAGCTTAAAGATGTCTGGAAATCATGAAGAACATGCTGCCGAGAGCAGTGATGTTGCATCAGTTGATGGAGCAAGAGTGTAGGCACGTGATGATTTGGTGCCTGAGGTCCCCCAACTTGACCCGGCCATTCTTGAAAACCATGCCTATCAGCAGCTTATGGGGTAGTTCATGGCTATGATGGATCACATGGTGGATAGATTTCCAATTCCTCTGCCAAGAGCATAGGCTCCCCATGGTGAATCTTCGGGTATTGGGAAGACCTTTGAGCGGTTTCGCTGAGTCGGAGCTTCAAATTATGCTGGAACGGATGATCCAGCGGATGCAGATCTGTGGCTGACAATTCTAGAGAAGGCCTTCCAGATCCTCGACATCCCCGAAGCAGACAAAGTCAAGCACGCTGTCTACCTTTTGAAGGGTAGTACTGGCCACTGGTGGGCCATCGAGGAGGAGAAGCGACCCGATGAGGTGATCTGTTGGGTGGTTTTCTGGTGGGAGTTCATGAGCCAATACTTCCCAAAGATGTATCAGGACGAGAAGATCAAAAAGTTTGAGCATCTGTGCCAAGGATCGATGAGCATCACTGAGTATGAAGCCAAGTTTATGGACCTGTTGAGGTTTTATCCTCACATGGCGGCAACAGATGATGAGAGAATCAGGCGGTTTGAGAAAGGTTTGAGTGCCGAGATGTCGAAACTTACTGTTGCTTTGGAGAACTGGGAGCGGTTTGCCACATTTGTGGAGTCTGTCTAAAGGATTGAATGGTCTGTCAGGGAGAAAAGGGAGTCTATGACCAAGAAAAGGCCTGCTCAATTTCAGAAATAGAGGTTTGATAGCCACAAGAAGCCGAGGTTTTCTACGCCTTTTATAAGGCAAGGTTCTAGTGCAGCTTCACAGTGGTCTCCGAGTAAGGAAAGAAGGCATGGATTTTCAACATCCAGAGCTTACATCACAACTTCAGTAGTAGTGACAGGGCCATCTAGGCCACAGTTAGAGGACATGTCATGCTATCTCTGGGGATAGACCGGGCATTTGAGGTCAAATTGCCCAAGGAAAGATGTCAAAGTGATACAACAGTTGAGGCAGAATCAACAAGGGTCAGATAGACAACAGTCTAGTGGTAACCGAGGGTGAGGACGTGGTCAAGCATTGAAATCAAGATCATCTGCTCAAGGAAGCAAAGGACGTAGACAGCAAGCAACGGCTTGATTCTATGCTATGAGTCAGCCGGAGGCGATAGTCAACCCGTGAGTGGTGGTAGGTCAGATGGAGTTATTTCATTCTGATTTGTCTTCTTC
The DNA here is from genome assembly GCA_963693085.1 of Alisma plantago-aquatica. Classification (NCBI taxonomy): domain Eukaryota; kingdom Viridiplantae; phylum Streptophyta; class Magnoliopsida; order Alismatales; family Alismataceae; genus Alisma; species Alisma plantago-aquatica. The sequence continues at coordinate 598,939,625 of OY856410.1, read as the reverse complement.
TTGCTTTATATCTGTTCTGGTTGACCCAGATGCTAGACACTATTTTATCGCACGTAGTATGCTTGATATCTATCTTTTACTTGTTAGTTGTAAGAAGGATAGTCTGTTGTTAGAAACCCCTCTTAATGGTTCCTCAATGCTTCGAGAGGAGTGTCCATCTTGTGTTTTATCCTTTTCGAGACACAGTATACAAGTGGATCTTATACCACTTGATATGCATGGATTCGATGTGATCCTTGGGATGGATACGTTAGAGAAGTATAAGGTTGTGATGGACTGTGGTTCCAAGAAAGCAGTGTTTGTTGACGATGGTGAGAAGTGGATCTTCCAGGGAGATAGAAAGATCCTTCTGACATGTTTAGTGTCAGCTATGGTGGCAGAGAAGTTGATGCGGCAAGGATGTAAGGCACTCTTAGCCCATGTTGTGGATATCAAGGCAAAAGGTCCTAGCCTTAAGGAAGTGCCTGTTATCTGAGAGTTTACGGATGTGTTTCCCGATGAGTTCCCCGGTGTTCCCGATGAGTTCCCCAGGAACACAACCAGTTGCTCAGACACCGTACAAGATGGCTCTAGCTAAGATAGCAGAGCTGAAGAAGTAGTTACAGAAGTTGCTGGATAAATGTTTCATCAGACCGAGCACATCTTCATGGGGTGCTCCAATTCTGTTCATAAAGAAGAAGGATGGATCGATGCGTTTGTGCATAGATTACCGATAGTTGAACAAAGTTACGATCAAGAACAAGTACCTGTTGCCGAGGATAGATGATCTGTTTGATCAGTTGTGTGGTGCTACAGTGTTCTCAAAGATCGATCTACGGTCTGGATATCATCAGTTAAGAATTACGGATGAGGACATACCAAAGTCAACTTTTAGGATGAGGTATGGTCACTTTGAGTTCGTGGTTATGTTGTTTGGGCTAACCAATGCGCCTGCTACTTTCATGGATCTAATGAACAGAGTGTTTCGTCTGTTTCTAGATCAGTTTGTTGTGGTTTTTATAGATGACATCTTGATCTATAGTCAGGACAATCAAGAGCATGAACAACATCTTCGACAAGCTTTGATTCTTCTTCGTCAACATCAGCTGTATGCTAAGTTTAGTAAGTGTGAGTTTTGGTTGAAAGAAGTGACTTTCTTGGGTCATGTGATATCTGCAGAAGGAATCAGAGTGGACCCTAAGAAGGTGGAGTTAGTTACATATTGGGAGCAACTGAAGACCCCGACAGAATTTCATAGTTTTCTGGGTTTAGTAGGATACTACCAGAGGTTTATAAGGAACTTCAGTGTAATCGCGTTACCATTAACAAAGTTGACCAGAAAGGATGTACCATTTGTTTGGAATGATTGTTGTCAGCAATCTTTTCAAGGTTTGACGGAGAAGCTAACTAGTTCTCCAGTATTGGTGCTGCTAGAGCATGGGAAGGGCTATGTTGTTTTCTGCAATGTTTCCAAGAAAGGCTTTGGATGTGTGCTGATGTAGGAAGATTATGTGGTTTCTTTTGCTTCATGACAACTTAAGAAACATGAGGAGAACTATCCGACACATGATTTGGAGCTGGCAGCGGTAGTCCATGCGTTAAAGATTTGGATACACTATCTTTATGTTGAAGTGTGTCAGATCTTTATAGATCATAAGAACTTGAAGTACATCTTCTCACAGAGTGAGCTGAACATGCGACAACGTCGCTGGATGGAGCTGATCAATGATTATGACTGCAAAATTGAGTATCATCCTGGTAAGGCGAACATGGTAGCTGATGTGCTTAGCAGAAAGTCTCCTTCTTCTCACTCTATGAAGAAGGCATAGTTGAGTTCCTTGGTATGCTATAGGTGGGATATGTTCGTCTCTTTGCGTCAGATGAATGTACAGTTAGAAGTTTCCTTGTTGGCAGGACAGTTGGCACAGATGCAAGTAAAGCCTATGTTGAGATAGCAGATCAAAGACCCACAACAGGAAGATGCTTCAGTTCAGTTGATAAGATCAGAGTTTGGCAGTGAAAAGCGTGATGGGTTCCATGAGTCTGAGGATGGACTAGTTTGCTATCATGGTAGGATCTTGGTCCCCGATGTTGATGATTTGATAAGGTTAGTACTCGAGGAAGCACACACATCGAGGTATGCCATGCATCCAGGTGTCACCAAGATGTATCATAATCTGAAGGACTTGTATTGGTGGCCTGGCTTGAAGAGAGATGTAGCCGAGTTTGTGGCTAGGTGTGTGGTATGCCAGCAAGTCAAGGCTGAGCATCAGAAGCTTGCAGGTACGTTGCAACCCATGCCGATACCGCAGTGGAAATGGGATCATATAACCATGGATTTTGTAGTTGGTCTACCGAGTATAGCTAAGAATCATGATTCCATCCGGGTGATAGTGGACATATTGACAAAGTTTGCTCATTTCATACCTGTGAAGACAATGTATATAGCAGAGAAGATTACTCAGGTGTATGTGGATGAGATAGCGCGTTTGCACGGTGTGCCCGCAATGATAGTCTCTGACAGATGACCCCAATTCACGAGTCATTTTTGGGAACAGTTGCACAAAGCGTTGGGAACGCAGTTGAGGTTCAATACTGATTTCCACCCGTAGACAGATGGACAGTCTGAAAGGACTATTCAAACTTTGGAGGATCTTCTCCAAGCTTGTGTTTTGCAGTTCGTAGGAAGTTGGGACATGCATCTCAGTTTGATAGAGTTTGCCTAAAACAATAGTTGTCAACGGAGCATCGACATGGCTCCTTATGAGGCTTTATATGGCAGGAAGTGCAGATCTCCTTTGTGCTGGTATGAGTCGGGCGAGTACCAGCTTTTGGGTCCTGAGTTAGTGCAGCAGACAACAAAAAAGATCAAAGTGATACAACAATAGTTGAAGGCGGTACAGGACAGACAGAAGTCGTATGCAGATAATTGCCGATGACCTTTAGAGTTCCAGGTGGAAGACAAGGTGTACCTTAATGTCTCACCATGGAAAGGCGTGCTAAGGTTTGGCCGGAAAGGCAAGATGGCACCTAGGTATATGGGGCCATATCTAATAATAGCACGTGTTGGCAAGGTAGCTTACAAGTTAGAATTGCCGCCAGAGTTGCACAGGTTACATCCGGTGTTCCACGTCAGTATGCTGAAGAAAAGTTATCCAGACATAGAGGCAGTGATACAGCTAGTTGAGGTCGAGTTGGATGAAGATGTGACATACGAAGAAGGTCCAGTGATGATTCTTGAAAAACGTGTGAAGAAGTTGAAAAGGAAGGACCTGGTGCTTGTGAAAGTTCTTTGGCATCATCGTGGCATTGAGGAAGCCACGTGGGATCTCAAGGAAGAGATGAGTAGGAAGTATCCCTCACTTTTCTCTTCGGATTTTGAGGGAGAAATCCCTTTGTAGGGGTTTATGGCTTGTAATGACCCTAACCTTCATTTTGGGTTTACCCTGTTTGCTTTGCCTAAACCCTATGTTTTGAAGCTTGCTAATCACCTAAGGTTGTGATTAGGGTTTGTTGTGTTTTGTTGAGAGTTGGATTGTTGAGATTTGTTGGGCTTTGCTTTGCTTTGTTGAGGCCTTATGTCGTGCAAAGAGCACCTTGGTGGGGTGTGTCACCCAGGACAAATGTAACGACCCTGCCTCCAGTAACCCCCAATTAAGGGAGACCAAGACGTCGGAGCCGTTATCCCAATTTCCAGATCAAAGGTTCGACAAATAATCTATAATAATTATCAAATTCTATCAACTAGATTGAAAGGATGTAATAGAAATTAAACTTTGCATACCTTTTTCAAAAACTTGGTTCACTATTTCTCTCCACATCTGGAGTGTATTCTAACTAATCCTCCTCAGTAGTTTAATTCTCGTTTAATTCCACATATGCCACTATACTGTTTGTCCTTTTCATTTGTACCTAAAATGCCGACAAACAAAACGTCGGTCAGCATAAAGCTGGTATGTGGGGGAAACAATAATCGTGCAACTATAATAATAATGTAATCAACTAATTATCTTTTAATAGACAAGATTACATCTTAAGCAATAGTACTCAATCCTTACCTATCCCCTATCTCTGTGTTGTCCCTGTAGTAGATTTGGATACTATCTCTCTCTATGGTAGATCCTTACCCGCATGGCCCTACCTCATAGGTAGCCAATACTTAGGGTTATAGAGTCGCATGGCCCTACCCAAAGGTAGCCCAATCCCTGACTCAAGGTGACTTGATGGACCTACCCTATTGGTAGCCATGTACTAAGTCATCCAATGACATGATGGACCTACCCCATAGGTAGCCATGTACTAGGTCAAACCATTAAGCCACAGAGGGGACTAGGATATGAGCTAGTAGGCACATATCTTAAGTGATAGTCATATCCATATTATAGTTTGCATGAATTAAATTTATCCAAAAGTTTAATTAAAGTCATCGAGGAAAACTTCGAAAAACTTTGAAAAACTAATTCGAGATATTCATAAGCGTAACAACATACCTGTCAGGCTGATTTGAGACATAAATGTGAGTTTCAAGGGGCTTTAATTATTCAATTTGATGTTACAACCTAACAACCCCACCTCTCGGTAACCCCCAATTAAGGGAGACCAAGGGGTCTGAGCCGTTATCCCAAATTCCAGATTAAAGGTTCAAAAAATAATCAATAATAATTATTAGATTCTACCAAACTATACTGAAAGGTTGTAATAAAATTTAACATTGCATATCTTTTTAAAAAACTTGGTTAACTATTTCTATCCACATTCAGAGTCTATTCTAACTAATCCTCCTTTGTACTTTAATTCTCATTTAATTCCACATATGCCACTTTACTGTTTGTTCTTTTCACTTGTACCTAAAACGCCGACAAACAAAATGTCGGTCACCATAAAGCTGGTATGTGGGGGAAATAATAATCGTGCAACTATGATAACAATGTAATCAACGATTATCATTTAACATCCAAGATTACGTCTTAAGCAATACTACTCAATCCTTACCTATCCCCTATCTCTGTGTTGTCCCTACAGTGGACTTGGATACTACCTCTCTCTATGGTAGATCCTTACCCCCATGGCCTTACCTCACAGGTAGCCAATACTTAGGGTTATAGAGTCGCATGGACCTACCCAAAGGTAGCCTAATCCCTGACTCAAGGTGACTTGATGGACCTACCCCATTGGTAGCCATGTACTAAGTCATCCAATGACCCGATGGACCTACCCCATAGGTAGCCATGTACTAGGTCAAACCATTAAGCCACATAGGGGACTAGGATCTGATCTAGTAGGCACATATCTTAAGTGATAGTCATATCCACATTATAGTTTGCATGAATTAAATTCATCCAACAGTTTAATTCAAGTCATCGAGGAAAACTTTAGAAAACCTTGAAAACTAATTCGAGATATTCATAAGCGTAACCACATACCTGTCACGCTGATTTGAGACAGAATAATCCATGCAAGTAAGAAATCCAAGCAAGCAAGCACACATAAAAAGATCCTGAAATAATCATAGAATTTCCTTTTTATTACTCATGTCATCAAGATCTATTAAACCTAGCTCACTTCCTAGGGTTTCTAGTCCACTTTTAGGGTTTCCATTGCAATTAGGGTTTCACTTCATTTTAAAATCCTAATTTTATACGATTACTCACAAACCCTATTTATTTCATCTATTCTTCGTGAAAGATATTAAGGTTATCTTTTAACAACATATAACCCTAATTAACCATCAATTAGGTTCATTATGCCTCTTTTACATTAAAGCTACCATTTTTATCCTTTTAATCCATGACACGATCACTATGCTCATCAATTCATAGTTCATTATGGTCTAATTCACATATGAACTCTATTTGTCATTAATTCTTCCTTTATTCATTAGAAAAACCCTAATTACTACATTAAGGGTATTTATCCACAATTAGGAAGTTTTATACTTGAAATAGCTTGGAATTATCATATCTCAACTTTATTCATGATTTTGAATAATTAAAACCATTATGAGTCACTTTTACTAATATTAGGGTTTCAAGGCCCATTAAAGCATATTTATGCACATGAACTTCTAAATTAAACTCATTATGTGCAAAGTTCATACTTTTTGTTCTTAATGTACCTTTTTGCTAGTAATAGGTTAATATCAACTCTAATCATCAATAAAACCCTTCTAAAAAGATTAATCATCTCAAAATAGGGTTTCTTAATCTTTAATTCATTAAAGTTGATAAGTTACACTTCTTTTCGAATTACAAGAGGAATTAGCCTTCAAATATATTTTATTGCATTCCCTGTGTTCTCCTGATCAAAATTCATATATAATGCGCATCCATCCGAGCTACCGTTAATTAGTTATGAATTTTGCAAGGATTACCTATTTAGACCAATCAACAAGCGCCATGTGTTCCTGCTCCATGCAACGTTGTTAGTTTGAAAACATAACACAAAGTCATCTTTTCCCTCGGTTAAGTGAGTTGGTTCTTCATCCCTTGGAGGGCATAACTGTCCAACGACCCAAAGGGTCATCTTCTACCTTGCTCCGACGACCTGCTACAACCCTAGCCGTGATTGGGCGTGACTCCTCTCCTCCCCTGGACCCCGACGGCGATCAGAACCCTTTCCATTCACTCGGACACTCTCCGCCGCACCTACAGGTGACCTAGACCGTTTCCAAGGTGGCAGAAAATGGGCTGGACAGACCTGCAACTCGGCCACCCTATGCAGCCATGCTGCTACTGCCACGACCAGCTTGGGTGAGGGGGCGCTCACCCAAGCACCTCATGTCGTCATGGAAGCAGAAAGCCTCCCTCACAAGTTCCTCTTGTAGCCTCATGGCTTCGTGATCACACAACTTCTCTTTAGTTCGGGTTTATGGATGAAACTGTGGAAGAAGAGGAGAAGATAACGTGTGGGATCTTCTAGACCCAGCCCAAGGTCTTACCCCTTCTATAGGGGTGTAGCAACACCCTGGGATGCTTGCCCATGAAGCAACCAATCCCTCTTTCAATAGGAATTCAATTCCTTCATGAAGAAGCAAGTTTCTCTCTCTCTCTCTTAATTATCCCTTTTATATTTCTTATTTCTTGGATAATTAGAAATACAAAAATCCTCTCACTTATTCTCTTTTATTGCTTGACTTTTAACCCATTGGCACAAAATTCTATTTTCATTTAGTAGAAAATACTTCCTTTTTAGCAATGCCACCAAAATCATTCTTATTTTGCATTATTGGTATTTTCTCTTTCTTTCTCCTCCATTGGGGCTCCTTGGACCCCAAGAAACTCCAAGATTTCGAAATTCCTTTATAAGGATACTTATTATCCTTCTAGATGCATCTATATTCATTATTTCTCATTATCTTGTTTATTTCTTATTAAAATATCTCTTTTTGAGGATTTCTCTTTATCTTTCTTTTTATTTTCCTCATTGGCATTCCATTTAACATTAGGAATCCTTTGGATACGAAAATCTACTAAGGATAACTTAATTATGCCTCCTTCCACTTATTTTCCACATTTTATCATTGTTTTCAATTTCTTTCTTAATAAGAAATATTTAATTGATCTTTTCTTTTCTTTGTGCATTATCTTTACAACTTTGGACTCCTCAGAACCCAAGGAATCCAAGAGGTACGAAATCCACATTTTGATTACATACTTTTGCCTCCTAGAGGTTTCTACATCTTTCTTTTCTCCATTTCATATTAATAATTGTGGCATACGAACCTCAAAAACATGATCTACTTAAGCAGAAGCGTTCGTTAGCAACGGATTACTAAAAATCACTAAAAATTAAAACCTTTTATAAAGAGATCCCACAAAACGAAATTCTTTCAAAAAGAACCAAAATAACTCAATTACATTCTGATTCATAAGTACATATCTTGTACCGTCTCTTCTCGAGGATTACAAGAATTGACTACCCTATTAAAACTGTACATAGGCAGTATAAGAACCTCGAGGCATCAAGCCAAAATCTCAGATTGATTTATTAAACTAACTACTGACTCCAAGCACCTGAGAGTACAGAGACGCCACATAGGACTCTCTATACAAAACATGACAACCAATGTCTCCACCTGGAATATCACTACTGTCCCTGTTGCTACTGCTGCTACTCTTCTCCTACAGTAGGGTTTCTACCTCTTCTACTGCATCTACCTAAAAAGTTAGATTCCACAGGGGTGAGACAATTAAAATTTCCCCAGTGAGAGATATAACTCTCTGCCAGAAATATTATTGTTGCAATTTAATGGAATAAAACTGAGCAGAGGAATTGTAAGTATTCAACAGTAGATAAATCAATTATCTAAGCATATTAGAACAATGTACATCTTCAAAGGATTTCAGCTCATAACTTGATAGAGCAGTATGACATTTATCTAATAAGGAATATGAAGAACATGTATAACATTTATCCGTCTAGGATATACTAAGCAAGATATCATCAACCAATGATTCTCGTATTTCAACTTTAAGTGAATACACTACACGGCTGATTATATTTTACAACATACTTAAGCCCTGAGGAAATGAGGTATACCGCTCATACTCCAACCGATCACTGCGAAGTCAAAATTGGTTCCATACATAGGTCAATGGAAGAGCCGGACTCCATGACCTCATCCTCCCCAGTCAGTATGAGTACAACATGTAGGACATCTCCTATCTCTGCTATATAGCTTTCCTGGGTATACTGGCAACTTCGCTATAGAGCTACTGCGGCGACTGCACTCTCTTCGCAATCGAGAGATTTCATGTTTTCTCACATCGATCCGACATTAATCATCATCAGGAGATTCGTGATACATCCATCTCGGCACATATAATGAAGGATTGAGAGATTTAATGTTTATCTTCCATCAATCCCACATTAGGGCGTAAGGATATTCGCGCCCATAACCCCTACATACTCAACAGTATGCACTCTAGGAGATCCCGTAGGAAAACCTGTTTCACCATCACCAACTACTGACGATGATGGATTCTATGGTCAGGGCTCTACATGATAAGATTTCACTTGATTAATTAGGTACATTACCATATTCTTTTAGCATCAATCAGGTTTTCAAATATTTATTATAACCATTGCTACAAAGAATGTGTTATACCTTCATCAAGTACTATTCCAAACTTTAATAAAACATTGGGATCTCAATCCCTTACCTCATCAGGTGCATTCTCATTTCTCAACAACTCATCATCATGATTATGAAATATGAGTATTTAAACCCTAAGTTCATCATAGAACACTTGTTACCACTTATTAGGTAAGTAATACCTTCAGGTCATCTTGACCAAGGTAAATATAATACTTGCTACACAAGCATCTCGCATGTCTCTCAAAGCCCATTTCATCTTGTTACCTCTCACTAGGCAACAAAGCGTGTTATGGCTCACAAGGCCCAATAACAACAATAAATGAACATCATAGCTCATACCTGGCTATGCTCATCATCTCATGATACCTACATGGTTAGTAATTATGACAACAGCTATATCAATTACATGTGTGCACTATGCAATACAAGGATAACACAACTATTCCCTTATTAGGGTTAGGGTTTCCCAATTCATGTCAATTAGGGATACTCATCCCATTATCCATCATTAGGGCTATGATTAATCATCTCATTGCCCAAAATTATGGTTTCATGTACTATAACCCAAAAATTAGGGTTTCTCATACCTTTTCCCTGTATTAGGGTTTTACATATCATTACCCTGAATTAGGGTTTTACATATCATTACCCTGAATTAGGGTTACACCATCACCATGGATTAGGGTTTCACTTAGCATTGCCTTAAATTAGGGTTAGGGTTCATCAACCTTCTCGATTAGGGTTTCATGATCTCATCATCATGGATCATACCCTAATTACATATTTTATTCATGTTAAAAGTGTTGAGGATCAATCACTTCATGACTAACACTCATGTATAAGTTCCTCTCTCCCATCCTCTTTAGGATGTTAATAACTTCAATCTTGATTAGATTGAATCGACATGAATGAAGGGTTAGCATAGTGTTTTGAGATATATGTTTTCATAGGTATCACTTGTCATTTATTCTAAGTATACTTATTCACTAAGTACCTTAGGGATACCTCCATTGTAATCCACCTTAAGATACTTATCATCCACTTAGGGGTTCATGATTCTTACATGGATTGATTCACTGAACTTCTAAACGATTTGAACTTTAGACCTTCAAATGATCTTGAGATTCAAACCATCAAACGATCTTGAAGACCGTTTCATATCAAATGGTTTGGAAACCGTTTCTACACCAAACGGTCTTGAGCCCATCATTAAAATGGTTTGAAACCATTTAGACCTCAAATGGTCAACCCCTCCAAATGGTCAAAGAGCCCAAATAGTTTTGAAGACCAAATTACCCATTCGATCTTGATCAACTTTACCCATTCGATCTTGATTGATTTTACTCATTCGGTCTTGATCACTTTTACCCATTCGGTCTTGATCATTTTTACCCATTCGATCTTGATCAGTTTTACCCATTCGGTCTTGATTGATTTTACCCATTCGGTCTTAATCAATTTTACCATCCGGTCTTGATTGGTTTTACCCATTCGGTCTTGATCAATTCCATCAATTAAGGCTTCAATCAATTCAATTGATTTGGAGTTTGTAATCAGTGGATTATCCATCACTGAACCTATTACGAGTCAATCAATTAGAACCATTAGATCATCATCCAACCATGATATCTCCTGACCTCAAACGGTCTTGAGACCGTTTGGTGTCAAATGGTCTTGAGACCGTTTGTTCACCAAATGATCTTGAGATCGTTTAGTCTCAAGAAATGAAACCGTTTGCTCAAGATATTAGATTAAGGTGTGTGCTTAGGATGATGCCATCATCCTCAATCTTCGATCCTTCAAAGTCTACTGCCATACTTATGGTGATTCCATCAATTAACCAAAGGAATTTCAAGAAGAACAAAACGATCAATCATGAAATGAAGAATTGAATGCAATAATAGCATTTAAGGGTTCAAGTTATATAACCCGCCTTAAAAGTTGAAACCAAGCTTCAAGATTCACGCCTTTAATGGTGAATGAAGCTTTCTCACCCTTACAAGGTCCGTCCTCAAGCTTTTGAGTGAAAAGAATTGGCTAGGATTGAAGATTGAATGGAGAAAAGAAGAAGTCAAGCATTGAAAATCGATTTCCACCATGAAATCAAGGTTGAAGATGACTATGGAGCTTACCTACAGGTTGGAGCACGTCCTCCTGTTGCTCCTAAGCTCCCTTGTGCATGGCCAAAGCAAGGAGAGAAAGAAAATATGAAAAAGTGTCTTCAAGTGGGTGGAAAATGAAGTGTTTATAAGGGAATTTCAATGAGAGAGAAAGTTATATAAAAATCCTTTAACTACCAAAATTGGTGCCACATCTCCCCCTCAAATCCTTGCATGCTAAGACATCTTCACCACCTTCTAATTCCTCTTCATTATCCATGAATTAATGTAAAAGCAATTAAGCACCTTAACTCATATAATACTAATATCCATAATTGAGTGGATATTACTTTTTAGTTAACTAATGTGAGTGGGCTCTCCACTCACTTAGGATATTTTCGTGGCCTTTGCAAGGCATAAGGACGTTTACACTTAGGAAAATTCAACCATCACACTTTTGGTTGAAGGGCACTTGCATTAATATATTTATTTTTGCATTACATTGAATTATGTTTCCAATTATGCTTAAATCTTGATTATTTTAATATCAACATTCTCTCTCCTCCAAAATGATTCAAATGAGACACCCCTCTCATTTTATTTTCTCTACATGATGCCAAGAAACATGAGGGACTCTCTAGAAGTGGTATTTTGCATATTGAACCCTAGGTTTTGGGTAAATTGCAAATGACAGCAAAATAAGGTTTTAATGCACAAACATTGCTCAATAAGCTCTTTCTTGGTGCTCAGGCTTGTGGTAGACATACTATCTGCATCATTTTCATTCTTATGATGCTTCAACACTTGAGGAACATTTTACCATGTAACATTTGCAAATCTACCCCTCAACTTGGGTAAATTGCACTTTAGTCCAAAACTAGCAAAACATTGTTTCAACATTATTCAAAAAGGACTAAAATTGAAACATAAGTTCCTCTTGAGCCTTAATTACTTTTCAAGAGATAAGAGCAAGCATATAATTAACTTTTTTAAACAAAACATCTAGGGTTAAGGCATAACCCAGGCTAGGGATGTTACAAATTATCGACCCCTAACAGGGATTTTGTCCCCGAAATCATCAAGAGAAAAGAGAAGGGTATTTCCTTATCATCTCTTCCTCTAGTTCCCACATAGCCTCTTCAATGCCACGGTGATTCCAGAGAACTTTCACAAGACATACGTCTTTCTTTTTCAACTTTTTAATTCTTTTATCAAGGATCATCACATGTCCTTCAACATATGATATATCATCATTTAATTCTACTTCTACAGGTTGCAAAACTAACTCGGTGTCATGATGACACTTTCTCAACATAGAGATATGGAACACTGGATGCAACTTATGCAGTTCAGGTGGAAACTCTAGCATATAGGATACCTTTCCAATTCGTTCAATGATTGGATAAGGCCCCATAAATTTAGGAGCTAACTTCGCCTTCTTTCCAAATCTAAGAAAACTTTTCCAAGGTGAGACTTTGAGATATACTCTGTCTCCAACTTGGAATTCTAAAGGTCTTTTTCGTTTGTCGGCGTATGACTTCTGTCTATCCCGTGAAACCTTTAACTGTTGCTGAATTACTTTAATCTTCTCAGTTGTCTGCTGTACAAGCTCAGGACCCAGAAGTTGATATTCTCCTATTTCATACCAACATAATGGAGATCTACAACGTCTACAATATAATGCTTCATATGGTGCCATATCAATACTATGCTGACACACCGGACACTGCATAACAAACTCATCTACATATTTCTTTAATCCTGGCCACCAATATATATCTTTCAAGTTATGATACATTTTGGTGCTCCCTGGATGCATTGCATACATCTAAGAATGAGCCTCCTCCAAGACTAACTTCTACAAGTCATTGGCATCAGGTACCACCATCCTACCATGGTAACAGACTACCTGATCCTCTGACTCATGAAAGCCATCCCGTTTCTCACTACCATACTCTGACCTGATTTGTTGAACCACAATATCAACTTGTTGTGCTTCTTTAATCTGCCGTCTCAGAGTAGGTTTTATGTGCATTTCAGTTAACAACTCGGCTAACAACGATACCTTAAGCTGTATATTGTATTGCCTCAAAGAGATGAGCATGTGTCTTTTAAAGCACACTAAGGAGTTCAATTGTGCTTTATCTAAGGCTGGTGATGATGATTTCCTACTTAGTGCATCAGCCACTACATTAGCTTTACCTAGATGATAATCAATTGTACAATCATAGTCCTTGATTAACTCCATCCAGCGGCGTTGTCTCATGTTTAACTCATGTTGTGAAAATATATATTTTAGATTCTTATGGTCTGTGAAAATCTAGAATGTTTCTCTATAGAGATAATGTCTCCAGATCTTCAAAGCATGGACCACAACAGCTAGCTCTAGATCATGTGTTGGATAATTCTCCTCATATTTCTTCAGCTGTCGAGAGGCAAAAGAAATCACATGATTATCCTGCATCAACACACAACCTAAACCATTCTTAGATGCATTATAGAAAACTATGTACCCCTTCCCTTGCTCAAGTAACACTAGCACATGTGCACTTGTTAACCTTTCTTTCAACAACTGGAAAGAATGTTGACACTTGTCATTCCAGACAAAAGGAACCTCCTTCCTGGTCAACTTGGTTAGGGGTAAAGCTATAGAACTAAAGTTCTTAATGAACCTCATGTAATAGCCTGTCAGTCCTAGGAAACTGTGTATCTCCGTCAGTGTCTTTGGCTGTTCCCATTACATGATAGATTCTACCTTCTTAGGATCAACACAGATACATGAGGCAGATATTACGTGTCCTAGAAAAGAAACTTCTGGTAACCAGAACTTACATTTGCTAAACTTAGCATACATCTTATGCTCTCTTAGCAAAGTTAAAGCCCGTCAGAGGTGCTGTTCATGTTGTTGAGCATCTCTACTGTATACCAAGATGTCATCTATGAAGACTACTATAAATTGATCAAGAAAAGGTCAGAAGATTCTATTCATGAGTTCCATGAATGCAACTGGTGCATTAGTTAGTCCAAACGACATAACTATGAACTCGTAGTGACCATACCTTGTCCTAAAGGCAGACTTAGGTATGTCACTCTCCTTGATACACAACTGATGGTATCTTGAACTCAGATCTATCTTAGAGAAGATAGTTGCACCACACAACTGATCAAACAAGTCATCTATCCTCGGCAGAGGATACTTGTTCTTTATAGTTACTTTATTTAACTGTCTGTAATCAATGCACAATCGCATCGATCCATCCTTCTTCTTAACAAAGAGAACTGGTGTACCCCATGGTGAAGTACTTGGTCAGATAAAACCCTTCTCAAGCAACTCCTACAGTTGTTTCTTGAGTTATGTCATCTCAGCAGGTGCCATTCTATACGGTGTTTGTGCTATTGGTTGCGTGTCCAAGATTAGATTAATCTCAAAATGAATCTCTCGGGGCGGAGGTACACTTGGAAGTTCCTTAGGAAACACATCTTCAAACTCCCTAACTATCGGAACTTCAGAAAGATTAGAGCTCTCCATTTTGGTGTCTACCACATGTGCCAAGAATGCAAAGCATCTTTGTCTCATCAGCTTTTCAGATACCATAGCTGACACAAGACAGGTTGGAAGAATCTTTCTATCTCCCTGAAAGATCCATGTGTCACCGTCATCTGTGAACACAACTTGCTTAGAATCACAATCCAAGACAACCTTATATTTTTATAGGGTGTCCATCCCAAGAATCATATCAAACCCATGCATCTCAAGTGGTATCAGATCCACCTAAATGCGATGTTCAGAAAAGGAAAGAGTGCAGGGAGAACACACCTCCCGCAGCACTACAGATCCCAAAAAAGGGGTTTCTAAGAACAAACTTTCTGTTCTATGACCAACTATCATGTTGTAGTCAAGAATCACTTCTCTAGTGATAAAGGAATGTGTAGCACCCAGATCAATTAAAACAGATACGAAGCAGGATGAAGACATATAAGAATAAAATAGTTCCATCTGACCTATCACAACCTGTGAGTTAACCACTGCTTCGGGTTGATTCATCGCATAGAATCTAGTCGTTGCTTCTGTTGACCCGATGCTCGGTTGTTGGATGCTGACGATCCAACTTGTGACGTTTGTCCATGTCATCGAGTGCCACTAGAAAACTATCTCCTCTGAGAACCTTGTTGACTCTGCATCGGAGGTTGAGTCACACTCACGTCTCTAACTCGACAATCTTTCATCAAATGCCCCATCTTCCTACATTTGTAACAACTTTTATTCTCCCATTGTGGCCTGGGTGGTCCCGTTACTGACATTGAGGCTGAGCTGTGAGATCCCTCTGGAAGTAAACTACAACCTCTACCCCTGCTTGACGTCCATTGTGTCTGAGTATTGAATCTTGGTGGTGTTGCTGGTGCAGAAAACCTCGGCTTCTTAAAGCTCTCAAACCTCTATCCTTGGAACTGAGTGTACACCTTTTTACCACTGGTCTGTCGCTTCTCAATCACCAACCTTTCTATCCATCTCACCGACTCTACGAAGGTAGCAAACCTCTCCCTATTCTCTAGATTAGATACAGGAGTGGTTAATTCAACGTTTAACCCCTTCTCAAAATGCTAAATTCTTTCCTCCTCCATAGCTGCCATATGCGGACAGAACCACAGAAGCTCCATGAACTTAGCCTCATACTCGCTAATTTTCATTGATCCTTGTCTTATCCTTTCAAACTGAGATATCTTCTTATCTAGGTAAGTCTTAGGGAAGTATCTAATGACAAATTCTCGTCTGAATTCTTCCCATCTGACTTCGTCGCCTAGCCTTTTGCCTTCTTCAATAGTCCACCAGTGTCCATCACTCCCTTTCAGCAGGTACACTGCATGCCTCATCTTTTCAACTTCAGGAATATAGAGAATTCTGAAAGTGTTCTCCAGTTCAGTCAACCATCTGTTGGGTCGGCTGTGCCAGCATACTCTGTGGCTCCTACCCAACGAAGCCTCTCAAAAGTTTTACCAGCTCCCTATCCCTCATTATGGGCTGGTCCCCTTGGTGCATGTGGTGGCATCCTATCCATCATGTGCGTCATAACTGCCATGAACTGCCCAAACAGAGCGTTGAAAGCTGGATTCTCTATCATAGCTGGGTCAAACTGGGGCTGTTCAGGTACATGTTCCTCCCTAGTCTGGTCCCTTACACCTCCTCCTAGTGCAGCAACGCTGCTTTCAGCAGCATGTTCCTCGTGTGATCCAGACATCTTCAAGTTCTTCTTCTCCTATATGAGCAGAAGACACTATCAGATAAACTGGAAGACACTAGAACAGACTCAACAACCTTAATCCTATGTCTCTTTAGACTCAGCAAATCTAGAGCTCTGATACCACTAAATTGTGGCATACGAACCTCAAAAACATGATCTACTTAAGCAGAAGCGTTCGTTAGCAAAGGATTACTAAAAATCACTAAAATTAAAAAAGTTTATAACGAGATACCACAAAAGGAAATTCTTTCAAAAAGAACAAAAATAACTCAATTACATTCTGATTCATAAGTACATATCTTGTACCGTCTCTTCTCGAGGATTACAAGCATTGACTACCCTGTTAAAACTATACATAGGTAGTATAAGAACCTTGAGGAATCAAGCCAAAATCTCAGATCGATTTATTAAACTAACTACTGACTCCGAGGACCTCAGAGTACAGAGACGACACATAGGACTCTCTATACAAAACATGACAACCAGTGTCTCCACCTGGAATATCACTGCTGTCCCTGCTGCTCTTCCCCTACAGTAGGGTTTCTACCTCTTCTACTGCATCTACCTAAAAAGTTAGATTCCACGGGGGTGAGACAATTAAAATTGCCCCAATGAGAGATATAACTCTCTTCTAGAAATATTATTATTTCAATTTAATGAAATAAAACTGAGTAGAGGAATTGTAAGTATTCAACAGCAGATAAATCAATTATCTAAGCATATTAGAACAATGTACATCTTCAAAGCATTTCAGCTCATAACTTGATAGAGCAATATGTCATTTATCTAATAAGGAATATGAAGAACATGTATAACATTTATCCATCTAGGATATACTAAGCAAGATATCATCAACCAATGATTCTCATATTTCAACTTTAAGTGAATACGCTACACGGCTGATTACGTTTTACAACAAACTTAAGCCCTGAGGAAATGAGCTATACCGCTCATACTCCAACCGATCACTGCGAAGTCAAAATTGGTTCCATACATAGGTCAATGGAAGAGCCGGACTCCATGACCTCATCCTCCCCAGTCAGTATGAGTTCAACATGCAGGACATCTTGTGTCTCTACTATTGCTTTCCAGGATATACTGGAAACTTCGCTATAGAGCTACAACGGCGTCTTCACTCTCTTTACAATCGAGAGATTTCATGTTTTCTCACATCGATCCGGTATTAATCATCATCGAGAGATTCATGATACATCCATCCTGACACATATAATGAAGGATTGAGAGATTTAATGTTTATCTTCCATCAATCCCACATTAGGGCATAAGGATATTCGCGCCCATAACCCCTACATACTCAAAAGTATGCACTCCAGGAGATCCAGTAGGAAAACCTATTTCACCATCACCAACTACTGAAGATGATGGATTATGTGGTTAGGGCTCTACATGATAAGATTTCACTTGATTAATTAGGTACATTACCATATTCTTTTAGCATCAATCAGGTTTTCAAATATTTATTATAACCATTGCTACAAAGAATGTGTTATACCTTCGTCAAGTACTGTTCCAAACTTTAATAAAACACTGGGATCTCAATCCCTTAACTCATTAGGTGCATTCTCATTTCTCAACAACTCATCATCATGATTATGAAATATGAGTATTGAAACCCTGCGTTCATCATAGAACACTTGTTACCACTTATTAGGTAACTAATACCTTCAGGTCATCTTGACCAAGGTAAATATAATACTTGCTACACAAGCATCTCACATGGGTCTCAAAGCCCATTTCATTTCTTGTTACCTCTCACTAGCCAACAAAGCATTTTATGGCTCACAAGGCCCAATAACAACAATAAATGAACATCATAGCTCATACCTGGCTATGCTCATCATCTCATGATACCTGCATGGTTAGCAATTATGACAACAACTATATCAATTACATGTGTGCACTATGCAATACAAGGATAACATAACTATTCCCTTATTAGGGTTAGGGTTTCTCAATTCATGTCAATTAGGGATAATCATCCCATTATCCATCATTAGGGCTATGATTAATCATCTCATTGCCCAAAATTAGGGTTTCATGTACTATAACCCAAAAATTTGGGTTTCTCTTACCTTTTCCCTATATTAGGGTTTTACATATCATTACCCTGAATTAGGGTTTTACATACCATTACTCTGAATTAGGGTTACACCATCACCCTGGATTAGGGTTTCACTTAGCATTGCCTTAAATTAGGGTTAGGGTTCATCAACCTTCTCAATTAGGGTTTCATGATCTCATCATCATGGATCATACCCTAATTACATATTTTATTCATCTTAAAAGTGTTGAGGATCAATCACTTCATGACTAACACTCATGTATAATTTCCTCTCTCTCATCCTCTTTAGGATGTTAATTACTTCAATCTTGATTAGATTGAATCAACATGAATGAAGGGTTAGAATAGTGTTTTGAGCTATATGTTTTCATAGGTATCACTTGTCATTTATTCTAAGTATACTTATTCACTAAGTACCTTAGGGTTACCTCCATTGTAATCCACCTTAAGATACTTATCATCCACTTAGGGGTTAATGATTCTTACATGGATTGATTCACTAAACTTCTAAATGATTTGAACTTTAGACCTTCAAACGATCTTGAGATTCCAACCATCAAACGATCTTGAAGACCGTTTCATATCAAACGGTTTGGAAACCGTTTCTCCACCAAACGGTCTTGAGCCCATCCTTCAAATGGTTTGAAATCGTTTAGACCTCAAATGGTCAACCCCTCCAAACAGTCAAAGAGCCCAAAAGGTTTTGAAGACCAAGTTACCCATTCAATCTTGATCAACTTTACCCATTCAATCTTGACTGATTTTACTCATTCGGTCTTGATCACTTTTACCCATTCGTTCTTGATCATTTTTACCCATTTGGTCTTGATCACTTTTACCCATTCGGTTTTGATTGATTTTACCCATTAGGTCTTAATCAATTTTACCCATTTGGTCTTGATTGGTTTTACCCATTCAGTCTTGATCAATTCCATCAATTAAGGCTTCAATCAATTCAATCGATTTGCAGTTTGTAATCAGTGGATTATCCATCACTGAACCTATTACGAGTCAATCAATTAGAACCATTAGATCATCATACAACCATGATATCTCCTGACCTCAAACGGTCTTGAGGTCATTTGACCTCAAATGGTCTTGAGACCGTTTGGTGTCAAACGGTCTTGGGACCATTTGTTCACCAAACGATCTTGAGATCGTTTAGTCTCAAGAAATGAAACCATTTTCTCAAGATATTAGATTAAGGTGTGTTCTTAGGATGATGTAATAATCCTCAAGCTTCAATCCTTCAAAGTCTACTTCCATACTTATGGCGATTCCATCAATTAACCAAAGTAATTTCAAGAAGAACAAAACGATCAATCATGAAATGAAGAATTGAATGCAATAATAGAATTTAAGGGTTCAAGTTATATAACCTGCCTTCAAAGTTGAAACCAAGCTTCAAGATTCACACCTTTAATGGTGAATGAAGCTTTCTCAACCTTCCAAGGTCCGTCCTCAAGCTTTTGAGTGAAAATAATTGGCTAGGATTGAAGATTGAATGGAGAAAAGAAGAAATCAAGCATTGAAAATCAATTTCCACCATGAAATCAAGGTTGAAGATGACTATGGAGCTTACCTACAGGTTGGGGCACGTCCTCCTATTTCTCCTAAGCTCCCTTGTGCATGGCCAAAGCAAGGAGAGAAAGAAAATCCAAAAAAGAGTCTTCAAGTGGGTGGAAAATGAAGTGTTTATAAGGGAATTTCAATGAGAGAGAAAGTGATATAAAAATCCTTTAACTCCCAAAATTGGTGCCACATCTCCCCCGCAAATCCTTGCATGCAAACACATCTTCCCCACCTTCGAATTCCTCTTCATTATCCATGAATTAAAGGAAAAGCAATTAAGCACCTTAATTCATATAATACTAATATCCATAATTGAGTGGATATTACTTTTTAGTTAACTAATGTGAGTGGGATCTCCACTCATTTTGGATATTTTCGTGGCCTTTGCAAGGCATAAGGACGTTCAAACTTATGCAAATTCAACCATCACATTTTGGTTGAAGGGCACTTCCATTAATATATTTATTTTTGCATTACATTGAATTATGTTTCCAATTATGATTAAATCTTGATTATTTTAATATTAACATTCTCTCTCCTCCAAAATGATTCAAATGAGACGCCTATCTCATTTTATTTTCTCTACATGATGCCAAGAAACATGAGGGACTCTCTAGAAGTGGTATTTTGCATATTGAACCCTAGGTTTTGGGTAAATTGCACATGACACCAAAACTAGGTTTTAATGCACAAACATTGCTCAATAAGCTCTTTCTTGGTGCTCAGGCTTGTGGTAGACATACTATCTGCATCATTTTCATTCTTATGATGCTTCAACACTTGAGGAACATTTTACCATGTAACATTTTCAAATTTACCCCTCAACGTTGGTAAATTGCACTTTAGTCCAAAATAAGAAAAACATTGTTTTAACATTATTCAAAAAGGACTAAAATTGAAACATAACTTCCTCTTGAGCCTTAATTACTTTTCAAGAGATAAGATCAAGCATATAATTAACTTTATTAAACAAAACATATAGGGTTAAGGCATAACCCAGGTCAGGGATGTTACAATAATGGAATTCCTTTTGTGTTTTCCTTATTGTTGGGCCCAATAGCCAATAAAGCCCACAAAACAATCATCAAGGCTATTCTAAACGAAATCCATTTATTAAAAAAAAATTATATCTTTATTTGTTCAAATATCTTTAATATGATAAATCACATTTCTCACCAAATGAACCCAAAAGTTGGGGTTGTAACATCCTTCCCCTCTTATAGGAATTTTGTCCTCAAAATTCCATCAACCAAACAAACAATTCAGGATAAGACTTTTCCATGTCCATCATTGGCCCCTATGTGGCTTTACCTTATCCATGACACTTCCAAAGAACCTTTATCGTCACATATTCTTTCCTCTGAGTTCTTTCACCTTGGCATCTATAAGTCTCACAGGTGACTCAGGTCATTTCAGCCTCCCTTGGGGCTCACTAGGTTCATTACTCTGCACATGGTCTGGGTACCTCACATAGTGCTCCAAATTGGACACATGAAACTTAACATTCTGAGGGGTAAGGGCAAACTTAACCTTCTCCACCAAACCATGTCAAAAGAACCCATGCATCGGGGACTCATCTCTCTTAGCTATAACTTAGAGGGGTTGGATTTTCATGTCACATATTCCCCCACAGTGAACTGCATGTCAGTCTACTTTGCATCAGCTTACAACTCATGTCGTGTCTAGGCTCCTTTCAGCCATTGCACGATCAAAGCGATTTCATCTGCACACACTGTGGTCCTTTCTTGACCTTCGTGAGGTCCCTTCACTAACATCATCTTAATGAAGCAGTGACCGACACAACCTCCCTTACAGAGCTTCTTTACAACTCGATACTGGCTATGGTGGTTATCATCACATCTTACAAAGGGCAAGAACTATCTCTATGTATCACCTTGAATGAGCACACATTCTCTCATCAGACCCTCTAGTCTGGATCACACTAACCATTAGTTAGGGGTGATAAACTGCACTAACATTGAGTTCTTCATGTATCTACTTCCACCTCCTGGAAGTGAATCTTTAGGTTATACTCAATAACTTTTGAACTCGCATCATGGTGTAGTTGATCCATTTCTTTCTCATATGTAGTTCAACCGGATCTATCCCTTGACAGAACTCTTTCTTTCCCATGTCATCTAGGTAAGGCGATCTATCATAACCCATATTGCATCCTGACCTTCCTTCGTCTAGGGGAGACTTACCACAACATCCATATTGATGAACTCCCATTCCCTCTCATAGACTCTTTTATCCATTATATCGATACAATGGGTTATTAGTATTCATCCTTCACCTCCTGGCTTGCATGGAAACATACCCCATGCAACTTCATCTTAGGTTTCCAAAGTACTACTGTCACTTATTATCTTGGTAGTACCATGGTATATGGTAATCTTAAATCATGATATCATGTATGGTCATGATTCCTTAAGAACGATTCCCCAAAAACTCTAAACTACTCTAATCGGGGTTTCATCACCTTCCTTTTCAGAGAAGTACATCTGAGGTCTTACAACCATCCTTTCATTAGATCAAGGACTAGACTGGCTAACCATACAACCATTAACTTGATCAACCGATATTGTTACATCTAAGTGTTAGCCAACCTTATCTCTTTTCCAACTGAAGGTTAACCTAACAACCTCTTCTAGCCTCCATTTAAACCAGGAAACTGTATCTCATCCAGAGCATCCATTACCACTTCACATCCTTAGGTGTTAGGTAAGGTTGAGGACATACACCTCCACTTATTATCTCATCTTAGCTCTAAGTCTATCTTCATCAAGAAAACTCTGAGTTTATTATCTTGGTTTTTCGAACTCAACCTTGTATAACTCATAGCTCATGTTAAAAACATCCTCATAAGATGACTACCTTATTTCTCTTATTGTTTGTAAACCGTCCATGTATCATTCACTCCACTAGGGTATGTTATCATCTCTGTCCTCATACCTCATAGCAACGTTCAAACTCACATCATCTTTTATCCTTGATGTATGGCATGCATATTGTCCTATCTCTCACTCCCATAACAAGGGGAAATAAGCATTTGGCTGCAGTCCAAATACAAAGTTCTTCCTATTCCAAGAGTAGAGATGGTACATCCCACCTTGCCAGTACACCTTTAAATCTAAGTTGAAACGTGCAACTTATGCCTCTATACCACAATCATCTTGATATCAAAGTTACTTCCATGGAAAACTGGTCTCGAACTTACTTGGGTCCACACACAATCCTTGGTCATCTCCTCTGGGTCTATAGGGTGTCGAAACTTTTGGTGTCATCCCTCTTCCCTCATGCATCCAGAGAGTGCCCTACTCATCTGCCCTTTGGGTCCCATGAGTTCATGAAGGTGATCAATCTCCTAACCCATGGCCCTCAGACAATGATAGTTGTTACCTCCCGACCCTATGGTCATGTGCAACTAGGGAATTAGGCAACTCCTACTTCCATCGGTCTCATCCCTACCTGACCCTTAGATAGACTTAGGATTCTAACATAGTACATGTTCAACTTAGAACCTTGCCCAAGCCTTCATCATCTCTTTCTCTGCATCCATGGGCTGACTTTCGTCCTTTCATAGGGGCCATGGCAACCTGCCTACCTTGGTCAGGCCCCATACCAGTTACCTCCATTGTTACACATCCACCTACACTAAGAGATGGTTATCTATTGGTCTACAGGTTCATTCTCATACCATCTATTTCTCACTTAGCTCCTCAAGATCCTATGAGACCTCTTTAGGTTTCCACAAAACCCACACAACTGGTTTACACCCTACCAAAGGGTTCCTCTCCCATGATGGGAGGAAACTACAACTCTTGACAACAAGATCACAAACATCCTTAGGGTTTATATTCACATGAGCATGCTTAACCCAGTAGCCACTAAGGCACAGGCAGACCACCTACTAAACCATGCTAGGTCATACTTGTTCTCATCCTCAAGATCATACCTTCCCATGCCATCACTTAGCTGTGGGGGTTCATCAAGCATACCTTTAAACTTAAGGGGTTCCCTCTCCTCTAACCATGAGGAGTACCATGCTTGAATCTATAGAAACTCATATCTCATCATGAGCATCAGGTATACCACTTCTCCTCTTAGGCCTAAGAACCCTAGGTTCATTTTTGGGTGTCCATCTGCATGCTCAATCTCTTAACCATGAATCAAGCATCTATAAGGCATGACATGCACTTTTTGTCATCCTTCTACATGAGCAACACTTCAGAGTTGAGTCCTCCTCAAGGACAATCAACAAGGTATAAGGCCTCACAACCTATTACTAAACCTCTCTAGGTCTAAGGAACTCTTCTTCTCATCTATACCATAGGTACAAAGGTACTGACCGGCCTAAATCGCGCGTCCTAAAATTGGAGGCGGATTTGAAGTAGTCGGAATTTTACATTTATAACCCGAAACCTTCCAGGCCCCCGCAACTTTGTTTATGGAGTCGAAGTAGATATACGGGGTTGAACACAGGGACAAGGGTGGTAGTGTTGAGAATGCCGAATCGACACGTTACACTCCGGTAAGGTAAAGAGATGATAAGTTTCCCCAAGGGAACAACAGGATAAGAACTATAAAACAAGAGAATCCTATCTCCAAATGGAGCTACAAGAAAAATTAAGGTTTTAAGCATTTATCAGTTTTTAGGGGTTTTCATGCAACAGAAATAGAGAGATAATACTAAAGCTAAAGCAAGGTACCAAGGAGAAAACTTCGATAAAACAAGAGGCAGCAGAAACATCCTGTACCCATCCTCTTAGAGCGGGTACCTCTAACCAAGCTTCAACACCCCTCTCGAGGTTGCTGGACTTGGATTAGAGTGGAAAGGTTACTAAAGCAGCTCCGATTCCGGGCACTCTCGTACTCCAGAATTGGACCAAACACTAGAGCCACAACACCTCTCTCAAGGCTATTGCAACGGGAAAACACGATTCGGTAGCTAATCGAAATGTGATCCAAGCGTACAAGCTAGAGTTCAGATGTTAAACACAGCAGTCATCCAACAAAGGTACCAAACATAAAGCAGTAGATAGTTAAACTCTTCCAATTCCATTAACAATTAAGGGTATGATTACATTGCATAAATGAAAGAAGTAAATGACTGGAATAATAAAGACAAATGTCGCCTTCTTGATATAGAAGGACGACAGAATACAGCGGACCCTCCAGCCCGATACCGGGCAGGACCCTAGCCCGATACAGCCGTGTCGGGTGGCACACCCTCTCGGGCGACACGCTGTGACGGGTGGACTATAACGTGCGAGGAGCCTTGCCCGATAAGATCCTGTCAGGCGGCATCCTCTCGGGCGACGCGCCTTGACGGGCGATGCATATTGGGGTTCGGTATCGTTCCAGGCTAGAGCGATGCATCTAGTATCAGTCACTTATGTCGGGTATCTATGTCAGACGATATCGGCCTACAGTGATGTTCAAGATGACACTAAGTGAACCGTTCCCTCCCTCTCGGGACGAGGAAGTGCTCACCTAGAATCGCCCGTCATGATCACTGAGGCACGATACACTCGCTCTTGCAGCTTTCCTGAGAAGACTTGCGCAGGGTTCTGACCTCGCGCAGTGTTCCGACCTGTCTTTTCGTCTTCCTGTAGCTGCTATTTATAGGCAGTGGTTGGGGAAGTTATGGTGCTCAGGGCGCCACGTGTCCTTATTATCGCGGAGTCGGTGGTTGGCCGATATCAGTATTGCCCGACACAAGGATGTCGGCTGTCGGGCAATGTGACGAGCGGCGCCTGTCGGTGGGTGGCCGTATCGCGCGACAAGCTTTAGTTGTCGTGGCGAGTCCGGCTCCCTGTCAAGTAAGAGGCGTATCACCCGTCAGTTCCCTCTGCGCGGCATCCTCATGTCGTGCGTCGGTGTATTGCACCACCCTGTCGGGTAGTGAGAATATCGGCCGGCTGGAAGGTCGATGCAGGTGGAATCTTGTTTGTGGGCTGGGACGGCCTTATTGATGATAAATGAGTCCAAAATGAAGGAAAACTCTGCAAAAGATGGAAGTATTGAGTTAAGAGCGTAGTGTGGCCGGTTATTGCAAAAGTACATAGAAAAAGAGAGGAAAATAGTTTAAAAGGGCAGTTTTGATAACAAGATAAGGGCCAAAAACATCACAAAAATTGGTGTTATCAACTCCCCCAAACTTATCATTTTGATTGTCCTCAATCAATATTTAAACTGTATTTTGTGATTCTTCTTCTTTCCCGACGTAGCTTTCAGGCCAAGGGGATGAGCGAGCAATGATATGTCTTACTGAGAATACGGTTCGACCCCGAACAACAGACTTTACTTCTCCTACCTTATTTAAGCAAAAAGTTTCTCTACAGCTTTGGCAAGACTTAGGTGCATGATTCCGAAGTTATCTTTCACACCAAACCATTTTTTTTTGGGGGAGCAGAAAGTTGTGTGTTGGGTAGGCTAAGGCTTTTTGGGTTTTGTTTCTTCTTGTTTCCCATCAGTCCATCCAAGTAAGGGTCCGTTAGCGGGCGAGTGGTCCCTGCAGTCCAAGCCAGTTGGCTTTAGAACAGTAATTTCACATCCTACGTACCACTGCCCCAGATCTACCATGCCTAAAGATGGGTACTTTTGGAAAACAAGCGTATATATATATATATATATATATATATATATATATATATATATATATATATATATATATATATATATATATATATATATATATATATTGGCACAACTCTCATGCTTTTATTCACTCTCATAAGGCTACTTTCTCTTTTTGGGATTTTTGTTGGGTAAGGGGGAACAAGAGAGATTTTTGGCTGTTTGGGTAGATTTTTCCTTCTCCATACACGCCTCATAGCTGTTGCGAGATTATTTTTTGAAAATTTTGGCGTGGAAAAATGTGGTCTTTTGTTGTTTGAGGCAACATTATTGTAAAGACATAACAAAACTTGCATCACCATAGGTACATAGAAAACAAACTGGCAAGAAGTCGCATCAGGTTTTTACTAATATACAAAAATTTTTGTTTTTCGAAATTTTTATATGATCATGTATATGTACACAAGATATAAGGGAAGAATGAAAGAACACAAAGGGTGGAGCTTGAAGAAGAAGAAGAAATTTTTTTTATACCTCCCTCACTGGTACATGGGTACCCCCCCAAACTTACTCCACACTCTGTCCCAGGGTAGTGAAGAAGACAGGGTAAGGTAATGTTAACCCATTGAGGGTTAGCTGGCGGTTGCGCTTGTGCTTTGGAGAAGCTGCAATATGTTCTCCTTATTTGAGTCCATTTTCTTTCCCAAGAGAATGCAGCCAGAGCAAGTGCAAAGCTCTCAAGAAGGAAACACAAGGCTCTTGACAAAGATGCCCGACCTGTGGTAGATAGAGAGATCTTGAAAACACTTGTGGATACTATATAAGAAGAAGATACCCTCCCCATGATGAAGGTGGCTTCATGGCTGATGGAACCGAAATGCCCACATTCAATCCAGGGGCCATCGGAGAAAAACTTCCACTGGTTTTCTCTTTTGGAGATGGTCCTAAACCACCACAGAAAACAGACTATGATAAGGAAATGGACCTCTTTTGGAACTACCAAATCAAGAAAATCTGTCCTTGCTCTCTTTTTGGTGGTTGATGGCCCAGCTGCCACGAGATTCTGACGTTTCTATCCGACTGTTGTTGCTTCAGCTGCGGCCGCAGTTTTGATTCTTGTGACGTGTTTGTCAACTCGACTGGAGGTTTGCATTGTATGAGCCATACCTGTTATCAAGTTTATTGACCATTTAAATGTTAGGTAGGAAAAACTGATATCACGATAAAACTTGTCTCGTTGTAAAGTCCGGGTATCGTCCATCAAAAGAAAATCCAAGGCGATGCAAGACTGGACGATACGGAGAAAAAGTTGTGCTTCAAAATGCACCGCCCGACACGGGTGTGTCGGGCGATACGGTCGTATGAAGCAACTGCCCGATAGGTCCGCTTGACGGAAAAATGTGTCACCTGATAAGGCGTATCGTGCAAGCGCAAACAGAAGTCGTGTTGTGATCCATATGTGTCGGCCGATAAGAAAAATCAACTAAGATTGTCAACCCGATACACCGCACGCGATATGAAACTCGTGCCGGGCAAATAGGCTGTCGGGATATACCTTTACTCCTTGAGGTTCTCGCCCGATATGAGAGCAAAAGATGGCTGCCCGTCATGCGAGCAAAAAAGGGGGGGGGTTACTGCATGGTACGGGTAGCCGGAAAAGTATGTGTAGTGGCCCGACACGATAAACCCTCCTTACTATATATAGCAATCTCAACTGGGGGTAAAACAAGCAGTTCTGGGGCGCACGTCGGCCGTTGAGACAAGCCATTCCCGAGACGAATGGTCCCATCAGTCTAATTAAGGGCAATTACTCCCATGCACGATACGGGTGCACGCCGCCCGGGAATGCCATCCGTCACGACCCTTGCGATGCCTGAGAAACTACCGCCCGATACAAGCCGTTCTGTGCGCCAGCTGAGCTGTTGCCCGATACGGTTAATAAAAGGAGATACAAGCGGCCAAAAACTAAAAATGAGGTGAAGAAAAAGTGATTGATGGGTAAAACATCATTGGCTTAGGGATAAGTCCCCAACCTCAGATGGTATTACTCCTCAATGCTTCATAAAATTGAGCGGTGGCCCATAAAACAGAAAAGTCGGTACACTCAGCGCGTGCACTGACTCGGGCCTTATTATAGTCCATAATGTTTGTTTTACAAAAAAGAAAAATTCATCCTACTCTAAGAAAGAAAAACAAAAGCTCGGGCTGCCTCCCGAAGAGCGCTGCAGTTTCCGTCTCCAGCTCGACCGGTTCAGGCTCTTCACTTTTGGCTTTCAATAATATCCATGTCTTGCAAGTTGATTTCTACCCTCCTGACAAAGGCTTCATCTTCGTAGTACCTCTTCACTCTGTGCCCATTTACTTGAAAGACCTTGGTTGGATCATCTTTGTCGTAAAGCTCCATCATTCCTGATGGGTATATCTTTGACACAGTGAACGGTCCCGACCATCTCGTTTGCAACTTTCCAGGAAACAGACGAATGGAGGATTTAAATAACAAAACTTTATCCCCTTCACTTACATCCTTTCTCCTTAGGTGGGCATAATGCCACACCTTTGTCCTTTGTTTGTAGATTTTTGCGTTCTCATAGGCGTGCATCCTTAACTCTTCAAGCTCTTGTAGCTGCAAAAATCTCTTTTCTCCTGCTTTCTCAAGGTCCACGTTTAAGAATTTGATTGCCCAGAGGGCCTTGTGTTCCAGCTCCAGCGGTAGATGACATGATTTTCTGTAGATCAACCTGTAGGGGGTGGTTCCAATGGGCGTTTTGTAGGCAGTCATGTAGGCCCAAAGTGCGTCGTCAAGCTTTAACGACCAATCCTTCCTCGTCCGGCTAACAGTTTTTTCTAGAATTTGCTTGATTTGTCTATTTGAGACCTCTACCTGCCCGGAAGTCTGTGGTTGGTAGGGTGTAGCAATCTTTTTCTTAACTCCATACTTTCGTAGGAGTGCCTCAAACTTCCTTTCATCGAAATGTGACCCACCATCGCTTATTACAGTGCGTGGTACACCGAATCGAGGAAAAATTGTCTTCTCGAACAGCTTTATCAGGGATTTAGCGTCGCACGTTTGGGTTGCCACAACTTCTACCCATTTCGATACATAGTCTACTGCCACTAGAATGTATTTATACCCCCTTGATGGAGGAAACGACCCCATGTAATCAATCCCCCACACGTCAAAGATTTCTACTTCAATCCAGTTCGCCATCGGCATCTCATTCATTTGCCCTATATTGCCTGTTGATTGACATTCTTTACAGACCTTTACAAATTGGGCAGCGTCCTTGAATAGAGAGGGCCAGTAAAAACCTGAATGTAACACTTTCACAGCGGTCCTTTCGTTGCCCAGATGTCCCCCATAAGGGGAGGCGTGGCACTCCTTCAGAATGTTCATGGTTTCTTCCTCAGGAATGCACCTCCTGTACAAGTTGTCAGCGCATCTTCTGAAGAGGAGAGGATCATCCCAATAGTAATTTTTAACATCCGTGAACAACTTTTTCTGGTTGTAAGTGATGTCAGGAGGCAGTTCTCCACAAGAAAGATAATTACAGATATCTGCGAACCAGGGCAAGTCTCCTTCCTTGGTTTCAGCCAACATTAAAGCTTCATCTGCATAGTTGTCATTGATCGGCGGTCCCCCCTGTCTTTCGGCTACTATCCTCGATAAGTGGTCGACGACCACGTTTTCAATGCCCTTCTTGTCGATAATCTCATGGTTGAACTCTTGCAGCAATAAGGCCCACCTCAACAGCCTGGGCTTTGTGTCTTTCTTTTGCATTAGGTATCTTATTGCCCCGTGGTCTGTATATACTGGGAACTTTGCTCCAATGAGGTACGACCTGAACTTATCGAATGCGAAGATGATTGCAAGCATCTCTTTTTCGGTTGTTGTATAATTTACCTGAGCTTCGTCCAACGTCCCACTAGCGTAGCAGATCACATGGTGCCTTTTATCTTTTTTCTGCCCCAGGACCGCTCCTACCGCATAGTCGCTAGCGTCGCACATAAGCTCGAACGGTAAATCCCAAACTGGATCTTGGAGGATGGGTGGTGAGACGAGGGCGTTCTTCAAAGCCTGAAAAGTAGTTAGATAGTCATCAGAGAAAACAAATTCAACATCCTTTACCAGAAGACTGGACAATGGTTTTGAAATCTTCGAGAAGTCCTTTATGAATCTTTGGTAATAGCCGGCATGTCCGAGGAAGCTCCTCACTCCCGTCACGGACTTCGGTGGAGGAAGCTTGGATATGGCTTCAACTTTTCTAGCGTCCACCTCGATACCACTCCTCGCGACCTTATGTCCCAGAACAATGCCCTCCCGTACCATAAAATGGCACTTTTCCCAGTTTAAAACCAGACTGTTCTCCTCACATCTTTGCAGAACCAAAGATAGGTTTTTCAGGCAGGTATCGAAGTCCTTCCCATAGACTGAAAAATCATCCATGAAAACTTCTACAATATCTTCCAGAAAATCCGAAAACATTGATATCATGCATCGTTGGAATGTAGCGGGAGCGTTGCAGAGTCCGAAGGGCATCCTTCTGAAAGCATAAGTGCTGTAGAGGTAGGTGAATGTTGTCTTCTCTTAGTCGTCAGGCAGGATGGGTACCTGATAAAATCCTGAAAAGCCATCAAGGAAACTGAAAAAGTCATGATGCGCTAATCTTTCAAGAACTTGGTCAATAAAAGGTAGCGAAAAATGATCCTTTTTTGTAGCCTGGTTTAGCTTTCTATAATCGATGCACATTCTCCATCCGGTGACGGTCCTAACCGCCACCTCGTCGCCCTTTTCCCCTTTTACCACTGTCATACCGCCCTTTTTGGGTACTACGTGGATCAGACTTACCCAGTTGCTATCGCTGATTGGGTAAATGATCCCCACATTCCTTAACTTGATTACCTCTTTCTTGACGACTTCCTTGAGCATCAGATTCAACTTCCTCTGGGGTTGAGCCAGAGGCTTGGCAGATTCTTCCAGGTTGATGCGATGCATGAATAAGGCGGGGCTAAGGCCTTTGATGTCTTCTACTGAATATCCTATAGCCCGCCGATGGAGTCTTAACTCCTCAAGAAGTATGTCTAACTGGTTTCTTGAAAGATTGGCGTTGACGATGACATGGTTTCTTTCTTCATGATCTAAAAATTTGTATTTCAATCCTTCAGGCAAGGGCTTCAATTCTGGCTTTGCCCTGGGTGTCTTTTCTTGCGGCTCCCCCTCAAGGGAGGCAAACTTGACAGATTCCACCTCCTCATCCTCTTCGCTCAAGTCATACAGGTCAAGAAGGCTGAGACACTTCGCAACTTCTGGATTTTCGAAGTCAGAATCTTGACAGCTTATAGCCCTCGCAAGGGGGTTCTCTATCCGGATGTCCTCTTCTATCTCCTTGTAGAACTTGTCGTAGCTGTCCGCAAGGCAAGCAGACTCGGAAAGGGAAGGCCCTCTCATCGCGTCCTTCACCTTGAAGTCCAGATGGTCGTTTCTGACCCTCAGCGTGATTATCCCCTCTCAAACATCGATCAGCGCCCTTCCTGTAGCCAGGAAAGGACGTCCAAAGATGATTGGATAGTGGGGGTCTTCAACAGTGTCTATGACGACTATGTCGCATGGAATGAAGAAATTACCGACCCTGATCGGCACATCTTCGACAACGTCGATAGGTCTTTTAAAGTTATGGTCCGCCAGTTCAATCCTCATATTGGTTCGAACCATGTCGGTCAAACCCAACCTTTGTGCGAAGCTCAGGGGCATGAGGCTGATGCTAGCCCCTAAGTCAGCAAGGACTTTTCGCTCGACGTTGTCCCCGATGGCAAAAGGGATGGTGAAAGCTCCAGGGTCCCTCTTTTTGTTAGGCAGGTCAGGTTTCACAAAGACAGAGGAAGCAGATGCTAGGTGTACAGTTTCAACCCTTCCCCCTCTTCTTTTCTTTGTGATTAGATCCTTGAGAAACTTGGCGTAGGTCGGCATCTCTTCCAAGGCATCCAGAAAGGGAACTTCAAGATGTAGTTTCTTGATCGATTCCATGAATCTTTGATGGATCCTCCAGATTCACCCTCTCAGTCGCCATTTCTAAGGATTTTATGCCTCATATCGACTGATCTACTCTCGCTTTGGGTTTACTTTAAGTATCCTTTCAGTCTCGTATAAATAGTGCATTACTAGCTCAAATTACCCTAGTTTCCATCTTATTTGATCTCATTTTCCCCTACTCATGTTCTCTCTCCTCTGCAGATCATCCTCAACTATCACCAACGGTTATGACCACTGCAACATTGACTCTAGTGGTCTCAAGACCGTTTGAGCCCATGCGGTCTCAAGACCGTTTGAGTCCATGCGGTCTCAAGACCGTTTGAACCCATGCAGTCTCAAGACCGTTTGAGTCCATGCGGTCTCAAGACCATTTGAACCCATGCGGTCTCAAGACCGTTTGAGCCCATGCGGTCTCAAGACCGTTTCGCTGTCGTGAAGACCGTTCGGCTAAGCAACTAGCACCTCCGCCGCTGCTGTGACTTGCTCGCTGACACCACTGCTGCCACAACGGCCTTCTTGCCACAAGCGGTGTCATCGTCTTCCTCACCGTCATCAACAACGTCGACACCCACCTACGCATGATCTCCGGCGTCGTCGTCTTCACCAACCTTGATCCGCCGACATCACACGTGCACGAACCAGCACCTCCGCCGGTGCATGTGACCTACTCGCTGACACCACCAGTGTCGATGTCACTGTCAACAGCAGCGACGGTGCCCATGATGGCCGGCTTGCCACAAGCGTCACCGTCGTCTTCCTCACCGTCACCAACAACGTCGGCGCCCACCTACACATGATCTCCGGCGTCGTCGTCTTCATCACTTGCTCTGGCAACCACGCCGCCCTCGCCAACCATGCATGCAAATCGTTTGAAGCATGCAACATACACCAGCAGCCACCTTCGTCCCCGCCATCATAGCAGCAACTTTGCCGGTGTTGCGAGCTGCTCTAGCCTCTACTACCACTGGCACCATCCGCCACCATCGCTCATGCACGAAGCAGCACTGCCGTCATCATCTTCTTCTCGCGACTTGAATGCACACCAGCGCAAGACCGCATGAACAAAAGAGTAGCAGACCGCATGGAGCGACCGCATAGCACCAAGATCGTATGAGCAATAGGAAGTGAAACCGCATGAGCCCACGTGAAGACAGCTAATATGAACGCATGAAGATCAGTTGCTGTCCACACGAAACCGTTTAGTTGCTTTTGTGGGTTGTGGAATGGAGCGTTGCAGCAGCTTGTACGCTCACGTGAAGGCAGCTGCTATGATTGAATGAATAGAGCAAACCGCATGGAGAGTTGGGAAGAAAAGGACCGCATGACCCCACACATGCATAGAGAACACACGACCCTAGCAAACCGCATGGGCAGCTGAGCTGAGATCGCATGGAGCATTTGATTCGAAACCGCATGAGCTATGAGACCGCATAAAGCCAATGAAGTATCAAGACCGCATGCACATGCAAACCGCATGGAATTGCTGTGCACACTACCAAAATGAATGGCCAAGAAAACCGAATGAAGCGCTACTTTCAAGACCACATGAAGCAATTATGGAAAGCAAACCGCATGGACAAAAGGACACGCACAAGGTGTGATCCTTGGCCCAAGATATTTTAGCAAGCCTATAAATAGAAGGGTAGAGGCATGTTCTAAAGGATCCCATCTCACTACGGCCCAAGGCTGCTGGACTGGGACCAGTGCCGGAACGCCGCCAGAATGCCCGAGCACCGTTTCCAACCAAACTTCACCCACATCCTCAGAATCCCATCCTGAGTCCAGATCCGGTGAGCAGCCAGTCTGGGCGCAGGTCTAGTAGGCTGTTCCATCACCATCTCACCATTGCTCACACCATAGCTCCACCTCATCCTACTCTTGCTATTCCGGAGGTTGACCCGAAGATCGAGGCGGAGAAACGGACGACATCGACCACGACGGAGCAGTCCTGGAGACTGCGACGATCTACACCAGGCTATCACAGATCTACTCTTCTGTTCCGACGATGCTTTCTTTCTCTCTCTTCTCTTTCTTTGTTGCTCCCTCTATGAGGAGCGAGTAGTTCCATCCACTGGGGTGCGGGGACTAGCCCCGCTGCCCGTGTTTTGTATCTTGTACTAAAAAGATGTTATCATTCCGTTTCAATACTAAATTGTTTCATACATGCTTGAATGTTGGCCGCGTTCTTGTATGCATCTATTGTATTTCGTTGTGGTTTGTCTACGACTGCTCTTGAGACTCGAATACCGATTTAGTTTTGGTTTCTGGTGCGTGTATGCACCGCGCACCCGTTTCGGTATCTAGGAACGCTTTCTAAGGAGTGGAGTAAACTCACCTCCATCGTTGTACTTTTGTACTATGAAATGGAATCAGTTGACGTACAAAAGTGCGACCTTGACAGGTCGAGGAACACACTCTGAGGAGAGAGTGGTGCAAAGTACTTGACCATTCATTTGGGAATGGCTGACGTTGCAACACTCTCACGTTTCTCGTAGCTATATCCTCGAAAGAGGGATAGTATATAAGGATACTAATCGATTTGGTAATTATCGCTCGCTTGTTGGTTTTCCGATGCACGTTTAACGAGGTTGAGTAAGATTTTCTCTTCGGAAACTACATATCTTCATTGACACGTAGATACGTACCGAATGAGAGTTACTCAACCCGTGAAGGATGTGTGCATCTCTCTTGTCCTATAAGACATCGATTTTGTACAACATCCATGTATCTTGCTTACAAGTCTTGCTATGTTTGGTACAAGTACAATTCATGTGCAGTGGTGGTGAATACCCGCATCACCCCAGTGATCCATCATCATCTGCTAATCTTAGTTTTTAATCCTTAAACTAGTTTCTATTCTTGCCTTTACTTTTGCATGTTTTAGGTTAAATAACTCAAATCAAACTTCTGGTCTTAGATGATTAACTTAGATCGATACGAAACAAGAAAAAGACACTCAGATTCTTAACGTTGTCCTTTGGGTTCGATCCTAAATCTGTACTATGATAAGGCTTCCACACTCTTGTGGGGTTGGAGTATTTATCTAGCACCAGTTGTAGGTAAACCTAGAGAGAACATCAACTCCCTAGGGTTTTTGGTGCATATTAGGACTTCCATTGGAAGAGTAATCTTTTGGTGTAAGTTCTAGCTCCATCAAAAAATGGCGCCGTTGCCGGGGACAACGGTTTAAGAATCGTCTTTTTCAAATTTTGTGTCGATTTAGGTTTCTCTAGGGTTTTTTTTTTTTTTTTTCAAAAACCTAAAAAGTAAAGGACTTAATCTTGCATATCATCTTGGATTTGAAATGGTTGGTCAAACTTGATAAACTCTTTCTTTGATTTCAGGTACCAATTCTCTTCAAAATGAAGCAGTCAGTGCCACCAACCAATAGTTGTCAATTCTGTGGTGACTATTCTCATGCATCGATCAACTATTTGAACGTTCATCCTCTCTACGTGATGGCCTTGCGTCAAGTAATCATGAATCGGATAGCTGGGAAACTCAAAGTAGCCTCTTCATATAACTATGGATATAATGCAAGTTATAGTTCATATCACCCTGGAGGCTACTATGAAAAACCTAACTATGGTGGGTTTCAAGGCGTGGACTGCAATATAGGAAGGATCCTGGAAAACAACGCAAATCAATACTATGATGAGGAAGGCTATTATCGTGATCAACTCAACAGGTGCGGTGAAGATCCTTTTCATGAAGATCAACACACATCGATGGAAGAACTACGAGCTTTATAGTTATCAGTGGCTCAACAACTAGCTGATCAGATAGCTGTGACCAAGAAGTTGATAGAAAATCTCAATCAACTTACACAACTTGCCAATGCTTCTGACCGACATGAAGAACAACCACAAATTTTAACTAAGCTCATCCCTGGTCCACATATAGACTACGACGATGATTACGATATCATGTGGGAGGTGCCTTCCAATGATCAGCATGCATCAGTGCAAAATGGGGAATCACCCTCTGAGTTAATGACTGAATTCAAGGATGACTCCTTCGCAACATCGCAAGAAAAAGAATCATTTTCTGAGCCAAGGTCTGACTCGGATAATGAAAAATGCACTATGCTCTTAGATGAAAGAATGAGCACTCAATCTGAAGATTTTCTACAATTGGAAGATAAACTGGGGATAAATTTCGGTGTCTGCCCATCTTCTCCCATAGACCCTGATCCAACCATACAGATTGAGGGGCAATCAACAATGATTGACTCCCTATACGACAAATATTCCTCAACTGCAACCATCTTGTCATTGAATTCCAATGAAGAAAGGTCTACGCTACAAGAACCCTATACTCCTTCACAGTCAGACATAGATGAATATGAGATTGATTCAGATGAGGAGACGTCTTTTACACAAGAGACTCAAATGACTCCATTGCTGGAGAAGGATCCGATTTGGCCTTATGAAGAAATCTCTGACCATTCGGTCGATCTAGAAACAAACCTTGAGGATGGGACTGATCAAGATCTTGATTCAGGGACGGACCACATTACTCTCACTAACCCCGATGATGATGAAGAAAAATCATGGGGAGATGATGAATCTCATGATGACGAATCTACGATTAACCCTTTTCATGAGATGATGTTACCAGAGTTACCGCCATTATAAGAAGTCCAGATGAAGTCAGTCCTCGAACAAGAGCATGATCTTTCTATTGAATCTCCTTCTAGTCACTTGAATGAGACAATAGTGCAATATGAAGAGGAACATGAGCCATCTCTTGACCTTAGAACGAACTACGGTTTTACTATGAACTCTTGTAATGTCCCTTGGAAAGACAACAAGTCACAAACCTATCCTTCTATAGTCACACACACCTCTAAAGAAGCCCCTCCTGATATTCAAGAAATTAAGATGTGTCCATCGGAGGAGTGTTATGAAGAAGAACTGGGACAACAACATAACTCAGAAATGGTATACACCAGTCCCAATATTGAAGAAATGGGTTCATCAGGGAATTTTAGCCCTCAAAATGACATGTCATGGACTAATCCCTCCCATAAAGAGAAATCATTGGAACCTCTATCTCAGGATCCCATGAATTCCTTACCCGAGCAAGAGTTTGTTTTACCAGTCAAATCCTCTTCTAGTTACTTGGATGAACTAAGGATGTTCTACGAGGAAAATCCTGAACAAAACTTTGAAAAGAAGAACGACGCTCTTACCAATTTCAACATTGATAAAGATGATGATACTTCTCAAAACAACTCCTCTGATGAAGAAAAGTCATCCTGGCTACCATATCCCACACAAGAAAAGCCAGGTGACGAAATGAAGCCGGAACCGGATCCACCACCTGATCCTAGACAAGAGGAAGTTCAAGTGGCCGAACCTCAATCAACTATCCTAGATTTTGAAGAAAGTAGTTCTACTTTGAACTTCGAGGGTGAGCCACAACTGGAGGGCACAAGTGGGCATAACCTTTATTTCTCGCATAGTCCTCCAGTTTTGACTTCCTATGTTCCACCTCCCTAGCTGATGGGGGAAGGTCTCTGGATTCTTCTGGATGGACAACGAGGTGAAAGTGATGTGCATCCAAGTCATCCAGAAGACTCGTTCAAGTTGCCACAACTTCCCAGCCAACAAGTTGTTCATACCACTTCCTCGTTCTCAGCACCAGCCATCACGAGATATCTTTGTCGGACTTTCTTCCAACTACGAGGACCGCCTGGTTAACACTGCTCAACCCTTCCCCTCCATCTTGAACCTAGTACTTGCTCAGAAATGAGCAAGTTCATAAGTTCGAGGTGGAGGGCGGGTGGTATGACCTTCACTCCACCCTCTATCTTTATTGCTTCCTGATTTCCCATTCTAGTTTCTTTTTCGTAATTTTTTTTTCCTGCCTTTTTGTTAGTTTTATGAAAATAAAGCCTTTATCTAGTCGGCTTTTGTTTTGCGAACCTGTGATCATCACCTCTTTTGCGTTGCAAATTTCCTGGAAAAGAATACTTAAAACTAGCCAATGCGTGTTTTTCATTTTGATTTGTCTATGAATCCTAATGTTATATCTCAAATAGGAAAAGATGATACACTTAAATAAGGCTAAGATAGATCAAATATATCACGCCTTTATCTGATTAACGGATCTACTGTATGGATCTCTCATTTGATGTTTCATCATGTCTCTTTTGGAGCAGAGTGTGATGGAGAATAGAGACCCGTCGCATGGAATCGCTAAGCAAACTGCATCATGATCCGAACTCTCTTCTACACTTCTTCCTTCATTTTCATACCCCTCTATTCATTAACCATGCCAAAGTTTTAAGTTCGGTGTGGCACGCCACACTCCTTTCTAGTGAAAACTAGAACATTGCCGAACTTTAAGTTCGGTGTGGTAAACCACACCTCTGCAAAACTCTAAGTTCGGTGTGGTACACCACACCTCTTTTTCCACTACCGCTTCTTCCATACCCCTCAATACATAACAGGGGCGTACCACCTTCTCATTTTGCTTCAAAGAGTATACAATGATGATTGTGCACATACCGAGGTTGGTGAAAAATCTACCCCGATTCCAAAAAGAGGCCTGGCAGCCCAAATATGCAAAAATCCAAAAATACCCTTCCTCCTAAGCCAAGTGAGAATGAATAAAAGCCAGAGTGTGAATAAAAACATGAGAGTTGTGCCCTGAATAAGGATAACCGATAAAGGTCTCGCCCGGCCGGTACATTAGCTGCCCTCATAAAGGAAGATGTGTCGTGACCGGTAGTGAGATCCTAAGGATCCAAAAATAACCCCCTACCTCCTCTCAAAGAGGTAAAATAGCCAAAAGCCTTAAGCCAACCTATACACACTTCTGAGTTACCTTTAGAAAAAGAAAAAAAAATCGGGTGTAAGGCTAAGTTAACCAGAGTTGTGCATAAATCATTCAAAGTATCTCGATGAGTCAACTATCAATAAGAGTCTAGATTCGATCAAAGGAGAGACTCTTATCTTTTGATCATACCCCCATTCTCTCCTCTTTCAACACCAGTGACATATCATATGCATTTTGTTGATTCTGTGGGTCTTTTCAAAGTCTCATAAAACTTTTAAACATGATTGATATGGCAGAGAATGAGAAGGAAGTACTTCAGCAAAGTGAACTCGGAAATGAGGATATCATAAGATGTATTTCGTGATCTAAGGAAGCTCTAATGTTGTATCGATCTGAGCCATGAACAAAATTACGATATGACAATAGGATGAGGCAATCCTGAGATGAACGATTTCATTGGCGACTGTTTTAAGTTTTTCGTTCCTCAGGACGAGCAACGCTTAAGTTCGGTGTGGGATGAATCCTCCAGATCCACCTTCAGTCACCAATTCAAAGGATTTTCGACGTTTTTACCCTAATTTTTGTTTCGCCTCATTTTCCTTTTCCCTTTTTTGTGAAAATTCTGACACTTGCACGAAGTTGAGGTAATTACGAGACCAACATGCATGCGTTTCGGTGACTGTCTTGGGCTTTTTCGTTCCTCGGGATGAGCAACGCTTAAGTTCGGTGTGGTGATGGATCCTCTAGATTCACCCTCTCAGTCGCCATTTCTAAGGATTTTATGCCTCATATCGACTGATCTACTCTCGCTTTGGGTTTACTTTAAGTATCCTTTCAGTCTCGTATAAATAGTGCATTACTAGCTCAAATTACCCTAGTTTCCATCTTATTTGATCTCATTTTCCCCTACTCACGTTCTCTCTCCTCTGCAGATCATCCTCAACTATCACCAACGGTTATGACCACTGCAACACTGACTCTAGTGGTCTCAAGACCGTTTGAGCCCATGCGGTCTCAAGACCGTTTGAGCCCATGCGGTCTCAAGACCGTTTGAGCCCATGCGGTCTCAAGACCGTTTGAGTCCATGCGGTCTCAAGACCGTTTGAACCCATGCGGTCTCAAGACCGTTTGAGTCCATGCGGTCTCAAGACCATTTGAACCCATGCGGTCTCAAGACCGTTTGAACCCATGCGGTCTCAAGACCGTTTGAGCCCATGCGGTCTGAAGACCGTTTGAACTCATGCGGTCTCAAGACCGTTTGAGTCCATGCGGTCTCAAGACCGTTTGAGTCCATGCGGTCTCAAGACCATTTGAACCCATGCGGTCTCAAGACCGTTTGAGCCCATGCGGTCTCAAGACCGTTTGAGCCCATGCCGTCTCAAGACTGTTTGAGCCCATGCGGTCTCAAGACCGTTTCGCTGCCGTGAAGACCGTTCGGCTAAGCAACTAGCACCTCCGCCGGCGCTGTGACTTGCTCGCTGACACCACCGCTGCCACAACGGCCTTCTTGCCACAAGCGGCGGCGTCGTCTTCCTCACCGTCATCAACAACGTCGACACCCACCTACGCATGATCTCCGACGTTGTCGTCTTCACCAACCTTGCTCCGCCGCCATCGCACGTGCACGAACCAGCACCTCCGCCGGTGCATGTGACCTACTTGCTGACACCACCAGTGTCAATGTCACTATCAACAGCAGTGACAGTGCCCATGATGGCCGGCTTGCCACAAGCGTCACCGTCGTCTTCCTCACCGTCACCAACAACGTCGGCGCCCACCTACACATGATCTCCGGTGTCGTCGTCTTTATCACTTGCTCCGGCAACCACGCCGCCCTCTCCAACCATGCATGCAAATCGTTTGAAGCACGCAACATACACCAGCAGCCACCTTTGTCCCCGCCATCACAGCAGCAACTTCGCCGGTGTTGCGAGCTACTCTAGCCGCCACTACCGCTGGCACCATCCGCCACCATCGCTCATGCACGAAGCAGCGCTGCCATCATCATCTTCTTCTCGCGACTTCAATGCACACCAGTGCAAGACCGCATGAACAAAAGAGTAGCAGACCGCATGGAGCGACCGCATAGCACCAAGATCGTATGAGCAATAGGAAGTGAAACCGCATGAGCCCACGTGAAGACAGCTAATATGAACACATGAAGATCAGTTGCTGTCCACACGAAACCGTCTAGTTGCTTTTGTGGGTTGTGGAATGGAGCGTTGCAGCAGCTTGTACGCTCACGTGAAGGCAACTGCTATGATTGAATGAATAGAGCAAACCGCATGGAGAGTTGGGAAGAAAAGGACCGCATGGAGAGTTGGGAAGAAAAGGACCGCATGACCCCACGCATGCATAGAGAACACACGACCCTAGCAAACCGCATGGGCAGCTGAGCTGAGATCGCATGGAGCATTTGATTCGAAACCGCATGAGCTATGAGACCGCATAAAGCCAATGAAGTAGCAAGACCGCATGCACATGCAAACCGCATGGAATTGCTGTGCACACTACCAAAAAGACTGGCCAAGCAAACCGAATGAAGTGCTACTTTCAAGACCGAATGAAGCAATTATGGAAAGTAAACCGCATGGACAAAAGGACATGCACAAGGTGT
Organism: Alisma plantago-aquatica; assembly: GCA_963693085.1. NCBI lineage: Eukaryota > Viridiplantae > Streptophyta > Magnoliopsida > Alismatales > Alismataceae > Alisma > Alisma plantago-aquatica. Next base: position 598,897,542 of record OY856410.1, on the reverse strand, counting down.
GATCCTAGGCCCAAGATATTTTAGCAAGCCTATAAATAGAAGGGTAGAGGCATGTTCTAAAGGATCCCATCTCACTACGGCCCAAGGCTGCTGGACTGGGACCAGTGCCGGAACGCCGCCAGAATGCCCGAGCACCGTTTCCAACCAAACTTCACCCACAGCCTCAGAATCCCATCCTAAGTCCAGATCCGATGAGCAGCCAGTCCGGGCGCATGTCTAGTAGGATGTTCCATCACCATCTCACCATTGCTCACACCATAGCTCCACCTCATCCTACTCTTGCTATTCCGGAGGTTGACCCGAAGATCGAGGCGGAGAAACGGACGACATCGACCACGACTGAGCAGTCCCGGAGACTGCGACGATCTACACCGGACTGTCACAGATCTACTCTTCTGCTCCGACGATGCTGTCTTTCTCTCTCTTCTCTTTCTTTGTTGCTCCCTCTATGAGGAGCGAGTAGTTCCATCCACTGGGGTGCGGGGACTAGCCCCGCTGCCCTTGTTTTGTATCTTGTACTAAAAAGATGTTATCATTCCGTTTCAATACTAAATCGTTTCATACATGCTTGAATGTTGGCCGCGTTCTTGTATGCATCTATTGTCTTTCGTTGTGGTTTGTCTACGACTGCTCTTGAGACTCGAATACCGATTTAGTTTTGGTTTCTGGTGCGTGTATCCACCGCGCACCCGTTTCGGTATCTAGGAACGCTTTCTAAGGAGTGGAGTAAACTCACCTCCATCGTTGTACTTTTGTACTATGAAATGGAATCAATTGACGTACAAAAGTGCGACCTTGACAGGTCGAGGAACACACTCTGAGGAGAGAGTGGTGCAAAGTACTTGACCATTCGTTCGGGAATGGCTGACGTTGCAACACTCTCACGTTTCTCGTAGTTATATCCTCGAAAGAGGGATAGTATATAAGGATACTAATCGATTTGGTAATTATCGCTCGCTTGTTGGTTTTCCGATGCACGTTTCACGAGGTTGAGTAAGATTTTCTCTTCGAAGACTACATATCTTCATTGACACGTAGATACGTACCGAATGAGAGTTACTCAACCCGTGAAGGATGTGTGCATCGCTCTTGTCCTATAAGACATCAATTTTGTACAACATCCATGTATCTTGCTTACAAGTCTTGCTATGTTTGGTACAAGTACAATTCATGTGCAGTGGTGGTGAATACCCGCATCACCCCAGTGATCCATCATCATCTGCTAATCTTAGTTTTTAATCCTTAAACTAGTTTCTATTCTTGCCTTTACTTTTGCATGTTTTAGGTTAAATAACTCAAATCAAACTTCTGGCCTTAGATGATTAACTTAGATCGATACGAAACAAGAAAAAGACACTCAGATTCTTAACGTTGTCCTTTGGGTTCGATCCTAAATCTGTACTATGATAAGTCTTCCACACTCTTGTGGGGTTGGAGTATTTATCTAGCACCAGTTGTAGGTAAACCTAGAGAGAACATCAACTCCCTAGGGTTTTTGGTGCATATTAGGACTTCCATTGGAAGAGTAATCTTTTGGTGTAAATTCTAGCTCCATCAATCTTTCGTGATGCTTCTTCAGGTTTGCCTTGATCATTTTATATGGGAAAGGTAGCCTGGGAGCATAAGGGTTCCTCCCACCAGGTAGCTCCTCGAAAGATCTCTGTTCAGGCTCTCGGGTGTCAGCTTGTCTATTTTCATCCTCTGCCGAATTTGCACCCTCAGGCCTTGATTCAGGCTCTGGCCTGGTCTCCTCAGTGCGCTCTACCGTCTTTCGGGTCTTAGTACTGCCATTCTGGCAGTTTCAGGGCAGGAGAGTATCTTTCCTGTAGGGTCATTCATCAGAGCGGCCATCCGGGCTAACCGTTGATCGACCTCGCGCTGGCGTGTCTGCAAACTTGCCATCTGGTATTGCATGGAATTCAGAGCTCTAGGACTGGCGAGCACACCCTATGCCAGCTGGTTGATGATTGTGTCTTGTGTTTTTATGAAAGCAAATAACTGGCCAACCAAGTTGGGTTGGTGCGAAATCTCATCTTGGCCTTGACATTCTCCCTATAAAGAGACTGCTCACAGCGAGGCATGGTGTTAGTGCTCTGTGGAACAGATCACCGTTCTTCAGAGTACCTAGAATAGTATGAAAAAAAATCAAGTCAGAAAATCAGTTATTCTTAATAATAAGAGATATTCATTTCGAGCAAAGAATAATTATAACAAAAGAAAGAAAAGAGTGCTGTCAAGATCATTTCTAAGCTTGAGGCACTGGAGTGTAGTTAGTGGATTCGGGTTCATCACTAGTACCATTTTGCCTTGTCCCCGACAACGATGCCAAAAAGTTGACCGACCTAAATCGCGCGTCCTAAAATTGGAGGCGGATTTGAAGTAGTCGGACTTTTACATTTATTACCCGAAACCTTCTAGGCCCCCGCAACTTTGTTTATGGGGTTGAAGTAGATATACGGGGTCGAACATAGGGACAAGGGTGGTAGTGTTGAGAATGCCGAATCGACACGTTACACTCCGGTAAGGTAAAGAGATGATAAATTTCCCCAAGGGAACAACAGGATAAGAACTATAAAACAAGATAATCCTATCTCCAAATGGAGCTACAAGAAAAATTAAGGTTTTAAGCATTTATCAGTTTTTAGGGGTTTTCATGCAACAGAAAGAGAGAGATAATACTAAAGCTAAAGCAAGGTACCAAGGAGAAAACTTCGGTAAAACAAGCGGCAGCAGAAACATCCTGTACCCCTCCTCTCAGAGCGAGTACCTCTAACCAAGCTTCAACACCCCTCTCAAGGTTGCTGGACTTGGATTAGAGTGGAAAGGTTACTAAAGCAGCTCCGATTCCGGGCACTCTCGTAATCCAGAATTGGACCAAACACTAGAGCCACAACACCTCTCTCAAGGCTGTTGCAATGGGAAAACACGATTCGGTAGCTAATCGAAACGCGATCCAAGCGTACAAGCTAGAGTTCAGATGTTAAACACAGCAGTTATCCAACAAAGGTACCAAACATAAAGCAGCAGATAGTTAAACTCTTCCAATTCCATTAACAATTAAGGGTATGATTACATTGCATAAATGAAAGAAGTAAATGACTGGAATAATAAAGATAAATGTCGCCTTCTTGATATAGAAGGACGACAGACTACAGCGGACCCTATAGCCCGATACCGGGCAGGACCCTAGCCCGATACAGCCGTGTCGGGCGGCACACCCTCTCGGGTGACACGCTGTGACGGGCGGACTGTAACGTGTGAGGAGCCTTGCCCAATGTGATCATGTCAGGCGGCACCCTCTCGGGCGACGCCCCTTGACGGGCGATGTGTATCGGGGTTCGGTATCATGCCGGTCTAGAGTGATGCATCTAGTATCAGTCACTTATGTCGGGTATCTATGTCGGCCGATATCGGCCTGCAGTGATGCTCGAGACGACACTAAGTGAACCATTCCCTCCCTCTCAGGATGAGGAAGTGCTCACCTAGAATCGCCCATCACGATCACTGAGGCACGATACACTCGCTCTTGCAGCTTTCCTGAGAAGACTTGCGCAGGGTTCCAACCTCGTGTAGTGTTCTGACCTGTCTTTTCAGCTTCCTGTAGCTGCTATTTATAGGCAACAGTTGGGAAAGTTATGGTGCTCAGGGCGCCACGTGTCCTTCTTATTATCGCAGAGTCGGTGGTTGGCCGATATCAGTATCGCCCGGCACAAGGATGTTGGCTGTAAGGCAATGTGACGAGTGGCGCCTGCTGGTGGGTGGCCGTATCGCACGACAAGCTTCAGTTGTCGTGGCGAGCCCGGCTCCCTATCAGGTAAGAGGCGTATCGCCCGTCAGTTCCCTCTATGCAGCGTCCTCATGTCGCCCGTCGGTGTATTGCACCACCCTGTCGAGAAGTGAGCATATCGGCCGGCTGGAAGGTCAACTTTACGTTTTCAACATAACTTCTCAATCCATACATACCCTAGCCTCTACGTTGTCCCTGCAGTGGACTTGGATGCTACCTTCCTCATGGTAGATCCCCATTAAACCCCGCATGATCCTACCTAACAGGTAGATCAATATCTAGGGTTGTGTCACATGGAACTACCCATAGGTAGCCCAACCCCTAACTCATGGTGTGCTAAAGAGTCGCATGGCACTACCCATAGGTAGCCCAATCCCTAACTCTTAATAACCTTATGGTCCCACTTAACAAGTAGACCCTTTACCAGGTTACCCTTTTCATCATTAGCAAAGCCAGAGAGGAGGACCAAGATCTGAGCCAGTCATGTATACATACTTATGGTGATAGTCATAGTCACTTTATAGTTGCATGAAATAAAAGTCATCCAAGCAATTATTTTCAGGCAACCGATAAAACAACCGGGAATCGCCGTGAAACTAAAGTGATTATCCATAAGCGTAACCACATACCTGTCAGGATGATGTGAGACAGAATAATCCAATCAAGAAATCCAAATAGGCAAGCAAGCACATTATGAGATCCTAAAATATGCATACAATTTCCTATTATTAATCATGCCATCAAGATCTATCAAATCTTGCTCGCTTCCTAGGGTTTCCAGTCTTCTTTTAGGGTTTCCATTGCAATCAGGGTTTCCCTTCATCTTTTACTATTTTAAACCCTAATTATGTCAGCTATTCATCATGAAAGATACTAAGGTTATCTTTTAACAACATATAACCCTAATTTCAGAAAAAGCATAATTAACTATCAATTAAGCCCATTAAGCCTTTGTACCTCTGGTATAGATGAGAAGAAGAGTTCCGTAATCCATAAAGAGGTTTAGTAACAGGTTGTGAGGCCTTATATGTTGTTGGTTATCCTTGAGGAGGTCTCCACTCTGAGGTGTTGCTCGAGTAGAAGGATGACAGGAAGTGCAAGTCATGCCTTATACATGCTTGATTCGTGGTTAAGAAGTTGAGCATGCACTTTGACATCCAAAAGTGAACCTGGGGTTCCTAGGTATAAGAGGGAAAGTGGTGTACCTGATTCTCATGACGAGATTTGAGTTTCTACAGAATCGAGCATGGTACTCCTCATGTTTAGAGGAAAAGGAAACCCCTTAAGTTTAAAGGTATGTTTGATGAACCCCTCACAACTAAGTGGATGACATGGGAAGGTATGATCTTGATCCAGCATTGAGGAAAGAGAACAAGTATGACCTAGTATGGTTTAGTAGGTGGTCTACTTGTTCCTTAGTAACTGCTGGGTTAAGCATGCTCATGTGAATATAAACCCTAAGGATGTTTGTGACCTTGTTGTCAAGAGTTGTAGTTTCCTCCCATCCTGGGAGAGGGACCCTTTAGTAGGGTGTATACCCATTTTGTGGGTTTTGTGGAAACCTAAAGAGGTCTCATAGGATCTTGAGAAGCTAAGTGAAAAGTACATGATATGAGAATGAACCTGTAGACCCATAGATAACCATCTCTAAGTGCATGTGGATGTGTTACCATGACGGTAACCGGTATGGGGCCTGACCAAGGTAGGCAGGTTGCCATGACCCCTATGAAAGGATGGAAGTCAGCCCATGAATGCAGAGAGAGAGAGATGATGAAGGCTTGGGCAAGGTTCTAAGTTGAACATGTACTATGTTAGAATCCTAAGTCTATCCTAGGGTCAGGTAGGGATAAGACCAATGGAAGTAGGATTTACCTAATTCCCTAGTTGCACATGACCATAGGGTCGAGAGGTAACAACTATCATTGTCTGAGGGCCATGGGTTAGGAGATTGATCACCTTCATGAACACATGGGACCCAAAGGGCAGATGAGTAGGGCACTCTCTGGATGCATGAGGGAAGAGGGATGACCCCAAAAGTGCTGACACCCTATAGACCTAGAGGAGATGACCAACGAATGTGTGTGGACCCATGTAAGTTTGAAACCAATTTTTTTTCCTGGAAGTAAATTTGATATCGAGATGATTGTGATGTAGAGACATATGTGGCACGTTTCAATGTAGATTTAAAGGTGTACTGGCAAGGTGGGATGTACCATCTCTTCTCTTGGAACAGGAAGAACTTTGTATTTGGACTGCAACAAAATGCTTATTTCCTCTTGTTATGGGATTGGGAGATAGAACAATACACATGCCATACACCAATGATAAAGATGTGAGTTGGAACGTTGCTATGAGGTATGAGGACATGGATGATAACCTACCCTGGAGGAGTGAATGATACAGGGATGGTTTACAAACACAAAGAGGAATAAGGTAGTCATCTTATGAGTATGTTTTTATCATGAGGTATGAGTCATACAAGGTTGAGTTTGAAAAACCAAAGGAATAATCTCAGAGTTTTCTTGATGAAGATAGACTTAGAGATGAGATGAGATGATAATTAAATACATGGAGGTGTATGTCTTCAATGTTACCTAACACCTAAGGATGTGAAGTGGTAATGGATGCTCTGGTTGAGATGCAACTGCCTAGTGTAGATGGAGGCTAGAAGAGGTTGATAGGATAACCCCTAGTTGGAAAAAGAGATAAGTTTGGCTAACACTCAAATGTAACAATATTGGTTGATCAAGTTAATGGTTGTTTGGTTAGCTAACCTAGGGCTTATCATGATGAAAGGATGGTTGTAGAACCTCAGATGCACTTCTCTGAAAAGGAAGGTGATGAAACCCCGATTAGAATGGTTTAGGGTTTCCGAGGAATTGATCTTAAGGAATCATGACAATATAGGAAATCATGATTTAAGATTACCATATACCGTAGTACTATGAAGATAGTAAGTGACAGTGGTATTTTGGATACCTAAGATGAAGTTGCATGGGGTATGTTGCCATGCAAGCCAGGAGGTGAAGGACAAACACCAGTAACCCAGTGTATCAATATAGAGGATAAAAGAGTCCCTGAGAGGGAATGAGAGTTCATCACTATGGATGTCGTGGTAAATCTACCCTAGACCAAGGAAATTCAAGATGCAATATGGGTTATGGTAGATCGCCTTAGCTAGGTGACATGAGAAAGAAAGAGTACTGTCAAGGGAAATTTCCGGTTGAACTACATGTGAGAAAGAGATGGTTCAACTACACCATGATGAGAGTTTGAAAGTTCTTGAGTATGACCTAAATGTTAACTTCCATAAGTGGGAGTAGGTACATGAAGAACTTGATGTTAGTACAGTTTATCACCCTAGCTAATGGTTAGTACGATCCAGACTAGAGGGTCTGATGAGAGTATGTGTGCTCATTCAGGGTGATACATGGAGACAATTCTTGTCTTTGGTAAATATGACAATAACCACCATAGCCAGTATCGGGTTGTAAGGAAGCTCTGTAAGAGAGGTTGTGTCGGTCACCACTTCATTAAGATGATGTTGGTGAAGAGACCTCATGAAGGTCAAGAAAAGACCACAGTGTGTGCAAATGAAGTCACTTTGATCATGCAATGGCTGAAAGGAGCCCAGAGACGACATGAGTTGTAAGCTGATGCAAAGTAGACTGACATGCAGTTCACTGTGGGGAAATATGTGACATGAAAATCTGACCCCTCTAAGTTATAGATAAGAGAGTTGAGTCCCCGATGCATGTGTTCTTTTGACATGGTTTGGTGGAGAAGGTTAAGTTTCACCTTACCCCTCCGGATTAAGTAATGTGTGATGAGTTCCATGTGTCCAATTTAGAGCACTATGTGAGGTACCTGGACCATGTGCGGAGCAATGAACCTAGTGAGTCCCAAGGGAGGCTGAAATGACCTGAGTCACCTATGAGGTTTATAGATACCAAGGTGAAAGAACTCAGAGAAAGGAATATGTGATGATAAAGGTTCTTTGGAAGCGCCATGGATGGGGAAAATCCACATAGGGGCCAATGATGGACATGTAAAAGTCTTATCCTGAATTGTTTGTTTGCTTGTTGGAATTTTGAGGACAAAATTCCTATAAGAGGGGAAGGATGTTACAACCTCAACTTTTGGGTTCATTTGGTGAGAAATGTCATTTATCATATTAAAGATATGTGAAAAAGTAATGATATAATTTATCTTGAATAAATGAGTTTCGTTTACAATAGCCTTGTTGGTTATTTTGTGGGCTTTATTTCCTATTGGGCCCAAGAACAAGGAAAAGAAAAAAGGAACTCCATTATTAATAAGAAATGGAGAAAAGAAATATGTAGAAACCTCTAGAAGGAAAAAGTATTAATATAAAGGTGGATTTCATGCCTCTTAGGTTCCTTGGGTCCCAAGGAGTCCAAAGTTGCAAAGAGAAAGCAATAATAAAAGAAAAGATCAATTAGATATTTCTTTATTAAGAAAGAAATTGAAAACAATGAGAAAATGTGGAAAATAAGTGGAAAGAGGTATTTTTGAGTTACCCTTGATGGATTTTCATATACAAAGGATTCCTAATGTTAAATGGAATGCCAATGAGGAAAATAAAAAGAAAGATAAAGAGAAATCCTCAAAAAGAGATATTTTATTAAGAAATAAACAAGATAATGGGAAATAATGAAAATAGATGCATCTAGAAGGATAATAAGTATCCTTAAAAAGGAATTTCAAAATCTTAGAGTTTCTTGGGGTCCAAGGAGCCCCAATGGAGAAGAAAGAAAGAGAAAATACCAATAATGCAAAATAAGAGGATAATGTGATACATTATTAATGAATTTTGGTGGCATTGCTAAATAAGAAGTATTTTCTACTAAATGAAAATAGAATTTTGTGCCAATGGATTAAAAAGCAAGAACAAAGAGAATAAGAGGGATGATTTTCAAAATCCTAATATCAAAAGAAGAAGGAATATTAAAGAGATATTAGAGAGAGAGAGAAACTTACTTCTTAATTAAGGAAAATTGCTTTCCTATTAGGAAAAGCCTTGTTTCTTCGAGGGCAAGTGTGCTGGGGCATGGATACTCTCCCCTATATAAGGGAAGAGCCCAGGGTCGAGCCCAAAGGATATACCACACGTTTCTCTCTCTTCCCCATCTTCTTCTTGTTCTTCCTCAAGCAAACCCTAACCTTGAACTTAACTCTATCCCTGGTGCCTCAGAGGGAGCTTGATGGAAGTCCAGACACCCCTCCCTTTAATTCCGCACGACTACGTTGCCAATTATTGAGGAACCCTCACCCTGGTAACCTACAACTCATCTGCAGAGAGTCGAGTATCGCAGACCTAAGGCTCCTGTCCCCAGCCATTTCGCACATGGCTGGAGACCTTGCTGGATGCGATGGGGAGTGGCAGAGTCAGGGAGAAGGATTCCGGCGAGCTCTGAGCCTCGAGGTGATGGGAGGTGGCTCACGAAGCTCTACATGTCAACGGCTAGGGCATTAAAGTAGAGCTATGTGAGGTTGAAGGAGAAGGAGGTGGATTTGGACAGTTTTGACCTCTGTGGGATGAAGAGCCGGCCAATTTAACCAAGGATAAAATCGTCTTTTCAAAATGTTTACCAAGCGGCTTACAATGTTGCATGACATGGGTGATGTGGCAAGCTCTGATGGGCTCTGGTAAGTTAATTTTACCAAAATCGTATCTCCTTATTCATAACTCCGATGGTAGCAAATAATATATGCAAATTGCTCAAAAGAACGAGAGGAATTCATTAAAAATGGTTTTAGAAGCTATTTCCTCTTACAATTCTTAAAGTAAAAGAAGTTATCAACTTTAATCCTTTAATGATTAAGAAACCCTATTTTGTGATGATTAATGTAATTAGTAGAGTTTAATGGATGATTAAAGTTGATATTATCATGTTAATCATGAAAAGGTGTATTCATATAAAAAATGATGAACTTTGCACGTAATTAGTTTAATTGAGAGTTCATGTGCATAAATATGCGTTAATGGGCCTTGAAACCCTAATATTAGTAAAAGTGACTCATAATGGTTTTAATTATTCAAAATTGTGAATAAAGTTGAGATATGATAATTCTAAGCTATTTCGAGTATAAAAGTTCCTAATTATGGATAAATACCTTTAATGTAGAAATTAGGGTTTTCTAATGGATAAAGGTAGAATTAATGACGAATAGAGTTCATAAGTGAATTAGACCGTAATGAACTATGAATTGATGATAAATGAGCATAATGATTTTGTCATGGATTAAAAGATAAAAATGGTAGCTTTAATGTAAAAGAGGCTTAATGGACTTAATTGATAGTTAATTATGCTTTTTCTGAAATTAGGGTTATATGTTGTTAAAACATAACCTTTGTATCTTTCATGATGAATAACTGACATAATTAGGGTTTAAAATAGTAAAAGATGAAGGGAAACCCTAATTGCAATGGAAACCCTAAAAGTAGACTAGAAACCCTAGGAAGCGAGCAAGATTTGATAGATCTTGATGGCATGATTAATAATAGGAAATTGTATGCATATTTTAGGATCTCATAATGTGCTTGCTTGCCTATTTGGATTTCTTGATTGGATGATTCTGTCTCAAATCATCCTTATAGGTATGTGGTTACACTTATGGATAATCGCTTTAGTTTCACGATAATTCCCAGTTGTTTTATCGATTGCCTGAAAATAACTACTTGGATGACTTTTATTTCATGCAACTATAAAGTGACTATGACTATCACCATAAGTATGTATACATGACTAGCTCAGATCCTGGTCCTCCTCTGTGGTTTTGCTAATGATGAAAAGGGTAACCTGGTAAAGGGTCTACTTGTTAAGTGGGACCATCAGGTTATTAAGAGTTAGGGATTGGGCTACCTATGGGTAGTGCCATGCAACTCTTTTGCACACCATGAGTTAGGGATTGGGCTACCTATGGGTAGTGCCATGCGACTCAACCCTAGATATTGATCTACCTATTAGGTAGGATCATCTGGGGTTTAATGGGGATCTACCATGAGGAAGGTAGCATCCAGGTCCTCTGTAGGGACAACACATAGGCTAGGGTATGTATGGATTGAGCTGTTATGTTGAAAACGTAAAGTTGGTTGTTGAATCATATTTGAATGCAATACATTATTACAAGTTAATTGCACGATTAATGTTTCCCCCACATACCAACTTTATGTTGACCGACGTTTTGTTTGCCGGCGTTTTAGGGACAAGTGAAAAGAACAAATAGTAAAGTGGAATATGTGGATTTAAATGAGGATTAAAGTACAAAGGAGGATTAGTTATAATAGACTCCAGTTATGGATAGAAGTAGCTACCCTCAGTTTGAAAAAAAAGAGGTATGCAAATTTTTATTTTATTACAACCTTTCATCTTAGTTAGTGGTATTTGATAATTATTTTTGATTATTTGTCGAACCTTTGATCATGTTATTTGGGATAACAACTCTGACCTCTTAGTCTCCCTTAATTGGGGGTTACTGAGAGGCGGGGTCATTACATTTGGAGTCCTTGGGAGGGAATGGGAGTTCATCACTATGGATGTTGTGGTGAGTCTCCCCTAGACCAAGGAAGGTCAAGATGCAATATGAGTTATGGTAGATTTCCTTACCTTGATGACATGAGAGAGAAAGAGTACTGTCAAGGGACATATCGGGTTGAACTACATATGAGGGAGATGGTTCAACTACACCATGATGTGAGTTCAAAAGTTCTTGAGTATGACCTAAAGGTTCACTTCCATATGGTGGAAGTAGGTACATGAAGAACTCAATGTTAGTACAGTTTATCACCCCTAACTAATGGTTAGTACGATCCAGACTAGAGGGTCTGATGAGAGCATGTGTTCTCATTCAGGGTGATACATAGAGACAATTTTTGTCCTTTGTAAGATGTGATGATAACCACCATAGCGAGTATCCAGATATAAAGAAGCTCTACAAGGGAGGTTGCATCAGTCACCACTTCATTAAGATGATGTTGGTGAAGGGACCTCGTGAAGGTCAAGAAAGGACCACAGTGTGTGCAGATGAAGTCACTTTGATCATGCAATGGCTGAAAGGAGCCCAGAGATGACATGAGTTGTAAGCTGATGCAAGGTAGACTGACATGCAGTTCACTGTGGGGGAATATGTGACATGAAAATCCGACCCCTCTAAGTTATAGCTAAGAGAGCTGAGTTCCCGATGCATGGGTTCTTTTGACATGGTTTGGTGGAGAAGGTTAAGTTTGCCCTTACCCCTTAGGATAATGTGATGCGTGATGAGTTTTATGTGTCCAATTTAGATCACTATGTGAGGTACCCGGACCATGTGCGGAGCAATGAACCTAGTGAGCCCCAAGGGAGGCTGAAATGACTTGAGTCACGTGTGAGGTCTATAGATGCCAGGGTGAAAGAACTCAGAGAAAATAATATGTGATGATAAAGGTTCTTTAGAAGCGCCATGGATAAGGTAAATCCACATAGGGGCCAATGATGGACATGTAAAAGTCTTATCCTGAATTGTTTGTTTGCTTGATGGAATTTTGGTGACAAAATTCATATAAGAGGGGAAGGATGTTACAACCCCAACTTTTGGGTTCATTTGGTGAGAAATGTGATTTATCATATTAAAGATATTTGAACAAATAAAGATATAATTTGTTTGGAATAAATGGATTTCATTTACAATAGCCTTGATGATTGTTTTGTGGGTTTTATTGTCTATTGGGCCCAATAACAAGGAAAAGACATAAGGAACTCCATTATTAATAAGAAATGGAGAAAAGAAAAATGTAGAAACCTCTAGAAGGCAAAAGTATGTAATCCAAAGGTGGATTTTGTGCCTCTTGGGTTCATTGGGGTCCGAGGAGTCCAAAGTTGCAAAGATAATGCAAAAAAGAAAGAAAAGATTAATTCAATATTTCTTTATTAAGAAAGAAATTGAAAACAATGATAAAATGTGGAAAATAAGTGGAAAGAATAAGTGTCCACTAAAAAGGATTTTAAAATATTAGATTTTCTTGGGGTCCAAGGAGCCCCAATGGAGAAAAAGAAAGAGAAAATACCAAGAATGCAAAATAAGAGGATAATGTGATACTTTATTAAGAAATTTTGTGGTTTTGTTAAAGAGGTGGTATTTTCTACTAAAGGAAAACATAATTTCATGTCAATGATTATAAGGGCAAGTACTAAGTGAATAAAAGAAGTGCTTTTCAAAATTCTAATATCCAAGGAATAAATATTATTAAAAAGATAATTAGGAGAGAGAGGAACTTGCTTCTTAATGAAGGAATCAGATTCCTAGTAGGAAAGAACCTTATTTCTTCATGAGCAAGCATCGTAGGGCGTTGTTACCCACACCTATAAAGGGGGTAAGACCTTGGGTAGAGTCAAAAAGATCCCACACATCTTCCTCTCCTCTTCTTCCACGTTTTTGTCCTTAAACCTTAACCATGAGTAACAACATGAGCACGAAGCTAGATGGAGCCAATAAAAGGTCGCGATGGAGGCATGATGTGCCACGGTGCCAGGGAGCAACATGTCCATCATGGTCGTACCCTAGAGCATGCACAATAGCAACAGTCAAGCTGCAGCGACGGTCGTAAGATCTTGGCTTGTAAAGCGAGAACCAGCCATGCTGGCTGCAACTAGGAGGTGCTCCATGTGCGCAAGGGGGCGGTGGACCTAGGGCGGCTGTTGGCATCGAGTTCCGTGGCCCAAGGAGGGAGAGACGACCCACGCAAGGCTGTTGACGGTGATCGTTAGGGCTCGCTGGAGGTGGAAGATGACCCATGGGTCATTGGATGTTTTTGCCCTCCGCGGGCTGAAGCGTCGGCCAACTTACAGGAGGGTAGAACGGTCTTTTTGAAATTTTTCCAAACCCGCCAACGTTGCATGGAAACGGCTACGTGGCGTTCATGGATTGGTCCAAAAAGGTAACTTTGCAAAATTCATAACTAATTAACGGTAGCATGGATGGATGCGCATTATATATAAATTTTGATCAGGAGAACTCAAGGAATGCAATAAAAATATATTTGAATCCATATTATGATTGCAATTCGAAAGGTTGTATAATTTATCAACTGTAATGAATTAAAGATTAAGAAATCCTATTTAGAGATGATTAATGCATCTAGTAGGGTTTAATGGATGATTATAGTTCATAGTAACCTGTTGATTGTAAAAAGGGTACATTAAGAATAAAAAGTATGAACTTTGCACGTAATTAGTTAATTTAGAGTTTCATGTGCATAAATATGTTTTAATGGGACTTAAAACCCTAATATTAGTAAATGTAACGACCCCACCTCCCAGTAACCCCCAATTAAGGGAGACTAAGAGGTCAGAGCCGTTATCTCAATTTCCAGATCAAACGTTCGAAAAATAAGCTGTAATAACTATCAAATTCTACCAACTAGACTAAAAGGCTGTAATAGAAATTAAACTTTGCATACCTTTTTCAAAAACTTGGTTCACTATTTCTATCCACATCTGGAGTGTATTCTAACTAATCCTCCTCTGTACTTTAATTCTCGTTTAATTCCACATATGCCACTTTACTGTTTTTCCTTTTCATTTTTACCTAAAACGCCGACAAACAACACGTCGGTCAGCATAAAGTAGGTATGTGGGGGAAACAATAATTGTGCAACTATGATAACAATGTAATCATCCAATTATCATTTAATATCCAAGATTACGTCTTAAGAAATACTACTCAATCCTTACCTATCCCCTATCTCTGTGTTATCCCTATAGTGGACTTGGATACAACCTCTCTCATGGTAGATCCTTACCCCCATGGAACTACCTCACAAGTAGCCAATACTTAGGGTTATAGAGTCGCATGGCCCTACCAAAAGGTAGCCCAATCCCTGACTCAAGGTGACTTGATTGACCTACCCCATTGGTAGCCATGTACTAAGTCATCCAATGACCTGATGGACCTACCCCATAAGTAGCCATGTACTAGGTCAAACCATTAAGCCGCAGAGGGGACTAAGATCTGAGCTAGTAGGCACATATCTTAAGTGATAGTCATATCCACATTATAGTTTGCATGAATTAAATTCATCCAATGGTTTAATTCAAGTCATCGAGGAAAACTTCGGAAAACTTCGAAAAATGAATTCGAGATATTCATAAGCGTAACCACATACCTGTCAGACTGATTTGAGACAGAAATATTCCATGCAAGTAAGAAATCCAAGCAAGCAAGCACATACAACTAGATCCTGAAATATGCATACAATTTCCTATTGTTAATCATGCCATCAAGATCTACTAAACCTAGCTCGCTTCCTAGGTTTCTAGTCCACTTTTAGTGTTTCCATTGTAATTAGGGTTTCCCTTCATCTTTTACTATTTTAAAACCTAATTGTATACGATTGCTCATAAACCCTAATTATCTCATCTATTCTTCATGAAAGATACTAATGTTATCTTTTAACCACATATAACCCTGATATCAAAAAAAGCATAATTAACCATCAATTAAGTCCATTAAGCCTCTTTTACATTAAAGCTACCATTTTTATCCTTTTAATCCATGACAAGATCATTATGCTCATTTATCATCAATTCACCGTTCATTATGGTCTAATTCACATATGAACTCTATTTGTAATTAATTCTACCTTTATCCATTAGAAAAACCTAATTACTACATTAAGGGTATTTGTCCACAACTAGAAACTTTTATACTCGAAATGTCTTAGAATTATCATATTTCAACTTCAATCATGATTTTGAACAATTAAAGTTATTAAAAGTCACAATTACCATCGTTAGGGTTTCAAGGCCCATTAAAGCATATTTATGCACATGAAATTCTAAGTTAACCAATTACATTCAAAGTTCATCCTTTTTTTTCTCAATATACCTTTTTTACAATTAATAGGTTAATATCAACTTTAATCATCCATTAAACCCTACTAAACACATTAATCATCTCCAAATAGGGTTTCTTAGTCTTTAATTCATTAAAGTTGATAACTTACACTACTTTTCGAATTGCAAAAGGAATTAGGCTATAAAAATATTCTTAGGATTCCTCTCATTTTTTGAGCAACTTTCATATTTTATACACATTCATCCGAGCTACTGATAAAAAGATATGATTTTTGTAAAATTAGCTTACCTGGACCAATAGAAGGCTGAAACGTCAACAAACTCATGCATCATTCTTCAGCGCAACTCGGCCCACTTAAAAAAACATAATGTATTGACCATTATACCCCTACGCGGCTTCTTGGTTTTAGAACGCCCAAAGGGGCAAAACTGTCCAATGCCAGATCAGTCGTCTCCTACCTTGCGGAACCCTCTGTTTCTGCTGCAACAGGGGTCGGTGTGGCTGTGCCTCTCCTCCCCAGGCCTCGACGGCCACCAGGGACAACCCCCTTGCCTTCGATGAGCCTCCTCGCCCCCGTAGATGCTCTCAGAACTCGACCAACACTACTGGTTCAGGTTGGTCGGGTCTTCCACCCATGGACGAGATTACAGCTATGCTACGGCCGTCATGCATGCACTGGAGCCTAAGGGTGATGGCAGAGATCCTCTCCGGCAATGCGGGTCGTTGTGTAGAATACGTGATGACCTCCTGGCTTCTTGCTGCCCTAGGGGAAGCACGATCCACATGGCTAGGGTTTAATGAAGAAGATGAAGAGTAGAGAGAGAAGAGTTCTTGGAATTCTCCTGATCTCGGCCAAGGGCTCTACCCCTTATATAGGGGAGGGTAGCCACACCCTAATATGCTTGCCCACGAAGCAAACAAGGCCCCTTTATCTATAGGAAACCTAGTTTCCTTGTTTAGGTGTAATTTCTCTCTTTTAATTAATTCCTCATTTCTCCTTGATCCTTGGTCATTAAGGAATTTGAAAATCATCTCTTTTTATCTTCCTTGTGCTTGGCATTAAATCTATTGGCCACAAAATCCACTTTCTCAAAGCAAAAAGTATATCTTTTATTTTTGATATTATCAAAATCATTAATAATGTATCACATTATCCTCTTATTTTGTATTATTGGTATTTTCTCTTTCTTCCTCTTTATTGGGGCTCCTTGGACCCCAAGAAACTGTTATATTTCGAAATTCCTTTATAAGGATACTTATTATTCTTCTAGATTTATCTATATTCATTCTTTCTCATTATCTTGTTTATTTCTTATTAAAATATCTCTTTTTGAGGATTTCTCTTTTACTTTCTTTTTATTTTCTTCCTTGGCATTCCATTTAACATTAGGAATCCTTTGGATACGAAAATCCATCAAGTATAACACAATTATACCTCTTTTCACTTATTTTCCACATTTTATCATTGTTTTCAATTTCTTTCTTAATAAAGAAATACTTAATTGGTCTTTTCTTTTCTTGGTTTATTATCTTTGCAACTTTGGACTCCTTGGGACCCAAGGAACCCAAGAGGCACGAAATCCACCTTTGGATTATATTCTTTTGCCTTCTAGAGGTTTCTACATTTTTCTTTTCTCCATTTCTTATTTATAATGGAGTTCCTTTTGGTTTTTCCTTGTTATTGGGCCCAATAGCCAATAAAGCCCACAAAACAATCATCGAGGCTATTGTAAACAAAATCCATTTATTCAAAACAAATTATATCATAATTTTTCCAATATCTTTAATATGAGAAATTACATTTCTCAGCAAAAGAACCCAAAAGTTGGGGTTGTAACATCCTTCCCCTCTTATAGGAATTTTGTCCTCAGAATTCGATCAAGCAATCAAACAATTCAGGATAAAACTTTTCCATGTCCATCATTGGCCCCTATGTGGCTTTACCTTATCCATGGCTCTTCCAAAGAACCTTTATCATCACATAACCTTTTCTCTGAGTTCTTTCACCTTGGCTGCAATAAACCTCACAGGTGACTCAGGTCATTTCAGCCTCCCTTGGGGCTCACTAGGTTCATTGCTCCACACATGGCCCGGGTACCTCACATAGTGCTCTAAATTGGACACACGAAATTCATCACACATCACATTATCCTGAGGGGTAAGGGCAAACTTAACCTTCTCCACCAAACCATGTCAAAAGAACCCATGCATCGGGGACTCAGCTCTCTTATCTATAACTTAGAGGGGTCGAATTTTCATGTCACATATTCCCCCACAGTGAACTGCATGTCAGTCTACTTTGCATCAGCTTACAACTCATGTCGTCTCTGGGCTCCTTTCAGCCATTGCATGATCAAAGCGACTTCATCTGGACACACTGTGGTCCTTTCTTGACCTTCGCGAGGTCCCTTCACCAACATCATCTTAATGAAGTGGTGACCAACACAACCTCCCTTACAGAGCTTCTTTACAACCCGATACTGACTATGGTGGTTATCATCACATCTTACAAAGGACAAGAACTATCTCTATGTATCACCCTAAATGAGCACACATGCTCTCATCAGACCATCTAGTCTGGATCACACTAACCATGAGTTAGGGGTGATAAGCAATACTAATATCGAGTTCTTCATGTACCTACTTCCACCTTATGGAAGTGAACCTTTAGGTCATACTCATGATCTTTTGAACTTGCATCATGGTGTAGTTGAACCATCTCTCTCATATGTAGTTCAACCGAATCTGTCCCTTGACAATACTCTCTCTTTCTCGTATCATCTAGGTAAGGCGATCTACCATAACCCATATTGCATCTTGACCTTCCTTTGTCTAGGGGAGACTCACCACAACATCCATAGTGATGAACTCCCATTCCCTCCCTGGGACTCTTAACTTCTATATCATTACACTGGGTTACTGGTGTTCGTCCTTTACCTCCTGTCATGCATGGCAACATACTACATGCAACTTCATCTTAGGCATCCAAAGTACTACTGTCACTTATTATCTTGGTAGTACCACGGTATATGGTGATCTTAAATCATGATCTTCCATATGTCATGATTCCTCACGATCGATTCCTCAGAAATCCTAAACTACTCTAGTCAGGGTTTCATCACCTTCCTTTCCAAAGGTGTGCAACCTTCCTTTCATTGCATCAAGGCCTAGGTTGGCTAACCAAACAACCATTAACTTGTTAGACAGATCTTATTACCTCTGAGTGTTAGCCAAACTTATCTCTTTTTCCAGCTGGGGGTTATCCTATCAATCTCTTCTAGCCTCCATCTAAACTAGGAAGCTGTATCTCATCCAGAGCATCCATTACCACTTCACATCCTTAGATGTTAGGTAACGTTGAAGACATACACCTCCATGTATTCCACTTATTATCTCATCTCAGATCTAAGTCTATCTTCATCAAGAAAACTCTGAGCTTATTCTCTTGGTTTTTTTTTCAAACTCAACCTTGTATGACTCATAACTCATGATAAAAACATCCTCATAAGATGACTACCTTATTCCTCTTAGTGTTTGTAAACCATTCATGTATCGTTCACTCCACCAAGGCACATTATCATCTCTGTCCTCATACCTCATAGCAACGTTCCAACTCACATCATCTTTTATCCTTGGTGTATGGCATGCATATTGTCCTATCTCTCACTCCCATAACAAGAGGAAATAAGCATTTGGCTGTAGTCCAAATACAAAGTTCTTCCTGTTCCAAGAGTAGAGATGTACATCCCACCGTGCCACATATGTCTCTACATCATAATCATTTCGATATCAAAGTTACTTCACTAGTACATAACCGGCCTTTAGTGTCAGTTATTTAAGGCCTTTAGTGTCGGTTTTAATGCGATACCTATGTGGGTGCCGCTAAAAGGCCAACAGTTAGGC
Source organism: Alisma plantago-aquatica (assembly GCA_963693085.1). Classification (NCBI taxonomy): domain Eukaryota; kingdom Viridiplantae; phylum Streptophyta; class Magnoliopsida; order Alismatales; family Alismataceae; genus Alisma; species Alisma plantago-aquatica. The sequence continues at coordinate 598,877,996 of OY856410.1, read as the reverse complement.
GTCGGTTCTCAAACTGACGCCACAACCCTTCACGCGCCACCAAAAATGCACCAGCAGGGGGTATAGGCGTCGGTTATTAGCTTTGAAACCAACGCCATAAACCTTCGTGCCACAGAAAGGACGCCATGTGGGGCACTATTGGCATCGATTTATTAGTTAAAACCAACGCCATCTCACCCGCTGCCACGGTCGTGCTGGCCAACACGACCGTGTTGTCTGGCCCACTGCCACGGCTGTGCTGGCCAGCACGGCCGTGGTGTCTGGCCTCATTAGGGAAATCGACGTCGGTTATTGAGAACCGACTCCACATCACATGAATTAGGTGTCGTTTATAATTATTTATCCTACGCTGTAACCATTTGTCGTCGGTTATAAAGAAATAACCGATGCCTATTCCAGTTTTTTTTATTAGTCTGCAGATCTGCTGTGGTTGGTCACAGGATGAGAAACTTGCAGTTCAGTTATGAACTGTAGGTTTTACGACATCTATTGATATCATCCAACAATAGGCCACAAACCTGCAAAATTAACAATATTAATTTTCACACATTTAGCAACCTACAGTTCCATTCTATTTTCACACATGTAGAAACATTCATGTAGCAATCTGCAGTTCCATTCATTTTCACATTCACACATTTAGAAACATTCATATAGCAACCAACAGTTTCATTCATTTTCACATTCACACATGTATAAACATTCAGACACATGTAGAAACATTCATACATGTAGAAACATTCACACATATTATAATTCAGAAATTCATTTACAAAATATCATTCTTTAGTCATTATTCACTATCAACATCCCAATTATATGTTAAAACCCCCGCTACTTATATGGCTATTGCCCATTCTTCTCTTACATCATTTAATTCTTCCGTCGTATAGGGAGCATGTACATATGGTAAGGCCTTTCCTGTAGTGTGGTCAATTTTAAACACCTGCAAAGAGAATGATGTATATATATAATTAATAATATATAAATAAGATTGATATATTTCATATTATCTAATGAGACTATATATAATACCTCAGGAATGGTATCGATGTCCAATGTGGCATATTTGATAATCATGTGCATAAATCACATCACATAGTATGCACATGCCCATCCGTTGTCTTGTGTAGCACACTATAAATTGAAACATACAAAATATTAAAAAATACAACTAATTAAGCATTGTTCACATAAATAATATATATATATATACATTGCAATCGAAAACTTACTTCCACATTCTTCCAAATTATTTGCTGGTTCTTTTTCCTTGGGACCTTTCCTCCAGCCTTTTTGAACTCATCTAAACCCCTACATGTTAATGTAACACAATACATTGCATAATTAAATAGTAATGTAATAACATATGTTAACAGATATGAAAATGAAATATTTCTCACCGGAATAATGCCATTTTCATTTTGTGTCCATATTTTGAATTCAATTTAGTCCCCTTAGGATCTAGATAATAGACAGTGAACGTCTCGGGGACAATAACTAGTAACTCTTAATGCATACCACTAGAGGTAAACATGTTAAAATTAATAACTCAAAATCCACAATAGAAATGTAATTTTCTTAAGTCCAAATTATAATAAGCAAAGTAAACTTACTCCACATTGAATGGAGCTATTATCACCGTCTTCTTATTTTGACCAAAATTTGTAAAAGCATCACATCAGTATTGTTGAACTGACGGAGGGTCTTTAGCTACTAGACTAATCAAAGATGGAATAAAAAATCCTACACGTTCGAATGAAAAATCTACACATATCTTGTCTAAGTAGCTGCAAAACATGTATTACGTATGCATTAATAAATAAGAAACCAGATCACCAGATCCTGCACAAGGTATATGGATGTATAAAGAAGATCTCACCTTATCCATAGCTCTATCACAGTTGTATTCAGGCAATCATATCGAAACAACTCCAAAATATCTTGTATAAATAGATTGCTTTCGTATGATTGACCTACAACATCCGCATCTATAGAAACAGTTATAGGGCAATTTAAATCATGTTCGCCTAACCATATTGTCATACCCCTACAATTAGGACCTAATGGGACAGGTAGGTCCTGTGGAACCCAACTTGGTAATGTAGGAGGTGGAGGTAGAGGCCTAGATGCTCTGGGTGTCTTCTTTTTAACCTATATATATATAATTTCAGATCTATTGACATCATATACACACACTAACAATTTAACGTAATGTAAATTTATCATACAGTTTCAGTATAGAGGACATCCGCTTTTGGCCACAATATCACACCGCCTTCTGCCTCACCAAGCGTTTCACAATCTGGGTGGGCATATGGCAATGGAAGATCCATCCAATTGGGGAATATACGTACCGGGCTCACACGAACCCAACCAGTTGGTAATGGAGACCCATGAAACATTTCCCCTGGTAGGGATGGGTAAGACGACGCCTCAGCAACGACAAATTCTTTACTTTTTAGACGGCATGGCTTCAACCCCTACAAATTTTTGTGTAAAGAATGTTATATACATATATACATATCATCTTAAAAACATATCATCTTGAAAAGACTAGTTACTATGTCATGAAAATACTTACAGCGGATGTGCTAGGTGGTGGGTCTATAGGATTACTCCCAATCTCTACAGTAGGAGTAGAGCGGGATGCCATAGGCACTGTCTGCTGAGTAGCAGTCAGAGATGCCTGCCACTTTCTTATTGCTTCTTCGAGTTTCCTATCAACTAACTTATCTACCTATACATGGATAAAAGAAACGTTAACTTCTGATTATTGAATTCTCTTTTACAGTAACATTATAAAGAAAGAATAGGTTACCTCTTCTTGTGAAAGTCCCACTTTTGGGACATGTTTGCGCTGGGATGGCCCAAAGAATGCTTTGATGCCCACACCAGCACCTGCAGCCCTAACATGTCCAGGATGCTCTGGGTTACCCAGAGCAACTGTCAATTCATCCCTTGTGCCCTCAGGTATTAACTTGCCTTGTTTCCTCAGCTCGTGCAGCTCCCGCTAATCGCCAAAACAAAAATTTGTAATTAAGTAAACACCACAAATAATCAATATTTGAACGATTGCTCTAAGAGTTGTATTTTACCATTTTTGTAGCCACCTCAGCAGTTGCAGGCTTCCTTATTTCTCCCTTCTTATTTTGCCTCCCAGCTATCCAGACATCATGGAGAGGCAGTGGTGTGGAACCTATAGTAGAGGACTCCTGAGTAGCAACAGACTGAGCATTAGACTCAGCCTATAGTCTTTGGCGAATGCATGCATACCCCTTTGGACGCATTGTGTGGTCATGCACATTCAGTGTATGCCTTGGTTTTTGCGCCTCACTGAGGGCCTAGTTAGGTAACACTAAATGTTAATCATGAATAGGTGAATACAATGCATATTAATTAAATTGGGAGTGATGCCTAATACCTTGAATTCATCAGTTTGTCTTGAAGCAACAAACGCGTCCCATTCTTCTTGGTCCAAGAAGTTCCACTATTCAGTGGTTGTCTTCTTCTTCTTGTCACCTTCTTTTATGTATTCTCGGCTAAGATTTGTCCTATAGTTCCTTAGGACTCTCCCACAATGTTGCATCACGTATTTATGATGCAACTTTTCATCCAATTCAAATATACTCTGTAAAATAGAATTGCTATTAACTAGTATCCAAAAAATTAGTAATCTACAAAATAGAATTGAAAATTAATAATAACTCACGCATAAATCCTTCCATATTACATCTTTCTTCCCCTTAGGGACTTTATGCCAAGAATCTGTCTTACAACCACAATGGCTACGAGTTACATACCCAAGATATGAAACAAACAAATTGCGATTCACTCCAATTGCATTTCCTGCATTATCAAAATCCACAACAAGTTTGGGTCCATTGCCCCTTTGCGCTATTAACTTCTTCATCATAGTGATGCCCCTTCTCTTGTCAACTTTTTGGTGCTGCTGATCAAGTGCCTCAAGTGATTCATAGGGTACATGTGCATCATCAACCTAAAATTTGACAAAATAAACACACTTACAGGATATAACTATAAATGGACATGTACATATAAATATATGACATATTTTTAAAACTTACATTGTGAGGTGGCGCATTGATGTCCTCACCCTCATGGTAATCATCAGCACGCTCATCAGGAGAATGCTCAGCCATCTGAAAGTCCACATTCATATTGTAAAGTTCACATTGTAAAGTAATTCACATTGTAAAGCTCACATTGTAAAGTTCGCATTCACATTGTAAAGTAATTCACATTGTAAAGTTCACATTGTAAAGTAATTCACATTGTAAAGTTCACATTCACACTGTAAAGTAATTCACATTGTAAAGTTCACATTTAGAAAATTAAAACATATAAAAATTATAAACATGCCTCTAATATTGCGAGTTTTTATCAATTAACAATCCTTCATTGTGATCTCCGCGCACATACAAGTCATCATTAGCTTCAATATTTGCTGGTGTTGGCAACCCAACTGAGAATGGACTGGAGTCATCATACTTATCATAGTACTCTTCTTCATCTATAGGATCTTCAATGAACTGTCTTTTACCATGAAGAACAATCGACCATTTATCATTTGCAGGATCATCGATATAAAATACTTGTTTCGCCTGTGATGCCAATATGAATGGTTCACCCTTCTCACCAATCTTTTCAAAGTTCACTAAAGTGAAACCCAATTCATCCACTATAACTCCTTTGGTGTTATCAACCCAATTACATTTGAAGAGCGGAATTCTGAAATCTATGTAGTCAAACTCCCATATGTCTTCAATGACACCATAATATGACATTTTAGCTTAACGTGGACTCTTATCCTTTGCACTTGCAAAAACATAGTTGATGCTTGAAGGGTGACCCCTCTATTTTGGACGACACTCTTATCATCTTGGCACTTTGTGTAATATGTGAATCCATTAATGTCATACCCTTCATAAGACATAACATTCAATTTTGGTTTAAAGACGAGGCATTTGATAGTTTCAGTAATATCATCTGGTGTTTGAGATAGTTGATGTAAGACTTTATCTTCAAACCACTTAATAAATGTCTTGTTATGCTCTCTAGCAAGCCACATTGTATTGGCTCAAGGATATTGTCTCTTGATGAAATTGGTATGTTCCTTGATATAAACACTCACTTCGTCCATGTTGTGTAAAATATACAAGTGAACTTATTCCAACTGCTCACGACTGATTACTTTCACCCGTGATCCCAAAATTCCTTTGCCAAATTGCTCCTCAATATTCTTGTCATTACCAGGAGTGTCATTACAACTGAGAAAGTCATTGCAAAAATCCATAACCTCTCTCGCCACATAACCCTCAATAATATTCCCTTCAGGCCGATAACGGTTTCGAACATCACTTTTAAAAATGCTCGTGTATCGTTCAAAGGGATACATCCATTGCAAGAAAACTGGTCCAAACATTTTCACTTGCCTAGTCAAGTGGACAAAAAGATGTACCATGATATCAAAGAATGACGGCGGAAAATACATCTCAAGTTGACGTAGGGTAACAACCACTTCTCTTTGCAAATTATTGAGAGTATCAGGGTCAATAACTTTGTTACACAGACTGTTGAAAAAGAAACAAAGTCTGGTGATTGCAAACCTTACATGCTTCGGCAATATAGATCGAATTTCCACAGGCAATATTTGTTGAATTAGAGTGTGACAATCATGAGATTTAAGACCTATCAACTTCAGATCTTTCATTGATACCAATCTACGGATGTTGGATGAATAACCCTGTGGCACCTTAACATTTACCAAACATTCACAAAAATCTTTCTTCTCCTTTCTAGACAATGTGTAACAAGCGGGAGGTAAGTATGTTCTCCGATTTCCCATTTCACGTAATTCTGTTAATTCTAACCTTATTCCCATTTCTCATAGGTCTAGTCTGGATTTTATCCCATCTTTAGTCTTACATGGTATATTCAACAAAGTACCAATGACACTATCACATACATTTTTCTCAATGTGCATGACATCGATACAATGCCTGACTGTCAAAGAACTCCAATAAGGAAGATCCCAAAATATTGACTTCTTCTTGAATAAAGATTTGTCACTCTGTGTGGCCATACATTGTGATCTCTTACCAAATTCATTGACAAAGTCTTTTACTCTTTCATAAACAACCTCCCCTGGTATAGGTTTAGGTACACTCCGTTCCTCATTCAATCCATTGAATGCTTTGTGCTTCCTACAATACAGATGGAATTTTGTAAGAAACCTTCGATAACTGAGATATACAGTCTTACCGCCATGTTTTAGTCTTGTTGAATCAGTGTTCTCTTCACATATAGGACACGCTTTAGCTCCTTTGACACTATATCCAGACAAATTCCCATATGCTGGAAAGTCATTAATAGTGCAAAACAACATAGCATGCAAATGAAATGTCTCTCTTCGTGAAGCATCATAGGTCATCACACCTTCACCCTAGAGTTTCTTTAAGTCATCAATCAGAGGTTCAAGATAAACATCGATATCATTTCCAGGTTGTTTAGGGCCCGATATCAACAACGACAACATTACGTACTTATTTTTCATACACATCCAGGGAGGAAGATTGTATATAACAAGCATGACTGGCCAAGTGCTATGTTGGCTGCTCAATGTCCCGTACGGATTCATCCCATCTGTACAAAGCCCAAGTCTTAGATTCCTGACTTCTTCACCAAATTCAGGGTACAATAGATCAATCTTCTTCCAGGGGAATCAGACGCATGTCGTAGGATCCCATCATTATTTTTCTTAACATCAGCATGCCACCTCAAATTCTTCACATCTATCGGATTGGAAAACAAGCGTTGAAACTGTTACACCCCGATCTCACAATTTCCTCAAATCATGAGATTAGGGCGTAAGATAGGATTTGTATGCAACACAAAGAACACCCTTAACTTTTTCTTTCCTTTTAAACCCTTGTTTTCCCGCATTGAACCACATATCATCTTAACAAAGGAATCTGAACATTTCTTCTACTAATCAGACTTTAATAGTAAAGATACATGTATAAGCATTCATGATGTCTTTCACACATTATGCACATGAAACTTGTAATTAGCGTACATATCAAAGAGGAACAATATTACACATTGTAATTTACAACTCTCTCTCTTATCTCTTACTGAGGACCTAGAGTGACAAGGACCGACTGACTCAACTAATCTCATACTTGACTCCTGTGGCAGGTCTACACTGATGCTCTGACCATCTTCAAGTCCACGCAGTTAACCCTAAAATGTTTGAGTAGAGGGGTGAGCCTACTCGCTCAGTGAATGAGTACTTCATGGAAACAGACTAATGCACTAAGGTGATTACAGATATAATTTGAATAAACGATATGAAAGTTAACAACAATAAATACTACACTGAGCAGTTCTAAAACAATATAATTGAAATAACAAAGAATGTAAGTATTGCATCCAAAGAATAACTACTAGAAGACTATGCTTCTAGTATTCTTTAACTCTTTTATTTATAAAGAACTCTGTGAACCTATATGATCATATTTTAGATTATGCCCTAAATATATGCAGTGTACTCTGCATATAAAGATCCGCAACAAGTCCATGCTACGGTCCCACCGTACAAGACTTAGCGACACACCCGGGAAATGCTAAGTCTGACGCCAGCCCTGCTCTGTTACAGGACCTCTGGCTCTCTGGCCAGAAACATAGGCTATACGGCCTCAATGCACAACCACGTGTGCTCCCGACTCCTCCTTTAACCTGAGTACACCGGCGGAGGGTCACAGGGTTACCTTCGTGACACACACACGAATGGTGTTAGATAACCAAGTTTTCTTTCTTTTTTTCCCAGTGCCACCGTGACACACGCACGGTTGTTGTTAGACACTGCCTCTCTCTCTATCCTCATGCCACCAGAATTACTCAACCGGTTGATGTTGGACACGAGTTTCACCCCTAAGTAACAGACCTTCCTTTAGGGGTTCTACGGTGTTAGGGAACTTAGGTCTATTAATTAATTAACATATAAATATCATAGCTCATGTATTCAACATATACCATGTCTCAATAACATCCCTTTCTAGGGCATGTCATATCTCATTACCTGCAATTTACGAGATGTGTATTGAAAATAAGAAGCCCTGCAGTATGTAAATATCAACTCAGAGAGAACAAGCATATAAAGTTAAATGCACTAGAAACATATAATTCAACAGTTAAGTATCACCACATCTCATATCGAGACCTTTCATGTCACCATAACATGATTCATTGAACACCCTATCCTTAGGGTTTCATTCTCCTTATCCATTCATCACATGCCAACACCCTACTCTTAGGGTTTCATTTGCCTCATTCACTTGTCACATGACTCTTATCATGATCTCATAAGATATAAGCATTCACTAAATAAAGACTGTTTCCAACAAATCATATATAATCAATATAGATATGAAATCATGGAAACTTAACTAAATTTAGATTTTCCATATCATTTACTGAGATATCATGTATCCAGAATAAAATTCAATTAAGATAACACATGAGATACATCCTAACCAATTATAGGATTACTAGTCCCTTTCAATAAGGTTGAAACACCAGTGATGTCTCAATTAGGTTAAACCCTGATTACCTCATTTGATATAAATCTAAAAAGCATTCTCACTAGGAAGTGTTGTATACGTTTCTGATATGAATCTACCATTTAGGAGTCATTCAAACAGAGAAGTAATCCACATCATATCAATTTGCAACAATCTTAAATCAAACGGACATTTCAGGTTTTAGAATCACATACTAAGCAATTAGGGAATTGGATGCTATAATCAAATTCGTGCATTAGAATGTTTGAAGGAAGAACCCACTCACCCTAAGGTGTGAAAACACCTCACAACTGCAGCTCAACTCAGGAAATCTCGAATTCCTATCAAATCCCTAGCAAATCTCCCAATTCTTCTTCCATTCAACTCGGGAACCTTGGAAATGAGGGATTATGAAGAAAGGGTGAGAAAAGAGGGAATTTCGACATCATCTTGGATCAAATCAGAGCATGGACGGAATCTTGACATGAGAGAGAAGATCCACCATAAAAGTCTATGCAAAGGATCCAAACTTACTTGATTTCACCCTTCCTGGAATCGCAAAACCCTAATTCAGCAATTCCCCCCACTTTCTCCACTCAAGCCCTAATTCTCCCTCTCTCTCTAGGAGCTGGTTTCTCTGGAATGAATGACGAAGAATAAGAGCTGCTTGTGTGTGTGGTCGATCATATAAGTCAATTGAGCTGCTTGGGTCAATTGCATATTGACCCAACACTCAACTTTAATTATATTGGCTGAATATTCAGTTATACAAAAGTTACTGTAATTCGTTTATTTCAGAGTTCAAACATTCTCCAAAAATTATGGGAATTTAGCACATTGTTTATAATGTATCTATAAAGCTTCAGTTAAAATTTGAGATCATTTGGAGTTACTAATAAATAATTAAAAATAGAACAGTGCACTGCTATATTGCAGTCTGCAGAATATTCGACCGAGTTTGTCCTGCACAAAACTCGACCGACACCCTTACTGTAGAGATCAAAATGTCATCCAAAAATTATGCCAATTTAACAGAGTGTCTAAAACTGTGTTTTTCAAGCACAGTTAAAATTTGAGATCAATTGGATATACCAATAAAAAGATAAAATTCAATTACCACACTGCTGTAAAATTCTGGAAATGTGATCGGTCGAGTTTGAAACTCGGCCGATAAACAGATCAGAGCATTCTTCAAAAATTATGATATTTTCCAATGTTGTTCACATGTTATATATCCAAATCATATCCAAATTTGAAGTAAATCAGAGTTACACATAAAATACTAAAAATCATTTAGTGAGACATTCTACTTATCAAATTCTGTATTCATGTATCATCAAAACTCTATTTTGGGCCGATTAGGGTTTATGCTTCTCAAACCCTAATTCTCAAGACAAAAGAACATTAAGACTTCTTATCATAGTTAAAACATCCTAATTGTGTTATCGTCATTAATTAGATTTCAAGAATGATTATTCTAATTAATCTTTGCAATTGTCTAGGTAAACCCTAGTTTACCAATTAAGCTCAGATGGGGTCGTGACAACTCTTCCCCCCTTAGAATGTTTCGTCCTCGAAACATAAACCTTCAAGAAAGATACATTCAAGGTTATTCTAAGCTTCTAAAGTCTTCCATGTCATTATATTCTTGTATTTCATACCCGAATGTAGTTTTCAACATTAGATCTTTTAATTCCTTACTAAATCACAACATATTTCAAATAGTTCTCAACGATATCAAGCAAATTCTTTATGCCACAGTCAAACATAGAATGCAAAGATAAACCACCAAGCTTTCACTGCGCAACTCTGATACTCTGATACAACTATCTCAACTTATGCTGCTCAGAGAGTTCTATTGTTCTGTATCACCTTTAAGTGACAAAAGCAAGTTCACCATACTGTTTTAAACTTTAATCGAGTGCTATTCAAATAGCAAAACAGTCTTGAATTACAAGACTAGATTCAACAATCAATTGCACAATACTACTCTTGGCATCCCCATTGGGTCATGGATGCATGAGGTGAAGCATTACCACCTCATTCCATACTATCCTGCTTCGATCCTGGGACCTGTGGGTTATAGGCCCACACACAATTCAAAGTGTAACCATTGTATTATATCATTTTAGGGTTTCAACAACAGTAATAAGGTAATCCACAATTGTATCAGTCATTCAAGCATTAATCATACTCAATTACCATCACTCAGTTATATTAGAGCTAGGTATAACAAGCTACACCTCATTAGGGTTACTTGTCCAGAAAATCTGATTATCATCCCTTTCTATTAATATGAGTGAATAAGTATGACTACCTTGTTTAGGGTATCTCTCCATGTGTTCTGACATCATCCAACCCGTATCACCATATCACAAATACACAATACTAGGATGCATATCTGGTATGAATTACTACTACTATCATACACCTTTAATTTAACATATAGCTTGCACAAATACACTGAAATCATATGTAGAACCAACTTCATACCTTAATATGCCTTCAACAAATCATACATGTAAAAACAAATTCACATATTACACAAAGCTAGTGTTTTCTCATATCTCTCTGCTCATTCATTACTTCTTTACTTTTTGCTACCTATCCTTTTCATATGATTATATACAATAAACATCATTAGCATAGAATCATTTAAGATAGGAATAGATTATTCATCATTCTTGCTATCACACAAGAATTTATTTCTTATCGCACTTCATCATACTGTATGTCACTATTACATTCACTAGATGACCCCACCAAGGTAGTTATGCACCATATATGATTCATTTTCTCTTATCATTTCATTCCCATCTTGCTCTCATTAAGGAATATATGAAAGAGAAGATGATTTTAAGACTTGGAATACTTGTATTCAAACATTCCCTTAATACATTCTCGTATGTAGATTTACTTAGTTATCAACAGAGATATTTGATTAATTAGCACTTGCTTGAATCTCACAACCTCTTTATTTTATAACTTCTCCATCATATTTCAAACCCTATCTTACGTTTCATAGTCCTCTTACCATATACTACTCTTTAACCCGTCATCTTTTAATTCTAAATTTTTCTCTTATGACCATGTTGCTTATTCATATGTATGGTCATGTATACCATGTTGCACATATTTCCTCCTTTATCCTTATACTATTGCGAAGTTAACGTTCTAAATTAATAGTCCCTCTATTAGTTTTTCCTCATGTTGAATACATTACATATTCTTCATTTTTAAATCAAGTGGATCATGCATGGGTCAAACATAGTTTCTCTTTCAATCAAGTTTTTCTCTTCTGAATACAGTCCACCTTTGTATGACTTATTCATTCATTAAACTACACCTATGTTCTTTGCTTAGAAACTAGTTTGTTGTTCTAGTCTTATGAATTGCATGTTCATATGATCCTCTTTACTTTTATGGACCTATTGAATGCTCAACCCTATTCTCCACTTAGCCTTTGCTTTAGAGTTCATAAAAGCATTATACGCTATTATATGATTCATTCTTCATGATTGATTCTTGTTATCTTGAACCATACATACATTTCACATATCTTTTCTATATTTCATATGTATAGTTCATATAATATTAATCAATAAACTGATTATGAATCTCATATCATGTTCTATTATCCCCAATTAAGGGTTTCACCTTAGAGACCCCAAAGTTGAACCTCAGATATCAGTTTCAACTAATTCTTAGTTGTTCTGATCTTGCCCATATGTTTCAACATCTTACTGTATGTACATTCTTACTTTGATGTGGATCTAATTATTCCAATTCTATTCTTATTATGCTATTGATAGGATTCATTAGATCCTAATAACGCATCCTGCCAACCGGACCAGGCCAAACCTGAAATCCTGAAGCCAAGAACTACAAAGGATTACATTCTTCCTGAACTGCCACTCACAGCTCAGAAACTCGGCCGATCACTCTGGAACTCGGCTGATCACCTTCCAGATTTTGAAACTCGGCCGACCAACTTCGGCCGATCAGCAGGAAACTCGGCCGATCCTCTGGGGAACTCGGCCGATCGAAACACTACTTGTTTACCTACAAAGAAACTCGGCCGATTCAAGACCAAACTCGGCCGACCAAAATGTTGTTTGAAATCCTAAACAAGGAACTCGGCCGACCAAAACACGAACTCGGCCGAACCGCGCACAGACTGAAAACCTAAACAGACCTGCTGATGTCAATTTCACTCGAATCAGCGGGCAAAACCATAGAAACAAAAGCTCATTAAAAGGTCAATTCTAGTCTACTTGTTACAAAGAATGAAATCAATAAATGCTACAATTGCATAGTGTACAACAGATATTAAAGACCCATATTTCAAAGTATTGAATATTTCAATTCAAACATATAAGAGCATTTCTATACATTTCCAACAAAAACAACATTATGAAATGTAAGTTCTATCTCCTTTTACATTTATGCTCTTAATTCTTGTTTCTTTTCTCGTTTTCTAACCCTAACATTTCTAGGGTTCATCTCTAGCCCATTCTTCCACTGTATACCTGGCCAGGGTATATGTGAGAGAATAGACAGAGTAGCTTGCACTGGTTGATCCAAGTACTCAGATATCGGGCCAGGATATCCAAATACTCAAATCCCCAAAGCTAACATCAAAACATCTCCTATCTGCCACACACAGGACTCTAACTTACTGACTTAATGGTCCTTGACAACTCACCCTAAGCTCTGATACCAAGCTGTTACACCCCGATCTCACAATTTCCTCAAATCATGAGATTAGGGCGTAAGATAGGATTTGTATGCAACACAAAGAACACCCTTAACTTTTTCTTTCCTTTTAAACCCTTGTTTTCCCGCATTGAATCACATATCATCTTAACAAAGGAATCTGAACATTTCTTCTACTAATCAGACTTTAATAGTAAAGATACATGTATAAGCATTCACGATGTCTTTCACACATTATGCACATGAAACTTGTAATTAGCGTACATATCAAAGAGGAACAATATTACACATTGTAATTTACAACTCTCTCTTATCTCTTACTGAGGACCTAGAGTGACAAGGACCGACTGACTCAACTAATCTCATACTTGACTCCTGTGGCAGGTCTACACTGATGCTCTGACCATCTTCAAGTCCACGCAGTTAACCCTAAAATGTTTGAGTAGAGGGGTGAGCCTACTCGCTCAGTGAATGAGTACTTCATGGAAACAGACTAATGCACTAAGGTAATTACAGATATAATTTGAATAAACGATATGAAAGTTAACAACAATAAATACTACACTGAGTAGTTCTAAAACAATATAATTGAAATAACAAAGAATGTAAGTATTGCATCCAAAGAATAACTACTAGAAGACTATGCTTCTAGTCTTCCTTAACTCTTTTATTTATAAAGAACTCTGTGAACCTATATGATCATATTTTAGATTATGCCCTAAATATATGCAGTGTACTCTGCATATAAAGATCCGCAACAAGTCCATGCTACGGTCCCACCGTACAAGACTTAGCGACACACCCGGGAAATGCTAAGTCTGACACCAGCCCTGCTCTGCTACAGGACCCCTGGCTCTCTGGCCAGAAACATAGGCTATACGGCCTCAATGCACAACCACGTGTGCTCCCGACTCCTCCTTTAACCTGAGTACACCGGCGGAGGGTCACAGGGTTACCTTTGTGACACACGCACGAATGGTGTTAGATAACCAAGTTTTCTTTCTTTTTTTCCTAGTGCCACCGTGACACACGCACGGTTGTTGTTAGACACTGCCTCTCTCTCTATCCTCGTGCCACCAGAATTACTCAACCGATTGATGTTGGACACGAGTTTCACCCCTAAGTAACAGACCTTCCTTTAGGGGTTCTACGGTGTTAGGGAACTTAGGTCTATTAATTAATTAACATATAAATATCATAGCTCATGTATTCAACATATACCATGTCTCAATAACATCCCTTTCTAGGGCATGTCATATCTCATTACCTGCAATTTACGAGATGTGTATTGAAAATAAGAAGCCCTGCAGTATGTAAATATCAACTCAGAGAGAACAAGCATATAAAGTTAAATGCACTAGAAACATATAATTCAACAGTTAAGTATCACCACATCTCATATCGAGACCTTTCATGTCACCATAACATGATTCATTGAACACCCTATCCTTAGGGTTTCATTCGCCTTATCCATTCATCACATGCCAACACCCTACTCTTAGGGTTTCATTTGCCTCATTCACTTGTCACATGACTCTTATCATGATCTCATAAGATATAAGCATTCACTAAATAAAGACTGTTTCCAACAAATCATATATAATCAATATAGATATGAAATCATGGAAACTTAACTAAATTTAGATTTTCCATATCATTTACTGAGATATCATGTATCCAGAATAAAATTCAATTAAGATAACACATGAGATACATCCTAACCAATTATAGGATTACTAGTCCCTTTCAATAAGGTTGAAACACCAGTGATGTCTCAATTAGGTTAAACCCTGATTACCTCATTTGATATAAATCTAAAAAGCATTCTCACTAGGAAGTTTTGTATATGTTTCTGATATGAATCTACCATTTAGGAGTCATTCAAACAGAGAAGTAATCCACATCATATCAATTTGCAACAATCTTAAATCAAACGGACATTTCAGGTTTTAGAATCACATACTAAGCAATTAGGGAATTGGATGCTATAATCAAATTCGTGCATTAGAATGTTTGAAGGAAGAACCCACTCACCCTAAGGTGTGAAAACACCTCACAACTGCAGCTCAACTCAGGAAATCTCGAATTCCTATCAAATCCCTAGCAAATCTCCCAATTCTTCTTCCATTCAACTCGGGAACCTTGGAAATGAGGGATTATGAAGAAAGGGTGAGAAAAGAGGGAATTTCGACATCATCTTGGATCAAATCAGAGCATGGACGGAATCTTGACATGAGAGAGAAGATCCACCATAAAAGTCTATGCAAAGGATCCAAACTTACTTGATTTCACCCTTCCTGGAATCACAAAACCCTAATTCAGCAATTCCCCCCACTTTCTCCACTCAAGCCCTAATTCTCCCTCTCTCTCTAGGAGCTCGTTTCTCTGGAATGAATGACGAAGAATGAGAGCTGCTTGTGTGTGTGGTCGATCATATAAGTCAATTGAGCTGCTTGGGTCAATTGCATATTGACCCAACACTCAACTTTAATTATATTGGCTGAATATTCAGTTATACAAAAGTTACTGTAATTCGTTTATTTCAGAGATCAAACATTCTCCAAAAATTATGGGAATTTAGCACATTGTTTATAATTTATCTATAAAGCTTCAGTTAAAATTTTAGATCATTTAGAGTTATTAATAAATAATTAAAAATAGAACAGTGCACTGCTATATTGCAGTCTGCAGAATATTCGGCCGAGTTTGTCCTGCACAAAACTCGACCGACACCCTTACTGTAGAGATCAAAAAGTCATCCAAAAATTATGCCAATTTAACAGAGTGTCTAAAACTTTGTTTTTCAAGCACAGTTAAAATTTGAGATCAATTGGATATACCAATAAAAAGATAAAATTCAATTACCACACTGCTGTAAAATTCTGGAAATGTGATCGGTCGAGTTTGAAACTCGGCCGATAAACAGGTCAGAGCATTCTTCAAAAATTCTGATATTTTCCAATGTTGTTCACATTTTATATATCCAAATCATATCCAAATTTGAAGTAAATCAGAGTTACACATAAAATACTAAAAATCATTTAGTGAGACATTCTACTTATCAAATTCTGTATTCATGTATCATCAAAACCCTATTTTGGGCCGATTAGGGTTTATGCTTCTCAATCCCTAATTCTCAAGACAAAAGAACATTAAGACTTCTTATCATAGTTAAAACATCCTAATTGTGTTATCGTCATTAATTAGATTTCAAGAATGATTATTCTAATTAATCTTTGCAATTGTCTAGGTAAACCCTAGTTTACCAATTAAGCTCAGATGGGGTCGTGACAGAAACCGTGATATTATAGGTAGATACCACATCACCTTGGTAGGAGAACCAGTTTTGGACTCCCCTGAAGTCGTCAATTTATATCGTGACGCACCACATTTTGGACAATCTTTCAAATCCACATAGTCCTTTTGAATTAATATACAATCATTCGGGCATGCGTTTATCTTCTTAGCATCCATTCCCATTGGGCACAACAATTTCTTTACCTGATATGTTGAGATTGGCAGCTCGTTTCCTTCAGGAAGCATTTGTTTCAATAAAGACAACAATGACGTGAAGCTTTTGTCACTCCATCTATTGTTAGCTTTCAGCTTATACAATCTCAACACAACGCTAAGCTTCGTAAACTTAGTACAACCTATGTATAATGATATCTCAGCATCATGCGCAATGTTTCTAAAAATGGGAGGTGGATCAGTGTGCTCTACCCCACAACTATCCAGCATCGCATCAACGATGTCTATTGGAACTGGTTCATTCACATCTACGTCATAGGAGGCAATTTCTTCTTCCACACAAGCACTGCTATCGACATCCACTGGTTTGGGGTTTGAAATCTCTCCATGCTAGTGCCATTCTATATAGCCTTGTATAATCCTGTTGCACATGACATGACTTTTGATTTTGTCACCAGTGCTGACTTTCAAGTTGTTACCGCAATGCCTACATGGACAGTAGAACCTATCTCCAAGTTGTTTCCTATGTTCCTCGACAAATCTAATAAACTGGTCAAGACCAGAAATAAACTCTGGGGTGCAACGATTGCAAATGGACATCCATGATCTATCCATTCTATGATCAAAGAGAAAACAAGTATATATTACAACAAGATTAGGGTCTAGGGTTAACAAATTAGAGCTTTTTCATGGTTAAAACTTTAGGCCAACAAATACATGTGTTGTCATTCTTATATATAATAAATGTGTACCACTTATCCCATTCGTGAACACCTAATCTCACTAGTAAGTGTATAATGTGTATTGGGTTTTCAAGAAAATTTTGGCAGAATTTCCCCGTTGTTCTCCAAGTACATATGTACTTAGAGAAAAAATGGGGAAATGCTACCGAAATTTTCTTGAAAACCCAATACACATTATACACTTACATCCTAAGTGAGATTAGGTGTTCAAGAACAGTACCAAACTGGGGACTATCCAAGATTTACTCCTAATGAGTAAATCTTGGACGGGTTTCTAGGCCAACAAATACATGTACTGTCATTCTCATATACAATAAATGTGTACCGCCTATCCCATTCTTGAACACCTAATCTCACTAGTAAGTGTATAATGTGTATTGGGTTTTCAAGAAAATTTCGGCAGCATTTCCCCACTGTTCTCCAAGTACATATGTACATAGAGAACAAACGGGGAAATGCTTCCAAAATTGTCTTGAAAACCCAATACACATTATACACTTACATCCTAAGTGAGATTAGGTGTTCAAGAATAGTCCCAAACCGGGGACTATCCAAGATTTACTCCTAATGAGTAAATCTTGGACGGGTTTCTAGGTCAACAAATACATGTGTTGTCATTCTATAACATTGATTTCAACATTTCGAGTGTCCATGCATGTTCATCATCAAGATAAAGATTACACATAAATTAGTATGACCTAGGGATGGAGAGATTCATAATTGATTTCAAAATTTCAAACTAGCTCATGCATTATCATCAATCTACATCATACAATAGGGATTCATGTAGATGTTAGGGCGACACATCGACACATCACTACAAAATCAGAGATTTAATATTAGGGTTTTAATATCTTACATAGATTGATCACAAGATTTCAGAAATATAGTTAATTCAAGATTATGGTGAAATGTGTATTAGGGTTTTAATATCTTAATTCAACATGCATCAAAATTTACAGAATTAGGTCAAGCATTAGTATTCAATTGCAAATGTATCTTCTTCTTCCTGATCCCTCCTTACCAAATGGATAAAAGCAAGGCACGACCTGTGGGCTGGACACGGCAGCTGGACAACACGGCTCTGTGGACAGCACGATCGTGCTGGCCAGCATGGCCGTTCTGGCTAGCGCACCGCCATGGCCGCCGTGTCCAGCCCACATGCAGCTCGTGCCTTCCTTTTATCAATGCATTTTGGTAAAAGGGGAGCAGGAAGAAGAAGAGGTGGAGGAAGAAGAAGAGGTTAGGTTGGAGGTAGGTGATTGTACATGTGAAAAGCTTAAATGTTGTAGGGAGTTTCCTTGCTGGCGAGAGCAGCAACAACAAGTAGTGAAGCAGGCGGCAACCAATGAAGCAAGCGGTGACCAGGTTGGGTTCGGTAACGGTCGTCGGAGCAGCGGCGGTCGGAAGGAGAAGGGGATCGACGACCAGGGGACCAGAGCGGGGCCAGAGCAGCCGCGGTCGGAAGGAGCAGGGGAGCGGTAACCAGGGGATCAGAGCGGGGGACGGAGTAGCGGCGGCCGGAAGGAGCAGGGGGAACGACACACAAGGAGAAGGGGAGCGGTGACGGCACGTAAGAAGTAGAGGAGGGGAACCGGTGATGGAATCGTGAGACCCTAGAGTGGCTGAATCGATATTGAAACAGAGAAAGGGGAAGAGTCGGGCTCACGCAGGTGCTATTAACTGCACCATAGGTGTCGGTTGTATAAAAAACCGACACCCAAGAATGAATGGTGTCAGTTATCTAAAAATACCGACACCTATGCTCAATGATAGTCATCAGTTTTTACTAGAAAAAACCAACGTCTATCTACATATGTCGATTAAAAAAATTGTTCTCGATTAATTACCATAGTCATCGGTTTCTTTATCAAACCGACGCCCAAGGGGTGTGAAAATTCTCTTGGGAACATCGCGAGAAAACCCATAGGCGTTAGTTATTGTAGTAAAACTGACGAACAAAATATGCGCAATTTCTATTTCGCGAAAAACCTTTCGTCGTCAGTTTAAGAGTTAATAACTGACGCCATATGTTAAATTTTGGAGGTAATTTTTTTCACTGGAAATTTTGGATTTGGCGGTTAATTTTAGGCGTCAGTTTCTTAATAAGGAACCGACACTGAATAAAAGTGATACCCATGTCTGGTCATCCTTCACAGATAGATGTCAGTTTTTTTTAATCGACGCTTTATGTGTTAGGTGTCGGTGTATTTATACAACCGACACCTTTAAAAGTGACGTTATAAGTCATTTCTGTAGTAGTGCTTCTAGGGAAAAACTGATCTCGAACTTACTTGGGTCCACACACAATCCTTGGTCATCTCCTCTGGGTCTATAGGGTGCCGGCACTTTCGGGGTCATCTCTCTTCCCTCATGCATCCAGAGAGGGCCCTACTCATCTTCCCTTTGGGTCCCATGAGTTCATGAAGGTGATCAATCTCCTAACCCATGGCCCTCAAATGATTGATAGTTGTTACCTCCCGACTCTATGGTCATGTGCAACTAGGGAATTAGGCAACTCCTACTTCCATCAGTCTTATACCTACTTCACCCTAGGATAGACTTAGGATTCTAACATAGTACATCTCCAACTTAGAACCTTACCCAAGCCTTCATCATCTCTTTCTCTGCATTTATGGCTGACTTACCTCCTTTCATAGGGGTCATGGCAACCTACCTACCTTGGTCAGGCCCCATACCAGTTACCTCCATGGTAACACATCCACATGCACTTAGAGATGGTTATCTATGGGTCTACAGGTTCATTCTCATACCATGTACTTTCACTTAGCTTCTCAAGATCCTATGATACCTCTTTAGGTTTCCTCAAAACCCACAAAACTGGTATACACCCTACCAAAGGGTCCCTCTCCCAGGATGGGAGGAAACTACAACTCTTGACAATAAGGTCACAAACACCCTTAGGGTTTATATCCATATGAGCATGTTTTAACCCAGCAGCTACTAAGGTACAAGCAAACCACCTACTAAACCATGCTAGGTCATACTTGTTTTCTTTCCTCAATGTTGGACCAAGAACAAACCTTCCAATGTCACCACCTTAGCTGCGAGGGATTCACTAAACATACCTTAAACTTAAGGGGTTTCTCTTTCCTCTAACCATGAAGAGTACCATGCTCGAATCTATAGAAACTCAAATCTCATCATGAGGATCAGGTACACCACTTCCCCTCTTAGGCCTAGGAACCCTAGCTTCACTTTTGGGTGTCTATCTGCATGTTCAACCTCTTAAACATGTCCAAGGTATGTCATGCACTCCCATGATCCTTTTATTCGAGAAACACCCCAGAGTTGAGTCCTCCTCAAGGACAACCAACTAGGTATAAAGCCTCACAACCTGTTACTAAACCTCTCCAGGTCTAAGGAACTCTTCTTCTCATCTATACCATAAGTACAGAGGTACCAGCAGACTCATCCTCTCACTAGGGTTTGGTTCCTCTCATGGCAACCAAGACATCATCAACCTCCAGGGATCAAGCATGATGCAACCACAAACATCCACTTAGGTCGCATCATCCTCAACTCCCCACTTTTCCTCATATCTCAAAGTCTAGGCTCCCAACCTTCTTGCTTGGGTCCTACTTCCTCTCTCTAGAGCTAACTCCACAACCAACCTTATACTAAAGGTCCTTTATCCATGATGGTGGGTCAAGCTTACAAGCATACCCTTACGTGGGTGAAGCCTCTATTCAAACTTATGTTTGCTCAAGGTTACCCCTAGCTCGTTTATGCTTATCTCATCAGCGATCCAACACACTCCCTTGGCCAGGGTTTTAGCACGAATGACGTACTATGGGTGCCTACTATGCCATGCTCATATAAGCTCATGGGGTTTCCATAGGTTCTTCTCTAACCTCATCAAAGAAGGATCTATCCTTCGCTCTAACATGCACGACCCTTCCCAAGGTTGGGTCGCCAAAGGTACTCGGTCATCCAACCTCTCATGGCTCATATGACATCCAAGGCATGTCAATCCAAACACCTGGTCTACCAAGACATCTAACTCATCATGTCATCTCTCTCTCTAACTTTCACTTAGGGTTAGGGTTAACATCATCCTCAGAGGATGTGCCAGGTCTCTACTTGTAATGGAGATCTCTACCTCCAAGATGAACTCTCTTTACTTATCCTCCTGACAAGAAGGTCTAGCCTCAGGTCTCTCCTGAGGGCATGACAACTTATGTCATACGACCTAAGCATGTATTTATTCTTTTACACTTAATCTATTAAGCTTATATCCATGACATCTTATTTACATGCTTTTTATTAATTTGGTGGAGGATTCTTTAAGCCTTATCAACCTTACCCATACCTCAAGAGGGTGAGGAAAAGAGAGAAAACCCTAATCCTTATAATCCTTAACACCATTTGAGTGGAGAAGGGATGAACAAGATGAGAGAGTCCTAAAGGTATCTTATTTCGAGTCAAATCTTGAAACATTGGCTAGGCAGTCACAATAATCCGAGAGTCCTTGTATTCCGACTAGCGGTGCGGAGGAAAATCTTGCCAGCCCCCGGATGTGATCCTTTTCTAGACACCTCTATCTTTTGGAAATTCCTCTAATAACTCCCTTGGGTTCTACAGTGTTTGTAAAATTCAATAATTATTAAAGATTAAATGAGGAACCCAGACTCTGATACCAAATGTAACAACCCCGCCTCCCAGTAACCCCCAATTAAGGGAGACCAAGAGGTCTAAGCCGTTATCCCATTTTCCGGATCAAAGGTTCGACAAATAATCTATAATAATTATCAAATTCTACCAACTAGACTAAAAGGATGTAATAGAAATTAAACTTTGCATACCTTTTTCATAAACTTGGTTCACTATTTCTATCCAAATATAGAGTGTATTCTAACAATCCTCCTCAATACTTTAATTCTCATTTAATTCCACATATGCCACTTTACTGTTTGTCCTTTTCATTTGTACCTAAAACTTCGACAAACAAAACGTCGGTCAGCATAAAGCTGGTATGTGGGGGAAACAATAATCGTGCAACTATGATAACAATGTAATCAGTCAATTATCATTTAACAGCAAAGATTACGTCTTAAGCGATACTACTCAATCCTTACCTATCCCCTATCTCTGTGTTGTCCCTACAGTGGACTTGGATACTACCTCTCTCTATGGTAGATCCTTACCCCCATGGCCCTACCTCACAGGTAGCCAATACTTAGGGTTATAGAGTCACATGGCCCTACCCAAAGGTAACCGAATCCCTAACTCAAGGTGACTTGATGGACCTACCCCATTGGTAGCCATTTACTAAGTCATCCAATGACCTGATGGACCTACCCCATAGGTAGCCATGTAATAGGTCAAACCATTAAGCCACAGAGGGGACTAGGATCTGAGCTAGTAGGCACATATCTTAAGTGATAGTCATATCCACATTATTGTTTGCATGAATTAAATTCATCCAATAGTTTAATGCAAGTCATCGAGGAAAACTTCAAAAAACTAATTTGAGATATTCATAAGCATAACCACATACCTGTCAGGCTGATTTGAGATAGAAATATTCCATGCAAGTAAAAAATCCAAGCAAGCAAGAACATACAACAAGATCCTGAAATATGCATACAATTTCCTATTATTAATTATGCCATTAAGATCTACTAAACCTAGCTCGCTTCCTAGGTTTCTAGTCCACTTTTAGTGTTTCCATTGTAATTAGGGTTTCCCTTCATCTTTTACTATTTTAAACCCTAATTGTATATGATTGCTCATAAACCCTAATTATCTCATCTATTCTTCATGAAAGATACTAATGTTATCTTATAACCACATATAACCCTAATATCAGAAAAAGCATAATTAACCATCAATTAAGTCCATTAAGCCTCTTTTACATTAAAGCTACCATTTTCATCCTTTTAATCCATGACAAGATCATTATGCTCAGTTATCATCAATTCATAGTTCATTATGGTCTAATTCACATATGAACTCTATTCGTTGTTAAGTCTACCTTTATCCATTAGAAAACCCTAATTACTACATTAAGGGTATTTATCCACAATTAGAAACTTTTATACTCTAAATAGCTTAGAGTTATCATATTTCGACTTTAATCATGATTTTAAATAATTAAAGCTATTAAAAGTCACAATTACCATCGTTAGGGTTTCAAGGACCAATAAAGCATATTTATGCACATGAAACTCCAAATTAACCAATTACATACAAAGTTCATCCTTTTTGTTCTCAATATACCTTTTTACAATTAATAGGTTAATATCAACTTTAATCATCCATTAAACCCTACTAAACACATTAATCATTTCCAAATAGGGTTTCTTAGTCTTTAATTCATTAAAGTTGATAACTTACACTACTTTTCGAATTTCAAAAGGAATTAGGCTATAAAACTATTTTTAGTGGATTCCTCTCATTTTCCTGAGCAACTTTCATATTTTATACGCATTCATCCGAGCTACTGATAAAATGATACGATTTTTGTAAAATTAGCTCACTTGGAACAATAGAAGGCTGACACATCAGCAAACTCATGCATCGTTCTTCAGCACAACTCGGCCCACTTAAAAAACCTAACGTATTGACCATTATACCCCTGTGTGGCTTCTTGGTTTTGCAATGCTCAGAGGGGCAATACTATCCAATGTCGGATCAGTCGTCTCCTACCTTGTGGAACCCTCTACTTCCGCTGCAACAGGGGTCGGTGCGGCCGTGCCTCTCCTCCCCAGGCCCCGACGGCCACCAGGGACAACCCCCTTGCCTCCGATGAGCCTCCGCACCCTCGTAGATGCTCTCAGAACCCGACCAGGTTGGCCGGGTCTGCCACCCATGGCCGCAATTGCAACTGTGCTGTGACCGTCGTGCATGCACTGGATCCTAAGGATGATGGCAGAGATCCTCTACGGCAATGTCGGTCGTTGTGCAGAAGACGTGATGACCTCCTGGCTTCTTGCTGCCCTAGGCTAGGGTTTAACGAAGAAGATGAAGAGAAGAGAGAGAAGAGTGCTTGGAATTCTCTTGATATCATCCTAGGGCTCTACCCCTTATATAGGGGAGGGTAGCCATGCCCTAATATGCTTGCCCACGAAGCAAACAAGGCCCCTTTATCTATAGGAAACCTACTTTCCTTGTTTAGGTGTAATTTCTCTCTTTTAATTACTTCCTCATTTCTCCTTGATCCTTGGTCATTAAGAAATTCGAAAATGATCTCTTTTTATCTTCCTTGTGCTTGGCATTAAATCTATTGGCCACGAAATCCACTTTCTCAAAAAAAAAGTATATCTTTTATTTTTGATATTATCAAAAATCATTAATAATGTATCACATTATCCTCTTATTTTGTATTATTGGTATTTTCTCTTTCTTCCTCTTTATTGGGGCTCCTTGGACCCCAAGAAACTCTTATATTTTGAAATTCCTTTATAAGGATACTTATTATTCTTCTAGATGAATCTATATTCATTCTTTCTCATTATCTTGTTTATTTCTTATTAAAATATCTCTTTTTGAGGATTCTCTTTATCTTTCTTTTTATTTTCCTCATTGTCATTCCATTTAACATTAGGAATACTTTGGATACGAAAATTCATCAAGTATAACTCAATTATACCTCTTTTCACTTATTTTCCACATTTTATCATTGTTTTCAATTTCTTTCTTAATAAAGAAATATTTAATTGGTCTTTTCTTTTCTTGGTGTATTATCTTTGCAACTGTGGACTCCTTGGGACCCAAGGAACCCAAGAGGCACGAAATCCACCTTTGGATTATATTGTTTTTTCTTCTAGAGGTTTCTACATTTTTATTTTCTCCATTTCTTATTTATAATGGAGTTCGTTTTGGTTTTTCCTTGTTATTGGGCCCAATAGCCAATAAAGCCCACAAAACAATCATCAAGGCTATTGTAAACGAAATCCATTTATTCAAAACAAATTATATCATTATTTGTTCCAATATCTTTAATATGAGAAATTACATTTCTCACGAAAAGAACCCAAAATTTGGGGTTGTAACAGGTGTGTCGCCCAGGTGGGTTGTGTCGCCCATGTGACCACTTGACCTTGCCTTGGTTGTGTCACCATACCTTGGACAAGTGATCGATCCTTTGTTAGTTGGTGGCATGACATGTCCATGTGGTTTAGCAAGGTGGCGTGGCTTTGGACAAGTGGTGCCTTGGACATGCACATGTTGAGCAACACCAAGGTGGGCACCCCATAGACCCTCTTGTATATATATAACCCTCTCCTTAGCTTCTTAGCTCTTTAGTTCCTTTAGTTGCTCCTTTCTCCTTTTGTGGCCGATGCATCTCCTTGATAGAGAAAGCTTGGTGGCCGATCTCCTTGGTGGAGTCTTTCTTCTTCTTCTTCCTCTAGGTGGTGGCCGAACCCTAGAAGGTTCTTGCTTCCTTGGTAAGCATCTCCTCTCTCTCCTCAGCACCTTCTTCTCATTCTTGCTTCTTCTTTGGCCATGGTGGTTATGAGCTTTGCTTCTCTTCTTGTGGTGGCTGAAGGTGGGGTACATTGGAGCTAAGAGCTTAAATCTTGGTGCTTGGAGCTTTGGAGCTTGAGGATCTTACTTGAGGCGGGTTACATAACTCCTAACCCTAGATATACTACCTTCTCTTATGTTGAATGTTCATATATGATCTTGATCGGCCTTGCATCTTGTTGGGTATGTTTCTTGCTCCAGTTTGTACCTTTAATCTCGTTGGACTTAGTGGTTAAAATTTTGATAGTTGTGTGACCTTGGACCTTGTTGGATGAGCCTATGGATTAGGTTTTCCTTGGGGCAATACCCCTTTCTCTCCTTGGTTTTGAGAAGTGAGCTTGATCTCTAGTGGTGTAGGAAAAACCCCTCTCTTCCTTAGTCGTTGAGAGGTGAGTCTATATTCTAGTTGCTTGGGCAATACCCTACTCTCACCATGGATTTGAGAGGTGAGCCTTTGGTTGTTGATGACCTAGTTGAGGTTGAAGGGTTGACTGATATGGATAACCTACCTTGATGCCTGATATGTGATGGAGGTTGTGCAATACCCCTCTCTTGGTTGTTGAGAGGTGAGACAACTCTGTTGATCTATTAGGGTTTGATGATGGTGATCTTGAGGTTGATTATGACCATATCGATGTGGTTCTTGTACCCTTGCACGATACCCTTTGTGGTGCTTTGCACGATACCCCTCATCTAGGGTTTGTCTTGGATGATATGATAAGTTGAGTTATGTTGGCTTTGTTGCCCGTTTTGACCCCCTTAACCTTGCTAGTGTCCTTGGGAGACATGCCTCGATTGAGATGTACCTTAGCCTTAGTTGGTGTTGTGCCTTTGGACAAAATGGTGCTGAGTAGATACCTTTGTTTTGTACCTTGGGTGAAATAGGGTAGTTTTTTTGTTGCCCAACCTAGTTGGACGATAGGCCATCTTGTGGTGCCTTGGTGTCATTTGCTGTAGTAAGTTTGTTGGGTGACACAGTGTTGAGCTTGGGCGCCATGACCTTGGCCGATATAGTGATTGTGGGCTCTGATCTCCAAACCACGATATAAACACGATTTAAACTTAGCGGAAGTGATTCGATTAGCAGCGGAATACCAAAAAGCAGCGGAAATTAAAACTTTTTGAGATAAAGCATTGAAATCATAAAACTTCCTTCATAAAAGGAGATAAACTATTTACATCTCAGATAATTACTTCTTGAGTAATTATATACAACATGATACAAAATCTCAAGAACTCATAACCAAAATCTCAGACCAAAAGACTCCAAGACCTGAGAGTACAGAGGACACATAGGACTGACTCTAACTACACCACATGGCAGGCTAAATCTCCACCTGAGATTTTTCTGCTACTCCTGGTGCTGCTGCTGCTAGGACTGGGCACCTGTAGACCTGTTCCTCCGTCTTTGACGTCCACCTAAAAAATTGAAGTCTACGGGGTGAGACAATTTTACATAATTGTCCCAGCAAGAGTTATAACTCTCTGCCAGAAGCTTTATTATAACATCTCAAAGAATAACCTAAGCAGTAAAAGCTTCAAAGTATCCAACATCGGATATAAAAGTAAGCATGAGTTCAATAGTTATATAACATGAAGACATTTGCACTATACAGTGTAACATCAATCAATCAACTCGTAGTTATCTCTAACAGGTATGCTACGCTGTGGATTATGTTTTTCAAACATTACTTTGATGCCCTGTAGAGATGAGGTTTACCACTCATCCTCCAACCAATCACTGCTAAGTGCCTTGGTATCATACTAGGTCATTGAAAGAGCCGGAATCTCATGACCTTCACCTTCCTGAGTCAGTAAGAGGATTACTTGTAGGACATCTCGTGCCTCTACTATAATAGCTTACCAGGGTAATCTGGTCCTTCGCTATTTTAGAGTTACAGTGGCATTCTGTACTATCTTCGTCATCAGGAGATTTCATGTTTATCTTCCACTGGTACGGATATCTGTGCTTTCTTCGTCATCACGAGGTTTCATGTTTACCATCCACTGATACAGTATAGGATTGTAGTGAAGGATTGATGGATTACACATCTACATCAAACACCTACACTAGGATGTAAGGTTCTACACATCCATATACCCCACATACTCAAAAGTATGTGATCCAGGAGTTCCCTTAGGAAAACCGATGTCACCATCATTTGATCTCTGACAATGATGGGTCTATGATCAGGGCTCTACATTACACTTGATTAGTTAGGTACATTCAGTATTCTTTTAACATCATACATTGTTCTTCAAACAATAACATTAGCATAACAACTATGAAATGAGAATACTAAATGTAACAAGCCTAACTCTCATAAATCATCATATCTTAATACATTCATCACAAGTCATCTCTAAAGCATGACCTTGATGGTAATTATGGCTCTCACAGCCCATTTTAATCCATAAGTTGCCATTGACAATGCATCAGGATATATCACTATTCATAAAGCTAAAGCATGCTTTCAATGAATATAGTTTCATAATCCATACCTGGATATGATCATCATCTCATGACAACCTGCATGGTTATTTCAACTGATAATAGTAAACAATTCATTCTAGAAGTTACACTTTCATACTTTTAGAAGAGTCAAGTTCCCCAATATACATTAATCAGGGTTTACTATTCACAAAACATGTCCTCACCCTAGAATTAGGGTTTACTATTCACCTCATGGAGAATTGAACTCATAACATCATCATGTATGAGAAACATCATCATTAGAGCTCCTAGATAAGATTAAGATTCACTAAACATCATAATTAGGGTTTCCATGATCTCACATAGGTGGATCATACCTTAATCATGCACATTCATGTGAATTGAAGGTACTTTACTTAAGTTTCCACTATAAAAGGGTACTTTCTCTCTCTTATGATACTTTCTCTCTCCTCTTACTAGTAGATGGTGATAACACCACTCTAGATCAGGTTGGGTTAAGTCCTCATTGATTAGCATAAGCCAAAACATCATTAACATGTGATTAGGGTTTTATTAGAAAAAGGTATTACTCAATTAAACCCCTCAAGGGTATTTTGGTAATTTACCTCATGATCACCATCATGGGTCAATTCATTAATCACTTAGTCCCTTAATGTTCTAAATTACCATTAGGGTTTAGATTAGATCATCATTGAACCAATTACAACTTCAAGTGATTAAGTATAAATAACCTTGAAAACCTCCAAACGGTTTCAACCTTCAACCACCAAACGGTTTGAAACCGTTTGGGTGCGTTGACCGTTTGCTAGGTTTGACTTCAAGACCGTATGCCCTCAAGGTCGTTTGCCCAAACCGTTTGGGTACGTTGACCGTATGCTAGGTTTGACTTTCCAAATCGTTTGAGCTTATACAGTTTGAAACCGTTTGATCAACTTGTCTTGAGATCGATTGGTCCAAACGACCTTGAGATCATTTGAGCCCAAACGGTCTTGAGACCGTTTGGTCCAAATGGGCTCAAACCGTTTGGACCTCCAACATGGTTCAAAAGTTACAAATGTTTATGATTAAGTATGTTGAAGCCCTCAATTGGCCAAAGCCATGTTAACCACTTATAAATTGAGTCAATTATGATGAGCCTCAATCAATTGGACACCAAAATAACCCTCAATTGAAAGCCAATTAGGGTTAAGTCCATTTCAATTAGAGTTTCAAAACAGATGGTCATCAATATTCAACAATGTGAATCAATTCAAGGTTGAATCTATCAATTGACCTCCAATTGGGCCCAAACTTGGCCCAAACGGTCTTGAGATCGTTTGGATGACGTCCAAACGGTCTTGAGACCGTTTGCCCAAGAATTCATAAAAATCTAAGTTGATTTGATAGGGGTTGAACCTTAATTAAGTCACAAATCAGCAATTTGATTATTTCAATAACCCACTGTAATTGGGCCCTCAATTGATCAAATTACCTTAACCCTAGACCTCCAAACGGTCTTGGGTTGACACCAAACGGTCTTGAGACCATTTGGATGAGTTCCAAATGGTCGTGAGACCGTTTGCCCATCCATCCTTTGGACTCTAGTGAAAATTCATCAAGGTTTGATCTAGCAAGTTAATCATTACATCAATACTTAATTGCAATATGGTTTGGTACCTTTGGACCTTCAATTGGTCAACTATACTTGACCCCAGACCTCTAAACGGTCTTGGGTGATCCCCAAATGGTCTTGAGACCGTTTGGATGATTCCCCAAATGGTCTTGAGACCGCTTGGGCTAATCAACCCAAAAACTCTAATTAACTCATTGGAATTTCAGCACTGATTTCAATTAGGGTTTGCCCTATTGATTAGCCTTCAACTCATGACTCGTTTGGAATTAAGCCATCAAATTTGGTGAGTCATTAATCAACATCATTATGAACAGTAATACCAAATGGTCAATGCTTGGTCAACCATCTTAAACGGTCTTGAGACCGTTTTCCCAAAAAGGGCAAATTAAAAAGATTGAAAATCAGAACTTAATTCAATTGGATGTGCTAATTGATTTTCTTATATCTCACGATTACTTTGGAGTTAACCTCTCAAATTTTGTGGGTGATTAATCTACATAATTATAAACAAGATTCCCATACGGTCTTTGCATGGTCAATGCGACCAAATGGTCTTGAAGACCGTTTGCCTTCATATGACCCTGAAACCGTTTGCCCACCAAACGGCTGTGTAAACCGTATGGGCAATTGGTGGAGGTCGTTTGGTAAAGTGGAAATCTGTGGATAAGCATAGGAATTAATGCCCTTATCTTCTACCTTAAGAACAGTAGCAGTTCTTCACGATTTTACTTGCAAGGATGCAAGGGAAGATAGGGAAGAAGAAGAACTAGCAACTATATGCATAGAAAAAGATGTATAATCAAAGCATAAGGTTTAGAGTTATAAAACCCACCTAAAGGTTGTTCCTTGAGATCCAAGCTTCCATGCTTCAGGTCTTTAATGGCGTCTTTGAGCTCCACAGGTCGGCCAAGGTGAATTCTCCAAGGAAAAGTTGGAAAGGAATGGCTAGAAAGATAAAGCTAGGTGAGCTAAGCATGAATTCAACCTTGAAAACGAGTTTCCTCCATGAATTCAAGCAAAAGGGATGATCCAAACTTACCTAGGACCCTTGGTCGTCCTTCTCTGCTCCATAGCTTAGCCTTAGTAGGTTTTGAGCAAGGGGGAAAAGAAATGAAAAGAAGAGGATCGTTCCCTTGCTAAGTGGGGAAGGTAGTATATATACTTAGGTGAAATTTCAACATAAGAACATATGCTTTCCTCATTTCTCATCTAAGTCCTTCCTTTCTTCTTTGCACGTCCCCACATCTTATTTCTAAGGACAAACTCCTTCTAAGGTCAAGAATTGAAGGCAAAGAGGATCAACCCATCACTAAAGCATACACATAAAAGGGCTATTATACATACACCTTGATTATTCAATCACAAAGGTGTTCTTTATTATATGATTATTCAAATGAAGTGACCTTTTCATCATTTCTCTTCTAAATGATGCCAAGAGTCATAAAAGATATTTGAGATGATGTATTTTACAAGTTTCACCCCTCAAATTGGGTAAATTGCACTTTACACCAATTTAGGGTTTTCAAGTACAGGGGTTGCTTCCACAGCTGCACCTTGGTGCTCAAGCTTGGGAAATCCCTCAAACTTCATCATAAGCATCCTCATGATGTCTCAACATCAGAGGAACAACGCAACATGTGCAATTTGCAAGTTAATCCCTTAACTGGTTAATTTGCACATTGGTCCCTATATTACAAAACAATGCTACAACTTTAAATATAAAGGAGCAAAAATTGAAATATATGTTTCTGAGGAACTTAATTACATGCCCAAAGTTAATCACAAGGATTTAATTACATATTTAGGCAAAAAACCTAGGGTTAGTTCATAACCCAGGTCAGGGATGTTACAAATCATAAACCCCTAACAAAGATTTCGTCCCCGAAATGTCAAGAAGAAAAGGGAAAGCAGATATTGTTTCAGCATTATATTATTACATCTTTAGGTAGCATTCATTTTCAAGAAGATGTTATAGAATTTTGATCAACACTCCTTAAGATCAAATTCAAACTCTGGTATTTATTTGAGATCATATATGTGCCTTTGCACTTTGGTTGTATTACTATATCTGATAATCAGCATATTAACTTCCTTTATTATATGCATTAACTATCTCATTGGTTATACATTCCTATCATAAGAAAAGTTTTCTTGTTAAACAAGGATTTATTTAATAGTCATTTTGGATAAGGATATGTTTATTTTAAGAGCATAAACCCCTAAAAAGGGATGTTCTTAAAATTCTTGCTTTGGTACTAATTATTTATGTTATCAACACTTTATATCTCTTTCTTCCTTTTATCATGGGACATGGCTTATTACATATATTCTTTATTCTCATTTTTCTTATCTTGTGATGCTCTTTAAATTGTTTCAGATTGATTACTTGATCAGAGTAATCAAAAGGATAATAATTTCAGAGTTTCCATATTTACTTTATCATCAATAATTCTATACCTGGCCAGGGTATACGATTACTAAGGTTAAGAAAAATATGTACTTATATATTACTATGGTCCTTCTCTTTTCCCATTCTCACAAACATAAAATTATCTTTACTGAATTCTATCCTTCAGATCTATTCTTTAATATCTTATCTTCTTATAGAAGTAAGCATGTAACATGAAACATCTATCTGATGCAACATTATAAGCCTTTATAAGACTTAATCAAGGAAAGTTCAATCAACTACTATTTCAAATTTATCCAAAAGATCATAAAGAAAATTATATGAAATACCATTTATCTTGTCTAACCAATCATGGTTCGAGATTTTATCAAATCCTTTCATATCAAGGTATAATATCCACTTGAATGCGATGATTAGAAAAGAAGAGGATGCAGGGAGAACATACCTCCTGCAAAACGGCAGACCCACTCAATGGAGTCTCCAACAACAAACTATCTACCCTATGAATAACCGTCATATTGCAGTTACGAATCACTCTCTGAGTGATAAAAGAGTGTGTAACACCCGGGTCAAACAGAACAGATACAACACATGATTCAGACATATCAGAATATAAAAGTTCCATCTGACCTGTCACAACCCGTGGACCGACCACTGCCTCTGGTGGGTTCATAGCATAGAACCTCGTTGTCGCCTACGGTTGAGGTGGTGCTGATGATCCAGCTTGAGACACTTGTCTCGGAGGCTGTGTCATATTGACAGGCTTAGATCGGCAGTCCTTCATCAAGTGTCCCACCTTCCCACAGTTGTAGCAACTTCTTTCCAGTTGTTGTGGTCTTGGTGGTCCAGTAACTGACATTGATGCAGAACTGTGAGTCTCTTGCTGAGGTAGGCTTCGTTCCCTGCCTCTACTTGGTGACCACTGAGTTTGGGAACTTGATCTGGGTGGTGGAGGGTCAGGTGCAGAGAATCTAGGTTTCTTGGAATCCCTAGATGAAGAACCCTTGAACTGTGGATATCTTTTCTGGGTTTGCCTCTTCTCAACCACATATCTCTCTATCCTTCGGACTGACTCAACGAAGGTAGAGAATCTCTCTCGGTTTTCTAAGGCAGACACAGGGGTTGATATATCAACATTCAAACCCTTCTCAAACCTCCTGATTCTTTCCTCTTCTGTGGCAGCCATGTGCGGACAGAACCACATCAACTCCATGAATTTAGCTTCATATTCGCTAATATTCATCATGCCCTGCCTCAGTCTCTCAAACTGAGAGATCTTCTCATCTAGGAAGGTCTTTGGAAAATATCTATTGATACATTCCTGACAAAACTCTTCCCACGAGAACTCTATCCCAGGTCTCTTCTGCTCTTCCATGTTTCACCAGTGACCAGCACTGCCTTTGAGAAGATAGACAGCATGTCTAACCTCTCAACCTCTGGGATATTAAGAATCCTGAAAGCCTTCTCCAACTCTGTTAACCACAGATCAGCATCTGTGGGGTCGGCAGTCCCAAAGTACTCAGTAGCTCCGACACGACGAAGTCGCTCGAACGTCTTACCGATACCTTGTCCTTCAGGCTGGGCAGGTGCCCTAGGTGCAGGCATGGGCATCCTGTCAGTTATGTGTGTCATGGCAGTCATAAACTGCCCAAACATCATATGAACTGCTGGGTTACCCATATCAGCTGGGTTAAACTGGGGTGGTTCAGGTGCAGGTTGTTCTATTTCTGGAACCCTTGCACTGCCTCTAGGTGCACTAGCACTACTTTCTGCCACGTACTCATCATGTGGCTTTGCCATCCTTATGTATCTTCTTCTCCTGAGGAGCAGAAGATTCTATTAGATAGGGAAGAGATACTAAGGATAGACTCGACATCCTAAGTCCTATGCCTCTGTAGACTCAGCGAACCTAGAGCTCTGATACCACTTAATTGTGGGCTCTGATCTCCAAACCACGATATAAACACGATTTAAACTTAGCGGAAGCGATTCGATTAGCAGCAGAATACCAAAAATCAGCGAAAATTAAAACTTTTTGAGATAAAGCATTGAAACCATAAAACTTCCTTCATAAAAGGAGATAAACTATTTACATCTCAGATAATTACTTCTTGAGTAATTATATACAACATGATACAAAATCTCAAGAACTCATAACCAAAATCTCAGACCAAAAGACTCCAAGACCTGAGAGTACAGAGGACACATAGGATTGACTCTAACTACACCACATGGCAGGCTAAATCTCCACCTGAGATTTTTCCTGCTACTCCTGGTGTTGCTGCTGCTGGGACTGGTCACCTGTAGACCTGTTCCTCCGTATTCGACATCCACCTAAAAAATTGAAGTCTACGGGGTGAGACAATTTTACATAATTGTCCCAGCGAAAGTTATAACTCTCCGCCAGAAGCTTTATTATAACATCTCAAAGAATAACCTAAGCAGTAAAAGCTTCAAAGTATCCAACATCGGATATAAAAGTAAGCATGAGTTCAATAGTTATAAAACATGAAGACATTTGCACTATACAGTGTAACATCAATCAATCAACTCGTAGTTATCTCTAACAGGTATGCTACGCTGTGGATTATGTTTTTCAAACATTACTTTTATGCCCTGTGGAGATGAGTTTTATCACTCATCCTCCAACCAATCACTGCTAAGTGCCTTGGTATCATACTAGGTCATTGAAAGAGCCGGAATCCCATGACCTTCAACTTCCTCAGTCAATAAGAGGATTACTTGTAGGACATCTCGTGCCTCTACTATAATAGCTTACCAGGGTAATCTGGTCCTTCTCTATTTTAGAGTTACAGTGGCATTCTGTACTCTCTTCGTCATCAGGAGATTTCATGTTTATCTTCCACTGATACGGATATCTGTGCTTTCTTCGTCATCAGGGGGTTTCATGTTTACCATCCACTGATACGGTATAGGATTGTAGTGAAGGATTGATGGATTACACATCTACATCAAACACCTACACTAGGATGTAAGGTTCTACACATCCATATACCCCACATACTCAAAAGTATGTGATCCAGGAGTTCCCTTAGGAAAACCTATTTCACCATCATTTGATCTCTGACAATGATGGGTCTATGATCAGGGCTCTACATTACACTTGATTAGTTAGGTACATTCAATATTCTTTTAACATCATACATTGTTCTTCAAACAATAACATTAGAATAACAACTATGAAATGAGAATACTAAATGTAACAAGCCTAACTCTCATCAATCATCATATCTTAATACATTCATCACAAGTCATCTCTAAAGCATGACCTTGATGGTAATTATGGCTCTCACAGCCCATTTTAATCCATAAGTTGCCATTGACAATGCATCAGGATATATCACTATTCATAAAGCTAAAGCATGCTTTCAATGAATATAGTTTCATAATCCATACCTGGATATGATCATCATCTCATGACAACCTGCATGGTTATTTCAACTGATAACAGTAAACAATTCATTCTAGAAGTTACACTTTCATACTTTTAGAAGAGTCAAGTTCCCCAATATACATTAATCAGGGTTTACTATTCACAAAACATGTCCTCACCCTAGAATTAGGGTTTACTATTCACCTCATGGCGAATTGAACTCATAACATCATCATGTATGAGAAACATCATCATTAGAGCTCCTAGATAAGATTAAGATTCACTAAACATCATAATTAGGGTTTCCATGATCTCACATAGGTGGATCATACCTTAATCATGCACATCCATGTGAATTGAAGGTACTTTACTTAAGTTTCCACTATAAAAGGGTACTTTCTCTCTCTTATGATACTTTCTCTCTCCTCTTACTAGTAGATGGTGATAACACCACTCTAGATCAGGTTGGGTTAAGTCATCATTGATTAGCATAAGCCAAAACATCATTAACATGTGATTAGGGTTTTATTAGAAAAAGGTATTACTCAATTAAACCCCTCAAGGGTATTTTGGTAATTTACCTCATGATCACCATCATGGGTCAATTCATTAATCACTTAGTCCCTTAATGTTCTAAATTACCATTAGGGTTTAGATTAGATCATCATTGAACCAATTACAACTTCAAGTGATTAAGTATAAATAACCTTGAAAACCTCCAAACGGTTTCAACCTTCAACCACCAAACGGTTTGAAACCGTTTGGGTGTGTTGACCGTTTGCTAGGTTTGACTTCAAGACCGTATGCCCTCAAGGTCGTTTTCCCAAACCGTTTGGGTACGTTGACCGTATGCTAGGTTTGACTTTCCAAATCATTTGAGCTTATACGGTTTGAAACCGTTTGATCAACTTGTCTTGAGATCGATTGGTCCAAACGACATTGAGATCGTTTGAGCCCAAACGGTCTTGAGACCATTTGGACCCAAATGGTCTTGAGACCGTTTGGCCTCAAACGGTATTGAGACCGTTTGGCCTCAAACGGTCTTGAGACCGTTTGGATCCAAACGGTCTTGAGACCGTTTGGTCCAAATGGGCTCAAACCGTTTGGACCTCCAACATGGTTCAAAAGTTACAAATGTTTATGATTAAGTATGTTGAAGCCCTCAATTGGCCAAATCCATGTTAACCACTTATAAATTGAGTCAATTATGATGAGCCTCAATCAATTGGACACCAAAATAACCCTCAATTGAAAGCCAATTAGGGTTAAGTCCATCTCAATTAGAGTTTCAAAACGGATGGTCATCAATATTCAACAATGTGAATCAATTCAAAGTTGAATCTATCAATTGACCTCCAATTGGGCCCAAACTTGGCCCAAACGGTCTTGAGATCGTTTGTATGACCTCCAAACGGTCTTGAGACCGTTTTCCCAAGAATTCATAAAAATCTAAGTTGATTTGATAGGGGTTGAACCTTAATTAAGTCACAAATCAGGAATTTGATTATTTCAATAACCCACTGTAATTGGGCCCTCAATTGATCAAATTACCTTAACCCTAGACCTCCAAACGGTCTTGGGTTGACACCAAACGGTCTTGAGACCGTTTTGATGAGTTCCAAATGGTCTTGAGACCGTTTGCCCATCCATCCTTTGGACTCTAGTGAAAATTCATCAAGGTTTGATCTATCAAGTTAATCATTACATCAATACTTAATTGCAATATGGTTGGGTACCTTTGGACCTTCAATTGGTCAACTATACTTGACCCCAGACCTCTAAAAGGTCTTGGGTGATCCCCAAACGGTCTTTAGTCCGTTTGGATGATTCCCCAAATGGTCTTGAGACCGTTTGGGCTAATCAACCCAAAAACTCTAATTAACTCATTGGAATTTCAGCACTGATTTCAATTAGGGTTTGCCCTATTGATTAGCCTTCAACTCAAGACTCGTTTGGAATTAAGCCATCATATTTGGTGAGTCATTAATCAACATCATTATGAACAGTAATACCAAACTGTCAACACTTTTTCAACCATCTTAAACGGTCTTGAGACTGTTTGCCCAAAAAGGGCAAATTAAAAAGATTGAAAATCAGAACTTAATTCAATTGGATGTGCTAATTGATTTGCTTATATCTCACGATTCCTTTGGAGTTAACCTCTCAAATTTTGTGGGAGATTAACCTACATAATTATAAACAAGATTCTCATACGTTCTTTGCGTGGTCAACGCGACCAAATGGTCTTGAAGACCGTTTGCCTTCATACGACCCTGAAACCGTTTGCCCACCAAACGGTTGTGTAAACCGTATGGGCAATTGGTGGAGGTCATTTGGTAAAGTGGAAATCCGTGGATAAGAATAGGAATTAACGCCCTTATCTTCGACCTTAAGAACAGTAGCAGTTCTTCACGATTTTACTTGCAAGGATGCAAGGGAAGATAGGGGAGAAGAAGAACTAGCAACTATATGCATAGAAAAAGATGTATAATCAAAGCATAAGGTTTAGAGTTATAAAACCCACCTAAAGGTTGTTCCTTGAGCTCCAAGCTTCCAAGCTTCAGGTCTTTAATGGCATCTTTGAGCTCCATAGGTCGGCCAAGGTGAATTCTCCAAGGAAAAGTTGGAAAGGAATGGCTAGAAAGATAAAGCTAGGTGAGCTAGCCATGAATTCAACCTTGAAAACGAGTTTCCTCCATGAATTCAAGCAAAAGGGATGATCCAAACTTACCTAGGACCCTTGGTCGTCCTTCTCTGCTCCAGAGCTTAGCCTTAGTCAGTTTTGAGCAAGGGGGAAAAGAAATGAAAAGAAGAGGATCGTTCCCTTGCTAAGTGGGGAAGGTAGTATATATACTTAGGTGAAATTTCAACATAAGAACATATGCTTTCCTCATTTCTCATCTAAGTCCTTCCTTTCTTCTTTGCACGTCCCCACATCTTATTTATAAGGACAAACTCCTTCTAAGGTCAATAATTGAAGGCAAAGAGGATCAACCCATCACTAAAGCATACACATAAAAGGGCTATTATACATACACCTTGATTATTCAATCACAAAGGTGTTCTTTATTATATGATTATTCAAATGAAGTGACCTTTTCATCATTTCTCTTCTAAATGATGCCAAGAGTCATAAAAGATATTTTATATGATGTATTTTACAAGTTGCACCCCTCAAATTGGGTAAATTGCACTTTACACCAATTTAGGGTTTTCAAGTACAGGGGTTGCTTCCACAGCTGCACCTTGGTGCTCAAGCTTGGGAAATCCCTCAAACTTCATCATAATCATCCTCATGATGTATCAACATCAGAGGAACATCTCAACATGTGCAATTTGCAAGTTAATCCCTTAACTGGTTAATTTGCACATAGGTCCCTATATTACAAAACAATGCTACAACTTTAAATATAAATGAGCAAAAATTGAAATATATGTTTCTGAGGAACTTAATTACATGCCTAAAGTTAATCACAAGGATTTAATTACATATTTAGGCAAAACACCTAGGGTTAGTTCATAACCCAGGTCAGCGATGTTACAGTGATGGTGGCTGCCCGATATAAAACTCTAACCCTAGTGGATGATATGGTCTTGGACGATAAGAGATGCCCATATGTTGCCCGACACACCTTTGCACTTGGTTGCCCAAAACCAGCTTGTTCTTGGTTACCCGATACCACTTTGTTCTTGCATGCATGGTACCTCTTGGGTCAGGTTGCACGACCCAACACTAGCCTTAGTTGCATGATACCCTTGGTGCATGGGTGCACGACTTGGATGGCCGATGTGTGTGTGGATAAGTTCCCTAGACGTTAGAGTTTTTCCTGCCGGCTACCCCTTTGGGTGAGGGATGGTGCTGCCTACCACATCTCTAGTGAGGGACGACAATACCTTTGGTGAGGGTTGTGCTTAACTCGGGAAACCCTAGTAGTTACTTTCATATACCTTGTGGATGATGGGTTATGGATGAAAGGTTGTGATCAATGATGTATGACTAGGCTATGGTTGTGTAATCCTTAAGGATGTATTCGGTGATAATGATCATGCTCACGAGATATTAGGGCATAGTGGATGCTCATGGTTTGATTACAATAATGTAATTTGTGAACAAGATACAACTTTGTGCTTCATGTAGTGATAATCATGGATGTTCATCCAATCATGTACCTTCAACCCTAATAACTTGATAATCATAAAGATCTATGCTTGGTGATTTAAGTTATCTCTCTTGATATGCATACTAACCATGCAGGTGTATCTGATGGATTCATAGCCAGGTAAGAGCTATGAGGATTATGTGTTTGAATAACATTGAATGATGATAATCCTCATTGATGAGATAACCTGTATCACATGTATGATGTGAAAAGGTTTGTTGACCTAGTAAAGACTGAGTGCCTAGTTGAGGTGTTATCCTCTGATGTTGAGAGAAGGGATTGCTATCCCATGGTGATGATGTAAGCCTTGAGAGGTAGTGGCATTCTGTGATGAGGGATTGAGATCCCATGATAATGTGATAATGACAGTAATAATGTAACTCAATGTTGTTTATGTTTTTACAACTTGGTTGCCTCAACAGTCCACTTAAAATATACTAATTAATTACAATGGAACATATCATGTAGTTTTCCCTAGCCATAGATCCATCATTGTGAATAATTGGTGATGGTGAAACAGGTTTATCCCGTGGGATTACCTGGAGCACATATTGTTGAATATGTGGGGTTTCTCCTAGCCAAAAGTAGGAGGATTTGAGTACAACTGTGGTTGTGTATAGAGCATGGTGAATAGGCCCATGGCTTAGTGATTGTAGAGAATGGTGAATAGGCCCATGGCTCAGTATTATAGAAGGGTAGCCTGTGGAGTTGACCCTGTGGCTGACACCACTCAAGCAAGAGACTGTGGTCCTGCTTTGGTTTTCGTACCCTAATCACGAAGAGGTGAGGTCATGGAGTCCGACTCTCCCATTGACCTTGTATGGAACCGAGTTTTGGGCTTTTCATCCAAAGGTTGGATTTGAGCGTGGCATAATAAATCATAATCCATCCGTATAGAATATATTGCTTAAGGCAAAACACAGAACATTGATTGAGGCCTTACTTATATAGTTGATCTAGTTATACCTTGCAGCTATTTGTACAATCCTTATATTTTGTGATAAGTTCTTATAAAGCTTATCTTGTCAATCATGTTCCATAGAGAAATACCTAGTTATATGCCTCCTGGATATCTGGGAAGATTGTTCATAAAATAAGTTCTGCTCAAGATGCTTCTCTTATGATCTGCTGATATCAGTTATCTTCTTTACCTGCTTTTCCTAAAGTTTTATAGTTTCCTAAAGCATGCTGTCTACCTTTTTAAGGGTAGTGATGGCCACTGGTGGGCCATCGAGGAGGAGAAGTGACCCGGTGAGGTGATCTGTTGGGAGGTTTTTCGGCGGGGGTTCGTGAGCTGATACTTCCCGAAGACATATCTGGACGAGAAGATCAACCAATTTGAGCATCTATGCCAATGATCGATGAGAATCACCGAGTATGAAGACAAGTTTATGGATCTGTTGAGGTTTTGTCCTCACATGGCGGCAACAGATGATGAGAGAATTAGGTAGTTGGAGAAAGGTTTGAGTGCCGAGCTGTCGACACCTGCTACTGCCTTGGAGAACCAGGAGCAGTTTGCCACATTTGTGGAGTCTGTCTGAAGGATTGAATGGTCTGTCAGGGAGAAAAGGGAGTCTATGACCAAGAAAAGGCCTGCTTAGTTTTAGAAACAGAGGTTTGATAGCCACAAGAAGCTAAGGTTTTCTATGCCTTTTGTAAGGCAAGGTTCTAGTGCACCTTCACAGTGGTCTCTGAGTAAGGGAAGAGGGTGTGGATTTTAGCCATCCAAAGCTTACAACACATTTTCAGTAGTAGTGACAGGGCCATCTAGGCCACAGTTAGAGGATAGGTCATGCTATCTCTGTGGACAGACCGAGCATTTGAGGTCAAATTGCCCAAGGAAAGATGTCAAAGTGACACAACAGCTGAGGCATAATCAACAAGGGTCAGATAGACATCAGTCTAGTGGTAACAGAGGGTGAGGACGCAGTCAAGCGTCGCAAGTGGGATCATCTGCTCAAGGAAGAAAAGGATGTGGACAACAAACAATGACTCGATTCTATGCTATGAGTCAGCCGGAGGCGATAATCAACCTGCGAGTGGTGGTAGGTCAGATGGAGTTATTTCATTCTGATTTGTCTTCTTCTTGCTTTATATCTATTATGGTTGAATCGGGTGCTACACACTCTTTTATCGCATGTAGTATGCTTGATAGTTGTCTTTTACTTGTTACTTGTAAGAAGGATAGTCTGTTGTTAGAAACCCCTCTTAATGGTTCCTCGATGCTTCGAGAGGAGTGTCCATCTTGTGTTTTATCCTTTTCATGACACAATATACAAGTGGATCTTATAACACTTGATATGCATGGATTCAATGTGATCCTTGGGATGGATACCTTAGAGAAGTATAAGGTTATGATGGACTGTGGTTCCAAGCAAGCAGTGTTTGTTGACGGTGGTGAGAAGTGGATCTTCTAGGGAGATAGAAAGATCCTTATGACATGTTTAGTGTCAGCTATGGTGGCAGAGAAGTTGTTGTGGAAAGGATGTAAGGCATTCTTAGCCCATGTTGTGGATATCAAGGAAAAAGGTCCTAGCCTTAAGGAAGTGCCTGTTATCCAAGAGTTTGCGGATGTGTTTCCCGATGAGTTCCCCGGTGTTCCCCCACCTCGAGAGATTGATTTTGAGATCAATCTGGTGCCAGGAACACAACCAGTTGCTCAGACACCGTACAGGATGGCTCTGGCTAAGATGGCAGAGCTGAAGAAGCAGTTATAGGAGTTGCTGGATAAAGGTTTCATCAGACTGAGCACATCACCGTGGGGTGCTCCGGTCCTGTTCGTAAAGAAGAAGGATGGATCGATGCGTTTGTGCATAGATTACCGATAGTTGAACAAAGTTACGATAAAAAACAAGTACCCGTTGCCGAGGATAGACGATCTGTTTGATCAATTGTGTGGCGCTACAGTGTTCTCAAAGATTGATCTACGGTCTGGATATCATCAGTCAAGAATTAAGGATGAGGACATACCAAAGTCAACTTTTAGGATGAGGTATGGTCACTTTGAGTTCTTGGTTATGTCATTTGGGCTAACCAATGCGCTTGCTGCTTTCATGGATCTAATGAATTGGGTGTTCCGTCCGTTTCTGGATCAGTTTGTTGTGGTTTTTATAGATGACATCTTGATCTATAGTCGGGATAGTCAAGAGCATGAACAACATATTCGACAAGCTTTGACTCTTTTTCACCAACATCAGTTGTATGCCAAGTTTAGTAAGTGCGAGTTCTGGTTGAAAGAAGTGACTTTCTTGGGTCATGTGATATCTGCAAAATGAATCAGAGTGGACCCTAAGAATGTGGAGTCAGTTACAGATTGGGAGCAACCGAAGATGCCGACAAAAGTTTGTAGTTTTTTTGGTTTAGCAGGATACTACCAGAGGTTTTTAAGGAACGTCAGTGTAATCGCGTTACCGTTAACAAAGTTGACCAGGAAGGATGTACCATTTGTTTGGAATGATCATTGTCAGCAAGCTTTCCAAGGTTTGAAGGAGAAGCTGACTAGTGCTCCAGTATTGGTGCTTCCATAGCCTGGGAAGGGCTATGTTGTTTTCTGCGATGCTTATAAGAAAGGCTTAGGATGTGTGCTGATGCAGGAAGATCATGTGGTTTTTTTTGCTTCGCGATAGCTTAAGAAACATGAGGAGAACTATCTGACACATGATTTGGAGCTGGCAGTGGTAGCCCATGCGTTAAAGATTTGGAGACACTATCTTTATGGGGAAGTGTGTCAGATCTTTACAGATCATAAGAACTTAAAGTACATCTTCTCGTAGAGTGAGTTGAACATGCGACAGCGTCATTGGATGGAGCTGATCAATGATTATGGATGCACCATTGAGTATCATCCTGGTAAGGTGAACATGGTAGCTGATGCGCTTAGCAGAAAGTCTCCTTCTTCTTGCTCTATGAAGAAGGCACAGTTGAGTTCCTTGGTATGCCATAGGTGGGATATGTTCGTCTCTTTGTGGAAGATGAATGTACAGTTAGAAGTTTCCTTGTTGGCAGGATTGCTGGCACAGATGCAAGTAAATGCCTACATTGAGACAACAGATCAAAGACGCACAGTAGGCAGATGCTTTAGTTCAGTTGATAAGATCAGAGTTTGGCAGCGAAAAAGGTGATGGGTTCCATGAGTCCGAGGATGGACTAGTTTGCTATCATGGTAGGATGCTGGTCCTCAATGTTGATGATTTGAGAAGGTTAGTACTCAAGGAAGCACACACATCGAGATATGCCATGCATCCAGGTGTCACCAAGATGTATCATAATCTAATGGACCTGTATTGGTGGCCTGGCCTGAAGAGAGATGTAGCCGAGTTTGTGGCTAGGTGTGCGGTATGCCAGCAAGTCATGGCTGAGCATTAGAAGTTGGCAGGTACATTGCAACCCATGTTGATACCATAGTGG
This sequence comes from Alisma plantago-aquatica, assembly GCA_963693085.1. NCBI lineage: Eukaryota > Viridiplantae > Streptophyta > Magnoliopsida > Alismatales > Alismataceae > Alisma > Alisma plantago-aquatica. The sequence continues at coordinate 598,833,550 of OY856410.1, read as the reverse complement.
AAATGGGATCATATAACCATGGATTTTGTAGTTGGTTTGCCAAGGACAGTTAAGAATCATGATTCCATCTGGGTGATAGTGGACAGATTGACAAAGTCTGCTCATTTCATACCTGTGAAGACAACGTATAGAACAGAGAAGCTTGCTCAGGTGTATGTGGATGAGATAGTGTGTTTGCATGGTGTGCCCACACTGATAGTCTCTGACAGAGGACCCTAGTTCACGAGTTGTTTTTGGGAACAGTTGCACAAAGCGTTGGGAACGCAGTTGAGGTTCAGTATTGTTTTCCACCCACAGATAGATGGATAGTCTGAAAGGACTATTCATACTTTGGAGGATCTTCTCTGAGCTTGTGTTTTGCAGTTCCTAGGTAGTTGGGAAGTGCATCTCAGTCTGATAGAGTTCTCCTACAACAATAGTTATGCAGATCTCCTTTGTGCTGGTATGAGTCAGGCGAGTATCAACTTTTGGGTCCTGAGTTAGTGCAGTAGACAACAGAAAAGATAAAAGTGATACAACAACAATTGAAAGCGGCACAGGACAGACAGAAGACATATGCAGATAATCTCCGATGACCTTTAGAGTTCCAGGTGGGAGACAAGGTGTACCTCAAAGTCTCACCATGGAAAGGCGTGCTAAGGTTTGGCCGAAAAGGCAAGCTGGAACCCATGTATATGGGGCCATATCCGGTAATAGCACGTGTTGGAAAGGTAGCTTACAAGTTAGAACTGCCACTAGACTTGCACAAGTTACATTCGGTGTTCCACGTCAGTATGCTGAAGAAAAGTCATCCAGACACAGAGGCAGTGATACAACCAATTGAGGTCAAGCTGGATGAAGATGTGACATACGAAGAAGGTCCAATGATGATTCTTGACAAACGTGTGAAGAAGTTGAAAAGGAAGGACCTGATGCTTATGAAAGTTCTTTGGCATCATCATGGCATTGAGGAAGCCACGTGGGAGCTCGAGGAAGAGATGAGGAGGAAGTATCCCTCACTTTTCTCTTTGGATTTCAGGGGTGAAATCCCTTTGTAGGGGTTTATGGCTTGTAAGGACCCTGACCTTCATTTTGGGTTTACCCTGTTTGCTTTGCCTAAACCCTGTGTTTTGAAGCTTGCTAATCACCTGAGGTTGTGATTAGGGTTTGTTGTGTTTTGTTGAGAGTTGGAGGTGCAACTTGCAAATTATCCAAGTTTTAGGGTTGATGTGCAAGCTTGTCACCTTGAGAGATGTTTTCTCTCTCCTTGCATACTCTAGGGTTGAGAGGATGAGTTGAGCTTGTTGCTTGAGTAGTTTTGGGCCTTATTGAGCTTTGTTGGGATTTTCTTTGCTTTGCTTTGCCTTGTTGAGGCCTTGTGTCGTACAAAGAGCACCTTGGAGGGGTGTGTCACCCAGGTGGGGTGTGTCGCCCAGGTGGGGTGTGTCATCTAGGTGGGGTGTGTCACCCATGTGACCACCTTGACCTTGCCTTGGTTGTGTCACCATACCTTGGACAAGTGGTCGATCCTTTGTTAGTTGGTGGCATGACATGTGCATGTCATTTAGTAAGGTGGCATGGCTTTGGACAAGTGGTACCTTGGACATGCACATGTGGAGAAACACCAAGGTGGGTGCCCCATAGACCCTCTTGTATATATACAACCCTATCCTTAGTTGCTTAGCTCTTTAGTTCCTTTAGTTGATCCTTTCTCCTTTTGTGGTCGATACATCTCCTTGATAGAGCAAGATTTGTGGCCAATCTCCTTGGTGGTGTCTTTCTTCTTCTTCTTCCTCTAGGTGGTGGCCGAACCCTAGAAGGGTCTTGCTTCCTTGGTGAGAATCTCCTCTCTCTCCTCAATACCTTCTTCTCCTTCTTGCTTGTTCTTCGGCCATGGTGGTTATGAGCTTTGCTTCTCTTCTTGTGGTGACCGAAGGTGGGGTGCCTTGGAGCTAAGAGCTTAAAACTTAGTGCTTGGAGCTTTCTTAAGGCAGGTTACATAACTCCTAACCCTAGCTATACTACCATCTCTTATGTTGCATGTTCATATATGATGTTGATCAGTCTTGCATCTTGTTGGGTATGTTTCTTGCTCCAGTTTGTACCTTTAATCTTATTGGACTTAGTGGTTATGATGTAGATAGTTGTGTGACATTGTACCTTGTTGGCCGAACCTATGGATTAGGTTTTCATTGGGGCAATACCCCTTTCTCTCCTTAGTTTTGAGAAGTGAGCTTGAGCTCTAGTGGTATAGGTAAAACCCCTCTCTTCCTTAGTCATTGAGAGGTGAGTCTATATTCTAGTTGCTTGGGCAATACCCTACTCTCACCATGGATTTGAGAGGTGAGCCTTTGGTTGTTGATGACCTAGTTGAGGTTGAAGGGTTGACCGATATGGATGACCTACCTTGATGCCTGATATGTGATGGAGGTTGTGCAATACCCCTCTCTCTTGGTTGTTGAGAGGTGAGCCAACTCTCTTGATCTATTAGGGTTTGATGATGGTGATCTTGAGGTTGATGATGACCATATCGATGTGGTTCATGTGCCCTTACACGATACCTTTTTTGGTGCTTTGCACGATACCCCTCATCTAGGGTTTATCTTGGATGATATGATAAGTTGAGTTCTATTGGCTTTGTTGCCTGTTTTGACCCCCTTAACCTTGCTAGTGTCCTTGGGCGATATGCCTCGATCAAGATGTACCTTTGCCTTAGTTGGTGTTGTGCCTTTGGCCAACATGGTGCTGAGTAGATACCTCTATTTTGTACCTTGGGTGACATAGGCTAGTTTTGTTGTTGCCCAACCCAGTTGGACGATAGGCCATCTTGTGGTGCCTTGGTGCCATTTGTTGTAGTAAGTTTGTTGGGCGACATAGTGTTGAGCTTGGGTGCCATGACCTTGGCCGATATAGTGATGATGGCTGCCCGATATGAAACCCTAACCCTAGTGGGTGATAGGGTCTTGGACGATAAGAGGTGCCCATATGTTGCCCGAAACACCTTTGTACTTGGTTGCTCGATACCACCTTGTACTTGGTTGCCCGATACCACCTTGTTCTTGCATGCACGATACCCTCTTGGGTCAGGTTGCACGACCCAACACTAGCCCTGGTTGCACGATACCCTTGGTGCATGGGTGCACGACTTGGATGGCCGATGTGTGTGTGGTTAAGTGCCCTAGCCGTTAGAGTTGTTCCTGCCCGCTACCCCTTTGGGTGAGGGATGGTGCTGCCTGCCACATCTCTAGTGAGGGAAGACAATACCTTTGGTGATGGTTGTGCTTAACTTGGGAAACCCTAGTAGTTACTTTCTTGTACCTTGTGGATGATGGGTTATGGATGAAAGGTTGTGATAAATGATGTATGACTAGGCTATGGTTGTGTAATTCTTAAGGATATATTCCTTGATAATGATCATGCTCATGAGATATTAGGGCATAGTGGATGCTCATGGTTCGATTACAATAATGTAATTTGTGAATAAGATACAACTTTATGCTTCATGTAGTGATAATCATGGATGTTGATCCAATCATGTACCTTCAACCCTAATAGCATGATAATCATAAAGATCTATGTTTGGTGATTTAAGTTATCTCTCTTGATATGCATACTAACCATTTAGGTGTATCAGATGGATTCATATCCAGGTAAGAGCTATGAGGATTATGTGTTTGAATATCACTAAATGATGATAATCCTCATTGATGAGATAACATGTATCACCTGTATGATGTGAAAAGTATTGTTGACCTAGTAAAGGCTGAGTACCTAGTTGAGGTGTTATCCTCTGATGTTGAGATAAGGGATTGCTATCCCATGGTGATGATGTAAGCTTTGAGAGGCAGTGGCATTCTGTGATGAGGGATTGAGATCCCATGATAATGTGATAATGATAGTAATAATGTAACTCAATGTTGTTTATGTTTTTACAACTTGGTTGCCTCAACAATCCACTTAAAATATACTAATTAATTATAGTGGAACATATCATGTAGTTTGCCCTAGACATAGATCCATCATCGTCAATAATTGGCGATGGTGAAACAGGTTTATCCTGCGGGATTACCTGGAGCGCATATTGTTGAATATGTGGGGCTTCTCCTAGCCAAAAGTAGGAGGATTTGAGTACAACTACGGTTGTGTATAGAGCATGGTGAACAATCCCATGGCTCAGTGATTGTAGAGCATGGTGAATAGGCCCATGGCTCAGTATTATAGAAGAGTAGCCTGCGGAGCTGACCCTGTGGCTGAGGCCACTCAAGCAAGAGATTGTGGTCCTGCTTTGGTTTTCATACCCTAATCACAAAGAGGTGAGGTCATGGAGTCTGGTTCTCCCATTGACCTTGTATGGCATCAGTTTTTGGGCTTCGCAGCCAAAGATTGGATTTGAGCAGGACGACTCACTTCCTCAGGGCATAATAAATCATAATCCAGTCGTATAGAATATATTGCTTAAGGCAAAACATGGAACATTGATTGAGGCTTTGCTTATATAGCTGATCTAGTTATACCTTGCAGCTATTTGTACGATCCTTATATTTTGTGAAAAGTTCTTATAAAGCTTATCTTGTCAATCATGTTCCATAAAGAAATACCTGGTTATATGCCTCCTGATATCTGGTAAATTGTTCATAAAATAAGTTCTGCTCAGGATGCTTCTCTTATGATCTGCTGATATCAGTTATCTGCTTTACCTGCTTTTCTTGAAGTTTTATAGTTTCAGCGGGGAGTTATGTTTTTCCCTAGGACCGTGTGTCTCATCCCGTTGGTTTACAACCTTTTTAGGTGATCGCGCAAGACGTGGTGGTGGTCCTGAGGTTGCGGCCGAGCAGTAAGAAGAGTAGTAGGAGGCAAGAGAAGGATATGCTGCTGTTTTTGTTGTTTTGTAGTAGAGTCCTAGAGTCATCCCTGTATTCTCAGGTCCTCGAAGGTGTTTTGACGATGTTTTATGATGTTTAGCTGATGTAGCTTTGTATATCCTACTGCTGGACTGATGTGGCCCGTTATGTATGTATAAACAGGTGATAAACTCTAGTGTTAATAGGACAGCTGGTTCCTATAAGCTGTGGACATATATCAAGTCTTGTAAATATTTATATAACATGTTTCCTTGCATGATGAGGATCTGGATGTAATAGTTCCTTTGTTTATCTGCTCTCCACAATCGGCTTTAATTAACCCGTTTTTTTGGAATATGTGGTTTATGATGTTTCCCTACGTTTTCACGTGGCATTTCATTGTCTGTGTGATAGAGGGATGTGGTGTCACAAATATAATAAGTATGAATATTTGAAAATGTTTTATTTTTTCTTTTACAAAATGTTGACTAACAAAAATCAATTTCATTTTTTTATAAATACATTTGAAGAGATCATAATTTTGGAAAAGTTCAAACATTTGATTGGGGGGGAACATGTGTAACATAGTGAGGTAGTGTTTCCTCTTATAAAGTTAATAACATAACTTTATAAGAAAGTCACTATATTAGTTATGACTATTTTTATATGTTATATATGTAACAAATTGTAACATAACCATGCTACATAATTATACAAAGTATAGGTTAGTATTATGAAACATATCTCTAAACACTTAAAACCCTAGTTTGAGTCACATGTAATGCATGTTGAATCATTATGACCTCAAGTTTTATATAAAAAAAATATTTGAGGGTATGCAAATATATACTTTGTAATCTTTTGCCTATAAAGAGCACCTCTATTTTAGTTTTCTTTACTCAAACATAATGTTTCCTATAATGTAACAATATGAACTTTAGAGGGATTTTCAATCATAGTGAAGATATAGAAAGTCATGGGAAAGTGGAGGGAGAGTTGAAGAGAGAGAATCATGAACTATTTATCACCGAAGAATATGTTGTGTAGTACAATCACGTCTAATTAATATCATGAAATATAGTTTGAAGGTTATAGTATATAAACAAACTCGTGTCTTAGTTTCCTTATTATTACTTAAAAATGGATGTGAGTCATAAGGTATTACTTCTACTATTTAAAAAAATACAAAAAAATGATTAGGGAAATTAAATAGTTATCGTAAAAATTATCTAAAACTCTGATTTTGAAACAATAACAAGATAATTTTAAACTACGGAAATGTGAGAAAAAGTTACACTTACTCATATTCTGGAAGTCTGAACACAAAGATATATTTCTACAGATCCAATGTGTTCTTATATGAGCATAAAAATTGGAAATGTTTCATGGGAGTATGAAGATTGTGGACGCTCCATATAGATGAATAGGGGAAAAAGAAAATACAAGGATAGTGACAAATGGAAAGATTAAGAAACCACGACGATGTGCAATATCAGAGAGGTTGTGAAGTCAAGAAAGATATAAAAGTAAAGCATGTGTGATGTACTAAACCTCGTGTAACGACTCACGTGTCCATTGCTGATAGAATTTAAAACTAAGAACAAACATAATCTAGAATCTAGTATTTCATGTGTGCATGCATATTCACATATTGTATGATCATACTGTAATTTTCTTCGTTGATTCAATAATTGTAAACAAATAAAAGAAGTGTATAGGCATTTAATAACCTACATAATTCCATGAAAATGGAGTATTTATAAAATTATATTTGTTTATTAAAAATTGATTTACTCATTTATTATGAGTTCTTTTGGCATTAAAAAGTGATATGTTTTAACAATAATTAGAAGAATTAAGTTATCGAGAACATTTTACATGTGCATTATACATTCTCATATCTTAAATGTTCAAGGGTAATGGCATTTACCGGAGCAAAAATTCTTTTGAGACCGAGCCAGCATATATGTCTTAATCTTTTTATAACAATATTATTATTAACTTTATCAAATTGAAATACTTATTTCTCATGATCATACTATAATTTTCTTGGTTGATTCAATTATTGTAATCAAATAAAAAAAGTATAAAGGATTTTAGTATTCAACCTACAGAATGCCATGGAAATGGAGTATTTATCAAATATATTTGTTTACTAAACATCGACTTACTCATTTGTTATAAGTTTTTTTGGCATTAAAAGGTAGTACATTTTAACAATAATTAAAAGAATTAAGTTATTGAGAACATTTTTACATGTGCATTATACATTCTCATATTTTAAATGTTCAAGGGTAATTAATTTACTTGAGAAAAAATTCTTTTGAGACCAAGCCACCATATATATATCTTAACCATTCTATAACAATATTATTATTAGCTTTATCAAATTGAAATAATTATTTCTGTAATGAAATATTTTAAGTGGTGAAGGAAAGGTTTTTTCATTTAATTTTCATTTCGATCTAGACATTGAATTTGTGTAAGACTTTAGAATAGTATAGGCACATGAATGAATCATGCACGTACAATATAGTCAAATCAATTTAAATTTGTAGTTAAATTGTTCAAAATTGATTATTGCAGCATAGATTGGCAACCAATTTGAAGAGGATCTCATTATTAGAAAGAGTATTTTTTGTAATAAAGCACTATATATCACGTTGCAATTTTTTATTAATATTATTAAAAAATCATTATAATAGTAATGACGATTTTTATTATGTTATATATATAACAAATTGTAAGATAACCATGCTAGAGGTCATATGATAGGACTATTTATTCCATGCCGGTTCATACCTTCAATACTTTCTATATGCATGGTCATTGGTAGTATGGTTGGTAGTTGCTACTACCGCTATATTTATGAACGTACGTGTGAGAGAGCAGTCTAGGTGGTGCTTGATCAATAGCAATCAACCTCGCAATGTATTATATATCCTTATTATCTATTTATAACCAAAATGAAACTAAAATTCAGAATTTGGGAGTGGGAAGATATCTTGAAAAAAAAAGTGATAAGAAAGAGATAATTGTAACCCTCAGGTATCCTCTAGATCTTCCCAGAAACTGAGAATTGGGGAAGAAGTTGCGGAATCGTAAAAAAAAATGTCTGTAACATCATTAAGGCTGTGTTTGGTACATGGTGAATCATGGTGATAGGGAATGATGGTGAAACAAAAATGTTGTTTGGTACGCATGGTGATAGTGATAGGGAATTTTTTCGTGGTGAATCCATGGTGAATTCTGGCCTATTTTTGTCCCCATAGAAAAGCATGGTGAATGACGGTGAATGATGGTGAAAAAAGTTATTTTTAAGTCACCATTAATATATGGATATATGTGCAAAAAAATGATACTATATTTTTCTTCTCTCCTCATGCCATATGCTTCCCTCCAAGATTCTTTCCTGCCAACAAATTTTAACTTCCGGCCAAAATATTTTTCTCTCCAAGATAATGTTTTCTTCACACATATTTCTTTCCAAGATAAAGTTTCCACTAGATTTTTTTCTTGCAAAATAATTTTTTTCGTCAGATCTTTTTCCCTCCAAAAAAAAATTTCCCGCCACTCATTTTTCCTCCAAGATTTTTTTGCCTCCAAGACAACGTTTCCCTCACGCCATTTTTCCTCGATGATTAAATTTTCTATTAATTTTTTTCCTATAAGACAAAATTTTCCGTCAAAACTTTATCTTCTCCAAATTTTTTACGCCACAACTATTTTGCAAGATAATTTTTCTTCAAGATAATGTTTTCCGTCAAAACTTTTTTCCTTCATGAAAAACTTTTCCACAACACCTTTTTCTGTCATGATACTTTCTTCCTCCAAGACAACATTTTCCACCACTCATTTTTTCCTCCAAGATAACGTTTCCCACTAAAATTTTTCCCTAAAAAAAAAAAGATTCCCGCCACACCTTTTCCTCAAAGATATTCTTTTACTCCAAGATAATATTTTCTGCCACACCATTTTCCCCTCATCAAGATATAATGTCATTAAAAAAACAAATTCTGCAAGACAAAGTTTCAAGTCAAATCTTTTTCTAGTTGAACATCCAAATATGATGATGGCCTTCTTTTGTTGCCCACGACATGAACGACATCAAGTCATATGTAATATGATTGAGAAAAACTGATCATATTGTATTTCTCAAGAAAGTATTTATGATAAAATATTTTTATTTTCTTATTTTTTCAATGAAGTATTTCTCTGCAATGATTATTAAGAAATATAACTCACATATGAAAAAAGTCTCCTTGGTATTTTTTAAATTAAATAGCTCATATACATACTAAAATTTGATGATAAATATTTGTATTATTAATGTCATAATTTTTTTATGTATGAAGTGTTTATAAATAGAATTTATGTTTTTACGAGGTGTTTTATGTAAAATTGGTTCACTATCACCGTCACCGTAACTATGTAACAAACAACACATTTTAAAAATTTCCCCATCCCTTTCACCATCACCATGCATGTGTTACCAAACAACAATTTTTAACAATTTCACCACCACCGTCACTATCACCGTCACCGTCACCATGCATTTTGTCACCACATACCAAACGCAGCCTAAGAAGAGAGAAAAAAATAGATATCAATAATGGTTGAACACATGAATTAAGTCTGACAATCGAAATCACATACCATATCATTCAACTCTATAAAGTTCTAACTAACGTCAGCCCTTATGTATCCTCTTAATCTTCCCTCATATCATGCGAGAAACGGGGAAGAAGTTGCTCAAATGGTGTAAAGAAAACATGTATAACGTTTCTAAGAAGATAGAAAGAATAGATATTATAGATCATTGAAGACGTGAACTAAGCCTGATAATTAAAATTACATACCATTGAACTCCAGAAAGTTCTAATTGAGTTGTGACAGTCGCTTCCTGCAGAGAATTACAACACTATTTCACATGTTGCTGATTAGTTTTTTACTTAGACTAAAATGCAGGATTGATGTGGGCGTTCGGCCGATTCTGCATTTTAGATGCCTTCAGACTTCTCAATTCTGATGAGAAGATGGGATTGTAAGCATGAGAGATCCTTGGCTTTGAATTGATAATGACAGAAAGAGAGAGAATAGAAACGTAAGAATGAAGGTGGTTGATTGCGTTCAATTGGAATAAATGGACATGGAGAAAGTGTGGAGGTGGAGAACGTGGGGTTGATTAGTTAGGGGTAACGATTAGGAAAGAATATATCAGATCATTAGGCTCCGTTTGACCACATCTTTGATAAGGAAACGTAGGTATATAGATAGAGGAAGTAGTTAACCAGGATCACGAAACAGTAAAAAGAGTATGCGGTTTCTCGGAGAAAAAAACATATTGTGGATTTGTTTTAAAATAACTAACACCGTTAAAAGGGAGAGAAGAGAGAGAATTAACCACGGTGCATCAAATTTGAAATAGTGAGTTGTGAGTGGTTAGAATATTTTTAAGAGAAAATGAATGGCATATCTATAATTATGGAAAACTATTTGTTCTTTTTATAGTAGTATAGATATGACCAGTCTTGTACGGTTTACACCCATAAAGTGTGTGAAATTGTTAAATGGATGAAGTTTTACGTGTTGTTGCTCTACTATTTTATATTGAGTCTATTAACTTTTCTTCACCTCTAACCTCCGGGTCCTTTTTCCATCTTAAGTTCCCCTCTAATTTTATTCAATATAACCTTAGACTCTCCTATTTGATTTTCTCCATCTTATAGCACGAGTTAAATTACATGTTTATTTAGTGAGTATGTAGTAATTTATTTTTTTAATTGTCGTGTTCTTTGTGCATACGAGACTTTTGAGTTATAATTTATGTGCAATCTTGATGCTTTGTATGTACATATATAAATATTTGTTTATTTATTTATTTGTCATGCACTTATACTTTGAAATTGAATTAATTATTTTGTTTTGATGCATCATTATTGTAAATTACAATATTGGTGTTACTGATATGGGTGTGCATCTATATATAGAATTATTTGCTATATATATATATATATATATATATATATATATATATATGATGTCATGATGATGTCACTGGGACAATCGAGTCAACCCAATGGTTGAACCAGAGACTCATGGCCCATGACTTCTATTGCGGCGACCTCCACGTGGGGGATGAAAACTAAAAAAACAAAAATAGACAATATTGGGGATGCTTTTTGGTTGCTAGCTTCCACACACCCAATGCATCCTAGCATTTTGCCTATGGGAAAGGTGGGACAGAGAGAGCGGGAGAGAGGGAGTAAATAGAGAGAGAGAGAGAGTGACTGAAAAGAGAGAGAGAAAAAAGAGTGTGAAATTCATTTTTGATAATAACTTCAAAATATAATGAATTTTTGATGAAATAAAAATTATTATACATCTGCAAAAGATATATTGCAACAAACCAATGTTGATACACTATTGATAAAATATATAATGCACAATTTAAAAGAGGAGAGAGGAATGGGTAGAAGGGAAGATAAATTAGATGATTGGGAAATTTGTTTTTCTTTTAACTTCAAATCCTTATTGAATTTTTTGACAAACTAAAACCATTAAATTTATTACAAAAAATGTTCCAACAAGATCAATGTCGAAAAACTTTAGAGAAACATAATAATGACACAATGGAGCAGAGATAATAACACACTCAACCAGAAATACCAACTTGATTACAAAAGAAAACAAATTCATGGCTCTACTTCCCTCCTCTTTCTCATATTTTCTCTTTATTTTTTGAAGAATGAAATGAGGAGGAGAGAGAAAATACATAATATTAGAGCAGTGATAACAACACAACAGAGCATAGATAACAACACATTAAACCAATGGTCACAACACAACAGTTAAAATATAATAACGCACAAGACAAAGAGATAATAACTCGATTATAAAAAAAAAATTACTGGCATTACTACCCTCCTCTTCCTTGTATTTTCTCTCTCTTAAAAATTAAACACTAGACCAATGATAACAACACAATGGTCTAGATATAACAACAAACTAAACTAGAGATACAACTCGATCACATAAGAAAACAAATTAATGACACTACAAACAAATTAATGACACTACTTCTCTCCTCTTCCTTGTATTTTCTCTCTCTTTGTGGTGAGTGAAATGAGGAGGAGAGAGAAAATAAAACATTAGACCAACAATACCAATACAATAGATCAAAAATAGTACATAGTAGATAAATGATAACAAACACAACATACTAGAGATAACAACACACCAGACTAGGAAAACAACTCAATTACAAAAGAAAATAGATTAATGACAACTTCCTCATTTTTTCTCTTTTTTTGAGAAACAAAACACTAGACCAATGACAACAATACACATACCAGTGATAATAACACAATGGGTGACTGGACTAGAGATAACAACACAATTACAAAAAAACAAATTAATAGCACTACTTCCCTTCCATTCCTCATATTTTTTCTCTATTTAAAAAATAAAGCACTAGACCAAGAAGAACAACACTAATATTCAAAGATTTGCAACAAAATTGACCTGAAGTAACAACTTAGTTTCAAAAGAAAAAATTGCACTACTTCTGTCCTCTTCCTTTTATTTTCTTTCTCTTTGCGATGACTTAAATGATGAGAGAGAAAAACAAAACATTTAACCAACAATAACAAACAACTAGTCAGAGTTAATAACACACGAAAATGAGAAGAGAGAAAAAATACTCAATTTAGAATAACAATATCTTTTTAGAAAAAAAATTCTTATTTATTTTCTCAAAGTATGTCAAAATTGATCACTTTCTTTCTATGTAATTAGGATGATGATGTAGGCATGTTACAAAGAAGAAGAAAAAAGTGAGATAAAGTTGCAACAAGAAAACTAAGTTTGAATTCAAATTTGATTGCCGACACACAATCCCCAAGACTGGATTTTATAGATCTTGAGTACTTGCTGCAACTAAATAATGATATGCTCCATGAAATATGAGTTACAGAGGTAGCATGAGAACATGGAGGTTATTGAGATGGTCACACATCTTAAGCACATGTTCCAAGATCAGGCAAGATAAGAGAGATATGATGTCTCCAAGGGAATGTTCAAGTGTAACATAGTAGAAGGAGATCCAGTAGGTCCTCATGTACTCGAGCTCATTGGGTACATGGAGAACCTAGCCATACTATGATTCTCCTTGGCTCAAGAGTTGGCCACTAATGTGATTTTGTAGTCTTTTCCAGAATCATACAGATAGTTTGTCATGAACTACAACATGAATGACTTTGACAAGCCATTGATGAAGTTATTAGGCATGTTGAGAGCAACGGAGACACAAATGAAGAAAGACAAGCCCAAGTTTGTGATGATGATCAACAAGACAAAAGAGAAGTTAAAAGGAAAAGGAAAATCTAAGAAGAATTCTAAATCTAGCTAGAAGCCCAAGTCTTCAAATCTCAAAGTAAAGGGAGGAATAAAGAAGGGAGGAAAGTGTCACCACTGTCACTAGCTTGGACATTGAAAAAGGAATTTCCCACTCTCATTGGAAGAATTAAAGAAGAAGGAATAGGAAGAGGCCTCTACTTCAGTTATAAACATTATAAGATAAATTTGATTACTTCATCATCTTGGTATGTGATACCAAATGTAGATTTGACATACGTTGATGTGCATGATCTAATAAGAAGTAAAACCTTTAGCAAAGGGCAATGGTGGACTATGCGGAGAATGAGTTGGTGCAACTTTACTCTACATTTAGAATTTTTGTTAACCCATTGGGCATGTAATAGAGTTATTTGAACTTCCATTTCATTATGCTAGTAATTGTAACATTTTACTTTATGGATCTTGTATGGATAAGGATGATTATAAAGAAAGAGTTGTTAATGATTTTATTTCAAAGATGTGACCTTGTATGGCAATGCCCAAACATCTAGTGATATTTATATAGAAAACCTAAAGATGAATGTTTATAACGTAAACACAAAAAGGATTACATTTGATAACACAAATAAATAGTATCTATATCATTGTCATCTGTAGGACATATATAAGAAATGCATTATAATACATACTGATGTTTATCTAGACTCTTTTTGTTACTGAACCAATAAGAGACATGCAAGACTCATTTATGAAAAAAATGTCAAACCACCTCTCACTAAGTGTAGTGGAGAGTGCAAACATTCTACTAGGCGTATACATGTTGATGTATGAAGATCTTATAGAATAAATGCTAAAGTAGTAATTCATTATATTGACTGATAATCTCAGTTGATATCGGGTTTGTATTTGGTGAAATACAAACATACATCTCTTCAACTGTTCGAGGAGATTATAATGAAGTATAACTTTAATAAAAGTATTAAAAAACTTTTATACGATCAACTTTCGAAATACTTTATGGTTTGAGGACCTTCTAGATAGACTGTGATAGTGTATCACAAGCCAAATCCACTTGAAACATGATGATGTGTTAGAAAGAAGGAATTACATCTTGATAGGTCATGATGTGATTATCTTTAAATCTAATCTTCTAATCCCCTCATGGATACATGCTTAGCACTAAAACCAATATGATAACATTAAAGTAATAAAAAGGAGGATTATATAGATACTTCTTCTCATATATTATAATTATCACGGTGAAAGTGAATGTAAGTATCTTGAAAACAACATTTGTGAATTAATGAAATTATTTGCTATTGTTTATTGTTTGATTAAAATCAGGATCCTTGGCAAAATTTTAGGTAACATATCTTTTATTTCTTTCCTTAATTGTGGGTTGCAGAAAAGTGAGGTGTTACATTTGGTATCAAAAGTGCCATATTTTTCAAATAATATTTAATAGTTTATAATTTTAAGTAACTTGTAGAAATTAGAGGAAATTATTAGGGAATTTTCTAATACGATGGTGTCTAGAAGGGACCATGAGTCAGGGGATCGAAAAAGTTTCCTCTGAATTGCTAGTCAGCTTATGAGGACTCTCGGGCCCAGGCATCATGCCTGGCCAAAGTTGAAAGATTTTTCCTGAAGTAAAATAACTTTAGGTTTTCTTCTCATCTTGATTCATCCATTTTTTCATCCTCTTACTCAATAAACACAAAAAGGAATTCCCCCCTCATCTGAAGTTAGTTTTTCGAGAAGAAGTAGGATTAAGGCATCCTCCACCAATCAATGTACATGTAATGTGGAAATAATAATGTACATCTAATGCGGAAATAATAATGTACATGTAATATGGAAATAATAATGTACATGTAATATGGAAATAATGGTAAAGAAAAGAAAAATGGCTTTATGAGTTACAAGGGTAAGCTTTAGATGGGTCTAGTGCTGGCTTAGAAGAACCCTAGAGGTTTAAGGGACATTGAGACCCTACGTAGCAAGGTGTAGTCTCTAACTCGAAGTTCAAACCCTAACTTAGTGGGATGGGAGTAGAATGGGTAAAAGAGTAACCCTACCTTATGAACCCTGGTTTAGATGAAATGGAATAAGAACTATATAAATGAGTTACATGACTTAGTCTCCCATTCATGCATCCATTTGAAGTAAGGAATTAATGAGAAACATTTTAAGAAACATAAGCAACATATGAATAATGCATTTATGGATGTCACATGCTCAAATTCTATATCGGTCTCTGGTGAGTTAAAGAGCGAGCATGGGGTAAATAGAGTCATCAGGGGATGATCGATGTCCACTATAGGTATCGAACCTTTAGAGAAGGTTCCCCATAAAGAGGATCCCCTTAGAGAAGGTACACCATTGAGAAAAGAGGATAAGGGTGGCGAGGTTAAAATAAGAAATGCTTTTTGAGGTTGCATTAAAAAAATGATGATATGAAACCGTATTCAACTTATAGGGCTAGTATCCTAACCTAGGGTGGGTCAACCCAAGAGTGGGAAAGGGCCTATGGGGAGGCAAACTCTAGACCTATAGGGTTGGGTTGTGGCTAGAGATCCTAACCTCCTCCTATGATCCGAGAGGGAACCCTAGGTCAGGACCTTCCCTAGAAAGGTAAGTTGATTAAATAAATCTAAAGATTGAGGTAACCTTAATTGTTGCCTAAAGGGTGGAGAATCAAAGATATAAAATATGAAAGTACATATATTGAGCATGCTTCTTTGGATACGAGTATGTCATCTCTAAGGAACATGAAGAAAATTCACTATGGAAGTGGATGACAATATGAGACCAAGCTCGAAAGAGAAATGTTTTCATGAGTCTATTGAAGGGACATAAAGAGAATAATGAGAATCATAAGAGATGAAGGAAATCTAGTTTAAAGAATTACATATAAAGATAATGTTCTTTCAATAAAACCTTGGGAAGGGCAGAGCCCTAAGTCAATCCTTAGGTCACGTACAGAGTATTAAAGGTACATGGGACTGATGGGATCAGGAGTTGATTGTTCCTTGAATGTACAAGTGATGAGTATATTTATACCCATTTTTACATTTTGTTTTACTCTCTTTTTAGGGTATGTTGTGTTTCTATTTCCTAGTTTTAGCATTATATTCACTTAACTACAATAATTTTCCCTTTTCCGAGCTTTAATGCATTTTCACATATATTTTGTGCAAAATCAACCAAGGTTTTACAACAACGTCCAGATGGACGATTAAGCCCTCATGATTCAACACCTCAAGGGAAGGAAGGCCCAAAAGCCTCCTTTTAATCACCTTCTAACTACGTAGACAAGCGAGTGATTCTGCCATTTGCCCAAATCGAGTTGCTCTTTTCCCGAATTCCTCTTGATTTTGATGTCCTAACACACGCTCCTAACATCTAGTCCATTATGTTTCACTACTAACTTGTCCTCCAGAGAACCAGATGTGAGGTTCAAATTGAGTAACCCTTGTGAGTCACCTTTTGCATCGGGTACAAGCCATGCAATTAGATGCCTTCGACCATAAGCATTCAACCTTAGGGTTTTGGAGGTAAGGAATGCATCTATAAAAGAGAACCCTTATTGTCTGGGTATCTTATAGGTGATTGAAAGCCACATTGTCAAGAAAAAACTCTAGCGAAGAGCATGGAGATGGTGGTCGTAGAGGAGAGATAGGTCTTCATGCAATACGGGTCATGGCCTTCTTCATCATTTCTACTATCTCTTTGTTGTTGTACCTCACCATGAGCGAGTAGACACCTTGTTCTGGGGCATGGGGACTAGCCCCAATTGCCCATATTTTGTCTTATCTTTTATCTAAACTCGACAATAGATTAGCTAATTAAAGTATCATCTTGCTTGACACCTTGCATTGCAAATTGACAACTTGTTTTGCATATATGTTATAACCATGGATATGCAAGTTGATGTGAGCGTGATTAGAACATCATAATGATCTTATTATCCCCCTAAGATGTCAGTAAGGGGTAGTGAGGTGATTGTACTTTAATATGCTATGTGTCGAGGATGGTCGGTTGTAAGTAAAGGAGTTCAATATTGTAGACATGGAACTTGGGTGTCGATGATGGTTGGTTCCAAGGGAGTTTATACTAGGTGACGACATGTATCTTGTGAGGGTGCAACAGATAATCCTCAATTTAGCAATGACTATTAGAGAGGTAGATCTTATTAGGATAATTAAGCAGGCCTAGGTAGCAAAATCCCATGACCTAGTCTCCTTATTACATGTTATTTACTTATTAAATCTTCATTGCTTTTGGCAACATATTGTTTAACTAAATCTTTCTATTACTCAGTGATAAATATTATTCCTAATACTTCTGAATCTATATAACTACTTGAAGAGGTTTTCCTTTAGGTTTTATCCTTAAGTATACTACAATAAGGCTTCTGCTTGTGTGGAGTGGGGAATTAGTGCACTACTTTTGGTAAAACCTAAGAGTATTTCTTTTAGAGTTTTTATTGGTGTGACATTTGGCGCCCCATCAAAAATTGGCTCTGTTGCTAGGGACAATGGTAGTTCAATATTTTTAAAAGTAGAAGCATAATTTGGATTTTTCTTTTCTTTTATCTATTATTCTTGATAATACAAAAAATCTTCTAGAACCATATGTACCAGCATGATCTTTCTTTATCACTTTAGGTACCCGTAGCCTATGCAAAGATCTAGGAGTCTTGACTCGAGATTGTTATTTGATCATAAAATCGAGAACAATCTCAGAAAACTTAGCAAGGAGAGAGCCAAGGAGGATGCGACAACTACGTAAGCAGCTATTCAAGCGCGCATCGATGCAATAATCACCGCCCAATAAGAACTACTTGACACAAAAGATTGAGAACAACTAGAAGCTGAGTTCAAGACTAGCCTTGAAGCCGCCCTAGCCACAGAACATGTGAAAATATTATGGGATTTTTCCATCCCCAAGGGCATTGACTTAACTCATTCAGTTCACCTCTAGGCGACCTGATCAAGATTAGAGCCTAATGGGACAACCTTTTGTAGGATTTTTCCTTTACAAGTAGGATCGCTGATGATTGTCGAGAGAATCTCCTTAAATTATCAACATTTTCTTGATGATGAAGCCAACATGCACCAATGACGATGCCATGCGACTCTAGATCTTCAAATATTTCCTGATGGACAAAGCCAGAGTGTGGTACAATTTTGTTTGAGATCCAATAAATAACTAGGAGGCCCTATAGAACAAATTCCTAGAAAACTGTACCCTCCTTCAATGACCTAATTGATCTAGGGATAGATTACAAGATTCAATCAAGTACTCAAGGAGTCTCTGTATGAAGCATGGGAGCGATTCAATGAACTCCTACACAAGTTTCCACACCACGAAATCCTCGAGAATTAGATAATTGCATTCTTCTATCAGGGGGTGGACGACAACATGAAGAAGTTCCTTGATTCCTCCTCTAAAGGAAATTTCATGCGACAATGCGCTCATAATCATTAACCTTGCAGCAGAGAATCAGACCCATTAGACCAGACCCTCGGGTAAAGGCGTTCTTAAGGTTTCCATGGTAGAAGACCGATCAAAATAGAAATCTATCTCCGAAGTAGTGAAAGCCCTCTCCCTCTAGCAAGAAAATCTTGAAAATTCCTTCAGTACATATGAGAGAAAGAGCTAGACTCCCCAAGTGAAAATTACCACGCCCTTGTGTGAATTTTGTCATGTAGTAGACCACATCATCATTTACTACCAATAGATATACACTACATTCCACTAGCATCAGATAGGCCAACAATACATAGTTACTCAAACCAAAGACGTGAAGTCAATCCATAGCATTCCAGGGCAAGAATACTATAATCCAAATCAAGCTCGAAGTCAACCTAGTTTCCATTATGAGAACCTTCCGGGAGCTAAAGGTCCAAATTAGACTTTGACGCAACCCACCGAGGCTAGAGCACCAATGAATTATAATGGGCCACGCAACTAGGGAAACTTAAGGGTTCAATTTTCTTAGCCAGAACTACCAATAGCGACAATAATTCCAAAATCCAAATCAAGCTCCACCACTACAGATCGAAGCCGCACCAGCTCATGATCCATTGATGGCATCATACTAGACTCAACTTGCCATCACTACTATGAATCAAAAGGCGTTGGAATCTCAGATCACTCGACTGGCCGCTAGCCATCAACCCCCAGCGGGAACAATCACTCGTTAGCCAGAAAACAACCCCAAGCATCCAGAGTAGCCAGAGCAGCTAAATGTTGTAATGACCATGTCAAGGAACTTGTACACCACACCTCCCACCTCCGTGTCTTCTGAAAATATTGAGAGAATTCCAAGAGAATCTCCAAATTGCCTAATCAGTCATCTGGAGGAACAAACATCAGTTCTCTTGTGACACCAACACCATCCAGTGCTAGCAAGGATATGATGTAAGCCACTTTAGTATAGTCAGCTCTGGAACCTCTACGACTCCCATAAGCATGCCACACATAGGCCCTCTAAATCTCAACAATTGAATTAAGAAATTCAAAGATGTCATGAAGAGAATCCATGGTAAAATCCCCTTCCTGGATCTGCTGACTGTCACACCAATGTGGTGTAAGTACCTTAAAACGATTCTGTTAGGAAAGCATTTGATCTAGGAAACCAAGATAGTGAATATATCACCAAAAACTTCTAGTTCCATACAAGATCTCTGAACTCAAAAGAGAAGTGATCTGGTTCTTTATGGATATATTGTTTCTTTGGAGATAAGACTTGTTGTAAGGGACTCACTGACTTAGGCACCAACATATCCATTATGTATTACACTTTATACCAGCACCTAGGGTTCACAGATCTCTTACCGACAATAATGAAAATTCAGTTAGCGGAAGCATCCATCACCAAACCCTTGGGAATTATAGAAGATGTCTTAATGAAGTTAGGACATAACACCTACGTCCCATGTGAATTCATGGTTATGCATATCAAAGAAGACAACAAATTCCCACTTATTTTGGGAAGACCATTCCTAGCCACTACACGAGCTTTAGTGGACGTTGAAGCCATTAAACTCATTCTATGACCAGGGAAGAAGAATATTACATATTGAGTTTTTAAAGACATGAAGAGGGTGCACAACTTGTTTGGAACTTTTAAGGCGGAAGGTAACTCAAAACCACGACAAACATGCCCGTAGGAGGCCGATCAAGATCACATAGCCTTACCCACTTTGTGCATGTCATCTAAACATGACCTAGGGTTCACATGTTTGAAGGATAAGGGTTCAGATACCCTATCCATAGTTCTAACTCAAAAACCACTCTATCAGTCGGGTCGATGATGCTAAATTGAGATGCTTGCTGGGAGGCAACCCATCCCATTTGTTTTCTTCTTTTTCTATTTGTTTTCATTATTTTGATCCTTTATTTTCTTTTAATAAATTGAATCTAATATATATATATATATATATATATATATATAGGTGATAAGAGTAAGGAGAGAAGGATAAGGAAGAGTACCACATCTTAGATGACCTAATAAATGGATAAACTGGTATGACACACAATACTCATGATGACATTCTCTCGTCCTTCCACAAACCACATGCTGCCCAGTCGCTTGACTAACAGAAGACGATTTTACAATCTTGTGAAATGATGTGTGATGTGGAACATGGGATACGTGGCCTGATGAGATTGCTCTTTATATTTTCCATAACTAATTTACTTCTTTTTTCATAAACTATCCTTATCTTTTTCAAGAAATATTGTTCCTTGGAAATAGTTGTCGTTCTTATCTCGCTCCAATTATCAATATTCAATGCCATATTTTGATCAGGATTTTCCAAGGGATGATTGACACAAAGACCCTATGCGCTAGGGATAACACATGCATAGTGCAACCACCGATTCCTTTAGGGGAACTCATAAAATCCCCTCAATCAATTACATAATGGATGAAACGTAGGGCTTGGCAACACCATAACTCTCTGACAATCAAGCCTAACCCAAGCTTGCATCTCTCTCTCACATCAAAACCACCAATGGTGGTAGAAAATATCAACATGAATGACATACTTCAACAAGAAGGTGATGACCCTACACTGGATGATGACATCCCCTCCAACGACATCTACAAAGCTACTAGTCAGGGCACCTATGTCCCATGGGATCTCATAATTGTGCACCCATAGACCATCAAGGGATTCCAATACCAGACCTAGACCCATTGATAAACTGGCTCTATGATCAACAAGCCATCGTTCAAGAAGTGAGGCAATGGCTAGACGCAGACTGCGGAGAATGGGGCACATGACCTAGGGCACCATCACCTCCACCCAATGAAGATCATGGCAACAAGTGGCCACAATCAAGACAGGGTGAGGGCGCTACCAATGAAATATGAACCCTCTCCTAGGGTTCTATTGGGTGCTCTTGGATGAGCAACACCCCTCATCTCCATCTCTCCCACTCTCCATATCAATTCCCTCCCATATCTAACTTCTTTCTCCCATAGTATGGGTAGAATTTTGAAATTGGGGTTGGATGGTGGGTGGTAAGTCATCTCTACCACCTCAACTCTACCCTTGTACTTTCTCATCCTCAAACACTTCTTTCTTTTTCTTTTCCATCTTTTGTTTGCATCTGTCTTGTTTTCCTTTTTCTTTCTTTGATTTCTTGTGTGAGTTTTGACCTTTATCTAGTCGGTCACTTTTATGTATGTTAAAAATGGACAATATATGAATGGAGTGTTCCCTTTCCTTCTTCTTGTAATAACCCGTGCAAAAGGAAGTTTTAAGTTATATACATCTTTTGAATAGTTCTAGCTACCGATGACAACAACTTAGCATCCCTTCCCCTTGGAAGTGACGGTAAGAAAATGGAATAAAAAAGGTCAAGCCACATGTGCCTATAAAATGACTTGTAACAATATTCATGAATACTCCTTAACCCTACATTAACTGAATAACTGACATATCTGATGATCTGAATCTAATGCAACAATGAAAGGTAGAAGTGCAAGTCAACCTCTTGATCTCATTCATCTTCCATCACCTCTTTCCCCTTTGTCATCCATAAAAAAATGAAATTCCCACCATATGCCAAACCCTAAGTCCGGGGTGGCATCCCTTCCATGAATACTCTCTCTTTTAGTTTGTTGTCCACAGACACACATGAATAAAAGAGACCAATGAGCCCAAATGAAAACATGTGGTCATTGTAATTGCGAACAAATAAAAGTCTCAAATAGAATAGAGGAGAGATGAATAAATAATTGAATCCCAAATAAGGTCTTGAGTCGAATAGAGGAGAGATCGGGGAATCAGGTTCATGCCATGTCTTTCTGACCCTTTTATCCAATTTTCACACCCAGTGGGCTTATCAAAACTCTCCCCCAAACAGCCAATAGCCCTAACTTGTTCTTACTTATACTTGTGTAGACAAAACAGGAGTATTATTGATTTGAAAGCAATTCTTTGTAGGTTCTGGGGTCTAGCGATTAGAGGAACAAGCCCCAGTTGGGGATATCCAAATGTGACTATGCGACCCCCAAGGATGAGTGTCGCTTGATCATGATTTGTGGAAGGGGGGACATGAGGTTTTCTTGGTTGGGAGAGGAAGTCTTAGAACTTAGTATCAATTGTTGATTTCCTTTTTATTTTGTTTTACCCAGGACAAGCAAACGATTAAGTCTATGGTAATTTGATGAGTAAATTTTATACCAATTTTGACATGTTGTTTTACTTGCTTTTTAGAGGATGTTCTGTTTCTATTTCCTAGTTTTAGCTTTATATTCACTTAAATGCAATTATTTTTCACTATTCTTAACTTTAATGTATTTTTGCATATATTTTGTGCAGAATCAGCCAATGTTGCATAACAATGCCCAGATGGGTGATTAAACCCTCACGATACTATGCCTCAAGGGAAGGAAGGCCTGAAAGATTTCCTTTTGATCACCTTCCAACTACATAGTCAAGTGAGCAGTTCTGCTATTCGCCTAACTCAAGCTTCTCTTCTCCCAGAGTCCTCCCAATTTCAATGTCCTGATGCACCCTCCCAACATCCAATCCATTTTGGTACACTCCATACTAGTCAACCAGAGAACCAGATGTGAGGTCCAAATTGAGTAACCCATGTGAGTTTACTATTGAACCAAGTACATGCCATGAAATCAAATGCCTTCATCTACAAGCATTCATCATTAGGGTTTTGGAGGAAAGGAATTCACCTATTAATGGAACCCTTATCGTCCATCTAAAGGGTCTCTGGTCAGTTATTAGAAGCCAATTGTGCAGTAAAAACCCTTGGATGAGCGTGGATGTAACATCCTAAGATTTAAG
Organism: Alisma plantago-aquatica; assembly: GCA_963693085.1. Lineage (NCBI taxonomy): Eukaryota > Viridiplantae > Streptophyta > Magnoliopsida > Alismatales > Alismataceae > Alisma > Alisma plantago-aquatica. The sequence goes on along the minus strand of OY856410.1, from coordinate 598,810,044 downwards.
GCCTTGGATAACATGATCTTAAAAGGAATGATTGGAGTACCCATATCACCAAGGTACACCTCCTTTTCCGGGAGCCCATCACTAAAGAACTCCACAGTTAAGCGCGCTCAGCTTGGAGTAGTACTAGGATGGGTGACCAGTCGGGAAGTTGATCCTGGCTTGTGCGTGAGTGAGGAAAAAGTACAATATTAAGGCTAGTGGTGGTCTGTGGGGCCAGTCGTTGTTTCTGAAACTCTAGTAGAGCCTTGGGTAGTGGGCCCACGCGTGAAAAATTGTATTAGAGACACAACCCCTCCAGAGTAGGTGGGGCCCACATGGGCATGTGGCATGCCAGTTTTTGAGCCGTGTGGTCCATGCATGTTGGAATGGGCTATCCGAGTTGATGGAGCCACCCATGTGTTGGTAGTGTCCAGGCATGTTGGAAAGGGCTATCTGAGTTGAGGGAGCCACCCTTGCGTTGTTAACCGTGGTCGGGAGCTGGGTGTACATGGGTCATTTGGGTCTACACTGAAATGGTGAAATGATTATGAGGCCATATAGTTGAGCCTTGACGAGGACGTCAAGAGTCTAAGTGGGGGAAATTGTAACGTCCCAGGATTTGAGGCCTTGAATAACATGATCTTAAAAGGAATGATTGGAGTACCCATATCACCAACGTACACCTCCTTTTACGGGAGCCCATCACTAAAGAACTCCATAGTTAAGCGTGCTCAGCTTGGAGTAGTACTAGGATGGGTGACCAGTCGGGAAGTTGACCCTGGATTGCACATGAGTGAGAAAAAAGCACGCTGTTAAGGCTAGTGGTGGTTTGTGGGGCCAGTCGTTATTTCTGAAACTCTACTAGAGTCTTGGGTAGTGGGCCCACGTGTGACAATGGAGGTGGCAGACGCAGTAGAGAGATTGGTCTTCCTACACCAGGCTTCATGGCATTCTCCATCGTTCCTACTATCTCTTTATTGGTGTTCCTTTCCATGAGTGAGTAGACACCTTATGCTGGGTCACGTAGACTAGCCCCGATCTCCCATATTTTATCTTATCTTGTATCCAAACTCAACAATATAGTTACTAATTAAAGTATCATCATGCTCGATGCCTTGCTTTGCAAATTGATGACTTTTTTTTGCATATATGTTATAATCATAGATATGTAGGTTGTTGTGAGCATGATTAGAACACCACAATGATCTTATTATCCCCCTGAGCTGTCATCAAGGGATAGTGAGGTGATTGGAATTCGATCTACTACATGTTGAAGATGGTCAATCATATATAAAGGAATTTAGTAGTATAGACATGGAACTTGGGTTCCGAGGATGTTTGGTTCCAAGGGAGTTTATACTAGGTGATGACATGTATCCCTGAGGGAGAAACATCTTAACCTCAATTTACCAATGACTATCAGAGAGCTAGATCTTGAAAAGATAATTACACAATCTTGGGTAGAGAAACCCCATTCCTTGGTTCTCTTTATAACATGTTAGTTACTTTTTTAATCTTCATTGCTTTTGTCAATAATTTAGTTTAACCAAATCTTTCAATTACTCGATGATAAATATTGCTTTTAATACTTCTGAATCTATATAACTACTTGAAAAGGTTTTCCTTTGGGTTAGATCCTTAAGTATACTACAATAAGGCTTCCGCTCATGTGGAGTGGGGAATTAGTGCACTGCTTTTTGCTAAACCTAAGAGTATTTCTTTTAGGGTTTTTATTGGCGTGACACTTGGAGCCCCATCAACAAGACCAGTTGGTTAGGAGGTAGGAGCTATCTTTACCCGAGGTCCATGTCTCAGGAGACTGGCCACCTATATGAGTTCATGTGGCACAATCGGTGAATGTATGAGGCACTCCCTAGATTCATAAGGATGAGATTACTCTAAAAGTACTTGTACCCCTAGAGACATCAAGGAAGTGGCTAAGGCTCATAATACATGAAGTGTAAATAGTAAAGATACATGTAGTCATGTAATAATGAAAGGAGTTGTGTACTTGGTGATAAGTATAAGTCTTAATACTTCTGAATCTATATAACTACTTGAAAAGGTTGTCGTTTGGGTTCGATCCTTAAGTATACCACAATAAGGCTTCCACTCGTTGAGTGGAGAATTAGTGCACTACTTCTATTGAAAGATTTGGTCTTGTTGATGGGGCTCCAAATGTCACACCAATAAAAACCCTAAAAGAAAGGAGTTGTGTACAAACTCAAGAGTGAAAAAGGCTTTTGACCCAATGAATATAAGAATGATTTGGAATTAAAAAGTATTTATGGCTTGAAGTCTTCTGAGAATGTGTAAAGTCAGGGCCCACTACCCAAGGCTCTACTAAGGTTTAAGGAATGATGATTGGCCTCACAAACCACCACTAGCCTTAACTGTGCGCTTTGTACTCATTCACGTGCAAGCCATGATGAACTTCCTAATAGGTCACCCATCCTAGTACTACTCCAAGTTGAGCACACTTAACTATGGAGTTCTTTAGTGATGAGATCCCTAAAAAAAGAGGTACACCTTGGTGATACGGGTGTTCATATAAAAATTCTATTTACTTTTCATCTGAATACTTGGAAAATATCTAAGGTGAAAGACTCTTGTTGGGATAAAGAAGAAGAAAAGGACAATTTTTGTTTTTTAACAATTTGGGGAATGGAAGTTGAAATCCCCTTTGGTTCTCCACAAAATCCAATCATTCCTTTTTAGATCATTTTATCCAAGGGATCAAATCCTGGGATGTTACAATCTCCCCCACTTAGACTCTTGATGTCCTAATCAAGGCCGCCTCACAATCTTTTCCCCATTTCAGTGCAAACCCAAATGGCCCATGTACACCTAGCTCCTGACCGTGGCTACTAGTGCAAAGGTGGATCCATCACCATGGGATATCCCTTTCCAATATGCATGAACCACACAACTCAAAGATTGGTATGCCACAGGCCCAAGTGGGACCCACCTACTAGAGGGGAATTGACTCTCATACCATTTGTAATGCTTGGGCCCACTTCCCTAGGCTCTAGTAGAGTTTAAGGAATGATGACTGGTTGCACATACCACCACTAGCCTTAATTGTGTACATGCTTAGTTATGGAGTTCTTCAGTGATGGGCTCCCTAAAAAGGAGGTGCACTTGGTGATATGGGCAGTCCAATCATTCCTTTTAAGATCATTTTATCCAAGGGCTCAAATCACGGGATGTAATAGAATGATTCAACCTAAAATATAAAATTTTAGGATAATGTGTGTACACCATCTCTCCACTGGAATATTATGAATTTTGTATTTTGTCAGCAGTCAAGTGCTTCTTTCATCTCATTATGAGTGAGAGAGATTGGGAAAACATATGCTATTCTTAAAATTTACATATGAAAATGAATACCTTAAGTTGAACTTAATGACATGATCTTGGGTAGGAGGTGTTACCTCACCCATATGTAAAAATAAATGAACAATATGTTGGAAACCTAGGTGAGAAGGTGATCACCAAGTGAAATTGAAATAAGTGATAATGTAATCATCAAGTGATAATGTCATGTAAATACTAAGAGTGTGGATAAATCATGAATTTATTCAACTACCAACCCTCATTATAATACGAGGGAATTCCATATCAATAAAAGATGTTAAAGATATCTAAATAGAATTAAAGAAGGGTTGCTAACCCTAAGGTATGAAATTAAGATGAGATATCTTTCACCTTAACCTTACTTCGTGTAAATTTCGGGGGCAAAATTCCTTTTAAGGAGGGGTGAATGTTATATCCTCAATTTTTGTAAAATTGAATGATGTGATTATAAAGAATTATTTGATAAATAGTATTTCCTCAATTTTATTATTATTAATGGAATAATAACATTATTCACCTTTGAGGCATTGATGTAGATCATGGTCCATATAAAGGCCCAAGAGACTTTGCTTTGCAAATAGTCCTTCTAGCACAAGTTCAAGAAATATAAGGAATTTCATTTTGTTAGTTAGCAATAATTCAATAATGTTATTAGCAAAAGAACGAGTGTAAGATCCAATAATAAGGAGATCTCTAATGTTAATGGATGATTGGTATTTTAAATATGAAATTATGTTGAATACTTAGGAAAAGAGAGTTTTTGTGCATAAATAAATAGCAATAGCTTCATGCATTGTTGGATAATAGAAATATGAGATAATGTGAATGTTTACAAAAGTAAATAAAATATATGGTGTTTTGGATATTTAAAAACATAATTTTCTAGCCATTAATGGCAACACAATGTTTGGGGAACCAAATATTTTTGTCTTGGTTTGCCTTTTGGGATACCTAAAAATATAAATGAGAAGGAGAGCATTATAGATTTTGGAAGAAAAATGACTTACCATGTGGTGTGTGGTATTAATTTAAGAATATTCTAAAAGAGAAAATTTTGTGAGAAAAAATACTCCAATAAACCTCACAAAATTAATTAAAATTGAGAAAGACTTTACAGAGTTTCCCTCCAAGTTTCATAGAGAAAGGATGTATCTGGTGGCCTAGAGAAATTTGTATAGATAAAGAGATCTACTTGAAATTAATTAATTATATGTGTTTTTGAAGAGAAAGAAAAGGAGGCATCTAGAAGTTTTCTTTTACACCATATCTTGACCACACCATGATTTAATCATTAAAAACCTCCCCTCAAAATTTAGGACCAAGAGCATAAAGGATGAGAGAGATATTGATATTATAAGATTTCATAAAGTGAAGCACTTATTGGGAATTGTATTAAAGGTCACGATTAGAGTGGGAAACTAAGGCATGATTATGTAAATGTCATGTAGACATAGGACCTTCGGATCAACATCCTATCACTATTCGTCATCCCCTAGCTTGAGAAAAATCAGGAAAGACAATAATAGGGAAACTCGATCTTCCCATGACTAGTTCCCTCTCTCCAAATAATAACTTATCTGTAACACCCCATCCACAACAAAACACGATTACATGCTAACCAGCAGATTGCCGAAAAACACGGGAAATTAAAACCGATTTACAACAAGCACCACAAGATGAAACATATAATATCTGAGCCAACACTTTTCATTTCATAGCATATTTCCAAGATGCTACAACATAATTTCCCATCATCTTGTTACATGAAATAACTGTTTGCTATGATGCTTTACATCAAGATACACACCGGAAACCATACATCGACCTTTGTACAAGAAACATCGAAAACTCTCCCAAAGACCTGGGTGTACAGGAATGACACATAGGACTCTATTGCTAGACACTATCTATCCCACCAGGTACGATACCTCTGCATAACATCCGTAGCCACATGATCTTCATCTCGCCAGGCACGTCCAACTAAAAAGGGTTATTAACCAACGGGGTGAGACACACAGTCCCAGCGAGAAACATAACCATCTACTAGCTTTATTATGATCACGGATAACTGATATAAGAAGATTATAAGAGTAGTATACTGAGCAAGGCTAATCTTACCAAGATGTTTACGAGGCCTATAACCAGGTATTCTTTATGGAACATGATTGACAAGATAAGCTTTATAAGAACTCATCACCTGATATAAGGTTCATATGATAAACTGCAGATTATAACTAGATCAACCGTACAAACAAGGCCTCAACCAATGTTTCGTATTTTCCCTAAGCATGATACTATATAGCTTGATTACGAATTATTATGCCCTGAGGAAGTGAGCCGTACCACTCAAATCCAACCTTCGGTTGCGAAACCCAAGACGGTGCCATACAAGGTCAATGGAAGAGCCGGACTCCACGACCTCACCTCCTCATGGTCAGTGCACGATATCCAAAGAAGGACCGCAGTATCTCGCTTAAGTCGCATTAGCCACAGGGTCAGCTCCCGTAGGCTACCCTTTCTCTAGCCCACCTTGGTACATGTCTCAGTGCTAGTATATATGAGCCACGGGCCAATTCACCGTTCTCCCTGAGCCATGAACGCATTCATGCTCTATCACACTGAGCCATGGGCCTGTTCACCATGCTCTTATACACATCGTGAGTCTACAACTGAAGTTTCACTCGAATCCTCTCTATTTTAGGCTAGGAGAAACCTCACATATTCAACAATATGCACTTTGGGTTAACCCGTAGGAGAACCCATTTCACCATCACCAGCTACTAACGATGATGGATCTATGGCCAGGGAAAACTACATGAGAGATTCATCTGTAATTAGTTAATGTATTTTAAGTATGTTGTTGGGGGAAAACAAGTTGTATTAAGCAACCATATTTAAAACATCAACAACATTAGATTCATTACATTGATGTTATATTGCTACTGCTATTTCCATTGCCCTCAACAATCATCACATTGCCATGGGATATAAATCCCTCACATCATCTCATAGTGCTACTGCCTCTCAAGGCTTCATCATTTCACATCATCATAGGATATCAATCCCTGAGTTCATCACATTACACCAATGCCTCTCAAGGCATCATCAACATCATTAGGGAATATCAATCCCTCAGTTCATCACATTACACCAGTGCCTCTCAAGGCATCATCAACATCATTAGGGAATATCAATCCCTTATGTCATTACTAGAGGATCACACCTCAACATGTCTTTCTCATCATACTGGTGATGTATGTTATCTCATCAACAAGACATATCATTATTACTTATATATTGCACATATCTCAAGTGTTGTACAAAGCACGTAATCATATAATCACCATAGCTCTTATTTGGCTATGAATTCAATACACCTGCATGGTTAGCTTGCATAAGAAAGAGATAACTGGATCACGAAACATAGAACATAGGTCTTAGAGAACATATTATGATTATCATGCTATCAATAATTTAGGTGCATAGGATTGGAACAACATCCATGTCCATAGCTGTGTCTGTAGTTAATTTATATTATTGTTATCAAACTGTGAGCATCCCCCATATCTCATGAACATGTCTTTGATTATCATGTCATCAAGATTAAGGTGTATAACATTGGAATATTATTCCATCATTATGAACATATGCCGATTAATGTCATAACCGGTGTATAAATCAATACATACTACTGTTACCACATCATGGGTATCCCATCATACCCTATAACTTAAAACATGTGCACACCATCCCTAAGGATTAACTTTAAGGACCATACACCATGATCCACCATCCAACTTAATCAGAAGTTCATCTATCATTAACCATAGGTAACCACTATACAAGGGTTCTCAAACTATCTTGTCATAGCTCATCATGATCAAAGGTGTAAGCTCAAGAAACACACATACATATATCGGGTTAGGCACAACCCTCACTAAAGGTGTCGCCTACCCTCACCATAAGCATATAGCGACCAAACAATCCCTCACTAAAAGGGAGTATCGTGCAACTAGGGCTATAACAAGTATTGAGCATCCACATGCATGGTGGTATCGGGAAACCAGGCGTTGTGTAGCACATGGGAGCCATCTATCGTCCAAAACCCTACCACCCATTAGGGTTAGGGTTTCATACTGAGCAACCCTCAACTCTCTATCACCTAAGGCCATATCAGCCAAGATCATGGCACCCAACAAGCACACCTACTTGGTTAACACATCAAGATACTTAAGGGGATCTCATACCACCCAAGGTACACTACTTCAACATTGCCATGACACCCATGGTGCCCTATTGTCCAAGGTACTATCAAGCTCAACACATGTACCGACTAAACCTCAACTCTAGGACCATCCAAGCTATCAAGTACGAACTCATGTTGAGTACTCATCCAAGAGAGAGACCATGTGTCGAGCAAGGCATATCAGCCAAGGTAACATATCTCCTTGTGGGGTATCGACCACACACTTAGCCCTGATGTCACCCAAACCATGCACACCTACACACTTATATAGTTCTAGGGTTGATGATATCGGGCAACATATTAAGGGATCGTCCATATCGCCCATCCTCATATCCTTATCTCTCATGGAGCACCATATTGGGCATCCAACATATTACCCAAGGAATCATCACAACAAGAGTACCCCTATCGGTCATCTTAGCATTAGGGCAACTCTATCACTCAAGGCTCCATGTCGTCCATAGGCACCATGTCAGGCAACTCACTTAGAGAGTGTCGAGCAAGCAAAAACCTCATGGCCGACACAAAAGCCCCTCAACCACACACATAATGGTCAGGGAGGCAGCCATGGTATCGCCCACCTAGGGTTTCATCATTCTAGGATCAAGACTTAACCATATCGCCCAACAATACTACCATGGTAAGGAGTCATATCGGGCAAATAACGTTCAAGGAAAACCCTAGATAAGGGGGATATCGTTTAGGGTACCAAAAAGGTGTATCGTGCAAGGGTACAAGGACCATACCAAGTTGGTCATCTTCAACCTCAAGTCCATTTCGTGCAATAAGGGTAGATCATCTATGTCCCCTAGGACAACCCTATCACCCAAGCTAGGGTTGAAGCTCCATATCGGTCAAGACACTAGAGTTAGGGTTTTATGTCGGCCAATCGCCATATCACCCACCATCATCATCTTGGGTAGATGGGCATATCGGTTACAAGGTCAATGAAGAGTTCACTTATCATATCACCCAAGGTTCAACTCTAGAAGAGGGTATCGGGCAACAACCTCAAGGAGCCACCAAGTAGAGCACATAACGGCCAAGGGATCAACTAGGTATCCATTAAGCATATCGTCCAAACCTTAACCCTAGGGTTGGAAAGAGGTATCGGTCACCATATCATATTGCCCAACACATATAGACCATAGGCTCACCTTTCAAGTACAAAGGAGATAAAGGGGTATTGCCAAAAAACATCAACCAAAGCATAACTCATTAAACAAGGTACTGTATCGGGCAAAGCATAGTTGTATCGGGTAAAGCCCCATATCAGGCTAGTCATCTTCAACCTCTAGCCACCCATTACCATCTTGCACAAGGAAAACAAGATAAAGGAGTAATAAAATGTAGAATTCCCATTAGATGAGATTCCAAGTTCCATATATACATCTATCATGGAGAAAGGTAACGATTTAAGTACAAGAACCATTATATACATATATGGAGAGTATGCATAATAGAGATGGTTAAGAGTTATGTAACCCGCCTTAAGAGGATTTCCATGGAAGGCATCAAGATTCATGATCCAAACAGCAAACACACGTTCCTCTCCAAGAACATCACCCATCCAAAGCTCCAAACATGCCTTCGGCACCATCATCACCTCAAGAAACAAAGGAAGAAGAAGAAGAAGAAACCATGGTTATGTATAGCTCAAGAAGAAGAAAGGAGGGGAGATAACAATGGCCTTGCTTACTCTTATCAAGGGCCTATCCATGGCCGAGAGGGGAAGAGGAAGGTGAAGAATAAAGCACAAGGAAAAACTAGCAAAGAAGCATGACTCACCAAGGTCGGATCTTGAGCAAGGAGTTTCCATGGCCAAGGAGCTTGCCCCTCCATGCTCCATGGGAGTATTCCTTAGCTCCCAAAGCTCCCATGCTCGTCACATACAGGTAGGGGAAGGAAGGTGGCTGAAAAGGATTGCTTGGCTAAGGAGGAAGGGAGTTATATACAGTAAGGAAGAGAGAGGTAGCAAGTGAGAGGTGTCATAAGCACATAAACCAAGGTGCTACTTGCTCTAGCTCATAATGCCACTTGTTTCCATGCTAACAGCTCATGCATGGCCTTGTGATACACTCTAGGATGTGTATCGTGCAGATGGGAAACTGCCATTGCCGACACACCTCTCTTGGGCGACACACCTTCAAGCCTTAGCCGATACACTAGAGGACAAGGTGGCCTACGTGACACATATGTGATATAAAGACCATATAGAGATGTCACTCCTCATCTATCAACCAAACAAGGCACCCCTACCTCCATCCACATTCTATATGATTCAAAACAGAAGGGAGGTGACTCTAGAGCTGATAAATTGCATATTGACCCTCCACTTTGGGTAATTTGCAATTTACACCAAAACTAGCACATAAAGCATAAACATCAACCGACCAAGCTCAAACTTGAAACATAGGTCCTCCACAAGGTGCCCCACAACATCATTCTCTTTGTAATGATGTAAGAGAACTAAATGCATGCTTTACATGTGACATATTGCAATATAATCCCTTACTTTGGGTAAAGTGCACTTTGGTCTAAAACAAGCAAACATTACTCAAACAACATCCAAACGGGACCAAACTGAAAACATGAGCTTGTCTCATGATAACAAAAAATCTAGAGAGATTAGATTAAGGTTCTAAGCACCTTTCATAAGAAAAGCAAAGAGGGTTATCCCAAAACCTGGGTCAGGGTCCTTACAAGTCATAAACCCCTAACAAGGATTTCGTCCCCGAAATCCTGAGCGGAAAGAAGATGGGTGTTACTTGCGCATCGCATAATACAACTCCATAAAGCTCCTAAGTGTCACAGACCTGGGACTAACATACTTGCTCTTCTCCAAGAGCCACTCAGGGTTTCCTTATGATGGTCATAGACTCAACCCTCAGTTTCATTATTCTTTGTATGGTAACACTCTTAGATACTGGAACATCATATGCAACTCGTATTACTCAGCCTTCTACTGATGTATCATATTCCTCGTTACGTTTCCACTGTGCTACTCTGATCTCACAGGCTTGGCACTTAAGCTTTGCATAACTTGTATCACTGTCTTTCTTCTATATATGTTTCAACCGTTCCTTCTCTTTTCACAAAGGATGTCTCTACTCAAGGGGGATCTTTCTCAGAAGAGGTTATCAGAAGAAACATACTCTAAAAAACACATGTAAGCACATGACAGGGCTCATACGACACCTCACTATGTATCTCTCAAGGCTCAACACCAAAGGAGTTATACATATTGGGTTAACAACAACCACATCATCTCGGTTTCAAGCCTGTCATGTGGTCATGTCAGCTCCCAAGAACACAACGAGTACCAACCCAGATGGTAACAAATATGCACTATCTCAACTGATCAGGATAGGATTCCCAACCCTTTTTCATCCATCTCTAACCATTGCACATCCCGCCTGGATCTTTCATTACTCAAAGCTTAGCTAGGAGTATCCCAAGGAATCAGGCTCAACTAGATGAACTTTCCCAAGATGACCTTACAACACTTCTTTCCCTTGGGTGCATACCTTCCGATGTCATGTTTATGCGGAGCATAAACCCTTAACATAAGATAGCCATACTATAGGCACTTAGACGGATCAAACCAAAGCCAACCTTTCCATCTGAGACAACTTCACATATTTCCAAGGATATCCATTCCTAGGGTTATAACAATCCTTGACATGTCACACAGAAAGGGATTCACTCGACCATCACATCTAGGAAAGGAAAGGATACAGAGAAGAGTATACTTCATCCTGTACAACCAGGTCATCAACAAGGTGCTCGAAAACAAACTATCTCTCTTCTGACTAACAGGAAGGAAACATATGCCAAACGTACAGTAAGCACTCAAAGGAGGGTACATCCTGAACTGGATCAACTAGAGCAGATAAGAGGCAAGAAGAAGACAAAGCAGAATGGAGTGACTCCATTCGACCTGTCACCACACACTGGTCATTCTACCATTTCTGGCCTGCTCATGCCACAAGATCTAACTGTTGCTTGTTGCCATCTACTTCGTGATCAAACCATCCATTCCTCACTTGCTTATCCTTATCAGCGTTCCTTTATGATGTTGAACTGCTACTTCGAGGGTCACCACACAGATCCCAAACGCCAAACAAGCTTCTAGCTTGTAGGTTCAAGGTCAAGGATGATCGATCAAGATGGTTCACCTTCATACCTCCACGATCTAGGCATCTTGATTCTCAACCCCTTCTCAGAAGACATGCTAGGAGGATCCTACTGTCATTATCCATCACAGACAGCCCCATCTTGGAAACCAAAGTCCAAGATCAGCTGATACTTTTCGAAGTATCCAAATAGCGATTGCTTCAAAGGCACACATATCAAGTGACACAAGGTCCACTTGACTGCCACTCCCTCAAAAGGAAGGGACGCAAACGAACAAACTCCTCCCATCAACCCAACAACATCTATGGTTTCATATCAAAGGGGAGGATATTATCGCTTTCTTTGATCCTTATATGAGTTCCCAACCGTTTATAAAACGTTAAACCTTGTTCCATCTAGTTTTTATCTTGTATCTTCTTGGGTTCCTTACACTCAACACAGGAAACATCAAGACCATTACATGTTATTATTCTTCTTCTCGTGTTACCATTTCATCATAATCATGATTAGTTCCTGATTATATCCGATTTTTGTTTTCTCTTTGTGAAAAAGATCGTTATTCTTCACATATTCTTTCACATTTTTGCTTACGTTCATTGGTTGGTCTGAGATTATCTCAGGTTCCATCTTGTTTACTCATCACTTATTCTTCTCTTTCTTCTAACTTTATCTTTGCTTTTAGGTACTTTCTTCATCTTGTGTAAGTTCTATGCTTTAACTTATGTTGTTATCACAAGTTAATCTGTCTTTTATCAGATACATATCTCTTGAGATTACAGTTTCAAGAACTTATCTCATCATATTCTTAATTTTTTTATGCTCTTTAGATTGCTCCAGAATGACTACTTGATCAGATTAATCAAGGAGGAAACAATCTAATCCTCCATACTTACCTTTGTCTTCAATAGTTGAATACCTAGCCAGGGCATCAAGTACCGAGATTAGGTACTATGCATCATATATTATGTCACAGTCCAACCTTAGACACCATCCTAATCCTAGTCCTAGTGTCCCTGTAGACTCGGAGAACCTAAATCTCTGATACCAAACACGGTAATACCCCATCCACAACAAAACACGATTACATGCTAACCAGCGGATTACCGAAAAACACGGGAAATTAAAACCAATTTACAACAAGCACCACAAGATGAAACATATAATATCTGAGCCAACACTTTTCATTTCATAGCATATTTCCAAGGTGCTACAACATAATTTCCTATCAACTCATTACATGAAATAACTGTTTGCTATGATGTTTTACATCAAGATACACACTGGAAACCGTACATCGATCTTTATACAAGAAACATCGAAAAGCTCTCCCAAAAACCTGAGTGTACATGGACGAAACATAGGACTCTATTGCTAGACACTATCTATCCCACCAGGTACGATACCTCTGCATAACATCCATAGCCACATGATCTTCATCTCGCCAGGCACGTCCGCCTAAAAAGGGTTATTAACCAGTGGGGTGAGACACACAGTCCCAACGAGAAACATAACCCTCTACCAGCTTTATTAAGATCATGGATAACTAATATAAGCCGATTATAAGAGCAGTATACTAAGCAGGGCTAATCTTACCAAGATGTTTATGAGGCCTATAACCAGGTATTCTTTATGGAACATGATTGACAAGATAAGCTTTATAAGAACTCATCACCTGATATAAGGTTCATATGTTAAACTACAAATTATAACTAGATCAATTGTACAAATAAGGCCTCAACCAATGTTCTGTATTTTTCCCTAAGCATGATACTATATAGCTTGATTACGAATTATTATTCCCTGAGGAAGTGAGTCGTACCGGTCAAATCCAACCTTCAGTTGCGAAACCCGAGCTGGTGCCATACAAGGTCAATGGAAGAGTCGGACTCCACGACCTCACCTCCTCGTGGTCAGTGCACGATATTCAAAGCAGGACCACAATCTCTTGCTTAAGTGGCCTCAGCCATATGGTCATCTCCCAGAGGCTACCCTTTCTCTAGCCCGCCTTGGTATAGGTCTCGACGCTAGTATATCTGAGCCACGGGCTAGTTCACCGTGCTCCCTGAGCCATGAACACATTCATGCTCTATCACACTGAGTCATGGGCCTGTTCACCATGCTCTTATATACATCTTGAGTCTACAACCGAAGTTGCACTTGAATCCTCTCTATTTTAGGCTAGGAGAAACCTCACATATTCAACAATATGCGCTCTGGGTTAACCCGCAGGAGAACCCGTTTCACCATCACCAGCTACTGACGATGATGGATCTATGGCCAGGGCAAACTACATGAGAGATTCATCTATAATTAGTTAATGTATTTTAAGTAGATTGTTGGGGGGAAACAAGTTGTATTAAGCAACCATATATAAACATGAACAACATTAGATTCATTACATTGTTGTTATATTGCTACTGCTATTTCCATTGCCCTCAACAATCATCACATTGACATGGGATATAAATCCCTCACATCATATCATAGTGCTACTGCCTCTCAAGGCTTCATCATTTCACATCATCATGGGATATCAATCCCTGAGTTCATCACATTACACCAGTGCCTCTCAAGGCATCATCAACATCATTAGGGAATATCAATCCCTGAGTTCATCACATTACACCAATGCCTCTCAAGGCATCATCAACATCATTAGGGAATATCAATCCCTCATGTCATTACTAGAGGATCACACCTCAACTTGTCTTTCTCATCATACTGGTGATGTATGTTATCTCATCAACAAGACATATCATTATTACTTAGATATTGCACATATCTCAAGTGCTGTACAAAGCACGTAATCATATAATCACCATAGCTCTTATTTGGCTATGAATTCAATACACCTGCATGGTTAGCTTGCATAAGAAAGAGATAACTGGATCACCAAACATAGAACATAGGTCTTAGAGAACATATTATGATTATCATGCAATCAAGAATTTAGGTGCACAGGATTGGAACAACATCCATGTACATAGTTGTGTCTGTAGTTAATTTAGATTATTGTTATCGAACTGTGAGCATCCATCATGCCTCATATCTCATGAACATGTATTTGATTATCATGTCATCAAGATTAAGGTTTATAGCATTGGGATATTCTTCCATCATTATTAACATATGCCAATTAATGTCATAACCGGTGTATAAATCAATACATACGACTGTTACCACATCATGGGTATCCCATCATACCCTATAACTTAAAACATGTGCACATCATCCCTAAGGATTAACTTTAAGGATCTTACACCATGATCCACCATCCAACTTAATCAGAAGTTCATCTATCATTAACCATAGGTAACCACTATACAAGGGTTCTCAACCTATCTTGTCATAGCTCATCATGATCAAAGGTGTAAGCTCAAGAAACATGCATAGGTATATCGGGTTAGGCACAACCCTCACTAAAGGTGTCGCCTACCCTCACCAAAAGCATATAGCGACCAAACAATCCCTCACTAAAAGGGAGTATCGTGCAACTAGGGCTATAACATGTATCATGCATCCACATTCAGGGTGGTATTGGGAAACCAGGCATTGTGTAGCACATTGGCACCATCTATCATCCAAAACCCTACCACCCATTAGAGTTAGGGTTTCATACTGAGAAACCCTCAACTCTCTATCGCCTAAGGCCATATCGGCCAAGATCATGGCACCCAACAAGCACACCAAATTGTTTAACACATCAAGATACTCAAGGGGATCTCATACCACCCAAGGTACACTACTTCAATGTCCATGAAGCCCATGGTACCCTATTGTCCAAGGTACTATCAAGCTCAACACATGTCCCGAACAAACCTCAACCCTAGGACCATCCAAGCTATCAAGTACGAACTCATGTTGAGTACTCATCCAAGAGAGAGACCACGTGTCGGGCAAGGCATATCGGCCAAGGTAACATATCTCCTTGAGGGGTATTGGCCACACACTTAGCCCTGATGTCACCCAAACCATGCACACCTACACACTTATATAGTTCTAGGGTTGATGATATCGGGCAGCATATCAAGGGATTGTCCATATCTCCCATCCTCATATCCTTGTCGCTCATGGAGCACCATATTGGGCATCCAACATTTCGCCCCAGGAATCATCACAACAAGAGTACCCCTATCGGTCATCTTAGGGTTAGGGCAACTCTATCACTCAAGGCTCCATGTCATCCATAGGCACCATGTCGGGCAACTCACTTAGAGAGTGTCATGCAAGAACAAACCTCATGCCTGACACAAAATGAAAAACACTAGAGGGGGAGGGTGAATAGAGTTTATAAGATATTTTAACAATTATTTAACTCAAGCAACCAACCACAAGAATATTGGACAAGGGGACAAGGATTTAGAGTGGTTCCTACCTTAGCAAATACTAAGGTAGTCAGTCCACTACCCGGTTGCTTACCCAACCGGGATTTGGAAAGAATTTAATTTTATTACCTCGCAAGGACTTTACATAAAATTACAATTCTCTCCCTAAACCCTTCAAGCAGCCTTCAACTTGAAGTAATTGCACCACCTTGAAGCAGCCTTCACCTAGAAGTAATTGCACCAACTTTGAAGCAGCCTTCCTCTTGAAGTAGCTTCCCGTTGCAATAGCCTTCTTGAAGTAGCTTCACGTTGCAATAGCCTTCTTGAAGTAGCTTGAAGTCCACCTTCTCCTCCGAGAAGAACCTTCTCCAATCCGCAGCCTCCAACCCTAGGAGTAGCAAGGAGAATACAAAGAATAAAAAGAACAAGAAGGAAAATAGAAAGTACAACTTATCCTTTGAAGCACAAGGCTTGATTTGCCTATATCAACGTATTGATCTCCTAACCAATGAGTGTAGAAGTGTAAGTGCTGTGGAAAGGAGATGCTAGCCTATAGGACACGAAATAGGAGCAATGGGAATGAATAGCCAATTTTGGAATTGCTCTATTGCTCAAAACAGATTGCCAATGAGTATTAAATCTCAAGTGTAGCTTAAGTATCTTTAGGTGTCCTAAGGCATGTCCTATTTATAGGAATGACCTACAAGTGCTTAAGGACGTTCTAGACACTTTCTAGGGGGTTCTAAGTTCTTAACTAGCCGTTAGATATAAGTTAGTTGCTTTAACAACGGCTAATTAATTAATTCTGCAGTTGCTGTCAGAGACCATCTCGGTCGACAATTTCTCGACCGAGATACCTACTCGGTCGAAGTTTTGTCGACCTACAGGCTCTCTGGATCAACGTTCATTTCCAACTTCCAACTACTTTGTCAGCTGTGTCTAACGACTACTTGGGTCATTCTCGGTCGAGAAGTTTGTCGACTCAGAGTGTCTCGGTCGAGGAGTTTGTCGACCGAGATTGACCCTATTTCAATCTTTCAATTTAAGGCACTAAGTGTGTGTATGAGTGTACATATGTGACACTATTGAAGGGGATGATCTATCTAAGTGTGGTGTTTAGCTAGGGAAGATCTAACGCTTGATTTACATGAAGTCTAAGTACTTGTACATTATATATTTGTACAAGTTTACAATTGATTACATTTCATGACATTTACAATCATTCAAGCATATAGATTCCCTAGAGCTTTGTCATCCACCTTATTCCTACAACACTCAAGAAGCATGTTAGATCAACAAGAGTGAAATGTTTGTCATCATTGAAACAAAGGGATTTATCATAATGTCCAATTTATCTAACAATCTCCCCCTTTTTGAAGATGACAAACATTTCCTAAATATGAAATAAGGAAATATAAAGTATGTGAGTTTCATACCTGAAGATTACCTTTTGTAGCCATTCTTGTTTTACAAGTGAGTGCTAGCCATCAAGATGAAATTCATTTATATTTTTGATTTTATATTTGTGATTTTATATTCTTTTCTCCCCCTTTGTCATTTCAAAAAGATATCCATGTTGAATATGTTATATTTCTTCTCCCCCTTAATTTTATACTATGCTCCCCCTTAAATAGATATTCTATTAGGAATATGGATTTAATATCATTTTTGTCTAATTTAGCCACAATTTGTTTCTCAATCATTTGCAAAGGATGTTAAGCCTTGAAATGATATGAGATTCCCTTGAGCTTATGATGAATGTATATTGATTTCTCATCTATCAAGGGATGTTAAGCCCTGAAAATCAAATGAGAATCCTTTAATCTTAGAGTATATAAAAATGTCTCCATCCAAATGCAAGGGATGTTAAGCCCTGATTTGTTTAGAGAGTTCCTTTAAGTACAAGATATATCAGTTTTATGAAATTCATAGATTTCTTCATAACC
Source organism: Alisma plantago-aquatica (assembly GCA_963693085.1). Classification (NCBI taxonomy): domain Eukaryota; kingdom Viridiplantae; phylum Streptophyta; class Magnoliopsida; order Alismatales; family Alismataceae; genus Alisma; species Alisma plantago-aquatica. Next base: position 598,792,054 of record OY856410.1, on the reverse strand, counting down.
AAGAGTAAAAATACTAAGGTCGTAACAAGCTCCAAATGATGTTTACAATGTTTTTGTAAGCTTCTTAATCAAATAATCAAATTTGTTTGTATGAGCTCCCCTTTACCATTTAAAGCAATTTAAAGCTTCTAAGGTCACAGATGATTTTAAATTTTGATTTTGACCTTTATCAAACGTATACTAAGATTAAGTATAATAAAATGATGTCCAATAAGCATTTTGTCAAAGCTTATTTTAGGTCGTCCTTGACTACGACCATAGCGCCCCTTGGTCAAATTTTATTTCAACCAAGAGGCAAAAATTGCAGATTTCCAATTTAAGAACTCATATGTTTAGTGATACTCAATATGAAAACATCTTCTTAAAAATGAAAGCAAGATTAATATCTCAAGTCTTTTAAAGATGCCAATTGAGAAATTTTTATCTTATGTGTTGCAAGCATTTCTAAGAGACATATCATTATTTTGCTTGCCTATGTATCATCAAGGATCCATGCATAAAACAGAAATTTCCTTTTTATTAAGCTAAGCATAATTTAAGTTTTGACTTAAATCATTTAGATAATAAACCAAATTAATCTCATATAAGTTTCCAGGGATGATTTCCAAAATATATACAGTCATTAATCACAAATAGATAGCAATTTGATCAATTAAAAAAATTCAGCAATTTTACAGCAGACTGGAAATCAGTGACATGCTCGGTCGACAATTTCTCGACCGAGGTTCACTCGGTCGACAGATTCTCGACCGAAAAAGTTTCTGGAATATTTTTCAGAACTGTTAATTTATTCCAAGCAAAATAAGATTATGCAAGTTAGAGCTCGATTGTGTTGAGATATGACATTTGTATATCAAGAATCAGTTTAGGTCAAATCTCAACTAGTTAATTTTAAGCTACTAAGTTTTAGGAATCCAAGCGAAATCATCATTCTTTTTCTTATATGGGCATGAAAATGAATAATGTCCAGGACGCATGCAATAATGACAACTAATAGAGTCAAATTCATTTCTCTCTCTAGGAATTGTGTTCCTAGGTACAAACATAATCTTAGTCTTGGATGCTTTAACTCTTTTGGGTTTATTTCTCCTTGGATCATATCCTAATCCTTTTCTTCCATTATAACTAGAGGAAATTTTCAGAATATTTTCAAGCATGTCATTTCCTCTTAACTCATTTACATTTCTTTGTAGCTTAGCAATATCATCCATCTTCTTGTTTATATCTTTCTTTGCTTGATCTAAATCAGATACTAGAGAGTTTCTTTCTTTGACAACCTCATCATTATCTAAATGTGAACATAGAACAGGTTGTTTCTGAAGATCATTCACTTGAGTTTGCAATTTTAACGTTTCTAAGGAAAGAAGATTGCAATTAGCTTCTACCAATTTTAACTTAAGATCATAATCTTCATTTTCCTTTTTGAGATTTTCATTTTTGGATACAAGAGCAAGAAGTTTAACATTTAAATCATTATTTACTTTATTTTATTTCTTAAGTTTCTTCTTGCACTCAATATATTTCTCATGAGTATCTTGAAGACTAGCAATTAGATCTTCTTTTGGTAGATCATAAAGACTTACCTCTTCTTCGTCTTCATTTGTTGTAGCAATGAGGCATTCTACTTCTTCTTTTCCATCATCACTATCATCACTTGAATCATCCCATGCAGCTTTATATGCTCTTTCTTTCTTTTTGTGAGATGATTTCTTCCCTTTCTTGAGTTTTGGACAATCACCTTTCGTGTGTCCCTTTTTTCCACATTCAAAGCACCTGGAAGAAGAAACACTAGAAGTTTTATTAGTTTTAAAACTTCTATATTGCTTATCATTTACAATGAGAGTTTCTTCTTCACTATCATCTTCACTTGTGTCATGAGTGTCCTTGGTTGATGCTTTGAATGCAATGTCCTTCTTTTTTCCTTGTTGACGTTCACGTTCTCTTCTTTCTTCCTCTTCTAAAATTGCCTCATGAGCTTCTAGATTGCCAATGAGTTGCTCCATTTTCAGTTTAGTGAGATCATTAGCTTCTTCAATGGCTATCACCTTGGGCTTGTATTTGGGAGGAAGTGATCGAAGTACCTTTGATACATGGTCTTCTTCAAGAATGGTTTTTCCTAAGGCATTTAAACCATTAACAATAGAAGAGAATTTTGCAAACATTTCACTAATGGATTCATTTGGATCCATACGAAAGTGTTCAAACTTCTATTTAAGAATACTAATCTTAGAATTCTTAACTTGAACTGTACCTTCATAAGTTATGGACAGTCTATGCCAAATGTCATAGGCTGTGTTATAGTTTGATATTCTATTAAATTCTCCTACTGAAATTGAACAATATAAAATGCTTACAGCTTTGGCATTCATTTGAGCCAACTTTACCGTATTTGCATCCCACTCTGCATATTGCGTTTGAGGAAGCTCGTATGGAGTTGACACCATCCTCCATAAGTCCCAACTGATGCCTTGGAAGTAGAACTGCATCCTTCTCTTCCAATATGTGTAGTTTGTTCCATCAAACACTGGAGGCCTAGCAACAAATGTCCCTTCAAGGTTAAGGTTGTTGAGCACCCCGTCACCCATTCTTCAAGACCTTGTTAGGGTTCCTTGAAGCCTGCTCTGATACCAATTGAAAAACACTAGAGGGGGGGTGAATAGAGTTTTAAAGATATTTTAACAATTATTTAACTCAAGCAACCAACCATAAGAATATTGGACAAGGGGACAAGGATTTAGAGTGGTTCCTACCTTAGCAAATACTAAGGTAGTCAGTCCACTACCCGGTTGCTTACCCAACAGGGATTTGGAAAGAATTTAATTTTATTACCTCGCAAGGACTATACATAAAATTACAATTCTCTCCCTAAACCCTTCAAGCAACCTTCACCTTGAAGTAATTGCACCACCTTGAAGCAGCCTTCACCTAGAAGTAATTGCACCAACTTTGAAGCAGGCCTTCCTCCTGAAGTAGCTTCCCGTTGCAATAGCCTTCTTGAAGTAGCTTCGTGTTGCAATAGCCTTCTTGAAGTAGCTTGAAGTCCACCTTCTCCTCCGAGAAGAACCTTCTCCAATCCGCAGCCTCCAACCCTAGGAGTAGCAAGGAGAATACAAAGAATAAAAAGAACAAGAAGGAAAATAGAAAGTACAACTTATCCTTTGAAGCACAAGGCTTGATTTGCCTATATCAAGCATATTGATCTCCTAACCAATGAGTGTAGAAGTGTAAGTGTTGTGGAAAGGAGATGCTAGCCTATGGGACACGAAATAGGAGCAATGGGAATGAATAGCCAAATTTGGAATTGCTCTATTGCTCAAAACAGATTACCAATTAGTATTCAATCTCAAGTGTAGCACAAGTGTAGCTTAAGTATCTTTAGGTGTCCTAAGGCATGTCCTATTTATAGGAATGACCTACAAGTGCTTAAGGACGTTCTAGACACTTTCTAGGGGGTTCTAAGTGCTTAACTAGCCGTTAGATATAAGTTAGTTGCTTTAACAACGACTAATTAATTAATTTTGCAGTTGATGTCAGAGACCATCTCGGTCGACAATTTCTCGACCGAGATACCTACTCGGTCGAAGTTTTGTCGACCGACAGGCTCTCTGGATCAACGTTCATTTCCAACTGCCAACTACTTTGTCAGCTGTGTCTAACAGCTACTTGGGTCATTCTCGGTCGAGAAGTTTGTCGGCCGAGAGTGCCTCGGTCGAGGAGTTTGTCGACTGAGATTGACCCTGTTTCAATCTTTTAATTTAAGGCACTAAGTGTGTGTATGAGTGTGCATATGTGACACTATTGAAGGGGATGACCTATCTAAGTGTGGTGTTTAGCTAGGGAAGATCTAACACTTGATTTACATGAAGTCTAAGTACTTGTACATGATATATTTGTACAAGTTTACAATTGATTACATTTCATGACATTTACAATCATTCAAGCATATAGATTCCCTAGAGCTTTGTCATCCACATTATTCCTGCAACACTCAAGTAGCACATTAGATCAACAAGAGTGAAATGTTTGTCATCATCGAAACAAAGGGATTTATCATAATGTCCAATTTATCCAACATAAAAGCCCCTCAACCACGCACATAATGGTCAGGGAGGCAGCCATGGTATTGCCCACCTAGGGTTTCATCATTCTAGGCTCAATACTTAACCATATCGCCCAACAATACTACCATGGTAAGGAGTCATATCGGGCAACATAATGTTCAAGGCAAACCCTAGATAAAGGGGATATCGTTTAGGGCACCAAAAAGGTGTATCGTGCAAGGGTACAAGGACCATACCAAGTTGGTCATATTCAACCTCAAGTCCATGTCATGCAACAAGGTAAGATCTTCTATTTCGCCCAGGACAACCCTATCTCCCAAGCTAGGGTTGAAGCTCCATATCGGTCAAGACACTAGAGTTAGGGTTTTATGTCGGCCAATCGCCATATCACCCACCATCATCATCTTGGGTAGATGGGCATATCGGTTACAAGGTCAATGAAGAGTTCACTTATCATATCACCCAAGGTTCAACTCTAGAAGAGGGTATCAGGCAACAACCTCAAGGAGCCACCAAGTAGAGCACATAATGACCAAGGGATCAACTAGGTGTCCACCAACCATATAGTCCAAACCTTAACCCTAGGGTTGGAAAGAGGTATCGGTCACCATATCATATTGCCCAACACATCTAGACCATAGGCTCACCTTTCAAGTCCAAAGGAGAGAAAGGGTTATTGCCACAAACCATCAACCAAAGCATAACTCATTAAACAAGGTACTGTATCGGGAAAAGCATAGTTGTATCGGGTAAAGCCCCATATCAGGCTAGTCATATTCAACCTCTAGACAGCCATTACCATCTTGCACAAGGAAAACAAGATAAAGTAGTAATAAAACGTAGCATTCCCATTAGATGAGATTCCAAGTTCCATATATACATCTATCATGGAGAAAGGTAACGATTTAAGTACAAGAACCATTATATACATATATGGAGAGTATGCATAATAGAGATGGTTAAGAGTTATGTAACCCGCCTTAAGAGGATTTCCATGGAAGGCATCAAGATTCATGATCCAAGTAGCAAACACACGTTCCTCTCCAAGAACATCACCCATCCAAAGCTCCAAACATGCCTTCGACACCATCATCACCTTAAGAAAAAAGGAAGAAGAAGAAGAAGAAACCATGGTTATGTATAGCTCAAGAAGAAGAAAGAAGGGGAGATAACCACGGCCTTGCTTACTCTTATCAAGGGACTATCCATGTCCGAGAGGGGAAGAGGAAGGTGAAGAAGAAAGCACAAGGAAAAACTAGCAAAGAAGCATGACTAACCAAGGTCGGATCTTGAGCAAGGAGTTTCCATGGCCAAGGAGGTTGCCCCTCCATGCTCCATGGGAGTCTTCCTTATCTCCCAAAGCTCCCATGCTCGTCACATATAGGTAGGGGAAGGAAGGTGGCCAAAAAGGATTGCTTGTATAAAGAGGAATGGAGTTATATACACCAAGGAAGAGAGAGGTAGCAAGGGAGAGGTGTCATAACCACATAAACCAAGGTGCCACTTGCTCTAGCTCATAAATCCACTTGTTGCCACCCTAGAAGCTCATGAATGTCCTTGTGATACACTCTAGGATGTGTATCGTGCAGCGGGGCAACTGCCATGGCTGACACACCTCTCTTGGGCGACACACCTTCAAGCCTTAGCCGATACACTAAAGGACAAGGTGGCCTACGTGACACATATATGATATAAAGACCATATAGAGATGTCACTCCTCATCTATCAACAAAACAAGACTCCCCTACCATCCACGTTCTAGATGATGAAAAACAGAAGGGAGGTGACTCTAGAGCTGATAAATTGCATATTGACCCTCCACTTTGGGTAATTTGCAATTTACACCAAAACTAGCACATAAAGCATAAACATCAACCAACCAAGCTCAAACTTGAAACATAGGTCCTCCACAAGGTGCCCCACAACATCATTCTCTTTCTAATTATGCAAGAGAAATAAAGGCATGATTTACATGTGACATATTGCAATATAACCCCTTACTTTGGGTAAATTGCACTTTGGTCCAAAACAAGCAAACATTGCTCAAACAACATCCAAACGGGACCAAACTGAAAACATGAGCTTGTCTCATGATAACAAAACATCTAGAGAGATTAGATTAAGGTTCTAAACACCTTTCATAATAAAAGCAAAGAGGGTTAGCCCAAAACCAGGGTCAGGGTCCTTACATTATCACAAAAATGATTCAAAGTTAGGGAGATTAAAATGAAGACAACCCAGGGTTTCCTTGGTTTCATGAGGGTATGGGATTTACCTAAAATCTTTGTCGATTTGCAACTCCATTAATGGCAATGACCACCCTATCGCTAGTCGATGCCTATTTAAGCATAATGCTTCCTCAGGGATCTTAATTACAACTAGACAGACTTGTTCTATGATCCCAAGTCCTGAGAGCTACACCTACAAATCTCCTTTGTTCCCCTTCAGTCCCTTATACGCCGCCCATATAGGCCCTTCATAGATGATCGTTGACCTTACCTCTTTTGATCACAACAAGACCTTCTTTGAGTTCGCATGAAGCCAGAGAGGTATTGGGGTCTTTACTTTATTCTCTAGGACCCTACAGCATGGAGTCAACATATGTGTTTGACTCATCTGAAAGGCAAATGTAAGGATGGTATTCTTCACGAGGAGGAAGATGGTCATGGCTAGATTGCTGAAATTGCCCCTGAACATGTGGAGCTTTTGATCACAAAGTCTAGGGTAATAGTGCCCACTTCTCATTCCTAAGATTCATAGCCTGCATGACGCAGTGAACCCAGTGATGTGTGCATTTTATATCATATTTCATATCACTTTTGGTTGAATTTCGAAATCATTTTCACCAAATAATCACTCTTAATAATGCTAGATTTTCCATCTTTATTGTTGTCTTTACTTGCTCTATGGTTTGGTTTGTAGTTACAACAATTTGGCATCAAAACGGGGAGAAAATTCCATAATAACATCCATAAAGACATTCCCCAATCATCTAGACATTTAGAAAATCAATGTTGCTAAAACTGATAAAGACACCCCGTGTCTTAATTAAGACACCCAATGTCTTAAAAAGACACGATGTGTCTTATTAAAGGAACCTCGTGTCTCAGTATAGAAATTGTATGCAACACGTCGTGTCTTATTAAAGACACATCATGTAACCTTCTAGAACTCGGTCTTGACTTCAGTTATTGCATAAGACACGTCATGTCTTATAAAAGACACGTCGTGTGACCTACCAATTTCACTCAAACATGAATTTAACTATCTCACACTTATATATATGACCCCAATCCATCTTAGGACAGTTACCACAGACTATTTCAGACCTTTTGGAGGGGGAATCAAGCAAGGGAGAGAAAGGAGGAGTTGAAGGTGTTCCAAGGGAGAAAAGTTGGTTTATCAAGAGGGAAAGTTCTTCTTCACCAACAATTACAACAAGGATCACCACCGTTCGCTTATCTCCACTCAGAAGTGAAGCTTTATGGAGAGTTTCTAGTATCAAGGAAGGATTTGTGACTCCTTGATAAGAGTTTCAAGTTTATTTTCCTTCTTTCACGGACATACAAGTTTGTTTCATTCTATTATGATATCTAGCACTAGTTTTTGCTGTTTGTATATACTTTCTACATCTACAGACGAGTATATCTCTTGTTCTTGGGTATGGGAGAGTAACTCCCATGTTATAACATTTTTGATCATGAATTTCATATATAATGCTAGTTGTTTCATTGTTCTAAGGTTCATCGGTGTTTAATTCCTCTTTCATGCTTTACTGGCCACTTTGTATGTATGATTTCTTCTCTTTGTATAATCTGGGAAGATGTGCATAGGAGTAAGGAGATGTACCTTACTTGTACTACCTTGACCACGGGAGTAGCTAAGATGTGTTGGGGAATAAAGGTTTGTAGTCCGAATCTAAGTATATCCACAAAAGTGGTATACAAAGTTAGGACTGTTCTACACTACCGGGAGGTGGGTGTAGGACACATGCCTCCCTTGTGTTATTGCTAGTGTTATTGATCTTTGTTGTTCTTCATGTTATGACATGGATGTGAAACCCTATCCTTAAGAATCTCTAATCCAAATTGATCCTTAATACAATTGTTTTCTATTTTAGTTCATTTCCTTTTCATTTCATAGTTAACATAACAAAACCTCTTTTGTTTACAAGATCTAGATTGTTGAAGTTCAATAGTCTTGCACCTAAAAACCTTTCTCCTTAGAAGACCTAGATATACTACATGCACCCGTATACTTGTAGGGTAGTGTTCGAGTTTACAAATATTAAAACGTGCACTCACAACCAACAATTTTTTGGAGTCGTTGCCGGGGAGCATCGATATTTTTGTTAGAGTAAGAAGTGTTGAATTGTGAACGAGACTAATCACACCACCACGTGTCATATCCACCATCATTTTTTTACCTTTCATCATGATCATGATCATTATCATATTTTTGTACCTTCCACTTTCATTTTTGTACTTCACTCACTTTGTTTACTTGCAAGACTATATGCAGAAATCCAAAAGGGGTCTTCAACCTTCCACATTTCTAGACCCCAAAACTAAGAACACTATTAGCAACCTTCAAGAATCTAGGAGGAGTGAACCTCAATCAGATTTGGAGGAATTATAACCATTATCACCAATGTCTTCACCACCATCCTCACCAGCCCAACAAGAAGAACAAGTCATGGAAGATGATCGTCCCCTAAAGGGCTTCATTGTTCCAATTGCTAAAAAAGTCAATGGGGCTATCACTATCCCACAAATTGAGGAAAAAGACTTTTCTATCAGCCTTACAATTATACAAATGATACAAAAGAACCAGTTTGGAGGGACACCAATGGAGGATCCAAACCTCCACATTACTGAATTTATGCAATATATTAGTACTTTCAAAATAGATGGTGTTCCTACTGGTATAGTTTGTCTTCTTCTTTTCCCCTTCTCATTGAGAGATAGAGCCAAGGCGTGGCTCTATTCTTTGCCAAGAAACTCCATCAATAGCTAGGACAAACTCCTCAAAGTTTTCTTATCCAAATACTTTCCACCAAGAAAGACCGCACAATTGAGGAGTAAGATCATCGATTTTTCTCAATGGCATGGAGAGACCTTGTATGACACATGGGAAAGGTGCAAAGACCTACAATGTCTTTGTCCGCACCATGGTTTAAGCAACTGACTTCTATTGCAAACTTTATGTAATGGCTTATTTTGCAATACAAGGATATCTATTGATGCTGCTATAAATGGTGCTGTAATGAAAAAATCATACATGGATGGTTATGCCATTATTGAAGACATGGAAACCAATCATTTCCAGTGGAGTCTTGATTGGAGTAGTCGGCCATCTTCATGATCTATTTTTGGAAAGCAAGCTACTGAAGTAACTTTTGATGGATGTGGAGCAGTGGGACACACTCCTTCATATTATGCCAACATCCAGTCCATTTTGGTACACTCCATACTAGTCAACCAGAGAACCAGATGCGAGGTCCAAATTGAGTAACCCATGTGAGTTTACTGTTGAACCAAGTACATGCCATGCAATGAAATTCCTTCATCTACAAGCATTCATCATTAGGCTTTTGGAGGCAAGGAATTCACCTATTCATGGAACCCTTATCGTCCATCTAAAGGGTCTCTGGTCAGTTATTAGAAGCCAATTGTGCAGTAAAAACCCTTGGGAGGAGCGTGGATGTAACGTCCCAGGAATTGAGGCCTTGGATAACATGATCTTAAAAGTAATGATTGGAGTACCCATATCACCAAGGTACACCTCCTTTTTCGGGAGCCCATCACTAAAGAACTCCACAGTTAAGCGTGCTCAGCTTGGAGTAGTACTAGGATGGGTGACCATTCGGGAAGTTGACCCTGGCTTGAGCGTGAGTGAGGAAAAAGCACGCTGTTAAGGCTAGTGGTGGTCTGTGGGGCCAGTCATTATTTCTGAAACTCTACTAGAGCCTTGGGTAGTGGGCCCGCGCATGACAAATGGTAGCAGAGCCATAACTGCTCCAGTAGGTGGGGCCCACATGGGCCTGTGGCATGCCAGTCTTTGTGCCGTGCGGTCCACGCATGTTGGAAAGGGCTATCTGAGTTGATGGAGCCGTCCATGTGCTGGTAGTGTCCAGGCATGTTGGAAAGGGCTATTCAAGTTGATGGAGCCACCCTTGCATTGTTAACTGTGGTCGAGAGCTGGGTGTACATGGGTCATTTGGGTCTACACTGAAATGGGAAAAAGATTATGATGCCATATAGTTGAGCCTTGACAAGGACATCAAGAGTCTAAGTGGGGGAGATTGTAACGTCCTAGGATTTGAGGCCTTGGATAACATGATATTAAAAGGAATGATTGGAGTACCCATATCACCAAGGTACACCTCCTTTTATGGGAGCCCATCACTAAAGAACTCCACAGTTAAGCATGCTCAACTTGGAGTAGTACTAGGATGGGTGACTAGTTGAGAAGTTGACCTTGGCTTGCACGTGAGTGAGGAAAAAGCACGCTGTTAAGGCTAGTGGTGGTCTGTGGGGCCAGTTGTTATTCCTGAAACTCTACTAGAGCCTTGGATAACATGATCTTATAAGGAATCATTGGAGTACCCATATCACCAAGGTACACCTCCTTTTATGGGAGCCCATCACTAAAGAACTCCACAGTTAAGCATGCTCAGCTTGGAGTAGTACTAGGATGGGTGGCTAGTCGAGAAGTTGACCTTGGCTTGCACGTGAGTGAGGAAAAAGCACGTTGTTAAGGCTAGTGGTGGTCTGTGGGGCCAGTTGTTATTCCTGAAACTCTACTAGAGCCTTGGGTAGTGGGCCCGCGTGTGACAATGTTGGTGGCAGAAGTAGTAGAGAGATTGGTCTTCCTACACCAAGCTTCATGGCATTCTCCATCGTTCCTACTATGTCTTTATTGGTGTTCCTTTCCATGAGTGAGTAGACACCTTGTGCTGGGTCATGTAGACTAGCCCCGATCGCCCATATTTTATCTTAGCTTGTATCCAAACTCAACAATTTAGTTACTAATTAAAGTATCATCCTGCTCAATGCCTTGCTTTTCAAATTGATGACTTGTTTTGCATATATGTTATAATCATAGATATGTAGGTTGTTGTGAGCATGATTAGAACACCAGAATGATCTTATTATCCCCCTGAGATGTAAGTAAGGGATAGTGAGGTGATTGGACTTCGATCTACTACATGTCGAAGATGGTCAATCGTATGTAAAGGATTTTAGTAGTATAGACAGGGAACTTGGGTTCCGAGGATGTTTGGTTCCAAGGGAGTTTATACTAGGTGATGACATGTATCCCTGAGGGAGAAACATCTTAACCTCAATTTAACAATGACTATCAGAGAGCTAGATCTTGAAAGGATAATTACACAATCCCGGGTAGAGAAACCCCATGCCTTGGTTCTCTTTATAACCTATTAGTTACTTTTTTAATCTTCATTGCTTTTCTCAACAATTTATTTTAACCAAATCTTTCAATTACTCGATGATAAATATTGCTTTTAATACTTCTGAATCTATATAACTACTTTAAAAGGTTGTCCTTTGGGTTAGATCCTTAAGTATACTACAATAAGGCTTCCGCTCATGTGGAGTGGGGAATTAGTGCACTCCTTTTGGCTAAACCTAAGAGTATTTCTTTTAGGGTTTTTATTGGCGTGACACTTGGAGCCCCATCAACAAGACCAACTGGTTGGGAGGTAGGAGCTATGTTTACCTGAGGTCCATGTCTCAGGACACTGGCCACCTCTATGAGTTCATGTGGCACAATCGGTGAATGCATGAGGCACTCCCTAGATTCATAAGGATGAGATTACTCTAAAAGTACTTGTACCCCTAGAGACATCAAGGAAGTGGCTAAGGCTCATAATACATGAAGTGTAAATAGTAAAGATACATGTAGTCATGTAATAATGAAAGGAGTTGTGTACTTGGTGATAAGTATTACTTTTAATACTTCTGAATCTATATAACTACTTGAAAAGGTTGTCATTTAGGTTCGATCCTTAAGTATACCGCAATAAGGCTTCCACTCGTGGAGTGGAGAATTAGTGCACTACTTCTATTGAAAGATTTGGTCTTGTTGATGGGGCTCCAAATGTCACACCAATAAAAACCCTAAAAGAAAGGAGTTGTGTACAAACTCAAGAGTGAAAAAGGCTTTTGACCCAATGAATATAAGAATGATGTGGAATTAAAAAGTATTAATGGCTTGAAGTCTTCTGAGAATGTGTAAAGTCAGGGTCCACTGCCCAAGGCTCTACTAAGGTTTAAGGAATGATGATTGTCCTCACAAACCACCACTAGCCTTAATTGTGTGCTTTGTACTCATTCACGCGCAAGCCATGATGAACGTCCTGATAGGTCACCCATCCTAGTACTACTCCAAGTTGAGCATGCTTAGTTATGGAGTTCTTTAGTGATGGGATCCCTAAAAAAGATGTACACCTTGGTGATACGGGTGTTCATATAAAAATTCTATTTACTTTTCATCTGAATACTTTGAATAGATCTAAGGTACAAGACTCTCGTTGGGATAAAGAAGAAGAAAAGGACAATTTTTGTTTTTTAACAATTTGGGGAATGGAAGTTGAAATCCCCTTTGGTTCTCCACAAAATCCAATCATTCCTTTTTAGATCATTTTATCCAAGGGATCAAATCTTGGGATGTTACAATCTCCCCCACTTAGACTCTTGATGTCCTAATCAAGACCGCCTCACAATCTTTTCCCCATTTCAGTACAAACCCAAATGGCCCATGTACACCTAGCTCCCGACAACGGCTACTAGTGCAAAGGTGGATCCATAACCATGGGATATCCCTTTCCAACATGCATGAACCACACGGCTCAAAGATTGGTATGCCACAGGCCCAAGTGGGCCCACCTACTTGATGGGAATTGACTCTCATACCATTTGTAATGCTTGGGCCCACTTCCCTAGGCTCTAGTAGAGTTTAAGGAATGATGATTGGCTGCACAGACACCCACTAGCCTTAATTGGGTACATGTTTAGTTATGGAGTTCTTCAGTGATGGGCTGCCTGAAAATGAGGTGCACCTTAGTGATATGGGTAGTCCAATCATTCCTTTTAAGATCATTTTATCCAAGGGCTCAAATCACGGGATGTTATAGAATGATTCAACCTAAAAAAAAAAATTTTAGGATAATGTGTGTACACCATCTCTCCACTGGAGTATGATGAATTTTGTATTTTGTCAGCAGTCAAGTGCTTCTTTCATCTCATTATGAGTGAGAGAGATTGGGAAAACATATGTTATTCTTAAAATTTACATTTGAAAATGAATACCGTAAGTTGAACTTAATGACATGATCTTGGGTTGGAGGTGTTACCTCACCCATATGTAAAAATAAATGAACAATATGTTGGAAACCTAGGTGAGAAGGTGATCACCAAGTGAAATTGAAATAAGTGATAATGTAATTCATCAAGTGATAATGTCATGTAAATACTAAGAGTGTGGATATACCGTGAATTTATTCAACTACAAACCCTCATTATAATACGAGGAAATTCCATATCAATAGAATATGTTAAAGATATCTAAATAGCATTAAAGAAGGGTTGATAACCCTAAGGTATGAAATTAAGATGAGATATCTTTCACTTTAACCTTACTTCGTGTAAATTTTGGGGACAAAATTCCTTTTAAGGAGGGGTGAATGTTATATACTCAATTTTTGTAAAATTTAATGATGTGATTATAAAGTATTATTTGATAAATAGTATTTCCTTAATGTTATTATTATTAATGGAATAATAACATTATTCACCTTTGAGGCATTTATGTAGCTCATGGTCCATATAAAGGCCCAAGAGACTTTGCTTTGCAAATAGTCCTTCTAGCACAAGTTAAAGAAATATAAGGAATTTCGTTTTTTTAGTTAGCAATAATTCAATAATGTTATTAGAAAAAGAACAAGTGTAAGATCCAATAATAAGGATATCTCTAATGTTAATGGATGATTGGTATTTTAAATATGAAATTATGTTGAATACTTAACAAAAGAGAGTTTTTGTGCATAAATAAATAGTAATAGCTTCATGCATTGTTGGATAATAGAAATATGAGATAATGTGAATGTTTACAAAAGTAAATAAAATATATGGTGTTTTGGATATTTAAAAACATAATTTTCTAGCCATTAATGGCAACACAATGTTTGGGGAACCAAATAGTTTTGTCTTGGTTTGCCTTTTGGGATACCTAAAAATATAAATGAGAAGGAGAACATTATATATTTTGGAAGAAAAATGACGTACCATGTGGTGTGTGGTATTAATTTAAGAATATTCTAAAACAGAAAATTTTGTGAGAAAAAAATACTCCAATAAACCTCACAAAATTAATTAAAATTGAGAAAGACTTTAAAGAGTTGCCCTCCAAGTTTCATAGAGAAAGGATGTATCTGGTGGCCTAGAGAAATTTGTATAGATAAAGAGATCTACTTGAAATTAATTAATTATATTTATTTTTGAAGAGAAAGAAAAGGAGACATCTAGAAGTTTTCTTTCACACCATATCTTGACCACACCATGATTTAATCATTAAAAACCTCCCCTCAAAATTTTGGACCAAGAGGATAAAGGATGAGAGAGATATTGATATTATAAGATTACATAAAGTGAAGCACTTATTGGGAATTGTATTAAAGGTCATGATTAGAGTGGGAAACTAAGGCCTGATTATGTAAATGTCAACTAGACATAGGACCTTCAGATCAAAATCCTATCACTCTTCGTCATCCCCTAGCTTGAGACAGATCAGGAAAGACAATAATAGGGAAACTCGATCTTCCCATGACTAGTTCCCACTCTCCAGATAATAACTTATCACGAAAATGATTCGAAGTTAGGGAGATTAAAATGAAGCCAACCCAGGGTTTCCTTGGTTTCATGAGGGTATGGGATTTCCCTAAAATCTCTGTCGATTTGGAACTCCATTAATGGCAATGACCACCCTGTCGCTAGCCGGTGCCTATTTAAGCATAATGCTTCCTCAGGGATCATCATTAGAACTAGACTGACTTGTTCTGTGATCCCAAGTCATGAGAGCTACACCTATAATGCTTCTTTATTCCCCTTCAGTCCCTTATATGCCGCCCATATAGGCCCTTCATAGATGATCGTTGACCTTACCTCTTTTGATCACAACAAGACCTTCTTTGAGTTCACATGGAGCCAAAGAGGTATTGGGGTCTTTACTTTATTCTCTAGTACCCTACAACATGGAGTCAACATATGTGTTTGACTCATCCAAAAGGCAAAGGTAAGGATGGGATTCTTCACGAGGAGGAAGATGGCCATGGCTAGATTGGTTAAATTGTCCTTGAACATGTGGAGCTTTTAATCACAAAGTCTAGGGTAATAGCGCCCACTTCTCATTCCTAAGAGTCATAGCCTGCATGATGAAGTGAGCCCAATGATGTGTGCATTTTATATCATATTTCGGACCACTTTTGGTTGCATTTCGAAATCATTTTCACCAAATAATCACTCTTAATCATGCTAGATTTTCCATGTTTATTGTTGTCTTTACTTACTCTATGGTTTGGTTTGTAGGTACAACAATTTGGCATCAAAATGGGGAGAAAATGCCATAATAATATCTGTAAAGACATTCCCCAATCATCTAGACATTTAGAAAATCAATGTTTCTAAAACTGATAAAGACACCCCGTGTCTTAATTAAGACACCCAATGTCTTAAAAAGACACGATGTGTCTTATTAAAGGAACCATGTGTCTCAGTCTAGAAATTGTATGTAGCACGATGTGTCTTATTAAAGACACATCATGTAACCTTCTAGAACTCGATCTTGACTTCAGTTATTGCATAAGACACGTCGTGTCTTATAAAAGACACGTCGTGTGACCTACCGATTTCACTTAAACATGAATTTAACTGTCTCAAACTTATATATATGACCCCAAGCCATCTTGGGACAGTTACCATAGACTATTTCAGACCTTTTGGAGGGGGAATCAAGCAAGGGAGAGAAAGGAGGAGTTGGAGGTGTTCCAAGGGAGAAAAGTTGGTTTATCAAGAGGGAAAGTTCTTCTTCTCCAACAATACAACAAGGATGTCCATCGTTATCTTATCTCCACTCAGAAGTAAATCTTTCTGGAGAGTTTCCACTATCAAGGACGGATTTGTGACTCCTTGATTAGAGTTTCAAGTTTATCTTCCTTCTTTCACGGACATACAAGTTTATTTCCTTCTATTATGATATCTAGCACTACATTTTGCTATTTGTATCTACTTTCTACATCTACAGACGAGTATATCTCTTGTTCTTGGGTATGGGAGAGTAACTCCCATGTTATAAAATTGTTGAACATGAATTTCATATATAATTCTAGTTGTTTCATTGTTCTAAGGTTCATCGGTGTTTAATTCCTCTTTCATGCTTTGCTGGCCACTTTGTATGTATGATTTCTTCTGTTTGTATAATCTGGGAAGATGTGCATAGGAGTAAGGAGATGTACCTTAGATGTACTACCTTGACCATGGGAGTAGCTAAGATGTGTTGGCGAATAAAGGTTTGTAGTCTGAATCTAAGTATATCCACAAAAGTGGTATACAAAGTTAGGACTATTCTACACTACCGGGAGGTGGGTGTAGGACACTTGCCTCCCTTGTGTTATTGATAGTGTTATTGATCTTTGTTGTTCTTCATGTGATGACATGGATGTGAAACCCTGTCCTTAAGAATCTCTAATCCAAATTGATCCTTAATACAAGTGTTTTCTATTTTAGTTCATTTCCTTTTCTTTTCTTAGTTAACATAACAAAACCTCTTTTGTTTAAAAGATCTAGATTATTGAAGTTCAATAGTCTTGCACCTAAAAAACCTTTCTCCTTAGAAGACCTATATATACTACATGCACCTGTATACTTGCGGGGTAGTGTTCGAGTTTATAAATATTAAAACTTGCACACACAACCAACAATTTTTCGGAGTCGTTGTCGGTGAGCATCGATATTTTTGTTAGAGTAAGAAGTGTTGAATTGTGAACGAGACTAATCACAACACCATGTGTCATATCCACCATCATTTTTTTACCTTTCATCATGATCATGATCATTATCATATTTTTGTACCTTCCACTTTCATTTTTGTATTTCACTCGCCTTGTTTACTTGCAAGACTATATGCGGAAATCCAAAAGGGGTCTTCAACCTTCCACATTTCTAGACCCCAAAACTGAGCACACTATTAGAAACCTTCAAGAAGCTAGGAGGAGTGAACCTCAATCAGATTTGGAGGACTCATAACCATTATCACCAATGTCTTCACCACCATCGTCACCAGCCCAACAAAAAGAACAAGTCATGGAAGATGATCATCCCCTAAAGGGCTTCATTGTTCCAATTGCTAAAAAAGTCAATGGGGCTATCACTATCCCACAAATTGAGGAAAAATACTTTTCTATCTGCCCCAAAATTATACAAATGATACAAAAGAACCAGTTTGGAGGGACACCAATGGAGCATACAAACCTCCACATTGCTGAATTTATGCAGTATCTTAGTACTTTCAAAATAGATGGCGTTCCTACTGGTATAGTTTGTCTTCTTCTTTTCCCCTTATCATTGAGAGATAGAGCCAAGGCGTGGCTCTATTCTTTTCCAGGAAACTCCATCAATAGCTAGGACAAACTCCTCAAAGTTTTCTTATCCAAATACTTTCCACCAAGAAAGACCGCACAATTGTGGAGTCAGATCATCGATTTTTCTCAAAGGCATGGAGAGACCTTGTATGACACATGGGAAAGGTTCAAAGACCTACAATGTCTTTCTCCACACCATGGTTTAAGCAACTGACTTCGATTGCAAACTTTATATAATGGCTTATTTTGCAATACAAGGATATCTATTGATGCTGCTGTAAATGGTGCTTTAATGAACAAATCATACATGGATGGTTATGCCATTATTGAAGACATGGCAACCAATCATTTCTAGTGGAGTCTTGATTGGAGCAGTAAACCGTCTTCATGCTTTATTTTTGGAAAGCAAGCTACTGAAGTAACTTTTGATGCATGTGGCGTAGTGGGACACACTCCTTCATATTTTGCCACACCAGCAAAAATTGTAGAGATACTGGAGATCAACAATAATGTCAGCTATAATGTCATCCAACAACAACAACATTTGCATCCCAAGCCGAGTTTAGAGTTCATGCTTGAGACATTTGTCTCAACTCAAATTTAGCAAAATGATGAGCTTCACCAACAAAGAGAGTTGCTAAAGGATGCTATTTCACAACTTTCTTCTAAGGTGGATGGAATTACCACTCATACTATGATGTTGGAGAATCAAATTGCTCAACAAGCTCTTTCCAATCAAAAAGCACTCTATGGTTCCTTGCCTAATCAACCACAAATACATTCAAGGGAGACATTCACATCAGTTACCTTGAGGATTGAAGGTGATATAGAAGAACCTTCTTCACCATCACATACAATATCATATGAAGTTGTTGAATCCAATATAGGCAATGATGTTGAAGCTCAAAGTAAGAAATATGCATATTCTCCTAAGGATGATATTTCAAACAAGACAAGTGCCCCTTCACGACGCATCTTTGATACAATGCTTTGTGATGACAAAATTCTCTTTGAATCAGATGTTGATTATTTTGAAGAAGAGAATGAATGTACATACAACATTGAAATCCATAAGACTATTCCTATTGCAAATCACAAGCGTTGATTTTTGGTCCAAATAAAAGATATATTGACAAAGATGTGTAGATGCTTAGCACAATAATTTCCAACCTCAAATCGAAGCAATACACCTCATCCTCATCATTCACCATGATAGGTACATGGTTGCAATCCTCTTGAGTTTGTTATATGCAATAAGGACACTACATATTTCAAGCTTAGGGGGAGAGCAACCGGCCAGTAGTGTAGTGTAGTTTTATTTTGCTTTTATCATCATTTTCTTAGTTGTTGTTTTTAGTTTCTGTTCTTGTCGTGGAAATCCAGTTTGATTTGAAACCCATCTTTTATATGTGAATTGAACTCCTATGCTTAACTAATTGTCCTCTTTTGTTGAGAAATATCATTTGGAGAAATTATTAAGGACATGCATTAATCAAATGAAACCTTTTGTCCATAAACATGTGCTTAATTTTGGTTTATGCTTCTAGTCTGAACATTCATCTTTCACATCCTTGATTGCTTAAAACATGTAATAGTTTCAATTTTTGTGAGTAAATCAACTTTACAACATCATTTAGAATGTGGGATGCCCTTGTCAATCTCTTAGTGCATTTTCAACCACTCTTTCTGTGAACTTTTTTCAAAACAAATGAATGAAATCTAGCTAATGTTGCCATTTAGTTGACTCTCCTATGTTGTGGAAAAATTTTAAAATTTTCTTTTGGATTATTTCACCCTCATACCCCATAAAAGATGGCTAAACTGCCCACATATCATGCTAGCCTAGTGTAAGTTTGATTTGGCCATAGTGGTTAGGTGGTATGTCTTAAAAGAGGGTAAAATACCCCAACTGACACTCCACGTGTGCATAAGCCTACATTAGCATCCAAATGCAAGAACTTATAATTCATTATCATATCATGTTTGGGAAAGAAGGAGAGTACAAATGAAATTGTTAATTTTAACTAAGATTTCATTGTTTGTATCCTTAATAGTTGAGCATTGAGTTGCACATCCACTAATTGTTTGTCTTGGTCATCAAAATTGTACTTAGTATTGTTTAATTGATTGATTCATTTAATTGTGACCACCCATGCTAAACTAAAGATATTTTTCTTGGGTGTTTAAGTTAAATTTATGGCTATGAGTATAAACATGTTGATCATGGTTGGTTTGGTCTTATACACATCTTTCAGTTCATTTGATCTATACATGAACTTGATAATTCCTTCATTTTTGTTTCTATGCTCTTTTTGCTTGAGGACAAGCAATGGTTTAATCTTAGGGGGATTTGATGTGTGCATTTTATATCATATTTTGCACCACTTTTGGTTGAATTTACAAATCATTTTCTTCGAATAATAACTCTTAATCATTCTAGATCTTCCATCTTTATTTTGTCTTTACTTGCTCTATGGTTTGATTTGTAGGTAAAACAATTTGGCATCAAAATGAGGAGAAAACACCATTATAACATCCATAAATACATTCCCTAATCATCTAGACATTTAGAAAATCAATATTACTAAAACGGATAAAGACACCAAGTGTCTTAAAAAGACACGACACGCCTTATTAAAGACACCCCATGTTTCAGTCTAGAAATCGTACGCAGAACTCCCAGATTTGTAGCAACACATCATTTTTTTTATTACAATCTACCAACTATGTCTAATTCATAAACAATGTGTTATTCACATGTGACTCTTCTCGGTTGCTGTTGGGATCCCATGTGCTTTCAGATAGAATGGATTTGATGATCCAACTCCGAGGTGATTCATAGGGCATCGTCCTCGAGTTACAGTTGATTTGTCTCTTGGCCAACTGATATGAAATTGAATTAGCATCTCGTGCCGTGTAGATAAGCCTGATCGTCTCTGCTCTGTCTTTCTTCAACCTGCCCAGACCGTAAGCATACCTTGGGACCTTGTTAGCTTCCTCTTCCAATAGTTTCATTGCCGCCACACAATCAGATTCCACAACACAGTTGGTCCAAGCTTGCCTCTAGATCTGCTCAAAAGCATAGTGAATGCCAGCTACCTTTGCTTCGGTGACTGATGAACATGTTATTTTTCTCGACCATCCTCCTAGACAGTGACCATAGTGGTCCTCGGAAACCACTGCAACTGTTGCCCCCTTCCTATGAACCACTACATCTGCATTCAACTTGACTATGCCTAGTTCCGAACTCCTCCACTGTTCTGTCCTAAGCAATCGTTGATTTGAATTTTCCTTCTCCCACACTTCCTTGATAAGATTTGTTTCTTTCATGATATAGAATATTTGGTGTTCAATATGCTTGGCCTCTCCTTCAAACATTTCTAGATTCCTAAATCTCCATAAGTAAGAACAAATAATCCAGAATGACTCAACTGATATAATCAGTCTGTTATGAACCAGTTTCACCCACCCTTCTAAGGTAGCAGGTCTAAAGAAATTGTTCAGTGCTTACGTTGAGAAGAGACGTAGCCACACCTACTTCACTCTCTCATAGTATCGTAGGGCATGAAGACATGTTTCATTCGTCTTACGAAATCAATTGCACAAGCCGTTCAGGGTCATATGGCATGCTCTCTGATGATCGTTCATCAATATCACACCGTGAAGAACTATCTAGGAAAGCATTCGTATGCGTGCAGGCACTTGGAGCTTCCATATCCTTCCCCATTCTCCTTGATAGACAATTTCTTTATCTTCTCTTAAAATTTTGTATGCTAAGCTTGCAGAGAAATTGCCATCTGCTGTATGAAGCTAGGCTCTATAGTCCAGGTTAGAACCTTCAATGGGTGGATCTCTTTCTAGGACGAGTTTGACTGCCTCATTGTGGAACTAGTAAGCCAAGAACTCTTGGTCCCATTCACCTATTTCCAGAACCAAACTACTTATCATAAATTTGTTCAGATCTTCTGTTATTGGATGTTTTGTGTGATCTTTCAGTTTAAAGACAGGTTTCACCCATGTGTCATGCCATACATTGATCAAAGCTCCTCCAACTAGAATCATCATGAAATTATCCAGGATGAATTTCTTTCCAGCAATTGTTGATTGGCTAAGCCTGGATCCTGCAATGGTCTTGCCTGTGATAGCATTCTCATAGCGATTTTTGATTACCTTATTCCAAATTGAGTTCCTACTTGCCGCCATTTCCCATGAGTTCTTCATTAGCAAAGTTGTATTCCATTCCCGCATTGATTTAATACCAAGTCCCCCATTCTCCTTAAAACTTGTGACTTTGTTCCAGGTGACCAAAGATACACGTTTCCTCTTGTAGCTTCCTCCGCATATGAATCTTCTAACCACACCATCGATTAGCGGTAAGGTTGATGTCTGCATCACATAGGTTGGAATAAATATTAAGGTGGATTTGGCAAAACAAACTCTCCTAGCCAACGATAGGGTCTTTGTTGCCCAGGTGTGAACTCTCCCTTCAACTTTCTCGATGATGTTGGAGTAAGTTTTCTTGTCAACCTTCAAGTGTAGGATTGGAACACCCAAGTATCTACCCAGATTCTTAGTAATCTGGAATCTACTCAACTGTTTAATGACCATCCGAGTAGTTCTTGGCAGGCTTTTTGAGAAGAATATGTTTGACTTGGTGCTCAAGATCTCCTGTCCAAAAGCTATCCCAAAATCCTTTAAGTATTATAATATAACTCTCATTTGGATTTTACTAGCCTCAAGGAAGAGAATGAGATCATCTTCGAAACACACGTGAGCCACGACGACCTGAAATCTACCCAATGTTATCAGTTTCCAGTTGCCATTGGTAACTTTTTCTTGTATCATCTATGATAATCTCTCAAGGCATAACATGAATAAGTATGGTGATAATGGATCCCCCTGCCTCAATCCTCGACTTGCCTTGAAAGGCCTAGATTGTTTCCCGTTCCATATTATCGTTGCGCTACCTCTAGTAATTGAATTCATGGTGAAGTGTCTGATATTTGTAGGTAGAACCACCTTCTCCAAAGTATCCTCAATGAAGGTCCCTGACATCTGGTCATATGCCTTAGAAAGATCGACCTTGACAACCATGGTCTTAGATCCTTTATGACTTCTCATTACATGGATGATCTCCTACTTGAATGTTATATTGTCATTATTTTTCTTACCTGGCATGAAACTGCTTTGCTCAGCTAATATCCATTCAGGCACAAAGCTTTTCAATCTCTCTACTACCACTTTTAATGCAAGTTTTAGTAGTGTGTTGTTTAAGGATATAGGCCTAAGCTTCTCGTACTTCTCATGTCTTCTAACCTTAGGGATGAGGATTATGGTTGCACTGTAGACCTCTTCACTGTGAATGTCACCCGCAATAAGATCCTGAACTGTACGAATAACATATTGTTCTATGGCTTCCCAATTCCCTTGAAGGAATTCCATTGTGATCCCAATAGGGCTAGCCTTCTTAAATGGTTTCATATTCCTCAGGGTAGCCAACACTTCCTCTCATGTGGGTTTGGATACGAGTTTGTTCATATCATCTTCTGTAAGTTCTTTAAATCATCCAGGTATAGTGAGCTGAGAACAGCTAAGCGGCCTCACCATTTTAGTTAAAATCTTCTGGAAGTGTGAGATGACCAATTCCATTAATTCTTCCTCCTTTGATATCCAACAGTCACTCTCATTCTTGAGTTTGGTTATAGAATTTTTCCTTCTCTTTGGTTGACCCAGGCTTGATAGAATTTAGTGTTATTATCTCCATTCTGTAACCAATGGATGTTCACCCTTTGCTTCCAATCTTCTTCCTCTTTTGTAATGATTTGTTGGAGTTTAGCCTGCATATTGGTCCACAAATGATCAATGATAGTATATTTCTCAGCTAGAATTTGTTGTAAGGTATTGATGTTTTGCTGGATTCTTTGTTTGTCCCTTATCTGAGCTTGTTTCACTTGGTGATCTAGATGCATTAGCTCGGTCTTCACCTTCTGATGAGTCTTGTAGAAGTTAGTAGAATTGCTTCATTTCTCTTTCACAAACTGTTTGATAGCCTCATTACCATTCCATGATGCTTTTGCAATGAACCAGGGCATCCTCATCACCACCTTGTGTGGTCTTAGTAGCAGCGGACAATGATCAGATGAAACTCTGGGAAGATGCTCTAATGACCAAGAGGAGAACCTCCTAATGAATGCCTCATTAGACAACACATGGTCAAGCCTCTCCTAGAGTCTCCCATTCTTGTAAGTGAATCGGATGCCTGAGAAACCCAAATCAGAAAGTCCAGCCTCCATGGTAACCTCCTTGAAAATTCTAGCCTCTGTAAATTCATATCTATTGTTGTCTGACTTTTCCGCCAGCGATATCGTCGTGTTGAAGTTTCCCATAATGATCTAAGGATCGTTGATCTTTTCACTCACTTCCAAAATGTGTCTACATAGTAGTTTCCTTACTGAGATATGTGGGTTCACATAGACGAAGGTTATCATCATGCCATTTGCCACTCTATAGGAAACAAACTTCCAGTGGTTGTTCATGATCTTCACCTTCCGTTCCTCATCCTTCCAACATATCCAGATACCCCCAGCAAAGCCCCATGCTTCTACACGATAGGAGAAGGAGAAACCCAACTTCTTTATGGTCTTGATGGCAGGCGATCCACTGATTCGTGGTTCAAGAATGGCTACAACTTCAGGTTTGTGTTCCCGTATGTGGTTTAACATTATAGAGAAACGATCTTTGTTACCTATTCCCCATACATTCCAACACAATATGCTCATAGATTCCACAAGTGTTGGCCATATCAGTTGTAAGTTTAGGTGATTCCCTCTCCATCGTCTCCTCCTTTAAAGACCTTGTCTATATTCCCCTCAAGAGTATTTAGCTCAGGTGATTCCTTACCCACAATCAAATTGTCCATGGGTGGGGAAGGACTCATTGACGACTCCTCTCTTCCCTCCTGAGTATTTGTCCTTAGGCTCCTCTTTCGAGTGGCCGGGTGGTCTGAAGTTTTGGCTTTCCCTTTCCTCTTCATATGTAGGTCTTTGCTTGAGCCTGTCTTCCGTGGAAGCAGATTGTTCTCCTTTTCTCTTGTAATTTTTTGTTTTGATCTTTTTTATGTGTGATGATATAGTCCCTTGTATTCTGCTATTTGGGTTGATGTTTTCCTCTAGATCTTCCTCTATTTCTATAATTCTCTCATCATATTCTATTGTGATCACCTTGTCCGCCTCCGATGTAACTACTATGTGCTTCTTCCTCACTTCTTGTGACCTCTTTTTCTCTACATAGCCCTTTTCCCTTGCTCCTCTGTGGGTGTTTGTAATATTTTTTAGGACCTCTACTGCCGAATCAGTGGCTTCCTCCACCAATTTGGTTTTCTTCTTGCTCCAAACTTTCATTGGTTTTGTTGTTGTGGTCACATATCCCTCCTTCGTTGTTAGGTCCTGGGATGCATCTAGTTGTAGTCCTTCAAATTGATTTGAGTACTCCTTCTTTGTGCTTTCCTGGTATTCCTTCCTTCTTCTGTTCCCCCTTCTTGTTTTTTTTTTGTTGCCATTCGTTGACACTAATGTTCAAATTAGTCTGGTTTTTTGTTTGGAATATATCCCTCGTATCATCTCTAGTGTCACCTTCCTTCGGTGGTTCCTCCATGTAGTGTTTTGAGATACACCCTTCTTTGCCACATCTGGCACATGCCCAAGGTAGACCTTCATATATGACCTCATACTCCACCCCATTAATGAGGATATAAGCCGCTAGGTCCTTAGAGGAATTAGCTTCTATTGCCAACTTAGAAAAATTACTCCTTGATATGTTCTCTGTATGGCTATAAACCTTCACCAAGCACCCCTGCGCCATACCCAGATATTGGAACATTGTTGGTACGTATAGGTGGAGTGGGAGGTTCATGATTCTGACCCAAGTTACCATGTAATCTGGTAGCTTGTCTGTGGGTATGAAGTTAGAATACCATTCCCAAATGAGCACATTGCTCCCAGAGATCTTCCAGGGACCCCTACTAGTGTGGTTTTGAAGTCCTCTTTACATGAAAGTTACACCATGAAATGGCCATATTCTAGTTCAAATATCTTGAAGTGCCCTTTGATTCTCCATAATAACTTGAGTCAATCTCTGAGCGTCATGTAACCAATTTTGGTCCCGAGCATTTTAACCACTACAACATATCACCAAGCCCACACTAGGTTTTCCTCTGCCTCTGGGTTGATCAAGATCATCAGAATCCCTTCCATTTCCTCAAGTGAAACGGCTATGAGAGGGAGGTTATCCTCAAATAGTTTCTCAAGAAAAAACATCTCCTTTCAAGTCCCCTTGCATGTCCCCTATGAATCCTTATTCATATTCATGCTATTCCCCATCACCACAGACGTATAAGATATATACATGTCCTCCCTGTGTGCCTGATCAAGAGACTCTTGTCTAGGGCTCTGGCTTCAACAGCCACCATTGCAAAGCTCACCATCTCTTCCTCCAACAGTTTTTCTTATTCATGTTCATGCATACATGCGACCTTAAAGTTGAGACCTATCTCTGGGATCGAGAAGGCCTCCGCACCCCTGCATTTTTCTTTATTTCATCATTGTGTGCCTCCTTCCGCCGCTATCCCTTTCTCCGATCGACTTCCTTGAGTGCTCAGATGATCTTTCCCCTTCAACCCAAGATCAAATACACGATCGTCTGTTTCTCCATTGAGATTGCCCATGTGATCGCTTCCAGACCCCCCAGTAAGCCTAGCACCTCCATCTTAACACGTCATGTTTTCTTAAAGACATGCCATCACTTATTAAAGACACATTGTGTCTTATTAAATACACATAGTGTAACCTTCCAGAACTGGATCTGGATTTCAGTTATTTCATAAGACACATCGTGTCTTATAAAAGGCACGTCGTGTGACCTATATATTTCCTGAAACACGAGTTTAACTGTCTCATACTTATATATTGGACCCCAAGCCGTCTTGGTACAGTTACCATGGACTATTTTAGACCTTTTATAGGGGGAATCAAGCAAGGGAGAGAAAGGAGGAGTTGGAGGTGTTCCAAGGGAGAAAAGTTAGTTTCTTAGGAGGAAAACTTCTTCTTCTTCCTTCTTCTCCAACAATTGTAGCAAGGATCTCCACCATTCTCTTCTTTCCACTTGGAAATGAAGTTTTCTTGAGAGTTTCCAGCAGCAAGGATGGATTCATGACTCTTTGACCGGAGTTTCAAGTCTATCTTCCTTATTTCATGGACATCCATGTTTTTTTCCTTCTATTATGATGTCTAGAACTACTTTCTACTGCTTGTATCTACTTTCTTTTTTTTTGGTCGGTAAAAAAACTCTATTACTATGGTGTTGCCAAAAAACTTTAGGTGCAAAGACTTGCGCCCCATATTACAACTTGGGTGAAAACATATCACCAACAAAAAGAGACTGAAAAGAAAGACCATGTGATCTGATTGAGCCAACTATCTGGACCTAAGAAAAGGGAGAGAACAGAGCCTGGCAGTCAAACGACAGTCCATAGAACATAAGGAAATAGACCTAAAATAACCAAAACAGCAACAACATTAACCACATCCTACTAAAATTATGAGGTCTTAGGTATCATATTTATATCTTAAGTATCTAAACACGACAACACAACCAGCAGGTCCAAAACCAAACACTATCTAGAATCCAGATCAAACGCATCCAGCTAGCAAGATCTCAATATGCCAAGATTTGACACCCTAAAAACATAGGACCAGAACCAAGGCCTGCAGCTGATCATTGAAGAACTTGCAATAAACCTCATCCTATGAATGTGTACCGAACAACCAGTTGAGGAACTTCATGCTGACCCAAGAAACAGGACTAATCCCCTAATGAACTGACAGGTTGCAACCTGGAAGCCAGCCAACTAGGAAAACGTCCCAAGAGTGGCTATCCACCCTCACTTTTTTTTCTTGGTTGTTTTCCTTTTTCTCTTAAACCATGATTCCTCATACTCTAGAGATTCATCTCTCAAGTGATCTGAATAAACACCGGAGTTGGAATCTCCAATGGATTCTTCATCTTCCTTGAATAACATTACTTTGCTCTGCTGGTATTCAACCAAAAATTCGCAGCTTCCCCAAATCTTGTTAATTTTCCAAGAATCAGACCAGCTTCTATTGAACTCAAGCTCCCAATCCAAGTTAATGCTACTCACATTACAAACCGGCGAGGACCCAAACATGTCTGGCTCAACCAGTGATACGAGAGGTTGATTTAATTGGATTGGGGGAACTAAGTCGTTGCCTTTAAGAACCATTTCTTCAACCTGCTGTTCGATGGCCTTTAGTAGGTTGTCATCTTCAGCGGATTGGGGAGTGGTATCTCCTATTTTGTTCTGATCGGTCTTCTCCTGGCCAGAGTTAGCTAGAGAACTGTCCTTCTTTGGGGCATTCCTACAAACACCTTCACTCTTCCCAAACCTCACCTGTAGGTCATTGTCTGGGGGAGGTTTCCTAACTTTCTGGGGGCAGGAGAACTGACGATGACCAAACTTATTACAGCACGAGCATATGAGAGGCTTCGATATGATCTCTACTTTCAATTGTTTTACAACGGTGTCCACCAAAACTTTTGTGGACTTGGGCAGAGTGGAATCACTGCTGACTTCAATACATGCGTAAGCAGATCCAAGGAAACCCACTGTAGCTGAGTTGTCATCGAAATCAATAGGTTTTCTGAGGGTGCTGGCGACGCTGGCTATGTGGTCACGAGTCCATGGAATACCTACATTTTCGATCTTCACCCAGATGGGGACCTGTAAAAAGGAAAGAGGTAGGAGAGGAGACCTGGCCGCCATGAATGCGCCACAATTAAGGAACCATCCATAAACCACGGGGCCTCGTCCAGAACTCTATCCTGCTCACTCGAAGATGGAAGCTTGACGACATAGCCCTCTCTCTCTTCTGAGAAGATTTCAACAGGACCGCTCGGCCTCCATTGTCTCCGAATCCAACCAGTAAGCTGTTCCCGAAAGGGCTTCCTACCGACGAAGCGGATCGAGATAAATTCACCCCAGTCCGGGATGGGGACCGCCTGACTGGAAAGCGAAGCACAACTCTCTCCATCTATTAGGATAGGCTCAATGAAATCAATCGATATGATTCCAGCAACCCCACTATTTTTTCTGCTAGACAAAATCCAGTTGGCAACCAGCGGTGACGAGGAACCTGCTTCAGTCTGGCTCTTTGGGGGAGGGTTCGGAGGGCCACTTGAGGAAGCTTCAGCCGACACCGCAACCTCCTTCCCTTTGCGATGTGTCTCCTTTGATGGGCTAGGGGACTGATTTGGGTTGCCTCCGTCTCCAAATCTCACTGATTGATGAACTGGAGAAGTCGACGACAACTCTGCAACACCCTGTTTGCTACCCCCTCAACAATGTTTGTATCTACTTTCTACAGCCATGGATGAGTAAATCTCTTATTCTTGGGCATAGAAGAGTAACTCCCATGTCATAACATTGTTGAACATGAATTTTATATATAATGCTAGTTGTTACACTGTTCTAAGGTTCATTGGTGTTTAATTCCTCTTACATGCTTTACTGGCCAATTTGTATGTATGATTTCTGCTCTTTGTATAATCTGAGAAGATGTGCATATAAGTAAGGAGATGTACCTTAGCTGCACTACCTTGACCACAAGAGTGGCTGGGATGTGTTGGGGAACAAAGGTTTGTAGTCTGAATCTAAGTATATCCACGGAGTGGTATACAAAGTTAGGATTGTTCTACACTACCAGGAGGTGGGTGTAGGATGCATGCCTCCCTTGTGTTATTGCTAGTGTTCTTGATCTTTGTTGTTCTTCATGTTATGATGTGGATGTGAAAATGTATCCTCAAGAATCCCTAATATAAATTGATCCTTAATAAAAGTGTTTTCTATTTTAGTTCATTTCCTTTTAATTGCTTAGTTAACATAACAAAACCTCTTTTGTTTAAAAGATCTAGATTGTTGAAGTTCAATACTCTTGTGCCTAACAAAACCTTTCTCCTTGGACGACATAGATATTACTACACACATTCGTATACTTCATGGGGAGGTGTTCAAGTTTACAAATATCAAAACTTGCGCACATAGCCAACAAGTTTTTGTGATTTGATGTGTGCATTTTTTATCATATTTTGGACCACTTTTGGTTGCATTTCCAAATCATTTTCACCGAATAATCACTCCTAATCATGCTAGATTTTCCATCTTTATTATTGTCATTACTTGATCTATGGTTTGGTTTATAGGTACAATAATTTGGCATCGTAACAAGCAGAAAACACCATTATAACATCTATAAAGACATTCCCCAATCATCTAGACATTCAGAAAATCAATGTTGCAGAAACTGATAAAGACACCCCATGTCTAAAAAAGACACAACATATATTATTAAAGACAGCCTGTATCTCAGTCCAAAAATTGTACGTAGAACTCCCAGATTTGCAGCAACAGTCCTTCTTTTATTAAAGACATGTCTTATTAAAGACACATCGTGTAACCTTCCAAAACTCGATTCAGAATTTAGTTATTGCATAAGACACACCATGTCTTATAAAAGACACATTGTGTGACCTGCAGATTTCACTCAAACGTGAATTTAACTATCTTACACTTATATATATGGCCCCAAGCCATCTTGGGACAATTACCACAGACTATTTCAGAACTTTTAGAGGGAGAATCAAGCAAGTAAGAGCAAGGTGGAGTTGGAGGTGTTCCAAGGGAGAAAAATTGGTTTCTCAGGAGGGAAAGTTCTTCTTCTTCCTTCTTGTCCAACAATTGCAGTAAGGATCTCCACCGTTCTCTTATCTCCACTTTGAAGTGAAGCTTTCTGGAGAGTTTCCAGTAGCAAGGATGGATTTGTGACTCCTTGACCGGAGTTCTAAGTTTATCTTCCTTCTTTCTTGGACATCCAAGTTTATTTCCTTCTATTTTGATGTCTCGCACTACTTTCTACTATTTGTATCTACTTTCTACAGCCTTGGACGAGTATATCTCTTGTTATTGGGCATGGGAGAGTGACTCCCATGTTATAACATTGTTGAACACAAATTTCATATATAATGCTAGTTGTTTCACTGTTCTAAGGTTCATTGGTGTTTAGTTCCTCTTACATGCTTTGCTAGCCACTTTGTATATATGATTTCTTCTCTTTGTATAATCTGGGAAGATGTACATAAGAGTAAGGAGATGTACCTTAGCTGTACTACCTTGACCACCGAAGTGGCTGGGATGTGTGGGGGAACAAAGGTTTGTAGTCTGAATCTAAATATATCCACAGAAGTGGTATACAAAGTTAGGACTGCTCGACACTACCGGGAGGTGGGTGTAGGATACATGCCTCTCTTTCTCTTGTGTTATTGCTAGTGTTCTTGATCTTTGTTGTTCTTCATGTTATGACATGGCTGTGAAACCTTATCCTCAAGAATCCTTAATCCAAATTGATCCTTAATACAAGTGTTTTCTATTTTAGTTCATTTCCTTATAATTTCTTAGTTAACATAACAAAACCTATTTTGTTTAAAAGATCTAGATTGTTGAATTTCAATACTCTTGTGCCTAACAAAACCTTTCTCCTTGGACGACCACGATAATACTACATGCACCCATATACTTGTGGGATAGTGTTCGAGTTTTTTAATATTAAAACTTGTGAACACAACCAACACCCAGGTGTCCAGAAGTCATTGTCCAACCCAGGGAAACATGGATATTCCTAGGTAAATAATAATTTCGAACATGGCACTTGTTGGTTTGTCCAGAAAGGGAGTCATCTAGAAATAATTATAACTAATTATTGGTAACTATGATGAAGAAATGTTATATACGAATTTTGGTCAGAAAATTGAGAGGAACGAAAGTAAATATAATTGAGACTTGATGATTCTTCATGTTCTAAAAGTGCATACAGATGGAATCTTTAATGTAAAATATGCATAGAAACCCTAGTTTAATGATTGTAATGGTCATCTCTTAAAGAAATGATATTAATGATTAAAAGTTCATATGTGGCTAAAAGTAGGTTTTCTATAGTAGATAATCAATAATAGGTGTAAAAGTGGTGTTTAATGCACGAAATCTAGTTTTGATGAAAAAGTTGTTAATCATGATTCTTTAAGATGCAAATTGATAATATGGAATATAATGGTAACCTAACATGATTAGGGTCATGATGATGATATTTAGGCTTTTGAAATTGGATAATCATGCATATGAAGAATTAGGGTTTGTAAAGTTAAAGATGATAATATTAATGAACTCGGAATAGTCCAAGTGATTGTAATGAAAGGGTAAGGTGGGTTTAGTATTGAGGGTTTCACTTAATGTTTAATATGTGATGAAATTAGGGTTTATACCCTTATTCCTCATCCAAACCCTAAACAGCTAGATTAGGGCCCGACTAGCGTTTGATGTGATTAATGTGATGGTGACACTTTTAGGATGTTCATACTTGCATATTAGAGTTGATTTCTTGATTTGCTTGTTTGATTGGATAATGTGCTTAATGACTGCATAATTTGCATGACTCACCATGAAGGTACGTGGTTACTCTTTTGACAACCCACATTAGTTTGTTGGTGTTTCCTGAGTGTTTCTCAAGGGACTGAAAAACTAAACTGTTGGATTTTTATTTAATTCATGTTCAATTATAATACCACTATGAGTATCAGATAAGTTCAGATATCAAATTTTGAACCCTAGGTTGATGAGTATCAAGGGTTAATGCACACGAGCCCTAGAAGGGACAATGGTCATGCCCAAGATAATATATCCAGTAAGGGCCAAAATATGTGAAGAAAATGTTTTATATGTGATTATCTTAGTTGCACACATTGTGGTTGCAGCCCACATACATAATATATCAATATATTGTTCTGTGCTTTTGTTTCACGACATTTTAGGTATATGATGATTTGCAAAATAAGGGACATGATGATAAGGATGAAACAACATGAAGGCATGAAAGTTATCAAAAGGAGGATTAAATAGATACTTCTTTTCATATATTTTAATTATAAGGGTGAAAGTTCATTTAAGTATTTTGGAAACAATATTTTTGAATTAATGAAATTATTTTCTATTATTTATTGTTTGATTAAAATATGTATCCTTGGGAAAATTTTAGGTAATGTCTCTTATCTTTTTTTGTCCTTCCTTAATTGGGGGTTGTCAGTAGAATTTGAGATTTTTGTATATTTTTTCCAAAATTCCTATAATGGTCATTTAACACTATTTTTATGCATTAAAGGATGACAGAAAGTGAAAAGATTTTCCTTTGTGAGTCTTTGAGTCAAAATTTGAGTTGATCTTATATTTCCCACTCAATAGTTAGGTCATGTATGTTTTATGACTTTTTGGGATACTTTCTTGGAGAGAGAGAAAGAGAAGATAATGTTGTTTCCTTCATATGTATACAAAAGAAAAGAGGAAGTCATTTATTGTTTATCCAAGATAGTAAAGAAAAGAGGAACTCATTTATTGTTTATCCAGGTGAGTAAATTATCTCATATTTTTGAAATTGGTGCATAGGGGCAGTTATCATTCCCTTTTTTAATCCAAGGAGGAGGAGAGAGAAGGAGGTCAATGATATTTTATTTTTATGTTAAACTATGTCAAAAGGAGGAGAGAAACTTCTTCCCCAAGTAACTTATTCCAATTCTTTTATCTTTCTCTTTTATTTCATTTAAACATCCTATATAGTAGGAGAGAGAAAAAGGAAACGGGAAAGTAATATTCATCATTTGAGTCAACTGAAACACCTTATGGCATATCTAAAAGAGAAAAGTATTTTAGGTTTCCTTTTTGTTTTTCTTACTTCATTTTTCTATAAGGAATATAATTTTGTGGCCTTTTTACATTCAACTCTAAAACTATCTTTGTCTAATAAAAATCATATTCTATGTTTTAAATTAGTTGTGAAAATTAGGGTGTTACAATAATTTAGAAAGAAATTTAGCTTGTAACAAAAGGTCAGTTGCCTCTCTCAATTGACCACTTATGAAATATTGTCCCGAGGTTGATAGACAATATACTGATCAAGAATCCCATCAAACTCTCAAGGTCAATAGTCAAAAGAGGTCGAGACGAGGCTAGTAAAACCCTAAAAAAAGGACTACAAAGCATCAAAATCAAGACATCTTGTTTTTTGCAAACAAGCCAAAATATTTTTGTTGAGCACAAGGAACAACTTTAGAACTATCGACCGCAAAGAGTTACCAAGATCTGAACTTGCCACCAACCATTTCCACCATCAAGCTCTATATATCCAATTTGATTCAATCACCATAAATAAGTTCGATCGACCTATCAGTTAGATTTAGTCAAAAGGTGGGTAGATCAATCCATTAACTTGATCTACTTGTGTATAACCCTCTATCCTTTTATCTTCTTATTATCACTACTTGCTTTTGAGAACTATGACTTGTTCAAGTTGTAATATTTTTCTTTGTTGCACCATGAATGGATAAACTCATCAACTTCGGTTGGGAGTAGCCATCAGACCCTCCCAAACAAGTAATCTTTCCTTCTTTTGTTTAAATACATGTATTCTTGCAGTCATGTTTTCATACTCCTATTAAAAGTATCACTTGTTTGATTAGCTATCTTTTTAAAATATTTGATATGCATTTATTTGAGTGAACAAGTTGAGGAAGATCTAGAGTATGGATCAATGAAAACCCATGATAGTGAAGAGTTAAAATAGCAAAAGACATATGTATATCCTTGATCTATTGATTATCATCTTGAGAGAGGTGCTAATAGATATAAATCTAGCTAGATATAAAGAGAAAGAAGGTGTTAGGTATCTTTTTTTACTAATTATAGACCAGTCAGAATATGTTAAGGATATATGTATGGTAAAAGTAAACGTTTTGCATGGTTGAGTTTGGTCTGATTGGTGAAACTCAACCAAGTTCCCTTATCATAATCACATTTTTCTTTGTTTCACTTCATCTTTTATAATTTCGGTTTATTGTTTGAGTAAATGAATTTGTTCCTTTAATGGAACACCAATATCAAACCTTTTTATTTGACTAACCTAATCCAAGTCATTTTGTTCTTAGGTTGTTATTTCCATGTATCCTTTGTTTATCCTCATATTACTATAATAGACTTTGTATTGAGTTGCAAACGTCTCTTGATGTTGGGTATATAAATTTAAATTTTGATACCTTCGACCATGACATTTTTCTGATAGTTTTAAGCCCAATTTAAGGGAGATCACAAGTCACACTAACAATCCAAGAGGAGGTAGGACCCAAATGCTTCCGTATAGTTTCTCCATGTGTCTGCAAACTCGATAGAGGTCCCAAACAATATTGAGCATGATCAGCGAGAGGGAGAAGCCCCGAATATGCACCCAACAAGGAGCTCTAGCAGCTTCATCGGAGCAAAATTTTAGGCTCAAGAGCAAGGGAAGAAAGGAAAAGAGACGGTGAATAGGAGGGGGGTTGAGATGAGAATAATGAGGGTTTAAACCTAGGGGTATCGAGGTTGGGGATTGGTAGGGTGTAAAGCTTCTCTATTGTATCTACCGCTATATAGTGGACCGAGGAGGGTGATGGGTCCTTAGCCGTCAAATATTAGATCCATAATCCATGAACTCAGAGAGGAGCATTCCTAGGGTTTGGGGGACTTGGATGGCAGTTGAGATGCATGAATTTCATCCCAATAAGGTTCAAAAGTTCAACAAAACAAAGAAAAGTTGGCAAATCTTAATAAGTCCATAACTTGGGATCTGATGGTCTACTTGAGGAAATTTTTGTGTCATCAGGAAGATAATTGATCCATTTACAACATAAAATTACATGTAAGGTGGATACACATTAAGAAATGGTATATGGTTCAAAATGCAAATTAATGTCACAACTAGTAAAGTTGAGCATTGATTTGATCAGATTCTAAGTATCACCACACTTTAGTATAAAACATGTATCAAATTGAAAAAGAATTACACTTGATGAGAGAAAGAGTACAATAGAGGATAGGGAAAGGTCAAAGATTCACATCTTCTCCCTTCATTTAATGGGAAAATCTCTTCTTTATGTGTGTTTTTTACAAGCCTAACTGAAAGCATACTCTCATAGATGTCCTATCACTTATGTGTTTTCTCGATAGATCTGACCCCACCTTGTATTCCACCTAGGTTGATGGGTATATCTCTTGCCAAGATCCCCATCCTTCTGAACTCCCTGTTAATATGGAAGCATTCACACAGCCAGTGAACAATTAATGTGGTACATGATGTTATTGCATTCATATTTTGTCCATGTCACTAATAACACGTACTATACTCAGTACCATATTCAATATTGCATTTCCCACTTCAAGAATCACATGAAACTCAAGTTCTTAATCTTAAGATCCACCCAACCCTCACCCTAAACTATACAAATTATTTTACCCTTTTACTAATTTTGGTTCATTTGTGCATCATTAGTACTATCATGCTTTCTATTATTCTTTTTCACTCCATTTTATTTTTAGTCCACCTATCCATATATTTATGATGAAGAGTCTATCTCTACCTTTGGGGATACTCGGGTTCATGTATCCCATTGAGCATCATCAGTAACTAATATCAAAGAGACATGTTGTATAAGATGATGTGGATATGGTTCATCGTGAGGAAGAAGGATCAGACAAAAATGATGTTGAAGTTCATGAATCCTACTTCAAAAATAGAGATAAGTATATTCACATATATGATCCACCTAACCATGTTGACTATTATGAAGATTATAATTCAGAATGAGATTAAATTTAGGCCTATTGTGTGTGCCATCACGTTATTTATACTATTATCTCAATCAATATACAATTAGGTTGACCTTTATGGGGCTTGCCTTTTCATATATATATTTTCTTTATAGTTTTCTATAATTTCTCTTATAAAATTTTGTATATTTTATATTCAAAATTCATATTCGCAACTCCATACAAAGAACATGTATGAATCTGAGTTATATGTCCACAATGTGTATACATTTTGTGAATTTCTATTTCCAATTACCTTTATTTTTTAAGTATCTTTGTTTGAACTAGTTCTTTGAGTTTTGTGTTCCACCTTTTTGAATGAGAATACAAAGAAAAGGCTTTGAACTTGAACTCAATTCATTATACCATATAAATGTTAACAAATAGATGTTAGATTTTTGTTACTATAAGGACAAAAAACAAGATTGATGGCATTTATAGGGAGGAATTTATTTGAAATCAAATTTTAAACACTCCAATTGTTTCAAAGATACGAAATTATAAATTCATGTTTTTGAATATATTTAGAAATGATTTGTCAATTCCTTTTTCTTTCATCTAATATATTTGTTGAATATTTTTTCGTTTGGTAGGAAAATAGAAATTCCCTACATTGTGCCTGGAAACTGAGGACTTTATGAAATACATACACAATAATTGATCAAATGAAAAATATAAGATTTTGTTTTTAGGATTTTGGTGTAAATAGAATGATTACTTGTATGTGTTGTATTTAAGCTTAAATGTGTAATAAATGAATTGAAAAAATTATGAGTACCCATGAAGATGATATGTTATTCATATTAGATTTCTTGCACATATTCATTCTACTAAATGTTTGGTTCTACTTGTACCTAATTCGTTTAAATAACATCATAGGTTTTCAAATCATCACAAAATTCAATAGATATAGAAACTTTCATTGCTAAGAACCTTCAATAATAATCAACCAATGACAAAATTTTATTTTTCATTTTCTAGAATCTTTGTCTTACAAGATTACAATAAAATTATACATCAATTCAAGATATAAAATCAGGCTTCAATTGACTAACCAAAGAATTCAATCTAATGGCTACCTATCAACTAATGATGTATTGAAATTTTCCATCGATTGTGCTTTATCTTTAGATTTTACTGAGTCCTGAACTAGAATTTGTTGAGTAGACACACATATGTGATGGTTGTAAACCTACCTACTCACCCTGAAATTAATAGAGTTGGTAACATGTAAGTCTACTTACTAATATGCAATCTCAAATATAAATTTTTTTTTATTGTGAGCTTGAGTAACATCCCGATTTTTTTAAATAAAATAAGTTTGGGGTATTATTTGTAAATTTTCAATCATAGAATGTAATGCTTAGACTAATATAAGTTATCCTAATATTAAATAGTTTATATGAAGTTTAATATAGGAAGAATTAATTTATGTTTGATTAAATGAGTTCAAATACATAAAAGGAAGATTAAAATTATTCTCTCTTTTCTCTCTCCTATGACAATCCTCCAAGTATACATAAGAAGATAATGAATAGGCCCTAGACTAAGATAATCACTTTATATCTCAAAGTTTTGCTCAAAGTATAACTCACTTAGGAAAGGATAATTCATTTTAATTCATATACATTAAGGTAATGACATATGTAAGTTTGATGGACAAAAGGTAAATAAAACCCAAATCTAATGGTAAGGGAAGAATCTAGACTCCTTTATTAACTTATGATCCGAATTTGAAATCAATAGGACTTCAATTGACCCTTCAAATCAATTAGGGAAGGTAATTGATGTGAGGATTTTGAGTCACATTTATAGACTTGTTTTACTTACGTTTTATGTGTTTATTGGTCACTTTGGTGATTAATACTACATAATTCACTTACTCTAGTCTATAATCTATTTCAGTATCAAATCTCTCATATTTTATCTTTTTGATCATGAATGATTATAATAATGGGTTTTATCTCAGTTGATTTGGCTTTGTCTTGCAATTTCAGGAAAAACGAATATATACAGCTGTCGATACCATCGACATCCATCGATAGTATCAACACAGTCATAGAGAGACAGTCGCGAGGAGACAAGTAGTGTCGATACCATCGACTGGGAAGTCGATGGTAGCGAGTTATATTCAGGTTTCCCACAATCAGCCGGTCGATGCTATCGACACAAAAGTCGATACTATCGACGGTCCCAGTTTCAGCGATGGAAAAGTGACAAAATCGACGCCTAAGGGTGTCGATACCATCAACCCGCATCGATGGTATCGAGTCTGCATTAGTCGGGATGTCAGAGAAGAAAGGAAACCTGCCAATCTCACGACGGGTCGATACCATCGACCCGCGTCGATGGTATCGACGCTGTCAGATTAGTGTTTGTTTCATATCGGCCCGAATCCAACGATGGTGATATTTTGGCGATCTAACTTGGTGTTTATACCTAATTACGGTGTCCAGGAGCCATCTATCGTGTCATTATCCGCTGCACAAGTCCCGAAAAGGTGTGGAGAGAAGAACGGAGCCCAGAAGCATGCCCTGATTGTTCCGAGAGCCGAAGAAGACGTTTTCCACCGCCGAAAGGTTGTAGAACGCACACTCTACATTGAGGAATGCTTGGCTCTTCTCCGTTCAGGGGTTTACATTATTTTCATCCACGTTTTCTCTATGTTGTCCCTTTTTCCCACCATGTCTTGCTTTGAGATGAACATGCAGGGCTAATCCCCTTTGTCTTTAGGACCGGGAGTAGCCTAGGTGATGGTTGTATGATAGTTTTATCATAGTAATTCATATTTTGTCTCTTAAATCTGAGGTATGATTTCGTTTTCTCCATTATATCATTATGCTTGATCACCCTAATGATAATCTAATGCCTTTAATTGCTTTGAAATAAGAATTAATAGTTGAAAAGAGACAAAATTCACATTAACTCATAAATTCTTTGAACAAGGTGATGTACGGTTAATGGTGAAAATCGAGAGGTTGATTCTAATGCACTTAGTTTAGGGTATAGGTTACTACGACGGTGGAACCGACCTAGATTTAGGTAGTGAATTGTATCACGACAGTGAACAATTCTGACTACAGGCCACTACCCGGAATGAGAGACAAATTTGATTAACTATATAGAAATAAATACAATGAGAACCCACGGTGAAACCACAATCCTAGAGATTCCCATCTAAATTGATTAAACTCAACATTTAATCGATTACTTTACTTTCTTTTATTTTCTTTTTCTTTTTAATCAACTCTCAAAACCTTTTTAACCGGTCTAGCTGATTGCGAACAGTTAGTAGTAGTCTACCGATAGTTTAGTGTCCCTGAGTTCAACTCGGGCCTCACAAGGGCCTATATTACATTGACGCGTGCACTTGCATTTTATGCACGGTAAATTCATGTCAAGTTTTTGGCGCCGTTGCCGGGGACACGAAAATTGTTGGCACTACGAGTGTTGTAAGCGGCCACTCTAGGCCAGATTTTTTATTTTTTTTAATTATCATTTTTGAAATTCATTGTTTATTTGTCATATCTAGCAATCGTATAGCACTGTACTGAACCAAATTTATTACTTTGTAGGTACTAGTGCATGGTGAGGACACGTAGCACATACTACACACAGCCATCACCAGAGGTTCCACCGTTGGGACCAGACGACGAAGAGAACAATATTCACGATCAGCTTGAGGATATAGATTCAAACTTTGAAGCAGAAGACATGGCTGAAGAATAGACAATCTGGGAGAAGATAAAAGGTTCTTCCTCATAAGCATCCAAAGGGCTGATCAAGAGGTAGGCGGTCAACATTCCAAACTTTAAAATTGACCCAGGCCTAATCAATTTGGTCAAATCCAATGCATTTCACCAGCTTAAAAATGAAGATCTGGTGACTCATATAAGCCAGTTCGTGGAGAACTGTGATATGATCAAACTAGACAGGTTTCCACAGGAGATGCTCTATTTGAAAATATTCCCCAGCTCTCTAGTGGGAAATGCTCGAGAATGGCTGCATAACTTGGATGACGAGTATGTGGAGTCGTGGGATCATATGGTCGAAGTGTTCTTTGAAAGATTCTTTCTGCTTGAGAAGACAAATGATTTAATAAGAAAATTTCATAATTTTTGTCAAAGAGCTGGCGAGACATATTAAGAGACATGGGAGTGCTTTCAAATAATGTTGAGGAGGTGCCCACATCATGGACTGGACAAGGAGAAACAGGTCAAGATTTTCTATTTTGCTCTTTCTGAGCATGATAGAAGCAACCTGGATTCAGTAGGTTCAGGGTTCTTCTTGAACAACACTGGCACTAGGTGTTGGGAGATTCTAAAGAACATGGCCAAAAAGCAATCCTGGGGTGATAGGGAGGCACCAGAACAAGTTAAAGTTACAGGTGAGTCCAAGTCCATCAAGGAGATGAATGAAAAATTAGATCTCATAGCCAAGAAGCTTGTGGAGAAGGAGGAAGAATCCGATGAGGAAGCCCAAGTCAAATTTATGCAGCAACAGGGCTATAGGAATAATGATTATGTGTGGAGAAAGGACAGAAAATTCTCATGGAAGGATCCAAACAACTTCCTGCAAGATCCAGATGCAAAGCCACAACCAAAGGCAGAGGATAAAATCACCGAGTTGCTTAGTCAAGTGGTGCAACAAAATCAAGAGATGATGAGTATGTTCGCCAAGCAGTTACAGTCGCAGGGTGAGACGTTGAATAAATTTGGGCAGACACTGCAAAGTCATGGAGCACAAATGAGGGCACTAGAGACAATGGTGACTCAAATCGCCAATGAAGTGGTGGCCATGAAGCAAGCAAATCAACAAAGACCGGCTGGTAATGCAGAGTCTGTTCAAACACATCATCAAGTTAAGTATATATCTGTGATTAAGGAGGCAGATCCCCCGGTGGTGGAGGTCCATGAAAAAGGCAAAATGATTTTCGATACGGAGGCTACACCCCGAGTACCATATCCCCGCAGCTTATATGGACTACCAGGCGGATATTTCCCATTCAAGAAATCCCGCCAAGAACCCATCACGGCCATGCCCACACCTAGGCAAGAAGAGCAGGTGAAAGCTATACTTCATGGTGAAGCTACAACCACTGAGAAAGATGAGCAGCCACAAGTCACACTAGCTGTAAATGACGTGCCAAAGCCTACGCCAGAGGGTGACATTGAAGCAAGATTAGGGGAGGAGACCCCGAATAGCCCATATGTGCCACCTCACAAGCGCCTAAAGGAGCCAATTGTGTCTGTTTCAGATAGTCCGAGGCCGAAGAAAGAGCATAGACATTACAAGAAGTTCTTGGAGATGTTTAGGAAGCACCATATTAATATTCCATTAGTGAAAATGATAGAACAGATTCCAGCATACAGAAGGTTTATCAAAGACATGATCACCAAGAAAAGACGGATAAAAGACACAGATGTTTGCTTGGTGAATGAGACGGTGAGCTCACTTATCCATGGAAGTTTACCGAAGAAGATGAATGACCCCAGGAGATTCTACATACCGTGCTCAATTGGCGGCCATAACTTTTCATATGCACAGTGTGATTCAGGCGCTAGCATAAATCTTATGCCGTTATCCACATTTAAAAAGCTTAGATTGAAGACACTAAAGAAATCTGCCATGACTATTGAGTTGGCGGATGGGTCTATTGTGAAGCCATATGGAGTGTGTGAGGATGTACTTGTCAAAGTCGACAGGTTTATCTTTTCGGTGGATTTCATTGTCATGGATATGACACAGCTTAAGGGGTGCGAGATGCTACTGGGTAGGCCATTTCAAGCGACGACTGATGTCATCACTGCTATCGGGAGAGGTACCTTGACATTAGGGATCGGTAAGGAAAGAGTTGAGTTTAAATTGCCGAGTGATTCCTCAGGAATATTTCTCGATGGCCCAGGTTGACGAGCTTGATTTTTGTCTAGCCTAAGACGTTAAATA
Organism: Alisma plantago-aquatica; assembly: GCA_963693085.1. Classification (NCBI taxonomy): domain Eukaryota; kingdom Viridiplantae; phylum Streptophyta; class Magnoliopsida; order Alismatales; family Alismataceae; genus Alisma; species Alisma plantago-aquatica. The sequence continues at coordinate 598,749,603 of OY856410.1, read as the reverse complement.
AGGGCGCTTGTTGGGAGGCAACCCAACCATTGGTAGTTTCGTCCATTTTCTTTCGCATTTACAAGTTAGTTTGGTTGAATTTAGTTTTTAGTGTAAAAATGATACCTTTCTCGTGTGTTCAGTGTGCAGGTTTGAGTCAGAGTCGATACCATCGACCACAAGGTCGATGGTAGCGACATGGGTACAGGTAGGCGACTGTAGAAAATTTTCTGAGTCGATACCATTGACGGCTTCGTCGATGGTATCGACCTATCATCAGTGACGCTGAAGAAAAAGCCAGATCGGGGTCGATAGTATCGACTCGGATGTCGATACTCGCGAGATCCCTGAAGATTTACGGATGATTTTGTCTTAGTGAAGTTGATACCATCGATGGCCTTGTTGATGGTATTGACTCGGCTACACTCAGGAAGCGGCGGTCGGGCCTCGCGAGGGTTTTTGATCTTTGAAGAGTCGATACCATCAACAAGGCCATCGATGGTATCGATGTGACACGTCACCGATCCGCGAGAAGAAATCAACGGCGTCCGTCACTTTCGAAAATCGATCAGTGGGACGGGTCGATACCATCGACCCACGTCGATAGTATCGACATGTCACCGATCTGGGCCCCAAATCCAGCCATCGACAACTGTCGATAGTTGCGAAGAGTGGATCTCACCTCCAGGTGTCGATGGTATCGACGGTGCAACAACAGCGCCGAGTTCAGTTATTAAAGGCAGGGTTATTTCTCCGATCTCTTCACACCTTCAGAGTTTCTTCCTTCCTCTTGTGCATTGATCGTTGTTGTGCGACCAGAGGCCTGCTACGAGCGTCCAAGGATCGCGATCTCTTCATCGAGCACTGCACCGAGTGGAGATCGTCTTCTCCGACTTCAGCGAGCTCTCTCTTATTCTCTTTCTCTCTGCGACAATGGTGAGGATGGCAGGTGCCTCTTCTTCCCAGACGACCCCTATGGAGATCGAGACCTTTGTTCCTCCACCACCCGAATCAATTCCTCATCCAAGGATTGTTCATCCGTCAGCGGAGGTATGGAAGATATACGAGGAGTTGCTAAAGAGAAAAATCGAGCCAACCCGATATGTTGATCGAGACATGGTTCGTTACCTTGGGTTCGAGGTTGATCTCGCTTATGTCCTCAAAGGGCAAGCAAGGCATACGGGTAGGAGACCCGACGAGATGGAGTTCCACGCTGACAGACAACCCTTTTTCGGTGAGTGGTCAACATATAAAGAACTGGTGGCGGAGTTCATGGCATCACTGGACGTATGCGTTGTGCCTAACGACCTCATCGCCACTGATCGGGAATGGATCCAGGGCTGCGCTTCTTTCTGGATTTACAACAACAATTACAATCTCACCCTCAGGCAGTTCAATTCCATCTACAACTGGAATCATGGCAGAGATCAGCACCAGAGGCCGGACAACCGGACGGATTATGATGACATCTTCGCCCAGCTGGTGACCGCACCTCCAGGCAAATCCGTCAGCTATCACAATGCTACTGTCACCGACTTCGAGCATCCTTTTGTGTGAATTCTACATGGCATGCTTTACATGACACTCTTTGCTCGAGGCGATCTTTCTCTTAGTAAATTCCAGGAGACGGATTTGTTCTTTTTGTATAAACTGCTGAAGCGAGAAGAGTGCAACTGGGGCACATTTTTCTTGACGCGTATTTTGGCTGTGAAGAGGAGTACACGAAAAGCTCCTATCCACTTTGGGGGGCTTATCACACCTCTTGCTCTGTATCTTGGGTTGGACTTCTCCCAACTCACTCTGCTTTCCAATAGGAACAAGGTCAACATGCATCATCTACACCGCTCCAATCTCCTAATGCTCCGTGATGGCGTGGCGTATGCACATTGCCATGTCAATCACGAATATCAAGAATGTGCGCTTCCAGACCCCATCTGTAACATCCAGGGAGCTCAGCATTTTCGGTGGCCTATCATCACCATCGACGACTCTGATGAAGACGACGGTAATGATGACAACAATGATGATGGCGATGAGCATGGAGAGGAAGAGGATGCTTTCACTCCTCTTCAGGCACGAGTGGCACCACAGAAGCATCCCCACATCCACACGGGTGCATTGTCTTATTCGCAGCCTCCGCCACCTCAGCCCTCTCAGCAAGGAGAGGATGCCTATTCGAGGCAGGGGATGTATTTGATGTTGTAGGAGATTCAGCAGACCCAGTAGCAGCATACTAGTTCTTTCACTGGTATTTAGGATACCACAAACCGGATTTTTGTGAACCAGCAGGCCATCTACGAGAATGAGTGCCTCCTCCTCGCCAACCAACAAAATATCCATGACAGGTTGCATAGGATGGAGATGCAGCAACAACCCTTCTACGACAACTACTGGAGCCAGAACTATTTCGGGGGGTATCCTCAACCTCCGCCGATGCCCCAGTATGATCCGAGTTTCTAGGGGCAATATCCATCATGGGACCCCACAGCCCCACAGTACCCGCCACCACCTGACCAATGATCGGTATCACTGTTCCACCTTTTAAGGTTGTTTTTGACTATGAGGCCATAGTCACATTCAAGCTTAGGGGGGAGTTGGAACAACTTCTATCCTTTATTTTTCTTCATTTTTATCATTTATTTCTTTGTCTTTTATTTTAGAAATTTTCTTAGTTCTTAGTTTTTTTAGGATCCACACTCTATCTAGTGTAATTGTGGATGTCTAATGTAATGTGTCATCTCTATGTTTGTACATGGGAATCAGGGGTAAATTTGAAAATTTTTTAGTGAATTTGCAAGCTTGTTTTGTTCAAACTTGAGCACATGACTTATGAAAATTATTGGGTTTGTCAACTTTAAAATAGAACACCATACTGTACCTGCCGTTGATTCACGAAAAGTGGACGGAATTGGTTGTTTGAGCCTAAACTGACCAAATGATAATGAGACCTTAATTTGAAATAAGAGAGAGAAACCTCTTAATTATTACACAGGTCAGTAAGGAGGGACATATAATATTTTCCAATGGTTCAGTCAATTAATCTTGTGATCTATCCACCCCATTGTTTTCATACTCCACCAGAAGAACTGGAAGCACATTACGGTTTTCATCTTTTGATTGCATAGCATTTAGGTAGGATTGCATTTTAGTAGATTGTGCATAAAAAATGGAAAATGAAAAAAATTTGTAGATGAATCATGCATGCACACATTCCTGAGTGTATGGCATCACAGTTGCATAACTGATCTCATGTAGTTGCATTTTAACATATCTTTGAGCATATAGGACAGTATGTGCCTTATTTCTTCTGAAAAATAAGAGAAGCGGATAACTCATTTTATACTATATGAAATACAGTTGTAATGCCTCAAGGATTATAGTTATGTGAAAGTAAGCCCGAGAAAAAAAAAGAGAAAAAAAAGAATTCTGAAAAATATTGTACATTTTGCAATTTGAGAGAAAAAGGGCTTGAAAAAAAAATAGAAAAAAGACTAATTTTAGAGGGAGAAAAGATCTTGTCTCACCCGTGTAATAGGAAGAATAAGCACATAATGTAGTTTTTTACATTCTATCTCGCATAAGATGGAATTGTTGGAACATATAGTAGGAACATGCATCATTCCACCCAAAATGTAGGCATTAGGGCATTTTCATTTGCATTTGATCATTTAGGTCATTTCGGATATTTGTGCATGTTAAAACTGTATAATGCTTCCATTTCTTCCACATCCACCTATTCCATCCACCCGTTGCTCGGATTGGTAGGCCACCGTGATTATCTGCTCACTCTTTCTTATCAGGAGAGCTGCTTCCACTTAGATGGTAGTTAGGAAGAGCAACGTAGATAGAAGATCACAAGATGCACCGAGTCTGGACCAGAGGATTTTATTATGTTAACTACCTTATGTGATAGTGTTCATCAGTTTTGGGGTAGATATCTCTTATGGATGATCATTATCGCCTTGCGGGTAATTATCATTCTGTGGTTAGTGAGGGCCGGAATGTGAATGTCTGGCGGGAATCATACGACAAGGTCTGTTATGATAATATGTTCTTTAGTTGACCTTCGCAATTCTATTCTAAAGTTTTGTTGCTCGAGGACGAGCAGGGTTTAAGCTTAGGGGAGTTTGATGCGAGGATTTTGAGTCACATTTATAAACTTCTTTTACTTGCGTTTTATGTGTTTATTGGTCACTTTGGTGGTTAATAGTACATAATTCACTTACTCTAGTCTATAATCTTTTTCAGTATCAAATCTCTCATATTTTATCTTTTTGATCATGAACGATTATAATAATGGGTTTTATCTCAGCTGATTTGGCTTTGTCTTGCAATTTTAGGAAAAACGTATATATACAGCTGTCGATACCATCGACATTCGTCGATAGTATCGACACAGTCAGAGAAACAGCCATGAGGAGCCAAGCAGTGTCGATACCATCGAATGGGAAGTCGATGGTAGCGAGGTATATTCAGGTTGCCCACAATCAGTCGGTCGATACTATCGACAGTCCCAGTTTCAGCGACAGAAAAGTGACAAAACCGACGCCTAAGGGTGTCGATACCATCGACCCGCGTCGATGGTATCGAGTCTGCATTAGTCGGGATGTCAGAGAAGAAAGGAAACTTGCTGATCTCACGACGGGTCGATACCATTGACCCGCGTCGATGGTATCGACGCCGTCATATTAGTGTTTGTTTCAGATCGGCCCGAATCCAACGGTGGTGATATTTCGGTGATCTAACTTGGTGTTTATACCTAATGACGGCGGCCAAGAGCCATCTATCACATCATTAGCCGCTGCACAAGTCCCGAAAAGGTGTGGAGAGAAGAACGGAGCCCAGAAGCATGCCCCGATCATTCCGAGAGCCGAAGAAGACGTTTTTCACCGCCGAAAGGCTGTAGAACGCGCACTCTACGTCGAGGAATGCTTGGAAATTCTCTGTTCATGGGTTTACATTATTTTCATCCATGTTTTCTCTATGTTGTCCCTTTTTCCCACCATGTCTTGCTTTGAGTTGAACATGCGGGGCTAATCCTTTTTGTCTTTAGCACCAGGAGTAGCCCGGGTGATGGTTGTATGACAGTTTTATCATAGTAATTCATATTTTGTCTCTTAAATACGTGGTATGATTTCATTTTCTCCATTATATCATTATGCTTGATCACCCTAATGATAATCTAATGCCTTTAATTGCTTTGATAGAAGAATTAACGGTTGAAAAGAGACGAAATTCACATTAACTCATAAATTCCTTGAACAAGGTGATGTACGGTTAATGGTGGAAACCCAGAGGTTGATTCTAATGCACCTAGTTTAGGGTATAGGTTACTACGACGGTGGAACCGACCTAGATTTAGGTAGTGAATTGTATCACGACAGTGAACAATTCTAACTACAGCCCACTACTCGGAATGAGAGATGAATTTGATTAACTATATAGAAATAAATACAATGAGAACCCGCGGTGAAACCACAATCCTAAAGATTCCCATCTAAATTGATTAAACTCAACATTTAATCGATTTCTTTGCTTTCTTTTATTTTCTTTTTCTTTTTAATCAACTCTCAAAACCTTTTTAACCGGTCTAGCTGATTGCGAACAGTTAGTAGTAGTCTACCGATAGTTCAATGTCCCTGAGTTCGACTCGGGCCTCACAAGGGCCTATATTACATTGACGCGTGCACTTGCGTTTTACGCACAGTAAATTCATGTCAGTAATATTTTGGATAAAATGTTAATTGAATATGTCGATTTAACTAAAGTTCACTTTTATTTAAATATCACACGAGATATTTCCCTATAGTTTTGTCACAAACTCTGACCTAGATGTGGATTCTTTTAGATCTATTGGACTCCCATCGAATGACTCTGAACTCGGCTCCTACCTCATGTAGGAGACCGAGAATAGGAAATCAGGTCATATTTTCCCTCTCCAACCCTGATCACCCCTGAAATTGCTCCACTTTCCAACATTTCTTCACCAATGAAATCATAACCTCCATGAAAACCCAACGATCCCAAGTTTGAAGGAACTTTGTGCCTTGTCGATGAAATGCCCTTTAGGTCTGGGACTCTCCTTGCTGCTTTGGGTTTACTAGAGACCTTCTTGTCTATCACACCTATATATAAGGGGTCCAAAACTATTGCAAGACTCTTAGAAACTCTCCTCTTCTTCTAATTTTGTCTCATGTGCCCCAAGTTGTCTCAACCAACTCAATTCTATTTTTCAGTGAATAGCTTTTGACACCGGCCTCCTCTTCACCTCCCATATAGTTGAAGTGATAGAAAGATTCCATGATTTCCATTATTTTTTTTCCACTGCCATCTCGCACTGGGTTTCTCGAGTTGTCATAACCCATAGCCAATTTTGATGCATATTGACCATCTTCGCCTGACAACTCCAATGCCCCTCCTTCTATGGCGATGAATCTTTTGGATTCCCAATCAGTCTGGAATCATTCCCTGAGCTCTTTGGATGCTTTTTGGTTGTACTACTATAACTGTGCTCTTTACTATCTTCCTCCTTAGTTGTGCCTTTACATCATGCTTTTCTTGGCCTCCTAACCATCATAGAAGCTTGCTGAGAGTTCCATGTGTCCGACAGACCTCACAGATGATAGATGATTTGTTGGTTTTGGATGTTGTGAATGGAGGCCAGTTTTTTATAAATCAAGTATGGCTTTTGTTATTCGCAAATAATACATTCATCTGGTTTAGTTTATCGCAAATAAAGAAAATGACAAGTTATGTGTTTCCAACTTAGCCCTGATTGACTTTCTCATGGTCACATTTTGATTTTGGTTTTCCTTATCCTTCTATTTGCTAAGGCAATCCTTAGACAGAGGTCCCCTCCATCCTTGTGGAGTCAATACCATTGAGCCTTGTCATGGTCGAGTTGGTCACGCTAGAAAATTTTGCAAGGGATTATAAATCAATACATAATTTCTTGATTAGTCTGTCGTTTACAAATTTGAGAAAAAAATCAATGTTTTATCAAAAAAATACATTTAAATACTAATTGGAATAGATTTTAGAAGAGGAACATGATTTTCTATCTCTCAAACCTTTATTCCATCTTCTCTCACCATGTTTTTCTGAAAGAGCCAAATTAGGGTTTATAATAGTACTTAAGGTGATAATTAATATAAATCATGTAATTTCAGGAGACTTAGCCCCTGTTTGGTTGGCGACCCGATCCAGATTTGTGCCCGTCATTTTGTACATCCTAATCTAGTTTAGGTTGGCTCAGTTTGGCTTTTGGTTTGTTATCCCAAAATGACCCTATTTTGGGGTTCTGTCATCTCAAAATTCGGATCAAGTCAATCCTCATCTGAGCAAGATTGCAAATCCTAGTCCGGATTAGCTTTCCTCGTCCTTGACTTTCCTCATTTCACCCCTAATTCTCTCTCACCCCAAAAAACTAACGTTACTCCATTTGGAGAAACCAACTGCTCCGAAGGAAGATGAAGGCCAAGTCCTGACTGCTAAACTAGGTGTGGTGTGTCAGGATGTCTACAGCTGGCAGTGAAGTCATCGTGTGGTTCGCACTCTCTCCCGATGGTGAGAGGTGAACCCTAGCCTCGACTTTCCTCTCTGGTTCTGTGAGCAGTAGTTGTATCATGAGAAAAATAGGTGCTAGCAGGTGGTTAATTGAAAGGTAAGGCGTGTTGTCCATCGGTGTAATCTTGTTTTCTCCCATCCCTTTGACCATACATGGCCATGTTTTCAAGGAAGAGGTAAGAGAGAAACCCTAGCATCCATATGGGGTGCTCATGTTGTTATAAATTAGGGGCAATGTTAGTCAAACTACTACCTCCACCTACTCACAGACGTGGCAACTTCAGACTCTTCCTTGGGCGAGCTCTCCTCACTGCTTAGGTAGGTCGAATTCTCCAACAAATTTTTTGTTGTAGTCTTTCTTCTAATTGTATAATCATACTAACATTTATGCACTTTTTATGTTCTTTCTCATACTCAACCTCAATGCTTCCTGGTGAATTTGGATGTGGTTCTACAATCCTGTGTATTCCCTCCAACCATTTTCCCCAAATCAGCTTCCCAGATAGTAAAATGATTTCAATGTATGTGTGTCATACTGTGAGAAATGGAAATTGTGCCAAGACAGTGATTTCCAAGGCAAAGTGTGCTGATTTTGAAATGGAATTTGTTCTAACATTGTTTTTCTTCTTATGCTTTAAGCATGTTTGTTGTTGTTTATAGGGCAATCATATGTCAGGGCATTTGAATAGCATATGACAATTAATTATTGTTGTCGATATAAGAAAAATCTACTTATTGGTGACTCAATCCTCATGTGGATGAATTTACCTACACATGCATACAACACACACACACGCACACACACACACACACACACACACGCACACACACACACACACACACACACACACAGATATATATATATATATATATATATATATATATATATATATATATGAATCCTCGTATGTATACAGTTCAAAAATAATGTAGTTTTCTTTATATCTACCTTAGATTTTATTGTTGATCTAATTTGACTAGGTGTTCAACAAGATATGTTATGACCCCCTTGCTTGAGTCTTGTGAAATAAATTGGATGGGAATAACCAGAAATAGGATGGGATTAAATATGCAAGTTGATTAGATTGAATAACGTCCATAAATCTGCCTAAATGACACCTTGTTTGTTACTGAATACCCATTGTGAAAACCCTATTTTCGACAACCCTTATTCTGAAAAACCCTACTTCTAACAAACCCTAATTATATATTATTAATTGACCCTAATGTCGATCAACCCTAAGTATCAATTAACTCTAGTTACCGATCAACCCTGATTTTGATCAATTGTAATTATTGATCAACCCTAATGATCGACCCTAACTATGGATTGACCCTGATTATTGATTAAACCGAATTAATGATTAACCATACTTATCGATCATTTCTTATTATTGATCATCCCTAATTTGTAATTTAATTTGATGACATTATTGGTCCAATGTAATTTTGTAATATAATGGTTGTCTGATGTAATGTTGTAATATAGTGTTGGTCTGATTTGATGTTGTAATATAATGAAGTGGGGATCGACAATCATATGTAAAGTATCTCCCCCTCTTGAACATATGTGTACATACTAATAATGGCATGAATTATACTATATACTTAGCATGACATATAATTATCATGACATATAATTAACACGACAATTAGGAGTCAGAATCATTTTTATAATATCTATATAACTAACAGGAGCTATAATTAAGAAGACACATGGCTTAGGAGGCTCAATGATTTTTAAATATCTAAGTGATATGGCCATTAAATTAGATCACTCAAATACCATAATTAAGGTTTGTAATGACATTTAAATCCCTAATCTTACCCTAAAGTTGATATATATTTGACAAATATACATATGATGGTTATATCAGAAAATTAGATTTAGTCATGATTTTTGGATCCCATTTTAATTATAGTGCCATGTAAATGGATTATTAATTATTGTTTATTAGAAAATCGATGAGGGTATTTTTATTGTAGTTTCTTCTTCATCATCGCATGTCATGCATCTAGAAAATATTTGAGACAACTATATTGCTCCAAAAAATATTTAGCACCCCATAGAAAGTTATTTATAATTAGAAAGCATCCGAATTTTCATCCAAATATATTACTGAAATGTACCTATATTATCGCATATAGGTTAATGCGTCCAAATATGCAATAACAGAATTGTATATATTAAATATGAGTTTGTTTATAGAGTTTCCCATGTATGCAAACAATCCAGAAATAATGTACTAGTTTTCCCATTCCTACAACATTTGTTAAACATGAATAATTACAAAGGTTTCCACCCTCTCTCTGATTTGACAAGGTGTTAAATAGGAAATGTTACAATCCCATTGCTTGAATCTTGTGAAATATATTTTAGATTTTAAAGAAAAAGTTTATTGTCCACTAAATATGTTCTCTGTATATGGATCCTATATGGAATTGAACTAAAACATGCCTCATTTAACCACACTATAGGCTCTCTCAATGTAATGTCATTGATTCTCTTTCTCTAAACGTCCACTCCACAAGGAAGCAATAGTTATAAAGAATCAATACTAATAACTTCATCATGAATTCATATTTCTATCGACTCATCTCGTGAGGCATAGCTAATGAAATGTACTAGGGCATATCTAATGCAATGTACTTGGGACCGAGTAAGCATTCATTATTCCCCGTGTTTGTATAAATGTCATTGGTGCTGCTAGTTTTTATTTTGCAATTAGTTTGTCTTGCACAATACACATTGAAAGTGGTTACAAAAATACATGACCCAATCTGCCCAAATGACACCTTGTTTTTTTACTGAATACCCATGATGCCTAGACTTGTTTCTTTCTTTGGTAGTGGTTAGTGTGGACTTGTGACAGGACACATGGATATTTTGTTAATGGATAGTATATTTAGGTCCAAATATATTACAAAATTGTCAGTATTATGTGGTTTTATGTTAATGTGTATGGTTGACAAAGGTTTCATTTAAACACACTCACTGCCATCATCTATTGTAGCATCTATCGCAACACCATCAGTAGTATGTCTTCCGCATACCCCAAGCTCCATATTGTATGGTCGAGGGAGTCTGATGAGACTCTAGTTGCAGCTTTGAGGAGGCAGTAGGTAGGTGTATAAATGGGTACTAGGGAGGCTTGGAGGGAGACACTTCATGATTGGCAAAATAGGATGGGGAGGATGCACTATACATTGGACCAAGTCAAAACTCGGGAGTAGAACTTGAGGAAGGAATTTGCAATGTTGAAGCTTGTGACCTACAAGAGTGGTGTTGGATGGGATGAGGACACACACAAGCCTATATTGCCTGACACCCCGGAGTGGAGGAAGATGCTTATGGTATGTAGAATAATGCACACACATAACATTCATGGGTTGCATTAACTAACCAGACCCATATTTTCATCAGACATGCATGAATGCCAATTGTTTATTATTCTAATATCATCAGGTAAAAACTCGATCTTTACCAGACCAAATTTTGACATAATTTTGTTTAGAGGCAAATATAAAAATATTTACAACATACAATCACATTAAAGTGTGTGGAAGCTTAGATTTATATATATTGGAACTAGTAAATTAATCTAAACACTTATTCCAATCATGTTTACAATAGAGGGCATGTCCTGCATGCCTCACGTTGTCTCTTATAAGTTATCTTGAAGAACCCAATATGTCCATGAATTCTCATAGGATATACAACCACCTATGGACCAAAGAGAAAAGATGGGTCAGTCACAAGGATCGGTTCAAAACCAGTTATTTGAAAAGTCATTAAAATATTCAAATGACTATCAAGAATTTTAAAAAGAATATGTAAAGAATTCAACATATAGGAAAGTATCAATTTGTAAACAAGGGTTTCCAACAATGAACTAGATTGAATTATAATATTCAAGACTAGGATTTCAAATTCACAATAGATAGAACATGTCAATGACTATTTTATTGGGAAGACTTATGCTCTATCCATGGAGAGAGATATCACACACCAACTGTGTTTCCCAATACGCTGAGGGACCTCATGTCCTTCCTCTGCGTAGAGTCATGGAAGCGTAATTCCACTTAAAGTAGTGGGTACTGGTCTTCCCTTTTCGACGTTTAAATAATGTGCTACTATTTTCCAAGAATAAATATTGGTGACCATTCAAAGAGGAAGGCTAAAGTATTACAAGTAATATTACACCAACCAACCTATCTAATCATGCATGCATTCAAGAGGGAAATAAACTTTACAAATACAAATAGTAATTTCTTACCTTGAATAGAAAAGCAAGAAATTTGAAATATGCTAGAATTTAGCTCTAGGAAATCAGACACACAAAATCTATAAGTGTAGAGGGAAAAAGGTTATTTTTGGCTCGGAATCATTCAATCCCATATTCCTATTTGTGTAGTTAGTGATTTTTTTTCATTTAAGAATTTCATTCATCAATTTGATTCTCTAATTGTTTCTAGGGTTACTAAATGAGCGAGCGATATATATTGTTAGAGTCCAATAAATAACCTAATAATGGTATTGTATTCATTTTATTTTTCCATGACTAAATTATTGATCTAGGGTTCAAGATACTTTATACTTGTATAAATAATTCTTCAAACATGAGTAATTAGATCTCAAGTAAGTATATAAGTATAAATGTACTTGGTATTTCCATAGAAATTTTTAAGAATGTGATTTGTACAACTCGTAATATGAAAAGAATCCTAGGTCCTTTCTAAAATGGATTCTTCGTGTTCATAAAATACCTCTTCAAATAGGATAATATCTATGTCCATATAGGTAGGTTATAGTTTACATCTAGTTCACTACATCTGCATTATGTAAGATTGAGAGATTAAGATATTCACGAAGATCAAATTGCAGAATTTAATTCCTTCTCACCCACTAATATATTATGTATACGGTTACATAAAAAATGTAAAGAACTAACTAATCATGACAAAGTACCATTCCTGCTAAATATATTAGTATTACTAGTATGTATGCACGCGTATTTTAGGTTCCGAGCTTACTGGTATGTATGCACCAATTTGTGCATGTGTACATGCATATACAATATAGGGTAAATACTTACTATTTCTAACCGGCTACAAGGATCAGCTACATACACCTTGCTATATACGGGTATGATTATCTAAGAATTTGTCTAACATGTCTTATAGTTATTAATTTCTAAACTCAGAAGCTGGAACACAAGCGTTAAGTTGTTAACATGTTATTTATATATACAGATCTGATAAAGTTACATCGATTACATTATAACCACTATTAGGAATTTCTCTATATATCATTGATATTATGACAGATGTTATCTCTATGCATTCTATGATATTATGACAGATGTTATCTCTATGCATTCTATCTTTAGAATCTGTGATCAGTTCATAGTTGACAAGGTTTATCTATTTTCTTCTGTCTAACAAGTAGTTAGATACCAGTACGTGGTATATAGGTATGAATTGGTGGTTCAGTTACATAGCTAGGTTGTAGATACTAATATAGTACGTATACGGCTATATTAAACTACTATAAATATCTTTCATATCTCTGATTGATATCGTCCATTTAGTAATGGATTTTTCTGATTTAGATTTCAGAAGGAAAAAGAACTGACTTACAGAGCGTTGGTTTGCTATAGATCTTCATTGATCACGGTCCAGCTTGATGTGAGGCAATGGCCAGATCCAATTATATTATTTTTACTTCTCCAGGATCAACACAAGATGAACCTAATGGCAACTCGTAGGGAGGATCTATCCATGGTTGCTTCTCCTTCTTGGATGCAAGACTTGTGTTTTGTACCCATTGAGCAAGGGTTGTAATTGTCTAGCGGTATCTGTTTGCATACAGTAGCACCTGTGGTTTTGGAGCTGAAGCTCAAAATGTTCTGGGTTTGCAGGGGAGTGATTAAGAGGACCGGTTATGAAGGAGAGCACACTACCTTGCTGTAGGTAGGTGTATCGCAAGTTGTGGAATACTATTCCTGTTGAGTCTGTTTGATCTTGTATAAACAGAGAGGCATGGCTAAGTTGCACATCTTGGGCTGACAGTGATGTAGAAAAACGAGAAGAACATCGTTGTTGTGGCTGCCCTCACACATATGTGGTTCCTAAGTCAAAGAGATGATGGCATTTAGTCCTCTACTTTCTTCATAACCTTTTGACTTTCTTTATATGTGACACTGGATAGGGGGATGGAGAGCGGAACTAGGACATGGACAGATATTGAACATATAAATGCTCATGGCAACCACGTGAGTGTGATAGGGCTTGAAAATAATACGTCATTTATATCTTTGGTCTTTATATTGGTTATATTTGAGTATCTTCTAATTTTACTAGTCCTTAAATTACAAATTCAAATGACGTTGAAATTTTGACTTTAGGATTAAATCTATTTGAGCAGAATTATTAAAATATCAAATCTCAGAAATAAGAATACAAGTTTATTTATTTTTTAATTCAACCCTAAATGCGTATTCGTAGATCACTATCTTTTTTTTAAAACCCTACAGTTCTTAAAATGAGGTAATTTGATAATTACGAGGTCTGTAAAAATATTCCAAATTACAACTTTAAATTATCTTGTGATGATTTCAATGCACTCATCTTACGAACAAGGCTTAACAAATAAAGTTCAAATGTTAGATTATACTATACTTATTTTAACAAATGAGAGTAGAGAACTAATTGAAGCAAAGTTTATTTGAACAAAGAATAAATGATATTAAATGATATGGTAGTTATGAAACAGAAAAACCAAATGGGAATTGATGGAATGACCAATTTGTAAAGGACATCAAGAAATAGAAAATGAACATGTCATACTTTTGGGATTCAAATTCTAGTATGTTACAACTCTCCCTCACTTAAAAGGATTTTTTCCCGAAAATCTACTCCGTCCTAACAAGTTGTTCCCTATTTATTTGAGCTATCTCACTGCTACCGTACCACATATTTTTCCTTCAAGATGTAGTTTGTGAAAACAATACTCCTACCACTAAACTAAGTGGTATCACCTTAACGCAAGTAGTTCTCACCACTCCTACTAACTATGAGTAGTATAGTTGTGTCCATATTATGTTAGTTCATAGGGATATTTAAAGTCAAGTTAGCAACATGGTTAGGCTTCTATAAAATTATATTTTAATATAAAATTTTAAAGTTTCAATTTTAGAGGTTATATCAATATTTCAAATTTTTTAATAAATTCTACAAATTATCACATTAGCTGTCAAAATTAGGATCAAGTTGGAATCTGAATTCTTACAAAAAAATTATTTTGTCAAAAAAATCTTCAAGTATAGAAATCTACTCAAGAAGTTAGTAGTGGATTTTTTTCTTTTTTTAGGTGACAATTGATATTCACTCTACTAATAAGTGCGTACATTTTTATTACCATTTATGTAAGAGAATATGTATATCTTTTTATTGCAAAATGTCCAACTACATATTATATTCAAAATTTTGTATTTTTTACACTATTCCATACATATAGTATTTTTTTGTTAAGATAAGGGTTAAGCTACGATTTGGATATTACATTATTTTTCCATAATCCTCCGCTACCATGATTTCTATAACATTTTTGTCAGACTAGTTGCGAGAGGCATTTTATTGCACTATAAATGTGTTCATAAAATTTTCTTATATTAATTTATGAGGCTCTTTTTTCCATGATAAAACTTCCAAGTAAACATTCTAGAGAGTGTGAACGTCAAAGCTATTGTGAAGATTTTTTTTTCTTTTAAGTAAAATGGTAAAATAAGAGGTCTATACTCGAACAAGTAGGACCATGAATTAGAGTTTATTTTATACACTTTGTTTTGTTTCCAATATATTTTTTCATATGTAACCCAAATTTTCTTTTATATGAGTGGTGATCATATTGGTCTAGCTAATAAAATAGTTCACCATAATGTTTAGGTGGGAGGTCAATCAATTATAAGATCTTACCTACTACATATTGAAATATTAGTCCTTTTCCTTACAAGTGTATGTCTTAATATATTACCATTCTCTATAAGGATTGTAATCCTAATTTTAAGTTAATTAATAAACATACTATAATGTCTATGTGTATAAGATCAAGAAACTACTAGGGTCTATTTTAATTTCTTTTTTCAAATGATTTTGAAATTTTAAATAAGGTGTTTGAATATTTCCATGTATCTTTGTACATGTCAGTATGTAAATCGAGGAACTACCTCAACACCTTAGTGGATCACAAGTGATTCTCTCTATTCATCTCCACTTACATGGTGATGATTTATCCTTTAACTTGTTGGTATGCATAGGATAAACTTAGACCCTTTTCCTTTTTTTGCATGATTATTGCCACCTACATTCAATATATTCACAATTTCTTTCCCACAATTCAACATGAACTTTATTATATGTAGTTCAAGTATGATAATATATACATGTACTAAATAAGGTAGGATTTATGTGATTTCTCCATTCTATCCTTCTACATTGGCATCAATTGTGTGTGTCCCAACATAAAGTAGGTCTAGGATGCCCAACCATCTTGAATACTTATGATAGTTATTGTTGTGTCAACTAGATCCCATTGTCGATCAAAGACACATATACGTGTAACTAAGCATATACCTACAAATAATTTCATGCATTGAGAAGCATTCCACATATAAAATATGTTAGGATTACATTATAAGCACTATTAGGATTTTCTCTATCATTGATATTACGCCAGATGTTATCTCTATGCATTCTATCTTTAGAATCTAAGATCAGTTCATAGTTGACAAGGTCAATAATTTGTTTCCTACCGTCTGACAAGTATTTAGATGCCAATACGTGGTATATAAATATGAATTGGTAGTTCAGTTACACATCTAGGTTGTAGATACTAGTATAGTACGTATCAGGCTATACTAAACTACTATCAATATCTTTCATATCTCTGATTCATATCATCCATTTAGTAATTGATTTTTCTGATTAAGATTTCAGAAGGAAAAAGAACTGACTTACAAAATGTTGGTTTTCTATAGATATTCATTGATCACGCTCCAATGTGATGTGAGGTAATGGCCAGGTCCAATTGCATTATTTTTCCTTCCCTAAGATCAACATAAGATGAAACTAATGGCAACTCATAGGGAGGATCTATCCATGGTTTCTTCTCCTTCTTGGATGCAAGTCTCGTTGCTAGCATATAGTAGCACCTATGGTTTGGGACCTAAAGCTCAAAATGTTTTGGGGTTTGCAGGGGAGTGACTAAGAGGACATGTTATGAAGGATAGCATACTACCTTACTACAGGTAGGTGTAGTGCAAATTTTGGATAAAGGCATTTACATGTCTGTGAATACCATTCTTGATGAGTCTGGTTGATCTTATATAAATGGGGAGGCATGGCTAAGTTGCACACCTTGGGTTGACAGTGATATAGATAAAAGAGAAAAACATCATTGTTGTGGCTCCCCTCACGCATATGTGGTTCCTAAGTCAAAGAGATGATGACATTTAGTCCTCTACTTTCTCCATAGCCTTTTGACTTTCTTTATAGATACATTTGATAAGGGGATGGAGAGAGGGACTAGGACATGGTAAGATATTGAATTTGTGAATGCTCCCAGTAACCACGTGAGTGTGATAGGGCTTGAAAATAATACGATCATGTATATCTTTGGTCCTTATATTTGTTATATTTGAATATCTTCTAATTTTACTAGTACTTAAATTACAAATTCAAACACTTTGGAATTTTGACTTTAACATTAAATCTATTTAAGCATAATTGTCAAAATATCAAATCTCAAAAATAAGAATACAACTTTCTTTATTTTTTTAAATCTGTCCCTAGATGCGTATTCGTAGATTAATATATATTTTTTAAATCCTACTGTTCTTAAATGAGGTAATTTGATAATTATGAGGTCTGAGAAAATATCCCAAATTACAACTGTAAATGATCTTGTGATGATTTCAACGCACTCATCTTATGAACAAGGCTTAACAAATAAAGTTCAAATGTTGGATTGTATTATACTTACTTTAACAATTGAGAGGAGAGAACATATTGAAAGAAAGTTTTTTGAACAAAGAATAAATGATATTAAATTATATGGTAGTTATGAAATAGAAAAACAAAATGGGAGTTCATGGAATCACTAATTTGTAAAGAACATCAAGAAATAGAAAATGAATAGGTCATACTATTAGGATTCAAATTCTAATATGTTACAACTACCGTCTAATGTTTCCACCGAGGATGATGTTGTTGTCGACTTAGATGCATATTATACTCTCGACAATGTAGATAGCACTGGAGTTGAACCAGACATGGGTTGTTTTGACACATAGAGTGAAGGAGACAACACTGGAATGGATAACCAAGGTTTTGGGACAAGGACTCCTCCTAGCCATAGGCGAAGGAAGTGCACGTCAATGACACATGAACAATGTAGCTGACTAGTTATGTGTTATTCGAATTCACAAATGTGTATGCAAAAGTGCATGAGTTAGGCATCGGGGTGGCCACACGAGCAATTGAAAATGAGGAGTTTGCAAGATTTTGTAGTATTTTGATGAAACCTTACCAAATGCCCCTATTGCTATTTTTACAGCTCTTGTTAATGAAATAAAGGAGTCAATCAACTCCAGTATCTACCTCATCCTATGAAAGACTCCATAGAAAGTTGTGTTATGGTTGAAAGACCTTTGGAAAAGGTCCCACGGATCTAATATATCATCTTCCACCCTCCATGTCCCTCTCTTTTGTGCCATCTTAGGAATTTGCTTCACAGTCCCCCGCTTGGCCTTTCATCAACACATTTAGTATGTCATCTATGCCACATACTGGCAGTGATGATGTTGACACAAGAGGGACTAGCAGAGGTCACCCACCATAAGCTCATGAGATTCATATAGAGACCCAATGAGTGGATACCTTCCATAAGCTCTGGACATTTATATAGAGCCCCAATGAGGGGAGAAAACTCTTCCATATTACAATTCCATAAGCTCTTGGTGGTTTAGAAAGAATTTTTTTCTTTCAATATCCCAGTTAGATGTTTATTGTATTATTTGTTAAGTTTTTAATATTGGGTAAATTTGATTATTGTTATAATATTTACTTCCATAGAAAAATACTTGAATTTGATTTTCCTATCTACTTTTAAAGTAGTTTTGTTTATGCACCCTCTTTTATATTATCTTAGGCTTGTTGTCATCATTTTAATTATAGGCATCATGGCTTCTAGTGACCATACAGGTATACTAGACCTAGTTATATAAATTTTGGATATTGTGTCTGGGCTAGCAAATTGCATTTCTACTAAGATAGATCACTCAATAGTGATTGCCATCCTGGAAAATCCCTACGATGACGACATACAACTTCTGATACCTAGATCAGTTAGTATTAGAAGTGGACACCAAAAGGTTTTATAAATCATAACTGGACATGAACATAGGACATATGACTTGTAACAAATAAATCCATAGATTGTTTTATCCCTCATGGACAAGCTTGAGAGTCGTGGCTTATTATATAGTAGTAGAGGTGTCTCATCAGTCAAGTTTGTATGCCACTTCCTACAGATGGTTGTCAATGTCCATACAAATCATCTTTTAGTTGAGGACTACATTCACTCAGGTGAGACAATAATCAAAAAGTTCAACAAAGTTTTGGATGGAATGTGGGCCTTGTGTCAAGAATATATTGTCATGCAAACCACTACTACAACGCCACACCGTCTCATCTTGGAGATCCCAAGGTTCTACCCATCAAGGTAATCATTATCAACAAAATTGTGATGCATGCCAACATTTATTTTTTAAGTTCAACCCTATACTATCTTGTTTTAGGATACCATTGAGGCAATTGATGGGACACACATCCCAATTTTGGCGATATGCAATAAGAAAAATCGTTATCAAAATAGAAAAAGGTTTGTCTCACTAAATGTCATGGCTACAGTAGACTTCTGCATGGATTTTATGTATGTCTTAACGGGGTGGGAGGGCTCTGCATTAGACTAGAGGATCCTACAATCATCCACGACCATAGGAGGTTTGAAAGTACCCATTAGAAAGTATTACCGGGTTGATGCAGCCTACCTGAACACTCGTCAGTTCCTTGCACCATACCACAACATATCTTAGCATATAGCTGAGTATTGGGGAAACTGACATACATACAATAACAAGAAGGAGATGTTCAACCACGAACACACACAATTACGTAATATTTTTGAAAGAGCATTAGATGTGTTGAAGCATCGATTTTCTTATCTAAAAAAAGACGCAACGTATCATGTGCATTGATAGTGTTGCCTAATATTGGCATTTTGCATTCTATATAATTTTATATGAAGCCAAAATGATGGAGACATTATGATGGATGAATTTTTAGAAGACAGTTCAACAACTGATCTCCCTGACAATAGGGTCGACTTGAACTCCCTCCTACAAACAACTTAGGTCGATGCTCGGGAGGGTGATGTATTGCGTGAAAGTATGAGTAATTTAATTTGAAAAAGTTGATGACCTTACTTTGTACTTGCCGTCATTTTTGTAGTATTTCTAAACTCCTTCTTCACATAACATGTGCTATATTCTTCTTCCAATACCATCCTTATGTTTTTTCAGTACAATCTTTACATGCCTCCTAATTAAAAGTGTCACATTATGCTTCATTAGGTTTTCTTACAATAGAGAATGGAATGTCTTTGTGTCCATGTGGCCTCCAATGCACCGTACAAGTCTACATAGATGTGAAAAATGTAGCTAACAGACGACTCAAAGACAACAACCCCCACAAACCATATTTTATATGTGGTAGGGGTCTTGTTCAAACTAGATGTCATATGATGTTTCCCGCACAAGGAGTAGATAATATTGTGACCACCATTAATGCAATTAGGGATGCACTAATAACACAATATAATTATGCACACAATGAATGCAAGTACTGGTCTGAACGTTGTGACTTTGTATGTTCCACGAGAGAAAATATTGATATGTTACTAACTATAATTGTGACTCTCAGGAGGAGCCACCGATATCTTTGTGAACGACTTAACCTACCATCAGGCAGTGGCTCTTCAACAGAGGGTGAGGGGTACAATACATCATAGTTGTAATATACTTTGCCTGGTCGAAATAAAGTTCAGTTGTATGTCAAAATAATCATTTGTCCTATTGAAATATACTTCAATTGTATGTTAGTTGTAATATAATTTTTCCTACAAAAATAGACTTTGCATTTTAATTTTAAATCCATGATTTGAACCCACATTATGTTACTCATGAACAAATTAACTTTTAGATGTCAATGGATGCATCTAAAGTTCGGAGGTGTTTTTGTGGTCTAGATGCAACATTGTAGATTTATACAGAAGATGTGGGGTTATATGACTTTGGAATTCTCAGTGAAAGGCTGGGTGAAATGTATTACATATGTTCTACCCAAAAGGTGGACAGAAAAATCATAAATAATAGGTTGCCCCAATAAGTAGATTTCACATTCATTGTCATTAACCCAAACTTCGGATACATTTTAGAAAAAAGACAAGTGAAAATACTTCCACTGGATAGTGATCTCCCCCCAACAATGTCTCTAGAGGCTGAGATTAAGTTACAAACTTATGAGTGCAAGTCGGTGTGGGTCCAGATGATGAACATTAAGGACTTTGTTAAAATCCATCACAATGTAAAAGATGTTTGCATCTAAAAAAGTATGAGTTTGAAGTTCTAGAAACCATTATTAACAAGTTGGAGGAAATTTGTAGTCTTCTTTTAGATATTCCTTCACCTGCGATGACACCAAAAGCTTGAACGGAAGAGTTAGATATAGATGGATCATATTTACCTCCTTCACTCGGACCTTGAGTTTGATTGTTGTTACAGTTGCATTATAAGCTTGCTGATTTTTAGCGTAATGTTGTAGAATGCTAATTTTGGACCAAATTGGAGGTTGTATGTTATTTTTGCATTATATATATATATATATATTAGAATTATCATTAATTATGAATGCACCCTTACAATTGCAATGTATTACATGTTGAATTTTTTATATGGTTGGGCAAGGCATTATGCCATATGATATATGGTGTAGGGTGAATGATCAGATCCTACCTGATGCGATGAGAAACCAATATGATATTGGGAGTTGTGTCTATGGAGTATATACTATAGAGGCTTGGATGGAGACATTGTGTGACTTTCAAAACATTAGGGGGTGCCTTGCATATCATTGAACGAGGTGAAAACCCAATGAAAGAACCTCAGGAGATAGTTTATTAGAGAAAAAAAGTGTTTCCTTTTTGGAGATTTATTGTCTACTTGCCCCTTAGGTGTGCAACAGGTGCTTCGACACAACTTTGTGATGACTCATCACAGTTACTCCCCAAGACTTGCATAATACCTTAGCAATGTTTATTCAATCAATGATGCAACTGCAAGAGTAGGTGGTCAAGCCAATGAATGAAGTTGCAAGAAATTGCTAGCCAACATTGGGGCATATTTTTTATTTTTTATGCATTTCAAATCGTACTTGGTGAAATAATTGTGAACTAGTCATGTTGAAGTTGATTTCAAATACATTTCCTATATATTTAACTTTCTCTAACTATTTTCCTAATTTGTATTAACTATTGTCATTGTTAGTTTGTTGTTATCATTATGTGCTCCAACTTATATTTATTAATGATATCTAGATTTCGATGTCGCATTCAAAGATAAAAAAATATGTAATAGAAAAACTTTTGTTCATGTGCTGTGAGCCTTCACAGTCTCATTCACCATCTTCGCATGAAGATGCCACACATGCGCACCCAGAAAAAATAGGGATAAGTTTACTCACCCTATTCTTCATTTGTCTCTATTGTTTGATTGGCTGAAAGATGGAAAAAAATAAGAGGATAAGGCAATAGTGAAGGAAGACTGTGTCGTGTCACAAGATGAGTATGATGAGGCCCTAAAGTGGGCCGAGTGGGATGGTCCTACCTGGGATCATCATAAACCTTCCTCTGCATTGAAAAATGGGCACCACAATGGTTGGTCGCCATCTTAGACTATTTGGGGCATCTAGATATAGGCATCCACCATGACCTTTTTCCCAAGGCACACCACTCCTTGTTTTTGGCTCTCTTTCAAACCATTCCACATTTTCCCAATATCTAGACATGCTATTATCATTTTTTGTGCACGAAGTTTATCTTTTGATCTAAACTATGCAATTTTTTTTATGGAATAGTTACATCTACACCAATTTGAATGACGATTTTAATCGGATAATTTTTGACTTGTTTTTTGGTATCATTGGTTGAACATATATTTCTATGCCAATTTTAATTAGTATAATAATGATATATTGAAAAACTTGTTTTGATTATTCTATAATTTGCATCATGATGTAGATATTATAGTACAACAAGTGGAAGGACAACTTGATAGAGGAAGTAGTTGACTAGTCTAAAATTGGATTTGACGGTGATTGAATCCCCCTCGTCTCCACTAGTTCATCTTCATCTGCTCAAAATAAACATAGCATTCTTGATCACACCCTTGTTGTTCGACTGACCAAAGGAAGAGACTATGGAAAAGGCCAAGAAAGCACATAAAGAGGTTGCTCGATAAATGTGGACCAACTACAAAATGACCCTCAAGTGGGACAGTTGGGATGGCCCAACTTAGGATCAGCACAAGACTTTACCAGAAAAATAAAAGGGGAAACACAGTGCTTGGTCCCCAAAGTAGGGCAGATGTCGATATATGGATCCAGGCATCTACCACGTGATGTTGCATACCATGAAAGGTTTAAAAGAATGATTTTGGTAGAGGAGTCTCAACTTTGTTCCACAATGAAGATGATGTGAATTCGACTGATAGGGGTCGCATGGTTCACATGGGACTGACAAGGAAGAAATTTCACTTCTTTATAATAAAGTTGGGATGGTCATAGGATGTAGTTTGATTTAGTTTGACAATCTGTCCATAATTGGGATTGCCAAACATAATCAGATTGTATCCTATTATTGTATGAACTAAATTTAACAACCAGTACTATTTCATCATTATTAGTCCTCGACGAGCCATATGAATTATATCTCTCAAATTCTTCCTTATCTTTGTTGTTGAACTAAGGCATACTTCTCTTCCAAAAGAATCCTTTGACACCTTTGGTCCTATGAAATAGCTCCTGGAGAATCTCCAACCGTAGCCTTTTCTATTTGGGGTCATCTTGTATTTGTCCAATACGTAGTTAGCTATTTTAGATTTGTAGTTTTAAATCTATGTTTGTGGAACAAGTTTCTTACACTTTACATCTAATTAAAATTTTCTACCGTCCATAGTTGGAGATATACTATTAACTTTTGTTGTGTCTTTTGTTGAGCATGTATCAACTATCTATATTTTGTTAAGACCATTTTTGTCAGCTACTTTGTTATCAAATATATTGGTTTTGATAGTTATTAAGCTATGCTATAGACGGTCCTGCTCACAATGAATCATTTTCAATGGGATAATGAGCCAGATACCGCACTCAACACAATATTGGTCCATCAATACTACTTTCATCGCTTGTGTGGCCCTCGTGTACTTAAAGGTTAGCGTGATTCTCTTGCATAATTCCATACATTAATTGGGAGGACTATCATAAACTTGAATATGTTTAAAACAAGGTGGAAAGTGCTAAAAATTATAGATGTAGTTCCACACACATTATGGACCAGTCCCCATACTTACCCACTAGGAATACAACAACAACTTGATCAAGTGGGAAGCTCTCAATAATGTACAACAATCGATAACTAGAGAGACAAACAAACACAATGTTGCTAGATCCAATAATGATATAGACAACGAGTAAAGTGAACACATCTTAGTGTGTTTTTGAAAAATTATGTACTGTGGATTTTAGTTTGTAGTCGGAAAATTTTAGCTGTTTGTGGGTGATGAATATTGTGTAATAGACGTAGTAAGTTTGCATACTAGTACCTAACCTCATATGAACGTTTTATATTTCAAATTGTAATGTTACATGTTTTTAACCTATATTGTTTGGATATATATTATTATCGTTCCTTATACTCATGTATTATGACAATTTCAATTATTTTGTTAATTATCAATTTATAAAAAATGTACAAGTATACATAGATAAAACAAGACGTATACCATGAATTCTTAAAATAGTAGGAAAAGTAATATTTATTTGAAATCATACATATATAAATAATCAAACTCAACATATATTCATAACATAAAAACAAATTTATACATTTATTGTTAATTTTTTTATGTATTGCCGTGTCATCATACTTTTGTATTTTTCAAATTGTTCTATATTAATAGAATCACCTAGATCCTGACTTGGTTACCAAACAGGATCAAATTGAATCATGACTAGTTGCCAAACTCAAACAAAATGAAACCTAACTCAATCCTGACCAGCTGAATAGAATCAAACTGGGTTGCCAAATAGAATATGACTGGATATAGACTAACCCAATCTAGATCTACTAACTAACCCTGACTAACCCATTCCTGACTATAGAATCAATACCAAACCAAACAGGGGCTTAGGATTCACTCAGGAATAGATAGACTAAACTAGGATTTTTATACTCCAAGGTTATCAGGTTCATGCACTTTGAGTATTAAATAATGGTTTTCAATTGCTTTAAGATTATTGTATCATGATGTTCAAGTTAAACTATGTGATATCTGTGTACTTAATTTTTAGAAATTCTTGAATTTAGTTTCCCAAAAGTTATTGTATGGTGCTTATGCTTTCAAGTTCTATTTCAGATATTTATGTCATGATCATATGAAATTTAGTTAAAGTATAGGATTATTAAGTTAATGATGAATAAATTAATGGTTTGTATTTTTTTCCCTCATCATGTTAACATTTAGCTATCGGGTCTTATGAGTTCAAATGGAACATAGTGGCACTTATGTGCAAATTATGAGTTTAAATGGAACATAGTGGCACGTATGTGCAACCATGAGCTCATGTGGAGCATAACTAATGGCACTTGGGTGCAAATCATGAGTTCAAGTGGAATATTAGTTGATCTTACGGGGCTTATGAGAATAGTTGTTGCATAAGAGTAGTGAACATTATAATCAACCATTAAAAGTGTATTATGAAAATCCAAATTTAGTATTCATTTAATTTCATGTTTACTTATTTACAAATTAGCATCTTGTTATAACAATACTCAATGTCATTTACTCTAGTGTGTTTTCCATTTTAAATGCATGATTGGAGACACAATGTCTGTAGGAGGAAAGAATAAAGGAGCTTACATCTCAAGGAAAAATTAAGAGTTTAGTTATGGTGGGGTGCCAACTATTGCATGGAATTTAGTTTAGTTTTTCAATTACTATCAAGGCTATCAATTACTATCAAGGCTATGTACTAGTTTAGCTTAGTTCAAAGTTTGTGTTTTATGTTGTGGAACTTGAGACATTAGATTTGCAATTATTTTCCTGAGTTGGTTGAATGAAATTATATTTTTATGCAGTGAATATCATGTTTGTGAAATCCCAATGTAAATTAATCTTCCACTCAGTGATGTATATGAAAATTGGGATGTTACAATGTGGCATCATAGCTAAAAGTATAGTTGTCAACTAGGCTTTTCTCAAAATCTTATATAGTTTATGTTCCCTTTTATAGATGGCTTGCAAGAGGAAATTTTATATGAAAATGGAGCACGTAGATGGAGAGAAAAGCTCATTTAGTGGGGGAAGTGGGCATGGTTCTTATGGAGGGTCCAACCCTGGTGGGAACCCTAATGCACCTCTAGAAGTACTCATTAAGGCTCTGACTGATGCCCTAACTAGTTAGCATGGAAGACCACAACAACTGAGGAAGCAAGAGTTGACCTTAAGAGACTTCCTAAAAATTAAGCCAGAAACCTTCTCTAGAGAAGCTGAGACTGATGTAGTTGGTTGTACTAAAGAGTGACTACTCGATGTTGAGAATTGTTTCTATGATTTGGGATTCCCTGAGCATTCCAAAGTTTGCTTTGGACACACATGTTTAAGAGTGCAGCCCACAATTGGTGAGAGAACTTCACCAATGCTCAAGGACTCAATGATGAGCTGTGGACCTGGGAGGAGTTTACCACTGCCTTTTAAAATCATTACCTTTTAGAAATATGATTGAGAAGAAGGATTTGGATTTCATGTGCTTGAAGTAGCATGACTCAACTATCAGCTAGTATGCAATGAAGTTTTATATTTTACAGAAGTACAAGTATGGTTTTGATGAGAAGCTTATGGAAAAGAAGTTCATGTGTGACCTAAATCCTAATTTGGGCTATGCTTGACTGGTTGTGGCATCAGGATAAGTAGGAGGCATCGAGTCTGTCTTAGAGTTGGAGAACCACCCTGGACAAAACTGCCAGAATAGAGGATCCTTGGGAAGCAAGAATGAGTAGAAAAGCAACAATGACAACAAAAGGAAAGCTCCAAATGGACAACTTGCTAAAGAACCTTGTGCAACTTGTGGTAGACTTCATGGTGGACCATGTAGGCAAGGAATATGAATTTTCTACTATTGTGGAGATCCAAATCATAAGAAGTCGAAATGTCCCAAGCTCAAAGCAAAGAATGATGTAGGAAAAAAAACCCTAACCCAAAGCAACGAGAAAAGAGGCAGGAAAGAATATTTGCAATGGTTGATGATGAGTAGGAAGAAGGTAAAGGAGAAGGTATGACCTAGTTCTAACCCTATTTTTAGTTTTATGGATATTCATGCTGAGTTTTTGCAAACTAGGTGTAAGAAATGCCCTAAAGAAGGTAGTAGTCTAAGAAAATTTTGAGAATTTTTTTTATTTAAGGTGGGTAGAATTGTAACATCCCAACTTTCTTTTAGATAAAATAAGTTTGGAATCTTATCTGCAAATTTTCAATCAGAGAATGTAAAACATAGATTTTAATGTCAGTTACCCCAAATATCAGATAACTTATATGAAGTTTGGTATAGGAAGAAAACGAAATGTGTTTCCTTTATTTTCTATATGATTAAATTAGTTCAAATGCATAAAAGGAAAAATAACATTGTCCTCTATCTTTTATCTCCTATGATAATCCTCCAAGTATACATAAGAAGGTAATGAATATGCCCTAGAGTAAGATAATCACTTTCTATATCATACTTTGGCTCAAAATATAACTCACTAAGGAAAGGATAATTCATTTTAATTCATATATATTAAGGTAACGCCATATGCTAGTTTGATGGAAAAAAGGTAAACACAACCCAAATATAATTGTGTAGAAAGAATCTAGGGTTCTTTATTAACTTATGATCTAAATTTGAATTCAATAGGATTTCGTTTGACCCTTCAAATAAATTAGTGAAAGTTAATATATAATTTGGATCAAATACAAATCAAATTTATATGGTTTAACCTAAGTTATATGTTATGTGAACGTCATGTGGGCTATTCTCCTATAGTCCTTATTAAATACTCTGATATGGATGTATATTCTTTCATATCAGTTGGATTCCCATCAGACATCTCTGAACTTGTCTCATATCTCGAGTATGAGACCGAGTATAGGCAATCAGGTCATGTTTCCCCTCTCTGACCCTATCATCCCCACAGTGCACATTTTTTGTAAATTTCTTCACTATAGAAATTGTAACCTCCAAGCAAACTTAAAGATCCCATGTATGAATAGATTTTCTACCCTATCGACAAAATTCCCTTTAGGGCTAGGACTCTAGTAATCTCTATGGGTATACATGGAACCTTCCAGACTCTAACACCTATATATAAGGTGTCTAAAATGACCACAAGACTAATATCAACTCACTTGTTGTTCTAATTTCATCTCGTGTTCCCTGAGATGCCTCAGTCTACTCAGTTATATTCTCCGATTAACAGCTTGCCCTGTACAATAAAAGAGATGGTAAGATTGCATGATTTCCATTAGTTTTTTTCATCACTTTCTTGCCTTGGGTTTTCTTGAATCGTTGTAGCCTATAGCTAGTTTTTGATGCATTGCGGCACTCTTCACCCAAAAAATCTAGTACCCCTCCATCCAAGGGGATGAATCTTTTGGATTTCCCTTTACTTCAAAATTGTTTCCTGAGCTTTTCAGATGCTTTTTGGTTGTACTATTATAAATGTGCTCTTTACTCTGTTCCTCCTCAGTTGTGCAGCGGCATGTTTTTCTTGGCTCCTTACCACAATAGAAGTTTGGTGCAAGTTACTTGTGTCTGGAAGACCTTGCAGATGATGAAGGATCTGTTGGTTTTGAATGTTATGAATGAAGGCCATTTTTATCTAAATCAAGTTCTCCTTTTGTTCTTCACAAATAATACGTTCATCTGGCTCAGTTTATCACAAACGAAGAAGATGACAAGTGACATGTTTCTAGTTTTTCCTCGATTGACTTTCTCACAGTCACGTTTTGATTTGGATATTTTTGTCCTTCAATTTGTCAAGGTGAGCCTTACAAAGAGGTCCCCACTATCCATGTGGCATCAATACCATTGGCCAGGACATGGTCGAGTTGACTACGCTTGAAAATCTTAGAAGGATTTTATACATAGATATGTAATTTCTTGATGGGTTTGTCCTTCACAAATTTGAAAAAATCAATGGTTTATCACAAAAATATGTATAAATACTCATCAGAAAAGATTTTTGAAGAGGAACCTGATATTCGATCTTTCAAACCCTAACTCTATTGTCTCTAACTATATTTTCCTAGAAGACCAAAATTAGGTTTTAGGATGGTAGTTAAGGTGATAATCGATATAAATCATGTAATTTTAGGAGACTAGGATTTTTTCAGGGACAAAGAGACTAAATTAGAACTTCCTTGCTCCAAGGTAAGTGGTTCCTTGCACTTTGAGTATTAAATAATGGTTTTAATCGCTTTGAGATTATTGTATGATAATGATCAAGTTAAATTATATGATATATATGCATTAGATTTTTAAAAATTCTTGAATTAATGTTCTCTAAAAGTTATTATATGATGCTTATGTTTTCAAATTCAATTATATATATATATATATATATATATATATATATATATATTCCATGATAATGTGAAGTCCATTTAAAGTAAAGGATTATTAAGTTAATGATGAATCAATAATGGGTTGTATTATTTTGTCCTCATCATGTTAATGTTGATCCTTTGGGTCTTATGAGTTCAAATGGAACATACTGGAAATTACGTGCAAATTATGTTTTCAAATGGAACATAGTGGCACATATGTTCAATCATGAGCTAAAGTGGAGCACAATTAATGGCAGTCAGGTGCAACAAATCATGCTTTCAAGTGGAACATTAGTTGAGCCTATGGTCCTTATGGGAACAGTTGGTGCATAAGAGTAGAGGACATTTAATAAACTGCTAAGAGCATATTATGTGAATCCAACTTTATGATTTGGTTGATCTCATATATCCTTATTGCCAAGTCATTATCTTGTTATAATAATACTCAAAGCCGCTTACTCTAACGTGTTTTCCATTTTTAATGCACGGTTGGGGACACGATGTTAGCAAGAGGAAAGAATAAGGGACCATAACCAAGGAGTGTACATATCAAGGCCAAATTAAGAGTTTAGCCTTGGTGGGGTGTAAACTATCCTATGAAATTTAGTTTAGTTTTTCAATTAGTATCAAGTCTATGTACTAGTTAAGCTTAGTTCAAAGTTTAAGTTTTATGTTGTGGAACTTGAGACATGAGATTCACAATTTTTTTCTTGAGTTTGTTGAACGAGATTATATTTTATGCAATGAATATCATTATTGTGACATCTTAATGTGAATTAACCTTCCATTCAGTAATGTATATGAGAATTGTGGTGTTACATCTTGGAAAGAATAGAATATGTTCAATTTCCATAATTATCAATTGCTTACCTCCAAGAGACCCTAATTTCTCCATAAAGATTGTTAACTTGTATTCACAACTAAAGAAAATAATATACTTGTAGAGAACAAGTCTTAACTATCATTTAATGACGCTCTAACCTCTCTCTACCAATCTATTTCTATAGATGTTGATGAAGCTCTTCCTTCACAAGGGAAGGTTGTAGGGTATGTTTCCCTAGGCAATGGTAGGTAGACCACTTGAGTAGTTTATGACCTTTTTCTCAAAGAAATTCTAGTTACTCTTTAGCGTGCAGGAAAAGAAAACAATATATGATGCCTATGTGGTATTACAAGATGCATCTATACATATTGGAGTTATGATATTTCAAGAAGTAACTACCTATACCTAGTTGGATATAATTTTGATATTTCTGATATATCACTAACTTGTTGGTTTTATTCTTCTATGATACAATTTTTAGATTTGATATGTTCAATGTTTTTATTAATCTAGTTTAACACCCCACCCTCTTGAGCCTATGATCCTACAAGAGTATGGCCAAAACCGTGATCATCCTTTTTTTTATTCCAGCTAAAAGTTTGATACAATGAAAATGTAATTTTCTTGCAATTAGGATTTATATCCATATAAAGATAACACTTTCCTTAAGATAAGTTCAACTCCATGATTAGTTTTCTATAATTAGTCTCAATTCACCAATCTGGGTTGTTCTATATTCTCAACATGGGTGTTGTGTATGGTTACCCTTGATGCTCCCTAAGAATGCTTTCACATTTCTACTCTAGCTATATTTGTAGGGTTGTGTTCTTAATCATTGTCTATTTATATAGAGAGGTATTATTCACTTTCCATAATGGAATCACAACTATGCAAGTATAACTTCCACCCATTTTCTATCCTCTATTAAACATATCTACATTTGTTCCTTTATACCTCTTCGATCTTAGGAATAAAGTGGAGGTGGCGAGCATTGAGGACAATTTACGTGAGGGCCGACGAATGCTCATATATGAAGCAAAGTTATTGAGTCAAGCACAATAAATAGAAGAAGAGGAAGACCTAAATTAACATGGGACGAGCTTATAAATAGAGATTTTGAATCTCTACATCTCAACCAGAATATGGCCCATGAAAGAGCTGAATGGAAATGAAGGATCCATGTAGTCGACCCCAACATAGTTGGGACTGAGGCTTAGATGATGATGATACCGCTTTGATCACGTCAATGATGTGTTCTCTTTGTGAAGCTTCTCCTTACATACCTACATAGTATGTTCACTAGTCTACATAATATATATATATATATATATATATATATATATATATATATATATATATATATATATAACTTGCATGACTTCTAATAAGAAACTATGGTAAGGCAATATATGTCATTAATATGATAAATTAATTTTATTGGATCTCCATTCACATTGTGTAAATAATGTAATTATTAGTTTCTTTAATATGCGTAGTCATTTAGTTTGACAATCATGAGTCCCTTTTATCAGACGTTAATGTACTTTATTGTTAATTGGTTAGGCACCTATCATGATCTTATCCAATATCATCCTTGATAAAAGTATTGTCTCTGTAACATTGATGTGAACTAAAATGAGGTGGCCACATGTTATACTAAACTCAATCCTTTTAATTTTGTAAACTTCAAACATGTTCTAGAAGAAAAGCTACCAACATAAAATAATAATTCACCATCTATAATGTCATTTAACATGGCATGGGGATTGTCTCAATGTTGTAAATACTTTTAGAGGTATATCCAATGAATTTCTTCTCCAAATATCATTCATTTTACTAGATAATTCCACTGAAAGGTTTACGCTATAAACAAGTATACCTTGATTATTTTATGAAAAAATAAACTGCTAATCATTGAAAAAAGAAGAGATGTCAGCGACTTATGAAATGAATGATGGAACTGGCTTGGGTGAATCACCATTGATACCGGGTGTGAATATGTTAGGAGTCAAAATATTGTGAGTCGGGGGGGGCTAGGAGGTTAGGGGTTCCTCATTGTTTGAGAGATGAAGAGAAGAAAAGGTGAATTTGTGGACATGTTATTCAACCCTGGAAGCGATAAGTAGGGTCTGTATTAGTACATTGAGAAGTAAAAATATCAGTCTCTACCCTTGTCTACACTCACATAGTGCATCCGACCTATTGTATTTCTATGCCTCATTCTTTTCTCTTTCATTTTTTGTTTAATCTTTTTCCATTTGTAACCAAGCAGATAAATTCAATTGAAATATGAACCTTATTATTATCTTTTTCAACCATTTATGCAATAAATTAATACATCATTTACAGGTTTTACAATGTGTACTCTTTGTAATATAGCACCGCTAATCTTGAATGGTAAACCTTTTAATTTGGAGACAACAGACAATATCTAGAATTTTAAGTAACAACAATATTAGTATCAAGAATGACAAATTACGGGTTGCAGGTTTTCAACTATATTAGTTTACGGTTTCCATTTGTATTTCCCGAGAATCCAAGATTTTCCTACGGCATGTGATTACAAGGCGGCAAGGTACATATTATTAACCCTTGCAATAACCAAGCTGCCGTATCCAGATCTTATATTTTCGTGCACTGTGTTTCAACCTCGGAGTGGTCCTCTTTGACCTTATCTCAGGTTTTTTAGTATTTAAAGACACATTTTGTATTTTCTGTATCCCTTTTCTCTAAAACTAAATGGCCACTACCATCTTTTAGGAATATGTTACCGTTTTCCACATCTTTTTCTTCCTCCTTATTGTGCTTTAGTGTACACTAATGGCGTGATCCAACCTTTCGGTTTAGTTTAACCTCATTTATTTCCTGTGGCCAATTGACAACGCAAAGTAGTACACTTGAATGAAAATTAACCAGACAATACCTAAACGAGCAAGAACAAGAATCTTCAACTCTCCCGTAACCGTTTTATATAAGTTTATAATCCAAACCATTCGTAGGCTAACAGGCTAATCGAGTGGTAATCGTAGAAAAGTTTCTAAAACAACAGTTTACAGAAATGCCGGACAATGTTTAATCCATTTGTAGTTTTAGATAATAGTATCTGTATCCAACAGATTTATACTCCTTACACTAAAGGAAACATGGACATTTTGCCAGGACATTTTATTTGATGATTCTATTGTATTTATCTGGTACGGAGGTAATTGATAAAGAAGCTTGCTTTATTCTTATTCGGGATGTTCCAAGATCCTAATTCTTGCAGTAGTTTGAGTTGTTAATTTCCCTGTTCCAGGATGCTCTTGCACAATTCGTAAAGTTTGTCATTCACTGGCTTCTTCACGAAATCTTCAGCTCCAGCCTCCAGGCATCTGCTGGAAATAAATTTGGAAACATAAACATAATTCAATTAATTAAGATGCTCGACCTTGAGATTAAACTTGGAAATAGAAAATCCGGGATTGAACATGACTGACTCAGTTCACCAATGGTTTTCATCATATAGTTTCTATCTAACTAGAAACGCAAGGGAATACGGATCGACAAGCACCTTTTTATTATGTCTGGATCGCTGTCACATGACATGACCACAACAGGGATCTTCATTAAAGTAGAGGACTCCTACGAAGGACCGAGAATTGCAAAATACAATATAATGAGAATATGCATATATTGACATCCACAACCAAATGTTACTAAGAGTTTTCTTGTAAGAAATTAGTTTAAAGGAGTTGAGTCTACACCTTGATCCGCTTAAGAAGATCATAACCACTCATCTCAGGCATGTAATAATCTACCAGTATGAGATCCACTTCTGGAATCTGCACCATCAATCAAATAATGAAAGTCAATTCTATTTCATGTTCTAGTTGCAATAACACGACTATAAATGATAGCCATACCAGTGGTCCTTTGCCGTTGTTGTTAGCCCCCAACAGCTCCAGCGCCCTCTTCCCACTAGTTACTGTACTGACTACAAAACGTTTGGAATCAAAACAAATATATTTTCATCAGATTAAAAATCCGTAACAATAACTTAATGTTTGGAAACAAAACAAACAAGCACAATACCTCTGAAGGGTTTCTCGACATCAACCAGATGGTGCTCAATTGACTTTGCATAGAGCTTCTGGTCGTCAACAATAAGAACATGAGGTGATACCGCGTTGCTGGAGGATGATGACATGTCTACTAATCTCCTTTCGTATTCTTGATTGAAAAGGAATTCCTACGACTTCCAGTTAACAGAATA
The DNA here is from genome assembly GCA_963693085.1 of Alisma plantago-aquatica. Lineage (NCBI taxonomy): Eukaryota > Viridiplantae > Streptophyta > Magnoliopsida > Alismatales > Alismataceae > Alisma > Alisma plantago-aquatica. The sequence continues at coordinate 598,714,946 of OY856410.1, read as the reverse complement.
CGATCATGCAACCTTCGCTTCATCATAATTCTGGCGGGTCTCTTCGTATATATGTAACCTGATTTCCAAATAGATGGCTGGATGAATTCTGACACGTTATCTGTGCAAGGACGGATTGGGAAATGTATTATTATGTTTTTTCTTGGGGCCGGTGTAAGGAGGACAGCAACATTGAAATTCCTAAGATGTGCTGTTGTGGTTACGGAGCAGTGATATATTTGTAGTAGAGCACATTGAGGCATCCGATTACATACTGCTGCTCGTTACTTGGTAATGAAAGCAGTAGGGACCCTGTCCAAACTTGAGGAAAAAATTTCTGTTTGCAGAATAGATTCTCTTTAGTATTGTCTTATATCTATGAGAACTGTGCAGGTAAAGTAATAAATCACCACATAACTACAACAACCCATTTTTCACCTATTGGTAGTGGTTGACAAGCTAGCTTCTACAAATGACCACTTTGCGGGAAAGATGTTGTTTTCAGTCGTTGAAACATTTAAACATTCCGTTCAGAGCTTCAAGTATTCATATAGTATTTGGTGATATCATAGTCAACCTGGAGGCTCAACGAGCGTGGCTGAGAGGAGGAAACATTGTCAGTATGTCGGTCCGCCTCCCAACGGCTCTCTAGCACCCCCCCCTCCCCCCGCGGATTCAGCTCCGCCCCATCGACGATGCGATTATAACGATCACCACGGCCCCAGCCCCCGGCACTACAGTGACATCACACCCCTGGCGCCGTTTGCATGCTCATCTCGACGACTCTTTGATACACCATATCTTTATGTTCTCCGATCACATCATACCATCATATCACAACAAGGGATCATTATCAACAAATCCATCACAACCTCGGGAATCATACACGAACAACTGGCGCGCAACTCATCTTGGCGGCTATAGCATTCCACGATCGCCATTATGAGGATGGGGGGGGGGGCGTTCTCTTGATCATATGCGCCAAAAGGAAGAGGAAAGGTCCCCAGATTCTCCACCTCGCATCACTGACTGCACACCGACGCTCCAACCATCTCCCCTCGCTCTGTCCGACCGCTACGCACCCATGGCTTGCCCCTCACGAAAAGCTTTCTATGACTTTCCCCCTTCCCAATCCCTTGACACCATCGTTAAGCCAAAAACCCTAGCAGAACTAATTATCCCCTAGGAATGGAGATACCTGGAGGGTAAACGCTTCCTCCATGGTACGATCACACTTTCCTTTGGATGGAAACACACAGAGATTAAGATGGCGGCTGACATCGCCGGTGATTTATACACCCTCAGTGGATGGCATGAATGGGTCAAGCTCGTCGGCCTCAATATCAGACAGGGACTCTTCATCAGACCAACCGACACCATGGCGATCAAAGCCTGGATCTACAACGCCGACTTCACGATCCCTGACTGCTTCCTGCTTTTCACGGTCACCATCGAGGAGTATGAACACATACAAAAATAGCGACGCGAACCCCTGCCGGAGTCCAACTCCGACTCGGGCAAAATGTCTGACGAAGCATACTACCGGGTCCACTACATGCCCTACACCGAGGGAGGCCAATTCTACCGGATCCACGCCCCCAGCAGCTCTGACGATGAACACCCAATAGCCCTCCCCCCCAACCGGCCGGAAAAAAGGAAAACCATACCCACATATATATGGAGGTCTCATCTTCGGCCACGAATAAAATCAGCTGATGTGCACTCAGTTATACCGACTCAGATTAGCCGAACGCGCACCGCCAAGGATTCGATTAGCTCCCAGGAATCAGCTGCCCCCACAACCATGGAATCACCAGTCAAGTACTCAGCTTTTGCACCCTGGAATCACCTACTTGGCTAACCTTCGTCCAACATTTTCCTCCCTATTACAAGCATATTCTGCAATATTTTGTTTCCGTTTGATCAATTTTCCACCGCCTACGTTATTCATTCGGCCAAATCCATCTCATACGTATACAATCCTTTCTTGATATACCATTCTACCAGCCTTACGGTTGACCCTGATTGTTATCGGCTCTCAAGCACATCCACACTCTCTCCGAGCTCTTCTGTACCGCCCAACCTAAAACATCTATCCACATCAGCTTCACCCCCATACCCACCATGTTTCTCGAACACTGATGCATACGCTCCCCCCCTAGATTCACCAACTTTCACCTTATCTGCGAACATTTCCACAAACACCTTGTTAACCCGTTCCCCCTATCCACGCCACCCACTTCTGAAGACGACTGGATCCTTCCCAAAAGGAAACACTTCAAACACATCACACCAAAGACCAAATGTTTCAGATGTCTAGGCTATGGACACATACAATGCCATTGCAACAAACCGAGAGAGTGCCTCACCTGCCACTCCACGACCCATCTCGCCAAGCTTTGCTACGTTGGGAACCCTCCATAACCCACTGTTAACAATCATTTTTCCATGCTCTACAATCTAGCCAAATCCACCTCATCACCACTCATCTCCTCCTCTACCAATCACATTGTGCCCAAGTCGTCCACACAACTGACGACTCGATATAGACGAACCTCGCTGCCCCCCCCCCCGCCCCCATACACCCAGTAATACCCAAGTAGGTTCACGGTTCCATTCTGCCCCTTTGCCTCACCCACCTGAACCTCTGCGACCCTGCAAAAAGACACCATCTTATGTTGCTCATCCCAGGCTACATGACTTCCCCATGCCATGCAAAAGTGCTTTCCACCGGGAACCCAACATCACCAAGCACGCTCATCAATAAGTTAACACTCATCAAACATCTTCTAAACAATCTATGCTACATAAGAACCCATATATTCACCCTCATAGGACACCAACACCACATCTCCACCCGCCCACCCCAAGCACCTCCTACGCATCCCATCTTGAGTATGACTCCTGTGCTCCTGAGATGTTCATTACCAACCCTCACACCTTGACTACACTTCATGTGCATCTTTTGGATAATTCCATAAGGTCCTTGAAGGTTTTCCATTCCAGAAGCATTCTGGCGACGATTATGAACAACATCGATAACAAGCACCTAGATATCCTCCAGATCACCAAAGCCATTGCCGACTTCCTCCCTGGTGTCACCACACTCAAACTTAAGATCCTCTCCCCATCCAAACTTCTTTACACCGTCCCTGTTGGCACGCAGATACAACCCCTCTTCGATCACTCTTTCACCCTACCCTGTGAAGAAAGCTTTGTCGAAATTCACCTGACTAAATGAACTCCCATGGCTGGTGCCACTGTCACCCATGATGGTGGCTCCACATGGATCTCTAGTTCTGACCTCCCCATGCACCTCTGGGATAGCAACATTTTTCGTGACATTTCCCGCACCATTGGTGCCACATTATAGTTCATATCACCAGAAACCATAAACCCATCCAACTACATCAAAGCCTTTTGCGTTTTCACCGCAATGGCCCCCACAAAATTACCTACAACACTCCATCTCTGCCTTGGGGAAACACTTCATCCTATACGTCTTATCGCCAAAACACCTTCTACCACCCCCACACCCTTCACCAACTTTGACAGCCACCCAGCTTCCTGGAGGAACCCTACGAATTCCTCTAAAGCATCCAAACACCCCACCTTCCACCCTGGGGCGGTCATCCCTAGGAGAAACAAGTGCATCAAGACCAACAACAATGGCCAGATCCCCACGGCCATCGCTCGCCTCTGCCCTATCAACAAACCATCTAGCCCAACAAACCCCATGGATCTCTACACTACCACATCCTCTGCCCCACCTACACCTGCGCAAAAACTCACCCTCCAGGACATCTCTGAAGAAGCAAGGGACCTTCTCAAATCCAAAATCATAGCGGAGCTTACAGTGGAGGATATCCCCCTCCGCAAGATGTAGTTGGCTCGACCCACGGGCTACATGATGGAGGGATCCACATCCCAGAGAGGTAACTTCCCCCTGCCCTCCTCATTCTCATTCACTGCTTTCACTTCACTTCTAGCACCGAGCACACACCACAAGCCTATCAGAATCACTCACTCTCTTGACTCCTGTGACTCTGAGAACACACTAGCACCTGTCTCCCCCCAAAGAGACTTCCGGAATCATGTCCACGACGACTACCCCGACAGAGACAACTTAAATGATCTTGCCTCATGGTCAGACACTAAATCCTTTAAAACTTTCTCCGCACACCTAGGACTATCTTTTGAAGCCGACCTAAAAGCACACCAAACTCTTAGTAATATTGAAAACTTCATGGGATGGAACAATAGAAGGCCAGCTGAGCTGGCCAGATCCCACCTGAAGGACCTACATGTATAACATCCTAACTGCATCTAGATGACCCTTTCCACAACTTTCACTATGATTATAGCGACATGGAATGTTAATGGCACTTTATGCGCCAAACGTCGATGAAAAATCAGGAATTTCATTACTGCTAGCCACATACATATAATTATACTTATGGAGACAAAAACTACACTTACTGACTTCATGCTTCACACTATCGGTGGTTGCCATATCAACACACGGATACAGTCCCCATCCGTCGAATTCAAAGGGGGCATTGTCATTAGATTGAATAATCTACTATTCTCCATCAGGTACACCACAATGCATCACAACCATATCACAATCCGGATCACCAATATCTTTGACATCATCAATTGGACCCTCACAGCCACCTACGGTCCTCCACCCCCCCCCAAAGCAGATTACCTACAATTGATTCACCAACTACCACTGATCAGACAGACACCCCATGGATCATCGGGGGTGACTTCAATCTCACCACCTCCCCGATGGAGAGATTGAACACCTCCACGGATGGACACCATTATAACACTGTTGACCAACAGTTTAATAGCTATATAGAACAACACCACCTCATTTACTTATCATCAAACAACTTCACCTAGAATCGGGACCACCAATGGCCTAAGCTTGACAGATTCATATGCAACAACTCTTGGCACCAACTCTATCAAAATACCATCACATACATTGTTCACCGACCAATCTCAGATCACTTTCCCATCATTTTAAACACATGCCCCCCATCCTATGGTCATAAACTCAAGTGCATTGAAAACTTTTGGCTGGATGACCCTGATTTTATCCCATGGTTCTCATCTCAATGGGCTCTCCTTCCCAACATTCATAATCCGACCATTTTTTATCGGCCTCACTCAAAACTATGAGAAAGGCTGCATTCACATGGGCAAAAACCAAGTTTGGAAATATCAAAGATGCCATCGCAGCCAAGGAAGTTGACCTGCACAAACTTGACTCTGAGCCGAACGCGGACCCTGCTCACATTCTCACCCTACGAGCCGAATTTGACACCCTCTCTGACCATTGGGAAGAAATATGGGCACAAAGGGTAAAAATCCGTTGGCTGAAACTGGGGGACAAAAATTCTAAATTCTTCCACCAGTGGTGCAAACATAAGAAAAAGAAAAATCACCTTCACTCTTTCACCATAGATGGTGTCTGCACCACAAATCAAGACACTATTACCTCCCACATTGTCTCACATTTTCAACTCTACTCACCAACCTCACCGTACCAATATATTCCAATGGAGAAATATCTTTCCCCCTCTGCAATCTAACCTTGGTGGTCTTATTGCCCCCTTCTCCATTGAAGAAATCAAACAAGCTGCTTTTGCTTTAGGCAGAGACAAAGAGCCTGGCCTGGATGGATTCAACGCTGCATCAATCTACACCATATGGCCACATGTCGAGGACAACTTCTTCAAAATTTTTGAATACCTTCACACTGCTGTTGACCCATAATCTGTCATCAAACCCCTCAACCAGACTAACATCACCCTTATACCCAAGACCATCCTCCCATCATCCATCCATCAACATTGGCCTATCAGTTTGATCAACACTACTTACAAAATTATTGCAAAGACCCTCAACAACCTCCTGAAACCTCATTTGTAGTGCATCATCACACCCAACCAATGCACCTTCCTGCCAAAATGTACCATCCAGGATGCTTACATTGTTGTTAGTGAAATGCTACACTCCTACCATATATCCCACACCCCCACCCTGGCCCTCAAACTGGATTTCACCAAAGCCTTCGACAATGTCAATTGGGACAACATCACATATTGCCTCAAATATCACAACTTGCCGCAGAGATGGAATGATTGGATCATGTCTTGCATCTCTACATGTAAGTTCTCCACCCTGATCAATGACTCCCCTCAGGGCTATTTCGGCAACATGAATGGGCTCATACAAGGGGATCCTCTCTCACCATACCTCTTCATCCTTTATACATCTATTCTCACCAGGATGATGACCATCGTGGCTAATAACCACCTATTCCACACCCTTGACATAAGTAGGTTTAATATCACCCAATATGCTAATGATACCATGATTTTTATCACCCCCTCTGACCAAAACATCATCAAAACTATCAGACTTCTCGGTATTTTCTCATACCTCACTGGACTGAAGATTAACCTACAAAAATCCACCATCATTGGTATCCATATATCCAACGATGATATGGATAGATACAAAAATCTTATCAGCTGCAAAAAGGAACATTTCCCATTCACATACCTTGGGCTTCCCATCTCCCCAACTCGTATCCCTTCTTCTTCTTGGGACCCTTCCATTAATCGCCTTGAGTCCATACTCTTCAACTAGAAATCAAACTTCCTAAGTCTGGCGGGTCGGCTCGCCCTTCTCAATGGCTCCCTCGCACCCACTCTCACCTACTACATGAGCTGCATTCCCCTACCCGCCAAAATAGCTACCCGCATTGACAAGATCCATAGAAAGTTCCTATGGGATCACAGGGGTAAACACATCCACCTGACCAACTGGAGATCCATCATAGCCCCCATTGACCAGGGGGGTTGGGGCATCATTGACATCAGATTACATAATGCATGCCTTCTCCTCAAGATCATTGCACAACTTTGCCAATGAAGGAAATCCGCATGGTCTGACCATGTCATGCAAAAATACTACCCTGAACACCCCCCATGGCACCGTGTCAAGAGGAAATTGGCCCCCCCCCTATGGAAACACCTTAACAGAATTCTCTACCTCATCCAAGATAACATTCCACACGCCACCACACAGTCATCTCAACATTTTCTTTTGGTCAGATCCATGGTACCAAAATCAACCCATCACCAACTTCTCCATCTCACATGACATCCCATGCTCTCTTCAGAATATCAACATTCAGAACGCCCTTGCACTCAGCAGCAGTCACAGACACAACATCCTCAAACATATTGTAACATCCCTGACATGGGTTATGCCTTAACCCTAGATATTTTGCTTAATAAACTAGATTATATGCTTGCTTTTATCTTTTGAAAAGTAATTAAGGCTCAAGAGGAACTTACATTTCAATTTTAGTCCATTTTGAATAATGTTGAAAACAATGTTTTACTTATTTTGGACTAAAGTGCAATTTACCCAAGTTGAGGGGTGAATTTGCAAATGTTGCATGATAAAATGTTCCTCAAATGTTGAAGCATCATGAGAATGAAAATGATGCAGAGGTGTGGCTAGTGAAACCCTGAATACCAAGAAAGAGCTGATACAACAATATTTGTGCATAAAAACCTAGTTTCGGTGTAATGTGCAATTTACCCAAAACCTAGTGTTCAATAATGCAAATTACCACTTCTAGAGAGTCCCTAATATTTCTTGGCATCATGTAGAGCAAAGAAAATGAGAGAGGCATCTCATTTGAATCTCTTTGGAGGAGAGAGAATCTTGATATTAAAATAATCAAGATCTAAGCATAATTGAAACCCTAATTCAATTTAATGCAAAAAAATAATTTTATTAATTGAAGTTTCCCTCAACCAAAAATGTGTTGGTTGAAAATCCATATAAGTGGACTTCCTTGTGCCTTGCAAAGGCCACAAAAATATCCAAGTGAGTGGAGAGCCCACTCACATTAATATAAGAAAAAGAAATATTCACTCACTTATGGATATTATTATTAAATGAATTGAGGTGCTTAATTTGTTTTCCTCTAAATCGTGGACAATTGAGAGGAATAAGAGTAAAGGAAGATAGCCTCGTATCTAAGGAAGAGAAGGGGGCAAGTGGCAAGGAAATGGAGGAGTTATCCCCTAGTTTCTCTCTCTTAAATGAATTTTCAAATAAAATGCATATATGCTCATTTATCCATAGCTTGAATGGGTAATTTCGAAGCCAATTTAACCCTTTGCTTGCAAAACGACCAAGGGAGCTTAGGAGAAATAGGAGGACGACCCCCAACCTATAGGTAAGTTCCATGGCCTTCTTTCACCTTAATTTCATGGTGGAAATCACAAATCAATGCTTGATTTCTTATTTTCTTCACTCAATCTTCAACCCTAGCCAATCCTTTCACTCAAAAGCTTGAGAACGAGCCTTGGGATAGTTGGAGAAGTTTCTTCCACCATTGTTGACGTGAAGCTCCAAGCTTTGAAGCTTCTTTGAAGGCGGGTTATATAACTTGAACCCTTATTCATTGTTATTGAATTCAACTTCTCAATCCATTATGTTCAATTGTTCTTCTTGTAATTCCTTTGAATAATTGATGAAACTACCATAAGAATGGAAGTAGAATTTGAGGGGTTGAAGCTTGATAATAATGACATCATCATAAGTGAAACGACCGTCTCGCGAAAATAGTATTAACTAATGCGGAAGCGAATTATTTGCAGCGGATTACTGAAAATCCCTAAAAATTTAAAACTTTTGGCAAAGAGATCCATTCACAGGAAAACTGTTTAGCTATGAACCAAAGTATTCCAAATTCATCCTGGTTCACAAGTACACAACATGTACCATTCCTTTTCAAGGATTACAACATTGACTGCCATGTTAACAAATATACACAAGCAGTATAAAAACTTCGAGGCACTAAGCCAAAACTCAGATTGATACATTTAAAACTCCGAGGACCTGAGAGTACAGAGACGACACATAAGACTACTATCTATATGACTATACAGACAATATTTTCACCTGAAATCTTATTGTTGTCCCTGATGTTGCTGCTGCTCTTTCCCTGTTCTAGGGTTTCTGCTCTTCCTTCCATGCATACCTAAAAATATTTCCCACGGGGGTGAGACAATTGAAAATTGCCCCAGCGAGAGATATAACTCTCCGCCAAAAACATTGTTATTGCAGTTTATCAAATTAAAACTGGGTAGGGGTTACTTTTACATTATCAGGCAGAATTATTCATCATAGAACAGAATAAGATAATCTTCATTCTCAAGGAGGTCATTGCATCTACCCATGGTAGATAAGTAATTCATCTGTCTACTTTGTAGAGAATATAAAGAAACATAATTAACATTTATCTACTAAGGAATGCACAAAGAAATGCAACATCAGCCAATGAATCTCCGTATTCAATCCTTAAGAAAACATGCTATACGGCTGATTACATTTTACAATCACACTTATGCTCTGAGGAGATGAGATATACCGCTCATACTCCAACCGACCATTACGAAATCGCCTCGGTACCATACATAGGTCATCAAAAGAGCCGGATTCTTATGACCTCATCTGTCTCGGTCAGTACGAGACCACATGCAGGACATCTCATGTCTCTGCTAACTAGCTAGCCAGGGTATTCTCGCACCTTCACTACAGAGTTACAGCGTCAACTGCACTCTCATCGCCAATCGAGAGATTTCCTGTTTATCTCCTCGAACTGACATCAAGTATCATTGGGAGATTCATGATACATCCATCCCGACATATTCATGAAGGATTGAGAGGTTTCTTGTTTACCTTCCAACAATCTCTTCAAGAGGACGTAAGGATATTTTCGCCCATTTACCCCCACATATTGAAAATATGTGCTCCGGGTTTTGCCGCGGGCACCCGTTTCACCATCACCTATTCCTGACGATGATGGATCTATGGTCAGAGCACTACATGAATAGATTTCACTTGATTTATTAAGTACATTCTCATATTCTTTTAGCATCAACCAAGTTCTCAAACATAACTTATTACAAAAATGTTATAAAGAGACATGTACTACTTTTATCAGATATTTATCAGTCTTTCAAAGACCCTGGGAACTCAGTCCCTCATTTCAATACTGGGAATTATCATCCCTTCACTTTCTCATCACCATAATCATATGGTTCTGGGTATTCAAACCCTTAACTCATCATTGAGCATTATTATACCTTTTTCAGGTAACTATCACCTTTAGGTCATCTGACCAAGGCATTCATGATACTTGTTACACAAGCATCACACCTGGCTCACAAGGCCATGAAATATCTTGTCACCTCTCACTAGGTAACAACTTACTCATGTGACTCATAAAAGTCCATGCATATTGCTTCTTTTACTAAGCAACAATCAACATTAAGGCACATAATGCCAATCAACATTTATTATATAAATGTCACAGATCACACTAGCTATATACATCATCTCATAATATCTGTATAGTTATTAGGCATGATAACAGTCATACAAGATATTCATCACATCATGTGATGTGATAGTAACACCATTATTCCTCTACTAGGAATTAGGGTTTACTATCTAATAGGGCTTTTCATTCCCTTTTCCCAAATTAGGGTTAGGGTTCCCCATTTCTCATTAATAAAGAGTTCATGATCTCATTATCTGTCCAACCCTTAATACATTATTCCATACCTCTGGGGCATTCAAGGATATCATATTTGATTATTCTAGAACATTACTTTCATCATATAGCATTAATGATCATCAATTCAAGGTATGAGTTCATTTCTCATCCTTATCATGGTATGATTATATCATACACATCATTTGGGATTAACCCCATTCTCAAGGTACATTAATTAACACTCATAAAGGTGTAACAACTCATTACATTTCATTGTAATAGTTGCATAACACACTTCATATGTTTCTTACCCAATTATATTGGATTTGAAGTACATCAAGGCATATAAACCCTGAAATGCTGAATGTAATAACTATCATATCTTGATGTATCACTTTCTCATCATTTCAAACTCTGTTTAGTTATCCATCTTATCTTGTATTAAGGTATTTCCCTCTTAATACATTCCATCACTAATCTCTTACCTTTAGCATATAAAGCAAAGGCCACACATTAGAATTGTACAGCTATCTCACATGATATGGACTTATCTTAGTTTAAGGCATGACTTTATTATAAAGTTGCTTATAAACAATCACAATGATACACCCTCAACTAGGGTTTCTCATCACATATCTTATGTATCCTTCATCCAATTATATTGGACTTATAATCATATCAAGGTATACGATCATATGAGGTCACTTTCAAATCACCTCTAAATCAAGCATAGAGCACCACGACCGTGCAACTAAGAACGGCCGTGCGAGGGGAAGCTACCACGGCCGTGCTACCTTGCATGTTCGTGCAAAGGGAGTTCACCTCATGAATCATATTCAAGTATGAATTCTATTCTCTCATTAGGGATTAGGGTTTCACATACCATCTCCCTTCTTTAGAATAGGGATTGCATATAGCATCACCCTTCATTAGGGTTTCATATCACATTGCCCATAATTAGGGTTTATGTTCATGATTAGGGTTTCATGATCTCTCTACTTAAGGATCATACCCTTAAACACCACATGACTCATATTCTTATATGAATTCATGCTATCATCATCTCAACTTGATTAGGTCATATCAACCCTTCAATCGAGTTCATACAACTATGATTATCATAGTATATCAAGTCATTGATCCTATAAGCAATTAGGGTTCATCCCTTAATTGGCACTAACCACTTAGGTACTAATAGGGTTTCAACCTTTGTACCTTCATTGACTATCATTACTAATCATCATTGGATCAATGGATCATTCACCATCTTGATTCTCAAGAGATTCAATCACATTAGACCTCCATTACATAAAGCATCCAATTGAATTAGGGTTTCCAATGTTGATTCCTTCAATCATTGGATTCATGGAACCAGTCATCAATTGGACCTACCCTCATACTTCAATTGAGTTTAATAGGTCAACCTTCAACTGATTTTATCCTAAATTGACCCTCAATTGGTCATCAATTAGGGTTTGATTCAATTGAATTAGGGTTTAGAATTGATGATTCAACAACACTAATCAATGTAAGTCTAGTTACTTTGAAACCATTGAACCATCATCCAAATTGGGTATGACCTGACCCCAAACGGTCTTGAGGTCGTTTGGATGACCTTCAAACGGTCTTGAGACCGTTTTCCCATCAAATCACTCAAAACCAAGCCATCCAAGTAGGGTTTGGATCATTGAAGTGCTCACCAATTCAGCAATTTATTGCAGATCAACTTGGTACCTTTAGGCCTTCAAACACCTAACCATACTCAACCCTAGACCTCCAAACGGTCTTGGGTGACCACCAAATGGTCTTGAGACCGTTTGGATGAGCTCCAAACGGTCTTGAGACCGTTTAGCCCATCCATCCTTTGGATTCTAGTGAAAAATCATCAAGGATTGGTCTATCGAGTTGATCAACAAATCAGCACTTCATTGCAATATGATTAGTACCTTTGGACCTTTAATTGGTCAACTATACTTGACCCCATACCTCCAAACGGTCTTGGGGTGACCCCCAAACGGTCTTGAGACCGTTTGGGTGATCCCCAAATGGTCTTGAAACCGTTTGGGCTAATCAACCCAAAATCTCTAATTAACTCATTGGAATTTCAGCACTAATTCCAATTAGGGTTTGCCTAGTTGAACAGACTTCAACTCACGATTCCTTGGGAGTTAATCCCTAAACTTTGGTGAGTAATTAGAACACATCAATAGGAACAGTAATCCCAAACGGTCAACGCTTGGTCAATGCACTCAAATGGTCTTGAGACCGTTTGCCCAAACAGTTCAATTAAAACAGATTGATAATCAGCACTTAATCCAATTAGGTTTCCCTAATTGATTAGCATTCCACTCACGATTCCTTGGGAGTTAATCCCTCAAATTTGGAGGGTCATCAAACAACATAATTATAAACAGGAATCCCAAACTGTCAACGCTTGGTAAACTCACTCAAACGGTTTTGAAACCGTTTTCCCAAACAGGTCAAGTTAATCAGGTTGAAAATCAGCATTTAATTAAATTCGATTTGCCTAATTGATTGGCCTTAAACCTACGATTCCTTTGGAGTTAACCCCTCAAATTTGGTGGGTCATTAGATTACATAATTAGGAACAAAATTCTCAAACGTTCAACGCTTGTTCAACCATATCAAACGGTTTTGAAACCGTTTTCTCCCAAACGGTTTCAAACTGTTTGCCCTTAAACGGTTTGCTGAAACCGCATAGCCAATCAAATTAAAACGAATTGGAGTAGATATCAAAACCGTTTGGCTTGGTACTTTTCTTTGGATAAGCATCTAGGATGATGTCATCATCCCCTTCCTTCGAACAACCAAGAACAGCAACCGTTCTTGATGGAAATTGCAGCAAGAAACAAGAGTGCATCGAATTGAAGAAATCAATCAACAACGCATAGAGAATTGATGCAATAGCAATGTTTAAGGGTTTAAGTTATAAAACCCTCCTCCAATTGAGCTCCCAAGCTCCAAGATCACGCCATTAATGGTGGATGAAGCTCTTGCAACTCCCCCTAGGCTCGTCCTCAAGCTTTTGATTGCAAAAGTTGGCTAGGGTTGAAGAGGAGATCGAAATAAGAAGGAATACATAATTTATTTTTGATTTCCACCATGAAATCATGAAGAACGAGGGTCAAGAAGCTTACTAACAGGTTGGGGCTCGTCCTCCTGTTTCTCCTAAGTCCCCTTGATCTCATCCAAATCAAGGGAAGAAGAGAGGGCCGAAAAATCCTTTCAATTGATTTGGAAATGAAGTTTTTATAAAGAAAATTGAGGAGAGAGAAAGCATTTTTTATTTCCCTCAACTCTCAAATTGGTGCCACATAAACCCCCTCATTCCCTTGTGTACGAAGGAACCTTCCTTTGCCTTTAATTATCATTCATTATCCTCAATTTAAAGAAAAGCAAATTAAGCACCTTAATGCTTATTATATTAATATCCCATATGTGAGTGGAAATTACTTTTCTTTATAATAAGGTGAGTGGAATTTCACCTACTTAAGATATTTTCGTTCCTTATCTTAGAAAAGGAACCTACATCCTTATTAAAAATCAACCCAAAACATTTTGGTTGAAAGTCCTGCAATTATTTTTTATTCATTTTTTCCTTAAATCGAATTAGGGTTTCAATTAGGCATTATTCTTGATTATTTTAATTTCAAGATTCTCTCTCCTCCAACTTAGTTCAAATGAGGAGTCCCTCTCATTTTCTTTGCTATACATGATGCCAAGAAACATTAAGGACCTTATTGAAGTGGTAATTTTCATATTGAACCCTAGATTTTGGGTAAATTGCACTTTACTCCAAAACTAGGTTTTAATGCACAACATTGTCCAACAAGCTCTATCTTGGTATCCAGGCTTGTAGAAACCATACAACTACATCATATTCATCCTTATGATGTCTCAACATCATAGGAACATCTTATCATGTGCAATTTGCAAGTTAACCCCTCAACTTGGGTAATTTGCACTTTAGTCCAAAGTAAGAAATCATTGCTTCAACATTGTTCAAACAGGACCAAAATTGAAACATAAGTTTCTCATGAGCCCTAATTACTTTTCACAAGATGAGATTAAACATATAATCATCTTTCTTAATCAAAACACCTACGGTTAAAGCATAACCCAAGTCAGGGGTGTTACAATAAGCACACATCTCAACAAAATTTTTGGGAGCAAACCGTTTCAACATTTTGGTCCAATTGATTTGACAAATCGTTTGGTGACCAAACGGTTTGCAAACCATTTGGAGGTTGAGTTACAAAACCCTTTGGACATGGTTGACCGAACGGGATAGTTGACTGTTTGGAGCCTTAAATGGTTTCAAACCGTTTGGATATATTGAGTTAACCGTTTGGGTTGAGTTGACCGTTTGGACAAGTAAGTTCAAAACCATTTGGAGCCTTAAACGGTTTCAAACCATTTGGACATTTAGGTCAAAACCGTTTGGAGCCTTAAACAGTTTCAAACCATTTGGACAAAGTCAACCAAAACCGTTTGGATGATTAATGATTGCAATTGAGGGTTGAAGATTTAAGGATCATACATTGATGGATTTCAATGATCCAATTAATGAAGGAATTGTTGATGCAAAACCCTAATTAGTTTAGTTGAAGAAGTACCTCTTTTGGACTTTCGGTTTCAAGGGTAGATTGGACCAAATGGTCTTGAGAGCATTTGAGTCCAAACAGTCTTGAAACCATTTGGGGTCAAACGGTCTCAGAACCATTTGGATTCAAACGGTTTCAAACCGTTTGGAGCATCAATGGTCAAGAATGTTTGGATGTTTCAATGTGATTAAGTCAATTGGAAACCCAAGGTGATGAAAGATAAAATGACCCTATGGTTGTCACTGATTTATCTCAAAGATAATTACTACGGTTTACCTTTAAGGTACTAAGTGATTGGTAACCCTAGATGAGTTAATCCTTGAAGCTTAAGTAAGCAATATTTCAATACACTATGTCAACCCTAATTGAATGTATTTAATTAAAGGGTTGGTTGACCTAATCTATCCAAGTTTGACATAGTCAACATCCTAGAGAGGATGGGAGAGAAAGGAATCCATACATGTAGGATAATCTTGTAATGGATAAGCCTCAACACCTTCAAAATGAATAAACTAAGAATTTAGGGTATGACCTTTGATGAAGAGATCATGAAACCCTAATTAAGAAGATTGATGAACCTTAACACTAATCTAGGGCAATGCTAGGTTTAACCCTAGTCTAGGGTAAGGATGTAACCCTAATTTAGGGTGATGCCATGAGAAACCCTAATTGAGGGTGATTCCATGAGGAACCCTAATGAAGGGTGATGTTATGTGAAATCCAAACCCTAATGAAGGGTGATGATATATGTGAAATCCTAACCCTAATGAAGGGTGATGGTATATAAAACCCTAACTCTAATAACGGGTGATGGTATGGAAGACCCTAAATCCTAATAATGGAATGGTGACTAATACACTGATAAGGGAAATACCTAAAGTGATTGATTATAGGTAACCTTATAGCAAGCAATGCCTTAACCTGAGATAAGTCCATATCATTGAAGATAGTTGGACAATTCTAATGTGTGTTTTATGACCTATGCACTACATGATAAAGGTGATAGGTTAGTGTATAAAGTATTAGGATGGGAAATACCCTAATACAGAATAAGTAGATGAACTTACAAAGGTTAAATGAGATGAGGGAAGTGATACATCAAGATATGATAATTATCACATTTAGCACCTCAAAGTTGATATACCTGAAGTACACTTCAAATTTAATATGTCTAGATGTGTGACACATGTGTGTGTTGTGTCGATCATTACATTAAGATGTAATGTGCTTTATGAGCCATGAGAATGGTTGTTACCTAGTGAAAGGTGACAAGATGTAATGTGCTTTATGAGCCATGAGAATGGTTGTTGCCTAGTGAGAGGTGACAAGATGTGGAAAAATGTGATAGATATACATGATTGGTAATAACCCAATACCTGGATTAATGTCACAGGATTGGTACAATCCAATACCTGGAATAACTACACAGGATTGGTAATAACCCAATACCTGGAATAATGTCACAGGATTGGTACAATCCAATACCTGGAATAACTGCACAGGATTGGTAATAACCCAATACCTGGAATAATGTCACAGGATTGGTCATAATCCAATACCTAGAATAACTGCACATGATTGGTAATAACCCAATACCTAGAATAATGTCACAGGATTGGTACAATCCAATACCTGGAAGAACTGCACATGATTGGTACCCAATACTTGGAATAATGTCACAAGATTGGTCATAATCCAATACCTGGAATAACTGCATAGGATTGGTAATAACCTAATACCTAGAATAATGTCACAGGATTGGTCATAATCTAATACTTGGAATAACTACACTGGATTGGTAATAACCCAATAACTGGAATAATGTCACAGGATTGGTCATAACCCAATACCTGGAATAACTGCACATGATTGGTAATAACCCAATACCTGGAATAATGTCACAGGATTGGTACAATCCAATACCTGGAATAACTGTACATGATTGGTAATAATCCAATACCTGGAATAACTACACATGATTGGTAATAACCCAATACCTGGAATAATGTCACAGGATTGGTACAATCCAATACTTGGAATAACTGCATAGGATTGGTAATAATCCAATACCTAGAATAACTACACAGGATTGGTCATAACCCAATACCTGGAACAATTTCACAGCATTGGTCATAGTGCAATACCTAGAATAGTTGCACAGGATTGGCATAGTTCAATACCTAGAATAGTTGCACAAGATTGGCATAGTCCAATACCTGGAATAGTCGCATAGGATTGGCATAGTTCAATACCTGGAATGGATGCACATGTTTAGCATAGTCTAATACCTGGAATGGATGCACATGATTGGCATAGTTCAATACCTAGAATGGATGCACATGTTTAGCATAGTCTAATACTTGGAATGGATGCACCGGTTTGGCATAGCCTAATACCTGGAATGGATACACAGGAATAATATAAGTCCAATGCTTATACTAGTTGCACATGATTGGTATAATCCAATGCCTGGAATATTTATATAAGATTGGTATAGACCAATACCTGAACAAGACATGATGATGTACACTCTCATGTCCAGTATAAACCAATATATGTTTAGTAGATTGGCTAAAGTCAACAGATTGAAACAAGATAGAGTCATGGGTGACATAACAAAGTAATGAGTATCATGAGAAAAGCATGGGATGTTGAGTTAATATAATAGATAAATGATATACATGTTCTTCCTATTCCTTATAAAGAGAATAGATGATTTAATGCTTTATCATAGATAGTTGCAATACTTAAAGATGAGAATGATCTAAACTGCTTATCCTCTACTTAGATTTATATTATAAACTGCAATAATAATGTTTCTGGCAGAGAGTTATATCTCTCGCTGGGGCAATTTTCATTTGTCTCACCCCCGCGGGATCCAACATTTTTAGGTGGACGAGCACGAAGGAGATTGAGAACATCTTGCAGAGGAAGAACTTCAGCAGCAGCAGGGACAACAGTGACAGCTCAGGTTGAGTGTACTGTCTATCGTGTCTTATAGATAGAAGTCCTATGTGTCGTCTTTGTACTCTCAGGTCCTCAGAGTTAATATTTAGTGCTTTTAATGAATCATTTTGATATTTTGGCTTGATGACTCGAGGTTCTTATGCTGTATATGTTTAGCTTTTAACAAGGCAGTTGATGTTGTAAACCTTGAGAAGAGATGGTACAAGATATGTACTTATGAACCAGGATGTAAATGTAATACATTGGTTCTTATTGAAAGAGTTTTCCTATGATTGGATCTATTTGAAAAAGGTTTTAATTTTTAGTGATTTTTAGTAATCCGCTGTTAGTAATTGCTTCCACTTAGTTAATAATGTTTGTTCAAACGTTGATGTCACAATTTAGTGGTACCAAAGCTCTAGGTTCGCTGAGTCTACAGAGACATAGGACTAAGGTATCGAGTTTGTTCTAAGTGTACCTCGGTGTATCTTATAGTGCCTTCTGCTTATGCAGAAGAAGATACATAACTCCAAGATGTCCGGAGAACATGAGAGACACGTTGCTAAGAGTAATGTTGCTTCACCAGTAGAAAGTGCTAGGGATTAGGCAAGAGAAGAAACAGTGCCTGAGAATCCCCATGTTGATGAGGGCATGATGAGAAACCCATATTTTCCTACTCTTTTTGAGCAATTCATGACTGCAGTGATGCATATAACAGACAGGATGCCGGTACCACCATCTAGTGCACCAATTCCCAGTGAGGGATATGGGTCTGGAAAGACTTTTGAATGACTACGTTGTGTAGGAGCCATAGAATATGCTGGGACATCTAACCCAGCGGATACTGATTTATGGCTCATTGAGTTAGAAAAAGCTTTTAAGATCCTTAGTATCCCAGAGGTTGACAAAGTTAAATATGTTGTATACCTTTTGAAGGGTAGTGCTGGACATTGGTGGGCTATAGAAGAAATAAAAAGGAATGATGAAGAGGTTGGTTGGGAGGAATTTTGTTGAGAATTCATCAATAAGTATTTTCCAAGGACATACTTAGATGAAAAGATTTCACAGTTTGAGAAAATTCGACAGGGAGCCATGTCGATAAGTGAATATGAGGTTAAATTTATGGAACTTTTGTGATTTTATCCTCAAATGGCTATTACTGAGGAGGGATTCGATGTTTTGAGAAGGGATTGAATGCTGAGATGTCTATTCTGGCATCTGCCCTAGAAAGTAGAGAGAGGTTTGTCACATTTGTGGAGTCAATCCAAAGGATAGAAAGGTCTGTGATAAAGAAATAGGAATCAACCCTCAAAAGAAAGTCTACACAGTCACAAGAACCGTTGATTAGTGGCGTTAGACAACCAAGATCTTCACCAGTTCAATCACAATATAGTACACCAATGTAGAGGTCATCAAGTCAGAGTCGAGCTTGTCATAAATGTGGATAGATAGGACATTTTAGACAACAATGTCCAAGAAGAAATAACGAGGTGACCCAACAATCAAGGCATAGTCTGCAAAACCCACAAGGACCTTAGTCCAGTGGAGCAGAAGGTAGAGGGTGTAGATAAGTGTCACAGTTTGGTCCATCTACTTTGGGTAGTAGAGGACAAAGGATATATTGGATGACAACAGACTCCATGTATTGGGTCAGATAAGACACTAAATAACTTGTAATAAGTAGACATGTCAAGATAGAACTTTCTATTTTGAATTATCTTGCACTCTCTACTATAAGAAGGGTAGTTGTTGTTTAGTTCATCTATATAATCCTTTGAGAATATGAGGAAGAGATAAGTAGAATGAAAACTTATGTTTAGTTTAATATTCTCTTATATGTTTTGAACTTTCTCTCTCTTCATTAAGGGAAGAAGAGATGAAAAAAAAGGAACTCAGAGAAAATCTGAGATATTAAGTATATCAAATTTAAAGAGATGAAAACATAAAATAAAATAAATGCATACTACCTAATTTCAGTTCTTGAATACCCTGGCCAGGTATTCATTTGCTGAAGGCAAGGTAAGTATGACATACCTAGATTGTTAATTGATGAAACTACCTTGAGAATGGTAGTATAATTTGAGGGGTTGAAGCACATATTTCAATAAAAATTTGGGAGCAAAAGGTTTCAACATTTTGATCCAGTCGATTTTGACAAATCATTTGGTGACAACCGTTTGGAGGTTGAGTTCCAAAACCGTTTGGACATGGTTGACCGAATGGGATAGTTGACCGTTTGGAGCCTTAAACGGTTTCAAACTGTTTGTATATATTGAGTTGACCGTTTGGGTTGAGTTGACCGTTTGGAAAAGTAAGTTCAAAACCGTTTGGAGCCATAAACGGTTTCAAACCGTTCAGAGTGTGTTCTATGACCTATGCACTACATGATAAAGGTGATAGGTTAGTGTATAAAGTATTAGGATGGGAAATACCCTAATATAGAATAAGTGGATGAACTTACAAAGGTTAAATGAGATGAGGGAAGTGATACATCAAGAATGATAATTATCACATTTAGCACCTCAAAGTTGATATACCTTAAGTACACTTCAAATTTAATATGTCTGGATGTGTGACACATTTGTGTGTTGTGTTGATCATTACATTAAGATGTAATGTGCTTTATGATCCATGAGAATGGTTGTTACCTAGTGAACGGTGACAAGATGTAATGTGCTTTATGAGCCATGAGAATGGTTGTTGCCTAGTGAGAGGTGACAAGATGTAGAAAAATGTGATAGATGCACATGATTGGTAATAACCCAATACCTGGAATAATGTCACAGGATTGGTACAATCCAATAGCTGGAATAATTGTACAGGATTGGTAATTACCCAATACTTGGAATAATGTCACAGAATTGGTACAATACAATATCTGGAATAACTGCACAGGATTGGTAATAACCCAATACCTGGAATAATGTCATAGGATTGGTCATAATCCAATACCTGGAATAACTGCACAGGATTGGTAATAACCCAATACCTAAAATAATGTCACAAGATTGGTACAATCTAATACATGGAATAATTGCACAGGATTGGTAATAACCCAATACCTGGAATAATTTCACAGGATTGGTCATAATCCTATACGTGGAATAACTGCATATGATTGGTAATAACCCAATACCTGGAATAATGTCACAGGATTGGTCATAATCTAATACCTGGAATAACTGCACATGATTGGTAATAACCCAATACCTGGAATAATGTCATAGGATTGGTCATAACCCAATGCCTTGAATAACTGAACAGGATTGGTAATAACCCAATACCTGGAATAATGTAATAGGATTGGTACAATCCAATACCTGGAATAACTGCACATGATTGGTAATAATCCAATACATGGAATAACTACACATGATTGGTAATAACCCAATACCTGGAATAATGTCACAGGATTGGTACAATCCAATACTCGAAATAACTGCACAAGATTGGTAATAATCCAATACTTGGAATAACTACACAGGATTGGTCATAACCCAATACCTGGAACAATGTCAAAGGATTGGTCATAGTCCAATACCTGGAATAGTTGCATAGGATTGGCATAGTTCAATACCTGGAATAGTTGCATAGGATTGGCATAGTCCAATACCTGGAATAGTCTCACAGGATTGGCATAGTTCAATACCTGGAATGGATTCACAAGTTTAGCATAGTCTAATACCTAGAATGCATGCACATGATTGGCATAGTTCAATACCTAGAATGGATGCACAAGTTTAGCATAGTCTAATACTTGGAATGGATGCACCAGTTTGGCATAGCCTAATACTTGGAATGGATACACAAGAATAATATAATTCTAATGCTTATACTTGTTGCACAAGATTGGTATAATCCAATGCTTGGAATATTTATATAGGAATTGTATAGACCAATGCTTGAACAAGACATGATGATGTACACTCTCATGTCCAGTATAAACCAATATCTGTTTAGAAGATTGGCTAAAGTCAATAGATTGAAACAAGAAAGAGTCATGGGTGACATAACAAAGTAATGAGTATCATGAGAAAAGCATGGGATGTTGAGTTAATATAATAGATAAATGATATACATGTTCTTCCTATTCCTTATAAAGAGAATAGATTATTTAATGCTCTATCATAGATAGTTGCAATACTTAAAGATGAGAATGATCTGAACTACTTATCCTCTGCTTCGATTTATATTATAAACTGCAATAATAATGTTTCTGGCAGAGAGTTATATCACTCGCTAGGGAAATTTTCATTTGTCTCACCCCTGTGGGATCCAACATTTTTAGGTGTATGAGCACAGAGGAGATTGAGAACATCTTGCAGAGGAAGAACTTCAGCAGCAGCAGGGACATCAGTGACAACTCTGGTTGAGTGTACTATCTGTCGTGCCTTGTAGATAGAAGTCCTATGTGTCGTCTTTGTACTCTCCGGTCCTCAGAGTTAATAGTTAGTGCTTTTAATGAATTGTTTTGAGATTTTTGCTTGATGCCTCGAGGTTCTTATGTTGTCTGTGTTTAGCTTTTAACACGGAAGTTGATGTTGTAAACCTTGAGAAGAGATGGTACAACATATATACTTATGAACCAGGATGTAAATGTAATACATTGGTTCTTGTTGAAAGAGTTTTCCTATGATTGGATCTCTTGAAAAATGTTTTAATTTTTAGTGATTTTCAGTAATCCATTGTTAGTAATTGCTTTCACTTAGTTAATAACGTTTGTTTGAACATTGATGTCACACATACCCTGGCACACCAATTCCCCATCATCCCCACCTCAAATGTAATTTGAAACTTAGAAAATGATATATGTTCTCAAGTGCATTGGATCTGGGGTCCTAGATACTCCACCAAAAAAGCATACAAATTCTTCTCCTATAGAGGCTACACCAATCCCATCGCACACATTTGGCACAAAAACATCCCCCTCAAATTCAAACTTTTCAGTTGGTTTCTATGGAACAACAAGCTTCTCATCGATTAAAACCTTCACAATCAGGGTATTCTCGGACCATCCAGATGTCATCTTTGCTACATGGACTGTGAGGACATCCACTATAAGGACCCTGACCTCCGTTTTAGGCTTATCCTATTTGCTTTGCCTAACCCTGATGTTTAGTGTAACACACCGATCACAAAACCATGATTTACTTAGGCGGAAGCGTTCACTAAGTAGTGGATTACCGAAAATCACTGAAAATTAAAAACTTTTTAGCAAGAGATCCATCAAACGAAAACTTTCTCACATAGAACAAAAGACATTTACATTCTGGTTAAAAGGTGCATGACCTGTATCATCTCTTTCTGAGAATTACAAGCATCAACTGCTCTTATTAAACTAAACACAAGCTATGTAAATTCTCGAGGCACCAAGCCGAAATCTCGAAAGCACTAACTACTATTCCGAGGACCTGAGAGTACATAGATGACACATAGGACTCTATATACATTTATACATGGAATAACATCCAGTGTCTCCACCTGAGACTTCACTTGTGTCCCTGCTGCTGCTGTCCTTCTTCTACTGAAGGATTCTTGCCTCCTCGTCTGTGTCCACCTAAAAATGTGGTTCCCACGGGGGTGAGACAATTGTAAATTGCCCCAATGAGAGATATAACTCTCCGCTAGAAATATTATTATTGTAGCTAAAGAAGATAAATATGAACATAGGAATCATATTTGTTTGACAATAGTTAATTCAATGTCTAACAGATTAGAATATCATTCTTATCTAAAACAATGCAGCTATAACTTGAAAGAGCAACATGTTACTTATCCATTAAGGAATATGGAGAACATGTATAACATTTATTCACTATAGAATCATTTCCACAACATTAACTCTCTTCAAACTTAGATCATATATTTATTGCCTGGCATTGTCATAGTGGAGTCATGGCCTATAGCCATACTCTTTTCACAAAGTATTGGGATCTTAATCCCTCAACTCATCAAGTACATTTCCACTTCTTAACAAGTTCATCATCCTGATTATAGAATCTGGGTATTTGAACCCATATCTCATCATAGGATACTTATTGCCACTTATTAGGTAGCATAATACCTTCAGATCATCTGACCAAGGACATTATGATTCTTGCTACACAAAGTATTGCACATAGTACACAAAGCTCAATGATTCTTACTACACAAATCATTGCACATAGTACACAAAGCTCATATCACCTCTTATTACCCCCTCAAAGCAATAAGGCATATTATGGCTTATAAACTCATAAACAGGCTCAATAATTAAAACATCATATGGCACACAGAGTTCATTAATTTTTTTCAGATTACTTCTCACTAAGCGACAAAGCATACAAAGGCTTATAAAGCCTATAAAACATTCTCAATAAACAGAGTATCATAGCCCATACCTGGCTATACTCTTCATCTCATCATAACAATAATTATAATGCTTTTATATCAACACCATACAACACTAAGTAATATCACTATTCCTTCTTTAGGGTTCATGGTATCTCTTTCATATTAGCACCTTCCGTTAGGGTTTTCCATAAATAACCACTTAGGTTCGTAAGATCATAATATTAATGATCAGCCCTATTTCATTGCTTCTCACAACTAGAAGCCAATATTGATATCATAAGTATGCAACATACTTATTTATTCTCATCATTCATCATCAATGTATTATCAACACAAAGTATGAGTTTCTCTCTCATCTTTATCAGAATATGATTGTATCATAGATTAACCTTTTTCACCTTTATCTTACTTGAATTCATCCACTTAGTTTGTATTAGGGTATTTCCCATCCTAATACTTTATGCATCAACTCATGACATTTATCATGTAATGTATTGGTCATAAGTCACTTATTTAGAATATACAACCATTTCCAATGATATGAACTCATCTCGAGTTAATACATTGTTGATATAGGGTTGACCATTATAACCCACTCTAGGCATTTCCCCTATCAAGGTATTAGACATACCATTACTTGGTGTTACACTCATCACTTCTAAGAGTGTCTTACTCTCTCCTTTTCAAGGTGTATAGGGTTGAATCATGTGCATATATTCACCATGTCAGGTTGGAGATGTATAGGCACTCACCATATCGGGCTAGAAGTACATGAAAACCATCCATATCGGGCTAGAGGTGCATGAACACTCAGCATATCGGGTTAGGATTTGCACTTGTCTCCATGTCAGGCATGAGGTGTCTTCTTGACCTCATATCGGGCACAAGGTATATGTATGTGTCGCCCATGACACTTATGAGGTATCAACGCATCACCATGTCGGGCTACTATGTTGTCTAGGGTTGTGAATCGTGAAACCCTATCATGCAAGGTCATGTAGGCCTCATGATACTAAGTACCAATGATGTATTGTATGATCATATCATGCAATAGCACTTGTTACTCTTCACTTATGTCGGGTTACCCAAATTAGGGCTTCATATCAACTTACAAGTATACATTTAACCTTGTATCGTGCATGGAGTCTATACTTGACTCCCTATCGTGCAAGAGGTGTATACTACACCCCCATATCGTGCAAGAAGGTATACAATCATGTCCATATCATTTTAATGGAGTAGGTGCATCACCATATCGGGTTAGAGGTGCTTGTTTATATGCTTGCACTCGATATCACTTTTATAAAATGATACCACCATCTTCAAGCTCTAGACCTTAGTTCTAACTATTATAGTTCATGTCAACAGGTCTAAGAAACTACTAGAACTCATAATCTCATCAACTATTTCAGGAAATTTCGAAATTAAAAGTATTTCACTAAGTATAACAATTTAGGTGATGAATAATAACATGACTGAGTTCAAGTTATATAACCCACCTTAAGAACCACTTCAAAGCTCCAACCTCCAAAGCTCCTCGTTCCTAAGGTTGAAGATGACTTATGAAAATTCCAAGGCTCGTTCACAACTCCTTCATATATAAGGAATCACCATGGATAAGCAATTGGTGAAGAAGAAAAGAAAAGGAGATCAAAACCCTAAAATCATGCTTCAATTCAAGGTTGAAGATGATCTTATCCTTACCTTAGGGTTAAGTATGAGCTCCTTCTTTCTCCTTAACACCTTTTCACGATACACTAGTGTCCTTGCACGATATGGAAACCCTCTTAAATGATATGGCACTCACTTGCATGATATGCCACTCAACTCTTCACCCTATTGGCCGATATCACCTTATATGGCCAACTTCACCTACTTGGCTGATATGCTCTTGCCATGGGTGATATACCAAAGCCTATGCACGATACCATAGCATCCCTTCACGATATGGGAGCTCTATGCATGATACCTTAGGGTAGGAGGGTGGTAAGGGTCGCAAAATTGCACCAAGGGGTGAAACTAGGGTTATATATACTTGTTGTTCATGAAGGAAAGCAAAAATGAGGTGTCAACATTTTGATCTAGTAGGTGCCACGTGTCATGCATGGGTGACACGTGTATATGCATGCATCAACATTTATCTTGTATTGCAACACGGCTGAGGATCATCTTGAGATGCAAATTCGTCCATTACTTATCCATTTGGATAAGATATATCAACAAAATCACCACTTTATTCACAACTCATCACAACTTTGCTAAGGAAGTTGTAACCCAACACACCTCACCTCCTTGAGGTTCTTGCACGATATGGACTTTTCCAAGAGTTCACAAAATGATATGGGACACCTCCTTGGGCTCCTAGGCTGATAGGCACTCATATATAAGCTTTTCATCTTGATACAATTCAAGTTAAGCTTTCATATTCAACCCTTTTCTTAGTCATTTCATCACCAAGATTACCATTACTTGTAATTAATTCAAACATGGTGTCTCATTCATTCTATCTCCTCTAAATGATACTATGAGGGAGTAGGAACACTCTAGAGGTGGTAATTTGCATATTAACCCCACATTTTGGGTAAATTACAACTTGTACCAAAATTGGTGCACAATGCACCAACATTGTTTCAAACAAGTTCGACTTGGAATTTAGGCTTTCCACAAGCCACCACTTAGCATCATTCTCTATCTTATGATGCTAAAACACATAAGGAACGTTCAACATGTGACATATTACAATATAACCCCTCAACCTAGGTAAATTGCACTTTGGTCCAAAACAAAGGAACATTGCTCAAACAACATTCAATCAGGACCAAACTTGAAACATAAGTGTGTCACATGATAGAAAAACACCTTAGAGGATTATATTAAAGTTCTAAGAAACTTTATTAACCAAAATAAATAGGGTTATCTCATAACCCAGGTCAGGGTCGTTACAAGTTATAAACCCCTAACAAGGATTTCGTCCCCGAAATTCCAGGAAAAAGGAGGGACAAATTCATTCATTTATCATACCCTCAAGTCTCCACATAATATCTTAATATTATGGAGATATAATGGATCTGTAATCCACACAAAGTTCCTTTCATTAATTCAACCTTATCAATGTTTATGTTTATGCAGAGCATAAACCCCTAACATATGATGTCCATATTATTGAAAGGAATAAGAAAAAAAGAACACACTTCTATCATCACCCAAGAATATTTATCAAAAGAAAAACATATATATCTAAAACAGATAATTCACTCAGCAATCCTTTATTTATTTTGAAAAAATCACTGATAAAGTTCACTAAGCAATTTATTTAGAAATATTCACTGAGAAGGTTCACTGAGCAGTTTGTCTAGGAAAATTCATTAAGTAAGTTCACTAAGTATGTTCACTGAGTAATTTGTTTTGAAAATATCCACTAAGAAAGTTCACTGAGTATGTTCACTAAGTGATTTGTTTTGAAAATATCCACTGAGCAAGTTCACTGAGTATGTTCACTAAGTGATTTGTTTTGAAAATATCCACTGAGCAAATTCACTGAGTATGTTCACTAAGTGATTTGTTTTGAAAATATCCACTGAGCAAGCTCACCGAGTATGTTCACTAAGTGATTTGTTTTGAAAATATCCACTGAGCAAGTTCACTGAGTATGTTCACTAAGTGATTTGTTTTGAAAATATCCACTGAGCAAGTTCACTGAGTATGTTCACTAAGTGATTTGTTTTGAAAATATCCACTGAGCAAGTTCACTGAGTATGTTCACTAAGTGATTTGTTTTGAAAATATCCACTGAGCAAGTTCACTGAGTATGTTTAATAAGTAATTTGTTTTGAAAATATTCACTGAGAAAGTTCACTAAGTATGTTCACCAAGTGATTTGTTGTGAAAATATCCACTGAGCAACTTCACCGAGTATGTTCACTAAGTAATTTTTTATGAAAATATTCACTGAGCAAGTTCACTGAGTATGTTCACTAAGTGATTTGTTTTGAAAATATCCACTGAGCAAGTTCACTGAGTATGTTCACTAAGTGATTTGTTTTGAAAATATCCACTGAGCAAGTTCACTGAGTATGTTCACTAAGTGATTTTTTTTTAAAATATCCACTGAGAAAGTTCACTAAGTATGTTCACTAAGTGATTTGTTTTGAAAATATCCACTGAGCAAGTTCACTGAGTATGTTCACTAAGTAATTTGTTCTGAAAATATTCACTGAGCAAGTTCACTAAGTATGTTCACTAAGTGATTTGTTCTAAAAATATTCACTGAGCAAGTTCACTAAGTATGTTCACTAAGTGATTTGTTTTGGAAATATTCAGTTAGCTCTTCCTATTTAATTTCATTATACTCTCTAGATTGTTTCAAAATGACTACTTGATCAGAGTAATAAAAAAGGTTACAATCTAAGAGTTTCATACTTGCCTTATCTACAATAATCGTATACCTGGCCAGGGTATACAAGTATTGAGATTAGGTAGTATGCAATTTATTTTCTATCATATTCCTCACTTTTCATATCATTATACACACAAGATTTTTCATTCTTGAATTTTCTTCAGGCATCAATTCTATATCTCATCCTTAAACACATAGATAAGGGAGATTATAAAGCATTTTAAGGAACAGTGAGTAAGATGTAAGTTCTCATCTCCCTTGTGTCCTTATAAGACTAATCAAAGGAAGCTCAAAAACAACTACTTTCTTATTTTTAACACATAGAATCATGATATGGAATATCAAAACAAAACTATTTCATCTGACCTTTCTGGGACGTCTTTCCACGTCCTCTATTTTTATTAGAAAATTGCCTCCTTTGTGAGCCATATTGACTCTGCCCCTGAGGTGAGTCATCCTCGAATTCCTATCTAGACAATCCTTTGCCAGATGTCCTGGTTTTCTACATTGGTAATAGATCCTGGGTAGAAAATGTCTGTGAGATCCAGTCACCAATGTTGATGCTATGTTAGAGGCTCTACTTCAAACATTACTATGATCCCTATCCCTACTCGACATCCATTGTGTCTGGGTATGGAATCTCGATGATGCTACCGATGCAGAAAATCTCAGCTTCTTAAAACTTTCAGACCTTTGTCCTTGAGAATGGGTGTACACCTTCTTGCCACTAGTCTGTCGTTTCTCGATTTCAAACCTCTCTATCCTCCTTACTGACTCCACAAAGGTGGAAAACCTCTCCCTGTTCTCTAAAGTAGACACAAGAGTGGTTAGTTTAGCGTTCAACCCCTTCTCAAAATGCTAAATTCTTTCCTCATCACTAACTGCCATTTACGGGCAAAACCGCAACAACTCCATGAACTTAGCTTCATATTTTCTAACGTTCATCTGTCCTTGTTTGATCCTCTCAAATTGAGATATCTTCTCATCTAGATACGTCTTAGGGAAGTATCTACTGATGAATTCTCGTCGAAATACCTCCCATCCAATTTCTTCACCTTGTCTCTTATCTTCCTCTATCATCCACCAATGACCAACACTTCCTTTTAGGAGGTATACAACATGTCTTACCTTTTCAGCTTTAGGAATATCAAGGATCCTGAAACATTTTCCAGCTCTGTCAGCCACAGATCGGCATCTGCTGGATCAGATGTACCAGCATAGTCTATGGATCCAACCCGGCAAAGTCTCTCGAAAGTCTTGCCGACTCCATAACCCTCATGATGGGCTGGTGCCCTAGGTGCAGGCGGTGGCATCAAGTCTGCCATATGTGTCATGGCTATCAGGAATTTCTCAAATAGAGCATGGAGAGATGGATTTTCTATCACAGCTGGGTCAATCTGGGGCTGTTCAGGTACAGGCCCTTCACTATTCTGGTCTCTTGCACCTCCTCCTGGTGCAGCAGTGCTGCCCTCAGCAGTATGTTCTTCATGTGGTCCAAACATCTTCAAGTTATTCTTCTCCTATGTGAGCAGAAGATACTATCAGATAAACTGGAAGACACTTAGAATAGACTCTACAACCTTAGTCCTATGTCTCTGTAGACTCAGCGAACCTAGAGCTCTGATACCACTTAATTGTAACACACCGATCACAAAACCATGATTTTCTTTGGCGGAAGCGTTCACTAAGCAGCGGATTACCGAAAATCACTGAAAATTAAAACCTTTTTACCAAGAGATCCATCAAACGAAAACTTTCTCACATAGAACAAAAGAAACACATTTCCATTCTGGTTAACAGGTAGATGACCTGTATGATCTCTTTCTGAGAATTACAATCATAAACTGCTCTTGTTAAACTAAACACAAGTTGTGTAAATTCTTGAGGCACCAAGCCAAAATCTCGAAAGCACTAACTACTATTCCGAGGACCTGAGAGTACAGAGACGACACATAGGACTCTATATACATCTATACATGGAATAACAGCCAGTGTCTCCACCTGAGACTTCACTGCTGTCCCTGTTGCTGCTGTCCTTCTTCTACTGAAGGATTCCTTCCTCCTCGTCCGTGTCTACCTAAAAATGTGGTTCCCACAGGGGTGAGACAATTGTAAATTGCCCCAGCGAGAGATATAACTCTCCGCCAGAAATATTATTATTGTAGCTAAAAAGATAAATATGAACATAGGAATCATATTTGTTTGATAACAGTTAATTCAATGTCTAACAAATTAGAATATCATTCTTATCTAAAATATTACAGCTATAACTTGAAAGAGCAACATGTTACTTATCCATTAAGGAATATGAAGAACATGTATAACATTTATTCACTATAGAATTATTTCCACAACATTAACTCTCTTCAGACTTAGATCATATATTTATTTCTTGGCATTGTCATAGTGGAGTCATGGCTTGTAGCCCTACTCTTTTCACAAAGTATTGGGATCTTGATCCCTCAACTCATCAAGTACATTTCCACTTCTTAACAAGTTCATCATCATGATTAGAGAATCTGGGTATTTGAACCCATATCTCATCATAGGATACTTATTGCCACTTATTAGGTAACTTAATACCTTCAAATCATCTGACCAAGGACATTATGATTCTTGCTACACAAAGTATTGCACATAGTACACAAAGCTCAATGATTCTTACTACACAAAGCATTGCACATAGTACACAAAGCTCATATCACCTCTTATTACCCCCTCAAAGAAATAAGGCATATTATGGCTTATAAAACTCATAAACAAGATCAATAATTAAAACATCATATGGCACACAGAGTTCATTAATTTTTTTCAGATTACTTCTCACTGAGCGACAAAGCATATGAAGGCTTATAAAGCCTATAAACCATTCTCAATAAACAATTATAATGCTTTTATATCATCACCATACAACACTAAGTAATATCACTATTCCTTCTTTAGGGTTCGTGGTATCTCTTTCATATTAGCACCTTCCATTAGGGTTTTCAATAAATAACCACTTAGGTTCTTAAGATCATAATATTAATGATCAACCCTATTTCATTGTTTCTCACAACTAGAAGCCAATATTGATATCATAAGTATGCAACATACTTATTTATTCTCATCATTCATCATGAATGTATTATCAACACAAAGTATGAGTTTCTCTCTCATCTTTATCAGAATATGATTGTATCATAGATTAACCTTTTTCACCTTTATCTTACTTGAATTCATCCACTTAGTTTGTATTAGGGTATTTCCCATCCTAATACTTTATACATCAACTCATGACATTTATCATGTAATATATTGGTCATAAGTCACTTATTTAGAATATACAACCATTGCCAATGATATGGACTCATCTCGAGTTAAGACATTTTTGATATAGGGTTGACCGTTATCACCCACTCTAGGCATTTTCCCTATAAAGGTATTAGCCATACCATTACTTGGTGTTACACTCATCACTTCTAAGAGTGTCTTACTCTCTCCTTTTCAAGGTGTATAGGGTTGAATCATGTGCATATATTCACCATGTCGGGTTGGAGATGTATAGGCACTCACCATACCGGGCTAGAAGTACATGAAAACCATCCATATCGGGCTAGAGGTGCATGAACACTCACCATATTGGGTTAGGATTTGCACTTGTCTCCATGTTAGGGATGAGGTATCTTCTTGACCTCATATCGGGCACAAGGTATATGTATGTGTCGCCCATGACACTTATGAGGTTTCAACCCATCACCATGTCAGGCTACCATGTTGTCTAGGGTTGTGTATCGTGCAACCCTATCATGCAAGGTCATGTAGGCCTCATGATACTAAGTACCAATGATGTATTGTATGATCATATCATGCAATAGCACTTGTTACTCTTCACTTATATCGGGTTACCCAAATTAGGGTTTCATATCGACTTACAGGTATGCATTTAACCTTGTATCATGCATGGAGTCTATACTTGACTCCCTATCGTGCAAGAAGTGTATACTACACCCCTATATCGTGCAAGAAGGTATACAATCATGTCCATATCATTTTAATGGAGTAGGTGCATCACCATATCGGGTTAGAGGTGCTTGTTTATATGCTTGCACCCGATATCACTTTTATAAAATGATACCACCATCTTCAGGATCTAGACCTTAGTTCTAAATGTTATAGTTCATGTCAACAGGTCTAAGAAACTACTAGAACTCATAATATTTCAACTATTTCAGGAAATTTCAGAATTAAAAGTATTTCACTAAGTATAACAATTTAGGTGATAAATAATAACATGACTGAGTTCAAGTTATATAACCCGCCTTAAGAACCACTTCAAAGCTCCAAACTCCAAAGCTCCTCATTCCTAAGGTTGAAGATGACTTATGAAAATTCCAAGGCTCGTTCACAACTCCTTCATATACAAGGAATCACCATGGATAAGCAATTGGTGAAGAAGAAAAGAAAAGGAGATCAAAACCCTAAAATCATGCTTCAATTCAAGGTTGAAGATGATCTTATCCTTACCTTAGGGTTATGTATGAGCTCCTTCTTTCTCCTTAACACCTTTTCACGATACACTAGTGTCCTTGCACGATATGGCAACCCTCTTAAACTATATGGCACTCACTTGCATGATATGCCACTCAACTCTTCACCCTATTGGCCGATATCACATTATATGGCCAATTTCACCTACTTGGACGATATGCTCTTACCATGGGCGTTATCCCAAAGCCTATGCACGATACCACAACATACCTTAACTATATGGGAGCTCCTAGGCCGATTGGCACTCATATATAAGCTTTTCATCTTAATACAACTCAAGTTAAGCTTTCATATTCAACCCTTTTCTTAGTCATTTCATCACCAAGATTACCATTACTCATAATTGATTCAAACATGGTCTCTCATTCATTCTCTCTCCTCTAAATGATACTATGAGGGAGTAGGAACACTCTATAGGTGGTAATTTGCATATTAACTCCACATTTTGGATAAATTACAACTTGCACCAAAATTGGTGCACAATGCACCAACATTGTTTCAAACAAGTTCAGCTTGGAATTTAGGCTTTCCACAAGCCACCACTTAGCATCATTCTCTATATTATGATGCTAAAAAAGATAAGGCACGTTCAACATGTGACATATTGCAATATAACCCCTCAACTTGGGTAAATTGCACTTTGGTCCAAAATAAAGGAACATTGCTCAAACAACATTCAATCGGGACCAAACTTGAAATATAAGTGTGTCAGATGATAAAAAAACACCTTAGAGGATTATATTAAAGTTCTAAGCAACTTAGTTAACCAAAATAAATAGGGTTACCTCATAACCCAGGTCAGGGTCATTACATTTAGTTGCTTTCTAATCACCTCAAGTGGTGATTATGGTTTGTTGGGCTTTGTTGAGCTTTGTTGGGCTTTGTTTTGCCTTGTTTGGGCCTTGCTTTGCCTTGTTGGACCCTGTATCGGGCAGGAGTGTCTTGTGTCGGCCATGGGTGTGTTGCCCATGGGGATGTATCGGGCAAGGGAGTGAATGTGTCGGCCATGGACCATCTTTGACTCTTAGCTTCATTTGTGTCACCACTCTAGTGGACACTTGGTGCATTATGCTTGCATGTGGAAATTTCCTTGGACATGTGTATGAGGTGGGATGAGAAGGTGGGATTGCCCATGGACAAGTGTCCCTAGGTGGGCGACACATTGCCTTGTTTTCTCGTCCACCCTCTTCTATATATGTATCTCCTTTCTCTTGCTAAGGATCCCTTTAGTTCCTTAGTTTCCCCTCTTCCTTGGTGAACGACACCTCTCCTTTGCAACCTTGGTGCATGATACACCTTCCATTGGTGTGATTGGTGGCCAATCCTTTTTGAAGGAGTTCTCTTCTTCTTCCTCTAGCTTGGTGGCCGAACCATAGGTGGTGTGCCTCGGAACTAGGAGCTTAAAGCTTGGAGCTTTGGAGCTTGAGGAGCTTGCTTAAGGTGGGTTACATAACTTCTAACCCTAACTATACTACCTTATTTTATGTTGCATGTTCATATATGATCATGATCGGCCATGCATGTTGTTAGATATATTTCTTGCTCTAGCATGTACCTTTAATCTTGTGGATATAATGATCATGTTGTTGATGATGTTGTTGTTTCTTGTGTACCTTTGGACCTAGTTGGCTGAACCCATAGATTAGGGTTTCCTTTGGGGCAATACCCCTTTCTCTCCTTGGTTTTGAGAAGTGAGTTTGAGCTCTAGTGGTGTAGGAAAAACCACTCTTCCTTAGTCGTTGAGAGGTGAGTCTATGCTCTAGTTACTTGGGAAACACCCTCCTCTCACCATGGATATGAGAGATGAGCCTTTGGATGAGTGATGATCTAAGTTAGAGATGATCCATCATGTTGTCCGATTTGTGATGGAGGTTGTGCAAAACCCCTCTCACTTGGTTGTTGAGAGGTGAGCCAACTATCTTGATCAATTAGGGTTTGTTGCTAAGAAGTTTGAGGTTGAAGATGACCATCTTGGTGAGGTTCTTGTGCCCTTGCACGATACACCCTTTTGTGGGTTTTAGCTTGGCCGATATGTTTAGTGAAGCCCTGTTGGCTTTGTGCCCGATATGAGCTCTTTCACCTTGTTAGTATCCTTGGACGATATGCTTTGCCCGAGATGATTTTTCCTTGCTTTGGATGTCCCCTTGGTCGACATGGTGGCTGATAAGTTATCTCTATTTTGGGTGACATGGTTTGGTCTTGAGTTGCCTGATATGGGGTTTGCATGGTGAAACCCTAGTGGGTGCCTTAGTGGTGACCAATAAGGTGCTTGACCTATTTGGATGATAGGCCTTCTTGTGGTGCCTTAGTATTGTTTGTTATAGGTGGGCGACACCCTAGCCTCTTCCTTGAACGATATGAGTAAGATGGGTAAACCTTTTGTCGGGCTTGGGGTTTGTGTTTGCACGACACACCCTAAGTTGAGTTAGCCGATATGATTCCTTAGTGGCCACCTTGCCCATAGACGACATGATGCTTTGGGTGATAGAGAGCCTTGGCCGACATGAGGGTCCCTTGGATGACATGGTTTGATGGTTGGGGGATAGGGTGTCTTGGGCGCCATGCTCCTGATCGATATGATCCTTGTTGAGAAGGTTGGCCGATAGAAACCCTAACCCTAGTAAATGATAGGGTTCTTGGTCGATAGGATAAGTTATGATACCCTAGCTACTTGTGCACGATACACACCTCTAGTTCAAGCTGCATGACACAACTCAGTGCTGGTTGCTCTCTAGTGCATGATAGGGTGAAATGTTGATGGTCGATATGGTGACATAAGTGCTTTAGGGTTTGAAAACCCTATCCCATAGGCTTTTATGAGGTATAAGATCTTGCCCGATTTTCTTTTGATGAGGGTGGCGCTACCCGCCACACTTATAGTGAGGGAAGTTGGAATCTTTGGTGAAGGTTATGTTTAACCTGAAAATCCTAATAAATGGATTAATTACCTTGAACCTGCATCTATGTTAGTAATGGGATATGATGGTAGGTTTTGAACCGGGGTATATTGGGAATCTAAGATGTTGCCACATAAGATGCTAAGATACATGGTTATGTTCTCAAGTATAGGGCATAGAGTATGCTCATGGTTTGACAACAATAATATGATTGATACAGCTTATGCTTCATATAATCATGGATGTTGTTCCAAACATGATAGCATGATAATCATAAAGATATATGTTCAGTGATTTAAGTTATCTCTCTTGATATGTATACTAACCATGCAGGTATATTAAATGGATTCATAGCCAGGTAAGAGCTATGAGGTATATGTGCTTTGAATAACACTAAATGATAATAATCCTTGTTGATGAGATAACATGCATCACCAGTATGATGAGATAGGACCGACGACCTGATAAAGGCTGAGTGCCTAGTTGATGTGTTATCCTATGATGATGAGATAAGGGATTGCTATCCCAAGATGTTGATGTAGGATGTTGATGCCTTGAGAGGCAGTAGAAATTATTGAGGAGGGATTGAGATCCCATGATGGTGACAATGATAATGTAACTAGGTATTGTATAACTTGGTTGCCTCAACAACTCACTTAAAATATACTAATTAATTATAGTAGAACATATCATGTAGTTTGCCGTGGCCATTAATCCATCATCGTCAGAATTTGGTGATGGTGAAACAGGTTTGTCCTGCGGGATTACCTGGAGTGTATATTGTTGAATATGTGAGATTTTCTCCTAGCCAAAAATAGGAGGATTAGCGTACAACTGCGGTTGTAGACTCCGTATGGTAAATAGCATGGTGAACAGGCCCATGACTCAATGAGTTAGAGCATGAATGCATTCATGGCTCAAGAGCACGGTGATCAGGCACGTGGCTCAAAAGGATACTAGCACCTGTATCAAGGTGAGCTAGATATATGGGTAGCTTGCGGAGCTGACCCTAAGGCTGAGGGCATATAAGCATGAGACTACGGTCCTGCTTTGGTTTTCATGCACTGACTACGAGGAGGTGAGGTCATGGAGTCCGGCTCTCCCATTGACCTTGTATGGGACCGGTTTTTGGGCTTCACATCCAAATGTTGGATTTGAGCAGGGACAACTCACTTCCTCAGGGCATAACAAAACTTAGAGAAAAACATATAACATTGATTGAGGCTTTTCTTATATAGCTGATCTAGTTATACCTTACAGTTATGTGTATGATCCTTATATTTTGTGATAAGTTCTTATAAAGCTTATCTTGTCAATCATGTTCCATAAAGAAATACTTGGTTATATGCCTACTGGGTATCTTGATAAGATTGATGGTAATAATAGTCTTTCCCAGTATGCTGATCTCATTATATGTCTTTACCAACTATCTGATTTATCTTCCTTAAACCTTCTGAGGTTTTATAGTTTTGGCGGAGAGTTATGTTTCTCACTGGGACTGTGTCTCGCCTCGCTGGTTTACAACCTTTTTAGGTGATCACACTAGACGTGGTGGTGGTCGAGAGGTTGCGTCCGAGCAGCAAGAAGAGCAGTAGAAGGCAAGAGATGGACATGCTGTTGTTTTGGTGGTTTTATAGTAGAGTCCTAGAGTCATCCCTGTACTCTCAGGTCCTCGGAGGTGTTCGACGATGTTTTACGACAACTAGCTATTGTAATTTTGTATATCTTGCTGCTGGCCTTACGTGGCCCGCTATGTATGTATAAACAGGTGATGAACTTTGGTGCTGACAGTACAACTGGTTCTGATAAGCTGTGGACATATATCAAGGCGTGTAAATGTTTATATAACATGTTTCTCTACAGGATCTGGATGCAAAAGTTCTCTTATGTATGCTTTCTGCAAACGGTTTTAATGAACCTGTGTTTTTAATAATAAGTGGTTTATGATATTTTCGTACGTTTTTGCGTCGCATTTCATTGTCTGTGTGATAGCGGGGTGTCACATCTACCACATATTCTTCCTCTGTCCCTACACTCGAAACATCATGCATACTTTTCTAAATCCCACACACCTCTCTCAGCCCACATTCCGAGAGATCATCATCACACATTTTGCTAAAAGCACATCATCCATATTCAAAATTAACCACGCTTCTACAACCATCATCATAGCTTGGCACATCTGGAACGAGAGAAACTATCGGAGATACCATTCACCTCATCCGGATGACATAGTTAAAACTAACATACAAGCTACTTTACTTCGTGTTCGCTCTGCCCAGGTGACGACGATAGAAACAACAGTTTCGCCCAATCTCCCTTGACGAAAGAAATGAGCTTCCACACTCCGATCCGCACATAAACCTTGGAAGAGATTGAGCGTGACGATGTAAACTTCTAATGATCACGGAGCGCCTTTGCTGGCTGACAGTCTTCATTACTCGCATATGTTGCCGTAGACACATTTTCATTTGCTTATACGCTCATCTTATAGGGGCTTGTTATAGGGGTGCCCCCCCCATTATTACATTGCGTAGCCCTCAACAGTGCTGGTGTCGAGAGCTTTCTGTTATGTTTGTACTCTTTTTCTCCACATGGGGTCACATTTTTCTCCACATGTGGTCACATCATGCTAGAGAACTTATCTATCATATACTAAGCAGCTTTATGATAAAAAAAAGGTATTCATATAGTGTTTCCTGTTGATGACTATTGCATATTCTGCTCTATCGATGGACAGATCCGACAAATTGACAGGATCAACCTTCTATGTTAACGACTGACACTTTTTTTTTATGGCTAGACCCGTTCAGAGGCTGGTTTGTTGATTCATATTCATACCAGAACGCCTTTTTTACATTTTTACATGCAAGCAAAGCCAATACGTTCGAAAAGAACTACTACAACCAACATAACCTTGTTTTGGTATTCAGACTAGCACCGGTGCGTTCAGAAATGAGTGCTGCATTAACATACTGAGAACATTTTTTTACTGAAAAGCAGCTAATGAATATGTTCTAAAATCGATACTAAGTCCTGAACAAACATGTTTTATATTGAAGTTAATAAAGAACACATTTTGAAATGAGCGCTTCACAAAAAAAGCTCGGTATCTTTTTTAAGAGTTACGCTACCCACAGTCATCTATACACCTGTCACATACTCGATTCTCGGGAGCCTACAAAAGACTGGTCCAGCAGTTTTTTTCATGCGAATTAACTCTACAACAATTAACTTCATGCAGAAGTTGAAGAGTCCCGGTTTCTCTCTCCACTCCTCTCTCCAGCCTCAATTTTTAAAAATTCTTTTTATCTTTTACAACTGCACTCTCTAGCTCAATTTCACCCCACCAACGTTCTTGCACTAGTACAGTACATACATTTACATTATGTGATTGAAAGTACTATACTTTTCATATACAATTTTGTCGAAAGCTACATTTTTTTAAAAATTGGCAATTCATTCATCCCGTCGCCTAGGTTTGAACTCATGACCTCTCGGTCTTACATCATTACTTTTACCACTGGGGTGCCACTTCATTGGCTGTCAAAAGCTACATTTTGAATGAATAGAGAATGTGGTTGTTAGTGTTATATTTCTTATATAATGTGGTTGTTAATACATTACTTCTTGTGTCGAATTTTGACAAATGCTACGTTTTAAATATATGTAAAAATGAAGTCTCGTATTGTACGCTCATACCGTACGTCCCGTACTATACATCTAAATGTATTGTCAAATAATAGTTAATATTGTACGTTTCGTACTATACATCTTGTATTGTACCTATTAAAGATACAAACATCTAATGGGGCAGTGGTAATAAGATTTCAAAGATACATGTAATATACGATTGTTATGTACGTCTTGTACTACACATCTTGTATTGTACGTAAAAATTGACTCTTGTACTGTGCATCTTGTACAATACGTAAAAATTAAGTTAAAAATGATAATGACTATGCATGAGCTAATATTGCAGTGTGTAATGTGTAAAATATTGTGATTAAAATTTGAAAATTATATTATAATATTTTTTTGATGACGATGATTGAGAGAACCCACCCCAGACGAAGCAGACATGGCAAACACTCCAGAGATGAGAGGGTGTGGTCAGTCAACCCCTCCCACACCTAATCAACATGGATTGTCGTTCGCAAAGTGCCTTCGATGAGGTTCGAACCTGAGTCCTTCATTGGGACTTACCGAGCTCTTACCACCTGGGCTACTATGGCCAGACTTATATATAACGACATTAGACACAAAATATGAATTAAGTTGCAATAAAAATGTCAACAAATATGTGTACAGTACATGCGTTTACAGTACGTGAGTTGGAAGGAATTAGAAACGAACAAAAAGAAATTTAGTTTTAAATATTTTCATAATCTGTGGTGGAGTTAAGATATCACTTGTGCAATTTATTGGGAAATGAATGTAATAATTGCACTTTGCATGACCGTTGCATGGGCAATAATGGCTACAAATATAATCAGGGGCGGAACCAATGGGGGGTGGGCAGGGGCCACGGCCCCAAAAAAAAATAAAAAAATAAACATACATATACATATATATACATATATTTGTAACTTATATTTATAATATATATCATGTATGACGCATAAAAGACATGAATGTGGAAGTAGTGTATTGGTTAGCAGCTGCACTCATCTATCAAAGGTCATGAGTTTGATTCTTAGTATGCGCATTATATATTTTTTGACAATAAATGCAGAATACAATTACTATTAATACAATGTTTCACATATAAAGACACAAAATTGAACATGGTGTAGTGGTTGATATGTTATTTGATGCACCAAAGGTCATGACTCATGAGTTTTAACCTTACAATGAATAATTAGTTTTTGACCCCCCAACATATGGGTTCTGGTTCCGCCACTGAATATAATATCTCTAGACTGCATTAAATCTTGTTTCTTAACATGTATTCTCATCTCGGCGACACTCTGAAGGTGAGGTTGTGGACTGGGAAGACGATAGTATGGATGATTGGGGGGATTGTGAATGGTAGACGCCTAAGTATGGCAGAGGGGCAACAATGATACAGTGTTTTTATGGACTTGACACATATTTTCTAGAACATAAGGGGAGCTGGTAACTCGGCTACGCGAAAGTCCTTCACCGGATCTGTTCTAAGTTCATGCCATCCATTATTTGTCTGTTCAAGCCCTTCATACAGGCGGAGCGATCGGAGGAACTTCTGGACATCGTCAGGCTTGATTGGGCGGCGGATAACAATGATAATCGGGACAAAGTATGGTGCTACGCTGACTCGTCGCTTCAACCGCAAATCGTTGCTTCACATAGACAACACCTCACCATTAATACTATTGACACGAATGGACATTGTGCCTTCATTACCGCTGTTTACGCTAGCTGCGATAGTCGAGAGAGAAGGATCCTATGGGCCGACATCTTGAACCTTGTAGATATGGTTGATGGAAGACCTTGGATCATAGCGGGAGACTTTAATCTGGGCCGGCCCATTAGGGGGGCCAATTTGGGTGACAGCCAGGGGCCCAACAAAGAAGGGGGCCCATAATTTTTTTTCTTCTTCTAATACACACATTTGTAAATGGAACGGGATTGATTCGATGTTATTTGTTAGGAAAAGACCGGTCCGGAAGTCAAATTCCCTGTTTAGTTTTGTGTGATTGGTTATGAGAAAGTCAGGAATTAGACTTCCCTAATTTTCCATAGACTTCTTGACATATATATAAACTAGAGTTTCAGATTTCTGTTGAAAAGCAAGTGGAAAACAAGTTCGGCGCATTTGTCCCGATGACAACTCTCTCCTCGCTTGCGCCCCTTTCGCCCACACT
This sequence comes from Alisma plantago-aquatica, assembly GCA_963693085.1. Taxonomy (NCBI): domain Eukaryota; kingdom Viridiplantae; phylum Streptophyta; class Magnoliopsida; order Alismatales; family Alismataceae; genus Alisma; species Alisma plantago-aquatica. The sequence continues at coordinate 598,672,788 of OY856410.1, read as the reverse complement.
TCTCTATGTTGGGTAGCATTCAACCACTCCTCTATCCCCTACACTTCTCTGGCATGTACCTCTTCAACCACACCTCTCTGACTTGCACCTTATTTTTCTTGCCGTTTTTCCTTGATCAACCGGCAACTGATATGTTTGTTGTGGGGGATAAATAAATCAAAGGCTGATGATCGATTGGGTTGGAGCACTGCTACTCTTGACTTTTCTCACGATTTACTCTAGTCAATCGGCGACAGATGCCACTGCGATGAAAAATCATTCAAACACCCATGCGATTTACTGGGTTGCTAAAACAACCACTGTTTTTGTTTGATTGTGTATTCCTGTCTTGCTTTCTCTTTTTATTTTATTCATCTAGCATAGACGAAACTGATTACATAGCCGCACAACTGAGTTCTCACACAAGTAGTGAATTAGAAAAATTCAAGAATAAGTATGATGACTATGTATTTGAATATTGTAATTTAAAACATAGTTCATAAGCACGCCCTTTGTGTCCAAGTCATCTTCTAGTTTTGTGAGTATACATACAATAAAAAGACATCAGAACTTTTTTTTTTGTGGAACCTCATAAGAGGTAAATCGTATTCATTCTGCTCCCGCATGGCTGGGAACACCCATTGATTACATTTTGTTCCTGCTGGGCAAATGAAGCTGGTAGGGTTTCTACCATTACAGGGAAGAGGGAGAAGGGATTGACCCACAGGGTCGAGGGGAGGATCGAGATATACTCGATCATCCTGATAGTTTTTGTGGTGGTGCCTGGCTAGGCCGTCCACCAGTTGAATGGTTGCTCTGCCAACCTTCAAAATTGCACTATCTTCAGTGTCTGCTAAGATCTTGTGTATGTCCAAGATCCAGGATCGAATTGCAGGTGTATATCGTCCTTTGTCCTTCACTGCATTAGTTGTTGTGGCGCTGTCTGAGATCAGAATGACTCTGGGGCATTGATTAATCTTGCAAGCTTCGGCTGCAAGGTGCAGTGCTCTCGTTTCAACTTCAAGAACTGACTGAACAGTGATTTTCCTCGCACACCCCGCTAGCTAGTTGCCATCGTTGTCAATGGCTGCTGCCGCTATGGTAGCAGTGTTTCCGTGTACTGAGGCATCGGACATCCAAAGGATACGTCCTGCCTCATTCATGGGGATCTCTCCTTCTAATTGTATCTCATCTGTTTTGGCCTGTTCATTATTCTCCCAGGCTTGGACCACTGATCTATAAAGACATGATATTTGTGAAACTTGTCGACTTTTCTGTATAATTTTTTTGTCGAAGATCTCAGCGTTTCTTGCCTTCCAAATGAACCAGCAGGTGATGGCGAACGTGGACTGGGTGTTCATGTCTTCCTTCAGCATAGTTGCTATCCAGCTTCTTGAAAGTGCAGACGAGTCCGTCAGATATATATTGCGGAGCTTTGTAGCCGACCACACTTCACCTGCGTGTGGACAGTCTCTCAGCGCGTGGAGTGTGGTTTCCTCGTTGGTACCACATCTCGGACAAATGGTGGAATCTGTGAACTTTCGTTGCTTCCTTCTCACGTTAGTCATGATCGCCTCATCTGCAGCAAGCCATAAGAAGGTACGAATTTTGGCGGGGGCCCTGATGTTCCATATCTTCAGCCACACGTCATCTGATTGTGCATTATCTTCAGTTTGTATTAAGTCATAAGCCTTGCCTGTTGAGTATTTACATGTTGTTTCATATTTCCAGCTCCAGAGATCTTTGCCTTTATTACAGTTGGGAGTGGGTAAGCTGATGATTTTTCTTACGTAGCTCGGTGGCAGATAGCTGTCTAGGAAGTCTGTGTCCCAATTGTCGTTGAGATTGACAAGGCTCGAGACTTTTAGGTCCATAATCTCTTCATCGATGGTTTCAATACATCTATCAACCAACTTCCCTTCTCCTGGTACCCAATTATCATACCAGACCGAGGTGTCCCTGCCATTACCAATGGATCTAATACATTAGAGATGACGAAATCTTTCCCTGAGTCTATGGATTGCCAGAAAGGTGTCACACGACAACCTTTGCCTTGGCGGAAATTTTTGTATTTGTTTAGAAGGCCCTGCCTCCAGAGAGACGATTTGGCATTGAGGACGTTCCAAGTGTTCTTCCATAAGATGGCTTTGTTCCAGCTATGCATAGATTTAATACCCAGACCTCCTCTATCTATGCTTGACGTCACATGTCACCATGCGACAAGTGATACAGGCTTGTCTTTGTGTCCTCCTCCCCATATGAAATTCCGAATAATTTTGTCTAGCTTTTTATAGATTGACACTGGGATCTTAGCCGTTTGCATGGCATAGGAAGGTATGGAGTTAAGCACTGCTTTTTCCAGGCAAATTCTTCCTGCGAGAGATAAAGTCTTCGCCGCCCAACCATTAATTCTGGAGGTAATGTTATTCACTAGATATGCATATGTCTCCTTTTGAATTCTGCCATGTAAAAGTGGTACTCCAAGGTACTTTCCTAGGTCGTTGGTTTCAGATATCCCACTGGCAGAGCAAACTTGAGTTCGTATGGCATGAGAGACGGATTTAGAGAAATAGATCTTTGATTTTTCAATAGAAATTTTCTGTCCCGAGGCTGATTCGAACATTTGAAAGCACTTGTTGATGTTAATAATCTGCTCCATTGAAGCGTGGGCGAAGATGACGATGTCATCCGCGAAGATAACATGAGATATAGATGGGCCTTTTTGGGATAACTTGGCTGGTTTCCAGCTTTTATTCGCAACCGAATTTTCAATCAGTTGAGTGAATCTTTCCATACAGAGTACGAAAAGATATGGGGAGAGGGGATCTCCCTGTCTCAGGCCCCTAGATGCTTTGAAAGGTTGAAGAGTTTCACCATTTAGTATAATGCTGGTTCGACCTGCTTGGAGAGAGTTCATAATATAATTTTGGATATTACTCGGCCAGTCCATGTGATTTAGAGTATCCTCGATGAAATTCCAGGAAAGTCTGTCGTAGGCTTTCGATAAATCGACTTTGATAGCCATATAAGCTCCGGTGGAGTTCCTTCTCATGTTGTGGAGTAATTCCTGAACAATGATGATATTATCTGATATGTTCCTTCCAGGTATAAAACTAGTATGGGCTTTGGAAATCCACTTTGGCAAGTGTTGTTTCACTCGATCCAGCACAATCTTGGACGCGATCTTCATAATTGTGTTGTTCAATGTGATGGGTCGCAACTGGTTACAGTTGGTAGGGCTTTTGCATTTAGGGATGAGTACAATGTTGGAATCTGCAAGCTTGTCATCAATGGGTGTTCCGTTTAACATGCCTCGTATGGACTTGATAACAGATTGCTTGATTACTTTCCATTGCTTTTTAAAGAAGAGGTTGTCCGATCCATCAGGCCCCGCCGCCTTGTAAGAGTCAGCTTCTTTAATTATTCTCCAGATTTCGTGCTCCGTAGGGGCAGCAGCAAGACGCCTTTGTTGGCTGGGTGTGAGTTTCTTAAACTTAGCAGGCATAGAGGTAATAATCGTAGAGGATTGGTTTGCAGGAGCTGTGAACATCTCCTTAAAGTATGACTCCACCAGTAGATTAAGATCAGCTTTATCTGATGTCCATTCACCATTGCTTTTCTGTAGGGTGTTGATTCGATTAGAGCGACGCCTATTGTTGACGAATGCATGGTAATACTTGCTGTTGTTATCTCCATGAAGGAGCCAATTGATGTGGCTGCGCTGTTTCCAACTGTCCTCTTCCTGCAACATAATGCTCTCGAGTTTACTTTCAAGTTCGATACATCATGAGTCCCCTGCTTCACTGTAATTTGCCTCCACGGCCTTCTGGGCTTGTGTGATTTCTCAGATAAGTATATCCTTTTCTTTCTGTTGTTTCCTGGTGACATTTTTATCCCATCGCAGCACCGGTTCCATGGCATCTTTGATAGCTTCCTGGTAAGCTTTCTCTGGATTCCAAACACTTTTTAGAAGATCCTTGAAGACAGGTTGGTGGTGCCAATTAGCTTTGGTGAAAAAACGAGTTCTCTTCTGTTTGGTTCGGGTATTTAGGATAGCAATGGGATTATGATCCGAACCTATCCGTGTGAGGGTTTCACACACAAAGTTGGGAAAATTATGAATCCAATCAGCATTCACTACTGCCCGATCAATGCGTTCATGAAGTATCCCTTTCTTGTAAGTGAACTTGTAACCTGAGTTGCCGATGTCGGTAAGGCCTGCCTGAGTGAGGGTATTCCTGAAGGTAGTTGCTTCCCGGAGGTTGAACAAATTGCTTCCAATTTTTTCATCTGGGCTAAGCATGCAGTTGAAGTCGCCCAATGTGATCCAGGGTTTATCAATGGAGATACTTAGACGTAACAGATGCTCCCAAAGAATGGGTCGGCGAGCCGGGGAAGGAGACACATAGATGAAGGTAAAGTAGGTGTTGTTATTAACTTTACAGTGAATGAAGTATTTGTTGCTCTCAAGAATTTGGACGTCACATTTTTGCTCATTCCAAAGAACCCATATACCTCCTAAGAAACCTGCTGCTTCTACTCTATGTGAGCTAGAGAAGCCTATCTCCTTGATGATATTGTCTGCCTGTGTTCCAGAAATGCGAGGTTCAGAAATGGATACTATATCAATTTTGTACTTCTTGATTAGGGTTTTGAGGTAGTGTCTGGCTTTCTTCTTTCCAGCACCCCTTATGTTCCAAGCTAGTGTGTTAATCATCAAAAGTCAGGGGAGGTGTAAGTTATTGGCCCAGAGCGGCGCCCAACCCCTCCTTGTCTTCACTAGTCCTCTTCGTCTTCCCTCGGGTACTATAAGAGTGGATTTTGTGTGGACTACCCTGCTGTGCAGGTTCTCCCTTTTCCTTTGCCTTCCGGCCTGCCATAGATGTTTTTCTATTGACAGGTCTTGTCGAGGTTGACTGAGTTTCTGCTGCTTCTGTGGTGTTCACTTGTTCTCCCTGGTGTGAGTTTGCTGTGACTTCGGCATCTGCTACGAATCTGCCCCTTATAATTTCATCGCCTACTGGTGATACTGCAGTATGTCTCGATTGTTCGTTTGGTCCTTCACTTTCACTGGCCGCTTTTTCACTTACATTTTCTGGGGCTTGGTTTTGTGTCTCCATTGGTTCCTCATGTGAAGCATCTCCCTCCTTTTCTCGTCTCTGTTTCTTCCTCCATATTTTTGGGCTTGTCGTAGTGCTTTGTTTCTTTCCTGTGCTCTCAGTTTCTTCCCCTCCGGGTGTTTCATTGCTTTCCTCCTCATCATCAAGAACTTGATATCTGTTGTTCTGCTCCTTTCCTTGGTGCTTATCTTTGCGATCTGGATCTTTATCCTTCTTCCTCGGCGGTCTGCTTGCTAGTATTTTCTTGCCGTAGTAAACTTGCCATATGTCCTCTTCATCAACCCATCTTACCCCTGCGGACTCCTCCGTTGCATTTGGTTCTGTTGTTGCAGGTGCTGTAGTTGCACCCCTACAGTCTTGTTCTTTGTGCCCCAGTCTGCCGCACTTTGTACAGAAGTTTGGCAATGATTCGTACTCTAGTTTATATTCCCTCCCATTTATTAGAATTGCCGGGTTGACAGGAAGGCTAGTATCCAGTTCGATGGCTAGCCTAGCAAATCTACTTCTTGTTCTGTTGACTGAGTGGTCGTCTGCACGAATCAAACGCCCCACAGCTTCCCCTATTTTATTGAAAATCTCCATGTTATAATAGTGGATTGGCAGCCCTATCACTCGGACCCAGGTGACGATATGGTCAGGTATCCCTTGTGATGGTTCAAAGTAACCGTTCCATGGCCATACCATCAGACATCCTCCAAAAAGGGACCATGGCCCCCCTGTAAGAACCTTCTCGTGATCGTGCTTGTTGTAGAACTGGGCAACATAGTACTGATCAGTTAATTCATAAAGTTCGAACCTACTTGCAGGTTTCCATAATAGTTTTAATCTCTCTGCCATGGTTAGGAAACCCACCGATCTATCTATGAGTTTCACGATAACCGAGTATTTAAAGGGTCTGCTCAGTATTTCCTCAGCCTCGGGTGCAACATATATTTCTGGATATCCATGGACATTGATGAGTTCGATGTCGTCGGGATTTACTAACTCCTCTGGTTCATCATCGATAAAGGCTGAGTTCGTGGCGCCCCCATGTCCTCCTCCCATACAGGCTTGTTTGAAGTTTAAAGCTTGCATCTGGGGGCCTTCATCTGGTAGAAAGGGATTACCATCAGCGTCGTTTTGCCCGTCTGTTTCCATCGCAGAATTATCTGCCGCAGTCATGGCTTCCAAGTCGTTGTTAAGGTTTGAGCCTCTCATACTTCTGTAAGTGATGTTAAGGCCGGTCACTTTGGCCAGCCGTTGAGTTTCCATCGTCTTCCGTGCCGGGCTCTTCCTTCCATCCCTACTACCCCCGGTCGTTCTCCCGTCATCTTTTAGGGTTTCGACCCCATCGCCCACGCCGCCGCCTTTCTCCGAGACCCCCCAGACGCCCGTCATCTCAACTATCTTTAGACATCAGAACTTTTTATCATCATAGTTCGTTACTATTGTGAATTAATTGATTAGCATATAGTATAAATGAGAGATATGGAGAACAGTGTTAGGGCAAATAGTCTTTGAGGAAAGCTTCCTCGGTTACAATATACTAATCATATGGAAGTCATTTACCTAAGAAAAGTTATCTTTCAAACCAATCACCTGATTTTGATTTACTAAGACTGAACTCAAGTTCTTGGAAAATGAGTTTCCTAAAAATTATAGTTACAATGAACCAATTGAAGCCTAAGGGTCTGACTGGTTTGGTTTAATTTGTCCTAAAAATATTAGAAGTCGAATTCCCTTTTTGATTTTATTTGACCGGTTTCCTAGAAGTCTGGAGCTCAAGTTCCCTAATTTTCCCTGGACTCTCAGACATATATATATATATATATACTTCCGTAAAATAGGTTCTATTAGAAACCAATAGGATAACGACTTAAATCCGCATCTTTCATCCGCTCCTGTATTCCTCTTTTCCAGCGGCGACTTCACATGAGTTTTTCCAAGCTAAAGTTACTGAAAAACTATCTTAGCTCATCAATGTCTCAAAAATGATTGAACGGTTTGGCAATGTTATACATTGAGAAGGATATGTTGGGAAATATTGATGTTGACACTGTTATTCAAGATTTTACATCTAGAAAGGCTCGAGGAAGTCATTTTATATGATGACTGAAGTTTGATAAGGAGATATCTATATTTAATTTTTACATTCTTTTTAGTTTGATTTGTAAGAACATGTTCTATTTTTTTATATGACAATGTTGACAATTATGACTAAACTGGTGTTTATTGAAATTTGTTAAATAAGAGTATACAGAAGGCTCATTTTTTATCTTCGCCCCGGGGCCTCTAAAATGTCTGCAACGGCCCTGACTTTAATGTTATTAGATCTTTGGAGGAAAAGAGAGGAGGGGAACCTACCCCCTTCCAAGACATGCTCGATTTCAACTGCTTTATCTCCAATGCAGACCTTTTGGAATGTCCTTTTGAGGATAGTAGATTTACCTGGGTTGACAAGCAGAAACTGTCTCCTACTTCTTAGGAAATACTTGATTGAGTCCTCTACAACAATGCATGGCATCAAGAATACCCTTCCATGGGATCCACACACCTTACCCAGTTTCAAGTATCGGACCATTGTCCTATCCTTACATCTCCCAGGGGTCAGGAACCAGCTAGACAACCCTCACCCTTCTCGTTCCTAGGAGTTTGGCTGGACCATCCGGGCTGCCGTGAGGTTATTCAGCAGGAATGGAAAACGGACGAGGTAGGCCACCCGTCCTTCATCTTCTACAACAAGCTAAAAAATGTATGTCGTGCCTTAAGGCTATGGAACAAGCACACCTTTGGTAACATCACTCAGAGAAGGATAGACCTTGAGGATATAGTCCACACCAGCCAAATTGCTTTCGATGAGGTTCTGACACCGACGAATGAGGGTTCTCTCCGGGCGGCGGAAATAGAGCTCCAATATGTGTTAGACATGGAGGAGAATCTATGGAGAGAAAAGGAGAGAATTCAATGGATGCAGGACGGGGATCGCAACACTACCTTTTTCCACAGAGTAGTGAAGCATAGACAGAAGGCGAAAATCATCCATAAACTCAGGTTACCCGATGGTTCTGAGGTGATTGAGAAGTCGCTCATGGCGGGGCAGCTACTGACTGTATGACAAGTTTCTACGGAGATGAGGGCAATATTGATCATGACCTTCTAGACTCTTTCATGTAGGAGATTCTGGTCATGCTCTCAACTGATGACAATATGAATCTGGTTGGTATCCCAGACAGAGAGGAGATCTTGAACACCATGGCATCTATGGATGTGAATACGTCGCCAGGACCAGATAGGTTCACATTGACTTTCTTTCGGGAGGCATGGGACATCATTGGAGAAGACTTCATGGCACTAGTAACTGCTTTTTTCAAAGGTTAACCATGTTACAGGAACCTCTTCTATAGCCGTATAGTGATGATTCTGAAACATGATAGATCAGAAGACCTCGCTACGGATTTCCGACCGAATTCCATTGAGAACGTGGCCCTGCGCATATTGGCAAGGTGTCTGAGCAATAGACTTGCTCCCATGATGCAATCCTTGATTTCTGGTAGCCAAGGGGCTTTCATAAAGGGCAGGGACATCGCTAATCACATTCGGCTCGCCCAGGAGTTAGTCCATGATATAAATCAGGGTTATTCATTCCTGAACGTCGTAGTCAAGTATGACATGTCTAAAGCTTATGATTGCATCCACTGGAACACTCTTCGTATGGTGCTAAGGAAATTTGGCTTCCTTCAAGAAACAATTGACCTTATGCTCAGCTTCTTTGTTAACACTTGGAACACAATCACTATCGGAGACCGCTCAGCTAGATTCTTTCCTATGCGAAGAGGCCTGAAGCAAGGAAATGCCCTCTCACCGTTCCTCCTTGTTTTGTTCGAAGACATGATGAATAACCAGGAGATTTTGAGATACCAGACCAGGGGATTGGCAGATGCCCCACCGACACTTTTTGATGCTGACGATATCCTACTATTTTTCAACGTTGATCCTATGTCTACAGGGAGGATAGCCGAAGTCTTTCTGAGCTATGAGAAGGCGATATGTCAATTTATCAATCATAATAAATCCATATGCATGATTGGATGTCAGGAAAACATGGTGAGGTTGTCTATTTCTTCGACGCTAGGCACGACTTGTAGATTGGAGTCCCTTGATTAATTACTTGGGGGTAGCTATTTATTTTGGTCGTGCTAAGATTAATTAGCTGGTTTGAATACCTTATTCTGAAGATAAACGCCAGGATAGCATCATGGAAGGCAAAGTTGATATTGTTCGCCGGAAGAAGAACCCTTCTCGTGCATGTACTTGCTTCCATTCCGCTGTACACATCAGCCGTGGTGGGCATACCAGCTGGAATTACTAGGAGGATTGAATTAATTATGTCTCGCTTTCTTTGGGTAGACAGAACCAACCATTAACGCAGAGCTTGGGTTGCCTGGGATAGAGTTGCCACACCAACTGTGGAAGGTGGTTTGAATATATGTCCCCTCTCGGTCCTAAACCAGGACTTCCTGTTGAAAGCATGTTGGGAAGTTCTGTCGGGCAAGTCACTATGGGCTAATTTCTGCAGGGCCAAATATGCTTCTATCCATCCTAACCGTTCGGGAAGTCATCCTCCTATGCTCAAAAAGTCTGCCCGTCCTTCTCCCTACTGGAAGAAGATATGGCACTACAACAAATATCAGTGTTTTTCCACGCTATAATATAGGGTTTATCCACGCTGAAAAGCGTGGAAATTTATATTATCCACGCTCAATATAGCGTAGAGATAGCGTGGAAAAAAGAAGTGTAAAGAATAAACTATGCTTTTTCGTGTGATATTTTTTTTACGAAATATTGTGTGGCATTCAATTATTCACGCTTTTTGGTGTAGATTTTTATCCATATATTTTTGTGTGGGAACTAATTATCCACGTTTATTAGGGTGGAAAGATTGTTATCCTTTTTTCACATTTTTTTGGGTAAAATTCTTATCTACAGTAAACAGTGTGGAAAACTTTACAAATATGTCATACAAAGAAAGCATTGTTCATTGTTCATACATCAAAAACTATGAATATTAAAATTATTGCATTTAGAAGTCTATATATGTGTGTGTATGTGCCTGTGTGTCTTATCCTAATTCAAATTCTACATTTCTGATTGTATGCAAATATAAATGTGAAGACATCAAGATGTAGACAACAAAATAAAAAATATTTTCATTACTTAATTCTTGTTCTACATATGGAGTATACATTTGAAGAGAAAACATAAACAACAAATATGTATTTGTTCTTTACATAGCGAATAGTCCCAAGAAAAAATACATCCTAGCTACAACGGTTCAGCATTGCTGCGAGCAACGACTGGATCACTTCCATTAAATATTCATTTGCTCTGTATTAATATAAGGGAAGATGTCATTTTTCCAGAACTTCCTCGCGTTGCTCTCCCTATATTCTTTAAATCACTTGGTCGATTAACATTTTGTTCTACGAAAACATCCGTAAGTTCCACACCGTGAGCTTCATCTGTTGTTTGAGTCCGGATGATTAATTATATTGCTTCAGTATCTTCAACCAGAACTTGATCCATTTCAGGATTATCGACTGTATGATTTTCTGTGATCTCCATGGATTTGTCATCATCAACAAACTGTCTCGATTACTGTTTCATTTGCAAGAGGTGTTTGTTGTTTCCACTTTCTAGTCCATAGCTTTGTTGCAGGCTGCGTCCTTCAAAAGAACCTTGAGAGTGTTCTTCTAGATCCATTGCCTTAGATTCATCAAGTACTGCATATATGTTGTTCTGCCGAGAGTTAGGAACCTTTGTGTTCTTTATAGCCTGAGTAACACGAGCAACTCTTCTAGTGTGAATGTTTTTCCCATAAAAAACCTGCCACCGATCTTCTTCCTGTAGCCAGTGAACCCCTGCTTTTTCAATGCCTTGTCGTTGGACCTCTGTGTCTGTGGACAGCGGAACAACCAAACAACCTGACTGCTCGTGCCCCATCTTACCACAACCATGGCAGATAGGCGGTAAAGATTCATACTCTACATTATAATACATCCCATTGATTATAACTGCACGAGGTATAGGGAGGGATGTATCTATTTCCAATGCTAATCTAGCAAACCTGCTCTCAGAACAGTTTAGGGTGTACTCGTCAACTTTAATCAATCAGCCAAGAGTCGATCCAATTTTATCAAAAATAACCTGGTTATATAAATGCAAAGGGAGATTGAGTATGCGTGCCCATGTTACAATCTGTGGTGGAAAATTAGGGGAAGGAATGAAATTGGGCTCCCACTTTGTCACAATCAGACAGGATCCAAAAATGGACCAAGGTCCACCTGTTAGGGCGTTCATGTAGTCTTCTTCACATGACAACTGAATTGCACAGTTATTCATGCTTAATTCATAAGCTTTCCATGGACCAACCGGTTTCCACATCGCTCGAAGACGATCACATAATGTTAAGTAACCTATGTTCTTACTGAGGAGTCTGACTACCACTGTAAACCACCAAGGTTTCTACAGAGTGGTGTAGGCTTCAGGTGCGATGAACAATTCTGGGTATCCTCGGTCATGAATCAAAGATATATCACCAGGACTGATCGGGCCGAGTTCTTTGTCGGTTAAGGATGCACTGCACTTGGATCCGGCACTGCCCATAATTGCATCACAAAATGATTTGGAGCAACTGTAACCGTTGGTGGAATTTCATACATAACCGTCGATTGTTGTTGTTGACGATGAGTTACAGGATCATGTTGATGATAATCACTATACTGATCTGAAGCCATAGAACTTCCTCCTCGCATCCCAGCATACACGAAGTCCATGACAATTTCTTTAATCCTCTGTTGAGAAGTGCTCTTCACCCTGCTCTATTCGTTGGCATTCCACAGACTTAGACCGGTCGCTATGCCTGCCAACATATCCGAGTTGCCCGCTAGTGCTATTATCTTCTTCAACAGGCATGCTAATGGACATGCCGGATTTGTCGTCCTGGCATCCGGTGCTGGGTTGTCCATCACCTCCTTCTGGATGTCTCTCGTTTCTGTCATCGTCTAGCACGCATCTGCCTGCCCAATCATGATTGTTGTCGTCATGAACATTGGTACCAGTTCTCCTCTGGCGCCAGTAATCGCTACTCTTGCCCACCGCATGAGGAAGCCCCTCTGCATCGTAACTCCACACATTCCTGCGTTGATATACAACAAGGGGTTGATATTGCTTTGATAACTCCACACATATTCCTGCGTTGTACCTCCAATATGTTATACAACGTAGCAGCCACCAACATAAGAAATAAGAGCACTCAACTTGTTTGTATTTTAAACTCAAAATTGTATTGCGCTTTTGAACTGTATCTGCGGAACGTGACACCACAATTCCATAAGTAATTGTATAATCATTCAAACACTCTCTCTACGGGACTGAGCTTCATCAAGATGTAGAACATGTCAGTTATCTGTTTTGTCTTGCTCCTCTTGAGAATCAGAGACAGCTGATCACAATGTCATGACACCAAATCAGACGCCCAGATGTGAGCCATGCCATATCTTTCCGGCTGCACAAGTAAATCGGGCAGGTTTGTTCCACACATATTGCAGAAAGACAGAGGTAGAAATTAGATTGATGTGGGATTTCCGTTCAAGCAAACAGAACTGAGGTAATAAATAGGAAGATGACCAGATTCAATTTACTATTTTCTTACCTGCGTTAATGATAAATCGATCTGGGGGTATGGGTTTTCCCTAGGTGTTGGCAATGGTTGTCTAACAGACTGTCTCCACCTTGAGGAATCCCTTTCAAAGGAGGTCAAACACATATTATTTGAAGAAGTTAGAAGCTTATATATAGTATACAAATTATTAAGTAAATTACATGGTAGTTGCATAATACTATATATGCATACCCGATAACAGCAAACTGCACAATCCTTTGATATTGTTCAAAGGTTTTCCCCATCAATATTTGAGCGAACTCCAAGTCTTTGCAAATCTGACTTCCTTTCTTTGACATTATCGTGGTCAAATTCAGAAACTGAAACATTCGAAAGTTTAGTAACACATGACCGTGAAAGTAGCTTCATTAAATATCTTAACAACACAGTTATTAATTGGAAAGTTGGAATGCGTGCAACATAAAAAGATTACTAAAAATATAAGAATGTAACCAAAAAAATAGAATTACCTCGGAGTTGTTCAAACCGTCTCGTGGGATGGAATTAGTAAATTTATGAATGTGAGCCCATGAGCCTTGATCTCCAACACCCACCAAGAATATAGAGAGAGGATAGTTCCTGAAGTCACGAGTTTGCCAATAGGATGCATATATTGTCACTCGACTTCATAAAATCAAGCGCACCAACAAACTGAGGGAGATTTACAATGACGTAACTCGCTTCTCGGATAGCATGTAAAGTTTCTTGTTCTTGCGAGATCCATGTGTAGTTCTCTGTGTTGGAACCCCTGTTGAACTGTATAACCAAGCAAAATAAATGGTTATACTTACAAATTATGAAAAGCATGAGTCCGTTGACTAGTATAAACATATAAACTTTTCTACACTAGTGTGTTGACGATATAAAATCATAGTATGTTGAAAGGGTGATACTTTATGACATGCTATACATTTGCTTATTCTTTTTCTATCCAAAACAAGATATGTTTAGATTTCATGTTAGATATAATATGTTGACCATTCTATTACGTATTCGAATCTTAATTAGACACTGATGCATTTCTTTTCAATATATAGTTTTTTTCTTATAATATAATCGTCATCGCAATTTGTTACCCGTCTTCCTTCCATCTCGATATAATTCTTTTATTTTACTTTTTATATTTAAACATTTTGATAGATGTTTAAAGTGTTTTATTGTCTGCAGCCTGGCAACTTGCGTGCCTCTACTTTAAGTTATTTTCTTGATGTGATAATGTTTCAGACCTAACGACTAATTCAAACATTAATGAAAATAGCTGCGTGTATGCATTACTTAATTCTGTCGTCAGCTTTGAATAACCCAAATGACACATTACCTTTCCGTCAGCAATGATTATGAGGACATGGTATTGGCCCCCACTTTGGACAACGTCGCTTATAACCATTTCGATGATTGGTGCGAACGATGTCGGTCCTGCATTTACAAAAAGTCTTGCATAAGAAGACGTCAAGCATATACATCGTTACAATATTTTATAACCGAAGTCATGCAAGTTGATACCTGACAAGTTAACATGTGGGACTATCCTTCTATAGCATTCTATGGCCTCGTCAAAATCTTGGATCAACAGCCCCTGTGCTTGGAAACCAAAAACGTCTTTATCCTTTGTGGATGGTTGGATGCTAAATATGAATGACATATCATAGTTAGTAGGTTGCTTCTTATATAACTTCTATGTCACATATATGAACGATATGGGGTTTAGGTTTAGCATTACCATCGCCAAACCCATACATCTAAATAGAGTTGACGTTTCTATTGGAAGAAAACATTCTTCCAACAGCAGCGGTTGCTTCCTCGTAGGGATTCCTGGATTCGCCGATGTCGTGGAGATTTTGGCCATGGAATGAGTCCTTGCATGAGATTGTAACAATACAAACATGTAGCCGGTGATGGAAGAAAATCACCAAATCAACACGGACTGTACGCAGTGTCTGACTGTGACTATGTAAAAGAAAAAGTTAATTAGGATTTTGTTTGTTTGTTTGTTTACAAACCTATCATGTCACTTAATGAGAAGCAAACTTTTTGCTGTTGAGGCTAGATACTGAGAAGTTCAATCAACCTTCCATGCTAAAAATATTTAAAAATGTGTATGTTTGTATAGACAATGTCAATTTAGAATAAAAAACATATAACTCCATCTAGAGGACGGTAGGAGTAGATAATGTAAATTAAGCCTATCTCTATAAGAGAAATGTTTACAGAGTTTAGCACACGAATATAATGCATGTTATTTATAAACATGCATAAATTTCAATATTCTAAAGGAACAAAATCACTAATGAATTGCAGATTGGGCAAGCATTGTGAATGTCAAAGCATACCTTAGTCCCAAGGACATTTGTCACGAAAAATGCACAAAACGATGTGAGCGAAGATTCCATTGAGGACTTCTTCCTATCTGCAACCACCTTTACAGACTTGACATAGTCCAATGCACGATTAAAATTGACGATAGGCAATGGAACTAACAGAAAACCTATGTGGTTTCCCCACTGCGATTTAACTTTATCCCTAGAGTTTGTGTCAGGAAAAACCTGCAATTTGATAAACATAGCAGGTGAACAATTCCTCAACAAACAAAATATGAGTTATTGGATGTGAAATTGCTCAAAGGTATTACGAAATTATCAAATCAACAAGTCAATGATATTTCTCCTAGCCTCTCATTAGAGATATGTGTATGATGTTGAAAAGATAAAGGTGATCCTACTATGTCTATATTGTCAAGAAAACATGGCTCTCTGGAGGTGGACTCCTAGCATGTGGTATTGCTTCGCCCTGTAGTCTTGGCCGCAGAATGTGTCCATCGCGCTTGACATGCCGACCTGTGGGACATTCATTTGAGTGTTTTTGTGGTGAATTGACAGTGTGATTAGAAACTATCAATAAAAAACACGATCTCAGTTTGTGGTTAGAGATGTGAGGAGCAATGTCATCAAAATGACAAAAAGTTACATTATCAGTACATAACCTGCCAAGAAAAGGAAGCTTGACAAATACAAATCCAGTTGACTAAAATGATGCAATTAACTTGGAGTTTGCTTATGTCATGTCCAGTAGCTAGTGATATGTCTATCTTAGGATTATTACCACCCACATTAAGCACAAAAATTGATGGAATGGGACCGGGATATTGAATTTGGAAGAGTTGAGAGGTTGCTAGCCAAGTAGAGATGACCCTCATACAAGACATGTATGGGATCCCATGATTACATGAAAGAAATGTTCTAGGGATGAGACATGAACTGATCTTGGTTATGTACCTTTAAAAGTTAGATCATCTCGAAGAATTGAATACAAATTCGATTTGTTTTGAACAAATACAACATGTCTGCAAAAGAATATTATTACCTTGGATGCAAAACAAATAATATCTCGATGATTAAACCCATCTCATTAAACACAAAGTTCCTTCTGATCCCGCATGCAATCTTTCGAGTTGTGCTCCACGTTAGGCATAATAGGGATGTTCCAATCCAGTAAGCAAGTAGCTGGATTTCGTCCTCAAATTCATAAGATCTCAAGGAAGAAACTGAACAAAAGATAAATCATACAGAACATTAGCAATCAATAGCAAAGAACATTATACAACATGAAAGAGAAAGAAAAAAAAGCAATGAACAAGCCTTACTCAATGATAGAAAAGCATCAATCCAGCCAAGTTCTGATCACTCAACACCCAGATAATAAAGCTAGTAATAAACTAATCCAAACAAAAATAGCAAATACCTTGGACAACATATATAGAAGTATTCCTAACACGATATTAATTTCAATATTTGTAATACAACTAGCAAGATAAAGATATAAAATCTATGTCTCTACAGAAAATAACGAGAAGACATCCTATGAGTCATTGAGTTGGCTCTAATTTACAATAACACAGTAAATTAAAAAAAATAAAAGAAAAGTAGTTTCTTTAAAAAACTAATCCCATAAGAAATGGATAGCAGCCACACATGGCATCTTCTACTGCAGAAAACATACAGAAAATCATATCGTGTCCTATCTAACTTAAGCTCGATTTCTCATATTGCTGGCATCTCTGTCTTGATTTTCCTCAGCATTGGAAGCATCAACATCAACCTACAACATCATGTAAAAGCTAATAAGAACATTAAGTGGGTCAAGTTGGTAGACAAGTTCCAAAACACAAGTACATGATAAAACCACATGTTATCACTAGAAATCTATTCCCATAAAGCTACTTACTTCTTCATTACGCATGCCTGTTGTGTTCACATCCCCTTCAACTTGATCGCTGATTACTATGCCATTTCTAGCCAGTGCAGAGTTCATACAGCGAATCTGGTCCTGTAGTTTTGCATAAGCATTCTCCATGAAAGCCAATTTCTCATTAACGTTTATGGATATATCTAAGTGGTGACTCTTCCTCAAGTTGGCTTTCAATCCAAACACTTGGCTTCTAGATACACCTTGTCCATAACCGATTAGGCGTTGATTACGATTATCCTCATCATACATCATTTCATTGAACACCTCATCTTCTATTGTCGCTTTAGGCACTTCAGGTTTCTCAATGAGGCGTTCATGTACCAGCTTTTCAGCAGTTTCCTATGTAATATTTATCAAAATAATTGTTAGTTTGCATGTCAAATTTATCAAAAAACTTTGGTGGTTTTATATAACAAACCACAAATTCTTCTGTATTTGTATTTTTCACATAGCTCCCATCTTTTTTACGGTGAGTGATCCTCCATGCTTCCAAGGTACTAGGTTCCCTATGCTCAATTGTTTCCTATTCAAATATAAATAAGAGTAAGACATAAATATGATGAGATAATCAACTTCATTTTGTATCACAAATGTTTACATGTACGCTTACAAATTCAAATTTCTTTTGAGCAAAACTCTTTGAACCTGTAGTATGGTAATGAGATTTTTGAGCACGTGATCTCTTTCCTATCGCTGACAGGTTCTACAAATAATAGCATATTCATGAATCAAACAAGATTATAAACTCAACATAATATAATCCAATATTTCAAGTCGAAGAGTCCAACTTACCTTTCCTTTGGCAGAAAACCAATAGTTCACTAAGCGAACCCACTGTTCTTTGATCAATTTATCTGGCACATTGCTTGCAATTTGACGTTCAGTCTTATTGGGATCAAAGTAGAGTTTTTTTAGTTGATGTCTGTAAGTTCTCCATTTCCCATTCACATGTGAAAGAATCATTTCATCGATCTCCAAGTCAGAAGGAATGTGAAACTTACCCTAAATCACCACGAAAAAAGATTATTCTAAATAAGAAATAGTTCATTTGGAACATGTTTCTACAATGGAATGTTATTTAGTATGTAAATAAAGCCAAAATTACTTGCACAAAGAGGAGTTACTGTTACTTACCCTAGTGAGCTTCACAATCTCTATTTTATAGCAATCATGAACATGCCACCAACTATGTTCACCAATTGGGCATAAAGCTCCCCGCTTTGCTACCTCGCCAAGAAACCTCACCAAGACATGTCCTCCCCTCTGTATGGGTTGCTTAAATTTATTGAATTTCACAACAATTTTCAGACCTGTCTGCATAACCCACACTTGAGATAAAGGAATTTGTCCTCTCTTTTTCACAATCTTTCCATCAGAATCTACAATATGAAAATAAGAGATGCATCAACTTTTAATTTATGATACAGTAAATGAAAAAAGATAAAACAATATGGATGATCAGCACCTATTGTTTCTATGAAGTCATCTTCACTGTAGGATATGTTGTCAGTCCATTCCACACCTTCAGGGCCTGTTGGAATTGGTTGAGACTCTTGTATTTCATCCATACATGTTTCTTCACTTAATGGATTATCATGATGATAAGACGCAGATTGATGATGGTCATTTATATTTGGCTCAGTAAACCTTTGAGTTGCTGTAGTTCTCTTGCTTCGCCACATGTTTTGCCTAGTCAATGGAAGAATTTCAACAAATTAGGAAAATACAACAATATATGAGAAGGTTTCTTTATTGCTAAACATAACCTTATCAGAATATTACATTTTTTGTACTGATTTGAACTAATCACTACATACAATAGACATGCATTGGATCATATAAAAAAATCAGTTCATAAATCCACCATCTTTCCATCATAACTGGACAAAGGAACTTCAAGAGCAAAAAAATATTGAATAAAAGGCATGGAATCAAGCTTTAAGAAACAAAGCTTTGAAACATACTGTAACTGTTATACAAGAAAGTAGTCCAAATTTAGAGAGAGCAGAAATCATACAGCTAAAAATTTCACACCGTCAATCCATATAAAATCATGGAAAATTATTTAAAGAGGATACGACATGAAAATCTACAAAAGACGGATACATTCCAAATCACTTACAGGTTGTTGCTGCAAAATAATACATGCCAATTTTATGTAAGTAGACCTAAGTAGATCTTCATTATTACAAAAAAAACTTAACAGAAATGAATAAAAATATAGTTTTGACAAACATGCTTCATCAAACTTTCATTTTGATACAACTATGCGGCAATGTCATCATTGACAAATGTAGGGACTACGCCTACATCAAATGCATCTCTTGTCTTATACTCCACAACATGTAACCATGATTTTTCTTTTTCATCCTCTACATAAAAAACTTGCTTAGCTTGAGATGAAAATATAAAAGGATCATCCTTCAAGAATCTTCCTGTGTGCATCAACTTAGAGAAATTTACACAAGGACGATTTCTCCCATCACGTTTGAAAGCCCTGGGTGAAGTTATATCTACCCAATCACATCTGAATAGCACTACTTTGCAACTCCCATAATAATCAAGTTCATAAATATCTTTGAGTTTTCCATAGTAGGAATGTCCATCAGCTTCAACCATGACTCCAGAATTTTGTGTCTTCTTGTACATTTCACGATCCACTGTATGAAACTTGCACCCATTGACTACAAAACCCGTAAGCCTCTTTGCATAGGCGTTCAAACCACGAGCTAGAGCCATTTTTAACTCCCCTTCTTTGTTGCTCACGTCTATTTTAGGTGCCTATAAAATTAGAATCAATATTAGGTACATTGAGTTCCTCTAACAGAAAACACTTGAAGTCTACATCTATATTTGTAGTACCTGAGAGTTCAACCATCTAGAAAAGTCTTCTAGAATCCATTTATCTTCTAAAGTTTGATCCACTCTTATTCCTCTTTGAAGATACTCATCTCTTTTTTGATATAAAAATTCTCTACAACAACACTTTGGGTTAGTTTAGTATATATATTATATATGAAGTTCCACAACAAGTATGATACATCTTACTGTTTAAAGTCCTTCATAATATCTTCACAATGGAGAAGAACATATCTATGTGCTTGTGACATGCTTTTATCATCAAGCCCCACGACTTTTGCTGCCCCAAGATGGCGTCCACCAGAGTTGAACAAGTATAAACCCTTATTGGGAATAGTGTCATCATTTCGTTTTGGTTTACTAAAAGTTGTCTCGGTTCCTTCCATATATCTAGAACAGAAAGTAATTGTCTCCTCCAAAATATATCCCTCTGCAATGGAACCCTCTGGTCGAGCTCTATTCCTGACATAACCCTTCAAGCGAGCTAAGTACCTTTAAGAAATTATAAACATAGTAATATCAAGATTTACTCCTTCAAAATTTTATTGCAAACAAAAGACTACACAGTTAAAAGACAAATCTAACCTTTCAATGGGATACATCCATCCATACTGAACTGGTCCACCATATTCAACTTGGTCAACCAAATGAACCAAGAGATGCACCATAATAGTAAAAAAAGGAGGAAGAAATTCCTTTTCTAGATGACAAAGTGTTTCAATGATGATTTTTTGTAACTTATCAAGATCACCCAAGTCAATACATGTAGAGCACAATGACTTGAAGAAATATGACAAATTCGACAACACATCTAAAACATGAGTTACTCCAGATGCTTGTAAAGCTATGGGAAGTATATCTTGCATAAGAATGTGGTGATCATGACTCTTTAGGTTTTGCAGTTTTCTTTGCTTCACATTTACACATCTAGAAAGATTTGAAGCATAGCCATCAGGAACTTTCAACTTAGCTAAGACACTTAAGAAGCATTCCTTATCTTCTGTGGACATAGAGTATGGAGCTAGGGGCATAAGAAAACTTCCATCTTCTTGAGGTTTAAGCCAAAGATGTTTCCTTATATTATTTTCCTCAAGAAATCTTCGTGCATTTTCATCGTCTTTACACTTCCCCTCCACATTTAAAAGTGTAACCAATATATTCTCACATACATTCTTCTCTATATGCATGACATCAAGGTTATGACGAAGAGGATTATATTCCCAATATGGCAAATCAAAAAATATGCTTCTCTTCTTCCAAAGACCCTCTTCTTCAGCAATACTATCATCATCAATAGTAGCACTACTTGTGGAGACATCTTTGAATTTTCTTCTTCTCTTCTTATTATGACTCCTTGGACCTTTTCCATATTTAAAGGAAAGTCTTTGTTGTTCGCGAAGTACATCACATCCAGATTTAGGAATAGGAGCACAATCATACTCTTTAGTCCCATCAAATAGATTGCTTTGCAGTCTAAAAGGATGGTTATCTGGTAGCCATCTACGGTGACCACCATAACAAATCTTTGAACCACATCGATAAGAATGAGTAGATTCAGCACAACAAGGACATGCAAGATAACCTTTGGTGCTCCACCCTGATAACATAGCATATGCAGGAAAGTCACTTATGGTAGACATCAAAGCTGCTCGCATCTTAAAAGGCTCTCTACTATAAGCATCAAAAGCATCAATTCCATCCCATAATAATTTCAACTCATGTAGCAAGGGTTGCATATAGACATCAATATCATTTCCAGGACTAGATTTTCCAGGGATTATCAAAGAAAGAATCAAGGAATAGGGTTTCATACATAGCCAAGGAGGCAAGTTGTTGATACTAAGAATAACAGGCCAAGTACTATAATTTGTATTTTGCATACCATAGGGATTGAAGCCATCGCTTGCAAGGGTAATCCTCACACTACGAGCGTCTGAAGCAAATCCTGGATACATCACATCAAACTCTTTCCATCTCTTTGCATCTGCTGGGTGTCTTAATTTTCCATCTTTGGATCGACCTTTCTCATGCCATATCATATCTTCTGCTATCTTTGAGGACATGTACATCCTTTTCAATCTTGGAATTAGAGGAAAATACTTCATAACTTTTGCAGGAATTCCTTTCAAGCTATAACTATTTTCATTCTGAACATCACCCACATTACTTATTTTTTTCTTCCACCTAGGAGTTTCGCACACACTGCAACGATCCTTATGTGAGTTTTCACCCCAATACAACATGCAATCATTGGGACACGCATGTATATTTTCATATCCAAGGCCTAACTCCTTAATCAATTTTCTAGCTTTGTAATAAGAACATGGAAAAGAGGTTAACTGTGGAAAGGCATCCGACAGAAGCTCTAACAATTGTGTGAAAGATTCATCTGGCCAATGAAACATACATTTAAGATTAAATAATCGTAAGAGAAATGAGAGTGTTGAAAAGTTAGTGCAACCAGGATAAAGTTCTTCATTTGATAATTCCACCATTTTTCTATATTTCACATCATCTTCAGGAATATGGGAACTATCACTTTGATGATGATCGGTGTTGTCAGCATGAGTATCATCGCATGTGTCTTCTTCATGACCTACCCCTATCGATGCATCACCCATATTAGTAGCATTTATTCCCAATGCATCTCTCAATAACCCTTCCATGTCATCTTGACCTACTAAATCAGATTCATGATTAGCAGATTGTTCATTATTTCCAACTTGTTGGTTTGCAGTGAGATTTTCAAAAAGATTTCTTGGTCCATGGAAAATCCAATCCTTATAATCATTGAAAAATCCATTGTATACTAGATGTTTTTCCACATCATCAATGGACAATTGTTTTTTCCAAGCCACTTTACACTTCCTACATGGACAAACAATTTTTCCATTTTCCATTCCAGTCTTAGCATATTCAAGAAATTGATAGATCCCATTAATATAATCTTCAGAACAAACAGGTTTTTCAATCCAACTTTTATCCATATTATACAGCTTCAAGAACCTATTTATATAACAGACAACATCATTTAAGAAGAAATACACATGTATAAAATACGGATATGTATGTTTGAGAAGAAAAACATATAAAGGTTATCTCAAATATTAATTAGTCAAAGTTTCACCAATATAAAATCTCACATTATCTATAAAAGACTTAACTTATCATAACTCAGTCAAAATTGGACATAATTTAACCTAAACGGGGCCTAAAATAAACTAAAAGATGCCTGATTTTACTTAACTTGAGCAAATCAGACCTAATACGACTTCACTTGTCCTCATTTTCACTGACCAAATTTGATTTGTGCAAAATCATAGAAATCACATCTCTTGTTACCTATATTAGACTTAAATTTCCATAGCTTGGTCTAAATTAGGCCTAGTTCATCCTAAATGGGACCTAACTTGCCTTAATTTGACTAAATCAGACCTAAAATTACCTCTGTTATCCTAGTTTTAACTAACAGATCTCCTGACCATAATCACACCTAATTCAGCTAGATCAGGCATAGTTTGAAGGGGGGGGTATTATAGATTTTCTTCCAACTCTAACCTTATCAGTCATATATAATTTTTAGATGGCTAGCTAATTCAAAGGATATGGTATTACATGTATTATATATGTATACTAAGAAGTGAATTCACATACTTAAAAAAATACAAAAACAAAATGCCCATAACGGGCTATGCACTGGTGTCATCTAAGCAGGCTACCAACCACTCCACTGTTGTTCCCTCCAATAGACAAAAGCTTTTACACATAAAATAGATTCCTTTGTGGGCTAGGCAGAGCCAAGTTACGACATGCTTCTTAACAAAACATGGAAAATTAACTCCATAATGACAACGTCATGGATCTCTGGAATTTTTAACAAATGTTTAGACTTTCATTATAGGTTCTCTAGGGCCAGGGAAGATATGTTTTGAATATATTCAATCCTTATTCCAAAGAAAAGGAGCCTAGCCACCTAGGTGCTAGGGCCTAGACGGTCTAGGAATTTTTAGATTTTCAACGTTAAGTTATGTTAGATGGGATTACAAATATATATAGATATACTTGCATGTATATTTTAAGAAGTAAATGTATAATAGTTATCTCATATCTAAATCAATCTAAGATTCACAAATAATCACGTGTTACATTATCTATTTTGGACTACAGTTGGCATAACTTGGTTAGGCCTAATTTAACCTAAACAAGGCCTAATTTGACTAAATTTGACTAAATCAAATATCATATGACCTAAGTTGTCCGAATTGTCACTGATCAATTTTTTTTAGCAAAATCACATCTCATGTTACCTATATTAGACTTAACTTGCCATAACTCGGTCTAGATTAGGCCTAATTAAACCCAAATATATGAGACCTAACTAGCCTTAATTTGACTAAATCAGACCTACTATGACCTAAGTTGTCATAATTTTCACCAGCAAATTTTATTTGAACAAAAACAAACCTAGTTGAAATAGATTGAGCCTATTGTGAAAGAAACAAAATTGTACATATATCTCCCAATGAAACCTTATTTAATATAAATTAGACCTTTTTTCAGGTGTTTAACTAATGCAATGGATAGGGATAGATCATTCTATTTTTTTTATGTCCCTGACCATAGTTACCAAGGTGATTATATAGCCGCCTAGGATGCCTAGGCATCCAAGGCTCTAATTAGGCCACCTTAAATTGGGTGTCGAGCCCAACAAGTGTTTGAAGTTGGCACCTAAGGCCTTTAAGGCCCGAATTCAGCCACTTAAAGGCCACATTCGCATAAATTACACCAAAATTTTGTGAAATTAAATCTAGTATAGTCATTTAGGGTTGAAATAGGTTTAAATAAGGGTGAACTAGGTGTACTTTGGCAACTTAGGCCTTATTTGCAAAAGCAAGTCAGATATAGGGGAATTAGGACTGATTTTGCCAAATTAAATCTCATTCAGGTCAATATAGTGCATATTAGGGGAATCTAGGTCAATATAGTCCATATTTAGTAGACGTGGACAAGTAGGAAAAGAAAAATCAAAATCATATCACAAAAGGAAATGTGAGAGAATGTTGATGCAATATAATAAGGAACAAACTAAGAATTAAAAAAGAATTCAAGCATGTGGCTTTTATGCAAGATCATAAGCAATTATGAAAATAGACATATGATACAAGGTTACACATACAATACTAAATAAAAAAAGAAATTGCCATGTTACTTTTAAATGCCTAATTAAATCAAGGTGGGTAACTTGTTCATGGAGTGCAATAGTTTTCAACCATGTTTTTAATACCATTAAAAGATGTGGTTCTTATAAGACATCTAGGGTAGTTATTCATGTTGGTTGACACACATGTGAAAACCATTGATCTTTATGTTGTTGAGAACATGCTTTAGGCCAAATAAAGGCTGATTTTCCCAAAGAAGATTTGATTTGTCCAACTTAGGCCTACTTTAAGATAGTCAAGGGTAATTTGGATATGTTACATCTGAATGGGTCATATTACAGCCACTTCGTGTGTTTATGACAAATAAGAGAAATTTCGTTCTAATTTAGGTTAGATATAGATCAAGTAGGTTAAATTAGGATCACTTAGGTCAGATTTAGTTCATGTTATGTATGTTTAATGTCAAATTTGGATTGGTAAAACTTCAACAAGAAAAAAGGCAATGAAGTTGATGTTGTTAAATAGGTAGTCAATTAAGGGAGATATGAGTCAACTATATGTTTTTGTAGATGTGTTCTGGAGATAATGGGGAGTACTTCTTCCATTAGACTTTAAAACTTGAGGTTCATTGCAATATTTAGTATACTTCTACTGCATGATGCACCACTTTTTAGTCAATTTCTATCTCCTTATTACTTCAAAATTGTTCTACGATAAGACACACATGCCATGTATTTGA
This sequence comes from Alisma plantago-aquatica, assembly GCA_963693085.1. NCBI lineage: Eukaryota > Viridiplantae > Streptophyta > Magnoliopsida > Alismatales > Alismataceae > Alisma > Alisma plantago-aquatica. The sequence continues at coordinate 598,646,988 of OY856410.1, read as the reverse complement.
GTAGGTTGTCACACAAGTTTAAATCATTGATCTTATGTTTCTCAGCACATTTATTAAAGATTTCAAGGGGTGTGAAGATTTTGAACAACAACTGAATTTTCCAAATTGTAAGGTTTTGTTAAGAGTGATAAATGTTATGTGGTAACTAAATTTTATCGCTTTGATTTCTCTTTTTCTCAATGAACAAAATTGTAATTCTTTGTTAAGGGTGAAAATAATCCTAAGCAAAGTCAAAAGTTGTACTAATGTGATGTTTCATATTGGATACATAATGTGATGTATAGGCACATAAAGTTCATGCTCTTGTATATGGAAGGTTTAAAAAATCTGATGTGACCATGAAAATAAAGTTATTGTCATGCATGTGACTTAAAGAGCCAAATAAATGAACATAATAGTTCGTCTGATCTGCATAACAGATTAAAAAATCTATAATTATTGTGATTGGAGTCGAAGACTTGACATTGATCTTCCCATAAAGATGGTAAAAACTAAGCAAACATATCACGTCGTAGGGGTAGTCAACACCCTGGTGCTAACTCCCTGATACAGTGACCACTATGCATAACTAATTAAATCAGTGTACAAGGGGCATTTTTGGACGCAAGAGAAATATATAGTTCACACTATACAATATTACGGAAAACATACAAAGGCATAATAGAACTCTTAAAAAATATATGATCTACGATTTGGTTGAATACATTAATATACAAGTTATAAGGTGTTAGGCAGTCTATCTCTCATGTGGCATTGCTAACCTTAGGGAGCATTTGACCAATCAAGAAGTAAGACCTCAGATATGCTCTCCCCAATACAAATCATTACAATTTTATTCATTAAAAAATAATTACAGACAAAGCATTACAGACAAAGTATTACAATTTTGTTCATTAGAGAAAGAGAAATCAAAGGTTCTTAGACTTACCCGAGAAACAGTAAGGTTTAAGTACAAACGAAATTTTTTTGGGGGGTGCTAAGGCTCTAAGGTTCTCAAACATTGAATTTTCTAAAAGTTCTTTTTTGCGCCAACTAGAATTAATAGATTATCAACTACATGAGGGGAGACACACTTTAACCAAAATCAAATGAAACCAAGTTTTAATTATTCGAAAAGAAATTTAAAAACACATCTTAAGCATCCACAATTCTAGATGGTTAGTCTACACGAAAAAAAGAAGATTTGTATCAGTGTTTAGATCAGTGACAAAATCACATGAACAATGCTACTATCAACAAAAGGAATTTACCAAAAAGCTAGATCGAGGAAATCATTATCAAAATAAGCCTAGCACCTTGCTTCCTCCTTGACTATGATTATGTTTTCTGTGGCTGCTATAAAATTGTTTCTCACCGAGATGTTCTCCCCACTGGTTCACGATATGCCGTTGAGCTCTCCTTTTCATATGTGGAGATAGAATTAGAAACCTTCCATGCAGATCCAAAGGCACGATTGCCTTTGCAACTAGAGGATTAAAATAAGAAAGGGGACATACTTTTGTATTGCCGTAATGAAGGAAGATCAAGCTTCTCCGTCGGTGGTCTTTGGTTTTCTTCTTTCCAATCAAACCATTCACCAAACTAGCATAGCAAAACGCTGCAAGAAGAAGCCCATTAGCAAATTGGTATCATACTTAATGCAAGGGAAGTTATTAACCGATCAAAACTGAATACAGACCCCGCAGCCACACAACCAAACTTTCAGAATTTGTTGATATCCAGGACGATTCGCTTTCCACCAAGAGTAGGGAACCCGGCGGTGGTCTTCTGGTTGATTGTAGGAACTAGAACAAACTCCAACTACTGGAGCGCTGCAACAGGCGTCGACGCTCTTGACCACTGCTCATTGTGAAATCAGTAAGAGGCAACGGCTCTGCGATTTGGGAGGATACCCGATAGACCTAGTTGTTTTATCGTAGACAGGGAAATGGAAGTCATGGGAGAGGATTTTACGGTGGGGCGGCGTGGTCGCACAATAAGGAAGCAATCGTGAGTACATGGCGTCCGATTCGGAAGAAGTTGGTAAAGAGGGGCACGGTAGGGGGCAGAGCGAGCGCGCAGAATGGAGAGGAGAGACGCGAGAGAAGAGGGAAGAGGCCTTTTCTACGGAAAGTCTATTAATATTAGAAAGGGGACTACCTTTCGAAATTTTCCACGCAATCTCGTCCGTAGAAAATAAAACGTGGTTTTACACCACCGTTTCTACTAGTGTGGGATACCTTCCCCAAAGATGTTTCCCCTATGCAGATGGATGGTGGGTAAGGGAGAAGTCTCATTCTGGAAAGATAGATGGTGCGCAGAGTGGTTGGGGGAGTACGCGATCACGACAAATGATGTTAGATTAGATTTCAAAGTAAAAAATTTATGGGTGGAAGATGAAGGTTGGGATTGGAACACACTTGCTATCATTATCGAGACGGGAGGCTTGAATCTGATCAAGAATGCGGGGGTGGCAATTCATCGAACAAAAGATCAACTAATTTGGATGCCTGAAAGTCGTGGCCAATTCACGTTGAAATCTCCTAAGAGGTGCGTACGACCTCCCGTGGATCACCGCCTGGCTAGCCTTAAAAATATATGGAAGATGGACTTCCCCAAGGCCACCGTGATTGTATGGAAGATAGCTAATATAGCAATCCCCACTGATGATAATATCTGCATGTGTCATGTATCCATGGAATCTAGGTGCGTGTGCTGTGATGAGCCCCTTTGTGAGACCATGGAGCATCTGTTCCTTCATAGTATGTGGGCTGATAAGTTCTGGAACATGTTCTATATCATAACTGGGACCCATCCCCCGACTGACCTTCCCTCACTGATAGAAATCTGCAGCTGCCTTCGTTTGAAATCAGCAAGGCTATGGGTAGCAAGCAGGTTGGCACTGATTATACCGTGGTGTGTTTGGAGGATGAGATGCCTGAAACGATTTGATGGCAAGGAGGGAAACTTTGAAACGGAATGGAGGTTCATGACTAGACAACTGAACGTCATGCTGAGCCAGTAGAGATTTTCTAAGATTGAAGAGCCTGATTTCTACTACCAGATGCAGAAGTTTCATCTCGTTGAACCCATACAGAGGATTAAACAAGTATCTCTATTAAAGTGGGAATGCCCAGATTTATCAAATTTGAAAATAAACATCGCCTGCGGTAGAAGCAGAGATGGCCAGGGCGATATGCGGCACTGGAAGGCGGGCATAGTCTGTAACTCTGTCGTGGCCTTCCGTCTCGCCTTCCGGGTATAGCTCAATGATGGAGTCTGGATGACAACTTATATTTTGGCTATAGAGCTTCGACTGAAGATAGCAGATGATAAGAACCTTAAGATATCTACCATTGATATTGATGATAAGCAGGCATTTGATATCATGTGGCACCATGTACGGGAACCATGGCCAGTTTATACTTTGGCGAGGGAGGTTAGGGATCACCTGGATGAAGAGGCTATCCTGGACATTTGGTTCCAAAAGTCGTCAACTCCATCCCTCACGAGCTGGGCCTGTGGATAGGCAATGGGGATGAGCCTTTTATTTGCACTGATCAAATTTGTCTGCCGATGAAGATTAGGGGAATGATGACCATGGAGAAAAGGGGTACGCCCTAAGTGATGTGGACTTGGTCTGAATGTCATGCATAGCTTTCTAGGGGGATGAGCGAGAGAGGTATAGGATTCTTGTATAATGAATAGGATAATACCCGCAAGGTATAAGCGGGAGATGTATTACCTTTTCGATGAGTGTTTGCCTACATGAGGGGTGTGGGATGAATACATCGACCCCTAACTTCTTAAAAAAATGTTCCGGATATGACAGCGGGAGGGAGGGTGACTATGGCTAGAATTTTCCCTCAAGACACAAATTTTTGCATGTGGGCATTTCTAAGGATGATGTACCTAGGATCTGACCTGCCTCATCTAGAATAAAAAATCAGTAAGTGGTGATAAGTATATGTAAAAGTATTTTGAGAAAGGATGGCTGGTTCAAGGTACGTATACGAGGAGGGAAAATGACAAGCAGCGGCAAGATGGGAGGAAAGTGGATGACTTCTTTCCTAATAGTGTCCATCAATGTTGATGTTGTTTAATTCTCTGTCCAAAAAAAATATTAGGAAAGGTGTTATAATTAGAAAACGTGGGAGAGAAAGGGAGTGGGGAGATAAGGAGAGAAAGAGATTGACCACAGAAGAGAGAGAAAAATAAACTATTTTTATTCATATCTTTCAAATTGTAATTTTTGTATAAAATAAAACTCATTCATTATAAATGTATTTTAAAATAAGATCAATGTCAATATAGTTTTGGTAAAAAAAAGAGTGGTAGAGAGGGAGGGAGAGAAGAGTAGTCATACACGAGAGAAAAATAAGATATTTTTACTAATATCTTTCAAACTTTAACAAGTTCTTTGACGATATAAATTTTTTCGTGTCCCTTCAAATTTTTTTTGAAACAATACTAATGTCAACATAAATATATTAAAAAATAAATAACAACATTTCCCTTATATTCCTTGTATTTTTACTAATATCTTTCAAATAATAATGAATTGTTTCATAAAATAAAAATCTTTATGTTACTTACAAAAAAATACATTTAAACTAGTCTAATGTCGATATACTTATAAAAGTTATAATATATTATATAAAGGAGAGAGACTTGGTTGGAAGAAGACAAAAGAGAGGAGACAAAAATTTATTTTGCTCCTAACTTTCAATCTATAATGAATTTTGTGACGAATAAAACCACAACAATTCTTACAAAAAATGTGTTCCAACAGGACCACTAGTTGCTATCTCAGGTCCAATTTATTGTTAAGTCTGGTCTGATTTGATTATTATCTCTGGTCCAATTGGTTGTTATCTCCGATTTATTTGGATCTGGTCCAGTTGACCATTATCTCCACTCTTATTTGAGTTCTTATGTATGGTCCAATTGGTTATTATATCTAGTTCAATTGAATGTTATCTTTTGTCCAATTAGTTTCTATCTTTTGTCCAATTGGTTGTTATCTCTGTCCCAATTGGTTTTTATCTATGGTTTGATTCCAGTTTTTATTGTTGACTCAAGGTCTAAATCAACTAAATGCTTGTTTTGATGATGACTAACCATTTAATTCATTTGTGTCTAATGCTTCTGCTTGAGTGATTTTAGATTAGGTGTGGAACACTCCAAATGCCTAAACTTGTGCATCCTAATTTAGAGAAATCAATTCATATGTGCATATAGATCAAGATTCAAGAATAGATAGTTTCCTCCATAGATATTTGATTTAAATAACTTGTAATGATTGTATGAATTATAATTAAGCTTAGAAAAATAAAGATCACATAAATCGAATATTTAAGCTTTTTATGAAACTTATCAAATTTCATCACAGGAACCTTTGTTGATTGTGATTTCTTCTCATGGAACTCAACTGACAAACTAATCTTGATAACTGTCAGGGTCAGCTGAGTTTGTTTTGTGACAACTCGACCGACACCACGCACTTACAAAATAATGTTAAGCCTCTGACCGAGTTTTATCAAGGATAAATTTTACTAACAAATCAAAATTATTTTTCTGCGTAGTGTCGTCAGTGACAATAAAGTTTCCTAATAGTAAACTCAATTTTACAAGATTGTACAAAAAAGTACTAAAAAGTATTTCTAGCCATTGGAATGTTACAAAAGTCAAAAATATATTCATTGCAATACGCAAAATGGAAAGAATTGTTCCGAAGTATCTCTGATGGCTAATATGCAACCTCAACTATAAATAGGACCGCTTGGGATTCATCTCATTATTATAAAAGAACTATGAGGGTCCTTATATCATAGTTGAGTGTCTCCAAGAGCCTCCTTCCACTCTCAAGGTTAATGTTTTGCTACATCCATTAGAGTAAGTAAGAGATTTGTAAGAGAGATAGTCCTACATGTATAATTCCTCCACCTCCCAATATCACTTTCTACCATGAAGATGAAGACTTTCTCTTGGATATGAGAGGTTAACAATAAGAAGGGAAGGAGTCCCTTAGTGAAAGTTTCACCTTGGTGAAGGTGAAGTCAAAGGCGGAAGATCCAAGTCAAGAGTGGGTAAATCCTCAAAGGCAGAAGACTTGTTGCAAGAGTGGTTAAGTCTTTGGACAAGACCGAAGACTCGTTGCAAGAGTAAGTAAGTCCTTGGAGAGGTAGAAGGCTCTTGGTCATGGATAGGTAAGTCCTTTATAAGGTTATTGGCTCCCTTATCCTCAAAGGAAAGGCTAGGTATCCCTATTCTGGAAAAGGACGGTCCTGTGTTGTAACTCTTATAATGGAGTATAATGAGTGAGACATGTTTTAAAATCTTAAAGGATGAACTCTCTAGTTAGTGGATGTAAACATCCTTTTTTGGAGTTTGGAACCACTCTACATAGCTTGTGTGACTTATGCTTGTTCATTTTCTCTTTCCCTTTCTATGAATGTTTAGTTCCACTCAATGTTCATACTTGCCATATTATATTTGAAATATATTAAAGGTCTAATGAATTTTATTTAAGTGGTTTTAGTTATATCAACCCGCCCTCTCTAGATCCATCATTGATCCAACAATTTCTACTAGAGTAGGTCTTCTTCCAGCAAAAATTTCACAAGTAGGAGAAGATGGGAGATTATCAAGCTGGTAGATACTCCATCAACATTCCAATATTTTATGTGAGCAACTTTGTCTATTGGAAGAGAAGGTTACAATTATACATTCAAGGATCAAGTCTTGAGCTATGGAGAATGGTGAATCTTCCATACAAGCTATCAGAGACAAAGTTAAATGAATGGGATTAAGCTTTGAATAAATCAAACTTGAATGCTATAGCCATTAACATTTCTCTATGCCTCTCTTTCCCCATCGAGTTCAACTAGATTTCTTCTTGTGAGATGGCCTATGAGGTATGCGAAAGTTATGCGTCACTTATGAGGGGAAAAAGTAAGTGAAGGAAAGTAGAGTCTACACATTAAAGGGTCTCCTTGAGAACTTCAAGATGGGAAAGAAGGAAAGGGTAAAAAAAATGTAGTCCAAGATCAGCACTATTATAAATGATCTTACCATCCTAGGACATCCTATGTGTTGAGGAAAGATAAACTCAAATATCCTTAGGTCTCTTTGTATATGGTGGGAATCAAAAGTGACTTCCATTGAAGAAATAAAGTCTCTTTGTGATATTCTTATTGAAGAGCTCATAGGAAATCTACAAGCTTTTGAAGTTAAGCTTGACAAGCAAGAGGAAGAAGAAAGATAAGAAGAGAAAGAGCTCAAGAGAATGAATAAGGATGAAATCAAAGTCCAAATTGAAAATATTGTTGGTCAAGCTTCTCCATCCTCTCAAGTTGAAGAATATGCTATGTACTCCAAAGGTAGACTTCACAAAGCCAAGTCTTCTTCCTCCGCCAGATGCTTCAAATGAGGAAAAAAGGATCACTTCAAAGAAGAGTCTCCATAAGGTAAAAAGAGCCATCATCACAAGAAAAGAGAAGAGAAGTACAAGAATAAGGTCAAATGACACAAAAGCTGTAGTGACTCCTCCAACTCAAGCTCAAGTGAAGAGTCCAGTGGAGAATATTGCTCAAGCTCTAGTGATGGAGGAGAATGACATTTTTCTCTCACAACAAGTTCAAATGAAGATTCAAATGAGGTAAATATAAACTCTTTAGATAGAGAATACTTAATTGCCATTATTCATGCTACTCGTGCATCTCTTAAGTCTATTCAGCATAAAAAGAAAAATCATTCTAAGATTGTTGATAACTTGCATGAAGAAAAAGATGATCTTGAACATGCTAACATTTTCTTATAAGATGATGTTTAAAATCTTCAAAATTATTATCTCGAACTACAATTGAAATTCAATAGTGTTAAGATAGAAATTTATGCTTATCTTAAACAAGCATATGATCCTAAACTTGAAAATACTAGCTTGCTTGATATGATTAAATATCTAGAAACTCAACCTCTTATGACTAGTTCCTGATGAAGAGCATACTAAAATTGTGAATTCTCTCATTCTTGATATTGATGTTCTTAAATCTGGAAATGAGGACAAAGGCTTAGTTTTGCAAGGAATAGAATCTAAAAATAGTGTTTATCTTTATAAGATTGATTTTCTTGAAAAAGAAAATGCATCCTTGCTTGCTAAAATCAATGTCTTTTGATCTTCTTCTAGTTATACTAGTAGAGAGAATAGTGTTGAGGCTCTGCATATTGAAAAAGATTATTATATGACCAAGGTTCTTTCCTTAGAAAATGATATTTTGGGATTAAGAGAGGCATTCTCTCCCCCTCTCCCGCACCCATGGCGGAGGCCAAACGCCCAAGAGGGTGGTATATCGAGGACACAATTGGGATTCTAAACACGGATCCGTTTGTAAGCAGACACTGTGATTGACCACTTGAGCAACTCCTTGTTGGCAGAAAATGATATTTTGCGTGCTAGAAATGATGCTAATAAATTGTATTCTACTATTATTTCCCTGATGTATGATAATGATAGTTTGAGATCCTCTATAAAAAGATTCTTAGATAATGAAAAGAATCTTAATGAAATCCTATACCATCATACTACCAAACAAATGGGTAGATATGGTATTGGACTTTATAGTAGCCAAAAGAACAACAAAGATAAAGGACGTTCAATTTTCAATGAAGAATGCTCTACTTCTAAGGCTATGGGCTCATGTAATCATTGTAATGAAATTGGTCATTACTCTACATATTACCCTATTAGGAAAGCACCCAAAAGCAATAGGACTTGGGTTGCTAAGCTAACCCCTCTAAACCCAAAAATATGATTGGGGATCATTTAATCTTTCTTCTTATAGGTCACTTGCAAATGGATTGACATAATCTATTGATTTGAAAATTTATTTCTCAATCCGCATAAAAGAATAAAGGTGAGATGTGTCTGGGGTGGAAAAAAGTAGAAAAGAAATGGAAAGATCAGAGGTAATGATATTCTTTCTCACATCCAATCATTGCTTGCTTTTGTCAAGTTTATATGCACTTTACATACATGATTTTGAGTAAAAATTGGTATATTTTAATTCTCATCACTTTCTTTCTCAAAATCTATCATTGATCACTACATAGTTCTTTATAACCTTGATTATACATGTTTGGATATGGTTTATATTTTTATGATTCCTCTAGATATGTTTTTCTAAAGTATATCTGCTTAGTGCCAACAACTATTATTGGATGAGTTTGTCCTAAAAGAAACTCAACCAACAATCATCGACGGGTGTTGCCAACAGGTGTTGTCAGCCAAGAAGTTTAACCCAGAAACATGACAGACAACACTGTGCAAAGAATATACATGTGGATTTTTGTATGAAAATTTTCCTCTCAACTAGACTTTCTAAAAAAATAGCCTTAGTCTATGGCACTCCCTTTTGTACTTTAATGATATGCATATTGTCATGCTTTATATTCCTATCATTCATACAACTCTATCTATATATTGCTCTGAAATTGGTATCTCTATATCTTGCAATTACTTATCTTGACTTGTTATGCATGTTTTGATGATGATCACTTTAAATCTCTTGGTTGTAATCTAAATTTCTTCCATTGTCTCTACTTTGGTACATCAATATAGATGTATATCGTTTAATGCAACCTTTTGTTTCTTATTGGTAATCACCTTTTGTTAATAATGCATATTTTCTAGTGAGTAATATCATTTCATGATTCTAAAATTGCATATCTATTTGTTTGGTATACCTCTACATCTACTCATAGCTTGTTTTTTAACTTGTGCATCTTTTGCTATGATCTAGATCCTACTAGTAGTTCATAATTTATGTCATCTACTAGTAGTCCATCTACATGTAGTTCTAGCCTTGTTCATATTTTGGTATCTAAAACATCAATTGGTACCTAACTATATGCTATCTTGTATCTTGTTTCATACATACGCATGCTTTTTCCTGGACTTACATATCTACTATATTGAGTTACTTGTTTTCATATCCTTACCTTGATTGTTTGTTAGAACTACATCTAGGGTTGTTCTAATGCATACATTGGTTGAACAAGTTGCTAGTTTTTAGTCCTCTACACTCCCTTTTCTAATAAAAGTTGAGTTTTAGCTCTTCAACCCCATTACTTTTTAAAATGACAAAAGGAAAGAAGGCATGTTTTATGTAAAGGGGAGAGCATATATATGTAGAACATATATGAGTAGAAGACATAGTTTCTATAAATGTTATGAAAGCTAACCATGCAGGAGAAATAACATCAACTGAGGAGGAGTATGTGAACCCCTTTAATATCAATTGAGGGGGGATTATATGAACTCAATTCTATTGAAACCCCTAGGCTTATTAAAGAATATTTTTACTTAAATGCTTCCAATACATTTATGGAATGTTTTGTCATCTTCAAAAGGGGAGAAACTGTTGACTCAACATCTAAATTAACTAAGCCCTTGTTTTGATGATGACTAACCATTCCACTCATTTGTGTCCAATGCTTCTACTTGAGTGATTTTAGATTTGGTATAGACACACTCTAAATGCCTAAAATTGTGCATCCTAGCTTGGACAAACAAGTCATACATGCATAAAGATCAAGATTGAAGAGTAGATAGTTTTCTCCATAGATCTTTGATGTATACCCCTTGTAATTAATCTTAGAAAAATCAAGAGCGCTTAAATTGAATATTTAAGCACTTTATGGAACATACCAAAATTAATCACAAGAACCTTTTCTCAATCGAGTTTCCATCTCATGAAACTCAATTGGCAAACTATGTGGGTCTTGATAACTACAAGGGTCAGCCAAGGTTGTCCTGGTGACAACTTGACCGACACCATGCACTTACAAAGTAGTCTTAAGATGTCGATTGAGTTTCATCAAGGATAAATTCGATTGACACCTCAAAAAAAAATTCACATAGTGTCATCGGTTCAGTTTTACAAAAGATCACCATTGTTTGGAAAAGTGAAGAAAAATGTTTCTAGTCATTGGAGTGTTGCAAAACTCAAAAATATATCTATTTCAACACTTAAAACAGCTAGAATGTGTTCCTTAGTGTCTCTACTATCTAGTAGGCAACCTCAACTATAAATAAGACCCCTTGGGCTTGATTCAATGGTTACCCAAACACTATTAAGGTCCCTATATTGTAGGTGAGTGCCTCCAAGCGCCACCTTCCTTGTCAAGCTTAATCACTTTCTACATCCATCAGAGTGAGTAGGATATTTGTAAGAGAGCTAGTCCTACATGTATATCTTGTGATGATCTTAATTCCTCTACTTCCCAATCTCTCTTTATAGCATGAAGATGAATACTCTCTCTCTCTCTCTCTCGGCTAATAGAGGTGATGAAAAATAAAGGAAGGAGTCCCTTGGTGAAGGTAAAGTCAAAGGCATAATATCCAAGTTAAGAGTGGGTAAATCCTAAAAGGAGGAAGACTTGTTGCAAGAGTGGGTAAGTCCTTGGAGAATGTCGAAGACTCATTGCCAGAGTGGTAAGTCCTGGGTGAGGTAGGAGACTCTATGTCATGGATAGGTAAGTTTTTTGTAAGGTTATTGGCTCCCTTATACTCAAAGGAAAGGCTAGGTATACTTTTCCTAGAAAAGGAAGGTCTTATATTGTAACTCTTATAATGGAATATAAGGAGCGAGACAAGGTTGAAAATCCTAGAGGATGACCTCTCTAGGTAGTGGATGTACATTTCTTAGTTTGGAGTTTGGACCCACTACACATAGCTTGTGTTACTTGTGGTGATTCAATAGCTCTCTCACTTGGTGTGTATGTTTAATTACACTCAAAGGTCATACTTGTGATATTATCTTAGAAATATCTTGAAGATCTAATGAATTTTATTTAAGTGGTTTTAGCTGTATTCACCCCCACCCTCTAGAGCCTGTCATTGATCCAACAATTATCTTTGATCCAATTGAATGTTATCTCGGGTCTAATTGAATGTTATCACTGATCCAAATGGTTGTTATCTCTAGTCCAATTTGTTGTTATCTACACTCCAATTTGTCATTATCACCTCTCTAGTTGGTTGTAATCTTTGGTCTATCTCTGGTCCAATTGGTTTCTATATATGGTCAAGTTGGATGTTATCTCTAATCTAATTGGTTGTTATGTCTGGTCCTATTTGAGTTGTTATCTGTGTTCTGACTTGAGTTGTTATCTTTGGTCCAATTGGTTGTTACTGTAGGGAAATGTGGCATCATATAGCCATCATAAAAAAAAATTATTGCCATATTCTCCATTAAACCAACAGATCGCGTAAATAACTATATAATCGAAAGGATGGTTTCAAGGATATACATGGTCCTAGAGCAAGTCCAGTGACAATCTCCTCATCATTGTAGATGTGAAACTGTCTTCTAGTTACACTGAGATGTAAGATCCTGGCCTTCACCATGTACATAGGATAACATTGTCCTCCTAGAAGCAAGCAACAACCTCTACACCTCTATGGAAGTCCACATAGACTACCTAGAACTCGCGTTATCCTATCAAAATGGACAAGAAGTAGTTGTCCCTCCCATTAGTGTACTAGTCACTAACATGCTCTCTCACAATTGTTCTCCCTTGCTATCCTTCCATTTGTTAGGTAGGACTTGCTTGGGTTCTCTTGGTTACCACAACCAGAGAAGACAAACAATTGTCATAGGCAATTGATGTATCTGAGAAGCCCCCAATGTCCCTGTATTTATAGGAGGGGTTTGGGTCAGGGTTCGTCGTCTGTGTGGAAGAGGAAAGGGTTGAAATCTCAAAAATTTGCAACCTGTGAATGGAAAAATGGTTAGTACACTAGGAAAACTAGTCGGTTGGCATGTGAGCTGATTGGTTCGCCCAACGAACTATTCATTTCACATGTTTCCCAATCGTATATGAATTGGCAATTTTATTTCAATTAATGCACAACATGACATCTGCACTAATCCTTGATACAAATGAATTTCACCATGCACCGAGCATCTCTCGAGGCAAGCCGATCGTCTCACATCCACCATCCAATCGGTTCACTAAGTGAAATAATTGGTTGGCACCCTAGTTCATGCATAACTCGGCCAATACAATATCTATTCAACCTGACACTCAAAACAGTTATTTCATCACATGAGGCAATCCATTGGGAGTCCAGTCAGTTGCTTTGTTCCTTGAATTGAATACCTAAACTCTTTAGTAATCAATCCAATTATCATTCATGATCAAAACTCCTCTTATAGGTCAGTTCCTATGTGTGTTGCCCAATAGGTCCCATATTAGTTGGCAGTGGATGTCCATAACTAGTTATGACATCACAAGAAAAGTGTAGTGCCTTGTCACACATCATTGCTACCCAAGTAAATAAAAAGTTGGAGGACAACTTCAACCTACAATATGTGTTTGGTGTTATAGTGCTTGTATAGTTCCATTGTCACTGATATCCAAATTAAACTCAAGCATGACGTAGTCATCCTCTTCAACATTCAATCTGTATTTCTTGAACCAGAGCAGAGTGTCTGAGATATATGTAAGCTCAATATCACATATTGATTCACATGTGCATGGCCATGCATTTCTCAGTCTCTCTTATCAAGTGGCCTAGGATATCATACTCCTAATCAAAGGACAAAACCCATCTACATCACTCACAGTCAGTCCCCATGTATCATAGTCACCCAATCATCACCGTTATGGAAACCCTTATTCAAGATCACATTGGATGATGACAAAGCATACCGAATGACATGTGATGAGTGTAATAACTTCATGTCTAAGAACCATAATTACCACCAAAACTATAAGAGATGATTTTGACTTCCATCTATGGTTTCCATGTATCACTGCTATTGTGGGCCTGTCGATACACTATTCTCTAACATGTATCTATGTGCTTGGTTTGATATCACATATCATGACTGATGAGATTTTGTCATCAAACAACACACACTCTAGTCTTATGTGTTATTGCTATCTATCTACCTTCCACAATAACAACTGACTAGGGACATAATGTGAATGTATATACTCTTAACATTCTATGATCTCATTGTTCAAGTCACGTACTTGAAGACATACACCATTGAGTAATATCATTATATAGACCTTTATTATGCTACATCATTATATCATAACTGAATAAAATAGAATAAATTGGAATTTTTCCTTTATAATTTATCAAATCATTTACAAATTATTCCATTACAATCATCATATGATTGCCTCTCTAGGCATACATACCAATAGTCTCCCACTTACACTTAGAGTAAATCGCCCACAAATCTTATCCCAAGTGAATAAACATGACCATCATGCTTCTACTGTGAAAGTACCTTTGTTAAGGGATTAGAAACATTGTTCTCAGTTAGTACTCTACAAATATTCACATCTCCTCGATGTATGATCTCTCATATCAGATGGAATCACCTTTGTATATGCTTTGAATGATGATGGAATCTGGGTTCCTTAGCTTGTGTAATAGCTTCGTTGTTTCAATATAGCTCAATTGCATCGCTAATGCTTAGAACAACCCCAAGTTTTGAAATGAATATCTTGATCTATACAACCTCCTTTGTTGCAATTGATGCATCAATATACTCAACCTCTATTGTAGAATCAACAACTGTCTCTCGCTTAGAACTCTTCCAGCTCACAAATCTGTTGTTGAGGCAAAACATAAAACTTGATTGTCATATGTAATCATCTTTGTCAGTTTGTGAGCTTGCATTAGTGTAACCCTTTACCACCAACTCTTCCTCTCTATCATAGATGAGGAACAAATCCTTCGTTCTTCTCGAGTACTTAAGGATGTTCTTTACGGATATCCAGTGAGCATCACCTAGATCTGACTGATATCAACTCATCATGATCAAGGCATATTAGACATTGGGACAGGTGCATACATTGCATACATTGTTGATCCAATTGCTGATGCATATGGAATCAAACTCTTGTGTTTCCTTTCTTCATAATAACTAGGACATTGAGCTTTAGATATGGTAACTCCATGACACTTGGGCAAGTTTTATCTCTTTGAGCTCTCCATGCTGAATTGCTTCAACACTTTGTCAATGTATGTTCTCTGACTTAGTCCAAGAAGCCTTCTAAAAATATCTCTATATTTCTCAATCCCCAAGATATAGGATTTTTATCCCAAGTATTTCATAGAAAACATATTTACTAGCCATGTCTTTACATTTCGTAAAGTAGCGATGTCATTCCCCATTAATAGTATGTCATCTACACACAAGATGAGGAATACAATCATGCTCCCACTAACCTTCTTGTACACACAAGCTTCATCTTCATTTTGAGTAAAGCCAAACTCTTTGAATTTCTTGTCAAAATAAAGATTCTAGCTCCAAGATGCTTGCTTCAATCCATAGATTGACCTTTACAACTTATAGACTTTATTTGCATCCTTCAGATTAATAAAACCCTCAGATTGTGTCATGTACACATCCTCAAGAAGATTCACATTAAGGAATGTGGTTTTAACACCCAACTGCCAAATCTAATAGTCTTGATAAGCTGCAATAGCTAGCCTGATAATAATAGACTTAACCATGGCCACTAGAGAAAAGTTTATGTCATAATCAACATCTAGAACTTGTTTGAAACCCTTTGCAACCAAGCTTCCTTTATAGGTTTCTACCCTACCATCCATATCAGTCTTCTTCTTAAAGACCCACTTACACCCTATGGGTTTTACCCCTTTAGGTGGATCCACCAAGGTCCATACCTTGTTGATATACATGGATTCCATCTCATACCTCATGGCCTAAAGCCATTTCTTAGAGTTTGGTCCCTCTGTAGCCTCTAGATATGTTTTTGTCTCATTATCTATGACCAACTCACTGCCTTCTTGAGTGAGAAGATAACCAAATCTTTCAGGATTAAGGTGTATCCTACTAGATCTATGAGGCTCCAGTGTCACTTGAGGAATTTGATATTCCACAAAACTTTATGATTCTCTTTCTTCCTCTAGTACATATACTAGTTTAGTGTTTTCTTGTTGATCTTGAACCTCTTAAATTTCTACTTTTCTCCCACTAATTCCTTTGGAAATAAAACCCTTTTCTCGGAATACACTAGTCCTAGAAACAAGCACTTTGTTGTCAGATGGAATTTAAAGTAGTATCCCCTAGTTTCCTGGAGGTATCTAACAAAATAACATTTATCAGATTTGGGTCCAAGATTTTCAGGAAATATTTTCTTGACATAAGCTTCACATCCCCAAATATTCATAAAAGACACATTAGGCTATTTTTCCCATGCCATATCTCATATGGTGTATTTTGAACTGATTTAGATGGCAGTCAGTTTAGTATAAACGTGGAGGTTTTTAGAGAATAACCCCAAAAGGTATTTGGAAGCTCATATAAACTCATCATTGATCACACCATATCCAACAATGTGTGATTCCTTCATTCTGATACACCATTGAGCTGTGGTGTTCTAGGTGGAGTCCATTGAGATACGATCCCATGGTTCACAGAAGTTCCTCAAACTCTTGTCTTAAGTATTGTCCACCTCAATTAGAATTAAGTGTTGGCTAAATTATACATTAATAAAAACTTTATTTTGATGATGAAAAACATTTCACACTTGTGGATCTAACATGTTATTTGAATATTTTAGGTTACAAAGGAATAAGGAAATCCTACTAAGTGGAAAGATGAAGATCAATAAAATGCGCTTAATTGTATATATGTTCATGATTGTACTCAAATGTAAACACATGTACAAAAATATAATTAACAAGTACTTAGACATCATGTGAATCAAGTGTTATATCTTCCCTATCCACTTATAACCCTTAGACAGGTTCCCCCCCAAAGTTCGAGTCGCCATCACTCATTGAAACACACACTTAGTAGTTGATTCAAAAGTCTGAAATAGGGACACCCTCGGTCCAATAATATGTCAACTGAGACACACTCGGTTGAAGTTTTTGTTGACCGAGAACCACCTCAGTCGAAATTATGAGCATTCTTCAATAACTTACACATTTTTTGTCTAAAACGGTCTTCGGTCAAAAATATTCCCCACCGAGCAAACTTCGGTCTAAAGCTTGCGACCGTTAGACCAATTGGTTGGTAGTTGGGAGTTGAAAATAGACGTTGCAACACATTTTCCTTAAAACTAGGATCGGTTTAAGATATGCTCGACCGAAACACAGTTCAGTCGACAAACATGTCGACCGAGTAGGGTTCTAGATTGTTCTTCTAGGCACAAACAAATTAACCATTGCTAGCCAACTAATGTACACCTAACGACTATTTAAGCAATAAGAACACTCTAGAGACTACCTAGAACGTCCCGAAATACTTGAAAAACCATTCCTATAAATAGGAGAGACCTTAGGATACCTAAAGCATCCAAGCTACACTTGAGCATTCACTATTGAGAGCAGCAAAGCTAAGATTAACTTGTTATCTTCTTCCTTGTGCTCTAGAGTTGTCCTATTGCTACAATCTCCTAGCCACCACATATAGCCACATCCATCTTAAGTGGATAGGAGATCCAAATGCTTGATATAGGATCAAAGCATAATACTCAATTGTTGTACTTCCTTCTTCCAATCCCCTTTTACAGGTTAAAGCTACTTGTGCTCCTTGGCTACTCCAAGATTGTGGAGGCTGCCCGAGGGAGCTTGGTTGAAGCTACTTCTTGGTGGGGAAGGCTGCTTCAAGAGGTTCTTGAGATTACTTCAAGGAAGGCTACTTCAAGGGAGGTTGAGGCTACTTTTAAAGGAAGGCTATCTCAAGGTGGTGGAGCTACTTCTACGAGGAGAAGGTTGCTCTAAGGGTTTGGAGTTACTTCAAAGAAGGCTGCTTCAAGGAAGTTGAGGCTACTTCTAGGTGAAGGCTACTTCAAGGAAGGTGATTGTATTTTATTGTAACATCCTTGCAAGGTAAATAAAATTAATCACTTTCGAAATCCCAATTGGAGACAATTGGGTAGTGGATTGACAACCTTTGAATACAAATGTTGGAACCACTATAAACACAACTGTCTTCCTTGTTTCCTCCTCCTTCTATGGATGAGTGTTTTAATTATATTTAAATTATCAAAAATCTCTATTCACCCCCCTCTAGAGCTTTCAATTGGTATCAGAATAGGTCTTCAAGGAGCCACAACATGTCTTGAAGAATGGCAGAAAACATGCATAGCAACCTCAACCTTAAAGGAACTCACGTAACTCGGCCACCACCTTTTGATGGAAGAAACTACACTTGCTAGAAAAGAAGAATGCAATTCAACTTTCAAGGAATCAACTTATAATTATGGAGGATGGTGTCTACTCCTTATGTGCTTCCCACAACTGAATATGCAACATGTGATCCAAATATGATAAAACAAGTTCAATTAAATGCAGAAGTAGTAAGCATACTATATTGTTGTATTTTTGTCAGTGAGTTTAATAGAATATATTCATTTGATACATCTTATGATATATGGCATAAGCTCTCAATAACACATGAAGGTACGATCCAAGTTAAAAATACCAAAATTAATATGCTTAACCAAAAGTTTGAACAATTTTAGATGCAATCTAATGAATCTATTGGTGAAATGTATGCATGATTTTCTTACATTGTTAACAACTTAAGTGCATTAGGCAAGTATATAAGTGAAGAATATTAGGTGTCCAAAATCCTTAGATCCTTGCCTCCAAAATACAAGCCAAAGGTGACGGCCATTGAAGAAGCTAATGATCCCACCACAATAAGGATGGAGCAGCTGATTGGCAATCTAGAGACTCATGAGGTCACCCTTGAAGAAGAAGAAAGATTGGTAGTCAAACATAACAAGGATGAAAGGAAGGACATTTCTTTTAAGGGAGAAACTAAAGAAAGTAATGAAACGAGTGAAGAAGATAGTGAAGAGGAGACACTCATTGTAAATGGCAAGCACTACAGAAGATTTAAAACTAACAAAATATCTTCTGTTTCTTCCACTTCTTCTTTAGGTGCTTTGAATTTGGTAAGAAGGGACATTTAAAAAATGAGTGTCCCAAAGTCAAGAAGGGAAAGAAATCTTCTCTCAAGAAGAAGAAAAATCCCATAAAGCATCTTGGGATGACTCAAGTGATGACAGCAAAAGTGAGGAGGAAACAGAATGTATCATGACTAAAGAAGACAAGGTAACTTGTTTCATTACAACTAGCAATGAAGAAGAAAATGAGGTAAGTCTTCTTGATTTACTAACGAAGAGTTAGTCACTAGTATTGAAGAATTACATGATAAGTATGTTGATTGTAAAAGGAAATTAAAAAGGATTAGGGAAGCTTATGATTTGTATGCTAAATTGAATGATCTTACTTTTGAAAAAGAAAGTCTTATGTCTGAAAAAGCTACTTGGAAATCATCTATTAATGATTGCAATATTAAGTTGCTTGCTCTAGAAACCAACAATAATTTTCTTTGCCAAGAAAAGGTTGAATTGCTTGCTAAGATAAATGATCTTCAAACTCAACCTATTCTATGTACTCATTGGGATTATGATGTTATTGTCAAAGAATGAGATAGTTTGTTATCTAATCCAGACTAAGAAAAGTTAGACATTAAACATAAAATAGATCAAATTGCAAAGTTGCAAAAAGATATTAGTAGCTTGAAAAACAATGACATTCTTGATAAAATGCTAAAGGACTCTTCTGGTCAAACAGGGAGGAGAGGACTAGGTTATGTAGCCAAAGATAAATCTTATCAAGAACCTAGAGCTTGAAAGACACAAAAACCCAAAACCAAGGTCATGTATGTGCATAAAGACAATCTAGCTAAATGAGAAATGAAATTGATTCTATATGATTGTCATTACTATTTAACACTAGGACATTATTCATTCTCTTTCCCGTACAAGAAAAAGGATGTTGACTTGGTTTGGGTTCCAAAAATTCCAACTTAGAAATGTTGGACATATTAGTTGAGATTTGACCTAAACTTCACCTTGAATTTATAATGTCTTATTTCAACTAAATTAAGCTTGAACTTGTATATTTTTGTAGATTTTGATTGCTTAATTATGTTATCAAAAAAACAATGGGATGATATGTTTACATTGGAAATGTTGAATTTACTGAAAACACACAAAGTCCTTCTTAGTCGACAAAATCTTCGACTGAGAGCCTCATCGGTCAAGGAAATAGTTGACCAAGAGATGTTTAGTCAAAATTGCATCTTTTGGAAAAATCATTCTGGCTGACAAATATCTCGATCGAGAAAACATTCGGTCAAGGAAATAGTCGATCAGGTATTGTTTTGTAAAGAAATTGTTATTTAATCAATAAACATGTGCCTATGTTCAACTTTGTTGCTCAAAAGCTCTTCATAATTATCTATTATAAAATATAGAATGCTTTAATGAATGTTCCTAACCAAAAGGACCACCACATGGGTACCAAAATTTATTTATTTTGTACGACTGAGTGGTTGATAGTGGTTGTTCCAAACATATTATTGGAAACAAATTAGCTTTTTAAACATTTGAAGAAACGAAGAGCGAACATTCACTTTTGGAGACAAGGCCAAAGGTAAAATTACTGGCATTGGTAATGTTCGTATAATTTCTGTGCTATTTGTAAAAAACCACATCATAAGTCACATGACATTTGAAATGAAAAATGATTGTAAACCTCTTAATTTTATGGACATTTTTTTAAAACCAATAAATTGAAAAGATTGTTCATAAAAGAAACTTGCTTAGAATATAATCATTATTTAAATTTTTATGATCTAGGCAAGCACAAGTAAGATTTCCTTTTCAAAAGTAAAACATTGCTCACTAAAACTCATTCACATAAATCCAGTTCTATAACAATAGAATGTACCAGAAACAAGATTGGTTATAAAAAAAATTGACGCATAGTCTTACTTAATATGTTGATTGCAAAGCTATTTATGATTTGAAATACCTTATTTTTTTGTCACTTTTATTATAAGATTAAGGGGGGAGATCCCAAAAATCTTGGATATAATGTATATATATTTGATCTTGCTCTTAATTAGATTCTCTATGCCAATTTGGACTTAACATCCCTTGTATTTGGTTAGAGATACACTTATTGATTTCACTATGAGCCTAAAGGAATCTCATATCATTTCAGGTCTTAACATCTCTTGCAAATGGTTGTGAAATTATTCTTTTTATTCAATTATGAAAAAATTTGACATTTTTTTTC
The DNA here is from genome assembly GCA_963693085.1 of Alisma plantago-aquatica. Lineage (NCBI taxonomy): Eukaryota > Viridiplantae > Streptophyta > Magnoliopsida > Alismatales > Alismataceae > Alisma > Alisma plantago-aquatica. The sequence continues at coordinate 598,625,846 of OY856410.1, read as the reverse complement.
AAGTAATCAATTAAGGGGGAATCATATTTACTTATTCATATAATTTTGAGCAATCTTCCCTTGCTTCATCACAATAATTTATTATCATGACAAACACTTGAACAAGCTCAAATACATTCAACAAAACTACTAATAGTATCACGATCATTCGACAAAATTGTGGCCCGGGAAGATACTCGGTCGAAAAAATCATCAACCGAGTTCCACTCGGTGGGACCCTTGGTCGATAAGGTGATTTTGTTCGAGATTCTTCAAGAAATTTTGTAGACCAATTTTTTTTGCATAAAATCCCCTTGGTCGAAAATAATTTCGACCAAGTCTCGTCGCAACGGTTAAATCTTGAAACCCCAAAAGTCAACTAAACTAGCCATTACAAGGGAGCATCAGAATAGAGCCGTTGGGCCCTCGGTTGACTAAATCTTCGATCGAGAAGGTCCCTATTTTACTATAAAAGGGACCCCAATCTGCCCATTAATTCTTTTCACACCTTAATTACTTTCTTCTCCATCCCTTCTCTAGTGATGTTAAGAGCTATTTTTTAGCAACACTCTTCCACTACCATCTCTAGATCCTCTTCCACTTCCATTTATTCAAGATGTCTTCATCTTCAGTTTGTGGTGGGAAGAAGCAAGTCGCTGTGAGGAAGGGAAGAACGGTCACTATAAAATTGAGTGTCATCAACGACACTCCCTTCAACGACGTTGCTACTAGAATATTGTACCTTAAGATCACCTCGAAAACCCCTCTTCCTCGCCGCCCGGTGGACACCAACAACTTCATCACGCTCCTTGATATCTTCGAGCTCTTAAAGGTACAAAAATTAACAGAATTCCTTATCCCATCTTTCCATTTCTGGTCCACCCAAGTTGTCAATGAGTTCTATGCTAACCTCACTCGGGACTTCAATGAACCATTTTCTTTCACCTCCATGGTTGATGGGATAGATTTCTATTTCTCTAAAAATGATATCCTTAAAATACTAGATATAGATGAGGAGTATGGAGAATTCATAGACCTAATCACCAGAAACCCTACATCCAAATTCCCCACTGATGATAACACCATTAACTTAGGAGACATCAAAAAGGCCATTTTCCTTCCTAATACTTCATCTCATGAAAATAGGGGAACTTACTATGCTACATCCTTAACCGATGAAGCTAGGGTAGTAAACCTAATTATTTCCCATAAACTCCACCCTAGATCAAACAAAACTAAAATCCCACAATTTAGGATGTGCCTAATCTATGCTATACTAGAAATCATTCTTGCCAACTTCATTTGCATCATCCTATTTAATATGTTTGACTTTTCTAGAATTCCTCCCTATGTTGATTTTGTGTGACAAATTTTCCAATTTTGTCTTGACAAAAATCTAGAGGATTTAAACTACAAGTGTGATAGGCATCCTAAAAAAACTTACCAAAAACATTGTCGATAAAATGGGACTTAAATTTGGGTACGAGAGAGATAGGACCGAAGGATAGACATCCAACAAAGAAAATCCACGACCTCCTACTCCTCCTAGCTACTCCATACAAAATCTAGCAAATGATGTTTGTTATCTCAAAGGGGATACCTATCACCTTGGGAGACAATCACACTACAATCACCATGCCATGATTTATCTCAATCAAAGAATGCAAGCTTTGTATCCCAATGTTTGGGACACATGTCCATATACACTCAATCTCGGGAGTCTGTATCCTTTTATCCTTTCGATCCAATACACACAAGTCCCACCACCACCTTCACATGATATTTCCCATACCCAATACTCACCCATGTAACTCCAGGACATAGCTTCCCACGTCAAGTTTGATAGGGAACCTACATTTCTATAGGCATATGCTCTTACCAAGACAGGTGCATGTAACACCCCAAACCTGGTTTATGACCTAACTCTAGATGTTTTGCTTAAGTAAGTTTCTTACAATCTTTATCTCATCTTTTGAAAAGTAATTAAGGCCTTTGTGAAGTTATTTTAGAATTTGAGGTTATATGCAAAGCTATGTGTGCATTATATGAAAATCTAAGTGAGAAATGTAATTTACCCAAGATGAAGGGCTATGTGGTAAATGTTACATGTTGAATGAATTCTAAGTGTTTTGTATATCATGAAAGAGAGTATGATGCTATGTGGCGGATTGTGCAAAGCCTAATTCTAAGTGAAAACTTGTGTGAATAATCCTAAGTGCTTGATGCACCAATTGTACCACTATTTGATATATATATATATATATATATATATATATATATATATATATATATATATATATATATATATATATATATATATATATATATATATATATATATATATATATATATATATATAAACAAAATATAGGGTTAATGTGTAATTTATCACCTCTAGGTTGTTTTTACTCTTACCCAGTATTACCTAGGGGAGAGAGAAAGAAGGAGACAATATGTTTGAAGTCTCTAGAAGTGTTAGTACTCTTAATAATTAAGAAATCAAGAAAATGCATAAGTTGAATGCTATATACATAAGACATATGAAGTTGTGGAGTTGGAAGGGGGTCTCTATCGACCATAGAGCCATAGGAGAGCCTCCTATCGGTTTGTGACTTACCCATGATGAGCAAGGCACATCAAGGAAGAAGTGGAACATCGACTTGCATCTTGTCTTGGAAAAGATAGAGGAGAATATTATAATAAGATAGTGGGAGAGAAGCTTGCCTTAAACCTTGGACTTTTATTTTTTCATGCCTAAATAATAAGTGGAAAGCATGAAAGATCATGTGTCAACCTTGCATGGCTAGGTGGAAAAAACACCTTGAGCAAATGACACCTATTACACTCTTTTCTATAAACCACAAGTATATATACCCTAACCTTCATTTGTTGGCAAAATTTTTGAATCTAGAAAGTAACTTCCCTCTTTATCATGAAACACCTCTCTTTGTGTCACCCATAGTGGAGAGAGGGAAGAAGTTAGGCTTGGTATCGAATAAAGAAGAGGAAGGATATTGGCCAGGGTAGGTTGAAGTAATCAAGCAAGTTGATATCACCCAAGGAGACTTAAGATATCATGTTAGAGCTTGGGGAAGGCTCATCTTCAACCTTGGGATGTATGGAGTGAAGCTTGAAGCTTATAAGCTCTTCAAGAGGCATGTTATATAACTCAAACCCTCCAATATTATTATTCTTTCTTCAATACTATTAAATTTGTTGAATATTTGTAAATTAGGGGTTCTTATGACCAATTGATATAATAATGAGTTCCAATATGTAATTAGGGTCATTATTCATAAATTTGAGTCAATTGATGATTTTTGAGGCTGATGATGATGACATCATCTTTGGATACCCGACATGGGTTTGATCACTCTTGGACAACCCGATATCGGTTGAAGACCTTACAACCTAATATGGGATAAAAGCTTAGGAAAACGATATGGGACCTGACATGGGAACTTGCCCATTATGGAGAAGGGTCATTATAGGATCTATGAACAATATGGAGGATTTCTATCCACCATATTATACATGATACAAAGGTAAAGGAACACTCTTTCCGATATAAGCAAAACCCTAGTAAAATGATAGGGAACCCGATATGATCTTTGAACTTTGAAACCCGATACACATGGCCGATGTGAAGCCCGACATGGTACCCAACACCATGCATGATACGATTCCTAATGTGCTTACACGATATGGAAAATCTATGAGATGAACTAACATGGTGGAGACCAAAATGGTGCGCAACATGAGTGCACGATATGATCTCCAATATAGGGCAAGTCCACTGGTATGCCCGGTATGGTAACCCTAGATAGATCCTGATATGGAAACCCTAAAGACAAACCCATATGTTTGATGACTAATAGGGAAGTCTAAATTGAAATAAACACGGCTAGCTAAGGAGAAGAGTTAGTATTATATATTTGCATGAATTATGGAAAAGCCATAATGATATGTCTGATATGGTGATAATGGATACACCCTATATCCAATATGAGGATGTGGTTCCACCATGTGATTAGATAACTACATGCATTTTCAAATAATAACATTATCAATCATGTAATTTTATATGATAAGAAAGTCTTTAATCATTAAGCTCATCTAAAGTGATGCTTATGATTTATGCAATATTGAGCCACAATGAGTTTAACTTAATTGTTACTGATAAGGGTGCAAACCTTAAAGATGAGAACTATGTAATTTAAATCCTAGAGAGAATGAGAGAGAGACTAGGACTTGAAAGATAAGTATGTAATTAGCATACACTAATACCCTTGAGATGAGTGGAGTATGAGTTAGGGTATGATTTATGTTAATGAGATCTTGAAACCCTAATCTGTTGAATATAAGCCTAATTCATTAGAAGGATGTGTTCCTTAGTAATTCATGGTTAAATACATATGTTGAAATTGTTGATAACATGATATAATAATCATGCACATATCCTAATGCATTAAGTATGGTCAAGTAAGAGCTATGTGACTATGTGATACAAATCTAATGAGTTATGTGGACTATGTGAATAAGTATCTAGGTCTGACGAACTTGAGGTAATAATCATCTGCTAAGTGGTGACAGTGCTCAGTGATGAATGAAGGGTTGAATATCCAAGAAAGATCATGACAAGAGGTTGAGATTCTAAGTGAGCTATGTGACTCAGTGAATATGAAAGTATCTAACGAATGCTTTTATGGTTTTCTTTATAGTAATTGTTGTTAATCTTGTTTGTAACTTGATTGATGCTAAAACGATATATTAACACACTTAATTAAGCAAGATGAATAGTATCATACAGTTTCCCAGACCATAGATCCATTCAGTGTTAGCAATTGCTGAGTGGTGAAATGAATTTTACTCGGAACACATATTTTTGAATATGTGATAATATAAGGGTGCTTTGTGGACTCCCAAACTAAAATAAGGGTGCTTAGTGGACTCCCCAAATACATCAAGTTTCTCAATTTACTTCTTGATAAAATCAACACATGATCCCTCCATGGTCATCCTGATAATTCGGGAAAGCTAAGTGGTCTTCTCCCGAAGAGAGAACATGCTACAGCAGTAACTCTAGAGCGAAGATGTCGTTATACCCTGTCATAGATAATTATGACAGGCACAAGATGTCATGCTAAACCTAAGTGTTACCTAAGTATTCTCAAGCTGACCGAGAAAGGAGAGGTCTTGACAGCCAGCTCTGTCATTGACCTTGTATGGTACCGATTTCAACTTACTAGTGGTCGGTTGGAGCATGAGAGATATATCTCATCTCCTCTGGGCATTAATGTAAATGTGAAAACATAATCAGCCATGTAGCTTGCTTGTTTAAGGATCAAGTACGGAAACATTGGTTGATGCCTTATTACTTTTATACATCTGAGTAGATAAATGTTATACATATTCCTTTTCAAGCAAAAGATGATTTGTAGATTTGTTATTAATATATATACTTTGTATTCAAAGATATACCTATTAATCAATGAAATACATGTAGTTCACTCTTATATTATTTTTTATGATAATAATATTGCTGGGAGAGAGTTATATCTCTCGCTGGGACAATAGTCTCACCCTGTGGGATCCACAAATTTTTTAGGTGATCGCAGACGAGGGACTAGGAACCGAGCTGTAGAAGAAGGATCGTGTAAGCAAGAACAGTAGTAGTATTTTAGGTAAAGAACGATGTCATTCAGGGTTTTGTAGATAGATGTTTATGTGTCGTCTATGTACTCTCAGGTCCTTGGGAGATAGTCCTTAGTGATTTTTACAAACAACTCGAGATTTTGACTAGCTTGTCTTGAGGTTTTTATAATGCTGTTGTATATAGTAAAGCAAAGTAAATGATACTTGTAGTTCTCGAGAAGAGTCGACATGTTGAATGTTTGACATGAACTGTGTGTATATAAATCTTTGGTCCTTTTTGTAAAAGCTTATTGAATAGGGATCTATGTGCACAAATGGTTTTAATTTTTAGTGATTTTTGTTAACTCCGTTATTTGCGATAATTCTGCATTTTTACTGGTGACGGCTTGATTTGAAATCGGGTAGTCACAAAGTTTTGGTATGAGAGCCTAAGGTTCGCTGAGTCTACAGAGACATAGGATTAGGTTTGTTGAGTTTGTTCTAGTGTCCTCCAGTATATCTCATAGTAAAATTCTCCTTGTACAAGAGAAGAAATAGGAACCAAAGATGTCTGGAGTGCATGAAGAACACACTGTTGAGAGTAGTGTTGTTGCACCCAGAGGTGGTGCAAGGGATCACGATAGAGATGAACCCATTCCTAAGAATCCTTAGCCTGACCAAACTCTATTAGAAAGTCCATCCTTCCAAGTTCTTTTCGGGCAGATTATGAATATGGTGACACATATGGCTGAATGGATACCAATACCAGTCCTAGAACATCAGAATCTTGTGAGAAAAATGGAAATGGCAAGATTTTTGAACAGTTGCGTCGGGTAGGAGCCATTGAATATGTTGGCACAGCTGACCCATAAGATGTAGATTTGTGGCTCATTGAGATAGAGAAAGCCTTTAAGATCCTTGATATTCCTGAGGTTGATAAGGTTAAGCATGCAATATACCTTCTGAAGGGAAGTGTTGGCCATCGGTGGGCCATCGAATAAGAGAAACGACTGGGTGTCGAGGTCGGATGGTAGGAATTTCGACAAGAGTTTGTCAATAGATACTTCCCCAAGACCTATCTTGATGAGAAGATTTTGCAGTTTGAGCAGATTAGACAAGGAATGATGAAGGTTAATGAGTACGAAGCTAAGTTTATGGAGCTTCTGTGGTTTTGTCCGCACATGGCCACCACAGAAGAGGAGAGAATTCAGTGATTCGAGAAAGGTTTGAATGTTGAATTGACCACACTTGTATCCACCCTAGAGAATAGGGAGAGGTTTGCTACCTTTATAGAATCAGTTAGATGGGTGGAAAGGTCCGCGACAGAGAAACGGGAGGCAAATAGCAGAAAGACACCTGCCCAGTTTCAAAATTAAAGGTCTGGCGGTTTTAAGAAACTAAGGTTTTCTGCACCTGTAGAACCACAAAGGTTCAATACTCAGACACAATGAACGTCTAGCTGAGGTAGAGGCCGAAGTTTTCCCTTAGGAAAAGCTTAGAGTTCAGCATCGATGTCAGTAAAAGGACCGCCTAGGTCACAGTGGGATAACAGAGTCTGCTACAGGTGTAGACAGACAGGACATGTGATAAAGGATTGTCTAGTTAGGGATGTGGAAGTGACCCAGCCATCAAGGCAAAGCCACCAGGGCTCTCAGAGACAACAATTCAGTAGTGTCTCTAGGGGACGTGGACAAGCGTCTCAGGCAAGCTCATTTGCACTGACCAATAGAGGAAAAGCAGCAGCAAGTGACGGCGAGATTCTATGCTATGAATCAGCCAGAGGTAGTGGTTAACCCACGCATTGTGATAGGTCAGATGAATTTATTTCATTCTGATATGTCTTCTTCATGTTACATATCTATTTTGATTGATCTGGGTGCCATGCATTCTTTTATCACTCGAGTGATTCATGACTGTAATATGGTTGTTAATCCTAGAAAGGATAATCTATTACTAGAAACATTATTAGAGGGATCCACGATGTTGAGGGAGGTATGTTCTTCCTACATTCTTTCTTTCTCAGAACACAACATTCAAGTGGATCTTGTACCACTTTAAATGCATGGGTTTGATGTAATTCTTGGGATGGACACCTTAGAGAAGTACGAAGTTGTCTTGGATTGTGATTCCAAATAGGCCATGTTCGCATATGGTGACAAGACATGGGTCTTTCAGGGGGAAAGAAATATTCTCCCAACCTTCCTAGTGTCGGCTATGGTAGCAGATAAGTTGATGAAACAAGGATGCTTCACATTCTTGGCACATGTGGTGGATACCAGAATAAAGGGCCATAGTCTCTTCAAAGTTTCAGTTGTTAAGGAATTCGTGGATGTGTTTTCTGAGGAACTTCTAGGTGTTCCTCCACATCGAGAGATTGATTTTGAGATTAATATTGTTCTAAATACACAACCTATAGCCCAAAACCCTTATAAGATGGCACCAGTCGAGATGAAAGAACTTAAGAAACAATTGTAAGAGTTGCTTGAGAAAGGCTTCATACGAGCAAGTACTTTGCCATGGGGTACTCAAGTTCTTTTTGTGAAAAATAAGGATGGGTCTATGAGACTATATATAGATTACAAACATCTCAACAAGGTAACTATTAAGAAAAAATATCCCTTACCAAGGATTGATGATTATTTGATCAGTTGCGTGGTGCAATAGTGTTTTCTAAAATTGATCTAAGATCAGGATATCATCAGTTGCGTATCAAGGAGAGTGACACACCTAAGTCAGCCTTTAGGATTAGATATGGTCATTATGAATTCATATTTATGTCATTTTGACTAACTAATGCATCAACTGCATTTATGGAGTTGATGAATAGAATCTTTCAGCCTTTCCTTGATTAGTTTGTAGTGATTTTCATAGATGACATCTTTATATACAGTAGAGACAGACAACAACATGAACAACATCTTCGTCAAGCTTTGACCTTGTTGAGACAACATAAGTTATATGCTATGTTTAGCAAGTGTGAATTCAAGTTATCAGAAGTATCTTTTCTTGGACACGTTATAGCTACTTCAAGTATCCATGTTGATCCTAAGAAAGTAGAATCTATTGTGGAGTGGGAACAACCTAAGACACTGATTGAGGTTCATAGCTTCCTAGGACTGACATGATATTACATGAGGTTTATCAATGATTTCACCTCTATAGTGTTACCCTTAACCAGGCTAACAAGAAAAGAAGTTCCTTTTGTCTGGAATGACAAGTACTATCACTCTTTCCAGATGTTGAAAGAAAAGTTGACTAGTGCACCTGTGTTAGTTTTACCTGAGCAGGGAAAGGGATATGTTGTTTTCTGTGATGCTTCTAAAAATGGACTAGGTTGTGTGTTGATGCAGGGTGATCATGTAGTTTCTTTTGCTTCTCGACATCTCAAGAAATGTGAGGAGAACTATCCAACACATGATCTAGAACTAATTGTAGTAGTACATCCGTTAAAGATCTGGAGGCATTATCTCTATGGAGAGATGTGCCAGATCTTCAAAGATCATAAAAACTTCAAATACATCTTCTCTCATCATGAGATGAATATGAGGCAAAATCGTTGGATGTAATTAATCAAGGACTACGATTATACAATTGATTATCATCCAGGAAAAGCCAATATAGTGGATGATGCACTCAATAGAAAATCCTCATCTTCACCCTCAGATAATGCACAAATGAATTCCTTAGTGTGCAGTAAGCGGGATATGCTTGTCTCTTTGAGACGAATGAATGTGCAATTAGAAGTATCCTTGTTAGCAAGGTTATTAGCTGAGATGCATGTAAAACCCACTCTGAAGGAACAGATCAAAGAAGCACAGTAAGCTGATATTATGATTCAGCAGATTAAGTCAGAATTAGGCAGTGAGAAATGAGATGGTTTCCATGAGTCTGAGGACGAGATAGTTTGTTACAATGATAGGATGGTAGTTCCTGATAGTAATAACTTAAGGAAGATGGTGGTGGAGGAAGATCACTCATCCATGTATGCAATGCATCCAGGAAGTACTAAAATGTACCATAACTTAAAAGATATGTATTGGTGGCCCGGTCTTAAGAAGAATGTAGTTGAGTTTGTTATGCAGTGTCCGGTATGTCAGCAGGTTAAAGAAGAACACCAGAAGCCTGCAAGGATGTTACAACCCCTACCAATACCTTAGTGGAAATGGGATCACATGACAATGGACTTTGTGGTTGGTTTGCCTAGGATAGCCAAAAGTTATGATTCCATATGGGTGATAGTTGATAGGTTAACTAAGACGACACATTTCCTTCCTATCAAAACAACATATACTGTGGAGAAGCTTGCACAGATATATATAGATGAGATAGTGTGGTTTCACGGAGTCCCATCTACAATTGTATCGGACAGAGGCCCCCAATTTACAAGTCATTTTTGGGAATGATTACATAAAGCCTTGGGTACTCAATTAAAGTTCAATACAACCTTTCATCCTAAAATAGATGGGCAGTTTAATAGGACCATACAAATCTTAGAGGACTTGCTTAGGGCATGTGTCCTTCAATTTGTGGGAAGTTGGGATCTACACTTGAGCTTGATTGAGTTTGCTTATAATAATAGTTATCAGACTAGTATTGAGAAGGAACCATATGAAGCACTATATGATAGATGTTGTAGATCTCCGTTATGCTGGTTTGAAACCAGAGAATATCAACTTTTGGGTCTTGAATTAGTGCAACAAACAACTGATAAGATTAAAATTATACAACAGCAGTTGAAGGCTGCACATGAGAAAAAAATTCCTATGCTGATAAATGTCGTAGACCTCTAGAGTTCCAAGTTGGGGACAGAGTGTATCTCAAGGTCTCTCCTTGGAAAGGTATTCTTATATTTGGGAAGAAAGGTAAGTTAGCCCCTAGATTTATGGGACCTTACCCAGTGATAGCACGGATTGGGAAAGTAGCGTATAGGCTGGAGTTGCCACCCGATCTACATAGACTACATCTAGTTTTTCATGTATCCATGCTAAGGAAGTGTCATCCCGATACAGAAATGGTGTTGTAACCTGTAGAGGTTGAATTGAATGAAGATATATCCTATGTAGAAGGCCCTATGATGATTCTTGATAGAAGAGTCAAGAAGTTGAATAAGAAATATATAGTTCTTGTAAAATTTCTCTGGCATCACCGTGGCACTGAAAAAGCGACATGGGAGTTAGACGAAGAGATGAGGAAGAAGTACCCTTCTTTTTTCTGTTGATATTTCGGGGACAAAATCCTTCTTTTAGGGGTTGATAATTGTAACACCCCTGACCTGGGTTATGACCTAACTCTAGATGTTTTTCTTAAGTAAGTTGCTTACAATCTTGCTCTAATCTTTTGAAAAGTAATTAAGGCCTTTGTGAAGTTATTTTCGAATTTGAGCTTATATGCAAAGCTATGTGTGCATTATATGAAAATCTAAGTGAGAAATGTAATTTACCCAAGATGAGGGGTTATGTTGTAAATGTTACTTGTTGAATGGATTCTAAGTGTTTTGTATATCATAAAATTGAGTATTATGCTAAATGGAGGCTTGTCCAAAGCCTAATTCTAAGTGAAAACTTGTGAGAATAATGCTAAGTGCTTGATGCATCAATTGTAGCACTATTTGCTATATATATATAAACAAAATATAGGGTTAATTTTTAATTTATCACCTCTAGGTTGTTTTTACTCGTACCCAGTATTACCTAGGGGAGAGAGAAAGAAGGAGACAATATGTTTGAAGTCTCTAGAAGTGTTAGTACTCTTAATAATGAAGAAATCTAGGAAATGCATAAGTTGAATGTTATATACATAAGACATATCAAGTTGTGGACTTGGAAGGGGGTCTCTACAGGCCATAGAGCCATAGGAGAGCCTCCTATCAGATTGTGACTTACCCATGATGGGCAAGGCACATCAAGGAAGAAGTGGAACATCGAATTGCATCTTGTCTTGGAAAAGATAGAGGAGAATATTACAATAAGATAGTGGGAGAGAAGTTTGCCTTAGATGACAACTCAAGAGACAATCCTTGTCTTCCTTTTTACCCTTGGAATTTTATTTTTACATGGCTAAATAATAAGTGGCAAGCATGAAAGATCATGTGTCGACCTTGCATGGCTAGGTGGCATGAAGCACCTTGAGCAAATGACACCTATTATACTCTTTTCTATAAACCACAAGTATATATACCCTAACCTTCATTTGTTGGAATTTTTTTTGGATCTAGCAAGTACCTTCCCTCTTGTATCATGCAACACCTCTCTTTGTGTCGCTCATAGTGGAGAGAGTGAAGAAGTGAGGCTTAGTATCGACCAAAGAAGAGGAAGGATATCGGCCAGGGTAGGTTGAAGTAATCAAGCAAGGTGATATCACCCAAGGAGACTTAAGATATCGTGTTAGAGCTTGGAGAAGGCTCATCTTCAACCTTGGGACATGTGGAGTGAAGCATGAATCTTAGAAGCTCTTCAAGAGGTGGGTTATATAACTCAAACCCTCCAATATTATTATTCTTTCTTTAATACTATTCAATTTGTTGAATATTTGCTAATTAGGGTTTCTTATAATCAATTGATATAATAATGAGTCCTAATATGTAATTAGGGTCATTATCCATAAATTTGAGTCAATTGATGATTTTTGAGGTTGATGATGATGACATCATCTTTGGATACCCGACATGGGTTTGATCACTCTTGGAAAACCCAATATGGGTTGAAGACCTTACAACCCGATATGGGATAAAAGCTTGGGAAAACAATATGGGACCTGACATGGGGACTTGCCCGATATGGAGAAGGGTCATTATAGGATCTATGAACGACATGGAGGATTTCTATCCACCATCTTGTACATGATACAAAGGTAAAGGAACACTCTTTCCGACATAAGAAAAACACTAGTAAAGGGATAGGGAACCCGATATGATCTTTGAACTTTGAAACCCAATGCACATGGCCGATATGATGCCCAACATGGTACCCAACACCATGCCTGATATGCTTCCTAATGTGCTTACACAATATGGCAAATATATGAGATGAACTAACATGGTGGAGACCAAAATGGTGCTCAACATGACTGCACGATATGATCTCCAATATATGGCAAGTCCACAGGTATGCCTGGTATGGTAACCCTAGATAGATCCTGATATGGAAACCCTAAAGACAAACTGATATGTTGGATGACTAATAGGGAAGTCTAAATTGAAATAAACATGGCTAGCTAAGGAGAAGAGATAGTATTATATAGTTGCATGAATTATGGATAAGCCATAAAGATATGCCAAATATGGTGATAAGGGATACACCCTATATCCAATATGAGGATGTGGATCCACCATGTGATTAGATAAGTACATGCATTTTCAAATAATAACATTATCAATCATGTAATTTGATATGATAAGCAAGTCTTTAATCATTAATCTCATCTAAAGTGATGCTTATGATTTATGCAATATTGAGCCACAATGAGTTTAACTTAATTGTTAATGATAAGGGTGTAAACCTTAAAGATGAGAACTAAGTAATTTACATCCTAGTGAGCAACTAGGACTTAAAGATAAGTATGTAATTAGCATACACTAATACCCTTGAGAGGAGTGGAGTATGAGTTAGGGTATGATTTATGTTAATGAGATCTTGAAACCCTAATCAGTTGAATATAACCCTAATTCATTAGAAGGATGTGTTCCTTAGTAATTCATGATTAAATACATATGTTAGAATTGTTGATAACATGATACAATAATCATGCAAATATCCTAATGCATTAAGTATGGTCAAGTAAGAGCTATGTGACTATGTGATACAAATCCAATAAGCTATGTGGACTATGTGAATAAGTATCTGGGTCTGATGACCTTGAGGTAATAATCATCTGCTAAGTGGTGATAGTTCTCAGTGATGAATGAAGGGTTGAATACCCAAGAAAGATAATGACAAGAGGTTGAGATTCTAAGTGAGCTATGTGACTTAGTGAATATGAAAGTATCTTACGAATGCTTTTATTGTTTTGTTTATAGTAATTGTTGTTAATCTTGTTTGTAACTTGATTGATGCTAAAAAGATATAGTAACACACTTAATTAAGCAAGATGAATATTATCATATAGTTTCCCAGACCATAGATCCATTCAGTGTCAGCAATTGCTGAGTGGTGAAACGAGTTTTACTCGGAACGCATATTTTTGAATATGTGATAATATAAGGGTGCTCAGTGGACTCTCAAACTAAAATAAGGGTGCTTAGTGGACTCTCCAAATACATCAGGTTTCTCAGTGTACTTCCTGATAAAATCAACACATGATCGCTCAGTGGTCATCCTGATAATCTGGAAAAGCTAAGTGGTCTTCTCCGGAACAGAGTACATGCTACAACAGTAACTCTATTGCGAAGATGCCATTGTACCACAAAATAGCTAATTACGATAGGCACAAGATGTCACGCTAAACCTAAGTGTTACCTAAGTGTTCACGAGCTAACCTAGAAAGGAGAGGTCTTGACAGCCGTCTCTTCCATTGACCTTGTATGGTACCGATTTTGACTTACTAGTGGTCAGTTGGAGCATGAGCGGTATATCTCACCTCCTCTCTGCATAAATGTAAATTTGAAAATGTAATCATCCGTATAGCTTGCTTGTTTAAGGATCAAATATGGAAACATTGGTTGATGCCTTATTACTTTTATACATCTGAGTAGATAAATGTTATACATATTCCTTTTCAAGCAAAAGATGATTTGTAGATTTGTTATGAATATATATACTTTGTACTCAAAGATATACCTGTTAATCAATGAGATACCTGCAGTTCAATCTTATATTATTTTCTATGATAATAATATTGTTGATAGAGAGTTATATCTCTCACCGGGACAATAGTCTCACCCCGTGGGATCCATTTTTAGGTGAGCGCGGATGAGGGACTAGGAACCAAGTTGTAGAAGAAGGATCGTGTCAGCAAGAACAGTAGTAGTATTTCAGGTCAAGAACGTTGTCAATTAGGGTTTTGTAGATAGATGTCTATGTGTCTTCTCTGTACTCTCAGGTCCTTGGGAGATAGTCCTTAGTGATTTTTATGAGCAACTTGAGATTTTGACTAGTTTGTCTTGAGGTTTTTATAATGTTGTTGTATATATTAAAGCGAAGCAACTCATACTTGTTGTTCTCCAGAAGAGTCGACATGCTGAATGTTTGACATGAATGGTGTGTATATAAAGCTTTGGTCCTTTGTGTAAAAGCTTATTGAACAGGGATCTATGTGCAAAGATGGTTTTAATTTTTAGTGATTTTCGTTAACTCTGTTATTTGTGATAATTCTGTGTTTTTACTGGTGATGGCTTGATTTGAAATTAGGTCATCACAAAGCACTTGATTGGAAAACACTTGTCAAGTACTATGATGATGCTCCATTTCTTGGGAAAGATATTGAGGTTGATGTAATCTTGATCATGTCCTATGTAGTGAGTAGTAAAGTTTATGTAATCATTGTTGTGAAGCTTATGTTGTTATCCTATGTTGTTATCAATGAAATTGAGATTGTTTATGTTCGTATGATGATAATGAAAATCTATCTTGTGGCTTTCATTAGACATTTTCTATCAATTTGTTTTTCTCTTTACAACTTGTGTATTATATTGAGTTGGAGTATCCCATTTAGGGGGAATAAAAATGATTATATGGATATCTTTTTTGAAATGACAAAGGGGGAGAAATAATATAAATAAAAATAAATGAGTTTCATATTCTCTTGGCTTGAAATTAATTAACGCTACATTCCATAAGAGATGGATACTATGTTCCACATCTGTTTAGGAATATTAGCAATTTATAAAAACAAGAGAATCCTTTTATCTCAGGTATGAAACTCGTCTCATTTAAATTATTTTGATTATATTTCAGAATAAAAGTTCATCTTCAAAAAGGGGGATATTGTTGGATAAATTGGAAATTAATAAACCCTTTGTTTTGATGGTGACAAACATTTCACACTTGTAGACCAAACATGTTATTTGAGTATTTCAAGGTACAAAGGAAAATGGAAATTCTACTAAGTGGAAAGATGAAGATCAATCAAATGCACTTAATCGTATATATGTTTATGATTGAACTCAAATGTTAACTCTTGTGCAAAAATATAATGTCAAAGTACTTAGACATCATGTAAATCAAGTGTTAGATCTTCCCTATCCACTTATAACCCTTATATACGTTTCCACCCAAAGTTAGAGTCACCTTTACTCATTGAAACACACACTTAGTAGGTGATTCAAAAGTCTGAAATAGAAACACCCTGGGTCAAAAAGCTTGTCGACTGAGACACACTCAGTCGATGTTTTTGTTGACCGAGAACCCCCTTGGTCGAAATTATGAGCACTGTTCAATAAATTACACATTTGTGCTCTAAAACAGTCTTCGTTCAAAAATATTCTCGACCGAGAAAACTTCAATCTAAAGCTTATAACCGTTAGACCAATTGGTTGGTAGTTGGGAGTTGAAAATAGACGTTGCAACACAATTGAATTAAACCCAGGATTGTTCAAAGAAATGCTCGATCAAGGCAAAATTCAGTCGACAAAGTTGTCGACCAAGCATGGTTCTGGATTGTTCTTTTAAGCACGAACAAATTAACCATTGCTAGCCAACTAATATACACCTAACGACTAGTTAAGTGCTATGAACACTCTAGAGACTCCCTAGAACATCCCTAAATACTTTCAAACCATTGATATAAATAGGAGAGGCCTTATGACTCCTAAAGCATCCAAGCCACACTTGAGCATTCACTAATGAGAGCAAAAAAGTAAAGATTCACTTGATATCTTATTCCATGGGCTCTAGAGTTGTCCTATAGCTACAATATCTCAGCCACCACATATATACACGTCCATCTTAAGTGGATAGGAGATCCAAATGGTTGATATATGATCAAAGAGCAATACTCAATTGTTGTACTTCCTTCTTCCAATACCCTTTCATAGGTTAAAGCTACTTGTGATCCTTGGCTACTCCAAGATTGTGGAGGCTTCTTGAGGGAGCTTGGTTGAAGATACTTCTTGGTGGAGAAAGCTACTTCAAGAGGTGCTTGAGATTACTTCAAGAAAGGTTGCTTCAAGGTAGGTTGACGCTACTTCCAAAGGAAATCGATCTCAAGGTGGTAGAGCTACTTCTGGGAGGATAAGCTACTTCAAGGGCTTGGAGTTACTTCAAACAAGGCTACTTATAGATGAAGGCTACTTCAAGGAAGGTGATTGCATTTTATTGTAGCATCCTTGTGAGGTAAATAAAATTAATCACTTTCAATATCCCAATTGGAGACAATTGGGTAGTGGACTGACAACCTTTGAACTTGAAGGTTGGAACCACTCTAAACATAAGTGTCTATCTTGATTCCTCCTTCTTTGGTTGAGTGTTTTAATTATCATTAAATTATCAAAAAACTCTATTCACCCCCCTGTAGATCTTTCACGAAGTGCCTTAATACTTCTGCCAACTTGCTTATGTACTTCATTCATAAACCCATTGAACTTGTCAAGTGTTTGTAAATTATGTTTCATCATGTAAACATAACAATACCTACTGAAGTCATCAATAAAGGTAATGGACTATTGATACCCTCCTCTAGAGGTTGTTCTAAAAGTCCCACATACATTAGTATGTTTGAGTCATAATAGATCACTAGCCCTCAAATTTTACTTGTGAAAGTGTTCTTTGTCATATTTCCCAACTAAAAAGATTCACATATATCTATTTATTCGAAATCAAAAGAGTCCAGATAACCATATTTATGGAGTCTACAAATGTTACTCTCATTTATGTGACCTAGACGACAATGCAAAAGGTATGTTTTGTCTTTGTAGTTGAGTTTTGGTCTTTTGGTATCTTCATTATAAACATGTATCTTTCTATCTAGTAAATAAAGACCATAAGACATTGGGGCACTACCATAAATACAACATCGACCATTCTTGATATGAAATTCATATGCATCCTTGTCCATACAAGATATAAAATTATGTTTCTATTTATGGAAGGTACATAATAGCAATTCACTAACTTTATTACAAGACCTATGAGTAGAGATAAACTATAGGTTCCAATTGGTGTGGCAGTAACTCTCACTCCATTTACAACTCACACTTAGACCTTGACCTTTCCCAAAGGCCTACTTCCTTTCAGATCATACATATTCAAGCATATGTGAGATTCAAATCTGGTATCAAGTACCCATGATGAAGAAGTAGATAAGTTTATCTCAATAACATATATACCTAAAGGTGGAGATCACCATCTTCATCTTCTTCTTCCTGAATGCCTTCAAGTACAAAGGACAGATTCCTCTTGTACTTTTCTTTCTCCTTGTCCTAAGAGTTGAAGATCTGGATTTGAGCTTAGCCTCAGAACTCTTCATGGCCTTTATTTCATCCTTGGACTCAACTCCATTGATCACTATCATGGATTTGTCCTTCTTCATTCTTGCTTCGACATTTATCAGTATGCCAAGAAAATCTAACACCTGTCTGGCCACATTATTCAAGTAATAATACTCAATAAAAAGGCTAAGTGATTTAGGGAGTGACTGTAGAATCATATCCTTGGCCAAGTCTTGGCTCAAATATAATCTCAGTTCTTCTAGATGATCCACATGCCTAATCATATTGAGCACATGGGCCTCTACTGAGTCTTCCTTTGTCAATTTACACTCAAAGAGCGCCATTAAGACATTGTACCTTTCTTTCTTTGAGAGGTAATGGTTCATATTCCTAAAATGTGTTACCATATCAAGAATCCCCATGTATTCACACTTCTCATGCAACTCACAACTCATGCAACTTAGCATAGGGCACTTTATGTCTAAGAAATCATTTGCATGCTTCTAGTAAGCATCCATTTTATCCCTAGGTGCATCAAGAGTAGGTATTTCTGGCACCAGTTTATCAAGGACATAGAGCTTACACTCTTCATTGAGAATTCCTTCTCAAAGTCCAAAACTAGTTGTGCAAATTTATCCCATCAATTTTGTGCTTCCTAAGGACTAATCACAAGAATGATTTGTTTTTCATTTGATTCTACAAGAGAACATTTGCATTTTGTCAAAAACCCTTTTTGATTTATTTCATTTGTTGATATTCAATTATCCTTAATTAATTATCACTCACACTATTTTATTCAAATTGATATCCCTCACATATAAATTTTGTAGATTGCAGAGTACAACCATCTAGTGAGCCAAGATCTAAAGCAATTCAACTAGTAACCAACCAATGCCAACGTCCATAGTCAATTATTAAGATAGGCAACATTTTCCAATTATATCTTATGCAATTCTTGGATATATGATATGTGAAACTCCTTGCCATAATCATTCAATGTTTCTAGGGGCTTAAACCTATTAGGATCACCCAGTTATGCTTGAACCAAAAGACAACACGATAATAATGCACCTCTCTTGAGTAGATCTACATTACTACCATCACACTTCTACGAGATGGAGGGCGTACCAAGCTAGGGTATAGCCTACGCTTGGTCGATCAAGCTTTTCATGTGTACTGCTAATGGAATGCATATAAGACATAATATTTATTTCAGGAAGTTGAATTCAATAACAATGAATAAGGATTCAAGTTATATAACCCACCTTCAAAGAAGCTTCAAAGCTTGGAGCTTCACGTCAACAATGGTGGAAGCAACTTATCCAACTATCCCAAGGCTCGTCCTCAAGCTTTTGAGTGAAAGGATTGGCTAGGGTTAAAGATTGAATGAAGAAAATAAGAAATCAAGCATTGATTTGTGATTTCCACCATGAAATCAAGGTGAAAGAAGTCCATGGAGCTTACCTACAGGTTGGGGGTCATCCTCCTGTTTTTCCTAAGCTCTCTTGGTCGTTTTGCAAGCAAAGAGTGAAATTGGCTTCAAAATTACCCATTCAAGCTATGGATAAATGAGCATATATGCATTTTATTTGAAAATTCATTTAAGAGAGAGAAAGTAGGGGATAACTCCTCCATTTCCTTGCCACTTGCCCCCTTCTCTTCCTTAGATATGAGGATATCTTCCTTGCCTCTTATTCCTCTCAATTATCCACGATTTAGAGGAAAACAAATTATGCACCTCAATTCATTTAATAATAATATCCATAAGTGAGTGGATATTTCTTTTTCTTATATTAATGTGAGTGGGCTCTCCACTCACTTGGATATTTTCGTGGCCTTTTCAAGGCACAAGGACGTCCACTTATATGGATTTTCAACCAACACATTTTTGGTGGAGGGACACTTCAATTAATAAAATTATTTTTTGCATTAAATTGAATTAGGGTTTCAATTATGCTTAGATCTTGATTATTTTAATATCAAGATTCTCTCTCCTCCAAAGAGATTCAAATGAGACACCTCTCTCATTTTCTTTGTTCTACATGATTCCAAGAAATATTAGGGACTCTCTAGAAGTGGTAATTTGCATTATTGAACCCTAGGTTTTGGGTAAATTGCACATTACACCGAAACTAGGTTTTTATGCACAAACATTGCTTTATCAGCTCTTTCTTGGTATTCAGGCTTTCACTAGCCACACCTCTGCATCATTTTCATTCTCATGATGCTTCAACGTTTGAGGAACATTTTATCATGCAACATTTGCAAATTAACGCCTCAACTTGGGTAAATTGCACTTTAGTCCAAAATAAGTTAAACATTGTTTTCAACATTATTCAAAATGGATTAAAATTGAAATGTAAGTTCCTCTTGAGCCTTAATTACTTTTGAACAGATAATAGCAAGCATATAATCAAGTTTATTAAGCAAAATATCTAGGGTCAAGGCATAACCCATGTCAGGGATGTTACAATTATAAACCCCTGACAAGGATTTCGTCCTTGAAATCCCAAATAAAGGAAAATAGTTTCTACTCATGTCATCAAATTTCTAAATAACATCTCAGTGTTATGGCGATTGCATAAGGTTTTGTCCAGTGCCAGGTTCTCCCACTCAAATTTATCATTTGAATCTATCATGCAAAGCATATATTCAATTGCCTTTTCATTATTGACTTACAATATGTATACCGTGTCAAGTATCACCTTCTATATTGAAGAAGTGTTATTCATACTTCAAATGATTTTATAACTATTCCTTCAATTATTACCTCTTTATCAATGTTATATTTATGCAAGGCATAAACCCCTAACATATGATGTCCATACTATATTAGGTAATTGAACTGATTTCACAATTAACCATTCCAGGTAACCATCATAACATGATCTGATATTTCTCAGATACCAGAATATATTACCTTAGTATCTATCACATGTGTTGAAAACACATCACATCCTCATCTTCCTTTCATCATGATACATTACTTATTACATATATCTTTGCCTTGGAACTTCAAATCCAAGACAAACTGATACTTTTCTAAGTATCTGACAAAAGAGCACTTTAACTTATGTACATCAAGTGTCCTAAGTCCCACTTGATTTCCTTGTCCCTGAAAGGAAAGAAAACAAAGGATCATATTCTTCTTATTACCCCATTATTATTCAGGGTTGTTTATCAATGAGAAGAGATTATCATCTCCTCTAATTATTGTATGAACTTTCTATTGTTCATGATTTATTTACTCTAGTTTCTTGCTTGGTTCCTTGCCATTAGCATAGGAATTATAAAATGATTACATGTCATCATTCCTTAATATCATTATCACCATGATTACTAAACATGGTATTCAAACCTTTAGTTCATCACTGATCATTGTTACCTCTCATTAGGTAACTATTACCTCTAGGTCTGAGGACCAGGGTATACATTATACTAAACATCTTCTTTTGTTTATAAGTTGATTTATAATTAACCCAAATTCCTCTGTATATCAATTAGAATGTGGTAGAATTATCCATGCCACATCCCCTACTTCATTAGGCTCTTTTAGATTGTTTCAGAATGATTACTTGATCAGAGTAAATATACTACATCTAATCACCACATATATAGTATGTATCATATACATGCTATATCTCACAACAAAACATGCAATAAACAAAAATTTATGGTTACCAATGTAATTCCTTAGAGCCACAAGAAATTACCACAACCTAGTGTCTACATCACATGGAGAATCCTATTTTTGATGAAGATCTGGGCTTGCCAATCTGGGTTGATCGGTTCAACCCTTGAACTGATTGGATCACCTCTTGGCCGGTCAGTTTGTTGTTTCCCTAATCGTCTGGACTTAGATCCACCATCTTTTGGGTCCTCCAGTTGACTGCGAATCCAATTGATTGGTCCTCCTTGTTCCTCCATCTTGGCAGCTCATCTTCTTCATAGTAACAAGAATTTTAACCATCCTACTATTACATGATTATAGAAAAACCTCGAGTTACATTCAAGGGGAGAAAAGGAAGGAGAGAATAATACTTTTTCAGTTGGAAGATAAGAAAGAGGATTGTATGCAAACTGAGATAAAATAGGAATAACCATCCACACAACCATGAATAGATAATTAGGGTTATTGGCCATAACCACACTACACATCCACCATCAAAACTTGATTTTAGGGAAACTTGTGTAAATTGCATATATATCAGATATATATTCTTTGGGATTATGTGTATAATTTGATTGGACATTTATATTCACATCATATGAAATAAATAAACAAAAATAACCAAAAATATGATCATATCAATTATACCAAAATATAATAGATTGGTGTGGCTATGATATTAATGTAGGGAAATATGGCATCAAATAGGAAATGAAAACAAAAAAAAATTATCACCATATTCCCCCATTAAACCAGTGGATCACATCAATAGCTATATAATGGAAAGGATTGTTTTAAGCATATATCTAGTCCTGGAGCAAGTCCAGCGACAATCTTCTCGTCGTTGTAGATGAGCGACTGTCTTCTAGTTGCACTAGGATAGCGTTTGCTGAAACTCCTAGCCTTCACCATGGACATTAGGCTGACATTGTCCTCCTAGAGGCAGGCACAATAGGCTGACATTGTCCTCCTAGTGACAAGACCGCTTAGAACTCCTGTCATCCTACCAAAACAAATCAGAATGAGTTTTGCCTCCCGTTGGTGTACTAGCCACCAACTTTCTCAACCGCAATTATTCTCCCTTACTTTCCCTCCCTTTATTGGATAGGACTTGCTTGGGTTCTCCTGGTTACCACAATTGATGTATATGAGAATCCCCCAATACTCCTTTATTTATAGGAGGGGTTTGGGTCAGGGTACCTAGTCTTTGCGGGAGTGGAAGCGACCAAAATCTCAAAAATGTGCAACCTACAAATGGAGAAATGGTCGGTTCTCTAGGCAAATTGGTCGGTTGGCATGCGAGCTAATCAGTTAGCCCAACGAACCGATCATTTCACATGTTTTCTAATCACATCTGAATCGGAAATTCTATTCCACTTAATGCAAGACATGGTGTCATCACTAATCCTTGATGCAATCGGATTTTACCATGAACCAAGTGTCTCGTGGGGGGAGTCGATTGTCTCATGACCACCAATTGATCGGTTCACTAAGTGAACCTATCAGTCATCACCCCAGTTAACTAAGCCAATAATATCCAATCAACCAGACACTCCCACCGGTCATTTCATCACATGAGCCGATCGGTTGAGAGTCCAGTCAGTTGACTTTTTGCTTGAATTGAATACCTAAACACTTTAGTAATCAATCCAATTATCATTCATGCTCAAAACTCCTCCAATAGATCAGTTCTTATGTGTATGACCCTATAGGTCCCATAATACATTGGCACTGAATGTCCATAACCAGTTATGACATCATAAGCAAAGTGTGGTGCCTAGTCACACATCATTGCGACCCAAGTCAATGGAAAGTTAAAGAAAAACTTCAACCTACAATATGTGTTCGGTATTATAGTGTTTGTATGATTCCTTTGCCACTGATATCAATTTTGAACTCGAGGCATGGAGTAGTCATCATCTTCAATATTCAATATTTGTTTCTTGAACAAAAATAGACTATCTGAGATATATGCAAGCTTAATTTCACATATTGGCTCACATGTGCATGGCCATGCATTTCTCAGCCTCGCTTATCAAGAGGCCTAATATATCATACTCCTATAGCTGGGATAAATCCCATATACATCACTCATAGTCAGTTCCCATGTGTCATAATCACCCAATCTCACCCTTATGACAACCTTTATTTAGGATCATGTTGGATAATGTCAAGGCATACCGAATGACATGTGATGAGTGTAGTGACTTCAGGTCATAGAACCACAATAACCACCAACACTATAAGACATGATTCTGACTGCCATTTATGGTTTCCATATATCACTCTTATGGTGGGTATGTGTGATACATTATTCTCTAGCATGTATCTATGTGCTTGGTTTGATATTATATATCATAACTGATGAGATTCTATCATCAACCAACACACACTCTAGTATTATGTGTTATTTTTGTTTATCTACCTTCCAAAATAACAACCAACTAGGGACATAATGAGAATGTATATATTGTTAACATTCGATAATCTCATTGTTGAAGTCAAATACTTGAATACACACGTAAGAGTAATATCATTCTCCAAACATTTATTATGTTACATCATTATCTCTTAACTAAATAAAACAAAAAAAATTGGAAGCTTTCCTTTAATTAGTAATCAAATTATTTTCCAATTATGCCCTTGCAATCATCATATGATTGGCTCTCAAGGCATACATACCAATAGTTACTTCCTGTTCAATTGGATATTATCTCTTTTCCAATTGGTAGTTATCTCTGGTCTAATTGGTTGTTATCTCTCATCTAATTTGTATTGTTTATCTGGTTGTTAATGCTGGTCCAATTAGTTGTTGTTTTTGCTCTAGTTTGAATTGTTATCTCTGATCGAAATGGTTGTTATCTCTTCTCTAATTGACTAGTATCTCTGGTCCAATTCAATGTTATCTTTTTTCCAATTTGTTTTTATCTCTAGTACAATATGTTGTTATCTCTGGTCCAATTTGTTGTTATTTCCAATCCGATTTCTTGTAAACGCGGTCCAATTTTGAGCTATTATCTCTAGTCTAATTATATATTAGCTATGATATAATTATTTTGTATCTACTCCTATTTGATGTTATCTCTAGTCTAATTTTATGTTCTCCAACCCAATCTTTTATTCTCTACTCTAATTTTTTTAAGAGAGAGAAAATATGAAGAATTAGAGGGAAGTAGTGACATTCATTTTGTTTATCAAAGGTATTTTGACATTCATAATGTTAGAATGTATGTTTAGTAAGGAATCTAGTGATTTTTATTTTTTCAAAAAAAATCATTTATAATGGAAGTTATAAGAAAAATAAGTTCTTCTCTCCTCTTTTTCAAACCACTCTTTCTCTCTCATCTCTTTTAGATTGTATATTCTACCTTTAAAAGTATGTGGACATTGGTCTTGTTATAATGTATTCTTTATAAGGATTTGTCAAAAAGATTATTATGGTTTGAAAGATATTAGAAAAATAACTTATTTTTTCTCTCTCCTACATGGACTCTCTCTCTCTCTTCAATCCTCCTCTCCCCACTCCCTCTCTCCCCCACATTTTCTAATTCATCTAGTTTTAGGGCATCATCCTTTGTCCGTCAGGAAAAGTAGTATATGATGATAGTGTCATCCAGCTTCTCGTCAATCTGACTCAATGAATGTAGATCTAGAGTAGCCTTAGCCAATGAGCTTATCTCAACACTGAAAAGCACTAGGAACATAATGTTGGCCACCCTGAACTAATGTACTCATCTGTACATGTTTATAATGGTATATGTTTGCCTTATGATAGATTGTGTTGCCAGGCGATGGTTGATGACTCGTGTGGTTGTACAATAACTGTTGTTTGGTATGGTTTTTATATGTATTTTAAATTCAAAGGAACAGTTTAAGTCCAAATGATATGCTCTAAAACTTCTCTTACTTAGAAATTGATTCTTTTCCATAGGTGTGATGGAATGAACTATAGATCCCTTTAGGTGTCTATTGACATATTCTAAATCATATGTTTAAGTTATATTGAGAGTCCTGAGTTTATGGGAAATTTATAGAGTTGATTTATGTTGATATAATGATTTTGATCCCTAAGTTTATGCCTTTTTGAAGTATTTTATTGTGAAGTCAAATTATTGAGTTTTGGCACCAAAGTTTTACATAACATATCTTGTCTTATGGTAAAGTTGAGACCAAAATTTCATAATGTTTTGATGTTTCTATAAGGAGTTACTAAGGTATAAAGTTGGTTAAATAATTGATGGATAGGTGACATTAAAATTAAGTTTAGTGATTGATATCTACCTAATATCAATATCATAATCATGCATCGTGTGACCTTTGAAGTGGTGGATTGTGTGACCCCTTATACACCTGGTTGTTGATCTAGTGGTCACCGACAGTTTTAAGGGGGAAGCCATGGATTGAGTAATGTAAGGTGCTACCTTAGCCCTTTGATGACATACAACATGTGTGGAGTTCATCATCTTCCTTGAGGTTACTCCCTTCGAAATGGGAGACCACCACATGTGTCATGATGCTCGAAGATCATGTCCCGGAGGTGGTTACTGATTGAGGGATTATCTGATTCTCATCATGGGAATTTTGTAGACCTATTTTTGCAGTCATGAAGGCTGGTGATAAGGGAGAATGAGATCTAGATATCTAGTGCCTATCAACTATGTTGTACAGGTAGTGGAGAGAGGGCTAAGAAGGAATACATGGAGTTTAGTGGATAATAGAGAAGTGAAAATTATATATAAGTTAATAGGAGTTTTTTCAGGTGTTTATGTGGTTAGTCATGAAGGTTTTAATGGAGGACTATGTTGTTTTGGTCAAAAATGATGATGGAGTTGGGGAGGGAGAACGATCCTTTCCCATTAATTGTTAACAATGGAAGTGAGTGCCTTCTTTCTTAGGAGATGTTCTAGGATTCCCCAGATTTAAATTTCATGGAGCAAAGGAAAGACACCTCTTTTCTCACCTACATTAGAAGTAGGCAACAACGTGCTAAATTTGACTGAAAGGGATAGATTCTAGAACCAAGATACCATGTTGGAGGCACAAAGAAGGCAAAAAATTCTAGTTTGGAAGCAAAGATTCTTGTGAGGAGGTTTGAAAAGCCACCAATTTCTCTTTGGTGTCGGTCTATGTGGTGGCTCTCAAGAACAAAGAGTCATACATGCACTAAGAACATGAGAGGAGAGGAGGAGAGTGTGAATTGGTAAATCCTAGACAAGACGTAGTCCAAGGTATGAACCATCTGAATCCCAACGTGAACCACCAGGTCACCCAAGCTAGCAAAGTAGGGTCACACCATATGCATGAATCATATCTCTCCACATCAACGGAACCTTGACCAAATAAGGTATATAAACACATATCTTGTATAATTTGTAGAAATTACCATGAACATAAAAAATTCAAATAAGATATCAAAATTCCTAAAAAATATGTAGAATATTCTGATAGCATAATGTGAGTACTTTAATGGATAAAATTTGGTTATATCAAGCAAGATGCATAATGATACATTTATGTGTAATAGTATACTAATATGGTGGAATAGATGGAACTAAATTAGAAACTCTATGATCATATTTAGAACTCATATGAAGTGTGATATAACGATTTAATGTATATATTCATGCAATATACTTCACATAGATAATTAGGGCTAATAACCCTAGATATGCAATAAATGTTTTTATGCTCAATAAATGTTAGAATTTCTAGAATTTATTCAGAATTGTATATAGAATGTGATGTGAAACCAACATATCAGTCTTATTAAAAAAATCATGATAACATGATAATGACCCTTAATGTGAAATAAACCCCTAATATGCTTCATGAACATGATTTAGGGTTAGTACATGCACACAATGATATGAAAACAATGGTTCCTACAATTGGTTTTAATTTGTAATATAACATTGATAACATTTATCCAAGATAACCAGTTTAATAAGGAGGATGGTTAAACACCCCACTCAAACTCTAATGGACATAAATAGGGTTAAGATATTGAGATCAAATGCATTGTATATGTCATCTGGTATTAATCATGAGTTCACCAAGGATAGAGTTGACCAAGGAATTTGTGATTAACATATCTCTTATTAAGGTACACTTTACCTCTTTCTTAGCCTACTATTTAATATGGGTATCTTATGCGTGTACAAATACTTGGCATATGATATTATATTTAATAATTATTTGGTATGCTACCTTCATTGATTTTCTCTATATATAGTCTTCAACACATGAAACAAAATATACCATTTCCATAAAATTGAGGAACTTCAACTCTTTGGTAGTAAAGTGCTGGAAAGAAAAGTACTTCAACTCCTTGGTAGTCAAGTACTTGAAAGTGATCAAACTCTTTGGTAGTCTGATCACATTATGAAATGATCCAACTCTTTGGTAGTCAATCATAAGGCCTTCAGTGCCTTCAACCTTCGATGGTCAATGCATGGATAATATAATGGATAATGTGCCTAAAATACATGTTCTCTTTTGTTAGGAAATATCATTATTCATGTATGCTTTTTATATCTTTTATTACTGCCAAGTATTAGTTTTATCTTATTTCCAAGTCACCATAATGAGGGGTTTATGATTCACATAAGCGTAATCTGTATAATATTTTAGAATATTGTGCTGACATGTACCAATTGTAATATGTCTTTAGTTATGTGGTTATACGATCTTGAATACTCAGGATAGTTACGAGTTGTGTGGTGAGAAGATGTACATGTGGACCTATTGTCTAGAAGATCCTATTTTAGAATGTAGTATGTGCATTGTAAGACCCCCGACCTTGCTTTCTAGTTGAACATTCTTGTTTATATAATTAAGTTCTTAAAAGCTTAATCTAATCCATATGAGTGCTTTGATATCATGTGTCAAGCTTATGTTTCAAGCTTGGTCCAATTTGGACATTGTTTGAGCAAGTTTTGCATATATGTGCTTGTTTTGGACCTAATTGTAATTTACCCATATCTTTTTTCTTAAAACATTTCACATGCTTGTTGTGCCTCACATTTTTTTATATCAAGTTGGACATTGTAATGCTTTGGGGCACCTCATCACACATTGATTTGAGTGGTGACACCTAGCCATGTTGAGATTAGGGTTTGCTCTTATGGATTCCCTAACCCTAGGGGTGACATTAAGTGGTTGGACCCGATGGACCACATAACATTGCGGTCGCCTAGGATAAGGTCCTTGGTGTTGGTGGGGACCAATATATCTTTTGAGACACCTAGTTTCAGTGGTCGATGAGATTCATATCTCTCTTGGTCGCCAACTTTTCTAGGGTTGGGGGTCATTTTCTTTTCTAACCATCTTGGGCACTGAGAATCCCAAGTGGTTGCTAACTTTTTTGATCACCTTGGTTGATGGGTTTTAATGTTTTGGTAGTGGGTTTTGTGGTCAACCTGGTAGCATGTGTGAGATGCTTGCATGGGTGCGATACCATGGACACATGGCATGCACGATTAGCCACCTCTCCATACCTCTCTTGCTCACCTTGAACCCTATGCCTGCGTTTGGCACAGGACTGGGATTCTAGAATCTGGACTGGGTTAGTCAGGGTTAGTCTGGATTCCGGTGCTGGGGCAGTCAGGATGCAGTCTGATTTTGTTTGGCAACGCAGTCCGATTCTGGTCAGCTGGTCTGATTTCAGTCTGACTGCAGTCTGAATCTGTTTGGCTGGAAGTCTGATTTTGTTTGGCAGCTTAGTTAGTATCTGCTTATTGTGTCATGTTCTTGCATCACTGTTTGAACAAGTATGCAGAATGTGTATTTGTGATGTCACTTCAACCTAAGTTTAGAATATATTAAAAATATATTTTATTTGTGTTGTGTGGGTGTTATTTTGTATGTTTATAATAGTGCAAATAAGATATAATAATTCTAATTTTTACGCAGTGATTAAAAAGTAATGAAACGTTACTGTCATCTGTAATGACATTTCCATGTGGTATACATGTAATGTTTAACATAGTTAATTGTCATCATTAGTGTAACAAATTACATTATCGTCAGTAACAATCAAGCTACATGAAATATGAAATTTGCCTAACATATTTTGTTCATAACATAAACAAATTACATTATCGTCATTAAAAGCAACTGATAATAATCATATTGTCGTCATTAGTGAAACATAAATGATCACTAATAATAACATAATTGTTTACGGGTGATCTTCGTCAGGGGAGAAGGACAAAAAATGGGAGCAATAAACAGCCAAACAAAAGGTAAGATTTTGACAAGGCACTTTGGGGGGTCATGGTTGGATGTGGATCTTGATTAAAATAGACCAACGTTATGGCCTCATCGTACTCGTCCCATGACATTGGGCATGGTTCCTGCACCGGCTGCTTGTTGTGTTGTTTGATGTCATCTTTTGGCCAATCAAACAACAATGGAAAATGAGGAACATGTTGACTAACTTTTCCCTTGAGTCGATCATCAGTTCCAATTTGTCCCTCCTCCTCCTTTGTGTGATTGTAACATGGTTTTGTGCATAAAAGGTTATCTTCAGCATATTTTTGAATTTTTTCGGTGACATCAAAAGTTTTTCAAATTATGCCCTTATCCTTGCCTTTGCACACAATGTCGACATCTAAAATTAATAAAAACAAAGGTATGAACAAATAACAGAATTCGTAAAGTAACTATGGCATTAACATAATAATGAAGTAGGAAATTTGATTGCATTATGGTAGCAACATATAATAATGTAACACATAAGTAGAGAATGTAAATTGTTGCGATGTAAAAACACAGCTACATTTAGCACATATGTTACGATTTCATTTGTTTATTTCAATCGTCAGTGCTAAAAAAAATCCATGGTGGGTAAGTGCGACGCGTCGTCAAGAAGTTGCGTTCAATCCCTTGTTGCGCGGCCAATGTGGGGGGAGGCAATAAATCTCCCAATATGAACATATTGTCTCTTGCAAACTCTCTCTTGATGTATTGCCATCGCATTTGCAACTCAGGCAATGAAATGTAAGGGCCTACTGTTATGTATGAGAACTGGTGTCATGCCTCCATCCAAGCATGTGTAGAGTATACTCCATTTACACATCTACCCACGTGATATTGGGTTCTCATCAAACCCCTGAGAACCATATCAAGCTCGGTAGACCACATAAAACACGGTGTCGGTGGTTGGCAAGCCATATAACAGATTCTGTAAGTAATATATTTTTTAAAAGTAAGGGTGTATATCACAATTAATTGTATTATTTGGTTCGAGCTAACGTTAAGCAAAATTTCAATTAATAACATACATCATTAATAAAACACTCATCAACATGAAGAAAATTTTCATAACACTTAAAATGTAATATGACGATTATAAAAGTGCCTAAATTAAACAAGTGTATGATGTTCATAACATCCATTGATAGTCATTTGAGGTGAAGGGATTTGCCATTCAATGTAATATGACGTTTACAAAAGTGCCTAAATTCTGAGAAGACAATGTAAATGCATTTGCCATTCAACGTTATGGAGTCATTTGAGGTGAAGGGATGTCCAGAAGAAGACGACAATCTTCCTCCAGACTGGCAACGTTGTGTTCTAAAACCTCATGCTCATACTTTTTGTTAGAGTATAATTCATCGTAGTTGTAATGCATTTCAACGAAGTCCTTCATGTTCGTCACCTGACCCCACACTGACTTGCACTCAACAGTTAGTAACATAATCTCCGCTTTCAATGAATCAATTGTTGGGGGGGATATCGACTGCCCAATGGAAGTATCTGCATCGGTCTTTTCCCTAAAATGTAGTACGAAGTACAAGTTAATGGCAAAGAATGTGGAGCCTCGACAAGGACAGTGTATTATTTATTGATGTACTATCACACCTCACGAGTAGGGCATATGTAATACATTTTGCTCGGCCTTTGACTCAGAATGGCAAAGTCATTTAACCCTGCATCCTCTGTGTTAATCCGTAAGGCTGAATTTAGCCCACAACCACACCTCGGAACCTCAAATGGAATCATCGACATCTAATAAAACAAACTTGACGATTAATAGAAAAATATCGGGTTCATGACATAGTTTTCAAAGATAATATATAGACCATTTGATCAGGAGTACTTAATTGTTGCAACAGATAAGTGCAGTTAATTTGGACATATCATAATATAGTATATCTATGATGTATTGTATCCATCTTCTTCTGTTGAAGAGTCATTATCGCTCGTTATTTGAAGTCGGTGGCGAAGATATTGGCACCTCTCCCGCATACTTGAAATTTCTTCTTGTAACCTATCTGTGTCTGCTCTTGTTGAACAGACAAAGGCACAATGTTCTGACCAGAACTTGCGTTTTCTATGTGCATATGCGAGATGTGATACCATTGCATCCCTAATTGCAGTCAGCGTAGCCACTGTAGGTGGTACTTGTTGCGCGGGCAACCTCATATGGCATCTGGTTGGTACAAGACCCCTACCACATGTAAAATATAGCCTGTGCGGATTGATGTCTTCAAACCGTCCGTTTGCCGCATTTGTGGCATCCATGTACACTCGTACGGTGCACTGCATACCACATGGGCACGACAGCATGTCATTGGCCATTTCTAGACAGAAAACCTAATGAGACATAATTTCACATTGTTTATAAGTAGGCAAAATTGTAGTGAACAATACAATTTGAGAACAAAAGTTGGTCGTTAAGTTACAAAAAAAGGAGTAAGTGAAACATGTTGTAGAACATGTTTCAATGTATGTAAGTTAGAAAACAAATGTATAAATCACTGATTTGCCCACATAGAATTGGCAACAGTTTCGCACAAGACATCTCCCTTTCTAGCATCATCCTGGCTTGTTTGTTGTAGAGAACTCAATTCAATCAAGATGTCAGTGGTAGTATGAGGCTCATCCAAGTTTTCATCCATCATAGGATCGCCATCATTTTGCCATCAGATAAAATTGTGAACGATACAACAAGCCATTACAATCCGAGACTGAGACTACACGGGAAAAGTTGCTCCTTTATGAAAGTAGGAAAACCTATTCTTCAACACACTGAAGGCTCGCTCGACAACGTTACATAGTTGAGCATTTCGGTGGTTGAACATTTCCTTTTTTCTTGTGTATGAGCCTCTGTTACCTCGATACTCTGCTATATGGTAAGCAACGTTTCGATATTGTGCAAGAAATTGCCTGGTGTTGGAATACCCTGCATCAACAAGATAGTACTTCCCAACGGGTACTTTGAACCCGCCTGTGGTTGTAGCTGCCTGAAGTACCCTTTGGTCAGCAGCAACTCCCTCCCAACCAGTCATGATATATGTAAACTTCATTGAGAAGTCTACTGCAGCCATGACATTCATGGAAACATTCTCTTTTCTATTCCTATATCGGTTCTGCTTTTCACGCTTCACCAAAATGGGGATGTGTGTCCCATCAATTGCCCCAATGGCATCCTAAGACAAGTATATAAGAAATACGCAAGTAAATACCAAACTCAACGATGACGATAGTGGTTATATTAACAATGGAATGGAAAATAGTCAACTAAGTGATGGTCATACCTTGAAGTAAGGGTAAAATCTTGGACTCTCGGCGATGCAGCGGTGCGAAGTTGTGGATGCAGTTGGCATGACAATATATTCACTGCACAAAGCACACACTGCATCCAACACCTCGTTAAACTTTCTACTTATGGTCTCACAACTGTGAATGTAGTCCTCAGCAAGAACGCGGTTGGTATGGCCATGGCCAACCATTTGAAGGAAGTAGCAAACTGGCTCCACTGATGACACAACTCTGGTACTTTTCAACAAACCTCGGTCCTCAAGTTTTTCAAAAAAGGCTAAAACCGTGTTGGGTAGCATACGGTGCAGATCGTACGCCCTCCTTTCATGGCTGGTTATTATTTCTAAAACCTTTTGATGGCCGCTCCTAATACTAACCGATCTCGATATTGGTTGGTGTGTGGTTGCGGCATCTGAATTTTGCATGATATTGTGGGAAATTTGGTCAGCTATTTGGTAGGATATTGCGTTAGCAATGTCATTAGCCGGACCAGACATAAGATGCAGTAGTTGTAGAATGTCATCAGTTGTTTCATATGGATGCATACCAGCCATCACGTCTATAATTAAAAGCGATTATCCGCATTAGGGAAATATCGAGATATTGTAGAAATGAAATTAGGGCTATAGCGACAAAATAGCAAATTCTGACCAAATAGCAAATAACAAGATAAACCATTACATAGTACCATAGTTCAGAGATTGTTCCCAATAGAATAAAATAGTACAACAACAACTTCTGATAAAGTTCATCAAATAAAAGGCAGGGTACTGATATACTTATTAAATTAGTCAACCTCAAAAGTACGATGGAGATTGTGGCGTGAAGGGTGATTGTGATGCAGAAGCTGCAGAAGCTGTGTTCTTCATTTCCCACAAGTCTTACAACCAAATGGTAATTTTTTGTGGGGTGCCCATAAGGCTTAGGTAAATGTTACGGTTAGCTGGATCTTTTATGGCGTGCACAAGAGTGGTAAAAACTGGGACATGGGCGTCAGGGTAGGTTGCATGAAAGTGGTGGAAAATGGTTTGGTATTCATCTTTATCATTACACCTAGCAGCAATTACGCTACCCATCTCATGTACCTTGGAAAACTCCTTTGTGAATTTGGACACAACATCATTAGACAGGACACAACTGTCCTGTGAGCTTGACGCTCGCTTCCTACGTCTGATCATGGTGGGAGTCCTTGCACCAACACCTTGTTTGTGTGATCCGCCATTGGTGTCCTCACTTTGTGTCCCAGAATTAACCACGTCTTCAGTGAAACCGGCTAGACCAGTTGGTTCTGGGCTGACAAAAGAATCAGATGCATCTAGTTCAACAACAACATCATCTTCAGATGCAACATCAGAAGGAGGTTGTCTATTGGTTGAGGACATTGCATGATGGCCCCTAGCTATGTTCCTCCCCCCCATCAGCTCGATGTCGTGGTAGTGGTAGAATGGTCTGTTGATCAATCTCGCTAGTTCCCTGTTTGCCTAAAATAGGGGACAACTACTTATTAGGTCAATAGTAACAAGTTTAATTTAATATATAATAGTCAGGGGAGTATATATTATTAGACATACCGCAAGTGCCTCCCTCCACTCCGGGGTGTCAGGCAATATTGGCTTGTGCCTACTGTCATCCCATCCAACACCACTTTTGTTGGTTACCAGTTTATCTTTACATAGTGTCTCCTGAGGTTCTTCCACCGAGTTTTTAACTGATCCAATGTACCCTCGTTCCTCCCCATCCTGATATGCCAATCGCGTAGCGTCTCCCTCCATGCGTCCCTAGTAAATATTCCATCGATGCACCTACCCATGTCATATTGTCTCCTCAATGCCGCAACCAGAGCCTCATCCAACTCTTTCGACCATACAATACGGAACCTCGGGTCGGGTGCAGCCATAGTAGCAATGACACTGTGATATATCAATTTAGTGTGGGTGTTTAAACGAAACTGTTATACGAACCTAGTATGAGACTACACAGTTGAAAGCAATAACTTGTATTGAAGTAGGATAAGACAAGATCCATTACCCAGACCAGTCATAAGATCCAAAATGTGTATAAAAGATTTTAAATTGTTGTTAAATTTGTAATGGTTGTAGCAAACACATCATCAAATATGTTCATTACAGGAAAATTACATAAATAGCAAGCATTCAGCATGGCATTCACATTAAATGTGTTCGTATTGCTCATGAGATATACCTGATAAGCCCAAGTGAAGGTTGAAGAGAGTTGCATGGCCAGCGACAGGGTCAAGGACGGTACATACAAGAAATTCAGAGGGAACACAGATTAGCCGAAATAGTGGTATTATTTGCAATATAATCAGCAGAATACTAATGGGTGTACATTTTGGTCTACATGAAAAATAAAATCATTCATTCAAAACATTAAAATCATTCATGCAAGCTAACATATATCACAAAGCATAATTGTTTCACAACAGAACTGGCATTTGAAGTATATATCCCTATATATCACAAAATTCCTATACTAACTGGTAAAAAATTACTAACCTCACAACACAACTGAATTTGAAGTATATATCCGTATACTAACTATATATCCCTATACTAACATATATCCCTACACTAACATATATTACAAAATTACCCATACTAACTATAATTTCAGGTGTATATATATTTTTATTATAAACATGATCATGATTTTTTCTTGGAAAT
This sequence comes from Alisma plantago-aquatica, assembly GCA_963693085.1. Taxonomy (NCBI): domain Eukaryota; kingdom Viridiplantae; phylum Streptophyta; class Magnoliopsida; order Alismatales; family Alismataceae; genus Alisma; species Alisma plantago-aquatica. The sequence continues at coordinate 598,589,971 of OY856410.1, read as the reverse complement.
AGAGATGATACGATTCATGACATAACCTCATAAATTTGACCCAAACTGCATGAATGAAGTCTGTGCAATTGACCACAAGTCCATCTTTCACAAAGTAAAATATTTACATGTACAATTACAACTAAGAATTATAAAATATTGATATATGTCTGCTATATCAATAGTGTGTACAATACTAACATTGTAAAAATATTGATATATGTCTGCTATATCATTCACGTAAAAAAATTTGAGCTCAAGAGGATGTGTGTACAATAGTAACATTGTATACTAACATTGTTCATAGTTAGAAAAGGGCTATAATATGTGGGTAAGCTGAACAGAAAGTAAATAACAAAAACCACCTCATAAAGTCCATCTTGCACAAAGTAAACATTTTTTCTTTTCTCTCTTTTTTGGACTGGATATGAACATTATCATCAGATATCTTCAGAAACATCACCTCATAAACAGGGGAAAAATCCTTGAGACAAACATCATATTTGTATTACAAATATTGTTGCTGAAAACACAACAGGACATGTTGATGTCATTTGTTTCTCGTGATCAAAACTGACTTCACTGAACAATTTGTATAGGAGGGAATTAAATCTAGTGAATATGTGAATGGATAAGACAAAATATTTTCTACTTAACATAGTGAATGATTATTTTCAAATACAACACTGCAGACCTTGTAGTAGATAATTGGAAATACTACAATGCAGACCTTAATCATGTAGACGGATTAATAGTGGCACACACATGGATCAGATTGGAATGCACGCATCATTTTGCAGACTCCAACCCCAGTTCATATTCTTCTTTGATTGAAACTAAAAAGATGTGTACTCCCTTAACTCCCTAACTAATAAAACATGTGACAAGGCCAACTTTGAAATTATGTTCAGTTGGATGTGAATACTTGAGCTTTGAATACTTGAGCTTTGAGGAAGATATGCTGAAGTGCATATGGAATGAACAAGATCATTATAAATATAGTATATGATAAAATTAACAAGACTATGCCATACTCATTGGAATGGACTTTATGATTGAAATAAGTGAAAATAGTGCATCCACCATTGTAGTGTTCGACGTATCTTCAAGCACAAATATAATGAGGTCATTATGTCTATCAGTCTAGATCCAAATTTAGTGTGACTATTGGGGGGTCGATGGAAATGAAAGAAACCACATCAAGGATAGCCTAAGTAGATGACTACAAGAACCATCTTTCCATCTCAGAACCAAAACAGGCATCATTGAGAATACATGAAATAAATGTGTTATGAATCATCAACCTTGCAAGTGTAGTATATGTAGACTACATATTCATGAATTTGTTAAAAGTAACCATTCATCTCATGACATGTAGTGATATTGTGACAAGGTCAACAAGAATAGGAACAACATGCTAGAATAAGCACAAAAATATCTGGCCTAGTGTGTTACAATGTGCTAGAATAAGCACACAAAAAAACTCCCTTACAAAATTAGACCTAGACAATGCATATCAATGGTTGGAGTAAATTTTTTAATTACAGTTGTTCTTTAGTATGTTATCAATAATATTTAACATTAGGTAATATTTCACATTAGGGCAACAGAAGAAAAGAAAACGATGGTCTAATGTGCAGTACTTGGAGTGTCGACAATGTTACAAGAATACAGATTTGAAATACAAGGGGTATACAGACAATAATTCGTGTTTTCCTGGTAATTGACCAACAAAACTGAGCCCTACTTGTTACTCATGTACAATACAACAACAATATCATGGCGATAATACAATAGCCACAGACCATGTCATTATACAACATCCCCATAACCCCTGTTACCTGTGGACATAATACAACAACAACATTGTCCAAATCAAGCAAACAAGCAACCACAATAGGAGAAAACATGTGTTGGTGTTTGCTAAGAACAATTACCTGCTCAGCCGAGATGACGAAAATAGGAGCATGGCCAGACATTGCCAGGGACGAAACATGTGACAAGAAATTGAGAGAGAAATACAGATTAGTTTACTGATTAAATCATCTATCGTTACAAGAGTAAAGATAGGAGGCTAGCAAACAGAAAGAAAGAAAAGGGGCGGCGGAGAGAAACCTTGCAAGTAGGTCGGAGACTTCCCACGAAAGGGGCTCGGCAGCGGCGGCGGAACAGAAGACTGTGTGGAGGGTTCAAAGGTGAAAAGTGAGGAGATCGCTGATGAAGTGCAGAACTATATAGCAGGCACGACAGTGGTTTCCCTTCCTAGGGTTTACTGCACGGCTTGTACACGGTGAAATGGGGCGCTTGGATGCGAGTTGACAACTCGGGAGGGTTCCTTGTCCGCGTGTAGACTGCCGGAGTAACTCGACGCTTGTAGATGAGCCACCACACCCATACATCTGCTTGATTGACCTGGTATTCTGCCTACTCCACTGGGCAAGGTTTGGCATATGCCAGTCGCCTGTCATGGCTTTGCCGCTGGAAACGACCGCTGGAAATGATGGGTCAGCTTTAATGGCAATAATAGTAATGGAAAGGTCGTCTCGAGGTCTCAGGAGAGGAGGTCTCAGGAGAGAAGAGAGCATAGACCACAGAACAGAAGATAGAGTAGGTAGAGGGGAAAGGCGAAGAATGTCGGGATGGGTGTGGGGTGAGGAGAGGATCAGATCGCCAAAACTGGTTTGTGAACCAGAATCCCGCCCCTCGTGGGACTGGGAGAACCCGGGTTGGGGGGTTCCATTATCCCATAACGGAGGATTTTCAGGTTTATGAACCAAACATGAATCAGCCTCAAAACGGTAGTTGTTTGGCAGGGTTGGCACTAAAAGACAATGCAAAATTGGGTTTCGGTCCCGTGCCAAACGCAGGCTATATATATGTAAGACTTGACCTTGCTTTTTGGTTGAACATGGTTGCTTATCATAATTAGATGCTTAAAAACTTAATCAGACCTTGTTATGTGCTTTGAAGCTTATGTTTCAAGTTTGGTCCACTTTGGATGTTATTTGAGCTAGTTATGCTTATATGTGCTTGTTTTGGACCAGATTGCAATTTACCCATTTCTAGGGTTTTACTTGAAAATTGTCACATGCTTATTGTACCTCACATGTTTTCACATCATTTTTTATATGTTTGAGATTTGGGGCATCTTTTCAAACCTCGATATCAGTGGTGGCATCTCATGTGTTGAGTTAAGGTTTTGCATGGATGCCCTTAGTTTATGGTTGACCTTATAGTGTGTTGATCGATGAGCTTTTTTTTGGCAATTTCCAAGTTTTCCTTTGGCCTTAGCTTTTGGTTGTCAATGATTTTTTGTGTGTGACCTCTCATCTTGGTGGTCGATGAGGCTCATGACCTCTCTAGGTCACCAAGAATACCTAGGGTTAGCAATCGATTGATCTTCTGATCTCTTCGCTCGCCAACATCTTGATTCAGAGGTCGGTTGCTTTTTTTAGCAAGGTTGGTCAATGGTTTTTTTGGTGGGATTTCCCTATCTGCATGCATGAGTTTGGTGCTTTCATGGATGAGAACTCTTGGACATATGGTATGTTTAGCTTGACACCTAACCCGCTCTTCATTCATATGATATATAACCCTCTCTCTTTGCATGCAAACAACCTCTTTACGCACCTAGTTTCCTCTATCTTCCTTCCTTGGTGTATTGTCTCCCATCCCCTCTTGCTTAGAGGTGGAGGAGATCAAGGTTGAAGAAGGAAGTTGATTATTCTTGCATGTTGATCTAGGGTACAAATATACCATCTCCTCTTGCTTGTGGAGCTTCCTTTGCTTTTCTTCTTGGTCTTAGTAAGTGAGATCTCCCTCTTTGTCTATGTTTTCATTTGTTGTTCACCCTTCTTCTTTCTCTTGTTGGTCAAACCCATGGCGTCCCATGGTACTGCTTGAGGTAGAGCTTGAAGAACATTTCTCTTACTTCTTTGATTTAGGGTTTGCTTCCTTCTTGGTGGTGGAGCTATCTTGGCTAAGTGGAGTTCTCAATCAAGGGTTTCCTACCTTTTTTCTTCAACCTACCTTGCTTTTTGGAGTTGCTCCATCTTCTTTGAGGTGATTTATATAACTTTCTCTGCAATTATTGCTTACACTCTCTTTGCATGTGCATAATATTGCTCTAAATGTTGTTTCAAGTACAAAGATAATATCCTCTACCTAGGATTTGTGTTTACATGATGATTCTAGAGTACACCTTCTTGGATGTACCCCATTCTTTGTGCATGAATCTCGCTTGATGATGGAAGTTTTGGTGTCAGAATTCTTGTGAAAGCAATGGTTTTTCTCTCTCAAAAGTAGTTTTGAATTAGGGTTTTGAATTGATCATCCTCCTAGTGATGCAACATGATGGATTTTTAGAGTTTTGATGTTAATCAACCTAGTTTGATCTTAGTGGTCAATGAGTTCTTGGTTTCTTCATGGTCTCCAAGATTTCTCCCTCTTAAAGGGGGTCGCTTGGTTTTTATTACATAGTGGTCTCCAAGGTTTTTCTTATGTGATTGATGAGGTTGATACTATGGGGCATCTAATGCTTTTTATTATATCTTCGGTCACCAATGTTTGGTGTTCTTTTCAGTTTCCAACATGACCTAACCCTAGTGATCGATGACCCTTCTTGATCTCCATCGGTCGATGAAGATTTTGATGCATATGGGTCGTTGATGTTTCAAATCTATAGTGGTTGATGAGGTACTCCGACCTTGATGGTCGCTGAGAACCCTAACCCTAGAGGTCATGAGGAAACCTAACCCTAGCGGTTACTAAGATGTGCTTAGTCTGCTTTGTCGCTATTATTTCCTGACTTATGCTTGGTGATTGGTAATTTTATACTTTCACAATATGATGGTGTTTGATTTAGTAACCCTAATCTGTTGGTGCTTGGTTACACATTATTTAATAGTCTTACCTTTGCCCTCATATGGATACAAACCTAAGGTTTAACAAAATGTTGTTTGGCAATGTTAATTCACCTAATTCTCATTGAACCTAAACCTAATACAAGAAAGTGATGATGATACATAACCTCTTATGTAATTAGTATGTTAATGGAGTACTTTCTCTCTCTATTATTATTGCAACTCTAATTACTGGCATATGAACATCATGACTCTTATATGTAATATCATGCCAAACTTATATGATTCACATGTATTGTGATGGTATGAGGAGACTTGATGAGGTTTGGAAAGATAATGATGTTCTTACATGAAGCAATGTAATGGTCTTATGTCCTTCAACATGGCTTTGTGCCTAATTGAGGTGTTATCCTCTAAATGATGTAACAAGGATTGGTATCATGTGATGGTATGGACTCATGTATGGCAATGAAATAGTATAATGAGATGAAGTGATAAACTTTATACTTTATATGTTTTATATATTATGAGATTGTAATCTACCTATGGTTTTGTAGAATTCTTTTAGGGTTTGTACATAAATTGATTGATGCAGTTAAAATATACCCAATTTTAATTAACTAATCAAGTGAAACCCTAATCATGTAGTGTCATGTGTCATAGATTCATTCCAGTGTTAGAATTGTTGTATGGTGAAATGAGTATTCCGAATAGAAACTCAAAGAGCATATTGTTGAGTATGCAAGGATCTTGAGACTGTGCATCCATGTCATACTGATTCCAACATTTTGAGGATGGCTACAGTCATGCCTCAGTAGGAGAATGGTTGCAATTATATCTCAAAGGTTTTGTGTATATGATGAGATTGACGACAAGTTTGGTTGTACCTCAAATGTTTGGGTTTTGTATACCCTGGTTCACTAGTGTCGTGACCTATATACCAAGGACGGACTAGGCTATTTTACAGCTAGACTTATGCGTCGTTGTGGTGGACTCATACTGACAGAGGGCAGATGGGATCTTAATAGTATGGATCTCTTAGATCTTGTATGACGCTGATGTTGACTTAACATTGGCTAGTTAGAGTTGAGTAGTATACCTCAAATCCTCAGGGCTTAATAAAAGGCATAATCCAGTCATGTAGTACATTTTCCTAGGGTTTAACAAGCTTCACATTGGATGTTAACCCTTGCATTGTTTCTTATACCTCGTGGGTCACCACATATTTTTAGGTGGTCGACAACGATGTGGTCAGGATCATGGTGTTGAGGAAGAGCAGCTCAGAGAACAGTCGAAGTAGGAGATTGTATAGTAGCTATTGTAGTAGATTCCTAGAGTCATCCATGTACACTCAGGTCCATGAAGGGAATGTTCTAGAGATGATATGTATATCAATACATGTTTTGGTAGTATCCATGTTTTTTTGTATATGGCTTGTATATGTGGAACAATATCTTTTGTATACATGTTGTGACTGAGGCCATTGGATAGATATCTAAATACCTAATGTGGTATGTTGTATGATACAATTTGTTAGACCTTTATGTGATGCTTTTGAATAAGATGGGTATGTTGAAATCATTTTTAATTGATCCAATTTTGTATCTATGTCCTTAATTAGTTGTTGATCCTGTGTTTACATCTTGATTAATCTTGGTTAGTGGCAGGTTGCCCCAAGTCTAGTTGGTATCAGAGCTTTAGTTTCCTTGAGTTTACAGTGACATACAACAAGGGCTTGTGTTTGTTTTTATGTCATCCAACATATCTGATTATAGCTTATTCTTATGCATATATTATTGGGAAATATGGCTACAAAGCAAGATGCAAAAACAAAAAATTATCTACAATATTCCCCATAACCAGTGGATCGTGTCAATAACTATAAGATGGAAATGACGGTTTCAAGGATATAACTGGTCATAGAGCAAGTCAAGTGACATTGCCTCATTGTTTTAGGTGCAAAAATTTGACTCCTAGTTGCACTAGGACTCTTCTAACTATTGTGCCACCTGATCTGCAACACAGACTGTAACATCAAATGTCGTCGTCTGTAGTAGCTCCTCTCTTCACGTACTTCTAGTTGATGTTGTTCTGCTTGCGGTAGACAATGGCCTCCCGCCTCTAGCGAAGTCCAAATGAACTGTGTAGAACTCCTATCATCTTACTAGAACAAACAGGAAGGAGTTGTCTGTTTTGTTGGCGTACTAGTCACCAACATTCTCTCCCACAACAATGATCTTTGTTGTTCTCTACCATGTTATCCCTCCCTAGTCGGGTAGGACTTGCTTCGGCTCTCTTAGTTACCACAACCAAAGAGGACAACAATTGTCAGAAGAACTGATACTCAACTGTTTGTGTTGTACTCTGGGAAGCCTTCAATACCCCTCTTTTTATAGGAGGGGTTTCGGTCTGGGTTCCAAGTCTATGTGGGAGTGAAAGGAACCAAAAGATCTTGAATTTTCGCAACTTGCAACCACTAAAATGGTCGTATGGTATACAAGACGATCATCTCGCCATGCAAGACAGTCATTTTGTGTGTTTCCCAATCACAAACGAATTTGGCAATTCAAATCTAATTGGTACATGATATGATGTCAGTACCGATTCCTTTATGCAACCAAATTTCCCACCACCTGAGCAATCTTGCATAAGCAAGATGGTCATCTCACTCACCCAGATGATCATCTGGTGAGACGAGCCAAGATGAGCTGATCAGTTCACACCTTAGTTTGAACCAATTTTGTTTCAATTTAGCCTGAAACTCAAATGCACATCTCAAGCCTTGAGATGACTTTTTGGAACTCTAGACGGTCATCTCACTCTGAGAGATGGGTGTTTGGTAGAGCAATCAGCCTATATGTTGCATGAATCAAATACCCAAACACTTTAATAATCAATTCAATTGTCATTGAATTTTAAACTCCTCTTGTCAGTCAAGACCTATGTGTGTGACCCTATAGGTCCCAAATTATGTTGGCATTGATTGTCCATACAACTTATGACATCACAAGAAATGAGTGATGACTAGTCTCACATCAATTCTACCTAAGTAAATAGAAAGTTGGGGAATAACTTCAACCTACAATCTATGTATGGTGTTGCAGTGCGTGTATAGTTATTTTGTCACTGATGTCTAGATTGAACTCAAGGCATGGAGTAGTCATCCTCTCATCATTCAATTGTGTTTTCTGAACTAGAGTTGTGACATCCCCGGATTTGCAAAAAATTAATCTAATGTGTAATGTCTTTCAAAAAATTAATCTAATGTGTAACATCCAAATTGAAAACTCACCTCAGTGTGAATCCCAATATAAATAGCACACACTAGGCTAAGAAGAAGAAAATCAGAGGAAGTAAAATGGAAACAACAGTTGTACATGCACATGAAAATCATAAACAAACCACAACAACACAAGCTCACCATTCAACATATAATTACAAGATAACTTATTAGAAATTGATATTACACATTGAATAGTCAAGGTTTTTACATATGCATGTACTACGTCTATAGCAGGATCTTTAGATAATAGGTCCACTTCTACATCATCTCGCCACACAACTCTCAACTACTCTATCTAATCAAGATCACATGACAACATACCTAAAATAGATATTACATGTGGGAGCACAATATTTTAAAATATTGTACTGAGTATGCCTACGTGTCTTTTTATATACCTCTCATTACTAAGACTTGGCAATAAGACAAAAATAGTACTTGGCATTTATAAAGAAATATAATTAAAAGCATATACTTGAACAAATATGTGTATTAACAAAAGAGAATACATATTTTAGTCACATTTCCATTATATACTCATGCATTTTCCTACCAATGGGATAGATGCATTAAGGCCTTATGATCTACTTACCAAATAGATAGATAATTGTATATGTGATTTGCTTACCAGAGAGATAGATCACTCACTAGAACTATACTTACCAAAGAGATATAGTGCTTTCATATAATGGAACAAATATATTATGTTTCATGTGTTTAAAGCTATAAGTATGGAAAATCAAGAATATATCATACAAGAACAGTCATTTCATCCAATATCATATGCCAAGTATTTTACTGCACATATAATACAAAAATATTGTATAATAAACCAAGTAATAGGTAAAGCATACCTTGAAACTAGATATCCTAATCATCACATATTCCTGATTCAACTATATCCTTAATTAAACCCTAATTAATACAATATCATACACCATCATCAAATTATCATCATCTTAACCCTAGTTGATTCATTAGGGATTGCTTAGTCATTAGGATATGTGCATCATTACTTGTCTTAGATTCTTGGAATTTGGTTACTGGTCTTGGATTACATATTGAAATATAGAATCTGATCATTTGAGTACATATAATGATGTGCACAGATTAACCCTAGGTTACATTCACTACTCTGATTAGGGTTACAACCTATGTGTTAAGAGTCATCACCATATAATCATGAGTTATGTGCATAATATAGATATATTAGTTTAACATTGTGTTGTTATGAATATATTCTGGAGTTTCTAAGATTTATTGTGCATACTTGTAATTATTGCATATTAATTAAGGTTATTAGCCCTAATTAGCTATATGAAGCATATTACATAATATCATGCCTCAATATTGTAACCACTAAAGTCAGATGGATTATAAACCATATTTCAGATTTCGTGACATATTATCATAATTTTAGCCCATCTTCTGACATTTATTACTCATGCAACAAATGCAATATAACTTACTTGATATCACTATGATTTAAGCATAAAAGGATGAATATTATGGTTCCATGCTATTCTACTCATTTTTCTGAGAATTTGGGTAGTTTATTCATATTTTTCTAATCATCGAGCTAATTTCTATGATTTATCTAAGAACTGAACATTTCTAAGGTAATTACCTTATTGGGCCACTCAGGCATTGCCACATGGTCACTAACAGGGATGTGTAAGGTAGTGCCTGCTAATAGGGATGTGAATCCTACTTTGGCCATCGAGTTCCTGGTCTCTAGTCTGGGGTTTGTCCGGTTCAATTGGCTTGGATTTGTCTGCTCCCTCTGTTCTTTCCTTGTGATCTTGGACTCTCTCTCTCTCTCCTTTCTGTCTCGACATCCTCATGGATCAGTCACTCCATACAGGGCATGAACACCACCTCCAAGTTGGTCTCTAGCGACCAATCAATGATGCCAAGTTGCTATGCATCAACTCCTAAGTCCATCATCATATCTAGCGACCTCAACTAGACTCAAGGTGATCGTCGGTAAAAAATAGTCTCCCTCTCACTTCTCTCCTTTTTGACATTCAACACAATCTGTCAGCCTGCATGAGTGTCACCGCTCAAGGGACTACTCCGATGAGGTCTGGGCCGCAGTCTATGTCAGTGTCGCCTCTAGACTTCTTATGGCCAAAACCTTCCGCACACAACCACAACTTCTTCTGTGTTGTGCAATGGTGCCAGCCTCCAGGTCTACCTTCTCTCTTGAGTCTTCTTGCATCTACTGAGCTATGCCTAAGTTTTTTTTCCTTCATGTCCCCACTCAGCACCGATGCCTCTGTGCGTTAAATGAGTCCTCAATACTTTTTGTCACCATGATTAAACCTTGTAGAGGAAACCACTACCACTAAGCACCGCACCGGCAAGGAACCGAAGGCCACCTTCTCCTTCCAACATGTTTGGTCTATGCTTAGAAAAGGATACCAAAGGGCAAGCTAGGTCTTGTTCTCCCTGCTCCGGTCACCCCAAGAGATTTGAGAGGGGTTATCTAATTTGTCTCGATGTGTAGAGGGAAACTGCCACTTAGTCTTGCCTCTCGACCCATGTTCAAAGATCGTGGTCATGATGCATCCAGGCACGACGCATTTCCATCCCACTACTTATGTTGTGATAGAGAAAAAAGATGGCATCTCTCCACCTCTTGATCTGCAACCAAACACCATAGTTTCCTCCCTTCAAAACAAAATTCGCGGCTGCCACTAAGCCAAGTCAACCAAAAACCAAAGTGGGTGTGTGCATAATACAACATCCAATCGATCACACCCTATGTTTCTAAATGTGAAAAACTGGTCCCAAGTATATCAAATTAATCATCATTAGACCTATTTGAAACCTAAATATCTCCATGTATGAGTGTCAAAATCTAACGAAACTTTGATCATAGCTTCATTATCATCCAACTACATTCCATACAATTTTGGTGACAAGAATCACTTGTTTGACTAGTTAATTAAATACCTCAAAAGGACACAGGATTAGGGATCTCAATCATGATATGAACATTAGTTGACATCAAACTTTGCAAAAATAGTTGGAACTCTTAATATAACTTAAACACAAGAATTCACCTATATCATTGGATTTCCAAGGACTCCAAAGTTTCACTCTATCACAAGAGTAGACTCTCAGAGATATATGTAAGCTCAATATCACATATTGACTCACATGTGCATGACCATGCATTTATTAGTCTCTCTAATCAAGAGGTCTAGGACATCAAACTACTGTAGCAAAGACAAATCCCATTTCTATCACTCATAGTCGATCCCCACATTTCAAAGTCACCCAATCATCACCTTTATGACAATCCATGTTTCAAGATTGCGTTTGATGATGTCAAAGCATACCCAGCGACAAGTGCTGAGTCCAGTGAATTCATGTCTAAGAACCACAACCACCACCATCACTATGAGAGCTGACTATGACTTCCATGATCATGGATTCCATGTGTTAGTCTCATAGTGGCCTTTCTGATACACTATTCTCCAACATGTATATGTGAGCTTGGTTTGACATAGCCATATTGTGACTAATGAGATTGTGTCATCAACCAACTCACACTTTGATCTTATGTGTCATTGTTGTCTATCAACCTTCCACAATAACAACCCTCAAGGACATAATAATAATATGTATATGTACTCTTAACATCAATATGATCTCAATTCCCAAAGTCCTATATTTGAAGACATATGTCATTGAGTAATATTATTCTCTAGACATTTATAATGTTACATCATTATCTCATAATTGAATTGAATAGGATAAATTGGAAGCTTGTGTTTATTTATTAATCAAATAAATTACAAGTTATGCCATTATAATCATCATATGATTGGCTCTTTGGGCACACATACCAATAGACTCCCACTTACACTTAGATCCAATCACCCACAAATTGTATTCCAAGTGATCTGACATGTCTATCATGCTTCTTCTATGAAAATGCCTTTGTTAAGGGATCAACAAATTTGTTCTCTGTCGGTTCTCTGCGAATCCTTACATCTCCTCACTGCACAATCTCTCTTATGAGATGGAATCACCTTTGTATATGCTTCAAGTGCTGATATGGGTTCCTTATCTTTTGCAATAGATCCATTCTTGTCATAATATAGCTCAATTGCATCGTTGATGCTTGGAACAACCGCAAGTTCTATAATGAACTTCTTGATCCATACAACCTCCTTTGCTGCATTAGACACAACAGTATACTTGGCCTCTATTGTAGAATCGACAACTCTCTCTTACTTGGAACTCTTCCAGCTTACAACTCGATTATTGAGGCAAAACATGAATATTGATTGCAATCTATAATCATCTTTATCAATATGGAAGCTTGCATCAGTGTAACCCTCTACCATCAACTCTTCCGCTCTTTTGTAGACCAAGAATTGATCCTTAGCTCTCCTCATGGCTATCCAGTGAGCATCACCTGGATTTGATTGATATCTACTCGTCATGCTCAAGGCATATGAGACATCTGGATGGGTACACAACATTGCCTACATGATTGATCCAATTGTTGAGGCATATGGAATCAAACTCATGCATTCCCTTTCTTCACAAGAACTGGGACATTGAAATTTAGATATGGGGACACCACGATGCATAGGCAGGTTTACTCTCTTTGAATTCTCCATTTTGAATCGCTTCAACACTTTGTCAATGTATGTGCTCTGACTTAATCCAAGAAGCCTTCTTGATCTAGCTCTATATATCCTTATCCCCAAGAAGTAGAATTCTTCTCCCAAGTGTTTCATTGAGAACGTATTTCCAAGCCATGCCTTTACCTTTTGTAAAGTAGGGATGCCATTCCCCATTAATAATATGTCATCTACATATAATATGATGAATGCCACTATGCTCCCACTCACTTTCTTGTACAAACAAGGTTCATATTCATTTTACATAAAGCCAAACGCTTTTATTGTTTCATCAAAATGAAGAGCTCCAAGATTGTTGGCTATTTAGGATAACGAGTTTCAATCCAAAGAAAGGATAGTTTACCCAACTTAACCAAACTCTGCAAGTATATAGAGGTAGTATAGTCGAGGTCGAACACAAGGAGCTTAGTTAATTTAATTGAGCACAACAACACTAAAGTTCAACAATCTAGATCGGTTTTAAGGAAAAGAGAATGTTTGTCTAAAAGAAGAAGGCTCGGATTTTAACAACAGAAAATTCTGATTTTAACTAGCAAGCAAGAACCACAAAAGAAATTTGATTTTAGAATTATTTGGAATCTTGGACATTGGGATTTCTTTCACATATCATAGCAATCAAAGGAACAAAATAATTTAAACATACATAAGTTCTTGTTTCAAGGAAAGGTTGTGTTACATTTCACCTCCCGGTGTAAATGCAACGATCATAACTTAAAACAACACTCTTGTGTGTGAATTTCATTTTTGATCACAAACTGTTCCTCAACTCATTCCTCTCTACTCTCATAGAAGAGGAAGAGTTGCCAAGAAGAGCACCTCCATACATTCCTACTTACCCTCTCAGATCAAACAAGAAAGTAGAAAACATGCATATAAGGTGTCCATCAATACATACAAGAAAAGAGTAAACCGGTACTTTCATGATTAAGAAACAAGAAGCATAGTATTTAGTACGAAATTACTTGTTCCATACATGCTATGACATGGGAGCTACTCTCCCATGCCCAAGAAAAGAAGGATTACTCGTCCATAACCATGTCTTGCAAATTTGTTACATAAATTTCAGTTTTGAACATGATTTAGAAAGGAAAAGACAAAGAGAACTAAAGATGTAACCACAAGAAGGAAGAATTCCGGCTTGAGGATGAAATTCTCCTTCTCTAGCTTCTCTAAGACAGACTAACTCCTTTCCCAAGAAGCTGCTCCAGGTTGGGGAAGCTTGGTTGCACCTTGGAGAAGACAATGGAGAAGTGGAGAAGAAGAAATGGTCTCTTGATGCAAGAAACCACCTTAGATCTCTCCAAAATTGCCTTCCTCTGGTCTCCTCTAGCTTTGGGACGAGAGAAAACTTATCAAATGACCGAACATAACCGTCCCTTGCCTTCCCTCCTTGTTTTAAAATCAAATTCTGAATTTTCGTATTTCTGAAACTACCAGGTGCACGCCGTGCACCTACAATGTAGTTTGCATCGGGCTGAATTGCGCACGGTGTGTACTGAAGATATGCACGTCGTGTGACTTTCTAGAACATTCTTTGGCTATTTACGTCCCAGGTGCACGCCGTGCATTTTCCTTTCTGTGCACTTATGGAAACTCGCACACCGTGCATTTTCTCCATGCACGTCGTGCGTTCGTATGGCTGGACGAACCAACTTTTTCTGGAAAGGTGCACGCCGTTCATCTGGGGTGCACGCCATGCGTTCTGCTATTTTGACAGAATTAAACTCCGAATTCAGTTCTCTTTGTGGCAAATCTGCAATGCAAGTTATGAAATAAGTAGAGTAACAAAAAGATGACAAAAGTAATATGAAAAGAGACTGAATTATATCAGAATCAACCAAATTTGTGTGTGATAGCATGTGAAAAGATGATATATAAATCATACAACAAATCCCCATAAGCTTGAACTATTGCTTGTCCTCAAGAAAAAAGAAACATGCCTATATTCAAGGAGAAAAATTAGTTCATGCATGGATGAAATGAAAAGAAAATATGCAATCATATCAGTCAACTATGTACTTTGTGCTTGTGTTCATTGTTATCACCTCAAATTTTTCGACATCTTAGATAGATAAATTAAGTTTAGCATGGTTGGTTTCAAATTAAATGAAAAGCTCAACAAGACAACACTAAATAGAGTTTGGATAATCAAGCCAAACAGTCAGTGCATGTACATTACAAGTTTTCAGCTAGTATGGATATAAGATGATCAAACCGATATTAACATTAACAAAACTTAGTTGCACTCTTTTTCATAAGGATATGATGATGAAAGTTTTGGGTTTCTGACATTCGGCTGCTAATTTAGGCTTATGCTCATGAGGAATTCCGGTTGGGGTGTTGTTTTTACCCTTTTTTATTTTCATATCACCTAACCATCGTTGCCAGATCATACTCACACTAGGCTAGCATAATATGTGGGCCATATGCCATCTTTTATTGGGTGAAGATAAACTATTGATAGTGCAACATCAAAGAGTCAACAAGAATGTTAATGTTAGCAAGATTTTGATCATTCGTTTGAAAATTTTTCACTGAAAAGTTGATTTGCAAACAGACTAAAAATTTGGCAAGAGTATCCCATATTCTAAAAAGTGTTGCAAGTTAATTATTCCACAAGAATTTGAAACCATTACATGTATTGAGTAGTCCAAGATGTAAAAATTTGAGATATAAAACCACAAACACAAATCACATCAAAGTACATAGATTTTCAACTTCCATTTCATTCAAACATGCTCTTAATTTTTCTCTCTTAAATATAGCCAAAACATATAGAGGACAGAAAATTTCAGAATACTAGAGGGGGTTCATTCTTAATAAGATAGTCTCAAATCATATAGATTTTACCATCATGGAAAAGAACATGGAATAAAATGGA
Organism: Alisma plantago-aquatica; assembly: GCA_963693085.1. NCBI lineage: Eukaryota > Viridiplantae > Streptophyta > Magnoliopsida > Alismatales > Alismataceae > Alisma > Alisma plantago-aquatica. The sequence goes on along the minus strand of OY856410.1, from coordinate 598,574,302 downwards.
AAAATGGAAAAACAACTGATACAACTGACTCGAAAAAGGAAATGCTGAATGAAAACTACCACTACTGGCCGGTTGTGCCCCCCTAAACTTGAAATCAGTAGTGTCCTCACTGCTTCAATCGAACTTACAGAGTTCACAACTGGATACCTATCATGAAAGGAATCAGAAAAAGGATCTGCCGCCTCCCTGCTCAGGGAAGAACTGACTGATGATGTCAGGGATGTCCATCGGCTGGGAGGATGAGTCTGGCTACTGCTGTTGGAACTGTTGTGGCTAGTGATCTGCAGGTTGTGGTTGGTGCTGGGAAAAATCATGTTGTGGAACTTCTGGAACATCGGTCTACTGCCGGGGAGGAGTCTAGAAAGTATGTTGTGCAGGGTAGTGTCCTTGAGAGATGTGCCACGCATCCATCCTGTTGACCATGTCATACATAGTAGTGTACTGTGCACTCAAGTGGTCGAACCGGGTGTCATATTGTGTGCCCATCTGATCAAGGCGGGTGTCGATGTGGTCAAATCTCTGTTGTACATAGCTGTAAAGGTGATGCATGTCCAGCATCATCCAACTGTACTCTGTCTGAGTACGGGTGGACGGTGGAAGAGGAGTAGGGGCTGCTGGCGTAGGCGCATGTGTAGAGATGCTGGCACCTCGAGTGGGTGTCTCCTCATCTGCCTCTGGCTATAATTCCACCTTCCAGGTGGCCTTGTTCTTGATGTCATTTTGAGCTGCATCGGGAATGGTGATGAACTACTTCTTGGTGATAAAAACCTTGAATTTCGATGTACTATTTCCATGTCTTGAGATCAGACCACAAGAGATGAGATAGTTGATATCAACAAGGTTCTTTCCTGATGTAGGTTCTAAATCACCCACATCTAAACCCAACTGCATTGCAAGGATGCTTATCAACCCCCCGCACATAATGTCACCCGCCTCCCTTTTCTTCTATTTTTTTGTGTCAAGAAGCTTATTAACAATGTAGTAGCCAGTATTGATTTTCTCATTGTTCACCAAGCACCATAAGAAAAATAGATCAGTCTTTCCTACTACACCTTGAGTTTCGTTTTTAGCGAAAGGTCCTGTGCTAAGAAGACGATGCATAACTCGGAAAACTGGATTATGGATTGTTGAAGCTCGAGCGTTCCCTGCTCTATGCGCTATTTCACAAGTGATTTTGGACTAGAAAGAGTCGCTATGGAAGGCGGGAGAATAATCAGTGTAGCCTCCATAATTGCATTTAAGCAACACACAAAACCGCTTAAGATCCATAGAAAATGATTTGTTTAAAAGTCAAAAATTGATTTTTAGATAAGGTGCACTGCGGTTTTGTGGGTCATTCTCGGCCTTAAAAGTTGTGAGAAAATCATAGACAAGGCAAGGATCGGTTTTAGCGACTCTGGTGCAAAGGTAGTGTAAACCCAAAAACGTTAAATGGTTTACTACCTCATTCTTGAAACCCAATTTGTTAAAGGTTTCCTCGCACATATAGCGGGAGGGCAGAACACGCCTGGTGATGAGGAACTGGTAGTCGACGTCCTCCTCGGGTCTAACCCTGAATTGTGTAGATGGTACAAACACTGCAGGTGCTTCCACGGCAGGTGGTGCATCAACGGCGGAAGGTGCGGAAGACGAAGCAACTACTCCATGGCGTCGGCCTGCCTTGTGCTTCATTGGTGCCATTCGGTTAGCAGCTAATGCACGACGTGTAAGGCTGATGCACAATGTGCGTACTGCAATGTTCTTCTTCTTAAGACAAGAAGGCGCATGGCATGCAAAGCTCATGTACATTGTGCACCTGCAGATCTGCGGCAGATCTGAAATCTGCTCCAACGGCTGTGTTTTTGGGGGTGATAGGGGTGTGCCGCTGCTACTGCTTGTGCTGGCGATCTTGTGAAGAGCGATGACTGCTTGATGAAGAAGAAGATCAGTTGATGGCAGCAACTAGTGTTTGGAGCTTGGCCACTGTCGTTGCTCGTGCGACGTAGAAGAAAGGAGAAGAAGGGCGACCAGTTGCACGGCTGTAAGGTGCACGGCTGGAGAAGAAAAGCTAGATGTGGGCGTTGCTGCTGCTCATGCGTCATGCACAACTGGAGAAGAAAGGAGGAAGGTAGCGGCGAAGGTTGCTCGGCTCTTGAGCTCTGGTGGATGGAAGCGTCGGGCTTCTCGGCTGTAGGGTGCACAGTGGTGTCGTGCACAGAGGTTGTTGCCGAGCTGGAGAAAAGGATGGGCGCATGGGCTGCACGGGCGCACGGCGGCGTCAGAAGGTGGAAGAAAAGGGGCGCACAGGTGATTTAGTAGAGGAACGGCGTGTGTTTGCTCAGGATCTGGTGGACGGTGGCTCGCACGACTGCTAGGGTTGGAGTGCACGAATGTTGGGGTGGAAAGAGATTAGGTCGTGCACTTCAACCCCTTTTTGTTTAAACTTTACGAGAAGGTGCTCGTCGTGTATTTCCTAAATTTTCATTTTTGAATTCTCTTTAACGATGAGGTGCACGGCGTGCGCTGAGGATGTGCACATTGTGTGACTTTCTAGAAAGTTGCTGCAGCTTTTGAATACCAGGTACACGGCGTGCGCTGAGGATGTGCACGCTGTGCGCGTTTTGAGGCAGTTGCTGAAATTTCTATTTCTCAGGTGCATGACGTGCATATGGATAATGCACACCGTGCATATGGATAACGCACGCCATGTCAATTTCCAAAACATCTTCTGCTGCAATTTTTAATGAGGTGCACACTATGTCTTCAAAAGATACGTTGTGCACTTTGCGATTTCTGCAAAAATTGCAGTCAATCAGTAGTAAACAAAGACAGATAGGATGGAAATAAAGTCTAGATTATTACATTCATCCATGACAGCCTTATTAATGAAATTAAAGAGTGTTTTTGACTCAAAAAACTTAAAAGAAATTTATCCTAATGTGGGGTCAACTCCCACAAGGTCCTCCATTTAGAGTTCGGAGTAAGACTTCTTCTAATTCTTCAAGCATCTTGGAGGGAGCAAGAGGCTCCTTTCTCCACTTCTTCCCCGCAAGAGTAGCATTTGCAACATTGTCCATTGACTTTGAAGGTTCCATCCTTGCCTTGGAGTTCCACAACTCCATATGGAAAAATCTTTAGCACTAGGAATGGGCCGGACCACTTTGATTTTAGCTTTCCTGGAAATAGCTTTAATCTAGAATTGAATAACAATACTCTATCTCCTTCTTGGAAGTTTTTCCTGCTAATTCTTTTATCATGCCAAGCCTTTGTTCTTTCTTTGTACAAATTTGCATTCTCATAAGCATCGAGACGGAGTTCTTCAAGCTCCTGTAACTGCAATAGACATTTTTCCCCTGCCCTCTTCATATCGAAATTCAAGAACTTAATTGCCCACAAAGCACGGTGCTCCAATTCGGGCAGAAGGTGACACGATTTGCCATAGATCAACTTGAATGGAGTAGTCCCAATGATGGTTTTGTAGGCTGTGCGATATGCCCATAGTGCGTCATCTATCTTTAATGCCCAATCTTTCCTTGAATTAGAGACAATCTTTTCAAGAATATTCTTCAGTTGCCTATTTGAAACCTCTACTTGCCCGAATGTTTGAGGGTGACAGGGCGTAGAGATCTTATGAGTCACACCATACTTGGAGAGAAGATTGTTGACTTTTTTTTCAGCAAAATGTGTGCCTGCATCAGAAATTACAACACGTGGAACTCCAAACCGAGGGAAAATAATCTTTTGAAAAAGCTTAATTATAGATTTGGCATTCGGTGCTTGGGTTGGAATGACTTCAACCCATTTAGACACATATTCACAAGCAACAAGAATGTATTGATACCCGCAGGAAGATGGGAATGGTCCCATGTAGTCCACTCCCCATACATCGAAAACCTCAACCTCTAAGATAGAGTTGAGTGGCATGTCGTCGCGGTGGGATATGCCTCCTGTTCTTTGACATCTATCACAAGATTTGACAAATAGATTGACATCTTTGAATAATGTGGGCCAATAGAAACTAGCTTGAAGTATTTTGGTAGCAATCTTTTCTCCTATGAAATGTCCTCCTTAAGGAGAGGCATGGCATTCAACAATGATGTTTGGGACCTCCTCTTCAACAACACACCATTTCTTCTTTTGTTGATATGTCAAGTTCGGTGGCAGTTGTCCAGTAGCAACAAAATTAGTGATGTCTGCAAACCATGGTGCTTGAGTGGATGATAGTGTGTAGAGATTTTCAATAGGAAAATGATCCTCAATTGGCAATAGATCTCCAGCCTCTATGGTCAGTCTAGAAAGGTGATCGACAACACTATTTTCTGTACCTTTCTTGTCTCGAATTTCAAGATCAAATTCTTACAGAAGTAGTATCCAGCGAATAAGGCGTGGTTTGGCATCTTTTTTATTCAACAAATACTTAATGGCAGCATGATCAGTATATACAATCACCCTTGATCCTACCAAATACTGTCGGAACTTGTCAAATGCATATACAATTGCCAACATTTTTTTCTCCGTGGTTGTATAGTTGATTTGTTCTTCATCGAGAGTTTTACTAGCATAATAGATGGCATGGAGTTTCTTTTCTCTCCGCTGTCCTAAAATAGCTCCCACAGCATAATCGCTTGCATCGCACATTAGCTCGAATGGAGAATCCCAGTCTGGAGGTTGAATAATTGGGGCTGAAATGAGGGCCTCTTTGAGCTTGGAAAAGGCCACATGGAAATCATCATCAAACACAAATTCCGCATCCTTTGCAAGTAGGGAACACAACGGCTTTGCAATTTTTGAGAAATCTTTAATGAATCTTCTATAAAAACATGCATTTCCTAAAAAACTGCAGATGTCTTTAGCTGAAGATGGAGTAGAAATCTTCTCAATTGCTTTGACTTTAGCCCTGTCCACTTCAATACCCTTGTTAGATACAACATGTCCTAGCACAACACCGGATTGTACCATGAAATGGAATTTCTCCCAATTTAGCACTAGGTTAACCTTTTTATAGTGAGCTAAGACTAGAGACAGGTTCAATAAACATTGATCAAAAGAATCACCGTACGCGCTAAAATCATCCATAAAAATCTCCATTATATTTTCAATAAAATCAGAGAATATGGCCATCATACACCGCTGAAAAGTAGCGGGAGCATTGCAAAGACCAAACGGCATACGGAGATAAGCATATGTTCTATAATTACAAGTGAATGTGGTTTTCTCTTGGTCGGGAAGATAGATAGGAATCTGAAAAAATACGGAATACCCATCCAAGTAACAAAAATAAGAGTGCTTGGCAAGACGTTCAAGCATCAAATCATTGAAAGGCAACGGAAAATGATCTTTGTGGGTTGCCTTATTCAAACATCGGTAGTCAATACACATACGCCAGTCGGTAACCATGCGTGTTTATATTAACTCATCATTGTCTCTTTAATGACAGTTACACCCCCTATTTTAGGTACCACATGAATGGCACTAACCTAGGGGCTATCAGTTATGGGATAAATGATTCCAACATCAATTAACTTGAAAATTTCTTTCTTTACCACTTCAAGCATATTTAGATTTAGGCGTCTAGGTGGTTCGACTGTTGGTTTGGCATCATCTTCCATATTTATTCTATGCATACAAATTGAAGGATGAATGCCCTTTAAATCTTATATAGAATAACCAATGACGTCTTTATACAAACGCAATTCGGCAAGCAATTTACTTTCTTGGTCATTGGTTAATTCATTATTTATTATAACAAGAGATGTAGAATTTGGGTCGAGAAATGCATACCTTAGCCCAGGTGGAAGGGCTTTTAGTTCTACCTTTTTTCCCGTCATACTTTCATCAACTTTATCTTCAACAAGTGGAGCATCTTCTTTGATAGCTGCTGCTTTAGAAATAGATAGTGCTCCAGAAATATCAGAATTGTTGAGTTCAATTGCATCATCATCATAAAGATTAACCACGAAATCAGCATCATCTTCATTATCATTCTCAATAGGATCAATAATATCAAGCAAACATATTTCTTCAACACGTGCAGGTGCTTTCATGGCTTCATAAACAGAGAATTCCATAGCCTCTTCCCCAACATGTAGAGTGAACTTTCCTTCCCGAACATCAACAAGATATCTAGCAATCCTCAAGAATGGCCTTCCAAAAAGAACGGGGTTGGAAGGAACTTCTGCCATATCAAGAACAATGAAATCACAGGATATATAGAATTTCCCGATTTGTATAAGTACATCTTCCACAATCCTTTTGAGTATTTAATAGAATGATCAACTAATTCAATAGCCATCCTTATGGGCTTCAAATCCCCAAGATCTAGTTCTTGCCATAAGGTAAATGGAATAAGACTAATACTGGTACCGAGATCTATTAGACCTTTATCAAAAGTGGTATCATTAATCTTGCAAGGCAGTGTAAATGCCCCCAAATCATCAAGCTTTTGTGGAAGACGAATTTGAATAATAGAACTCACTCGTTCTGAAAGCATTACTGTTTCTACTTGATCAACTTTTCTTCTTTTAGTCAAAATATCCTTAAGGAATTTAGCATAAGAAGGCATCTCAGCAATAACTTCAGCAAAAGGAAGATTGACATGCAATTTGTTGATTATGTCCATAAATTTCCTGAATTTCTGGTCTTCCTTCTTATTGGCTAACCTTTGAGGAAAAGGTGCAGTGGCTTTGAAGGAAAGTGGTGCTTCAACTTTACCTTTCTCCTTGCTGCAATTTGGGGTGTTGGACTCCTCTTCATAAATTTCCTTTATGTTCTTCTCCTGGGATGGAGAAGGTCTTTCAATCTCGGCTCCACTTCTTAGGATAATTGCATGAGCATGTTGCCTTGGGTTCACTTCCGGTTGGCTTGGAATAGAACCGGATTGTAGAGTCCTTTGTTGGTTTAGAGCTTGTTGTGCTATTTGGTTTTCTAACATCTTGGTGTGAGTGGAAATTACATCCACCTTTGCAGAGAGTTGAGAAATAACATCTTTTAAAAGCTTATCATTCCCCCGGAGTTCCTCATTCTATTGCATTTGTGTAGATATGAATCTTTTCATCATAGCTTCTAGAGAAGAACCTTGAGGTTGTTGTGGATGTTGATAACCCCTATTGTTGAAACTCCACGGATTTCCTTGACGGTTGGCATGTTTTTGTTGTTGCAGTTGTTGTTGTCCATGCTGGAAGTTTTGAGTGTTACTTGCATTCTAATAGGAGAAATTAGGATGATCTCTCCATCCCGGATTGTATTGGTTGGAATAGGGATTGTATTTCTTATTCCCTTGCATCCCAACAACATTGACATGTTCAAAGTTTCCTTCCATTGCATTAGGGGCAAAACACGAAGAAGAAGTATGTCCTGCATTACCACAAGCTTCACATGTTGCTTCAGCAGATTGAATTGGCAAAGTGGTCATCTTCTCAAATTTTTGTGTAAGCACATCTAGCTTGGCAGAATAAGGTCAACGACATCAACAGTGTGTTTTCCTCCTTGTTTTCCAATTGAGGAACTTGCTGTAGAGGTTGATTTTTCTCCTCTATCTCCTCCCCATTGGCAGTGATTTAGTGATATATCTTCAATAATATCATAAGCCTCTCTATAAGACTTAGTCATTAATGCACCACCAACTGCGACATCTAAAGTCAACCGGGTATTGTAAAACAATCTATTATAGAAAGTTTGAAGTAGAAGCCAGTTTGTCAAACCATGGTGTGGGCAAAGGCGTTGAAGATCTTTGAACCGTTCCCATGTATCATATAGAGTTTCTCCTTCACTCTGAGAGAAATTGGTGAGCTGGTTCCTCAAATGGGTTGTCTTGCTTGGCGGAAAATACTTTGCAAGGAAAGCATTTAGGAGCTGGTCCCAACTTTTAATTGACTTCTTAGGAAGAGACAAAAGCCACGCCTTGGCTCTATCTCTTAAGGTGAAGGGAAATAACATGAGTCTAATTCCATCAACAGACACTTCGTTAATCTTGAAGGTATTTAGATATTCCAGGAACTCGACAACATGAAGACTTGGGTCTTCATTGGTTGTACCACCAAAATGATTTTGCTGTATCATTTGAATCATAGAAGGAGAAATAGAGAAGTTATTTGCTTCTACAGCAGGCAAGTCAATGGCCCCATAGATGTTTGTGGCGACCGACATTGCAAAATGTTTTAAAGGACGATCGTCTTCCATGGCTGAATTGCTTGGTGTAGCTACCACAGAAGATGAAGAAGACGGTGGTGGTGATGATGGTGATGGTAGAGTACCTCCTAGTAGCGGTTGTTCTACTCTTCTTGCCCTTCTCAAGCTTGAAAGAGTTCACTCTATTTCAAGGTCTAACAAAGCGGATGTTTGAAGACCTCGCTGTGAGTGACGCATACAACCTAAAAAATAACAAGAGGAATTAAGAACACAACTAATAGATATATGAAATTTCAAAATATGGAAATGATGATCTAGTCTCAAATACTAATTAGTACTTATTACTCCAATTAAATTATCGTAGCTCCCCGACAACGGTGCCAAAAACTTGTTGGCTATTTAGGCTTACGAGTTTCAATCCAAACAAAGGATAGTTTACCCAACTTAACCAAACTCCGCAAGTATACGGAGGTAATATTGTCAAGGTCGAACACAAGGAGCTTAGTTAATTTAATTGAGTGCAACAACACTAAAGTTCAACAATTTAGATCGGTTTTAAGGAAAAGAGAATGTTTGTCTAAAAGCAGAAGGCTCAGATTTTAACAACAGAAAATTCTAATTTTAACTAGCAAGCAAGAACCACAAAATAAATTTGATTTTAGAATTATTAGGAATCTTGGACATTAGGATTTCATTCACATATCATAGCAATCAAAGGAACACAATAATTTAAACATACATAAGTTCTTGTTTCAAGGAAAGGTTGTGTTACATTTCACCTCCCGGTGTAAATGCAATGATCATAACTTAAAACAACACTCTCGTGTGTGAATTTCATTTTTTATCACAAACTGTTCCTCAACTCATTCCTCTCTACTCTCGTTGTTATGACCCACATTTCGTTTTACCAGTAAGTACCTTGGTTAGTGCATAATTGAACTAGTTATGTTGAGATGAGTACTTGCTTTTGTTAATAGTGTTTTGAGATTTAAGCTAGTGTTAATGTATCATTAGCTTGTTCTCTTCTCCTGAGATTTAGGACAAGGTTGTGCTTGATCCGTTGCCAGAAAAATCACGCAAAACCGACCTACGAGTAAAACGATATAAGCCTTTTTGTGTGTAGGGACCTATGTGCAATTTCGGAAAGTTTTTGGGCAATTTGCATCCGGCCCCCTGGGCGCCCTTCCTTTATCTTTCCTTCAGTTTTCCCTTTTTAACTTTGTTAGCCGACTTTGGAATGAACGATAGGTCATTCCTTCGGTTGCCGCCTGGGAAAAACAGAGAAGGGGAGAGGGAGAGAGCGAGCTAGAGGAGAAGCTAGGCAACCAAGCCCCTCCTTCTCCATTCTTCTTCGATTTCTTCATCTTCTCCAGCCAAATCAACTAGCTGCATCATCTTCTTCTTCTTCACCTTCTTCTTCCTCCTGCAGCCGCGAAGAAGCCGACCATGGAGATGGTCTAGGGAGCGAACGGTGCTTCCCCTCCGTTCTTTCTTCTTGCCAACTGCTTGCTAGGTCATTCCGAAGCTATAGGAGTGATTCGGGTAAGAATCGTCCACCGAATCGACCCCAATCTCCTCTTTTATTTCTGCAATTTCCATCTCTGCGCAGGTTGCACGGCGTGCAAATCCATTTGCACGGCGTGCAACGTTATAGAAAGCTGATATAGGGGATTCCCGTTTCTGCGCAGGTTGCACGGCGTGCAAAGTCAGTTTGCACGGCGTGCAAAGTTACAGATAGCGGAACGAGTTTCTGCCCAGGTGCACGGTGTGCAAAGTTGCAGAAAAGTAGAACAGAAGTGCACTGAAGGTGCACAGCGTGCAGCCTAGGTGCAAGGCGTGCACGCTGCTGTAAAGGGCAGAATTAGGCGTGGTTGTGGACGTTTTTCGGTGTATACGAACACACCGAAGTGGGTGAGTAGTAGTTCATTTAGAAATCATTATTTAACTCAATTTAAATGCTTAATTACTTCTGTATCAGTTAGTATAACTTTTAAACAGTGTAGTACATACAATAAGGTATGTTAGATTCATTGGAACTTGAAATACTTGATACGCTTAATGAAAATGATGAAATTTCTATATTATAGTTGCAATGTATTTGCTGATTTAAAAGTAAATGTTTAGCATTGAAACTGGATAAATGATACTGAATCATGTTTAAGGATGACAAAGGATATACATGTGTTTCGAGTGAGTATTCAGAATGTGCTATATGCATGAAATGTGATATTCCTGTTTATATGATTATATGTTAATCAGTTAATAGACTTAGGTGCCCTAACACCGTAGAACCCCTAAATGAAGATCTGTTTCTTAGGGGTGAAACTCGTGTCCAACATCAACCGGTTGAGTAATTCTAGTGGCACGAGGGTTGATAGACAGTGTCCAACACCAACCGATTGAGTAATTTCGGTGGCACTGGGGTAAATAATAAATAAAGTAAAGGGTTATCCAACACCAACCGGTTGAGTAATTCTGGTGGTAACCCAGTGTTGACTCCCTGCGCCTGTGTACTCACGTTAGAGGAAGAGTCTAGAGCACTCAGAGTAGTGCATTGAGGCCGTAGAGCCTATGAGTCAGGACGGAGAGCCTGGGGTCCTGTGGCAGAGCAGGGCTGGCATCAGACTTAGCATTCCCCGGGTGTGTCGCTAAGTCTTGTACGGTGGGATCGTAGTTTGCTACGGATCTTCATATGCAGGGTACACTGCATATGATTAGGGCATAATAATAATATAAATTGGTACTCATATAGGATCACAGTAAATTAAAGTATTCGAACTTTTGTACTATTTCTTTATATCTGTTTATCTGTTCAAATTATCCGTTATGGCATGGAAATGTGAATATATTCTGCAAATCTGTTATGTTATTAGAACTGCCCTGCTTAGTACTGTATTTATGTTTTATTTAAATCTATAAACCTGATGAGTTGTTTAGTGATAGCTAAATGAAATGCTATTCACTGAGCGAGTAGGCTCATACCTCTACTCAAAACATTTTCAGGTCAGCATCAGCATCAGGAATCTGAAGGATCGTTTCATCCTAACGCCTAGTCTCTAGAAGGTTTGTAGTTAGTCTAGTTATAGGTCTCTTAGTCATTTCCCCTTGATCCTTGGGACATGGCGTGGGTGAGAGAGAGTGTGTATGTAGAATGTGTATAAAGATGTAAATTAACTGTTATGTTTACTTTCTGTTAAACAATGTTACATGTAGTAAGCTCTGTTTATGTTCTCTAGCCAGTTTAATTGAAATGCTTCTGCAATAGTTATTTATGTTTTAGTTTACAGCAATAATCCGGATATCATTACGAGGTTTTAAAAAGAAAAAGTTCTCAATGATTTGGTTATGTGATAATCCCTCCGGCGCGCCCTAATCTCGTGATTAGTGGTTAGTGTGAGATCGGGGTGTGACATCTTGGTATCAGAGCTTAGGTTGAGTACATAGTTACTCAGAGTCCAAGTCAGGGGACGATAAGAGACCAATAGGATTAAGGTTTAGGTGTCTTTCTTCTATCTGTAGTTTTCTAACAGGAAATATTCTGTTATATCATTGCAGATGGCAGGAAGAGGCTTTGATCGTGATGATCATGCCAAGAGCCATGTTGGCCCTGATCCTTTGTACTTGGGTCCAGGTGGTGGTGACCACGTGGATGAAGCATCCCAGATGTACAGTATGTTTCTGGAAACCAAAGAGAGGTACAAGGCTGATAGGCGAGCTTCTACTTCTACCAGCAGCAAGGATCTGATGCGATCTTATGAGCTTGTAAAGAAGCTTGGCGGCACAGAGTTTAGTGGCACAACAGATCCAGCAGAGGCTGATGAGTGGTTGAGACAGATAGAGAAGGTCTTTCGCCTAATGGAGCTTTCAGAAGAGAAAAAGATTAATCACGCAGTTTATCTTTTGACAGGCGATGCAGAGCTGTGGTGGCATAGTGTGGAGGAAAAGAGGAGAGGTACAGAGCTTTCTTGGCAGGATTTCTCTGAAGAGTTCCATCTTATGTTTTATCCACCTACTTTTCTTAATGAGAAAATCAGACAGTTACAGAACATTAAGCAGGGGAACATGACAATTACTGAGTATGAAGCGCTTTTCACTCGGTTAGCGAACTTCTGTCCGCAGCTTGTTCCTGACAACATAGAAAGATGCAGAAGGTTTCAAGAAGGACTAAGGCCAGAAATTCGGCATACAGTTTCTGCTACTAGCAGGAGGAACAGGGAGAACTTTGGTGAGTTTGTTGAGGCTGCTAGACAGGTTGAAGAATCTGTGAATGCTGACAAGGTGCCTGAGTCTAAGAAGAGATCTGCATATTTCAGTAGAGGACAGTCCAGTAGTGGATACAGAGGTGGAGGTAGAGGTTTCTTTTCTAAACTCGGGTGTGGCTTTAGCTGTTTCAGTAGACAGAGATCTGAGGATGTTTCTTCTTCTAGAGGCAGAGGGAGATACTACCCAGGGAGATGGGGCAGTGCCTCTAGTGGACAGTCTTCTGGGTCGTCAATGTTAGTGACAGGTCCCCAGAGACAAGAGATACCGCCATGTGACAAATGTGGAAGACCACATACTGGTCAGTGTTGGGGTGCAAGTTCTCAAGGTTGTTTTGTCTGTGGACAAGTAGGACATTTCAAAAAGGAATGTCCTCAGCTTCGTCAAGCAGCATCACAAGCTTTCCATCCTCAGTACCATGATGTTCCAAGTTCTTCTGTGGCTTCTGGTTCCAGAGGTGGTGGAGTGCCCAGTGGCAGAAGTGGTCAAAGAGGACAGTGTGGCAGAGGGAGAGCTTCAACACGTTTCTTTTCTTTGACACCTCAGGAAGGTATAATTTCTTCACAAGTTGTTACAGGAGAGATGCTTTTGTTTAATAGTATACCAGTTTCAGTTTTGATAGATCCGGGAGCTACTCACTCTTTTATACGACGTTCCTTAGTTGATGAACTTAATCTGTTAACTCAAGAGCTGGCAGATGAGTTAGTGTTGAGGGTTCCACTAGGTGGACCAACAGTTTTATCTGAGTTCTATCCCGGATGTTTGTTATCTTTTGGAGGTTACACCTTTGCTGTTAATCTCATACCCCTGGATGTCAATACTTTTCAAGTCATCCTGGGTATGGATTGTCTTGAGACATATCGAGTGCAACTCGATTGTTGGAAGAAGGAAGCTACCTTTCAACTAGGGGAATTTTCTTGTGTCTTTACTGGAGACAGGAAAGTTCTGCCTACGTGCATAATATCAGCTGTTGTAGCTGATAAGATGTTACAGAAAGGATTTGAAGCGTTCCTTGCTCATGTGGTTGACACCAGAGCAGAGAAGAGCACCGCCAGTGTTTATGATGTGCCTGTGGTTCGTGAGTTTTCTGATGTTTTTCCAGAAGAGTTACCAGGCTTACCTCCTGTCAGAGACATTGATTTTGAGATTCAAGTATATCCAGGTAGTCATCCAGTAGCACTGCCAGCCTATAGAATGGCACCTGCTGAGTTGAAGGAACTCAAGGTGCAGCTGCAGCAGTTGCTGGATAAGGGTTTCATTAGACCCAGTTCTTCACCGTGGGGTGCTCCAGTACTGTTTGTTAAGAAAAAGGATGGTACCATGCGTCTTTGTATATATTACAGGCAATTGAACAAGATCACTATTAAGAACAAGTATCCATTGCTGAGAATAGACGATCTGTTTGATCAGTTGTGTGGAGCGACGATCTTCTCTAAGATAGATTTGAGATCTGGATATCATCAACTCAGAATAAAGGCTTATGATATTCCCAAGACAGCTTTTAGAACCAGGTATGGGCATTATGAGTTTCTGGTCATGTCGTTTGGACTGACCAATGCCCCAGCAGCTTTTATGGATATGATGAATCGGATTTTCAAACCGTTCCTAGATCAGTTTATTGTAGTCTTTATAGATGATATTCTGATCTACTCCAGAGACGATGTACAGCATGAGCAACACCTGAGAGTAGTGTTGCAGTTGTTGAGGCAACACCAACTGTATGCTAAGTTTAGCAAGTGTGAGTTCTGGTTGGCTGAGGTAGCATTTCTTGGACATGTTATCTCGAAAGATGGAGTTAGCGTTGACCCTAAGAAAGTTGATTCTGTGCTTCAGTGGGAACATCTTGGGATTAGTAGGTTATTACATAAGGTTTATACAGAACTTCAGTGTGCTAGCATCACCCTTGACACGCTTGACAAGGAAGAATGCACTGTTTTTCTGGTCTGATAACTGTGAGAAAAGTTTTCATATCTTGAAGAGGAAGTTGACTTCAGCACCACTGTTGGTTTTGCCAGAGGCAGATAAAGGTTATATAGTGTTTTGCGATGCTTCCAGGAGAGGCTTGGGCTGTGTACTGATGCAAGAAGGCAAAGTTGTGGCTTACGCATCTAGACAGCTTAAGAAGAATGAAGAGAACTATCCTACTCATGATCTGGAATTGGCTGCTATAGTTCATGCTCTTAAGACATGGCGTCACTACCTGTATGGTGAGACATGTCAGGTGTTTACGGATCATAAGATCCTGAAGTATATCTTCACTCAGAAGGATTTGAATCTGAGACAGCGTAGATGGCTTGAGCTGATCAAAGATTATGATGTGACAATCGATTACCATCCTGGTAAAGCGAATGTTGTAGTAGATGCCTTGAGTAGAAAGTCAAGTTCAACAGCAAATGCATTTTCTATGGCATGTTTCAAAAGAGACTTGCTTGTAGATATGTGAAAGTTGAACTTAGACTTGGATGTGACTGAACAGAGTGGGTTGATTGCTCAAATGCAGGTCAAACCTACTTTCTATGATCAGATTAAGGAATTGCAACAGAGTGATAATGAGTTAAGGCAGATTATGCAGGATATGTCGGAAGGTAAAAGGTCAGAATTCAGGTTCTCTGACGAGGGTGTGTTGTATCTTCATGATAGGTTGTGTGTACCTGGGAACAGTGAGCTGAAGGAGAAAATTCTTGAAGAAGCGCATGCTTCTATGTATGCTATGCATCCATGTAACATGAAAATGTACAAGAATCTCACAGAGCTGTACTGGTGGTCTGGTATGAAAAGAGATGTGGCTGAGTACGTGACTAGATGTGGAGTGTGTCAGCAGGTTAAAGCTGAGCATCAGAAACCTGCTGGTACCTTACAGTCGCTTCCTATACCTGAATGGAAATGGGAACACATCACGATGGACTTTGTGGTAGGATTACCCAGGACGACTAGAGGTTCGGACTCGATATGGGTGATTGTGGATAGACTAACTAAGTCTGCTCACTTTCTCCCTGTCAAGTTGGCCTTTGATGTTCCGAAGCTGGCCAAGATTTATGTGGATGAGGTAATCAGATTACGTGGGATTCCAGTTTCCATTATTTCTGACAGAGATCCTAATTTTACATCTAGATTCTGGAATCAGTTACATGGTGCGTTGGGCACAAAGCTGAGGTTTAGTACAACGTTTCACCCGCAGACAGATGGTCAGTCTGAGAGGACCATTCAGACTCTTGAAGACATGCTACGAGCATGCGTGCTACAGTTCAGAGGTAACTGGGAAGAACACTTAAGCCTGATGGAGTTTGCATATAACAACAGCTACCATTCTAGTCTTGGAATGGCCTCATATGAAGCTCTATATGGCAGAAAGTGTAGATCACCAGTTTGCTGGTACGAGGTTGGTGAGAAAGAAATTCTTGGACCTGAGATATTTGATATAACTACAGAGAAGATATCTGTGATCAGGGATCAGTTGAAAGCTGCTCAGGACAGATAGAAAAGTTATGTAGAGAGACGACGTCGACCTCTTGAATTTGAGGTTGGTGACGAGGTTTATCTGAAAGTTTCACCATGGAAGGGAGTTCTAAGGTTTGGCAAGAGAGGCAAGTTGACTCCTAGGTATATGGGCCCATATCCTATCGTTGAGAGGATTGGACCTGTAGCCTACAGGTTGGATTTGCCGTCTGAGTTGGCAAATCTTCATGATGTGTTCCATGTGTCTATGCTGAAGAAGTGTCATCCCGGTACACAAAAGATTTTAGATCCAGATCTAGCACAGCTTAGGACATATGTGTCCTACGTAGAAGGACCAGTACAGATAGTTGATCACCGAATCAAGAAGCTTAAGAACCGTGAGTTATCTTTAGTAAAGGTTTTGTGGAAGAATCACAATATAGAGGAAGCTACGTGGGAGCTTGAATCAGAAATGCGTAACAAGTTTTCTTTTCTCTTTTAGGAATTTCGGGACGAAATTCTTATAAGGGAGAGAGATTGTTATGACCCACATTTCGTTTTACCAGTAAGTACCTTGGTTAGTGCATAATTGAACTAGTTATGTTGAGATGAGTACTTGCTTTTGTTAATAGTGTTTTGAGCTTTAAGCTAGTGTTAATGTATCATTAGCTTGTTCTCTTGTCCTGAGGTTTAGGACAAGGTTGTGCTTGATCCGTTGCCAGAAAAATCACGCAAAACCGACCTACGAGTTTTTAAGCCTTTTTGTGTTCAGGGACCTATGTGCAATTTCGGAAAGTTTTTAGGCAATTTGCATCCGGCCCCCTGGGTGCCCTTCCTTATCCTTTCCTTCAGTTTTCCCTTTTTAACTCTGTTATCCGACTTTGGAATGAACGATAGGTCATTCCTTCGGTTGCCTCCTGGGAAAAACAGAGAAGGGGAGAGGGAGAGAGCGAGCTAGAGGAGAAGCTAGGCAACCAAGCCCCTCCTTCTCCATTCTTCTTCGATTTCTTCATCTTCTCCAGCCAAATCAACCAGCTGCATCATCTTCTTCTTCTTCACCTTCTTCTTCCTCCTGCAGCCGTGAAGAAGCCGACCATGGAGATGGTCTAGGGAGCGAACAGTGCTTCCCCTCCGTTCTTTCTTCTTACCAACTGCTTGCTAGGTCATTCCGAAGCTATAGGAGTGATTCGGGTAAGAATCGTCCACCGAATCGACCCCAATCTCCTCTTTTATTTCTGCAATTTCCGTCTCTGCGCAGGTTGCACGACGTGCAAATCCGTTTGCACGGCGTGCAACATTACAGAAAGCTGATATAGGGGATTCCCGTTTCTGCGCAGGTTGCACGGCGTGCAAAGTCAGTTTGCACGGCGTGCAAAGTTACAGATAGCGGAACGAGTTTCTGCCCAGGTGCACGGCGTGCAAAGTTGCAGAAAAGTAGAACAGAAGTGCACTGAAGGTGCACGGCGTGCAGCCTAGGTGCACGGCGTGCACGCTACTGTAAAGGGTAGAATTAGGCGTGGTTGTGGACGTTTTGCAGTGTATACGAACACACCGAAGTGGGTGAGTAGTAGTTCATTTAGAAATCATTATTTAACTCAATTTAAATGCTTAATTACTTCCGTATCAGTTAGTATAACTTTTAAATAGTGTAGTACATACAATAAGGTATGTTAGATTCATTGGAACTTGAAATACTTGATACGCTTAATGAAAATGATGAAATTTCTGTATTATAGTTGCAATGTATTTGCTTATTTAAAAGTAGCTGTTTAGCATTGAAACTGGATAAATGATATTGAATCATGTTTAAGGATGACAAAGGATATACATGTGTTTCGAGTGAGTATTCAGAATGTGCTATATGCATGAAATGTGATATTCCTGTTTATATGATTATATGTTAATCAGTTAATAGACTTAGGTGCCCTAACACCGTAGAACCCCTAAATGAAGATCTGTTTCTTAGGGGTGAAACTCGTGTCCAACATCAACCGGTTGAGTAATTCTGGTGGCACGAGGGTTGATAGACAGTGTCCAACACCAACCGATTGAGTAATTTCGGTGGCACTAGGGTAAATAATAAATAAAGTAAAGGGTTATCCAACACCAACCGGTTGAGTAATTATGGTGGTAACCCAGTGTTGACTCCCTACGCCTGTGTACTCAGGTTAGAGGAGGAGTCTAGAGCACTCAGAGTAGTGCATTGAGGCCGTAGAGCCTATGAGTCAGGCCGGAGAGCCTGGGGTCCTGTGGCAGAGCAGGGCTGGCGTCAGACTTAGCATTCCCCGGGTGTGTCGCTAAGTCTTGTACGGTGGGATCGTAGTTCGCTACGGATCTTCATATGCAGGGTACATTGCATATGATTAGGGCATAATAATAATATAAATTGGTACTCATATAGGATCACAGTAAATTAAAGTATTTGAACTTTTGTACTATTTCTTTATATCTGTTTATCTGTTCAAATTATCCGTTATGGCATGGAAATGTGAATATATTCTACAAATCTGTTATGTTATTAGAACTGCCCTGCTTAGTACTGTATTTATGTTTTATTTAAATCTATAAACCTGATGAGTTGTTTAGTGATAGCTAAATGAAATGCTATTCACTGAGCGAGTAGGCTCATACCTCTACTCAAAACATTTTCAGGTCAGCATCAGCATCAGGAATCTGAAGGATCGTTTCATCCTAACGCCTAGTCTTTAGAAGGTTTGTAGTTAGTCTAGTTAGAGGTCTCTTAGTCCTTTCCCCTCGATCCTTGGGACATGGCGTGGGTGAGAGAGAGTGTGTATGTAGAATGTGTATAAAGATGTAAATTAACTGTTATGTTTACTTTTTGTTAAACAATGTTACATGTAGTAAACTCTGTTTATGTTCTCTAGCCAGTTTAATTGAAATGCTTCCGCAATAGTTATTTATGTTTTAGTTTACAACAATAATCCGGATATCATTACAAGGTTTTAAAAAGAAAAAGTTCTCAGTGATTTGGTTATGTGATAATCCCTCTGGCGTGCCCTAATCTCGTGATTAGTGGTTAGTGTGAGATTGGGGTGTGACACTCGTAGAAGAGGAAGAGTTTCCAAGAAGAGCACCTCCATACATTCCTACTTACCCTCTCAGATCAAGCAAGAAAGCAGAAAACATGCATATAAGGTGGCCAACAATACATGGAAGAAAAGAGTAAACCAGTACTTTCATGGTTAAGAAATAAGAAGCATAGTATTTAGTACGAAATTACTTGTTCCATACATGCTATGACATGGGAGCTACTCTCCCATGCCCAAGAAAAGAAGGATTACTCGTCCATAACCATGTCTTGCATATTTGTTATAGAAATTTTAGTTTTGAACATGATTTAGAAAGGAAAATATAAAGAGAACTAAAGATGTCACCACAAGAAGGAAGAATTCCAGCTTGAGGATGAAATTCTCCTTCTCTAGCTGCTCCAAGACGGACTAGCTCCTTTCCCAAGAAGCTGCTCCAGGTTGAAGAAGCTTGGCTGCACCTTGGAGAAGACAATGGAGAAGTGGAGAAGAAAAAATGGTCTCTTGATGCAAGAAACCACCTTGGATCTCTCCAAAATTGCCTTCCTCTGGTCTCATCTAGCTCTAGGATGAGAAAAAACTTCTCAAATAATCGAACATAACCGTCCCTTTCCTTCCCTCCTTGTTTTAAAATCAAATTCTGAATTTTCATATTTCTAAAACTACCAAGTGCACGTCGTGCATCTGAGGTGCACGCCGTGCACCAGTTGTGCAGTTTGCATCGGGTTAAATTGCGCATGGCGTGCGCTGAAGATATGTACGCCATGTGACTTTCCAGAACTTTCTTTGGCTATTTACATCCCAGGTGCACGCCGTGCATTTTCCTTTCTGTGCACTTCTGGAAACTCGCACGCCATGCGTTTTCTCCGTGCACGTTGTGTGTTCTTCTGGCTAGATGAACCAACTTTCTCTGGAAAGGTGCACGTCATGCATTCTAATGTTTCAGTAGAATTAAACTCCGAATTCAGTTCTCTTTGTGGAAAATCTGCAATGCAAGTTATGAAATAAGTAGAGTAACAAAAAGATGGCAAAAGTAATATGAAAAGAGATTGAATTATATCAGAATGAACCAAATTTGTGTGTGATAGCATGTGAAAAGATGATATATAAATCATACAACAAAGATGCTTGCTTCAGTCCATAGATTGACCTTTGTAGCTTACAAACTTTTTTTTACATCCTTTGGATTTATAAAACCCCCAGGTTGTGTCATGTACACACCTCGAGAGGATTCTCATTAAGGAATGCAATTTTAACATCCATCTACCAAATATCATAGTCATGATAATTTGCAATAGCAAGCATGATTCTGATGGACTTAACCATGGCCATTAGAGAAAAGGTTTCATCATAGTCAATACCTTGAACTTGTTTGAAACCCTTTGCAACCAATCTTCCTTAATATTTTTTAACTTTTCATCAGTCTTCTTCTTGAAGACCCACTTACACCCTTTGGGTTTTACCCATTTAGGTGGATCTACCAAAGTACATACTTTATTGGTAATCATGGATTCCATCTTAGATGTAATGGCCTCAAGCCATTTGTTAGACTCTGGTCCCTCAATAGCATCTTAATAGGTTATTGTTGCATCCTCTATGACCAATTCATTGCCTTCTTGAGTTACAAGATATCCAATTCTTTCAGGATCAAGGCATTTCCTATTAGATCTATGAGGTTCTTATGTAACTTGAAGAATTTGAGTTTCCACAACACCTTGTAATTCTCTTGGTTCCTCTTATTCATCTATCGATTCAATGTTCGCTTTTTGGTCTCAAACTTCTTTGAGTTCTACTTTCCTTCCACTGATTCCTTTAGAAATGAAATCCATCTCAAGGAATGCAACATCCCTGGCAACAAACACTTTTTTTTCAGATTGGGAATAAAAGTAATATCCTCTTGTTTCTTTAGGATATCCAAAAAAATAAGATTTATCAGATTTAGGACTAAGCTTATCAGACGTCATTTTTTTAACATGAGCTTCACATCCCCAAATCCTCATAAAAGACATTTTGGGACGTTTCCCATGCCATATCTCATATGGTGTCTTTTGAACTAATTTAGATGTGACTCAATTTAGTGTATAAGTGGAGGTATGTAGAGAATGACCCCTGAAGGTAGTCGGTAGCTCGACTAAAGTCATCATTTACCACACCATATCCAGTAATGCACGATTCCTTCTTTTTGACACACCATTATGCTGAGGTATTCCAGGTGGATTCCATTAGGATACAATCTGAAGGTCTTTAAAAAGGTTCTCAAACTCTTGTTTTGAGTATTCTCCACCTTGATCAGAATTAAGTTCCTTAATATTTTTACCAAGTTGGTTTTTACTTCATTCATAAACTCCTTGAACCTGTCAAGAGTTTATGACTTATATTTCATTAAATAAACATAGCCATACCTATTAAAGTCATTAGTGAAGGTAATGAAGTACTACAACCCACCTCTAGCAGTTTTTATAAAAGGTCCACACACATCAATATGTATGAGTCCTAATAGATCACTAGCCCTCTCATTGTTACCAATGAATCGGGTCTTCGCCATCTTGCCTAACAAAAAAGATTCACATGTCTCTATTGATTCCATATCAAAAGAGTCTAGATAACCATCCTTATGGAGTCTAGATATGTGATTCTCATTTATGTTCCCTAAATGACAATGCCAAAGGTATGTCTTGTATGAGTTGTTGAGTTTTAGTATTTTGGTATTTATGCTATATACATCTATCTTTAGATCTAACAAATAAAGACCATAAGACATCGGGGCACTACCATAAAAGATCCCATCTTTTGAAATAGAACAACAATCATTTTCAATATGTAATTCAAATGCATCCTTGTCCATACAAGATACAAAAATGATGTTTCTATTTAAAGTAGGTACATGATAATAGTTCTTTAACTCTATTACAAGCCATGTAGATAGAGGCATACTATAGGTTCTAAATGTGTTGGCTGCAACTCTTGTGCCATTAGCATCTCACAGTTCCACCTCACCTTTTCCCAAAGGCCTACTTCCTTTCAGATCCTGCATATGAGAATATATGTGAGATCCACATCTAGGAATCTGGTACCCATGATGATGAAGTAGATAAGTTTATCTCAATAACGTATATACCTGAAGTGGAGATCACCATCCCCATCTTCTTCTTCCTAAAAACCTTCAAGTACAAAGGAAGTGTTCCTTTTATACTTTTCTTTCTTCTTATCTTGAGTGTTGAAGATTTGGATTTAGGCTTGACTCAAAAAACTTCTTGGTCTTACTTTGATCCTTGGACTTAGCTCTACTGATCATTATCATGAGCTTTTCATTCTTCAACATGAATTGACATGCAAAGCAAGTCTAATATCTATCCAGCCATATTATTCACATGGTAACATGCTATAAAGCGACTATATGATTCTGGCATTATTTTTAGAATCATATCAATGGGAAACTCTTGGCTCGAGGTAAAACCCATTTCTTCCAGATAATACATATGTCCAATCATATTGAGCAGATGTTCTTCTACTAAGGTTCCCTCTGTCAGCTTAGACTCAAGTATCACCTTCATGATGCTGTCTCTTTTTTGCTTTGCAAGACCAAGTGTCACTTTTCTAAGATGTGTTACCATCTTAAGAACACATGCAGCTAAGAATAAGGTACTTTATCTCAAAGGCATCATGTGCATGCTCCCAGTAAGCATCCACTTGTGCCCTAGCTACATCAGGAGCAGATATTTCTGGCATTGGGTTTTCAAGGATTTTGAGCTTGCACTCTTGATTGAGAACCCTTTTCAAAGTCCAAAACCAGTTGTGGAAATTTGTCCCATCAAGTTTGTCCTTCTTAAGGACCAATCGCAATTCAGATTTGTTCGTCATATGATTCTACAAGAGAAAATTTGCATTTTTCAAAAACTTTTGATTGATTTGAAAATTTTGATGAAATCGTTTAGGTCTTTAATTATTATCGCTCCCTGTATTTTATTCAAATTAATAGCCCTCACATATAAAATCAAAATATTGCTACATACAATATATGAGTGGCCCAAATCCAAGATAATTTGACTATGGCTCATTGAACACCACAAAACACAACCAACCATCAAGGTAGGAAACTCTTGCCAATTGCGTCATATGCAATGTTGAATAGATGATATGCACAACCCCTTGCCATAATCATTTGTATGCTTCTGGGCTCAGACTCTCTGAGAATCACCAGTCAAGCCTGACCCAAAATCTAACACGATAATAATGCACCCCACGAAGGTGGAACCTACATTATTACCATCACACTTCCACAAGATAGACTGCGCACCACATGAAGGTGTAACCTACTCTTGGTCGATCAAGCCATTCATGTGTGCCACTTTAGGAAAGCATCAAAGACTTTGATATTTTATTTAAGGGAGTTTGTATTTATGAATACATATACTTTACCCCATCACCACATATATAGTACATATCATATACATTCTATATCCACAATGAAAAAAAATGAAATAAATGAAAATGATGGTTATGGGTAGCATAATGTAGTTTCTTGGAGCCACAAGGAATTACCACATCTAGATCTACATCACATGCAAAAACCTATTATTGATGAAGATATATGCGTGCCAATCCGGGTTGATGGATTCAACCCTTGAACCAATCAGCTCGCCTCCTAGATGGTCATTTGGTCATCTCACCGATCGTCTGGTTCCTTCGGTCAACCATCTATTGGCCCCTCCAGCTGATCGGTTTGACTCGCCCATCTGGTCCTCCTCGGTCCTTGATTCGGTTGGGTCATCTTTTGGACACCTTCTTCTTTATCATAATAGAAAAGTATACTATCCTACTTTTATATAATTATTAAGAAACCTTGAGTTACATTCGAGGAGAGAAAGGGTAGGAAAGAATTAACTTTTCATTGGAAAGATAAGATAGAGGCTCGGTTCGCAGACCAAGATAAAGAATTAACCAACCACACAAGCATGCAAAGATAATAGGGGTTATTGGCCATAACCATGCTACACATCCAACATCAAAATCGCTTTTAGGGAGACATGTGTAAATTACACACACACACACACACACACACACATATATATATATATATATATATATATATATATATATATATATATATATTAGTCTGAGTATCATGGTATTTGTTTGGACATGAAAATATTCGCATCATATGAAATAATAAAATGAAAAAACCATAATCTGATCATATTAATTATCCCATAATATAGTAAATTGATGTTGGCTTTGATACCATTGTTGGGAAATATGGATACAAAGAATGTAGTAGAACAAAAAAATTATCTATCATATTCTCCATGACCAACGAATCACGTCAATAACTATAAGATGGAAAGGATGGTTTCGAGGATATACTCGGTCTTGGAGAAAGTCCAACAACGTCTCCTCATCATTTTAGATGTGCAACTCTGACTCCGAGTTGCACTGGGACTCATCTGACTGCTTCTCCTCCTAGTCTGCACCACAAAAAATAACCTCAAACATCATTGTCTACAAAAGCTCCTCTCATCACAAACTGTTGGTTGACGTTGTTCTCCTAGTGGTAGACAACGGCCTCCTATCTATAGAGAAGTCCACACAGACCACCTAGAACTCATGTCGTCCTACAAGAATGGTCAAGAAGGAGTTATCCCTTCTGTTGGCGTACTAGTCACCAACATGCTCTCCCACAACAATAATTTTAGTTGTTCACTCCCTTTCTATCCCCCCCTAGTTGGGTATGACTTTCTTGGGCTCTTTTGGTTACCAAAACTAGAGAGGGCAACAACTATCAGTTCAATTGATTCTCAATTGTTTGTGTTGTACTCTTGGATGCCTCTAGTACCTCTCTAATTATAGGAGGGGTTTCGGTCTGGGTTCCCATTCTGTGCGAGAGTGGAAGGAATTCTATGTAGACACGAAGAAGGTAAAATCAGTGTTGGAGTGGGAGGATCCCAAGACATTGATGGAAGTCTAGAGTTTCCTAGGCTTGCCAGGCTACTATAGAAGATTCATCAAGAATTTCAGTGATGTAGCTTTACCCCTAACCAAGTTGATAAGGAAAGGTGTTCCTTTTGTTTGGGATGACAAGTGTCATTGTTCTTTCCAACTGTTGAAGGAGAAGTTGACCAGTTCTGCACTCTTGGTTCTTCTAGAGCAAGGGAAAGGCGACATCACCTTTTGTGATGCTTTAAAGAATGGCTTGGGATGCCTATTGATGCAGGACAAGAATATGATTTCTTTTACTTCAGGATAGCTTAATAAACACAATGAGAACTACCTAATACATGATCTAGAGCTTGTTGTTGTGGTTCATGCTTTGAAGATTTGGAGACACTATCTATATGGAGAGAAGTGTCAGATCTTCACTGACTACAAGAACCTTTAGTGTATCTTCTCGAAGCAAGAATTGAACATGCGACACATGAGATGGATTGAGTTGATCAAAGACTATGCTTGCACAATAGACTACCATCTAGGCAAGGCGAATGTGGTGACAAATGCATTGAGTAGGAAGTCATCTTCATCATTGCATGTAGACAAGGCATAGTTACATACATTGGTGTGCTATAAACGGGACAAGTTGGTGTCACTGAGTGAGATGAATGTACATCTATAGGTTTCTTTTTTGGCTTAGGTGAATCGTATCATGATGCAACAGATCAGGGATGCTCCAGAGAGTGATACCACGATGCAGAATAGCAGAGTAGAGTTTAGTAGTAAGAAGTATGATGGATTTCATGAGTCAGAGGATGAGACATTTTTTTCATAATAAGATTGTGGTTCCAGATGATGATGCTCTAAGGAAGATGGTTCTTGTGGAGGCTCATTCCTCAGTGTAAATGATGCATCCTGGTAGTACAAAGATGTACCATAACTTGAAGGACCTCTATTGGTGGCATGGTTTGAAGAATGATGTGGCAGAGTTTGTTGCTAGTTGTCTAGTGTGTCAGCATGTCAAGGTTGAACATCAGAAGCCTATAGGAACATTACAACCAATGCCTATACCGCATTAGAAATGGGATCATATTACTATGGAATTTTTGGTTGGTCTTCCTAGGACAACCAAATTTCATGATTCCATTTGGGTGATAGTTTATAGGTTGAACAAGTCATCTCACTTCCTTCCAGTCAAGGTGACGTATACAAGATGACACAGATATATGTTGATGAGATAGTTTGGTTACATGGTATCCTAGCTACCATAGTATCTGATAGAGGTCCACAATTCATCAGTTGTGTTTAGGAACATCTGCATGCAACCATGGGGACGAATCTAAGGTTTCACACAACTTCCACCAATAGACAAATGGCCAGTTTGAGAGGACCATATAGACGTTGGAAGATCTTTTGAAGGGATGTGTCTTGGAGTTTCTTGAAAGTTGGAATGTGAACATGAGTTTGATAGAGTTAGCCTACAAAACAATTGCCAGAGGAGTATAGACAAGGAACCATGTGAAGTGTCTGGAATATATTGTTAGTCACCTCTTTGTTGGTATGAGACAGGTGAGTATCAAATTTTGGGCCCTAAGCTAGTGTAACAAACTACAGAGAAGATCAAAGTGATACAATAATAGTTGAAGGCAGCCCAAGATAGACAAAAGTACTATGTTGATAATCGTCACAGACCTTTGAAGTTCCAAGTTGGAGACCAAGTGTACCTTAAGGTTTCCCATTGGAAAGGTGTGTTGAGGTTTGGTAAGAAGGTTAAGTTGGCTCCCAGGTTTATGGGACCATACCTTGTTTTGTAACATGTTAGGAAGGTGGCATACAAGTTGTATCTACCACCAGAGTTGCTTAGGTTGCATGATGTCTTCAATGTTTCAATGTTGAGGAAGTGTCACCCTAACACAAACTTGACCTTGCATCCTATGGAGGTTGAGTTGGAGGAGGATGTGTCATATGTTGAGGGTCATGTGTTTATCCTAGACATGAGGGTGAACAAGTTGAAAGAGAAGGATATAGTTTTGGTTAAGGTGTTGTGGTATCACCATGGTGTGGAGGAAGCCACATTTGAGTTAGAGGATGAGATGTGTAGGAAGTACACATCTTTGTTTGCATAGGATTTTGGGGGGTGAAATCTCAGTTAGGGTTTTATGATTGTAAGACCCCTGAACCTTTTGATGTGCTTTGATATCATGTGACAAGCTTATGGTTCAAGTTTGGTCCAATTTGGATGTTTATTGAGCTAGTTGAGCTTATATATGCTTGTTTTGGACCTGATTGTAATTTATCCACTTCAAGGGTTTTTGTTGTAATTTGTCATATTCTTGTTGTACCTCACATTTTTTCATATCTTGTTTGATATGGTTGAGCATTGGGGTGCCTTTTCATACCTCGGTTTGAGTGGTGACATCTCATGTGTTGAGCTTAGGGTTTGCATGGATGCCCTAAGTTGATGGTTGACCTTGTAGTGTGTTGACCAATGAGCTCTTATTTTAGTAATTGACAAGTTTTACTTTGTCTTTATTTTTTAGCGTTCGATGATGTTTTATGTGTGCCCTCTAATCTTGGTTTTTGATGAGGCTCATGACCCCTCTAGGTCACCAAGAATACCTAGAGTTAGCGACCGATTTCTTTTTTGATCTCTTCAGTCGCCAACATCTTGGTTTGGCGGTTGTTTGCTTTTTCTAAGCAAGGTTGGTTGATGGTTTTTCTTGGTGGGGTAGCCCTAGTTTCATGCATGAGTGTGGTGTTTGCATGGAGGATATCACTTAGACACATTGCAAGTTTAGCTTGACACCTAACCTCCTTTTCTCTCTCCAACCTTATATTGTCTAACCCTCTCTCTTTGCATGCAAACAACCTCTTTACATACCTAGTTGAAAGATCTAGATGACGGTGAATAGAGATTTTTGATACTTTTAAAATAATTAAACACTAACCAAAGAAGGAGGAGGAAACTAGGAAGATACTTTTATGTAGAGTGGTTCCAACCATTGAATCAAAGGTTGTTAGTCCACTACCCAATTATCTCGAATTGGGATTTTGAAAGTGATTAATTTTATTTACCTTTCAAGGATGTTACAATAAAATACAATCACCTTCCTTGAAGGATCCTTCACCTAGAAGTAGCCTCAACCTCCTTGAAGAGCCTTCTTTGAAGTAACCTCAATCCCTTGAAGCATCCTTCTCATCCTTGAAGTAGCTCCACCACCTTGACATAGCCTTCACCTAGAAGTAGCTCCAATCTCCCTTGAAGTTGCCTTCTTGAATTAATCTCAAGCCCTTTAAGCATCCTTCTCCTCTTAGAAGTAGCTCCACCACCTTGAGATAGCGTTCACCTAGAAGTATCTCCAATCTCCCTTGAAGCCGCCTTCTTGAAGTAATCTCAAGCAATCTTAGAACAACCTTCTCCACCAAGAAGTAGATCCAATTAAGCTCCCTCAAGTAATCTCCACAAAATGGAGCAGACAAGGAGCACAAGTATCTTAACATGTGAATGGGGATTGGAAGAAAGGAAGTACACCAATAGAGTATTGTGCTTTGATCCTATATCAAGTGTTAGACCTCTCAAACCACTTAGGATGGATGTTTCTTGGATAGTGCCTAAGAGACTATGCCTATAGGACACGAACTTGGAGCTTGAAGGACAAGATGGCGACTGTTGCTCAACTTTGTTGCTCACTAGAATTAATTCTCAAGTGTATCTTAGGTGCATTAGGCATTCTAAGGCCTCTCATGTTTATAGGTATGGTTTACAAGTGTTTCACGATGTTCTAGGGAGTATCTACAATGTTCTTAGTCATTAACTAGCCATTAGGTAGAAAGTAGTTGGCTAGCAATGGCTAATTTTTCTGTGCTTGAAAGAACAATCCATAACCCTACTCGGTCGACAATTTTTTCGATCAAACATGTCTCGTTCAAACTTTTCTTGGACTGATCCTGGGTTTAAGGCAAGTGTGTACCAACGTCTATTTCCAACTCCCAACCACTAGGTCTAACAGCCATAAGCTTTGGATCGAGATTAAGTCAGTCGACTATATTTTTGACCAAAATATGTTTCATAGAACAAAAGTATAAGGTTTTGAAAAATGCTCAGTATGTTTGACCAAGGTGATTATCGGTCAACAAAGACTTCGACCGAGGGTGTTTCAGTCGACTAGTTTCTCGACCGAGGGTGTTCCTATTTTTGACTTTTGAACCATTGATTAAATGTGTGTTCTAATGGATGATAATTACTCTATCTATAGGGGGATCCTAACTAAGGGTTATAACATAAGGAAGATCTAATGCTTGATTTACATGATATCTAAGTATTGTACATTATATCTGTGTACAAGTGTTTAAATTTGAGTACAATCATGAAAACATAAAGAATTAAGTGCATTTGATCTTCTATTTGTATTGATCTTCAATTTTCCACTTAGTAGGATCTCCTCATTTCATTAAATCCTAAAATACTCAAAAAGCACGTTAGATTCACAAGTATGAAATGCTTGTCATCATCAAAACAAAGGGTATGCTAATGTCCAATTTATCCAAGACTAGTTTCCTCTCTCTTGCTTCCTTGGTGGCTTGAAGATCATCCCCTCTTGCTTCAAGGTGAAAGAGAAGCTAAAGGTTGAAGAAGTAAGTTGATCTTTCTTGCATGTTGACTAGGGTTCGAATCTACCATCTCCTTATGCTTGCGGAGATGACTTTGCTCTTCTTCTTGGTCTTGGTAAGTGAGATATCCCTCTTTGTATATGTTTTCCTTATTTTTCTCTCTTCTTCTTTCTCTTCTTGTTTGAACCCATGGTATTCCATGGTAGTGCTTGAGTTAGAGATTGAATAACATCTCCCTCTTGCTTCTTTGACCTAGGGTTTGCTTCCTTCTTGGTGGTGGAGCTAGGTTGGCCAAGTGGAGTGCTCAAGCTGGGGTTTCCTACCTTTCTTCTTTGAGCTACCTTTATTTTTGGAGTTGCTCCATCTTCTTTGAGGCAAGTTATATAACATTCTCCATGATTATTTATTACACTCTCTTTGCATGTATATAATCTTGCCCTAAATGTTGTTTCAAGTAAAAAGATAATATCCTCTACTTAGGGTTTGTGTTTACATGATGATTCTTGTGTAGTACACCTTCTTGGATGTAACTTAATATTTATGCATGAATCTTTCTTGATAATGTATGTTTTGGTGTTAACATGCTTATGAAAACCATGGTTTTTGTCTTTCAAATGATAGTTGCTAATAAGGGTTTTGAATTGATCTTCCTCCAATTGATGCAAATTGATGGCTTTTTAGATTTTGATGTTGATCAGCCTATGTTGATCTTATTGGTCGATGAGTTCTTGGTCTCTTCATCGTCGCCAAGATTTCTCCCTCTTGATGGGTCACTAGGTTTTTATCACGTAGTGGTCGCCAAGGTTTTTCTTATGTGGTCAATGAGCTTGATGTTATGGGGTTGGTGGTTCTTTGTATTACCGCTTAGGTTTCCAATGTTTGGTGTTCTTTTAGGACTCCAACGTGGCATAACCCTAGAGGTCATTGACCCTTCTTGATCTTTAGAGGTCAATGAAGATTCTGATGCTTATGGGTTGATGATGTTTCTGATCTCTAGTGGTCGATGAGGTTCTATGACCTATGTGGTCACAAAGAACCCTAACCCTAGCAGTCAATGTGGGAACCTAACCCTAGCGATCACCAAGGTGTCCCTAGTTTGCTTGGTTATTATTGTTTCCCGACTTATGTTTGGTGATGGTTGATCTTATACTTTCACGATATGATGGTGTTTGATGTAGTAACCCTTATCTATTAATACTTGGTTATACCTTTTCCCTCAGATGAATACAAACCTAACGTTTAGTAAAGTGCTATTTTTCAATGTTAATTCAACTATTCTCAATTAACCTAAACCTTAAACAAGCAAGTGATGGTGATACATAACCTCTTTTGTAATTAGTATGATAATGGAGTACTTTCTCTTTCTATGATTGTTGTTGCTCTAATTGCTGGCATATGAACATCCTGACTCTTATATGTAATGTTATGCCAAACTTAAATGAGCTCACATGTGTGGTGATAGTATGAGTATCCTTGATGAGGTATGGAAAGATAATGATGTTCCTGTAGGAAACAATGTAATGGTCTTATGACTTGGATATGGCTTTGTGCCTAACTAAGGTGTTATCCTCTTCATGATGTGACAATGATTTGGTATCTTGGGATGGTATGATGATGAGTATGGACTCAAGTTTGGAAATGAAACAGTACCATGAGATGATGTGATAAACTTTATACCTTATACGTTTTATATCTTATGAGGTTGTTATCTACCTATGTTTTGTTTTAGGGTTTGTACATAACTTGATTGATGTAGTTAAATATACCCAATTGGGATTAACTAATCATCTAAATCCCTAATCATGTAGTGCCTTGTTCCATAGATCCATGCAAGTGTCAAAATTTTCTGGCTGGTGAAATGATTATTCTTGAGAGAAAATAGGAGCACATATTGTTGAGTATATGGGGTGCTTGAGACTGTATGTCCTTGTCATCATAATTCTAAGGTTTTTAGGATGGTTGTGGTCATACCTCGGTAGGAGAATGACTGCGGTCGTATCTCAGTGATTTTGTGTACATGATGAGATTAAGGACATATGCAGTTGTGCCTCATACGTTTGGGTTTTGTAAACCTTGGTTCACTACTGTTGTGACCTATATACCAAGGACATACTAGATTTTCTGCAATTGGAATTATGAGTTGCTACAAAAAACTTATACTGACTGAAGGCACATGATATCTTAGGAGTCCATCTGTCCTAGATATTGTATGGCATTGATTTTGACTTAACACAGGTCAGTTGGAGTTCAGTGATATACCTCAACTCCTCAGGGCTTAATAAAATATGTAATCATGTTGTGTAGTAAATCTTTTTAGGGTTCAACATGCTTCACATTGGATGTTAACCCTTGCCTTGTTTCTTATGTTGCTTAGTTGTTATATAATATAGTAAGAGAAATGAACTATATAGAAAGTGGTAGCCTAACTTGTTTTCCTATATACTATGATAGTCATGTTTAAATGTTTTAATTACTTAGCCTTATTAACCTATTTAATCTCTTTAAACTACCTAATTTGCTTAACTTTCTTAGCAATATACCTTGTTGTATCAATAAATATTGGTTGAGAGTTATATCTTTCGTTGGGACATGGTTCTCACCTCGTGGATCATCACAACTTTTTAGGTGGTTGTCAGTGACATAGTCAGGATTGTGGTGCTGAAGAAGAGCATCTTGAAGAATAGTAGAAGCAAAAGGTTGGATAGTAGTGGTTGTAGTAGAGTCCTAGAGTTGTCCATGTACTCTCAGGTCTGGGAAGGGAATGTTCTATAGATGATATATATATCGATGTGTGTTTTGACGAATGCCTGTTTATTTGAATAGTTTCCTTTGTATATAGGTTGTGGTTTTTGGGTTTTAAGGGAGGCAGAGATGGAAACGGAAACAAAAATTTTCTCCCCAAACCCAGAACCCAAAGAGATCTCGTCAACATCTATATGGTAGGAAGGATGGTTTGTAGAGGCGTACCTTATCTTGAGGCTTGCTTAGTGATGTTACCTCATGGCTAGTATGGTCTTCACCTCCGGTCTTGGATGGCGTCTGTGCAGCTCCTGGCCGCACCTGGACTGATGGATTGACGATTGTCCTCCGAGTGGCAGAAATCTTCCACCTCTGTAGTAGTCCACACGGACCACTGGGAACTCCATTCGTCCTATCCTACAGGACACTGGAAGGAGTTGTCCCCTTTTATCGGTGTACTAGTCACTGACATGCTCTCCCTCCACTAGTTATCTTCATGTAGTTGTCTTTCCCTCGTTGTGCCTCCCTAGTCGAGTAGCACCTGCTCGGCCTCTCTTGGTTCACAACAAGAGAGGACAACTTTGCAGAGCAATTGGTGTTGTCTGACCTATTCTATCTGAGAAGCCCCCAATACCCCTCTATATATAGGAGGTGTCAGGGTCAAGGTTCTTAGCCCCGGGCAATGCGGTACTAAACCGGGAGTAGAAGGGTCCAGAATTTTCACGAATTGATACACTGCGGCAGGTGAACCGATCGTTTCACAAATGAACCGATCGGTTCATATCATGAACTGGTCATTTAGGGAGCTGAACCGGTCGTTTCACTTCCCAGGGCAGTTCCCAATTGACTTTCCTCTTTCCGTTTCCAATTAATCCAAAGATCAATACTTGTCCCAATCGAATTGTAAAATTGAAATGAAAATATTTTCTAACCAACCTAACTTTTCCAAACTGGCTCGTATGGTCCAGCTGAACCGATCAGTTCAACACTTGAAATGTCATCTCACTTGACCCTGAGCCAATCGGTTCAACAACTTGAACCGGTCAGTTGGCAGTCCAAGTTGTGCAAAAATTGGTCAATGCAATTCTCAATCAATCTAACACCCAAATCAGTTAGTCCAACACTTGAACTTGGTGATTCTGAGTCAATTAAATTGATTGAATGTTTAATTGAACTACTAAACACATTTAGTAAACAATATATACATCATTCATGGATAAACTCCTCTTCTAGGTTAAATCCTATGTGTGTGACCCTACATGCCCATTTCATGTTGGCAGTGAAAGTCCATAACACTTATGACTTCACAAGCAAAGAGCGGTGCCTAGTCACACATCAGTGCTACTCAAGTGAAAAGGAAAAGCTAGAGAACAACTTTCAATCCTACAATTTGTGACTGGTGTTACAGTGAATGTATAATTCCTTTGTCACTGATATCCCGAATGAACTCAAGGCATGGAATAGTCATCCTTTCAACGTTCATTCACTTCCTTGATTTCACTGAAGACTGGATGAGATATGTGTGACATAAATATCACATATTGATACACACATGCATGTGCATGCCTTTCTCAGTCCTACTCATCATGTGGCCATGGACATCAAACCCCCTCAGGTGGGACAAATCCCATATCTATCACTCACCCCTCAAAAGCCCCATGTGTCAAAGTCACCCAATCATCACCTTTATAACAATCTATATTTTAGGACTGTGTTTGATGATGTCAAAGTGTACCCAATGACATGTGTTGAGTGTAGTGATTTCAGGTCAAAGAATCACACTCACCACCATCACTGTGAGAGCTGCCTGTGACTACCAAGTCATGGTTCCATGTGTTACTCTC
Source organism: Alisma plantago-aquatica (assembly GCA_963693085.1). Classification (NCBI taxonomy): domain Eukaryota; kingdom Viridiplantae; phylum Streptophyta; class Magnoliopsida; order Alismatales; family Alismataceae; genus Alisma; species Alisma plantago-aquatica. Next base: position 598,540,335 of record OY856410.1, on the reverse strand, counting down.
ATGGTGGGTCTGTCTGATACACTTGTTCTCTAACAAGTACCTATGTTCTTGGTTTGATATCACTATATCATGACTGATGAGATTCTATCATCAACCAACACACAATCTAGTCTTTAGTGTTATTGATGTCTATGGTTATTTCCACAACAACAATTGACTAGGGACAACATAAGAATGCATACTCTTAACATCCGTATGATCTCATCATTTAGGTCCTTAACCTAAAAGCATACATCATTGAGTAAAACAATTCTTTAGACATCTATCATGTTACACTATCATCTCAGAAATAGTTAAAACATATAGATTGGAAATTTCCTTTGATGTTTATCAAATCAATCTTAATGTATCCCACCAATCATCCCATGATTGGCTCTCAGGGCATATATACAAACAGACTCCCACTTGCACTGCTAGGCAATCACCCCAGAATCATATTCTTAGTGATCTCCAAACATGTCCCACATGTTACTGTGCTCTAGTGCTAATGCAGTGAGTTATGGAAACACTTTGCCTAAGTCGGTATTATTGCATGTCTCACATCTCTTCAATGTACGTCTTACGTTTGAGATGGAGTTGCCATAATATACGATCCAATATTCCTTTGCTAACCTTTAGCCTCATTGCATGACGAAGCACTCCTTACTTATCATCAATGACTGGAATATCTATAAGTTCGTCTTTATGAACTCTCATATTCATATAGTATCCACTGTTGTTCTCCAACACACGGTTACTTGACATTTCCTTTTAAAATGGCTTTAGTGGAACATTTCTATTTTTCAACACACACTCACTTTTATATATCCCATATATATTTTGGGATAAATTTTCTATCTTTTTTTCTGGAAGTTTGCATCAGTGTAACTCTTTACAGTGAACCCTTCCTTATTTCCATAGAACTAGTACTTCTCAAGTACTTATCAAGTTCTAATGGTATTCCAGTAACCCTTACTAGAACTAGATAGACATCCACTCGTCATATCCCACATATGAGTTATCAGGATGCGCATATCATATTGTCATGTCCTACATACAAGATGAAAATGCATTTTATTCTTGCTACGTCCATACATGCAAGATAACGGGATGATTACATACATGATAGATCAATATCTATTCTTAGTGTTCCAATTCTTCATGAGAATTGGACACTTGTCCTTGGGATACTAACTCCATGTAACATGGACAAGTTTTCTCCACTAAATTTGTGTATACTCAACCCTTTAGTATAGATTGCCAATGTATGATCTCTCCTTTCCAGGTCAAGAGCTTTTTGAGAACTATCTCTATAGGTCTCTATTCCTATCACATAGGAAACGTTTCTATCTTCCCTAAAGATAATTTCCATAAAGGATTCCATTCTAGAACATCTCATTCCTCATCAACATGTAGAATGCAAATATGCGCCCACTGAATCACAGATCCCTTCTTTATCTTTGTCATATCAATCAATCCCTTTGACTATATTATCAAAGTAAAGATCCCAGCTTTGATTTGCTTGTATTCAATCAATCACATTGATTATTCCATTGTAACTCATAGACTTCATTTTCATTAATGTATTCATAAACCTTATAGGTTGTGTCATGTACACATCCTTGTCTTATTCCTCATATGAATGTGGTTTTAATATCCATATGCCAAATGTCTTAGTCATTAAGTTGCAATCAACAAGCATGATCCTTCTCAAAATTTCATCCATGTGTCTTAATGCTTAAGACTCATTCACACTTATGGATTTTATCCCAATGGGTGCTACCATCAAGGTCATACCTTATGGTTCACATGGAAATCATTTAGGATCTTATGGTCATAAACCATGACTCAAAATCCAGTTCCTCAATATCATCTCCATTGTTGACTCATCATATGACCAACTCATCATATAGATATTAGAAGTGTATCTATTAAGGAATATGAGAACTCACAACACTTTGTGATTCTTAATATCCTTTATTAGTGTAAGGTATTCTCTATTTAAGAAGAATTTAGTTATTTGATAATCATCCTCTAACTCCTTAGAGCATGAATCCTTTTGATTTAAACATCACTATGCCTTAATCATGAGTCCTCTATGATACACTATCATAATCACTCATAAGGTTTTCAAACATTTGGTTTAAGTATCTCATTCATTGATCACATCAAGAATTATTACTTTTACCAAATTTGTACTTCATTTATGATATTCTTGAACACTTCAAGATATTCATATTGGTATTTCTCTTAAACATCATTTGAAGTATTAGCATTTGCTACAATAGGTATGTAAATACATCATATGTATTATACTTAATAGGATAATCATTCTCCCACTACCACTAGTGAAGATTGATTTATCATGTCCAAGATATTCAAGTCTTTTAATGGTTCACAACCAAAAGAGTCTAGCTTTATCCATCAATATGGAACTAGAAATGAATTTCTCATGATAATGCTAGTTTGTTGTTTGAGTTATCAATAACTTTTAGGTATAATTTTATCTTATGCATACCAAGTACCACAGGATAAAGAAAGGCATTGCCACAAAGATCATATCTTTGAAATTGAAACATCAACTATATTGATAGCCATCTGGTCACTACAAGATGCAACAATAAAGCGTTTCTATTGGCAAATTGAAATAGTAGTTCTCAACTCTATTTTGTGCCCTTTAGGATGAAATAAATTGAAAGGTACTCCTATCTATGGCAAAAACACTTGCTCCAGTGATGAGTACTCCTTTCTTGGTCCTTTCACAAAAGGCCATCACTTCTTTTTAGATCTTGAATATCATATATGTCAGATCTTCATATTGGTATCATATACCTCAGATAAAGAAGTGTTTATTTCATGATACCTACGGTGGAGATCTCTATCCCCTCCTTTCATCTTCTTTTGTTCTTCCAGATATAGAGGGAAATTTCTCCTCCCTCGTTCACCCTTCCCATATGCCTTGAGGCTGAAGACGAATTGGGTTACTGGCTAGCATCAGAACACTTCTTTGCTTTGCCCTTGACCTTGCCTTTAAGAATTACCCTTCATTGATTACATCAAAGATTAGGGTTTGTCTTTCTTCATCTATGCCTCTACTATCCTCAACATGTCCAACAACTTTGTCAATGGCTTGTCAAAGTTGTTCATGTTGCAGTTCATCATGAATTGTATGATTCTCACATTATTTGCAATATCATACCAGTAGACAACTCTTGATCAGATGGAATCCCAGTCTAGTTAGGTTTTCCACATACCCAATCACATTGAGTGAGTGAGAACCAACTGGATCTCCTTCTGTCATGACATACTAGGACAATGTCTTGGTGACATCATATGTCTCATGTTGTCTCTACAACTCACAGTTCAGAGAATACAACATCAAGCACTCCTCATCAATGGCATTATTGGTATGCTTCCATAAGCATCTTTTTCAGCCTTTGGTGTGGTGGGTGCGAGTTCATCTGTTATCGGTATAATTAGGACTTAGAGCTTTCGCTCTACGTTTGAGAACACTTCACAACGTCCTAATCAGTCGTGGAATTATTCCCATTTAGTTTGTTCGTCTCAAGGACCGATCACAAATAAAGTGATTATTGTTTGTGGCCATTTGTACTATAAAAGGAAATATATGCAATTTAGTCCAAAAACTCTTTTTTGACTTATTTTATTGATTTGAAAAAGTTTTATGATATAATTAGGACTTTAATTAATTATCACTCCCACTATTTGTTTTCAAATTGACAGCCCTCACCATCAATTCAGAATATTGCAGTGTACAACCTTCTAGTGGGTCCAAGATCCATATTTCATCCAATCATGAGTTAGCTTTGGCTGATCGTCCACAATATAGATTATTTAGGTAGGCAACACTTGCCAATTGCATCCTATGCAACTCTCGGATGGATGCCATGTGCAACTCTTTGCCATGGTCATCCCTTTGCCTCTGGAGCTTAGACTCTCTAAGAATCACCAGTTAAGTCTAACCAAAAAGCCGACACGATGAACATGCACCCTGTTTTGGCAGATCCTACATGTCCATCGTCACACTTCTACAAGATAGACGGCGCACCACGCTTTGGCGTAACCTATGCTTGGTCAATCAAGTTTTTCATGTGTGCTACTAATGGAAGGCATCTAAGACTTAATATTTATTGAGGGATTTGGTTTTATAGGTACATATACATATCCAATCACCACAATATATTGTACATATCATATACATGCTATATCCCACAAAAAACATGTGAAATGATAAAATTGATGATTATGGCCATCCTAATATGATTCATCGATCCAAGAGGAATCACAGTCATCTAGGTCCACATCACATGCAACATGTACAAGATGAACTTTGTGCTTTGCCGTTCTGGGTTTGATCAACTCATCTCCATGATTGATCGGCTCGCCATCAGGTCAGTTGGTTGGGTGCCACCAGTCGATTGACTGCCACCTCCAGCCAATTGGTTCACTAGTTGTCGTGCATCTCCTCAGGTTGCCACCCGCTCATCTCGCTCCAGGAATCGGCTGTCTTGCTTCACCAACGGATTGTCTCATGCCCGAGATGATCGTCTTGATCCTCCAGGTGTCCGTCATTCTTTGGCATAACAGGAAATATAAATGAATCATATTTACATTTGCATTGGGAAACCCCGAGTTACATTCATGGGGAGAAAAGGTAGGAAAGAATATCAAGTTATCTCAAGTTACATCAGGAATAGGAGGTAGGGAATCAGTGTGCAGACCGAGATGCAAGAAACAACAATCAACCACACACAGATTTAGGGTTTATGGCCACAATCATGCTACAATCCCCACAGAAACTGTCTAAGGAAGACGCGTATCAAATGCATATATATATATATATATATATATATATATATATATATATATATATATATATATATATATATATATATACATATAGGGATTTGTGGATTTCTATTGGACATGCATAAAGCCAATTAATTATTCACATCATATGTAATAAATAAAAGGCGACAAACCAAAAAAAATGATCACATCAATTTTCCTAAAGTATAGAACGTTGACGTGGCTCTGATACCACTATTAGGTTTTAGGGGAGGCAGATATGGCAGTGGAAACAAAAATTTTCTCCCCAAACCTAGAACCCAAAGAGATCTCATCAACATCGATACGGTAGGAAGGATGGTTTGTAGAGGCGTACCTCATCCCCAGGCTTGCTCGGCGATGTTACCTCATAGCTAGCATGGTCTTCACCTCCAGTCTTAGACGACATCTATGCAGCTCCTGGTCACACCGGGACTGACAGATTGACGGCTGTCCTCCGAGTGGTAGAAATCTCCCACCTCTGTAGTAGTGCACACGGACCACCAAGAACTCCAGTCATCCTGTCCTACAGGACATTGGAAGGAGTCGTCCCCTTCTTTTGGCATACTAGTCACTGATGTGCTCTCCCACCACCAGTTGTCATCCTGTAGTTGTCTTTCCCTCTTTGTGCCTCCCTAGTCGGGTAGCACCTGCTCGGTCTCTCCTGGTTCACAACTAGAGAGAAAAACTATGCAGAGCAACTGGTGTTGTCTGAGTTGTTCTATCTGAGAAGCCCCCAGTGCCCCTCTATATATAGGAGGGGTCAGGGTCAGGGTTCTCATCCCCAGGCAATGCAGGACTAAAGAGGGAGTAGAAGGGTCTGGAATTTTCATGAATTGATACACTGCTGTAGGTGAACCGATTGTTTCACAAATGAATCGATCGTTTGGGGACTGAACCGATCGGTTCATATCATGAACTGGTCGTTTGGGGAGCTGAACTGATCAGTTCATTCATGAACCAGTCATTTCACTTCGTAGGGCAGTTCCCAATTGACTTTCCTCTTTCCATTTCCAATTAATCCAAAGATCAATACTTGTCCCAATCGAATTGTACAAGTGAAACGAAAATATTTTTTCACCAACCTAACTTTTCCAAACTGGCTCGTTTGGTCCAACTAAACCGATCGGTTCAACACTTGAATCGGTCATCTCACTTGACCCTGAGTCAATTGGTTCAATAGCTTGAACCGGTCGGTTGGTAGTCCATGTTGTGCAGAAATCAGTCAACGCAATTCTCAATCAATCTAACACCCAAATCAGTTAGTCCAACACTTGAACTTGGTGATTCTGAGTCAATTCAATTGATTGAATGTTTAATTGAACTACTAAACCCATTTAGTAAACAATCTAAACATCATTCATGGATAAACTCCTCTTCCAAGTTAAATCCTATGTGTGTGACCCTACATGCCCATTTCTCATTGGCAGTGAAAGTCCATAACACTTATGACTTCACAAGCAAAGAGAGGTGCCTAGTCGCACATCAGTGCTACCTCAGTGAAAAGGAAAGTTGGAGAACAACTTTCAATCCTACAATATATGACTGGTGTTATAGTAAATGTATAATTCCTTTGTAGTTGATATCCCGAATGAACTCAAGGCATGGAATAGTCATCCTTTTAACGTTCATTCACTTCCTTGATTTCACAAAAAATTGGATGAGATATGTGTGACATCAATATCACATATTGATTCACACATGTATGCGCATGTCTTTCTCAGTCCTACTCATCAAGTAGCCACGGACATCAAACTCCCTTAGGAGGGAAAAATCCCATATCTATCACTCACCCCTCAAAAGCCCCATGTGTCAAAGTCACCTAATCATCACCCTTATAATAATCTATATTTCAGGACTATATTTGATGATTTCAAAGTGTACCCAACGACATGTGTTGAGTGTAGTGATTTTAGGTCATAGAATCACACTCACCACCATCACTATGAGAGTTGACTGTGACTACCAAGTCATGGTTCCATGTGTCACTCTCACAGTGGGTCTTTCGGATACACTTGTTCTCTAACAGGTACCTATGTTCTTGGTTTGATATCACTATATCATGACTGATGAGATTTTGTCATCAACCAACACACAATCTTGTCTTTAGTGTTATTGATGTCTATGGTTATTTCCACAACAACAACCAACTAGGGACAAAACAAGAATGCATACTCTTAACAACTGTATGATCTCATCATTTAGGTCCTTAGCCTAAAAGCATATGTCATTGAGTAAAACAATTCTTTAGACATCTATCATGTTACACTATCATCTCAGAAATAGTTAAAACATATAGATTGGAAATTTCCTTTGATGTTTATCAAACCAATCTTAATGTATCCCACCAATCATCTCATCATTGGCTCTCAGGGCATACATACCAATAGTGGTTGAGGCAACTGGATAGATATGTAAATACCTTATATGGTGTGCTATATGATGCAAGTTGTTAGAAATTTATGTGATGTTTCCGAATAGGATTATAATGTTGATATTAGTTTTAATTGTTCCACTTTTGTCTGTGGTTAATTAGTTTTTGGATGTATATTTTTGTTTTAAGTAATCTCAGTTAGTGTGGCCGGTTGCAAGAATTTACCTCCCTCCTTTCATTCAAGTAAGTTCTTTACACGCCTAGATTCCTCTCTCTTCTTCCTTGATGTTGGAGCTTGTCCCCTTTTCTTGGTGGAAAAGGAGGATCTCAAGTTGAAGAATCTTGAACACTCTACCTTGCATGTGTATCTAGGGTTCAGATTGATCCTCTCCTTGTGCATTTGAAGATTCTTTGCCTTGCTTCTTGGTCTTGGTAAGTGTGATTCCCCTCCTTTCATTGTCTACATTGTTGTTTTATCTCCCCCTCTCTTCTTCTTGGTTGAATCCTTGGTGGACTTTGATCTAGTGCTCAAAGAACACCTCTCTCTTCCTTCCTTGGCCTAGGGTTTTCTTCCTTGTGAGAGGAGGAGCTAGCTTGGCCGATAGGAGTGCTTAGGATAGGGTTTCTTTGCCCTTTTCTTTGAGCTACCTTGCTATTTTGAGTTGCTCCATCCTTTTGAGGTGAGTTATGTAACTTTCTTCACAATTGTTGCTTACTCTTACCTTGCATGCACATAATCTTATCCTAAAATGTCATTCCAAGTAGAGAGATGCTTCCTTTACTTAGGGTATGTGCTGGTATGGTGATTCTTGAGTAGTGGAACTTCTTGGATGAGCCCTAGTCCGTGTGCCAAAACCTCACTTGATAATGGAAGTTTTGGTAGTTTCATATTTGTTGTAAACATTCATTTCACTCTCTCTAATTGTGGTTTCTACTTAGGGTTTTGAACTGATCTCCACCTTGTGATGCAACTTGATTACCTTTTGGATTCTTAGTGTTCGATGAGAATTTTAGATCGCTCCATGGTTGTCATGTTTTTGAATGTATGATGGTCGTCTTTTGGTGCTTTAGTTGTCGATGGGTTTTCAACTATGTTTGGTCACCAAGATTTTGAACTTTGTTTGTGCATTTGTCTTTTAATTGCACTCCGGCAGTGTGTGCAGCAGTGCTGATAACACCAAATTGTGTTATTTTAGACTGTTTTTCTGTTAGCAAAACTGCCCTTTTAAACTGTTTTCCTCTCTTTTATAAGTACTTTTGCAATAATTGGCCAAGCAACGCTCTTAATCCAATATTTCCATCTTTTGCAGAGTTTTTCCTCATTTTGGTACGATAAGGCCGTCCCAGCCCACAAAAGAAGTTCAAGTCTGCATCGGCCTTCCTGACGCCCGATACGGCCTCTGCCCGACAGGGTGGAGCGACACAATGGCACACGACAAGGGGATGCCGTGCAAGAAGAAACTGACGGACGACACGTCTTCTACCCGACAGGGAGCCAAATTCACCACGAAAACCCAAGCTTGTCGCATGACACAACCACCCACCGACAGGCGCCGCCCGTCACGTGACCGACAGCTGACACCCCTGTGTCGAGCGATACCAGTATCGGTCGCCCACCGACCTGTGAATAAGGAGGACACGTGGCGCTTCGAGCACCATAACTTTCCCCAACCGCTGCCTATAAATAGCAGCTATAGGAAGCCGAAAAGATAGTTTGCACAGTTGGGAACTTTGAGTGATCTTCGGAGGAAAACAGCGAGAGCAAGAGTATCGTGCCTCAATGCTCGTACCGGGCAACTCTAGGTGAGCTCTTCCTTATCCTGAGAGGGAGGGGATGGTTCACTTAGGACCGTCCCGGGCGACACTGCAGGCCGATATCGGCCAACGTTGATGAGTGACACAAGAGCCCGACAGTAGAACGCGTCGCTCCATGCCCGACACGATATCGAAACCGATACACTTCGCCCATCATGCGTGTTGCCCGAGAGGGTGCGCCGCCCGACACAAGCATAACGGCTAGGGTCCTTGAGTGATACAGTCAGCCGTCATAGTATGCCGCCCGAGACGGTGTGCCGCCCGACACTACTGTATCGGGCTAGGCCCCTGACCGATATTGGGCTGGAGAGCCGCAGTAGCCTGTCGTCCTTCTACATCAAGAAGGTGGCATCTATCTTTAATTTTGTTATCTAATTCGTTACTTATGCAATGTATTAAGACCTTTAATGTTTATGGCAATGGAAAAGCTTAATTACTTGCTACTTTATGCTTGGTGCAAAATGTTGGATGACTGCTATGTTTGATATCTGAACTCTAGCTTGCATGTTTGGATCGCGTTTCACTTAGCTACCGAATCGTTTTTCCCGTCGCAACAACTTCGAGAGTTGTGTTGTGGCTCTAGTTTTTGGTCCAATTCTGGAGTACGAGAGTGCCTGGAATGGAGTTGTTTCAGTAACATTCCACTCTAACTTAAGTCCAGCAACCTCGAGAGGGGTGTTGATGCTTGGTTAGAGGTACTCGCTCTGAGAGGAGGGGTGCAGGATGTTACTTCCACCACTTGTTTTACTGAAGTCTTATCCTTCATACCTTGCTCTAGCTCTAGTTTTATCTTTCTGTTTCTGTTGCATGAAAATCCCTAAAAACTGCTAAATGACGAAAACCTTAAATCTTTCTTGTAGCTCCAGTTGGAGATAGTTTTCTTTGTCCTGTTTGTGACATCTTGTTGTTTCCCTTTTGGGAATTTATTATCTCTTTATACCTACCGGAGTGTAGCGTGTCGATTCTGGGTTCTCAACACTACCACCCTTGTCCCTGTGTTCGACCCCGTATATCTACTTCGACCCCGTAAGCAAAGTTGCGGGGGCCTAGAAGGATTCTGGTTATAAATGTAAAAGCACAACTACCTCAAATCCGCCTCCAATTTCAGGACGCGCGATTTAGGCCGGTGAACTTTTTGGCGCCATTGCCGGGGACAAGGCAAACGACACTGTTGATGAATCTGAATCCACTAACTATACTCCCGTGCCTCAAGCTTAGAAATGAGCTTGACAACACTCTTTGCTTTTGTTATTTTATTATCATTACTCTTTGCACAAAATAAATAATTCTATTTTCTAAAGTTGATTTTTCGTGCCGTTTAAGGAACTCTGAAGTACGGTGATCTAGTCTGCCAAACACCAACACCAATATGCCTTCTCGCATCGAATCCCAACATTCTGGAGGCGAACGCCAAGGGAGGAGGCTTGACTCGACGCCACCCGAAGGCAACGACTGGTACGACGGTAATGCTCAACAGGAAGATCTAGAATCGGGAGAGCACGAGGAAATACATCACCGCGATAGATGTCATCGCCATTGGAGACACAGAAGGAATCACGACAATCAGGAACAACGGCATGATGCCAGCGACAGTGATGACTCGGAGGAAGAAGAGAAAACGATGAGGGAGTTAGCATCCACAAAGGCCAACAACTCCCGATGCCCCGTCATTGTCCCCCGTTTCAACGCGGCAAATTTTGAGCTCAAGCCGTCAGTTATCTCAATGATCCAGAATAAGAGATTTAGGGGAAGTTCTAAGAATGACAACCTGTACCACCATCTGGACGATTTCAAAAATATATGTGATACCATAAAGATGAGGGGAGTCCCCCAAGAGGTCATATATTACAAGGGCTTCATTTTCTCCTTGGAAGACAAAGCTCTATCATGGTATCTTGGGTTGCCTCACCAATCTCTGAACGGATGGGCAGCACTGGCTGACACATTCGTGAACAAGTTCTACCCCACTGAAAGAACTGTCAAAAACAGGCCGAAAATAACCTCTTTTATGCAAAAGCCAAATGAAAGCCTCCATGACGCCTGGGAGAGATTCTAGGAATACCAGAGGGATTGCCCCCATCATAATTATAAGAAGGGCTTCCTCGTCACCACCTTCTACAATGGCCTGACTCCCGATGAAAGGGTGTCACTAAATGCGGCGACAGGCAGTGACTTCCTTGGGAAGAAACCAAGCAAGTCCGAAAAGATCATCAAAAACATGGCCGAGCTGCTAGCTGGCACTGATTACGATAGATCTGACAGAGGACAGGTCAAAAAAGGTCGGTGAAGGGCCCTCTCTTGAGTCCAAAGTGCTGGAGTCCATTACCTCGTAGATACAAAGAATCGCCACATATGTTAAGCAACTGTGGGAAGCTGGCGGGAAAGGCAAGAAGCCAGTTGAGAAGGTGATGAAATGCATAACCTGCTGTGAAGGAGGACATGGGGTAGACAATTGCGTCTACATCCGACCAGACACAGACAGTGATTCTGACTCGGAAGATGGAAGGACTGAAAATGTCTCTTTCATGAACTATGGAAACAAGGATGCAGCTGAAAACTCTCATCAGCTGCATAACTCGTCCAAGCTGACACAAGCTTTTGAGAAGAGAGGGGGGCCTGGTCAATACACCAAGAACAACCAGTTCCAGTCGGAGAAAGGCAATTTCCAAGCACCGGGAAAGTACCAGGGCCCAAACCGAGAACAGGACAAAGGAGCAAGCCAATATGATGTGATTGGCCAGTTGTTTGATTTCGTTAAGAAACAGGATACCATCAATAACCAACTAGCGCAAAGTGCGCTATCCAATTCTGGTGTTTTGAACTCGTTGCAGGTACAGTTGGCAGACATGCAGACACATCAACGCCAAATCGACCAGCAGCTAGCTCAGCTCGCTGAGATCGTAAAGAACCCATCAGGGAAGATACCATCGAATACCAAGACTGCCAAGAAGGCAGGTCTATGACCGCAGAGGCAAAGATGAAGATGCAGGAAGAAGAAGCTGAATGCGTCCAGCTAAAGACAGAAAATGCAGCGCTTCTTGGGAGGCAACCCGAGCTGCATTTTAAATTCCTAGAATAGGACGCTTTTACTTTTCTGCATGAAAAACACTACAAACATTTTGGGATGTAATAAGGCCCGAGTCAGTGCATGCGCCACATGCGCTGACTCTTATGTTTTAGGGGTCACCTCTTTAGCTTTATTAACCATGATGGGTAATACCATCTGAGGCCGGGAGCTTAGTCTTAGGCCAATGATGTTTTACTCATCAGCCATAGTTTAAACTGCTTTGTTTTCATGACGTATCGGAAAGCAACCCAACCAGTTCTATAAATGTGCCCATATCGGGCAGTAGGATTTCGGGGATCACAAGGGTCGTGCCGACAGATGGACTTGCCCGACTTATGAGTTGCCCTAACGACCGACACGCGCCCCATATTTACTTGTTTCACCCCGGTTGAGTTTGCTATATAAAGGGGCGAGTTTTTACCATGTCGGGCTCCTTGCCTTATTGTTTTCACGCTCTCGTGTCGTGCTTAGACCTTGTGCTTTTGCTCCCGTATCGCGCAAGACCGCCCTGCTCTCGTATCGTGCGGAAGTTCAGATCGTAGCAAGGTATAGCCCGACAGACCCTACCGCCCGGCAGACCGTGCCGCCCGACATGTTCCTTTCTTTAAGCAAGTAGCTTATCGGTCTTACGGTCCCTGCGCTGAGCAGCCTTGTATCGCCCGATATGGATGTCGCACAACGCACCTTTTATTCACGATTGCCCGATACACCATGTCGGGCGATAGCCGTGTCGCCTATCTTTGCACCACCTCGTCTGTTTTTGTTGTCAAGAAAAACACTGCTTTCCTTTCAAGAAGACCTTATCGGGCATCTTAACTGACACGCCCGTATCAAGCGACAGACCTAACGCGCATTTATCACCTTATCACCCTATTCATATCGCGTGTTTGATCTTCTGATGTAATGGGCGATACCCATCTCTAGTATCGGACATAAGGCTTCACCCCTGAGACCCGTGTGTCGCCCGATACGGGGTGCGGGAAAATCTTTGTACAGAAAATTACCTGGTCACACATTTATTCTTTACTTTTTCAAAGCATCAATACATTTAATCGGGGTGGTTTCTTATTTTCTTACAGAAATGGCCCGCATCAAGACAACGGTTGTCCATGTTGACGCACAAGGCAGGAGAATCTACCCAGAGACTGCTGCTGAAGGGCAGACTGCCAGGCCTAAGCGTCTGAACCCAGGATCTGCCGGGGCGTCGACGGTAGAGAAGAGGGCTAGGGTTGGAGAAGTGGTGGCTCTAACTCCAACACCAACACCTCTAGCAGTAGCCGAACTCCCAGAATTCTTGTCAAGAAGTTTCGAGCCAATGGACGATGAGCACGCTTGCCGATATTCTGAACTAGTGACCAAGGTCTACCGACCGAGCAGGTTCTGCCATCAGGCCTCATTTGCTGAACTAGGGATCATGGGGAGGCTGCAGGGCGTCCTTGCTGCGGCAGGGCTGAAGAAGATCTGCTTCAGCCGGTCTTTTCTTAGACCAAGATGAAAATGGAGTTTATGTCTTCTCTCCATCAGGTGAAGAATTCTACGGCAGAGAGAGAAGAATTTGGTGGGCCAGACAGACTCGAGGCTCAACTTTACAACTCAGAGCACCCCATCTCCGAGAAGCTGTTGAATAAGATCTTCTCTTCCAACGAGGAGGAGAGGAATCTCATGGACAACGGTGAGAGAATCACCCAGGGAGATGGGTTCAATCTCGTGGAGCTCTGGAGCAAGCTAACCGGTGAATATTCATTCAAGTCAGGAAGAAAGGTGGTGGCAGTGCACTCCTGCTTTTGGAGGATAGTGCACAAATTGGTGGCATGCTTGCTGTTCAGCAAGAATGAGTCCAGTAACATCTATACAGAAGAACTCCACGTCATGTGGCACATAATGGAGGGTCGAATGATTAACCTCGGGCGGTTCTTATTGAACAGACTGCACCCGATGAAAGAAGCCACAAAAGAGTACTGCATGGGCGGAATAGTCAACTTAATAGCAGTGGGGCTCGGGTACCCAAAAGAGCCGCGCAGCCTTTCGAGGACGCAAGGTGATGAGGTGATCGACACCAAGTACCTGATGAGGACCAGCATCATTTGGAAGGAGGGGAGGAACTTCTTCTACAAGTTTTCAAGGACAGACATACTCCTCTCGCTCCCTCTCTGCGCCGCCTACGACGCAGAGAAACTGGTCTTCACCGCCGCCGAAATTGAAGCTGTAGCGAACAACACAGCTTATGCCACTGCCACCATGGCCCCAGAGAGGGCAGTTCCAGAGCTACTGACGACAACTGTTGATAGAGTTGTCATCGCTCCAACTATATCAGCCACCGCCACAACAAGGACGGTGATAGCTGAGAAAGAATCGGTGATCGTTGAGGTCGCCGAGATAGAGACTACAGGAGCTGCCGCGGGAGAGACGGCCACAACCCCCGTCTTTGCTTCAAAGCCTACAGAGGCAGAAGAGGAACTTCAGCAGGGCGACAACAATGGGGTGTTCAATGAGATCCTGAGGGAGCTCGGAAGAACACCGACACCGCCGCTGAAGTCCCCACCTGCAGAAGTTGAGGAGATCGCCGATAGTGCAGAGGTGGATCAAAGTTCGCCCTCACCATGGCCATCTCCACCCAGATGAGAAGGCAAGGCAGTGGCACCTGAAAAAGCGCCGACACCTGGCCTGGCGACAGCTGGATCGCGAACGATTATGATAGATTCTACCTCACCGGGTAGACCATCGCACGAGCAAGATGTCACGAGGACAGAAGGGAGAACCACCGGAGCTCCCCTGTCGCTCAGAAAGATGCTCGGGTACGGGCTCGATCATTTGCGGGAGGTAACGGATACCAACTCAGCTACTTGTACTTCCCTAACCCGCAAACTTGCATCTTTCCATGACAGGCTGGATAGCCAAGAAAGAGAGCTGCTGACTCTAGTAAGCCTTCCCAGCAGGATAGAGGCCTTGAATGCGACAATATAGCAAGTTCTCCAATGACTCGACAAGATCGAGGAGAGGCTGGACAGAAGAGACGATCATCTGTGCCGAAGGCAGCCGAGAAGGTCTGGGTCACCCCCTAGTCGTGGCTCTCCTCCTTCTTCGTCAGCTTCCCCATCGGGAACAACGTCCCCCTCCTCCTCCAGCGGGCGATCTTCAACGCCCGAGGAGGGGACACATCAAAGGTCAGCCGAAGGAGCTCCAGCAGGACAGGAGAGCTCTATAGGCTTCAAAGGAGAAAACCACTTCATCCCCCTAGATGAAGCCGAAGATGATAGCGTAGATATCAGCATCGGGGAAGACTCTTCTGATGAGTCTGAGGGAGACAAGGGGGATGTCTACGCAATCAATAAGAGACATCTACCCCGAGGAAGGCGCTTGATGGTGGATAGATTCCGTGAGACATCTGAGATACCCTCCTTTGAGATGGCCGACTTCGACAGAAGAGCCATCGGGTACCTGACGATCAGAGACCAGAAGCTACTGAATAAGGTCTTGAGATCGCAGGCAGATGAAGACGACGTCGTCTGGACTGACGGCTACCTCTCCGTGTGACGGGGAGTTCTTCGAAGCATGTTCTGCACGCCGGCTGTGGTCGGAAAAAGACTGTTCAGAGTCCTGGAGAATGCGATAATAGAAAATATCGACAGCAGGACAGGTTGGAGGGCACTATATACAGCCACCCCGACCTTGGCAAGAAGGCTGATGAAGGGAGATCCAGACTCGCGTGCGGTGGCTGACATGCTGCAGCACATTGAAGAGCATAGGCCGAACCTGGTGTTGGCCCCGTACAAGCACCGGAACGTGTGGTTTCTCTGCATAGTAGACCTCAGAAACCGCGACGTCCAGCTGTTGTGTTGCAGCAATGACGAAGTGCCACGCTCCAGGGGTGTTTTCTGCCGCTCGAAAGACAAGAAGCTGAGACTCCTGCCACTGCGTCTGCTATGAGATATAAAGCAAGGAAGCCAATGTCACCAAGGTCCTTGGAACTTCTTTACTCTCCGAGACCTCCCCGTCCAAGTAGAAGAGGGGAGTGGAAATAGCGCTTTCGCCATCCTGAGTGTCATTGAGGTGCTCAATACATTTGGAAACTTGGGAGCCCTCAAAGGCTAGTGCTTCTATCAACAAAGGGGCATTTACACCATGTTGCTAATCAAGGACAAGTGCTATTTCTAAGATGTAGGGGTACCGGAGCAACTGCTAGACAGTGACCTAGAAGAAGACTCTTCTCAATCCAGTAGCTCCTTAGAAAAAGAAGAGGAGATAGCAACTGATACCTATGGGGCAGATAAGCGGTTGGCGGTCCTGAAGAAAGTGCATGGGATGGAGGACACTGCTTTGCCTGAATCTTCAGAAGGGCTGATCACAAATTTCGACCGCTTTTCATGTGCAACTCTCACACAGGAGCAGGTCAACGTAATCCAACTAAAGTTAGCTGATTCTACCCCATCGGTTGTCACCTTTCAGGCAGGCAATGTCATTGTCCCAGTCGATGATCTAAGGGACATGGTGAAGGAAGGAGGATGCTTGGCTGTAATAGTTGCAGCCACTTACATCTAGTATATACAGCAAAAGCTAGAACATGCGCACATAGCCCATCCTATGTTGTTCAATGACATTTTCCTCGTCGATGAAATAGGAGCGAAGCAAGCATTTCTGCAGAAATTGGAGAGAGAAGTTCCCCGCAAGATCTTCCTCCCCATCCTACATTACAACCACTGGACGCTCCTAACAGTGTACACCCAGCAACGAGCAGGAATTTTCTACAATAGCTCAGATAGCAACAAGAACCATCCAGTGCCGTGTACATCAGAACCTTTGACATCCATCGAATTCTTGGTCCAAAAATACTACGAAGAGGTGTCAAAGATGATCCAACCATTCCTGGATACGCAAGAAAGCAAGTGGCATGAACTCCAGTTCTGCCACCACAGTCCGCACACAGATGGTGAACAAAGAAATGCCTGACCAGCTCCACCACACCTTCTATCACAGCAAAAGTGGGGAATATGTGTGGGAGCTTCTGTCTGACGCAGACGCAACCTCACTGGAATAAACATTACCTCACCTTATCTAATTCACAACTCTGGGACAGAGTGTGGAGTAAGTTTGGGGGGGGTACCATGTACCAGTGAGGGAGGTACAAAATTTTGAAAATTCTAACTCTATTTGTTTATTCTTTTGTCTCATACTCGTTATTCTTTTGTTCTTTGTGTACATATATATGTTCATACCAAAGTTTTGAAAATTATTTTTGTTTATATATCATCCCCATGCATATGAACAAAGTTGTTATAATAGTGAAAACCTGTTGCGATTTCTTGCAAAGTTTGTTTTCTATGTGCTTAACGAGATACAAGTTCTGTTATATCTTTTTGATAATGCTGCCTCAAACGAATAAAAGATTATGTTTTACCATGCCGAAAAATATATATATAATAATCTCGCAAACAGCTAAGAGACGAGTATGGAGAAGGAAAAAGCTGCCCAAACAGCATAAATCTCTTTGTTGTCCCTCACCCAATGAAAATCCCAAAAAGAGAAAGAAGCCTTATGAGTGTGAATAAAAGCATGAGAGTTGTGCCCAATAAAAGAAAAGAAAAAAAATATATACACACTTGTCCTCCAAAAGTACCCATCTTTAGGCATGGTAGATCTCGGGCAGTGGTACGTAGGATGTGAAATCACTGCTCTAAAGCAAACTGGCTTGGACTGCAGGGACCACTTGCCCGCTAACGGACCCTTACCTGGATGGACTGATGGGAAACAAGAAAAACCCCAAAAATCCTTAGCCTACCCTATACACAACTTTCTGCCCCAAAAATAAAGCTGTTTGGTGTGTAAGCTAACTTCGGAATCATACAACAAAGTCTCGCCGAAGCTGTACAGAAAAATCTTACTTAAACAATAAGGCAGGAAAAACAAAGTCTTTTGTTCGAGTGAGATAGCATTATCTCTAAGGCATTGTGATTCTTGTTTCATCTTTTGAACAGAAAGCTACTCCGAGCAGAAGAAGCATCACTAAATAAAGTTTAAATATTGATTGAGGACAATCAAAACGCTAAGTTTGGGGGAGTTGATAACACCAAATTTTGTGTTATTTTAGACTGTTTTTCTGTTAACAAAACTACCCTTTTAAACTATTTTCCTCTATTTTATAAGTACTTTTGCAATAATTGGCCAAGCAACGCTCTTAATCCAATGTTTCCATCTTTTGCAGAGTTTTTCCTCATTTTGGTACGATAAGGCCGTCCCGGCCCACAAATAAGTTCAAGTCTGCATCGGCCTTCCTGATGCCTGATACGACCTCTGCCCGACAGGGTGGAGTGACACAATGATGCAGGACAAGGGGATGTCGCACAAGAAGAAACTGACAGACGACACATATTCCACCCGACAGGAAGCCAAATTCACCACGACAACCCAAGCTTGTCGCACGACACAGCCACCCACCGGCAGGCACCGCCCGTCACGTGACTGACAGCCGACACCCCTGTGCCGAGCGATACTAGTATCGGCCGCCCACCGACCCGTGAATAAGGAGGACACGTGGCGCTTCGAGCACCATAACTTCCCCCAACTACTGCCTATAAATAGTAGCTACAGGAAGCCGAAAAGACAGTTCGCACAATTGGGAAGTTTGAGCGATCTTCGGAGGAAAACTGCGAGAGCAAGAGTATCATGCCTCAGTGCTCGTACCGGGAAACTCTAGGTGAGCTCTTCCTTATCCCGAGAGGGAGGGGATGGTTCACTTAGGACCGTCCCGGGCGACACTGCAGGCCGATATTGACCAACGTTGATGAGCGACACAAGAGCCCGACAGTAGAACGCATCGCTCCATGCCCAACACGATATCGAAACCGATACGCTTCGCCCGTCATGCGTGTCGCCCGACACGAGCGTATCGGCCAGGGTCCTTGAGTGATACAGTCGGCCGTCATAGTGTGCCGCCCGAGAGGGTGTTCCGCCCGAAACTGTTGTATCGGGCTAGGCCCCTGACCGGTATCGGGCTGGAGAGCCGCAGTAGCCTGTCGTCCTTCTACATCAAGAAGGCGACATCTATCTTTAATTCTGTTATTTAATTCCTTACTTATGCAATGTATTAAGACCTTTAATGTTTATGGGAATGGAAAAGCTTAATTACTTGCTGCTCTATGCTTGGTGCAAAATGTTGGATGACTGCTATGTTTGATATCTGAACTCTAGCTTGCATGTTTGGATCGCGTTTCGCTTAGCTACTGAATCGTGTTTTCCCGTCGCAACAACTTCGAGAGTTGTGTTGTGGCTCTAGTGTTTGGTCCGATTCTGGAGTACGAGAATGCCTGGAACGGAGTTGTTTCAGTAACATTCCACTCTAACTTAAGTCCAGCAACCTCGAGAGGGGTGTTGATGCTTGGTTAGAGGTACCCGCTCTGAGAGGAGGGGTGCAGGATGTTACTTCTACCGCTTGTTTTACTGAATTCTTATCCTTCGTACCTTGCTCTAGCTCTAGTTTTATCTTTCTGTTACTGTTGCATGAAAATCCCTAAAAACTACTAAATGACTAAAACCTTAAATGTTTCTTGTAGCTCCAGTTGGAGATAGTTTTCTTTGTCTTGTTTTTGACATCTTGTTGTTTCCCTTTGGGAATTTATTATCTCTTTATACCTGCCAAAGTGTAGCGTGTCGATTCTGGGTTCTCAACACTACCACCCTTGTCCCTGTGTTCGACCTCGTATATCTACTTCGACCCCATAAGCAAAGTTGTGGGGGCCTAGAAGGATTCGTGTTATAAATGTAAAAGCTCGACTACCTCAAATCTGCCTCCAATTTTAGGACGCGCGATTTAGGCCGGTCAGGTGCCTCATCTTCATTATAGGCAACAGAGTGACATTGTCCTCCTAGCGGCAGGCAGCAACCTCTGCACCTCTATGGAAGTCCACACGGACAACCTAGAACTCATGTCGTTCTATTAGGATAGATGAGAAGGAGTTGTCCCTCCCATTGGAGTACTTGTCACCTACTTGCTCTCCCACAATTGTTCTCCCTTATTATCCCTCTCTTTATCATGTAGGACTTGTTGGGGTTCTCTCGATTACCATAACTAGAGAAAATAAACAATTGTTTGCGGCAATTGATGTGTCTGAGAAGCCCCCAATATCCCTCTATTTATAGGAGGGTTAGGGTTTGGGTTCCCATTTTTTGTGGGAGTGGAAGGGACCGGAATGTCACAAAAATTCACAATCTATGACAAGAAAAATAGTCAGTTCATTGGGTGAATCGGTTGGTTAGCATGTAAGTTGATCGGTTCACCAAGCGAACCAGTCGTTTCATCATGTTTCCCAATCTCATATGTATTGTCAATTCTCATCCAATTGATGTACGACATGACATCAGCACTAATCCTTGATGCAATCGAATTGCACCATGAACCGATCATTTTGCTTCATGAAAAGGTTGTCTTGCAATCACAAACCAATTGGTTCACTAAGTGAACTAGTTGTTTTGCTCCTCAGCACATCCATAATTCAGCCAACACAATATCCAATCAACCAAGCACTCCAAGAGGTCGGTTCAATGCTTGAATTGGTCAGTTGGGGTCCTGTCAGTATATTTGTTTCTGGAATTGAATACCAAAACACTTTAGCAATCAATTCAATTATCATTCATGATAAAAACTCCTCTTCTAGGTTTATCATATGTGTGTGACCCTATAGGTCCCATATTATGTTTCCAGTGAATGTCCATAACCAATTCTAACATCACAAGAAAAGAGCAGTGCCTAGTCACACATCATTTCTACCTAAGTAAATGGAAAGTTGGAGAACAACTTAAACCTACAATTTGTGATTGGTGTTAGAGTGTTTGTATAGTTCCTTTGTCACTGAAATCCAGATTGAACTCGGGGCATGGAATAGTCATCCTCTTCAACATTCAATCTTTGTTCCTTGAACTAGAGTAGACTGTCTGAGATATATGTAAGCTCAATATCACATATTGACTCACATTTCCATGGCCTACATTTCTCACTCTCACTTGTCAAGTGTCCAAGAAGTCATACTCCTATAGGAGGGACAAATCCCATCTATATCACGCAATCATCCCCATGTGTCAAAGTGCACCCAATCATCACCTTTATGGAAACCCTTATTCAGAATCATAGTGGATGATTTCAAAGTATACCAAATGACATGTGATGAGTATAGTGACTCTAGGTCAAAGAAACACACTCATCACCAACACTATGAGAGATGATTCTGACTACCAATTATGGTTTCTTTGTATCACTCCTATGGTGGGTCTATCCAATACACTATTATCTAACATGTATCTATTTGCTTGGTTTGACACATATCATGACTAATGAGATTGTGTCACCAACCAACACACACTCTAGTATTATGTGTTATTGTTGTCTATCTTCCTTCCATAATAACATCTGACTAGGGACATAACAAGAATGTATATACTCTTAACATCCATATGATCTCATCGTTCAAGACTCGTACTTGAAGACATATGGTATTGAGTAATATCATTCTCTAGACATGTCTTATGTTACTTCATTATCTCATAGTTGAATAAAACAAAATATATTGGAAGCTTGCCTCTATTATTAATCAAATCATTTACAAGTTATGCCATTACAATCATCATATGATTGCCTCTCTAGGCATACATACCAACATACTCCCACTTGCACTTAGAGCCAATCACCCATGAATCTAATTCCAAGTGATCTAACATGACCATCATGATATGCCACAAGTGCTTTTGTGAAGTGGTCAACAACATTGTTTTCAGTTGGTACTTTATAAACCTTCACATCTCCTCACTGTACGATCTCTCATAGAGATGGAAACTCCTTTGAATATGCTTGGAAAGCTGATGAAATATGGGTTCCATAGCGTGTGCAATAGCTCCATTGTTGTCGCAATATATATCAATTGCGTCACTGATGCATGAAAATACCCTAAGTTCATAAATAAACTTCTTGATCCAACCAACCTCCTTCCCTGCAATTGGTGCAACAATATACTCAGCCTCTGTTATAGAATTGGAAACTATATTTTGTTTGGAATTCTTCCAACTCACAATTCCATTGTTAAGGAAAAATACAAATCCAAATTGTGATATGTAATCATGTTTTTCAGTTTGGAAGTTTACATCAGTGTAATGCTTTACCACCAACTCTTCCTTTCCACTGTAGACAAGGAATTTATCCTTATTTCTTCTCAAGTACTTAAGGATGTCCTTCATAGTTGTCCAATGAGAATCACCTAGACGTGATTGATATCTTCTCATTATGCTCAAGTCATATAAGACATTGGGATGGGTACACAACATTACTTACATGATAGATCCATTTTTTGATGCATATGGAATCATACACATGTGTTCCCTTTCTCTACAAGAACTAGGACATTAAGCTTTAGAGATGGTAACTCCATGAGACATGGGCAGGTTTCCTCTCTTTGAGCTCTTCATGATGAACCTCTTCAATATTATCTCAATGTATGTGTTCTGACTTAGTCCAAGAAGCCTTCTAAATCTATCTCTATAGATCTTAATTCCCAAGATGTAGGATGCGTCTCCAAATTCATTCATAGAAAATGTATTTACCAGCCATGTCTTTACCTTTTGTAAAGTGGGGATGTCATTTCCCATCAATACTATGACATCTACATACAATATGAGGAATACAATCATGCTCCCACTAACCTTCTCATACACACAAGGTTCATCTTCAATTTGAGTAAAGCCAAACTATTTGAATGTCTCGTCAAAACAAAGATTCCATCTCCAAGATGCTTGATTCAATCTATAGATTGACCATGCACACCTTACCGACTTTATTTGGATCCTTTGGATTTATAAAACCCTCAGATCATCCTCAAGTATATTCCCATTAAGGAATGAAATTTTAACATCCATATGCCAAATCTCATATTCATTATAAGCTGCAATAGCAAGCATGATACTGATAAACTTAACCATGGCCATTGGATAAAAGGTTACATCATAGTCAACACCTTGAACTTGTCTGAAACCCTTTTCAACCAATCTTCCCTTATAGGTTTGTACTTACCATCCATGTTGGTCTTCTTACTGAAGACCCGCTTTACCCTATGGGTTTTACCCCTTCAGGTGGATCCACCAAGGTCCATACCTTGTTAGTATACATGGATTCCATCTTAGATCTCATGGCCTCAAGTCATTTCTCAGACTATAGTCCCTTAGTAGCTTCTACATAGGTTGTTGGTTCATCATCTTTGACCAACTTATCACCTTCCTGAGTCACAAGTTATCCAAACCTTTAAGGTTCAAGGTGTGTCCTACAAGATCTATGAGGTTCCTATGTAACTTGAGGAATTTTAGATTCCACAACACTTTGTGATTCTCTTTGTTCCTCTGGTACATCTATCAGTTCAATGCTTTCTTGTGGTCTCAAACCTCTTCGAATTCCACTTTCCTCCCATTGATTCCTTTGGAAATAAATTCCTTTACTAGGAATGCAACATCTACGGCAACAAACACTTTGGTGTCAGATAGGGAATAAAACTATTATCCTTTAGTCTCCTTAGGATATCCAACAAAATACATTTATCATATTGAGGGACAAACTTTCCAGAAAACATTTTCCTTGCATAAACTTCACATTCCCAAATCTTCATAAAAGACACATTGGGACACTTCCCATACCGTGTCTCATATGGTGTCTTTGAACCAATTTATATGGTACTCAGTTTAGTGTAAATGCATCCGTTTCAAGAGCATAACCACATAAGGTATTTGGAAGCTCACCTAAATTCATCATTGATCGTACCATATCCAACAAGGTGGGATTCCTTCTTTCTGATACATTGTTATATTGTGGTGTTCCAGGTGGAGTCCACTATATTACAATACCACGGGATCACAAAAGGTCCTCAACTCTTGGCTTAAGTATTATCCACCTCGATCAGAACAAAGTACCTAAATACTTTTCCCAAGTTGGTTTTGTACTTCATTCATAAACTCCTTGAACTTTTTAAGAGTTTCTTACATATGTTTCATCAAGTAAACATAACCATACCTATTGAAGTCATCAGTGAAGTTAATGTAGTATTGATACCCACCTCAAGAAGTTGTTCTAAAAGGGACACATACATCAGTGTTATAAGTCCTAATATATCATTGGCCCTCTCATTGTTACCGTGAAAGGAGTCTTGATCATCTTTCCCAACAAATAATTTTCACATGTCTACATTGATTCAAAATCAAAGGAGTCCAGATATCCATCTTTATGGAGTCTAGATATGCAAATCTCATTTAGGTACCCTAGATGACAATGCTAAATATATGTTACGTTTGATTTATTGTGTTATAGTATATTGGTATTTACATTATAAACATTTGTCTTTACATCTAGCAAATAAAGACCATAAGACATTGGGGCATTGCCACAAAAGATCCCATCTTTTGAAAAAGAACATCGACTATTCTTAATATGAACTCCATATGCATCCTTTTCCATACATGATACATACATGATGTTTCTATTTATGGTAGGTACATAATAGTTTTTCACTAACTCTATTACAAGCCATTTAGACAGAGACAAACTATAGGTTCCAACTGTATTGGTAGAAACTCTTGCTCCATGTGCGAGACGCGGTTCAGCCTCTCCCTTTCCAAAAGGCCTACTTCTTTTCAGATCCTGCATATACGTGCATATGTGAGATCCACAACTCATATCCAGTACCCAAGATGAATAAGTAGATAAGTTTAACTTGATAATGTATATGCCTAAAGTGGACATCACCATCTCCATCTTCTTCTTCCTAAATGCCTTCAAGTACAAAGGATATATTCCTCTTGTACTTTTTGTTCCCCTTATCTTGAGTGTTAAAGATCTAGATTTGAAGTTATCCTCAAAACTTTTCATGGCCTTGATTTCATCCTTGGTCTCAATTCCACTTATCACTATCATGAATTTGTCCTTCTTCATTCTTGATTCGGCATTTATCAACATGCCAAGCAAATCTGACATCGGTTTGGCCATATTATTTGAGTGGTTACACTCAATAAAGTGGCTATATGATTGAGGTAATGATTGCAGAATCATATCGATGGCCAACACTTGGCTCAAGGAGAATCCCAATTCTTCTAGATGTTCCACATCTCTCATCATATTGAGAAAATGGGTCTCTACTGAGCCTCCCTCTGTCAACTTATCTCAAAGAGTGCCTTTGAGACATTGTACCTTTCTTTCTTTGTATGCTTATGGTTCAAGTTCTTAAGACGTGTTACCATCTCAAGTATCCCCATGTATTTACACTACTCAAGAAACTCATAGTTAATGCAGCTTAGCATAAGGTGCTTTATATCCAAAGCATCATTGGCATGCTTCTAGTAAGCATCCACTTCAGCCCTAGGTGCATCACGAGCAGGTATTTCTAGAACTGGTGTTTCTAGGACATAGAGCTTGCGCTCTTCATTTAGAACCCTTCTCAAAGTCCAAAACTAGTTGTGGAAATTTGTCCTAGTTTGTCCTTCCTAAGGACCAATCATAATGATTTGATTGCCATTTGATTATACAATAGAAAATTTTCCTTTTTGTCAAAACCCTTTTCATTTGATTTGATTTCATTGATGATATTCCATTAGATCTTTAATTAATTATTGCTCCCACTATTTTATTTAAAATGATAGCCCTCACACATCAATTTGTAAGATTGTTGCATATAACCTTCTAATGATCCATGATCCAAAACAATTCAACTATTACCCGCCAATGCCAACGTCCATAGTAAATTATTAAGATAGACAAATTTTTTCAATTGCATCATATGCAATTCTCAGATAGATGATATGCACAACTCTTTGACATAGTCATGTTGATGCTTCTAATGCTTAATCTCTTTAAGGATACACATTTAAGCCTAACCCAAAAGGCAACATGATAACAATGCACCTCGCTTGGCAGGCCCACATTATTATCATTGCACTTACACGATATAGATAGAGCACCACCCTTGGGGTGTCCACAGCTTAGTCGATCAAGTTTTTCATGTGTGTTGCTACATGTAAATCATCTAAGACTTATTATTTAATTGAGGGAGTTATTATTTATAAATACATATACATTATCCAATCTCCACATATATAGTATGTATCATATACATGCTATATCCCACAACAAAAATAGGAATAAACATAAGTGATGGTTATGTCCATTTTATTGTAATTCCTTGCAGACGCAAGTAATTACCACAACCTAGTGTATACATCTCATGCAGAAACCTATTATTGATGAAGATTTGTTCTTGCCAATCTAGGTTGATCAGCTCAACCCTTGAACCAATCGACTCGCCTCCTGGCCAGTCAGTTGGTCGCCTCCCTGGTCATCTGATCTCTGATCTGCCATCTTCTCGGTCCTCTACTTAATCGGTTGGGCCTCTAGTCGATCGGTCCTCCTTGATCCTCTATCTTGTCGGCTCATCTTCTTTATTGTAACAAGAAATTAAACTATCCTAATATTAAATGATTATGGAGAAACCTCGAGTTACATTTAAGGGGAGCAAAGGCAGGAGATAATAATATTTATACAATAAAAAAAATAAGGTAGAGGAATTGTATGCAAATTGAGATAAAGCAAGAAATAAACATAGAACCACCATGCACATATATATAGGGTTATTGGCCATAAACATGCTTCACATCTACCATCATAACTCACTTTTAGGGAGAGGGTTATATATATATATATATATATATATATATATATATATATATATATATATATATATATATATATATATATATATATATATATATATATATATATATATATATATGTTACAACCCCAATTTTTGGGTTCCTTTGGTGAGAAATGTAATTTCTCATATTAAAAATATTGGACCAAATAATAATATAATTTGTTGTGAACAAATGGATTTCATTTACAATAGCCTTGATGATTGTATTGTGGGCTTTATTGGCTATTGGGCCCAATAACAAGGAAATTCAATTAATTAAGAAATTGAGAAAAGAAAGATGTGGAAACCCCTAGAAGGTAAAGAACTTAATCCAAAGGTGGATTTCATGCCACATGGGTTCTTGGATTCCAAGGAGTCCAAATTTGCAAAGAAAAGCAATAAGAAAAGAAAATATTAATTAAGTATTTCTTTATTAAGAAAGAAATTGAAAACAATGGTAAAAGGTGGAAAACAATTGAAAAGAGCTATAATTGAGTTATCCTTAGTGGAATTTCGTATTTCAAGGATTCCTAATGATAAAAGGAATACTAATGAGGAAAATAAAAGAGAAATAAAGAGAAATCCTCAAAAAGAAATATTTTAATAAGAAATACACATGATAATGAAGAATAACGCATTTAGATGCATCTAGAAGGATAATGAGTATCCAATAAAAAGTATTTCGAAATAATAGAGTTTCTTGGGATCCAAGGAGTCCCAATGAAGAGGAAAGAAAGAGAAAATATCAAAATTGCCAAATAAGGATAATGGGAATACATAATTAATGGAATTATGTGGTATTGTTAAAAAGGAAATAGTTTCTACTAAAGGAAAATATAATTTCGTGCTTATGGAATTAAAGTTGAGCACAAGAGAGAATAAAAGAAAAGATTTTCGAATTTCTAAGTATCCATGCAATAAGAATATCAACTGGGTAAGTAGGAGAGAGAATATTGCTTCTTCATGAAGGAATTTGATTCCAATTAGAAAAGAAGTTTGTTTCTTCATGGGCAAGTGTTTTAGGGCGTGGACAACCACCCCTATATAAAGGGCTGATCTCTGGCTAGAGTTGGAGTAACTTTTCCACGTATTCCACCCTCTCTTCTCCTTCTTCCTTGTTCAAACCCTAGATGAAGAGAGTATGTCTAATCCTGGGGCAGCAAGGACTCGTGGGATCACCATGGTCGAGGAGAGAGAGTCCATGACGCCAACTAGAAGCTTGATGGTGATCCTCCTTGACCCTTTCACCCGTACGATGCTGCAAGTCGGCTGCAACACGGCCGCAGTTGCAGGTCTGCTGGACTCGACTCCGGCCGACCAGAGGCATACCAGTGTAACCCTCACCTGCGCGAGGGCATGGCGGAGGTGGGGGAGGGAGCCGGGGAGGCCGACGGGTCCAGGGCACGAGCAGAAGCCACGTCCATGGTGCCTAGGGCAGCAGCCGCAGCGCTGCATGAGGTTGAAGAAGGGTGTATTTGCGTTGGACGGAGTTTCGTTCCACGGGCTGAAGAAGGCGCTTAACTTATCAAGGGTAGAGTTGTCTTTTCATCATATTTCCAAAACCAGCGAAGCGCCTTGCATGGGAGTAGGGTGATGTGGCATCTCCTAATTGGCCCAATGTAAGTGAGTTTTAAAAAATTCATAGTTAATTATTCGTTGCTCGGATTAGCACGCATAACATATGAAAGTTGCTCAGTAAAATGAGGGGAATCCATTAAAAATATAGTTGAACCCTGATTCCTTTTGCAATTCGAAAATTAATGGAATATATCAACTTTAATGTATTAATGTTTAAAGAACCCTATTTTGATATGATTAATGTGATTAGTTGGGTTTAATTGATGATTAAAGTTGATATTAACCTGTTGATGATAAAAGGGAACATTATGAATAAAAAGGATGAATTTTGCACGTAATTAGCTTAATTTAGAGTTTCATGCACATGTATATACTTTAATGGGCCATGACACCCTAATGTTGGTAATTAGGACTACTAATGGCTTTAATTATTTGATTTCATGTATAGAACTGTGTTTTGATGTTTATAAGCTATTTCGAGCATTAAAGTTCCTAATTTGTGGATAAATACCCTAAATGTAGTAATTAGGGTTTTCTCATGAATAAAAGGTGGAGTTAATGGTAAATCAAGTTCATATGTGAATTAGACTATAATGAACTTTGAATTGATGATAAATGCATATAATGATCTTGTCATGGATTAAAATGATTAAAATGGTAGCGTTTATGTAAAAGAAGCATAATGGACTTAATTGATGGTTATTTGTGCATTAATCTGGAATTAAGGTTACGTGTTTGTAAAAGGTAACCTTAATAACTTTTGTGAAGGATAGATGAGAAAATTAGGGTTTAAGAGAGTAAGATGGAATAAAACACTAATTCCAAAGTAAACCCTAAAAAGAGGAAGAAACCCTAAAAAGGAATAGAACCATAAGTAGCAAGATGAGTTGGATAGATTTTGATGAAAAGGAAATTGAATGTAATTTCAGGATTCTTGCACTTACTTGATTGGATGACTTGATTGATTGGATTGAATGGATTATTCTATCTCAAATCAGCCTGACAGGTATGTGGCTAATTATGAT
Organism: Alisma plantago-aquatica; assembly: GCA_963693085.1. Taxonomy (NCBI): domain Eukaryota; kingdom Viridiplantae; phylum Streptophyta; class Magnoliopsida; order Alismatales; family Alismataceae; genus Alisma; species Alisma plantago-aquatica. The sequence continues at coordinate 598,510,949 of OY856410.1, read as the reverse complement.
TAATCACATTAGTTTCCCGAGGGTTTTCCGAATGTTTCCTCGCATTGAATGCAATCTAAACAGTTTGGATGTTCATACTGCAATTATAAAGTCACTATGGCTATCACAGTTATATATATATATATATATATATATATATATATATATATATATATATATATATATATATATGTATATATATATGTATATATATATATATATATATATGAATTCTCACACCTACATTCCACCCTGATGGAAGATGCCATAAAGGTCAGGCCCAGGAGGGTAGACCAATGGGCACATTGAGAGGTGACCCCAGACACCAAGCTCGGGAATGAGAAGGTGGTCTATGATGCATGACTATGGAGCACCATGAGAGGTGACTCCCAGGCACCAAGCTCGGGATTGAGAAGGTGGCCTTAGGACAATGGAAAAAGAGAAACCCTAGAGGGGTATGCCAGGGTTAGGGCAAAAGTGGTGGAGAATGACACAATGAAAATGTAAAGTAGCTTGTTAAATAATTTGATTGTGATTATTAAATTATTAGCCATATTTGCAAAATTTTGGTTGTCCCCACATACCAGTATATTTCGATATACTGACCAAAGTTTTGTTTGTCGGCATTTTAGGAACAACAATTGAAAGAACAAATAGTAAAGTGACGCATTGTGGAAATAAGAAATAAAGTGCAAGGAGGATTAGATAGAATAATTCAAGCTCTGGATAGATAGATTTCCAAAGTTTTCAAAGGTAAGTAAAGTTTTAAATTTTATACCCAATTCAAGTTAGTTAGTAGAATTTCATAATTATTATTGATTATTTGTTGAACCTTTGATCCAGGTTATTGGATAACGGATCTGACCTTTTGGTCTCCCTTAATTGGGGGTTACCGGGAGGCGGGGTCGTTACAATTGGTATCAGAGCATAGGTTTCTCACTTAATCTTAATAATTATTAAATTTTACAAATTTCGTAGAACCCAAGGGAGTTATTAGAGGATTATCTGAAAGACAGAGGTGTCTAGAAAAGGATCACGACTGGGGGCTGGCAATATTTTCCTCTACACTGTTAGTCAGAATACGAGGATTCCTGGATCCGTGTGATTGCCTGGCCGAAGTCTTAGGGTATGATTCAAAATAAGATACTTTTAGGACTCTCTCATCTTGTTCATCCCTTCTCAACTCAAATTCTATTAAGGACCTTAAGGATTAGGGTTTCCTCTCTTCTCCTCACCCTCTTGAGGTATGGGTGAGGTTGATAAGGATTAAGGAATCCTCCACCAAATTAATAAAAAGCATGTAAGTAAGATGTCATGGACATAAGCTTAATAGAGTAAGTGTAAAGGAATAGATACATGCTTAGGTCGTATGACACGAGTTGTCATTGCCTTTAGGAGAGACCTGATGATAGACCTCCTTGGAAGGAGGATGAGTAGAGAGAGTTAGCCTTGGAGGCAGAAAACTCCATTAAAAGTGGAGACCTAGCACATCCTTTGAGGATGATGTTAACCCTAACCCTAAGTGAAGGTTAGAGAGAGATGACATGATGAGTTAGATGTCATGGTAGACCAGGTGTTTGGATAGACATGCCTTGGATGCCATATGATCCATGCGAGGTTGGATGACCTAGCACCTTTGGCAACCCAACCCGGGAAAGGGTCGTGCATGTTAGAGCAAAGGGTAGCTCCTTCATGGATGAAGTTAGAGAATAACCTATAGAACATACAGGCTTATGCATGTAGGGTATATCTTGCACCCAGAGTACATCAGTGGATGGTAATAGGTTGAAACCCTAGCCAGTATGCATGATGGATGGCTTATGGGATGAGCATAAAGGGCTAGGTATAATCTTGAGCCAAACATGAGTTGAGCATAGGCTTCACCCCCATAGGGGTATGCTTGTGAGATTGATCCTTCATGGAGAGAGGACCTCTAGTAGTATGGCTGGATGTCGAGTTATCTCTAGAGAAAGCAGGACCCCAGCATGGAGGATGGAAGCTTAAAATGCCAAAATTTGAGGAACGGTGGGGAGGTCAGGATGGTGCAGCCTAAGTGGATGATAGTTGTTGCCTTATGCTTGATCCTTGGAGGCTGATGATGTCTTGGTTGCCTTTAGAGGAATCGACCCCTAGAGAGAGGATGATGCTTCTGGTACCTATGTGCCTATGGTATAAGTGGTTACCTACTGAGATGAGACAAAGAGTGCCTTAGACCCTGAGGAGGTTTAAGTAACTAGTTGTGAGGCATTATACCTAGTTTGTTGTCCTTAAGGAGGACTCAACTCTGAGGTGTTGCTCATATAAAAGGAACATGGGAATACATGACCTACCTTGGACATGCTTGGTTCATGGTTAAGAGATTGAGCATGTAGTTGGACACCCGAAGTTGAACCTAGGGTTCCTAGGCCTAAGAAGGGAAGTAGTGTATCCGATGGTCATGATGAGATTTGAGTCTCTATAGTTTCAAGCATGATACTCCTCATGTGTAGAGGTAAAGGAAACCCCTTAAGTTAAGGGTATGTTTGATGAACCCCTCACAACTAAGTTGATCTAATGTTGAGGAAAGAGAACAAGTATGACGTAGCATGGTTTAATAGGTGGTCTGCTTGTGCCTTAGTAGCTGCTGGGTTAGGCATGCTCATGTGAATGTAAACCCTAAGGACAGTTGTGACCTTGTTGTCAAGAGTTTTAGTTTCCTCCCATCCTGGGAGAGGGACCCTTTGGTAGGGTGTATACTAGTTTTTTTTGGTTTTGAGGTAACCTAAAGAGGTTTCATAGGATCTTCAGAAGCTAAGTGAAAAGTACATGGTATGAGAATGAACCTGTAGACCCATGGATAACCATCTCTAAGTGCATGTGGATGTGTTACCATGGAGGTAACTGGTATGGGGCCTGACCAAGGCAGGCAGGTTGCCATGACCCCTGTGAAAGGATGAAAGACAACCTAAGAATGCAGAGAGATGATGAAGGGTTGCGTAAGGTTCTATGTTGGACATGTACTATAATAGAATCCTAATTCTGTCCTAGGGTCAGGTAGGGTTAAGACCGATGGAAGAAGGATTTGCCTAATTCCCTAGTTGCACATGACCATAGGGTCGGGAGGTAACATCTATCATTGTCTGAGGGCCATGGGTTAGGATATTGATCACCTTCATGAACTCATGGGACCCAAAGGGCAGATGAGTAGGGAACTCTCTGGATGCATGGGGGAAGAGGGATGACCCCAAAAGTGTCGGCACCCTATAGACCCAGAGGAGATGACCAAGGATTGTGTGTAAACCCCAGTAGGTTTGAGACCAGTTTTCCATGGAAGTAATTTTTGATATCATGATGTTTGTGATGTGGAGACATGAGTTGCACGTGTACTGGCAAGGTGGGATGTACCATCTCTACTCTTGGAATGGGAAGAACTCTGTATTTGGACGGCCACCAAATGCTTATTTCTTCTTGTTATGGGAGTGAGATTTAGGACAATACACATGCCATACACCAAGGATAAAGATGATGTGAGTTGGAACATTGCTACAAGGTATGAGGATAGAGATGATAACATACCTTGGTGGAGTGAATGATACATGGATGGTTTACAAACACTAAGAGGAATAGCGTAGTCATCTTATGAGGACGTTTTATCAAGAGCTATGTGGAATTTCCAAGTTAACCAAGGTTGAGTTTGATCACCATGAGGATGAGCTCAGAGTTTATTGATGAAGACAAACTTAGAGGTTGAGATGAGATGATAAGTATAATACATGGAGGTGTATGTCTTCGTCATTACCTAGCACCTAAGGATAAGAAGTGGTAATGAATGCTCTGTTTGAGATATAGCCTCCTAGTGTAGTTGGAAGCTAGAAGAAGTTGAGGTTGTTTAGGCTAACCTTAAGAGGAGGAAAAGAGATAAGTTTGGCAAACACCCAGATGTATCAATAGCGGTTAATCAAGTAAATGATTGTTTGGTTAGCCAGCCTAGTCTGTAATATAATGAAAGGATGGTTGTGGAACCTCAGATGTACTTCTTTGGAAAGGAAAGTGATGAAACCCTGATGAGAGTGGTTTAGGGTTTCCGAGGTATCAAGCTTGAGGAATCATGACATTCAGGAGATCATGGTTTTAAGATCACCAAACAATTGTGATACTACAAAGATAGTAAGTGATAGTAGCACTTTGATTGCTTGATGTGAAGTTGCATGTAGCATGTGGCCATGCAAGCCAAGGGTGAAGGACGGACACCAGTAACCCAGTACTTTGACATAGAGGATAAAGAGTCTCCGAGGGGGAATGGGAGTTCACCACTATGGATGTTGTGGTAAGTCTCCCCTTGAATAAGAAAGATCAAGATGCAATGTGGGTTATGGTAGATCGCCTTACCTAGATGACATGAGGAAGAAAGAGTACTATCAAGGGACAGATCAAGTTGAACTACATATAATAGAGAGAGAAATGGTTCAACTATACTATGACGCGAGTTCAAAAGTTCTTGAGCATGGTTAGAAGGTTTACTTCCATGCGGTGGAAGTAGGTACATGAAGAACTCATTTTTAGTACCGCTTATCACCCCTAACTAATGGTTAGTATGATCCAGACTAGAGGGTTTGATGAGAGCAAGTGTGCTTGTTTAGGGTGATACAAAGAGACAGTTCTTAAGATGGGATGTTAACCACCATAGCCTTTATCGGGATGCAAGAAGTTCTATAAGGAGGTTGTGTCGGTCACCACTTCATTATGATGATGTTGGTGTAGGAGACCTCGCGAAGGTCAGAAAAGAACCACTGTGTGTGCAGATGAAGTTGCTTGATCATGCAAGGGTTGAGAGAGAGCCCAAGGGTGACATGATTCATGAGCTAATGCAAAGCAGACTGACATGCAGTTCACTGTGGGAGAATATAATGTGAGAATCTGACCCCTCTGAGCTACAGCTGAGAAAGTTGAGTCCCCGATATATGGGTCCATTTGAGATGGATTGGTGGAGAAGGTTGTGTTTAGCCTTACCCCTCAGGATAACATGACGTATAAGGTGTTACATGAGTTCGATCTAGAGCACTATGTGAGGTACCCAAGCCATGTGCTGAGCCCTGAACCTATTCAGCTGTTTGAGAGGCTGAAAAGTCCCGAGTCACCTATGAGGGTACGAAATACCAAGGTAAGAAAGAACTCAGATGGAAGAATATGAGATGATGAGGTTCTTGTGAAGCACCATGGAAAGGGTAAATCCACATGGGAGCCCTGATGGAGATAAGAAACGATTATCCTGTTTGTTGCTTGCTTGATGGAATTTTGAGGACAAAATTCTTATAAGATGGGCAGGATGTTACAACCCCAATTTTTGGGTTCCTTTGGTGAGAAATGTAATTTCTCATATTAAAAATATTGGAACAAATAATAATATAATTTGTTGTGAATAAATGGATTTCATTTACAATAGCCTTGATGATTGTATTGTGGGCTTTATTGGCTATTGGGCCCAATAACAAGGAAATTCAATTAATTAAGAAATCGAGAAAAGAAAGATGTGGAAACCTCTAGAAGGTAAAGTACTTAATCCAAAGGTGGATTTCGTGGCACATGGGTTCCTTGGGTTCCAAGGAGTCCAAAGTTTCAAAGAAAAGAAATAAGAAAAGAAAAGATTAATTAAGTATTTCTTTATTAAGAAAGAAATTGAAAACAATGGTAAAAGGTGGAAAACAAGTGAAAAGAGGTATAATTAAGTTCTCCTTAGTGGAATTTCGTATTTCAAGGATTCTTAATGATAAAAGGAATACTAATGAGGAAAATAAAAGATAAATAAAGAGAAATCCTCAAAAAGAAATATTTTAATAAGAAATACACATGATAATGAAGAATAATGCATTTAGATGCATCTAGAAGGATAATCAGTATCCAATAAAAAGGATTTCGAAATAATAGAGTTTCTTGGGATCCAAGGAGTCCCAATGAAGAGGAAAGAAAGAGAAAATATCAAAATTGCAAAATAAGGATAATGGGGATACATAATTAATGGAATTATGTGGTATTGTTAAAAAGGAAATAGTTTCTACTATAGGAAAATATAATTTCGTGCTTATGGAATTAAAGTCGAGCACAAGAGAGAATAAAAGAAAAGATTTTCGAACTTCGAAGTATCCATGCAATAAGAATATCAAAGGGGTAAGTAGGAGAGAGAATATTGCTTCTTCATGAAGGAATTGGATTCCAATTCGAAAAGAAGTTTGTTTCTTCATGGGCAAGTGTTTTAAGGCGTGGACAACCACCCCTATATAAAGGGTTGATCTCTGGATAGAGTTGGAGTAACTTTTCCACGTATTCCACCCTCTCTTCTCCTTCTTCCTTATTCAAACCCTAACCGAAGAGAGTATGTCTAATCTTGGGGCAGCAAGGACTCGTGGGATCACCACGGTTGAGGAGAGACATTCCACGACGCCAACTAGAAGCTTGACGGTGATCCTCCTTGACCCTTTCACCCGCACGATGCGACAAGTGAGCTGCAACACGACTACAGTTGCAGGTCTACTGGACTCGACTCCGGCCAACCAGCGGCATACCAGTGGAACCCTCACCTGTGTGAGGGCATGGCGGAGGTGGGGGAGGGAGCCGGGGAGGCCAACGGGTCCAGGGCATGAGCAGAAGCCGCGCCCATGGCGCCTAGGGCAGCAGCCGCAGCGCTGCGTGAGGTTGAAGAAGGGTGTATTTGCGTTGGATGGAGTCATCTTTTCATCATGTTTCCAAACCAACGAAGCGCTTTGCATGGGAGTAAGGTGATGTGGCATCTCCTAATTGGCCCAAGGTAAGTGAGTTTTGCAAAATTCATAATTAATTATTCGTAGCTCGAATTAGCATGCATAAAATATGAACGTTGCTTAGAAAAATGAGGGGAATCCATTAAAAATATAATTGAATCCTGACTCCTTTTGCAATTAGAAAGGTAATGGAATATATCAACTTTAATGTATTAATGTTTAAAGAACCCTATTTTGATATGATTAATGTGATTAGTAGGGTTTAATTGATGATTAAAGTTGATATTAACCTATTGATGATAAAAGGGAACATTAGGAAAAAAATAGATGAATTTTGCACGTAATTAGCTTAATTTAGAGTTTCATGCACATGTATATACTTTAATGGGCCTTGAAACCCTAATGTTGGTAATTAGGACTACTAATGGCTTTAGTTACTTGATTTCATGTATAGAACTGAGTTTTCATGGTTAAAAGATATTTCAAGCATTAAAGTTCCTAATTTGTGGATAAATACCCTAAATAAGGTAATTAGGGTTTTCTCATGAATAAAATGTGGAATTAATGGTAAATCAAGTTCATATGCGAATTAGACTATAATGAACATTGAATTGATGATAAATGTGTATAATGATCTTGTCATGGATTAAAAGGATTAAAATGGTAGCTTTAATGTAAAAAAAGCTTAATGGACTTAATTGATGGTTATTTGTGCATTAATCTGGAATTAAGGTTACATGTTTGTAAAAGGTAACCTTAATAACTTTTGTGAAGGATAGATGATAAAATTAGGGTTTAAGAGAGTAAGATGGAATAAAACACTAATTGCAAAGTAAACCATAAAAAGAGGAAGAAACCCTAAAAAGGAATAGAACCATAAGTAGCAAGATGAGTTGGATAGATTTTGATAAAAAGGAAATATAATGTAATTTCAGGATTCTTGCACTTACTTGATTGGATGACTTGATTGATTGGATTGAATGGATTATTCTATCTCAAATCAGCCTGACAGGTATGTGGTTAATTATGATTAATCACATTATTTTCCCGAGGGTTTTCCGAATGTTTCCTCGCATTGAATGTAATCTAAATAGTTTGGATGTTCATACTGCAATTATAAAGTCACTATGGCTATCACAGTTATATATATATGTGAATTCTCGCACCTACATGCCACCCTGATGGAAGATGCCATAAAGGGCAGGCCCAGGAGGGTAGACCAATGGGCACCATGAGAGGTGACCCCAGACACCAAGATCGGGAATGAGAAGGTGGTCTATGATGCATGACTATGGAGCACCATGAGAGGTGACTTCCAGGCACCAAGCTCGGGATTGAGAAGGTGGCCTTAAGTCAATGGCAAAAGAGAAACCCTAGAGGGGTATGCCAGGGTTAGGGCAAAAGCGGTGGAGAATGATACATTGAAAATGTAAAGTGGCTTGTTAAATAATTTGATTGTGATTATTAAATTGTTAGCCATATTTGCAAAATTTTGGTTTTCCCCACATACCAGTATATTTTGATATAATGACCGACATTTTGTTTGTCGGCATTTTAGGAACAACAATTGAAAAAACAAACAGTAAAGTGACACATTGTGGAAATAAGAAATAAAGTGCAAGGATGATTAGATAGAATAATTCAAGCTCTAGATAGATAGATATCCAAAGTTTTCAAAGGTAAGTAAAGTTTTAAATTTTATACCAAATTCCAATTAGTTAGTAGAATTTCATAATTATTATTGATTATTTGTTGAACCTTTGATCTGGGTTATTGGATAACGGCTCTGACCGTTCGGTCTCCCTTAATTGGGGGTTACCGGGAGGCGGGGTCGTTACAATATATATACATATATATGGGATATTTTGTGGTGTTTGATTGGACATTAACATTCACATCATATGCAATAAATAAATGATAAAACCAAAAATCCAATCGTATCAATTATCCCAAAATATTGTAAATTGATGTGGCTCTGATACCACTACAGGGAAATATGACATCAGGTAGGCAGTGGAAACATAAATTTTACTTCCATATTCCTAATTAAAATAGCAGATCACGTCAACAACTATAGAATAGAAATGATGGCTTTGTGGATATACTTGGTCGAGGAGCAAGTCCAGTGATAATCTCCTCATTGTTTAATTGCATAGTAATCTTCTAGTTGCACTCGAACGGTGTTGGCAGCAGCTCTAGGTCTTCACCAAGGACAGTAGGATGATAATGTCCTCTTAGTGACAGGAAATGACCTCTAAACCTCTATGCAAGTCCAAAAAAAAACCTAGAACTCCTATTATTCTACTAGAGCATATGTGAAGGAGTTGTCCCTCCCATTAGCATTCTAGTCACCAAATTTGTCTCCCAAAATTGTTCTCCCTTGCTATCCCTTCTTTTACCGGGTAGGACTTGATCGGGTTCTCTAGCTTACCGCAACCAGAGAAGCAAACAATTGTCAGAGACAATTGATGTGTCTTAGAAGCCCCCAATACTCCTCTACTTATAGGAGGGTTAAGGTTAGGGTTACCAGTCTGTGTGGGAGTGGAAAAATGGTCGGTTCACTGAGAAAATCAATTGGTTGTCATGCGATTCGATCGGTTCCCCAAGTGAGCCATTTGTTTTGTCATGTTTCCCAATGGCATATGTATTGGCAATTCTAATCCAATTAATGCAGGACATGACATCTACACCAATCCTTGATGCAATCAAATTGCCACATGAACTAGGTGTTTCTCTTTGCGAAACGGTCATCTCACAATTACAAATTGATCAATTCATTAAGTGAACTGGTCCTTTAGCTCCCTAGCTCATCCATAATTCAGCCAATGCAATATCCAATCGTCCTGACACTCCAAACGGTCAGTTCAACACTTGAACTGGTCGGTTGGGAGTCTAGTTAGTTGATTTGTTCTTGAATTTAATACCTAAACACTTTCACAATCAATTAAATTATCATTCATGATTGAAACTCCTCTTCTACATGTCTCCTATGTGTGTGACCCTATAGGTCCCATATTATATTGGTAGTGATTGTTCATAACCAATTATTGCATCACAATGAAAAAGTGATTCCTACTCACACATCAATTATACCCAAGTAAATGGAAAGTTGGAGAACAACTTCAACCTACAATATGTGATTGGTGTTATAATGTTTGTATAGTTCCTTTGTCACTAATATCCTAATTGACCTCGAAGCATGGAACAATCATCCTCTTTAAAATTCAATCTTTATTCCTTGAACTAGAGCAAACTGACTAAGATATATGTAAGATCGATATCATATATTGACTCACATGTTCATGGCCATACATTTCTCAGTCTCACTTATCAAGTGGCCAGGATATCATAACCCTATAGGAGGGACAAATCCCATATACATCACTCATAGTCATCCTCATGTGTCACAGTGCACCCAATCATCACCTTTATGGAAACCCTTATTTAGGATCATGGTGGATGATATCAAATTATATCAAATGACATGTGATGAGTGTAGTGACTTCATGTCTACGAACAACAATCATTACCTACACTGTAAGAGATAATTCTGACTAAAAATTATGATTTCCATGTATCGCTCTTATGGTGGGTCTATTTGATATATTGTCTCTAACAAGTATCTTTGTGCTTGGTTTGATATCACATATCATGAATAATGAGATTCTATCGTTAACCAACACACACTCTAGTATTATGTGTTATTGATGTCTATATACCTTCCAGAATAATATCTGACTACAAACACAACAAGAATGTGTATACTCTTAACATCCTTATGATCTCATTATTCAAGTCACGTACTTGAAGATATACATTATCGAGTAGTAGATTTCTATAGACATTTATTATGTTACTTCATTATTTCAAAACTAAATAAAACGATATAAATTGGAATCTTGCCTTTGTTATTAATCAAAGCATCTTCAAGTTATGACATTACAATCATCATATGACTGGCTATCTGGGCATACATAGCAATAGTGGTTGCCAACTTTTCTTACCTTTTGTGGTTGTCAACCTTCTTCACTCTTGGAGGTCGATGACTCTGACTTTCGTGGTCAATGAAGTTTCTAATCTATGTGGTCACTATGTCTAGTAACCCTAGTGCTTGCCAAAGTGACCTAGCCCTAGAAATAGCTATGTTCTCTAACCCTAGTGGTCGATGGAGTTTCTGCCTATATGGTTGCTATGTCCTCTAACCCTAGTGGTCAATGAGATCCCCACCCTTGATGGTCACTAAGAATTCCAACCTATGTTGTCGATGAAAATTTTGTGTCTTCATGGTCTTTATGTTTCCTAACATATGATTGGTGATGTTTGACTTTATGCATTCATGATTTGATGGAGATACTAAGAATTAGGGTTTACCTTTAATGGTTATTTAGTAACCTAATTCACCTATCTTGGTTGAACCTAACCCTAATACAAGTAAGTGGTGATTCTTAATCATACTTAGCTTCATTGTGTGATTAGTATGATGAAGATATACATTCTCTCTCTATGTTGTTGTATCCCTAATTTGTTACCATGTGAACATCATGATGTCCTTAATGCAATGTTATCTCGAATGTATGTGTCACATGTATTGTGATGGTTTGATTAGATTTTGGTAAGGCATGAAAGATAATGATGTCCATATAGGGAATGATGTGATGGTATTAACGACCATTGAATAGGGTTGGGCTCTTATGGAGGTGTAATCATCTTCATGATGTGATAAGGATTGGTATCATATGAATATGTGATATGATTTATGTCTCACATGTTTTATATCTTTTAAAGTTGCAATCTACCAATGATTTTTGTAGAAATCTTCTAGGGTTTGCTTGTAACTTCATTGATGTAGTTAAAAGACACCCAATTGGCATTAACTAATCAAGTGAAATCCTAATCTTGTAGTGCTCAGTGTCACAGAACCATTCCAGTGATAAGACTTGTTGGATGGGTAAATGAGTATTCCTAAGGGAAGCTCAGAGGGCATATTGTCAAGTATGTGGGGTACAAGTGATTGTGTGTCGTTGTCATCCTGATTTCAAGATGTTGGAGGATGGTTGTGGTCATTCCTTTGTTTAAGAATAGTTGATACTTGTAGATATGTTATATGTTTGAGGAAACTGTGGTTGTACCTCGTATGATAAGGTTGTGAATACCTTAGTTGTTGGAGTCGTGACCTATATATCAAGGGCAGACTAGGTTGTTTGCATCTTGACTATATGTTGTTGCAGGAAGTTTGGTTGATATGTCACTGTAGTTGACTCATAGTGACTGAGGACATGAGATCTTAGTATTTAAGCTCTCCTAGATCTTGTACCGAACTGATTGTGACCAAGCGATAGTCAGCTGGAATTTGAGTGGTGTACCTCAAACTCCCCAGAGCTTAATAAAGGATGTAATACATCAGTATAGTAAATCTGTTTAGGGTTAAACACGATTCACATTGGTTGTTCACCCTTGCCTTGTATCTTACATTGCTTAGTTGTTAAATAAAGCAATATGATAAGTTAATTGTTTAGTAAATGATAGTCTTATATGTTCATGTATATGCTTGATAATATTATCTGTTGATATGCCTGTCTATTCAACTTGCCTAATTTTATTAATTTGCTTAACCTATTTAGTAATAATATACCAAATGTGATCAATAACCATTGTTGAGAGTTATATCTCTTGCTAGGATGTTGGTCTCACCTTGTGGGTCACCACATTCTTTTGGTGGTCGTCAATGACGTCGTCAGGATCATGGTGGTGAGGAAGAGTAACCTGAGGAGTAGTAATAACATAAGGTTGGCTAGTAGTTACTGTGTCCTAGAGTCATTCTTGTACTCCCTGATCTAGGCAGGGCAATATTTGTAGATGATATGTACATCGACTCAAGCTTTGGCATTGTACTTATGTTTTATATATGGTATGTATATGTGTAACAAATGATTTTGTATACAGGTTGTGGAAGATGGCCACTGGACATACATGTAAAAACATTTTATGGTATGTGTGGATAATCTAGTTGTTGAGCCATGATCTAAATATTTCAATAATGATGTTAATGTTTAATTGGTTTCAATTATCGTCTTTTCTGGTTATGTGGGAAATTAGTAGTTGATCATGTGTTTTGTTTTAAGTAATCTTGTTTAATGTGACGAGGTGTCACATGCATATGAAAAAGTTTACAATTTAATGTGTAATATCAAATATTACAACTCATCTTGTAATTATATGTTGAATGGTGATCTTGTGTTTTTGGTTTGTTCTTGTTCATGTGCATGTTCTAATGTAATTTCCTTCTGACTTCCTCTATTTTCTTATTCTTGACCTAGGGTGCATTGTTTATATTGGGATCTTTGTTGAGGTGATGGTTTCAATTTGAACATCACACATGAGGTCAAGGTGTTGAAAATTAGGGGATGTTAAAAAAGGTTATTTCAGGACCATAGGAGACCATGGATTTCCACATGCATATTGGCACAGTAAAGCTAGATTCCGGCTAGTCTGGTTTTAAAGCCATTTTATCAGGCACATCGACATGTCTAATTTTGCATTTATCTTTGTAATAGGCATGTTGATCCTAAATTCCATTCAACCCATCATTACCTACTCACCGACACCCAAAGAACCCTTGATCCTCCTTCCCAGACCACTTCCATGTGTGTTGGGGTCTCTCCAAGAACATAACTCTATGTTAAATAAAATGAAAATTGGCAATATGTTGTGAAACCCTAATATTGATAGACTTATAAGTCATAACATTTATGTTTCTTAGAAAAACATCACAATGACAATTTCTAGTGTTACAAACCCCTAAGTATCAAACTAGAAGACTATAAAACATGATTGTCAATACACACTTTCTCATGTTTAACTATCTTTGGATGAGGCAACTTTATAGGCCACTTATTTTAAAATAAAAGATCCAACCCAAGTCCACCATTAAGGAAATACCTTCCAGATTCACACAATCATGCTTTGGTCCTACCCATAGAGAAATCATGGCATTAATTAAATTAGTTTGTATTTTACCCTCCTAAGGATTGATTAAGAAGTGCACACACTTCTCATTCCTAGTATCAACTATGGTCTATCCCAGTGTGCTATATATAATATCCTCAAAAAGATTATGCATGTACTTTAAACCTCGGATCTCCTTTCAATGAAGTGCATTCTATTTGAAAATGTCCAAGAAATCCTTGTAGCAAATTAGAGATGCCTTACCAATTGGACATGAAAACATGAGATGATACTTAATGATACTACAACACTCATTGGAAACATATGCAAGACCAATACATTAACATGAAAAGTAAGAAGAAAATTTTGAGCAAAATTAGATTGCACAGTAAAAGATGGCGTATGTCTAACAATCATGTCAAACTTAATTCGATGTCCTAAATAAATTTTACTAAAATAGACATCTACAAAATATGTTCAAAGTTTAGGGGAAATAGAAATATAACTGATTGCAAAACAACTTTGTGTCCCACATATATCTTGAACAAAAACTTCTTTCATTCACTTTTCAGAAATACACTACTAAAGACAATACAAAATAATGGATATAATATAAGTAATTCAACCATATCATGTATTCCCTCTTTGACCAATGGTGTATGAGAAAGGGTATGAGTAAACATCTATAGTATGCTTAGTATGGATGGCATATGGGATAGTCTGAGAAGGGAAAAATAATGTTGATTGCTAGATCTATATATGGCATTTTAGCTGAAGTTTTTTTACATCATGAAGTCAATATAAAAAGATCAACACTTTGTATACACCTTTCAGTTCTCCTCCCCATACTAGACACAAAACTATTACAACAATGTTGTAAGGACATGGAATTCCCCTTCTTTTGTAGAAGTAGCAATTAAAAAAATAGTATTAAGTATTATAATTTACATGAATAATGTTGTTTTTATTCTAAGTCTCTTGGAACAAGAATTCAAGAATCTATAGTCCCATGCATTTACAAGAATAGTAGTTATATATGGCCTTTTGGATCCATAACCAAAATAATCTGAACAACATAACATTTCATAGGTGGATTAAAGACTATGAATTTGAAATTAAATGATAAGAAGATCAAGAAATGGAATTCCACTTGTCTAGTTTAATTCCAAAAATTTAATGATTGATGAAAAAATAGTATTATAGGATTACACTATAAATTTTAGAGCATTAAGAGTATTCAAAAGCCTATAGAAGATTTAGAAAAAGAAATACCTCTTACTAAAATATGAACTTTAATTACATTCCTTATTAGAAACTAATTTGATCATAAAGCATTTCCATTTTGTGTTGAAAATTTATTTGTGAGTACTTACTTGATGATGAATTAACCCTCTAAAACTTTGGTATCTTTTGGGGTTCTAAATTCAGAGTTATGAATTTTGGAATTCAATCAAATGTTGTTGATATCAAAGCTTATGTGATTGATTAATCATTGAATGTGATCATACTAATACGAGAACCCTAAGTTTGACTTGGGGGCACATTACTTGATGTGTGGGTGATCACAGTGCCCTAGATCAAGATCTAATGTCTCTGTCATCATCTCTACCTCTGCCAAATAAGTAATATAAAAGATAAACAACCCAAGTTCTATCCTTGGGATCTGCCTTGTCAATCACAATTATATATTCATGGAAACCAAAGAAATGGGTATATAGTCCTAGAATCTTCCTTTTTCCACAAACAATATGAAAAATGGTGGTTTGTAGGAGGACATTGACCATCCCCATTTCCTCCCCATATCTAGAGTTCTTGTAGAGAGGAACCCACAAATTATAAATGTAGTCTCTACCAAAATTCTTGTAGATCCCCTAGATTTGATTTGACCATGAGTCTCTCAATTGAGAACTATATAATTTATTTGAGGCCTATCATCCCTTGGGGTAAGGTCTGTGAACCAAGCTCCTGATGTGATAATCACCCCCTTTTCAGTGACAAGAACTAGAAGCAGTTTTTACCCAGTTAGAAAGAACATCAAGTTCACAAAGCCCAAAGTCTACCTCATTCCCAACACTAAGGCTGAGGGGTACAACAGGACCATGCTATAGAGCCATCCTCACGATGGAACATGGGAAGTGTTAAAGACTTGTGTTGCTTCTCTAACCAAGACCTAGTTGGTGCACAAAGCCTAACTCCTAGGAACATCAAACAGACCTATATAGCTTATGGGGTGGCTTGTTCTATCCTCCATGGTTAGTCAGAGTGCCCTACAACACACCGTGGAGTGACTTTCCACTGGGTGCATACGTACAAAGAGATAAGTAAGTTTGGAGCCTCAAGCCTCGTATGAACCTATTCAACAAACGTTAGATCATTGGTTGAACCAGCTGACATGGGAAAGAACTAGACCAAACCTTCTTGACCCACTAGTGAACCATATTGCAACATAACCTACATGGACTGAAGGTTCAGGTGGTATGTCCAAAAGAAAGGTTTCCATCTTCCCCACAACTAAGGTATATTCCTAAAAAATGCTTAGAAATTATTAATATTCCCAAAATCCTAGTATGTTTTAGAAATATCTGATTAGAGAAAGTATTTATAAAAATGATTGGGAAAGAATGAAGAACCCAACAAGAATATTTTCTTATCCTATTTTATCTCACATTTCATAAAGTAAATAACAAGCTTCTTCTTATATTTATTCAACTAATGAATCTAAATTAAAGTTAGAATATGATTACCACATTATTGAAACATTTACTCTACCATAAGGTCTAGTTTGGTTTATAACATTTAGGTTAATATAAATATGACATTTTATCAATAGAATGCTTTTTATCTTAACTTGATGAAGTGCACACAAAAATCCTAATTTGGTCGATGTACCTATTTGGTATACTCACCGAGTCATGATTTCTTTTAAAAAGGGTTGATCTAAAATATGTAGGATAAATGAATAATATTTTTTTATTTATTATAAAAAGAGTTATCTTAGCAAAATTCTTGCATCAAGGGTTTAAAATGTAAATAAGTCAGGTTCCCCTAAATAAGGCACTTACAGTATAAAAATCTTAGAATATGATCTCAACACTAGGTTTACCTAAACCTTGAACTTTGGGCATTCTCATTTGACCTAAGTACATTCTTTAGGTTTATGAATGAGTCTCATAACATTATAGTGGTTACAACTCTTGAAAATGGATTTCTTGTTGATAACATGATTGCACAATCCTTGCACCTAAACATGTAGGGGACATATCTATGGATAATCGCCTTAACTATGCATTGGTTCACATGGTTTTTTGGATTTTTATTCTTCCATGCAAATAAACCGGTTGTTTTAATATATATCGACTAATATGATCATATTTGTATCATTTATAACGATGGAATTTTAGGGAGTAAATGAGTTTCTATGAATGGTCCCTGAGAAAATCACTATACACCAAAGCAACTTCGATGTTGAGTCCAGGATGGAATACCAAGAATGTGAAATAGACCCTTGTGGGAACCTACACCAGTACATTAAGGGACAAATATGAGTTAGGGATGAATATACCAACAACAATATCTGAAATTCAGTTACAACAAAACACTATGTTAGAATTGTATGAACGCGTTCTAGTTGTACACACACATACATCATACCAATATGTTGACTAACATTTTAATTTTTTGCATTTTTGGATAGTCTCATGATCTGTGTTGAATCTAAGGCTAATTTATCTCACAAAGAAGTTTTAAGATCTCTTACAGCTATGGAATATTAAATAGTATTTTTTTTCTATTCTATTCTTTAAGTTATGTACCTATGTTGCAGAGCATGATAATGTTCTGTTTTATCGTACTATTAGTTATATTTGATTATTTTTTTAATTATGGT